>CM057348.1:190900599-193400599 GCA_030015575.1 Agapanthus africanus
TGACGAGCTTGTGGTTAAACCCAGTGCCAGAGTATTGTCGAGTCTTTAGAGTCCCACACAGAGGGTTTCCCTGATTCAGGCGAAATGATGTAGTAGCCGTATTTGATACGTGCAGGGTTCGATCGATTGATGTATTTAGTACTCGGATTTTCGATCGGACAGTTTGTAATACTAGCCGGCTCGGGTTTGAGCCATATTATTAAATCAGGTATTGATTTAATAATTTACGTATATGTATTTCGATATATATATATTCTAGTATTACGTTCTTCATGTTATTATATCTCTTTTGGGCGTTCGGATTTTTTATCTGATTGCCGGTATATTTGTACAGTAGACTGAAATCCGTATTTACTACAGATTTCCTTCTAGAAGGTGGCCACCTCATTTTGGATTTTCCATTTATTTCATAAATGGAAATGAGGTGGAAAGTGAGAGGTAAGGGAGGAAAGGTAGTGACCATTCTTCAATAGTAGTCAAATGAATTTATAATTCATTTTGGGTTTACTATTGAAGTATGGTTGCTAATTCTTTAATGAAAGAAATCATACACAAAACCTATGTGTGTATTTTTCTCTTTCATGCTTGCTTCATTATTTCTCTTGAGCTCTCTTTTGCTCTTGCTCTCCTCTTTCCTCTCTAGCTTCCTCCACCTTCATCTTCTTCCTCTTCACTACCTTCTCATGTGTTGAGAATCAAGTGAAGAGGCAAGAAAGAGATAGCTAAACACTAAGACACCCTTCACTACATCCTAGACTACTTGGTTTAGCAAACCAAGTTCTCTAGTTGCTCCTTTGGTTACATAGTTAGGAGCTAGAGCCATGGATCATACTCCCTGGGTGGATCATCTGCGACAAAAGGAGGCCGGAGAACAAGCACGATCCCGATGGACCGATGGAGCCGGTTTTGAAGTTCAAGCATGTTCAAGGCGCTTGCTTGGAGCTAAGGATGAAGAAAGAAGACCGAAGGACTCGATTCTTTTGGTATACCATTTTTCATAGTAGTCAGCATCTCTTTATTTGCTAGTTGGTTTTATGGTAAAGATTCGGTTTTTAAGTTATCTTTGCGCCCCTTTTAAAGCTCTAGAAAATTTTTATTCCGCAAACCGCCTCGTTTGGAGGCTCGGGCGTGAATATAACGCAACATGGTATCAGAACCACCCCATAAAACCTATACTAGCTAGTTCAAACGTGTTTAGAATAACGATCGACTGAAAATTCCAAAAACCGCATTTCATTTCATGATGTTTCTGTCGATTTTTAAAAGTGCTTGAAAAATCAATTTTATGGTCTCAGAAAATCATGCAGGCTTTTTAAAGAACCCACAAGAAAATTGGGCCCCTGAACCCATAATTCCACCGCGGAACCGCCGCATAATGCCACACTTGGCCGCGGTTCCTCGGCCGTATATGGGCCTTTGGGCCACAAATTTCTTCTGGGCTTCTTAATTGTTGGGATTGTGGTTTCTGGATAATTATTTTTTGGGCCCAGATTTGTTATAGTGTTGGTTTAATACTTGGGGCCCACTTGGAAAGTTCAGTCGATCGTAATTTTAAAATACGTATTTTATTTTCAGTACATTCACTTTTATCTGCGACCGGGAATATCACTCGATCGGTAAAACTCGTCTGATTGCTATATGTTCCTTTAGACGGGTTTTGCGAACGCGACATTCGCGTTGATGTTGTGTGCTTGTGCTGTGCTTGTGGTTGGATTGTCGTGGTGGATAGCGTATGGTGCAATGTTAGAAGTACAGTTTAAATTCAGTTGTACATTTGTTGTTGCGAGGCGAGCGTCCGACATGTGGACTGCCATATTTGCTGGGTTGTATATTATTTTGGGGCACGACCGGGCTGAGGTCGATGTCACCGGTTGTATATATTATTTTCATTTTCTGTATTAGGATTAACCCGCGGTGGGGTGCACGAATAGCCGGGTTCTGGAAGGCAACAAGCCCGCATCTCAAGGTGCTGAGACGGAGGGGGCTTCATTCTAGAACTGGCGGGTTATTTGCCGCACTCGTAGGGGGTACAGGTTTTCATTGCACAGGCTATCCACACAATCAGGAACGTTGGGTTTTATTTGCGGCTCAAATGAAACCCGGGGCTCCAAGACTATCCACCATTCTGTAATGTTATCTGTGATGTTGTTTATTATCATGCTTGGGACGAATGTTATATATATTTTATATATACTAGTAGATGTTGTATATATTTTGCACCCGCGCTAGTCCAGCCCCCGCTCTGTCGTTAGTTAAGTAACCTAACGGGTGATGACGGGGCCCCGTGGCGAATGCGGATGGCATATACGTACATTTTATTTTCGTTCTTTTCTGGTGTGATAGGTTACAAATTGATGGGACCGCATTAATTTTTAATAATGCAAGATAATAAACCTAAAAGATGTTGTTGGAACCAATTTTTAAAAACTGACATTACAGACGTTCTCTTTTGCTTTGCACAGTGGTATTCATTTTGGAATATCCAGCACCTCATTCGACGAGACAAGGGCTGAGATCCCTTCACCGGGAGTGACCCCTTGAGTAAAAGTTTGCGTCAGGGTAATAACTTTAATATAGTCGAATATTTTTGCTTTGCATCGTGGTATTCAGTTTGGAATATCCTGCACCTCATTCGACGAGGAAAGAGCCAAGATCCCTTCACAGGGAGTGACCTCTTTAGAAAAGGTTTTCGCCACTATATATTTACAAAAACTACTCAGGTTCCTTCAACGATATCAAGTTCATTACGTTAACGGGTTTTTCGCCAAAAACCCAGCCGTAGCCCTCCGTCATTTCTTACAAGTGTTACTTAGTATTCATGCTGCGTATGTTGACTGTGTCAAGGCGTAGTGTATGGTAGCCGAGAAATACTTGTTTGTAGCACATGATGCGATTGGTTAGGACAGTCGTATGACCATTTTGACTGTGTCAAGGATCATGCGGGTGGGTCTAATGCAATCTTGGACAATGACGGGTTGAACTTGGCTAGCTACTTATGATATGTTGACTGTGTCAAAGTCATAAGTCGTTAGGGGCAAAAACCACATCGGGAGTTTCAAACATATAGGAAACTTGCAGATTTTAGCATACCTTTTGGAGTGTGGTGACTAGAGTGGATTCCATCTAGTGCATCACACAATGATAGTTGGATCCCGATCCCAATGATGAGTAGGATTACTCTCGGGAGATTATCACACTTAACAATCAATGCTATAAACCAAGTAGGTGTCTAGAACGGTGTCAGCGGGGCTATGCCTCCAGGGAAAAGAGGTTATGTAATTAAGGAACTTCGCGAAAGCGTTGAAAAACCTCCCTCGAAGTACCGACACCAGCCTGGCTGAAAGGTTAAGCAAGTATTGTGACGTGCGACGAATCCTGACTAGTTCTTCTTTTAGGGTTTGAAGAAGAATTTGAGGAAACAGTGGGAGCCATCCTGATTAGATAAATTAATAACCAATCTAATTTTGCAAGAGCGCACGCTGAGTGTTCTCCCTCTCTCTCTCCAGGTAGCAACCATTTCACGCCCTAATCAAGATAATAAAATGTATCGCTTGACCGATCCGAATTCTTATTTGGGGCTGGAGAACGTCGGTTCGACTCTAACTTACGACAACCGTCATAAGTATGAGCAAGGGAAAGAGGAAAATTTGAATGATCACCCCATCGAAGAAGAAACATACCGTTGCATCTTCTTCAGGTGTTCTTGTAGTTGAGAACTGCTTTTCGATCAGTCCTACCTCCTGGGTACTAGATACCGGATCAGGATCTCATATCTGTAATTTATTGCAGGGACTGAGAAAAAGTAGGATAGTTGGACCTGGTGATATGTCCCTCAGAGTAGGGAACAGAGCACAAGTTAATGCTGCGATCGTCGGTGTATATCACCTAGTGTTGCCAAATGGCAATACTATGATTTTGAACAATTGCTACTATGTACCTTCCATGCTTTGCAATATCATATCAGTTTCTTTACTTGATAAAGATGGATATAACTTTGTTCTTGATAGAAATATCATGAACATTTACCTTGATAAGGTACTGGTTGCAGAAGGTACACTGTGTAATGGTATCTATGTTCTAAATCAGAATACAGTTCTCAATGTACAAAACACATGCAAGAGGAAGAGTTCAGATACGAACGAGTCGTACTTGTGGCATTGTAGACTTGGTCATATCGGAGAGAAAAGGCTGAGTAAGTTGCATAAAGATGGACTTTTAGATACGTTTGAATTTTCATCTTATGAAACTTGTCAATCTTGTCTGAAAGGAAAGATGACCAAATCTCCATTCACCGGACACGGGGAAAGAGCAACAGAGCTCTTGGGACTCATACACAGTGATGTGTGTGGTCCGATGTCTATACATGCAAGGGGTGGGTTCTCGTACTTCATCACGTTCACTGACGATCTCTCTAGATTCGGATATGTGTATCTTATGAAACACAAATATGAAACTTTTGAGAAATTTAGAGAATTCAGAAACGAAGTAGAGAACCAGACTGGCAAAAGTATCAAGATCCTCCGGTCTGACAGGGGAGGGGAGTACTTGAGCACTGAATTCTTAGATTACTTAAAAGAGAATTGAATTCTCTCTCAGCTTACTCCTCCTTACACACCACAGCACAACGGTGTATCGGAGCGGAGAAATCGTACCCTTTTGGATATGGTTCGCTCCATGATGAGCAATGCTGAGTTGCCTCTTTTATTCTGGGGATATGCACTTCAATCAGCAGCACATCTTTTGAATCAAGTTCCATCCAAATCCGTACCTAAAACTCTGTACGAAATATGGAGTGGTAAGTGTTTGTATCTTAAACGTATTAAGATTTGGGGTTGCCCTGCTTATGTCAAAAAGCAGAACCCAGACAAACTTGAGGCACGGTCAGTTTTGTGTAAGTTTGTGGGATACTCAAAGGATTCTAATGGGTATCTATTCTACCACGCAGAGGAACAAAGAATTATTGTTTCTCGGAATGCCAAATTTTTAGAATGGCAGTTTCTTGCAAAAGAAACCCGTGGGAGCGCAGTAGAACTGGATGAAGTTCCAGAAACACAAACTGTAACTGAAGATTTGGAGGAACCACTCGATTCAGTAATCCCAGACGAACCTCAGCCACTCCGCAGATCTAGTAGGATTTCTCATCCGCCCGAGAGATACTACGGTTTTCTCATAGATGGGGATCGAGAGGATTGCATCTTGGAAGAAGATGATCCTACTAGTTTCATGCAGGCCATTATCGGTAGGGACTCTGATAAGTGGCTGGATGCTATGCAATCTGAAATGGAGTCCATGTACACCAATAAAGTGTGGACCCTAGAAGTTGCTCCACCTGGGGTAAAACCCGTTGGATGCAAATGGATCTACAAGAAAAAACTTGGTGTTGATGGGCAGGTGGAAACCTATAAGGCTAGACTCGTTGCAAAAGGTTTTCGTCAAAGACCAGGAGTGGACTATGCCGAAACTTTTTCTCCAGTGGCTATGCTCAAATCCATTAGGATCCTGCTTGCCATTGCTGCCTTCTATGACTATGAGATCTGGCAGATGGACGTAAAAACGGCTTTTCTAAACGGAAGTTTAGAAAAGTGCGTTTATATGGATCAGCCAGAAGGTTTTGTAGACAGTGAGAGCAGCGGGAAGGTGTGTAAGCTGCTCAAATCCATTTATGGATTGAAGCAAGAATCGTGGAGCTGGAACATCTGTTTTGATGAAACAGTCAAGGACTTTGACTTCATCAAGAACGAAGATGAGCCTTGTATTTATAAGAAGATTGTAGGACGAACTGTCGTGTACCTAGTCTTATACGTGGACGAAATTCTTTTGATAGGAAATGACATTCCTATGCTACAATCGGTCAAGCTATTCTTATCACAAATGTTCTCTATGAAAGACCTAGGTGATGCCTCGTACATTCTGGGGATCAAGATCTACAGAGATAGATCCAAGAGACTCTTGGGGCTTTCACAGTCCAGGTACATAGAGACCGTACTAAAGAGATTTAGTATGGAAGATTCCAAGCGCGGTAACATACCCGCATTGCACGGGATCACCCTCTCCAAGGAGATGTCTCCCAAGACTGACGAGGAGAAGGTTCGCATGAGCACTATACCCTACGTTTCGGTGGTAGGATCTATAATCTATGCGATGCTATGTACAAGACCAGATGTAGCTTACGCGCTAAGCGTGGTGAGCCGGTATCAGTCAGACCCAGGTGAGGACCACTGGACAGCAGTAAAGAACATTCTCAAGTACCTGAGAAAGACTAAGGAGATGTTCCTAATTTACGGTAATGGAGACCTCAGAGTCGAGTCATTTACCAACTCAAGCTTCCAGAGTGACAAGGATGACAGCAAGTCTGTCTCGGGTTTTGTGTTTACCCTCAACGGAGGGGCGGTATGTTGGAAGAGTTCCAAACAGGATACCGTCGCAGACTCAACGATGGAGGCTGAATACATTGCTGCAAGCGATGCCGCAAAAGAGGCGGTCTGGATAAAGAAGTTCATAGCTGAACTTCAGGTGGTTCCATCCATTGTTGATCCGATACCAGTGTATTGTGATAACAATGGGGCTATAGCTTTAGCGAAGGAACCACGGTCCCATCAGAAATCCAGGCACATCTTAAGGCGGTATCACCTGATCAGGGAGATCGTAGATCGCCAGGAGATCGAGATCCAGAGAGTGGATACGAAAGACAACATGGCGGATCCATTTACAAAGGCCCTCCCTCAAGCACAGTTCGAGCGACTTTTTGGGATGTTGGGTATGCGGTACGCCAGCAGCTGGCCTTAGAGCAGACATTGGGTATTCGGTACGCCAATCACTGGCCTTTAGTGCAAGTGGGAGATTGTTGGATGTATATGCCCTAGAGGCCAGTATTGTATATGTATACATATGGATACTAGGGATATGTATGTACAGAACAATCTTGCTCAGTTTTATAGTATATTATTTGACTTGTCTTTATCGGGATATATGTATTTATTGTTATTATATCTGGTTTGCACATATTGATAAAGACTCGATACGGTAGTATACTATTGTGGTTTGTCTTTATCTTAACATGGCATATGTTATACTCGTTATTACATATTGCGGTTACATGTTGATAAAGCCCCTAGGATCTTGCTTGACTACCTGCGTTGTGATGGCGATCATACTTATGGGAGCAGGGTAGTCCATAAGCACATCCTTAAATGGTCTCTAGTCGCGTGAGTATCGAGACTGGGCACTGATACTCCAGAGTAGACAGGTGTGTACGTTTCTAGCCCCGTCGGGGATGGTTGGTCCCGCAGCCATTGGTCTGATGCACCTAAGATCGTATACAGGCGCTTACTAGGTGTGAGTACGCTGGACGGACTCGCCGAGAACTTCCATATGGTACTATACCTATCGTCAGATGGAAGTTCTCATGTGACATGTGTACAGGTTAGTCTTTGGACCCGAGATCGGCATTTGTCTCGTGTGAGTTCCTACTGAACTTTGATCACTACCCTACCACGGCTCTACTGAGTCGTGCAAACAGGTTTTGGTTTGGTTCAGTCCCGAGCCACATGGAGGCAGTGAGCGATTGTCGGGGATTCATCTCTCCCGGTATAGGGAGTCGATATCGCACTGTGAGTCGATTGGTCAGGACCGTAAGACCTTGGCCAAGGCACTTTGGATTTACTGACGGGTTGATCAGTAGTTTCCCGGATTGGTCCTGAGCCACATCGGCACGACTTATCAGGTTGTTAGGGTCTGACGTTCACCATCCCCTAGACCCGGTATGCGATACTCTTTGACGAAGAGACCGGACTGTACGGATATTGTCACGGATAGGCTCAGTAGGAGATTCGGATGAGTTTGCTCATTGGCTTTCTTTTCGACAGGTACCTGGATAGCCGTTACGTACAGCTAGTGCTGCTGACGAGCTTGTGGTTAAACCCACTGCCAGAGTACTGTCGAGTCTTTAGAGTCCCACACAGAGGGTTTCCCTGATTCAGGCGAAATAATGTAGTAGCCGTATTGGATACGTGCAGGGTTCGATCGATTGATGTACTTGGTACTCGGATTTTCGATCGGACAGTTTGTAATACTAGCCGGCTCGGGTTTGAGCCGTATTATTAAATCAGGTATTGATTTAATAATTTACGTATATGTATTTCGATATATATATTCTAGTATTACATTCTTTGTGTTATTCTATCTCTTTTGGGCGTTCGGATTTTTTATCTGATTGCCGGTATATTTGTACAGTAGACTGAAGTCCGTATTTACTACAGATTTCCTTCTAGAAGGTGGCCAACTCATTTTGGATTTTCCATTTATTTCATAAATGGAAATGAGGTGGAAAGTGAGAGGTGAGGGAGGAAAGGTAGTGACCATGCTTCAATAGTAGTCAAATGAATTTATAATTCATTTTGGGTTTACTATTGAAGTATGGTTGCTAATTCTTTAATGAAAGAAATCATACACAAAACCTATGTGTGTATTTTTCTCTTTCTTGCTTGCTTCATTATTTCTCTTAAGCTCTCTTTTGCTCTTGCTCTCCTCTTTCCTCTCTAGCTTCCTCCACCTTCATCTTCTTCCTCTTCACTACCTTCTCATGTGTTGAGAATCAAGTGAAGAGGCAAGAAAGAGATAGCTAAACACTAAGACACCCTTCACTACATCTTAGACTACTTGGTTTAGCAAACTAAGTTCTCTAGTTGCTCATTTGGTTACATAGTTAGGAGCTAGAGCCATGGATCATACTCCTCGGGTGGATCATCTGCGACAAAAGGAGGCCGGAGAACAAGCACGATCCCGATGGACTGATGGAGCCGGTTTTGAAGTTCAAGCATGTTCAAGGCGCTTGCTAGGAGCTAAGGATGAAGAAAGAAGACCGAAGGACTCGATTCTTTTGGTATACCATTTTTCATAGTAGTTAGCATCTCTTTGTTTGCTAGTTGGTTTTATGGTAAAGATCCGGTTTTTAAGTTATCTTTGCGCCCCTTTTAAAGCTCTAGAAAATTTTTGTTCCGCAAACCGCCTTGTTTGGAGGCTCGGGCGTGAATATAACCCAACAGGTTGACCCAAGAAGGGGTGCTCAAGTTACCGGATTCCGTGAAATGCTGGGTGGTCCATTCACGTTGTTGAAGGGGGATGCCTCGCTTCAGGTTTTGGCGGGTAACTTGCCGCGCCTGTAGGGGTCTAGGTTTTCATTGCACAGGCTATCCACACGACCAGGGGAACGTCGGGTTTCAGTAGCGGCTCTATGAAACCCAGGGATCCCAGATTATCTGTATTGTTCTGTGATGCTTATTACATTTATGTGATGTTGCATTTTATCACGCCATGAGCGAATATTATATATTTCTATATATACTAGTAGATGTTGTATATGTTTTACACCCGCGCTAGTCCAGTCCCCGCTCTGTCGTTAGTTAAGTAACCTAACGGGTGATGATGGGACCCAGTGGCGAATGCGGATGGCATATACGTACATCGTATTTTCGTTCTTTTGTGGTGTGATTAATTGATGGGACTGCATTGATTCGGATCAATGCAAGCTAAACAAACCCATTCTGATGTCGTTGGAACATTTTTCAAAAAAAAAAAGCTGTTATTGCAAGGACGTTCTCTTTTGTTTTGCACAGCGGTATTCGGTTATGAATATCCAGCACCTCAGTTGACGAGGCAAGGGCCGAGATCCCTTCACCAGGAGTGACCCCTTGGACAGAAGTTTGCGTCAGGGTAATAACTTCACTATAGTCGATTATTTTTGCTTTGTATCGTGGTATTCAGTTGGAATATCCTGCACCTCATTCTACGGGGAAAGAGCCGAGATCCCTTCACCGGGAGTGGCCTCTTTAGCAAAGGTTTTCGCCACTATATTTTTATAAAAAGCTATCCGGTTCCTTCAACGATATCAAGTTCATTACGTTAAAGGTTTTTCGCCAAAAACCAACCGTAGCCCTCCGTCATTTCAGATTAGTATTGCGTAGTATTCGTGCTCCGTATGTCGTGCTTAGCCGAGGCGTAGTGTGCGGTAGCTCTGTAATGCTTTTCTGTCTTATGGATATATGATTGGTTAGGACAGTCGTACGGTCATTTTTGCTCAGTCAAGGACTCGTGCGGGTGGGTCTAATGCAATCAAGATAATGATGGGTTGAACTTGGCTAGGATCCTTTGATATGTTGGCTCAGTCAAGGTCATTTGGGTCCTAGGGGTAAAAACACACATCGGGAGTTTCTAAAGAAACTGAAACTTGCCAGGCATGCGCATACCTTCTGAAGTGTGATAACGTGAGTGGATTCCATCACGTTATCATGCGATGATAGTTGGATCCCGATTCCTACTGATGAGTTGGTTTACTCCTCGGGTGATCCCGACTAATTCTTCTTTCAGGTTTGGAGGAGAATTTGAGGTTACAGTGGGAGGTTTCCTGATTAGATAAAGTGATAACCATTCTGATCTAGGTTAGAGTGCACGCTGAGTGTTTCTTTTCTCTCTCTCTTTGGCAGCGACCATGGCCCGATCCTTGACTATGACTTAGTGACCAAGTTAACCGAACCTTCTTAAAACACTGGCTTTTGGATTGTCAGAGTTGCATACCTCATTGCCACTCCTACTCTTACCCTTTTCTCCAGGACACCCCGTATTATTACGAACATCCACTTCCATTGGATAAAACCATCGTATGGTTATATATGAACTCGAAGGAACTTGTTCCAGATTCGAGGATAGTTCCGGTTCTGGAGAAAACGAATAGGACTATTCAGTTGTCTTTTCCTTTTACCTTCTTTCAGGTTGAGAGTGCTCCTTGGATTAGGACGGTACACCTATTATGCTAATTGGATAGTCTTCTTCCAAACCATAGGCAGGTGCCGAATGGTGGGGAATGAAGAAAACCAATTAGCCTAACGAAGGTGTACAGAAGGTATTAAGAAAAGACAAATAAAGGGATTAGTAAGAGGGCAAAGTAAATTGCGACTGCTATTCACGACCAAACCAAGTATTTCTTCGCCAATCCTACATCACCTTTGTATTTCTCCGGAACACCCCGTATCACTATGAAGATGCACAGTTTATTGGATACTCCATCGTATGGTTATATACGAACTCGAAGGGACTTGTTCCAGTTCGGGGATGGATTCTGATTCAGGAGAAATAGAAATAAGGTTTTATTCAGTTATCTTTTATCTTCACCTTCTCTTAGGTTACGAGTACTCCTAGGATTAGGAGAGTACACCCATTATGCTTATTGGATAGTCTTCTTCCAAACCATAGACTGGTGCCGAACGGTAGGGAAGGAAGAAAACCATTTGGCCTAAAGGGGTGTACAGAAGGTAATG
Organism: Agapanthus africanus; assembly: GCA_030015575.1. Lineage (NCBI taxonomy): Eukaryota > Viridiplantae > Streptophyta > Magnoliopsida > Asparagales > Amaryllidaceae > Agapanthus > Agapanthus africanus. The sequence goes on from CM057348.1 coordinate 190,911,912, forward strand.
ACTAAAGACATATAAAGGGATTTGGAGAGATGTCAAAGAAATATACGGTTGTAGTTGTGAATCTGATAATGGAAGAGGCATTACTAAGAATACCCGGATACCCCTTCTAAACATTTACATGTTTCAGTTTCACTGTGTATTGTTAAAAGAAAACTGATTTCCCAATTAGCCCTTGCTCCAGGGTATGCATTTACCAGGTTTGATTCTCACATCTTTATGGTTTTACAGATGATGAGTGGGAGTAAGTTATTGGGAATAGGGTGATCATCCTCATTATATCTATTCGTTGTAATTGGTGATATTTGAGGAAATCGCCTGGGTTGTTTGCCGGACGGCAAATATTTGGTTTTGAATATCCATTGTTATGCACCAATTTCAAATTGATATATCTGTACGTTTATTTTTATAAAGTGAGATATAATTTTTTGAAATTATGTCCATGACATTTACCAATATCAGTGGATGGTTAGGTAAGGAGTATTAAACAGCGGTGTAATTCTTCTTAACCATAAATACAGTTTTCAACCTACGACACACAGGGAATGAGTTATTAGACTCAAGAGACTTATACAGAGTATTGTATGTTGTCCAGTGTCCATGAGGACAGAGGGGTTGATACTCGTACTATATTCTGTTTACTTGTGACTTCTCTAGTTCTAAGACATGTGTTTCGTAGAAATGTAAGGTCTAAGTTTTGAGAAGTTATAGGTATAAGAATAAAATAGAGAACTAGGCGTTGCAAGTATCAGGATTCTTCAAGGTGATCGAAGATATTGATACTTGTGTATGGTATTCAGTTGATAGTAATGATTAAGAGAACTTGCTTTTCTTTCAGATTACTCATAATTGGAAGCACTCCTAAGTTGAGTAATGCTGATCGGGCTCTCTCCATTTAGTTGACATGCACTGGAGACAGCTGCATGACTTGAATCTGGTTCCAATTAAATCAGTGCCTCTATTTCTATATTGGATATAGAATAGTTCATATCTTAACAATGTTAAGGTACGGGGAGTTGTCCGGCTTATACTTAAAACCAGACTCTGGATAACTCAAGGCACGTTTCTGTAATGGCTGTTTGTGGGTTGACCCGGGCTATGATGAGGGTTGACTTTCTACCATCTGGAAGATCAATAGTGATATTGTTCTTGACTCGCCACAGTTTTGATAAAAATGGATTTTTTTAGAAAACAGTAGTGGGAGTATGGTAGAACTGGAAGTGATTCCAGAACCGCAAACGATTACTGAAAATTTGATAAGAACCTAAAGATTCAATCTGGTTTGACATTCCATTGGCCACTCCGCAGATATGGTGGGTAACCTCAGGCACCCGAGAGATACTCCGGTAGCCTCAAGGACGGTGACAGGGAGGTTCTTGTTTACCCAGTCTTGACACTACTGTTGTTCCAGGCTATGAGACCCGGCAGGAGGATGAGTATAGCGTCGTTCTGAACTAACTTTAGAAGTGCATGTGTATATGACTCTGCCAGAGGGTTGTCGTAATCAGTGGGAGCAGCGGAAGCATAGTGGACAAGTAGCTTATGTCTATTTATAGACTAAAGCAGATATAGCGGAGATAGATCATCTATTTCTGATGTGACAGTCATAGGTTTGACTTCATCAGAATAAGGGATGGATCTGTTAAGAAGGTAGTAGGGTGTGATGTCCTGGTATTTGGATGACATACACAGAGTAGGAAGTGATATTCCTATACTACGATCGGTTATACTTTGGTTGTTACACAGTGGTTTCTCCACATAGGACATGGATATTATATCAGATATTCTGGTTACTAGATCTATGGTTTTAGATCTAGATTTGGTTAGTTTCCCAATCTGGGTACTTAGAAAACATTCTAAAGGTGTTTTAGAATGGACGACTTCTGGCACGGTAGTGTACCTGCAGGTGATGGAGTCACCCTCTCTAAAGGTGTCCTACAGTCTAAAGGGGAGAGGGATGTGCATGATTGGCAGATCACTTGCTTAGGCAATTGAGTCAATCATGAGATGTCAAGTACCACACCAGACGTTGTTTTTTGCACTAGATGCAATAAGTTGATATTAATCCTATCCTGGAGAAACGTTCGGAAGTAGTTTTAGAACATAAGTGGATGTTCTAGGGATATGGTAATGACAGCCTCTTTCCGGGGACGGTTATCATTCCAGGCTTCCAAGGTGACCTGGATGATAGAGTGACTGTCAGAGTTATAGTTTTCCCTCTGACGAAGGGCAGTATTTTGGACAGGTGGTCCAAGCGGATACTGAGGGAGGTGTGGCGCAAGATACTGATTAAGTTCAGTTGACGATACAGTCTAAGAAGTTTGGATTTGGAGTTCATTTATGAAGTAGGTCCCATCAGATATCCAGACATATTCTAAGACAGGTATTGCTCATTTCGGGAGATGGCTTTCTCCGCAAACTTGAGATAAAGAGAGACATAGAAAGAAACATTAGGGCGGATCCACTCACTGAGGCTATTCCTCGAACGCAATAGTTTCGCAAACGGGCTTTGTGAGACTGATTAGTAGAGGAGTTGGGTGTTCGGTATCACACGAGCCGTGAGTATGCGACATCGCAATAATTAGCCTTTAATGCAAGTGGGAGATTGTTGGATATAGTGCCCTCAGAGTCAATTATTGGATCACAGGCAAGTGATTGCAATGATTGAGGGAGGACCTATACAGGTAGGACAGTCTTACTCGAGATGATAGTATGCTATCTGGTTTATCTTTATCATCGTGTACTGCTTCAGGTGACCTTACAGGTCACTATTGCACGTTGATAGAGCCCTTAGCATTCTTGCTTGACGGCCAGCAGTATGATGGCGATCATATACGTGGGAGCTGGGGTCTATAAGCACATCCTTAAAGTGGTCCCTAGCCGTGGGAGTTTCGAGACTGGGCATCGATTCTCCATTAGTAGACTAGTGTATACAGTCGAGACCCCGACGAGGGGCGGTGGCCGGTCTCATAAGCCATTGGTGTCAGTTGGATCACCTAAGATGTATACAGGTGCTCATTGGGTTATGAGTACACCGGACAGGACTCGCCGAGAACATGCTAGTTGGTATTATACCTGACGTCAGATAGCAGTTCCCTGGTGACATGTGTACAGGTTAGTTCATCGACATGAGATCGTCATTTGTCTCGTGTGAGTTCCCACTGTGCTTTGATTACTACCCTACCACGGCTCAAAGGAGTCGTGCAAACAGGTTTTAGTTGGGTACAGTTCCGAGCCACATGGAGGCAGTGAGCGGATCGGCAGGGGTTTCGTCTCTGCCGGTATTGGGGATGAGATCGCGCTGTGTCTAGGAGAGCCATTAGACGAAGTCCTTGGCCAAGGCAGGAGATTTACTGGTAGGTATTCCAGTAGTATCTCAGAGTGTTCTGGGCTACACTCCGACACGACTTGTGCCACTTTTGGGGGTCTGACTTTTACCAACCCCCTAGGCCCGCCATGCGATGCTCATAGACGAACGGACCGGACTGTACGAATATTGTCACTGACAGGCTCAGTAGGGTGTCAGGATGAGTTCGCTCATCGACCTCCCTTTTGGTCAATGCCTGGTAGCCCGTTACGTACGGCTAATACCTCTGACGTGCTAGTGGTTAAATCCACAGCCAAAGTATTGACGAGTCTTTAGAGTCCCCCACAGACAGTTTCTCAAGTTTCGGGTGAAACGTTGTAGAGGCCGTATGATATATGGCAGGGTCCGATCATATACGTGCAGTAGTGCACGGATCATGATCGGGCGGATCATACTAGTGGGCTTTGGTTTAAGCCGGATCCTAGTATTAGATTTGTTGGATTACTTTAGTCTCATCGCATTTGCATTCAGTCGGAATGCGGGTGCAGGTATGTATATACAGGTGAGGGGTATCCTTGTGATCCGTCACGAGTTTACTTTAGATGTTGCCGTATCTTTTTATTGTTGCAAACATTTGGATTAATGTTTGTAAATGGTAATTATGAGCTAGATATCATGATTTGGAGCATTTATTGTGACACATGCACAAGTGGTGACTCATGGTCTCTTTTCTTGTGCATGTGTCACATTATGAGCTTGATTTATGTTGATATAATAACAATAGAGAGAAGGGGGCTGCCATAGGTGTGGTTTTGGTCTTGTATTATTTTTCATCTCATACTCTCTCTTATTATCATAGCAACAACAAAAGAAAGAGAAAAACTTCTTCTTCTTCCTCTTTCTTCTCTAGCTCATAATCTCCATCAATGACAACACCTTCAACCTCCATCCATCTCATGGATGCAAGAGACAAAGTGATTACAAACATTCTTTACATCATCTTGGACATGTCAGCTAGCACACTTCATGCCCGAGTTGCTTCGGATGAAGCGGGAGCCCGTAAAAAGAATCGATGATGTGGTGCCCTTTCCGACGAGGAGATCGAGACCGGAGATGCCGCGAGAAGCTTGGGATGGTGGCCAAAGACCGAAGGACACGGATCGATCGGTATAGCCTTTCTATCCCTTCTCTTGTTTGCTAGTAGTAGGTTAATGGTTTGATCCGGGATTTAAGCATACGATAGCGCCGGTTTCTAGTTTGAAAAAGTTTCGTTTCCGTATTTTGGCCTCGGAAAGACGGTCGAGGCGCTACCGTAGTCTTACACTCCTATCCATTACTCTCCGATTTCTGACATCATGTATTACGTAATTAACATATCATTTGGAAATTTATTTTATGACTTGTAGTTAAAGCTTAATGTTTCGGTTTGATCCATCAATACATCACATCGGCTGTCGGGGGTAAGGAATCTATCCCATTAAGAATTTATAATGCATACACCCCTGCTGTTTCCTGATTTAAAATCAGGAAAGCCTACAGAAGAGGCATCACGTGCGAACACGTGACCAGCGGTCACGTGTTGGCACGTGACATTTAAAAGCGGCTTCAAAGGCACATCAGTTCCCTGATCGAATCAAGAAAAAGGCTTTAGAAAAGGTCACGTGCTCACACGTGACCAGGGGTCACGTGTTGGCATGTGACATTTAAAAAGCAGCGGACTCATTCTCTGATTAAACCAAGAAAAAGGCTCCAGACGAGAGTCACGTGCTCACACGTGACCAGGGGTCACGTGCTGGCACGTGACGGCTAAGCAGCGGCCAGAAGGCAGAGCGCAAAAAGAAGAAGAGGGCTCGTTCCAAGGGGGTCATGTGCCCACACGTGACCAGGGGTCACGTGCCCACACGTGACCAGGGGTCACGTGCCCACACGTGACCAGCTTTCAAAGCCTATTTATTTAACAGAATCAAATTCCGAAGAGACCACTCAAATCTTTCCAAAGGAAAATGATTATTCGGAACCGATTGAATTAAAAATTTAAAGGTGATTAAATATCACCTATATATGGAAAAATCTTGAATTTGGAAAGATTTCCCCTTAAAATCTAACCGAAATAACAAAGGAAAATCTCTGGATTTAAAATCCAATGGTGAATAAAATTCACCTAATAATCCAAAGGTCCAAATGAATGATGAATACAAATCAAATCTCTCAATGAAAGATTCATCATAAAACTAATTGATTCTGCTGCTTCTCCTATAAATAGGAGCCAAGAGACACACAGACAGACAGAGATATATGCAGAGGGATCGATACATAGAAAAAAAAAGAGAAAAGTAGAGCCTTGATACTTTGGAGGAATTTGGATCTTCTGCAAAAAAAAAGCTTAGGTAAGAAAGGGAAGGTCTTAAAAGAGAATTTAATTCTCAACAGAGTTTAATTCTGATATTAAAATAGAAGAACATAGTTCTCTTTAGTGGAGGATCTGTAAAGTGCACATCTCCCCTTGAATTGAGAATTTAATTCTCATTGGGTTGAGATCCTGCCATGCAGATCCAAAGCATAGAGAGGGAATAGAAGCTTGAGAATTTAATTCTCACAGAACTTTAGGAATTTAATTCCTTTAAAATAAAACTAGGGTTTAACCCTATTTTATGGGAATTTAATTCCTTCAGAATGAACAGAATCAGGGTTTAACCCTAGTTAAGAACTTAGTTCTGTTAAAGTAACAGGAATTTAATTCCCTTAAGAAAGAAGAAATTAGGGTTTCACCCTATGACAGAATCTCATTCCTCAGAATAATTCTCTAAAAGAGAGTGGGAACTTAATTCCTTAAAGCTGTTATTAGGGTTTAACCCTATGATAGGATGCAGTTCTTCACATATATGAGGAATGTAATTCCTACAGAAAATTCAGAGTTCAACTCTATCCCAGAATATAAATCTTCAGAAGGAAATAGGAATTTAATTCCTCAAAAAAATTATTGTTAGGGTTCAACCCTGCGAAGAATTTAATTCTTAAAGGGATTAACAGATCTTCCAAAAAACATACAAAGAGGCAGGGTCACGTGCTACCACGTGACCCCCGAAAAGATTCCCAGAAAAGGCCCTTTGAGGCAGTGCCTCGCGTGACCCACGTGATCCTTGGCGGAATCTTTAACATACAAGCACCAAGATGCTCATCACGTGACAGCACGTGATGCTCCAAAGTATTCAGTGCTTTTGACAGAATAAAATGAAGGGAGGATGCCCTCACGTGTTACCACGTGACCCCTCTTGCCTTAGTGTTTAACACTAAATTGGAACCCCTGAGCCCAGTGTTAAACACTGTTTTGCCTTAGTGTTCAACACTAATTAAAGAGCTTTCTTGCAGTGTTTAACACTGAATTTCTTAGTGTTTGACACTAAATTAAATCTCTGTTGACAGAGTTTAACATTAATTTTCTTAGTGTTCGACACCAAATTGAAATCTCTGCCACCAGTGTTTAGCACTGATTATCTTAGTGTTTAACACTAATTTGAGATCCATGTTGCTAGTGTCTAACACTGATTTGCCCTAGTGTTTAACACTCCCCTGTTGCTAGCGTTTAACACTAATTTCAGCCCAATTGGCTAAATATCCAGAGGTAAAGCCTCTCCTCTAATAGACCAGCAGAGGGCCAATATCCTAAACATGATTGGACTTAGCCCAAGCTGGCCATAAGTCCTCAATTCAAATTCAACTGAGCCAACGGGCTCATAATATAATTAATTGGTCTTGGTTCCAAATTGGGCCAAAGATTATTTAATTTACCTCGGTTCAAGGGTACATCTCTTCACTCCTTTGATACGTGGCGTTGTAATTCCTCAACGTCTTCAAAGAGGTGACGGGTCCCGATGACCACACATTGATACGGACTGTGGAGTCCCTAAATCCACAAACTTTGAGGTCCTTAACCTTGACCGTGATGTCTTAAAACTAACAACGGACTGTGGAGTCTTTAAATCCACGGACTATGAGGTCCTTAACCTTGACCGCAATGTCTTAAAACTAACATTGGACCGCAATGTCCTTAAACTACCCATGGACCGCAATGTCCTTAAACTACCTACCGACCGTAATGTCACTAAACTAAACAACAGAGCCCCCCCTTTTATTGCTCTCTTGTTGGATCTAAACGATCCCGTTAAGTTGATCTTAGTTTAAAAACCTGACTAACGTATCCTTAACAAACGTTTAAGTCGATCTTAGTCTTAAATGAGGCTAACGTATCCTTAAACCCAAACCCCCAAACCCAAATCTAAGATAATACGGATTTGGACTAGTCCACGCCCTACGGGCGACGACATAACTCAGTCTCCGTATACAATCCAAGGGCAACGAAACATAAAATAAACACACACGACACGAAGTGACCATCTGGAGAAGGAGAAAGTGGTTACCGCGATGCGGTAGCGTAATTAACTGCAGGGGCTTGCGCCTGCAGGGAAGAGCGTCCCCACAATCAAAAACCCCTCAAGCGAGGGGGAATCTGACGAAGTCTGCTACATTGGACGCATCCGTTTAAACCTTCGATATACGGTGCCATAAATCAACTTGGCATCTTCGGAGAGGTGGACGGATAGCACCAATTAGCATCTGCCCCGAATTTCAGGCGAGACAGTCCATGTCTTGACCGCCGTTCGGAGGGGAACAGATTCTGGCACGCCCGGTGGGACCTTTTCCTCTTTCCACTCCACACTTCGTGTGTCGCGTTTTTCCCGCGATCAAATAACCGCGGTGTGTATGTTTTTGGTTGCCCTTAGGGGCGTGGATATTGAAGCCGGCATTTCGTCTCTGTGAAGAATGGCACTTGCTCCCACCCCAGCAACTCAGGCTCTATCATATCCGGTGGAGTCAAGTATAGGTCACTTGCAACCTCAAAATCTCTGCAATCCGGCTCTTCAAGAAATCAATGGGATTCTTTTTGGGTCGATGCTCCCACCTCCCACCCTCGGTGCCTCAACGTCGATGGAGGAAGCCCAGAGGATGTCTGTCAAGCAACAACCTTGCCGACGGAATCGGTCCTCAAACAACTGGAATATGCCAAAGACCAAGGTCGACGCAGGGGGCAGAATATTCAAGCTCTTCAAGAAATCAATGGGATTCTTTTTGGGTCGATGCTCCCACCTCCCACCCTCGGTGCCTCAACGCCGATGGAGGAAGCCCAGAGGATGTCTGTCAAGCAGCAGCCTTGCCGACCGAATCGATCCTCAAACAGCTGGCACATGCCAAGGACCAAGGTCGACGCAGGGGGCAGAATATTCAAGCTCTTCAAGAAATCAATAGCTTCAAACTGCACTAACTGCAACAGCGACTCTCGCTCTGTCCCATCTGGAGGAGTAACCTACGGGCCCCAAGCGGCCGCCTTTTACACTATGCCAGTGGAGCAGGTAACTCAAGCCACCACTGGGCTATTCTTCAGGACCATGCTCCCGCTAACGAGCTTCAGCGCTCCTGTACCATCGCACGAAGCTCCCAAGAAGTCGTTTTTCAGCGCTCCTGTGCTTATTTACGCCTTACTCTGCACACAAAAATTGTGATAATAAAAGAGTAGAAAGTGGAAAAAATTATATTTAAAAGATAGGAATAGTTTAAGAAAAACAAGAAAGTTAGATGTTTTCTTAAATGAAACTAGTAATAAGTAGCTATGAGCTGTTGTCCCAAGGGTTAGTAAGATGAAGGAAATTACTAATCTGAGGATAAAAATAAGCCTGAAAAATAGTTCTTATTCTGGAAGCCAAACATTTGAACGTTGATACCCTACTATACGCACTTACACACATCTTGAAACTTGGGATAGTAGAGGATACCTTGAAATACTCTTGTCTAAAAGCCAAAGTATGAAGGAAATAATAAATGGAAAAGAAAAGATAAAATGGTGAAGAAAAAAAATGAACACTGGTTTTGTTATCACTGAGGCAGCAAAAAAAAATATAGCGAGGGTGCTTTATCACCTAGTGCCTTAGACCAACTGGTTTGGGAGCCACTGCTAAGCCTTAGGTGTTGCAAGACGAGGAAAAACACCTAATTAGCAAGCACATGAGTAATCGGTCGGTTAGTACCTCAAGAAGTATTAACGGTCGCATGAAGAATGTGTGAGCAAATTCCGTCTAAATATCTATTAAAATGTACTAAGGTAGATGGACAAGAGTATGATTGCTTGAATTGAATTCTCTGAGTGAAGGGATGTCCAGTTCATACGCGTAGGGGTATATGATCAATGTTTGGAAGAAAGGTAGGAATGAAAACTAAAGGCGATATTTTATTGAGGGATAATATGATTTCTAACATTTTTTCATGACCATTAAGATATGGCTCATAGCAACTGAAAAGCTGGTAGAGTTGAAAACTCTTATTTTTAAGTTCTTTCTTTTATAGTTCTTATCTTTATATAACTTTCACCATCTCTCTTTTATTATACGATTTTGTGGGTGTAATCCGCTGAAAACCCTCAGGAGACAACACCCCTTCTACTAGGGATATACCACTGGCGCCGAGTAAGGAAGACCGGGGGCAACTCTCCTTCTGGACTGACTCCGCCGACTCCAACGGCGGAAATTGATGCTGTTGTTCCAACTGGAAACAACTTTGAACCACTTAGGAAGGTCCACAAGAACTCTCCGACCGCTGTGCTGAAAAGATCTCCTCCACTTATGGAGAGCGCTACAAAGGTGAAGCCGGAAAAGCCCCCTCAACGGCTGTCCTCTAAAATCTACAAGGTCTGGCGTCAAGTCCAAGACTCGGTAATTGATCAAGATTATCCCCGCCGACAGAAAAAGGTGAAAGTTCAGCGGGAAAAGGACCGTCCTATCAATCCACAAAAGGCGATAGCTACTTGGGTGCCCACGGCAAGTGACCCACGTGCGACGTTCGTCAGTGAGCTGCTATCTGAAGAAAGGGTGGCTGCGTTAAAAGACGTGCTTCTACAGCATAAAGATTGCTTCGCGTGGAACTATTCCGAGATGCCAGGATTAGATCCAGAGATTGCTATGCATAAATTAGCAATATCCCCGGATATCAAGCCAGTCAAATAGGCGCCGAGAAGGATGCGGCTCGAGCTGGAGATGAGCATTAACGCCGAAGTCAAGAAGTTGATCGATTCTGGGTTTATCCAGGAAGTACAGTATCCTGACTGGGTCGCCAACATCGTCCCGGTAATGAAGAAAAATGGGACAGTGCGCATATGTGTGGACTTCCGAGATCTCAATAAAGACTGCCCGAAGGACGATTTCCCAGTACCGGTCACCGAACTGATGATAGACAATACGTCCACTCATGAGGTTTTCTCCTTCATGGACGGTTCATCAAGGTATAATCAGATAAAGATGCATCCCGAAGACCAGAAGCACACCGCCTTCAGGACTCCTTTGGGTATATTCTGCTACAAGGTGATGCCCTTCGGTTTAAAGAACGCCGGTGCCACCTATCAAAGGGCCATGACAAAGATCTTCGATGATCTCATACATGAAATCGTCGAGTGCTATATCGATGATCTCGTAGTGAAGAGCATGTCATACGAAGAGCATTTAGAGCATCTGAAGACCGTATTTCAGCGCCTTCGGCAATATAATTTGAAGATGAATCCCCTCAAATGCGCGTTTGGAGTCTCCTCGGGTAAATTCCTGGGATTCATCATCCGATACCGAGGTATCGAAATAGATCCATCTAAGATCAAGGCGATCATGGAAATGCCGCCGCCAAGAACTCTCAAACAATTGCGGTCTCTCCAAGGGAAGCTTGCGTACGTCCGGCGGTTTATCGCCAACCTGTCAGGCAAGTGCCGTCCTTACAGCCGCCTGATGAAGAAGGGAACCCCGTTCGTCTGGGACCAAAAATACCAGGGCGTGCTAGATGAGATCAAGCAGTACCTGCAGAACCCGCCGGTGTTAGCTGCTCCAGTCAAGGGAAAGCCCCTTATTCTTTATACAATAGCCCTTGAGAATTCCTTAGGCGCATTATGGGCACAAGAAAACGACCAAGGGAAGGAAAGAGCACTCTACTATTTAAGTCGAGTTCTACTGGGGGCAGAAAGCAACTACTCCCCCATTGAAAAACACTGCCTGGCGTTGATCTTCGCGATAACAAAGCTCAGGCACTATGCATTAGCGCATGAAGTCCATCTTATATCAAAGGTGGACCCCTCTAAAATATCTAATGTCGAAGGCCGTATTGACGGGGAGACTCGCTAAATGGGCCTTACTTTCAATAACTTATCAGCCTCTTAAGGCAGTGAAAGGCCAAGCCCTTGCCGACTTCCTTGCTGAGCATCCAGTACCTGCCGGTTCTCCTCTAAATTGTGATTTGCCGGACGAACATGCATTTGACGCGGTCGACGGTGGTGATACCCAATGGGAACTTTATTTCGATGGAGCATCTTCCATGAAAAAGCGCAAACAAAGTACCCCTATAGTCAAGTCGGGAGTAGGCCTTATCTTCATGACCCCACAAGGAGGGATAATGCGCTTTTCTTTCTCCTTAACAGAACCGAGGACGAACAATGAAGGTGAATACGAAGCTTTGATAGCAAGCCTTGAGATCGCCATTGACATGGGAATTGAAAACCTCCTCATATACAGGGATTCTCAGCTGGTCGTTAGTCAAGTAAACGACGACTACCAAACGTGTAAACCGGAGTTGGTAAGGTACGGTGAAAAGGTGCAACAACTGTTGACCCAGATTCCCTCCCATACTTTGGAAAGCATACCACGCGCGGAAAATAGCAAAGCGGACGCGTTAGCTAAGCTTGCTAAAGAACTGGCTGACGAGAACCTCGATGACGTCAGAATCATGGTACAAAGCCGTCGAGTGCTCGCCCCAGCAGAAATATCTCCCGAATCATACGAAGAAAAAGGAGCGACTGAGCAGACGATCCTACAAATAAAAGACCGTGAGAAGGCTGAGGACTGGAGGGAAGTCTTCATAGACTACTTTAAGTCCCACCAAATGCCTAAAGAAGCGTCCTCAAGACATCAGCTCATGAAACGAGCTCTATCTTTCGCTTTCGTCAATGATACTCTGTATAAGAGGTCGTTTGATTCTCTGTGGCTGAGATGTTTAGGACCTGACGAAGCAGAAAGAGTCGTTCAAGAGGTTCATGACGGAATCTGTGGTTCTCATCAAGCAGGCCCGAAGATGAAGTTAAAAATTAAATGGATGGGTTACTACTGTCCCACGATGATCCAGGATTGCCTCGAATATGCGAAGCAATGCCACTCATGCCAAATCCATGGGGATTTCATCCACCAGCATCCGAATCCACTACATCCGATGGTGGCTAGTTGGCCATTCGAAATGTGGGGGACTGACATAGTCGGCCCCATCGAACCAGCATCGTCCCGGGGGTATCGTTTCATCCTGGCGACAACTGATTACTTCTCCAAATAGGCAGAAGCAGTACCGCTGAGGGAAGTGAAGACAGAGAATATCCTCCACTTCTTCAAGACGCACGTCATCTATCGGTTTGGAACTCCACGGCGGATTATCTCCGATAACGGGCCAACCTACAGAAGCCATAAGATTAGCCGCTTCGCGCAGCAGCACAATATAGACTGGAGATATTCTTCAGTTTACAATCCATGAGCTAACGGTCTGGCCGAGGCTTTCAATAAGACCTTGACAAAGATCATAAAAAAGACGGTGTCCCGAAATAAGAAAGACTGACATGAGAGGCTGCAAGAGGCCCTTTGGGCCTATCGAACTACGTTCAAGACGGCCACGAACACAACGTCGTACGCGTTGGTATTTGGGACGGAAGCAGTACTCCCCCTCGAGATAGAGTTACCCTCTCTACGAGTGGCAGTCCACTACGAGCTGACGGACGAAAAAAATGCTCACCTTCGGCTTGAGGAGCTTGATGCCCTCGATGAAACCCGGTTTATAGCGCAACAAAATCTGGAGGCCTACAAAGCAAAGATGACGCGCTCGTACGAAAGATTGACCAGGTCGAGGACATTCCGCCAAGGAGAACTCGTACTGGTGGTCAAAAGACCTATGATCCCCAATCGTGCCAAGCGGGGAAAATTTGAGCCAAATTATGAAGGCCCGTACATCATAGACAAGGTCTACCAGGGTGGAGCCTATCTACTCATGGACATGCACGGTGAAAGGCCTTTCAGGCCAATAAACGGCCGCTTCCTAAAGAAATACTACGCTTAATGAGCCACAGCCTAGGTCAATGATAGATGACGACGACTATGTCCGCTCGCTATCTTCCTAAACTCAGACTTTATAAGCAGTAACCGGCCTTCCCCTGAATGGACCGAAACGTCCTTAAACTAACGATGGACCGAAACGTCCTTAAACTAACGACGGACCGAAACGTCCCTAAACTACTACCGCAGCATCCTTAGGCTGACGAGATAAAAAAAAAGAAGAAAAAAATATATAAAAACGGTATGTCCATCAGCAAAATGGGCACGGATGAAAACCCAAAAGGGCTCCGTGAGTAAAAACAGCAGGGCTACCGGCGAGTGTTCGTGAAAACCCGAAAGGGCGCGACCTCGTAAAAAAAAAATAATAAGAAAAGAATAAAAAAAAACGGTATGTCCATAAGCAAAAAGGGCACGGATGAAAACCCGAAAGGGCTCCGTGAGTAAAAATAGCAGGGCTACCGGCGAGTGTTGTGAAAACCCGAAAGTGCGCAACCTCGTTAAAGGACACTTGCGGGATCCTCACGACCTTGCAAGGGAAACCACCCGTGTGAGATCCTTACGACTCACAAGGGAGCAACACACTTAGGAGTTCTCACAATTCCTAAGGAGAAAATACACTTGCGAGATCCCCACGACTCGTGAGGAGAATTCTCTTACGGGACCCTCACGACTCATAAGATTTGAAATTCTTAAGTCACAGAGACCTAAACCTGTGCTTAAGCAAAATCCCCCATATCCTTCGACACAGCCCTACAAGCGGCTCAATACTGACCCTTGTATACAATCCACGGGCGCGAATAAACATTTCCCCAGCAAAGTCCCACCCGTGACTAGGGATATGTCCATATGGTGAGCAACCCTTGTAGGTCCTCTCGACCTATAAGAAGAAAGCCCTCTTGTATGATCCTTACGACTTGCAGAGGAACATACACTTAGGAATCCTCACGATTCCTAGGGAGAAAATACACCTACAAGATCTTCACGACTTGTAGGGAGAAATACCTTTGTGAGAACCTTACGGCTCATGAAGTCAAAAGCCTTAGTCGACAGGACCCTAACCCTGTTTGCTAAGCCACCTTTGTTCAATATCGACAGAGGCAAATGATGATTCGCTCCTGGCAATATCCCAGTGGTAGCGATTCTGATGCCGAAAGAGGCGTCTAAAACCTAAGCTTGCAGCGAAAAGGCTAGCAAGCCACACATGCCTACGAAATAGCCGAAATGATGGGGCAACTTGCAATAAAAAGCAGCAAGTAAAAATGTATGCATGAGAAATAGCTGAAATGATGGGGCAACTCGCAATAAAAAGCAGCGAGTAGAAAATAAATAAATAGCCGAAATGATTGGGCACCGCGAAAAATAGCCGAAATGATGGGGCAATCGCGACCTTCGCGATATAAAAGCTGAAATGATAGAGCATTGAGGAAAGAGAAATAAAATAAAATAAAATAAAAAGTTTTAATTTTTGCCCTATAGGTGATGTTCCATCACACCCTGTACACAATCCATGGGCGTAAACAAAAAAGGGGTCATACTTCTCCTCCAGGTTTCATCAGAAGAGGAAGCCAAATCTCGACGGGCCAAAGGAGACCTGGAGATCGTTTCAACACTCGTCTCGTAACAACGGACATAACTCTAAGCGAAACGGAACCGCAGCAACCCCTAATTCCATGACTCGGCGATATACATATCACCAACAGTCAAACCTCCATTCCGTGAAATGCGGATACAATCAGCAAAATTCCTGGTTACGTGGAACGCGGATAACGTCACTCTTTGACCCCGTGGAAAACGTCCAGAGCGGATCCTGATCCTCGCAGAGCACGACAGTGAACCCGTGTGAAGCATCCAGAGCGGAGCCTAGTCCTCGCCGAGCACGGCAGCGAACCCGTGTGAAGCATCTAGTGCAAAATTCCTGGTTACATAGAACGCGGATAACGTCACTCTTTGACCCCATGGAAAACGTCCAGAGCGGATCCTGGTCCTCGCGGAGTATGGCAGTGAACCCATGAGAAGCATCCAGAGCGGAGCCTAGTCCTCGCCGAGCACGGCAGTGAACCCGTGTGAACCATCTAGTGCAAAATTTCCGGTTACGTAGAACGCGGATAACGTCACTCTTTGACCCCGTGGAAAACGTCCAGAGCGGATCCTGGTCCTCACGGAGCACGGCAGTGAACCCGTGTGAAGCATCCAGAGCGGAGCCTAGTCCTCGCCGAGCACGGCAGTGAACCCGTGTGAAGCATCTAGTGCAAAATTCCCGGTTACGTGGAACGCGGATAACGTCACTCTTTGACCCCATGGAAAACGTCCAGAGCGGATCCTGGTCCTCGCGGAGCACGGCAGTGAACCCGTGTGAAGCATCCAGAGTGGAGCTTAGTCCTCGCTGAGCACGGCAGTGAACCCGTGTAAAGCATCTAGTGCAAAATTCCCGGTTACGTGGAACGCGGATAACGTCACTCTTTGACCCCGTGGAAAACGTCCAGAGCGGATCCTGGTCCTCGCGGAGCACGGCAGTGAACCCGTGTGAAGTATCCAGAGTGGAGCCTAGTCCTCGCCGAGCACGGCAGTGAACCCGTGTGAAGCATCTAGTGCAAAATTCCTGGTTACGTGGAACGCGGATAACGTCACTCTTTGATCCCGTGGAAAACGTCCAGAGCGGATCCTGGTCCTCGCAGAGCACGGCAGTGAACCCGTGTGAAGCATCCAGAGCGGAGCCTAGTCCTCGCCGAGCACGGCAGTGAACCCGTGTGAAGCATCTAGTGCAAAATTCCTGGTTATATGGAACGCGGATAACGTCACTCTTTAACCCCGTGGAAAACGTCCAGAGCGGATCCTGGTCCTCGCGGAGCACGGCAGTGAACCCGTGTGAAGCATCCAGAGCGGAGCCTGGTCCTCGCCAAGCACGGCAGTGAACCCGTGTGAAGCATCCAGAGCAAACACCGGACTGTGGAGTCCCTAAAATCCACGGACTATGATGTCCTTAACCTCGACCGTAATGTCTTAAAACTAACAATCAACCACCCCGATTCCCTACGGATTCTGCTTTGGTTTAAGGGTACATCTCTTCACTCCTTTGATATCTGGCGTTGTAATTCCTCAATGTCTTCAAAGAGGTGACGGGTCCCTGCAACCATACATCGGACTGTGGAGTCCTTAAATCCACGGACTATGAGGTCCTTAACCTTGACCGTGATATCTTAAAACTAACATCGGACTGTGGAGTCACTAAATCCACGGACTATGAGGTCCTTAACCTTGACCGTGATGTCTTAAAACTAACATCGGACTGTGGAGTCCCTAAATCCACGGACTATGAGGTCCTTAACCTTGACCGTGATGTCTTAAAACTAACATCGGACTGTGGAGTCCCTAAATCCACGGACTATGAGGTCCTTAACCTTGACCGTGATGTCTTAAAACTAACATCGGACTGTGGAGTCCTTAAATCCGTGGACTATGAGGTCCTTAACCTTGACCGTAATGTCTTAAAACTAACATCGGACTGTGGAGTCCTTAAATCCACGGACTATGAGGTCCTTAACCTTGACCGCGACGTCTTTAAACTACGATGCCTCGAGAAACCCCTGACTCTGTGAAACACGAATAAGGGTGACCACATCCAGCACTTGCAGGTCCTCACGACCTGTAAGGAAGAAAAACTCTCTTGTGAGATCCTTACGACTCTCAAGGGACAACCCGCTTAAGAATCCTCACGATTCTTAAGAAGAACTTACACCTATGGGGTCCTCTTGACCCATGGGGAGAAAAACTCTTTATGAGACCCTCGTGGCTCATAAAGTGCAAAAGTCTTAGGAAGCAGATCTTAACCCTGAATCCTAAGCTATCGCTGCCCTGCAAGGAGATCAAGATAAATTGTCCGCAAAACACATTCAACAAAAAGGAGACGCATCATTGAGAAGAAAAATGTATCTTTTATTCATAAACCAAAATGGATACAAAGTACAATTCATGAAAAAACAAAAGAAAATACTCTCATCTATGAGTATATACAGGAAGGCAGGGAAAGATACAAATGTTTCAAGCCGGCGGGCGATTTAGCAGCTTGGTCAGCTCATCCTGCTTTTGTTGGGCCACGGCCTCATGATTTAAGATCGCCAGAAGACGGGCCTCCGCCTGAGCCTGCTGGGCTTGATACGAAGCGAGCCGGCCTTCGAGCTCTTTCTCGGCGGCCTTATGAGCCTCGACCCTCTCACGAGTGAACGTAGCAGCTTTATCAAGAGTCACCACCTCCCTGATAGACTCTTGAAGCACCTGCCAGAGTTCATATGCTTTGTTGGCCTTGACAGTAAGATTCGCCTGAAGCTCGCTCAGCGCTTTAGAAACCAGCTCCCTCTCCGAGAATTTGCGGCTAAGCCTCCTCTTGCACGACGTCATGTTTGCCGCGCACCGCGCTATCAACCCCCGCAAGTCCGCCTTTGCAGCCACGACCTCCGAGGAAAGTCGGGAACATTCAAGTGCGTGCAAGCAAGCTTCCACCTGCCGACAGAACTCCACCCAGACTCGCACCACCTCTTCGCTATGGTAGGTGGCAAGAAAAGGAAGAGAACCGTTAGCCTCGGCAGCAAATGCTTCAGCTGTGGTTGTGCTGCCAGCACGAAGCTCCTCAATTAAAGATGACAAGGAGACAAAGCTCAATTGGGCCAAGCGTTCTGAAGCTTGCAGAGCATAAGGACCGGGCGGCATGGCGATACGCGATTCCAACGCTATGGGGGCTGGCAAGGCTATTCAGATTTGAAAAATGTCAGCAAAACTCTTAAGCAAAGGAACAAGTTGGACTATACCGAAATGTCACTTACCTACGGTCATGCAAGTAGGAACTGAAGATTCCCCTGGCCCTTCAATGATCTCGACCTCGTCGTCAGCTTCCAAAACTATAAGAGACATCGACGCCATTTCGTAAAAAGGGCAACAATGCTATGATAAAAAAAATGGGGAGTGACAATAACCTTGCCCGGAGGAAAGGACAATGCGCTGAGGGGAGATCGCCTGCGGAGCTGCCATCTCCAATAAACGCTGAAATGATTGTCGAGGCGACAAATTAGCGATAGAGGCCGCCAAACCGCGCAATTCTGGGAAAGACAAAAGAGTTCAGACAATGGAAAGGTTGCTAATTTAAAATTCAGAAGGTTACCTTCAACACTCCTCCCATTCTGAGCCGGGGGGATTGCAGCTTCAACGGCCTCCGTGACGTCGGGCTCCAACAAAGGGAGGGTAGTCCCGATTACCTCTCTCTCAGCCTCTGGGCCACCCTCGGGAAGAGTCATTGGGGCGGCAACCACCAAAGGAGCAAGCGCTTCATGATCAGGAACTGCCACTGGAGGCTCTATTGCAAGAGGAGCAGCTTCATCAGCCCCCTCCACATCGAGCAACGCTTCATCGGGAAGTTCGACAGGCTTTAGCTTCAACGAGCCCGTAGGGAGCTCCCCCAGCGTCGAAGATTCTGCATGATTCATATAAGAATAAGGATGCATATATACAGGCGTGAATAATCTTGAAAAACTAAAAAAAAAAGAGAACAACAACATACTGATGCGCAAAGAAGCCCTCAATATGGCTTCTTCAAGCCGCTGCTCCTTCTCAAGGAGGCGTGCTCGCCGGGGTTCAAGGGTAGACTCATGGCCGCCGGTCCATAAAGAAAGTGCGTCCGCTGCGTCTTCTGAAGTGGCCTGCTTCAGGCCCCTTTCCCCCCATTCCTCCAAAGGACCGATAAACCGCCGCCGAATCCACGAAGAGTCTTCGTAAAAGATTACAGCGGGATAAGACTTCTTCGGAACCCTGGCGTTATGAGACACATCTTTGGAATGCCGTATGGCCTCAGCCAACTGTGCGGCCTCCTCATCGGCCGAACTCGGGAAGGGAAGTCCAGTGTCTGACTCTTGCAAGGCCAACGGTTCGTCTTCAAGAATAGACTCAGACTCCACCAAAGAATCGAGCAAATTGGTGGCCGCTTTCCTCCGCCGCTTAGACCCAGAGCCGGTCGCCGAGGATGACTGCTTCCTCCCCCGTGAAGCCTTACGGCGGCGCTGACCCACATCGCCTTCGACACCCTCATCCCTATTACCCTCGCCCGGTGCCACGACCGAGGATGACACTGCCATTGTCGATGCCACGGGGGGCGGTGCTGCCACAGGCGGTGGTGCTACTACTGGGGCTCTTCCACCTCGCGATCGGGAACCCAGGGGCATACCAGCAGTTGGAGTAAGGTCTACCTCCGATTCTCCTGGGATGAGCGCAGTGCCGGTATCCCTTAGAGGGAAGCGGACCGGAACCCTCGGTCGCAGCTTAGCTCCTGGAACCAGAGGAGGGGTGTCGTGGCTAAGAAGCACCCTCCTTTCCTCAAGAATAATTGGGTTGATCTGATGAAGATACCAACCCGTAAACGCGCCCACACACCGGGACAGGTACTCAGCTTCAGGGACCATGAAGTGGGAGCCGGTGTTTAGCCTCATGAAATGATGAGCGGCATCGCGAACGGCATCGAGCGAAGGGATCGGGGCGGCTATAAAAGCCTCGAAAGGAACACCCTGGTCGTATCCAAGTTGTTGGGCGAATCGATGCGGATTGTACCGCATGAAAAGAGCTGCACTGTCCTGGCGAAACACCAAGTATCCCGGTCTAATAGTATACAAGTGCGCGGCCTCCCGAGGCTTCAAAGAAGGTACGTTGTCCTTTGACAGGTCCCAGAGTTGTTGAACTGGACCTGAGGGAGTAGACAAGACCCGATCATTAAAAACCATCCCGCCAGCGGCAGCGTAAGGAGAAATCAGCACCCGAATAGCCCCGAACTGAGTCGGGTCAGCGGCAGAAGCATCCACCAATCGCATAAGTCGTGGGAAGGGATAGGCATCATAAAATGAGGGCCTATGATGCATAGCAAAAGCCCCCAGCACATGCATTTCGACCCAGGACGTGAAATAATGAAGCGAAAAGTTTACTACGTCCATGCCGGGAGTAGAGGTGTTAGCTGCGGTGCCCAACCCGTGATAAAGATGCGCCAACGCCGGGATACCGACGGCCAACCGCATCCCCTCAGCTATACAATGAGCCGGGTAGATAACCGAAGCCCTCATAAAACGACGATGCATGGGGATGACAAACCAACTGAGCCAGACACTGACAAACTCCACGAAGAACGTCTCCTCGTCAATACCGGGTGCTGCAATGGACTCAAAAGACATCGGCGACATGATGGGGATATAGTATTGAGGTAGATCCGATTCAGTGGTCGGCAGCTTCTTCGGACCAAACCCAAAGGGGTCTCTAATGTTGGCGAACTTCGGAGCTGTCTTCGACACGACGTCCTCACGAAGGAAACAAGCAATGAAGCTCTTGAAAGTAACACCCTGCTCTTCGGATTCGGTGAACAATCGGTCGAAGATACCTAGCGCCTTGATCAAACTAGGACACTTGTGGCGAATAGCGTTCTCAACAGACAAGCCGTCAACCGGTGCAGGCTCGGGCTCGAAGACATACTCGTCAGGAGGCAACAACTCCTCATACAGTGCACCCCTGATTGGCAATCCTGAGATTTCATAAAATTCTGCCAGAGAAATCAAAACCTCGCGATCTCCTAAAATGAAAGTGTTGGTGGGAAGATTCCATTGATTCAAGAACGCCCTAACCCACCGGACATGCGGGGACTTGTAATGGAAGAGTGACGCGTATATTGCCTGATAGAGCCCGACTTTCTGCAGCCGCGCACGATGGGTGGCAAGGATGTAGCGAGCCCAGAGAAGGTAGCCCATAGGGTGTCGAGGAGTGAGCCCTATCTTATAAATTTGCCCCCACGGGTGGGCCTCACCCTGGCAAATACGCCGCCCCAAGATATCTATAGCCGGGATCGGATGGTTTGGGATACCGGTCGTCGAAGGCTCGAGCCTCCCCGTTGGAGTCCAGTTGGGCATCTCCACAGCAAAAATCGTTCTCGGAGGGTCCATCGGTAAGAATGGGAAAGTAGGCTCTGTCGGTACTGCACAGAGGAAACTCCGGCGACCCCGGATAATATGGCTGTACCAAGTTCCCCATAAAAGCAAGTTGGTACAGTTCGGGTCATGAGCCCGGATCATCGTCATCGCTTCCTCATCGGACGGTGAATGAGGAAAAGCGGCCTCCGAACGGGTAAAGGGAAAACACGGAGCAGAAGCCATCGCACCTGAAATCGAATGGAAGAAGACCGTCAAAATCAAAGTCAGCAATATATATCCATGCATGAACATGAAGACTAGCTGAAGAAAACAACAGTGGACTTTTTTTTGGGACCATTGGCTACAAAACATATGGGCCCCACAGAATCAGGATGACGGCTCATTAATAATGAGACCAAGCAGTTATAATAAAACAGAGGGAATATCCTCATCAAATAAAGAATGGATTTCAAGTAACCCTACACATCCCCCCTAGGGGACAAATCTGTCTCGGGCTTTACAACAGATCCAACAAGATCAAAGGAATTAAATTCCCACAGAAGACATCATGAGAATTATTACAAAGCTTCTGTTCCATTAATTATAGAATGACAACCTAAGGGCGAAGGAAACCCCAAGAAGCCTCTATGGGGAAGAACTTAATTCTTCACAGGAATTGAATTCCTTTTGGAAAGGGGAATTAAATCCCCAGAAACTTTTTCTGTGAACGGAGTTAAACTCCATGTATTCGAACTGTCATCATCATCTCCTTGGAGGATCAGATGAACCCTAAAAGAGATTTACTGCTGAAGATTAATTGGTTTCATGGGTTCATGTTTAAAGGGTAAAAACCCTTGTTTTGGATTTAAACAGAGGAATGGGAAAGTTCATTGTTTGTTCAAGGACATTACCTGAGGAAAAGAATTCTTTTCGAACAGAGTTAAACTCTGAAAATTGTTTCAAGGCAGAGAACTAAGCTCTGGAAGAAGAGAATTAAATTCTCAGAAAAAGTTTGCAAGGAGGAAGATAAGCAAAGTGGAGGCTCTTCTGAAATGACCCCAATATTTATAGGAGGTGATGGAAATGCTTCATCTCCCCAAATCCCTAGAGGAATCCAACGGTCATAAGAGGTGACAGCGTTGCACTCACATGCAGACACGTGAGAACAACGCTGTGGGGGCACTTGTTTCCTGATTTAAAATCAGGAAAGCCTACAGAAGAGGCATCACGTGCTAACACGTGACCAGCAGTCACGTGTTGGCACATGACATTTAAAAGCGGCTTCAAAGGCACATCAGTTCCCTGATCGAATCAAGAAAAAGGCTTCAGAAAAGGTCACGTGCTCACACGTGACCAGGGGTCACGTGTTGGCATGTGACATTTAAAAAGCAGCGGACTCATTCTCTGATTAAACCAAGAAAAAGGCTCCAGACGAGAGTCACGTGCTCACACGTGACCAGGGGTCACGTGCTGGCACGTGACGGCTACGCAGCGGCCAGAAGGCAGAGCGCAAAAAGAAGAAGAGGGCTCGTTCCAAGGGGGTCACGTGCCCACACGTGACCAGCGGTCACGTGCCCACACGTGACCAGGGGTCACGTGGCCACACGTGACCAGCTTTCAGTGGCTATTTATTTAACAGAATCAAATTCCGAAGAGATCACTCAAATCTTTCCAAAGGAAAATGATTATTCGGAACCGATTGAATTAAAAATTTAAAGGTGATTAAATATCACCTATCTATGGAAAAATCTTGAATTTGGAAAGATTTCCCCTTAAAATTTAACCGAAAAAACAAAGGAAAATCTCTGGATTTAAAATCCAATGGTGAATAAAATTCACCTAATAATCCAAAGGTCCAAATGAATGATGAATACAAATCAAATCTCTCAATGAAAGATTCATCAAAAAACTAATTGATTCTGCTGCTTCTCCTATAAATAGGAGCCAAGAGACACACAGACAGACAGAGATATATGCAGAGGGATCGATACATAGAAAAAAAAGAGAAAAGTAGAGCCTTGATACTTTGGAGGAATTTGGATCTTCTGCAAAAGAAAAGCTTAGGTAAGAAAGGGAAGGTCTTAAAAGAGAATTTAATTCTCAACAGAGTTTAATTCTGATATTAAAACAGAAGAACATAGTTCTCTCTTTAGTGGAGGATCTATAAAGTGCACATCTCCCCTTGAATTGAGAATTTAATTCTCATTGGGTTGAGATCCTGCCATGCAGATCCAAAGCATAGAGAGGGAATGGAAGCTTGAGAATTTAATTCTCACAGAACTTTAGGAATTTAATTCCTTTAAAATAAAACTAGGGTTTAACCCTATTTTATGGGAATTTAATTCCTTCAGAATGAACAGAATCAGGGTTTAACCCTAGTTAAGAACTTAGTTCTGTTAAAGTAACAGGAATTTAATTCCCTTAAGAAAGAAGAAATTAGGGTTTCACCCTATGACAGAATCTCATTCCTCAGAATAATTCTCTATAAGAGAGTGGGAACTTAATTCCTTAAAGCTGTTATTAGGGTTTAACCCTATGATAGGATGCAGTTCTTCACATATATGAGGAATGTAATTCCTACAGAAAATTCAGAGTTCAACTCTATCCCAGAATATAAATCTTCAGAAGGAAATAGGAATTTAATTCCTCAAAAAAATTATTGTTAGGGTTCAACCCTGAGAAGAATTTAATTCTTAAAGAGATTAACAGATCTTCCAAAAAACATACAAAGAGGCAGGGTCACGTGCTACCACGTGACCCCCGAAAAGATTCCCAGAAAAGGCCCTTTGAGGCAGTGCCTCACGTGACCCACGTGATCCTTGGCGGAAGCTTTAACATACAAGCACCAAGATGCTCATCACGTGACAGCACGTGATGCTCCAAAGTATTCAGTGCTTTTGACAGAATAAAATGAAGGGATGATGCCCTCACGTGTTACCACGTGACCCCTCTTGCCTTAGTGTTTAACACTAAATTGGAACCCCTGAGCCCAGTGTTAAACACTGTTTTGCCTTAGTGTTCAACACTAATTAAAGAGCTTTCTTGCAGTGTTTAACACTGAATTTCTTAGTGTTTGACATTAAATTAAATCTTTGTTGACAGAATTTAACATTAATTTTCTTAGTGTTCGACACCAAATTGAAATCTCTGCCACCAGTGTTTAGCACTGATTATCTTAATGTTTAACACTAATTTGAGATCCCTGTTGCTAGTGTCTAACACTGATTTGCCCTAGTGTTTAACACTCCCCTGTTGCTAGCGTTTAACACTAATTTTAGCCCAATTGGCTAAATATCCAGAGGCAAAGCCTCTCCTCTAATAGACCAGCAGAGGGCCAATATCCTAAACATGATTGGACTTAGCCCAAGCTGGCCATAAGTCCTCAATTCAAATTCAACTGAGCCAACGGGCTCATAATATAATTAATTGGTCTTGGTTCCAAATTGGGCCAAAGATTATTTAATTTACCTCGGTTCAAGGGTACATCTCTTCACTCCTTTGATACGTGGCGTTGTAATTCCTCAACGTCTTCAAAGAGGTGACGGGTCCTGATGACCACACATTGATACGGACTGTGGAGTCCCTAAATCCACGGACTATGAGGTCCTTAACCTTGACCGTGATGTTTTAAAACTAATAACGGACTGTGGAGTCCTTAAATCCACGGACTATCAGGTCCTTAACCTTGACCGCAATGTCTTAAAACTAACATTGGACCGCAATGTCCTTACACTACCCATGGACCGCAATGCCCTTAAACTACCTACCGACCGTAATGTCACTAAACTAAACAACAGAGCCCCCCTTTTATTGGTCTCTTGTTGGATCTATATGATCCCGTTAAGTTGATCTTAGTCTAAAAACTAGACTAACGTATCCTTAACAAACGTTTAAGTCGATCTTGGTCTCAAATGAGGCTAACGTATCCTTAAACCCAAACCCCCAAACCCCCAAACCCAAATCTAAGATAATATGGATTTGGACTAGTCCACGCCCTACGGGCGATGACATAACTCAGTCTCCGTATACAATCCACGGGCAACGAAACATAAAATAAACACACACGACACGAAGTGACCATCTGGAGAAGGAGAAAGTGGTTACCGCGATGCGGTAGCGTAATTAACTGCAGGGGCTTGCGCCTGTAGGGAAGAGCGTCCCCACAATCAAAAACCCCTCAAGCGAGGGGGAATCTGACGAAGTCTGCTACATCGGATGCATCCGTTTAAACCTTCGATATACGATGCCATAAATCAACTTGGCATCTTCGGAGAGGTGGACGGATAGCACCAATTAGCATCTGCCCCGAATTTCAGGCGAGACAGTCCATGTCTCGGTCGCCGTTCGGAGGGGAATACCTGTGTTTGTACTTTCATTCGTTTCGAGAAAATTTCGGTAGCATCACCTCGCTGTTCTCCGAGTACACTGCAATAGGAGGGATAATAATCATTTCAATGCTGAATATCAATACTGAAATGATCATCCCTCTATATTTGTACATGGAGAACCAGTGAAAAGGTGCCCGACGAAACTAATCTCGAAACAAATGAAAGCACAAATGCAGGGTGTGTTTGCGTTATAAATTTTTAATTTGTCCACATTGGACAAATCTATCAGTTTTAGTACGATCAGTTTTCTCGTTACATAAACTACATTATGGTTGCCAGAAACAAATGATCAAACGCTTAGTTTTGACAACCATCACGTAGTTTTATGTCACGATCGAAACCATTGCGTATATAACTGATGGATGGGGTCTGAGGCACGTTTCGTTTTTTGAATGTGAGATGCTCGATGATGACATGTAAATTTCATGTTATCATTGAGTTTCATACACTTAGTATAATATTTTCGTGTTATTTTGAAGTTTAAGATTCAATTCACGATGGATATAGTTGAGAAACTTATTCGCAATAGAGCATATTTATATACTCGTGAAAATTCCCTCCACTGTGCAAAATTTCCGAAAATTTAGGCAACACCTCCTTTAAATTTTGAGACGTTTGGCATTTCTCCTACAAATTCTACACCAATTCCTTACATGATATCATCCCATAGCCAATTCGAAAATCGAATATCCAAATTCAACACCAATTCCATTCACAATCCAAGCATTCCTAATCCACTCAAATTCGGTATCAACCAAAGAAATAACCAAACAAATATCTAATAGAATTTGAATTTAACGCTATAGTGGAATGAAAATTTAAGGAATGTCAAGTACTTGGTTTTATGGTTAGTTGATTATAAGTAATCTATATTAGGGTTGCGTTTTTTCGTTTAAATGGTTAATGAGTGACTAAGATTAAGTGTAATAGTTAACAATTAAAAGTTTCATATTTTAATAATTAGAAAGCGTAAAGTGGTGTACTGATAATCGATGTATCTTGAGTGCGAAGAAAGTCCGACCAACCACGTCGATGTCAACCCTACAATTGCACAAATTTTTCATTCAAATTTTTATGTCTTCACATTTCCACTCAAAAATAAAAAAAATAACGAAAATATAAACCTATGCTCTATATAAATCGAAATTTTATATAAAAAAAGCTTGGCGAGGAATAGGGGCTAGGGCTTGGGCTCGGAGGAGAGTGGTTCAGCTTCGATCTCGGAGGAGAGTGGCGTGGGCTCGATTTTGGAGGGAGGGTCGAGCTCGATCGCAGAGGAGAGGGGCTCGGGCGGTTATAGCTTGGAGCATGAGGAGGGCGTCGACGGCGACGGATTGGAGGAGGAGGAGGAAGAAAAGGAGGGGGTCGGCTGCTGGAGGGAGGAAGGTGAAGGGGCGACGTTTAGAGGGGTGAAGGTGAGGAATGGGTCGGAAACGGGAAAGGAGGGGGTCGTCGAGGAGGGGGTCGGCGCAGGAGGGGGAGACGGGAGAGGAGGGAGGCGGCTCCTGGAGGGGGGATGGCATCGAATTGGAGGAGGGGGTTGCCGGTAATTGGAGGAGGCCGGCGATCGGAGGAAGAAGAGGAGCTCCGGGGCTGGCGATTGGTGGATCTAGCGTTTTTTCTTTTGGGTAGGAAATGAGGGGAGAGATCAGCCCCGGGCCCCTTTTGATGTATTGGGTTATTCCGTCGGCTACTAGCCGACGGAATAACCTAATAAAATTGTTAAATAAATTTTGTGGGTATTGGGGTTTTTATCGTCGGCTAGTTGGTTTATTCTGTCGGCTTTTAACCGATGGAAAAAACTACCGACGAAATAAACCTATATTTCTTGTAGTCTCTCTCCGCCTTTTTTCCTCTATGTTCTCTTTTCACTCTTTCCTTCTTCCACCATGATCTCGTGTGGTTGCGTAGATTTTTTTTCTGCATATTTCTATTAAAATCAAGTCGACAATTTTCGTCATGATGCTAAGAAGGTTGTAATGCTCCATGCCCCAGTACAGATGGTATTGTCCGCTCTGGCCGAAACCGTCTGAGCACGCTTAACTACGGAGTTCTTAAGCTCCTATAGTGCCTGTTCACTTAAAAGATGCCTCTGTAATTCAGGGTGGTATCATTACAGTTATAATGCAGTTCGGTCCTCTTTCATAATGTATTCCAAAAATTCCCCATTGTTTTACAGTAGGTCCTACGGACTCAAGAGGTAGCCCCTGCCCCCTTGGCATGACAATTGGCATGACACTTTGTTCCTTGAGCAAGAACCGGATCCCGACATCCTCCCCACCTTTGAAAAATGGTTCTTCCTCGAACCACATACCTACTACTGAGGGACATGCATGTTCCACCATAAGTGTAATGCCCCACACCCCAGTACAGATGGTATTGTCCGCTCTGGCCGAAACCGCACGGTTTTTTCCCTTTAGAGCGAACCGGACTCGACCAGGGGCTATTATCCAGGAGGTCACCCATCCCAAGACTTCACTGGCCCGAGCATGCTTAACTACAGAGTTCTCAAGCTCCTATAGTGCCGGTTCACTTAAAAGGCGCTGTTTACCGCCGAAAACTCGAAAGACAAACGTCTTGCCTGAATTTGGGGGCAGATGCTATTTGGTTTTATCCGTCCTTCTCTCCGAAGATGCCAAGTTGATTTATGGCACCATGTATCGGAGGTCTGGACGGATGCGGCCATTGTAGCGGACTTCGTCAGATTCCCCCTCACCGTAAGGGGTTTTTGATTGTGGGGACACTCTTCCCTGCAGGCATAAGCCCCTGCAGTTAATTACGTTACCGCGTAGCGATAACCACTTTCTCCTGCTCTAGATGTTCACTTCATGTCGTGTGTGTTTGTTTTGTTTTTGGCTGCCCGTGGATTGCATACGGAGACTAATTTGTGTTGTCGCCCATAGGGATTCGTCCAGATCCGTATTTTCTTAGATTTGGGTTTGATTTGATTTAAGGATCGCTAATCTTGTTTGAGATTAAGACCGACTTAAATATTTGTTAAGGATACGTTAATCCGATATTGGACTAAGATCTATTTAACGGGGGTTCAGGATCATTTTTGATCCAACGAAAGAGCATTTGGGCTCTATCGTTTTAGTTTAAGGATGTTACGGTCCATAACTAGTTTAAGGACATTACGGTCCACAACTAGTTTAAGGACGTTACGGTCCGTATTGGGATGTGTACGTCCATTTGAGAGTACACTAAAGAGTTGTTGGTTATCGGGACCCACCACCTCTCCGAAGACGCTGAAGAATTACGACATTTATCAGAGGTGTGAGGAGATGTACCCTTGAACCGATGTCCGTTGGAAGATCAATAGTCGTGTTTGGGACTAAGAGCAATTTGGAAAGATTGTGAGCACATGGGCTCGGTTGATCTGGATTAGGGACTTTTGGTCATTCTTGGACTCAGCCCACTCAGTCTTTGAATAAAGTGTTAAACACTTGTTTGGGCTCGGTCCCTTGTCTGTGCAATAATGCTGAGCATTGATATGGGCTCTGACGCTCACCCTCTTTTTCTGTCTTTTTATGGAGTGTTAAACACTTTTTATGGCGCCCACGTAAAGGACACGTGAGGCACTTGGATCTAAGCGCTAACTACTGAGTGCTAGGCATTACTTGTTGAGCAGCATCCACGTGAAGGACACGTGGGGTGCTTGGCGCTGGACGCCAACTACTGAGTGCTTAAGCACTTTTTATTAAGCAGCGCCCACATGAGGGGCACGTGGGATGCTTGGCGCTGGGCACCAACCTCTGAGTGCTAAGCACTCTTTATTAAGTAGCGCCCACGTGAGGGGCACGTGGAGCGCTTGGCTCCAACCACTAAGTGCTAAGCACTCTTTGTTAAGCAGCGTCCACGTGAAGGGCACGTGGGGTGCTGGGCGCCAACCACTGAGTGCTAAGCACTCTTTATTAAGCAGCGCCCACGTGAGGGGCACGTGAGGCGCTCGGCGCTGTTTCTTCCTTTATGCATTTTTCTAAAAAGTTCGATTCTTTGTGCTCCCCTGGATCTTCAATCCCCAAGAACAAATTCATCCCTATGAGAATTAAATTCTCATTTGTGGGAGACTTGACTTATGGATCTCAGATCCAGGGAAAGAACTACATTTTTTTAATGAGGGTTAAACCCTTAGATATGTAGATGAGATGCTCTGATCTCCATTCTCTTTATTTACCTTAAAGAAAGTTCTTCTTCCTTCTTCTCTCTTGAAGCTTTCTTTTTAGCTTGCTCTTCTTTTTCAACTTGAAATTTAGGGGGGGGGTTCCTCTCTCTACAAGACTTGAAGTCTTGGGGCCTTTATACAGTAGAGGCAAGTTTGTAGATTTAGTTAAAGAAATCTCTCATTGAAAGATTCTTAATTGATTTGGGGATTTTATCCACCGTTGGATATTTGATCCAAGGACTTTTGTTTTATAGAAGATATTTTTCTTATTTTTTTAACAAGATTGGGAAAATATATTCCATACAGAGCTTATTCTGTAGTTTGGTGATTTTTAATCACCACTGGATCTTTAATCCAACGGTGCTCTATTTTACAGAGCGTGATCTTTCTTGTTTAGAAAGATTGGGGAAATATTTTCCCATACAGAGCTTATTTTGTAGCTTAGTGATTTTTAATCACCATTGGATCTTTAATCCAACGGTGCTCTGTTTTACAGAGCGTAATCTTTCTTGTTTAGAAAGATTGGGGAAATATTTTCCCATACAGAGCTTATTCTGTAGCTTGGTGGTTTTTAATCACCATTGGATTTTTAATCCAACGGTGCTCTGTTTTACAGAGAGTAATCTTTCTCGTTTAGAAAGATTTGAGAAATATTTCCTCAATAGAATTTAATTATATATTTTGATGATTTATCATCTCCGTTGGATTTTTGATCCAACGGCAGAGAACTTTTAGTTTTAGCTCCGGCGTCCTCGTGCAAGACACGTGAGGTGCTGCCTTAGAGTTTTTAACTCCTGGCGCTGGTGCCCTCGTACACGGCACATGAGGCGTTGCCTCAGAGTTTTTAACTCCTTGCGCCCTCGTGCAAGGCACGTAAGGCGCTGTCTCAGAGTTTTTAACTCCTGGCACTGGCGCCTCCGTGTAAGACACGTGAGGCGCTGCCTCTTTACTGAAGGTGTCTTTTCGCCTTCTTTCTTTGCTTTTCCCGAGTCAGACTTTTCTTTTCCAATGCTTGGAAATAGTTCCATCATGCACAACATCTTCTGTGCCAAGACTTAAATGTCTCCCTTCATAATCTGAAGCAATGATTCTCTTCTCTCTCACTTTCAGAGAATTATTTTAACAGAGAAGAGCTATGGCTTGTAATCGTCCACATGCTCGCTGGCAGCTATGGGAGGTGCCTATTGTGGAGATTGTTCCTCGTTTTGCTGCATGCTTGGTGAACCCTGCTCTTACGGATGACCAATGCGATACGGTGTTGTACGAGCTCTTGACTCGTAGAGGATCTCTTCTCCCCATCGGCTCCATTTGGCTCCGGATGGTCTTCTTGTTCATGCTTGATGACATTCCCCCTCATCCAGCGGAGATAACTCCGGCGATACTCGACACAGCGGAAGACAAGATCGAGTGCTTTCATGATGCGTTTTTGATTACCACGGCTCTGAGGGATCGCTCTGTTCAGCTGCTAAGCCAAATACAGGTTCAGCGGGCCATCATGTCTGCCTTCGCTGATGGGCACGGTGCTGACCGATGGGAAGCGACTCCTCGTGAAGATCACCGCTTTGACATGGTGGAGAAGGCAGAGAGGGGATTAGAGAATTTTATCTATAGTTTTGTAAATCTCTGTACTTTCGATCCCATGTATGGTGATCTATTTCCTGTAGAATAAAATGTTCAATTAAATACTTTCTTTTTGTCGTTGAACACCTTTTCTTTCTCTATTGTGTGCGTATATGAATGAGCCCGATTTCACACATATCTGTAAACGAAACTTAAACCGGTGTAAACAGAAATAAATAGCTCTTGGCCGAAGATTTTGGCGAGAACAAATGCCCCCCACTACTTTGCCCACATAAGTATGTACGTGGGTGAAGTAGTGCAAAGTTATGGATGGCCATGGAATTGAGGACTTAGAAGACAAGTTTAGGGTCCTTGTAGCCTAAGACTTTTTTTGTTTTCATGAGTCGTAAGGGTCTTAAGAAGGTTATTTCTCCCTATGAGTTGAGAGGATCCCGTAGGTGTATTTTTTTATAGGAGTCGTGAGGACTTCTAAGTGCGTTCCCTCTTGAGAGTCGTAAGGATCTCACAAGAGAATTTTCCCCCTTACAAGTTGAGAGGACTCGTAAGTGGTTTTTTTCCTCCTTGTCGATATTCTATTTTGGAGAATGTGGCCCGTGGATAGTACATATTGATCTCCTTGTAGGGCAGCGATGGCTTAGAAGACAGGTTCAGATCTGCCGCCTAAGACTTTTCAACTTTACGAGCCGTGAGGGTCTCATAAGACTTTTCTCCCGACGAGTCGAGAGCATCCCGTAGGTGTCTTTTCTCCTTAGGAGTCATGAGGATTCCTAAGTGCGTTTTCTCTTGAGAGTCGTAAGGATCTCACAAGAGAATTTTTCCCGCTTACTAGTCGAGAGGACTCGTAAGTGGTTGTTTCCCTCCTTGTCGAGATTTGACTTTGGAGAGTGTGGCCCGTGAATACTATGCAATAGTCCATCTTGGACCGACCTGCAGGGCCCTAGTGCTTAGGAAACAGGTCCTTATCCCTATTGCCTAAGACTTTTCCCTACGAGTCGAGACGAATCGAGCAGTTCTCGCAAGGACACTAATTTCCTCACGAGTTGAGACAAATCGAGAAGTTCTTGCAAGGGTGTCCTAACATCACAGTTAACTCATTCTAATAGAAGTCCGTTAGGGTCTGTGGTACTAGGGTTTTTTACCCGTCGCACCGTCGCGTTGGCCGATATATTCCCCGATATGCAATCTTGCTGTTCGGGTAGCCCCGCGACTGTCGTGTCTCTGATCCCTTCGAGGGCTGGACAAGACGTCTTCAAGTAATCTTCTAGGTAATATTACCGTCGAAAGATCAAGCGTTAGGGATATTCCATGTCGCTTTTTACTTGAGGTTAGGCTCAGTTTAGGAGCCCCGATGAGTCATGACCACTCCGCGCTGGAGTGGGATAGTCTTCGATAGTATTTCAGGTCTCAATTGAGTTGCTGTCAAGACCCTGAAGCTAGGAATCTTCCATTGCTTCATTGGTTGACATCTTGTCCGCAATATTGCGACAAATGTCAAGATTGTCTCTGGGTTGTCTGCGAACCATCGAGATTTGGAACTAGGGGACTTTGCCATGGCTCCGTTTGTTGATGTCGTGCCTGTATCCTGCTGGAGGGATGAAGAACACTGTTGGTTGATCTCTAGGCTGTAGATGTAGCCATCGAGACTTGGAACTAGGGACTTTGCCATGGTTCCGAGGTAGTCTCTAGGTTGTCTGTGAACCGTCGAGATTTGGAACTAGGGGACTTCGCCGTGGCTCCGAGGTAGTCTCTAGGTTGTCTGTGAACCGTAGAGATTTGGAACTAGGGACTTTGCCATGGCTCTGTTTTGCTGACGTCGTATCTTCTTCTGGTTGGAACGAGAAGGAATGCCGTTATTGATTTCTAAGCTGTAGGTGTAGCCGTCGAGATCTGGCTTCCCCTTTGACGAAGCCTGGTGGGATAATGTGGTTCCCTTTTCGTTTGTGCCCATGGATTGTATACAGGGGTCGATGTGATCTCACCTGCAGGGCAAAGTTTCATTTTTTTTGTATTTCTTTCCGCGATGCTCTATCATTTCAGCTTTTTATATCGCGAAAGTCGCGATTGCCCAATCATTTCGGCTATTTTTCTTTTTCTTTACTCGCTGCTTTTTATTGAGAGTTGCTTAATTATTTCGGCTATTTTTGTATGCATATATTTTACTTGCTGATTTTTGTTGCAAGTTGCCCTATCATTTCGGCTATTTCATATGCATTTTTGGCTTGCTGATTTTTTGTTGCGAGTATGGAACTCAAGACCTGATACGAATCTTAATATCAGCATCGCTACGACTGGAATATTGCCAGGAGCGAATCATCATTTGCCGTGAAAGGACTTAGAATTTGATACCGATTTAGGCATCAGCATCGCTACCACTGGGACATTGCCAGGAGCGAATCATCATTTGCCTTTATCGGTTCGAACAAAGGTGGCTTAGCAAACAGGGTTAGGATCCTGTCGACTAAGGCTTTTAACTTCATGAGCCGTAAGGGTCTCATAAAGGTGTTTCTCCCTACGAGTCATAAGGATCTCGTTGGTGTGTTTTCTCCTTAGGAGTCGTGAGGATTCCTAAGTGTATGTTCTCTTATAAGTCGTAAGGATCTTACAAGAGTGTTTTCTCCTTATTAGTCGAGAGGACTTATAAGTGTCGTTCACCATATGAGGACACTCCTCGTCATTGGTGGGACTTGGTGAGGGAACGTTTATTTATGCCCGTGGATTGTATACAAGGATGTATATTGACTGCTTGTAGGGAAACGTGGGGAGTGTGACGGCTTAAGAACAGGTTCAGATCCCTATAACTTAAGGCTTTTGAATCCTATGCACCGTGAGAGTCTCACAGGGGGATTCTCCTTACGAGTCGTGAGGATCTCGTAAGTGTAATTTCTCCTTAAGAATCGTGAGGATTCTTATGTGTGTTGCTCCTTTGTGAGTCATAAGGATCTCATGCAGGTATTTTCTCCTTACAAGGTCGAGAGGACCTTGCAAGCATGAATCTTTTTTACGAGTCCGCGCCCTTGCGGGTTTTCACAAACTCGCTGGCAGTCCTTCTGTTTTTACTCACGGAGCCCTTTCGGGTTTTCATCCGTGCCCATTTCGCTTGTGGACGTACCATTTTTTTTGCACGATGAAACTCTCGAGAATAGTTTCGCCGCATGTGGCCCATTTGCTTGCCGGTAGGATTTGAGTCGCAATCCTCACCGCTGGGACTTATGGACTTGCATTCCACTATCGCCGTGTTAGAGGTGACGTTGTTAGTTTAGGGACATCTCGGTCCGTTATTAGTTTAAGGACATCTCGGTCCATTGTTAGTTTAAGGGCGTCTCGGTCCATAGCTAGTTTAGGGACGTCTCGGTCCATTGTTAGTTTAGGGACGTCTTGGTCCATTGTTAGTTTAAGGACGTCTCGGTCCATTGTTAGTTTAAGGACGTCTCAGTCCATTGTTAGTTTAGGGACATTTCGGTCCGCAGCTAGTTTAAGGACGTTGCGGTCCATTGTATTTTGAGGCGAGGTTTCGCTGGATACTACTCATAGAGTTTAGACTCGGGGAGATAGCGAGCGGACACGAACGTCGTCATCCACATTAACTTGAGCCGTGACTTTTCAGGCGTAGTATTTCTTAAGGAACCGGCCGTTTATTGGCCGGAAGGGTCTTTCGCTATGCATATCCATGAGCAAGTAGGCCCCACCTTGGTAGACCTTGTCTATGATGTACGGGCCCTCGTAGTTCGGCTCGAATTTCCCCCATTTGGCACGGTTGGGGATCATAGGTCTTTTTATGACTAACACGAGTTTGCCTTGGCGGAATGTTCTCGGCCTAGTCAATCTTTCGTATGAGTGTGTCATCCTTGCTTTGTAAGCTTCTAGGTTTTGCTGTGCCATGAGACGAGTTTCATCAAGGGCGTCTAGCTCCTCAAGCCGAAGATGGGCATTCTCTTCATTCGTTAGTTCATACCGAACCGTCACTCGTAGAGAGGGTAGCTTTATCTCCAAGAGATGTACCGCTTCCGTGCCGAATACTAACGCAAATGGCGTTGTGTTCGTGGCTGTCTTGAACGTAGTCCGATAGGCCCAGAAAGCTTCATGCAATCTCTCGTGCCAGTCCTTTTTATTCCTGGACACCATTTTCTTTATGATCTTTGTCAAGGTCTTATTGAAAGCCTCAGCTAAACCGTTAGCTCGGGGATTATAGACCGAAGAGTATCACCAATCTATTTTATGCTGCTGTGAGAAGCGGCTGATTTTATGGCTTCTGTAGGCCGGCCCATTATCTGAGATGATCCGTCGTGGAGCGCCGAATTGGTAGATGACATGTGTCCTGAAGAAATGGAGGATGTTCTCCGTCTTCACTTCCCTTACGGTATTGCTTCTGCCCATTTAGAGAAGTAATCGGTTGTTGCTAGTATGAACCAATGTCCCTTGGATGATGCTGTCTTGATGGGCCCGATTATATCGGTTCCCCACATTTTGAATGGCCAGCTAGCCAATGTTGGGTGTAGTGGATTCGGATGCTGGTGAATGAAGTCCCCGTGAATTTGGCACGAGTGACACTGCTTCGCATATTCAAGGCAGTCCTGAATCATCATGGGCCAATAGTAACCCATTCTTTTGATCTTCAGCTTCATCTTTGGCCCAGCTTGATGGGAACTGCAGAGTCCGTCATGAGTTTCTTGATTGACCCTTCTTGCTTCTTCTGGTCTCAGGCATCTTAGCCATAGACAATCGAACGATCTCTTATAAAGAGTACCATTGACGAAGGCGAAAGACAGGGCTCGCTTCATGAGCTGATGTCTTGAGGACGCATCTTTGGGCGTTTGATGAGATTTGAAGTAGTCTATGAATACTTCTCTCCAATCCGTAGTCTTTTCTTCGTCTTGTATTCGGCAGACTGCTTGTTTGGTCGCTTCCTCTCCTTTAGACGTCTTTGGAGATGTTTCTGCTGGTGCGAGAATCCGACGACTTTGCACAATGATCCTTACGTCATCGAGGTTTTCGTCGGCCAGTTCTTTAGCGAGCTTGGCTAACGCATCCGTCTTGCTATTTTCCGCACGCGGTATGCTTTCCAGGGTGTAGGAGGGGATTTGCGTTAGCAGTTGCTGCACTCTTTCACCATACATGATCAGTTCTGGTTTGCACGTATGGTAGTCGCCATTTACTTGGCTAACGACCAGCTGGGAGTCTCCATATATGAGGAGGTTTTCGACGCCCATGTTGACAGCAATCTCAAGACCTGCTATCAAAGCTTCATACTCAGCCTCATGGTTTGTTCTCAGTCCTGTTAAAGACAGGGAAAAACGCATTATCCCTCCTTATGGAGTCACAAAGATAAGGCCTACCCCGACTTTAATCATGGGTTTTTTTTGCTTTCGCTTCTTCAAGGAGGATGCTCCATCGAAGTAGAGTTCCCATCAGGTATCATTCCCTTCTTTCTCCCTGTCAATTGCGTCAAACGCGTGTTCGTCCGGTAACTCGCAGTTTAAGGGAGAGTCGGCAGGTATCGGATGTTCAGCGAGAAAGTCGGCGATTGCCTGGCCTTTTATTTTCTTGAGGGGTCGATATACTATCGAGAACTCCATCAAGAGGAGGGCCCATTTGGCAATCCTTCCCGATAGCATGGCTCTTGACATCAAATACTTGAGAGGATCCACCTTTGATATGAGTTGGATCTCATGTGCCAATGCATAATGTCGAAACTTCGTTACCACGAAGATCAGCGCCAGGCAATATTTTTCGATGGGGGAGTAGTTATTTTCTGTCCTCAGGAGGACTCGACTCAAATAGTAGAGAGCTCTCTCCTTCCCCTGGTCGTTCTCTTGTGCCCATAGCGCGCCTAAAGAACCTTCAAGGGCTGTTGTGTACTGGATGAGGGGCTTTCCCTTAACCGGAGCGGTCAATACCGGCGGGTTTTGCAGATATTGCTTGATTTCGTCCAGTGCGTTTTGGCATTTACGATCCCAAACGAACGGGGTCCCCTTCTTCATTAGATGATTGTAGGGGCGGCATTTGCCGGAGAGGTTAGCTATGAATCGTCAGATATATGTGAGCTTTCCTTGGAGAGACCGCAGTTGCTTGAGAGTTCTTGGCGGAGGCATTTCCATAATCGCCTTGATATTTGACGGGTCTGTTTTGATGCCCTGGTGTCGTACGATGAATCCTAGGAATTTACCCGAGGAAACTCCAAACGCGCATTTCAGAGGGTTCATCTTCAGGTTGTACTTCCGAAGGTGCTGAAACACTATCTTCAGATGCTCCCAGTGCTCTTCGTACGTTTTGATTTTCACTACGGGATATAACATTCGACAATCTCGTGTATGAGGTCATCAAAGATCTTTGTCATGGCCCTCTGGTAAGTGGCGCCAGTGTTTTTCAGACCGAAGGGCATCACTTTGTAGCAGAATATGCTTAGCGGGGTCCGGAAAGCAGTTTACTTTTGGTCTTCAGGATGCATCTTGATTTGGTTGTACCCTGAGGATCCATCCATGAAGTAGAAGATTTCATGGGTGGATATGTTATCGATCATCACCTCGGTAATAGGTCATCTTCCGGACAAGCTTTGTTGAGATCCCGAAAATTTAGGCAGATGCGTACTGTCCCATTTTTCTTCATTACCGGAACGATATTGGTGATCCAGTCAGGGTATTGAACTTCTTTGATGAAGCCGGAGTCGATTAGCTTCTTGACTTTGGCATTGATACTCATTTCAAGCTCAAGCCGCATTCTTCTTGGCTCCTGTATGACTGGCTTGACGTTCGACGATATCGCCAGTTTATACACAGCTATCTCTGGATCTAATCCCAGCATTTTAGAATAATTCCATGCGAAGCAGTCTTTATACTTCATAAGCACATCTTTTAATGTAGCCATCTGCTCCTCAGACAACAGCTCACCGACGAACGTTGGCCTTGGCTCGTTTTCCGTCCCCAAGTCGATTTTTTTCAGGTTGTCTGCTGTGGTGTGTATTCCATCTTCCAGATCTTTTGGCGCCAGTGGAAATTCTAAGATCATCTCATCCTCATCTTCATTTGCAAATCACTGGGAGAGGTCGTTCGTATTCTCATGCTCTCCTTCCTTTGAGAATGTTATCATATGGCAGGTACGAGCTCGTTTCCAAGCTCGATGCTGATCTAGACTTTCCCTCGTAGTGTAGGTTGCTCTCGGCTCATGCTTTCGTGGCGGGGCTACCCTCCAACTGTCAGATAGAGCAAATCTGCCTTGTTGATACTGATCTTCAACCCAGTCTTTGAAGGTGAAGCAGTTTTCAAGAGGATGTCCCACTATTCGGTGGTAGAAGCAATAATCCGAGTGATGGACCTCGTCTATTTGTTTGGGGCGCCGAGACTCCGGGAGCATCATCATTTGATGCTTCATGACAAGGTCGAATATTTTCCTCGTCTTGTCTTGAGGGAAAGAGTATTCCCGACCCATCTTCTTCATAAAAGACGGATTCCAGCTGACTTTTTCTCGATCGCGTGGCTTCTTGGATCCGCTTCGCTGTTTTCGAACATCATTCCCGGTCTTTACCTTATTGTTGCTTCTACGTCGGGCTTTCTTTTTGCCACAAGAGCGCACAGCGGGTTGAGGGTGAAGGGGATCGTCATCCTCCGTAGCCTGCTGAATGATACGTTGCGTCCTGGCTTTCTCGTAAATGGGCATTTCGCGGCTATGGTCATCCCGAACCTTTTGACCCGCTTCTCTTATTAACTTATCAATCTGTTCTTCGAATGACGGGCTTGGTATTTTCACGGCAGGATCTCGCTCTGGTTCGAAATTATCGCTATCTGGAAACGCATTCGTTTCTCCACCGGAATTATTTATGACATGATAGCCATAGAATCACTCCCTTTTATTGGACCGAACGTATCCAAGGCCAGTCGTCTCCATTCTCCCGTTGGGCATCTTCTGCTGAGTCCCGGGAACATCCCAAATCTTGTTATAGAACCGAGCTTGTCGAGTAGTCTGTTTGAAGGGTACGCCTTGGTGTCTCAATAGCTTTTTCAGTCCCTCTGCGGAGTATCTGGGCAGATGGATTGGTTGAAGGCTGTCGAATGCAGGTTCGGCACCGTGCCATACTTCTTTCTCTACTTTAGTCTCCGTGGATTGGTAGAAAAGTATCGCCTTCTCACTTCTTTGGCGAGGAGCGTAGAAGGTCTGCAGCTCTTGCACGCTGTACGTATCAAGTGCATCAAGTTCTTTGTAATGCCGCCACGGAACCAGGGCAATCTGTAAACTCTGGTCAGCTCCGGCAGGGGTCTGTATTGACGGGCGGACGGAGAACACTGCGTTGGCCTCGTCTTCAGAGCCACTGCCAAAGACCAAAATAGGAGTGGATGGTTCTGGCCTGTTGCCTTAGGGTTGTCCTAAGTAGACCATCTCTTCACCCTCTTCGGTATCGCTCCCATATATCGGGATAGTGGCGATGGCTTTTTGCTTGTTCTCTGGTTTACGGCATTTTTCCATGTCTTCGAAGTCTGGTAAGAAGTACTTGGCGTCGTCATATTTGCGGACTTCATTTACGGAGAATGGGTTTAGCTCCCCTGTAACTGTGTACTCGAGGCCATCCTTGAAGTACTTCATACATTGCTGTTATGTAGAAGGGATGATGTTGTACTTATGTAACTAAGGCCTACCGAGCAAAGCGTTGTAGCAAGTTTTGGCGTCAATAACATGGAACTTGATGTCAGTGACGAGCAACCCAAATCGTAATGTCAGTATTACCGATCCAAGCGTCCGTGATGACTGTGAGTCGAACCCAGAGATAGTAATTTTGTCTCGAGCCAAGTGCTGAACGTTCATGCAAATCTCCTTCAACACTCTTACATTAAGAAGGTTGACGGAGGACCCGTTGTCGACTAGGATCTTCCCTATCTTGACATCGTGACAATACCCGGTTACATACAGCGGGAGGTTGTGCTCGCACGTTCCGAGAAGGAGGTCTTCATCGCTGAAGGTGATATCAGCCGTGTGGACTTCTTCCAGCTTGTCTTTCATCTTTTCTTCCGCCAGGAAGGCCTGAAAATGATCGGGCTCTTGTAACGCCTTGATCAGGGAATCTCGTGCTTCTTTAGACAGGAGAAGGGCATCCAAAATACTCTTGTGAGGGTATCTTCCTCAGATGTGGCAGGATATTGTAATCCACCTTGTTCTTCTTAGACGGGTCCTTGGCTGTGAGCTCTTCAACGACTCTATCATCGTGGGCAATCTCCTTAGGGACTTTTTCCTTCCCTTTGTCCCCTTTGCCCGAACCTTTGTCTGAAGGTCCGGGATTCTTTTCAGGCAACGTACGGTTACACAGCTAAATGTTCTCATAGTTCTTCATTTCCTCTTCTTTTTCAGAGGTAGATTCCTTGATGAGAGGGCCGAGAGCTATTTCTTCGTCAGAATCGCTCCTGAAGGTAAGAACTTGAGGTTTTGCTCTTGTTGGGATGGCATCAACCATATGACAGTTAACGGCTGTTCCTTCATGCTCATCTGCTATGCTTCTCTGTTCCTGACGGGCTTTGCGCTTTACCCACTTGAAGTGTTGTTGGTGGGCAACGTATCCCTGCCACCACTTCTTGAAGGCATTGCACTCTTCGGTAGGGTGTGTGACCCTCCAATGATACAAGCAGTATTTCGGATGGACATCCGGTTCGTCAGGGCACGTATTCCCGAAATTATTTTCTTTGGAAGGTGGCAGTTTCATTCCCATTGACAGAGTTTTAGCGAACCGCTTCCTTATCTTGATTCTGCTCCTTCTGGTGGCAAGGGCACTTTGATCCGGTTGAGGTACATTATGGCTTCTCATCACCGGAGCTTTTTTGGCCTGACACCGACGCTTGGCCTTTTCGTAAATGGCCGCCTCATGTTCTCGATCAGCTTTGCTCTTTTGAAGAGCTTCGTTCAGCAGCTTGTCGATGAGGTCATCCGACGGTTCCATGGGTTTTGGTTCTGGATCTGCCCCTAGTTTCTTTATGTCAGGAGCTTCTTTGCCGTTTATCGACGAGTGAGAGATCATGTGGCAGCTCGCCACATACTCCTCGGGTTCTTCTGATGAGTCGTCTCCTTCACCAATGTCACTGTTTCCGTTCTCAAGAATATACTTTAGGAATTCTTCCAGTGTGACTGGGGTCTGCGCTTTTTGGTTGTATTCCTCCAGTGTGTCGATGTACTTTTGCAGACCCGTACGATTGCCGTCGAGCTGCATGGTCTTCTTGGCCTTCTTCTTTTTCTTTAAAGATTTTGGAGGCTTGGCCTAGAGGTTTTGCCCATCGTTACCAACTTTCAGCGTTGGGCGCGGTTTCAGCATTCCGTCAATAATCTTAGGCTCCAGCGGGCTCTTCCACTTAATCGCCGGACATGCTTGAAGATCCTTCAGCATTCTTTTAGTTTTAGCTGAAAGGACCACTTCCCACGGAGTTTCCTCTACAAATGAGCATGATGCCCCCGACGTATCTACCTTTTTAGGAGTGTGCTGCTGCGGCGGGTTTACCTTCCAGTTTTCGGACAGCGCGAACTTGCCTTGTTGGTACTGGTCTTCAATCGAGTTTTTGAAGACGTAGCAATCTTCGATTGGGTGGCCCACTATTCGGTGGTAGGGGAAGTAATTAGGATTGTTGACATCGCCCGATTGCAGTGGGTGTCTCGGATCTGGCAGAGTGATGAGCCTGTTGCACACCGCTAGTTCGAATAATCTCCTCGTTTTCTCCCGGGGGAACGAGTAAGGACATCTCAACTTCTCTTTAAGGGATCTTGGTTTTTTGTTTTGGCGAGCAACCGGTTTCGGGTCACTCTGTTGTTGTTGAGCATTGGCGACGAAGGTCGCTTTCCCTTTGCCCTTTTCATTTCGAAGATCTGTCTTTGAAGAAGACGGCCTATGACCCATCTGGTCTATTTAGGCCAGTTTGTTAATTAATGACTGGAAGGTGGTTGGCTTGAAGAACATCATAAACTGGGATATAGTTGCCTGAGGATCAAGGGTCCCCACGAATATGCCCACAACAGGAGCTTTTTCTATGCGTTGTTCACATTTCGACCATAGGTTCCGCCACTGAATTGCGTACTGAACCCAGGTTTCTCCCGGCTTCACCCTGGCGTTGATTAATGCCGTGATTGGGGTGCGCTCGCTTGCGCTCGCGAACCGCTGTGTGAACAGTACTTCCATCTCTGTAAATTTCTTGACAGAGTCATTTGGGAGCTCAGAGTACCATTCAAATGCCGTCTCCGAAAAGCTGCCAACAAACTGGCGAAGCAATAGTTTGTCATCGCCTCCAGTATTACCGCACAAAGCTCTGAATTGAGCAACGTGCTGATGAGGATTGCCCGTCCCCTTCATATGGAATTTGGGGATCGTATATTCTGGCGGGTACTTAATTTGGTCGTACCAGCCTGGGTAAGAACGCCCAGTTCTAACGACCTGGCCTGCCGCTTCGTTCGCTTGATGAGCTCGTATTTATTGAGTTATGTAGTCATCAAGGGTAGTTTTGGAGATCGTCTCCTCCCTGGCTGCCGATAAGGCCGGAGGAGGGTTCGATGTCTCCCCTCTGTCGTCTTCAATGATTATTGGAGGGTCTTCAGCTGGAGGATCCGGCTGTATCATTATCCCAACCATGTCTTGGAACAGAAGCGCCATCTGTTTTATATTAGCTGCTTGTTCCGTAGCCTCTTTATTTTTCTTTTCAAGCACCATCCGTTGGAATTCGGTGTCGGTCTCTTGCTCTTGGCGTTGTTCCGACGATGCTTCCGGGCTTTCTTTCTGCCCGGTGAGTGCGACCATTCTTGTCAACATTTCCTGGAGCTTTTGTTGTTGCTCCTGATCTTTCGTCACAGACCGTGTAAGTGGTCGATGACCCGTGGAAGTACGGCTTTCCTATTTGCTGGAAGCCATATACACCATGTGCACTACCATGTCCCCAGACTTGGGGCATTTGGATCCATCATGCTCAGAATTTGTCTGCGGTGGTGGTTGATTCTCTGGCCTTCTCTTTTTGTGGGAGGCCGAAGTTGAGAGAGCCGTTGCAGCGAGCACCCATGCAGACGATACTTTCCGTGGCATGCCAGCAGGATGGCCCTCTCCTTGCCGAGCCTTTGTTTTCTTCAGTCGACGAGAGTAATCTTTGTTAATTACAGAGTCTTGGACTTTCTGCCAAACTTTGTAGATCTTGGAGGACAACCACTGAGGAGGCTGTTCCGGCTTTACCTGTGTTGTGTTTTCGACAGGCGGAGGGGACTTCTTCAAGATGGTAGTTGGAGAGTTCTTGCACACCCTCCTGAGTAGCTCGAAGCTGTTCCCGGTTGGAACAGTAGCGTCAATTTCCACCATTGGAGTTGGTGGGGTAAGTCCAGGAACTGCCCCCATCTTTCCTCACTCGGCGCCAGTGGCGACGTCGAGCGTGTCTTGTGGA
The DNA here is from genome assembly GCA_030015575.1 of Agapanthus africanus. NCBI lineage: Eukaryota > Viridiplantae > Streptophyta > Magnoliopsida > Asparagales > Amaryllidaceae > Agapanthus > Agapanthus africanus. Next base: position 190,955,821 of record CM057348.1, read on the forward strand.
TGGGATCACCTCAGCTGTAGAAGTGACCTTGTCATGCCCCTTGCTTTAATGAGAGGTTGCTTTTGGTGCCAACCTGTCGAAAACTGACGTCCGTTGAGAGGGAACGTCTAACCTGTTGAAGACTGACTTTCGAATAGGGGAAGCACTTGTAATGACCTCACCCGTAGTAGGAGTTGGAACGACCAGTCTTCCGAAGACCAATCCCTTAGCAGGAGAAGCCCCTTTGATGACTTCGTTTACCGGAGCTGGAATGGCTATCCGCTTCGGGATAACCCCTTCAGGTATTGCGGGTCTCTTTACGGGCCCAGTGGAGTTTTGGCTCAGCCTATCGAAGACTGAGGCGGTAGACTTGGATGACCCGTTGAGAGGGGCCATGGTGGTTGCGAGCCGATCAAAGACCGACTTCTTTGGGGCTTCTTGTGATGGCATTGAAGCATTGAAGCTAATTAACGGGAGCATGGTTCCGAAGAACAGTCCAGTGGTGGCTTAAGTCACCTGTTTCACTGGCATTGCGAAGATGGAGGCCGCTTGGGGACCTTAAGTCACTCCTCCAGCAGGGATGGAGTGGGAGTTGCTGTTGCAATTGGTGCAGCTGGGAGCCATCGATGTCATCTTCTCTTCTGCACGGAGCAAGATACCAAATCTTAGTACTTCGAAACCAAGGGCAACCATATTAAACCGCGATTCGTTCGCGAACATGACATATGAAGTGTGGAGTGGAAAGAGGAAAATGTCCCACTGGGCGTGCCAGAATCCGTTTACCGCCGAAAACCGGGAAGACACACGTCTTGCCTGAATTTGGGGGCAGATGCTATTTGGTTTTATTCGTCCATCTCTCCGAAGATGCGAAGTTGATTTATGGTACCGTGTATCGGAGGTCTGGACGGATGCGGCCGTTGTAGCGGACTTCGTCAGATTCCCCCTCACTGTATGGGTTTTTTGATTGTGTGGACACTCTTCCCTGCAGACGCAAGCCCCTGCAGTTAATTACGTTACCGCGTAGCAATAACCACTTTCTCCTGATCCAGATGTTCACTTCATGTCGTGTGTTTTTTTTGTTTTTGGCTGCCCCTGGATTGTATACGGAGACTAATTTGTGTTGTCGCCTGTAGGGCGTGGATTAGTCCAAATCCGTATTTTCTTAGATTTGGGTTTGATTTGATTTAAGGATCGTTAATCTTATTTGAGATTAAGATTGACTTAAATATTTGTTAAGAATACGTTAATCCGATATTAGACTAAGATCTACTTAACGGGGGTTCAGGATCATTTTTGATCCAACGAAAGAGCATTTGGGCTCTATCGTTTTAGTTTAAGGACGTTACAGTCCATAGCTAGTTTAATAACATTTCGGTCCACAACTAGTTTAAGGACATTACGGTCCGTATTGGGATGTATCCGTCCATTTGAGAGTACACTAAAGAGTTGTTGGTTATCGAGACCCACCACCTTTCTGAAGACGTCGAAGAATTACAACGACATTTATCAGAGGTTTGAGGAGATGTACCCTTGAACCGATGTCCGTTGGAAGATCAATAGTCGTGTTTGGGACTAAGACCAATTTGGAAAGATTGTGAGCACATGGGCTCGGTTGGATTAAGGACTTTTGGTCAATCTTGGACTCAGCCCACTCATTCTTTGAATAAAGTGTTAAACACTTGTTTAGGCTCGGTCCCTTTTCTGTGCAACAATGCTGAGCATTGATACGGGCTCTGACGGTCACCCTCTTTGTTTTGTTTTTTTATGGAGTGTTAAACACTTTTTATGGCGCCCACGTGAGGGACACGTGAGGCACTTGGCGCTGAGCGCCAACCACTGAGTGCTAGGCACTACTTGTTGAGCAGCGTCCACGTGAGGGGCACGTGGGGCGCTTGGCGCTGGGTGCCAACCACTGAGTGCTTAAGCACTCTTTATTAAGTAGCGCCTATGCGAGGGGCACGTGGGGCGATTGGCGCTGGGCGCCAACCACTGAGTGCTAAGCACTCTTTATTAAGCAGTGCCCACGTGAGGGGCACGTGGGGCGCTTGGCGCTAGGCACCAACCACTAAGTGCTAAGCACTTTTTATTAAGCAGTGCCCACATGAGGGGTACGTGGGGCGCTGGGCGCCAACTACTGAGTGCTAAGCACTCTTTATTAAGCAGCGCCCACGTGAGGGGCACGTGAGGCGCTCGGTGCTGTTTCTTACTTTGTGCATTTTTCTAAAGAGTTCGATTCTTTGTGCTCCCCTGGATCTTCAATCCCTAAGAACAAATTCATCCCTACGAGAATTAAATTCTCATTTGTGGGAGACTTGTCTCATGGATCTCAGATCCAGGGAAAGAACTATGTTCTTTTATGAGGGTTAAACCCTTAGATATGCAGATGAGATGCTCTGATCTCTATTCTTTTTATTTACCTTGAAGCAAGTTCTGCTTCCTTCTTCTCTCTTGAAGCTTTCTTTTTAGCTTGCTCTTCTTTTTCAACTTGAAGTTTATGGGGGGGGGGTTCCTCTCTCTACAAGACTTGAAGTCTCGGGGCTTTTATATAGTGGAGGCAAGTTTGTTGAATTAGTTAAAGAAATCTCTCATTGGGAGATCCTTAATTGATTTGGGGATTTTATCCACCGTTGGATCTTTGATCCAAGGATTTCTGTTTTACAGAAGATATTTTTCTTGTTTTTTTAACAAGATTGGGAAAATATTTTCCATACAGAGATTATTCTATAGCTTGGTGATTTTTAATCACCATTGGATCCTTAATCCAACGGTGCTTTGTTTTACAGAGCGTGATCTTTCTTATTTAGAAAGACTGGGGAAATATTTTCCCATACAGAGCTTATTTTGTAGCTTGGTGATTTTTTAATCACCATTGGATCTTTAATCCAATGGTGCTCTATTTTACAGAGCGTAATCTTTCTTGTTTAGAAAGATTGGGGAAATATTTTCCCATACAGAGCTTATTCTGTAGCTTGGTGATTTTTAATCATCATTGGATCTTTAATCCAACGGTGCTCTGTTTTACAGAGAGTAATCTTTCTCATTTAGAAAGATTTGAGGAATATTTCCTCAACAGAATTTAATTCTGTATTTTTATGATTTATCATCTCCGTTGGATCTTTGATCCAACGGCAGAGAACTTTTAGTTCTAGCGCCAGCACCCCCGTGCAAGGCACGTGAGGCGCTGCCTCAGAGTTTTTAACTCCTGGCGCTGGAGTCCTCGTGCAAGGTACATGAGGCGCTGCCTTAGAGTTTTTAACTCCTAGCGCTGGCGCCCTTGTGCAAGGCACGTGAGGCGCTGCCTCTTTACTGAAGGTGTCTTTTCGCCTTCTTTCTTTCCTTTTCCTGAGTCAGACTTTTCTTTTCCAATGCTTGGAAATAGTTCAATCATGCACAACATCTTCTGTGCTTAGACTTAAATGTCTCCCTTCATAATCTGAAGCAATGCTTCTCTTCTCTCTCACTTTCAGAGAATCATTTTAACAGAGAAGAGTTATGGCTTGTAATCGTCCACATGCTCGCCGGCAGCCATGCGAGGTGCCTATTGAGGAAATTGTTTCTCGTTTTGCTGCACGCTTGGTGAACCCTGCTCTTACGGATGACCAATGCGATACGGTGTTGTACGAGCTCTTGACTCGTAAAGGATCTCTTCTCCCCATCGGCTCCATTTGGCTCCGGATGGTCGTCTTGTCCGTGCTCGATGACATTTCCCCTCATCCAGCGGAGATGACTCCGGCGATACTCGACTCAACGGAAGACAATATCGAGTGCTTTCATGAGGCGCTTTTGATTACCATGGCTCTGATAGATCGCTCTGTTCAGCTGCTAAGCCAGATACGGGCTCAGCGGGTCATCATGTCTGCCTTCGCTGATGGGCACGATGCTGACCGATGGAAAGCGACTCCTCATAAAGATCACCGCTTTGACATGGTGGAGAAGGCGGAGAGGGAATTAGAGAATTTTATCCAAAGTTTTGTAAATCCCTGTACTTTCGATCCCATGTATGGTGATCTCTTTCCTGTAGAATAAAATGTTCAATTAAATGCTTTCTTTTTGTCGTTGAATACCTTTTCTTACTCTGATGTGTGCGTATATGAATGAGCCCGATTTCACACATATCTGTAAACGAAACTTAAACCGGTGCAAACAGAAACAAATAGCTCTTGGCCGAAGATTTTGGCGAGAACAGGCGCCTCTATAATTGAGGGTGATATCATTACATTTATAATGCAGTTCGTTTCTCTTTCAGAATGTGTTCCGAAAATTCCCCATTGTTTTACAGTGGGTCCCATAGACTCAAGAGGTGGCCCCCACGGATTCAAGTGGTGGCCCCGCCCCCTTGGCATGACAATTGGCATGACACTTTGTTCCGTGAGCAAGAACCGGGTCCCGACACAGGACGATATCACCTTTATTTTGAAATTCTCTCAAGATTGAATGAAGGTATAATCAAAACAATCTTGTATTATGTTTGATTATTTAATTGAAGAAAAAAAGAAACCGTTAGAGAAATCACCTAATCTTTAAAAAAAGTTTCAAATCTTCACATGGTTTAAAGTATTATTTAAATAGGTTTTTTTCTGTTAGCCTCTCTCATACTTCAATATTTTTCTCTGTCCCCCTCTATAGTTAGTATTTACCTGTAACCTCCCTATACTTATAAGTTACTCTTGCAGCCCCCTACTTCATTTTTGAAACTCCCCGGTAGCCGCCGTCCTCACTGCCGCTGTCTTCTTCCTCCTCTTCTTTGACCTATTGCCTCCTTGTTCCTCCTCCTCCTCAACCCCACCACCACCGCCATCACCACCACCATCATATTCCTCCTCCTCCTCTTCCACCCATCATCTCCTTCTTCTTGCTCTCCCTTCTCAACACCACCGCCACCATCACCACCACTTTCTTCTTCATCCCACAACCGTCACCGCCGCCATCCTTCTTCTTCCAAGAATGGAGGCGGCGGCGGTTGTGGGTTGAAAAAGAAGAGGAAGAAGAAGGTGATGGTGATGGAGTTGATGATGGTGTCAGTGGCGTTGAAGAGGAGGAAAAAGTTGATGTTGATGGGTTGAAGAAGAAAAGGAGAAGGGGGAGGACGAAAATAGGACGAAAATGGTGATGGTGGTGGTGTTGACGGTGACAGTGTTGAAGAGGAGCAGAAAGAAGGTGGCGATGGTGGATACAGCGGCGTTGGCGGAGGAGGAGGAATAATTTTCAAAAGTGAAGTAGGGGGCTGCAGGAGTAACTTATAAGTATAGGGAGGCTACAGGTAAATACTAACTATAGGAGGAACAGAGAAAAATATTGAAGTATGATGGGGGCTAACAGAAAAATCCCTATTTTAATATAAGCTTATCAATGTAATATCGATATATACACGAAGTAATTAAGATTAATACGATCCTTATAAAATTATAAATTTAGGATTATTTCCTTCTTAAATTATATATTTCTTGAAAATATTTTGGGCTAATTACAACTAGTATGTGGTGGGTGTATTTTTATTTCATTATGTTTTTAGGTATTGATGAGAAATTGAGAATAAATTATTTAACTTTTGGTTTCCTAAATATTTTCTAAATCCGGCAAATTATTAAATATTTTCTAAATCCAGCAAATTATCAACCTTTCTAGTTTATGTATCAATCATCAGTGTCCTATATTACTATATTCATTATTATAACATGTAACACATCTATATTAACTATTATAAAAGAAAGTCAATTATAATTATTTGATTTAGATACGTCAAATTTTAGAAAATGATATTTTCATGTCGGTTAATATAGAAAGGGAGATTACAACTTTTGTTGAGTTGGTTTTCTATCAAGTATTCATATTTCATAATTATTGGGATTTTATTGCTAATTACATTAGCTTGCAATTTCCAAAAAAAAGAAGATATTATATGGGTGTTAGTCCCAGATAATTTTACAATTCGGAATTTGTAAATGAAATGACCATCATTTTGATAAAATTCTTTTCTATTCAAAATATTAGTCATTTTATTTCAAAATCCATATATAATTTAGGGCAATACATTTAATAGTGGACGTTAGCCGTTACTCAACCGACCCAGGTTTAACGGACGTCGATCGATGGTGGAGGATGACCGGCAGCAGCGAAGACGATCGTCGGCCGGCGACGAGGATGGTTGGTCGGCGGCGGCGGCGATGGTGGCGGTGAATGGGGACGGCGATCGGAGGCGCGATGGGTTGTGGTATGCAGCGGCGGCAACGAATGGGGACGACGACGGGCTGCAGTGAATGAGGACGGCGACATCGGCGGCGGCGGCGAACGGGGACGGCAATTAGAATCGGCGGCGGAGGCGAACGAGGATGGTGATCGGAGATGGCGATGGACGATGGCGCATAGGGACAACGGTTGGCGGCGGCGGCGAACGAGGACGGCGACGGGCGGCAGCGAATGGGACGGCGATCAAAGACGGCGACATTGGCGGCGGCGGCGAACGGGGACGGCAATTAGAGTCTGCGGCGGAGGCGAACGAGGATGGTGATTGGAGACGGCGACGGACGACGGCGGTTGGCGGCGGCGGCGAATAGGGACGGCGACGGGCGGTGGTCGGTGGCGGTGAATAGGGAAGGAGACGGGCGACAGTCGGTGGCAGAGGCGGCGGTCAGCAAACGACAGTGGTGGGACGGTCGGTCGGCGGGGTTCTGCTGGCAACAGCAGTTGGTGACGGTGATGGAGACGGTCGATCGACGACGGCGACGGCGCGGACGGTCAATCGGTGACGGTGACAGCGCGGACGGTCGACCGGTGACGGTGACGGCGCGGATGGTGGTTGTCGATATCCGGTTAATGGCGGCGACAGCCGGTGGTGACGATGCTGGATGTGACAGTTTATTTAAATTTTGATCTATTATGTATAGTATGTCAACATGGTGATTTGAAAATTGATTGTTTTTCTCATTTTTATACTATTAATTGAATGAAATTCTAAAATTCAAATTCTTGCATTCTAAAATGTTAGTTTCGATTAACGCTATTAAATAAATTCCAATTTTAAATAACTCGTGGCTAATATGCATTTTCAAATTCCGGAATTGTATTTTCAAATGACTTGGGACTAACGCCCCCATATATATTTTGCGACATCAACGATAATATTTTCAAAGCGTATTATGAGTTTGGATATTCACATGAAACTAATACACGCACATGCATATAATATTTTACCTGCAAAATAATATTGTCATTAGTTTAGAAGTATAAGGTTTGTAGATTGAGCTAGAAAAATTGATGATAACCCAAACTTGTATGTTGTAATGTTAATGATGCTGTTATTATTTTTTCAAAAGGTGTGTCAATCCAATTGGAATTTGAGACATGGATTTAAAGCCATGAAATTTTTGTCTCCAGGAAGTACAGTAAATATTAGACTTATACGAAGTGATTTATTATATCCTTGATTCATAACCGATCATTCTTATTATACATGACTATCACGATCATCTCTTATCTTTTCATAATTCTTGATCATATTATTGATTTCTACGTTCAGTTAGTGATCTTAATATCATTATATTTTAATTCGATACATGAGAACCATTTATATGGTGATATGTTTTCACGTGATTCGTGATTTTTTTTTATATTTACATCATGATGATCATCACATTATCTAAAATGACATTGTCCCTTCATAAGGTGTATACTTAAGTTAGGTAGTTTATAGGGTGCATATGGGTAGGAGTTTAGTTGTGCCAGCGTACTGTGAATGTACCGGTGTAGGCCTCAGGATTTTTGCCATTGTAGGCAGGCCGTTGCAGGCTGAACCTATGATGGGTGCATACATGACAACCCGACCATTGGTTCGTAAGTAGTAGCCCATGGCTATAAATTATTTAATTCGCCCTCGTTGTTTTTCTTATCCTTGACATATATTTCATATTTTAGTTATATGCCATAAAACAATGTTTAACTTCATAAGTTCGATTATAATTTTTCAACCTGAATTCATATAACCTATTATCATTTCATTTTTAGACCATGAGCAACCCTCATTATTGTTCAGTTACTCGCTTTCATAAATTATAATATATTTGTCTGTACTTACTGAACCGTGGTTTGTTCACCCCCTTTATTTTAATAATTTTATAAATGTTGCTCGGAGATTTTTTTAACAAGTCAGTGAGTCGTCTCTTGCGGAGTATTTTAGTTTCTTTGATCATACAAGTTTATCTTTTGGATTCTAATGTGTGTTTTCAGCACTCTGATTAGTTTATGGATTAATGAAGTATTTGAAAGAATTGGGTTTATGATTTTAGTCATGGCAGTTTCTAGTTTACGGTTGGTCACAAAATTTTGTCACGCCCCAAAACCATAACTTAAAATTCATAGATAACAAGAGTGACCGGCCGTAAATTCCAACCCATTAGAAACTTGCAAAGCCTAAAACCATAAACTTAATTAATCTCGTTCAAATACTTTATTAATCCATAAGCTCATCAGAGTGCTGAAAACATACATTAGAATCCCAAAGATAAACTTCTACCATCAAAGAAATTTAAATACTCCGCAGACAACTCGCTGACTTGTTCAAAAAAACCTCTAAAAAATATTTGTAAAATTATTAAAATAAAGAGGGTGAGCAAACCATAGCTCAGCAAGGTAAAACAAATATATTGTAATTTATGCAAAAGAGCAATTGAATAACAATGAGGGTCGCTCATAGGATAAAAAATGAAATGACAATAGGTTATATGGATTCAAGCTGAAAAATTATAGTCGAACTTATGAAGTTAAACGTGTTTCATGCATATAACTAAAATATGAAATAGATGACAAACAACGGGGAGTATTAAATAATTTATAAGCATGGGCTACCAGTTACGAAATAATGGTCGAGTTGTGATGTATGCATTCGTGGTAGCTTCGGCTTACAAGAGCCTGTCTATAGCGACAAATATCCTGGGGCCTACAACGGCGGCCTATAGCAGCACATCCACAGGACGCTCTCATAACTAAACTTCTCCAATGTGTGCCTTATAAACTACCTAATTCAGGTGTACATCTAAGGAGGGGACAATGTCATTTAAGATAATGTGATAATTATCTTAACGATAAATATCCAAAAAAAATTCACGAATCATGTGAAAACATATCACCATATAAATGGTTCCCATATATCGAAATAAAACATGATGACATTAAGATCACTAACTGTAGAAATCAATAATATGATCAAGAATATGAAATAAGAACAGATGATTGAAATAGTTATGTATAATAAGAATGATCAGTATGAATCAAGTATATCATAAATCACCACAAATAAGTCTAATACTTACTGTACTTCCTGAAGACTAACATTTCACGGCTTTAAATCTTTGTCTCAAACTCCATTTGGATTGATATCCTTTTTGAAAAACTAATAACATCATTAACATTACAACATACAGTTCTGGGATATCATCAACTTTTCTAGCTCAATCTATAGACCTTATACTTCTAATCTAATTACAATATTATTTTGCAGGTAAAATATTATATACATGTGTGTGTATAAGTTTATTGTGAATTATCCAAACTCATAATACACTTCGAAAATATTATCGTTGATGTCGTAAAATATCTATAATATAGGGTTCCTAGGCACTCTCAAGAGGTCTCACAAGGCATCAACCATGCCAATTTCAAATTTTATGAGTGCCGAGAAACCCTAATACGGAATCGTCGACTAGAGTTTAGGCGAAAAGTGAAACTAGTTAACGACTTAACTAAAAGTGAGAAGCTACAACCTTTGTAGATCCGGTTCTCCACTTCCTTAGCTCCACGTAGACGTCCTCTCGCTGTCCAAGTCGGATCTCGGACTCTAGCATCGGCTTCATCGGAGAAATGAGCGGACTAGTCGTCGGGTATGATGCCGAAGATGATCTACGTCGAGGTTACACAAGATCAAGCTCCAACTTCACCAAGTTGTGAAACTTGTGAAGAAAACACCCTATACTACTTGGCAAGAGGTAGAGGATGAAGAAATAGGAGGCGGGTTCACTTTAGAATTGGATTTCTCACACTTTTGCTCAAGATGCCATTGATGGTGGCAAGTTTTCTTTCTTGAAGATGAAGAAGAAGCTCAAGATAGAATATGATAAGTATTGTTAAAATAGAAAAATAAAATGAATACTTATCATCTTCTAACTATGGTTATGTGTAGAGATTAGACCATAGTTATTTGGAATGGTTAGGGTTAAGCATGAAGACAAAATGGTCACATTAGTCAAACCATCATGAAGCTTCAACAAGCTTCATGCTAGAATGAAACCATTTTGTTTTCTTTTATTTATTTGTCAAAAAAAGAATGGATAAATAAATAAGTGAATAAATCAAAACCCTAACCATTATCATAACCATGGTATAAGTCTTAACACAAAGCCAATTTACATGCATCATCAAACATGACACAATGTAGTGCACAAAAGTATATCACATATACAACTTGTGAACTACTAGTGAGAAAATCCTTTTAAAATGAACCAATACTAGTTAATGCAAAGTAATATATCAAATATATAATTATACATTAAATCATTAAATCAACACTTGATTCAATGATCCGGTCATGTCGCACATAACCGACTAGTATCCAATGTATCGACTTATCGAATCAATCTTCGATTCGATAACTAGGTTATATCGCATATAACCAATCAAAACATTCATCGCGAGAATGAAATACGGTATCACATACACGCATCATTCTCGGTCCCGCACATATCTCATATGCGCCCCTATTTCGTTTCGCTTGAGCCAGGAAACCTCTGTGTAGGACTGTAAAGACTCGTCAATACGCCGGCAGCAGATGATGATCATATCAATCACCCACAAGCCGCAAGCGGTCTGCTAAACGTAACGGCCACCCGGGTATTGAGCGATCAGAAGATCAACGAGCTAGCCCGCTCACACTCCTGTGAATCCAACCAGTAACACTTACCGTACAGTCCGGTCTGTTCGTCTGATATGTCGCATATCAAGTCTAGGGGTGGTAAACGTCAGACCCCAATAACCGATAAGTCGTGCCGATGTGAGGCTCATAACGGGTCGAGAAACTACTGGTAACACTTACCAGCAAATCTCTGATCAGCCCTGGCCAGGGACTTCCCTGTTACGGCCAATCGAGCACAGCGCAACATCAACCCCCAATACCGGGAGAGACGAAACCCCTCCTATCGCTCATTGCCTCTATGTGACTCGGGACTGTACCCAAAGACCACCATTTTGCACGCCCTCATGGACGTGGTAAGGTGGAGATCAAAGCACAGTGGGAATCACACAAGACTCTATGACGATCTCGGGTCTACAGACTAACCTGTACAAGTATCACCTGAGAACTGCTATCTGACGTGAGGTATAATACCATCTGGGAGTTCTCGGCGAGTCCGTCCAGTGTACCCAGTCTCCACTGAGCACCCGTATACCATCTCTGATGTCAAACACCAATGGATATGGGATCATCCATCGCCCATCTCATGGGTCGAGAAGCGTATACGCTAGTCTACACTGGTATATCGATGCCCCATCTCGATACACCCATGACTAGGGACCTTGAAGGATGTACCTATGGACTACCATGTCCCCACTAGTATGATCTGCATCATAGTCCAGGTAGTCAAGTACACATCCTAAGGGCTTTACCAACATGTAACTGTAAGACAGTTTAAAGAGACAAGTGTACATGTTAAGATAAAGAGCAACCAGATAGCATACTATCATATCGAGCAAGAAAGTCATCTCTATATATGTCCAAGCATCCAATATAATATACATCATCTGTACAATACTGGCCTCTAGGGCATACATACAACTAACATATAATATCTTCTCTTTTTTTTTTGAAATTTCAAGCTAAAGTAATTAGGAACGAAATTCCAGTAATTATGAAATATGAATACTTGAGAGTGTTAGCTTATGGATTTTTGATGATATTAGTTTATCCATTTCTCTTTGTTTTGATGATAGCTTAAATATGAACAGCCGTTTAGTGTCACATACTTCTCTTGCTTTCTTTATCGACACTAAATTTGTATACATTTGTTGTTTAACTTGCATATCCTTTATCTTGTGTATATCGAGTAATATATCAATATCAATATGCTTTACTTGTGTTATACTCTTTGATATAGATATATCACTCACATTCATTGTTTTGATGATTCGCAATATGAATATGTATATACATGTGTTCAATATCTTGGTTTTCATATAACATGTATATATGTTTGGTATATCAATATCCCATGCTTTACTTTTGATTTATATCTTGATATTGATATATGATTTATAGTTGTGATATCGAAACAATGAATGTTCATATACATGTGTTTGTCTTACTTATATTTCATAACACTGTATATGATGTGCTTGGTCGTTTTGAGATTGTTTTTCAGGATATCTCACGACACAAGCATAAAACTAGGGATGGAGGAAAATTAGGCTTAAATGGAATATCTAATGGAGGTTGGAGGATACGGACGAGAGCTTCCGAAATTGCCATATCAAGCTTCGTGAAGCTAAGCAGCAAAGGTACAAGACTTGAAGAGTTAAAGTTATGAATAGTGAAGAAGCTAGAAGCCAAGTCCCAATTGAAGCGTCAAAGTCAAATTCTAATCAATGATTTGAAGATCAAATGTTGACTTCGAGACTCAAGTGAGTGGAATGTCGTGTTCAAGTTTGAAGCGTCAAGTGTCGAAGCTAATTGAAAATCAATCGACCAACGCAAAGTTCAAGCGAAGCGCCAAAGTTTCAAGAGCTCGTGTCGAAGATTCAAGATTTTAAAGAAATGCGATATCGACATAGGATTCTATATAAGTACTCTATTAAATATGGTTATTATCAGTTAGAGCTCTTGAACACTCACACATGATAGCACAAAAGTTTTACAATCTTCGGGTTTTCGAGTTTAAAGTTTTCGGATTCTTAAAACCCTAAGTTTTCTGTTTTGTGCTGGCTAGCGTCTGCCTCGTTGAAGTTCAGACGTCTGTGCACTGTTGATAGCTGATATATTAGATATGTTTTCAAAATTGAGATGAAACAGACGTCTAAAGGTCAATGGACCAGACGTCTTGTCACGTCCCGCTTCCTAAAATATGGAATACGATGGGTGACAAGGCCAGCCATGCTCCTACGGTCAAGGAAATATCCTGCCGTAGTCACACTTCGGCTTCTAGCATTACGTGGTAATCAATAAGACACAACACGGATAAAGAGAATTACTGTCACTAGAACTATCAGATGTAAAGAAACCGAGCGCAACGGATATAAACTAAAGAGACAACTAATCAGTGATATCAGAGGAATGATATTGTTGGTTCACCGGTCTGGATCTCCACGATCTTCTCGAATTTAGTCAGGTCCACTTCTTCCTCTGAGCAAGCAAACTCAGGTCATCAGAGCGACACAATAGCAATATATACATATATAATGTGCAATGATGACAAACATAAAGTAGTAAGTATAGAGTAATGACATGAGCATGCAATGACAGGTACATATAAACAGTATAACAGGTGTATCAGATCAGTAATCAATGCAATGTCCATGTCACTAAACCTATCAGTCTCTAAGTCTCAATGTCCAAGTCACTAAACTTATCGTCAGTCTTAGGATGAGCGTCAACCATCGCAGGAGTATTCCTGACCCAAGGGTAAGCCCCAGGGGCAAGCCCTAGGGACAAGGAAACACGGTCCTGAATCACGATCAGTAAGAACCAATAACACGATCAATAACAATATCATGAAATCACGAAATATGCTGGCAATGGGACTTCTGAGATTCCGTTGATCGAACCCACACTCAAACTACCCCACACCCTACGGTCTACATCAAACACGGACCACGAATCAAAGTACTAGTTGCTCCATGATAAGTCTACGCGAGAATTGGAGACATGGTCTCTATCAAGTATGTCTTGACTGGTATCTAAGATATGTGGACAGTCCTCGATGTCTTACCTATGACACTAATATAAGTGCTTCTATACCCGTCCCATACCAGTTATTGTTACATTTATATATGCCTCATAGGCGTCGACAATGCAATAACTAAATGGTTCCGCTGATTGTGTACAAGTACGTGTCACTTCCACTATTCAATCACGCTTTTATACTAACGTACTTGCCACAATCCAATCACTAACACTTGTCACTTGGTAATGTAACACAGTCACTAGGATATCAATGTATATGGCCCCTATTCAATGAGGGTATAACAGTTATATGATATGATAAGAATGCAATCAAATATGATACGAGTAAAATATGGCAGCCAATGTCATATAACTTGCAAAATTCACTATAAATCACACGTGCAGAATTGAGCAAAACAATATAAAAGGTGTAGGCAGAGGAGTACGATGTACGTAATAACAGTAAATCATAGTAATATATGAAAATAGGTAAACCGAAAGTACGGGAAAATCATGCATATAAGGTAATGTGAAAACATGTGCTGTAAATGAATAAGAATGTAGAAGGGTAAACATGCAGGAAGTACTAATGCAGGTGAACAAGATGTCAAACTGGATGTCAATAATAGAGTCAGGACAGAGTCAATCTAAAGGTCAATCTAGAAGTCAAGTCATTCGGGTATTAGTCTAAGGGTCGAATCATATCAAACATGGTGCGTATTGATGGAATTGACTGATGGACATACTCGTGTACTTGGGGTATCCTATGACTAGCTAGAAGCAGGGTACTCGTGCCTGGGACGACAACAATAATATGAATCGATGCAGTAGCGTGAACATCCCCGAGAGGTGTCTCATGACTACGATGAAGATTTGTCTAGCATGAATATCATCTGAGTGCACATGTATTTCCACCTTTCAATTCCCCAATAAACAACAGGTCCAAACTGGTAAAATATCATAATCCAAGATACTAACTAATCCATTTATAATAAATGATAATGTAAAGTTATAATAATATAATCAATCCATGTCAATGATAATCCAGTATAGATCACGAGTAATAAGAGTTGTTCTGTAACATGTCATATCACGAACCACTCAGCATCTACCAGGTAATCGGGTTTAGTGTCAAGGTCTTATAATAATCATGTGACAGAGAGTCAAAGCTCACGGTAAATCAAGTAACAAGGCCTAGGGTAATTTAATTGTCAGGGCTCAAGGTGAATTGGGTGCCAGGATGTCGGATAAAATCAAACGGATGTCAGGAAGATATGCATGCACCAATATTTACTAAATTAATCATGCGCCAACTATAATACTTAAATACTGCTGACACCAAACACCACAACCGAGATTCATAAATGACTAAAATATATTATGCTCATCTTATCAGTAATGTTGAAATTATCAATATATACTAACATTTACCTAATATAGTAGCTATATGTACATCACTACGATAAAACATGTTAGACAGAAATAAGAATGTTATAAATGACTATAAACTTGCATGCGAATACCATGCTCATGAATACTAATATATTCTAAAATGTGCTTTGTGAATACTAGCATATACTAATATATGCACCGCATGTGAACACTAATATATGCTAATGTAGGCACTGTGAATACTAATACATGTTAATACATGCACATGTTAAAGAAGTGATATGAACTAAATAAATGTAGTAACAAGTGATTAAATTATGCCAAGTCCTCGAACCTAGGAAAGCAAGCGATAGACACTTGCCTCAGGGTTCCACTGGTGCACGGCTCGCAACGAGAACGCGAGAAAACGATGGAAAGCACATTGAGCCAATTCACCAAACACTTGGCGCGCATTGTCGGTACATCGTCGGATCGGAGCGGCGATGGTGGAGAAACGTTTGTGGAGCTCACACGAACTCATTCCCGGTCTTAGAGCCACGGTTCTCTATTCGGAACAACGTCGATTGGGCTATCGAAGTCAAGTATTTGGTTGGGGCAAAATGTCGAACATGCGGCGGGTTTGGTTCACAGAGTGAGGAAGACAAGGAAGATGAAGATGGTGGAGGTGATAGTGGTGGAGGTATCAGTGCTGGGTTGTGGACATATGATGGAGTAGGGATTGGTTGGTGATGAGGTCGGCGGAGGAGGTTCATCGGCGAGAGGAGGTCGCCGGTGGTGGAGTTAGGGTCGGATCGTAGAGCTAGTGGTCGTGGTGGCCAGAGGCATAAGCGATGTTGGAGGCAGCTGACGATGGCGAAGCAGGTCGGTGAAGAGATGGAGTTGCAGCCAAGCTTGGAGAGGTGGTCTCGGTTGGAGGGAAGCTCGGTAGAGTTAGGGAAGGAGCTCGGGTCGTTGTGGCGATGGAGGTGGTGCGAAGAGGTTGTAGCAGGGCTTGTCGGAGGTTGCAATGGGTGTTGATGTGGTGCTTGGTTTGGGGCTGGGTGGAGCTTGGAGTTGGGTTTGAGGACAGAGGAGTGGGAATGGTGTTCGGTTGGGATGGTGGTATTGTAGTGGAAGTGGAGCTGGCAATGACGAGGGTCTCATCGGTGGTGTTCGTGATCGGTCAGTGAAGTGGCAGATGGTGGGGAGAGTTTGAGAGTGAGGGTGAAAATTAGAGATAGAGAGACTGAGAGGGAGGGATAGAGATGATATGGACATAGAGAGAGACGTTGACGGAGATGAGGAGCGGGCGAGGGGATCTCAGAAATCGTTGGGCGTGGGCTTCGTCGTGGAGAGGTGCGAGTCTTGGTGGTCAGTTACGGTGAAGAAGGAGAAGAACTAGCTCGGTTTTAAGAAAAGGAGAAGAAGAAAAGAATGGAAGGAGTGGGAATGCTGGGTTGAGCTAGGCCGATCCTTAGTGAGTTAGGTTAGGAAAAATTTAATTAGAGAGCGAAAATTATAGAAGGGAAAGAAAAATATAAGAAGAAATTAGAAAAATTAAAAGAATAATTTGGGAAAAATAGAACATTAATATTTATTGAAATACGGATATAAAACAAAGTCCGGGTATTACATCATACCCCCCTTACAGAAAATTTCTTCCTCGAAATTAAAAGAACGAGAACTACGCAAACGACAATAACAACGAAATAAACAAATTACTTCAAAGATAAGGAAGGCATTGATTGATCTTCTCCTTGTAGCTCTTTTCTCCGAGAACTACGCAAATGAAAATATCAAACTCTGTCCTTTAGCCTGGCGACAGTCCCTTTGAAGGTGCTCCAGTCTCTTGCAATAACCACAAACTTGGGTTCTTCGCTGCTTTTGCTGTTGAAGAACAAATGGGTGCTTCATCTGTACACCTCCTCTTTTACTAACAGGGATTCCCCTATGATCGGGAACTCCTCCTAATGCTCGAACTAGTTGCCTTCTTAACCCCTCAGCTAAAATATCGTTCGTCCTCTCCTGGGCTTCCCTTAAGCCTTGTAGTATACCCAAATTCTCGGCGGTTTGACTCTGGAGAGCGGAGGTGGAAGAAGAGTCGTGAGAAGCCATGGTTCTGAAACTACAAATTTTCGGACGACGGTATAAGATATAAGAATCAGAATAAGATATAGAATTGACAAACGAAGCAAGAATATGTGGTGAGGTGAAACTCAATCGAGCGGAAATCAAATGTAGAACTCCAAGTCACTCAAGCAGAGTGTAGCCTTGTAACTATACTGCAGTTTATAGTTACAACCACATAACTCTACTAAGTCACCCAAAAACTCTACCGGATAAGATCAAAATATATAGCAAGACACACTAAAAGAATTCTAATTAAGGAGGAATTCCTAATCGGGAAACAAGGTTATAATCTAGACCGATTTAGCGACTTAGATTGTCAAGCCCTAGTCGGAAACTGTAATCTTATTCTAAACCTGGTTCTGATACCAACAAAACCATTGTTCACCGCCGAAAGATAGGGACCGAGACGTTGGGACGTCTGGTCTAAATTCTAGGGGCAGATACTATTTTGATTTATCCGTCCACCTCTCCGAAGATACCGAGTTGATTTATGGCACCATATATCGGATGTTTGGACATATGCGACCGTTGTATCAGACTTTATCAGATTCCCCCTCCTTTTATGAGGGGTTTTTGATTGTGGGGGCGCTCTTCCCGGCAGGCGCAAGCCCTGCAGTTAATTACGTTACCGCATTGCGATAACCACTTTCTCCTGCTCCGGAAGTTCACTTCGTGTCGTGTGTGTTTTTATTTGTTTTAGTTGCCCGTGGATTGTATACGGAGACTAGTTTGTGTCATCGCCCGTAGGGCGCGGATTAGTCCAAATCCATATAATTTAGATTTGGGTTTGGGTCAAGTATCTGCTTAACGGTTTTTTTTGAACTTAGGTTGTATGTTCCTTTGGTTCAAAAAAATTTGGTTTTATTTAAGGATCCTTAATCTAGTTTGAAATTAAGATCAACTTAAATGTGTGAGCATTTGGGCTCAATTTATTTTTAACTAAGAATACTTTAGTCTAATTTGAGACCAAGATCAACTTAGCAATATTTTAAGGATCATTTTTATTTAAGATCCAAACAACAGAGCATTTTGGGCTCAGCTATAAGAAAGTTTTATAGAATTAGCTAATTTGGGCTTAGTATGCTCAGTTTTTTTTGTTCAGAAGTGCTAAGCACTTATTTGGACTCTGTTGGTTCAGTCCTCCTTTTTTATGCAAAAGTGCTAAGCATTTGTTTGACGCTCTGACACTCACATAGGTGTCATGTGAAGCATTTAATTATGGGCACCGTCCAATGAGCGCTGAGTACTC
This sequence comes from Agapanthus africanus, assembly GCA_030015575.1. Lineage (NCBI taxonomy): Eukaryota > Viridiplantae > Streptophyta > Magnoliopsida > Asparagales > Amaryllidaceae > Agapanthus > Agapanthus africanus. The sequence continues at coordinate 190,974,468 of CM057348.1, forward strand.
AGCCGTTTTTGCTGTTTATGGAGTGTTAAGCACTTTTCTCTCTTTTTTTGGAGGCGCCCACATGAAGAACACGTGAGGCGCTGGGCGCTGCCCAATAAGTGCTAAGCACTCAGCCGTTTTGGCTATTTATGGAGTGCTAAGCACTCTTATTATTTTTGTGGCGCCCACATAAGGAGCACGTGAGGCGTTGGGCGCTGCCCAATCAGTGCTAAGCACTCAGCCGTTTTGGCTATTTATGGAGTGCTAAGCACTCATATTATTTTTGTGGCACCCTCGTGAGGAGCACGTGCTGCCCAATTAGTGACGAGCACTCAGCTGTTTTGGCTGTATGTGAAGTGCTAAGCACTTTTTATATGGCGCCCACATGTGTTTCACGTGAGGCACTAGGCGCTGTTAAAGAAGGGCGCCCATGTGGGAAGCACGTGAAACGATAGTTTCTTTTATATGGATATTTAATCTCTGTTGATGTTTTCAGAGAGGTTAAACCTCTATCAATGGTGTTTTGACCATTAACGCTCGCTAAAATCACTATATTTGAGAATTTTAGGTTGAGTTTTTTTAAAGAACTAAGTTCTCGATTTGAAGGAACTGAGTTTTCCTGGAGTATACTGGACTCTCTCTTCTTTCTCTTTAAATTTGTTCTTCTCTGAATTTTTTATTCTCAAGAACAAGATCTTCTCTATGAGAATTAAATTCTCAACTTGTGGGAGACTTGTCTTGTAGATGCAAATCCAGAGAAAGAACTAAGTTCTTTTTACAAGGGTTAAACCCTTAGATATGATATTATAGGTAATAGAGATATTTTGATCTCTTTTCTTTACCTAGGGTTTTGAGAAGGAAGTACTTCTTCTTTGAGAATTGAATTCTCTGTTCTTTCTATCTGTGGTCTCTTCTTCTCTCTCTGTGTATTCTCTCTGTGAGTTCCCGCTGAGACTTGAAGTCTCGGGTCCTTTATATAATGGAGGCATATTGTTAAGCTGTTTTAAGAAAATATCTCATTGAGAGATTCCAATTAATTTAATTGGTCTCAAAATTGATCTGGGTAATTTTACCCACCGTTGGATTTTTGATCCAAGGGTTTTCTGTTTTACAGAATATGATTTCTTGTTTCAAACGAGATTGAGGAAATATTTTCCCCTATACAGAATTTATTCTGTAAAATGATGATTTTTAATCACCATTGGATTTTTAATCCAAGAGTTCTCTGTTTTACAGAGAGCAATTTTTTTTGTTTAGAAAGATTGAGAGAATATATTCTAAAAATTGGATCATTGATCTAACCGATAGTATCTTTCTTATTTAGAAAGATATGGGAGATATTTTCTCCTAATAGAATTTGATTCTATATTTTGATGATTTATTATCCTCATTGGATTTTTGATCCAACGGCTCTGTTTAACAGAGAGTATTGTAGAATTTTAATTCTACCTGGGTGCTGGCGCTCACATATTGTGCACGTGGGCGCCACTTAAGAATTTAATTCTTAAGATAGGTATTTATGTGCTTTGCACATTGGCGCCCGCGTAAGGAGCACGTGCGGTGTCATATAAGAATTTAACCTTTATTTAGGAAGCACTCCTGTGCTTTGTACATTGGCACCTATGTGAGGAGCACGTGAGGTGCCACCATAGGATTTAATCCTATAAGATTGGTTCTGGCGCCGGCGCCCTCGTGGAGAGCACGTGAGGCGCTGCCTCATTCCAACAGAGCTTTGCTTTTTTATTAGGTTAAATATTGGGGGAACAAATGCCCTCCACCGTTGTGCTTACGTGGCTCACATGTGAGTGCAATATTGTCACCTTTTCTACCATTCGATCTCTTGGGGAGTTGAACCGTCTCTTCATGTCTTATAAATAGGGCCTTTGGCCCTTGAGATGACTGCCGTTCCATCATTTTCTTTAGTTTTCTTCTTCCTTGAGAATTTGATTCTCTCCTCAGAGCTTAGATCTCTGTTCCCAGAACTTTCTCAGAGTTAAACTCTGTCAAAAATTGGTAAGAATTATAACCACGATTTAACTCTTAAAGAAACTCTTAAAAGAATCTCTTCTCGTTTTTGGGTTTTTAACCCATTAACAGAGCTTTGCTCTTCTCTTGGAACGATCTCTTAGAGATATTAAAAAAACTTTTATTTGGGTAGACCATGGGTCTTAGAGATGTTAGAATTTTTATCCTTTTAGTGACTTTGATCTTTGAGGGTTGTTTGGAATTTAATTCCATTTCATGTGGGAATTTCTGAGAAAATTTCTTTTGAAATTTCTTTTGGGAATTTTATTCCTTTTTTTATTTTCTTTTAAGGGTTCTTTTTCCAGATTTGAATTTGCTGTAGAACTCGTTTTTCGAGAATATTGGGAGTTTAACTCCATTGTTCAATGAGATTTTTCATTAAATGAGAATCCTTTTGGATTCTTACAATGAGTGCCTGCCTCATCATTGATGAGGCATCACCTTGATTTTATGGAGGCCACTATTTTTCTTCTAAACTGTAATGATTTTGGTATTTTGATTGCTAACCCTTTATTATTTTTTCTTTTCAGATACTATGGATTCTTATTTGTATGATCTTGAAGAGATTATTTCTTATGAGGAGATTCGCATCCAAGACCGCTATCAAGGACATGAGTTTACTGATGCCCAATGCTCTGAGGTGATGCGTCGCTTTGACGATTACAACGGTCAATTGCTCCCCCGCCGTTCTGCTCTTTTGAAGATTGTCGTTTGGTCGATTTGGGAAGCACTTTCTGAGCTTGATGAGGCTATGTCGCTCGAGGCACTTGATGATGCTGAAGACAAGGTGCATTCAGTATATGTGATGGGCCTGATTTCAAAGAAGCGGAGAGATGATCTTGTCGCTGTTTTGCATTGCGTCTTCCAACAGAAGGCGATAATATCCGCGTACCAGAGGATGGGTGACATCAGCGGGGATCCCGACGCTTGCATTCGTGAGAAAATGCATAAGAAGATGGTCAATGAAGCCAGAAGCACTTTACTCAAACTTGCCTCTAAGTTCATGAATCCGTGTTCGGAATTCAGCGTCTTTCCATTGTAAACATTTTGATGATGTCTCTTTTTTTTTATCACCCTTATCACCAATGTATAAATTTATTTGAAGTATGAATGACAAATCTCTCCTTTTCTTTACGCCAATGCTCGTATAAGGTATTATATATAAAAAAACGCCGGCGCCCACATGTCATGCACGCGAGGCGTTATTGCAGGACTTAATCCTGAAAAGAACTAGCGCCAGTGCTCACATGTCATGCATGTGAGGCGCTGCTTTAATCCCAGAAAGAATCAGCGCCGATGCTCACATGTCAGGCACATGGGGCGCCGCTGAGGGAATCGTTTAACCTTCTTGCTCTGATTCCCATGAGTCAACTTTTTTTCCTATGCCCTTTTTGCTAGGCCTTGGAAAGAGTTCCACCATACACAATGTTTTCTGTGCCTAAATTTAAATGCTTCTCTTTATATTCTGAAGTGATGATCTTCTTCTTCTTCATAAGAAGAAAGCCAATTTTTTTACAGACCAAGAGTTATAGTTTGCAATCGTCCCCATGCTCGTCGGCAACCATGGGAGGTACCTATCAAGGAAATTGTTCCCTGTTTTGCCGTGCGATTAGTGGATCCCATTCTCACTGATAACCAGTGTGACACGGTGATGTACGAGCTTCTGGCTCGTAGGGGCTCTCATCTTCCTATCGGCTCCATTTGACTTCGGATGATCTTCTTGTCCATGCTTGCTGACATCCCCCTTCATCCAGCGGAGATGACTCCGGCGATGTTCGACGCAGCGGTGGACAAGATCGAGATCTCTTATGAGGCATATTTGATTTCCCAGCCTCTGAAGGACCGTTCTGTTCAGTTGCTAAGTCAGATGCGGACTCAGCGGGCCGTTATGTCCGCCTTCGCTGATGGGCACGGCGCTAACCGATGGGGAGCGGCCTTTCGCGAAGATCGCCGCTTCGACATGGTAGAGAAGGCAAGGAGGAATTTAGAGAATTTTGTTTATTGTTTTACTAATCCTTATATCTTTGATCCTATATTTGGTGATCTTTTTTCTGTGGAATAAATAAATAAAAAATTTGTTGACCGCTGGACGTTTCACCCCTAGCACATATTCATGTGGGCATCTTGCCTCTACATATATACTTTGTGTTAGTTATATGTATGCCCTAGAGGCCATTACTGTACATAGGATGTATATTGTAGTGGATGCTTGGACATATATAGGGAGGACTTTCTTGCTCGACATGATAGTATGCTATCTGGTTGCTCTTTACCTTAACGTGTATACTGATTGTCTCTCTGTTACATGTTGGTAAAGCCCTTAGGATGTGTACTTGACTACCTGGACTATGATGCGGATCATACTAGTGGGGACAAGGTAGTCCATAAGTACATCCTTCAAGGTCCCTAGTCGTGGGTATATCGAGACGGGGCATCGATATACCAGAGTAGACTAGCGTATACCTTCTCGACCCATACAGATGGGCGATGGATGATCCCATATCCATTGGTGTTTGACATCAGAGATGATATACGGGTGCTCAGTGGAGACTGGGTACACTGGACGGACTCGCCGAGAACTCCCAGATGGTATTATACCTTACGTCAGATGGCAGTTCTCTGGTGACACTGGTACAGAGTAGTCTGTTGACCCGAGATCGTCATAGAGTCTTGTGTGGTTCCCACTGTGCTTTGATTTCCACCTTACCACGTCCAAGAGGGCGTGCAAAACGGTGGTTTTTGGGTACAGTCCCGAATCACATGGAGGCAATGAGCGATAGGAGGGGATTCGTCTCTCCCGGTATAGGGAGTTGATGTTGCGCTGTGTTCGATTGGCTATAACCGGAAATTCCTGGCCAGGGTTGCTGAGATTTACTGGTAAGTGTTACCAGTAGTTTCTCGAACTGTTATAGACCTCATATCGACACGACTTATCGAGCTATTGGGGTCTGACGTTTACCACCCCTAGGCAAGATATGCGACATATCAGACGATCAGACCGGACTGTACGGTAAGTGTTACTGGTTGGATTCACAGGAGTATGAGCGGGCTTGCTCGTCGATCTTCTGATCGCTCAATACCCGGGTGGCCGTTACGTTTAGCAGACCGCTTGCGGCTTGTGGGTGCTTGATATGATCATCATCTGCTGCCGGCGTATTGACGAGTCTTTAGAGTCCTACACAGAGGTTTCCTGGCTCAAGCGAAACGAAATAGGAGCACATATGAGATGTGTGCGGGACCGAGAATAATACCAGTATGTGATACTGTATTCGATTCTCGCGATTTGTGACATTGATCGGTTATATGCGATATAGCCGGGTTATCGGATCAAGTGTTGATTCGATAAGTTGTTACTATTGATACTAGTCGGTTATATGCGACATGACCGGATCATTGAATCAATTGTTGATTTAATGATTTAATGTATAATTATATATTTGATATATTACTTTGCATTAACTAGTATTGGTTCACTTTAATAGGATTTTTTCTCACTTGATGCACATTGTATATGTGATATATTTTTGTGCACCTTTTTGTATCATGTTTGATGATACATGCTCACTAGGGTTTGTGTAAAGATTAAACCATGGTTGTGTAATGGTTAGGGTTTTCTTTTGTTTAATCATTTATTTATTTTGTTTATTTATTTTGCAAAATAAATGAATGGTGGCTTTCTTTGGATGGTAGTTGAAGCTTCATGAAGCTTTGACTAAGTGATCATTTTGTCTCATGCTTAACCCTAACCATTCCACTTAACTATAGTCTATTCTCTACACATGACCATGGTTAGATTATGATAAGTATTCATTTTTATTATCTATTTGAAAATAACTTATCATAACATATTCCTTCTTCTTCTTCATCTTCTTCAAAGAAGAAGCTTGCCTCCATCAATGGCAACTTGGGAAAATGAGTGAGAAATCCAATTCTAAAGTGAACCCACTTTCTATTTCTTCATCCTCTACCTCTTGCCAAGTAGTATAGGGTGTTTCCTTCACAAGTTTTCATGGCTTGGTGAAGGTGGAGCTTGATCTAGTGATGCCTCGACGTAGATCATCTTCGGCATCGTCGTCGATGACCTAGCCCGCTTTTTCTCCGATGAAGCCGATGCCAGAGTCATGGTTCGATTTGGACAGCGGAGAGGAATTCATCATGGAGCTATGGAGGTGGAGAAATGGATCTACAAAGGTTGTATTTCCGTTCTTATAGTTTAGTTGTAAACTAGTTGCTTTTGTCGCCTAAAATTCTAGTTAACGATCCATATTAGGGTTTCTCGGCACCCGTAATTTTTGAAATTGGCATGGTTGATGCCTTGTGAGACATCTAGAGAGTGCCTAGGAACCCTACAGTGGTATCAGAGCCTAGCTAGAGCCTTAGACGATGCGTAGACGGAGTTTGAAGTCCGATCGAACCGAAACCCTAATTGGAATTTGCTCTCTGGACATTTTTGAAATTCGGGGATTTTTCAGAATTAAAAATATGCAGAAAAACCAGCAGGAATTTATAAGAATTACTGTGAAGTTCGATGACCTAACTCCATAAAAGTGCGGCGGAACCGCGGCATTAGCACGCTAATGCGGCGGTTCCGCGGCCCTTTTGTCTCTTCTCCCATTAAATTTTGCACAGTAATTCCTATTTGGCAGTGTTGGTTTTCCTGGGAATTTTTAATCTGAAATCAAGAGTTGAGTATTTTGGGTTGTATTGGGAGTTCGTACATTCGATCGGATTGTCAAAATTTGTCTATGTGTTTTTCCGGATAAATTTTAGAATATGTTAAAAAGTTCGACCGGATATAAATACCTAATTTTTCCCCTGCCGGAAAATTTCCAAGTGTTGGATCTTTCCGTAGTTTAACGACGTTCTAAGTAGTGCAAGTAACGCGATGGTCCCTCTAGAAGACAACAAACCTTAACTCGATTATGTGACCGTCTTGAACTACCCTTTGAACCTTAGGGTTTGGGGCAGTACGGCGTGCTACATGTGAGGCGTTGGCTTGACCCTTCTACGGCTGGACCGTTGGTACTGAGGCACGAACTGAATGTCGTTAGACTTATTTCATGTGTTGAGCTGTATTGGGAAAACTTGGGTGTTCGATTGTTCGATCGGAAAGTTTAACGTTTTCTATTTATCCGGAATGTGATACAATAATTGGAATTCACAAGCAGTTATGAGATAACTGAATGAATGTTATAAACATAGCAGTTTAGTCTCACTTGATCGGTTGCCACGGAATTTTGATGTGATCAAAAGTCCGTCGCAATCACATAGTGTACGCGGATACTCGCCGGGTAAACTTAATAGACAGCCTCACTCCATAGCCCTGACCAAGTGACTGTAGGAGAACCCCATCGCCGAAAGCATCCGTTCGGGTGCTCGCGGTAGCGGTGTTCCGCCTTGGTGCACTTCGTCGACGGTATCGGGGGTGCAGCCGCCTACTAAAGTTTGCGACGAGCATTCGATCAGGATGTCGGGAATCTTGTTGAATTGCCCAACTTGATATTGAAAAGTGTTTTCGATTATGAGACTAAAATGCGGGGTTTATAATTGTTAGGCATGCGATGTCTAAGGAATTCATTTGGTCAGGCAAGAGATGTCTGAGGTGGTTGCGGATTCCAACTGTTGTAGTTTTACACTTTCTTTTCTGTGACCGTAAGTGTAATATGTGATATCGCCGGTTTCGTTGCTATATGTCAACGACAATTGGGATGTGCATATTTACTTACGTTGATGACATGTGATGTTATGTGTTGCTGGATATGTTATATTGGATCGTCGTGTTTGAATAGCCGGGGGTTTTTATGTGAGATGAGTGTTTTTCATTTTCATTCATGTAAAAACTTGTATGTAATATTCTTTTATTGGGGAACTTCCAGGTTGCGGAAGATGTCACCGTTTGTATATTATTTACTTTTCCGCACTAGGATAGACCCAAGGAGGGGAGCACAAGTAACCGGGTTCTGGAGTCCAGTGGGAGACCAACTCGAGGAGTCGAGTCCGGGTCTCCTAACTCTAGAATTGGTAGGGTTGCTTGCCGCTCTCGTAGGGGTCTAGGGGTGTGGGTTTGGCTATTCATCGCGACCGTGGAATCCGTGTTTTATACTGGCTCGTATTGAAAACACGGACGTCCTAGTATATCCAAGATTTCATATGTTTCTTCTGCTGCGATATCTGTGATGTGATCATGTGATGTTCTGTGATAGATACAGTATATAGTATATATGATATATTATATAGACGTTACTTATGTTTTACACCCGCGCTAGCCCTGCCCCGCTCTGCCGTTAGTTACCTAACCTAACGGTGCACGAGGGGACATCGAGGCGAATGCGGATGGCATAAGTGTACGTCGTATTTATCTGTGATGTTTAGGTACTTAATTGATGGGACTTCATTAATATGATTAATGAAATAAAAAGAAACCTAAGATGTTGTAGAATCGAATTTCAAAATAAAACAGGTAGCTACAGTTCTTGCTTTGCACAGCGGTATATATGATATATCCTGCACCTTATTCGATAAGGAAAGGATCGAGATCCCTTCACCGGGAGTGACTCCTTTAGCAATAACTGGCAGATGCTACACACTCGGTTTGTCTTTTGATTGCTTTTAAGTGTTTTTACTTTGCACAGTGATATATATGATATATCCCGCACCTCATTCGACGAGGAAAGGACCGACGATCCCTTCACCGGGAGTGACCCCTTTAGCAAAACTAGAAAAGCCTCAAAAGCACTCCATTTTAAAATCATTTGATTCTACAACGATATCAAGTTCATTACGCAATAGGTTTTCAGAAAAACCTGTCATAGCCCTCCGTCATTTCAGATAAATCCTGTTTAGTATTCGTGCTGCGTTTGTTGACCTTGTCAAGGCGCAGTGTGCGGTAGCTAACCAGTATTTATCTGCTTATGCATATGATGCAGATTGGGTTAGGGTAGTCGTGCGGCCTTGTTGACCTTATCAAGGGTCGTGCGGGTGGGTTTGATTCAATCAAGAAATGACGGGTTGAACTTGACTTGCGGTCTATGGTTTGTTGACCTTGTCAAGGTCATAGATCGTTCGGGGCAAAATATTATCGGGAATTTCAAGTGTTGAAATTTGCAATGAGATTGCATACCTTCTATGAGATAGTTGGATCCCGATACCCGCTGCGAGTAAGAGTTACTCCTGGGAGAGTTTTATACATTACAATTAGCCGATCAAGTAGGTGTCTAGAAAGGTGTCAACGGGGTTACGCCTCTGGGAAAACGAGGTTTACAGTAATTAGGTTCGTGCGAAAGCACGGGGGACCTCCCTCAAAGTACCGACACTGGCCTGGTTGAAAGATTGGCGAACTTGTAGTGTGTAATTAATCCCGGCTAGTCTTTCCTTTTAGGGTTTGAAGGAAGATTTGATAAATAGCAGTGGGAGCCATCCTGATTAGATAAAATAATAACCAATCTATTCTTGCAAGAGCGTACGCTGAGTGTTTTCTTCTCTCTCTCAAGGTAACGACCATATCACGCCTTAATCAAGATAATAAAACGGATATTTGACCGAACCCGCTTGTTATACTGAGCTGGGGAACGTTGGTCCCGCTCCAACTTATAATTGTTATAAGACAGAGCAGGAAATTTAGGAATACCAGAATTCCTATGTCGCCCAAACGAAGAAAGTGCATATGATGCATCTTCTTCGGGTGTGTTCGTTACACAGAACTGTTTCTCCGTATCCTCTAGTCCTGGGTATGTGATACCAGATCAGGATCCCAGATATGTAATCTGTTACATAGGGCTACAGAAAGGTAGAGAACTGAGAACGGGTGATAAGTTTCATGAGGCAGAAAACGGGGCAAGTGTTGCAGCCAAGTCTGTTGGTCACTGTCACCCTGTATTACCAATACATTGATTCTGAACGAATGTTATTAGATACCGAACCTGATATACAAAATCATATCTATCTCTTTATTAGTAAAGAAATGATAAAATTTTGTATAGTTGGATAATGTTTTGAACATTTCCTATATCAAAAGTTGATCGGTTCAGGCACGTTATCTAAAAGCATTGATGTTCTAAATCAAACTATAATTCTTAGTATACAGAACATACACAAGAGGAAGAGTTCAGAAATGAACGAATCCTTCTTGAGGCATTGTAGACTAGGTCATATCAATATGACCCGACTAGCTGAAGTTACATGTAGATGCATATTTAAATCAGTTTGAATCTACATCTTGTGAAACTGGCCAGTCATGTCACAAAGATATAATGACACCAGCTCTGTTTATTGGAAACAGAGAAAGAGTTAGTAAACTCTTGGGATGATACATGTTGATGTATGTAAGGTCCACTGTCTACACATGCCAAGACCGGTTCTTTGTACTTCATTACATTCTCTGATAATCTTTCGAGATTCAGACCTATGTTCCTGTTGAAACACAAGTCTGAACCTTTTGAGATATTCACAGAATATAAGTTAGAAGTAGAGAACCAATACGGGTATAAGTATTATGTCTTTTGATGTGATCAAGGAGGAGAATACTTGAGCACGGAATTCCTGGACTATTCTAAAGGAGAATGAGATTCTCTCTCAGCATTACTCCTCCATATACACCATTGCACGATGGTATATCGGGGTGGAGCACATACACCCTCTTTGATATGGTGTGCTCTATGATGAGTACTACTGAGTTACCTATTTCCTTTTGGGAGTTATGCACTTGAGAAGCTGCATACCTATTGAATAGGGTTTGAATCAAATCAGTTGCCTGCCGCTTCATATGTGATATGGAAAGGAAAGAGCCCATATCTTAAGTTAGTTAAGATTTGGGGTTGATCGGCCTATGTCTAAAAGCAAAATCCGGACAACCTCGAGGCAAAGACTGTAATGTAGAACTGGAAAGGTTCCAGCTATACAAACTGCAGCTGATGATTTGAAAGAACCAAACGATTCAGTAGATTCCAACGAACCTCAGCCTCTCCGCCGATCTAGTAGGGTTCCTCACCCACATGAGAGATACTTCGGTTTCTCTATGACAGTGGGAGCGAGGATTGCATCATGAGATGATGACCCAACTAGCTTCGAGCTGGCCATCGAGAGTAAGACTCTGTAACAATGGCTGGATGTTTATCGATCTGAGATGGAATCCTTATACACCAACAAAGTATGGACTTTGGTTGCTATATCTGAAGGGTTAAATCCCCATCAGGAGCAAGTATATCTTGAGAAGATTACTTGGTGTAGATGGAAAAGTTGAGACTTTCAAAGCTAGACTTGTTAAAGGTTTTCGTCATCGACCAGGCGTGGATAATGATGAAACCTTTACCAGTACCTATGCTTAAGTCCATCCAGATACTACTTGCCACGGCTACATACCATGACTACGATATCTGGCGGTTGGGTGTCATGACAGCTTTTCTAAATAATGTTTTAGAAGAGAACGTCTATAAGTACACAGCCAGAGGGCCTCGTAGACAGTGGGAGCAGCGGAAACGTGTGCAAGATGCTTTATAGGATAAAGCAGGCATCGCGGAGCTGAAACATCTGTTTTGATGGATTAGTCAAAGAAGTTGACATCATCAAAATGGTAGATGAACCTTGTATAAACAAAAAGGTAGTAGGGAGTATTGTGACGATCCTCGTAGAGTACGTGGATGACATACTCTTGATAGGGAAGGAGTTTCCTATGCTACGCTCGATCGATCTCCGCTTATCACAATGATTCTCCACATAGGATCAAAGTGATACCTACTAAATCCTAAGTTTTGGATCTATGAGATAGATCTAAATGGATGTTAGAATACTCACTAGTTGTAGTGAGATGGTATCAGTTGATACTGGGGAAAATCACTGGAAGTGTTCCAGGGTGATAAAGACGACTGAGTGTCAGTCACAGGCATTGTCTTTACCCTCCATCGAGGGACGGTATGTTGGAAGAGTTCCAAGCTAGATACCGTGACATACTAGACGATAAAGGCAGGATACATCGCTACTTAAGATGCTACCAAAGAGGCTGTCTGGGTGTATATATTTGTTCATGAGATGAACTCTGTTCCTCCCATTGTATGACAATGGAGTTGTGGTTTATGCCAAGGAACGTCCGTCCCATCAGTGATCCAGACATATTCTAAGGCAGTGTCACCTGATCATGGAGATGGTTGATCTCCAGGGGATCGAGGTCCGGAGAGTAGACTCAGAAGACAACACAGCGGATCCACTCACAAAGGCCTGTTCCCAGAGAGAGATTTTTATGGGATGGTTGAGTATGAGATACTACAACCACTGCTATCAGATGGCCCTAGTGCAAGTGGGAGATTGTTAGTTATATGTATGCCCTAGATGCCATTACTGTACATAGGATGTATATTGTAGTGGATGCTTGGACATATATAGGGAGGACTTTCTTGCTCGACATGATAGTATGCTATCTGGTTGCTCTTCACCTTAACGTGTATACTGATTGTCTCTCTGTTACATGTTGGTAAAGCCCTTAGGATGTGTACTTGACTACCTGGACTATGATGCGGATCATACTAACGGGGACAAGGTAGTCCATAAGTACATCCTTCAAGGTCCTAGTCGTGGGTATATCGAGACGGGGCATCGATATACCAGAGTAGACTAGCGTATCCTTCTCGACCCATACAGATGGGCGATGGATGATCCCATATCCATTGGTGTTTGACATCAGAGATGATATACGGGTGCTCAGTGGAGACTGGGTACACTGGACGGACTCGCCGAGAACTCCCAGATGGTATTATACCTTACGTCAGATGGCAGTTCTCTGGTGACACTGGTACAGAGTAGTCTGTTGACCCGAGATCGTCATAGAGTCTTGTGTGGTTCCCACTGTGCTTTGATTTCCACCTTACCACGTCCAAGAGGGCGTGCAAAACGGTGGTTTTTGGGTACAGTCCCGAATCACATGGAGGCAATGAGCGATAGGAGGGGATTCGTCTCTCCCGGTATAGGGAGTTGATGTTGCGCTGTATTCGATTGGCTATAACCGGAAATCCCTGGCCAGGGTTGCTGAGATTTACTGGTAAGTGTTACCAGTAGTTTCTCGAACTGTTATAGACCTCATATCGACACGACTTATCGAGCTATTGGGGTCTGACGTTTACCACCCCTAGGCAAGATATGCGACATATCAGACGATCAGACCGGACTGTACGGTAAGTGTTACTGGTTGGATTCACAGGAGTATGAGCGGGCTTGCTCGTCGATCTTCTGATCGCTCAATACCCGGGTGGCCGTTACGTTTAGCAGACCGCTTGCGGCTTGTGGGTGCTTGATATGATCATCATCTGCTGCCGGCGTATTGACGAGTCTTTAGAGTCCTACACAGAGGTTTCCTGGCTCAAGCGAAACGAAATAGGAGCACATATGAGATGTGTGCGGGACCGAGAATAATACCAGTATGTGATACTGTATTCGATTCTCGCGATTTGTGACATTGATCGGTTATATGCGATATAGCCGGGTTATCGGATCAAGTGTTGATTCGATAAGTTGTTACTATTGATACTAGTCGGTTATGTGCGACATGACCGGATCATTGAATCAATTGTTGATTTAATGATTTAATGTATAATTATATATTTGATATATTACTTTGCATTAACTAGTATTGGTTCACTTTAATAGGATTTTCTCACTTGATGCACATTGTATATGTGATATATTTTTGTGCACCTTTTTGTATCATGTTTGATGATACATGCTCACTAGGGTTTTTGTAAAGATTAAGCCATGGTTGTGTAATGGTTAGGGTTTTCTTTTGTTTAATCATTTATTTATTTTGTTTATTTATTTTGCAAAATAAATGAATGGTGGCTTTCTTTGGATGGTAGTTGAAGCTTCATGAAGCTTTGACTAAGTGATCATTTTGTCTCATGCTTAACCCTAACCATTCCACTTAACTATAGTCTATTCTCTACACATGACCATGGTTAGATTATGATAAGTATTCATTTTTATTATCTATTTGAAAATAACTTATCATAACATATTCCTTCTTCTTCTTCATCTTCTTCAAAGAAGAAGCTTGCCTCCATCAATGGCAACTTGGGAAAATGAGTGAGAAATCCAATTCTAAAGTGAACCCACTTCCTATTTCTTCATCCTCTACCTCTTGCCAAGTAGTATAGGGTGTTTCCTTCACAAGTTTTCATGGCTTGGTGAAGGTGGAGCTTGATCTAGTGATGCCTCGACGTAGATCATCTTCGGCATCGTCGTCGATGACCTAGCCCGCTTTTTCTCCGATGAAGCCGATGCCAGAGTCATGGTTCGATTTGGACAGCGGAGAGGACTTCATCATGGAGCTATGGAGGTAGAGAAACGGATCTACAAAGGTTGTATTTCCGTTCTTATAGTTTAGTTGTAAACTAGTTGCTTTTGTCGCCTAAAATTCTAGTTAACGATCCGTATTAGGGTTTCTCGGCACCCGTAATTTTTGAAATTGGCATGGTTGATGCCTTATGAGACATCTAGAGAGTGCCTAGGAACCCTACACTTTGTATTTTAAGTTTAGAAGTTTTTGATGCATGCATCTAGACATAGGTGAGTACTGGACTGATGTGAACAAATTCTTCGCCCTGCCACCTTGCTCACTGTGGTATACCCGTGAGTGAAGTATAATATATGGCTGGTTTTGAGCTGGCATGTCATTTAGAATTTTGAAAGCGGATGGACACAAGCGTCGTCATCCATGATTAATTCAGGTCTTGATCCTTAAGAAACGTAATTCCAAGCCCTAAGGTCTATGAGTTGCGCCTTTCTGTTTCTTAATGCCTTAATTTAGAGCCAATTAGTTTTTTAACTCTTCTCGGAGTCTCTAGTTTATTTACTCATTTCGGAGTTTGTAGTTTATTCACTCGTTTCGGAGTTTCTAGTTTATGTACTCATTTCGGAGTTTGTAGTTTATTCACTCATTTCAGAGTCTCTAGTTTATATACTCATTTCGGAGTGTTTTTAGTTTATGTACTCATTTCGGAGTCTCTAATTTATGTACTCATTTCGGAGTGTTTTTAGTTTATGTACTCATTTCGGAGTCTCTAGTTTATGTACTCGTTTCGGAGGGTCTAGTTTATATACTCATTTCGGAGTGTTTTTAGTTTACCTCTCTTGGGTTTACAGGCAAACTTGTCCTAATGTTATATGCAGATAACCCCCATTCCTTACGACAGAGGTCTGTTAGGTTTGTGGTACTAGGGTTTTAGTCTATGGTACCACCGCGTTGGCTGATATATTCCTCGATATGCAGTCTTTAAACCGCTGTTCGAGTAGCCCCGCGACTGTCGTGTCTTTGATCCCTTTGGGGGCTCGTTAAGACGTATTCAAGTAATCTCCTTAGGTCATATTACCGTCGAAAGAGCAAATGTTAGGAATTTGCCATGATGCCTTTTACTTGAGGTTAGGCTCAGTTTGGAGCCCCGATGAGTCATAACCACTCCGCTCTGGTGTAGGATGATCTCCGATAGTTTTTTTGGCTTTATATGAGTTGCCGTCAAGATCCAAAGCTTGGAATAAGCCGTCACTTCATTTTTGTTTTAACAATGCCGTGCCGTTCCTTTGCTGAAGTAGGGTAGACATCTGTAGGACTTCTATGTTGTATGTATTGCAATTGAAGTCCGGAGCTAGGAAAATGCCATTTCTCCAATTTCATTTGATAGTCACGTCCGCATCCTACTAAGATGAGAGTGAATGCTAGGATAGTCTCTAGATTGTATATGTACCATTGAGACTTGGAGTTAGGATTTTGCCGTTACTCTACTTTTTCTTTGACCCTTGGGCCTTTGTTGACGTTGTGTCTGCATTTTGTTGGTATGAGAAGTACGTCGAGCTGATATCTAGGTTGTAGATGTTGCTGTCAAGATCTGGCTCTCCCTTTGACAGAGCCTGGTAGGAAAATATGGTTCCCTTTTCATTTGTGCCCATGGATTGTATACAGGGGTCGGTGTGGACTCACCTGCAGGGCAGAAATGTTTCATTTCCATTTTTAACTCGCTGCTTTTTATTGTGAGTTGCCTAATCATTTCGGCTTTTTCATACGCATTTTTTATTATTTTTTTTGACTCGCTGGGTTTTATTATGAGTTAGGAACTCGAGATCTGATACCAATCTTGGCATCAGCATCGTTGTAACTGGAATATTATCAGGAGCGAATCATCATTTGCCTTTGTTAATTTGGATAAAGGTGGCTTAGAAAACAGGGTTAAGATCCTGTCGGCTAAATCTTTTGACTTTATGAGCTGTAAGGGTCTCATAAAGGTATTTCTCTCTATGAGTCGAGAGAATCTCGTAAATGTATTTTCTCCTTAGGAATCGTGGGGATTCCTAAGTGATATTTTCTCTTGTAAGTCGTAAGGATCTTCCAAGAGTGTTTTCTCCTTATAAGTTGAGAGGACTTACAAGTTTCGTTCACCATATGGGGACATTTCTTGCCATTGGTAGAACTTGGTAAGGGAATATTTATTCGTGCCCGTAGATTGTATACAAGGGTCAATATTGGATCGCCTGTAGGGCAACTTGGGGGATATGACGGCTTAAGAATAGGTTCGGATCCCTGTAGCTCAAGGCTTTTGAATCCTATGAGCCGTGAGGCTCTCATAGGGGGGAATTCTCCTTACGAGTCATGAGGATCTCACAAGTGTACTTTTCTGTTTATGAGACTGCGCCCTTCCGGGTTTTCACAAGCTCGCCGGTAGTCCTACTGTTTTTACCCACGGCGCCCTTTCGGGTTTTCATCCGTGCCCATTTTTCTTATGGACATACCGTTTTTTATTTTATTTTATTTTATTTTTTTGAGAATGGAGAAACTCTCAAAAGTAGGTTCGTCGCAGGTGACCCATCTATTTGCCGGTGGGATTTGGGGGTGGCTTCATCGCTGGAGTAGCTGTGTAGCCAGTGAGACTTGAGTTGCAACCTTCGCCGTTAGGACTTTGATTGCAATATAGATCTCAAGAGAGCATATCACCGTATTTGGGAATATGCTAGTTTAGGGACATTCCGGTCTATTATCGCCATGTTTGAGGCAAAATTTTAGTTTAGGGACATCTCGGTCCATTATCGCCGTGTTCGAGGAGAAATTTTAGTTTAGGGACTTTTCAGTCCAATGTCGCCATATTTGAGGCGAGGTTCTATTTTAGGGACATCTCGGTCCGTTGTTAGTTTAGGAACTTCTCGGTCCATTGTTGCTATATTTGAGGCGGATAATTAGTTTAAGGACTTCTCGGTCCTATATCGCCATATTTAAGGCGAAGTTCTAGTTTAGGGACATCTCGGTCCGTCATCACCATTTTTGAGGCGACGGAGCTTTTGGATACTACTTTTAGGGTTATGATTCAGGAAGATAGGGAGCGGACATAACCGTCGTCATCTATCATTAACCTAGGTCGTGATTCGTTAGGCGTAGTATTTTTTGAGGAATCGGACGTTTATTGACCGGAAGGGTCATTCGCCATGCATATCCATGAGCAGGTAGGCTCCACCTTGGTAGACTTTGTCTATGATGTACAGGCCTTCATAGTTCGGCTCGAACTTCCCCCATTTTGCACGATTAGGGATCTTGGGTCTTTTGACGACTAGCACGAGTTCGTCTTGGCGTAATGTTCTCGGCCTGGTCAGTTTTTCGTATGACCTCTTCATCCTTGCCTTAAAAGCCTCCAGATTTTGCTGTGCTATAAGGCGAGTTTCATCGAGGGCATCGAGCTGCTCAAGCCGAAGATGAGCGTTTTCTTCATCTGTCAGCTCGTATCGAACCGCTACTCATAAAGAAGGGAGTTCTATTTCCAGGTCAAGCACTGCTTTCATGCCGAATACCAACGCGTATTGTATTGTATTCATGGACGTTTTGAACGTTATTTGGTATGCCCAGAGAGCTTCATGCAGCCTTTCGTGCCAGTCTCTTTTGTTTCTGGACACTGTTTTCTTTATAATCATTGTCAAGGTCTTGTTGAAGGCTTCAGCTAGACCATTGGCATGCGGATTATAGACTGAAGAGTAGCTCCAATCTATCTTATGCTGTTGTGCGAAACGGCTGATTTTATGGTTTCTATAAGCTGGTCCATTATCCAAGATAATTCGTTGTAGAGTGCTGAACCGATAAATGACATGTGTTCTGAAGAAATGAAGGATATTCTCCGTCTTCACCTCCCTTAGTGGTACTGCTTCTGCCCACTTAGAAAAGTAGTCAGTCGCTGCCAGTATGAATCGATGTCCTTTGGATGATGCCGGTTCAATGAGGCCAATTATACCGGTTCCCCACATTTCGAATGGTCAGCTAGCTACTGTTGGGTGTAGCGGATTTGGATGCTGGTGGATGAAGTCTGTATGAATTTGGTAGGAGTGACACTTCTTCGCATATTCGAGGTAGTCCTGAATTATTATGGGCCAGTAGTTACCCATTCTTTTTATCTTCAGCTTCATTTTTGGCCCAGCTTGATGAGAACCGCAGAGTCCGTCGTGAGTTTCTTGAACGACTTTCTTTGCTTCCTCTGGTCCCAGGCATCTTAGCCACAGGCAGTCGAACGATCTCTTATATAGAGTATCATTGACGAAGGCGAAAGACAGAGCTCGTTTATGAGCTGATGTCTGGATGACGCATTTTCGGGCGTTTGCCGGGATTTGAAGTAGCCTATGAAGACTTCCTTTCAATCCTTGACTTTTTCTTCGTCTCCTATTTGAAGGGCTACTTGTTCAGTCGCTTCTTTTCCTTCGGATGGCTCTATTAGGTCTTCTGAAGATATATCTGTTGGCGCGAGAACCCTGCGGCTTTGTACAATGATCCTTACGTCATCGAGGTCTTCATCGGCTAGTTCCTTAGCTAATTTGGCCAATGCGTCTACTTTGCTATTTTCTGCACGCGGTATACTCTCCAGAATGTAGGAGGGGATTTGTGTCAGCAGTTGCTGCACTTTTTCACCATACTTTATCAGCTCTGGCTTGCACGTCTGATAGTCGCCATTTATTTGGCTAACGATCAGCTGGGAGTCTCCATATATGTGGAAGTCTTTGATTTCCATGTCGACAGCGATCTCGAGACATTCTATCGAAGCTTCATATTCATCTTCGTTATTAGTCCTTGGCTCCGTTAAGGAGAGGGTGTAACGCAATATCCCTCCTTGCGGAGTCATGAAAATAAGGCCCACCCTGGCTTTGATTATGGGCGTATTTTGCTTTTGCCTTTTCATGGAAGATGCTCCATTGAAGTAGAGTTCCCATTAGGAATCATTTTCTTCCTTCTCTCATTCGATCGTGTCGAACGCATGTTCATCCGGCAACTCACAATTTAAGGGGGAGTTGGCTGGTATCGGATGCTCCGCGAGAAAGTCGGTAATGGACTCGCCTTTCACTGCTTTGATGGGTCGATACGTTATCGAGAACTCCATCAGGAGGAGGGCCCATTTGGCAATCCTGCCTGTTAGTATGGCTCTTGATATCAGATATTTGAGATGATCCACCTTTGATATGAGATATACCTCATGTGTCAAGGTGTAATGTCTGATCTTTGTTATTGCGAAGATCAGTGCCAGGCAATGCTTTTCGATGGGAGAGTAGTTGTTTTCTGCCCCTAGGAGAACTCGACTCAAATAGTACAGAGCTTTCTCCTTTCCCTGATCGTTCTCTTGTGTCCATAGCACGCCTAGAGAACCTTTAAGGGCCGTCGTATATAAGATAAGGGGTTTTCCCTTAGCCGGAGCGGTCAATACCGACGAATCTTATAGGTATTGCTTGATTTCTTCTAGTGCATTTTGGCACTTTTGATTCCAAACGAACGGGATCCCCTTCTTCATCAAATGACTGTAGGGACAGTATTTTACGGAGAGGTTGGCTATGAACCACCGGATATATGCGAGCTTTCCCTGAAGAGATCGCAATTGTTTGAGAGTTCTTGGCATGGGCATTTCTATAATCGCCTTAATCTTTGAAGGATCGATTTTGATACCCCGGTGCCGTATGATGAATCCTAGGAATTTGCCTGAGGAGACTCCTGATTTGTATAAATTTATGATCAAAAATAATATTACCGCAATCAAGAATGGCGTCGCTTGGTAGCTAGCCGGTGAGTACGGGTCGGTCCACAGGGATTTTGTGTTTTCCTAATTACTCTAACGAGTTAATTCCAAACGTTGTGAATGGATTATCTCTAAAACCTAAATTGATTTATACTAGACTAGAATCTTGCTCGGGTTAGGTCTAGGGTAAGTTGGAAGATTGAATGTTTCCTCACTGCTTTCAATGCCCTATTTTAGATCTATTAGGTGTTATGGTAATAATTAATAAAGGGGATTAGTACCATCGGGAAGAAACGATGTTTCTTCCTCTAGGTTCTTGTCCTTCCTTTCTCAATTATTACCCTAACCTCCATGGAAAACATACACAACCGGTCCTTTATACTACGGTATCACCGTTACCTCAAGGGGTAAGGTGCCGCAGGGAATGGTGTGTGTATGTATGCATGGAGTCCTAATTATTATGTGTGATGGGGCAAGAAAGGGGTGAGAGAGTTCATCTCTCAAATCTTTCCCTAAAGTCAACCCTAACAAGCGAGGAGACTACTCGCTCATTAGGGAATTGAAAGACATTCTAACTATTAAAAGTAAACTAAGAATTAATAGAAAACTTACTAATTTTATTGATGGCTCTCTCCAAACATCAACACAGTACAGATCTGAATTTCTGAAGTGAAAAGAGGCATGCCCTAGAAAAGGTTTTAGGGTCTCTATTTATAGATTCATAGAAACCCTAGGTTACAATCGCGTCATGTCTGCTTTTACAAAAATACCCCCTAAGAAAAAGACCAAGTCAACGATCCGCGCACCGCCACGAATTTTTGCGCCGACACGGGCACAACCCAGCCACGGTTCCGCGGCCAATAGCATGCCTTGGCCGCGGTTCCATGGCCAAGTTGGGGGCTCGATGCTTCAGTTTTTCTGGTAACTTTCCGGTGCATGTTTTCTTCAATTTTCTTCAGTTCTTTTCTTAGATTGGCTTCTAAGTTTCTTCCAGATCTCCTCAGTGAATAATTGTAGTGGACTTTTACCGTTGCTTCGTGACGAAGTCTTGAACCTTGCGCTGCCTTATACTTTGTGAACTGATCTTCGTGTAGGCTTGATCAAGATTCCACCATTTATTGGTCGTAGTCTCACTTTTATATCGTCTTTTGTCTTTTTCACTGTTTTTGTCCCGAGAATCTGTAACCTGTAACTATTTAGCAGACATGGGTCAAAAACATCTGTTTATTTGTAAATGACTAGGACTGGGGAATATAATAATGCAATATTATGATATGAACAACTCCAAACGTGCATTTTAGAGGATTCATCTTCAGATTATACTTTCGAAGACGTCGGAACACTATTTTTAGATGTTCCCAATGCTCCTCATGAGATCTGCTCTTTACTACAATGTAGCATTCGACAATCTCATGGATGAGGTCATCGAAGATCTTTATCATGGCCCTCTGGTAGGTAGCGCCAGGGTTCTTTAAACCGAAAGGCATCACCTTATAGCAGAATATGCCCAGCGGAGTCCGGAAAGCGGTATGTTTTTGGTCTTCGGGATGCATTTTTATTTGATTGTATTCTGAAGATCCATCCATAAAGGAAAAGACCTCATGGGTAGACGTGTTATCGATCATCAGCTCAGTAACAGGTATTGGGAAGTCATCCTTCTGGCAAGTTTTGTTGAGGTCCCGAAAGTCCACGCAGATGCGCACCGTCCCATTCTTCTTCATCACTGGAACGATATTAGCGATCCGGTCGGGATATTGAATTTCTTGGATGAAGCCGGAGTCGATTAGTTTCTTGACTTCAGCGTTGATACTCATCTCAAGTTTGAGCCGCATTCTTCTTGGCGCCTGTTTGACTGGCTTTATGTCCGGCGATATGGCCAGTTTGTGTACCGCCACTTTTGGATCTAGACCTGGCATCTCTGAATAGTTCCATGCGAAGCAGTCTTTATACTGCATGAGCACGTCCTTTAACGTAGCTACCTGTTTTTCAGATAGTAGATCACAGACGAACGTTGGCCTCGGAACCTTTTCCGTCCCTAAGTCAATTTTCTTCAGGTTGTCTGCCGTAGTGTGTATCCCATCTTCCAGCTATTTTGGCGCTGGTGGATGTAAGTGCACGGCGGCGCCCCGGCCGTCAATCCGACGGCCAAATGCGGAAGCGGTGATAAACTTTAATTTTTACTTGAACTGGCAAACCGCCGCGCACTAATACCCGGATCGAACCATTAATTAGTCCTAGCTAACTACAAGATGGGGAAGAGAGATATACCGACTGATCCAAGTCCTCCGGTCTTCTCGTCGTCGTCCCGATCTCCTGCGGAAGCTCCGGTCTCCACCTCGTCGCCGGAAGTGCACCACATCGCCTACTTCTTTTACGGGCTCCCACCTCAATGCCGAGGCAACTCGGGCACGAAGCTGGCTAGTCGACGTGCCCAAGATTTGCTGTAGAATGTGTAGTGAAGAAGTCTCATTTTGGGGTTGTAGGAATTGCCTTTTGGTGGAGGGATGAACTATGGAGTTTGGAGATGGAACTTGTGGGATTTTTGCAACATGAAATGAGCCAAAAACCCACACCAAAATATTTAGACAGCCCCTAAGAGCCAAGGCCGGCCACTACTTGTGAGTGGAGAGTATGAGAGTGAGGGAGTCAAGAGTGTATCAAAAATGGGAGCCATTCTCATATATTCAAGAGAGAGAGAGAGGAATGGTTATCATGAAAAGCAATGATCACAAAAACAAACCCATACTCCAAAAACCCACCTACCACAACCATGATTGCTCACAAAGTCAAGCAATCATGAAAGAAGAAGTCAAGGTCAAAAGAATGGTGTACCATCATGATACAAGGAAATATGCAAAGACCCCCTCCACAAATGCTTATTTGCAACAATGCAAATAAGCCCTCCTCCATCAATCTTCGGCCAATGAACGATACAAAGGAAATCGGCCGAAACGAAAAGCAAACTGGCAACTCCAGAAAACTGGTCCCGTAATAAATTACAGGAAAACCCCGATACTGTGCATACACACCCGCATTTGTATTCCGACCGAAATACAAATGCAATGAGACAAAATCTACACTGTACTACACTAGGATCCGGCTTATACCAAAACCGGCTAGTAATATCCGTTCGATCCTGATCCGTGCAATACCGCACGTATCTGATCGAACCCTGCCATATATCCATACGGCCTATAGTACAAACTGTCCGATCCTGATCCGTGCAATACCGCACGTATCTGAACGGACCTTGCCATATCTCCATACGGCCTCTACAACCTTTCGCCCGAAAGCTGAGTAACTGAATGTGGGGGACTCTAAAGACTCGTCAATACCTTGGTTGTGGATTTAACCACTAGCACGTCAGAGGTATAAGCCAATACGTAACGGGCTACCAGGTATTGACTAAAAGGGACGTCTGTGAGCGAACTCAGCCTGACAACCCTACTGAGCCTGTCAGTGACAATATCCGTACAGTCCGGTCCGTTCGTCTATGAGTATCGCATGGCGGGCCTAGGGGGTTAGTAAAAGTCAGACCCCCAAAAGCAGTACAAGTCGTGTCGGAGTGTAGCCCAGAACACCCTGAGATACTACTGGAATACCTACCAGTAAATCTCCTGCCTTGGCCAAGGACTTCGTGTAATGGCTCTTCTAGACACAGCGCGACCTCACCCCCAATACCGGGAGAGACGAACCCCTGAAGATACGCTCACTGCCTCCATGTGGCTCGGGACTGTACCCAACTAAAACCTGTTTGCACGACTCCTTTGAGCCGTGGTAGGGTAGTAATCAAAGTACAGTGGGAACTCACACGAGACAAATGACGATCCCCAGGTCGATGAACTAACCTGCATACATGTCACCAGGGAACTGCCATCTGACGTCTGGTATATGACCAACTAGCATGTTCCCGGCGAGTCCTGTCCGGTGTACTCATAACCCAATGAGTACCTATATACATCTTAGGTGATCCAACTGAAACCAGTGGCTTGTGAGACCGGCCACCGCCCCTCGTCGGGGTGTCGACTGTATACACTAGTCTACTCTGGAGTATCGATGCCCTGTCTCGAAACTCACACGACTAGGGACCATTTAAGGATATGCTTGTAGACCCCCAGCTCCCACTTATATGATCGCCCTCATACTGCTGGTGGTCAAGCAAGAATCCTAGGGGCTCTATCAACGTGTAATAGCGACTTGTCAGGTCACCTAAAGCAGTATACGATGATAAAGGTAAACCAGATAGCATACTATCATCTCGAGTAAGACTGTCCTACCGGGATAGGTCCTCCATCAATCATTGCAATCACGTACCTGTGACCTAATAATTGACTCTGAGGGCACTATCTCCAACAATCTCCCACTTGCACTCAAGGCTAATTATTGCGATGTCGCATACTCACAGCCCGTATGATACCGAACACCCAACTCCTCTACTAGTCAGTCTCACAAAGCTCGTTTGCGAAACTATTGCGTTCGAGGTATAGCCTTAGTGAGTGGATCCGCATTGTTGTTTCTTTCTATGTCTCTCTATATCTCAAGTTCGCGGAGAAAACCCATCTCCCGAAATGAGCAATACCTGTCTTAGAATGTGTCTGGATGTCTGATGGGACATAGCTCATAAATGAACTCCAAATCCAAACTTCTTAGACTGTATCGACTACTGAACTTAATCAGTATCCTACGCCATGCCACCCTCAGTATTGCCTTGGACCACCTGTCCAAAATACTGCCCCTCATCAGAAGGAAAAAACTATAACTCTGACAACCTCCTTGTCGTCCATGTCACCTTGGAAGCCTGGAATGATAACTGTCTCCCGAATGAGGCTGTCGTTATCATATCCCTAGAACATCCACTTATGTTCTAAAACTGCTTCCGACTGTTTCTCCAGGATAGGATCAATATCAACTTATTGCATCTAGTGCAAGAACAACATCTGGTGTGGTACTTGATATCTCACGATTGACTCAATTGCCTGAGCAAGTGATCTGTCAATCATGCGCATCCCTCTCCGCTTTAGTCTATAAGACACCTTTAGAGAGGGTGACTCCATTACCTGCAGGTACACTACCGTGCCAGGAGTCGTCCATTCTAAATACTCTTAGAATGCTGTCTAAGTACCCTTAATTGGGAAACCACCCAAATCTAGATCTAAAACCATAGATCCAGTAACCAGTATGTCAGATATAAAATCCAAGTCCTTTGTGGAGAAACCACTGTGTGACGACCAAAGTATAACCGATCGTAGTATAGGAATATCACTTCCTACTCTGTGTATGTCATCCAAATACCAGGATATCACACTCTACTACCTTCTCAACAGATCCATCCCCTATTCTGATGAAGTCAAACCCATGACTGTCACGTCAGAAATAGATGATCTATCTCCGCTACATCTTCTTTAGTCTATAAATAGACATAAGCTACCTGTCCACCAATGCTTCCGCTGCTTCCACTGACTACGACAACCCTCTGGCAGAGTCATATAGACGTACACTTCTAAAACTAGTTTAGAACGACGCTATACTCATCCTCCCACCGGGTCTCGCAGCCTGGAACAACAGCAATGGTAATTGTGGGTAAACAAGAACTTCCCTGTCACCGTCCTTGAGGCTACCGTAGTACCTCTCGGGTGCCTGAAGTTACCCACCGTATCTGCGGAGTGGCCAATGGAATGTCAATCCAGATTGAATCTTTAGGTTCCTTATCAAATCTTCAGTAATCGTTTGTGGTTCTGGAATCACTTCCAGTTCTACCATACTCCCACTACTGTTTTCTGAAAAAATCCATTTTTAATTTAAAACTGTGGCGAGTCTAGAACAATATCGCTATTGTTCATCCAGATGGTAGAAAGTCAACCCTCGTCATAGCCTGGGTCAACCCACAAACAGCCATTACAGAAACGTGCCTTGAGTTGTCCAGTGTTTGGTTTTAATCATAAACCGGACAACTCCCCGTACCTTAACAACGTTAAGATATGAACTGTTCTATATCCAATATAGAAACAGAGGCACTGATTTAATTGAACCAGATTCAAATCATGCAGCTGTCTCCAGTGCATGTCAACTTAATGGAAGGAGGCCGATCAGCGTTACTCAACTTAGGAATGCTTTCAATTATGAGTAACCTGAAAGAGAAGCAAGTTCTCTTAATCACTACTATCAACTGAATACCATTGACAAGTATCTATATCTTCGATCACTTTGAAGAATCCCGATACTTGCTACACCTGGTTCTCTACTCTATTCAAATACCTATAACTTCTCAAAATTCGGACCCTGTGTTTCCTACGAAACACCTGTCTAAAAACTAGAGAAGTCATAAGTAAACCGAATATAGTACGAGGACCAACCCCTCTGTCCTGATGGACCCTGGACAACATACAATACTCTGTATAAGTCCCTTGAGTCTGAAAACTCATTCACCGTGTGTCGTAGGTTGAAAACTGTACTTATGGTTAAGAAGAATTACACCGCTGTTTAATGCTCCTTACCTAACCATCCACTGATATAGGTAAATGTCATAGACATAATTTCAGAAAGGTATATCTCACTCTATGAAAATAGACGTACAGATATATCAATTTGAAATTGGTGCATAACTGCGGATATTCAAAACCAAATATTTGCCAACCGGCAAACAGCCCAGGTGATTTCCTCAAATATCACCGATTACAATGAATCCCGATATAATGAGGATAATCACCCAATTCCCAATAACTTACTCCCACTCATCATCTGTAAAACCATACAGATGTGAGAATCGTACCTGGTAAATACATACCCTGGAGTAAGTATCTAATCAGGAAATCAGTTTTCTTTTAACAGTACACAGTGAAACTGAAATGTTTCGATGGGGTATCCCGGTATTCCTAGTAATGCCTCTTCCAGATTCACGACTGTAACCGTATAGTTCTTTGCCACCTCTCCAAATCCCTTCATATGTCTTTAGTCTTTACCTTCTGCACACCCCTTTAGGCCAAATGGTTTTCTTCCTTCCCTACCTTTCGGCACCAGCCTATGGTTTGGAAGAAGACTATCCAATAAGCATAATGGGTGTACTGTCCCAATCCTAGGAACACTCGCAATGAGAGAGGGTGAAGATAAAAAACAACCGAATAAACCTTATTCCTATTTCTCCTGGACCAGAATCCATCCCCGAACTGGAACAAGTTCCTTTCGAGTTCGTATATAACCATACGATGGAGTATCCAATAAACTGTGGATCTTCGTAGTGATACGGAGTGTCCTGGAGAAATACAAAGGTGATTTTTGGATTGGCGAAGGAATACTTGGTTTGGTCATGAATATCTGTTGCAATTTACTTTGCCCTCTTACTAATCCCTTACTTTGTCTGAACTTAATACCTTCTGTACACCATCGTTAGGCTAATTGGTTTTCTTCATTCCCTACCGGTCGGCACCAGCCTAAGGTTTGGAAGAAGACTATCCAATTTGCGTAATAGGTGTACTATCTCCTAAACCAAGGAGTACTCGCAACCTGAGAGAAGGTAAAAGGAAAAGACAACTGAATAATCCTATCCGTTTTCTCCAGAACCGGAAACCATCCTCGAATAAATTCTTTCGAGTTCGTATCTAACCATACGATGGTTTTGTCCAATTGAAGTGGACGTTCGTAGTAAAACGGGGTGTCCTGGAGAAAATGGTAAAAGTAGGAGTGGCAATGAGGTTTGCAACTCTGACAATCCAAAAGCCAGTGTTAAAGAAGGTTTGGTCAACTTGGTCACTGAGTCATAGTCTTAGGGTCGGGTCAATGGTCGCTGCCAAAGAGAGAGAGAAAAGAAACACTCAGCGTGCACTCTAAACTAGATCAGAATGGTTACCAATTTATCTAATCTGGAAACCTCCCACTGTACCTCAAATTCTCCTCCAAACCTAAAAGAAGAATTAGTCGGGAACACCCGAGGAGTAAACTAACTCATCAGTGGGAATCGGGATCCAACTATCATCGCATGATAACGTGACGGAATCCGCTCACATCATCATACTCCAGATGGTATGCGCATATCTGGCAAGTTTCAGTTCTTTTGAAACTCCCGATGTGATTTCTGCCCCCATGCTCTTATGACCTTGGCGAAGGTCAACAAATCATAAGTCACATATCAAGTTCTACCCGTCATTATCCAGGTTAATTTGAATCCACCCGTACA
This sequence comes from Agapanthus africanus, assembly GCA_030015575.1. Lineage (NCBI taxonomy): Eukaryota > Viridiplantae > Streptophyta > Magnoliopsida > Asparagales > Amaryllidaceae > Agapanthus > Agapanthus africanus. The sequence goes on from CM057348.1 coordinate 191,002,644, forward strand.
AGCCCTTGACGAAGGCCAACAAGGCTATACGACTGTCCCAAACCAACGCATCTATCTATGCAGCAGAAAGGTAACAAGCAGCTACCATACACTATGCCTTGACGAAGGTCAACAAACACAGCATGAATACTACGTGCTACCCGTCTGAAACGACGGAGGGCTACGAATGGTTTGTGGCGAAAACCTTTAACGTAATGAACTTGATATCGTTGAAGGAACGGATAGCTTTTTTAAAAATATAGTGATGAAAACCGTTGCTAAAGAGGTCACTCCCGGTGAAGGGATCTCGGCTCTTTCCCCGTAGAATGGGGTGCAGGACATTCCAAATGAATACCGCGATGCAAAGCAAAAGTAATCGGCTATAGTGAAGTTAATGCCCTGACGCAAACTTCTGTCCAAGGGGTCACTCCCGGTGAAGGGATCTCGGCCCTTGCCTCGTCGACTGAGGAGCAGGATAACCCAACCGAATACCACGATGCAAAACAAAAGTGAACGTCCTTGCAATAACAGCTTTTTGAAAAGTGTTCCAACAACATCAGATTATGTTTGTTTTTAACTTGCATTGATCCGAATCAACGTAGTCCCATCAATTGATCACACCACAAATAACGAAAATATACTGATGTACGTATATGCCATCCGCATTCGCCACTGGGTCCCGTCATTACCCGTTAGGTTAGCTAACTAACGACAGAGCGGGGACTGGACTAGCATGGATGCAAAACATATACAACATCTACTAATATATATACCAATATATTATATTCGCTCAAGGCGTGATAAAATGCAACATCACAGAAAATGTACAGCATCACAGAAACAATACAGATATCTGGGATCCTCGGGTTTTACAGAGCTGCTGAAACCCGACGTTCCCCTGGTCGTGTGGATAGCCTGTGCAATGAAAACCTAGACCCCTACGGGCGCGGCAAGTCACCCGCCAAAACCTGAAGCGAGGCAGCCCCCTTCAGCTCCGTGAATGGACCACCCAGCACTTCACGGAATCCGGTAACTTGGGCACCCCTCCTGGGTCAACCTGTACCCCATACGAGTGCGGCGAATAGCTCGCCAATCCTAGAGTGAAGCCCCCTCCGTCTCAATGCCATGAGATGCGGGCTTGTTGCCCTCTAGAACCCGGCTATCCGTGCACCCCTCCGCTGGGTAATCCTAGTACAGAAAGTAAAATATACATACAACGGGTACATCGACCGCAACCTGGCCGTGCCCCAAAATAATAATACAAACAGGCAGTGACGGCAGTCCACATGTCGGACGCTCGCCCCGCAATATCAAATGTACATAATACAACAAAACTGTACTAGCATTGCATCCAGGCTATCCCCCACGACCGATCCGCAACATCACAGCAAAAACAGAACATCAACGTGAAAGTCACGTTCGCAAATCCGTCTAACCGGGCTATAGCAGTTAGACCGGATTTACCGATCAAGTGACATTCACGGTCGCAGATATAATGTAAATACTGTGAAATAATGTGTTTAAAATATCTGATCAATCAAAATTATAATAAGTGGGCCCCAAGTACTACTGTAGCAGATCAGGAAATTCTGGGCCCAATATTAATATTCCAAAACCCCAATTTTCACCCCAGAAAGCCTCTGTAAAAATTTGGTGCAGTGAACCCAATAGTGTGCGGCGGAACCGCGGCCCAAAGGGGTGTTTGGCCGCGGTTCCGCGCTCCTACAGTGGAGACACTTCATCGAATTTTCACAGAACTCTTATATTTTCCAGTACATCAATTTTTTACAACCTGAAAAATTTTTGGAGACCAAAAAATTTCAACAGAAACTGATGCTAACAAAAATGTAGATTTTGGAATTTTGGTCGATCGGAAATGCAAAACACATTAAACCAAGATAGACTAAGTTAATGGCGAGGCTCTGATACCACTGTAAGTGCACGGCGGCGCCCCGGCCGTCAATCCGACGGCCAAATGCGGAAGCGGTGATAAACTTTAATTTTTACTTGAACTGGCAAACCGCCGCGCACTAATACCCGGATCGAACCATTAATTAGTCCTAGCTAACTACAAGATGGGGAAGAGAGATATACCGACTGATCCAAGTCCTCCGGTCTTCTCGTCGTCGTCCCGATCTCCTGCGGAAGCTCCGGTCTCCACCTCGTCGCCGGAAGTGCACCACATCGCCTACTTCTTTTACGGGCTCCCACCTCAATGCCGAGGCAACTCGGGCACGAAGCTGGCTAGTCGACGTGCCCAAGATTTGCTGTAGAATGTGTAGTGAAGAAGTCTCATTTTGGGGTTGTAGGAATTGCCTTTTGGTGGAGGGATGAACTATGGAGTTTGGAGATGGAACTTGTGGGATTTTTGCAACATGAAATGAGCCAAAAACCCACACCAAAATATTTGGACAGCCCCCAAGAGCCAAGGCCGGCCACTACTTGTGAGTGGAGAGTATGAGAGTGAGGGAGTCAAGAGTGTATCAAAAATGGGAGCCATTCTCATATATTCAAGAGAGAGAGAGAGGAGAATGGTTATCATGAAAAGCAATGATCACAAAAACAAACCCATACTCCAAAAACCCACCTACCACAACCATGATTGCTCACAAAGTCAAGCAATCATGAAAGAAGAAGTCAAGGTCAAAAGAATGGTGCACCATCATGATACAAGGAAATATGCAAAGACCCCCTCCACAAATGCTTATTTGCAACAATGCAAATAAGCCCTCCTCCACCAATCTTCGGCCAATGAACGATACAAAGGAAATCGGCCGAAACGAAAAGCAAACTGGCAACTCCAGAAAACTGGTCCCGTAATAAATTACAGGAAAACCCCGATACTGTGCATACACACCCGCATTTGTATTCCGACCGAAATACAAATGCAATGAGACAAAATCTACACTGTACTACACTAGGATCCGGCTTATACCAAAACCGGCTAGTAATATCCGTTCGATCCTGATCCGTGCAATACCGCACGTATCTGATCGAACCCTGCCATATATCCATACGGCCTATAGTACAAACTGTCCGATCCTGATCCGTGCAATGCCGCACGTATCTGAACGGACCTTGCCATATCTCCATACGGCCTCTACAACCTTTCGCCCGAAAGCTGAGTAACTGAATGTGGGGGACTCTAAAGACTCGTCAACACCTTGGTTGTGGATTTAACCACTAGCACGTCAGAGGTATAAGCCAATATGTAACGGGCTACCAGGTATTGACTAAAAGGGACGTCTGTGAGCGAACTCAGCCTGACAACCCTACTGAGCCTGTCAGTGACAATATCCGTACAGTCCGGTCCGTTCGTCTATGAGTATCGCATGGCGGGCCTAGGGGGTTGGTAAAAGTCAGACCCCCAAAAGCGGTACAAGTCGTGTCGGAGTGTAGCCCAGAACACCCTGAGATACTACTGGAATACCTACCAGTAAATCTCCTGCCTTGGCCAAGGACTTCGTGTAATGGCTCTCCTAGACACAGCGCGACCTCACCCCCAATACCGGGAGAGACGAACCCCTGAAGATACGCTCACTGCCTCCATGTGGCTCGGGACTGTACCCAACTAAAACCTGTTTGCACGACTCCTTTGAGCCGTGGTAGGGTAGTAATCAAAGTACAGTGGGAACTCACACGAGACAAATGACGATCCCCAGGTCGATGAACTAACCTGCACACATGTCACCAGGGAACTGCCATCTGACGTCTGGTATATGACCAACTAGCATGTTCCCGGCGAGTCCTGTCCGGTGTACTCATAACCCAATGAGCACCTGTATACATCTTAGGTGATCCAACTGACACCAGTGGCTTGTGAGACCAGCCACCGCCCCTCGTCGGGGTCTCGACTGTATACACTAGTCTACTCTGGAGTATCGATGCCCTGTCTCGAAACTCACACGACTAGGGACCATTTAAGGATATGCTTGTAGACCCCCAGCTCCCACTTATATGATCGCCCTCATACTGCTGGTGGTCAAGCAAGAATCCTAGGGGCTCTATCAACGTGTAATAGCGACTTGTCAGGTCACCTAAAGCAGTACACGATGATAAAGGTAAACCAGATAGCATACTATCATCTCGAGTAAGACTGTCCTACCGGGATAGGTCCTCCATTAATCATTGCAATCACGTACCTGTGACCTAATAATTGACTCTGAGGGCACTATCTCCAACAGTGGAAACTCTGAGATCACCTTGTCCACGTCTTCATTTGTGAAGCACATGTGGAGGTCATCCATAATCTCGTGCCTTCCCTCTTTTGAGAGTGTTATCATATGGCAGGTACGAGTCCACTTCCCTTTTTATGGTTGAGCTGGTCCTATCCTCATGGTATAGATCCTCTTTGGCTTATACTTTTGCTGCGGGGTTACCTTCCAGAAGTCGGATAAAGCGAACCTATTTTGCGGATACCGGTCTTCTACCCAGTCTTTGAAGGTGAAGCAGTTTTCAAGTGGATGACCTATTACTCGGTGATAGCAGCAATAATTCGGATGATGGGCCTCATTTATTTGTTCAGGATGCTGAGACTCCGGGAGCGTCATTATTTGATGCTTCATGACAAGGTTGAATATTTTCCTTGTCTTGTCTTGGGGGAAAGAGTATTCCCGATCCATCTTCTTTATAAAGGACGGGTTCCAATCGACATTTTCTCGATTGCACGGCCTCTTGGATCCGCTTCGTTTTTTTCGAACGTTGTTTGCGTTTTTTGCCGTGGTTTTGCCTTTATTTCGGGATTTTCCTCTTTCGCGAGGACATACAGTGGGACGGAGATGAAGTGCATTATAGTCTTCCTTCTCCGCGGATTACTGATTGGGGCATTTCTTCCTGGCCTTTTCATAAATGGCCATTTCGCGGCCGTGATCATCTCGGCTCCTTTGACAAGCTTCTTTTATTAGCTTGTCTATTTGTTTTTCGAGCGACGGACTTAACTTTCTTAGAGCGGACACACGCTCTGTTTCAACGTCGTGGCCATTCGGAAGAGCGTTTTCCCCTTCGCGATAGCTGTTTATGACGCGGCAGCTGTGGAACTGCTCCTGTTTCTTGGATCGAATGTATCCAAGCCCAGTTATCTCCATCTTCCCGTTGGGTATCTTTCACTGAGTCCCGAGAATATCCCATTTTTTTTTTGTAGAATTGGGCTTGTCGAACAGTTTGTTCGAGGGGTCATTGGCATCTTAACAGCCTTTTCAATCTCTCCGCGTACTATCTTGGCAGACAGATTGGTTGAAGCCCGTCGAGTGGAAAATCGGCACCATGCCATATTTCTTTTTCTACTTTGGTCTCCGTAGATTGGTAGAAGAGGATTGTCTTTTCACCTCTTCGCCTTGGAGGAACGTAGAAAGTCTGTAGTTCTTGTATGCTGTATGTATCGACCGCATCAAGTTCCTTGTAATGCCGAGACAGAGCCATTGTGATTTGCAGACTCTGATTTGCTTCGTCGAGGGTTTGCACTGACGAGCGGATGGAGAACACTGCGTTGGCCTCGTCCTTAGAGTCGCTGCCAAAGACCAAAATAGGGGTAGATGGTCTGGGCCTGTTGTTTTCTTTCTGGAGTTTCCTCGAGTAGACTATTTCTTCATCTTCCTCGGAATTGCTCCCAAAGATCGGGATAGTGGCGGCAGACTTCTATTTATCCTTTGGCTTATGACACCTTTCTGTATCTTCGAAATCTGGTAGGAAGTACTTTGCATATTCATATTTCCGGACCTCATTTACGGAGAATGGATTTAGCTCCCCTGTGACAGTGCATTCCAAGCCGTCCTTGAAATACTTCATACACTGATGTTGTGTAGAAGGGATGGCGTTGTACTCATGAAACCAAGGCTTGCCGAGCAAACCGTTATCGTAAGTCTTGGTGTCAATGACATGAAATTTGTTGTCAGTGATAAGTAACCCGAAGCGTAACATCAGTATTACGGACCCAAGCGTCCATGATGACCGTGAGTCGAACTCGGAATTGTAATTTTGTCTCGGGCCAAGTGCTGAATGTTCATGCAAATCTCTTTCAGCACTTTCACGTTGAGAAGGTTGACGGAGGATCCGTTGTCGACAAGGATTTTTCCTATTTTGATGTCGTGGGAGTATCCAGTGACGTATAACAGGCGGTTATGTTCGCACGTACCGAGAAGGAGATCTTCATCGCTGAATGTAATGTCAGTTGTGTGAACCACTGCCAGCTCGTCTTTCATCTTCTCTTCTGCAAGAAAATCTTGGAACTGATCGGGCTCTTATAATACCTTCATAAGAGACTCTTGTATCTCTTTAGACAAGAGGAGAGCGTCCAATATGCTCAACTGTGAGGGTATTTTTCTCAGATGTGCTAGGACATTGTAATCCACCTTATTTTTCCTAGGCGGGTCTCTTGCTGCGAGCTCTTTGACAACTCCATCGTCGAGGGAAATTTCCCCAGAGATTTTCTCTTTCCCTTTGTCTTTTTTGCTTGAACCTTTGTTTATAGGTCCGAGATTCTTCTTAAGCAGCGTGCGGTTACGCAACATATTATTCTCGCAGTTCTTCTCCTCCTCTTCTTTTTCGGAGGTGGAGTCTTTGAAGAGAGGGTGAGGGGTATTTTGTCCTCAGAATCTCCCTCGAAAGTAAGAACTTAGGGTTTTCCCCCTTTTGAACTGGTACCAACCATATGACAGTTGCCAGTCATTTTTTCACGCGCATCTCTTTTGCCGTCGATGAGCTTCGCGCTTTATCCTCTTGCAGTGTTTTTGATGAGCAATATATCCTTGCCACTATTTCTTGAAGGTACTGCATTCTTCGGTGGGATGGATAACCCTCCGATGATATAGGTAGTAGTTTGGATGTGAATCCTCTCCGTCGAGACATATGACCCCGGGAGTGTTATCAACCAGAGGTGGCAGCTTCATTCCCACAGACAGGGTTTTGGCGAACCGCTTCTCTGCCTTGATCCAGCTCTTATTTGTCGCATGTATGCTTTGGTTTGGTTGGAGTACTTTACGACTCCAACTTGCCGCAACTTCTTCATCCTGACGCTGACGCTTAACCTTTTCGTATATGGCTGTTTCGCGTTCTCGGCCAGCTTTACTTTTTCGAAAGGCTTCGTTTAACAGCCTATCGATCAGGTCTTCTGGCAGTTCTGGGGATTTTAGCGCCGATTCTGCTCCCAGTTCCTCTGCGTTGTTTTCTGATGCTGAGGGAGTTTCTTCGCAATTAACAACGAATGGGAGACCATGTGGCAACTTGCCACACAGTCTTCGGTTTCTTCTGATGAGTCATTTTCCTCATCGTTGTCACTATCTTCGTTCTCAAGAATATGCTTGAGGAACTCTTCAAGCGTGACCGGTTACCGCGCCTTCTGGTTATACTCCTCCAGTGCATCAATATACTTTTGTAGGTCTGTATGCTTGTTGTCATACTCGGCAGGCTGCACAGGCTTTTTGGTCTTCTTCTTTTTCTTCGAAGACTTTGAAGGCTTGACTTAGGGATTTTGCCCTTTGTTAACAATCTTCGGTACGGGATGCGATTTCAGCATCCCTTCGATGATTTCAGGTTCAAGTGGGCTTTTCCACCTGACTGCCGAACATGCCTACAGATCCTTCAGCATTCTTTTGGTTTTTACTGAAAGAACGACTTCCCATGGAGTTTCTTCCATGAGTGAGCATGATGCCCCCGGCGCATCCAGCTTTTTGGGAGTGTAATTATGTGGTGGGTTCACTCTCCAGTTCTCAGACAACGCGAACTTCCCTTGTTGATACAGATCCTCGGCCCAGTTCTTGAAGACGTAGCAATCCTCATTTGGGTGGCTCACCATTCTGTGATAGGCGCAGTAGTTGGGGTTGTTGACGTTGCCAGGTTGCGGTGGACGCCGTGGGTCTGGCAATATGATGAGTTTGTTATGCATTAACAACTCAAATAGTCTCTTCGTCTTATCACGGGGAAACGAGTAAGCACGTCCTAGCCTTTCTTCCAGGGATAGGCATGGACGTGCGTTGTTTTGGCGAGCAGTCGGTTTTGGGCTATTCGGTTGTTGTTGAGCGTTTGCAACGAAGGCCACTTTCCCTTTACCCTTGGCGTTTCGAGGGCCCTTACTTGAGGAGGAAGGCCCGTGGCAGATTTGGTCCATTTGGGCCAGTTTATCAATTAGAGCCTGGAAGGTTGTTGGTTTGAAGAACGTCATGAACCGGGATACAGTCGTTTGAGGATCAAGGGTCCTGATGAACATGCCCACAGCGGGGGATTCTTCGATGCCCTATTCGCACTTTGACCATTGGTTCCGCCACCGGATCGCATATTGGACCCAGGTTTCTCCTGGCTTTACCCTGGCATTGATTAATGCCGTGATCGCGGTGCACTCTCAGCAGTTCCAACTCTGTGAATGTTCTCACGGAGTCATTTTGGAGCTCCGAATACCTTTCAAAGGCCGTCTCTGACAGGCTGCGAACGAACCGGCGAAGCAACAGTTTGTCGTCGTCTCCAGTGTTGCCGCATAGAGCTCTGAACCGCGCGACGTGCTGATGTAGGTTGCCTGTCCCTTTGTACACATGGAACTTGGGGATCGTATATCCCGGCGGGTATTTAATTTGGTCATACCGGCCTGGATACGGTCGCCCAGTTCTGACGATTTGGCCTGCGGCTTCATTAGCTTGATGAGCTCGTATTTGTTGAGCTATATAATCATCAAGAGCAGCCTAGGAGATTGTTTCCTCCTTGGCTGCCGATAAGGTCGGATGAGGATTTGATGTTTTCCTTCTGTCATCCTCGATGATTATCGGTGGATCCTCGGCCGGGGGTTCTTGCTGGATCATCATCCTAACCATGTCTTGGAACAAGAGAGCTATTTGCTTTATTTTAGCAGCCTGCTCAGCAGCTTCCTTGTCCTTTCTTTCAAGCACCCTTCGCAGGAACTCTGTATCGGTCTCCTACTCCTGGCGCTGTTTGACTGTTGTGTCCGGGCTTTCTTTCTGCCCGGTAAGTGCTGCCATTTTGGTCAGCATTTCCTGGAGCTTTTGTTGTTGCTCCTAAGCTTTTTTCAGCGACCGAGTTTGCGGTCGATGACCTATGGAAGCACGGCTTTCTTCTTTCCCGGAAGCCATGTGGACCGTATGTACGATCATGCCCCCAGACCTGAGGCATTTGGGTCCATCGCTTTTGGAATTTGCCAACGGTGGTGGTTTTTTCTCCGGCCTCATCCTTTTGTGGGAGGTCGAGATTGAAGGAGCTGTTGTAATAGGCACCTGTGTAGAAGAAGCCCCTCGCTGTATGACGGAGGGATGGTCTTTTTTTGTCGAGCCTTCAATTTCTTCGGTCGACGAGAGTAATCTTTGTTGATCACAGAGCCCTGGGCTTTCCGCCAGACCCTGTGAATTTAGGAGGAGAGCCGTTGATGGGTGCGCTCCGGATTTTCCTACACTGTGGCTTCTGCAGCCGAGGGCAATTCCTTTAGCACCGCCATTGGAGAGTTCTTGTGTACCTTCCTGAGTAGATCAAAGCTATTCTCGGTTGGACCAGTAGCGTCAACTTTCACCATTGGAGCTGGTGGGGTAAGTCCAGTGGGAGAAATGCCCCCAGCTTTTCTCACTCGGCGCCAGTGGCGACGTCGAGCGTGTCTTGCAAACAGGACTGCCTCAGTTTTGGAAGCGGCTTCTTCGTGCCCCCAGCTTTGCTGAGGGGATGCTGTCGGTGCCAACCTGTTGAAGACCAACATCCTTGGCAGAGTTTGAGGAGGGCCGGCCAATCTTTCAAAGACCGACTTTCTGGTAGGGGAGCACCTTTGACGTCTTCACCTGCAGGAGGAGTTGGGGGGACTATCCGTTTTGGGGCAGCCCCTTCAGGTATTACGAGCCTCTTTATAGACCCGTTCGAGCTTTTGCTCAGCCTGTTGAAGACTGAGACACTAGATTTGGATGGCCTGTTGAGAGGGGCCGTTATGGCCGCTAGTCGATCGAAGACCGACCTCTTGGGAGCTTCCTCTTGCGGCACTGAGGTACCGAAACTCATCGGTGGGAGTATGGTCCCAAAGAACAACCCAGTAGCGGCTTGCGTAACTTGCCCCACTGGCATTTAAAAGATATAAGCCACATTGGGCCCGTAAGTCACTCCTCCAGCTGGGGCGGAGCAAGAGTTGCTGTTGCAAGAGGTGCTGTTGGAAGCCATCGATTTTTTCTGCACAGGAGCAAGACACCAAATTTTTGTACCTTAAATCCAAGGGCAACCATAGCGAACCGCTATTTTGTTCGCGAAATACGACATACAAAGTGTGGAGTGGAAAGATGAAAAGGTCCCACCGGCCGTGCCAGAATCTGTTCACCGCCGAAAGATAGGCACCGAGACGTTGGGATGTCTGGCCTGAATTCTGGGGGCAGATGCTATTTGGATTTATCCTTCCACCTCTCCGAAGATACCAAGTTGATTTATGGCACCATATATCGAAGGTTTGGACAGACACGATCGTTGTAGCAGATTTTATCAAATTCCCCCTCCTTTTATGAGGGGTTTTTAATTGTGGCGACGCTCTTCCCTGTAGGCACAAGCCCCTGCAGTTAATTACGTTACCGTATTGCGATAACCACTTTCTACTGCTCCGGAAGTTCACTTCATGTCGTGTGTGTTTTCGTTTGTTTTGGTTGCCCGTGGATTGTATACGGAGATTAATTTGTGTCATCGCCCGTAGGGCGCGGATTTGTCCAAATCCGTATATTTTAGATTTGGGTTTGGGTCAAGGATCTGCTTGACGGTTTTTTTGAATTTAGGTTGTATATTCCTTTGGTTCAAAAAGATTTGGTTTTATTTAAGCATCGTTAATCAAGTTTGAGATTAAGATCACCTTAAATGTGTGAGCATTTGGGCTCAATTTATTTTTAACTAAGAATATGTTAGTCTAATTTGAGACCAAGATCAACTTAGCAATATTTTAAGGATCATTTTTATTTAAGATCCAAATAACAGAGCATTTTGGGCTCAGCTATAAGAAAGTTTTATAGACTTAGCCAATTTGGGCTTAGTATGCTCAGTTTTTTTGTTCAGAAGTGCTAAGCACTTATTTGGACTCTGTTGGTTCAGTCCCCCTTTTTTTATGCAAAAGTGCTAAACACTTGTTTGACGCTCTGACACTCATATGGGTGTCATGTGAAGTATTTAATTATGGCAGCCGCCCAATGAGCGCTAAGCACGCAGCCATTTTGGCTGTTTATGGAGTGTTAAGGACTTTTCTCTCTCTCTCTCTCTTTTTAGTAGCGCTCACGTGAGGAACACATGAGGCGCTGGGCGCTGCCCAATCAGTGCTAAGTACTCATCCATTTAGGGTGCTATGCACTCTTATTATTTTTGTGGCGTCCACGTGAGGAACACGTGAGGCGCTGGGCGCTGCCCAATCAGTGCTAAGCAGTTAGCCGTTTTGGCTATTTATGGAGTGCTAAGCACTCTTATTATTTTTGTGGCACCCCCGTAAGGAGCACATGCTGCCTAATTAGTGCCGAGCACTCAGTCGTTTTGGCTGTATGTGAAGTGCTAAGCACTTTTTATATGGCGCCCACGTGTGTTTCACATGAGGCGCAAGATGCTGTTAAAGAGGAGCGCCCACGTGTGATGCACGTGAGGCGCTAGTTTCTTTTATATGGAGATTTAATCTTTGTTGATATTTTCAGAGAGGTTAAATCTCTATTAATGGTGCTTTGACCATTAACGCTCACTAAAATCACTATATTTGAGGAATTTAGGTTGAGTTTTTTTCAAGAACTAAGTTCTCGATTTGAAAGAATCGAGTTCCTGGAGTATTCTGGACTCCCTCTTTTTTCTCTTTAAATTTGTTCTTCTCCGAATCTTTGATTCTCAAGAACAAGATTTTCCCGATGAGAATTAAATTCTCAATTTGTGGGAGACTTGTCTTGTGGATCTTAGATCCAGAGAAAGAACTAAGTTCGTTTTATAGGGGTTAAACCCTTAGATGTGATATTATAGGCAATAGAGATATTTTGATCTCTTTTCTTTACCTAGGGTTTTGAGAAGCAAGCCCTTCTTCTTTGAGAATTGAATTCTCTGTTCTTTCTATCTGTGGTCTCTTCCTCTCTCCGTGTGTTCTCTCTATGAGTTCCCGCTGAGACTTGAAGTCTCGGGTCCTTTATATAGTGGAGGTAGATTATTAACCTGTTTTGAGAAAATCTCTTATTGAGGGATTCCAATTGATTTAACTGGTCTCAAAGTTGATCTGGGTAATTTTACCCACCATTGGATTTTTTATCCAAGGGTTTTCTGTTTTACAGAATATGATTTCTTGTTTCTAACGAGATTGGGGAAATATTTTCCCCTATACAGAATTTATTCTGTAAAATGGTGATTTTTAATCACCATTGTATTTTTAATCCAAGAGTTCTTTGTTTTACAGAGAGCAATCTTTTTTGTTTAGAAAGATTGAGAGAATATATTCCAAAAATTGGATCACTGATCCAACCGATAGTATCTTTCTTATTTAGAAAGATATAGGAGATATTTTCTCCTAATAGAATTTGATTCTTAATTTTGATGATTTATCATCCCCGTTAGATTTTTGATCCAACGGCTCTGTTTAACAGAGAGTATTGTAGAATTTTAATTCTATCTGAGTGTCGGCGCTTATATGTTGTATACGTGGACGCCACTTAAGAATTTAATTCTTAAGATAGGTATTCCTATGCTTTGCACATTGGCGCCCGCGTGAGGAGCACGTGCGGTGCCATATAAGAATTTAACCTTTATTCTGGAAGCACTCCTGTGCTTTGCACATTGGCGCCCACGTGAGGAGCATGTGAGGCGCCACCATAGGATTTAATCCTATAAAATTGGTTCTGGCGCTGGCGCCCTCGTGGAGAGCACGTAAGGCGCTGCCTCATTCCAACAGAGCTTTGCTCTTTTATTAGGTTAAATATTAGGGGAACAACCATGTCGCGCCCCGCTTCTCAAAATACGGAATACGAGGGGTGACAAGGCCGGCCATGCTCTTATGGTCATGGAAATATCCTGCTGTAGTCACACTTCGGCTTCTACCATTACGTGGTAATCAGTAAGACACAACACGGATAAAGAGAAATACAATCACTAGAACTATCAGATGTAAAGAAACCGAGCAAAACGGATACAAAACAAAGAGACAACAAATCAGTGATATCAGAGGAATGATACTGTTGGTTCACTGGCCTGGATTTCCGCGATCTTCTCGAATTTAGTCAGGTCCATTTCTTGCTCTGAGCATGCAAACTCAGGTAGTCATAGTGTCACAATAGCAATATATACATATATAATGTGCAATGATGACAAACATAAAGCAGTAAGTATAGAATAATGACATGAGCATGAAATGACATGTACATATAAACAGTATAGCAGGTATATCAGATCGGTAATCAATGTAATGTCCATGTCACTAAACCCATCAGTCTCTAAGTCTCAATGTCCAAGTCGCTAAACTTATCGTCAGTCCGAGGGTGAGTGTCAACCACCGCAGGAGTATTCCCGACCCAAGGGTAAGCCCCAGGGGAAAGAAAACACGGGCCCGAATCACGATCAGTAAGAACCAGTAACATGATTAATAACAATATCATGAAATCACGAAATATGCCGGCAATGGGACTCATGAGATTCCGTTGATCGAATCCACACTCAAACTACCTCACACCCCGCGGTCTACATCAAACACGGACCACGAATCGAAGTACTAGTCGCTCCATGATAAGTCTACACGAGAATTGGAGACATGTTCTCCATCAAGCATGTCTCGACGGGTATCCAAGATATGTGGACAGTCTTCGATGTCTTACCTATGACACTAATATAAGTGCTTCTATACTCGTCCCATACCAATTATAGTTACACTTATATATGCCCCATAGACGTTGACAATGCAATAACTAAATGGTTCCGCTGATTGTGTATAAGTACGTGTCACTTCCACTATTCAATCACGCTTTTACACTAACGTACTTGCCATAATCCAATCACTAACACTTGGTAATGTAACATGGTCACTAGGATATCAATGTATATGGCTCCTATTCAATGAGGGTATAACAGTTACATGATATGATAAGAATGCAATCAAATTTGATACGAGTAAAATATGGCAACCAATGTCATATAACTTGCAAAATTCACTATAAATCACACGTGCAGAATTGAGCAAAACAATATAAAAGGAGTAGGCAGAGGAGTACGATGCACGTAATAACAGTAAATCATAGTAATATATGAAAATAGGTAAACCGAAAGTACGGGAAAATCATGCATATAAGGTAATGTGAAAACACGTGCTGTAAATGAATAAGAATGTAGAAAGGTAAACATGCAGGAAGTACTAATGCAGGTGAACAAGATGTCAAACTGGATGTCAATAATAGAGTCAGGACAGAGTCAATCTAAAGGTCAATCTGGAAGTCAAGTCATTCGGGTATTAGTCTAAGGGTCGAATTATATCAAACATGATGTGTATTGATGGAATTGACTGGTGGACGTACTCGTATACTTGGGGTATCCCATGACTAGCTGGAAGTAGGGTGCTCGTGCCTGGGACGGCAACAATAATATGAATCAATGCAGTAGCGTGAACATCCCCGAGACGTGTCCCATGATTACGATGAAGTTTTTTCAAGCGTGAATATCATCCGAGTGCACAGATATTTCCACCCTTCAATTCCCTAATAAACAACAAGTCCAAACTGGTAAAATATCATAATCCAAGATGATGACTAATCCATTTATAATTTATGATAATGTAAAGTCATAATAATATAATCAATACATGTCAATGATAATCCAGTATAGATCACGAGTAATAAGAGTTGTTCTGTAACATGTCATATCACGAACCATTCATCATCTACCATGTAATTGGGTTTAGTGTCGAGGTCTTATAATAATCATGTGACAGAGAGTCAAAGCTCACTGTAAATCAAGTGACAAGGCCTACAGTAATTTAATTTTCAGGGATCAAGGTGAATCGGGTGCCAGGATGTCGGATAAAATCAAACGGATGTCAGGGAGATATGCATGCACCGATATTTACTAAATTAATCATACGCCAACTATAATGCTTAAATACTGCTGACACCAAACACCACTACCGAGATTCATAAATGACTAAAATATATTATGCTCATCTTATTAGTAATGTTGAAATTATCAATATATACTAACATTTACCTAATATAGTAGCTATATGTACATTGATCAGTCGAAAATATTGCATATTTTAACCGGCAATTTCCTCATCATTTGCATTCATATAGAAGTGTTCGGTATCCGTATTTCACATATTAGCAAATCGGTCGCAAAATATCAAATTACATGTATTCGACCTTAAAACCGGCATTTCTAGGGAAATTGACTGCATTTCATCACATGGCATATTTTCTATATCTTGCAACCCGTGTTTCGAAGTCTGTGCAGGAAAAGAAGCTTGCTCGATCATTACACCGCTCGAAAGATACGTAAACTCATTAAACTCAAATCTGGTATCAACACAGAAGGGAAAATACAAATCAAAGCATCAGAGAAAAGCCCAAACTCCAGTACAAGACCACACCAGAAGCTGCAAGGCCCAAGCCTCCTAAATAGCCGCGGATCCGCGGCATGGGCTTGCTCAGGCCGCGGATCCGCGGTGGGCCCATGGAATCAGTCCCTAAATTTCAGACCAAAATGCTTCATTCAGTGGATACAGTTCAGAAATGCACTCCAACTTCCAGAAGACTCCAGGGATTTCTACCAGATCAGCAAACACTTTGAGCTTCACTAAATTAGCCTATCATTCTAGAACTTTCCCTAAACCCTAGCTTAAACCCTAAGCTAGCTCCTAACAAACTCCTTCTAGAAACTCCTCAACAAACTTTTGGAGGGAACTACCATTTCAAATTTAGACCTAAGGTTTGGGAGTTCTATAAATAAGACCCTAGGCTCATTATCCCAAAATTATTCAACCTTGGGAATTATTCATCCAATTAGTGAATCTATCCCTTTCTTCATCTCCCTCTTCCTCAAGTTTAGTGAGAGAGCTTGTAGGAAACCCTAACCCTAATTCCAATTGAAATCAAGAATTCCGAGTACCCATTAAGCAAGAAGCCCTACAACCTTTAGGAGCGGAGCCGATCATCAACAGAGCAAGCGATCCGAGCCGATCCACGACTCATGAAGCCGAGCGACGCCCGATCAACAATCTAGATTCTTCTTCTTGTTGTTCTTGAAGCGAATGTAATCAAAATTGTTGAGATAAATAAAGGTGATATTCTTTTATCTTGTTTTCTTTAAATTCCGCATCATGATATCTTTACAATTTGTGAATCTTTTCTGTGTGGTGATGTGTGAATAAAACTCCGCTCGTCGAGGAGTCGAGACGGTTAATAGAATGATGGTGTAACATAGCTTTAATCGATTCTTTATTCCTACGATGGTTTGTAAACCCTAGCAAGTTCAAGAACCGACAACCCATTTCGTTACGATACTTTCTTGAATGATATCGCTCGAAATTGGGGAGTTAGGATCGTTTCTTGAAATTGTTAGAGGCTAGAATGTGAATGATATCGACAACAGAACAAGGGATAAGATGAAACCCTAGTTTCACGAGAAAACCCTAACTCTTGTCGATCATCATCGATCTAGTATCAATCCTTCGAAGGACAAGAATACGAAATCTTTAGATTACATCACGTCTATAGACCCGATCAATTCCTACGAGCCTCTTTAGATTCTTGACTGTTGATTGGAAATATTATCAAAACACAGATTCTTGATTGTTTATAGTTTCTTGATTCTTGAATAAAGAATAGTGACACTCGAATACAAATCATCCTTGAATCATGTTTTCTTTTATCGTTACTTAACTTTTCAATTCAAACATATAAAAGATATAAATGAATCGTGCAATCCCTGTGGACGATCCGCACTCACTACAAACTACATCCGACACCGTAGTTTGATTGCGGTCAAAATAATTTTTGGTTGTGATTTCTTTACCATTCTTTACAAACACAACGGAAAATCGATCAATCAAAATGGCGCCGTTGCCGGGGATCGCGCTAATTCATTTACATTTTTAGTTTGAAGTGAAAGAATTATTACATTTTACTTCTTGAAATCACAATTCGTACAAACTCTTATACGTGTGTTGTGAATTGATTGCAAGGTGATCTGGAGCTTACTGGGAGTCTGGAAAATTATTTGGGATATACCAGAGAGCTGGAGATAGCAACAGAAAGCATCTGAAGAAGTTTGATCCAGTGAACCCACAACCTGAGCGCGGAAGAGCGGCGATTGCTCACAATATGCGGCGGAACCGCGGTGTACTAGGGGGTTCTCTGAAAAATTTTCAGTGCAGGTACTTTCTTGCTCTCTCCCCTCTCCTCTTTTAGCTCCAACTAACACTTTGCTGCAGGATTCTTTGCAAATAATCGCAGCGCCGCAAAGCAAAATTAAAATTGTGTGTGATTTTGATTTCTTGGTTGTTTGCATTCTAATACGGAAATTTAAGGGGCACGGCCAAATCCAAATTAGGTGGGGATTTCATTACCCTTCCTAAGCCCCGAAAATCGCAAAACTTGCATCCGCATTACCCTCATTAATTAAAAGAAATCTAGAGAAGACTCTAAGGACTGTCGCGCTCAATTAGGACAAGAGAAGGCCGTGGGTAATTCATTGCTTATCCGCGTTTTCTTGTGGTGCCTAAGGCGAGTGTGTCTAAGGCTAGTGGTTTTTAATTAGGCCCACTACTTACGTACTGGAGTACCTTCCCACTTACCTGGCACTTATCCGGTCATAGGGGGACAAAGAGGCAGTGGAGGATTCTATCCTGCGACTTGTCTTTTGGCAGTTAGGAGCGGTCTAGAGCCGGACCTAGGTGACCACTAGATTCTAGGGTTTGTGTGCTGCATTTGTTTTGTCGCATCATTTTTTCAAAAATCCGTCCCTTTTTCAAAGCAAACACCGCATTCATTCATTACCCCTAATTATAAGCCAACGCTGCCACTTGTACTAACCCTTTTTAGTGCAAGATAGGCTGGACACGGGATTCTAGTGCCCGTTTAGTCCGCGTACCCTTTATCGACTCCGAAGTCGATATTTCTCCATTTACCTTTTCTTTACCTACTACCACACCCACACCGATGGATCCGAATCCATCGAACTTCTTTAACCCTAATCTGCCGCCGTCCGTTGGTGCGCAGAATCCACCCCGCATTTCTCTCCAGGAGAGGTGCTACCCTATTCGAGGTCCTCTTTCGACCTGCTTATCCACACCACCAGCCAATGGGGATAACTTTGAAATTAAGCCCCAGTATATCAATCTTTTACCCAAATTCCACGGACTCGAGACTGAGGACGCTTATGTTTTCATTACCAAATTTGAAAACGTATGCGCAATGATGGGTACGTCACAACTTTCAGTGGATGCGATGCGTCTACGACTTCTCCCATTTACCTTGAGCGATATAGCCGAGAAGTGGCTATACAACACTACCGCACATTCTATTACGAATTGGGGAGAATTCGTCGCGGCATTTCTTAAGAAATTTTACCCAATACAAAAGACAGCTCGAATCCGTAGCGAACTGAATCAATTTGCCCAGCTCCCTGCTGAACCATTTTCAAAATGCTTTGAACGTTTCAAGGATCTATTGGTTCAATGTCCTCATCACGGCATCCCGAGATGGGAGCTTTGCCGAATCATATATGAGGGCAGTAACCCTAGCACTAAACAGAGCCTTGAAAACATGTGTCAAGGTACATTTATGACTAAGGATGATGGGGAAGCTTGGCGATACTTAGAAGAGTTCGCTGAAAAGTCTTTACAGTGGGAAAGTCCATCATTTAGGAGTGGCAACAACCAATCAGATGTTTCCATAGGAGTTAGAGCTGACATTTCAGCTATACAAAAGAAACTCGAGATTATGGAAAACAAATTTTTAGCCGCCTCCCTAAACCAAATGTCACTTTCCAAAACTGTATGTAGCTGCTGTTCTGATCCGTCTCACTTGACGGAAGAATGTCCGTTTCAAGGTCGTGAGCATACCAATGCCACATTTCAACGACCTAGAAACGATCCTTTTTCTTCCAAATATAATCAGGGTTGGAAGAATCACCCTAATTTTGCTTGGAACCAATCACAATCACAAAACACGGTTCCAAACCAAAACAATTTTCAAAGGGTTCCTTCGCCACAACAGCAGCCACAACTTCAATTGAGTCAGCACCCCTTTCAAGCACATAATTTTCAAAATCCGGTCAACACACCTGCACTGTCTAGTCCTTTACAGTTGACCGGGACTGATGAATCCTCTTCTTTTGCACAATACATGAATTTGATCTTAACAAATATCATGCAAGTTTCGGCTGAAATGAAATCTTCCGTCGATGACATGAAGAGAAACTCTGCATCCCAAAGCGAGAGTATTAAATCGATGGAAGAAGAAATTTCACGATTAAAAGCCGAAATTAGTGCAAGAGAGAAAGGAAAACTTCCAGCTCAACCCTTACCCAATCCTGGCTATTCACATCATGTGAATGCAATCACCACGTTGAGATCTGGACGAGTGCTTGACAATCATGTTGGGGAAGAAGTTGATGATACTGAAAATCATATGAACACCCCGGCTGAGACCTTTCCACACATACACACTTCCACTTCTGACCCCAGTTCTTCTACCCTACCACCTTCTTCCGAGCCTATTCTTTGTTTCTCAAAAGGCTCGCCACTACAGCCCACCTCTTTTACCCCTCCACGGACGACTCCCACTTCTATTCTGGGATCGATTCCACACACACTTCCTTCTCCTATGATGGACCCAGCACTTATTGCTAAAGCACCTTATCCTAATCGGTTAAGGGCTAACACACCAAGTCCACAAATGGAGAAGATCACTGAGATGTTTAAACAGGTTAACATCAATATCCCTCTTCTAGATGCTATCCAACAAGTCCCTGCATATGCTAAAGTTCTTAAAGACTTTTGCACTAGAAAGAGGAAGAAACAAATGCCCAAGAAGATATTCATGGCAAAAACAGTAGACACAGCTTTCCCCCAGCAATTACCGAGGAAACGTAAGGATCCTGGCTATCCTACGATTTCCATTTCTATTGGGGAGAAACACATTAACCGTGCTCTACTAGATCTTGGGGCAAGTGTTAACCTGCTTCCTTTCTCAGTTTATGAGCAGTTAGGAATCGGAGAGTTGAAACCATCTCCATGCACTCTCCAGATGGCTGACCGATCAATCACCAGACCTAGGGGTGAACTAGAGGATGTGTTAATAAAAATCGGGGAATTTATTTTCCCTGTGGATTTTATTGTAATTGATACACAGCCTGTAGCGAACTCACGGAATCAAATTCCGGTGATTTTAGGTCGCCCCTTTTTGGCCACTTCCAATGCTATCATCAATTGTCGTAACGGTTCCATGACCCTATCCTTCGGAAACAGGACAATTGAGATGAACATTTATAAGTTAGGAAGTGTACCCTCCGAACCTACTGTTCAGGTCTGTTCTGTCGACTTAATGGATATCGACAGCAGCGAATTTGATGATCCTCCTGATATCAATCTTGACTCTTTTCATACGTTATTGTTTGACCCAACTATGTATAATACACATACGGACTCTTTCACCGAGATGTCCGGGTCTGCAATTAACACCGATTATGAACTGCTTTTAGAGTCTGAAGATCACCCCGCACTTTGTGATGACATTATTCTTCGGGGTATAGATGAAACTTTTGAGGAGATCTTCGCTGATGAACTCGCATTTCTGAATAACACGGGTGTTGAGATGAATCAGGTTCCACTCACTGAAATTGAACCTCCACCCCTTCTTCTGAAATGTAAGAAGAATGCAAGTAATCCATCACATACACTGCATCGTCTCTCCAAAATGAGACGCACACACATTCTATTCCACCACTTACCTTTTCCCCACTTTTTCTTCCACCAACCCGAGCACTGCATTGATAAATTTTTTAAATGGTTGGTGTTAACCTTCGGTCTTTGCAAAGCTTGGCATCGACCAATGATTTTTGACCCCCACTTGTGATTTTCAAAGTTTAACATTGCATAATTCAAGTTTGGGGGGGTATAATTTTTTCTGGCTCCTGAAAAGAAAATTTTTACAAAATTTTGAGCCAAAAATAAGTTTGGAGGAGGATCTTCACTTAAATATTTTGCCCCCACTAATAAATTCCTCCCAAGCTTACAGGTTTTTCGAGATTTAGCAGAAGGCAACAGTGAGGACACTGTTGAAAACAAGTTTGGGGGAGGTTTGTGCTTATTTTCGCATCATTTGCATCATACTTTGCATAAGCACAAAACATTTTTTTTTTTTTGAAAACCGATAAAAATTTAAAAATTTTCAAAACTATAAAAACATTTTTTTGTACATAAATAAGATAATAAAAGTTTAGATAGTGAAAAATTACATCCATGAGATTAGAAAAATATAAGAAAACCAAGAAAATTAGAAGTTTTCTTATACGAACTAGTAATAAGTAGTTATGAGCCGTTGTCCCAAGGGTTAGTAAGATGAAGGACGTCACTAATCTGAGGATAAAAATAAGTCTGAAAAATAGTTTCTATTCTGGAAGCCAAACATTTTGAACGTTGCTACCCTGCTATTCGCACTTACACACATCTTAAAGCCTGGGATAGTAGAGGATACCTTGAAATGCTCTTGTCTTAAAGCCGATGTATGAAGGAAATAAAAAGAAAAAAATGAATAAAGAAAATATAAAGTGGTGAGAAAAATGAACACTGGTTTTGTTATCACCAAGGGCAATAAAAAAAATGTATAGCGAGGGTGCTTCTTCACCTAGTGCCCTAAGGCCAACTGGTCTGGGAGTCACTGCTATGTCTGAGGTGGTGCAAGACGAGGAAATTACACCAAATAAGCAAGCACATGAGTAATCGGTCGGTTAGTACCTCAAGAAGTATTAACGGTCGCATGAAAGTGTGTGAGCAATTTCGTCTAAATATTCATTGATTAAAAAGTACTGAGGCTGAAGGGCAAGAGTATGATAGCTTGAATTGAATTCTCCGGGTGTAGGGATGTCCTTTACACACACGCAGGGTTATATGATCGATGTTTGGAAGAAAGATAGGAATGAAGAATAAGACGATGTTTTATTGACGGAGGACGTGATTTCTGACATCTTTTCATGACCATTAAGATAGGGCTCATGACAACCGAAAAGCTAGCTTAGTTGGAAACCCTAATTTTCAAAGCTTTTCTTTTACGATTCTCTTCTTTAATTGTAATATTCATGATCTTGCTTTTATTATTGGATTTTGTGGGTGCAATCCGCTGAAAACCCTCAGGAGACAACACTCCTCCTACTAGGGACACCTAGAGGTTTAAAGGCTTGTTGCACGTGCTCAGTGCAATCGTGTTGCCTACGAAAGTGTGCTAGTTAGTTTTTCTCTTTCTTTATTTTCTCCTTCTCTTTTTCTTTAATAAAACATTCGCTCGAGACGATCGAAATTAAGTTTGGGGGTATTTGATCAGTCGAAAATATTGCATATTTTAACCGGCAATTTCCTCATCATTTGCATTCATATAGAAGTGTTCGGTATCCGTATTTCACATATTAGCAAATCGGTCGCAAAATATCAAATTACATGTATTCGACCTTAAAACCGGCATTTCTAGGGAAATTGACTGCATTTCATCACATGGCATATTTTCTATATCTTGCAACCCGTGTTTCGAAGTCTGTGCAGGAAAAGAAGCTTGCTCGATCATTACACCGCTCGAAAGATACGTAAACTCATTAAACTCAAATCTGGTATCAACACAGAAGGGAAAATACAAATCAAAGCATCAGAGAAAAGCCCAAACTCCAGTACAAGACCACACCAGAAGCTGCAAGGCCCAAGCCTCCTAAATAGCCGCGGATCCGCGGCATGGGCTTGCTCAGGCCGCGGATCCGCGGTGGGCCCAGGGAATCAGTCCCTAAATTTCAGACCAAAATGCTTCATTCAGTGGATACAGTTCAGAAATGCACTCCAACTTCCAGAAGACTCCAGGGATTTCTACCAGATCAGCAAACACTTTGAGCTTCACTAAATTAGCCTATCATTCTAGAACTTTCCCTAAACCCTAGCTTAAACCCTAAGCTAGCTCCTAACAAACTCCTTCTAGAAACTCCTCAACAAACTTTTGGAGGGAACTACCATTTCAAATTTAGACCTAGGGTTTGAGAGTTCTATAAATAAGACCCTAGGCTCATTATCCCAAAATTATTCAACCTTGGGAATTATTCATCCAATTAGTGAATCTATCCCTTTCTTCATCTCCCTCTTCCTCAAGTTTAGTGAGAGAGCTTGTAGGAAACCCTAACCCTAATTCCAATTGAAATCAAGAATTCCGAGTACCCATTAAGCAAGAAGCCCTACAACCTTTAGGAGCGGAGCCGATCATCAACAGAGCAAGCGATCCGAGCCGATCCACGACTCATGAAGCCGAGCGACGCCCGATCAACAATCTAGATTCTTCTTCTTGTTGTTCTTGAAGCGAATGTAATCAAAATTGTTGAGATAAATAAAGGTGATATTCTTTTATCTTGTTTTCTTTAAATTCCGCATCATGATATCTTTACAATTTGTGAATCTTTTCTGTGTGGTGATGTGTGAATAAAACTCCGCTCGTCGAGGAGTCGAGACGGTTAATAGAATGATGGTGTAATATAGCTTTAATCGATTCTTTATTCCTACGATGGTTTGTAAACCCTAGCAAGTTCAAGAACCGACAACCCATTTCGTTACGATACTTTCTTGAATGATATCGCTCGAAATTGGGGAGTTAGGATCGTTTCTTGAAATTGTTAGAGGCTAGAATGTGAATGATATCGACAACAGAACAAAGGATAAGATGAAACCCTAGTTTCACGAGAAAACCCTAACTCTTGTCGATCATCATCGATCTAGTATCAATCCTTCGAAGGACAAGAATACGAAATCTTTAGATTACATCACGTCTATAGACCCGATCAATTCCTACGAGCCTCTTTAGATTCTTGACTGTTGATTGGAAATATTATCAAAACACAGATTCTTGATTGTTTATAGTTTCTTGATTCTTGAATAAAGAATAGTGACACTCGAATACAAATCATCCTTGAATCATGTTTTCTTTTATCGTTACTTAACTTTTCAATTCAAACATATAAAAGATATAAATGAATCGTGCAATCCCTGTGGACGATCCGCACTCACTACAAACTACATCCGACACCGTAGTTTGATTGCGGTCAAAATAATTTTTGGTTGTGATTTCTTTACCATTCTTTACAAACACAACGGAAAATCGATCAATCATACATCACTACGATAAAACATGTTAGACAGAAATAAGAATGTTATAAATGACTATAAACCTGCATGTGAATACCATGCTCATGAATACTAATATTTTCTAAAATATGCTTTGTGAATACTAGCATATACTAATATATGTACTGCATGCGAACACTAATATATGCTAATGTAGGCACTGTGAATACTAATACATGTTAATACATGCACATGTTAAAGAAGTGAAATGAACCAAATAAATGTAGTAACAAGTGATTAAATTATGCCAAGTCTTCGGACCTAGGCAAGCAAGCGATAGACACTTGCCTATAGGTTCCACTGGTGAACGGCTCGCAACGAGAATGCGAGAAAATGACGGAAAGCTCATGGAGCCAATTCACCAAAAACTTGGCGTGCATCGTCGGTACGTCATCGAATCGGAGCGGCGGTGGTGGAGAAACGTTCGTGGAGCTTGCATGAACTCGTACCCGGTCTTAGAGCCACAGTTCTCTGCTCATAACAGTGTCGATTGGGTTGTCGAAGTCAAGGATTTGGTTAGGGCAAAACGTCGAACATGTGGCGAGTTTGGTTCGCAGAGTGAGGAGGACAAGGAATATGAAGATGGTGGGGTTGCGATTGGGTGGAGGTGATAGTGCTAAGTTGGGGAGAGATGATGGAGTGGGGATCGGTTGGTGATGAAGTTGGCGGAGGAGCCTCGTCGGCGAGAGGAGGTCACTGGTGGTGGAGTTAGGGTCGGATCGTGGAGCTGGTGGTCATGGTGGCCAGAGGCTCAAGCGACGTTACAGGCGGCTGACGATGGTGAAGCAGGTCGGTGAAGAGATGGAGTTGCGGCCAAGTTTGGAGAGGTGGTCTCGGTTGGAGGGAACCTCGGTGGAGTTGGGGAAAGAGCTCGGGGCATTATGGTGATGGAGGTGGTGCGAGGAGGTTGTGGTAAGGCTTGTCGGAGGTTGCAATGGTGTTGATGGGGTGGTTGGTTTGGGGCTGGGTGGAGCTTGGAGTTGGGTTTGAGGAGAGAGGAGTGGGAATGGTGTTCGGTTGGGATGGTGGTGTTGTAGTGGATGTTGAGCTGGCAATGATGAGGGTCTCGTCGGTGGTGTTGGTGATTTGCCGGCGAAGTGGCAGAGGGTGGGGAGAGTTTGAGAGTGAGGGTGAAAGTGAGATTGAGAGAGAGAGATAGAGATGATACGGAGATAGAGAGAGACATTGAAGGAGATGAGGAGCGAGCGAGGGGATCTCGGAAATCGTTGGGCGTGGGCTTCGTCGTGGAGAGGTGCGAGTTTTGGGGGTCGGTTACGATGAAGAAGGAGAAGAACTTGCTCGGTTTTAAGAAAAGGAGAAGAAGAAAAGAAAGGAGGGAGTGGGAATGTTGGGTTGAGCTAGGCCGGTCCTTAGTGAGTTAGGTTAGGAAAAATTTAATTAGAGAGGGAAATTTATAGAAGGAAAAAAAATATAAGAAGAAATTAGGAAAATTAAAAGAATAATTTGGGAAAAATAGAACATTAATATTTATTGAAATACGGATATAAAAAAAAGATCCGGGTATTACACGTCTGATGAAGGGTTTCAAAATGGCATTTTTAAACTTCAGACGTCTTCTCATTTGAAGTTCAGACGTTTGGTTTTGGCTCGGTACTTTGCAGTAAGGAACACAGACGTCTACAGTTCATCGGGACAGACGCATGATGTTATGTTTTAGCCAAACTTATTCTTCTTCATATTTCTTCTTTATTTGAACTTCAGTCGTCTGCAGTTAAAATATTTTGAAAAATATAGCCGTTGTATTGATTTTTATAAAGGGGCAGATGTCTGGCTTTATGACCTTCAGACGTCTGTCGATACTGTTGATTTGTGATTTTGTCCATAACGGTTAGTTTTCTATTGGGGCTATAAATTGGCTTTTGCTTTTGTTTTTTTGGCACAATTCACTCACAGATTTTCACTTGCTTATTCTTGAGTGATTTGAAAAAGAAATATCTCATCTCTTATGAGAGGTTGATTGAATTTTGATTTGCTTATCCATTTTTCACTCTCACACATTCAAGAACTCAAATTAATTATCCATGCTTTGTAGAGTATTAGAAGTGAGCTTGAGAGAAACTCTTTTGAGAGTATTTGTGCTTCAATTGTAACCCTCTTCTTCTTTTGTGTGAGAACTCTACAGTGCTAGATTGTTTTTGTAAGAGAGTTGAGTGAAAAAAGTTTTTCTTTATTTATGTGAGGATTCTTGAGTGTAAGGGTGCCTATGTAAGTTAGGAGAACTTGTAGTCTCGGTGGAGACGTGATTGTGAGAGGTTGCAAGTGTGCAACGTGGTGGTCTTGGTGGAGTCATGGTGTAAGAAGTTACGGGTGCGCAACGTGAAAGTCTCAGTGGAGACGTGTTTAGTGGAACGGGCTCATGCACCTAAAGAAAGAGGATTAGGGGATCTCCCGAATCTCTCTAAAATCTTGCGTGTTTGCGTTTGCAATTTCTCTATCTTTCTCTTTTATTACTTGCCATTTATATTTGTGTCTAATTGCTTGCAAGTATTCATAGATTAGAAATTACATGCTTGTTCCTTACTTAATTTATATGTTCATTACTTGATATTGTTGCTTGCTTGTTATTCATTGTTTCACAATTGTAACTTACTTAGCTTCTTATCATATCGGTATATCATTTATTAAGCTTTGCAATTGTGTTCTCTATTTGCAAGTGTAGTATAATTTTTTAATTTGGGTATATTATTCAGATTGAAAACCAACTCAACGAAAGATGTAATCTCTCTTTTTATATTAACCAACATAAAAATATCATATTCTAAAATTTGACGTATCTACACCATATATATATAAGTGTTAAATTTGAGAAATCAAGTATCAATTGTATGCCATGTCATTATATATTTAAGGTAGAAGCAACAAGGGTAAAGAACAAAGGAAAACCCCCCCTAAGTATATTATGATTTTGTCAATAAAATTTGAACTAAAAAGATATAAACATAACCTT
Source organism: Agapanthus africanus (assembly GCA_030015575.1). Classification (NCBI taxonomy): domain Eukaryota; kingdom Viridiplantae; phylum Streptophyta; class Magnoliopsida; order Asparagales; family Amaryllidaceae; genus Agapanthus; species Agapanthus africanus. Next base: position 191,029,895 of record CM057348.1, read on the forward strand.
CGTACTCGAAAAAGGAACGCAAGGTTCATATCGAATACCGTATAGCATTAACTCTGAAAATCATGATTTTTTTCTAAAAACTGTAAACTTGTTCTAGCAAAGTGTCACGATCCGAAATGGCACGTGACTGACACTTGAATCATATGAAGTCTATAGGACCCCATCTAATTCAAGTAAGCCAAGAAAATCCCAGAAATCTAAACCATTTTAAGAAGAAGTGAAGAAAGGATATTTTAAAGCAAGTGGTTTTAATAACATAAGCCGAAATGTGCATTTTTAAAATCTCAAGTCTTTTCTGAAAATTTCGGCAGAGTTTCCTTTGTAAATACAGGCCCCAAAAGGGTACATCATGCATAAAATGAATAAAGACATCCCCAAGCGGGAGCTAGCTCTTCGTCAATTGATGGTCACAACCACGCAAGCAATATAATATACAACGCCGAAGAGCGAGGATCAAAACTCAAAAGGTAACTCAAATCATCAAGAAAACCATAATAATACAACGCGCGGCTCTAAGGTCGAAAGAATATACAATAGGTCATCTAAGGTTAAAAATATACAAGTCTGGTTGATGGAGTTTACTAGATACAACTGAAATAATAAGTACAATGGTTGTCACGATGCAAGTGAACCCACCTACCAAAGCAATCACCCGGAATGGAAGTAGTGTGCTAGAAAACCGCAACGAAATCTGTACGGAAAAACCTGTAAGAAACTGTGGCACAACGGGGGTGAGTTACCAACTCGTGAGTAGAAAACATCACCGAGCAGAAATCGTATGTATGACTCATCCTAGGTCAATATGATCAGTAATATCCTCAAAATGATATAGCCTGAAGCATAAAATAATGACCTGGGTAAACATCTAAACATGAGTGTAATACCAAGTGCTCATGGCTGTGCCTCAGGTAGCAACATATCATAACTGTGAGGTTTGAATGCATGAAAATAGAATACATATAAATGAGAAAACTGTTTTCTTTAATTGGTGAGATTTCTGTATATATAAATCGAGGTATCATCAATGAAATCAATATAAAATCCGTGTCAAGCACTGACACAAAACATGTATCCAAATATCTGATATCTCGGGCTCCGGCTATCCGGACTGGCCCATATCATAAATCTTAATACCTCAAATCTCAATATCCCGGGCTTCGGCTATCCGGATTGGCCCCTGGGCTCTGGCTATCCGGATTGGCCCAACTCCGATCGGTATCCTCGGGATATCCGTCGAGTCACAATACAATCACCGGTCAGTAGTGCTCACCTGTTACACGCTCAACGCCATCATCTGCGACCTTCTCGCCCCGGGGTACCGCACCGGGTGCACCATGCACCCACAGACGGTTGCTCCTCCTCCTCGAATCGGGTGTATGATATCGCTCAAGAGCCGAGAAAACTCATGGTGCACATATCTCAAATCATATCATAAGAAAACCGCAATTTTATCTTTAAAATGATAATCAGTTTACAAAATCCCTGCGGTTTCTCCAAATCCAGAAATCTCATTTAAATCCGAAATCTCATAATCGAAAGTCAATAGACAGTAAATACCGGGCTCCGGCAATCCGGACTGACCCAAAATATGCATGGCAATGAATATATAAATATGCATGAGAATCACAGTAATAAATGCAATGTCTATACTATCACAATAATAATATATCGGAACTATTGGCTAACAAGCGATATCAATGAATCAATATTCCCTACAGTGTACGTGGCATGGCAATTACCGATGATGATGTGGGTGTGCTGGCAAGCAGGTGTACGTGAAACATACGCATCATCGGTAATGGTGCTGCTATCCTGACAGCATGATTTCAATAATAGCATATGAAAACATAATATAAGCATGCAATGCGATGCGAACAGCAAGAATATGCGGGAGCTGAATAATAAACACAACAATAAATAATCTACATTAATATATATGGGTCATACAGTTTGCCGTTTGAAATAACATGAATCGTTGTGTTTAGAAAATAGGGCTACGGTGTTTTTAAGAAAATGTACGTTCTTTGAAATATCCGTAAAATCCCTTGGCCTGTCTTAAAAATAATCACGATTCGTTAGTTTTGAAATAGGTATAACCCGAGTCTAGTCTAATATCTACAAATAACTATTGGACTAAACTAACAGACTGATCGAAAGGGTAAAGAAAACCACCTAAGTCTGAGTCGATATATATATATAATAGTCGGTGATCCCGCCTCAATAGTATCACATATGATACAATATATAACATGACATTCTCGAGTCAAGAGTGCGGATCTATCATCAATAAATAGCTCGTACGGTAAATCCATCGTACGGCATCCTAAATCTGGGTACGGTCAATTATCACATTTATCTCATTATTCATCTGGTATCCTTATCATCACATATCGTGAACTGGGGGTACCGATCTAAGTCTAGTACAATACTGATACCATCTACATATATATGTGCGTGTGTATGAAAACACATCGCCTAAGGACCCGCTATCACATCATGTCGTATCTCATAATACGAGCCACGCTATATCACCGATCGCATGGCACTATGCCCAATCTCATCGACTCATCTCCAAATACCATGAACTATCCCCATCATCCAATTATATGTATACGTATATATATATACATAGTCCCATACCTATGCGTGTATAGACACACACACACATATCCCCATATACGCATAATAAATAAAATGCATGCGAGTGTGTGTGTGTGGGCACGTGTATGCAAATCACTAATCTCGGGTTTCACGACTAAGAAGCTAAACTAAGTTACTTCTAATTACACTAAACTAACCCTATCAAGATAATCATGGTCTCACAATAAACACACACACACACACACACACATATAGGTATACGTATTCGTATACAACACTACGAAACTGTGGGGGTGCTATACGCTATCAATCCGAATTCCCTCGTAGATATATATCTACTCACCTGGTCTTAGCTTGCCGATGCCTATGTCGCCACGCGCTTGCTTGTAGTCTCGAAGTACTCGTGAGGGTACCTACATATCATAACATATCGTGACACATTAACAATCCAATCCAAAATCAAAACGACACACGAATCGTATATAGGTTAAAACCTATGTCTACGCATGCAAAATCAATAAATCATCCCTTGTTGTTGATGTACAAATATCCAACAATCAAATACAAATCTAAATATCCAATCCTAGCATTCAAAATACGGAAAACATAATTAAAAATCACACCAAAGTGCTCCCAGATTTTAGTTCAGGTGAAAAAGGTAAACAAACAGTACCGGGGTGATATATAGGGTGTATATGAGCTACAGAAGCAACATGGGCACCAAAATCAAAAATTTGGCTGGCCACTACCCTAGAAATTTCGGCCTCCTCGGTTTGATTATCCCAGATTGGGTTCGTTCTTGCAGGGTCGTCTCGTAGTGGTCCATCTAGTCTTGTGGTGTTGTTTAGTTTTCTAGTAAAATTCCCGAGTCACTCTAGATTCCCTGCACCCTCAAAGTAATCCTAAAACTGACATGGAAGTTTCAAATTTCTGGTTTTTGGTTTGTTTCAGTTTGGTCTGGGTTTTCGAACATTATACGGGGGTTTAAGGTCACCACTAAGCTCATTAGCACTATTACAACTCAAAATTCCATAAACCTTCTCTAGAATTTTCCAAACACCACTAAACCACACAAAAACGATTCAAAACCAACATGAAAGTTAAAGGAATTGAAAAACTATACTAATGGTGCAGGAAATATCTCATTTGGGAACTCAAGAAAATTCTTGAGTTGCCCCAAGTCTCCAAAATCCATCTTTTCTTGGTCCAAAGTATTTGTATGAAGCTTGTGCATGTTTTTTGTGAAATGGGGATGGACTTTTGGTGTGTTTTTGGTGGTGTTTTGAGAAGATAGAGGAGAGGGATGAAGGAGGGCAGCCATGGGAGTTGAGAGGAAGAAGAATGATGAAGAGATGAAGAGGAAACAATGAGCCATGGTCTAAGTTGACCCCTCACCCTCTCCCTCTCTCTTTCGCCCATACCTCCCATACTCTTTTGTTTATACATTTTTCATTTCCTTTTTCTTTTCATTTCTTTTCTTCTCTCATCTCATTTTAAAGCAAATACAACCCAAAACAAAAATGTTATGGTTCATAAAATGCAACAAGTGCTAAAATGTGACATGGTGCATGTCATATGTACAAAACAGGATTAATGCAAGACTGGCGATATTTAATCACGATTAGCATTGAAATAGAATAAAATAAATCATCAAAATTTATAATTTGCTTAAATCATATAAAGCACCCTCATTTCAGTAATTTTTATAATTTTCCAAATATTTCCCGCTTTATTGGTATTTAATTATACCGCATTAATAAATATTCATAATAATTATTATTTAATTATAAAAATTCCCAAAAATAATATTTTATTTTTCTGAAATATTACACAAAGTCAGTATTAATTTTCATTCAAAAATCGGAATGAAATACATATGAAATTATTTTAATAACATGAGGTTTTTTTAAACAAAAAAAATATTAAAAGAGAATACAATCTATTAAAACAATCCCAACCGATTACTATAATATTTTTTTATTCAGGAGTTCATAACCAATTAATCAAGTAATTTATCTATCCAAAAGCAAGTGTCTCTTAAGCACTTACAAAATTAGTTATAGTTCAAATCAAATTCCAAACAATGTAACAAAAAATGGTTCACTTGTTTTGTCCAGAAGATGCATATCTTAATCTATGCATAGAAGAATTGTTTAACTAGTGCAATAAAATTTGAAGGTTAAATAGAAATAATCATTATTGCATTATAATAGCTCACTTGAAAACCAAAGCATGTTTGGATACATCTATTCTTCTGGATTAAAAGCCCAGATTTCATTCTTCCTCCGGATTGAGGCAATCCTAAAAATTAGCTTGTTTGGATGACTTTTTGTGGGTAGATCTGACAGAAAAAACCTCCAAATAGCTCAATTCACCAGATTAAAAAAATTAGCTCAGAGATAATTTTTTTAATCCTGAACATTCTCTCTCCCCCCATTCTTTTCTGATCAAAATTCTAGTCTTTATTTTGATTTGCCCACAACCTCATCTTCAACCCCTCTCTTCCTAAAAAAGACCCTTCTTCATTTCTTTTTGTTTTCTCAAAGAAATTTCAACACGCCGTTAGCTGAATTGGTCGTGATGAACGGTGATGATGATCGTCGATCAAGAAGGGACAAACGAGGAGACTGAGCAAGATTTCAAGACAAAAGAGATCTAAAATTGAAGGCGATGGACATTGATGATGTGTTTCTTTCGAGATATAACCATGGCGGATTGATAATTTCTACATGTAGTTAGCTAAATTGATCGTGATGATGATCGGCGATGAAGAAGGGACCAACGAGGAGACTGAGCAAGATTTCAAGACAAAAGAAATCTAAAATTGAAGGCGATGGACATTGATGATGTGTTTTCCTTCGAGAAATAATCATGGATTAATTAAATATACTCATAAAAAGAGAAATAAAAATTTAAGATGAAGAAAAATAGAAGTTACGGATTGAGGATAGGCGGAAAGGATTAAAATAAGATGTATTTTATTATTTAAATAATAATAAATTGAATCATAAATACTTATTTCTTATCCCAAGTTATCCAAACATTTAAAAATTTCTCTTGGAATGTTGTTTGGGAATGCATATGCATTCCGAGATATTATAATCCCAAAATAAATTCTCTGAATTTTAATCCTAACTATCCAAACATGTATTTTAACTAGCAAGATATTTATAGCTATATATAATCATAAGACAGAAAATCTAACCCATACATATGCCTCTGTTTAAATTGCATAACTGAAAATAATATTTATGGTGTGTTACGAAAAGATATTGTAGTAGAATGTAGCATAACAGCTACCACCTATATTTATTTCCAAAGAAAAGTGACAGCAAAATTTCCAGAGTAATCTCAAGAATTTGGTCCTGAAGATATATAAAATTACAATGCAACAAGCATATTCATTAAACCAAACATTAAATAATAATAAAACGTATATATTCCTTTTACCACTAAAATAATATAATTTAAAATAGATAAATAATATAAATCGAACCCACAACTAGGAAAACACAATATAACCTACTATAAGAAAATATATTCTGTAAAACAGAAATCATCGGATCAAAGATCCAACAGTGGGTAAATCTCCCTTAACAAATTGGAATCTTTCAATGAAAGATTTTCTAAAAACTAATTAACAATTTGCCTCCACTATATAAAAGACCCGAGACTTCAAGTCTCATATAGAGAGAACCCCCATAAACTTCTGCAAAAATACAGAAGGCTCTAAAAAAAATAGAGAATTTAATTCTCAATAAAGAAGATCTTCTTCCTCTCAAATCCTAGGTAAAGAAACCACAGAGATCAAAACATCTCCTTTACTTATCATATCATATCTAAGGGTTATACCCTTATCAAGAACTTAGTTCTTTCTCTAAATCTGAGATCCACAAGACAAATCTCACACAAGTTGAGAATTTAATTCTTATCGAGAAGATCTTGTTCTTGAGAATAAAAAGTTCAGAAAAGAAATTAGAAATTAGAAAAAGAAAAAGAGCCTATCCTATAGGAATTCAATTCCTCTGAAAATAGGCTTTAACCCTAAAAAGAAACTTAGTTCGTATAAAAGAAAAAAAAAACATAAGAACTTAGTTCTTAAAGAAAACTTGATCCCAGATCTTCAAAACAAATATCTTGGTGATCATTAATGGTCTAAAGGCCAGTAACAGAAATTCAATCCCTGAAAATGAAAAGAACTTAGCGCCTCACATGCATCCCACGTGGGCGCTCCCAACAGCGATGTACTGCCCCACGCCCCAGTATAGAGGGTATTGTCCGTTCTGGCCGAAACCGCACGGTTTTACCGTTTGGAGCAAACCGGAACCGACCAGGGGCCACTTCCGAGGAGGTCACCCATCATAAGACTTCCCTGGACCGAGCACGCTTAACTACGGAGTTCTCAAGCTCCTGTTGTTCCAGTTCACTTATAATGCAGTTCGGTCCTCTTTCGGAATGTGTTTTGAAGATTCCCCATTGTTCTATAGTGGGTCCCACGGACTCAAGAGGTGCCCCCCCAGATTCAAGAGGTGGCCCCCGCACCCTTAGCATGACAATTGGCGTGGTACTTTGTTCCGAGATCAAGAAACGGGTCCCGACATTCTCCCCACCTTTAACAATGGTTCGTCCTCGAACAACAGACCTACTACTGAGGGACCTGCATGGGCCACCATAAATGTAACGTCCCACGCCCAGTAAATGACGGTATTGTCTGCTCTGACCGAAACCGCACAATTTTGTCCTTTGGAGCGAACCAAACCCGACCAGGGGCGTGGCACTTTATTTCGTATGGCATTTTGTTCCGTGAGCAAGAACCGGGTCCCGACATTCTCCCTACCTTTGAACAATGGTTCATAGTCGAACTACAGACATACTACTGAGGGACCTGCATGGGCCACCATAAATGTAACGCCCCACGCCCCAGTAAAGACGATATTGTCCGCTGTGGCCGAAACCGCACGGATTTGTCCTTTGGAGCGAACCAAACCCGACCAGGGGCCACTTCCCAGGAGGTCACCCATACCAAGACTTTCCTGGCCCGAGCATGCTTAACTACGGAGTTCTCAAGCTCCTGTAGTTCCGGTTCTCTTAAAAGGCGCCTCTGTAATTAAGGGTGGTATCATTACATTTATAATGCAGTTCGGTCTTCTTTCGGAATGTGTTCCGATAATTCCCCATTGTTTTACAGTGGGTCCCACAGACTCAAGAGGTGGCCCCCACGGATTCAAGAGGTGGCCCCCGCCCCCTTAGCATGACAATTGGCATGGTACTTTGTTCCGTATGGCAATTTGTTCAGTGAGCAAGAACCGGGTCCCGACAAGCGCCCAGCGCCTCATGTGAAAAATACGTGAGCGCCTAAAGCAGAAGGCCAGCGCCTCACGTGAAATACACTTGAGCGCTGAATAAAAAGTTCTTAGCACTTCATATACGGCCAAAACGGCTAAGTGCTTAGCATTGATTGGGCAGCCCCCAGCGCCTCACGTGAAACACACGTGGGCGCCCAACAAAATAAATGGGATAGCGCCACACGTGCTCCTCATGTGGACGCCATATAAAAAGTACTTAGCACTATATATAGTCAAAATGACTGAGTGCTTTGCACAGATTGGGCAGCGCCTATAACTGAAGGCTACACATGATACCCATGTGAGCGTCAGAACTCCAAACAAATGCTTAGCACTTTTGCATAAAAAAGGGAGGGGGGCTGAACAAATAGAACCCAAATAAGTGCTTAGCACTTTTGAAAAAAAAAGACTGAGCAGACTAAACCCAAATTGGTTTAGTCTTTCTGAAAGGTTTTCTTACAGCTGAGCCCAAATGCTGTGTTATTGGATTTTAAATAAAAATAATCCTTAAAATTTTGCTAAGTTGATCTTAATCTCAAATAAAACTAACGTATCCTTAGCTAAAATAAATTGAGCCCAAATGCTCATATATTTAAGTTGATCTTAATCTTAAACTAGATTGACGGTCTTTAAATAAAACAAACCCAAATCTAAAATATACAGATTTGGACTAATCCACGCTCTACAGGTGACGACATAAAATAGTCTCCGTATACAATCCACGGGCAACCCAAAATAAAACAAACAACACACGACATGAAGTGAACTGCTGGAGCAGGAGAAAGTGGTTATCGCAATGCGGTAACGTAACTAACTGTAGGGGCTTGCACCTGCAGGGAAAAGCGCCCCCATAATCAAAAACCCCTCATAAATGAGGGTGAATCTGATAAAGTCACGCTACAATGGTCGCGTCTGTCCAAACCTCCGATATATGGTGCTATAAATCAACTTGGTATCTTGAGAGAGGTGGATGGATAAGTCTAAATAGCATCTGCCCCTAAATTCAGGCTAGACATCCCAACGTCTCGCTCGGGTCTTTCGGCGAAGAACAGATTCTGGCACACCCGATGAGACCTTTTCCTCTTTCCACTCCATACTTCGTGTGTCGTGTTTCGCGAACAAAATCGCGGTTCGCTATGGTTGCCCTTGGATTCGAGGTACTAAAACTTGGTTTCTTGCTCTTATGCAGAAAATCAATGGCTTCTCAATGCACTGCATGCAACAACAACTCTCGCTCCACCCCAACTGGAGGAGTGACCTATGGGCCTAACACGGCCTCTACTTTTTCAATGCAAGTGAGGCAAGTCACACAAGCTACTACTGGATTGTTTTTTGGGACCATGCTCCCACCTATGAGTTCCGGTGCCTCAGTGCCGCAAGAAGAAGCTCCCAAAAGGTCGGTCTTCGATCGACTGGCAACCACAACGACCCCTCTCAATGGGCCGTCCAAATCTGGCTTCTCTGTCTTCAACAGGCTAAGCAAAAACTCAAACGGGCTCATAAAGAAGCTCGTGATACCTGAAAGGGCTACTGATCAGTCGAAAATAATGTATTTTTAACACGGCAATTTCCCCATCTTTTGCATACATTTAGAAGTGTTCGGTATTCATATTTCACATATTAGCAAATCAGTCGTAAAATACCAGATTGCATGTATTAGACTTTTAAACCAACACTTTAAGGGAAATTGACCGCATTTCATGGCATCGCATCATTTTTGTATTTGCGCAACACTTGTCTTGAGTCTGTGCAGGAAAATACGGAAGAAAAACCAAAGAGCTGATCAAATTTACGCCAACTCCATGATTTCAGATCTGGTAGCAATACAGAAGGAGTTACAATATTCAACATATCATAAAAGCCCACAAGTATTAGCCCAAATATGTACCAGAGAGCGCAAGCCCTAAAGCTTCAAAAGCGCCGCGGATCCGCGGCGGGAGCCTGCTTGAGCCGCGGATCCGCCGCGCCTCTGCCACATCATCGCTTCATTTCTAGTGCATAATTCTTCTCCCAGGGCCCACATTCCTTTATGATACTTCAAATTCCAGAAAGACCTCGAAACTACTGCCAGATCAGCAAAGATCATTAAGCAAGGCTAATCCTAATTAAGCTCCTAACTAACCTCTTCTAGAAGCTCCCTCCTAACTAATCACATCTAGAAGCTTCTCCCCTAACTAACTTTTGGAGGGAAATTTGAATTTTCTCAACAAACTTTAGGAGGGAAACTTAGAATTTGAAATCCTAGATCTAGGGTTTAGATGTCTATAAATAGGAGCCTAGATCTAAGAGTTCGAGGGTTCATCATTAGTTGTTAATCTTTTAGTTAGCTAATTCCCTCTTTCATCATCTTCTTCCACAAGTCTAGTGACAAGGCTTGTGCGAAACCCTAACCCTAATTCCACTCCAAATTCAAGATCTTGAGTACCAATCAAGCGAGAAGTCTTCAACCTTTTAGGAGCCGAGCCGATCTTCAATCGGGCAAGTGATCCAAGCCGATCCGCGATCCACGGAGACGAGCGAAGCCAAATCGACGATCGAGTGCTTCCTCTTGTAGTTCTTGAGCGAATGTAACTAAATTGTTGATATAAATAAAAGGTGAAATTCTTTAATCTTGCTTTCTTTTAATTCTTGCATCATGATTAGATCTCAATTTGTAATTGTTGCTCTTGTTGTGATGTTTGAGTGAAACTCCGCTCGTTAAGGAGTCGAGACGATAAATAGAATGATGATGTAACAAATCTTTAAACGATTTTTAAGTCCTACGAGTTTTGTAAACCCTGGAAAGTTCAAGAATCGATGACCTAGTTTCGTTGCGATGCTTTCTTGATTGTGATCGCTCGAAATTAGGGATCTACGATCGTTTCTTGAATTTACTAGAGGCTAGAATGTGAATGATATCGACGAAGGAACAAGGGATGAGATGAAACCCTAGTTTCACAAGGAATCCCTAATTCTCGTAGATCATCATCGATCTAGTATCAATTCATCGAAGGATACGAATACGTCATTGTAAGATTACATCACATCTATAGATCCGATCGATTCCTACGAGCCTCATTTCGATTCTTGAGATTTGGTTTGGCAAAATCATCAAACTATCAATTCTTGATTCTATCTTTTTCTTGTTATTAGATCTAGATTTTTCTAATTCTTGAACTTTAATTTCAAATCATGAATTGTTTTGTTTTCTTTTCATTAAAGTTTCAACTCATCTAATTCAAAAGACGAACGATTACACTTTTCCTGAGGACGATCCGCACTCACTTACAATCTACAATCCGACACCGTAGTTGATTGCGGTCAAATAATTTTTGGTTGTGATTTCTTTACAATTTCATACTACATATCAAGAATTCTTTTCAATCAAATGGCGCCGTTGCCGGGGATCATTTGATTTACTTACACAATCGGAAATCATTCAAATCAAATGGCGCCGTTGCCGGGGATAGTGCGCTAATAGTTCGTATTTTGAAATTTGAGTTGAACAATTTATTTCATCATAATTTTTAGATCTAAACTCGTACAAACCCTAATACGTGTGTTGTGATTTGTTGCGAGAAAATCTGGAATCATTGGAGCTGGAGAAATTTTTTTCTGAAACATCCATAGAGCTGTGTAGATGAACAGAAGCTTGTGCACAAATTTTTGTGCACTGATCCCAACATATCGCGGCGGAAGCGTGGCATTAGGGCTCATCCGCGGCGGATCCGCCGCAGTTATAGCTCCTCTCTGCATCAATTTTGCTCTGTGAGTCTCTATCCTTCTTATCTCTTACCTCATCTGCTCCAAATAACAATTTCTTGCAGGTTTCTTTGCAAATAATCGCTGCGGCGCAAAAGCAAAATAAAATTTGTGTGTGTTTTTGATTCTTGGTTGTTTGCATATTAATATGGAATTTAAGGGGCACGACCAAATTCAAATTAGGTGGGGAGTTCATTACCCTTCCTAGGCCCTGAAAATCGCAAAACTTGCATCCGCATTTACCCTCATTAATTAAAAGAAGTCCAGAGATGACTCTAAGGACCGTCGCGCTCAATTAGGACAAGAGAAGGCCGTGGGTAATTCATTGCTTATCCGCGTTTTCTTGTGGTGCCTAAGGCGAGTGTGTCTAAGGCTAGTGGTTTTTAATTAGGCCCACTACTTACGTAGTGGAGTACCTTCCCACTTACCTGGCACTTATCCGGCCACAGGGGAACAAAGAGGCAGTGGAGGATTTATCCTGCGACTTGTCTTTTGGCAGTTAGGAGCGGTCTAGAGTTTGACCTAGGTGACCACTAGATTCTAGGGTTTTGTGTGTTGCATTTGTTGTGTTGCATCATATTTTCCAAAATCCGTCCAATTTTCAAAACAAACACCAACACTTCATTTCCCCTAATTATAAATTCACGCTGCCACTTGTACTAACCCTTTTTAGTGCAAGATAGGCTGAACACGGGTTTCTAGTGCCTGTTAGTCCGCGTTTCCCTCATCGACCCAAAAGTCGGCATTTCTACACTTACCTTTCTTTACCCACCACCACACCCACATCGATGGATCCTTCTCCATCGAACTTCTTTTCTACTACCCTGCCGCCGTCCGTTGGTGCTCAGAATCCACCTCGCATCTCTCTCCAAGAGAGGTGCTATCCTACACGAGGTCCACTTTCCACTTGTCTTTCCATTCCACCAGCCAACGGGGAAAATTTTCAAATAAAACCCCAATACATCAACCTTCTACCAAAATTTCACGGTCTCGAGTCTGAGGACGCATACGTGTTTATCACGAAATTTGAAAACGTATGCGCAATGATGGGTACCTCACAGTTGTCTGTGGATGCTTTGCGTCTTCGTCTTCTCCCATTTACCTTGTGCGATTTAGCCGAGAAGTGGCTATATAACACTACCGCACATTCCATTTCAAATTGGGATGAATTCGTCAAAGCATTCCTTAAGAAATTCTACCCACATCAAAAGACAGCTCGAGTCCGTAGCGAAATCTATCACTTCACCCAGCTTCCAAATGAAACATTTTCAAAATGTCTTGAACGTTTCAAGGATCTGTTAGTCCAATGTCCACATCACGGCATCCCGAGATGGGAATTATGCCGAATCATTTATGAGGGCATTACTCCTTACACAAGACAGACCCTTGAATCCATGTGTCAAGGCAACTTCATGACTAAAGATGATGGGGAAGCCTGGAAATTTCTAGAAGATTTCGCAGAAAAATCTTTACAGTGGGAGGGTGTGAGTCAATCGTCTAGGGATGGCAACGATTTTTCCATAGGAGTTAGAGCTGACATTGCAGCTATCAATAAGAAACTCGAGAATATGGAAAATAAATTTTTAGCCGCCGCCCTAAGTCAAAAATCACTCTCCAAAACTGTATGTGGTTGCTGTTCTGATCCGTCTCACTTGACGGAAGAATGTCCGTTTCAAGGTCCTGAGCATACAAATGCCGCATTTCAAAGACCTAGAAACGATCCATCTTCCTCCACATATGATCAGAGTTGGAGGAATCACCCTAACTTTGCTTGGAACCAATCACAATTTCAAAACACGGTTCCAAACCAAAACAATTTCCAAGGAACCCCTCCACCACAACAGCACCCACAACTTCAATTGAGTCAGCACCCCTTTCAAGCACAAAATTTCCAAAATCCGGCCAACACTTTTGCACCACATGAAATTTTTTTACAATTGACCGGTACAGATAATACCTCTTCACTAGCACAAACCTTGGATACTTTCATGAAACAATCCATCCAAGGGACGGCAAGTTTGCAATCTTCCATCGAGTATGTGATGAAGATCATTGTCTCTCAAAATGATAATATCAAATCGATGGAAGCACAAATTGCACAACTAAAAGCCGAGATGAGTGCAAGAGAGAAAGGGAAACTTCCAGCTCAACCTTTACCCAATCTTGGCTATTCACATCCTGTGGATGCAATCACGTTGAGATCTGGAAGAGTGCTTGACCATCACCTTGGGGAAGAGTTTGATGATACTGATAAATCAATCAATAACACCCTGGCTGAGACCTTTCCTCACACACACCCTTCTAATTCTGACCCTACTTCTTCTACCCTACCACCCTCTTCCGAGCCTATTCTTCGTTTCCCAAAAGGCTCGCCACTACAGCCCACCTCTTTTACCCTTCCACGGACGATCCCTACTTCTATTCTGGGATTGGTTCCACACACACTTCCTTCTCCTATGATGGACCCAGCGCTTATTGCTAAAGCATCTTATCCTAATCGGTTAAGGGCTAACACACCGAGTCCACATATGGAGAAGATTATGAACATTTTTAAGCAAGTAAACACCAACATCCCTCTCCTAGATGCCATCCAACAAGTTCCGTCCTATGCGAAAACTCTTAAGAACTTGTGCACTAGGAAGAGGAAGACTCAAGCGCCCAAGAAGATATTCATAGAAAAAACAATAGACACGGCTTTCCCCCAACAATTACCGAGGAAACGTAAGGATCCTGGATATCCTACTATTTCCATTTCTATCGGGGAGAAACACATTAACCGTGCTCTACTAGATCTTGGCGCTAGTGTTAACTTGCGTCCATACTCAGTCTATGAGCAATTAGGGATCGGAGAGTTGAAGCCAACCAATTGCACTCTCTAGATGGCTGACCGATCAATCACCAAACCTAGGGGTGAACTGGAGGATGTGTTAATAAAAATCGGGGAATTTATATTCCCTGTGGATTTTATTGTAATTGATACACAGCCTGTAGCGAACCCACGGAATCAAATTCCGGTGATTTTAGGTCGCCCCCTTTTGGCCACTTCCAATGCTATTATCAACTGTCGTAACGGTTCTATGACCCTATCCTTCGGGAATAGGTCAATAGAGATGAACATTTACAAGTTGGGAAGTGTACCCTCCGAACCTATTGCTCAGGTATGTTCTGTCGACTTAATGGATGTCGACAGCAGCGAATTTGATGATCCTCCTGATATCGATCTTGACTCTTTTCATACGTTATTGTTTGACCCAACTATGTATCATACACATACGGACTCTTCCACTGAGATGTCCGGGTCAACAATTAACACCGATTATGAACTGCTTTTAGAGTCTGAAGATCACCCCGCACTTTGTGATGACATTATTCATCGGGGTATAGATGGAACTTTTGAGGAAATCTTCGCTGATGAACTCGCATTTTTGAATGACACGGGTGTTGAGATTAATCATGTCCCAATCAATGAAATTGAACCTCCACCCTTTCTTTTGAACTGTAAAAAGAATGCGAGTAATCCATCATATTCACTGCATCGTCTCTCCAATATGAGACGCACACACTTTCTATTCCACCACCTAACCTTTCCCCACTTCTTCTTCCACCTACCAGAGCACTGTATTGATAAATTTTTTGAATGGTTGGTGTTAACATTTGGTCTTTGCAAAGCTTAGCATCAACCAATGATTTTTGACCCCCACTTGTGATTTTAAAAGATTAACATTGCATAACTCAAGTTTGGGGGGTACATTATCTGGCTCTTGAAAAGAAATTTTTTACAAAATGATGAGCCAAAAATATGTTTGGGGGAGGTTCTTCACTTAAATATTTTGCCCCCACTAATAAATTCCTTCCAAGCTTACAGGTTTTTCGAGATTTAGCAGATGGCAACAGTGAGGACACTGTTGAAAACAAGTTTGGGGGAGGTTTGTGCTTATTTTTGCATCATTTGCATATCATTTGCATAAGCACAAAACATTTTTTGAAAACCTATAAAAATTTAAAAATTTTCAAAACTATAAAAATATTTTTGTACATAAATAAGATAATAAAAGATTAGATAGTGAAAAATTACATCCATGAGATTAGAAAAATTTAAGAAAACTAAGAAAATTAGAAGTTTTCTTATACGAACTAGTAATAAGTAGTTATGAGCCGTTGTCCCAAGGGTTAGTAAGATGAAGGACGTCACTAATCTGAGGATAAAAATAAGTCTGAAAAATAGTTTCTATTCTGAAAGCCAAATATTTTGAACGTTGATACCCTGCTATTCGCACTTACACACGTCTTGAAGCCTGTGATAGTAGAGGATACCTTGAAATGCTCTTGTCTTAAAGCCGATGTATGAAGGAAATAAAAAAAAAAGTGAATAAAAAAATACAAAGTGGTGAGAAAAATGGACACTGGTTTTGTTATCACCGAGGGCAATAAAAATGTATAGCGAGGGTGCTTCTTCACCTAGTGCCCTAAGGCCAACTGGTCTGGGAGTCACTGCTATGCCTGAGGTGGTGCAAGACGAGGAAAATACACCAAGTAAGCAAGCACAGGAGTAATCGGTCGGTTAGTACCTCAAGAAGTATTAACGGTCGCATGAAAGTGTGTGAGCAATCTCATCTAAATATTCATTAATTAAAAAGTACTGAGGCTGATGGGCAAGAGTATGATAGCTTGAATTGAATTCTCCGGGTGTAGAGATGTCTTTACACACACGCAGGGTTATATGATCGATGTTTGGAAAACAGATAGGAATGAAGAATAAGACGATGTTTTATTGAGGGAGGACGTGATTTCTGACATCTTTTCATGACCATTAAGATAGGGCTCATGACAACCGAAAAGCTAGCTTAGTTGGAAACCCTAATTTTCAAGGCTTTTCTTCTACGATTCTTTTCTTTAAATGTAATATTCATGATCTTCCTTTTATTATTGGATTTTGTGGGTGCAATCCGCTGAAAACCCTCAGGAGACAACACTTCTCCTACTAGGGACACCTAAAGGTTTAAAGGCTTGTTGCACGTGCTAGATAGTTTTTCTCTTTCTTTATTTTCTCCTTCTCTTTTTAATAAAACATTCGCTCGAGACGATCGAAATTAAGTTTGGGGGTATTTGATCAGTCGAAAATAATGTATTTTTAACAAGGCAATTTCCCCATCTTTTGCATACATTTAGAAGTGTTCGGTATTCATATTTCACATATTAGCAAATCAGTCGTAAAATACCAGATTGCATGTATTAGACTTTTAAACCAACACTTTAAGGGAAATTGACCGCATTTCATGGCATCGCATCATTTTTGTATTTGCGCAACACTTGTCTTGAGTCTGTGCAGGAAAATACGGAAGAAAAACCAAAGAGCTGATCAAATTTACGCCAACTCCATGATTTCAGATCTGGTAGCAATACAGAAGGAGTTACAATATTCAAAATATCATAAAAGCCCACAAGTATTAGCCCAAATATGTACCAGAGAGCGCAAGCCCTAAAGCTTCAAAAGCGCCGCGGATCCGCGGCGGGAGCCTGCTTGAGCCGCGGATCCGCCGCGCCTCTGCCACATCATCGCTTCATTTCTAGTGCATAATTCTTCTCCCAGGGCCCACATTCCTTTATGATACTTCAAATTCCAGAAAGACCTCGAAGCTACTGCCAGATCAGCAAAGATCATTAAATAAGGCTAATCCTAATTAAGCTCCTAACTAACCTCTTCTAGAAGCTCCCTCCTAACTAATCACATCTAGAAGCTTCTCCCCTAACTAACTTTTGGAGGGAAATTTGAATTTCCTCAACAAACTTTAGGAGGGAAACTTAGAATTTGAAATCCTAGATCTAGGGTTTAGATGTCTATAAATATGAGCCTAGATCTAAGAGTTCGAGGGTTCATCATTAGTTGTTAATCTTTTAGTTAGCTAATTCCCTCTTTCATCATCTTCTTCCACAAGTCTAGTGACAAGGCTTGTGCGAAACCCTAACCCTAATTCCACTCCAAATTCAAGATCTTGAGTACCAATCAAGCGAGAAGTCTTCAACCTTTTAGGAGCCGAGCCGATCTTCAATCGGGAAAGTGATCCAAGCCGATCCGCGATCCACGGAGACGAGCGAAGCCAAATCGACGATCGAGTGCTTCCTCTTGTAGTTCTTGAGCGAATGTAACTAAATTGTTGATATAAGTAAAAGGTGAAATTCTTTAATCTTGCTTTCTTTTAATTCTTGTATCATGATTAGATCTCAATTTGTAATTGTTGCTCTTGTTGTGATGTTTGAGTGAAACTCCGCTCGTTAAGGAGTCGAGACGATAAATAGAATGATGATGTAACAAATCTTTAAACGATTTTTAAGTCCTACGAGTTTTGTAAACCCTGGCAAGTTCAAGAATCGATGACCTAGTTTCGTTGCGATGCTTTCTTGATTGTGATCGCTCGAAATTAGGGATCTACGATCGTTTCTTGAATTTACTAGAGGCTAGAATATGAATGATATCGACGAAGGAACAAGGGATGAGATGAAACCCTAGTTTCACAAGGAATCCCTAATTCTCGTAGATCATCATCGATCTAGTATCAATTCATCGAAGGATACGAATACGTCATTGTAAGATTACATCACATCTATAGATCCGATCGATTCCTACGAGCCTCATTTCGATTCTTGAGATTTGGTTTGGAAAAATCATCAAACTATCAATTCTTGATTCTATCTTTTTCTTGTTATTAGATCTAGATTTTTCTAATTCTTGAACTTTAATTTCAAATCATGAATTGTTTTGTTTTCTTTTCATTAAAGTTTCAACTCATCTAATTCAAAAGACGAACGATTACACTTTCCCTGAGGACGATCCGTACTCACTTACAATCTACAATCCGACACCGTAGTTGATTGCGGTCAAATAATTTTTGGTTGTGATTTCTTTACAATTTCATACTACACATCAAGAATTCTTTTCAATCAAATGGCGCCGTTGCCGGGGATCATTTGATTTACTTACACAATCGGAAATCATTCAAATCAAATGGCGCCGTTGCCGGGGATAGTGCGCTAATAGTTCGTATTTTGAAATTTGAGTTGAACAATTTATTTCATCATAATTTTTAGATCTAAACTCGTACAAACCCTAATACGTGTGTTGTGATTTGAAGTAAATGGCTCTCTTGTTCACATGAAGTAAATGGCTCTCTTGTTCCAAGACATGGTTGGAATGATGATTCAGCCAGAACCTCCGGCTGAAGATCCGCCGATAATCATTGACGATGACAAAAGGGAAACATCAAACCTTCCTTCGACCTTATCAGCGGCTAAGGAGGAAACAATCTCCAACACGGCCATTATGTTGGGATACCTACAACGACAGCAAGGTTTCGGTAGGCATCACACATGCCAAGTTTAAATTTTTACCATTCTAGATAACCCAAACACAAGATCTTTAACTAGAGAATCAAACAAAATATAGAAGTAAACAACTTTACTTCAAAGAGTTTGGGATTACAACCTTTGTAGTCCATTCCTTCGCTTCATAAGCTCCGAGTTGAGGTCCCTTCACTGCGATCATCATGAACCCGGACTCTTGAGAGGCTCCATGAGGTGAATGAGGCATCTTGCTTGAAGTCTTCCTTTTCAAAGATGATCTACCTTGAAGCAACACTAGCCCAAGCTCACACTTCTCTAATGAGGTATTAGTGAAGTGAACATCCTAATCTAAGTGGCTAGAATAGATGAGGATGATGAACTAGGAATTTTGCTCTCTTTTGTTTGCTTTATCTCACTTAAAATCATCACAAAACAAAAAGCTAGTGAAGCTTTTCCAAGAGGGGAAGAAGAAGAAGAAAGCTTTTATGATGAATAATGAATTGTTATATGAGGTTAGAAATGCAACCAAGCTTAAGAATGAGAAGCTTAACCCATGTAGAGAATAAACCATAAGCTAGGGTTCAATAGTTAGGTTAACAAATATCTAGATATTATCTAAAGGGTGGACTAAGTCAACACTTCCAAAATATCTCATTTTAAATCCACCATTTAGAATTAACCTAAAATGAATGTTAACCCTAATTGAAACCCTAGCATGGTTTAATCTCAAAACCCTAATTGCATTTGTAATCCTAATATGTTACAATATTATATCACATATATAATATATAATGTAACAAAAGAAAATAATACAATTAACATATATCGCATATATATCAATGTATTATCCAAGTGAGAAAAAGAATCAATAAAGTGAGCTTATATTAGTTAATGTAACTTAATATATCACATATATAATTATACATTAAATTATCGAATCAACACTTGATCCGATAACCCGGCTATATTAACATACAACCGACTAATATAACAAGTACCATTTTATCGAATCAACACTTGATCCGTTAAGCCGGCTATATCACATATACCCGGCCGATATCACATTTCGCGAGAATAGAATACGGTATCTCATATCGTATTAGTCTTGGTCCCGCACATATCACATATGTGCTCCTACTCCGTTTTGCCTGAGCCAGGAAACCTCTGTGTAGGACTCTAAAGAATCGTCAATACGCCGACAGTAGATGATGATCATATCAAACACCCACAAGCTGCAAGCGGTCAGCTAAACGTAACAGCCACCCAGGTATTGAGCAATTAGAAGATCAAAAAGCAAGCCTGTACATTCTCCTGTGAATCCAATTAGTAACACTCCCGTACAGTTCGATCTCTTCGTCTGATATGTCGCATATCTAGTTTAGGGGTGGTAAACGTCACACCCCAGTAACCGATAAGCCGTGTCGATGTAAGGCTTGTAACAGGTCGAGAAACTACTGACAACACTTACCAGTAGTACTCCATATCAGCCCTGGCCAGGGACTTCCAGTTATAGCCAATCGAACACAGCACAACATAAACTCCCAATACCGGGAGAGACGAAACCACTCCTATCGCTCATTGCCTCCATGTGATTCGGGACTGTACCCAAAAGCCATCGTTTTGCACATTCTCGTGAATGTGGTAAGGTGGAAATCAAAGCACAGTGGGAATCACACAAGATTCTATGACGATCTCGGGTCTACAGACTAACTTGTACCAGTTTCACCAGATAACTGCTATCTTACGATAGGTATAATACCATCTAGGAGTTCTCGGCAAGGCCGTTCAGTGTACCCAGTCTCCACTAAGCACCCGTACACCATCTTTGATGTCAAACACCAATGGATATGGGATCATCCATCGCCCATCATATGGGTCAAGATGCGTATATGCTAGTCTACTCTGAAGTATCGATGCCCTGTCTCGATACTCCCTTGACTAGGAACAGTTATAGGATGTACTCTTAGACTACCCTGGCTCCAGTAGTATGATCTGCATCATAGTCCTAGTAGTCGAGTACATATCCTAAGGGCTTTATCTGTAAGCCCACGGTAGCGCCCCGGCCGTCTAACAGACGCCAAATGCGGAAGAAAAACTTTTTATAAACTGGCGCTATCGTGTACCGTAACCCGGATCTGCCATTAAAGCTAAACTAACAAACTACAAAGTGGGTAGAAATGTTATACCGAACAATCCGAGTCCTTCGGTCTTCAACAATCATCCCATGCTTTGTTGCGGCTGCTCCGATCTCCTCGATCTCCAGTCTTCTCGTTTAGGTGGCACCACGTCGACGGATCTTTAAACGGGCTCCCGCCTCTGAACCGAGGAAACTCGGTCATCAAGTTTGCTAAAAGAGACGACCAAGATGTTGTAGAGAATGAGTAGAACACTTTGTCTCGTTACGTCCAAAGCTATGGACGAACGGTTAATGAAGTTGCCTTTTGGATCGGGTGGAAATGTGAAATGAGTATCTATCAAATTTCCATACACTTAAACTCTCATCTTTTTTCTCTCAAGCAACCATAACCATCACATAAGAGGGGGCCGGCCACTTATAGATGAGGGAGAGGTGAGTGTAGGGAGGGGGAAGGTGACCACAAGGAATAAAAGATCAAGTAGAAATATCTTAGCACAAACAAAACTCCATTAATGTAAATGACACCTTGCAAAGAACATTAAATGCACCATTAAAGCTCTAATGACTCACTAGCCTCATCACCACTTCTAGAACCTTCTAGAAGCATGACTCACCCTCATGACTCACCCAAGAAGAAAAGATAAATCCATCTTTAACCAAATGTTAAAGACGGGCGATAGAAAGCTGGAAACTGGCAACTTCCAAAAGTGATCCTGAAACGAATTTCAGGATAACCCCGTAATGGTATAAACATACCCGCATTTGTATTACGACCGAATACAAATGCATCTGAGACAAAAATATTATATCTACACAATATAATATCCGGATCCGGCTTAAACCAAAGCCGACCAGTATTATCTGCACGAAAAATGACACGTGCGAAAACGCACGTGCATTTTCCGAACCTTGCTATAAAATCATACGTCCTCTACAACGTTTCGCCCGAACTTGGGAAAGTGTCTGTGGGGGACTCTAATGACTCATCAACACACTGGCACTGTGTATAACCTCTAGCACGTCAGAGGTACAAGCTGTACGTAACGGTTGCCTATGTATTGATTGGAAGGGAAGCTGATGAGCGAACTCATCCATAAACCCTACTGAGCCTGACAGTGACAATATTCGTACAGTCCGGTCCGTTCGTCTAAAGAGTATCGCATATCGAGTCTAGGGGGGTGGATAAAGTCAGACCCCTAATAACGCGATAAATCGTGTCGGCATGAAGCCCATCACCACCTGAGAAACTACTGATCCAAATCAGTAATTCTCCACTACCTCGGCCGAGGATTTCTAGTGATGGCCACCCGTGCACTGTGCGACATCAACCCCTAATACCGGGAGAGACGAATACCCGACGATCCGCTCACAGCCTCCATGTGGCTCGGGACTGTACCCAAAAAATACCTGTTTGCACGACTCCTTTGAGCCGTGGTAGGGTAGAAATCAAAGCACAGTGGGAACTCACACGAGACAAATGACGATCTCAGGTCGACAGACTAACCTGTACACATGTCACCAGGGAACTGCTATCTGACGATATGTATAATACCAACTAGCATGCTCCCGGCGAGTCCTGTCCGGTGTACTCATAACCTAATGAGCACCTGTATACATCTTAGGTGAACCAACTGACACCAGTGGCTTGTGAGACCGACCACCGCCCCTCGTCGAGGTCTCGACTGTATACACTAGTCTACTCTGGAGTATCGATGCCTTGTCTCGAAACTCCCATGACTAGGGACACTTTAAGGATGTGCTTACAGACCCCAGCTCCCACGTATATGATCGCCATCATACTGCTGGCAGTCAAGCAAGAATCCTATGGGCTCTATCAACATGCAATAGCGAACTAAAGCATGTATACGATGATAAAGACAAACCAGATAGCATACTATCATCTCGAGTAAGACTGTCATATCGGTATAGGTCCTGCCTTAATCATTGCAATCACGTACCTGCGATCCAATTATTGATTTTGAGGGCACTATCTCCAACAATCTCCCACTTGCACTTAAGGCTAATTATTGCGATGTCGCATACTCACAGCTCGTGTGATACCGAACACCCAACTCCTCTACTGATCAGTTTCACAAAACTAGTTTGTAAAACTCTCGTGTTCGAGAAATAGCCTCAGTGAGTGGATCCGCCCTGATGTTTCTTTCTATGTCTCTCTTAATCTCAAGTTCGCGGAGAAAGCCATCTCCCGAATCGAGTAATACCTGTCTTAGAATATGTCTGGATATCTGATGGGACCTAGTTCATAAAAGAACTCCAAATCCAAACTTCTTAGACTGTACCGATAACTGAACCTAATCAGTATCCAGCACCATGCCTCCCACAGTATCCTCTTGGACCACCTGTCCATAATACTGTCCCTCGTCAGAGGGAAAACTATAACTCTGACAATCACTCTGTCATCCATGTCACCTTTGAAGCCTGGAATGATAATCGTCTCCCGAAAGAGGCTGCCGTCATCAAATCCGTAGAACATGCACTTATGTTCTAAAACTGCTTCCTTATGTTTCTCCAGGATTGGATTAATATAAACTTATCGCATCTAGTGCAAAAACAACATCTGGTGTGGTACTTGACATCTCACGATTGACTTAATTGCCTAAGCAAGTGATCTGCCAATCATGCACATCCCTCTCTCCTTTAGTCTGTAAGACACCTTTAAAGAGGGTGACTCCATCACCTGCAGGTACACCACCATGCCAGGAGTCATCTATTCTAAAATACTATTAGAATACTGTCAAAGTACCCACATTAGGATGCTACCCAAATCCAGATCTAAAACCATAGATCTAGTAACCAGAAAGTCTTATATTATATCCATATCCTTTGGGTGACGACCATAGTACAACCGATCGTAGTAAAGGAATTTTACTTCCTACTCTGTGTATGTCATCCAAAAACCAGGACATCACACCCTACTACCTTCTCAACAGATCCATCCCTTATTCTGATGAAGTCAAACCCATGACTATTACATCAAAATTAGATGATCTTATCTTCGCTATATCTGCTCAAGCCTATAAATAGACATAAGCTACCTGTCCACTATGCTTCCGCTGCTTCCACTGACTATGACAACCCTCTGACAGAATAATATATACGTACACTTCTAAAGCTAGTTTAGAACGACTCTATACTTAACCTCCTGCCGGGTCTCATAGCCTGGAACAACCGTAGTGTCAAGTCTGGGTAAACAAGAACCTCCCTGTCACCGTCCTTGAGGCTACCGAAGTACCTCTCGGGTGTCTGAGGTTACACACCATATCTGCGGAGTGGCTATTGGAATGTCAAACCTGATTGAATATATAGGTCCTATCAAATTTTCCGTAATCGTTTGCGGTTCTAGAATCACTTCTAGTTCTACCATACTCCCACTATTGTTTTCTGAAAAAATCCATTTTACTAAAACTGTGGTGAGTCAAGAACAATATCACTATTGATCTTCCAGATGGTAGAAAGTCAACCCTTGTCATAGCCAGGGTCAACCCACAAACTGCCATTACAGAAACGTGTTTTGAGTTATCCAGTGTCTGGTTTTAAGCATAAGCTAGACAACTCACCATACCTTAACATCGTTAAGATATTAACCATTCTATATACAATATAGAAATAGAGGCACTAATTTAATTGGAACCAGATTCAAATCATGCAACTGCCTCCAGTGCATATCAACTTAATGGAGAGAGGCTCATCAGCATTACTCAACTTAGGAATCCATCCAATTATGAGTAACCTGAAAGAGAAACAAGTTTCTCAAAACCATTACTATCAACTGAATACAAAACACAAGTATCTACATCTTCGATTTCTTTGAAGAATCCCGATACTTGCGACACCTGGTTCTCTACTTTATTCTTATACCCACAACTTCTCAAAACTTAGACATTATATTTCTACGAAACACTTGTGTAAAAACTAGAGAAGTCATAAGTAAACAGAACATAGTATGGGGACCTACCCCTTTTTCTTGACGGACACTGTGTTAGTTATATGTATGCCCTAGAGGCCATTACTGTACATAGGATGTATATTGTAGTGGATGCTGGGACATATATAGGGAGGACTTTCTTGCTCGACATGATAGTATGCTATCTGGTTGAACTTTACCTTAACGTGTATACTGATTGTCTCTCTGTTACATGTTGGTAAAGCCCTTAGGATCTGTACTTGACTACCTGGACTATGATGCGGATCATACTAGTGGGGACATGGTAGTCCATAAGTACATCCTTCAAAGTCCCTAGTCGTGGGTGTATCGAGACGGGGCATCGATACACCAGAGTAGACTAGCGTATACCTTCTCGACCCATTCAGATGGGCGATGGATGATCCCATATCCATTGGTGTTTGACATCGGAGATGATATACGGGTGCTCAGTTGAGACTGGGTACACTGGACGGACTCGCCGAGAACTCCCAGATGGTATTATACCTCACGTCAGATGGCAGTTCTCTGGTGACACTGGTACAGAGTAGTCTGTTGACCCGAGATCGTCATAGAGTCTTGTGTGGTTCCCACTGTGCTTTGATTTCCATCTTACCACGTCCAAGAGGGCGTGCAAAACGGTGGTTTTTGGGTACAGTCCCGAGTCACATGGAGGCAATGAGCGATAGGAGGGGATTCGTCTCTCCCGGTATAGGGGGTTGATGTTGCGCTGTGTTAGATTGGCTATAACAGGAAATCCCTGGCCAGGGTTGCTGAGATTTACTGGTAAGTGTTACCAGTAGTTTCTCGAAATGTTATAGACCTCATATCGACACGACTTATCGAGATATTGGGGTCTGACGTTTACCACCCCTAGGCGAGATATGCGACAGATCAGACGATCAGACCGGACTGTACGGTAGTGTTACTGGTCGGATTCACTGGAGTGTGAGCGGGCTTGCTCGTCGATCTTCAGATCGCTCAATACCCGGGTGGCCGTTACGTTTAGCAGACCGCTTGCGGCTTGTGGATGTTTGATATGATCATCATCCGCTGCCGGCGTATTGACGAGTCTTTAGAGTCCTACACAGAGGTTTCCTGGCTCAAGCGAAACGAAATAGGAGCGCATATGAGATATGTGCGGGACCGAGAATAATGCGTGTATGTGATACCGTATTCTATTCTCGCGATAAATGTATCGAATGGTTGTATGCGATATAACCTAGTTATCGATTCAAGCGTTGATTCGATAAGCCGATATATTGTATACTAGTCGGTTGTGTGCGACATAACCGGATCATTGAATCAAGTGTTGATTTAATGATTTAATGCATATTTATATATTTGATATATTACTTTGCATCAACTAGTATGGGTTTACTTAAGATGGATTTTCTCACTCGGATGTGCGCATTACATATGCGATATGATTTTGTGCATTTGATTGTATCATGTTTGATGATACATGTCATGCTAGGGTTCAAGTGTAAAGATTAAACCTTGGTTAATGAAATGGTTAGGGTTTATTATTTATTATTCATTTATCTTATTTAATTATCCTTTTTAGTTTTGATAAATGAATAAAAGAAAAGAGAAAAGAATGGTGGCTAATTTTGTTCTTTAGTTGAAGCTTCATGAAGCTTTGTTCAAGTCAACCATTCTTATCTCATCCTTAACCCTAACCATTCCCACTAACCATGATTCATTCTCTACACTTGACTCTAGTTAAAATTATGATAAGAATTCATTTTCTTTTCTTATTCTTCTAACTTATCATAACTTTGGATAAGCTTTCTTCTTCTTCTTCCTTGACTTCATGAAGAAAAGCTTACCTCATCAATGGTGATTGATATTTTTGAGTGAGAAATCCAATTCTAAAGTTAACCCACTTCCTATTTCTTCATCCTCTACCTCTTGCCAAGTAGTAGAGTGTGTTTACTTCACAAGTTTCTTGACTTGGTGAAGTCGGAGCTTGATTTAGCGATGCCTCGACGTAGATCATCTTCGGCATGGACATCGACGACCTAGCTTGCCCATTCTCCGACGAAGCCGATCCTAGAGCCCGGATTTGACTTGGACAGCGGAGAGGACTTCGTTGCGGAGCTATGGAGGTGGAGCACCGGATCTACAAAGGTTGTATTTCCGTTTTCTCAATAGTTAAGTGTTAACTAGTTCTTGTTCGCCTAGACATCTAGTTATCGATCCGTAGTTTAGGGTTTGTAGGCACCATAATTTTTGAAATTGCCATGGTTGATGGCTTGGGAGACCTCACTAGTGTGCCTAGGAACCCTACAGTGGTATCAGAGCCTAGCTAGAGCCTTAGGCGAAGTCCAGACGGAAATTGAAGTCCGAACGAACCCGAAACCCCGAACCAATATTGCTCTCTGGACTTTTTCCTAAAATGCGGATTTTTGTGAATTAAAAATTTCTAGAAAATACATAAAATAAAACTAAGAATTACGGTGCAAACTCAGGTGAGTAATTCGTTTGAACGGCGGCGGAACCGCGGCATAAGCACTGCTTATGCGGCGGTTCCGCGCTACATTGGTGACGTCATCGTACCTGCTCTGCACAGTAATTCCTATTATTTTATGCTGAGTTTTCTGGGAATATTTAAAACTTATTCCAGAGTTGAAATTTCTGCAGTTGTTTTGGGGATTCGGTGTTTCGATCGGGGTATCAAATTTTGTCTGTTTCGCTTTCCGGATAAATCTTAGAATATGTTAAAAAGTTCGACCGGATATAAATACCCAACTTTTCCCCTGTCGGGAAATTTCCAAGTGTTGGATTTTTCCGTAGTTTAACGACGTTCTAAGTAGTGCAAGTAACGCGATGGTCCCTCTAGAAGACAACAAACCTTAACTCGATTATGTGACCGTCTTGAACTGCCCTTTGAACCTTCGGGTTTGGGGCAGTACGGCGTGCCACATGTGAGGCGTTGGCTTGACCCTTCTACGGCTGGACCGTTGCTACTGAGGTACGAACTGAATGTTGTTAGACTTATTTCATATGTTGATCTGTATCGGGAAAACTTGGGTGTTCGATTGTTCGATCGGAAAGTTTGACATTTTCTATTTATCCGGAATGGGATACAATAATTGGAATTCACAATAAGTTATGTGATAACTGAATGAATGTTATAAACGTAGCAATTTAGTCTCACTTGATCGGTTGCCACGGAATTTTGATGTGATCAAAAGTCCGTCGCAATCACGTAGCGTACGCGGATACTCGCCGGGTAAACTTAATAGACAGCTTCACGCCATTGCCCCGACCAAGTGACTGTAGGAGAACCCCGTCGCCGAAAGCATCCGTCCGGGTGCTCGCGGTGGCGGTGTTCCGCCTTGGTGCACTTCGTCGACGGTATCGGGGGTGCGGCCGTCTACTGAAGTTTGCGACGAGCATTCGATCAGAATGTCGGGAATCTTGTTGAATTGCCCGACTTAATATTGAAAAGAGTTTTCGATTTTGAGACTAAAATGCGGGGTTTATAATTGTTAGGCATGCGATGTCTAAGTAATTCATTTGGTCAGGCATGCGATGTCTGAGGTGGTTGCGGATTCCAACTGTTGTAGTTTTACACTTTCTTTTCTGTGACCGTAAGTGTAATATGTGATATCGCCGGTTTCGTTGCTATACGTCAACGACAATTGGGATGCGCATATTCACTTACGTTGATGACATGTGATGTTATGTGTTGCTGGATATGTTATATTGGATCGTCGTGTTTGAATAGCCGGGGTTTTTTTTATGTGAGATTAGTGTTTTTCATTTTCATTCATGTAAAAACTTGTATGTAATATTCTTTTATTGGGGCGCTTCCAGGTTGCGGAAGTTGTCACCGTTTGTATATTATTTACTTTTCCGCACTAGGATAGACCCAAGGAGGAGGGCACAAGTAACCGGGTTCTGGAGTCCAGTGGGAGACCAACTCGAGGAGTCGAGTCCGGGTCTCCTAACTCTAGAATTGGTAGGGTTGCTTGCCGCTCTCGTAGGGGTCTAGGGGTGTGGGTTTGGCTATTCATCACGACCGTGGAATCCGTGTTTTATACTGGCTCGTATTGAAAACACGGACGTCCTAGTATATCCAATATTTCATATGATTCTTCTGCTGCGATATCTGTGATGTGATCATGTGATGTTCTGTGATAGATACATATATAGTATATATGATATATTATATAGACGTTACTTATGTTTTACACCCGCGCTAGCCCTGCCCCGCTCTGCCGTTAGTTACCTAACCTAACGGTGCACGAGGGGACATCGAGGCGAATGCGGATGGCATAAGTGTACGTCGTATTTATCTGTGATGATTAGGTACTTAAATGATGGGACTTCATTAATGTGATTAATGAAATAAAAGAAACCTAAGATGTTGTAGAATCGAATTTCAAAATAAAACAGGTAGCTACAGTTCTTGCTTTGCACAGCGGTATATGTGATATATCCTGCACCTTATTCGATGAGGAAAGGACCGAGATCCCTTCACCGGGAGTGACTCCTTTAGCAATAACTGGCAGATGCTACACACTCGGTTTGTCTTTTGATTGCTTTTAAGTATTTTTGCTTTGCACAGTGGTATATGTGATATATCCTGCACCTCATCCGACGAGGAAAGGACCGACGATCCCTTCACCGGGAGTGATTCCTTTAGCAAAACTAGAAAAGCCTCAAAAGCACTCCATTTTAAAATCATTTGATCCTACAACGATATCAAGTTCATTACGCAATAGGTTTTCAGAAAAACCTGTCGTAGCCCTCCGTCATTTCAGATAAGTAGTAGTTAGTATTCGTGCTACGTTTGTTGGCCTGCGTCAAGGCGTAGTGTGCGGTAGCTAACTGGTGCTTATCTGTATAAGCATATGATGTGATTGGATTAGGGTAGTCGTGCGACTTTGTTGGCCTGCGTCAAGGGTCGTGCAGGTGGGTTTAATTCAATCAGGAAATGACGGGTTGAACTTGACTAGCGGACTATGGTTTGTTGGCCTGCGTCAAGGTCATAGGACGCTAGGGGCAAAATATTATCGGGAATTTCAAGTGTTGAAATTTGCAATGAGATTGCATACTTTCTATGAGATAGTTGGATCCCGATACCCGCTGCGAGTAAGAGTTACTCCTGGGAGAGTTTTATACATTACAATTAGCCGATCAAGTAGGTGTCTAGAAAGGTGTCAACGGGGTTACGCCTCTGGGAAAACGAGGTTTACATTAATTAGGTTCGTGCGAAAGCACGGGGGACCTCCCTCAAAGTACCGACACTGGCCTGGCTGAAAGATTGGCGAACTTGTAGTGTGTAATTAATCCCGGCTAGTCTTTCCTTTTAGGGTTTGAAGGAAGATTTGATAAAAAGCAGTGGGAGCCATCCTGATTAGATAAAATAATAACCAATCTATTCTTGCAAGAGCGCACGCTGAGTGTTTTCTTCTCTCTCTCTCCTGGTAGCAACCATGTCACGCCTTAATCAAGATAATAAAACGGATATTGACCGAACCCGCTTGTTATACTGAGCTGGGGAACGTTGGTCCCGCTCCAACTTATAAATGTTATAAGACAGAGCAGGAAATTGGGGATTACTAGAATTCCCGTGCCGCCCAAATGAAGAGAGTGCATGCTGATGCATCATCTTCGGGTGTGTTCATTATACAGAACTGTTTCTCAGTATCCTCTACGTCCTGGGTATGTGATACCAGATCAGGATCCCAGATATGTAATATGTTACATAGGGCTACAGAAAGGTAGAAGAACTGAGAACGGGTGATAAGTTTCATAAGGCAGAAAACGGGGCAAGTGTTGCAGCCAAGTCTGTTGGTCACTGTCACCCTGTATTACCGATACATTGATTCTGAACGAATGTTATTAGATACCGAACCTGATATACAAAATCATATCAGCCTCTTTATCAGTAAAGAAATTATAAAATTTTGTATTGTTGGATAATGTTTTGAACATTTCCTATATCAAAAATTGATCGGTTCAGGCACGTTATCTAAAAGCATTGATGTTCTAAATCAAACTACAGTTCTTAGTATATGGAACACACACAAGAGGAAGAGTTCAGAAATGAACGAATTCTTCTTGAGGCATTGTAGACTAGGTCAGATCAATGTGACCCGACTAGCTAGAGTTACATAAAGATGCATATTTAAATTAGTTTGAATTTACATCTTGTGAAACTCGCCAGTCATGTCACAAAGATAAAATGACCATAGCTCCGTTTATTGGAAACAGAGAAAGAGTTAGTGAACTCTTGGGATGATACATGTTGATGTATGTAAGGTCCCCTGTCTACACATGCCAGGACTGGTTCTTTATACTTCATTACGTTCTCTGATGATCTCTTTAGATTCAGACATATGTTCTTGTTGAAACACAAGTCCGAACCTTTTGAGATATTCACAGAATATAAGTTAGAAGTAGAGAACCAAAATACGGGTATAAGTATTATGTCCTTTGATGAGATCAAGGAGGAGAATACTTGAGCACGGAAATACTGGGCTATTCTAAAGGAGAATGAGATTCTCTCTCAGCATTACTCCTCCGTATACACCATAGCACGATGGTATATCGGGGCGGAGCAATCACACCCTATATGATATGGTGTGCTCTATGATGAGTATTACTGAGTCACCTATTTCCTTTTTAGGAAGTTATGCACTTATGAAGTTGCATACCTATTGAATAGGGTTCCAATCAAATCAGTTGCCTACCGCTCCATATGAGATATGGTATGGGAAGAGCCCATGTCTTAAGCTAGTTAAGATTTGGGGTTGTCCGGCCTATGTCTAAAAGCAAAATCCGGACAAACTCGAGGCAAAGTTAGTTATGTAGAACTGGAAAGGTTCCAGCTATGCAAACTACAGATGATGATTTGATAGAACCAAAGGATTCAACAGTTACCAACGAACCTCGGCCTCTCCGCCGATCTAGTAGGGTTCCTTACCCACCTGAGAGATACTTCGGTTCCTCTATGAAAGTGGGAGCGAGGATTGCATCATGAGATGATGACCCAACTAGCTTCGAGCAGGCCATCAGGAGTGGGACTCTGTAAGAATGGCTGGATGTTTATCGATCTGAGATGGAATCCTTATACACCAACAAAGTATGGACTTTAGTTGCTATATCTGAAGGGTTAAATCCCCATCAGGAGCAAGTATATCTTGAGAAGATTACTTGGTGTACATGGAAAAGTTGAGACTTTCAAAGCTAGACTTGTTAAGGGTTTTCGTCATCGACCAGGCGTGGATAATGATGAAACCTTTTCCAGTAGCTATGCTTAAGTCCATCCAGATCCTACTTGCCACGACTACATACCATGACTGCGATATCTGGTGGTTGGGTGTCTTGACTGCTTTTCTAAATGATGATTTAGAAGAAAGTGTCTATAAGTACACAGCCAGAGGGCTTCGTAGACAGTGGGAGCAGCGGAAACGTGTGCAAGATGCTTTATAGGATAAAGCAGGCATCGCGGAGTTGGAACATCTGTTTTGATGGATTAGTCAAAGAAGTTGACATCATCAAAATGGTAGATGAACCTTGTATAAACAAGAAGGTAGTAGGGAGTATGGTGACGATCCTCGTAGAGTACGTGGATGACATACTCTTGATAGGGAAGGAGTTTCCTATGCTACGCTCGGTCAATCTCCGCTTATCACAAAGATTCTCCATATAGGATTAAAGTGATACCTACTAAATCCTGGATTTTGGATCTATGAGATAGATCTAAATGGATGTTAGGATACTCACTAGATGTAGTGAGATGGTGTCAATCGATCCTGAGGAGAATCACTGGAAGGGTTCCAGGGTGATAAAGACGACTGAGTGTCAGTCACAGGCATTGTCTTTACCCTCAGTAAAGGGACGGTATGTTGGAAGAGTTCCAAGCTAGATACCGTGGCATACTAGACGATAAAGGCAGGATACATCGCTACTTAAGATGCTACCAAAGAGGCAGTTTGGGTGTATATTGGTTCATGAGATGAACTACGTTCCTACCATTGTGAGACAATGGAGTTGTGGCTCATGCCGAGGAACGCCGGTCCCATCAGTGATCCAGACATATTCTAAGGCAGTATCACCTGATCATGGAGATGGTTGATCTCCAGGGAGATCGAGGTTAGGAGAGTAGACTCAGAGGACAACACAGCGGATCCACTCACAAAGGCCTGTTCCCAGAGAGAGACTTTTATGGGATGGTTGAGTATGAGATACTGCAACCACTGCTACAGATGGCCCTAGTGCAAGTGGGAGATTGTTAGTTATATGTATGCCCTAGAGGCCATTACTGTACATAGGATGTATATTGTAGTGGATGCTGGGACATATATAGGGAGGACTTTCTTGCTCGACATGATAGTATGCTATCTGGTTGAACTTTACCTTAACGTGTATACTGATTGTCTCTCTGTTACATGTTGGTAAAGCCCTTAGGATCTGTACTTGACTACCTGGACTATGATGCGGATCATACTAGTGGGGACATGGTAGTCCATAAGTACATCCTTCAAAGTCCCTAGTCGTGGGTGTATCGAGACGGGGCATCGATACACCAGAGTAGACTAGCGTATACCTTCTCGACCCATTCAGATGGGCGATGGATGATCCCATATCCATTGGTGTTTGACATCGGAGATGATATACGGGTGCTCAGTTGAGACTGGGTACACTGGACGGACTCGCCGAGAACTCCCAGATGGTATTATACCTCACGTCAGATGGCAGTTCTCTGG
The DNA here is from genome assembly GCA_030015575.1 of Agapanthus africanus. NCBI lineage: Eukaryota > Viridiplantae > Streptophyta > Magnoliopsida > Asparagales > Amaryllidaceae > Agapanthus > Agapanthus africanus. The sequence continues at coordinate 191,063,729 of CM057348.1, forward strand.
TGACACTGGTACAGAGTAGTCTGTTGACCCGAGATCGTCATAGAGTCTTGTGTGGTTCCCACTGTGCTTTGATTTCTATCTTACCACGTCCAAGAGGGCGTGCAAAACGGTGGTTTTTGGGTACAGTCCCGAGTCACATGGAGGCAATGAGCGATAGGAGGGGATTCGTCTCTCCCGGTATAGGGGGTTGATGTTGCGCTGTGTTAGATTGGCTATAACAGGAAATCCCTGGCCAGGGTTGCTGAGATTTACTGGTAAGTGTTACCAGTAGTTTCTCGAAATGTTATAGACCTCATATCGACACGACTTATCGAGCTATTGGGGTCTGACGTTTACCACCCCTAGGCGAGATATGCGACAGATCAGACGATCAGACCGGACTGTACGGTAGTGTTACTGGTCGGATTCACTGGAGTGTGAGCGGGCTTGCTCGTCGATCTTCAGATCGCTCAATACCCGGGTGGCCGTTACGTTTAGCAGACCGCTTGCGGCTTGTGGATGTTTGATATGATCATCATCCGCTGCCGGCGTATTGACGAGTCTTTAGAGTCCTACACAGAGGTTTCCTGGCTCAAGCGAAACGAAATAGGAGCGCATATGAGATATGTGCGGGACCGAGAATAATGCGTGTATGTGATACCGTATTCTATTCTCACGATAAATGTATCGAATGGTTGTATGCGATATAACCTAGTTATCGATTCAAGCGTTGATTCGATAAGCCGATATATTGTATACTAGTCGGTTGTGTGCGACATAACCGGATCATTGAATCAAGTGTTGATTTAATGATTTAATGCATATTTATATATTTGATATATTACTTTGCATCAACTAGTATGGGTTTACTTAAGATGGATTTTCTCACTCGGATGTGCGCATTACATATGCGATATGATTTTGTGCATTTGATTGTATCATGTTTGATGATACATGTCATGCTAGGGTTCAAGTGTAAAGATTAAACCTTGGTTAATGAAATGGTTAGGGTTTATTATTTATTATTCATTTATCTTATTTAATTATCCTTTTTAGTTTTGATAAATGAATAAAAGAAAAGAGAAAAGAATGGTGGCTAATTTTGTTCTTTAGTTGAAGCTTCATGAAGCTTTGTTCAAGTCAACCATTCTTATCTCATCCTTAACCCTAACCATTCCTACTAACCATGATTCATTCTCTACACTTGACTCTAGTTAAAATTATGATAAGAATTCATTTTCTTTTCTTATTCTTCTAACTTATCATAACTTTGGATAAGCTTTCTTCTTCTTCTTCCTTGACTTCATGAAGAAAAGCTTACCTCATCAATGGTGATTGATATTTTTGAGTGATAAATCCAATTCTAAAGTTAACCCACTTCCTATTTCTTCATCCTCTACCTCTTGCCAAGTAGTAGAGTGTGTTTACTTCACAAGTTTCTTGACTTGGTGAAGTCGGAGCTTGATTTAGCGATGCCTCGACGTAGATCATCTTCGGCATGGACATCGACGACCTAGCTTGCCCATTCTCCGACGAAGCCGATCCTAGAGCCCGGATTTGACTTGGACAGCGGAGAGGACTTCGTTGCGGAGCTATGGAGGTGGAGCACCGGATCTACAAAGGTTGTATTTCCGTTTTCTCAATAGTTAAGTGTTAACTAGTTCTTGTTCGCCTAGACATCTAGTTATCGATCCGTAGTTTAGGGTTTGTAGGCACCATAATTTTTGAAATTGCCATGGTTGATGGCTTGGGAGACCTCACTAGTGTGCCTAGGAACCCTACACACTGGACAACATACAATACTCTGTATAAGTTTGCTGAGTTGAATAACTCAAAAACCTGTGTATCGTAGGTTGAAAACTGTACCCAGGCGACTTCCTCAAATATCACCAATTATAACGAATTCCGATATAATGAGGATGATCACCTAATTTCCAATAACTTACTCCCACTCATCATCTGTAAAACCATACAGATATGAGAATGAAACCTGGTAAATACATACCCTGGAGTAAGTATCTAATCGGGAAATCAGTTTTCGATTAACAATGAACTGAAACATGAAAATGTTTCGTAGGGGTATCCTGGTATTCCTAGTAATGCCTCTTCCATAATCCAATTCATGACTTTAACCGTATATCTCTTTGCCATCTCTCCAAATCCTTTTATCTGTCTTTACTCGTTACCTTCTGTACACCTTCGTTAGGCTAAACAGTTTTCTTCCTTCCCTACCGTTCGGCACTAGCCTATGGTTTGGAATAAGACTATTCATTAAGCATAATAGGTGTACCCTCCTAATCCTAGGAGTACTAGCAACTTGAGAGAAGGTGATGATAAAAGACAACTGAATACTACCTTATTCTATTTCTCCCGAACTGGGGAAAAAGCAAAGGTGAAAATAAGAGTGGCGATGAAGTACGCGGTTTGGTCGTGAATGCTAATAGTCGCAATTTACTTTGCCCTCTTTCTAATCCCTTTATCTTGTCTTTAGTTATTACCTTCTGTACACCCTTCTTAGGCTAATTGGTTTTCTTCATTCCCTACCTTTCGGCACCTGCCTATGGTTTGGAAGAAGACTATCCAATAAGCGTAATAGGTGTACCCTCCTAAACCAAGGAGCCCTCGCAACCTGAGAGAAGGTGATAATAAAAGACAACTGAATAAACCAATTCTATTTCTCTTGAACCTGGATCCATCCTCGAAGTAGTACCTTCGAGTTCGTATATAACAATACGATGGATCTATCCAATGGAAGTGGATGTCCGTAGTAATACGGGATGTTCTGAGAAATACAAAGGGTAAAAAAGAAGGAGCGGCAATGACTTATGCAACTCGGACAATCCAAAAGTCAGTATTTTAAGAAGGTTTGGTCAACTTGGTCACTGAGTCATAGTCTAGGGTCGGTCAAAGGTCACTGCCAAAGAGAGAGAAAAGAAACACTCTGCGTGCACTCTACCCTAGATCAGAATGGTTATCACTTTATCTAATCAGGAAACCTCCTACTGTAATCTCAAATTCTCCTCCAAACCTAAAAGAAGAATTAGTCGGGATCACCCGAAGAGCAAACCAACTCATCAGTGAGAATCGGGATCCAACTATCATCGCATGATAACTTGATGGAAGCCACTCAAGTTATCACACTCCAGAAGGTATGCGCATGCCTGGCAAGTTTCCTGTATGTTTGAAACACCCGATATGATTTTTGCCCCATGCTCTTATGACCTAGGCGTTGGTCAAAATATCATAAGTCACATGCCAAGTTCTACCCGTCACTATCCAGGTCAATTTGAACCCACCCGCACATGCCCTTGACGTTGGCCAAGTATGACAGAACGACTGTCCCAAACCAACTCATCTATCTATGCAACAGATGAATACCCAGCAGCTACCAAACACTATGCCTTGGCGTTGGTCAAAATACATAACTTGAATACTACTGAGCATCCATAAGAAATGACGGAGGGCTACGACTGGTTTTTGGCGAAAAACCTTTAACGTAATGAACTTGATCTCGTTGAAGGAACCTGATAGCTTTTTATAAAAATATAGTGGCGAAAACGTTTTGCTAAAGAGCTCACTCCCGGTGAAGGGATCTCGGCTCTTTCCTCGTGGAATGAGGTGCAGGATATTCTAACTGAATACCGCGATGCAAAGCAACATGTAATCAACTATATTGAAGTTATTACCCTGATGCAAACTTCTGCCCAAGGGGTCTCTCCCGGTGAAGGGATCTCGGCTCTTGCCTCGTCGAATGAGGTGCAGGATATTCTAACTGAATATCACTATGCAAAACAAAAGGAAATATCTTTCTAATAACACATTTTAAAATTTGTTCCAACAACATCAAATATAGGTTTGTTTTATCCTTGCATTGATAAAAATCAATGCAGTCCCATCAATCAATCACACCAGAAAAGAACGAAAATAAAATGTACGTATATGCCATCCGCATTCGCCACTGGGTCCCGTCATCACCCGTTAGGTTACTTAACTAACGAAAGAGCGGGGGCTGGACTAGCGCGGATGTAAAACATATACAACATCTAATAGTATATATACCAATATACAATAATCGCTCCAGGCATGATAATATGCAACATTATAGAAAAGTAATAAGCATCACAGAACAATACAGATAATCTGGGATCCCCGGGTTTCACAGAGCCGCTACTGAAACCCGACGCTCCCCTGGTCGTGTGGATAGCCTGTGCAATAAAACCTAGACCCCTACGGGTGCGGCAAGTTACCCGCCAAAACCTGAAGCGAGGCAGTCCCCCACAGCATAGTGAATGAACACCTGGCACTTCACGGAATCCGGTAAATTGAGCACCCCTCCTTGGGTCATCCTGTACCCCTACGAGTGCGGCGAATAGTCTGCCAATTCTAGAGTGAGGTTCCTCTGTCTCTCAAAGCCATGAGATACGGACCCGTTGCCCTCCAGAACCCGGCTATCCGTGCATTCTGTCGCGGGGTAAACCTAGTACAGAAATAAAAAATATATATAACGGGTACATCGACCTCAACCCGGTCGTGCTCCAAAAGAATATTATACAAACAGGCAGCGACGGCAGTCCACATGTTGGACGCTCGTCCCGCAATATCAAATGTATAAATAAATCCAAACTGCACTATCATTGCACCCTGCTATCCACCATGACAAATCCGCAACATTACAGCACAACACAGAACATCAACGCGAATGTCACGTTCGCAAACCCGTCTAAAAGAACTATAGCAATCAGACGCGGTTTACCGATCAAATGACATTCCCGGTCGGAGATATAATGTAAATACTGCATACTAACAAATTTAAAATTTCGATCAACAAAATTTCCCGAAGTGGGCCCCACGTACATCTGCTGTACAGTAACAAAAACTGGACCCAAAAGAATAGTACCAAAAACCACAATTTCCAAAATAAAGCTCTCTAGAAAAGGTTGGAGCACTGTTCCCACAAAAGCGCCGCGGTTCCGCAGTCAAACCCTAGGTTTGACCGTGGATCCGCGGTGGTCTTGTGGGATCACGTGCCCAAATTTTCCCATAATTCTTAAAAAACCCTGCACGCTTTTCTGTGATATGCAAAATAATTTTTAGACACTGTTTAAAATCGACAGAAACTTTAACCCTGGAATTTGCGGTTTTCGAAAATCCGTTCGATCGATATTTTAAACGCGTTAGCACAAGTTAGTATAGCTTAATGGTGAGGCTCTGATACCACTGTAAGCCCACGGTAGCGCCCCGGCCGTCTAACAGACGCCAAATGCGGAACAAAAACTTTTTACAAACTGGCGCTATCGTGTACCGTAACCCGGATCTGCCATTAAAGCTAAACTAACAAACTACAAAGTGGGTAGAAATGTTATACCGAATGATCCAAGTCCTTCGGTCTTCAACCATCATCCCACGCTTTGTTGCGGCTGCTCCGATCTCTTCGATCTCCAGTCTTCTCGTCCAGGTGGCACCACGTCGACGGATCTTTAAACGGGCTCCCGCCTCTGAACCGAGGCAACTTGGTCGTCAAGTTTGCTAAAAGAGACAACCAAGATATTGTAGAGAATGAGTAGAACACTTTGTCTCGTTACGTCCAAAGCTATGGACGAACGGTTAATGAAGTTGCCTTTTGGATCGGGTGGAAATGTGAAATGAGTATCTATCAAATTTCCATACACTTAAACTCTCATCTTTTTTCTCTCAAGCAACCATAACCATCACATGAGAGGGGGCCGGCCACTTATAGATGAGGGGGAGGTGAGTGTAGGACGGGGAAGGTGACCACAAGGAATAAAAGATCAAGTAGAAATATCTTAGCACAAACAAAACTCCATTAATGTAAATGACACCTTGCAAAGAACATTAAATGCACCATTAAAGCTCTAATGACTCACTAGCCTCATCACCACTTCTAGAACCTTCTAGAAGCATAACTCACCCTCATGACTCACCCAAGAAGAAAAGATAAATCCGTCTTTAACCAAATGTTAAAGACGGGCGATAGAAAACTGGAAACTGGCAACTTCCAAAAGTGATCCGGAAACGAATTTCAGGATAACCCCGTAATGGTATAAATATACCCGCATTTGTATTACGACCGAATACAAATGCATCTGAAACAAAGATATTATATCTACACAGTATAATACTCGGATCCGGCTTAAACCAAAGCCGACCAGTATTATCTGCCCGAAAAATGATACGTGCGAAAATGCACGTGCATTTTCCGAACCCTGCCATAAAATCATACGGCCTCTACAACATTTCGCCCGAACTTGGGAAAGTGTCTGTGGGGGACTCTAATGATTCATCAACACACTGGCACTGTGTATAATCTCTAGCACATCAGAGGTACAAGCTGTACGTAACGGTTGCCTATGTATTGATTGGAAGGGAAGCTGACGAGCGAACTCATCCATAAACCCTACTGAGCCTGACAGTGACAATATTCGTACAGTCCGGTCCGTTCATCTAAAGAGTATCGCATATCGAGTCTAGAGGGTTGGATAAAGTCAGACCCCTAATAACGCGATAAATCGTGTCGGCATGAAGCCCATCACCACCTGAGAAACTACTGATCCAAATCAGTAATTCTCCACTACCTCGGCCGAGGAATTCTAGTGATGGCCACCCGTGCACTGTGCGACATCAACCCCCAATAACGGGAGAGACGAATCCCCGACGATTCGCTCACTGCCTCCATGTGGCTCGGGACTGTACCCAAAAAATACCTGTTTGCACGACTCCTTTGAGCCGTGGTAGGGTAGAAATCAAAGCACAGTGGGAACTGACACGAGACAAATGACGATCTCAGGTCGACAGAATAACCTGTACACATGTCACCAGGGAACTGCTATCTGACGATATGTATAATACCAACTAGCATGCTCCCGGCGAGTCCTGTCCGGTGTACTCATAACCTAATGAGCATCTGTATACATCTTAGGTGAACCAACTGACACCAGTGGCTTGTGAGACCGGCCACCGCCCTTCGTCGGGGTCTCGACTCTATACACCAGTCTACTCTGGAGTATCGATGCCCTGTCTCGAAACTCCCACGACTAGGGACACTTTAAGGATATGCTTACAGACCCCAGCTCCTACGTATATGATCGCCATCATACTGCTGGCAGTCAAGTAAGAATCCTATGGGCTCTATCAACATGCAATAGCGAACTAAAGTATGTATATGATGATAAAGACAAACCAGATAGCATACTATCATCTCGAGCAAGACTGTCATATCGGTATAGGTCCTGCCTTAATCATTGCAATCACGTACCTGCGATCCAATAATTGACTTTGAGGGCACTATCTCCAACTTTATCAACATGTGAGAGCAAGACAGTAAACTAATACAAGTCGACATATTTAGACAAAGTGAAACCAAATAGTATACTATCATGTCGAGCAAGAAAGTCCTCTCTATATATATCCAAGCATCCACTATAATATACATCATATGTACAACAATGGCCTCTAGGGCATATATATAACTAACAATCTCCCACTTGCACTAAGGCCAACTATTGTAGTATCTCATACCCAACATCCCGAAGAGTCTCTCAAATTGTATCTGGGGTATAGCCTTCGTGAGTGGATCCGCAGTGTTGTCCTTCGTGTCAACTCTCCTGACCTCGATCTCGCGGCGATCAATTATCTTTCGGATCAGTTGATACTGCCTCAGAATATGTCTGGAGTTCTGATGGGACCTGGGTTCCTTGGCCAAAGCCACAGCTCCATTGTTATCACAATACAAAGGTATTGGTTGCTCAATGGATGGAGCCACACCAAGTTCAGTGATAAGCTTCTTAATCCAGACAGCCTCTTTGGCAGCATCGTTGGCAGCGATGTATTTAACCTCCATCGTCGAGTCTGCCGCTGTTTCTTGCTTGGAACTCTTCCAACAAACCGCCTCTCCATTTAAGGTAAAGACAAATCCCGAGTGCGACTTAGAGTCGTCCTTATCATTTTGGAAGCTCGAATCGGTAAAGGACTCCACCTGGAGTTCTCCATTACCATACACCAAGAACATCTCCTTAGTCCTTCTCAAGTACTTGAGAATGTTCTTCACAGCTATCCAGTGATTCTCTCCAGAATCTGCTTAATACCTACTCACTACACTTAGTGAGTATGCTACATCGGGTCTGGTATATAGCATCGCATATAAGATAGTGCCTACTGCCGAAGCATAGGGTATCCCTTGCATGCGAGCTCTCTCTAAATCAGTCTTAGAAGACATCTCTTTGGAGAGAGTGAGTCCAGAGATCGTGGGTTGGTTCCCATGCTTGGATTCTTCCATATTAAACCTCTTTAGTATGGTGTCAATGTACCTGGATTGGTACAATCCTAGTATCCTTTTAGATCTATCTCGATAGATCTTAATCCCCAAAATGCAGGAGGCATCACCTAGATCTTTCATTGAGAATCTATGTGATAAGAAGAGCTTGACCGAGTGCAGCATAGGAACATCATTTTCTATCAAGAGTATGTCGTCCACGTATAATACGAGGAAGACAACCTTACTCTCTGCAACTTTCTTGTAAATACAAGATTCATCTACGTTTTTTATGAAGTCAAACTCTTTGACTACTATATCAAAACAGATGTTCCAACTCCGCAATGCCTGCTTTAACCCGTAGATGGATTTAAGCAGCTTACACACCTTTCCGCTGCTCCCACTATCTACGAAGCCCTCTGACTGAGTCATGTACACGCACTCCTTTAAATCACCATTTAGAAAGGTGATCTTAACATCCATCTGCCAGATTTCGTAGTCATGGTATGCAGCAATGGCAAGCAGGATCCGGATGGACTTAAGCATAGCCACTGGAGAAAATGTTTCGTCATAATCCACATTTGGTCGTTGACGAAAACCCTTTGCAACAAGTCTAGCTTTGAAAGTCTCAACTTTCCATCTACACCAAGTTTCTTCTTAAAGATCCATTTGCTCATAATGGGTTTTACCCCTTCAGGAGCAACTTCCAAAGTCCATACTTTGTTGGTTTACATGGATTCTATCTCAGATCGCATTGCATCCAGCCATTTCACAGAGTCCCCACTCGTGATGGCCTGTTCGAAACTAGTCGGGTCATCATCTTCCATGATACAATCCTCGCTCCCACCGTCTACGAGAAAACCGTAGTATCTCTCAGGTGGATGAGGAACCCTACTAGATCGACGAAGAGGCTGGGGTTCGTTGGAAACTACCGAATCCTCTGGTTCCACCAAATCTTCTGTTGTAGTTTGTGGTGCTGGAACTTCTTCCATCTTTACCTCCTCACCACTAATTTCTTTTACAAGAAATTCCTTTTCTAAAATGGTGGCATGTTGAGCAACAAACACCTTTTGTTGTTCACCGTGGTAGAATAGATATCCATATGAATTACTTTGATATACCACAAACTTACAAAGAATTGATCTTGCCTCGAGCTTGTCCGGATTTTTCTTTTTAATATTGCCCGGACATCCCTATATCTTAACTCATTTAAGAGATGGTCTCTTCCAATTCCATATCTCATATGGAGTGGTAGGCACTTATTTGGTTGGAACTCTATTCAATAGATATATGGCTATCTCAAGCGCATACCCCCAAAAGGAAATAGGCAACTCAGCAGTGCTCATCATAGAGCGCACCATATCTAATAGTGTGCGATTTCTCCGTTCCGATACACCGTTGTGCTGTGGTGTATAAGGAGGAGTAAGCTGAGAGAGAATCCCACTCTCTTTTAGATAGTCCAGAAACTCATTGCACAAGTATTCTCCTCCTCGATCAGATCGAAAGATCTTATACCTGTTTGGTTCTCGACTTTGTGCTTATATTCTCTGAATTTCTCAAAGGCCTCAGACTTGTGTTTCAACAGGAACACATGTCCGTATCTTGAGAGATCGTCAGTGAATGTAATGAAGTACGAGGCACCATTTCTAGCATGTGTAGACATGGGACCGCATACATTACCATGTACCAGTCCCAAGAGTTCCGTAACTTTTTCTCCGTGTCCACTAAACGGAGTTTTGGTGATCTTGCCTTTGAGACACGACTGGCAAGTGTCATAAGATGAAAATTCGAATGGATTCAAATATCCATCCTTATGCAACTTAGCTAGTCGTGTCGCATTGATATGACCTAGTTTACAATGCCACAAGAAGGATTCGTTCATTTCCGAACTCTTTCTCTTGTGTGTGTTCTGTACATTAAGAACTGTAGTTTGATTTAGAACGTATATGCCATTATTTAACGAGCCTGATCCAATCAACTTTTGATTTAGGAAGATGTTCATAACATAATCCTGTACTACAAAACTATATCCCTCTTTACTTAATAAAGAAACTGATATAAGATTGCATATCAGGGTCGGAATGTAATAGCATTCGTTCAGAATCAATGTATTACCATTTGGTAATACAAGGTGATATTCGCCAACTGCTTTGGCTGCAACATCTGCACCATTCCCTACTCTTATGGAATGATCACCCTCTTCCAGTTCTCTAACTTTACGTAGCCCATGTAACATATTACATATATGGGATCCCGATCCGGTATCTAATACCCAGAACGTAGAGTGGACTGAGAAACAGTTCTCGATAATAAATACACCTGAAGAAGATGCATCAGCATGCTTATTCTTTGTTTTGGCGGCATGAGAATCCAGATATTTTCCTATTCCTTGCTCGGACTTATAACAATTATAAGTTGGAGCGGGGCCTATGTTCCCCTGCTTAGTATAATAAGCGGGTTCAGTCAATACATCCATATTATTATCTTGATTAAGGCCTGACAGGGTCGCTACCTGGAGAGAGAGAGAGAAGGAAACACTTTAGCGTATGCTCCTGCAAGATTATATTGGTTATTATCTTATCTAATCAGGATGGCTCCCACTGTTTTCATCAAATCTTCCTTCAAACCCTAAAAGGTAAGACCAGCCGGGATTAATTACACCTTACAAGTTCATCAATCTTTCAGCCAGGTCAGTGTTGGTACTTTGAGGGAGGTTCTTCGTACTTTCGCACGGACCTAATTAAAATAAACCTTGTTTTCCCAGAGGCATAACCCCGTTAGCACCTTTCTAGACACCTACTTGATCGGCTAATTGTCATGTGTAAAACTCTCCCAGGAGTAACTCTTACCCGCAGTGGGTATCAGGATTCAACTATCTCATAGAAGGTATGCAATCTCATTGCAAATTTCAACACTTGAAATTCCCGATAATATTTTTGCTCCTAGCTACTTATGACCTTGGTTAAGGTCAACAAATCATAAGTGCTAGCCAAGTTCAACCCGTTATTTCCTAATTGAATTAAACCCACCCGTACGACCCTTGGCTAAGGTCAACAAAGTCATACGACTACCCCAACTCAATCACATCTCATATTTTAGCAGATAAACACTAATTAGCTACCGTACACTACGCCTTGGCTAAGGTCAACAAACGCATCATGATTTGTACGAAAAGGTTGTGTTTGTAGTAGTTAACCGCAATCAATAACGGTGTCGCGTGTAGCTAGACCGAGATGAGTACGGGTCGTCCTCTGGGAAACGTGGAACCTTCTATTCTTACTTTAGATGTGTTGACAAAGAGTGGAGGGATAAAGAATATTGTAGAATGGTTTCTAGATCTACGTTAAACAAGAGTGTAAAATATAGATCTAGATTATTTCAAGGATGTAGTTAATATAATAAGGGGGCTTGTAGGGTTCGTTAGGATTTAGTAGTTATGGACGATTAATTAAAAGTTACCCTTTTTATCCATTAATAGATTTAAAACTAGAACGACGGTGATGCGTGTAGATTAGGGTTTCTGGAGGGAAAAGGAATCCCACTCTTAACCCTTATATCGACACGGAACTCCGTTCATATCTAGCCCTTACCAAAATAATCATTAATCTAAACTCTAATCGCGGTCGGAACTAGCAAAGAATTGTTAGCGCGCCCGATTAGGATGTTAAAGATTATTTTGATAAAGTTCATAAACTTTATAGGACTTAAAAAGGGTTTAGGGATTTTTATCGTCCATTAGCCTACCCTAATCCTACGAACCCTAACAAGCAGAGAATTACTCGCGCATGTTAGGAGAAAAAGAGATGGAAAGAAATTGCATAATTAAACTACGAAGAAATAGAATAAGAAAAAGAAAGCTACCTTTATTAATCAACAATATTCATTACACTTTGATTTCTTAGAAAATGATTACAAAGACTAGTTTGCTTCTCGGTCTCTTCCAAGGAGGTAGACGAACAGTTGATGACCAGCCTGGATGCGTGAGCCGTCTTGGACTTCGTGATCGTGTCGGCTTGATAGTTTTTCCAAGAGGCTCTCGGTGCCTTTTTATAGTGCAAAGCCAGAATCATTTGCTTCCATATTAGGTAAAATTCATCATAGATTCACCATAGAAAATTTCACCCTCCAAATCCTCCATCATGCCGCGGATCCGCGGCCCAAGGGGCGGTATGGCCGCGGATCCGCGGCCGTTTAATCACGTCCTTTGATCAAATTTTGGGATGTTTCTCTATGTGACATTTGGACTTCTATGGAACTTTTGTATCTTTAAAATCTTCTCGTGGTTGCTGCCAGACTTGGTCTTCAAGTTTTGATTCTTAATTAGGCAAGTCTTCTTCAATAAATTGATCTCCTTGATTCTAGTCTTGAAAAATTCTGCACACCTTGGAAAAATTCTGCACAACAACTCAAATAAGATTTAGTAGAGTTTGTTCTACTAGGATTTGGTCAATGATATTATTTGCATATATTTTCCTACCAAATGCTAATTATAATATATTAACACATGGAAAAAAGTTTTTTTACACATAAACCCTCATATGTATGATATATTATAATAGAGTCCTTTTTAATATGAAAATGGTGGGAAAAATGTAATACAAATGTGCAGTTTTATCAACTGAACAAATACCCCCAAACTTATCTTTGATCGTCCCGAGCAAACTAGTTTATTCAAGAGGAGAAAAAGAAAGGAGAAAACTAAGCACACTTTCGTAGGCAACACGATTGCACTAAGCACGTGCAACAAGCCGTTAAACCTCTAGGTGTCCCTAGTAGGAGGAGTGTTGTCTCCTGAGGGTTTTCAGCGGATTGCACCCACAAAATCCCATAACAAAAGAGAGATAGTGAAATTTACATATAAAGATAAGAACCATAAAAGAAAGACTTTGAAAATAAGAGTTTCCAACTACACTAGCTTTTCAGTCGTCATGAGCCCTATCTTAATAGTCATGAAAAAATGTTAGAAATCACATCATCCCTCAATAAAACATCGTCTTTATTCTTCATTCCTACTTTTCGTCCAAACATTGATCATATGCCCCTACGTGTCTGTATAGAACATCCCTACACTCGGAGAATTCAATTCAAGCTATCATACTCTTTTCTATCTACCTCAGTACTTTTTAACTTGATGAATATTTAGATTTGCTCACACATTTTTATGCGACCGTTAATACTTCTTGAGGTACTAACCGACCGATTACTCATGTACTTGCTGATTAGGTGATAATATTTTCCTCGTCTTGCACCACCTAAGGCTTAGCAGTGACTCCCAAACCAGTTGGTCTAAGGCACTAGGTGATGAAGCACCCTCGCTATATTTTTTTATTGCTGCCTTGGCGATAACAAAACCAGTGTTCATTTTTCTTTTCACCATTTTTATATTTTCTTCATTTTTTTATTTCCTTCATACTTTGGCTTTTAGACAAGAGCATTTCAAGGTATCCTCTACTATCCCAAGTTTCAAGACGTGTGTAAGTGCATATAGCAGGGTATCAACGTTCAAATGTTTGGCTTCCAGAATAGAAACTATTTTTCAGACTTATTTTTATTCTCAGATTAGTGACTTCCTTCATCTTACTAACTCTTGGGACAACAGCTCATAACTACTTATTACTAGTTCGTTTAAGAAAACTTCTAATTTTCTTGGTTTTCTTAAACTATTCCTATCTTTTGGATGTAATTTTTCACTTTCTACTCTTTTATTATCAAAAATTTTTTGTTCTTAAATATAGTATAATGCAAAGTATAAGCACAAACCTCCCCCAAACCTGTTTACAGCAGTGTCCTCACTGATGTCATCCGTTAAGCTCAAAAACCTGTAGACTTTGGAGCAAATTATTAATGGGGGCAAGAATATATGAAAGTGAAAATCCTCCCCCAAACTTATTTTTGGCTCACAATTTTGTAAAAATCATTTTCTTTCAAGAGCCAAAATATACCAACCCCCCCCAAACTTGTGTTAAATAATGTTAAGCAATTAAAATCATTGGGGGGTAAAGTTATTGGTCAAAGTAAAGCCTTACAAAGACCAAAAGTCAACACCAACCATTCAAAAATTTTATCGATGAAGCACCAAGGTTGGTGGAAGAACATGTCACTTTTCGACGTGAAGAAGTGGGGAGGTGATAAGAGGTGTGATGGAAAAGGATTGCGTCTCAATTTGGAGAGACGACACAGTGATAGTAATGATGGATTACTCGCATTATCATGATTGTCCAGAAGAAGGGGTGGAGGTTCAATTTCTTTACCTTGGAGTTGATTCGTCTCAACACCCGTGTCTTGTAAAAATGCGAGTTCATCAGCGAAAATTTCCTCTAAGCTTTCATCGATACCCCGAAGAATAATGTCATCAGAAAAAATGGGGTGATCGTCTGACTCTATAAAAAGTTCTTCATCAGCGTTAGATATTGACCCGGACAACTCGGTGGAAGAGTACATTGTTGGGTCAAACAACAACATATGAAAAGAGTCAGTATCATGAGGTTGATCAAATTCGCTGCTGTCGACATCCATTAATTCGACAGAACACACATGAGCATAGGGTTCGGAGGGTTCACTTCCCAACTTGTAAATGTTAAGCTCAATTGACTTCTTTCCAAAGGATAAGATCATAGAGCCGTTTCTACAATTGATTACTGCGTTGGAAGTGGCCAAAAAGGGTCGACCGAGTATCACCGGAATTTGATTGCGTGGATTTGCCACAGGTTGTGTATCTATAACGATAAAGTCTACAGGGAATATGAATTCCCTGACTTTGATTAACACATCCTCTAGCTCACCCCTAGGTTGGGTGATAGATCGATCGGCCATCTGAAGAGTGCAATGCGTAGGTTTTAACTCTCCGATCTCTAATTGCTCATAAACAGAATACGGAAGCAAGTTAACACTCGCACCTAAATCGAGTAGAGCACGATTGATATTTTTACCCCCAATAGAAATAGAAATTGTAGGACTTCCGGGGTCCTTTCGTTTCTTGGGTAGTTGTTGTGTAAAAGCAGTGCTCACATTACTCGCAAGGAAAACTTTTTTAGGTACTTGAACTTTTCTCTTCCTAGTGCACAAGTCCTTTAGGATTTTCGCATATGACGGAACTTGTTGAATAGCATCTAGGAGAGGAATGTTTATGTTAACTTGCTTAAAAATTTCCACAATCTTCTCCATTTGTGGACTTGGTCTGTTGCCCCTTAACCTGTTTGGATAAGGTGCTTCATCAATAAGGGTTTGGTCCAACATTGGAGAGGATTGTGGGGACGGATTCGTTCCCAAAACTGGAGTGGGAATCGACTTAGATAGATTTGGCGAAATGGGCGAAGGGTTCGAGCCTTGGGGAAAACGGAGAATAGGCTCGGGTGAAAGTGGAAGACTAGACGAATTAGGGGAAGAAGAAGAAGCTGGGGTATCACTGGTGTTACTAACATCATCACATTGCTCACCCACTCGGTTATTCAGCACTTTTCCCGATTTCAACGTAGTAACGGCATTCACATTATGATTTTGTGAATGGCCAGGATTCGGTAGGGGTTGAGATGGGAGTTTCCCTTTCTCTCTTGCACTCATTGCGGCGTTTAACTGTGCGATTTGGTTTTCTAATGATTTAATACTCTCACCATGGGAGGCGGAGTTTTTCGTTATGGTATCAATAGAAGACCTCATCTCAGCCGAAAATTGCATGGATTGTTTCATGAACATATCCAAAGTTTGTGCAAGTGAGTTGTCAGTACCGGCCACTTGTGGTGTAGAAATGTTGGCCGGATTTTGGAAATTCTGTGACTAAAAGGGGGGCTGATTCTGTGGTTGTGGTTGCTGTAGAGGAGGTCTTTGATAATTGCTTTGTTGGTTTTGGTTCCAAGCAAAGTTAGGATGATTCCTCCATCCTTGATTGTACGTGGAAGAATAAGGGTCGTTCCTAGGTCGCTGCTGAAAAACAGCATTAGCTTGAAACGATGCATTCATAGGACATTCTTCCGTTAAGTGTGAAGGATCCGAACAACAACCACAGACGGTCTTAGGAAGCGTAACCTGATTTAGGGAGAATGATGAGAACTTGTTTTCAATAGCGTCGAGTTTCTTCTGTATCGCTGCCATTTCGGTTTTTACTGCGATCGAAACATCGAGCTGGTGAATACCTCCCTTAGTTGAAGGTGGTCTTACGCTTTCCCACTGCAACGCGTGTTCAGCAAGGTCTTCCAGATATTTCCATGTTTCACCGTCATCTTTAGACATGAAATTGCATTGACACATTGTTTCAAGCATCTGCTTTGTCGCTGGATTAATGCCCTCATATATAATCCGACATAAATCCCATCTTTGTATTCCGTGATGGGGGCATTGGACAAGCAGATCTTTGAAACGTTCAAAGCACTTCCAAAATGGTTCATTGGGAAGCTGGGTGAACTGGTTGATCTCGCTCCTAATATGGGCAGTCTTATGGTTTGGGTAAAACTTCTTAAGAAATGCTATGACGAATTCATCCCAATTAGTGATAGAGTGTGCGGCAGTATTGTAAAGCCATTTTTCTGCCAAGTCGCACAGTGTGAATGGAAGAAAACGTAAGCGCATAGCATCTAAAGTCAATTGTGAAGTACCTATCATTGCGCATACGTTTTCGAATTTAGTGATGAAAACGTACGCGTCTTCTGACTCAAGCCCGTGAAATTTGGGCAGCAGATTGATATAGTGGGGTTTAATTTCGAAATTATCCCCGTTAGGTGGTGGAAGAGATAGACAAGTAGGAAGAGGACCACGGATAGGATAGCATCTCTCTTGGAGAGAGATGCGCGGTGGATTTTGCACACCTACGGGCGGTGGCAGCGTGGTGTTATATTCTGATGGAGTGCCGTCCATCTCGGTCGTGTGTGGTGGGGGAAAAGAAGATGAAGAAGTACCGACTTTGGCGTCGATAGCAGGAACGCGGACAAGACGGGCACTAGGATCCCGTGTCCAGCCGAGTATGCACTAAGCGAGTTTAGTGCAGGTGGCAGCATGTGTGTGATTTTAAAATTGGTTTGTTTTGAAAAAGTGGGACACAAGACAAATCACTCTAAAATGCACAAGCAACCCTAGAACTAAGGTCACCTAGGTCCAGTCTCTAGACCGCTCCTAGACTTCCAAAGGACAAGCCGCAGGATCAATCCTCTACCGCCTCCATACTACCGTTGTAGCCAGGTAAGTGCCAGGTAAGTGGGAAGGAACCACGGTAGTGGGCCTAATTAAAAACCACTAGCCTTTGACACACTTGCCTAGGCACTACAAAAATAATGCGGATAAACGATAGATTAGCCACGACCTTCCTCTGTCCTTATTGAGCGCGACAGTCCTTAGAGTCTGGTCTAGATATTTTTTAAATTAATGAATGGTTGATCTAGATGCTCGGTTTGTGATTTGTGGGGCTTAGGAAGGGTGATGAAATCCCCACCTAATCTTGATTTGGTCTTTGCCCCTTAAAGTCCGTATTAAAATATGCAAAACAAAACCAATCACAAAACTTTTGCAAAAAGATTTTTGAGCGGCCCAATTTTGCAAAGAATCCTGCAGAAAATAGATTTTATTGGATTTGAGGGGAGAGAGAAGGAGTTGAGAATCTTACCAGAGAGTTCTGTAGCCCTAATCCCTTTAACCTGCCGCGATTCCGCCGCCGGAAGCACCTTTATGCCGCGGTTCCGCCGCGTGGCAGAAGGATCACTTGATGAAATTTTTTGTATAGCCTTCTGTGCTCCTCTGGATCTCTAAAAATGTCTCTGTTTCCTATTTTCCTTGATTCTGTAACTCCAGATCTCCTTGCAAAGATTCACGCACAAATCGTCAAATATGCAATTTGCAGTTTTGTTTTAATAATGATATGAATCGTCTAAGAATTCAACACAAATAATAAGAATAAAAAATTACGCATGTATCCCCGGCAACGGCACCATTTGATTTGTACGAAAAAGTTGTGTTTGTAGTAGTTAACCGCAATCAATAACGGTGTCGCGTGTAGCTAGACCGAGATGAGTACGGGTTGTCCTCTGGGAAACGTGGAACCTTCTATTCTTACTTTAGATGTGTTGAGAAAGAGAGGAGGGATAAAGAATATTGTAGAATGGTTTCTAGATCTACGTTAAACAAAAGTGTAAAATATAGATCTAGATTATTTCAAGGATGTAGTTAATATAATAAGGGGGCTTGTAGGGTTCGTTAGGATTTAGTAGTTATGGACGATTAATTAAAAGTTACCCTTTTTATCCATTAATAGATTTAAAACTAGAACGACGGTGATGCGTGTAGATTAGGGTTTCTGGAGGGAAAAGGAATCCCACTCTTAACTCTTATATCGACACGGAACTCCGTTCATATCTAGCCCTTACCAAAATAATCATTAATCTAAACTCTAATCGCGGTCGGAACTAGCAAAGAATTGTTAGCGCGCCCGATTAGGATGTTAAAGATTATTTTGATAAAGTTCATAAACTTTATAGGACTTAAAAAGGGTTTAGGGATTTTTATCGTCTATTAGCCTACCTTAATCCTACGAACCCTAACAAGCGGAGAATTACTCGCGCATGTTAGGAGAAAAAGAGATGGAAAGAAATTGCATAATTAAACTACGAAGAAATAGAATAAGAAAAAGAAAGCTACCTTTATTAATCAACAATATTCATTACACTTTGATTCCTTAGAAAATGATTACAAAGACTAGTTTGCTTCTCGATCTCTTCCAAGGAGGTAGACGAACAGTTGATGAACAGCCTGGATGCGTGAGCCGTCTTGGACTTCGTGATCGTGTCGGCTTGATAGTTTTTCCAAGAGGCTCTCGGTGCCTTTATATAGTGCAAAGCCAGAATCATTTGCTTCCATATTAGGTAAAATTCATCATAGATTCACCATAGAAAATTTCACCCTCCAAATCCTCCTTCATGCCGCGGATCCGCGGCCCAAGGGGGGTAAAGCCGCGGATCCGCGGCCGTTTAATCACGTCCCTTGATCAAATTTTGGGATGTTTCTCTATGTGACATTTGGACTTCTATGGAACTTTTGTATCTTTAAAATCTTCTCGTGGTTGCTGCCAGACTTGGTCTTCAAGTTTTGATTCTTAATTAGGCAAGTCTTCTTCAATAAATTGATCTCCTTGATTATAGTCTTGAAAAATTCTGCACAACTTGGAAAAATTCTGCACAACAACTCAAATAAGATTTAGTAGAGTTTGTTCTACTAGGATTTGGTCAATGATATTATTTGCATACATTTTCCTACCAAATGCTAATTATAATATATTAACACATGGAAAAAAGTGTTTTTACACATAAACCCTCATATGTATGATATATTATAATAGAGTCCTTTTTTAATATGAAAATGGTAGGAAAAATGTAATACAAATGTGCTGTTTTATCAACTGAACACATCACGAATACTAACTAGTCTCTATCTGAAATGACGGAGGGCTACGATAGGTTTTTCAGAAAACCTTTCACGTAATGAACTTGATATCGTTGTAGAAACAAGCGATTTGGAAAAGGAGTGTTTTTGTTTTTACTATTTTTGCTAAAGAGATCACTCCCGGTGAAGGGATCTCGGCTCTTTCCTTATCGAATAAGGTGCAGGATATTTCACAAATACTGCTATGCAAAGCAAGAACTGTAGAAGCAGTCAAAAACATAACCGAGTGAGTTGTAGTATCTGCTAGTTTCGCTAAAGAGGTCACTCCCGGTGACGGGATCTCGGCTCTTTCCTTATCGAATAAGGTGCTGGATATTCTACAAGGAATACCGCTATGCAAAGCAAAAAATAGAGCTACCCTTTTTATAAATTTGATTCTACAATATCTTTTAGGTTTCTTTTATTTCATTAATATCATCAATGAATCCCATAATTTATGCTTCCTAAGCATCACAGATGAAACGAAAATACATCGTACACTTATGCTATCCGCATTCGCCACTGTGTCCCGTTATGCACCGTTAGGTTACTTAACTAACGGCATACCGGGATGGGACTAGCGCGGGTGCAAAACATAAGCAACGTTTATCATATATCATATATACAATAATAAAAAATTCGTCTCACGCATATAATATGATCACATCACAGTATATCAGCAGCAGAAGAAACATATGAAATATTGGATATATTAGGAGGTCTGTGTTTTATTTTGAGCCTGTATAAAACACGGATTCCACGGTCGCGATGAATAGCCAAACTCACATCTCTAGACCCCTACGAGAGCGGCAAGCAACCCTATCAATTCTAGGGTTAGGAGACCCGGTCTCGACTCCTCGAGATGGCCTCCCACTGGACCCTAGAACCCGGTTACTTGTGCTCTCCTCCTTGGGTCTATCCTAATGCGGAAAAGTAAATAATATGCAATGGTGACATCATCCTCAACCCGGAAGTTCCCCAATAAAAGAATATTACATACAATGAATTTTACATGAATGAAAATAAGAACTCTCATCTCACATAAAACTCCCAGCTATTCAGAACACGGCGATCCAATATAACATATCACAGCAACACATAACATCACATGTCATCAACGTAAGTAAATATGCGTATTCCAATTGTCGTTGACATATAGCAACGAAAACGGCGATATACCACATATTACACTTACGGTCACAGAATAGAAAGTGTAAAACTACAATATTTGGAATCCACAATCACCTTAGACGTAAACCCGAAATATCACATATTACAGATTTCATGCCTAATTATATGAATTCCACATATTGTATCACATTACAGAAAAAGCTAGACGATGTTAAACTTTTCGATCGAATCAACAAACACCCAAAGCTTACTAAAATGCTCAACAGTTGAGCATAGTTTAGAAGTATCCATCACATGCCACAGTAGTAGTGAACCAGCCGTAGAAGGGTCAACCAATGCCTCACTTGTGGCACCGCTAAACCACCACAAACCCTAAGGTTTAGAGACGGTTTTGATGGTCCCAAAATCGAGTTAAGGTTTTGTTCTTCTAGAGGGTTTACCACATCACTTGCACGATATTTGAATGTTCTTAACTACGAAAAATATCCAACTCTTGAAACATTTCAGCAAGGGAAAAAGTCGGTATTTGATATCCGATTGAACCTTTTAATAACGTCTAAAATAACCGAAACAGAAAACTAGAATTTCGAATACGAAACACTCCGAATTTGTCAATGCAGTAAATTAACATCACATGTAATTTCAGCAAAAATAAAAAACACCATAATTTCCAAAACCCCAGAACCTGGACCACACCACAAAACCCAAACCCTTTCCCCATGGAAAAACCGGCGTCGCCGAAATCCCTAGCCTCGTCGCCGGCCATCCTCCGAGCAGGGGGGTGAGTTTTGCGCTGTGTTCATAATGTATCTTATACATCATTCTGCAATTGTTAAAAAAAAATTTTGACACCTGAAAAATTTCGACAGAAACTAGGGTTTTTTGTCGGGTGTTTCGGAGTTGTTTGGGTTTCGTAATTCTATACTTATCCGTCTAATTCTCTAGCTAGGCTCTGATACCACTGTTGGGATACCTACAATGGCAGCAAGGTTTCGGGAGGCATCACACATGCCAAGTTTAAATTTTTTCCATTCTATATAACCCAAACACAAGATCTTTAACTAGAGAATCAAACAAAACATCGTAGTAAACAACTTTACTTCTAAGAGTTAGGGATTACAACCTTTGTAGTCCGTTCCTTCGCTTCACAAGCTCCGAGTTGAGGTCTCTTCGCCGCGATCATCATTAACCCGGACTCTTGAGAGGCTCCATGAGGTGAATGAGGCATCTTGCTTGAAGTCTTCCTTTTCAAAGATGATCTACCTTGAAGCAACACTAACCCAAGCTCACACTTCTCTAATGAGGTATTAGTGAACTGAACACCCTAATCTAAGTGGCTAGAATAGATGAGAATGATGCAGTAGGAATTTTGCTCTCTTTTGTTTTCTTTATCTCACTTAAAATCATCACAAAACAAAAAGCTAGTGAAGCTTTTCCAAGAGAGGTAGAAGAAGAAGAAATTTTTTATAATGAATAATGAATTGTTATATGAGGTTAGAAATGCAACCAAGATTAAGAATGAGAAGCTTAATCCATATAGAGAATAAACCATAGGCTAGGGTTCAATGGTTAGGTTAACAAATATCTAGATATTATCTAAAAGGTTGATTAAGTCAACACTTCCAAAATATCTCATTTTAGATCCACCATTTAGAATTAACCTAAAATGAATGTTAACCCTAATTGATACCCTAGCATGGTTTAATCTCAAAACCCTTATTGCATTTGTAACCCTAACATGTTACAATATTATATATCACATATATAATATATAATGTAACAAAAGAAAATAATACAATTAATATATATCGCATATACATCAATGTATTATCCAAGTAAGAAAAAGAATCAATAAAGTGAGCTTATATTAGTTAATGTAACTTAATATATCACATATATAATTATACATTAAATTATCGAATCAACACTTGATCCGATAACCCAGCTATATTAACATACAACCGACTAATATAACAAGTACCATTTTATCGAATCAACACTTGATCCGTTAACCCGCCTATATCACATATACCCGGCCGATATCACATATCGCGAGAATAGAATACGGTATCTCATATCGTATTAGTCTCGGTCCCGCACATATCACATATGTGCTCCTACTCCGTTTTGCTTGAGCCAGGAAACCACTTGTCACGATCCGAAAAGTACGGAACATGACCAGCACTTAAATTACGAAACGTCTCAAGGCGTACGTAATCTAAGTAAGCCAAAACCCAGAAATCCAATCCAAGTAAAGCAGTAGAGTGAAGGAAAACCATTTTAAAAGCAAGATATTTAACAACATAAGCTGAAATATGCATTTTTAAAATATTAAGTCTTTTCTAAAAATTTCGGCAGAGTTTCCTTTGTAAAAACTAACCCAAAATGGGTACAAACCTGATAAAGTATATATAATGAATAAAGGCATCCCTAAGCGGAAGCTAGCTCTTCGTCAATTGACGGTCACAACCACGCAAGCAATATAATATACAACGCCGAAGGGCGAGGATCAAACTCAGGATAAAAATCCAACATCATCAAGGAAATCAGAGGAAAACCATAAAATACAGCACACGACTCTAAGGTCGAAAGAATATACACTGGTCTTCTATGTCTATAAAATATACAAGTCTGGTTGATGGAGTTTTACTAGATACAACTAAAATAATAAATATACAAGGGTGGTCCTGATGCAAAAGGACCCACCTACCAAAGCAATCACCCGGAAGGAACAGCGTGCCAGCAAAACCGCAACGAAACCTGTGCGGCAAAACTTGCAAAAAACTGTGGCACAACAGGGGAGGGTTGCCAACTCGTGAGTAGAAAACATCTACGAGTAGAAATCGCATGCATAACGCTATTCTAGGTCATATCAGGTAATATCCTCAAATAAATATCCTGGTCTAGCTATGTATAAGTGTAATACTATATGCTCGTGTCAGTACCTCAGATAGCAACATATCATATACATGATGTATGAATGCATTACAAGTGAAACAGAATACATCATGAATGAGACACTGTTTTCTTTATTTTAATGAGATTTCTATATGTATATAAATCGCGCATCATCAATGAAATCGACAGATAAAACAGTGTCCAGTATCGACACAAAACATAAATCTCAGTATCTCAATACCTCAGGCTCCGGCTATCCGGACTGGCCTGTATCATCAAATCTGAATATCTCAGTGTCTCAAGTCTCAATGTCTCAATACCTTGGGCTCTGTCAGTCCGGATCGGCCCATATTATCAATCATACAACCACGAACGGTATCTTCCGGATATCCGCCGCGCCAGATAAAATCACCGGTAGGCAGTCTGTCCCTGCCGGGCTCATCGTCTACATCTCGAGCTTCTTGCCCCGGGGTACCATACCGGGTCCACCATGTACCCGAGAAGGTTCATCCAACTACTCGAATCGGGTCTCGAAAACATCTCAGAACCAAGAAAATATCATGGTGGACAATACTCAACATATCAAGGAAAACCACATTTTTCTATTTAAAATAATTCATCAGTTTTACGAAACTTTCACATGCGGTTTCCAAATCCAGAAAATATCAAGAATAATCCGAAATCATCAAGTCACCATGTCAATAACAATGAAAACCGGCATAAATCTCCATAATACTGCATAACCAATGAATACATGAATGCATCGGATATCATGCAATGAATGCAATAGTTAAACTAGCACATGAAAGCTATAACATATTGCAACTATCAACTTAGTAAGCTATGTCAAAGAATAGTATTTTCTAAAGTGTACGTGACATGGCAATTACCGATGATGATGTGTGTGAGTCGGCAAGCAAGTGCATGTGGAGCATACACATCATCGGTAATGGTGCTGGTGTCCTGACAACAGGGTTTCATGATGATTACAGATAACATATGTACAAGCATTCAATGCGATGAAACATCATGAAATGTACAGAAAGTGATGTAGTAACAACAACACTGAAAATATACCTACCCTATATACGAGTCATACAGTTTGGTATAAAAATATACTCACGATTCCCCACTTTTAGAAAAGAGTATGACTCGAGCCCAGTCAAAAGGGTAAGAGAATTCGCCTAAGTCTGAGTCGATCTATACATATATACCTAGTAGTCGGTGATCTCGCCTCAATAGTATCATGTACGATAAAATGTATATATGTGACATCCTCGAGTCAAGAGTGAGGATCTAACATCATCATCATATCTCGTACGGTAAATCTATCGTACGGCATCCCAAACCTGCGTACGGCATCCCAAAACCTGGGTACGGGTCAAATATCATACTTATCTCATTATTCATCTGATATCCACATCATCACATATCGTGAGCAGGGGATACTGATCTAAGTCTAGTACACTACTAATGTCATCAACAATATCATGATCTGGCTACTGATCTAAAGTCTCATACAATCCGATGTCATCAACACTTATCATCATATAGGAGTATACATCGCCCAAGCGATCCACTATAAGTATCTTAACATATCTTATCTCATATCTCGATCACATGTCAACTATCATATATATATATATATATATATCATCAACATAGTATTGTCGTCCAACGACCCGCTATAACATCATGACATATCTCGGTCACACATTAAATATCTCACGGTATCATGCCCGATCATATCGACTCATTCCCAAGTATCGTATAACATCCTCATCATCCAAGCATAAGAATACCAATATATAAGTGTCCCCAATACGCACAAGGGAGTAGATGTATGCGAGTATGTGTATGTGCGTGTATGCAAATCTTAACTCTAGGGTTTCGTGACTAAGAAATCGACTAAGGTCCTTTCATCCATTCTCGCTAACACTAACCCCTAATCTCCTAAAATTTCTTGCTAAGGTTCATATCACACCCTAACATATAAAAGTATATATATCATATCCCATCAATTCTCACAACTTTACGGGGGTGCTATACGCCATCCACCCGACTTCTCCCTATAGATATAGATCTACTCACCTTGCTTCTTGTGTGCCGATGCCGATGTCGCCATCTTCATCTTCAACGTCTCGACATCACGTGGGGTACCTACACATATAATCCAATCGCAAATGCATATTAAAATCACATCGGAAAACCAAAACGACACGCTAAAGGCCTATTGGTTAGAACCTATGGACCACGCCTTCAAAACCACCAAACAACTCTCGATATCGTCGTACAAATATCAAACTATCGAGTTAAAACCAAATTCCAAAAATCCAGAATTCAAAATACGCAAAACAAAACCCCGAAACAAAATAGTAACTCATGAAACTAGTCCCAGATTTTACCCTAGGCCAAATTATCCAATTTTGCATATGTGGAGGGTTTAGATTATAGATACTGGAGCCACAGACGAAGCACGAACAAAAATGGTAGGACCCAGGCCGCAAATTGCGGCCTCCTGGGTTAAATCTATAGCCAGGTTGGGGAGGTAGGGGCCAGGGTTTCAGTAGGGGGTCCTAGGTTGCCTGCACGCATCACTGTCCATGCTAAATAATTTTTCAGGTCCCCGAGTGTTAGCAGATTTCCAAATACCATCAAAATTTCACAGTTTTTATAATGTCGGGGTTTCGAAATTCGTATTCCGGGTTTATTCTATGGTTTCAGTCCAAGATAAAATCCCTACAGGGGTCATAAGGTCTCTACTAAGCTCAATTACACTTCACAATTCAACATTTCTCAAAACCCTCTCTAGGAATTTTCTAAGTTCACTAAACATCGATATATCGGTTCTAACTCACAATAGAATCTAAGGTGATGAAAAATAATAACAATGGTGCAAAATTACCTCAATTGGCAACTCAAAAATTTCTTGAGTTGCCCAAAGTCCTCAAAATTCGATTTTTCTTGGTCCAATGTGCTTTCCTTGAGCTTGTGCATGCTTTTTGTGAAAAGGAGATGGGCTTTTGGTGAATTTTGGTGATGAAGTGAGGCTTGAAGAGGGGGAGGGAGGAGGTGTTGCCATGAGAGTTGAGAGAGGATAGAAAAGATGAAGAAGATGAATGATGAATGGAAATGAAATGAGAGCCATGCTTGGTTGACCCCTCACCCCCTCTCTCTCATGCCCATCCCTCTTGCAATCATTGTGTCCCCTTTTGACTTTTTATTTTATTTTTTGTTCTGTTTTCTATTTATAAAGCCATGCATGATAAACATAAGGAAAAAAAGACATGATAGAAAAATGTAACAAGTGTGAACAATGTGACATGTGCATGACATGTATACAAAACACGCTTAATGCGCGATTAGCGATATCTAATCACGATTAGCGTTAAAAGTGCATATAAATAATCATAAAAATTCATAATTTGCATAAATCACATAAAACACCCTCTTTACAGTAATTTCCATAATTTTCCAATTTTTTCCCAATTTATCGGTATTTAATTATGCCGCCTTATTAAAATATTCAATATTTTATTATTTAATTATAAAAATTCCCAAAAATAATATTTTACTTTTCTGAAATGTTACAGTCTTCCCCTCTTAAAGAAATTCGGTTCCCGAATTTAAATTTAAACTCCCCCAATTTCTAAAACATTTCAGTAAAAGATCCAGTCGTCGGGGCTTCGAAATCATAAATACATAAAACGCATCGTAGCGCAATGCATGCGCATGGACAATGAGTAGATAACTCCAAATCAAAACTCCGTCAAGCATCCCGCAATCATCGGAGTCATGGTGAAGACACAAATGTCAAATCCAATACGAAAACCAATATGATATAAATCAAAGCTATACATATAAACATCCGAAGGAAATGCATGCCAACCCTTTCATGTTGTTGTGCGATATGCATAACACTGCACAGGGGCGGACGTCTATTGTAAGAAAATAATCATATATGCATATATCTTTTGTTTAATATTTACGTCCCGCCGTTTTTTGAAAATAATTTAGAAGGGTTCTCTTGTTTTAAACGTTTCGTGTCATATCAGACACGTAGGTAAATACTGAGACTATAGCTCCCTGTTGGGAAATCCCTTCGATAACTCTCAATGCATACAAAACATATCTAGGTAATGCCCTCTGACTAGTCCTTCTCAGTACGAAAACAAATAGCAATATCATAAATACGTACTGCTCCATAATGAATCAATCCCAAAACGTGCATATGAAAGCTACGTGCGTCTGGTGCGCACGGAAATCAAAATCCATGAATGTGTTATACATGTGCATAGAAATAACATCTAAGTGCAACGGATGTGCTGGAAACACCTGTCAGAGGAAACGTGGGTGCCTGACAGCAAAAAAAACAGGTGCATCTGATGTGCACGAAAAATCTCGATTTAGTGCATCTGACGTGCACCAAAATCGCATCAAGCGTCCAAGTATGCGCAAGAATCCAAATCCAGTGCACAAGGTGCACGAAAACAATACCAAATATCATAATTGAAATCGATGGTATATAATAAACCTCAATCCAATCAGGTATACCACGGTATAAAATCTTACAACCATGTGCATCAGCGTGCACAAAATCGAATCAAAATACTAAAAATATATGAAAACTATACCGAAAGCATAAGTAAAATCACATGCATACCATAGGCATGAAATCAAAATCAACATCAAGTGCAATAAATCTGCACAAATCATAACTCAACACAACGGTGTATAAAGCACATCTCAAGTGTAATAACTATGCACAAAATATAAATATCCAGTAGGTGCAACTATGGTGCACGTAAACAAATATCATGAAAGTCTGTCATCAACACTCAATCATGCGAATAGACCGCCAAAAATACTGAAATCAAGTATGGCGGAATAGTCCCGCTCAAGCACATCCTCTGAGAATCTCTGGCCAATTGTCATGATCACTCATAATATGTCTCGTCGACGATGCTGAACTCTGGCCTGCTTGTGTGCGTAAAATGACCACTCCTGGGTCCAAGTCTTCTCGTGCATTATTCCAGAAAGGTCCTGTTGAGGTCTCTCCCAAAATCCCATTTCTGCCGAACTGCCCGGAAGTCTTCGTCCTTTACTAAATCTGTTTCTTGTTCCGGAACGGTTGCATACTCATTGCGACTCCTTCTGGAAGATATATCCATATACAACGCCTCTGCATGCGTATCACATCTCTGATGTCGGTGGAGTGGAACGCCATCTCATCAAAATCTCGTACGAACCTCTTACTCCACCTTTCTCTACCGTCGACTGCTTCGGACTCGTCTCATCGTGGCTGCATGGACTGCGCTCCAACGGCTATACTTGTATCTGGAGTCTCCCAAGCATTGCATCCCACCACATAGCATCCGAATGAAGTCGAACCATTCGATCGATTAGTCAAAACCTTATAATCCCCCAAGAGCTCAATATCTTGGGTACGGTATAATAGTATCGAGTGCATACCACAGCATCAGTGGACCAGCCGTAAAAGGGCAAACCCAAGCCTCACTAATGGCACTGCGGAACTGCCACAAACCCTAAGGTTCAAAGGCTTTCACATGGTCATTATGTCGACTTAGGGTTTCATTCTTCTAGAGGGTCCATAGAATTGCTTGCATATCTTTCCGAATACTTTAAACTTGGAATATGGGTTTTTGACATTCGATCGCCTCTATCGACTCTCAACGTATCCGCGTGAAGTCGTCTCTATCTGGAATCAATCTATCTGATAATCTCGCACTGGGGTAAGCGAACGAACCACATGTCCTAGTCATTCATCCTCGGGTGACTAGCGACCTTCTATCATATTTCTAAGTACAACTCGTACTGCAATAGCTCCAACATCTGGGGCAATATCTCGTCGTTCGCAGCAACAACTGGCTCATTCGTCTGCACGCTGAACAGTGCCTCAATCATCATGAATAAGCGATATATCAATGGTCATCACATTAATGCTGGCCTCTATCAGTGGCTCAATCCTCTGGTGAAAATCCGCACGTCCGAGAAATCTCATAACAGCGATCCATCAAACGCTCATGGCGCGAGAACACAATAACACGGCGTATCTATGCAAATCGTATGTCTCTGGAATCACGCCCTGGTCAGTCCTCGTCCGTGACGAGCTCGTGCTGACCGCAACTCTAGCCGTAGCTCTCTCTGCCCGTAATCGTGGCAGCAAAACCATAAACCGATATCGATGAGGATAGATCATGAATGAATATAATGTTGTGCAAGGAAATGTACATCCTAAGGCTTCTTAAGCAGAGTAGCGTATCATAAATATGCCGCGGAACATACGTACGGTACGTTACTCTACTCAAGCTACCTACTCCATCAACCAAGGGTCATCCTACACTCCGAAGGTAAAACCGAACGCTCTGATACCAACTTTGTCACGATCCGAAAAGTACGGAACATGACCGGCACTTAAATTACGAAACATATCGAGGCGTACGTAATCTACATAAGCCAAAACCCAGAAATCCAAACCAAGTAAAGCAGTAGAGTGAAGGAAAACCATTTTAAAAGCAAGAAGTTTAACAACTTAAGCCGAAATATGCATTTTTAAAATATCAAGTCTTTTCTAAAAATTTCGGCACAGTTTCCTTTGTAAAAACTGACCCCAAACGGGTACAAACCTGATAAAGCATATATAATGAATAAAGGTATCCCCAAGCGGGAGTTAGCTTTTCGTCAATTGACTGTCACAACCACGCAAGCAATATAATATACAACGCCGAAGGGCGAGGATCAAACTCAGGATAAAAATCCAACATCATCAAGGAAACAAGAGGAAAACCATAAAATACAGCGCACGACTCTAAGGTCGAAAGAATATACACTGGTCTTCTATGTTTATAAAATATATAAGTCTGGTTGATGGAGTTTTACTAGATACAACTGAAATAACAAATATACAATGGTGGTCCTGATGCAAAAGGACCCACCGACCAAAGCAATCACCCGGAAGGAACAGTGTGCCAGCAAAACCGCAACGAAACCTGTGCGGCAAAACCTGTAAGAAACTGTGACACAACGGGGGTGAGTTGCCAACTCGTGAGTAGAAAACATCTACGAATAGAAATCGCATGCATAACGCTATCTTAGGTCATATCAGGTAGTATCCTCAAATAAATATCCTGGTCCAGCTATATATAAGTGTAATACTACATGCTCGTGTCAGTACCTCAGATAGCAACATATCAGATATATGATGTATGAATGCATTACAAGTGAAATAGAATACATCATGAATGAGACACCATTTTCTTTATTTTAATGAGATTTCTGTATGTATATAAATTGTGTATCATCAACGAAATCGACAGATAAAATAGTGTCCAGCATCGACACAAAATATAAATCTAAGTATCTCAATACCTCAGGCTTCGGCTATCAGGACTGGTCTGTATCATCAAATCTCAATATCTCAGTGTCTCAAGTCTCAATGTCTCAATACCTCGGGCTCCGTCAGTCCGGATCGGCCCATATCATCAATCATACGACCACGAACGGTATCCTCCGGATATCCACCGTGCCAGGTAAAATCACCAGTAGGCAGTCTGTCCCTGTCGGGCTCATCGTCTACACCTCGAGCTTCTTGCCCCGGGGTATCTTACCGGGTCCACCATATACCCGAGACGGTTCATCCAACTCCTCGAATCGGGTCTCGAAAACATCTCAGAACGAAGAAAACATCATGGTGGACAATACTCAACATATCAAGGAAAACCGCATCTTTCTCTTTAAAATAATTCATCAGTTTTACAAAACTTTCACATGCGGTTTCCAAATCCAGAAAATATCAAGAATAATCTGAAATCATCAAGTCACCATGTTAATAACAATGAAAACTGGCATAAATCTCCATAATACTGCATAACCAATGAAAACATGAATGCATCGGATATCATGCAATGAATGTAATAGTTAAACTAGCACATGAAAGCTATAAGATATTGGAACTATCAACTTAGCAAGCTATGTCAAAGAATAGTATTTTCTAAAGTGTACGTGACATGGAAATTATTGATGATGATGTGTATAAGCCGGCAAGCAAGTGCATGTGGAGCATACGCATTATCGATAATGGTGCTGGTGTCCTGACAGCAGGGTTTCATGATGATTACAGATAACATATGTACAAGCATGCAATGCGATGAAACATCATGAAATGTACAGAAAGTGATGTAGTAACAACGACACTGAAAATATACCTACCCTATATACGAGTCATACAGTTTGGTATAAAAACATACTCACGACTCCGCACTTTTGGAAAAGAGTATGACTCGAGCCCAGTCAAAAGAGTAAGGGAATCCGCCTAAGTCTGAGTCGATCTATACATATAAACCTAGTAGTCGGTGATCTCGCATCAACTGTATCATGTACGATACAATATATATATGTGACATTCTCGAGTCAAGAGTGCGGATCTAACATCATAATCATATCTCGTACGGTAAATCTATCGTACGGCATCCCAAACCCTGGTATGGGTCAAATATCATACTTATCTCATTATTCATCTGATATCCACATCATCACATATCGTGAGCAGGGGATACTGATCTAAGTCTAGCACACTACTAAAGTCATCAACAATATCATGATCTGGCTACTGATCTAAAGTCTCATACAATCCGATATCATCAACACTTATCATCATATAGGAGTATACATCGCCCAAGCGATCCACTAAAAGTATCTTAACATATCTTATCTCATATCTCGATCACATGTCAACTATCATATATATATCATCAACATAGTATCGTCGTCCAACGACCCGCTATAACATCACGACATATTTCGGTCACACATTAAATATCTCACGGTATCATGCCCGATCATATCGACTCATTCCCAAGTATCATATAACATCCTCATCATCCAAGTATAAGAATACCAATGTATAAGTGTCCCCAATATGCACAAGGGAGTAGATGTATGCGAGTATGTGTATGTGCGTGTATGCAAATCTTAACTCTAGGGTTTCGTGACTAGGATATCGACTGGGGTCCTTTCATCCATTCTCGCTAACACTAACCCCTAATCTCCTAAAACTTTTTTGCTAAGGTTCATATCACACCCTAATATATAAAAGTATATATATCATATCCCATCAATTCTCACAACTTTGTGGGGGTGCTATACGCCATCCACCCGACTTCTCCCCGTAGATATAGATCTACTCACCTTGCTTCTTGTGTGCCGATGCCGATGTCACCATCTTCATCTTCAACGTCTCGACATCACGTGGGGTACCTACACATATAATCCAATCGCAAATGCGTATTAAAATCACATCGGAAAACCAAAACGACACGCTAAAGGCCTATAGGTTAGAACCTATGGACCACGCTTTCAAAACCACCAAACAACTCTCGATATCGTCGTACAAACGTTAAACCATCGAGTTAAAACCAAATTCCTAAAATCCAGAATTCAAAACAAGCAAAACAAAACCCCGAAACAAAACAACAACTCATGAAACTAGTCCCATATTTTACCCTAGGCCAAATTATCCAATTTTGCATATGTGGAGGGTTTAGATTACAGATAATGTAGCCACAGACGAAGCACGGACAAAAATGGTGGGACCCAGGCCGCAAATTGCGGCCTCCTGGGTTAAATCTTCCGCCAGGTTGGGAAGGTAGGGGCTAGGGTTTCGGTGGGGGGTCTTAGGTTGCCTGCATGCATCACTGTCCTTGCTAAATAATTTTTCAGGTCCCCGAGTGTTGGCAGATTTCCGAATACCATCAAAATTTCACAGTTTTTCCGATGTCGGGGTTTCTAAATTCGTATTCCGGGTTTATTCTATGGTTTCAGTCCAAGATAAAATCCCTACAGGGGTCATAAGGTCTCTGCTAACCTCAATTACACTTCACAATTCAACATTTCTCAAAACCCTCTCTAGGAATTTTCTAAGTTCACTAAACATCGATATATCGGTTCTAACTCACAATAGAAGCTAAGGTGAATGAAAAACAATAACAATGGTGCAGAAATTTCCTCAATTGGCAACTCAAAAATTTCTTGAGTTGCCCAAAGTCCTCAAAATTCGATTTTTCTTGGTCCAATGTGCTTCCCTTGAGCTTGTGCATGCTTTTTATGAAAAGGAGATGGGCTTTTGGTGAATTTTGGTGATGAAGTGAGGCTTGAAGAGGGGGAGGGAGGAGGTGTTGCCATGGGAGTTGAGAGAGGAGAGAAAAGATGAAGAAGATGAATGTAAATGAAATGAGAGCCATGCTTGGTTGACCCCTCACCCCCCTCTCTCTCTCATGCCCATCCCTTTTGCAATCATTGTGTCCCCTTTTGACTTTTTATTTTATTTTTTGTTCTCTTTTCTATTTATAAAGCCATGCATGATAAACATAAGGAAAAAAAAGACATGATAGAAAAATGTAACAAGTGTGAACAATGTGACATGTGTATGACATGTACACAAAACACGCTTAATGCGCGATTAGCGATATCTAATCGCGATTAGCATTAAAAGTGCATATAAATAATCATAAAAATTCATAATTTGCATAAATCACATAAAACACCCTCTTTTCAGTAATTTCCATAATTTTCCAAATTTTCCCCAATTTATACGTATTTAATTATACCGCCTTATTAAAATATTCAATATTTTATTATTTAATTATAAAAATTCCCAAAAATAATATTTTATTTTTTTGAAATGTTTTACCTCTGTGTAGGACTCTAAAGAATCGTCAATACGCCGGCAGTAGGTGATGATCATATCAAACACCCACAAACTGCAAGCAGTCAGCTAAACGTAACAGCCACCTAGGTATTGAGCGATCAGAAGATCAACAAGCAAGCTCTTCCCACTTTGTTGAATGAATTCGATCTATCGATCTAACAGAGTGATTTCTGCCAAAGCAAAGAGAGCCATAGGCGTCCCCTGGCGATAAAGAGAGTCGAAAACTTCTAAAATGAAAAGAGGTAGGAGGAATCCATGGTAATCTTTAGCGGTACACATTCTCCTGTGAATCCAATCAGTAACACTCCCGTACAGTCCGATCTCTTCGTCTGATATGTCGTATATCTAGTCTAGGGGTGGTAAACGTCAAACCCCAGTAACCGATAAGTTGTGTCGATGTAAGGCTTGTAACAGGTCGAGAAACTACTAATAACACTTACAAGTAGTACTCCATATCAGTCCTGGCCAGGAACTTCCTGTTATAGCCAATTGAACATAGCACAGCATCAACTCCCAATACTGGGAGAGACGAATCCCCTCCTATCGCTCATTGCCTCCATGTGATTTGGGACTGTACCCAAAAGCCACCGTTTTGCACGTTCTCGTGAATGTGGTAAGGTGGAAATCAAAGCACAGTGGAAATCACACAAGACTCCATGACGATCTTGGGTCTACAGGCTAACCTGTACCTGTGTCACTAGAGAACTGCTATCTGACGATAGGTATAATACCATCTACGAGTTCTCGGCGAGTCCGTTCAGTGTACCCAGTCTCCACTGAGCACCCGTACACCATCTTTGATGTCAAACACCAATGGATATGGGATCATCCATCGCCCATCATATGGGTCAAGATGCTTATACGCTAGTCTACTCTGGAGTATCGATTCCCTGTCTCGATACTCTCTCGACTAGGAACAGTTATAGGATGTACTCTTGGACTATCCTGGCCCCACTAGTATGATCTGCATCATAGTCCTAGTAGTCGAGTACATATCCTAAGGGCTTTATCAACATGTGAGAGCAAGACAGTAAACCAATACAATTCAACATGTTTAGACAAGGTGAAACCAAATAGCATGCTATCATGTCGAGCAAGAAAGCCCTCTCTATATATATCCAAGCATCCACTATAATATACATTATATGTACAACAATGTCCTCTAGGGCATAATATTTAACTAACACCTTGATGATTACATTGCTCACCAAATAAGAGCTCATCAAGATAATAAAGCCATTGGCCAAATTGTCAGAACCGGGCGATCGTATCCAGGATGGTATGATCAAATCAAGTACCCGCTGGGGTATACGATCCCCAAATTCCATGTATAGAAAGGGACAGGCAACCCTCACCAGCACATCACGCAGTTTAGAGCTTTGGGCGGCAACACTGGAGGCGACGACAAACTGTTGCTTCGCCAGTTCGTTGGCAGCCTGTCAGAAACAGCCTTTGAATGGTACTCGGAGCTCCCAAATGACTCCATAAAAACATTCATAGAGATGGAACTGCTATGCACACAACGTTTCTCTAGCGTGAGCAAGCGCGCTCCAATTACGGCATTAATCAATGCCAGGGTAAAGCCGGGAGAAACCTGGGTCCAATATGTGATCCGGTGGTAGAACCTATGGTTTAAGTGCGAACAACATATTGAAGAATCTCCCACCGTGGGCATGTTCATCGGGGCCCTTGATCCTCAAACGACCGTGTCCCAGTTCATGACATTCTTTAAACCCACCACCTTCCAAACTCTGATAGATAAACTGGCCCAAATTGACCAGATGGGCCATGAGCCTTCCTCCTCAAATAAGGACCCTCGAAATAATAAGGGTAAAGGGAAAGCGGCCTTCGTTGCCAATACACAACAATAACCGAGTGGCCCAAAACCGGCTGCTCGCCAAAACAACACGCGTCCGCACCCATCCTTGGAGGAAAGACTAGGATGCGCTTACTTGTTTCCCCACGACAATACAAGGAGACTATTCGAATTGGCAGTGCATAATAAACTCATTACATTGCCAGGCACGAGGCGTCTACCGCATCCTGGAAACGTCAACAACCTTAACTACTGCTCCTATCACAGAATGGTGAGCCACCTAATTGAAAATTGCTACGTCTTCAAAAATCGGGTCAAAGACCAGTATCAACAGGGGAAATTCGTGCTGTCTGATAACTGGAAGGTAAACTCACCCTAGAAGCATACTCCCAAAAAAGTGGACGCGCAAGGGGTATCATGCTCACTCGTGGAAGAAACTCCATAGGAAGTCGTTCTTACAGCAAAAACCAAAAGAATACTGAAGGATCTACAAGCATGTCCGGCAGTCAGGTGGAAAAGCCCACTTGAACCCGAAATCATCGAAAGGATGCTGAAAGCTCGTCTCGCACCGAAAATTGTTGACAATGGAAAAAACCCCTAAGTCAAGCCTTTAAAGTCTTCGAAGAAAAAAAAGTAGACCAAGAAGCCTGTGCAGCTTGCCGAGTATGACGACAAGTGCACAGATCTACAAAAATACATTGACGCGCTAGAGGAGTACAACCAGAAGGCACGGACACCGGTCACGTTCGAAGAATTCCTCAAGCATATTCTTGAGGACGAAGATAGTGACATCGATGAGGAAAATGATTTATCAGAAGACACCGAAGACCTTGTAGCAAGTTGCCATATGGTCTTCCATTCGTCGTTATATGATGAAGAAGCTCCCTCAACGTCAGAGAACAACGCAGAGGAACTGGGGGCCGAATCGGCGCTAAAATCCCCGGAACTACCAGAAGACCCGATCGAGAGGCTGTTAAACGAAGCCTTTCAAAAAAGCAAAATTGACCGAGAACGAGTGACGGATAAATGGCTAAGCGTCAGCGTCAGGGTAAAGAAGCTGCGGCGAGGACGAGTCGTAAAATACTCCGACCAAACAAAAGTATACCTGCTACAAATAAGAGCAGGATCAAAACAGAGAAGTCGTTCGCCAAAGCCCTGTCAATGGGGATGAAACTACTACCTCTCATAAAGAACACTCCTGGGGTCATATGCCTCAATGGAGAAGAATCACATCCAAACTACTGCCTATATCATCGGAGGGTCACCCACCCTACTGAAGAATGCGGTACCTTCAAAAAGTGGTGGTAAGGATATGTTGCCCATCAAAAACACTTCAAGAGGATGAAGCGCGAAGCTCGTGCCCGTCACCGGTAAAATAGTGCGACAAACACGCATGAAAAACGACCGGCAAATGTCATATGGTTGGTACCAGTTCAGAAGGGGAAAAACCCCAAGTTCTTACCTTCGGGAGAGATTCTGAGGACGAAACAGCCCTCAGCCCTCTCTTCAAAGACTCCCCCTCTGAAAAATAAGAGGAGGAGAAGAACTGCGAGAATATTCAGCTGCGTAACCGCACGCTTCCTGAGAAGAATCTCGGACCTACAAACAAAGATTCGAGCAAAAAAGACAAAGGGAAAGAAAAAATCTCTGAGGAAATTGCCC
Source organism: Agapanthus africanus (assembly GCA_030015575.1). Taxonomy (NCBI): domain Eukaryota; kingdom Viridiplantae; phylum Streptophyta; class Magnoliopsida; order Asparagales; family Amaryllidaceae; genus Agapanthus; species Agapanthus africanus. The sequence continues at coordinate 191,101,607 of CM057348.1, forward strand.
TCGATGATGGAGTTGTCAAAGAGCTCGCAGCAAGGGATCCGCCTAAGAAAAATAAGATGGATTACAACATCCTAGCACATCTGAGGAAAATACCCTCACAGTTGAGCATATTGGATGCCCTTCTCCTGTCCAAAGAGGCACGAGATTCCCTGATCAAGGCATTACAAGAGCCCGATCAGTTCCAAGCTTTCTTCGCAGAAGAGAAGATGAAAGATGAACTGGAAGAGGTCCAAACAGCTGACATTACATTCAGCGATGAAGATCTCTTCCTCGGTACGTGAGAACATAATCACCTGTTATACGTCACCGGGTACTGCCATGACATCAAGATAGGAAAAATCCTTATCGACAACGGATCCTCTGTCAACCTTCTCAACGTGAGAGCGTTGAAGGAAATTTGCATGAACGTTCAGCACCTTACCCGAGATAAAATTACCATTTCCGGGTTCGACTCACAGTTTTCACGGACACTTGGGTCCGTAATACTGACGTTACGCTTCGGGCTGCTCGTCACTGACATCAAATTTCATGTCATTGACGTCACGACTTACTATAATGCTTTGCTCGGCAGGCCTTGGTAACACGAGTACAACGTCATCCCTTCTACACAATATCAGTGTATGAAGTATTTCAAGAATGGTTTGGAGTACACCGTCACTGGAGAGCTAAACCCGTTCTCGGTAAATGAAGTCTGGAAATATGAAGACGCAAAGTACTTCCAACCAGACTTCGAGGATTCTGAAAGGTGTCACAAGCCGGAGAATAAACAGAAGTCCATCGCCATTATCCCAATCTTTGGGAGCGATATCGAGAAAGATGAAGAAATAGTCTACTCGGGGCAACCCTAAAAAGAAAACAATAAACCCGGTCCATCTACTCCTATCTTGGTCTTTGGCAGTGACTTAGAGGATGAGGCCAACGCAGTGTTCTCCGTCCGCCCATCAATGTAAACTTTTGCTGGAACAGATCAGAGTCTACAAATTACAATGGCTCCGCCTTGGCATTACAAGGAAATTGATGCACTCCATACATACAGCATACAAGAACTACAAGTGTTCTATGTACCTCCCAGGCGAAGAGGTGAAAAAAGCGATCCTCTTCTACCAATCTACGGAAAATAAAGTAGAAAAAGAAGTCTGGCATGGTGCCGATTTTGCATTCGACAGGCTTCAACTTATCCGTTTGCCAAGATACTATGCGGAGAGATTGAAAAGTCTGTTAAGATGCCAAGGTGTACCCCTCAAACAAACTGTTCGACTAGCCTAATTCTACACAAAAAAATTGGGATATTCCCGGGACTCAGCGAAAGATGCCCAATGGGAAGATGGAGACAACCGGGCTCAGATACGTTCGGTCCAAGAAATGGGAGCAGATCCACAGTTACCGTGTCATAAACAGCTCAAGTGAAGAGGAAAACGCTCTTCCAAATAGCCGTGGCGTCAAATCGGAGCGAGATCTCGCTCTAAAAACGTTAAGTCTATCGCTGGAAGAACAAATTGACAAGTTAATAAAAGAGGCTTGTCAAACGAGTCGGGACAATCACAGCCGTATAATGGCCATTTATGAAAAGGCCAGGACGCAGCGTCTCAGTCGACAATCTGTAGAGAAGATAGACTATAATGTTCTTCATCCCCGGCCCACTGTATGTTCTCGCGAAAGGAGAAAATCCCGAAATGGAGGCAAAAATAGGGCAAAGAACGCAAACAACGTTCGAAAACAACAGAGCGGATCCAAGACGTCGTGCAATCGAAAGAACTCGATTGGAGCCCATCCTTTATAAAAAAGATGGGTCGGGAATACTCTTTCCCTCAATACAAGATAAGGAAAATATTTAACTTTGTCATGAAGCACCAAATGATGACGCTTCCAGAGTCTCGGCACCCCGAACAAATAAACGGGGTCCATCATCCGGATTATTGCTCCTATCACCAAGTAATAGGTCATCCCTTTGAAGACTGCTTCACCTTCAATGATTAGGTAGAAGACCAATATCAATAAAGTAGGTTCACTTTATCGACAGCTGGAGGGTAACCCCGCTACAAAAGCATGAGCCAAAGAGGACCTGTACTGTGAAGATAGGACCAGCTCAACATCAAGAATGGAAGCGGAGTTGTACCTTCCATATGATAACACTCTCAAAAGATAGAGGGCACGAGACTATGAGTGACCTCTACAGGTGCTTCGCAAATGAAGACAAGGATGAGCCGATCTCAGAGTTTCCACCGACACCAAAAGAGCTAGAAGATGTGATACACATCACGGCGGACAACTTAAGAAAAATTGACTTAGGGACTGAAAATGATCCGAGAACAACGTTCGTCAGTGAACTGCTATCTAAAAAATAGGTGGCCACGTTAAAAGACGTACTCATGCAGTATAAAGATTGCTTCACCTGAAACTACTCTGAAATGCCGGGTCTAGATCCAAAAGTGGCAGTACATAAACTGGCTATATCGCCGGGTATAAAGACAATTAAACAGGCGCCAAGAAGGATGCAACTCGAACTTGAGATGAGCATCAATGCTGAAGTCAAGAAACTAATCGACTTCGGCTTCATCCAAGAAGTTTAATATCCTGACTGGATCGTCAACATCGTTTCAGTGATGAAGAAAAATGGGACGGTGCGCATCTGCGTGGACTTTCGAGACCTCAACAAGGCTTGCCCGAAGGAAGACTTTCCAGTGCCCGTTACCGAGCTTATGATCGATAACACATCCACCCATGAGGTCTTCTCCTTCATGGATGGGTCTTCAGGATACAACCAAATAAAAATGCATCCAGAAGACCAAAAGCATACCGCCTTCCGGACTCCGCTGGGTATATTCTGCTATAAAGTGATGCCCTTCGGTCTGAAGAACACCGGTGTTACCTACCAGAGGGCCATGACAAAGATTTTCGATGACCTCATCCATGAGATTGTCGAATGCTATATCGACGACCTTGTGGTAAAGAGCAAATCTCACAGGGAACATCTAAAAATAGTGTTCCAACGTCTTCGGAAGTATAATCTGAAGATGAACCCTCTAAAATGCGTGTTTGGAGTCTCCTCAGGAAAATTCTTAGGATTCATCATACATCACTGAGGTATCGAAATCGACCCCTCAAAGCTCAAGGCGATTATAGAAATGCCCACGCAAAGAACTCTCAAACAGCTGCGGTCTCTCCAAGGAAAGCTCGCGTATATCCGGCGGTTCATAGCCACCCTTTCCGGAAAATGCCGTCCTTATAGTCATTTGATGAAGAAGGGGACCCTGTTTGTCTGGGATCAAAAGTGCCAAAATGATCTAGACGAAATTAAACAATACCTGCAAAATCCGCCGATATTGACAGCTCCGGTTAAGAGAAAACCCCTTATCCTATATACAATAGACCTTGAGGGTTCTTTCGGTGCGCTATGTGCACAAGAGAACGATCAAGGAAAGGAGAGAGCTCTATACTATTTAAGTTGAGTTCTCCTTGGGACAGAAAACAACTATTTCCCTATCGAAAAGTATTGCCTGGCTCTGATCTTCGCAATAACGAAGCTCAGACATTACGTCTTGGCACATGAGGTCCATTTCATATCGAAGGTGGATCCTCTCAATTATCTGATGTCAAGGGCCATACTAACAGGAAGGCTTGCCAAACGGGCTCTCCTCCTGATGGAGTTCTCAGTAACGTATCATCCCCTTAAAGCAGTGAAAGGTCAGGCCATTTCCGACTTTCTCGCGGAGCATCCGTACCAGCCGACCCCCCTTGAATTGCGAGTTGCCGGATGAACATGCGTTCGACGCAATCGAAGAAGAGAAAGAAGAAAATGATTCCCAATGGGAACTCTACTTCGATGGAGCATCTTCGGTAAAGAGGCGAAAGCAAAATACCCCCATAATTAAAGCTGGGGTGGGCTTTATCTTTATGACTCCGCAAGGAGGGATATTGCGTTATGCCCTCTCCTTAACAGAGCCAAGGACTTATAACAAAGCTAAATAAGAATCTTTAATAGCAGGTCTTGAGATCTCTATTGACATGGGAATCAAAGACCTCCTCATATATGGAGACTCACAGCTGATCATTAGCCAAGTAAATGGCGACTATCATACATGCATGCCTGAGCTGATAAAGTATGGCAAATGGGTGCAGCAACTGCTGACACAAATCCCTTCCTACATCCTGGAAAGTATACCGCGTGCAGAAAATAGCATGGTGGATGCACTAGCCAAATTGGCTAAGGAATTGGCTGACGAAGACCTCAATGACGTGAGGATCATTATGCAAAGCCGCAAGATTCTCACACCAACAGATATATCTTCGGAAGACCTAATAGAGTCATCCGATGGAAAAGAAGCGACCGAACAAGTAGCCCTTCAAATAAAGGACAAAGAAAAGGTCAAAGACGGGAGGGAAGTCTTTATAGACTACTTTAAGTCCTAACGAACGCCCGAAGATGTGTCGTCTAGATATCAGCTCATGAAACGAGCTCCGTCTTTCGCCTTCGTCAATGATACTCTATATAAGAGATCGTTCAAATGCTTATGGTTAAGATGCCTGGGGCCGGAGGAAGAAAAGAAAGCAGTCCAAGAAACTCACGACGGACTCTGCGGTTCTCATCAGGCTGGACCAAAGATGAAGCTGAAGATAAAAAGAATGGGTTATTATTGGCCCACAATGATTCAGGACTGACTCGAATATGCGAAGCAGTGTCACTCGTGCCAAATTCAAGGGGATTTCATCCATCAACATCCAAATTGGCTACATCCAACAGTGGCTAGCTGGCCGTTTGAAATGTGGGGAACCGATATAATTGGCCCTATCGAACCGGCATCATCCAAAAGACATCGGTTCATATTGGCAATGACCGATTACTTCTCTAAGTAGGCAGAAACAGTACCACCAAGGGAGGTGAAGATGGAGAATATTCTCCATTTCTTTATAACCCATGTTATCTATCGTTTCGGAACTCCGCGACGGATAATCTCGGATAATGGGCCAGCTTATAGAAGCCATAAAATAAGCCGCTACACACAGCAACATAAAATAGATTGGAGATACTCTTCAGTCTATAATTCTCGGGCCAATGGTCTAGCTGAAGCTTTCAACAAGACCCTGATAAAGATTATAAAGAAAACAGTGTCTAGCAACAAAAAGGAATGGCACAAAAGGCTGCATGAAGCTCTCTGGACGTACCGAACAACATTCAAGACGGCCACGAATACAACACCATATGCATTAGTGTTCGGCATGGAAGCAGTGCTCCCGCTAGAAGTAGAACTCCCCTCTCTACGAGTAGCAGTTCGATACGAGCCGACAGATGAAGAAACTACTCATCTTAGGCTTGAGGAGCTCAACGCCCTCGACTAAACCCGCCTTATATCACAACAAAATCCGGAGGCTTATAAAGCGAGGATGTCACGATCATACGAAAAACTAACTAGGCCAAGAACATTCCGCCAAGCAGAACTCGTACTAATCGTCAAAATACCAATGATCTCCAATCGTGCAAAGCGGGGGAAGTTCGAACCGAACTATGAAGGCCCATACATCATAGTCAAAGTCTATCAAGGTGGAGCTTATCTGCTCATGGATATGCATGGCGAAATACCCTTCCGGCCAATAAACGGCCGATTCCTCAAAAAATACTACCCTTGACGTGTTACGACTTTGTTCAATGATAGATGATGACACTTGTGTCCGCTCGCTATGTCAGAATTTTGAGAGTAGTATCCAAAAAGCTCTTTCACCCGAAAATGGTAAGTATGGACCGAAATGTCTCTAAACTAATATTCGTCCCCAAAATAGGAATGCTGGACCAAAAAGTCCTTAAACTAAAACTTCGCCTCAAACATGGCAATAATGGACCGAATCGTCTCTAAACTAATGCGTCGCCTCAAACAGGGCATATCGCCCCAAATACGGCGGTGTCCTCCCTTGAGATCTATATCGCAATCGAAGTCTCAACGGCGAGGGTTGCAACTCAAGTCCCAATGGCAAACAGATGGGCACCTACGGCGAAACTACTTTCGAAAGTTCCATCATTAAAAAAAATCGGTATGTCCACAAGCGAAATGGGCGTGGATGAAAACCTGAAATGGCACCGTGAGTAAAAACAGCAGGACTACCGGCGAGCTTGTGAAAACCTAAAAGGACGCAATTTCGTAGAAAAAAAAGAAAAAAATTATGTGCATTTGCAAGGCCCTCTCGACTTTGCGAGGAGAAAATACCTGCGTGAGATCATTACGACTCCCAAAGGAACAACAAACTTAGGAACCCCCGCGATTCCTAAGGAGAAATCACACTTGCGAGACCTCACGAGTCGTAATGATAATTCCCCCTATGAGACCCTCACGGCTCGTAGGATTTAAAAGCCTTAAGCTACATGGATCTAAACCTGTTCTTAAGCCGTCATATTCCCCTAATATTGCCCTATAGGCGGTCCAATATTGACCCTTTAATACAATCCACGGGCATAAATAAATATTCTCCCACCAAGTTTCACCAATAACGATAAATGTCTCCATATGGTGAGCGAAACATGTAAGTCCTCTCGACTTATATGGAGAAAACACGCTTGGAAGATCCTTACGACTTACAAGAGAAAATATCACTTAGGAATCCCCACGATTCCTAAGGAGAAAATACACCTACGAGATCCTCACGACTCGTAGGGAGAAACACCTTTATGAGACCCTTACGTCTCATAAAGTCAAAAATCCTTAGTCGAAAGGATCCTAACCCTGTTTGCTAAGCCACCTTTGTTCAAATCGACAAAGTAAAATGATGATTCGCTACTGGAAATATTCCAGTGGTAGCGATGCCGATGCCTAAATAGGTATTAAATTTCAAGTCCTCTCACGGCAAATGATGATTGGCTCCTGGCAATATTCCAGTTGCAACAATGTTGATGCCAAGATTGGTATCAGATCTCGAGTTCCTAACTCGCAATGAAAAGCAGCGAGTAAAAAAAGCCGAAATATTTAGGCAACTTGCAATAAAAAGCAGCTAGTAAAAATAAAAAATATATATAGCCGAAATGATTGGGCACCGTGATAAATAGCTGAAATGATTGGGCAATCGCGACTTTTGCGACATAAAAGCTAAAATGATAGGGCATCGCGGAAAGAAATAAAAAAATGATGAAATGAAAATGAAACTTTTCTGCCCTACAAGTATGTCCATATTGACTCTTGTACACGATCCATGGGCAAAAATAAAGGAAAAGGGAACCATATTTTCCCACCTGCTTCATCAAAAGGAGCTCCAAGTCTTGACGGTACATATACCACCTAAAGACTATCCCTGTGTTCCCCCCTCATTCCAGCATGGGAAGACATAACAATCAAATAAAATGAAGTGATTATTGGGTTATGCCAGTGCCCTGGCCATCTACCGTGACCGCTTGCGGAACAAAAATTTTTAAAACTAGCGCTAGAACAACCCTATAACCCAGATCTACCATAAACCTAAAGCTAGCAAACTAAAGATGAGTTTAGAATGGTTATACCGAATGATCCGAGTCTTTCAGTCTTCTACCATCTTCCTAAGCTCCTAGAGGCCACCATGATCAAGCTTGATCGCCGGTCTCTCTCCATCGAAGATGATCCACCTGAGGATTTGTAGTTCGAGCTCCAACCTCTTAGCCGAGATAACTAGAGTACATAGTTCGCTAAACTAGATAGCCAAGAGGATATAGAGTCTAATGATGGATTAATTTGTATCCAAAACACCATAGGTTTCTCAACACATGAGACTGTTAGGGTGGAGATAGAAGAAGAAGCAAGAGAAGATGAGAGTGAAGCAACCATAGAAAAACGGCTATCCAGGTATTGAGCGAAAAGAAGGCCGACGAGCAAACTCATCCGAACCCCTACTGAGCTTGTCCGTGACAATCTCCGTACAGTCCAGTCTGTTCGTCTAAGAGTATCGCATATCGAGTCTAGAGGGATGGATAAAGTCAGACTCCTAATAACGTGATATTTCGTGTTGGTATGAAGCCCATCACCTGTTAGTGATATGTATGCCCTAGAGGCCATTATTGTATGATATAGTGGATGCTTGGACATATATATGGAGGACTTTCTTGCTCGACATGATAGTATGCTATCTGGTTGCCTTTATCTTAACATGTTTACTGGTATTATTATACTGTGTCTCATATACATGTTGATAAAGCCTTTAGGATGTAGGCTTGACTACCAGGACTATGATGCGGATCATACTACTGGGACCTGGGTAGTCCACAAGCACATCCTTCAATTGTTCTTAGTCGAGAGAATATCGAGACATGGCATCGATATTCCAGAGTAGACTAGTGTGTACGTTTCTTGATCCTGTATAGGGCGATGGTTGATCCCATATCCATTGGTGTTTGACATCAAAGATTGTACACAAGTGCTCATTAAGGAATGGGTACACAGAATAAGAATCACTGAGAACTCCTAGTGGTACTATACCTATCGTCAGATAGCAGTTCTCTAGTGACACTGGTACATGTTAGTCTGTAGACCCGAGATCGTCATAGAGTCTTATGTGGTTCCTACTGTGCTTTGATTTCCTCCCTACCACGGCTCAAAGGATTCGTGCAAACAGGTGGATTTTGGGTACAGTCCTGAGTCACATGGAAGTAATGAGCGATAGGAGGGGTTTCGTCTCTCCCGGTATAGGGAGTTGATGTTGCGCTATGCTCGATTGGCTATAACAGGAAGTCCCTAGCCAGGGCTATTGATGAGATTTACTGGTAAGTATTATCAGTAGTTTCTCGTACTGTTATAGGCCATACATCGGCATGACATATCAACTTATAGGGGTCTGACGATTCCACCCCCAGACTCGATATGCGATATATCAGACGAAAAGACCGGACTGTACGGTAAGTGTTACCTATAGGCTTCATGTGAGTTTGGACAAGATTTCTTGTTGATCTTCTATTCGTTCAATACCTGGGTAGCCGTTACGTCCAGCTAGTACCGTTGACGGCTTGTGGGTGACTGATATGATTATCACTTACTGCTGGCGTATTGACGAGTCTTTAGAGTCCCACATAGAAGTTTCCTGGTTCAAGCGAAAAGAAGTAGGACACATATGCTGATATGTGCAGGGGCCTGATTAAATACGAGTATGAGATACCGTATTGTAATCTGGCAGCTATTTGTTATCAGTTAGGTTATATGTGATATAATCGGATTATTGAATCAAATGTTGATTTGATAATGTGATATACAGATAAATGATATTAGTCAGTTATATATGATATAACTGGATTATTAAATCAAGTATTGATTTAATAATATGATATATATTTATATTTGATATAATTATATATTAACTAATATTATAGCTCACTAATTATTCTTCATAATATATATATATATATATATGGCATGGATTTTCTATTTTTGGAAATAGAAAAAGAGGTGGAAAAATGAGGAGACTTTTGTGGCATGGTGGAAAGCATGGCTTGATGAATTTTTTATTCATCATCCTACACTATTTAAGCATGGCTACAATTCTATATTGATGGATATTAGATGCTTCAATAAGTGAAGGGGTCAAGCCATTCTTCACATGACTTTGTTCATTTTTCATTTTGAGAGCTCATGTGATGAGTTGCTCTCTAGCTCTCTCCATCTTCTTCACTTTCACCTCCAAGCTCAATCTCTCATATGAGTTGTGAACCCTTGAGATTGTGAGAACCCTAGTGAGCAAACAAAACCCCTTACTTCACCATCCTACACTAGATTAGCACTTTGGTGTAGTATATTTACTTCACTAAAGAGTTTAGTGAAGATGTAGCTTGGATTAGCGGACTTCGGGTGGATCATCTTCGGCACGAAGGTCATTGAAGTAAGTTCGTTCAACCTTCAAGTGGAGCCTAGTGTAGTCGCGTGGACTACAAAACGAAGCTTTAGAAGAGAAGGACACGGTCTACAAAGGTTGTAGCTATCCATCTCTTAGTATAGTTTTTATGATATCATAGTTAAACCATAATCATCTAGTTTAAGATCTTGGTTAGTGTTGATTAGCACCCTTAATTTTTTAAAATTGGCATGCTTGATGCTAGTAAAACCCAGTGGTGGTGCTAACATACACTTTCATGGTATCAGAGCCAAAGATAGAAGATTAGATGATGTATATAAATCACGAAACCGAAAATACTCCGAAACTGCAACATGAAACCCCAAGTTTTTGTCGAATTTTAAATGGTGTCTGAATTTTTTTAAACATATACAGAATGTTACATGTGATGTAACTAGAACACCAGAGAAACTTGAGGCCATAACTAAAAAGTTGACTCGGTGAAAACCCACATTTGGCTGGCCTGGCTGGTTTTCCTATTCCCAAATTGGCTCGTGTTTGTTTGGTGTTCTGGTCTGTAGATTATGGGGTTTCAGGTTATGTTTGATTAGCACAGTTTGCATGTGATGTTAACTTTTGTTAAGGGGATAATACAGAGTGTTTCGTAGTCGTAATTTTTACACCGTTTCGGGTTTAAGATTGATATGTGATACAGTAGTTGGAATCCACATTAAATTAGTTTTGTGAAAACTAGTTTGATTGTAAATCTAGCATGTTAGTCTCTATTGATCGATTGCCATGAAGTTTTGATTTGGATCGAAACTCCGTCGCAATCACGTATCGTACGTGAATACTCGCCAGATAACTTTACTAGATAGCCACGCCCCATAGCCCTGACAAGGTGACTTTAGGAGAACCCCGTTGCCAAAAGCATCCACTTGGGTGCTCCCGGCCATGGTGTTCCGCCTAAGTGCACTTGGTTGACGGCATCGGGGTTGCGGCCATCTACTAAAGTTGCTAACAACTATTCGATCGGGTATTCGGGAATCTTGTTGAATTACCCGACTAAGTTATTGAAAACTGTTTTCGATATGAGACTAAAATGCAAGGTTTATAGGTTAGGCACGAAATTCGGCATATGAGATATTTCGGGTTTATGATGTCCAAGGAAATGAGGATTCTAATTATTGTAGTTTTTCATTTCTTTTCTGTGACCGTAAGTGTAATATGTGGGGTATCCCAAATCTCGTTGCTATATGTCAACGGAATTTGGGATACGCGTATTTACTTACGTTGATGACATGCGATGTTATGTGTTGCTGTGATATGTTATATTGGATCGTCGTGAATGAATAGCCGGGGGTTTTATGCGAGATGAGAGTTTTTCAATTTTCATTCATGTAAAATTTGTATGTAATATTCTTTTATTGGGACACTTCTGGGTTGAGGATGATGTCATCATTGATGTATATTATTTACTTTCCGCATTAGGATAGACCCAAGGCGGGGAGCATAAGTAACCGTGTTCTGGAGTCCAGTGGGAGACCAGCTCGAGGAGTCGAGACCGGGTCTCCTAACTCTAAAATTAGAAGGGTTGCTTGCCACTCTCGTAGGGGTCTAGGGATGTGGGTTTGGCTATTCATCACGACCGTGAATTCCATGTTTTGAATTCAGCCATGTTTTTCATTACTGGCTGAATTCAAAACACGGACTTCCTAATATATCCAATATTTCATATGTTGACTTCTGCTGTTTGATTCTGTGATGTGATCATATAACCGGCATGAGACGAATGCATTATATATATATATATATATATATAAAATAAACGTTGCTTATGTTTTGCACCCACGCTAGTCCAGCTCCCGCTCTGCCGTTAGTTAAGTAACCTAACGGTGCATGACGGGGCCCCATGGCGAATGCGGATGGAATAAGCGTACGTTCTATTTTCGTTTCATTTTCTGTGATGTTTAGGAAACATTAAATGATGTGACTTCTTTAATGAGATTAATGAAAAGAAAAGAAACCTGAAGATATTGTAGAATCAAAAGTTTTTAAAAAGGTAGCTCTAGTTCTTTCTTTGCATAGTGGTATTCTTTGATGAATATCCAGCACCTCATTCGATGAGGAAAGAGCCGAGATCCCTTCACCGGGAGTGACCTCTTTAGCAAAACTAGCAAATGCTACAACCTACTCGGTTTTGTTTTGATAGCTTCTCTAGTTCTTACTTTGCATAGTGGTATTCCTTGATGAATATCCAGCACCTCATTCGATGAGGAAAGAGCCGAGATCCCTTCACCGGGAGTGACCTCTTTAGCGAAACTAGAAAAAGCTACAAATAACACTCCTTTTCAAATCACTAGATTCTGCAATGATATCAAGTTCGTTACGTTAAAAGTTTTCTTAAAAACCAGATGTAGCCCTCCGTCATTTTAGATAAGTACTATTTATTATTCGTGCTGCGTTTGTTGACCTTGTCAAGACGTAGTGTGCGGTAGCTGATTAGTGCTTATCTGCCGCATGTGATGCGATTGGATTAGGGTAGTCGTACGGCTTTGTTGATCTTGTTAAGGGTCGTACGGGTGGGTTTAATTCAATTAAGAAATGACGGGTTGAACTTGGCTAGCGCTTATGATTTGTTGACCTTGTTAAGGTCATAAGTTGCTAGGGGTAAAAACAATAATGGGAATTTCAAATGTTGGAATTTGCAATGAGATTGCATACCTTCTATATGATAGTTGGATCCCGATACCTACTGCGAGTAAGAGTTACTCCTGAGAGAGTTTTCCACTTTATAATTAGCCGATCTCTTAGGTGTCTAAGAAAAGTATTAACGGGGTGATGCCCCTGCGGAAACGAGGTTATTTATTTAGTTCCATGCGAAAGCATGGGAAGACTCCCTCGGAGTACCAATACCTGCTTGGCCGAACGATTCGCGAACTTGTAAGGTGTAATTAATCCCGGCTAATCTTACCTTTTAGGGTTTGAAGGAAGATTTGATAAAAACAGTGGGAGCCATCCTGATTAGATAAAATAATAACCAATCTAATCTTGCAAAGAGCGCACGCAAAAGTGTTTCCTTGTCTCTCTTTCCTTGTAGTGACCATAACATGCCTTAATCAAGATAATAATATGGATGTATTGACCGAACCCACTTATTATACCGGGCTAGGTTCCGCCTTATTTTATGACTGTCATAAGTCTGAACAAGGAATAGAGGAATATCCGGATTCCCACGCCACCCGAACAAAAAATAAGCATGTTGATGTATCGTATTCAGGGTGTGTTCGTAACCGAGAACTGTTTCTCAGTTTGCTCTACGTCCTGGGTATTGGATATCGGATCAGGATCCCACGTATGTAATTTGTTACATGGGATAAAGATAGGTAGAGAACTGGAAAATGGTGATAAGTCTCTAGTAGTAGGGAATGGTGCAATTGTTGCAGCCAAAGAAGTTGGCGAATATCACCTTGTATTACCAAGTGGTAACACAATGATTCTGAGCAACTGTTATTTCGTACCAAAAATGTCGTGAATATTTTCCTAAATCAAGTGTTGATTGAGTATATTACGTTATATAATGGTAAATACATTCTAAATCACAACACAGTTCTAAGTATACAGAACACACACAAAAGGAACAGTTCAGAAATGAACGAAGCCTTCTTGTGGCATTGTTGACTAGGTCATATCAATGCGACAAGACTTGCTGAGTTGCATGAGGATCCATATTTGAATCCATTCGAATTTATATCTTATGAAACTTGCTAGTCATGTCTCAAAGGAAAGATGACCAAATATTCATTTACTGGACACGGAGAAAGAGCTACTGAACTTTTGGGACAAATACATAGTAATGTATGCGGTCCTATATCTACACATGCCAGGAATGGTTCCTCGTACTTTATTACATTCACCGATGATCTCTCAAGATACAGACATGTGTTACTGATGAAACACAAATCTGAATCTTTTAAGAAATTCAAGGAATATAAGTACGAAGTTGAGAACCAGACGGGTAAAAGTATTAAAATCTTTCGATCTGATCGGGGAGGAGAATACTTGAGCATGGAATTCAGAGACTACTTAAAAGAGAATGAGATTCTCTCTCAGCTTACTCCTCCGTATACACCACATCACAACGGAGTATCGGAGCAGAGGAATCACACCCTATTAGATATGGTGCGCTCTATGATGAGTGTTGCTGAGTTACCTATTTCCTTTTGGGGTTATGCACTTAAGATAGCTGCATACCTATTGAATAGAGTTCCGACCAAATTCGTTGCATGCCACACCATATGAGTTATGGAATGGGAAGAGACCATCTCTTAAACAAGTTAAGATATGGGGTCATCCGACCTATGTTAAAAGGAAAAATCCAGACAAGCTCAAGGAAAGGTCAGTTTTATGCAAGTTTGTAGGATATCCCAAACATTCGCGAGTGTATATCTTCTACCATACCGAGAAACAAAAAGTGTTTGTTTCTCAACATGCCACCTTTTTAGAAAGGAGTTTCTTGTGAAAGAAATTAGTGGTAATGAGGTAGAACTGGAAGAAGTTCTAGCAACACAAACTATAACTGACGATTTGGTGGAACCGGAGGATTCAATAGTCCCCGACGAACCTCAGCCACTCCGCAGATCTAGTAGGGTTCCTCACCTACCTGAGAGATACTACAGTTTTCTCATAGACGGTGGGAGCGAGGATTGCATCATGGAAGATGATGACCTAACTAGTTTCGAGCAGGCCATCACAATTGGAGACTTTGTGAAATGGCTGGATGCTATGCGATCTGAGATGGAATCCATGTACATCAATAAAGCATGAACTTTGGAAGTTGCTCCTGAAGGGGTAAAACCCATCGGGAGCAAGTGAATCTTGAGAAGATAATTGGTGTAGATGGAAAGGTTGAGACCTTTAAAGCTAGACTTGTAGAAAAAGGTTTTCATCAACGACCAGGTTACGACTATGAAGAAACCTTTTCTCCAGTGGCTATGCTTAAGTCCATCAGGATCCTACTTTTCGTTGCTGCATACCATGACTACGAAATCTGGCAATTGGACGTCAAGACCACTTTTCTAAATGGTGATTTAGAAAAGAGCGTGTACATGACACAACCAGAGGGCTTCGTAGATAGTAGGAGCAGCGGAAGCGTGTGCAAGCAGCTTAAATCAATCTACGGATTAATGCAGGCATCGCGAAGCTGGAACATCTATTTTGATGAAGCTATCAAAGAGTTTGATTTCATTAAAAATATAGATGAACCTTGTATATATAAGAAGGTTGTAGAGAGTATGGTTGTCTTCCTCGTATTGTACTTGGATGACATACTCTTGATAGGAAACAATGTTCCTATGCTACACTCGGTCAAGCTCTTCTTATCACATAAGTTCTCCATGAAAGATCTAGGTGATGCCTCCTACATCTTGGGGATAAAGTTCTATAGAGATAGATCTAAGTGGATATTGGGATTGTCCCAATCCAGGTATATTGACACTATATTAAAGAGGTTTAGTATGGAAGATTCTAAGCGTGGTATTTCACCCGCTTGTTCAGGAATCACTCTCTCCAAAGAGATGTCTCCCAAGATTGATTTGGAGAGGGCTCGCATACAAGGGATACCTTATGCTTCGGCAGTCGGGTCTATCATGTATGCGATATTATGTACCAGACCAGATGTATCTTATTCACTAGGTGTAGTGAGTAAGTATCAATCAGATCCTGGGGAGAAATACTGGACAGCCGTGAAGAACATTCTTAAGTACTTGAGAAGGACTGAAGAGATGTTTTTGGTGTATGGTAACGGTGAACTCCTGGTGGAGTCCTTTACCGATTCGAGCTTCCAGAGTGATAAGGACGACAGTAAGTCGGTCTCGGGTTTTGTCTTCATCCTCAATGGAGGGGCGGTATGTTGGAAGAGTTCCAAGTAAGATACCATAGTAGACTCGACGATGGAGGCTGAATACATCGCTGCCAACAATGCTGCCAAAGAGGCTGTCTGGATGAAAAAGTTCATAAAATTAACTTGGTGTGGTTCCATCTATTGAGCATCCAATAACTATGTATTGTTATAACAATGGAGCTGTGGGTTTGGCTAAGAAACCCCGGTCCCATTAGAGATCTAGACATATTTTTAGGCGGTATCACCTGATCAGGGTGAAAGTAGATCGCCGGGAGATCGAGATCAGGAGAGTTGACACGATGGATAACATAGCAAATCCACCCACCAAGGCCCTCCCCCAGATGCTAATCGAGAGACTTTTTGGGATGTTGGGTATGGGATACCGCAACAACTGGCCTTAGTGCAAGTGGGAGATTGTTAGTGATATGTATGCCTTAGAGGCCAATATTGTATGATATAGTGGATGCTTGGACATATATATGGAGGACTTTCTTTCTCGACATGATAGTATGCTATCTGGTTGCCTTTATCTTAACATGTTTACTGGTATTATTCTCATATACATGTTGATAAAGCCCTTAGGATGTTGGCTTGACTACCAAGACTATGATGCAGATCATACTACTGGGACCTGGGTAGTCCACAAGCACATCCTTCAATTGTTACTAGTCGAGGGAATATCGAGACAGGGCATCGATATTCCAGAGTAAACTAGTGTGTACGTTTCTTGACCCTGTATGGAGCGATGGTTGATCCCATATCCATTGGTGTTTGACATCAAAAATTGTACACAGGTGCTCATTAGAGAATGGGTACACCGAACAGGACTCGTTAAGAACTCCTAGTTGGTATTATACCTATCGTCAGATAACAGCTCTCTGGTGACATTGGTACAGGTTAGTCTATAGACCCGAGATCGTCATAGAATCTTGTGTGGTTCCTACTGTGCTTTGATTTCCTCCCTACCATGGCTCAAAGGAGTCGTGCAAACAGGTGGATTTTGGGTACGGTCTTGAGTCACATGGAGGCAATGAGCGATAGGAGGGGTTTCGTCTCTCCTGGTATAGGGAGTTGATGTTGCGCTATGCTTGATTGGCTATAGCAGGAAGTCCCTGGCCAGGGCTATTGATGAGATTTACTGGTAAGTGTTATCAGTAGTTTTTCGTACCGTTATAGGCCATACATCGGCATGACATATCAACTTATAGGGGTCTGACGATTCCACCCTCATACTCGATATGCGACATATCAGACGAAGAGACCGGACTGTACGGTAAGTGTTACCTATAGGCTTCATCGGAGTTTGGACAAGCTTGCTTGTTGATCTTCTATTCATTCAATACCTGGGTAGCCGTTACGTCCAGCTAGTACCGTTGACGGCTTGTGGGTGACTAATGTGATCATCACCTACTGCTAGCGTATTGACGAGTCTTTAGAGTCCCATGTAGAAGTTTCCTGGTTCAAGCGAAACGAAGTATGGCACATATGCTGATATGTGCGGGGGCCTGATTAAATATGGGTATGAGATACCGTATTGTAATCTGGCGGCTATTTGTTATGAATTAGGTTATATGTGATATAACCGGATTATTAAATCAAGTGTTGATTTGATAATGTGATATACAGATAAATGATATTAGTAAGTTATATGTGATATAACCGGATTATTAAATCAAGTGTTGATTTAATAATATGATATATATTTATTTTTGATATAATTATATATTAACTAATATTATAGCTCACTAATTATTCTTCATAATATATATATATATATATATATATATATATATATATATATTATGAGGCATGGCATGGATTTTCTATTTTTATGAAATAGAAAAAGAGGTGGAAAAATGAGGAGACTTTTGTGGCATGGCGGAAAGCATGGCTTGATGAATTTTTTATTCATCATCCTATACTATTGAAGCATGGTTATAATTCTATATTGATGGATATTGGATGCTTCAATAAGTGAAGGGGTCAAGCCATTCTTCACATGACTTTGTTCATTTTTCATTTTGAGAGCTCATGTAATGAGTTGATCTTTAGCTCTCTCCATCTTCTTCACCTCCACCTCTAAGATCAATCCCTCACATGAGTTGTGAACCCTTGAGATTGTGAGAACCCTAGCGAGAAAACAAAACCCCCACTTCATCATCCTACACTATATTAGCACTTTGGTGTAGTGTGTTTACTTCACTAAAGAGTTTAGTGAAGAGGTAGCTTAGATTAGCGGACTTCGGGTGGATCATCTTCGGCATGAAGGTCATTGAAGCAAGTTCGTTCAACCTTCAAGTGGAGCCTAGTAGAGTCGCGTGGACTACAACTCGGAGCTTTAGAAGAGAAGGACACGGTCTACAAAGGTTGAAGCCATCCATCTCTTAATATAGTTTTTATGATATCATAGTTAAACCATAATCATCTAGTTTAAGATCTTGGTTAGTGTTGATTAGCATCCCTAATTTTTTAAAATTGGTATGCTTGATGCTAGTAAAACCTAGTGGTGGTGCTAACATACACTTTCATCACCAACTGAGAAGCTACTGATCCAAATCAGTAATTCTCGTCCACCTTGACCAAGGATTTCTGGTGATGGCCACCCGTGCACTACGCGACATCAACCTCCAATACCGGAAGAGACGAATCCCCGACGATCTACTCATTGCCTCCATATGGCTCGGGAATGTACCCAACTAAAACCTGTTTGCAGGACTCTTTTGAGCCGTGGTAGGATAGTAATTAAAGCACAGTGGGAACTCTCACGAGACAAATGATGATCTCAGGTCGACAGACTAACCTGTACACATGTCACTTGGGAACTGCTATTTGACAATAGGTATAATATCATCTACCATGTTCTCGGCGAGTCCGTCCAGTATACTCATAACCCAATAAGCACCTGTATACTATCTTAGGTGACTAACTAACACTAATGGCTTATGAGACTGACCACCGCCCCTCGTCTGGGTCTCGATAAGTTACACCAGTCTACTCTGGAGTATCAGTGCCCAGTCTCAATACTCCCTCGACTAAGGACATTTAAGGATGTGCTTATAGACTACCCAGCTCCCACGTATATGATCGCCATCATAATACTGGTAGTCAAGCAAAAATCCTATGGGCTCTATCAACATGTAATAGTGATATGTAATACCACATAATGCATGTACATGATGATAAAGATAAACTAGATAGCATACTATCATTTTGAGTAAGACTGTTCTATCTGTATAGGTCCTCCCTTAATCATCATAATCACCTGCTTGTGATTACAATAACTGCCTTAAGGGCACTATAGCCAACAATCTCTTACTTGCACTTAAGGCTAATTATTGCGGTGTCGCATACTCATAACCCGTGTGATACCGAACACCCAACTTCTCTACTAATCAGTCTCACAAAGCACGTTTGTGAAACTTTTGTGTTCGAGAAATAGCTTCAGTGAGTGGATCCGCTCCAATGTTTCTATCTTTATCTCTCTCTATATCTTAACTTTGCGGAGAAAGACTATTTCCTGAAATGAGCAATACCTGTCTTAGAATTTGTCTGGATATCTGACGGGACCCAATTCATAAATGAACTCCAAATCCAACAAACTTCTTAGACTGTATCATGCACTGAATTTAATCAGTATCCTGCGCCATACTTTTCACAGTTTCCATTTGGACCACCTGTCCAACATACTGCCCCTCAAAAGAGGGAAAACTATAACTCTGATAGTCACTCTGTCATCTAGGTCACATTGGAAGCCTAAAATGATAACCGCCTCTTGAAGGAGGCTGGCGTTACCATATACCAAGAACATCCACTTATGTTCATAACTGCTTCCCAATGTTTCTCCACGATTGGATTAATATGTACTTATTGCAGCTAGTGCAAAATCAATATCTAGTGTTGTACTTGACATCTCATGATTGACTCAATTGCCTAGATAAGTGATATACCAATCATGGAAATCCCTCTCATCATCAGTCTAAAAGAAATCTCTTTAGAGAGAGTGACTCCATCACCTGCGGGTACACCACCATGCCAGGAGTCATCCATTCTAACATACTTTAGAATAATGTCAAAGTACCCGAATTGGAACACTTCCAAATCTAGATCTAAAATCATAGATCTAGTCACCAGAATCCCTGATATTTTATCTATATCCTATGTGGAAAAACCACCTTGTGACAACCACAGTATAACCGATTGTAGTATATGAAGATCTCTTCCTATTAAGTACATGTCATCCAAATACCAGGACATCACTCCCTACTACCTTTTTACCAGATCCATCTATTATTCTGATGAAGACAAACTCTATGACTATCACATCAAAAATAAATGATCCATCTCCGCTATACCTGCTTTAGTCTATAAATAGACATAAGCTACTTGCCCACTATGGTTCCGCTGCTCCCACTGACTACAACGACCCTCTGACAGAGTCATATACACGCGCATTTCTAAAGCTAGTTTAGAACGACGTTATACTCATCCTCCTGCCAGACCTCATAGTCTAGAACAACAATAGTAGAAAGTTTGGGTAATCAAAAACCTCCATGTCACCGTCTTTGAGTTGGCCAAAGTACCTCTCGGGTGCTTAAGGTTACCCACCAAATCTGCGGAGTGGCTAATGGAATGTCGAATTCAATTGAATCTTTAGGTTCTACTAAATTTTCAGTAATCGTTTGTGGTTCTGGAATTACTTCCAGTTCTACCATACTCCTACTAATGTTTTCTGAAAAGAATCCATTTTACTAAAACTGGTAGCGAGTCAAGAACAATATAACTATTGATCTTCTAGATGATAGAAAGTTAACCCTCGTCAAAGCCCAGGATAACCCACAAACTGCCATTACTGAAACGTGCCTTAAGTTTGTCCAGATTCTGGTTTTAAGCATCAGCCGGACAACTCCATATACCTTAATATCGTTAAGATATGAATCCATTCTATATATCCAATATAGAAACAAAGGCACTAATTTAATTGGAACCAGATTCAAAAATCATGCAGCCATTCTCAGTGCATATCAACCAAATGGAAGAAGGCCATACAGTATTACTCATCCAGGAATACATCCACGTATGAATAACCTAAAAGAGAAGCAAGTTTTCAAAACTATTACTTACAATGGAATACATAACACAAGTATCTATATCTTCGTTCACTTTGAAGAATCCCGATACTTACAACATATGGTTCTCTACTTTATTCTTATACTTATATCTTCTCAAAACTTGGACCTTGTATTTCAACGAAATACTTGTCTAAAACTAGAGAAGTCATAGGTAAATAGAATATAGTATGAGTAACAACCCCTTTATCCTAACGGACATCAGACAACATACAATACTTTGTATAAGTCCTCCGAGTTTTAATAACTCAAACCCTGTGCGTCGTAGGTTGAAAAATGTACTATGGTTAAGAAGAATTACACCATTGTTGAATCCACCTTAGCTAACCATCAACTGATATAGGTAAATATCATCGATATAATTTCAAAAAGTTATATCTCACTTTATAAAATAAACGTACAGATATATCAGTTTGAAATTGGTGCATAACAACGGATATTCAAAACCAAAAATTTGCCGTTAGGAAAAAACCCAGGTGATTTCCTCAAATATCACCAATTACAAAGAATTAAGATATATAGAGGATTTAATCACCCAATTCCCAATATCTTACTCCCACCCACCATCTGTAACGCTATACAGATGTGAGAATCAAATCTGGTAAATACATACCCTGGAGTTAGAATCTAATTGGGAAAACAGTTTTCAATTAACACCGCACAGTAAAACTGAAACATGAAAATGTTTCGAAAGGGTAACCGGGTATTCCTAATAATGCCTCTTCCACTATCCAGATTCATGACTGTAACCGTATATTTCCTTGCCCTCACTCCAATCCCTTTATATGTCTTTACTTATTACCTTCTGTACACCACTCTTAGGCTAATTGATTTTCTACCTTCCCTACTCTTCGGCACCAGCCTAAGGTTTGGAAGAAGACTATCCAATAAGCGCAATAGTGTACTATCCTAATACTAGGAGCTCCCGCAACATGAGAGAAGGTAAAGGGAAGAACAACTGAATAATCCTATTCAATTTCTCCAGAACCGGAAACCATCCTCGAACTGGAACAAGTTCTTTCGAGTTTGTATGTAACCATACGATGGAATATCCAAGCAATATGGATCTTCGTAGTGATATGGAGTGTTCTGGAGAAATGCAAAGGTGATATAGGAGTGGCAGGGGTGTACGTTGTTTCGTCGTTAATGATAGCAGTCGCAATTTCCTTTGCCCTTTATCTAATCCCTTTATATGTCTTTACTTATTACCTTCTGTACACCACACTTACGCTAATTGGTTTTCTTTCTTCACTGCCTTTCGGCACCTGCCTATGGTTTGGAAGAAGACTATCCAATAAGCACAATAGGTGTACTCTCCTAATACCAGGAGCCCTCGCAATCTGAGTGAAGGTAAAGATAAAAGACAACCGAATAATCCTATTCAATATCTCCAGAACTGGAAACCATCCTCGAACTGAAACAAGTTTCTTCGAGTTCTTATGTAACTATACGATGGCATATCCAAGAAATATGGATCTTCGTAGTGATACGGAGTGTTCTGGAGAAATGCAAAGGGGATGTAGGAGCGTCATTGATATATGCGTCTAAATGACAATCCAAAAACCAAAGTGTTTTAAGAAGGTTCGGTTAACTTGGTTCATGAGTTTTTAAGGTCAGACCATGGTTGCTGCCAAAGAGAGAGAAAAAGAAACACTCGGCGTGATTGGTTAATCACTTTATCTAATCAGGATGGCTCCCACTGTTTCCTTGAATTCTCCTTTACACCCAAAAAGGAGAATTAGTCGGAATCATCTAAAATCACCAGAGGAGTAACAACTACTCATCAGTGGGAATCGGGATCCAACTATCATCGCATGATAACTTGATGGAATCCACTTAAGTCACCACACTCCAGAAGGTATGCGTATGCCTGACAAGTTTCCTGTATGTTTGAAACTCCCGATGTGATTTTTACCCTTAACACTTATGACCTTGACGTAGGCCAACATATCATAAGTTGTTAGTCAAGTTCAACCCGTCATTATCCTGGATTAACATAGACCCACCCATACAAGTCCTTGACGTATGCCAAAATAACTGTACGACTGTCCTAAATAATCGTATATCCATGCAGCAAACAAGCATTACCCAGCTACCATTCACCATGCCTTGACGTAGGCCAACATACATAGCATGAATACTAGGTGATACCTGGAATAAATGACGGAGGGCTACGACTGGGTTTTTGGCGAAAAACCCTTAACGTAATGAACTTGATATCGTTGAAGGAACCGAGTGGTTTTACAAATATATAATGGCGCAAACTTTTGCTAAAGAGGTCACTCCCTGTGAAGGGATCTCGGCTTTTTCCTCATCAAATAAGGTGCAGGATATTCCAAACTGAATGCTACGATGCAAAACAAAAGAATCAACTATAGTGAAGTTATTACACTGACGCAAACTTTTGCCCAAGAGGTCACTCCCGATAAAGGGATCTCGGCTCTTGCCTCGTCGAATGAGGTGCTGGATATTCATAACCGAATATCACTGTGCAAAGCAAAATGAAACATCTGTAATGTCAGTTTTTTAAAAAAACTTGATTCCAACAACATCATATAGGTTTGTTTTCTTTGCATTAATCAGATTTAATGCAGTCCCATCAATTAATCCATATCACACGAGAAAAGAACGAAAATACAATGTACGTATATGCCATCCGCTTTCGCCACGGGATCCCGTTGATTGATACGAAAAAGTGTGTTTGTGTAGTTAACCGCAATCAATAACGGTGTTGCATATAGCTAGACCGAGATGAGTACGGGTCGTCCTCTGGGAAACGTTGAATCTTTTACTCTTACTTTAGATGTGTTGAAAAAGAGAGGAGGAAGAAAGAATGTTGTAGAATGGTTTCTAGATCTACGTTAAGCAAGAATGCAAAAATATAGATCTAGATTATTTTAAGGATGTAGTTAATATAATAAGGGGGCTTGTAGGGTTCATTAGGATTTAGTAGTTATGGACGATTAATTAAAAGTTACCCTTTTTTATCCTTTAATAGATTTAAAACTAGAACGACGGTGATGCATGTAGATTAGGGTTTCTGGAGGGAAAAGGAATCCCACTCTTAACCCTTATCTCGACACGGAACTCCGTTCATATCTAGCCTTTACCAAAACAATCATTAATCTAATCTCTAATCGCGGTCGGAACTAACAAAGAATTGTTAGCGCGCCCGATTAGGATGTTAATGATTCTTTTGATAAAGTTCATAAACTTTATAGGACTTAAAAAGGGTTTAAGGATGTTCATCATCCATTAGCCTACCCTAATCCTACGAACCCTAACAAGCGAAGAATTACTCGCGCATGTTGGGAGAAAAAGAGATGGAAAGAAATTGCATAATTAAACTACGAAGAAATAGAATAAGAAAAAGAAAGCTACCTTTATTAATCAACAATATTCATTACACTTTGATTCCTTAGAAAATGATTACAAAGACTAGTTTGCTTCTCGATCTCTTCCAAGGAGGTAGACGAACAGTTGATGACCAGCCTGGATGCGTGAGCCGTCTTGGACTTCGTGATCACGTCGGCTTGATGATTTTTCCAAGAGGCTCTCGGTCTTTATTAATAGTCCCAAAGCTAGAAAGTTAGATGCCTAAATTGGGGAAATTTAGTTAGGATTCCACCTAAAAATTTCCATCCCCTAACTCTTCAACTACGCGGCGGATCCGCGGCATCAAGGGGCTCATGCCGCGGATCCGCGGCCTTATGATCAGCTCCGTTGATCAAACTTTAGGGGCTGGCTCCTTGTGACATGTGGAGATCCTTGGAACCTTCAGCATTTGGAAATCTTTTCTTTTCTTTTGCCAGAATTGATTTCTTAATTTTGATTTCTTAATTAGGCAGGTTAGCTTTAACAACTTGATTTCCTTGATTTAAGACCTGAAAATCCTGCACAACAACTCAACAAATAATATTTAGTAGATTTAGTTCTACTAGGATTAGGTCAATAATATTATATACATTTTCCTACCAAATGCTAATTATAATATATCAACATATGGAAAATAGTATTTTTACAAATAAACCCTCATATGTATGATATATTATAATAAAGACCTTTTTAAATATGAAAATTGTAGGAAAAATGTAATAATAAATGTGCAGTTTAATCAACTGAACAGATACCCCCAAACTTATCTTTGATCGTCCCGAGCAAACTAGTTTATTCAAGAGAAGGAAAAGAAGAAAGGAGAAAACTAAGCACACTTTCGTAGGCAAACACGATTGCACTGAGCACGTGCAACAAGCCGTTAAACCTCTAGGTGTCCATAGTAGGAGGAGTGTTGTCTCCTGAGGGTTTTCAGCGGATTACACCCACAAAATCCTATAATAAAAGAGAGATGGTGAAATTTACATATAAAGATAAGAACCATAAAAGAAATACTTTGAAAATTTAGAGTTTCCTACTACACTATCTTTTCAGTTGTTATGAGCCCTATCTTAATAGTCATGAAAAAATGTTAGAAATCACATCATCCCTCAATAAAATATCGTCTTTATTCTTCATTCCTACCTTTCATCCAAACATCGATCATATACCCCTACGTGTGTGTAATGGACATCCCTACACTCGGAGAATTCAATTCAAGCTATCATACTCTTGTCCATCTGCCTTAGTACTTTTTAACTTGATGAATATTTAGATTTGCTCACACATTTTCATGTGACCGTTAATACTTCTTGAGGTACTAACCGATCGATTACTCATGTTCTTGCTGATTAGGTGATAATATTTTTCTCATCTTGCACCACCTAAGGCTTAGCAGTGACTCCCAGACCAGTTGGCCTTAGGGCACTAGGTGAAGAGGCACCCTCGCTATATTTTTTTATTGCTGCCTCGACGATAACAAAACCAGTGTTCATTTTTCTTTTCACCATTTTTATATTTTTCTTCATTTATTATTTCCTTCATATTTTGGCTTTTAGACAAGAGCATTTCAAGGTATCCTCTACTATCCTGAGTTTCAAGACGTGTGTAAGTGCATATAGTAGGGTATCAAGATTTAAATGTTTGGCTTTCAGAATAGAAACTATTTTTCTGATTTATTTTTATTCTCAGATTAGTGACTTCCTTCATCTTACTAACCCTTGGGACAACAGCTCATAACTACTTATTACTAGTTCGTTTAAGAAAATTTCTATTTTTCTTGGTTTTCTTAAACTATTCCTATCTTTTGGGTGTAATTTTTCACTTTCTACTCTTTTATTATAAAAAAAATTCTTTTTTTTAAAAAAAAAATGTTATGCTTATGCAAAAATATGATGCAAATTGATGTGTAAATAAGCACAAACCTCCCCCAAACCTGTTTACAGCAGTGTCCTCACTGATGTCATCCGATAAACTCAAAAACCTGTAGACATGGGAGGAAAATATTAATGGGGGCAAGAATATATGAAAGTGAAAATTCTCCCCCAAACTTATTTTAGGCTCATAATTTTGTAAAAATCATTTTCTTTCAAGAGCCAACATATACCACCCCCCCAAACTTGAGTTAAACAATTTTAATCTTTTTAAAATCACACGAGAGGGTCAAGGTTATTGGTCAATGCCAAGCTTTGCAAAGACCGAAGTTCAACACCAACCATTCAAAAATTTTATCGAAGAAGCACCAAGGTTGGTGGAAGAATATGTCACCTTTCGACGTGAAGAAGTGGGGAGGTGATAAGAGGTGTAATGGAAAAGGATTGCGTCTCAATTTGGAGAGACGACACAGTGATAGCGATGATGGATTACTCGCATTATCATGATTGTCCAAAAGAAGGGGTGGAGGTCCAATTTCTTCATCTTGGATTTGATTCATCTCAACACCCGTGTCTTGTAAAAATGCGAGTTCATCAGCGAAAATTTTCTCAAAGCTTTCGTCAATACCCCGAAGAATAATGTCATCAGAAAAAATGGGGTGATCGTCAGACTCTATAAAAAGTTCCTCATCAGCGTTAGATGTTGACCCGGATAACTCGGTGGAAGAGTCCGTGTCAAGCAACGACATATGAAAAAAGTCAGAATTATGAGGTTGATCAAATTCGCTGCTGTCGACATCCATTAATTCGATAGAACACACATGAGCATAGGGTTCGGAGGGTTCACTTCCCAACTTGTAAATATTAAGCTTAATTGACTTCTTTCCAAAGGATAAGATCATAGAGCCGTTTCTACAATTGATTACTGCGTTGGAAGTGGCCAAAAAGGGTCGACCGAGTATCACCGGGATTTGATTGCGTGGGTTTGCCACAGGTTGTGTATCTATAATGATAAAGTCCACAGGGAATATGAATTCCCCGACTTTGATTAACACATCCTCTAGCTCACCCCTAGGTTGGGTGATAGATCGATCGGCCATCTGAAGAGTGCAATGCGCAGGTTTTAACTCTTTGATCCCTAATTGCTCATAAACAGAATACGGAAGCAAGTTAACACTAGCACTTAAATCGAGTAGAGCACGATTGATATTTTTATCCCCAATAGAAATTAAAATTGTAGGACTTCCGGGGTCCTTTCGTTTCTTGGGTAGTTGTTGTGTAAAAGCAGTGCTCACATTACTCGTAAGGAAAACTTTTTTAGGTACTTGAACTTTTCTCTTCCTAGTACACAAGTCCTTTAGGATTTTCGCATATGAAGGAACTTGTTGACTAGCATCTAGGAGAGGAATGTTTATGTTAACTTGCTTAAAAATTTCCACAATCTTCTCCATTTGTGGACTTAGTCTGTTGCCCCTTAACTTGTTTGGATAAGGTGCTTTATCAATAAGGGTTTGGTCCAACATTGGAGAGGATTGTGTGGATGGAGTGGATCACAGAATTGGAGTGGGGATCGTTTTAGGTAGATTTGAGGAAATGGGCGAAGGGTTCGAGCCTTGGGGAAAACGGAGAACAGGCTCTGGTGAAGGTGGGAGACTAGACGAATTAGGGGAAGAAGAAGAAGCTGGGGTATCATTGGTGTCACTATCATCACATTGCTCACCCACTCGGTTATTCAGCACTTTTCCCGATCTCAACGTGGTAACAGCACTCACATTATAACTTTGTGAGTGGCCAGGATTAGGTATGGGTTGAGATGGGAGTTTCCCTTTCTCTCTCGCACTCATTGCGGTGTTTAATTGTGCAATTTGGTTTTCTATTGATTTAATACTCTCACCATGGGAGGCGGAGTTTTTCGTTAGGGTATCAATAGAAGACGTCATCTCAGCCGACAATTGCATGGACTGTTTCATGAACATATCCAAAGTTTGTGCGAGTGAAGAGTTATCAGTACCGGCCATTTGTGGTGTAGAAGTGTTGGCCGGATTTTGGAAATTCTGTGACTGAAAGGGGAGCTGACTTTGTGGTTGTGGTTGCTGTGGAGGAGGTCTTTGATAATTACTTTGTTGGTTTTGATTCCAAGCAAAGTTAGGATGATTCCTCCATCCTTGATTGTACGTGGAAGAATAAGGATCATTTCTAGGTCGCTGCTGAAAAGCAGCATTAGTTTGCTCGTGACCTTGAAACGGTTGCTTCATAGGACATTCTTCCGTTAAGTGTGAAGGATCCGAACAGCAACCACAGACAGTCTTAGGAAGCGTGACCTGATTTAGGGAGAATGATGAAAATTTGTTTTCAATAGCGTCAAGTTTCTTCTGTATCGCTGCCATTTCGGCTTTTATTGCGATAGAAACATCGAGCTGGTGAACACCTCCCCTAGATGAAGGTGGTCTTACGCTTTCCCACTGCAAAGTGTGTTCAGCGAGGTCTTCCAGATACTTCCAAGCTTCACCGTCATCTTTAGACATGAAATTGCATTGACAATTTGTTTCAAGCATCTGCTTTGTCGCTGGATTAATGCCCTCATATATAATTCGGCATAAATCCCATCTATTGATTCCATGATGAGGACATTGGACAAGCAGATCTTTGAAACGTTCAAAGCACTTCCAAAATGGTTCATTGGGAAGCTGGGTGAACTGGTTGATCTCGCTCCTAACACGGGCAGTCTTATGGTTTGGGTAAAACTTCTTAAGAAATGTTATTACGAATTCATCCCAATTAGTGATAGAGTGTGCGGCAGTATTGTAAAGCCATTTTTCTGCCAAGTCGCACAGTGTGAATGGGAGAAGACATAAGCGCATAGCATCTAAAGTCAATTGTGAAGTACCCATCATTGCGCATACGTTTTCGAATTTGGTAATGAAAACGTATGCGTCTTCCGATTCAAGCCCGTGAAATTTGGGCCGCAGATTGATGTAGTAGGGTTTAATTTCGAATTATCCCCGTTAGGTGGTGGAAGAGACAGACAAGTGGGAAGAGGACCACGGATAGGATAGCATCTCTCTTGGAGAGAGATGCGCGGTAGATTCTGCGCACCTACGGGAGGTGGCAGCGTGGTGTTATAATCTAATGGAGTACCGTCCATCTCGGTCGTAGTGTGTGGTGGGGGACAAGAAGATGAAGAAGTACCGACTTCGGCGTCGATAGCAGGAATGCGGACAAGACGGGCACTAGGATCCCGTGTCCAGCCAAGCATACACTAAGCGGGTTTAGTGCAAGTGGCAGCGTGTGTGTGATTTAAAATTGGTTTGTTTTGAAAAAGTGGGACACAAGACAAATCACTCTAAAATGCATAAGCAACCCTAGAACTAAGGTCACCTAGGTCCAGTCTCTAGACCGCTCCTAGACTTCCAAAGGACAACCCGCAGGATAAATCCTCTACCGTCTCTGTACTACCCTTGTAGCCAGGTAAGTGGGAAGGAACCACAGTAGTGGGCCTAATTAAAAACCACCAGCCTTTGACACACTTGCCTAGACACTACAAAAATAATGCGGATAAGCGATAGATTACCCACGACCTTCCTCTGTCCTTAATGAGCGCGACAGTCCTTAGAGTCTGGTCTAGATATTTTTTAAATTAATGTAGGGTTGATGCAGATGCTCGATTTGTGATTTGTGGGGCTTAGGAAGGGTGATGAAATCCCCACCTAATCTTGATTTGGTCTTTGCCCCTTAAAGTCCGTATTAGAATATGCAAAACAAAACCAATCACAAAACTTTTGCAAAAAGATTTTTGAGCGGCGCTATTTTGCAAAGAATCCTGCAGAAAATAGATTTTATTGGATTTGAGAGGAGAGAGAAAGAGTTGAGAAAGATACCAGAGGAGTTTGGAACCCTAGATCTCCTGTTTCCTCAAGTCTGTGACTCCAGATTTCCTTGCAAAAATTCACACACAAATCGTTAAATATGCAATTTGCAGTTTTGTTTTAATAATGATATGAATCGTCTAAGGATTCAACACAAATAGTAAGAATAAAAAATTACGCACGTATCCCCGGCAACGGCGCCATCCATTTGATTGATACGAAAAAGTGTGTTTGTGTAGTTAACCGCAATCAATAACGGTGTCGCGTGTAGCTAGACTGAGATGAGTACGGGTCGTCCTCTGGGAAACGTTGAATCTTTTACTCTTACTTTAGATGTATTGAAAAAGAGAGGAGTAGAAAGAATGTTGTAGAATGGTTTCTAGATCTACGTTAAGCAAAAATGCAAAAATATAGATCTAGATTATTTTAAGGATATAGTTAATATAATAAGGGGGCTTGTAGGGTTCGTTAGGATTTAGTAGTTATGGACGATTAATTAAAAGTTACCCTTTTTTTTATCCTTTAATAGATTTAAAACTAGAACGACGGTGATGCATGTAGATTAGGGTTTCTGGAGGGAAAAGAAATCCCACTCTTAACCCTTATCTCGACACGGAACTCCGTTCATATCTAGCCTTTACCAAAACAATCATTAATCTAATCTCTAATCGCGGTCGGAACTAACAAAGAATTGTTAGCGCGCCCGATTAGGATGTTAATGATTCTTTTGATAAAGTTCATAAACTTTATAGGACTTAAAAAGGGTTTAAGGATGTTTATCATCCATTAGCCTACCCTAATCCTACGAACCCTAACAAGCGGAGAATTACTTGCGCATGTTGGGAGAAAAAGAGATGGAAAGAAATTGCATAATTAAACTACGAAGAAATAGAATAAGAAAAAGAAAGCTACCTTTATTAATCAACAATATTCATTACACTTTGATTCCTTAGAAAATGATTACAAAGACTAGTTTGCTTCTCGATCTCTTCCAAGGAGGTAGATGAACAGTTGATGACCAGCCTGGATGCGTGAGCCGTCTTGGACTTCGTGATCACGTCGGCTTGATGATTTTTCCAAGAGGCTCTCGGTCTTTATTTATAGTCCCAAAGCCAGAAAGTTAGATGCCTAAATTGGGGAACTTTAGTTAGGATTCCACCTAAAAATTTCCATCCCCTAACTCTTCAACTACGCGGCGGATCCGCGGCATCAAGGGGCTTATGCCGCGGATCCGCGGCCTTATGATCAGCTCCATTGATCAAACTTTAGGGGCTGGCTCCTTGTGACATGTGGCGATCCTTGGAACCTTCAGAATTTGGAAATCTTTTCTTTTCTTTTGCCAGAATTGATTTCTTAATTTTGATTTCTTAATTAGGCAGGTTAGCTTTAACAACTTGATTTCCTTGATTTAAGACCTGAAAATCCTGCACAACAACTCAACAAATAATATTTAGTAGACTTAGTTCTACTAGAATTAGGACAATAATATTATATACATTTTACTACCAAATGCTAATTATAATATATCAACACATGGAAAATAGTATTTTTACAAATAAACCCTCACATGTATGATATATTATAATAAAGACCTTTTTAAATATGGAAATTGTAGGGAAAATGTAATAATAAATGTGCAGTTTAATCAACTGAACACCCATCATGCACCATTAGGTTACTTAACTAACGGCAGAGCGGGGGCTGGACTAGCGCGGATGCAAAACATATACAACATTTACTAGTATATATATAAATATATATATATATATATATATATAACATTCATCCCAGGCATGATATAAGTAACATCACAGAATCTCAGCAAGCAACACATAATGGTGGATAATCTTAGATCCTCGGGTTTCATTTGAGCCGCAAATGAGACCCAACGTTCCCTGTCATGTAGATAGCCCGTGAAATGAAAACCTGGACCCCTACGAGCGTGGCAAGTTAACCGCCAATCCCAGAAGTGAGGCAACCCCAATCAACAAAGTGAATGGGCCACACAACACTTCACAGAATCCGGTAACTTGAGCACCCTTCCGTGGGTCAACCTGTACCCCTACGAATGCGTCGAATAGCCCACCAATTCTAGAGTGAGGCCCCCTCCGTCTCAACGCCTTAAGATGCGGGCCTGTTGCCCTCTAGAACCCGGCTATCCGAGCACTCCTCCGCGAGGTAATCCTAGTACAGAAAATGAAAATATATGTACAAGGGTGACATTGACCTCAACCCGGTCGTGCCCCAAAAAAATAATATACAAACGGGTAGAGACGGCAGTCCACATGTTGGACGCTTGCCCCACAATATCAAATGTACAAATGAATCTGAACTGTACAACTATCATTGCACCACTGGTTATCCACCACGACAATCCAACCACAACCTCAGCACAACACAAAACATCAACGTGAATGTCATATTTGCAAACCCGTCTAAAAGAACATATAGCAGTTAGACGGGTTATATCGTTCTAATGACATTCACGGTCGTAGATAGTAATGTATGCACTGAAACTTATAAACAATGTTAAAATAGCGACTTTGAAATACTCCGTATTGCCGCAATATCAAAGATAACATAATATGTAATTTGGGCAAAAACAAACAATACCTGAAAACCAATATTCAAGAGATTAGAACACCACAAAAATTACAAGTCCCAAAAATGCAACAGGATCGGCCAGGCCGGGATTTCTGGCAATCTTGCCGGCCAAATTTTGGATTTTGGGGCTCGTGTTTTAATGGTGTTCTAGTTACAAGATGAATAGCCTTATGCAATTGGTTAAAAAAATTTTAGAAGACTTGAAAAAATCGACAGCAACTTGAATATTTTCCGTATTGTTTCGGAGTTGTTTCGGTTTCGTTACTTTAAACATCGTTTAAACTGCTAGCTTAGGGTTTATGGGTTGGCTCTGATACCATGTTGGGTTATGCCAGCGCCCTGGCTATCTACCGTGACCATTTGTGGAACAAAATTTTTCAAAACTGGCGCTAGAACAACCCTATAACCCGGATCTACCATAAACCTAAAGCTAGAAAACTATAGAGGAGTTTAGAATGGTTATACCGAATGATCTGAGTCCTTCGGTCTTCTACTATCTTCCTAAGTTCCTAGAGGACACCATGATCAAGCTTGATCGCCGGTCTCCCTCCATCGAAGATGATCCACCTGAGAATTTGTAGTTCGAACTCCAACCTCATAGCCGAGGTAAATAGGGTACTAGTTCGGTAAACTAGATAGCCTTGATGATGTAAAGTATAATGATGGATTAATTTGTCTCCAAAACACCCTAGGTTTCTTAACACATGAGACTTTTAGGGTAGAGGAAGAAGAAGAAGCAAGAGGAGATGAGAGTGAAGCAACCATAGAAAAATGGCCAAGTGTTGTGAAGCAAAGAAAATGAATCAAGACTTTCAAAAATATCTCACAACACAAATAAATCAAGCATGGCCAAATAGTGAACCATGAGTCACCCCATGAGCCATGCTTCCATAAATGCCAAGTCACACCTCATCCCCCACCTCATTAACCATTTAACAAAATGGTTATAAACAAAAATGAGGTGGCATCTTCTAGAAGCACCTTGTAATAAATTACAAGAATACCCCTCATCCGTATATACATACCTATATCCGTATTCCGAAAAATACGAATATAAAAGACGAAAATAACCTAATAATATAATACTAGTATCCGTCTTAAACCAAATCCCACTAGTATTGTCCGCCCGAATCATGATACATGCACAAGTGCACGTATATAATCAAACCCCGTCGTAAAACCATATGGCCTCTACATCGTTTCGCCTGAAGCAGGGAAACCCTCTGTGTGGGACTCTAAAGACTCGTTAATACGGTGGCAGTGGGTTTAACCACAAGCACGTCAGCGGCACTAGCTGTACGTAACGGTTACCCAGGTATTGAGCGAAAGGAAGGCCGGCGAGCAAACTCATCCGAACCCTTACTGAGCCTGTCCGTGACAATCTCCGTACAGTCCGGTCTGTTCGTCTAAGAGTATCGCATATCGAGTATAGGGGGTGGATAAATTTAGACCCCTAATTGTTGGGTTATTAATCACGACAGTAAGGTTTCGGGTGGTATCATCCATGCCAATTTAAATTTTTTTCATGTTTAAACAACCTAAACCCTAGATCTTTAATTAGAGAATTAAAATAAAACAATCAAGTAAATATCTTTACTACTAAGTGATAGGGATTACAATCTTTGTAGTCCATTCCTTCGCTTCATAAGCTCCGAGTTGAGGACCCTTCGCTGCGATCATCAAGCTCCCGGACTCTAGAGAGTCTCCATGAGGTGAATGAGGCATCCTTGCGTGAAGACTTCACAATCAAAGATGATCTACCTTGAGGAATCACAAACCCAAGCTATCACTTCACTAATGAGGTATTAGTGAAGCAAACACCCTAATCTAAATGGCTAGTATAGATGAGGATGATGAAGTAGGAATTTTACTCTCTTTAGTTTTCTTTTTCTCACAAACATTCATCACAAATGAAAAGGCTAGAATGCTTTTTGAGGAAGAAGAAGAAGTGATAAATGAATAATTGTGTGAGGTTAGAAATGCAACCAAGGGTTAAGCATGTCATGCTTAACCATTGTAGAGAATAAACCATGGGCTAGGGTTAGGGTTAGGTTAATAAATATCTTAGAAATATCAACAAGGGTGGACTAAGTCAACAAGAGGAAAATATCTTAGCATAATCCACAATTTTGATTTATCTAAAATAAAACATTAACCCTAATCTAAACCCTAGCATGGTTTAATCTCATAAACCCTAGTTGTATTTGTAACCTAATATGTTACAATTATACATATCTCATATATACAATTTTTTAACAAAAGAAAATAATACAATTAACATATATCACATATATATCAATGTATCATCAAGTGAGAAAAAGAATCATTTAAGTGAGCTTATATTAGTTAATGTAATGTAATATATCACATATATAATTATACATTAAATTATTAAATCAACACTTGATTTATTAATCCGGCTATAATACATATAACCGACTAATATAATATGTATCATTTTATCGAATCAACACTTGATCCGATAACCCGGCTATATCACATATACCCGGCCGATATCACATATCGTGAGAATAGAATATGGTATCACATACACGTATTATTCTCGGTCCCGCACATATCACATATGTGCTCCTACTCCGTTTCGCCTGGGCCAGGAAACCTCTGTGTAGGACTCTAAAGACCCGTCAATATGCCGGCAGTAGGTGATGATCATATTAAACACCCACAAGCTGCAAGCGGTCAGCTAAACGTAACAGCCACCCGGGTATTAAGCGATCAGAAGATCAACAAGCAAGCCTGCACACACTCCTGTGAATCCAATCAGTAATACTCATGTACAGTCCGGTCTCTTCATCTGATATGTCGCATATCCAGTGTAGGGGTGGTAAACGTCAGACCCCAATAACCGATAAGTCGTGTCTATGTGAGCCACATAACGGGTCGAGAAACTACTGATAACACTTACCAGTAGATCTCCATATCAGCCCTGGCCAGGGGCTTCCAGTTATAGCTAATCGAACACAGCGCAATATCAACCCCCAATACCGGGAGAGACGAAACCCCTCCTATCGCTCATTGCCTCCATATGATTCGGGACTGTACCCAAAAGCCACCGTTTTGCACGTTCTCATGAACGTGATAAGGTGGAAATCAAAACACAGTGGGAATCACACAAGACTCTATGACGATTTCGGGTCTACAGACTAACCTGTACCAGTGTCACCAGAGAACTGCTATCTGACGATAGGTATAATACCATCTAGGAGTTCTCGGCGATTCCGTTCAGTGTACCCAGTCTCCACTGAGCACCCGTACACCATCTTTGATGTCAAACACCAATGGATATGGGATCATTCATCGCCCATCATATGGGTCAAGAAGCGTATAAGCTAGTCTACTCTGGAGTATCGATGCCCTGTCTCGATTCACCCTCGACTAGAAACAATTATAGGATGTACTTTTGGACTACCCTGGCCCCACTAGTATGATCCGCATCATAGTCCTAGTAGTCAAGTACATATCCTAAGGGCTTTATCAACATGTGAGAGCAAGACAGTAAACCAATACAAGTCAACATGCTAAGAAAAAGTGAAACCAGATAGCATACTATCATATCGAGCAAGAAAGTCCTCTCTATATATATCCAAGCATCCACTATAATATACATCATATGTACAACAATAGCCTCCAGGGCATATACATAACTAACAATCTCCCACTTGCACTAAGGTCAGCTGTTGTAGTATCTGTAACACCCTAGTTCATTTATACCAATTCTAGTATTCTTTATTTATGGTATTTTCTTGATTTACTGTGTTTTTGGTGCGAATAGTATATTTGACATTTGTATTTGCATTCTATCCGACCCGCTTGCTTGAAACCTGTCTTGATTCATGTTTATGATTTATCCTGACCTGTTACATGGACTCGTGCCCTTTCATTATAATTTATACATCTTGCATACTGGCATTTTATCTGGCATTTGCATTTTTACAATATAACATTTTAAGTCATATAAAATATTTTTAAAATATATTGCATGTCCTGCTTGATACCCCTAGCCCCGTCGTAGCATCCGCACACCTTATTCTCGTCCCGTTCAGTGAAACGGACTTGTTTGGATGGCTACGCGCACGTATGTGCATTCGTTCTTGGGGGTATGCATTTTCGTTACACGGACATTCATTTTTTATTTTGGTCGACATGTACATTTTTCGTATTTTAAAACTGAATTTTAGACCCGACCCGAGCATGTTTTGGACTATATTTATATTTACCAGAATATCAAATTTTATTTATATAATACTAATTTTATAAACTGATACAAATTAAAATTTAGTTAACTAATAAAAGAGTTTTTTAAATTTAAATCTAAACTAATTTCCTAACAAACTAACAACCCCTTTCTCTCTCTCTCTCTCTCCTCTGTATATATATATTTATATATATTTTATTTATTTATTTTTTCTTTCCTTATTTAATATACAACCTCTTCTTCTTACTTCTTCTTCTTCTTTCTTCTTTCTTTTTCTTGATCTTATTTCTTGATTCCCGGTGATCACCGCCGGAGCCGTGCTTGTCACCGACGATCCGAGTGATCCAGTGAACGTACCTTGCCTGTGTGATCACCCTCTTGCCTTGACTGGACCAGTCCCGCGTGCCGCGTATGCGTTGCGACGATTTACCGACATCGGACGTGTCGTGCGTATCCGTCGCGTGATTCGATCAAAGCAAGTTTATCTTGCTACATGCTATGATAAATACTACATCCATATTAATAAGAATATTTCATGTTTAGTGTATTGTACATCCCCGGTTATCATTTTACTGTTTTACGACGTCCGTTTGCATACGAATAATTTATTTTGTATCTAGTCGCATGATAATTCATCTTGCTACATGCTATGTATCTTATTTTTCATCCATATGAATAAAAACATCACATGTTGATTGCACTGTACATCCATATTAAAGTTTTACCGTTTTCGGATACCCGTTTGCATCCATATCAATTAAAATATATATCGTCATAATATTTCTTATTATTATGTTTGATTAGTTTATAATCTGCATTTTATAATGTTATACAAAATATATTTTGAAAATATTATAGTTTACACATGAAACGTCGTTGCAAAGCGGATACGACAAATCTGAAATTTACTGTACACCTCACATTATAAAATTCATTATAAATCATAGAAAATTTATTAGTATACGTTATTTATTTCGTTACGAAGCTAACTAAGAATACTATAACTCTGTGAAATGTTTACTTGAAAAATAAATTGTTTAAATAACTTAAAATGCAAATGAAAATATCTTTAAATTGCTGTCCAGGGAAATTGTAGCAGCAAACTTTCAACTTCGAATGTTCATAACTTTTTTTAGGAACAACCTGAGATACTTCTACTTATAAAAATGTAAACCTTATTGAATTATCTTTGTTTTGGTATAAGACACGTCTCTTTTGGAGAACATTTGTTATTTTTAAGCTATTTTACAAATCAGGGTGACGCTGAATTTCTGAACGGAACTTTCTTGTGCATGGTTAATCAATACCACTTTTATAGTTATTAATCGGTTTGAATATGCTATCCATGTTAATATTATTATATCAATATCTATTTAATAAATACTAGTGCTTGTGTTTTAATATTTAGCAAATTTTACCGATTTACAGTTTTATAGTATCCGTCTGTATCCGTACGGTTTATTACATATCTAGTTGCACGCCGAGACCATATTATTTCATGTTACTGTTGTATTAGTGCACCATTCTTGATAATTGTGCATCCTACTTAGTCATGATGTGACCCCTGATCGATATTTGTGCATCCATGCTTTTATTGTACATCCGAAATTTCACCTTGATTCAATACTTTCTACAGTTTGATTATAAGCACCCGTTTGACACCTGTGCACTACTTGACATGACCTGATACACTACTACTTGACATGACTTGATACATGTACACTACCTGACATGACCTGATATATCATTACTTGACATGTTACCTGATTTTGTTTCTAATGCCGACAATCCTGATATGTTGTCCCGATGGATATATCCTGTTGTCTGTATAGACAAACCTGTTCCTGCTTGATCCTGTGTTGGCATTAGGTTCAGATTTATCAATACCTGACTTGAACACATAACTTGGGGGTATGGGGAAATCAATGATGAAACCTGACTTGTAACTCGACAGTTCGATACTTATACTGATCAGTTTTACGGAATAGGCCAGCCCCGGGATGATGCTGCTGACATCATTCGTCTGTACATGTTACATGTTTACTTCCTAGCGGCACGTCTCGGATTCAGCCCGAGAGTCTTGACCATGGTCCCGGGCATGCACGGGATACTATTGAGTTACATTGATGATTCATTAAATTGATTTCAAAGACTTGAGAGTAGTTAACCCAGTAGTTTAGTTCAGATTACTCACCGCACGTCACATGTGCTTATACCCTTCACTGTTTCTTATTCGTATTACTGTTATACTTTTATTACTGTTCATACTCATGCCTGCATATCCTGTTATCTCCTGATTATGTTATTGTTGATATTATGACGCATTGACGTCTGGGTTTTGCATGGCCCAGATCCTCTACCCTTGTCGCAGGCTGATCAGGAGTACTTCCGCCGTTAGGCTGAGCAGTGATGATCTAGTTAATATCCAGTTTAGTTATGTTTTACTTTCCAGATGTTTTTGCTCTTTGGATTTATTGCTTCCTCATATTATTTCTTGACTCGTTTATTCTGGCTCATGGACATGTACTAGATAATTTATTTTATTTTCCTGTTCTTGATATCTCTAGACAGCCGTAATGTGACTGTGGAGGGATGTTTCCTATCCACAGGTAGCATGGTTGGCTCTGTCACGTGCCTATCTAAGCGCACTCTGGGAAGCGGGGCGTGACAGTATCTCATACCCAACATCCCGAAGAGTCTCTCAAATTTTATCTGAGGTATAGCCTTCTTGATTGGATCCGCAGTGTTGTCCTTTGTTTCAACTCTCCTGATCTCGATCTCTCAGCGATCTACTATCTCCCAGATTAGGTGATACCGCCTCAGAATATGCCTGGATCTCTGATGGGACCTGAGTTCCTTGGCCAAAGCCACAGCTCCATTGTTATCACAATAAAAAGGTATTGGATGCTCAATGGACGGAACCACTCCAAATTCGGTTATGAACTTCTTTATCCAGACAGCCTCTTTGGCAGTGTTGTATTCAGCCTCCATCGTCGAGTCTGCCACGGTTTCCTGTTTGGAACTCTTCCAACAAACCGCCCCTCCATT
Organism: Agapanthus africanus; assembly: GCA_030015575.1. Lineage (NCBI taxonomy): Eukaryota > Viridiplantae > Streptophyta > Magnoliopsida > Asparagales > Amaryllidaceae > Agapanthus > Agapanthus africanus. The sequence continues at coordinate 191,141,383 of CM057348.1, forward strand.
GAGATTAAAGACAAATCCTGAGTGCGATTTAGAGTCGTCTTTATCATTTTGGAAGTTCGAATCGGTAAAGGACTCCACCTGGAGTTCTCCGTTACCATACACTAAGAATATCTCTTTAGTCCTTCTCAAGTACTTAAGAATGTTCTTCATAGCTGTCCAGTGACTCTCTCTTTGATCTGCTTGATACCTACTCACTACACTTAGTGAGTATGCTACATCGGGTCTGGTACATAGTATCGCGTACATGATAGAGCCTGCCGCCGAAGCATAGGGTATCTCTTGCATGCGAGCTCTCTCCAAATCAGTCTTAGGAGACATCTCTTTTGAGAGAGTGAGTCCAGAAATCGTGGGTAGATTCCCACGCTTGGATTCTTCCATACTAAACCTCTTTAGTATGGTGTCAATGTACCTGGATTGGGACAATCTCAGTATCCGCTTAGATCTATCTCTATAAATCTTAATTCCCAAAATGCAGGAGGCATCACCTAGATCTTTCATTGAGAATCTATGTGATAAGAAGAGCTTGACCGAGTGCAGCATAAGAACATCATTTTCTATCAAGAGTATGCCATCCACGTACAATACGAGGAAAACAATCTTACTCTCTGCAACCTTCTGGTAAATACAAGGTTCATCTATGTTCTTGATCAAGTCAAATTCTTTGACTACTACATCAAAACAGATGTTCCAACTCCGCGATACCTGCTTTAACCCGTAGATGGATTTAAGCAGCTTGCACACCTTTCCGTTGCTCCCACTGTCTACGAAGCCCTCTGGCTGAGTCATGTACACGCACTCCTCTAAATCACCATTTAGAAAGGCGGTCTTAACATCCATTTGCCAGATTTCGTAGTCATGGTATGCAGTAATGGCAAGTAAGATCCGGATGGACTTAAGCATAGCCACTGGAGAAAAGGTTTCATCATAATCCACACCCGGTCATTGACGAGAACCTTTTGCAACAAGTCTAGCTTTGAAAGTCTCAACTTTTCCATCTACACCAACTTTCTTCTTAAAGATCCATTTGCTCCCGATGGGTTTTACCCCTTCAGGAGCAACTTCCAAAGTCCATACTTTGTTGGTGTACATGGATTCCATCTCAGATCGCATTACATCCAGCCATTTCACAGAGTCACCACTCGTGATGGCCTGCTCGAAGCTAGTTGGGTCATCATCTTCCATGATGCAATCCTCACTCCCACCATCAATGAGAAAACCGTAGTATCTCTCTGGTGGATGAGGAACCCTACTAGATCGACGGAACGACTGAGGTTCGTCAGGAACTACTGAATCCTCTGGTTCCACTTAATCTTCAGTTGCAGTTTGAGCTGCTGGAACTTCTTCCAGCTCGACCTCTTCGCCACTAATTTCTTTTGCAAGAAATTCCTTTTCTAAAAAGGTGGCATGTTGAGCAACAAACACTTTTTGCTCCTCACTGTGGTAGAAAAAATATCCATAAGAATTCTTTGGATATCCCACAAACTTGCAGAGAACTGATCGTGCCTCGAGTTTTTTCGGATTTTGCCTTTTGACATAGGCCGGACAACCCCATATCTTAACTCGTTAAAGATATGGTCTCTTCCCACTCCATATCTCATATGGTGTGGTAGGTACAGATTTAGATGGAACTTGATTCAATAGGTATGTTGCTGTCTCAAGCGCATAACCCCAAAAGGAAATAGTTAGATCAGCAGTGTTCATCATAGAGCGTACCATATCTAATATGGAGTGATTCCTCCGTTCCGATACACCGTTGTGCTGTGGTGTATACGGAGGAGTAAGCTGAGAGAGAATCCCATTCTCTTTTAGATAGTCCAGAAACTCATTTGTAACATTTCAAAATAATAAAATATTATTTTTGGGAATTTTTATAATTTAATATTATTTTATTGATTATTTTAATATTAAATTTATAATTAAATACCGATAAATGGGAAAAATTTTGAAAAAAATTATGGAAAATTCTAAAATAATGTATTTTATGGAATTATGTCATTTTTAAGTTTTTATGGTTAGTTATATGCTAATTTAGTGCTAATCGCGATTAAAAATCGCTAATCGGGTTTTTAGCTTTTTTGAGCAAAAATGTGCACATATCATTTTTCCACACTTGTTGCATTTTCTTACATGTTTTGGGGTGCATGGTTGCTAGGGTTTGCTATTGTGAGGAAATGAAAAGAAAAGAAAAAGGGAAAAGATAAAGGTATGGTATGATGAAGAGAGAGAATATATAGGTCAACCCTTTTGTTTGAACCCATCCCCATCATTCCTCTTCTCATTTTCTCTCTCCCCTTCAAGAGAGCTGCTGCTCCTGCCCCTCTCCCTCCTCCTCCTCCCTCTTCAAGCCTAGATCCACCATGGAAACAACCCCGAAACCCCACTTCGACTTCACAAAAATCGTTCCCGAGCTCACTAGCTACCCATCGGACTAAGAAAGAGCGGATTTGGAGGACTTTGAGCAACTCAAGAAAATTCTTGAGTTGCCCAAGGAGGTAATTTCTGCACCCTAGAGTAGTATTTCAATTTCCTTGTGCACCTATGCTAGTTTCATATCGATATTGTGTCGTTTTGTGGACTTTGGACAAACTTAGAGAGGGTTAGGGTAAAGTTGAGATGTGGCTATGCAATTAGACTCTAATGGTGACCTTAGACCCTATATTGACTAAGACCCTGACCTAGCAAAACCTGAAACCCAAAAATACGGAATTACGGGACTTCCATATCGGTTTGTGACGACTTAGAGTGTGCAGAGAAATCTGGAATGGACTGGGACGTTTACTGGAAAAATAAACAAGTTCAGAGACCCATTTGAGACCCTAGGAACACCCTGTAGCCAGAAGAACCCCATTGGATCACCTTGGGCCGGCCAGGCCGGTTTTCCCTGTAGTGAGGATCGGCCACTTAGTGATGGTACGGGTCCAGGTTTCTACTGTAGGTCACATACACCCTATACATCACTCTAGACTTGTTTGCTTGTTTTTATTTGGCCTGAGACAAAATCTGGGATCATTTTCTTGGGTTGCTGCTTTGAAATGAGTTTTGGTTTTGCGTATTTCGATTTCCAGATTTTGATATTTGTGTGTTATCTCTATCGTGTGACGTTTGTACGTCTATATCGAGTGATTTCGGGTTGTTTTGCGAAGGCTAACCATAGGTTCTAACCTATAGGCCTTTTAGCGTATCGTGTTGGTTTTCGCGTGTCATTTTAAGTTTCGATTTGGTTTTAATACGATGCGATACATGTGATATGTAGGTACCCCCACGGCGATACGAGACGATGCAGAAGATGAAGGCGACATCGACACCGACACACAGGATACAGGTGAGTAGATTAATATCTACGGAGAGAAGTCGGGTGGATGGCATATAGCACCCCCGCAGTTCGTGGTGATGTATACGAATACATATACACACATATATATTGATTATATATTGTTGATTTTATTGATGATAAGATAGATTTTAGGTGTGATTGGATAGGTTTAGTGTTGCGAGACCGTAGATTAGAGGTTGCACCACACATATACACACACCCATACTTGCATACATTCTTCTTTCATTGTGCTTATACGAGAATGTGTATTTATGTGTTCACATGGGTATGGGACTATGTGTTCACATACTGGATTTGAGGATAGTAATTGGGATTTGAGATGAGTCGATAAGATTTGATTAAGACCGCGAGAACAGTGATATGGCAGGATTCGTACTTGACATACGTCCTGATGTTATAGCGGATCTTGGGACGACGATACATGTGAATAGTGTTATACATTGAATGGTTGACATGTGATCGTGATATGAGATAAGATATGTTAAGATATTCATAATAGGTCGCATTAGGCGATGTATACCTCTTTATGACGATATATGATGATGATATAAGTTTGTATGAGGCTGTAGATCAGCAGTCAGATCATGATTATATTGATGATATTGGTATTGTACTAGATGTAGATCAGTATCCGGATTATGATCTTGATAAAGAGGATACCAGATGAATAATATGATGAATGTGATATTGACCGTACCCAGATTTGGGATGCCGTACGACGGATTTACGTACGAGCTATATATTGATATTTGATCCACACTCTTGACTTGGGAATATTTGATTATAGATATGGTATCGGATATGATATTATCGAGGTGAGATCACCGACTAATATATATATATATATATATATATATATATATATATATATATATATATATATGTATGTATGTATGTATCGACTTAGACGTTAGGCGGCTTCCTTACCCTTAGTTTAGCTTGATATCTCAGCCCTGTAGTTTAGTGTAGTTGTTAGCCCATATTAGTTGTCGTTGTGTCTAGTATCCAGCTCCCGCTCATTATTGCTGTTCGCTCCGCATCGCATACTTATATTGTAATTTTTTATTGCATTGTTGATATCATACTGTTAGGACACCAGCACCATTACCGATGAAGCGTATGTACCACATACACTTACTTGCCGGCTCACACACATCTTCATCGGTAATTGCTATGTCACGAACACTTTAGAAAATACTATTTCATTGACATAGTTTGTTAGCTAATAGTTTTGACATGATATTAGTGTACTTGCCTTATATGCCAGTTTAGACATTGTAGTTATTACTTGTCACTTCATGCATACTGTTATTCATTGTTATGCCGCATTCATGGATTCTCATGCCTATATTCACTAGTTTATGTGCTATTGAGGTTTTGGATTCGGATTTCCATGATATTTCTAGATTTGGGAACAGTGGGGATTTCAAAAGAGAATATGTAATTGTTTTAGAAAAAAAACCCGGTTACCCTTGATATGATATTTCAGTGCGTCCAGCATGTGTTTTCTCGGTGCTGAGAGCGACATGTGAGACCCGAGTTCGAGCAGTGGAGGAACCGTTTCGGGTACATGGTGGACCCGGTAAGGTACCCCGGGGCAAGAAGCGCGTGGTGATGATGATGTGAGCCTGGCAGGGGGAGACTACCTACCGGTGATTTTACCCGACGCGTCGGATATCCGGAGGATACCGTCATGGTCTTGAGATTTATGGTAGGGGCCGGTCTGAACTGACGGCGCCCTAGATAGCGAGACTGACATACAGAGATTGCGACATAGAGATATCGAGAGATTTGGATATTTGTTTTGTGTCGATGCTAGGCACTGTTTATGCTGATTTCATTTATGATATCTCGTTTTAAGAAAAGATACAGAAATCTCACTAATTTATGAATGCAGTTTTCTTCAGTACATGCATTCTGTTTCATGCATTCATACATCATACATATGATATATTGCTACCTGAGGCACTGACACGGGCACATAGGATTACACTTGGGTTAGACATTTACCCTAGCCATTGTTATAGGCTGCTGGTTATATATTTGAGGATATATTATGATCGTTGACCTAGGACCGCGTTGTTCATGCGATTTCTGTTCGTAGATGTCTTTCTACTCACGAGTTGGCAACTCACCCCGTTGTGCCACAGTTTCTTGCAGGTTTTGCCGTACAGGTTTCTTTACGGCTTTGCTGGCACTGCTTCGTTTCAGGTGACTTGCTAGTAGGTGGGTTTATTTGTATCGTACCCATCATTATACTTTGTATATTATTATTCTGTTGTATCTAGAAGTTCTATCAACCAAACATGTATTTATTTTTCAGATAGAGACCAGTGTTGTTTATTCATTCGACCTTAGAGTCGCGCGTTGTATTTCTATGGATTTCTGCTGTTTTGAGTTTCCATTTCTGTTGTGATCCTCACTTTTTGGCGTTGTATATTATATTGCTTGTGTGGTTATGACCGTCGATTGACGAAGAGCCAGCTCCCGCTTGGGGATGCATTTTCATTATAGATATGCTTTATCATGTTTTGCACCCGTTTGGGGTCAGTTTTTACAAAGGAAACTCTGCCGAAATTTTTAGAAAAGATTTGTGATTTTAAAATGCACATCTCGGCATATGTTGCAAACTATTTGATTTAAAATGGTTTTCCTTCACTCTGCTATCTCGGCATATGTTGCATACATCACTATGTATCAGTCCCAAGAGTTCCTTAACTCTTTCTCCGTGTCTACTAAACGGAGTTTAGGTCATTTTGCCTTTGAGACATGACTGGTAAGTGTCATAAGATGAAAATTCGAACGGATTCAAATATCCATTCTTATGTAACTTAGCTAGTCATGTCGCATTGATATGACCTAGTCTACAATGCCACAAGAAGGATTCGTTCATTTCTGAACACTTTCTCTTGTGTGTGTTTTGTACATTAAGAACCGCGGTTTGATTCAGAACGTATATGTCATTATTTAACGAGCCTGATCCAATCAACTTTTGATTCAGGAAGATGTTCATAACATTATCCTGTATTACAAAATTATGTCCTTTTTTACTCAGTAAATAAACTGATATAAGATTGCATATCAGGGTCGGAATGTAATAGCATTCGTTTAGAATCAATGTATTACCATTTGGTAACACAAGGTGATATTCGCCAACTGCTTTGGCTGCAACATTTGCACCATTCCCTACTCTTACGGAATGATTACCCTCTCCCAGTTCTCTACCTTTTTTTAGCCCATGTAACAAATTACATATGTGGGATCCTGATCCGGTATCTAATACCCAGGACGTGGAGTGAACTGTGAAACGGTTCTCGATAACTAACATACCTGAAAAAGATGCATCAACATGCTTATTCTTCGTTTGGGCGGCGTGAGAATCCGGATATGTCTTTATTCCCTGCTCGGACTTATAACAATTATAAGTTGGAGCGGGACCAACGTTCCCCTGCTCAGTATAATAAGCGGGTTCAGTCAATACATCCATATTATTATCTTGATTAAGGCCTGATATGGTCTCTATATGGAGAGAGAGAGAAGAAAACACTTTAGAGTATACTCTTGCAAGATTAGATTGGTTATTATCTTATCTAATCAGGATGGCTCCCACTGTTTTTATCAAATCTTCCTTAAAACCCTAAAAGGTAAGACTAGCCGGGATTAATTACACCTTACAAGTTCGCTAATATTTCGACCAGGCCAGTGTTGATACTTTGAGAGAGGTTCCCGTGCTTTCGCACAGACCTAATTAGAATAAACCTCATTTTCCCAGGGCATAACCCTGTTAACATCTTTCTAGACACCTACTTGATCGGCTAATTGTCATGTGTAAAAATCTCCCGGGAGTAACTCTTACTCGCAGTGGGTATCAGGATCCAACAATCTCATAGAAGGTATGCAATCTCATTACAAATTTCAACACTTGAAATTCCCGATAATGTTTTGCCCCTAGCGATCTATGACCTTGACAAGGTCAACAAACCATAAATCGCAAGTCAAGTTCAACCTGTCATTTCCTGATTGAATTAAACCCACCCGCCTGACCCTTGACAAGGTCAACAAGGCCGTACGACTACCCTAATCCAATCACATCTCATTCTTTAGCAGATAAACACTAATTAGCTATCGTACACTACGCCTTGACAAGGTCAACAAACGCAGCACGAATACCAAGTAGGACTTATCTGAAATGACGGAGGGCTATGACAGGTTTTTCAGAAAACCTTTTGCGTAATGAACTTGATATCGTTGTAGAAACAAGTAATTTTTGAAAAGGAGCGTTTTTTAGGCTTTTACTAGTTCCGCTAAAGAGGTCACTCCCGGTGAAAGGATCTCGACTATTTCCTTATCGAATAAGGTGCAGGATATTTCACAAATACCGCTATGCAAAGCAAGAACTATAGAAGCAATAAAAAACAAAACTGAGTGAGTTGTAGTATCTGCTAGTTTTGCTAAAGAGGTCACTCCCAGTGAAGAGATCTCGGCTTTTTTCTTATCGAATAAGGTGCTGGATATTCTACAAGGAATATCGCTATGCAAAGAAAAAACTAGAGCTACCCTTTTTTATAAATTTGATTCTACAAAATCTTTTAGGTTTCCTTTTCTTTCATTAATTTCATTAACGAAGTCCCATCATTTATGCTTCCTAAGCATCACAGAAGAAACGAAAATACAACGTATGCTTATACCATCCGCATTCGCCACTGTGTCCTGTTATGTACCGTTAGGTTACTTAACTAACGGCATACCGGGGCGGGACTAGCGCCGGTGAAAAACATAAGCAACGTTTATTATATATCATATATACAATAATAAAGCATTCGTCTCACGCATATACTATGATCACATCACATAATATCAGCAGCAGAAGATAACATATGAAATATTGTATATACTAGGAGCTCCGTGTTTTATTTTGAGCCTGTATAAAACACAGATTCTACGGTCGCGATGAATAGCCAAACCCATATCCCTAGACCCCTACGAGAACAGCAAGTAACCCTCCCAATTCTAGGGTTAGGAGACCCGATCTCGACTCCTCGAGATGGCCTCCCACTGGACCGTAGAACCCAGTTGCTTGTGCTCTCCTCCTTAGGTCTATCCTAATATGGAAAAGTAAATAATATACAATGGTGACATCATCCTCAACCCGGAAGTGTCCCAATAAAAGAATATTATATACAATGAATTTTACATGAATGAAAATAAAAACCCCCATCTCACATAAAACCCCCGGCTAATCAAATCACGACGATCCAATATAACATATCACAGCAACACATAACATCACATGTCATCAACGTAAGTAAATATGTGTATTCCAATTGTCGTTGATGTATAGCAACGAAACCGGCGATATACTACATATTACACTTACGGTCGCAGAAAAGAAAGTGAAAAACTACAATATTTGGAATCCACAATCACCTTAGACACCGTAAACCCGAAATATCACATATTACGAATTTCATGCCTAACTATATGAATTCCACATATTGTATCACATTCCAGATAACTAGGCAATGTTAAATTTTCCGATCGAATAAACAAATACCCAAAATTTCCTGTAATACCCAGTTCTTTCATACACCAATACCCGTATTTTTGTTACTTGCAAAATTGCTTATTTATATTTTAAGTATTTTACTTATTTTAAAACCCTAACCCCTTATATTTATTTTCCTAAAATTTACCCAATCCATTAGCCCACTCCCTTTCCATTTCCTTTAAATCCTTTTAAACTCCTAACCTAAAACTAATCCTATTACTAAAATCCCTTTTATTTTTCCCTTTTTATTTCCCTTTCCTACACAGCCCAAGCCCAAACCCTCACTCCTCTTCTCTTTTATTATTTCCTTTTTCCTTTACTCATTCTTCCCGAACCCAGCACCCTTCCCCTTCCCTTTATCTTTCTTTTTCTTTATATCCGGCCCATCTCCCTTCCTATTTAATTTTAATTCCTCCTAGCCGACCTAAGCCCGCCCCCGGCCCAAAACCCCCTCACCCGAACCATTCCTTCCTTCGTCTCCTTCCCCTTCCCGCTCTTTTCTTTCCCCCACGCCGCGTCCTCCTCTCTCGCGCCCGCCTTTCTCGCGCCTACGACGCGTGCGCGTTCACTCCCACGACCCGCTCCCTCAACGGCTCCCTCCTCCTTCTCACGCGTCTCCCCCTTCCTCCTCTCTCTTCTCTCAAGAAACCACGAACTCCCCCTACCCATTGCCTGCACACCGAACCTATGCCCCTCGCCTGTCCTCGTCGCCGATGCTCACCCCTTCGTCATCTACCTTACCCACACCTCGTCTCCACTTCTTCGCCGGCAACCGTCGCTTGCACCACAAGCGCCTCCGCCTTCTCCTTCCTCCTCGTTCACCCCACGCCATCCTCCTCCTCTTCGCAAACTCAAGACCCGAGCTCCACTGCCTGAGCACCGCCGGCAAACTCCTCACCCTCGACGACAAGCCTTCCTCCTCATCCACCCTCAACTCATCGCCTGCTCACCCCTGCCACCCCTCTCGACACCCGACGAGCCCAGTTCCCCTACTCCATCATAGACCCACAACCAAGAACTCAAGCACCCATCGCCGCTGTAACATTTCAGAAAAATATAATATTATTTTTGGGAATTTTTTTTTATAATTTAATATTATTTTATTAAATATTTTAATATTTCGGTATAATTAAATACCGATAAATGGGGAAAATTCTGAAGAAAAATTATGGAAATTCTAAAATATGTCATTTTAAAGCTTTTATAGTTACGTAAATGCTATTTTGGTGTTCACTGCGGTTAAAAATCGCTAATTTGTATTTTTGGACTTTTGTGCAAAATGTGCACATATCATTTTCTATACTTGTTACACTTGTTTCATATTTTGGTAATGGTAGCCTAGGTTTGGGCCTTGTTTAGATGACCATGGTAGGTTGAACCAATTGGTTAGGTTAGTTGGATTATTTGAGGGTTGTTAGCTTTGTTTAAAAGTGATTAGAGTTGGGGTTGACCTTGTGAAGAGAGAGAGAGAGAGAGAGAGAGAGAGCCATGAGGGAGGTGTCCTGTAGCTTTTAAGGTTGAGTGAGGGTGAGGGGAGTTAAGCTCATTTCACTTCAAAACTTTGCTTTGTCTCCCTCATATCTTTTCTCTCTCACAACTCACACCACATCAAAAACTTTAACACTTCACCACAAATACATCAAACCCTCCTCTAGCTGCTGCTACATCAACACTTCAGCCCCAACTCCCTATCAACATTAGATCCTACAACCCTACACCCTACATCAGCCACATTACATCAGCCTCAACTGCAGCAGCTGATGTAAGCTTCAACCCCCAAAAGAAACCTAAAAGTTCAGCCCAATGGATATTACATCAGCTGATAACCCCATCAGCCCCAATCCTGCACCAGCATCAGAAACAACCCCTAGCATCATACAACAACAACTCCATACCATCATACCACTCAACCACAACCCCAGCAACATAAAAACAACAACAGCAGTAGCTGCTGCTCAGCAAAAGGGAAGGAAGAAAATTGCAAGCAACAACAGCAGCACCAAGCCAAAACATCAGCTGCAGCAGCTACAGATCCAACTTCAGCTCAGCCACTTCAGCACTAACCCACTTCTCCTTCTCTTCTCCTTCACCCTAGGACTTCTCTTGAGGTATAATCTTCCAACCCAACTCCTAAGTTGCCAAGTTCTGGTTTTTAGCTGAAAGTTACTGTTATATCCATGATCTAGTGCTAGTTTAGGAATTTTGAGTGAGATTTGGCCAAGAGATGGCTTTGAATGCTAGTATTGTCTCATTAGGAGTACGTGAGACCAGTTAACCCAAGATTGTTCCAAATTTCACCCAAATACCAGAGTTGTTTGACTTGGTATAAATTAGCGTTTTTGTCAATTTTGTGACCTTTCTGAGATCTACTTTCACCCCGGGAACCCTAAAATGAAATTGACTTGGCAGTGAGGTATGCAGGTAGATAGAAACCATTACCCAAAACCCTAGCCCAAACCACCATACCCCGACCGCAGATTTAATCCACCTGGCTGAAATTTGCGGCCAGACCAAGGTGGAACCTCCTCGTTTTGCGTGCACAGCTCTATTTCATGTAAACTTGACCCCTGTATGTCTAGTTTTGACTGTTTCCAGTTAAGGTAAAATCTGGGTTGTTTTTCATGAGTTGGCGTATGATTTATGGCCTGTTTTTCGTATGGATTTTGGTATTCGATGATTCGTTTCCGTCGGGTGGCGTTTGAACGCCAACGACCAGTAAGCATTGGCTGTGTTTGCACGCACGGCTACAGGTTTTTACCTATAGGCATAGCGTGCACTATTTTGGTTTCCGATATGGTTTTCATGTGTTGTAGCGTGTGATATCCTTGTAGGTACCCACGTGTTGTCGAGGCATTGGAGATGCAATTGGCGACATCGGCACCGGCACGTATAAAGGAAGGTGAGTAGATTTATATCTACGGGGAGAAGTCGGGTGGATGGCGTATAGCACCCCCGCAGTCCGTAGTTTTTATACTATATATGTATGTTATATGATAGTTATTAGTGTGTCGTGATTCTTGCGCTAGGTGTACTATAGATAGATTAGGGTTAGAAGTAAACTAGCGTAGTTCCTAGTCGCGAAACCTAGAATAGGTTTACCCCCACACGTACACATAGGCTTGTTTGCTACACTTATATTGTGATGACGGGGATAGTGGACGACATTGGAGATGAGTCGATGGGATTGGTGATGTGATGAGATTCGCATTTGGGGTGCGATATGTGATCCTTAGCGGGCTTGCGAGACGTGTGTTTTCACACGCAGTTATTTAGATGGTATCGACTTGTACTAGACTTAGATCAGTACCCCCGATTATGTGATATGATGTTAAGGATACCAGATAATTGATGCGATGATTGTGATATTGACCCGCACCCAGCTATTGGGATGCCGTACGACGATTTACCGTACGAGCTTATTTTGATGATTGATCCGCACTCAGGACTTGAGGATGTCAGATGATACACGGTATCGTACGCGATACTATTGAGGCAGGATCACGACTCTTATATATACATATCGACTCAGATTTAGGTGGTTTCCATACCCCTCCATTTTGACTTGATAGCTAGGTCTGTAATTAGTATAGTAGAAGTTAGACTAGACCGAGTCATACCTATTTCAAAACTAACGAATCGGGAGTATTCTTAAATAAAGGCAAAAAGGGATTCTACGGATACTTTAAAAAGGCACATCTTTTCTTAAAAACACAGTAGCCCTTATTCTATGAAATACCCGATTCGTCTTATTTCAAAAGGCAAAACTGCATGACACTTACATATTGATGTAGATTCTTCACTGTTGCGTTGATTATTTTTTTCCGCATATTCATATTACTTGCATCGCATTACTTGTGCTTATTCAGATATTACCATCATGCTGTTAGGACACCAGCACCATTATCGATGATGCGTATGTTCCACGTACACTATTTGCCGGCTCACACATTTCATCATCGATAATTGCCATGCCACTACACTGTAGTACTGTTGCATTCATGATGTGATTCTTGCATGGCATATTGTACACTTATACCTGTACACTACATAGATGATTCTGGCTTGACTAGAGAATTGGGAACCGCAAGATATTCCTTAAAACTGATTCATTTAAAAAGGAGCGGTTTCCCTCGACATGTGCACATTACTATTCCATCTTGCATGACATACTGATATGCTTACCTTGCTTTACATGTCGCATACATTATGTTTTGATTTTACGCATTGAGATATGCTATTTTCATGATATTTCTGGATTTGGGGACCGTGGGTATTTCAAAGAAAAATATGTAATTGTTTTAAAAACCCGGTTACCCTTGATATGATATCTCAGTGCGTCCACCATGAGTTTTCTCGGTTCCAGAGAGCTTGTGTGGGTATACCCGATTCGAGGAGTGGTAGGCATCGATTGCGGGTACATGGTGGACCCGGTGAGGTACCCCGGGGCAAGAAGACTTGTATATACTAGACGGTGAGCCCGGCAGGGGAGTACTACCTACCGGTGATAGTATTGGGACTCGGCGGTTATCGTGGTGATACCGACCGGAGTATGTACGTATGAATACGTCAAAATTCGAAGGTCGAAGCTGGGCACTCGTGTTTTTCGAGATAGCGTATGATACGTACCTATCAGGGCCAGTCGTGGTGACAGCGCCTGATAGACGAGGATTTACGTGCCGATGCTAGGCACAGGTTTCATGATGTTTTCGAGTGTCGATGTTAGGCACTCAGGTTCCATGATTTGATTATATCCTCCTATTTCCATACATATGCTTTACGATATTTACATGCATGATGCTTATTGTCATTGGGTGACAAGTGGACAGGATCCACATATATGCAGACATTGATTACATACAGGCCTTGATTACATTAATCATACTTCATTGTATATATAACAGGGTATGAGGGCGCTGTTATATATACCCTTACACCAATATTAGTGAAATGGGACGCTAATAGATGTGTATTGATATTCATTTGATACTTTATCATATTACTTCATGCAGACATACCTCTTATTTATGACATGTTATTACCTGAAGCACTGGCACGAGCACTTGGCACTACATACATGTATAGATGTTGCATTGCTACCTTAGCATGCTTCAGACTTATTCATTTGAGGATTATATATATTATGATCGTATGACCTAGGATTGCGTCATACATGCGATTTTCTGTTCGTAGATCTTTTTCTACCCACGAGTTGGCAACTCACCCCCGTTGTGCCCCAGTTTCTTGCAGGTTTGCCGTATAGGATTCTTTACGGCTTTGCGGGCACTGTTCCTTTCGGGTGACTTGTTAGTAGGTGGGTTTATTGTATCGCACCCATCATTATTCATTGTATATTATATTTTAGTTGTATCTAGAATTTTCATCAACCAAACATGTACTTATTTGAGATAGAGACCAGTGATGTTTATTCTTTCGACCTTTGAGTCGCGTGTTACATTTCTTTGGCTTTCTGCTGTGGAGTTTCCTTTCTGTTGTGATCCTCGCCTCTAGGCGTTGTATATTATGTTGCTTACAGGTTGATTGTTATGGTTCTTCCTACTCTCTACTACTCTTCTTGGTTTGGATTTCTGGGTTTTCGGCTTACTTAGATTACGTACGCCTTGAGACGTTCGTAGTTTAAGTGCCTGTCGTGTTCCGTACTTTCGGGACGTGACAAAGTTGGTATCAGAGCGTTAGGTTTTACCTTCGGAGCGTAGGATGACCTTTGGTTGATGGAATAGGTGACTAAAGTAGAGTGACGTACCGTTGGTATGTTCCGCGGCATATTTACGACACGCCACTCCACTTAAGAAGCCTTAGGATGTACATTTCCTTGTCCAGTATCATATTCATTCCTGATCTAGCCTCATCGGTACCAGTTATGGTTTTGCTGCCACGATTACGGGCAGGGAGAGCTACGGCTAAGAGTTGCGGTCAGCATAAGCTCGTTGCGAACGAGGACTGACCAGGACGTGATTCCGGCGACACACGAGTGCAGAGATGTGTCTTTTATTATGTTTTCGCACCACTAGCGTTGGATTGATCGCGGTATGAGATTTCTAGGACGTGCAGATCAGCACCAGAGGATCGGGCCATTGTTAGAGCTGCCAGTTGAGAGAGGACTGTCGATGTACAGCATACCTCAGAGACTGATAGGATGTCGCTTCCGGAGCTTACGAGCTGAGATGGCTGGAGCTTCCAGGCAGATATGAGACAGGTGATAGCTAGTCTACCCCGATTTGAGAGGCGAAGGTGATTCGCCCGATTCATCCGCCGGAGCAGGCCAAGTTGAGTTGAAAATTTCCAGTGTGGAGAGTCTTACTCAGATCTAGAGTAGACCGGTTTAGAGATGACCGCCGATGTATCGCCTTTCCTGGAGGATTGAGGCGTTGTTCAGTGTACAGACGAACGAGCCAGTTATTGCTGCAAACGACAAGATATCGCCCTAATGTTGGAACTATGATAGTACGAGATTGTACTAAGGGATGATAGAAGGTCGCTAGTCACCAAGGATGAATGACTAGGACATGTGATTCGTTCGCTACCCCGATGCGAGGTCATCAGATAGATTGATTCCAGCAGAGACGACTTCACGCGGAGACGTTGAGAGTCGACAGAGACGATCAAATGTCAGAAACCTATTATTCCAAGTTTAAAGTATTTGGAAAGACATGCAGGCAATTCTATGGTCCCTCTAGAAAAATGAAACCCTAACTCGACTTAATGACCGTGTGAAAGCCTTTGAACCTTAGGGTTTGCGGCAGTTCTGCGGCGCCATTAGTGAGGCTTGGGTTTGCCCTTCTACGGCTGGACCACCGATACTGTGGTATGTACTCGATACTATTATACTGTACCCAAGATATTGAGCCCTTGGGGGACTATGAGGTTTTGGACAAATCGATCGGATAGCTCGACTTAACTCGGATGCTAGGTGGTGAGATGCATTTCTTGGAAGACTCCAGATACGAGGATAGCCATCGGAGCTCAGTTCATGCAGCCACGACGAGACGAGTCCGAATCAGTTGACATTGGAGCCGAGTGAAGTGGAAAGTTCGACATCATCGACGAGATAGTTGACCAGGCTTGGATAAAGGACCTCACCCAGATGCATTGTGGATTGATCAAGGACGGACCAGTATTGAGTATTCCTTCGATGGTTGGACGTGCTTCCGAGGACCTGTACAGCCAGACATCTTCTACAGTATGATGGAGCTACAAAGTATGCGATTTCGAGTCCGTGCGAGAGACTTCGGATAGACCGTGGTGGAGAATAGTTACAGTGTGTAGATAGCACGGTGTGACGTCATAGTGGATGACGATAAGACAAGCGGAACCAGAGGTTCGTGCGAGACGCTGACGAGCTGTCATTACTTTCTGTCGAGACTAGAGACCTGATATACTTATAGAGGCGTTGGGATACGGCCAGTTTCCGAGGAAATGTGTGCGGCACATGCAGATGTCCAGAGAACGAGAAGAGATGAAATAATAGTACCAGCCTCCGTACAGATCGGCATAGTCGAGATCGGAAGAGACCTTGAGCAGGATTCCTTCTAGGACACAGCTGCAATGATATTTTCACCCAAAATCGGATGTGATGTGTTTTCAAAGAGCCAGAGGCCGACGCCAGCGATATGCTGCCTTACGAGTGGTCGTGAGGATCGACCGAGAGATGACCAGAGAAGTGCCAGAACGGAATCGTCCCCGTTAGCACACCTGACAGGGCCGATGAGCCAACGGATCGTGAGATTGATAATTCACAAAGAAGACTTGGACCCAGGAGTGGTCATTGTTACGCACACCAGCAGGCCAGAGTTCATGATCATCGACGAGACGTCCCACAAGTGACTGCGACAGTTGGCCAAAGACTCTTGGAGGATGCGCTTGAGTGGGACTATTCCGCCATGCTTGTTTTGGTATTTGAGCAGTTATTCGCATGATTTGGTTTTGATGATTGAGTTTCATGATATATGTTTTCATGCACCATGGTTGCACTTACTGAGTATTTGCGATTTTTGCACAGTTGTTGCACTTGATATCGTTTTCGTGCCTTGGTTTCCCATATTTATGATTTCATGGGTTTCATACAGTTGAGTTGATTTTGTGCGTATGCACGCACACGATTTGGTTCCTGCACTCGGTATAGTTTATATATGCTCGCAGTACAGTGACATGTATTTTGCGCACTTGGATGCACTGGACTTCGATTTCGATGGTGATGCTCGATATTTGTTTTGTGCACTTATGCACCTGATTGGATTTGCGCATGTTCGGCGCTTGATATTAGATTTCATGGTTTCGTGCATGATGGATGCACCGGATTTGGATTTTTAGCGCATGTTGGGCGCCTGTTAGGAGATGCGATTTGGTGCACACCAGATGCACTAATTCGAGATTTTTCGTGCATGTCAGATGCACCTGGTTTTGCGGTCAGGCACGCATGTTGCCTATGACCGATGTTGCCTGCACAACCGTTACACCTTGATGTTGTTTTGTGCACCTGCTTTGCACATGTATGGATTTTGATTTCCGTGCGCACCGGACGTACAGGGTTTTCATATGCACTTTTAGGATTGATTTCTTATGGAGCAGTACATTTTTATGATATTTGCTATGTGTTTTCGTACTGAGCAGGACAGTGCCTGGATATATTTTGATTGCATTGATAGATTTCAAGGGGATTTCCAAAAGCGAGCTATAGTCTCATTATTTACATACGTGTCCGATATGACACGAAACGTTTAAAACAGGAAACCCTTTTAAATTATTTTCAAAACGGCGGGACGTGCGTATTAAACAAAAGATACATACGTATATGGCTATTTTCTTATAGAGACGTCCGCCACTGTGCAGTGCTATGCGCATTGTACATCGACTTTAAAAAATTTTGGCATGAATTTCCTTAATATATTTACATGTATTGTTCCGATTTCTAGCATATCGGTTTTGCCTTGGATTTGGCATTCGTCTTTCACCTTGACTCCGATGATTGCGAGGTGCTTGACGGAGTTTTGTTTTCGAGTTATCTGATCGTTACGCATGCGCATGTATTATGCTACGATGCGTTTTGTGTATTGATGGTTTCGGAGCCCCGTTGACTTGGACATATTATTGAAATGTTTTAGAATTTGTGGTTCAAATTTAAATTCGGGGACCGAATTTCTTTAAGGGGGAAGACTGTAACATTTCAGAAAAATATAATATTATTTTTGGGAATTTTTTTTTATAATTTAATATTATTTTATTAAATATTTTAATATTTCGGTATAATTAAATACCGATAAATGGGGAAATTCTGAAGAAAAATTATGGAAATTCTAAAATATGTCTTTTTTAAGCTTTTATGGTTACGTAAATGCTATTTTGGTGTTCACTGCGGTTAAAAATCGCTAATTTGTATTCTTGGACTTTTGTGCAAAATGTGCACATATCATTTTCTACACTTGTTACACTTGTTTCATGTTTTGGTCATGATAGCCTAGGGTTAGACCTTGTTTAGATGACCATGATAGGTTGAACCAATTGGTTAGGTTAGTGGGATTATTTGAGGGTTGTTAGCTTTGTTTAAAAGTGATTAGAGTTGGGGTTGACCTTGTGAAGAGAGAGAGAGAGAGAGAGAGCCATGAGGGAGGTGTCCTGTAGCTTTTAAGGTTGAGTGAGGGTGAGGGGAGTTAAGCTCATTTCACTTCAAAACTTTTCTTTGTCTCCCTCATATCTTTTCTCTCTCACAACTCACACTACATCAAAAACTTCAACACTTCACCACAAATACATCAAACCCTCCTCTAGCTGCTGCTACATCAACACTTTAGCCCCAACTCCCTATCAAAATCAGAACCTACAACCCCACACCCTACATCAGCCACACTACATCAGCCTCAACTGCAGCAGCTGATGTAAGCTTCAGCCCCCAAAAGAAACCCAAAAGTTCAGCCCAATGGATATTACATCAGCTGATAACCCCATCAGCCCCAATCCTGCAACAGCATCAGAAGCAGCCCCTAGCATCATACAACAACAACTCCACACCATCATACCACTCAACCACAACCCCAGCAACACCAAAACAACAACAGCAGTAGCTGCTGCTCAGCAAAAGCGAAGGAAGAAAATTGCAAGCAGCAACAGCAGCACCAAGCCAAAACATCAGCTGCAGCAGCTACAGATCCAACTTCAGCTCAGCCACTTCAGCACTAACCCACTTCTCCTTCTCTTCTCCTTCACCCTAGGACTTCTCTTGAGGTATAATCTTCCAACCCAACTCTTAAGTTGCCAAGTTCTAGTTTTTAGCTGAAAGTAACTGTTATATCCGTGATCTAGTGCTAGTTTAGGAATTTTGAGTGAGATTTGGCCAAGAGATGGCTTTGAATGCTAGTATTGTCTCATTAGCAGTACGTGAGACCAGTTAAGCCAAGATTGTTCCAGATTTCACCCAAATACCAGATTTGTTCGACTTGGTGTAAATTAGCGTTTTTGTCAATTTTGTGACCTTTCTGAGATCTGCTTTCACCCCGGGAACCCTAAAATGAAATTGACTTGGCAGTGAGGTATGAAGGTAGATAGAAACCATTACCCAAAACCCTAGCCCAAACCACCATACCCCGGCCACAGATTTAATCCCCCTGGCCGCAATTTGAGGCCAGACCAGGGTGGAACCTCCTCGTTTTGCGTGCACAGCTCTATTTCATGTAAACTTTCCTGTATGTCTAGTTTTGACTGTTTCCAGTTAGGGTAAAATCTGGGTTGTTTTTCATGAGTTGGCGTATTATTTACGGCCTGTTTTTCGTATGGATTTTGGTATTCGATAATTCGTTTCCGTCGGGTGGCGTTTGAACGCCAACGACCAGTGAGCATTGGCTGTGTTTGCACGCATGGCTACAGGTTTTTACCTATGGGCATAGCGTGCACTATTTTGGTTTCCGATATGGTTTTCATATGTTTTAGCGTGTGATATCCTTGTAGGTACCCACGTGGCGTCGAGGCGTTGGAGATGCAATTGGCGACATCGGCACCGGCACGCATAAAGGAAGGTGAGTAGATTTATATCTACGGGGAGAAGTCGGGTGGATGGCGTATAGCACCCCCGCAGTCCGTAGTTTTTATACTATATATGTATGTTATATGATAGTTATTAGTGTGTCGTGATTCTTGCGCTAGGTGTACTATAGATAGATTAGGGTTAGAAGTAAACTAGCGTAGTTCCTAGTCGCGAACCCTAGAATAGGTTTACCCCCACACATACACATAGGCTTGTTTGCTACACTTATATTGTGATGACGGGGATAGTGGACGACATTGGAGATGAGTCGATGGGATTGGTGATGTGATGAGATTCGCATTTGGGGTGCGATATGTGATCCTTAGCGGGCTTGCGAGACGTGTGTTTTCACACGTAGTTATTTAGATGGTATCGACTTGTACTAGACTTAGATCAGTACCCCCGATTATGTGATATGATGTTAAGGATACCAGATAATTGATGCGATGATTGTGATATTGACCCGCACCCAGCTATTGGGATGCCGTACGACGATTTACCGTACGAGCTTATTTTGATGATTGATCCGCACTCAGGACTTGAGGATGTCAGATGATACACGGTATCGTACGCGATACTATTGAGGCAGGATCACCGACTCTTATATATACATATCGACTCAGATTTAGGTAGTTTCCATACCCCTCCATTTTGACTTGATAGCTAGGTCTGTAGTCAGTATAGTAGAAGTTAGACTAGACCGAGTCATACCTATTTCAAAACTAACGAATCGGAAGTATTTTTAAAGAAAGTCAAAAAGGGATTCTACGGATACTTTAAAAAGGCGCATCTTTTCTTAAAAACACCGTAGCCCTTATTTTATGAAAAACCCGATTCGTCTTATTTCAAAAGGCAAAACTGCATGACACTTACATATTGATGTAGATTCTTCACTGTTGCGTTGATTATTTGTTTCCGCATATTCATATTACTTGCATCGCATTACTTGTGCTTATTCAGATATTACCATCATGCTGTTAGGACACCAGCACCATTATCGATGATGCGTATGTTCCACGTACACTATTTGCCGGCTCACACATTTCATCATCGATAATTGCCATGCCACTACACTGTAGTACTGTTGCATTCATGATGTGATTCTTGCATGGCATATTGTACACTTATACCTGTACACTACATAGATGATTCTGGCTTGACTAGAGAATTGGGAACCGCAAGATATTCCTTAAAACTGATTCATTTAAAAAGGAGCGGTTTCCCTCGACATGTGCACATTACTATTCCATCTTGCATGACTTACTGATATGCTTACCTTGCTTTACATGTCGCATACATTATATTTTGATTTTACGCATTGAGATATGCTATTTTCATGATATTTCTGGATTTGGGGACCGTGGGTATTTCAAAGAAAAATATGTAATTGTTTTAAAAACCCGGTTACCCTTGATATGATATCTCAGTGCGTCCACCATGAGTTTTCTCGGTTCCAGAGAGCTTGTGTGGGTATACCCGATTCGAGAAGTGGTAGGCACCGATTGCGGGTATATGGTGGACCCGGTGAGGTACCCCGGGGCAAGAAGACTCGTATATGCTAGACGGTGAGCCCGGCAGGGGAGTACTACCTACCGGTGATAGTATTGGGACTCGGCGGTTATCGTGGTGATACCGACCGGAGTATGTACATATGGATACGTCAAAATTCGAGGATCGAAGCTGAGCACTCAGGTTTTTCGAGATAGCGTATGATACGTACCTATCAGGGCCAGTCATGGTGACAGCGCCTGATAGACGAGGATTTACGTGCCGATGCTAGGCACAGGTTTCATTATGTTTTCGAGTGTCGATGCTAGGTACTCAGGTTCCATGATTTGATTATATCCTCCTATTTCCATGCATATGCTTTACG
This sequence comes from Agapanthus africanus, assembly GCA_030015575.1. NCBI lineage: Eukaryota > Viridiplantae > Streptophyta > Magnoliopsida > Asparagales > Amaryllidaceae > Agapanthus > Agapanthus africanus. The sequence goes on from CM057348.1 coordinate 191,163,170, forward strand.
ATATTTACATGCATGATGCTTATTGTCATTGGGTGACAGGTGGACAGGATCCACATATATGCAGATATTGATTACATACAGGCCTTGATTACATTAATCATACTTCATTGTATATATAACAGGGTATGAGGGCGCTGCTATATATACCCTTACACCAATATTAGTGAAATGGGACGCTAATATATGTGTATTGATATTCATTTGATACTTTATCATATTATTTCATGCAGACATACCTCTTATTTATGACATGTTATTACCTGAAGCACTGGCACGAGCACTTGGCACTACATACATATATAGATGTTGCATTGCTACCTTAGCATGCTTCAGACTTATTCATTTGAGGATTATATATATTATGATCGTATGACCTAGGATTGCGTCATACATGCGATTTTCTGTTCGTAGATCTTTGTCTACTCATGAGTTGGCAACTCACCCCCGTTGTGCCCCAGTTTCTTACAGGTTTGCCGTATAGGATTCTTTACGGCTTTGCGGGCACTGTTCCTTTCGGGTGACTTGTTAGTAGGTGGGTTTATTGTATCGCACCCATCATTATTCATTGTATATTATATTTCAGTTGTATCTAGAATTTCCATCAACCAAACATGTACTTATTTGAGATAGAGACCAGTGATGTTTATTCTTTCGACATTAGAGTCGCGTGTTACATTTCTTTGGCTTTCTGCTGTGGAGTTTCCTTTCTGTTGTGATCCTCGCCTCTAGGCGTTGTATATTATGTTGCTTACAGGTTGATTGTTATGGTTCTTCCTACTCTCTACTACTCTTCTTGGTTTGGATTTCTGGGTTTTCGGCTTACTTAGATTACGTACGCCTTGAGACGTTCGTAGTTTAAGTGCCGGTCATGTTCCGTACTTTCGGGACGTGACAGCCGCCGATCTCCACCTTCAGCCACCTCTGAGCACCGCAACCTCCACCTCTCCGCAGCCTCCTCTCGTCGCTTGAGCCGTTGCCTGCAACTCCGAGCTCCACTCATCGAGCCCCCTACACAACAGCTTCGAGCTCCAACCAAGACCTACCTACTCACTGCACCCCCTTCTCCGAGCCTCGCCCCATGTCACTGCACCCTCACCGGCGATCATCTCAGCCACCGCCATGCACCTCACCGTCTCCTCCTCTTCCGGCCACCGCCATAGCCCAGCGACCCTGCACCCACCATCTCCAGCCGCCGTCCAAGCTCGCCGTCGCCGCCGTGAACTCGAGCTCGAGCCATGTCGAGGTTGCCGTGCCTCGCGTCTGTCGCGATCGCGCCGCTGCCGTACCATCGTCAACACGTCACCAGGCAAGTTTAATACTTACTTCATGCTACTTTTATAGATTACAATTCATGTTACCACTCAATTCCGCTTATACTTTCGTGTGAATCATTAAAATTCAAGTGTTCGATGCAAAACCCGAATGGGATACCCCGTTAAATTGACGACAACAAATACCATGTGATGGCCTGGATTATAATGAATGTCCCTTGAGACTTTGGTTCCAATACAATGTCCTTTGCTCACATAAAATGACGTCCCGATTTCTGTCGCAAAACCGGAAAACTTGCGGACATGCTAAACCGTAAAGTTTATAATAAATTGTGGATAAACCGGATTTTAGCGTTCAATGGCTCGTATCGAAGCTAACTATTAAACCTACTGTATTATATTATTGATCACTGAATTTTAATAAACTATGATATAGATAATTGTAGAGGATTACGATTCTGGACTGCAGTCCAGAACGGGAATCCCAATTAACCCCTGTTTATAAACCTCTGTAGTTTCCTGTTCAAACATGAGAATGCATGGAACCTAATATCGTTACGTAGATAATTGAGTTATCTTTCTTACTACACTAGTCTCGCTGGATTTCACAACCGTTTGTTATTTTTAACTCATTCTATAGTACCGATACGTTGTGCTGAATTCTGCAGAGGCAGATTTTACACATCGAACATAACCTGTCCATAACTCCCTATCGATATAGTGTATTACTGATCCGCCAATTTTGGTAGAAACCTAACTGATAACCCTAAACATTTTTCAACTATAGCATCGCCTAATTATGATCTCAACTGGGATTAAAATTTGTTACGAAACGGACTTCCGATTCTGAAACCGGATTTCCAGTAGTGAACGCTTAAAATGAAGTGGACATATCTAGCGATCCTGAAACCCGATTAACGTGAAACCAATTTTGATGGATAGATAACTAAACATACTGCTTACCTTTTTTCATTGTTTTGCTAAATTATGCATGTATGATTTATGACAAATTATGCAAGTGGTAGGACACCGACTGATGATACCTTAATCATGTCTTAGTTATTGTATTCTCATCACATTATATAGATGTCATTGCATTGGTAATCTAGTGATCATATGCATTGCCCGGTGTTAGGTATTAGTGTTTGATTGTGGCAAGTACGTTAGTGTTTAAGCATGAATGGATAAGTGAAAGTGACACGTACTTGTACACAATCAGTGGACCCTATTGATTTATTGCATTGTCGATGTCTGTGGGACATGTATAAGTGTGACTATAATTTGTATGGGACGATTATGGAAGCACTTTTATGGGTGTCATAGGTAAGGCACCAAACACTGTCCATTTATCTTGGGTATCAGTCGAGACATGCTTGATGGAGACCCTGTCTTCAGTTCTCGCGTAAACTTACCATGGAACGACTGGTATTTGAGTTTATGGTTGGCGTTTGAAGTAGACCATGGGGTGTGGGGTAGTTTGAGTGTGAGTTCAACAGAATCTCGGGAGTCCCATGCCGGCACATACAGCGATTCTTGAGATATATGGGGATATTACTGATTATTAGCGAGCGACTCGGGCCCGTGTTCCCTTGCCCTTAGGTCCTATCCTTGGGTGGGGGATACTCACGAGTGGTTGACTCTCACACTTGGACTGACGATAGGCTTAGCGACCTGTACAGTGAGACTTAGAGACTGATAGGGTTAGTGACATTGACATGTATTGCTTACTGATTCAACACACCTGTCATACTGTTTACTACTTTACTGTTTTCCTGCTCTATTAGCTACCTGCATTGGCTACTTCATGTTCACGTCTTTACTCCATGATTACTGTTCATATTCATCATTATTGCACGTGTTCACTTTTTTCTCTCTCTCTCTATATATTGTTATCGTGTCGCTCTGACGACCTGAGTATGGATGCTCAGAGTGAGAAGTGGATCTAGCTTGAACCAGGACCTGACGTACCTCGAGGACATCGCGGACATCTTGATCAGCTACCCAGAGCTATACTCTCTTGATTTCCATTTGGTTAGTCCTTTGTATTCGTTTTGATTTAGTTACTGCATTTCTTATTACCTGTGCATTATTTACTGATTACCACGCAGTGCTAGAAGCTGAAGTGTGGCTATGGAGGGATATTTCCTCGACCGTTAGAGCATGGCTGGCCTTGTCAACTCCTCGTATTCCGTATTTTGGGAAGCGGGGCGTGACATGGTTTTCTTGGTATCAGACTTCGATTGGGATTGCAGTTTCCATGATAGGGCTTGACAATCTTAGACATCCTTCGGTCTAAATTGTAAACTTGTCATTCTTGATCTTGATTCACATAGTGTATTCTGCTATACATATTGATCCATTCGCTAGAGTTTTGGGTGACTTAGTAGAGTTACGTGGTTGTAATTATGAACTGCAGCATAGTTACAATACTATACTATATTGGGTGATATGGAGTTCTACAGTTGATTTCCGCTCGATTGAGTTTCACCTCACCCGATACTCTTGTTCCGTTGTTTATTCTATATCGTATCTTGACTCTAATTCCTGCGCCTTTTATCGTTCTCAAAATTTTTGTTTCAGGATCATGTCTTCCAGCGACTCTTCTTCTATCTCCACTCCCCAGAATCAGATCGTCGAGATTTTGAATGCGCTGCAAGGTTTGAAAGAAGCCCAGGAGCGAGTGAACGACCTGTTAATTGAAGGTTTGAGAAGGCAGATGACTCAGGCACCAGCGGAAGCCTCCACCCATAAGGGAATCCCCATTAAATAAGGAAAAGAGGTGAAGATGAAGCGCCCAATTGTTCCCCAGCAACGGAAGCAGCGGAAGACTCAACGTTGTGGATACTGCAAGAAGCCAGGACACCTTCAGAGAGATTGTTGTAGCGCCAAAGGGCAGTGCCTGATTTGCGGATCCAGCGAACACCTTGTCAATGGTTGCCCTAAAAGGAAGGAGCTACAAAGAGGAGATTCGTCCACACTCTCCACTCCTGCTAAGTGATGGCTATTTCGTAGTTCAAGCTTCGAGGAATAGGACGGACCCAGCGCAGGATTCAACTCGCGTGACGAGAATGCAGCGGTCTAGAAAATCAAAGAAGAATTATCACGTTTTCTTCTTTCAATAAAAACGTTGTCATTCTTTTGTAAATATTTCCTTTCGTTTGAGATCTTGTATCCGCTGAACCTTTAGTTGAGTGTAATAAAATTTTGAGTTGTGATGTGTGTATCGTTCCCTTGCCTCCCACTTTACTTATACAATTTGTTGCATCAGCATTCTAAAATTTGATTTTTTCAGTCCTTACCTACCGCATATTTCCCTTGTACTCCATATCCTTGATTATTTTCTTAATGTGTTCCACTGTCTAATCATGACTCTTTCTTTTCAGGCCATGGCCCACCCTGGAGCAGCGCCATATCTGGAGGAGGACACACAGTCATGCGTTTCCTTAGACCGCATGCTGGTGAGTTCGGATGACGAGATCAACGGCCCACAGGTTATTTTCGGAACTAGTGATTCCGAGGACGAGAGAGCCGTAGCCCCAGAAGTTGACATGATCAGTGATTCCAACGGGGAGGAAGAAGACCCCGAAGAGGACCCGATAGAAGAAGATCCCGATGAAGACCCGATAGAAGAAAATCCAGGGGATGAAGACCTTGGGGAGGATCCAGTAGGAGAAAATCCTATGGAAGAAGATCCAGAAGAAGGGAATCACGTAGAAGCAGACCTCGATGGAGAAGCTCCAGCCGAGAAAGGAGGACCGGAGGAACAAGAGCCCATGGCAGAAGAACCTCCAGTGGCGATCTCTGCGAGGTGCTATGGAAATGGATGCCCCTATCTGAGCACGCGAGCCTACCGTAACCTGCTGAACTTCCACAACCGCGACTGACGTCATTTAGTTTTTGTCTCCTCTGGCCAAATAAATCTATGTATAGTTTAGGGCTACCTTTTATCTTTCAAGAATGCCTTGTTTGGAATTTTCTGGAATGATAATAAAATTTCTGAGTTCGCTAACCTTGTGGATTTTTGGTTCGCTTGATGCTTTGACTGTTTCCCCTCTACATTTCTTTTCCTCCTGAGATTCATGACTGTCCACCTTTACACCCTATGCTGACCCGACCCCTGTCTCTTCGACATTCAGTTTGAAGTACTACAGTCCGACCTTTTGAGTGGGCCATACTCCATTGTAATCCCTACCCTAGCCAGCCCTATACATTTTTGTGCCATCTCCTATTACCATAAATATATTCAGTGACATCGTATTCGAAATTCAGCTTCCACAACCTTGTGTTTACAAAAATTTCGTGTTATTGACTACTTCCGTTTTACCCGTTTTAAATGCTTTACTACTTTTCACATTTTCAATAGCGCAAACATAAATCGCGCATATTATTCTGTTCTATACCTCTCGTTTTCACCATGTGGGTTTTCTAAGTTATTTTAAAATTGTTTATCGATACATTTGTTCTAAAATACCTTGGCCTATCGACAAACCCTTCACTATTGATTGTTATTGCTATTTTATCCCCTTGTACTTACTTAGACTTATAGATGGGTTTGTCCTGTACTTACTTAGACTTAACTTTTTAGTTGTGTTATTCTTATACATATACAGACTTCCGACTTTTACCTAGATGTTTTAAGTAAATCACTATATCTTAGTGTTCGTTGTTGTAGTTTTTCGCATATTATTATATATAGCTTATTGTTTACTTTAAATTTTGAGGACAAATTTTTTGTAAGGGTGGTAAGATGTAATACCCAGTTCTTATACACCAATACCCGTATTTTTGTTATTTGCAAAATTGCTTATTTATATTTTATTTATTTTAAAAGCCTAACCCCTTATATTTATTTTCCCAAATTTTACCCAATCCATTAGCCCACTCCCTTTCCATTTCCTTTAAATCCTTTTAAACTCCTAACCTAAAACAAATCCTATTACTAAAATCCCTTTTATTTTTCCTTTTTTATTTCCCTTTCCTACCCAGCCCAAGCCCAAACCCTCACTCCCCTTCTCTTTTATTATTTCCCTTTTCCTTTACTCATTCTTCCCGAGCCCAGCACCCCTCTCCTTCCCTTTATCTTTCTTTTTCTTTATATCCAGCCCATCTCCCTTCCTATTTAATTTTAATTCCTCCTAGCCGGCCCAAGCCCGCCCCCGGCCCAAAACCCCATCACCCAACCCGTTCCTTCCCCTTCCCGCTCTTTTCTTTCCCCAACGTCGCGCCCGCCTCTCTCGCGCCCGCCTTTCTCGCACCCACGACGCCCGCGCGTTCCCTCCCACGACCCGCTCCCCTCAACGGCTCCCTCCTCCTTCTCACGCGTCTCCCCCTTCCTCCTCTCTCCTCTCTCAAGAAACCATGAATTCCCCCTACCCATTGCCTGCACACCGAGCCCATGCCCCTCGCCTGTCCTCGTCGCTGACGCTCACCCTTTCGTCGTCATCCTTACCCACACCTCGTCTCCACCTCCTCGTCGGCAATCGTCGCTTGCACCACAAGCGCCTCCGCCTCCTCCTTCCTCCTCGTTCACCCCACGCCATCTCCTCCACTTCGCAAACTCAAGACCCAAGCTCCACTGCTCGAGCACCGCCGGCAAACTCCTCACCCTCGACGACGAGCCTTCCTCCTCGTCCTCCCTCAACTCATCGCCTGCTCACCCCTGCCACCCCTCTCGACACCCGACGAGCCCAGTCCCCCTACTCCATCATAGACCCACAACCGAGAACTCAAGCACCTATCGCCGCCGATCTCCACCTTCGGCCACCTCTGAGCACCGCAACCTCCACCTCTCCGCAGCCTCCTCTCGTCGCCTGAGCCGTTGCCTGCAACTCCGAGCTCCACTCATCGAGCCCCCTGCACACCAGCTCCGAGCTCCAACCAAGACCCACCTCCTCACTGCACCCCCTTCTCTGAGCCTCGCTCCACGTCACTGCACCCTCACCGTCGATCACCTCAGCCACCGCCGTGCACCTCGCTGTCTCCTCCTCTTCCGGCCACCGCCACAGCCTAGCGACCCTGCACCCACCACCTCTAGCCGCTGTCCAAGCTCGCCGTCGCCGTCGTGAACTCGAGCTCGAGCCAAGTCGAGGTTGCCGTGCCGCACGTGTGTCGCGATCGCGCCGCTGCCGTACCGTCGTCAACACGTCACCAGGAAAGTTTAATACTTGCTTCATGCTACTTTTATAGATTACAATTCATGTTACCACTCAATTCCGCTTATATTTTTGTGTGAATCATTAAAATTCAAGTGTTCGATGCAAAACCCGAATGGGATACCCCATCAAATTGACGAAAACAAATACCATGTGATGGCCCGGGTTATAATGAATGTCCCTTGAGACTTTGGTTCCAATACAATGTCGTTTGCTCACGTAAAATGATATCCCGATTTCTGTCGCAAAACCGGAAAACTTGTGGACATGCTAAACCGTAAAATTTATAATAAATTGTGGAGAAACTGTATTTTAGCGTTCGATGGCTCGTGTCGAAGATAACTATTTAACCTAATTTATTATATTGTTGATCACTGAATTTTAATAAACTATGATAGAGATAATTGCGGAGGATTACGATTCTGGACTGCAGTCCAGAACGGGAATCCCAGTTAAACCCTGTGTATAAACCTCTGTAGTTTCCTGTTCAAACATGAGAATGCGTGGAACCCTATATCTTTACATAAAGAATTGAGTTAGCTTTCTTACTACACTAGTCTCTCTGGATTTCACAACTGTTTGATATTTTTAACTTATTTTATAGTGCCGATACGTTGTGCTGAATTCTGCAGAGGCAGATTTTACACATCGAACATAACCTGTCCATAACTCCCTATCGATATAGTGTATTACTAATCCGCCAATTTAGGTGGAAACCTAACTGATAACCCTAAACATTGTTCAACTATATCGTCGCCTAATTATGATCTCAACTGGGATTAAAATGCGTTACGATACAGACTTCCGATTCTGAAACCGGATTTCCAGCAGTGAACGCTTAAAATGAAGTGGCCATATCTAGCGACCCTGAAACCCGATTAACGTGAAACCAATTTTTATGGATAGATAACTAAACATACTGCTTACCTTTTTTTATTGTTTCGCTAAATTTTGCATGTATGATATATGATAAATTATGCAAGTGGTAAGACACCGACTGATGATACCTTAATCATGCCTTAGTTATTGTATTCTCATCACATTATATAGATGTCATTGCTTTGGTAATCTAGTGATCATATGCATTACCCAGTGTTAGGTATTAGTGTTTGATTGTGGCAAGTACGTTAGCGTTTAAGTATGAATGGATAAGTGAAAGTGACACGTACTTGTACACAATCAGTGGACCCTATTGATTTATTGCATTGTCGACGTCTGTGGGACATGTATAAGTGTGACTATAATTGGTATGGGACGATTATGGAAGCACTTGTATGGGTGTCACAGGTAAGGCACCAAACACTGTCCATTTATCTTGGGTATCAGTCGAGACATGCTTGATGGGGACCCTGTCTTTAGTTCTCGCGTAGACTTGTCATAGACCGACTGGTATTTGAGTTTATGGTTGGCGTTTGATGTAGACCACGGGGTGTGGAGTAGTTTGAGTGTGAGTTCAACAGAATCTCGGGAGTCCCATGCCGGCACATACAGCGATTCTTGAGATATATGGGGATATTACTGATTATTAGCGAGCGACTCGGGCCCGTGTTCTCTTGTCCTTGGGTCCTACCCTTGGGTGGGGGATACTCACGAGTGGTTGACTCTCATACTTGGACTGACGATAGGCTTAGCGACCTGTATAGTAAGACTTAGAGACCGATAGGGTTAGTGACATTGACATGTATTGCTTACTGATTCAATACACCAGTCATACTATTTACTACTTTACTGTTTGCCTGCTCTATTAGCTACCTGCATTGGCTACTTCATGTTCACGTCCTTACTCCATGATTACTGTTCATATTCATCATTATTGCACGTGTTCACTTTTGTCTCTCTATATATATATTGCTATCGTGTCGCTCTGACGACCTGAGTATGCATGCTCAGAGTGAGAAGTGGATCTAGCTTGAACCAGGACCTGACGTACCTCGAGGACATCGCGGACATCTTGATCAGCTACCCAGAGCTATACTCTCTTGATTTCCATTTGGTTAGTCCTTTGTATTCGTTTTGATTTAGTTATTGCATTTCTCATTACCTGTGCATTGTTTACTGATTACCACGTAGTGCTAGAAGCTGAAGTGTGGCTACGGAGGGATATTTCCTCGACCGTAGGAGCATGGCTGGCCTTATCAACTCCTCGTATTCCGTATTTTGGGAAGCGGGACGTGACATTTCCCAATTGAGCTCAACAATTGAGCGAAAAAGTCCCAGAACATGCCACAGCTCCTATGAACCAGTCGTAGAAGGGTCAACCAATGCCTCACATGGGCACCGCTAAACTACCACAAACCCTAAGTTTTAGTGGCAGTTTTGATGGTCACATAATCGAGTTAAGGTTTCTTTCCTCTAGAGGATTCACAGAATCGCTTGCATGATTTTCCGAAAGTTTTAAACTAAGGAAAAATCCAACACTTGGAAAAATTTCTAGCACGGGAAAAAGTGAGTTATTGGTATCCGTTCGAACTTTTTAACACCGTCTAAATAACCCGAAAACAAACTAGAATTACGAATACGAAACACTCTGAATTGCCTCTATAAAAAGATAACATCATATGCAAATTTAGCAAAAACAAACAACACCTGAATTACCAAACCCCAGAGACTGGAACACCACCCAAAACCCAACCCCCCACTCCATTAGAAATCCAAGCAGGCCGGATTTTTCGCCTATGTGGCCGGCCAAAATCAGAGGGAAGAGGGTGAATTTTGTACAGTGTTCATTTTGTATCTCATACATCATTCTGCAACTGTTTAAAAAATTTTGACACCTGAAAAATTTCGACAGAAACTAGGGTTTCGATTCAGATGTTTCGGAGTTGTTTCGGTTCGTAATCCTACACTATCCGTCTAATTCTCTAGCTAGGCTCTGATATCACTGTTGGGTTATTAATCACGACAGCAAGGTTTCGGGTGGCATCATCCTTGCCAATTTAAAATTTTGTCATGTTTAAACAACCCAAACCCTAGATCTTTAACTAGAGAATTAAACTAAAACAATCAAGTAAACATCTTTACTACTAAGTGATAGAGATTACAACCTTTGTAGCTCGTTCCATCGCTTCATAAGCTCTGAGTTGAGGTCCCTTCGCTGCGATCATTAAGCTCCCGGACTCTAGAGAGGCTCCATGAGGTGAATGAGGCATCCTTGCATGAAGACTTCACAATCCAAGATGATCTACCTTGAGAAATCACAAACCCAAGCTATCACTTCCCTAATGAGGTATTAGTAAAGCACACACCCTAATCTAAATGGCTAGTATAGATGAGGATGATGAAGTTGGAATTTTACTCTTTTTAGTTTTCTTTTTCTCACAAACATTCATCACAAATGAAAAAGCTAGAAAGCTTTTTGAGGAAGAAGAAGATGAAGTGATAAATGAATAATTGTGTGAGGTTAGAAATGCAACCAAGGGTTAAGCATGTCATGCTTAACCCTTATAGAGAATAAACCATGGGCTAGGGTTAGGGTTAGGTTAATAAATATCTTAGAAATGTCAACAAGGGTGGACTAAGTCAACAAGAGCAAAAATCTTAACATAATCCACAATTTAGATTTATCTAAAATAAAACATTAACCCTAATCTAAACCCTAGCATAGTTTAATCTCATAAACCCTAGTTGCATTTGTAACCTAACATGTTACAATTATACATATCTCATATATACAATTTTGTAACAAAAGAAAATAATACAATTAACATATATCGCATATATATCAATGTATCATCAAGTGAGAAAAAGAATTATTTAAGTGAGCTTATATTAGTTAATCTAATGTAATATATCACATATATAATTATACATTAAATTATTAAATCAACACTTGATTTAATAATCTGGCTATAATACATATAACCGACTAATATAATATATATCATTTTATCGAATCAACACTTGATCCGATAACCCGGCTATATCACATATACCCGGCCGATATCACATATCGCGAGAATAGAATATGGTATCACATACACGTATTATTCTCGGTTCCCTTCATATCACATATGTGCTCCTACTCCATTTCGCCTGAGCCAGGAAACCTCTGTGTAGGACTCTAAAGACTCGTCAATACCCCGGCAGTAGGTGATGATCAAATCAAACACCAACAAGCTGCAAGCGGTCAGCTAAATGTGTCACAGCCACCCGGGTATTGAGCGATCAGAAGATCAACAAGAAAGCCTGCACATACTCCTGTGAATCCAATTAGTAACACTCCCGTACAGTCCGGTCTCTTCGTCTGATATGTCGCATATCCAGTCTAGGGGTGGTAAACGTCAGACCCCAGTAACCGATAAGTCGTGTCGATGTGAGGCTCATAACGGGTCGAGAAACTACTGATAACACTTACCAGTAGATCTTCATATCAGCACTGGCCAGGGACTTCCAGTTATAGCCAATCGAATACAGCGCAACATCAACCCCCAATACCGGGAGAGACGAAACCCCTCCTATCGCTCATTGCATCCATGTGATTCGGGACTGTACCCAAAAGCCACCATTTTGCACATTCACGTGAACGTTGTAAGGTGGAAATCAAAACACAGTGGGAATCACACAAGTCTCTATGACAATCTCGGATCTACAGACTAACCTTTACCAGTGTCACCAGAGAACTTCTATCTGACGATAGGTATAATACCATCTTGGAGTTCTCGGCGAGTCCGTTCACTGTACCCAGTCTCCACTGAGCACCCGCACACCATCTTTGATGTCAAACACCAATGGATGCGGGATCATCCATCGCCTATTATATGGGTCAAGAAGCGTATACGCTAGTCTACTCAGGAGTATCGATGCCCTGTCTCAATACACCCTCGACTAGGAACAATTATAGGATGTACTTTTAGACTACCCTGGCCCTACTAGTATGATCTGCATCATAGTCCTAGTAGTCATGTACATATCCTAAGGGCTTTATCAACATGTGAGAGCAATATAGTAAACCAATACAAGTCAACATGTTAAGACAAAGTGAAACCAGATAGCATACTATCATATCGAGCAAGAAAGTCCTCTCTATATATATCCAAGCATCCACTATAATATACATCATATGTACTACAATGACCTCTAGGGCATATACCTAACTAACACTAATAACACAATATTTCATATCGGTATGAAGCCCATCACCAATTGAGAAGCTTGGGCCTACCTATCCCGATAGGATCCTAACTACTGATCCAAATCAGTAATTTTCGTCCACCTTAGCCAAGGATTTCTGGTGATGGCCATCCGTGCACTACATGACATCAACTCCCAATACCGGGAGAGACGAATCCCCGACGACCCGCTCACTCCCTCCATGTGGCTCGGGACTGTACCCAACTAAAACTAGTTTGCACGACTCCTTTGAGCCGTGGTAGGGTAGTAATCAAAGCACAATAGAAACTCACACGAGACAAATGATGATCTCAGGTCGATAGACTAACCTGTACACATGTCACCTGTGAACTTCTATCTGATAATAGGTATAATACCATCTAGCATGTTCCCGGCGAGTCCGTCCAGTGTACTCATAACCCAATGAGCACCTGTATATTATCTTAGGTGACTAACTGACACCAATGGCTTATGAGAACGGCCACCACCCCTCGTCGGGGTCTCGATAAGTATACATTAGTCTACTCTGGAGTATCAATGCCCAGTCTCGATACTCCCTCGAGTAAGGACATTTAAGGATGTGCTTATAGACCACCCAGCTCCCACGTATATGATCGCCATCATAATGCTGGTAGTCAAGCAAGAATCCTATGGGCTCTATCAACATGTAATAGTGATCTTTAATAGCACATAATGCATGTACATGATGATAAAGACAAAGCAGATAGCATGCCATCATTTTCAGTAAGACTGTTCTATCCGTATAGGTCCTCCCTCAATCATCATAATCACCTGCCTATGATTACAATAACTGCCTTGATGGCACTATAGCTAATAGTGTTGACAAAATCCTAACTTCAGGTCTTAATGGAAACATCTACAGCCTAGAGATCAGCTCAACGTACTTCTTATGCCAGCAGGATGCAGACGCAACGTCAACAAAGACCCAAGGGTCAAATAAAAATGGAGTAATGGAAAAATCCTAGCTTCAAGTCTTGACGGTTCATATACAACCTAGAGACTATCTCGGTGTTCCCCCTATTTCAGCAAGATGCAGACGCAATTATCAAATGAAATTGGAGCAATGGTATATCCCTAGCTCCAGATCTCGATTGTAATACATACAGCATAGAGATCACACAGATGTTTCCCGACTTCAGCAAAGAATCGGCGCGGCATCATAAAAAAAACAAAGTGACGACATACTCCCAGCTTCGGGTCTTGACGGCAACTCATACAAAAACCCTAGTACCACAAACCTAATGGACCCCTGTCGTAAAGAATGGGGGTTATCTACATACAACATTAGGATAAGTTTTCCTATAAACCCAAGGGAGGTAAACTAAAAATACTCCGAAATGAGTACATAAGCTAGAGATTCCGAAATGAGTGAATAAACTACAAACTCTAAAATGAGTACATAAACTAGAGATTCCGAAATGAGTGAATAAACTACAAACTCCAAAACGAGTAAATAAACTAGAGACTTCGAAACGAGTGGATAAACTACAAACTCCGTAATAAGTGCATAAACTACTTCGTGCCAGATCAAGATATCAAACACAGAAGAGAGCATGCAAAAGAAAAGAATATATATTCTTTATTCATGAATCGAAATGTTGAAAGATACAATTTATATAAAAAAGATACAATTCTAGCCTTTAAGAGGGTAGGGCTTTCAATAAAGTGGAAACCCGTTCACTCTCTTGCTGCAGCTCCTTCTCATGCTCCATTATTGCGGCCGACATTGTTTCGAATTAAGCCCGTTGTTGCAAGCATGAAGAAAGCTTCTCAGAAATTTCCTGCTTAGCAACTTCGCAGTCTCGCATTCCTCGCTCAGTAGAGTTAAGGTTCTGCCTCAGCGCCACTCCTTCAGAGATGCATTGTTGAAGATTTTCAAAGATTACTTGGATTTGTGCGGCATTCGCTTCGATCTAGGCACGTAATTGGCTTGATTCGCTGAAAGCCGTCTCATGCTCTTTCTGCTTCAGGACCAGCTTCTACTCAAAGTATTGAATAGAAGCGGCATTTTGCTCGATCCATCCGACCAATTGAGCCTTCGAGGATAATACCTCAGGCGCAAGACGTTTGTGCTCGATCTCATGGAGGCAAGCCTCAATTCCCTTACAGTAGTCAACCCAGATGCCAACGAAATATTCATTGTTGAAAGTCACAAGAGTCACCAACATGGGGTTGACTTCATCCGCAAAGTCCGTAGCAGAAGTGAGAGCTTCTACATTAAGGTCGTCAATAAATTCACTTAGTATTCGCCTGCTATTTTCCGCACCTCTGGAAGACTGACGTTTAGCGAAGGGCCCCGCAGGCGTAGAAATACAAGACTCGAAAGGAGCTAAAGCCGGTGTAGCTGCTACGGAATAAGACACGCACAAAGAAGGGTCAGATTTCAGCCTAAAATAAAAAAATGAGGAATGAGATCTAACCTACAAATAGTTGAAACGGGCAAATCAGGGAGAATAAAGGGCTCAGCTATTTCTTCGTCCCCTCCTTCGAGCTGTAAGGTTGTGGTCAATACGGGAAAAGCCTATTAATAAGAGGTTACTTGTAAAAAGATGAAATAAGAAATGAAAAATATACTGACCAACGCCAGAAGGAGGGACAGATCCTGATTGGAAAGCAAAGTTCGAGGTTAACATTTGGCATAAGCGGTCGAAAAGCACTCTTACAGGATTGCAACAATATACGATAAAGAAATTAATCCAAGAAGTAATATCAATACTGAAACAAGGCAATAAAAGATTCTTTACCTTCCGTTGCTGAACCTGAGAGAACTTGGGGGTGCGAAAGAGATAGGTGGAACATCGATAGTCATGGTGACGGCTGACAGTGATTCTTCAATCTGCACAGCGCCAGGGTTTACCGCATCTATATTCGAAATAAAGGAGATATTAACGAATGTGTCCAGCAGGACTGAGAACACAAAAGTGATAACACGATGAATACCTGACAGGGCAGAAACCATAGCGGTATTTGGAGCATCACTAATTATGATAGCTTCCTCGATTTCCACCATCACCGGGAAGACGGACTCAATGTCTGCACCTTCGTCTCCCGAATCAATAAGGGCCATTGTTATGCTAGCATCACCCGTGGATATTGGGGATCCATAAGGAGAAGAAGTGGCAGCTGGAACAATCTCAGATTCGAGATGAAGGCTCGGCGTGCTAGAACCCCCAGACGCTGGCACCTCACCCGCAGCGCTGACACCTGAACTCGGCCCTGTTGTACCATTTAAAGAAAAATGTGTTATAATTCAAGAAAAACTGACGTGGAAAGAAACTTGGAAAAATAAATAAGTCCTACTAGGTTTCAATAAGATATCTTGCGCTGTCTTACCTTGAAGTAACTGCTCAGCCTCTTCATGAGCTGCGCGTGCAATCTGCCTATAAGCGGTTGACAAGGCAGAGGGAATTTCCTCCATGGGAACATCAGGGGGACGTATATCACTCAAATCCGCACTTGTGGCCAAGCTATCTTGACGCTCATATTCTGCGTGCTTCTGACGCTTCCTCTCGGCTTTAGCCGTACGGAGAGATCTCTTCAGAACCACAGACAGGGGAACGTCTTTATCCGAATCAGGCTCAACCTCCAGATCGGCTGCAATGTCAGCCATGGGATGCTTTAGTGACGCTTCCCATAGCGGTCCTAGGATGACCTCAACGGTAGCCGGTAGCTCTGAAGGCTCCGTAGGTGCCATTGAGGGAGGGATATCCTCCGCACCACCACCTAAAGATGTCATCACTCTTGGAATAACACAAGTTGTGGTAGTTCCTGTAATAAAAAAGGAGGGGATTTGGGGTGTGAAAAAATAAGCTAAATATGTGTATTCAAAGGCGTCACAAATCGAATCATATCGAGGCCCATAGATGCGCGAAACCTCTCATCTTCCTCGAATGTTTTGAGGGACGCCAAAAGAGCTTCTTTGGTAGAGATGCGTATTAAGAAAAGAGCGTTAATAAAACATAATAAACGCTAAAATATACAAAAGAGTATAAATAAGATATACTTGACACCGCAAGAGAAGCAAACGCCACTTGCTCGCGGGCCAATCTCTTAGAAGCCTCAATAGCAGCTTGAAGATCAGTAGCGACATTCTCATCAGTAGAAGCTTCGAACAGACTGTCGTTGATGTCGTATTCGGACAAGCCTTCGCTATAGGGAGCATGAGGCTCCTGACCAAATACAACATCAGCCGAAAACAAGGATTTCTTCTTCTTCTGTGAGCCGGCAACAACAACCGACGATAAAAGCTTTCGCTTTACAGGCTTCTTGGGATGACGAGTCCCGATTTCTGAGCCAATACCCGACTTAAGAGACGCCGCTGCCATCACATTACCAGGAGCACTTATGTCCGGTCGTGGCTTAGCCGTCGACACTATTGGAAAGGCTCACGGAACTACGACCGTGTTGCTTTCTCTCATGGAAGGACGGGCAATTGCCCGTCACTTCAGCAGAACCGCGGGATTACTGGCCAGGATAGAATCCTTATGATCGAGAAGCATCCGTCTTTATTCTTTGATAACGGCGTGTTCATATCAAAATTTTGCATTATTATATTCCCCAATCTTAATCATATTACAAATAAATAGGTGCTTTTGATCCATGTCTGCTAAATAGTTGCAGGTTACAGGTTCTCAGAACAATACAGTGAAATTCAGGAAAAGACGCTACAAATGTGAGACTACGATCAACAAATAGATGAATCTGTATGATGCCGCCTACAGTTTAAGGAACAAACGAAGATCAGCGAACAGTTCAATGCATAAAGTACAAGGGCAGCACAGGATTAAAGACTTCAACGCGAAGCTCACGGCGAAAAGTCCACAACATTCTGCACTGTGGAAATCTGGAAGAAAATAGAAGATATTCTGAGGAACCAAGTGAAGAAAACATAAGTAAACAGCAACATGAAGCAACCCTGGAAAGTTGAGACAGAGAACCCCTAAGATGGATGCGGATCTGCGGCCAAACATGGCATTCCGCCGCAGTTCCGCGGCCGTGCAGTGCACGTGTCGGTGCATGTGTCGGGTGGGTGTTGGTGCTTTGACCCGGCTTTCTTAGGGTAGTCTTGTAATTTCAAATGTGGATCAGATGTAAACCCTAGGGTTTCTCCTATTTATAAATAGAAAAGCCTACAGGCTCTTTTGGGGCATGCCTCTTTTAATTTCTAGATTTAAATTTTATTTTCATTGTAATCGTCAAGAGGTGTCAATAAAAGTAAGTTTTTTTTATCTTGCATTTTTCATTCGAATTTAATTTCTGCAATTTTAGTATCTGTCTTTTATTATCTGCAAGTTAATTAGTAAATTAAAAGGAAAATTATAAATATGAACTTCATTGTAACTTCCCTAATGAGTGAGTAATTCCTCACTTGTTAGGGTTAGGATTGGGTAGGTTTGAGAGATGAACATCTCTCACTCTTTTCTTGCCCGTATAATATTTTAAATTAGGATTCTACGTGAATCAAACACACACCGCTCACTACGGCACCCTATCCTACGAGATAGCGATGATTCCCTAGTTAGACCGGTTGTGGTTGATTTACATAGAGGTTAGGGCTAAGAGTTAAGAAAGGATGGACAAGGACCAAAAAGAAGAAACTACGTTTCTTCCTAGTCGTGCTAATCCCCTTTATTAACTATTACCCTAACACCTATGTTCTTAATTAGGGCAAAGGAAGCAGTGAGTAGAATTGTTTTTCCAAACTGACCTAATCCTAACCCTAGCAAGGCTTTAAATCAAACTAAATTCAATCTTAGGTTTTCTAAAATCAAGACCTACCAAAAATAGGACTTAACTCGTAAGAAGAATAAGAAAAGAACATGTTTTCCCTGTGGACTGACCCGTACTCAACCGGCTAGCTACCAAGCGGCACCGTTATTGATTGCGGTATATTCTTAATTTTGATTTTAAAACGCACGTACGCAAAAGAGACAACCAATCAAATGGCGCCGTTGCCGGGGAAACGGTAGTTATTTTCTTTTTGTAATTTCGGGTTAATTGAAATTGAAAAAACTATAAAAATTGAAAATATAAAAACTAAAAAAATTCATCTTGTTCTTTTTGAGGGGTTTGTGTGAATTGCGTAAGAAAAGAAGACGGACTGATTCAGATCTGGAGCAAGCCCAGTGAACAAATCAAGAAACAGAGGATCTGAACAGACAGAGGAGAACCATAACAGCAAACAGGAAAATTTTGGAGATCCAAACCAACCAAACTGCCGTGGAAACGCGGCATAAGGAGTTTGACCGCGGTTCCTCGGTCAATTGCTGACGTCAGCACCCCAAAATTTTCTGTAAGTATTTTTTTGTCCCCTCGCCTATCCTGATCTCCATTGAAAATTTTTCCTGCAGGGTTCTTTGCGCAAAATTTTTCTCCCTCTCTAATAAATTGTTTTTGTGCAGGATTCTTTGCGCTGCCAAATAAAAAAAATATTTTGCAAGTGTTTTAGATTTTTTGGTGTGTTAACTGCTTTGCATAATTAATACGGACTTTTAAGGGGCTATAACACCAATTCAGATTCGGTGGAGATTTCATTACCCTTCCTAAGACCCCAAAAATCACTAAAAGCATATGCATCACCCTTAAGCTAATTAAAAAATATCTAGACTCCGCCAATTAAGGACTGTCGCACTCATTAGGACAAAGGAAGGTTGTGGGCATTTAGTCGTTTATCTAAACCTGACTTTGTGGTGCCTAGGCTAGACAAGTGAGAAAGGTAACTTTAAAAGGCCCGTCTCACGGTGATTCATGAGCGGATCCCTCCTTTCTTCATTTGTGCTTACCTGGCCACAATTGGTGATGAAGAGGCGATTTGAGGTATATCTCACAACTTGTCGCTTTGGAATAGTTAGGAACAGTCTAGTTGACTTAGGAGACCCTAGCTCTAGGTTTAATTATGCATGTTTAAACCGTGGTTGTTTGAAATTGTGTTGTAGTTCCGTACAAATTTTGCAAAAACTCTTTCTAGAAAAACACTTTCAAAAATTTCAAAACTCCAAAAACAAACAATTTTTTAAAAAAACAAAAAATATAAAAAAATAAAATAAAAAAATCACATTCTTTTTCTTCTCCTTTCTCTCATCACATCATGGGTACCCCACCTCGCAAAACTCTTGTCGAACTTTGGTACCCTCAACCAGACATTACTTCTTACGCTTCTTATTTTGGTCGAAGTTCGAACGACCCCTCCATGCCCAAAATTTCTTTGAAAGATCGAATAGACACGTCTAGGACAACCAGTTGGACTCCGCAATCCACCTTATATCAACCATTTCAACCTTCACCACCTTCTTACGTTGATACTCCTTTTTCGAGTCTTGTTGTAACTCCGAAACCCATATCTATTGCTGAACATATTGAACAATCTCGTAACCGATCTTTCACTCTTTTCACCACTGCGAATTCTTTGGATCAACAATTCCATTCACCTTCTTATCTAATTATTGATCCTACTCCTGTCCTACCATTCAATTCCTACCAGTCCTACCCGACTTTTGCACCTTCCCTAGACATTGCTTCTACATAGCCATTTGGGAGTTTCACGTATCCAAACAACTTTGAATCTTTTACTGAAACCCCGTCACAACCCATGTCTAGTCTGGAACAGTCGTTGGAAGACTTTATGGTAGCGTCATGCCAACAGATGAGGGATTTGAATGCGTCCATGGCCGCCTTTATACAACCTAGTGACCCGGTAGCTAGTTTCCAACTAGTTTCCAACTAGTTCCAAATTTTCCAATGTATGATGAGGCGGTTGGACAGATTGATAATTTGAGTGGAGAGAGTGAGCTGTACACCCTTCCAAATCAAACCTACCCATCCCTAATTGAATCCTACAATTCCGGTTTTGAATTTCTATCAAGTGTTCCAAATGATTCACCAGTTGAAAATAAAACGTTTAATGAGTTGTGCGACTTTGTAGTGTTTGATTTACCTGATTGTGAAGACTCCCTTTCAAGTGAAACCATCACCAATTCTTTTGACCTCTACACCTCCACTCTAGAACCTGAATTGATTAATATCCATACTTTTGATGAGGTGTCTGAAAAAATTGATTTTCACTTGATTGAGGATATAGACGCTGGGAATATTTTGGATGATGAACCCATAGATTTGGATGAGTTTCTCTCTCCAATTCATCATCCCGAGTCATTAACTGTTTTTCCCGAACTTCATACGCGTCTTGATTTTGATGAGAATTGCATGGATAAGCTAAATTTTTAGGAGAGTATTGAGGAAATTATTGAGGATGAAGCAGTTTTATCTGAGGAGTCGGATTTTCCAATTCATTCTATCCCTTTCATTGACTGCGCACACCCTCCTGAATCTTTAACCGATACTCTTTCTCAATCACTTCCCTCCATCCTCGTTCCGACCTTGCAAGAAACCGTTACACTTTCATTTTTTATTTCTGGTTTACCAAATTCGACGTACCCATGTTTTTTCACGAATCTTGAGGGATTTGACCTTATTTCTCAGTGGGTTGATAGATTAGCACAATCGTTTTTTACACATCGGTCATTACAAATTGTGCTAATTTATACACTCCATCTCCACCCTCAAATTTGTATTCAACTTCTTTCTCCCACTTTCTCAGGTTCTTCTTCTATTCTTCCTATAATTTCAGTGAGTGTTGATGAATCACAATCCGATAATTCAAGTTTGATCATTCCAGAAAGCCAACTTGATTTGGATACTTTTGAAAATGAGATAGATGAGTTTTTCGAGTCTCCTACCTCCATAATTTTTGACAAATCAAGTATGATAAAGTCTGGCACAAAACTTACTGATCAATTACATCGATGAGAGTTTTGAAGAACTTTTCACTGACGAACTTGCATTCCTAAACAACAAGGATTTTGTGATTAATCAACCTCCACCTATAAAAGTTGAACCACCACCCTTTTTTCTTATAAAATTCGAGAATGCCAATATTCCACTCATTTCTGATCATTCACATTCTCGTTTTTATTTATCATCACCTCTTATCTCCTCACATTCACGTTCACGCAAACCCTTTCCATACCACCACTTATCTCTTCCCCACTTCTTCTTGGTTCTATATAACATGTTCTTCTACCGACCTATATGTTACATTGATAAATTCTTCAAATGGTTGGTGTTGACTTTTGGTCTTTGCAAACCTTGGTATTGACCAATAACTTTGAACCCCCATCTTTAAAAGCTTAACATTGTTTAACTCAAGTTTGGGGGGAGGGTATAATTTGGCTCTTGAAAATAATTTTTCTAACTCAAAGTGGTGAGCCAAAAATAAGTTTGGGGGAGATTTTCACGATCATATTTCATGTCCCCGTTAATAAATTTTTCCTCCCAAGTTTACAAGTTTAGGAGATTTAAAAAATGGCAATAGTGGAAATAATGTTTCACTTAAGTTTGGAGGGAACTTTTTTGTGTATATATATTTTGTTTTCTTTTTCTGTTAATAATAAAAATTAAAATTAAAAAAAAGCGGGGAGTGCCGACAATTTTGACCCTCTTGGTGTAGCCTGACGGTGAGGGCACTGTCAAGTTTAAGTTTGGGGGTGTGCTCGGTAAGCTTTCTTCCTTCGCATTCATATGTATATTTTTGCATTTGCATACTTATTTTAAAAGCCATAAAAATTGAAAAATTATAAAAAATTATAAAAATTGAAAAGTTCAATTTTGGCCATATTTGACGTAAATTTAACATGACGGTTGACTAGTTAGGAAAAACTAAATCCTAAACTTAGTAAATTAAAAACCCTAAAAATAACCTTTCTTAAAGTTTAACTGTAGAAAATATACGTCCTTGTAGTTTATTTAGAAATAGGCAAATTTTGATTTCAGTTCTTGGGCTAAATCGAAATAAGGGAAGAGTATTGAAAGCTCTATTTGAAGTATAAATCTGAAAAATAATTCTGAACCTTAAGTCCAAATTCTGAAAATACATACCCTATTATACGCACTTACACGCACCTTTAAACTTAGGATAGTAGAGGATACCTTGAAATGCTCTTTTCTAAAATCCTCAGTATGAAGGAAAATAAAATAAAAGTATAAGTGGTGAATAAAGAGATAAAAATGAACACTGGTTTTGTAATTACTTAAGGCAGCATACAAAAAATATAGTAAGGGTGCTTTATCACCTAGTGCCTTAGACCAACTGGTTTGGGAGTCACTGCTAAGCCTTAGGTATTACAAGACGAGGAATTACACCTAAATGCGCAAGCACATTTTGTAATCGGTCGTCTAGTAGCTCAAGAAGTATTAACGGTCGCATGAAAAACGTGTGAGCAATTTCATCTAAAATTCACCAACTAAAAGTACTTTGGACATGGACAAGAGTATGATAGCTAGAATTGAATTTCCAAGTGTAGGGGTAAAAATTACACACACGTGGGGGTATATGATTGGGGTTTGGATGAGAGATAGGAATAAAAGATAGGGCTTATATCTTCAGCAGAGATGATAAAAATTCCTGAGTTAAGATTGCACCTTAGAAGGAAAATTCAAAAGATGCTGAAAGCTTAATAAATTTTCAAAACATATACAATCTTAAGTTAAATGAAAAGTGAGTGTGAAAAATATGGGTTGATGATTTCTAAGTTGAAGATAATAGAATTTCTTGCTAGAACACCGAATTGAAGAATGAAAGTCAATAGGCCAAATTGATTGGATTTTGTGGGTAGTATACGCTTAAAACCCTCACGAGACAACACTCCTCCTACTAGGGACACCTAGAGGTTTAACGGCTTGTTGCACGAGCTCAGTGCAATCGCGATTCCCTGCGAAAGTGAGGTTAGAATTTTTCGAGAATAAAAATAGTTTTGCTCGGGACGAGGAAAGGATAAGTTTGGGGGTATTTGTTCATATCAGAATTTTGCATTATTATGTTCCCCAATCTTAATCATATTACAAATAAATAGGTGCTTTTGATCCATGTCTGCTAAATAGTTGCAGGTTACAGCTTCTCAGAACAATATAGTGAAATTCAGGAAAAGACGCTACAAATGTGAGCCTACGACCAACAAATAGATGAATCTGTATGATGCCGCCTACAGTTTAAGGAATAAACGAAGGTCAGTGAACAGTTCAATGCACAAAGTACAAGGGCAGCATAGGATTAAAGACTTCAACGCGAAGCTCACGGCGAAAAGTCCACAACATTCTGCACTGTGGAAATCTGGAAGAAAATAGAAGATATTCTGAGGAATCGAGTGAAGAAAACAGAAGTAAACAACAACATGAAGCAACCTTGGAAAGTTGAGACAGAGAACCCCCAAGATGGCTACGGATCCGCGGCCAAACATGACATTCCGCCGCGGTTCCGCGGCCGTGCAGTGCACGTGTCGGTGGGTGTCGGTGCTTTGACCCGGATTTCTTAGGGTAGTCTTGTAATTTTAAATGTGGATCAGATGTAAACCCTAGGGTTTCTCCTATCTATAAATAGGAAAGCCTACAGCCTCTTTTTGGGCATGCCTCTTTTAATTTCTAGATCTAAATTTCATTTTCATTGTAATCGTCAAGAGGTGTCAATAAAAGTAAGTTTTTTATCTTCCATTTTTCATTCGAATTTAATTTCTGCAAGTTAATTAGTTAATTAAAAAGAAAATTATAAAAATGAACTTCGTTGTAACTTCCCTAATGAGTGAGTAATTCCTCACTTGTTAGGGTTAGGATTCGGTAGGTTTGAGAGATGAACATCTCTCACTCCTTTCTTGACCGTATAATATTTTAAATTAGGACTCTATGTGAATCAAACACACACCGCTCACTACGGCACCCTATCCTACGAAATAGCGGTGATTCCCTAATTAGACTGGTTATGGTTGATTTACATAGAGGTTATGGCTAAGAGTTAAGAAAGGACGGATAAGGACCAAAAGAAAGAAACTACGTTTCTTCCTAGTCGTGTTAATCCCCTTTGTTAACTATTACCCTAACACCTATGTTCTTAATTAGGGCAAGGGAAGCAGTAAGTCGAGTTGTTTTACCAAACTGACCTAATCCTAACCCTAGCAAGTCTTTAAATCAAACTAAATTCAATCTTAGGTTTTCTAAAATCAAGACGTACCAAAAATAGGACTTAACTCATAAGAACAATAAGAAAAGAACACGTTTTCCCTGTGGACCGACCCGTACTCAACCGGCTAGCTACCAAGTGACACTGTTATTGATTGCGGTATATTCTTAATTTTGATTTTAAAAAGCACGTACGCAAAAGAGACAACCAATCATGACGCCCGTCGCATGCTGATACCAGGCAATGTAAGCATTTGAGGCTTTTGGGATATGACTCGGCTCAGCGATCAGGAAATGCGACCTCATATTCAACCACATAATATGGTGTGCCGCATTGCGAATGATCTCCTCTGTAGCAACCGGATCGACGAGAAATGTTCAAGAAGAACGCCTTGGTTATAGCCAGATTGCTGAGCAAAACGATGCGGGTTATACTGTCACGACCCGAAATGGAACGTGACTGGCACTTGAATCATGTGAAGTCTATAAGACCACACCTAATTCAAGTAAGCCAAAAGCCCAGAAATCTAAATCATTTTAAAGAGAAAGTGAAGGAAAACTTGTTTTAAGGCAAGTGGTTTTAATAAAATAAGTGGCATTAAACATTTTAAAGCAACATCGTATTTTCCCGAAAAATTCGGCAGAGCCTCCTTTGTAAATACTGGACCCAAATGGATACAGACATGCATAATATACATAATGAATAAAGGGATCCCCAAGCGGGAGCTAGCTCTTCGCCAATTAGCGGAAACAACCACGCAAGCAATATAATATACAACGACGAAGGGCGAGGATCAAAACTAAGAATGAAATCCAACATCATCCGGGAAACCAGAAAACCATAATAATACAAACGCGCGACTCTAAGGTCGAAAGAATACACAACTGGTCTTCTAAGTCTATCAAATATACAAATCTAGTTGATAGAGTTTACTAGATACAACTGAATGTAAATAAAGTACAATGGTGGTCACGATGCAAGTGAACCCACCTACCAAAGCAATCACCCGGAAGGAAACATCGTGCCAACAAACCGCAACGAAACCTGTACGGCAAAACCTGCAAGAAACTGTGGCACAATGGGGGTGAGTTTTCAACTCGTGAGTAGAAAACATCACCGAGCAGAAATCGCATGTACGAATCTATCCTAGGTCATACAATAATATCCTCATAAAATATAACCCTGAAACATCTACACATAAGTGTAATATCAAGTGCTCGTGTCAGTGCCTCAGGTAGCAACATATCACAATTATGATATACAAATGAAAACAGAATACATCTTGCATGAGAAAAACTATTTTCTTATCTCAGTGAGATTTCTGTGTAAAAATCGATGTATCATCAATGAAACCAACAGAGAATCCGTGTCAAGTATCGACACAAAATATATATCCCAATATCTTGATATCTCGGGCTCTGGCAATCCGGACTGGCCTAAATCATCAAATCTCACGACTACGTCGGTATCCTCCGGATATCCGCCGCGTCACAAATAACCGGTCGGTAGTACTCCCCTGCCGGGCTCAACACCATCATCTGTGACCATCTTGCCCTGGGGTACCGCACCGGGTCCACCATGCACCCGTAGACGGTTCCTCCTCCTCCTCAAATCGGGTGTATGATACTGCTCAAGAGCCGAGAAAACTCATGGTGGACACCCCTCACATCATATCACGAGAAAACCGAAATTTTCTATCTTTTAGAAATGAAAATGAGTTTATAAAATTCTTGCGGTTTCTCCAAATGCAGAAATCTAATGGAAATCCGAAATCCCAAAATGTAGAGTCAATAGACAGTGAAATACCGGCATAAAGCCCCATAATATTGCATGACAACGAATAAATACATGCATGGGTATCTAAGTAAGAATGCAATATCTAAACTAGCACAGTAATGATCTATTAGAACTATCAGTTAGCAAGCTATATCAACGAGTAATATTCTCTAAAGTGTACGTGACATGGCAATTACCGATTATGATGTGTGTGAGTCGGCAAGCAAGTGTTCGTAGATATACGCATTATCGGTAATGGTGCTGGTGTCCTGACAGCATAGGTTCATAATAACAAAGGAAATCGCAAGTATAAGCATGCAATGCGATAAGAACAACATGAATATTTGGAAAAGATGTAGTAACCACAACATATAAGAATATACATTTATATATATATACGAGTCATACAGTTTTAGCATTTGAAATTGCACGAATCGTGGTTTGTAGAAAATAGAGGCTACGATATTTTTAAGAAAAGGTATGTCCTTTGAAATATCCGTAGTATCCCTCGGCCTATCTTTAAAATACTCGCGATTCGTTAGTTTGAAAATAAGTATGACTCGAGCCCAGTCTAGCATCTACCTGATAACTACAGGGCTAAACTAAGAGACTAATCGAACGGGTAAGGAAATCCACCTAAGTCCGAGTCGATATATCTAGTAGTCGGTGATCCCGCCTTAATAGCGTCACGTATGATAAAATATATAATACGACATTCTCGAGTCAAGAGTGCAGATCAATCATCATATTTATACTTCGTACGGTAAAATCCATCGTACGGCATCCCAAAATTGGGGTACGGGTCAAATATCACATTTATCTCATTATTCATATGGTATCATTATCATAATATCAAGAACTAGGGATATTGATCTAAAGTCTAGTACATTCCGGTACCATCAACATATATCCGCGTGTGAATAAAATCACATCGCCCATCGATCCACTATAATAACATGTCATATATCATAACACGACCCAATCACATAACCGATCTCACGGCATCATGCCCGATCATGTCGACTCACCATCAAGTATCATATACTATCCTCATCATCCGTGTATACGTATGTGTGTGTGTATGTGTGTATGTGTGTGTGCGTATGTGTATGCACCAACGCATCCACACACACACACACAAACATACACAATACACACACACACACACACATATAAACATATACGCCCAAACATATCACGTGTGTGTGTGTGTGTCAACCTTAACTCTAGGGTTTCACAACTAAGAACTAAACTAACAACACTTTCCTCCATATTACTCTAACACTAAGCAATGATCTCCTAAAGCCTATCTTGCTAATATTTCACATCTTACAAAACACATATTATATATATAAACGTATCTTATGCTACACTACGAAACTGCGGGGGTGCTATACGTCATCCACTCGACTTCC
Source organism: Agapanthus africanus (assembly GCA_030015575.1). Lineage (NCBI taxonomy): Eukaryota > Viridiplantae > Streptophyta > Magnoliopsida > Asparagales > Amaryllidaceae > Agapanthus > Agapanthus africanus. The sequence continues at coordinate 191,190,918 of CM057348.1, forward strand.
CCCGTAGATATACATCTACTCACCTTGATCCTTGCTTGCCGAAATCGATGTTTCCATTCTCCTCCTTGTCATCCGAAGTCCATGTGAGGGTGCCTACACATATAAACACATAGAATCGTAAACCGAAATCGCGCACGAAAACCAAAACGGCACACGAATCACACATAGGTTAAAACTTATGGTCTATGCATTCAAAAGAACCAAACGACACCCGATATCGACATACAAACGTCAAGTGACCGATACAAAACACAAATATCAAAAGTTCAAGTCATTTAAAAGTCACAATTCAAAACAGTAACTTAAGAAAATAGTCCCAGATTTTGGTTCAGGTAAAATTAGTTTAAACTAGCAATACAGTGGTGTAGTATATGGGGTATATAAGCTACAAAACAAACATAGACACTATCCCCTACACTTTGGCGGGCCACATGTCCTATAAATCCGGCCAGATCGGCCAAGTGTGCATGGATTGGGTTCGTATCGGCAGGGTGGTCTTCTAGTGCTCCATCTAGGTTAATAGTGTTTCTAGTTTTTCTAGTAAAAGTCTCAGGTCACTCCAGATTCCCAGCAACCACAATTTCTACACAAAACCGAAATTTCAAATATCTAACTAGATTTTCAGTCTAGGCTCTGTTAATCTAGGTTTTAACACTATGGGAGGGGGGTTGTAGTCACCAATTACACCTCAATTGTATCTTCACTACTCAAGAATCCTTAAACTTGATCTTGGAATTTTCATACATCTCTAAACCCCACCAAATCACTTCTAAACTAAATTAGAGGTTATAGAAACTTAGTTACTAAGCTAATGGTGTAAGAATTACCTCATTTGGCAACTCAAGAAAATTCTTGAGTTGCCCCAAGTGCTCAAAATCCAAACTTTCTTAATCCAACATGCTTGTAGTGAGCTTGTGCACATTTTTTGTGAAGGGAATGAAGTGTTTTGATGTGGTTTTGGGGTTGTAGTGAGGAGGTAGAGGAGGGGGAGAAGAGGGCATCCATGGAGATGAGGGAGAAGAAGAAATGATGAAGGTGATGAAGCCAGGAAACAATGACATGGTCAAAGGAAGACCCCTCACCCTCTCTCTCTTGTCCATACCTCCATATTTTAATCTTTATTCATTTCTTTCCTTTTTATAAAACAATAGAAAACCCAAATGAAATCATGCACAATTTAGGATTTAAGCCAAGTTTTCAAAAATGTAACAAGTGTTAGCAAATATGGTATGGTGCATATCACATGCACAAAACACCATCAATGCATGATTAGTTAACATTAATCAAGTTTAGAAATAAACTTGTATATAATTAATTGTATAAAATTTATAAAATGTCTAAATTATATAACATTCTTCAAAATCTACATTCAAATGTAATTTTCTAATTTTTCTTTCCAATCTATCAGTATATAATTATACCATAACATTAAAACCACTCTCCACACATTAAAATATTTATAATATTTATTATTTTAATTATTTAACTTCCCAAAAATAATATTATATTTTTCTGAAATGTTACAGTCTTCCCCCTTTAAATAAATTCGGTCCCCAAATTTAAATTTAAAACTCCCCCACATACTAAAACATTTCAGCAAAACATTCAAGTCATCGGGGCTCCGATATCATACATACATAAAACATATCGTAGCGCAACGCATGCGCATGAAAAACGAGTATATAACTCAAATCAAAACTCCGTCAAGCGTCACGCAATCATCGGAGTTATGGTGAAGATACCAAAGTCAAGTCCAATACGAAAACCAATATGATATTCATCAAAACTATAAAATGTACATAGTACGCATCATTGTAAACTTGTTAAAACATATGAAAAGAAATACATGCCAACCCTTTTCAACTCGCCGCGCGATGCGCGTATCACGGCACAAATAGCGGACGTTTATTGTAAGAGAATAACTCTATATACATATATATACTTGTTAAACATACATGTTCCGCCGTTTGAAAATAATTTGAAGGGTTTCCCTTGTAACATGTTTCGTGTCATCTCGGACACGTAGGTAAATACTGAGACTATAGCTCCTTCTTGGAAATCCCTTCGGTAACTATCGATGCATGTAAAAACATATTCTAGTACTATCCTCTGACTAGTCCTGCTCAGTTGCTGTTCCAAATAGTAAATATAAAAAAAACGTACTACTCCAAGGAAATCATATTCAATAGTATATGAATGCCACGTGCGTCTTGTGTGCACAGAAATCGAAATCAATGAGTATTCCATACATGTGCACAGAAACAAAATCTAAGTGCATTGGGTGTGCACGAAAACACCTGTCAAGGGCAACGAGTGTGCCTAACAACAATATCAGATGCATCTGATATGCACGAAAAATCCCAATTTAGTGCATCTGGTGTGCACCAAAATCGCATCAAACGCGCCAAGTATGCGCAAAATCCAACTCAAGTGCACAAGGTGCACGAAAACAAATATTGAAAATCGCAATCGAAATCGACGGTATACAACATATCTCAACCCAAATCAGGTATACCATGGTATATAATCTCCCAACTACGTGCATCATCGTGCACAAAATCGAATCAAAGTAATAAAAGTGCATGAAACTACACCGAAGGCACAAGTCAAATCATATACATACCATAGGCATGAAAACAAAATCAAACATCTTGAATGATATCAAATCGAAATCGAATGCAACTGTTGTGTGTTCACCGCCGAAAGACGCGACCGGGACGTTGGGACGTCGGGGTCTGAATTCCGAGGGCAGATGCTAATTGGTGCTATCCATCCACCTCTCCGAAGATGCCAAGTTGATTTATGACACCGTGTATCGAAGGTTTAAACGGATGCGGCCGATATAGCAGACTTTGTCAGATTCCCCCTCATTTGAGGGGTTTTTGATTGTGGGGACACTCTTCCCTACAGCCGTAAGCCCCTACAATTAATTACGCTACCGCATCGCGGTAACCACTTTCTCCTTCTCCAGATGGTCACTTCGTGTCGTGGGTGTTTGTTTTGTTTTTGGTTGCCCGTGGATTGTATACGGAGACTAATTTATGTTGTCGCCCGTAGGGCGTGGATTAGTCCAAATTCGTATCTTTCTTAGATTTGGGTTTGGGGGTTGGGTTTAAGGATACGTTAGTCTCATTTGGGACTAAGATCAACTTAAACGTTTGTTAAGGATACGTTAGTCTAATTTTTATACTAAGATCAACTTAACGGGATCGTTTAGATCCAACAAGAGAGCATTTGGTCTCTGTTGTTTAGTTTAGGGACATTGCGGTCGGTTACCAGTTTAAGGACATGGTGGTCCAATGTTAGTTTAAGGACATCTCGGTCCAAGGTTAAGGACATCATAGTCCATGAGTTTAAAGACATCACAGTCAAGGTTAAGGACATCATAGTCCATGAGTTTAAAGACCTCACAGTCAAGGTTAAGGACATCATAGTCCGTGAGTTTAAAGACCTCACAGTCAAGGTTAAGGATATCATAGTCTGTGAGTATAAAGACCTCACAGTCAAGGTCAAGGACATCATAGTCTGTGGGTTTTAAAGGACTCTACAGTCCGTAGAATGTTTGGTTGTCGGGACCCGTCATATCTCTGAAGACGTTGAAGGATTACAACGACAAATATCAGAGGAGTAAAGAGATGTACCTTCGAACTGATGTGAGTTGGTTGAAAGATCTGTAGTCTAATTTAAGACTAAGATCTGTTAAAATATTTATGAGCAGATGGGCTCAATTAATATAGGTTGAGGACTTATGGCCAATCTTGGGCTAAGTCCAATAAATGTTTAACATTTTGTTTTGGGCTGTTGAGCCTTTATTTGGGCTTGGCCCTTTTAACAATGTTTTTGTCTTTTATTGAATACTGAGCATTCATCAGAGTTCTGGGCTTATTAAAGAACAATTTATGTTCTATCAGCGCAACACGTGGTGCGCTAGGCGCTTTGCGCCAGTCAAAGAGAGCAGTGCGCTTCTGCAACATGGCGCACATGTAAGGGACACATGTCGTACTCAGCGCTAGGCGCCAGATGATGAGGGCATGATGCCGGTTTATGAGTGCTGAGCGCTAATCCATGAGCACATTGCGCTTTCATTTTAGTGACGCTCACGTGAGTGACACGTGGTGCGCTTGGCGCTGAGCGCCAGCCCATGAGCGCAACGCGCTATATCAGAAGCGTAAAGCGTAAGTTGTCAATTAACGCATACGTGATTGACACGTGGCGCATTTGGCGCTGAGCGCCAGTCCAGAGGGCGCAGAAGCGCAGTTCAAGAGCGCAAAGCGCATTTGATCAATTTTATGATCTGGGAAACAAATTTATTTTCTTTTTAAAAGAGACTTTGTCTCAAGATTTAAGAACAACAGTTCTTATTTTTTTGCAGGAGATATTTCTAATCTCTTATGTTGATGAAAGGCTTTGCCTTTGTAAATCCATGATCTGTGAGAAGAATTATGTTCTTCTTCTCTTATGATGAGATCTTTTGATCTCTTTGTGAAGGACTTTTTGTCTTTGTAGATCTATGATCTGTTTAAAGAAATGAATTCTTCTTTCTTAATCATGAGATGATTTCATCTTTGTGTTCATCATCCTTCATTCTTACCTTGAAGAAATATCTTCTTGCAAGAGCTTGCTCGTTATCTTTGAGTTTTTTTCAAAGTTTAGGGGGGGGGGTTTCTATCTAAGACTTGAAGTCTTGGGGCTTTTATATAGGGCAAGCTGATCAGTTCGATCAGTTAAAGAGATATTTCTCTGATTGATTTGGGGATGTTTCCCCACCATTGGATCTTTGATCCTAGGGCTTCTGTTTTACAGAAGGCAATCTTCTTGTTTTTTTAACAAGATTGGAAAATATTTCCATAACAAAATTTAATTCTGATTAATTAATGATTTATTATTATTAGATCTTTTGATTTAATGGTGGGGAGTTTTTTAATTCCAGCGCTAGCGCACCCGTGCTTTGCACGTGGTGCGCTGCTTAGAGCGCAGCGCTCTTAGCGCTAGCGCATCTGTGTCTTACACGTGGTGCGCTGTTCGGAGCGCAGCGCACCCTACGCTAGCGCACCCGTGTTTGACATGTGGCGCGCTGCTTAGAGCGCATCGTACCTAGAGCTAGCGCACACATGGTGCGCTGTCTAGGGCGCAGCGCACTTGGCGCTGCATCTAAAGCGTTGCTTCAATTTTGAAATTTGAATTTCAAACAGAGCTTTGCTCTGATTGGGGGAACCAAATGCCCCCCCTCACCGTTGCGCTCATGTGGCCCACATGTGAGTGCAGCGGTGGCAGCATCTGTGCTTTTGGATCAACTCAGAAGTTGAAAAGGCATTTCAATGCCTATAAATAGGACCTTTGGTCTTTTAGATGATTCTATTCATCTTCTTCTTTTAAGAATCTTTATTCAGAGCATAGCTCTTCTGCTTAAGAACTTTTCAAGTGTCAAAACTCTGTTAAAATTTTTAGGTAAAGATTAAATCTTTTAAAAGATCATTTTAAGAATCTAGGGTTTCACCCATTAATAGAGCCTTGCTCTCTATAGACCTTTGATCTAAAGAAAACCCTTTTTAGGGTTTCATTAACAGAGCTTTGCTCTCTTGAACCCATAGATCTAAGGAGATTTTCTTTCAGGGTTTCTTAACCCATGAACAGAGTTTTGCTCATAAAGAACTCTTAGAGTTTGTTTATAGATCTTGAAGATCTCAGAATTTTTAATTCATAAAAAAATTATTTTAATTTTTCTGATGGATTCTTTAATCATCATTTTTTTAGAGCAAGGCTCTTGAGAAATTTTTATTCCTTCATGATCAGAGTTTGACAAGTGTCACTCTGTCACAGAGCATTGCTCTCAAAGGGAGATTTACTCCTCTACCCGAGAGATCTCTCATTTAATGAGAATTTTCTTGAGGATTTCCTCATTTAATAACAGCCTCATCAAATGATGAGGCTGTTTTATTAATGATGAATTGTCATCTTGATTTTGTGGGCCCCCTTTGATCCCTCTCCACTGCATTGCAGTGTGGTACAAATTCTAAAGTACCAAGTGTCAGAATTTAAATTACATTATAGCACTAACAGTTGACTTTTGTCCCTTTTCGCGCAGGCGATATGTCTTTCGACACTTCTTTTCCGTTCATCTGCTGAGAAGGCGGATTTCCTGAGATGCCTGTAGACCGAGAGGTTCTTGCGCTGATCAGAGACCATGACCCGGAATACAAGAATCTTCACCTATGGGGTAGATGGTATGATCAAATTATCAGAGGCCGCCGGAGCTTTTCTTGTGCGACGCTTTCAGAGCCTATCTCTGCGATCCCTTATGCCGATGCACCCCCGATCAATTATACTGTAGAGGAGGTAAATTGGACTTCAGAAGGTCTCCTTCAGCTTTCTATTGCCGCAGTACCCGTGCAGCCGCCGGTGGCTTTGGACACCCTAGGGCGGCGCATATGTCAGGGTGAGTCGCGCCCTTAGGAATAGCCCTACAACATCGGGCTAACTCCCCGTCATCCGGCTGGATACTTGCAGTGGGCCCGATATATCTTATCGGCAAAGAAATCGCAGCTGCTGAAGCTTGGTTTATACCCTGCGGTCGACGCTTCCTTGTTCCAGTATTCTGCACTTCCCACATGGTGGATCAAGGCGGTTTTAGAGCAGTGAAACATTCCGACCCATACCTTCCTCCTATTGGATAGAGAGGTCTCCATTTCCTTGGAAGAATTTGCTAAGGTTTCTGGTTTACCAGTTAGGGGGGAGCACTACGAGGAGCTGCTTCCTCCGGATGAATATGTTTTTACCACCAAATCAGTGGTGATGGGTCTTACCCCAGAGAACGCCATTCAGCACCAGTTCCCAAGTCTGATAAAGGTGTTAAGCATGTATGAGAGCCTCTTTCTTGAATCCGGAGGCCGGGGGGTCAGCATTGCAGACTTCATTGCCCGTTTTCTTCGCCCAGAATTTTGTCGCGACAAGAAAAAAAGTTTGCTAAACTTGATGATCCTTTCGTCTTTGGCTTGGACCGTCGGCCAATACTGGAAGCCGATCAAAAGGGTTTCTTTCTTCCTGACGTCGCGATCGTCCCCCTGTCAGAAATCGTCGCTCTGGGCATTGATGAGGAAGCATTCTTTCTCGGGTTTCTCAGTTTATGGTTAAGCTGGTTCGCGCTTCCTCTGCACCCTCGTTACATGAGGCCTTTTGTCTTCTACCCCGCGCATCGCATGGTTGCCGGAATACAAGTGGCCATCGGGATCGCCGGGTTAGTCCACCTATATCATGGCCTCAGCTTAGCAGCGGATACCACTGAACCAGGGGTGCATCCTGCCAACTTTCTAATGCATTACTTCACTTCATGGATGGAGCTGCACGTGCTTGGGGTCTTCGGTATCCACAAAAGACCTTCTTTTTACGACAGATGCAGGTTCCCACGGATAATGCGGCTGGTTGACGCCTCCATCGTGAGTCCGTCACCGCGGGAAGCTAGGGGCTTGCTCCTTCGTCCACGCACGGTTGGAGATGGTATGTCTTTCACAGACAAAGTCTTGACCATAGGCCAGGAAACTTCAAAAGCGGTGCTGCTATTGCAAGACATCTTTAAAGACGGGGCCTCTGTGATGAAAAGCCGGGAGACTCTTCATTTGTACTCCATCAGGCCGGGCTTTCTCGTATTCAGGCAAAATGATGCGGCATTATTCATGAGATACAACCTGCATCGTTTCGCCCAGCAGCTAAGTTACAATCAGGGCGTCCCACTTGAGGCCTTTTTGGCAGAACCGGCTGCTATCGAAGAGGGAATGCGGAGCGCACTGCATCATTTTATGCGCCTGAACACAGGGTCTCACCTCTTTATCAGCGAACTGAGCTGTGTCCCGAAGGCCCTTAATGTGTACGTGGCATGGTATCAGCATTCAATGGGCGCCGTCATCAGGGAGGAGAAGTGATTGCTGCTCGATCATAAAGGTGCACCCCCTGCTGGTGATTGAAACGTCTCTATGAAGCGACAGACCATTGTCCTACCTCCCTTAAAAGAAGCTGCGGTGATCGAAGTCCTGCATGACAGGCCCGAGCTACCGATACCCAGGGCTCCTGTAAAAACAGTGACTGTAGCTTCCCCCGATTCTGGCGTGGGCTCAGATATCGGGACTCGTCGCCCTAAGGTGCCCGCTAAACGTAAACTTGTGCTTGCGGGTACCGGAGCTCGCTCGCAGAAGAGGAAGAAGAAGTCGATCCTCTCTGCCGACGTTGTATTTGGTCAGGAGCCTCATGCTCCTTATAGTGAGGGCTTGGACGAATATGGGACTAATGAGGGTCTATTCATAGCGCCGAACGATACTGATCTGGAGGCTGCTGTTGCAGCTTCTGTGCGATCGGCAAGCCACAAAGCGGGACTGGCCATCCTCACGCAATCAAGTAAACATCAGCCGTACCTTCTATTATTGCATTATATTTTATTATTATGTTTTGACTGACACTTTTCTTTCTTTAACAGGCATTTCCACTGACGAGGCTCTAGCGGCTTCCCTCAAGACTTTCGAGGAGAAGGAGAGGATTCGCGCTTCGCTGGGAATTGGTATATCTCGGCTCATTGCATCTTCATTCGCCTTTCTTATGGACAATCTGACCCCCTCCTTATCTTATCGCAAGGACTACAATGTCAATCCCACAAGGTGATGCGGAGAGGCTTTCAGGGTCAGCCATCGAAGTCCCGGCCTCCTCAGCACTGCCGAAAGAGGCCTTACTCAAACGACCGATGACCGATGCCATAACGGCTCCAGAGGTAACCCTTGGCGCGGACGATAACGTCCTATTAATGGAGGCTTCTAGAAGATCCGCTCTCACGGCCCGAGCGGAAAGGAAGCGTAGAATGCGCGCGGCAAGGGAGCGTAGTGCCGCCTTGGCCGTGGGTGCAGGTTCGAGCGCCGCTACCCTTGTCCCTACCCCTTCAGAGGATATTTCGGCTGCCTTATCCACTGCCCATAGACAGGCAGCACGTGCTGCTCGGGAAGCAATGGGAAAACCGACTCAAGATAACGTGACATTGGGTTCTTTTGTTAAAGTTCTAATTTTCAGGTTCTCATATGTCCTATCTTGCAGGGCCGAGTCCTGCCGAAGAAGTGGCGGCAACCATCGAGCCTGAGGTAGCGGCAGGTGAGACAGCCACGATTGCCGAGCCTGAGGTAGCGGTAGGTGAGATGGCTATGATCGCCGAGCCCGAGGTAGCCCCTCCTTTTCAAGAGTCGGGCACTGCTCCAATCGTCATTCTTTCCGCCTGCGGTTCTCTGCCATCTCTTGGCGTCACGAGCATTACGACGGCTTTCGTAGAGTCAGGGGATGAGGCGACGGGAGGCGAGACCATTTTGTTGGAGGTGGGTGAGGCAGTCGCTGCATCCAGTAATGCCCTTGTTGTGGTCTCAACCAGCGACTTACCAGCTGCATTCGAAAAAAAATTTATTCTGCAATCCCTTTTCGACCTTTTCTGACAGTACTTTTGTTTCGAATGCAGCTGTGGTGGGCGTTGAGGTTGTGCCACCCGAGGAAGCACCACCAGTTTCCGCTTTGACGATGACCGCCCCTTTGCCTTCTCTCGTACCCTCTCAAATGCTGGAAGGTGCGGATTTGTGACTCATCAGTTTCATTGCAGGCAGTATATTTCATGTACTGACATTGTACTACTATATCCTTGCAGGAGTCCTTTTCGATCGCCTGTATCAAGTGTTACACCCACACTTCTCTTTCCAGTCAGAGATTGTCTCATCTAGTGGCGCTGGTGAGTACAGCCTTCTGCTAATGTCTCTTCTTTTACGGGCAGCCAACTTATTTCTAATTCTTCTTTGTTTTGATCGCAGCACTACAGATCGAAGGAGGAGACGAAAGAACAGTTGTGCCACCGGTACTCCCGGCCTTGCCACCTGCTGTAGCTGGTATAGTAAACTCCATTGTTCATGAACCTCCTCTATTTCTTGAACCGTCATTTGACTGTGATTTGTTTTGCAGCGGTGATATCGACTTCAGCTCTGTTCAAATCTCGAGTCATAATGCCAGCAGGCTCCTTTTCTCGACGTTCATCTTCCAAAGACGCTGTGAATAGTCTGCGCATGTTGAGCGACTACATCGAGGTGCTTGATGTGGAGGCTCCCACATTCGCTGCAGATTTTGTCGCGAAGGTTAATCCTATGCTGGCGACGCTCGTGAACTTTCATAGTGAGGGCGTTGTTGAGTCTTGGGTTAATCACTGCAGGGAAATTGAGACCTATCTACATGAGCTCGAATTCAGACGTCCTGCTCCTGAGGTCCTAGTTGTGAACTCTCAACGGGCTGCATGGGTTAAGCAGAGCACTCCCTACTTTCGCCATCTTGAACAAGAAGCGGCTTTAAAGCGTAAGGAGTGTGAATAGATTTCAAGCAACTCTGCTCGACTGCATGCTCAGGTTGATGCCAATGCTGTGCAGTTGAAGACTATCTTCGAGGGCCTTCTACGATGTATTTCCGAAGGGCTAACGCTGAGGCAGAAGCTCGACCTCATCAGGCGAGATGCACGGAATCGTGGGGCAGCTCAGCGGGCCGTCGAAGAGCAACTTTTGTCCTACTTGCAGCAATGAGCCCAAGTCGAAGCAGAGTTAGCCACGGCTGCTGACCAAGACAAGGGGCTGAGGGAAGTGCGCGAGCGACTGATTGGTTTATTGAAAGCGCTTCCCTCTCAATAATTGTTTTTGTACCATTTGTAATTTCGAATAAAATATATCCATTTTTTTATTCTTTCATAAGATGTATTTTGTACCCAATTGAATTTATGAATAAAAGAAACATTTCTTTCTTATTGTCTTGTGTCATCTCTTTGCTTTCTTCTTTTCTTTGTTATCAGCATGTCACTTTAGTCAGCATAGCCTGCAGATGATAGAGTGAGCATTCCGTTTTGAATTCTTCGAGAGGTAGTGATGACTTAGAAAGCAGGTTCAGATCTGTTGCCTAAGACTTTTCAACTTCATGAGCCGTGAGGGTCTCATAAAGACTTTTCTCCTTACGAGCCGAGAGGATATCGTAAGTGTATTTTCTCCTTAGGAATCATGAGGATTCCTAAGCGCGTTTTCTCTTAAAAGTCGTAAGGATCTTACAAGAGAATTTTCTTCCTTACGGGTCGAGAGAGCCCGTAAGTGATTGATGGTGTTACCATTATCCGTATTTCACGGAGTTAGGAGTTGCTCTGGGCGTTTTCCACGTGGTCAGGATTGACTTTAACCGTGTTCCACGGGACCAGGAATTTACTCTGGATGCTTCCCACGGGGTTATAATCGTGTTCTACGAGGACCAGGCTCAGCTCTGGATGCTTCCCACAGGGTCATAACCGTGTTCTGCGAGGACCAGGATCCGCTCTGGATGTTTCTCATGGGTCAGGATTGATATAAGCCGCGTTCCATGTGACCAGGAACCACGGGGTCATAGCCGTATTCTGCGAGGACCAGGCTCCACTCTGGATGCTTCTCACGGGGGTCATAGCCGTGTTCTGCGAGGACCAGGATCTGCTCTGGTCGTTTCCTACAGGATCAGGATTGATATAAGCCGCGTTACACGTGACTAGGAATTTTCTCTGGATGCTTCCCACGGGGTCATAGCCATGTTCTGCGAGGACCAGGCTCTGCTCTGGATGCTTTCCACGGGGTCATAGCCGTGTTCTGCGAGGACCAGGATCCGCTCTGGACGTTTCCCACGGGGTCAGGATTGACATAAGCGCGTTCCACGTGACCAGGAATTTTGCTCTGGATGCTTCCCACGGGGTCATAGCCATGTTCTGCGAGGACAACGCTCCGCTCTGGATGCTTCCCACGGGGTCATAGCCGTGTTCTGTGAGGACCAGGATCCGCTCTGAACATTTCCCACGGGGTCAGGATTGACATAAGCCGCGTTCCGTGTAACCAGGAATTTTGCTCTGGATGCTTCCCATAGGGTCATAGCCGTATTCTGCGAGGACCAGGCTCCGCTCTGGATGCTTCCCACGGGGTCATAGCCGTGTTCTGCGAAGACCAGGATCCGCATTGGATGTTTCCCACGGGGTCAGGATTGACATAAGCCGCGTTCCACGTGACCAGGAATTTTGCTATGGATGCTTCCCATGGGGTCATAGCCGTGTTCTGCGAGGAGCAGGCTCCGCTCTGGATGCTTCCCACGGGGTCATAGTCGTGTTCTACGAGGACCAGGATCCGCTCTGGACGTTTCCCACGGGGTCAGGACTGACATAAGCCGCGTTCCACGTGACCAGGAATTTTTCTTTGGATGCTTCCCACGGGGTCATAGCCGTGTTCTGCGAGGACCAGGATCCGCTCTGGATGTTTCCCACGGGGTCAGGATTGACATAAGCGGCGTTCCACGTGATCAGGAATTTTTCTCTGGATGCTTCCCACGGGGTCATAGCCGTGTTCTGCGAGGACCAGGCTCCGCTCTGAACGTTTCCTACGGGGTTATAGCCATGTTCTGCGAGGACTAGGATCCGCTCTGGATGTTTCCCACGGGGTCAGGATTGACATAAGCTGCGTTCTACGTGACCAGGAATTTTGCTCTGGATGCTTCCCATGGGGTCATAGCCGTATTCTGCGAGGACCAGGCTCCGCTCTGAACGTTTCCCACGGGGTCAGGATTGATATAAGCCGCGTTCCACGTAACTAGGGAGGGTCGACTTTATCCGCATTTCACAGAGTCGGGGTTTGACTATCGGTCATCTGTGCACCGCCAAGTCATGGAACTGGGAATTGCCGCGGTTCCGCTTTACTTGATGTTGCATCGAATGTTGAGATGATCTCCAGGCTGTCTATGAACCGTTGAGATTCGGCTTCTTCTTCTGATGGAGCCTAGGGAGGGAAGGTGTGATTCCTTCTTCGTTTGCGCCCCTGGATTGTATACAGGGATTGATATGATATCACCTATAGGACATAAATTTCTTTTTTATTTTATTTCTTTCCGCGATACTCTATCATTTCAGCTTTTATATCGCGAAGGTCGCGATTGCTCAATCATTTCCGCGATACTCTATCTCCAGGCTGTCTATGAACCGTCGAGATTCGGCTTCTTCTTCTGCCCATTTGGAGAAGTAATCAGTTGTCGCCAAAATGAACCGATATCCTCTGGACGATGCTGGTTCAATGGGACCGATTATGTCAGTTCCCCACATTTCGAACGGCCAGCTAGCCACCGTTGGATGTAGTGGATTCGAATGCTGATGGATAAAATCTCCGTGAATCTGGCATGAGTGGCATTGCTTCGCGTATTCGAGGCAGTCCTGGATCATCGTGGGCCAATAATAGCCCATCCTTTTAATCTTCAGCTTCATCTTCGGGTCGGCTTGGTGAGAACCGCAGAGCCCATCGTGAGTTTCTTCGACGACTCTTTTCGCTTCTTCCGGTCCCAGGCATCTTAGCCATAAAGAGTCAAACGATCTCTTATACAGAGTATCATTAACAAAGGCGAAGGATAGAGCTCGTTTCATGAGCCGATGCCTTGAGGATGCATTTTCAGGCGTTCGAAGGAATTTGAAGTAGTCTATAAAGACTTCTCTCCAATCCTTAGCCTTTTCCTGGTCTTTTATTTGTAGGGCTGTCTCTTTGGTCGCTTCTTTCTCTTCAGACGACTCCGGAGATATTTCTGCCGTACGAGAACCCAATGGCTTTGAACAATGATCCTCACGTCATCGAGGTTTTCGTCGGCCAATTCTTTAGCAAGTTTGGCTAATGCATCTGCCTTGCTATTTTCCACACGCGGTATACTTTCCAGGGCATAGGCAGGGATTTGAGTCAGTAGTTGTTGCACTCTCTCACCGTATTTCACTAGCTCAGGCTTGCACGTCTGATAGTCGCCATTTACCTGACTAACGACCAGCTGGGAGTCTCCGTATTTGAGGAGGTTTCTAATTCCCATGTCGACGGCGATCTCGAGGCCTTCTATCAAAGCTTCATATTCGGCTTCATTGTTCGTCCTCGGCTCTGTTAAAGAGAAGGCAAAGCGTATTATACCTCCTTGTGGGGTCACGAAGATGAGGCCTACCCCTGATTTGATTATGGGCGTGCTTTATTTGCACTTCTTCATGGAAGACGCTCCATCGAAGTAGAGTTCCCATTGGGTATCATTCTCTCTTCTCCCCCTGCCAATCGTGTCAAACGCGTGTTCATCCGGCAATTCGCAGTTCAAGGGAGAGTCGGCAGGTATCGGATGCTTAGCGAGAAAGTCGGCGATGGTCTGGTCTTTCACTGCCTTAAGAGGCCGATAAGTTATCGAGAACTCCATCAAGAGTTGGGCCCATTTAGCGAGCCGCCCCGTTAATATGGCCTTTGACATCAAATACTTGAGAGGATCTACCTTTGATACGAGATGGACCTCATGTGCCAATGCATAGTGTCTGAGCTTCGTTATTGCGAAGATCAATGCCAGGCAGTGTTTTTCAATGGGAGAGTAATTACTTTCTGCCCCCAGGAGAACTTGACTCAAGTAGTAGAAGGCTCTCTCTTTCCCTTGGTCGTTCTCTTATGCCCACAGCGCGCCTAAAGAACCTTCGAGGGCTGTCGTATACAAGACGAGAGGCTTTCCTTTAACGGGAGCGGCCAGCACTGGCGGATTCTGCAGGTACTGCTTGATTTCGTCCAGTGCGCTTTGGCATTTGTGATCCCCGACGAACGGGGTTCCCTTTTTCATCAAGTGACTGTAGGGGCGGCACTTGTCAGAAAGATTGGCTTTGAATCGCCGGATATATGCAAGCTTTCCTTGAAGAGATCGCAGTTGCTTGAGAGTCTTTAGCGGGAGCATTTCTATGATCGCCTTGAGCTTCAACGGATCTATCTCGATGCATCGGTGTCGGACGATGAATCCCAGGAACTTGCCTGAGGAAACCCCGAACGCGCATTTGAGAGGGTTTATCTTCAAGTTGTATTGCCAAAGGCGTTGAAATACGATCTTCAGATGCTCTAAATGTTTCTCGTATGATTTGCTTTTAACTATGAGGTCGTCGATATAACATTCGACGATTTCATGTATGGGGTCATCGAAGATCTTCGTCATTGCCCTCTGATAGGTGGCACCAGCGTTCTTTAGACCGAAAGGCATCACCTTGTAGCAGAATATACCCAAAGGGGTCCGGAAGGCTGTGTGCCTTTGGTCCTCAGGATGCATCTTTATCTGATTGTATCCTGATGAGCCGTCCATGAAGGAGAAAACTTCGTGAGTGGACGTATTATTTATCATTAGCTCAGTGATCGGTACTGGAAAGTCGTCCTTCGGGCAAGCTTTGTTGAGATCCCGAAAGTCCACGCAGATGCGCACCGTCCCATTTTTCTTCATTACTGGGACAATGTTGGTGATCCAATCAGGATACTGAACCTCTTGGATGAAGCCGGAGTCGATTAGCTTCTTGACCTCAGCGTTGATGCTCATTTCAAGCTCGAGCCACATTCTTCTCAGTGCTTGTTTGATCGGCTTGATGTCCGAGGATATTGCAAATTTGTGTACAACAATCTATGGATATAGTCCTGGCATCTCGGAATAGTTCTATGCGAAGCAATCTTTATGCTGCATGAGCACATATTTTAGCGTAGCCATCCTTTCTCTAGACAACAGCTCACTAACGAACGTCGGCCGCGGGTCACTTGCTGTCCCCAAATCAATTTTCTTGAGGTTATCTGCAGTAGTATGTATTCCATCTTCCAGCTCTTTTGGCGCCAGTGGAAACTCCGAGATTAGCTCGTCATCATCGTTTTTGAAACACCAAGGGAGGTCATCTATATTCTCGGGCTCTTCTTCTAACAGCGTTATCATATGACAAGTACGAGATCGCTTCCAAGACCGATGTTGATCTGGTTCTGCTCTCGTGGTCTTCGGTTCATGCTTCTGCAGCGGGGTTATTCTCCAACTGCTGGATAGAGCGAACCTGCCTTGTTGATATTGGTCTTCGATCCAATTCTTGAATGTGAAGTAGTCTTCAATAGGATGTCATATTTCACTGTGATAGGAGCAATAGTCCGGGTGAGAGACTTCGCCTGCTTGCTCGGGGTTCTTGGACTCCGGGAGTGTCATCATCTGATGTTTTATGACAAGATCGAATATCTTCCTTGTCTTGTCTTAGGGAAAAGAATATACTCGACCCATCTTTTTTATAAGGGACGGATCCCGGCTGCTCGACCCTTGCTCGCGTGGCTTCTTAGACTCGCTGGGCTGCTGTCGAACGTTTTTTCCGTTCTTTGGTTTATTTTTGCCTCTGTGCCGGGTATTTTGTATGACGGGCTGGTGACGAGGAGCATTGTCATTCTCCGTGGCCTGCTAAAGGAGGCGCTACGTCCTGGCTTTCTCGTAAATAGCCATTTCGCGGTTATGGTCGTCTCGGACCTTTTGATCCGCTTCCCTTATTAGCTTGTCGATCCGTTCTTCAAACGACGGATTCGGCATTTTAATGGCAGGATCTTGTTTTGGTTCAAGGTCGGCGTCCTTTAACAGGGGGTCTTCTTCTTCATCGAAGTCATGTATGACGTAGCTACCATGGACTCGTTCCCGTTTCTTGGATTGGACATATACAAGCCCGTCCGTTTCCATTCTCCCGTTAGGCAACTTTCGCTGAGTTCCGGGGACGTCCTAGATCCTGTTGTAGAGCCGAGCTTGTCGAGCAGTCTGTCTGAAGGGTACCCCTTGGCGCTTCAATAGCCTTTTCAAGCCTTTAGTGTAATATCTAGGCAGAAGGATGGGCTAGAGCCTGTCGAGCGTAGAATCCACATCATACCAAATTTCTTTCTCCACTTTGGTTTCCGTGGATTGATAAAATAGGATCGCCTTTTCACCCTTTCACCTAGGAGGGACGTAGAATGTCTGCTGTTCTGCACACTATAAGTTTCAAGTGCATCGAGCTCTTTATAATGCTCTCGTGGAACCATGGCAATTTGCAAACTTCGACCTTTATCAGCAAAGGCTTGAATTGATGGCCGAACAGAAAATACGGCATTGACTTCATCTTTCGAGTCGCTGCCGAAGATCAACGTAAGAGTGAACGGTCCCGGCTTATTGTACTGGGGCGGACCTGAATAAACTATCTCTTGTTCCTCCTCGGTATCACTCCCGAAGAATGGAATAGTGGTGATAGCTTTGTTCTTCGGTTTATGACATCTTTCCGTGTCCTCGAAATCTGGTAAGAAGTATTTTGCATCTTTGTACTTTCGGACTTCATTCACGGAGAATGGGTTCAGCCCCCTGTTACGGTATACTCGAGACCATCCTTGAAATACTTCATACACTGATGTTGTGTAGAAGGGATAATGTTGTACTCGTGTAACCAAGGCCTACCGAGCAAAGCATTGTAGAATGTCTTGGCGTCAATGACATGAAACTTAATGTCCGTGATAAGCAGCCCAAAGCGTAGTGTCAATATTACAGACCCAAGCGTTCGTGATGATTGGGAGTCAAATCCGGAGATGGTGATTTTATCGCGAGCGAGGTGCTGAACGCTCATGCAGATTTCCTTCAATACTCTCACGTTGAGGAGATTGACGGAAGACCCATTGTCAACCAGGATTTTGTCTATCTTGATATCACGACAGTATCTGAAGACGTAAAGGGGATGGTTATGCTCGCATGTCCCAAGGAGGAGATCTTCATCGCCGAAAGTGATGTCGGCTGTGTGCACTTCTTCCAGTTCGTCCTTCATCTTTTCTTCGGCAACGAAAGCTTGGAATTGCTCGGGCTCTTGCAGTGCCTTGATCAAAGAATCTCTCGTCTTTTTGGATAGAAGAAGGGCGTCGAGAATGCTTAGCTGCGAAGGTAGCTTTCTCAAGTGTGCCATAACATTGTGGTCCACTTTACTTTTCTTTGGCGGGTCCTTGGCTGTCAGCTCTTCGACGGCTTGGTCATCAAGGATGATATCCTCAAGGACCTTTTCTTTTCCCTTATCTCTTCTATTTGCGGGCCCGAGATTCTTTTCGGGCAGCGTACGATTGCGCAGCTGAATATTTTCACAGGTCTTTGTTCTTCCTCTTTTCCCGATGTTGATTCTTTAAAGGAAGGGCCAAGAGTCATTTCTTCGTCAGAGTCACTCCCGAAGGTGAGAACTTGCGATCCCCCGTAGTCAATCATATGACATTTGCCGGCAGTTCTTTTGCGCTCCTCGATCGTATTTCTTTGCTCCCGACGAGTTTTACGTTTCATCCGCTTGAAATGTTGTCGGTGAGCAACATATCCCTGCCACCATCTTTTAAAAGCGTTGCACTCTTCAGTAAGGTGCACAATCTTTCGATGATATAAGCAGTAGCTAAGATGTGTTTCCGCTTCACCAAGGGCATTCACCTCGGAGGATGGAAGCTTCATTCCCATCGATATGGCTTTGGCGAACCTCTTCCTCGTTTTGAACCTGCTTTTATTTGCGACGGATGTACTTTGATCTGGCGGGAGTGTTTCAACCCTTTCGCGCAGTCGTCGGTGTTTGGCTTTTTCAAATATGGCCATCTCATACTCTCGAGCAGCTTTGCTTTTAAGAAGAGCCTCGTCCAGGAATGCATTAATCATTTCGTCTGATGGCCCTAGAAGTTCCGGCTTAGGGTCTGCCCCCAGTTTCTCTGCGTAAGGAGTTTCTTCATCGTCTATTAATGAGTGAGAGATCACATGGCAGTTTGCTACATAATCCTCAGATTCATCCGATGAGTCTTCTCCATTGTCATCATCTCCGTCCTCAAGGACGTGGCTAAGAAATTCTTGGAGTGTGACTGGAGTCCGCACTTTTTGATTATATTCTTCCAACGCGTCAATCTGTTTTTGCAGGTCCGTGCGCTTGTCACCAGGCTTCACGGGCTTTTTGGTCTTCTTCTTCTTCTGCGAAGACTTTGACGGCTGGGTGTGAGTGCTTTGGCTATTACCACCAATTTTTGGAGTTGGGCGCGGTTTCAGCATTCCCTCGATGATCTCGGATTCCAGTGGATTTTTCCACCAGATCGCCGGGCATATTTGGAGATCCTTAAGCATTCTTTTCGTCTTGGCTGAAAGAGCCACCTCCCATGGAGCTTCTTCTATTAAGGAGCATGATGCCCCCGGTGTATCCGTCTTCTTAGGAGCGTGTGGCTTGTTCCCCGCCAAAAACGCCGAGACCCGATAAACGTCTCGCCTGAATTTCAGGGTAGATACTAATTGGTGCTATCTGTCCACCTCTCCGAAGATGCCAAGTTGATTTATGGCACCGTGTATCGAAGGTTTAAACGGATGCGGCCGATGTAGCAGATTTCGTCAGATTCCCTCTCATTTGAGGGGTTTTTTATTGTGGAGACGCTCTTCCCTGCAGGCGCAAGCCCCTGTATTTAATTACATTACCGCGTCACGGTAACAACTTTCTCCTTCTCCAGATGGTCACTTCGTGTCGTAGGTGTTTGTTTTGTTTTTGGTTGCCCATGGATTGTATACAGAGACTAATTTATTTTGTTTCTCGTAGGGCGTGGATTAGTCCAAATCCGTATCTTCTTAGATTTGGGTTTGGGGGTTGGGTTTAAGGAACGTTGGTCTCATTTGAGACTATGATCAACTTAAACGTTTGTTAAGGATACATTAGTCCAATTTTTAGACTAAGATCAACTTAACAGGATCGTTTAGATCCAACAAGAGAGCAATTGGACTCTATTGTTTAGTTTAGGGACATTGCGGTCAATTAGTTTAAGGACATTACGGTCCAATGTTAGTTTAAGGACATTTCGGTCCAATGTTAGTTTAAAGACATCACGGTCGAGATTAAGGACATCATAGTCCGTGAGTTTAAAGACCTGACAATCAAGGTTAAGGACATCATAGTCCGTGAGTTTAAAGACCTCACAGTCAAGGTTAAGGACGTCATAGTCCGTGAGTTTAAAGACCTCACAGTCAAGGTTAAGGACGTCATAGTCCGTGAGTTTAAAGACCTCACAGTCAAGGTTAAGGACGTCATAGTCCGTGAGCTTAAGGACCCCACAGTCCATAGAGTGTTTGGTTGTCGGGACCTGTCACCTCTATGAAAACGTTGAAGGATTACAACAACAAATATCAGAGGAGTAAAGAGATGTACCCTCGAACCGGCGTGAGTTGGTTGAAAGATCTGTAGTCCAATTTGGGACTAAGATCTGTTAAAATATTCATGAGTAGATGGGCTCAATTAATATGAGTTGAGAACTTATGGCCAATCTTGGGCTAAGTCCAATAAATGTTTAACATTTTTATTCTGGGCTGTTGAGCCTTTATTTGGGCTTGGCCCTTTTAATAATGCTGAGCATTATATCTTGACAATTGTTTTTGTCTTGTATTGAATGCTGAGCATATATCAGAGCTCTGGCTTATTAAAGAACAATTTATGTTCTGTCAGCGCAACACGTGGCGCACCAGGCGCTTTTCGACAGTCAGAGAGCGCAGTGCGCTACTGCCAAGTAGCGCACATGTAAGGGACACGTGTCGCGCTCAGCGCTAGGCGCCAGATGACAAGCACATGATGCCAGTTTATGAGCGCTTAGCGCTAATCCATGAGCGCATTACGCTTTCAATTTAGTGGCGCACACATGAGTGACACTGGTGTGCTTGGCGCTGAGCGCCAGCCTATGAGCGCAGTGCGCTATTTCAGAAGCGCAAAGCGCGAGTTATTAATTGGCGCATACGTGGTTGACATGTGGCGCATTTGGCACTGAGCGCCAGTCCAGAGAGCGCAGAAGCATAGTTCAGGAGCGCAAGACGCATTTCAAGAGCGCAAAGTGCATCTGATCAATTTTATGATCTGGGAACAAATTTATGTTCTTTTAAAAGAGACTTTGTCTCAAGATCTAAGAACAACAGTTCTTATTTTACAGGAGATATTTCCAATCCCTTATTTTGATGAAAGGCTTTGCCTTTATAGATCCATGATCTGTGAGAAGAATTATGTTCTTCTTTTATTTTATGATGAGATCTTTTGATCTCTTTGTGAAAGACTTTTTGTTTTGTAGATCTATGATCTTTTTAAAGAAATGAATTTTTCTTTTTATGAGATGATTTTATCTCTGTGTTCATCATCCTTCATCTTTACCTTGAAGAAATATCTTCTTGCAAGAGCCTGCTCTTTATCTTTGAATTTCTCAAAGTTTATGGGGGGGGTTCTCTATCTCAGACTTGAAGTCTTGGGGCCTTTATATAGGGCAAGCTGATTTATTGAATCAGTTAAAGAGATCTTTCTCTGATTGATTTGGGGATGTTTCCCCACCATTGGATCTTTGATCCTAGGGCTTCTGTTTTACAGAAGGCAATCTTCTTGTTTTTAAAAAGATTGAAAAATCTTTCCATAACAGAATTTAATTCTGATTAATTAATGATTTATCATTATTATTAGATCTTTTGATCTAACGGTGGGGAGTTTTTTAATTCCAGCGCTAGCGCACCCGTGCTTTGCACGTAGTGTGTGCTGGGAGCGCAGCGCACTTAGCGCTAGCGCACCCGTGTTTTACACATGGTGCGCTACTCAGAGCGCAGCGCACCTAGCGCTAGCGCACACATGGTGCGCTGCTTAGGGAGCAACGCACTTAGCGCTGCATCTGAAGCGTCGCTTCAATTTTGAAGTTTGAATTTCAAACAGAGCTTTGCTCTGATTGGGGGAACAAATTCCCCCCACCGTTGCGCTCACATGGCCCACATGTGAGTGCAGCGGTGGTAGCATCTGCGCCCTTGGATCAACTCAGAAATTGAAAGGGCATTTCAATGCCTATAAATAGAACCTTTGGTGCTTTAGATGATTCTGTTCATCTTCTTTTCTGAGAATTTTTATTCTCTCATAGAGCATAGCTCTTCATTTTAAGAAATTTTCAAGAGTCAAAACTCTGTCAAAATTTAGGTAAAGATTAAATCTTTTAATAATCTAGGGTTTTACCCATTAACAGAGCCTTGCTCTTCATAGATCTTTGATCTAAAGGAAACCCTTTTAGGGTTTCATTACCAGAGCTTTGCTCTCTTGAACCCATGAAGAACTCTTAAGAGTTTGTTCATGGATCTTGAAGATCTTAGAATTTTTAATTCATAAAAAATTGATTTTAATTTTTCTGATGGATTCTTTCATCATCATTTTCTCAGAGTAAGGCTCTTGAGGAATTTTTATTCCTTCATGATCAGAGTTTGTCAAGTGTCACTCTGTCACAGAGCATTGCTCTCAAAGGGAGATTTACTCTTCTGCCCGAGAGATATCTCATTTAATGAGAATCTTCTTGAGGATTTCCTCATTTAATTAACAGTCTCATCAAATGATGAGGCTGTTTTATTAATTGATGAATTGTCATCTAGATTTTGTGGGCCCCTTTGGTCCTTCTCTACTGCATTGCAGTGTGGTACAAATTCTAAAGTACCAAGTGTCAGAATTTAAATTAAATTATAGCACTGACAGTTGACTTTTGTCCCTTTTCGCGCAGGCGACATGTCTTTCGACACTTCTTTTCCGTTCATCCGCTCAGAAGGCGGATTTCCTGAGGCGCCTATAGACCGAGAAGTTCTTGCGCTGATCAGAGACCGCGACTCGGAATATAAGAATCTTCACCTATGGGGTAGATGGTATGATCAAATTATCAGAGGCCACCGGAGCTTTTATTGCACGACACCTTCGGAGCCTATCTCGGCGATGCCTTATGCAGATACACCCCCGGTGAACTATGTCGTGGAGGTAGTTAATTGGACTTCGGAGGGTCTCCTTCAGCCTTCTATGGCTGCGATTCCTGTGCAGCCGCTGGCGGCCTTGGACACCCTAGGGCGACGCATATGTCAGGGCGAGTCACGTCCTTGGGGACAGCCCTACAACATCGGGCTAACTCCCCGTCATCTGGCCGGATACTTGCAGTGGGCCCGATATATCTTATCGGCAAAGAAATCGCAGCTGTTGAAGCCCGTATTATACCCTACGGTCTACGCTTCCTTGTTCCAGTTTTCTGCACCTCCCACATGGTGGATCAAGGCGTTTTTAGAGAAGTGGAACATTCCGACCCATACCTTCCTCCTATTGGATAGAGAGGTCTCCATTTCCTTGGAAGAATTTGCCGAGATTTCTGGTTTACCAGTTAGGGGGGAGCACTATGAGGAGCTGCTTCCTCCGGATGAATATGTTTTTGCCACCAAATCAGTGGTGATGGGTCTTACCCCAAAGAACGCCATTCAGCACCAGTTCTCAAGTCTGATAAAGGTGTTGAACATGTATGAGAGCCTCTTTCTTGAATCCGGAGGCCGGGGAGTCAGCTTTGCGAATATCATTGCCCGTTTTCTTCGCCCAGAAATTTTGTCGCGACAAGGCAAAAAGTTTGCTAAACTTGATGATCCTTTCGGCTTTGGCTTGGACCGTCGGCCAATACTGGAAGCCGATCAAAAGGTTTTCTTTCTTCCCGACGTCGCGATCGTCCCCCTGTCAGAAATTGCCGCTCCGGGCATTGATGAGGAAGCGTTCTTTCTCGGGTTTCTCAGTTTATGGTTAAGCTGGTTCGCGCTTCCTCTCCACCCTCATTACATGAGGCCTTCTGTCTTCTACCCCGCGCATCGCATGGTTGCCGGAATACAAGTGGCCATCGGGATCACCGGTTTAGCCCACCTATATCACAGCCTCAGCTTAGCAATGGATACCACTGAACCAGGGGTGCATCCTGCCAACTTCCCAATGCATTACTTCACTTCATGGATGGAGCTGCACGTGCTTGGGGTCTTCAGTATCCACAAAAGACCTTCTTTTTACGATAGATGCAGGTTTCCACGGATAATGCGGCTGGTTGACGCCTCCATCGTGAGTCCGTCACTCCGGGAAGCTAGGGCTTGCTCCTTCATCCGCGCACGGTTGGAGATGGTATGTCTTTCACAGATAAAGTCTTGACCATCGGCCAGGAAACTTCAAAAGCGTTGCTGCCATTGCAAGACATTTTTAAAGACGGGGCCTCTGTGTTGAAAGCCCGGGAGATTCTTCATTTGTACTCCATCAGGTCGGGCTTTCTCGTATTTAGGCAAAATGATGCGGTATTATTCATGAGATACAACCCGCATCGTTTTGCCCAGCAGCTGAGTTATAATCAGGGCATCCCACTTGAGGCCTTTTTGGCAGAACCTGCTGCTACCGAAGAGGGAATGCGGAGCGCACTGCATCATTTTATGCGCCTGAACACAGGGTCTCACTTCTTTATCAGCGAACCGAGCTGTGTCCTGAAGGCCCTTAATGTACACGTGGCCTGGTACCAACATTCAATGGGCGCCGTTATCAGGGAGGAGAAGCGACTGCTGCTCGATCGCAAAGGTGCACCCCCTGCTGGTGATCGAAACGTCCCTCTGAAGCGACGGACCATTATCCCTCCTCCCTTAAGAGAAGCTGCCGCGATTGAAGTCCCGCATGACAGGCCTAAGCTACCGATACCCCGGGCTCCTCTAGAAAAGGTGACTGTAGCTTCCCCCGATTCTGGCATGGGTTCAGATATCGGGACTCGTCACCCCAAGGTGCCCGCTAAACGTTCTTTTTTGCTTACGGCGACTGGAGCTCGCTCGCAGAGGAGGAAGAAGAAGTCGATCTTCTCTGCCGACATTGTATGTGGTCAAGAGTCTCATGCTCCTTATAGTGAGGGCTTAGGCAAATATGAGACCAATGAGGGTCTATTCATAGCGTCGGACGATACTGATCTGGAGGCTACTATTGCAGCTTCTGTGCGACCGGCAAGCCACAAAGCGGGACTGGCCATCCTCGAGCAATCAAGTAAACATCAGTCGTATCTTCTGTTATTGCTTTATATTTTTATTATCATGTTTTGATTGACACTTTTCCTTCTTTAACAGGCATTTCCACTGAAGAGGCTCTAGCGGCTTCCCTCAAGACTTTCGAGGAGGAGGAGAGGATTCACGCTTCGTTGGGAGTTGGTATATCTCGGCTCATTGAATCTTCATTCTTGTTTCTTATGGATAATCTGAGCCCCTCCTTATCTTATCGTAGGGACTACAATGCCAATCCCGCAAGGTGATGCAGAGATGCTTCCAGGGCCAGCCATCGAAGTCCCGGCCTCCTCAGTACTGTCGAAAGAGGCCTTACTCAAACGACCGATGACGGATGCCATAATGTCTCCAAAGGTAACCCTTGGCGCGGATGATGACGTCCTATTGATGGAGGCTTTTAGGAGACCCACTCTCACGGCCCGAGCGGAAAGGAAGCGTAGAATGCGCGTGGCAAGGGAGCGTAGTGCCGCCTTGGCCGTGGGTGCAGGTTCGAGCGCCGCTACCCCTGCCCCTACTCCTTCAGAGGATATTTCGGCTGTCTTGTCCACCGCTCACAGACAGGTAGCACGTGCTGCTCGGGAAGTAATCGGAAAACCGACTCAAGGTAATGTGACATTGGTTCTTTTGTCAAAGTTCTAAATTTCAGGTTCTCATATATCCTATCTTGCAGGGCTGAGTCCTTCCGAAGAAGTGGCAGCAACCATCGAGCCCGAGGTAGCGGCAGGTGAGACAGCCACAATCGCCGAGCCCGAGGTAGCGGCAGGTGAGACAGCCACAATCGCTGAGCCCGAGGTAGCGGTGGGTGAGATAGCTACAGTCACCGAGCCCGAGGTAGCCACTCTTTCACAAGAGTCGGGCACTGCTCCAATCGTTGCTCTTTCCCCTTGCGTCTCCTTGCCGTTGCCGGGCGCTGCGAGTATCACGACGATTCTCATGGAATCGGGGGATGAGGCTACGGGTGGCGAGACCATTCCGATGGAGGAGGGTGAAGCATTTGCTGCCTCCAGTGACGCCCTTGTCGCGGTCTCGACCGGCGACTCACCAGGTAGATTTTGGGTCATTACTTTCCCCTTTATTCTGCAATCCCTTTTAATTTTTTTTTGACAGCATTTCTCTTATTTCTAATGCAGGTGTGATGAGCGTTGGGGTTGTGCCACCCGAGGAAGCATTTCCAGTTGCTGCTTTAACGGCGACGCTCCTCTACCTTCTCTCGTACCATCTCAAATGCTGGAAGGTGCGAATTTGTGACCCATCAGTTTCATTGCAGGCTGTATACTTTATGTACTAACGTTGCATTACAGCGTCCTTGCAGGAGTCTTTTTTGATCACCTGTATCAGGTGCTACACCCACACTTCTCTTTCCAGTCAGAGATTGCCTCATCTAGTGGCGCTGGTGAGTACAGCCTTCACCTAATGTCTCTTCTTTTAGGGCAGCCAAATCATTTCTTATTCTTCTTTGTTTTGATTGCAGCACTACAGAACGAAGGAGGAGACGAAATAACAGTTGCGCCACTGGTACTCCCAGCCTTGCCACCTGCTGCAGCCGGTATAGTAAACTCCATTGTTCATGAACCTCCTCTATTTCTTGTACCGTCATTTGACTATGATTTGTTTTGCAGCGGTGATACCTACTTCAGCTTCATTCGAATCTCAATTCGTAATGCCTGCAGGCCCCTTTTCTCGACGTTTATCTTCCAAAGGCGCTGCGAATAGTCTGCGCATGTTGAGCGACTATATCGAGGAGCTTGACGTGGAGGCTCCCACACTCGCTGCGGATTTTGCCGCGAAGGTTAATCCTATGCTGGCGACGCGCATGAACTTTCATAGTGAGGGTGTCGTTGAGTCTTGGGTTAATCACTGCAGGGAAATTGAGGCATGTCTGCATGAGCTCGAATTTGGACGTCCTGCTCCTGAGGTCTTGGCTGTGAACTCTCAATTGGCTGCATGGGTTGAGCAAAGCACTCCCTACTTCCTCCATCTTGAACAAGAAGCGGCCTTAAAGCGTAAGGAGTGTGAAGAGACTTCAAGCGAGTCTGCCCGGCTGCACGCTTAGGTTGATGCAAATGCTGCACAGTTGAAAGCTATCTTTGAAGGCCTTCTGCGATGCATCTCTGACAGGCTAACACTGAAGCAGAAGCTCGACATCGTCGAGCGGGATGCACAGAATCGTAGGGTAGCTCAGCGGGCCATTGAAGAGCAACTTTCGTCCAACTTGCAGCAACGAGTTCAGGTTGAAGCAGAGTTGGCCGCGGCAGCTGACCGAGAAAAAGGGCTAAGGGAAGTGCGCGAGCGGCTGATTGGACTATTGAAAGTGCTTCCCTCTCAATAATTATTTATGTACTGTTCAGACTATAATATTGTATTATTCATTCTCCTATTCTTATTCTTTTTATAAATAAACAGGTACTCTTGACGCACTTTTGATACATGTTACAGGATACAGGGCTTGGATGTGAATACAGTGAAAAAGACGAAAGCTGATACAGAAAAGGGACCTTTGACGAACAAGTAGACGGATCCTAGTCAAGCCTAGTCGAAGAACAGTGCAAGGTCCAAAATGTCAAGTGAACGGTTAAAAGATCGCTACAAGTATTCACTGAAACATCTGGAGGAGAATAAGAAGCCCAACAGAGAAAATACATATAAAATAAAGAGCCCAAGAACCCCTGAACCAAGTCCAAAAAGTTCAGGGCCCAACTCCATTCTTTGGCCGCGGAACCGCGGCCAAACCCAGCCTGACACCGCGGTTCCGCGGCCTTATAAGGCCCGTGTCGGTGCAATTTTTCTGTGCTGTTGTGTCGGTGCAGATGTTAGGATCTTTCGAGGGCAAATCTGTAATTTCATGACTACGAGAGTCTGTAACCCTAGTTTTTATGTTTTCCTATAAATTGTATTTCCAGATCTGTAAAAGCCGATGCCTCTTTTCAATCAATAAAATTCAGACTTTCTGGGAGTTTATTCAGATCTGTTCTTCTTGCTTGGAGGGAGCCATCGAATTAGTAAGTAATTTTATTTCTGTTCCTTTAATTAAAATGTTTTCTCATCCCCTAATGAGCGAGTAATCTCCTCGCTTGTTAGGGTTAGCCTTAGGGAAAGGGTTGAGAGATGAGATCTCTCACCCCTTTCAATGCCACATTCACTTAAGAGTTAGAACTCCATGCATGCACGCACAACCGCTCCCTACGGCATCCTACCCCTCGAGGTAATGATGAACCGTAGTATAAAGGGCCGGTTGCGCGTGTTTTCCATGGGGGTTAGGGTAATTATCAACAAAGGAAGGATGCGAATCTAGAGGAAGAAACATCTTCCCAAAAGATTCGGACCCACTTTATTGACAATTACCGTAATATCAAATAGATCTAAAAAAGAAGGCATTGAAAGCGGTGAAGAAAAAACGTTAATCTCCAAAACTTCCCCTAAGCCTAACCCTAGCAAGACTTTTAATTAGATTAATTAGATCCAGTTTTCATAGATTTTTATAAACCAACCAAAACGACACTGTGAATCAACTCGTTAAAACACATAAAAGGAATTGACCCATCTCTGTGGATCGACCCATACTCACCGGCTAGCTGCAAAGCGACGCCGTTTCTGATTGCGGTAAATACAAGTTTTCATACAAATCAAATGGCGCCGTTGCCGGGGATGGCGTAAAATTTCTTTCTGTGTAATTTCGGGTTGATATAAATTTTAAAAATTATAAAAATCTGGAAAAAAAAAAAAGAGAAATAAAAAAATTATCAATTTTGATCTGTTTGAAGGGTTATCTTTTGAATTTTGCAGGAATAGCGAAGAATTGCGAATCTGGAAATTTACAGAGAGGAAAACAGAAAGTTGTACATCATAACAGAGGAGAATTTGAACAGAGAAGCAGTACAATTTTTTCCAGAGCCTCTTCCCTCTAGACGACCGCGGAACCGCGGTCCAGGAGCACCCCAGACCGCGGAACCGCGGCTATTTAGCCGCTTTAGCACATAAAATTTGCATGGTTTGCTTTCTTTTTCCCCCCTCTGCAACCTCCATATATCTTTCTGTGAAAACTTTCTGCAGGGTTTCTTTGCGCTAAAAATTTTCTCCCCCTTCTAAATAACAGATTTTCTGCAGGTTTCTTTGCGCCGCGCTAAAAATTGATTGCAAGTGAATTTTATTGTTTTGCATAATTTAATCGGACTTTAAGGGGCTAATTGACCAAACTCAGATTGGGTGGAGATTTCATCACCCTTCCCAGGCCCTCAGAAAACACCTAAAGCATGTGCATTGACCACAGTTAATTAAAAAAGACTAGACTCAGACCTAAGGACATCGAGCTCAATAGGAAAAGGACTAGTATAGGCATCGGCCGTTTATCCTAACCGACATTGCGGTGTCTAGGCTAGTGGTTATTAATTAGGCTTACTGTAGTGGTGGTTCCTTCCCACTTACCTGGCCGTACTTGTTCGTGAAGAGGCGGTTTGAGATCCTATTTCTAGCCCTAGTTAGGAGCTGTCTAGCAGACCTAGGTGACCCTAGATCTAGGCCTGATTGTGTTAGTTATATGTATGCCCTAGAGGCCATTACTGTACATTGGATGTATATTGTAGTGGATGCTGGGACATATATAGGGAGGACTTTCTTGCTCGACATGATAGTATGCTATCCGGTTACTCTTTACCTTAACGTGTACATTGATTGTCTCTCAGTTACATGTTGGTAAAGCCCTTAGGATGTGTACTTGATTACCTGGACTATGATGCGGATCATACTAGTAGGGACATGGTAGTCCATAAGTACATCCTTCAAGGTCCCTAGTCGTGGGTGTATCGAGACGGGGCATCGATATACCAGAGTAGACTAGCGTATACCTTCTCGACCCATACAGATGGACGATGGATGATCCCATATCCATTGGTGTTTGACATCAGAGATGATATACGGGTGCTCAGTGGAGACTGGGTACACTGGACGGACTCGCCGAGAACTCCCAGATGGTATTATACCTTACGTCAGATGGCAGTTCTCTGGTGACACTGGTACAGAGTAGTCTGTTGACCCGAGATCGTCATAGAGTCTTGTGTGATTCCCACTGTGCTTTGATTTCCACCTTACCACATCCAAGAGGGCGTGCAAAACGGTGGTTTTTGGGTACAGTCCCGAATCACATGGAGGCAATGAGCGATAGGAGGGGATTCGTCTCTCCCGGTATAGGGAGTTGATGTTGCGCTGTGTTCGATTGGCTATAACCGGAAATCCCTGGCCAGGGTTGCTGAGATTTACTGGTAAGTGTTACCAGTAGTTTCTCGAAATGTTATAGACCTCATATCGACACGACTTATCGAGCTATTGGGGTCTGACGTTTACCACCCCTAGGCGAGATATGCGACATATCAGACGAACAGACCGGACTGTACGGTAAGTGTTACTGGTTGGATTCACAGGAGTGTGAGCGGGCTTGCTCGTCGATCTTCTGATCGCTCAATACCCGGGTGGCCGTTACGTTTAGCAGACCGCTTGCGGCTTGTGGGTGTTTGATATGATCATCATCTGCTGCCGGCGTATTGACGAGTCTTTAAAGTCCTACACAGAGGTTTCCTGGCTCAAGCGAAACGAAATAGGAGCGCATATGAGATATGTGCGGGACCGAGAATAATGCGTGTATGTGATACCGTATTTCATTCTCGCGATGAATGTATCGAATGGTTGTATGCGATATAACCTAGTTATCGAATCAAGGATTGATTCGATAAGTCGATACATTGGATATTAGTCGGTTATATGCGATATGACCGGATCGTTAAATCAAGTGTTGATTTAATGATTTAATGCATAATTATATATTCGATATATTACTTTGCATTAACTAGTATTGGTTCACTTTAAATGGTTTTTCTCACTTAAATTGTGCAAGTTGTATATGTGATATACTTTTGTGCACATGATTGTATCATGTTTGATGATACATGCTTATTTGGTTAAGTGTAAAGAATTAAACCATGGTTAAGTTGATGATTAGGGTTTTGCTTATTCATTTATTTATTTGTTTATTCATTTTGGAAATGATAAGAAAAGAATGGTGGCTTTATTTGTAGTTTTGTTGAACCTTCATGAAGTTTTGACCTAGTCCACCATTCTTGTCTCTTGCTTAACCCTAACCATCATAACTAACAATGGTCTATTCTCTACACTCAACTAAGGTTAGAATATGATAAGAATCAATTCTTTTTCAATTATAAAAACAACACTTATCATATTCTTTCTTCATCTTCTTCTTCATGAGCAAGAAAGAAAAGCTTGCCTCATCAATGGCAAGTGATGAAATCATGTGAGAAATCCAATTCCAAAGTGAACCCACTTCCTATTTCTTCATCTTCTACCTCTTTCCAAGTAGTATAGGGTGTTTCCTTCACAAGTTTCATGACTTGGTGAAGTGGGAGCTTGATCATGTGATGCCTCGACGTAGATCATCTTCGGCATCGTAGTCGATGACCTAGCCCGCCCATTTCTCCGATGAAGCCGACGCTAGAGCCCGGGATTGGATTTGGACAGCAAGGGGACTTCATCATAGAGCTATGGAGGTGGAGAACCGGATCTACAAAAGTTGTATTTCCGTTCACTTAGTTAAGTTGTTAACTAGTTTATCTTTTCGCCTAAAATTCTAGTTAACGATCCGTATTAGGGTTTCTCGGCACTTGTAAAATTTGAAATTGGCATGGTTGATGCCTTGTGAGACCTCATTAGCGTGCCTAGGAGCCCTACAGTGGTATCAGAGACTAGCTAGAGCCTTAGGCGATGCGTAGACGGAGTTTGAAGTCCGATCGAACCGAAATCCCATTTCCAAAATGCTCTCTGGACTTTTTCCAAAAACTGGGTTTTTTCCAGATTAAAAATTGCTAAAAAATTCCGCAGGGTCTTAGTTGAATTACTGTGAAATTCGAGGGGCTAACTCATCTAAAGTGCGGCGGAACCGCGGCACAAGCATGCCTTGTGCGGCGGTTCCGCGGCCATATGATGACGTCAGCCCTCCATTTTTGCACAGTAATTTATCACTTCAGGTGCTGGATTTTCTGGGAATTTTTTTAATATTTATTCAAGAGTTGAATATTCCAGGGTGTTTTGGAGATTCGATGATTCGATCGGATTATCAGATTTTGTCTATGTGTTTTCCGGATAATTATTGAATATGTTAAAAAGTTCGACCGGATATAAATACCCAATTTTTCCCCTGCCGGAAAATTTTCAAGTGTTGGATTTTTCCGAGGTTTAAAGACGTTCTAAGTAGTGCAAATAACGCGATGGTCCCTCTAGAAGACAACAAACCTTAACTCGATTATGTGACCGTCTTGAACTGCCCTTTGAACCTTCGGGTTTGGGGCAGTACGGCGTGCCACATGTGAGGCGTTGGCTTGACCCTTCTACGGCTGGACCATTGGTACTGAGGCACGAAGTGAATGTCTTTGAACTTATTTCATGAGTTGAGCTGTTTTGGGAAAACTTGGGTGTTCGATTGTTCGATCGGAAAGTTTAACATTTTCTATCTTATTCGAAATGTGATACAATAATTAGAATTCACAATAAGTTATGAGATAACTGAATGAATATTATAAACATAGCAGTTTAGTCTCACTTGATCGGTTGCTACGGAATTTTGATGTGATCAAAAGTCCGTCGCAATCACGTAGCGTACGCGGATACTCGCCGGGTAAACTTAATAGACAGCCTCGCTCCATAGCCCCGACCAAGTGACTGTAGGAGAACCCCGTCGCCGAAAGCATCCGTTCGGGTGCTCGCGGCAGCGGTGTTCCGCCTTGGTGCACTTCGTCGACGGCGTCGGGGGTGCGGCCGCCTACTAAAGTTTGCGACGAGCATTCGATCAGGATGTCGGGAATCCTGTTGAATTGCCCGACTTGATATTGAAAAGAGTTTTCGATAATGAGACTAAAATGCGGGGTTTATAATTGTTACGCATGCGATGTCTAAGGAATTCATTTGATTAGGCATGCGATGTCTATGGAGGTTGCGGATTCCAACTATTGTAGTTTTACACTTTCTTTTCTGTGACCGTAAGTGTAATATGTGATATCGCCGGTTTCGTTGCTATATGTCAATGACAATTGGGATGCGCATATTTACTTACGTTGATGACATGTATTGTTATGTGTTGCTGGATATGTTATATTGGATCGTCGTGTTTGAATAGCCGGGGTTTTTTTTATGTGAGATGAGTGTTTTTCATTTTCGTTCATGTAAAAACTTGTATGTAATATTCTTTTATTGGGGCACTTCCAGGTTGCGGAAGATGTCACCCTCTGTATATTATTTACTTTTCCGCACTAGGATAGACCCAAGGAGGGGAGCACAAGTAACTGGGTTCTGGAGTCCAGTGGGAGACCAACTCGAGGAGTCGAGTCCAGGTCTCCTAACTCCAGAATTGGTAGGGTTGCTTGCCGCTCTCGTAGGGGTCTAGGGGTGTGGGTTTGGCTATTCATCACGACCGTGGAATCCGTGTTTTATACTGGCTCGTATTGAAAACACGGACGTCCTAGTATATCCAATATTTCATATGATTCTTCTGCTGCGATATCTGTGATGTGATCATGTGATGTTCTGTGATGGATACTTTATATAGTATATATGATATATTATATAGACGTTACTTATGTTTTACACCCGCGCTAGCCCTGTCCCGCTCTGCCGTTAGTTACCTAACCTAACGGTGCACGAGGGGACATCGAGGCGAATGCGGATGGCATAAGTGTACGTCGTATTTATCTGTGATGTTTAGGTGCTTAAATGATGGGACTTCATTAATGTGATTAATGAAATAAAAGAAACCTAAGATGTTGTAGAATCGAATTTCAAAAATAAAACAGGTAGCTACAGTTCTTGCTTTGCACAGCGGTATATATGATATATCCTGCACCTTATTCGATAAGGAAAGGACCGAGATCCCTTCACCGGGAGTGACTCCTTTAGCAATAACTGGCAGATGCTACACACTCGGTTTGTCTTTTGATTGCTTTTAAGAGTTTTTGCTTTGCACAGTGATATATATGATATATCCCGCACCTCATTCGACGAGGAAAGGACCGACGATCCCTTCACCGGGAGTGACTCCTTTAGCAAAACTAGAAAAGCCTCAAAAGCACTCCATTTTAAAATCATTTGATTCTACAACGATATCAAGTTCATTACGCAATAGGTTTTCAGAAAAACCTGTCGTAGCCCTCCGTCATTTCAGATAAGTAGTAGTTAGTATTCGTGATGCGTTTGTTGGCCTTTGTCAAGGCGCAGTGTGCGGTAGCTAACTGGTGCTTATCTGCTTATGCATATGATGCAGATTGGATTAGGGTAGTCGTGCGACCTTGTTGGCCTTTGTCAAGGGCCGTGCGGGTGGGTTTAATTCAATCAGAAAATGACGGGTTGAACTTGACTAGCATCCTATGGTTTGTTGGCCTTTGTCAAGGTCATAGGAGGTTAGGGGCAAAATATTATCGGGAATTTCAAGTGTTGAAATTTGCAATGAGATTGCATACCTTCTATGAGATAGTTGGATCCCGATACCCACTGCGAGTAAGAGTTACTCCTGGGAGAGTTTTACACATTACAATTAGCCGATCAAGTAGGTGTCTAGAAAGGTGTCAACGGGGTTATGCCTCTGGGAAAATGAGCTTTACATTAATTAGGTTCGTGCGAAAGCACGGGGGACCTCCCTCAAAGTACCGACACTGGCCTGGATGAAAGATTGGCGAACTTGTAGTGTGTAATTAATCCCGGCTAGTCTTTCCTTTTAGGGTTTGAAGGAAGATTTGATAAAAAGCAGTGGGAGCCATCCTGATTTGATAAAATAAAAACCAATCTATTCTTGCAAGAGCGCACGCTGAGTGTTTTCTTCTCTCTCTCTCCAAGTAGCGACCATATCACGCCTTAATCAAGATAATAATACGGATTATTGACCGAACCCGCTTGTTATACTGAGCTGGGGAACGTTGGTCCCGCTCCAACTTATAATTGTTATAAGACCGAGCAGGAATTAGGGAATTACCAGAATTCCCATGCCGCCCAAACGAAGAGAGTGCATGCTGATGCATCATCTTCGGATGTGTTCATTATACAGAACTGTTTCTCAGTATTCTTTACGTCCTGGGTATGTGATACCAGATCAGGATCCCGCATATATAATTTGTTACATGGGCTACAGATAGGTAAATAACTGAGAACGGGTGATAAGTTTCATGAGGCAGAAAACGGGGCAAGAGTTGCAGCCAAGTCTGTTGGTCACTGTCACCCTGTATTACCAATACATTGATTCTGAACGAATGTTATTAGATACCGAACCTGATATACAAAATCATATCAGTCTCTTTATCAGTAAAGAAATGATAAAATTTTGTATTGTTGGATAATGTTTTGAACATTTCCTATATCAAAAGTTGATCGGTTCAGGCACGTTATCTAAAAGCATTGATGTTCTAAATCAAACTACAGTTCTTAGTATACAGAACACACACAAGAGGAAGAGTCCAGAAATGAACAAATCCTTCTTAAGGTATTGTAGACTAGGTCATATCAATGCGACCCGACTAGCTAAGTTGCACATAGATGCATATTTAAATCTGTTTGAATTTACAACTTATGAAACTTGCCAGTCATGTCACAAAGATAAGATGACCAAAGCTCCGTTTACTGGAAACAGAGAAAGAGTTAGTGAACTCTTGGGATGATACATGTTGATATATGAAAGGTCCCCTGTCTACATATGCCAGGATTGGTTCTTTGTACTTCGTTACATTCTCTGATAATCTCTCAAGATTCAGACATATGTTCCTGTTGAAACACAAGTCCGAACCTTTTGAGATATTCACAGAATGTGATTTAGAAGTAGAAAACCAAAACACGGGTAAAAGTATTATGTCCTTTGATGAGATCGAGGAGGAGAATACTTGAGCACGGAAATCCTGGATTATTCTAAAGGAGAAAGAGATTCTCTCTCAGCATTACTCCTCCGTATACACCATAGCACGATGGTATATCGGGGTGGAGCAATAGCACCCTATGTGATATGGTGTGCTCTATGATGAGTACTACTGAGTTTCCTATTTCCTTTTGGGAGTTATGCACTTGAGAAGTTGCATACCTATTGAATAGGGTTCCGATCAAATCAGTTGCCTACCGCTTCATATGTGATATGGAAAGGGAAGAGCCCATATCTTAAGTTGGTTAAGATTTGGGGTTGTCCGGGCTATGTCTAAAAGCATGATCCGGACAAGCTCGAGGCAAGATATGTTATGTAGAACTGGAAAGGTTCCAGCTATACAAAACTGCAGCTGATGATTTGACAGAACCAAAGGATTCAATAGTTACCAACGAATCTCATCCTCTCCGCCGATCTAGTAAGGTTCCTCACCCGTCTGAGAGATACTTCGGTTTCTTTATGACAGTGGGAGCGAGGATTGCATCATGAGATGATGACCCAACTAGTTTCGAGCTGGCCATCAGGAGTGGGACTCTGTAAGAATGGCTGGATGCTTAGTGATCTGAGATGGAATCCTTATACACCAACAAAGTATGGACTTTAGTTGCTTTATCTGAAGGGTTAAATCCCCATCAGGAGCAAGTATATCTTGAGAAGATTACTTGGTGTACATGGAAAAGTTGAGACTTTCAAAGGTAGACTTGTTAAAGGTTTGCATTATAGACCAGATATGGATCATGATGAAACCTTTTCTAAGGAGCTATGCTTAAGTCCATCCAGATCCTACTTGCCACGGCTACATACCATGACTACGATATCTGGCGGTTGGGTGCCATGACTGCTTTTCTAGATGGTGTTTTAGAAGAGTGCGTCTATAAGTACACAGCCAGAGGGCTTCGTAGACAGTGGGAGCAGCGGAAACGTGTGCAAGATGGTTTATGTGATAAAGCAGGCATCGCGGAGTTGGAACATCTGTTTTGATGGATTAGTCAAAGAGTTTGACATCATCAAAATGGTAGATGAACCTTGTATAAACAAAAAGGTAGTAGGGAGTATGGTGGTGATCCTCGTAGAGTACGTGGATAACATACTCATGATAGGGAAAGAGTTTTCTATGCTACGCTCGATCAATCTCCGCTTATCACAATGATTCTCCATATAGGATTAAAGTGATACCTACTAAATCCTGGGTTTTGGATCTATGAGATAGATCTAAACGGAAGTTAGGATACTCACTAGTCATAGTGAGATGGTATCAATCGATCCTGAGGAGAATCACTGGAAGGGTTCCAGGGTGATAATGACGACTGAATGTCAGTCACAGGCATTGTCTTTACCCTCAGGGGATGGACGGTATGTTGGAAGAGTTCCAAGCTAGATACCGTGGATAACTAGACGATAAAGGAAGGATACATCGCTACTTAAGATGCTACCAAAGAGGATGTTTGGGTGTATATTGGTTCATGAGATGAACTACGTTCCAACCATTGTGAGACAATGGAGTTGTGGCTTATGCCAAGGAACGCCGGTCCCATCAGTGATCCAGACATATTCTAAGGCAGTGTCACCTGATCATGGAGATGGTTGATCTCCAGGGTGATCGAGGTTAGGAGAGTAGACTCAGAGGACAACACGGCGGATCCACTCACAAAGGCCTTTTCCCAGAGAGAGACTTTTATGGGATGGTTGAGTATGAGATACTACAACCACTGCTATCAGATGGCCCTAGTGCAAGTGGGAGATTGTTAGTTATATGTATGCCCTAGAGGCCATTACTGTACATTGGATGTATATTGTAGTGGATGCTGGGACATATATAGGGAGGACTTTCTTGCTCGACATGATAGTATGCTATCTGGTTACTCTTTACCTTAACGTGTACATTGATTGTCTCTCAGTTACATGTTGGTAAAGCCCTTAGGATGTGTACTTGATTACCTGGACTATGATGCGGATCATACTAGTGGGGACATGGTAGTCCATAAGTACATCCTTCAAGGTCCCTAGTCGTGGGTGTATCGAGACGGGGCATCGATATACCAGAGTAGACTAGCGTATAACTTCTCGACCCATACAGATGGGCGATGGATGATCCCATATCCATTGGTGTTTGACATCAGAGATGATATACGGGTGCTCAGTGGAGACTGGGTACACTGGACGGACTCGCCGAGAACTCCCAGATGGTATTATACCTTACGTCAGATGGCAGTTCTCTGGTGACACTGGTACAGAGTAGTCTGTTGACCCGAGATCGTCATAGAGTCTTGTGTGATTCCCACTGTGCTTTGATTTCCACCTTACCACGTCCAAGAGGGCATGCAAAACGGTGGTTTTTGGGTACAGTCCCGAATCACATGGAGGCAATGAGCGATAGGAGGGGATTCGTCTCTCCCGGTATAGGGAGTTGATGTTGCGCTGTGTTCGATTGGCTATAACCGGAAATCCCTGGCCAGGGTTGCTGAGATTTACTGGTAAGTGTTACCAGTAGTTTCTCGAAATGTTATAGACCTCATATCGACACGACTTATCGAGCTATTGGGGTCTGACGTTTACCACCCCTAGGCGAGATATGCGACATATCAGACGAACAGACTGGACTGTACGGTAAGTGTTACTGGTTGGATTCACAGGAGTGTGAGCGGGCTTGCTCGTCGATCTTCTGATCGCTCAATACCCGGGTGGCCGTTACGTTTAGCAGACCGCTTGCGGCTTGTGGGTGTTTGATATGATCATCATTTGCTGCCGGCGTATTGACGAGTCTTTAGAGTCCTACACAGAGGTTTCCTGGCTCAAGCGAAACGAAATAGGAGCGCATATGAGATATGTGCGGGACCGAGAATAATGCGCGTATGTGATACCGTATTTCATTCTCGCGATGAATGTATCGAATGGTTGTATGCGATATAACCTAGTTATCGAATCAAGGATTGATTCGATAAGTCGATACATTGGATATTAGTCGGTTATATGCGATATGACCGGATCGTTAAATCAAGTGTTGATTTAATGATTTAATGCATAATTATATATTTGATATATTACTTTGCATTAACTAGTATTGGTTCACTTTAAATGGTTTTTCTCCCTTAAATTGTGCAAGTTGTATATGTGATATACTTTTGTGCACATGATTGTATCATGTTTGATGATACATGCTTATTTGGTTAAGTGTAAAGAATTAAACCATGGTTAAGTTGATGATTAGGGTTTTGCTTATTCATTTATTTATTTGTTTATTCATTTTGGAAATGATAAGAAAAGAATGGTGGCTTTATTTGTAGTTTTGTTGAAGCTTCATGAAGCTTTGACCTAGTCCACCATTCTTGTCTCTTGCTTAACCCTAACCATCATAACTAACCATGGTCTATTCTCTACACTCAACTAAGGTTAGAATATGATAAGAATCAATTCTTTTTCAATTATAAAAACAACACTTATCATATTCTTTCTTCATCTTCTTCTTCATGAGCAAGAAAGAAAAGCTTGCATCATCAATGGCAAGTGATGAAATCATGTGAGAAATCCAATTCCAAAGTGAACCCACTTCCTATTTCTTCATCCTCTACCTCTTGCCAAGTAGTATAGGGTGTTTCCTTCACAAGTTTCATGACTTGGTGAAGTGGGAGCTTGATCTTGTGATGCCTCGACGTAGATCATCTTCGGCATCGTAGTCGATGACCTAGCCCGCCCATTTCTCCGATGAAGCCGACGCTAGAGCCCGGGATTGGATTTGGACAGCAAGGGGACTTCATCATGGAGCTATGGAGGTGGAGGACCGGATCTACAAAGGTTGTATTTCCGTTCACTTAGTTAAGTTGTTAACTAGTTTATCTTTTCGCCTAAAATTCTAGTTAACGATCCGTATTAGGGTTTCTCGGCACTTGTAAAATTTAAAATTGGCATGGTTGATGCCTTGTGAGACCTCATTAGCGTGCCTAGGAGCCCTACAGATTGTGCATGTGTGGTTGATACACTTGTGTCACGAGTCCCTTGTCAAAAACTTCTATGCAAAACTCTCACATAAAAAAAAAGTGAAAAATCTTTTCAAACTTGCAACTTGTCGCTAAGAAACCTTGCAACTCACTTCCATCACTTCCCTCCATTGACGTTATCTTACCCCCACATTCTGTTTTATTTTTTTTCTGACTACACTACTCCTTTAATGTATGTCACTTTGAACTAGGGATACTAACGCCCGATTAGTCCGTGTTTCGTTGGTACCGACCGACGAACCCTTCGACGAACCCTTCGTCGAAATTCCCTCGATTTCCTTACCTCCACCTTCAAATTCTTCTTTCGAAGGTATGTCGGGATTCAACCCCAACGATACCTTACCGACGGGAATGATTCCACCTCCGCCAAGTGAGAATAACCTGAATCTTCCGCCTGTTGTAGCGCCCGCACGAGTCGCGCTCCAGGATCTCTTCTACCCCGTCCGCACGTCTTTACCTACATGTCTTTCACCCCCACCGGCAAATGGGGATAATTTTGAAATAAAACCACATTTCATCAATATGCTGCCAAAATTTCGTGGTTTGGAATCTGAAGATGCATATATTTTTATTAATAAATTCCAAAATGTGTACGCTATGATGAAAACAACCCAATTAAGTGATGACGCGATAAGGCTAAGGGTCATTCCTTTCACCTTATGTGACCTAGCCGAGAAGTGGCTATATAGCACCGCATCACATTCCATTAGAAATTGGGATGAGTTTGTGAGAGCTTTTCTGAAAAAGTTCTATCCTCATCACAAAACTGCTAGAATCCGTAATGAGATTATACAATTTTCACAGCTTCCTTCCGAACCATTTTGGAATTGTTTCGAGAGATTTAAAGACCTACTTGTTCAATGCCCTCATCATGGGATCGAAAGTTGGCAACTTTGCCAAACATTATACGAGGGATTGAACGCAGCAACGAAGCAGTTGCTAGAAACAATATGTCAAGGTCATTTTCTCTCCAAGTCTAGTGACGAAGCATGGCAGTTTCTTGAGGATCTTAGTGAGCAAACAATTCAGTGGGAGAGTACCAAGACCACAGCATCTTCTTCTGTTGGTCAATCTAGGGCAGGCATACATCAAATAGATATGTCGATTGCTATGAAGGTCGAGATGGCCTCACTTATGAAAAAGCTAGAAGCCATTGAGACCAAAATCTCATCGTCTTCTCCTGTCCCTACTTTACCCACACGAACTGTTTGTGCTTGTTGT
Organism: Agapanthus africanus; assembly: GCA_030015575.1. NCBI lineage: Eukaryota > Viridiplantae > Streptophyta > Magnoliopsida > Asparagales > Amaryllidaceae > Agapanthus > Agapanthus africanus. Next base: position 191,231,754 of record CM057348.1, read on the forward strand.
TCTAATCCATCACATCTAACCGAAGAGTGTCTTTATAATGCACCTATTCAAGGACAGGATCAAGTCAATGCTGCATTTCAGCAACGACAAAGAAATGATCCGTACTCTTCGACATACAATCCGGGGTGGAGGAGTCACCCGAATTTTGCTTGGAACCAAAATCAACAAGTCCAAGGGAACAATAATTTTCAAAGGCCTCCTCCACAACAACAAGAAGCACCCTTACAAACTCAAAACCAGCAACCTTTCCAACAACAACCTTATACAAATCAAACGAACAATTTAGTTCAACCAAATGATGATAAGGTTAGCTCGCTCGAGAAAAGTCTAGATGCATTTCTCAAGCAATCTACAGAATCCGCAGCAAGATTTGAAAGTTAAGTTCAATCTTTAATGCATAACAATGCCTCACACGATCAAAGTATCAAATTTATTGAGGCACAAATTGCACAATTAACTGCTGCGTTGAGCGAGAGAGAAAAGGGAAAGCTTCCATCTCAACCATTGCCAAATCCCGGTCACACACAAAACGCATATCACAATCACAATGTAAATGCGGTGACCACGTTGAGATCCGGAAGAGTGTTGCAAAATAATGTGGATACTAGTGATGACATCCCCGCCGGTGGTTCTTCTTCTTCTTCTCCTTCTTTTTCTCCATCGTCATCTTCCCGTTCTTCAATTTCTTCACTTTCTTCTTCACCTTTTTCTTTAGAGCCTATTCTCCACCCGTCACACGGCTCTACTTCTTCTAGCTCGAACGGACCCATTTCTCACAACATGAACACATCTACACCGGGATCCGTTCCTACTCCACATTCTACTCCACAGACATTTGACTCAACGAATTTTCAAAACGCTCCATTCCCAAACAGGTTGAGTCCTAATAAACCAAATGCACAAGTGGAGAAGATTGTAGAGATATTTAAGCAGGTTAGCATAAATATACCTCTCTTGGATGCTATCCAACAAGTCCCTTCATACGCGAAAATCTTAAAGGGCTTATGCACCTCGAAGAGAAAGGCATCTCAAGTACCCAAGAAAGTGCTAGTGGCTAGTGCAGTGAGCAATGCTATTAACCACCATCAAACCTTACCCCAAAAACGAAAGGACCCCGGCTGTCCTACGATTTTAATCACAATTGGGGATAAGAAAATTAATCGAGCACTTTTAGATCTTGGGTCTAGTGTTATCCTGATTCCCTACTCCGTGTACGAACAATTAGGGGTTGGAGAGTTGAAACCCACTCGTTGTACTCTCCAAATGGCTGATCGATCAATCACCCATCCAAGAGGTCGGCTAGAGGATGTGTTGATCAAAGTTGGGGAGTTCATATTCCCCGTTGATTTTATTGTTATGGATACACAACCTGTTGCTAACCCAAGAAACCAAATTCCGGTGATTCTCGGTCGACCATTTTTGGCCACTTCCAATGCCGTAATAAATTGTCGCAATGGCTCCATGACTCTATCCTTTGGGAAAATGTCTAGCGAGTTCAATATTTATAAGATGGGAAGTCTGCCCCCCGTGCCTAAAACTAGTACACGAGAAGTTTGCTCTATTCACGAAATCACGCAGGAGGACTGCGAGCTTGAGAGATTTCTATTTGATGAAGACAGTTTTGACGCCACTAGTGCGTCCCTCCTTGAGCCTACCACCATTGACACAACCGATATTGATTATGAATGTTTCGCTCTTTCGGATGATGACAACTCACAGCCCGAATATGAGTCTTTTGAATTTTTGGATGAGTTAGTCGAGCCATCCGAATCGGTTGTCTGCAGTGATTTCGAACCTGTGTTGGAGTCCTTTGAGTTCGAGGTAGATTCCGCAATGATTCTTTCGCTTCCGAAACTCGAACTCACGCCCTTGCCGTCTCACCTTAGATATGCTTACATAGGTGAGAATGAGACCTTTCCCATTATCATATCGGCCTCTCTAGCCTTCGAGCAAGAGAACGCCCTCTTAATGGTCTTACGAGATAGGCGGCAAGATTTCGGTTGGACTATGGCGGACATCGAGGAGATAAGTTCCCTCATAATTGAATATCATACACAATTGATGGATGATGCCAAGTCAATAAAGGACCCACAGGAACATCTTGGGGGTATTGTGGTGAGTCAACCTCCTCACTCAGAAGTTGAAATACCCCCATTTCTTTTAATAAGCTACGAGAATGCCAACACTCCACTGATTGCTGATCATTTACATTCTCGTTTTGATACATCACCATCGCCTGTATATTTACCTCCACACCTCCCTTACCACTACTTCTATCTTTCCCAATTCTTTGCGGATCGCTACAACTTATTCTTCCACCAACCAATACTCTTTACTGATAAAATTTTCAACTGGTTGGTGTTGGTCTATACAAAGTTTGGCAGTAATGTCTAACATAGTTTAAATGAAGTTTGGGGGAGGGCCTTTTTGTATATATTTTTATTTTTCTTAGAAATAAAAAATTTTAAAATAAACAGGGAAGTGCCGGTATTTTGACCCTCTTGGTTTAGCATGACAGTGAGGACACTGTCAAGTTCAAGTTTGGGGGTATGTTCGGTACGTCTTCTTCCTTCGCATTCATTTGTACATATTTTTGCATGTGCATATTTATTTGAAAACCCATAAAAATTGAAAAATTTTGAAAAATTATGAAAATAATTGTATTCAATTTTGGCCTTATTTGACTAGAGTTTGACATATAGGATAACTAGCTAGGAACAACTAGATCTTAGACTTAGTGAATTAAAAACCCTAAAAATAACATTCTTTAAAGTTTAACGGTAGAAAGTATATGTCTTTGTAGATTATTTAGAAATAGGCAAATTTTGGGTTCACTTCTTGGACTAAGTCGAAACAAGGGAAGAGTATTGATATTCTTATTAGAGTATAAGTTTGAAAAATAGTTCCTAGCTTAAGTCTAGATTCTGAAAATGTATACCCTACAACTTGCACAATCACGCACCTTGAAATTTGAAATAGTAGAAGAGACCTTGAAATGCTCTTGTCTAAAAGTCCTTAGTACAATGAAAATAAAGAAAAAAAAGTGAATAAAGAGAAAAAATGGACACTGGTTTTTGTGATTACTTAAGGCTGTAAAAATAGAAAAATCTTTAGCGAGGGTGCTTCATCACCTAGTGCCTTAGACCAACTGGTTTGGGAGTCACTGCTAAAAGCCTTGGGTATTGCAAAACTAGGAAGTACGCTTTAAAGTGCTAACGCATCTTGTAATCGGTTGTTGGTACCTCAAGAAGTATTAACAGTCGCATGAAGGATGTGTAAGCGAAATTCAAAATTCACGAATTAATAAGTGCTTTGGACAACGGACAAGGGTATGATTGCTTGATTTGAATTTCCAAGTGTAGGGGTGATCTATACACACGCGTAGGGGTATGTAATTGGAGTTTAGATGAGAAAAAGGGATGAAGAATAGAACTTGTATCTTTAGTAGAGTTGATAGAAATTCCTAAGTGGAGATGGAACCCTAGAAGGAAAACTTAAGAGATGCCGAAAGCTAAGTAAATCTATAGAACATAGATAATCTTAAGTTAGATGATAAGGAAGTGTGAAGAATGTGGGTGGATAATTTGCGAGTCAAAAGATAATAGAATTCCTTATTAGAAAACATAATTGGAGAACAAAAGTTAATGGGCCGAATTGATAGGATTTTGTGGGTGTAATCCGCTGAAAACCTTCAGGAGACAACACTCCTCCTACTAGGGACACCTAGAGGTTTAACGGCTTGTTGCACGTGCTCAGTGCAATCGCGTTTCCCTGCGAAAGTGCGGTTAGGATTTTAGTGAATAAAAATAAGTTTTCTCGAGGACGAGCAAAAGATAAGTTTGGGGGTATTTGTTCAGACTATAATATTGTATTATTCATTCCCCTATTCTTATTCTTTTTATAAATAAACAGGTACTCTTGACGCACTTTTGATACATGTTACAGGATACAGGGCTTGGATGCGAATACAGTGAAAAAGACGAAAGCTGATACAGAAAAGGGACCTTTGACGAACAAGTAGACGGATCCTAGTCAAGCCTAGTCGAAGAACAGTGCAAGGTCCAAAATGTCAAGTGAACGGTTAAAAGATCGCTACAAGTATTCACTGAAACATCTGGAGGAGAATAAGAAGCCCAATAGAGAAAATATATATAAAATAAAGAGCCCAAGAACCCCTGAACCAAGTCCAAAAAGTTCAGGGCCCAACTCCATTCTTTGGCCGCGGAACCGCGGCCAAACCCAGCCTGACGCCGCGGTTCCGCGGCCATATAAGGACCGTGTCGGTGCAATTTTTCTGTGTTGTTGTGTCGGTGCAGATGTTAGGATCTTTCGAGGGCAAATCTGTAATTTCATGACTACGAGAGTCTGTAACCCTAGTTTTTATGTTTTTCTATAAATTGTATTTCCAGATTTGTAAAAGCCGATGCCTCTTTTCAATCAATAAAATTCAGACTTTCTGGGAGTTTATTCAGATCTGTTCTTCTTGCTTGGAGGGAGCCATCGAATTAGTAAGTAATTTTATTTCTGTTCCTTTAATTAAAATGTTTTCTCATCTCCTAATGAGCGAGTAATCTTCTCGCTTGTTAGGGTTAGCCTTAGGGAAATGGTTGAGAGATGAGATCTCTCACCCCTTTCAATGCCACATTCATTTAAGAGTTAGAACTCCATGCATGCATGCACAACCGCTCCCTACGGCATCCTACCCCTCGAGGTAACGATGAACCGTAGTATAAAGGGCCGGTTGCGCGTGTTTTCCATGGGGGTTAGGGTAATTATCAACAAAGGAAGGATGCGAATCTAGAGGAAGAAACATCTTCCCAAAAGATTTGGACCCACTTTATTGACAATTACCGTAACATCTAATAGTTCTAAAAAAGAAGGCATTGAAAGCGGTGAAGAAAAAACGTTAATCTGCAAAACTTCCCCTAACCCTAACTCTAGCAAGACTTTTAATTAGATTAATTAGATCCAGTTTTCATAGATTTTTATAAACCAACCAAAACGACACTGTGAATCAACTCGTTAAAACACATAAAAGGAATTGACCCATCTCTGTGGATCGACCCGTACTCACCGGCTAGCTGCAAAGTGACGTCGTTTCTGATTGCGGTAAATACAAGTTTTCATACAAATCATGTACCATTTGTAATTTTGAATAAAATGTATCCATTTTTTTATTCTTTCATAAGATATATTCTGTACCCAATTGAATTTATGAATAAAAGATACATTTCTTTCACAGTGTCTTGTGTCATCTCTTTGCTTTCTTCTTTTCTTTGTTGTCGGCATGTCACTTTAGTAAGCATAGCCTGTGGATGATAGAATCATTCCGTCTTGAACTCTTTGAGAGGCAGCGATGGCTTAGGAAACAGGTTAAGATTTGCTGCCTAAGGCTTTTCAACTTTATGAGCCGTGAGGGTCTCATAAAGACTTTTCTCCCTATGAGTCGAGAGGATCTCGTAGGTGTATTTTCTCCTTAGGAATCGTGAGGATTCCTAAGTGCGTTTTCTCTTATAAGTCGTAAGGATCTTATAAGAGAGTTTTCTTCCTTACGGGTCGAGAGGACCCGTAAGTGATTGATGGTGTTGCCATTATCCGCATTTCACGGAGTCAGGAGTTGCTCTGGGCGTTTCCCACGGGGTCAAGATTGACATAAGCCACGTTCCACGGGACCAGGAATTTGCTCTGGATGCTTCCCACGGGGTTATAGCCGTGTTCTGCGAGGACCAGGCTCCGCTCTGGACATTTCCCACGGGGTCAGGATTGACATAAGCCACGTTCCATGTCACTAGGAATTTGCTTTGGATGCTTCCCACGGGGTCATAGCCGTGTTCTGCGAGGACCAGGCTCCGCTCTGGATGCTTCCCACGGGGTCATAGCCGTGTTCTGCGAGGACCAAGATCCGCTCTAGACGTTTCCCACGGGGTCAGGATTGACATAAGCCGCGTTCCACGTGACCAGGAATTTTGCTCTGGATGCTTCCCACGGGGTCATAGCCGTGTTCTGCGAGGACCAGGCTCCGCTATGGATGCTTCCCACGGGGTCATAGCTGTTGGATATAGTGCCCTCAAAGTCAATTATTGAATCGCAGGCACGTGATTGCAATGATTGAGGGAGGACCTATGCCGGTAGGACAGTCTTACTCAAGATGATAGTATGCTATCTGGTTTATCTTTATCATCGTGTACATACTTTAGATGACATTACAGGTCACTATTGCACTTTGATAGAGCCCTTAGGATTCTTGCTTGACTACCAGCAGTATGATGGCGATCATATACGTGGGAGTTGGGTAGTCTATAAGCACATCCTTAAAGTGGTCCCTAGTCGTGGGAGTTTCGAGACTGGGCATCGATACTCCATTAGTAGACTAGTGTATACAGTCGAGACCCCGACGAGGGGCGGTGGCTGGTCTCACAAGCCATTGGTGTCAGTTGGTTCACCTAAGATGTATACAGGTGCTCATTGGGTTATGAGTACACCGGACAGGACTCGCCGGGAACATGCTAGTTGGTATTATACCTGACGTCAGATAGCAGTTCCCTGGTGACATGTGTACAGGTTAGTTCATCGACCTGAGATCGTCATTTGTCTCATGTGAGTTCCCACTGTGCTTTGATTACTACCCTACCACGGCTCAAAGGAGTCGTGCAAATAGGTTTTAGTTGGGTACAGTCCCGAGCCACATGGAGGCAGTGAGCGGATCGGCAGGGGTTTCGTCTCTCCCGGTATTGGGGGTGAGATCGTGCTGTGTCTAGGAGAGCCATTACATGAATTCCTTAGCCAAGGCAGGAGATTTACTGGTAGGTATTCCAGTAGTATCTCAGGGTATTCTGGGCTACACTCCGACACGACTTGTACCGCTTTTAGGGGTCTGACTTTTACCAACCCACTAGGCCCGACATGCGATGCTCATAGAAAAACGGATCGGACTGTACGGATATTGTCACTGACAGGCTCAGTAGGGTGTCAGGATGAGTTTGCTCATCGACCTCCCTTTTGGTCAGTACCTGATAGCCCGTTACGTACAGCTAGTACCACTGACGTGCCAGTGGTTAAATCCATAGCCAAAATATTGACGAGTCTTTAGAGTTCCCCACAGGCAGTTTCTCAAGTTTCGTGCGAAACGTTGTAGAGGCCGTATGATATATGGCAGGGTTCGATCATATACGTGCAGTAGTGCACGGATCATGATCGGGCGGATCATACTAGTGGGCTTTGGTTTAAGCCGGATCCTAGTATTAGATTTGTTGGATTACTTTAGTCTCATCGCATTCGTATTCGATCGGAATGCGGATGCAGGTATGTATATACAGGTGAGGGGTATCCTTGTGATCCGTCACGAGTTTACTTTAGATGTTGCCGTATCTTTTTATTGTTGTAAACATTTGGGTTAATGTTTACAAATGGAAATAATGAGCTCAAAGTCATGATTAGGAGCATTAATTGTGACACATGCACAAGTGATGACTCATTGTCTCTTTCTTTGTGCATGTGTCACATTATTGATTGATTTATGAGTTGATATGATAAGAAGAGAGAGAGAGCAGCCAAGGGGAGGGTTTGCTCTTGTGTTTTATGATTCTATCTCACTCTCATTTGATCATACAACATAAGAAAGAAAAGGCTCCTCTTCTTCTTCTTCCTCTAGCTCACCATTTCCATTAATGGCATCATCTTCAACTTCCATCCATACACTCTCATGTGTTGAGAATCAATGGATGCTTGAGACAAAGTGATCACACACATTCTCTGCATCACCTTGGACACGTCGGCTAGCAAACTTCGTGTCCGAGTTGCTTCGGACGAAGCGGGAGCCTGTAAAAGGATTCGAAGATGTGGTGCCCTTTCCGACGAGGAGACCGGAGATCGGAGATGCCGCGAGGAGCTTGGGTTGGTGGCCAAAGACCGAAGGACACGGATCGATCGGTATAGCTTTTCTAACCCTTCTCTAGTTAGCTAGTTATAGGTTAATGGTTCGATCCGGGATTAAAATCTGCGATAGCGCCGGTTTCAAGTTTTGAAAAAGTTTTCGTTTCCGCATTTTGGCCTCGGATTGACGGCCGGGGCACTACCATAGACTTACAATAGCCATGTTCTGCGAGGACCAGGATCCGCTCTGGACATTTCCCATGGGGTCAGGATTGATATAAGCCGCGTTCAACGTGACCAGGAATTTTGCTCTGGATGCTTCCCACGGGGTCATAGCCGTGTTCTGCGAGGACCAGGCTCCGCTCTGGACGTTTCCCATAGGGTCAGGATTGATATAAGCCGCGTTCCACGTAACCAGGAATTTTGCTCTGGATGCTTCCCACGGGGTCATAGCCGTGTTCTGCGAGGACCAGGCTCCGCTCTGGATGCTTCCCACGGGGTCATAGTCGTGTTCTGTGAGGACCAGGATCTACTCTGGACGTTTCTCACGGGGTCAGGATTGACATAAGCCGCGTTCAACGTGACCAGGAATTTTGCTCTGGATGCTTCCTACGGGGTCATAGCCATGTTCCGCAAAGACCAGGCTCCGCTCTGGACGTTTCTCACGGGGTCAGGTTTGACATAAGCCGCATTCCACGTAACCAGGAATTTTGCTCTGGATGCTTCCCATGGGGTCATAGCCGTGTTCTACGAGGACCAGGATCCGCTCTGGACGTTTCCCACGAGGTCAGGATTGACATAAGCCACGTTCAACGTGACCAGGAAGGGTTGACTTTATCCACATTTCATGGAGTCGGGGTTTGACTCTCGGTCATCTGCGCACCGCCGAGTCATGGAACTGGGAATTGTCGCGGTTCCGCTTTGCTTGATGTTGCATCTGTTGTAATGATACGCGTGTTGAGATGATCTCCAGGCTGTCTGTGAACCGTTGAGATTTGGCTTCTTCTTCTGATGGAGTCTGGGGAGGGAAGGTGTGATTCCCTCTTTGTTTGTGCCCCTGGATTGTATGCAGGGATCTGTGTGATATCACCTGTAGGGCAAAAATTTCATTCTTTCAAGATTTTTTATTTCTTTCAGCGATGCTCTATCATTTCAGCTTTTATATCGCGAAAATCACGATTGCCCAATCATTTCGACTATTTCTCGCGGTGCCCAATCATTTCGGCTATTTGTTTTATTTTTACTTGCTGCTTTTTATTGCGAGTTGCCCAATCATTTCGACTATTTTGCATGCATATATTTTTACTTGCTACTTTTTATTTGCAAGTTGCCCCATCATTTCGGCTATTTCGTATGCATTTGTGGCTTGCTGGCTTTTCGCTACAAGTTTGGAATTAGACACCGATTTCGGCATCAGCATCGCTGCAACTAGGATATTGCCAGGAGCGAATCATCATTTGCCTCTGTCGAACAAAGGTGGCTTAGCAAACAGGGTTAAGAGCCTGTCGACTAAGGCTTTTGACTTCATGAGCCGTAAGGGTTCCATAAAGGTATTTCTCCCTGCGAGTCGTGAGGATCTCGTAGGTGTGTTTTCTCCTTAGGAATCGTGAGGATTCCTAAGTGTACGGTCTCTTGTAAGTCGTAAGGATCTTACAAGAGTGCTTTCTCCTTATAAGTCGAGAGGATTTACAAGGGCTGTTCACCGTGTAGACATATCCCTAGTCACGGATGGGACTTTGTTAGGGAAATGTTTATTCGCGCCCATGGATTGTATACAAGGGTCAGCATTGAGCCGCTTGTAGGGCAGCATTGGACATTGTAGTGGCCGCTTAAGAACAGGTTCAGATCCCTGTAGCTTAAGACTTTTGAATCTTATGAGCCGTGAGGGTCCCATAAGAGGGTTCTCCTTACGAGTCGTGAGGATCGCGCAAGTGTAATTACTCCTTAGGAATCATGAGGATCCCTAAGTGTTGCTCCCTTGTGATTCGTAAGGATCTCACGCAGGTGTTTTCTCCTCACAAGGTCGAGAGGACCTTGCAAGTGTCTTTTAACGAGATTGCGCCCTTTCGGGTTTTCACAAAAGCTCGCCGGTAGCCCTGCTGTTTTTACTCACGGAGCCCTTTCGGGTTTTCATCCGTGCCCATTTTGCTTATGGACATACCATTTTCTTTTTTCTTTTTTCTTTTTTCTTTTTATTCTTTTATTCTTCTTTTTTTGTGTCAGCCTTGGGATGCTGCAATCCACAGTAGTTTATCGACGTCTCGGTCAACAGCTAATTTTAAGACATAGTGGTCCATTGTTAGTTTAAGGACGTTTCGGTCCGTCGTTAGTTTAAGGACATTTTGGTCCGTTGTTAGTTTAAGGACGTTTCGGTCCAATAGCTGGCTACTACTTATAGAGTCTGGGCTCAGGAAGATAGCGAGCGGACATAGTCGTCGTCATCTATCGTTGACCTAAGCCGTGACTCGTCTGGCGTAGTATTTCTTTAGGAAGCGACCGTTTATTGGCCTGAAAGGTCTTTCACCATGCATGTACATGAATAGGTAGGCTCTACCCTGGTAAAATTTGTCTATGATATACGGGCCTTCATAGTTCGGCTCGAATTTCTCCCGTTTGGCGCGATTGGGGATCATAGGTCTTTTAACTACTAGCACGAGTTCGTCTTGGCGGAACGTTTTTGGCTTAGTCAATTTCTCATATGAGCGTGTCATCTTTGATTTATAAGCCTCCAGATTTTGCTGCGCCATGAGCCGGGTTTCATCAAGAGCATTGAGCTCCTCAAGCCGAAGGTGAGCATTCTCTTCGTCGGTTAGCTCGTAATGAACCGCCACTCGTAGAGAGGGCAACTCTATCTCAAGAGGGAGTACCGCTTCTGCGCCGAATACCAATGCGTACGGCGTTGTGTTCGTGGCCGTTTTGAACGTAGTTCGATATACCCAGAGAGCTTCATGCAGTCTCTCATGCCAGTCCCTCTTATTTTGAGACACCGTCTTTTTCACGATCTTCATCAAGGTCTTGTTGAAAGCCTCAGCTAGATTGTTAGCTCGGGGATTATAGACCGAAGAGTATCTCCAGTTTATGTTATGCCATTGTGCGAAGCGGCTGATCTTGTGGCTTCTGTAGGCTGGCCCGTTAACGGAGATGATCCGTCGCGGAGTTCCAAACCGATAAATGACGTATGTTTTGAAGAAATGGAGGATATTCTCCGTCTTCGCTTCCCTCAGCGGTACTGCTTCTGCCCACTTGGAGAAGTAATCAGTTGTCGCCAAAATGAACCAATGTCCTCTGGGCGATGCTGGCTCGATGGGCCCGATTATGTCGGTTCCTCACATTTCGAACGGCCAGCTACCCACCGTTGGGTGTAGTGGATTTGGATGCTGATGGATGAAGTCTCCATGAATCTGGCATGAGTGGCATTGCTTCGCGTATTCGAGGCAATCTTGGATCATTGTGTGCCAATAGTAGCCCATCCTTTTGATCTTCAGCTTCATCTTTAAGCCGGCTTGGTGAGAACCACAGAGTCCGTCATGAGTTTCTTGGACGACTCTCTTTGCCTCTTCAAGTCCTAGGCATCTTAGCCATAAAGAGTCAAATTATCTCTTATACAGGGTATCATTGACGAAAGCAAAAGACAGAGCTCGTTTCATAAGCTGAAGTCTTGAGGACGCATCTTCAGGTGTTCGACAGGATTTGAACTAGTCTATAAAGACTTCTCTCTAATCCATAACCTTTTCCTGGTCTTTTATTTGTAGAGTCGTTTGCTCGGTCGCTCCCTTCTCTTCAGACGACTCCGGAGATATTTCTGCCAGTGCAAGAACCCGACGGTTTTGCACAACGATCCTCACGTCATCGAGGTTCTCGTCGGCCAGTTCTTTAGCGAGCTTAGCTAATGCATCCGCCTTGCTATTTTCCGCGCGCGGTATGCTTTACAAGGCGTAGGAAGGAATTTGAGTCAGCAGTTGTTGCACTCTCTTGCCGTATTTCACTAGCTCTGGTTTGCACGTCTGATAGTCGCCGTTTACTTGGCTAACGACCAGCTGGGAGTCTCCGTATATGGGGTGGTTTTCAATCCCCATGTTGACGGCGATCTCAAGACCTGCTATCAAAGCTTCATATTCGGCTTCGTTGTTCGTCCTCGGCTCTGTTAAGGAGAAGGCAAAGCGCATTATCTGTCACGTCCCGAAAGTATGGAACATGACCGGCACCTAGACTACGAACGTCTCAAGGCGTACGTACTCTAAGTAAGCCGAGCCCAGAAATCCAAACCAAGAAAAGTAGTGGAGTGTAGGAAAAACCATATGTAAATCAACCAGTTTGCAACAATAGTATACAACGCCTGAAGGCGAGGATCACAACAGAAGAGGAAACTCCAATCAGCAAGAAATCCATAGAAATGTAACACGCGACTCTAAGGTTGAAAGAATAAACATCACTGGTCTCTATCTCAAATAAGTACATGTTTGGTTGATGGAACTTCTAAATACAACTGAATATAATATACAATGTATACTGATGGGTACGATACAAATAACCCACCTACTAGCAAGTCATCTGAAAGGAGCTGTGCCCGCAAAGCCGTAATGAAACCCGTACGGCAACACCTGCAAGAAACTGGGGCATAACGGGGGTGAGTTGCCAACTCGTGAGTAGAAAAAGATCTACGAACAGAAATCGCATGTATGACGCAATCCTAGGTCATACGATCATAATATATAATCCTCAAATATATATAACCAGCAACCTATACCATGGCTAGTGTAAATATCTAACGCAAATGTAATCCCATATGCCCGTGTCAGTGCCTCAGGTAGCCATATATCATATGGATGATATATGAATGCATGAAACAGAATGCATGTACTGAAGAAAACTGCTTTCATAAATTTGTGAGATTTCTGTATTTTTAAAATAAGGTATCATAAATGAAATCAGCATAAACAGTGCCTAGCATCGGCACAAAACATAAATCCCAATATCTCGATATCTCTGTATCACAATCTCTGTACCTCAATATCTCAAAACCTCAATGTCTCAATCATAATATCCAGGGCGCCGTCAGTCCAGATCGGCCCCTACCATCCATCTCATGACCACGACGGTATCCTCCGGATATCCGACGCGTCGGGTAATATCATCGGTCGGTCATGCTCCCCTGCCAGGCTCAACGCCATCTCCTGCGATCTTCTTGCCCCGGGGTACCGCACCGGGCCCACCATGTACCAGAAATGGTTCATCCGCCTCCTCGAATTGGGTCTCGAAATCCATCCGCAAAACTCATGGTGGACGACTCATACATCATAGGAAAACCGCATTTTTATTTAAAAAGAGAGAAAGCAGTTTATATATATGTTTTGCGGTTTTCCTCCAAATCCAGAAAACCTCATGGAAACCCGAATCCAAATCATCAATAGCATATGAAATCATGAATATAAGCATGAGGATCCATGAATGCAGCATATAATGAATAACAGTATGCATGAAGTGACAAGTAATAACTACAATGTCAAGCTGGCATATGAGGCAAGCATACTAATATCATGTCACTACTAGCTAACAATCTAAATCAAGCAATAATATTTTGTAAGTGTTCGTGACATGGCAATTACCGATGAAGATGTGTGTGAGCCGGCAAATAAGTGTACGTGGTACATACGCATCATCGGTAATGGTGCTGGTGTCCTAACAGCAGGATATCAATAATGGAATATGAATCACAACAGTATGCGGTGCAGAGCAATAATAATAAAGTGCGGGAGCTGAATACTAACACAATGATGGCTGAACTGCATCTAATGTCATAAGAGTCATATAACTACACCACTATAAGGCTGAGCTAAAGCTAACAGTAGGTAAGGGAAACCGCCTAACCTCTGAGTCGATACATATATATATATATATATATATATATATATATATAGTCGGTGATCCCGCCTCGATAATGTCACATCCGATACCATATCTCTATAATCGATTATTCCCAAGTCAAGAGTGCGGATCAAACATCAATTTATAGCTCGTACGTAAATCCGTCGTACGGCATCCCCAAATCTGGGTACGGGTCAATATCACATTCGTCATATCATTCATCTGGTATTTTCTTTAATCAAATATCATAATCCGGGTACTGACCTACGTCTAGTACAAAGCTAATATCATCACTGAAATTATGATTTGACTACTGATCGACAGTCTCGTATGAATCGATATCATCAGCACATATCATCTCAAGGAGTAAACAACGCCCAAGACGGCCTATCATAAATATCTTGTCATATCATATCCTATTTCGTATCATAATCACTTGTCGATCATTTACATATATATGTCAATATTCCTATGGCATCATTATCCCAAAATCCGCTAAAGCATCAAGACGTATCTCAAATACGAATTTTACCATTTAACCGATATCATAATCTTAGATCAGACTCATCGACTCATCTCAATCCCATGTATCATCCTCAAATCCGTATGTGAACACATAGTCCCATACCCATGTGAACACATAACTATATAGAATCCCATAAGCACATATGAAATAAGGATGTATGCAAGTATGTATGTGTGTATGTGTATGTATAGTGCACCCACTACCCTAGGGTTTCGTAACCTTTCACCAATCCAACACACCAATTATCCATCCTAAACATCAATAACTAATCCCAACAACATATAATAATTGTTAGTGTATATACGCATCCATATACATCACTACGAACTGCAGGGGTACTATACGCCATCCACCCGACTTCTCCCCGTAAATATAAATCTACTCACCTTTCTTTATGCGTGCCGGTGCCGATGCCGCCATTTATATCTCCAATGCTCCGACGCCACGTGGGGTACCTACAAGGATATCACACGCTAAAACACATGAAAACCATGTCGGAAACCAAAACGGTACACGTTATGCCAATAGGTAAAAACCTATAGCCTCGCGTGCAAACACAGCCAATATCCACTGTCGTTGACGTCCAAACGCCACCCGACAGAACGAATCATCGAATACCAAAAATCCATACGAAAACAAGTCGTAAATCATACGCCAACTCATGAAAATCAACCCAGATTTTACCCTGGTTGGAACCAGACAAAACTAGACATACCCAGGGTCAAGTTTACAGGTAAAAGAGCCATGCACGCAAAACTAGGGTGTTCCCTACTGCTCTGGCCGCAAATTGCGGCCAGAAGGAATATATATGCGGCTGAGAAATTGATGTGGGGGCTAGGGTTTTGTGGGATGGCTCCAGGGTGCCTGCACAGCTTACTGCCAAGTCAATTTTATTTTAGAGTTCCCGGGGTGAAAGCAGATCTCAGAAAGGTCAATAAGTCGAGAAAATTGCTAAAATACGCCAAGTCGAAACTTTCAGGTAACTTACTGGAAATCTAGGGTATTCTAAGGTTAGCTGGTTTCAAACACACTTAATAAGGTTACCCTAACAATCAAAACCAACACTTGGTCAAGTCTCACTCCAATTTGCCTAAACTAGCACTAATCTACTTAAGAACACTAAAATTTCGGCTAAAAAACTATAATTTTGCAAGATAGGAGTTGGGTTGTGAGATTATACCTCAAGAGGGTCCTAGGATGTAGGAGAAGAGAGGATGAAGGAGGAGGAAAGGGGCTGTTGTTGGACTGTTGAGCTGTTGGTGTTGCTGTGCTACTTGCTGCTGCTGATGCTGTTTTTAACAGCAGTTTTGTTACTGATGCTGTGGTTTTGGTTGTGGCTGGTGTTGTTGTTGCTTTGGTGTTGTGGGAATGGTTGTGGTGGTGTGGTGGTGTTGTTTTGAATGATATTGTTGCAACTGAAGCAGAATTCGGGCTGAAGTGTTGATATTGGGGCTGAAGTTGTGTGTTGCTGCTGCTGTGGTTAATGTAGCTGCTGATGTTTTTCTCTTTTGTTTTCCTTTTTGTGTGTGGGTACTGCAGCTGCTACTGCTGGGGTTGTTCTTTTGTTTTGGGCTGAGGTTGTGGTGTATGATGGTGTGGTGTGAGTGAGAGATGTGAGTGTGAGTGAGTGAGAGGGAGAGATGTGAGAGGCAAAAGTTTTGAAGTGACATGGAGGGTGATGAGTTTTGAAATGAGATGAGGTGACATAACCTAGGAGCCACCTCCCTCTCTCTCTTGATGAAAGATAGCATGACCACCATCATGGCTCTCTCTCTCTCTCTCTCTAGCCACAAGTCAACCCCCATTTAATCCAATCCCTAAACAAGCTAAACCCTTAATTAACCCACTTAATTTAACCAAATGGTTTAGACCCACCATGGTCATCTAAACATGGTTCAACCCTAAGTCATCATGAGTCCATAACATGAAACAAGTGTGGAAAATGTTGTGTGCACATTTTTGCACAAAATGCCAAAAATCCAATTAGCGATTTTTAATCGCGGTTAATACCAAAATAGCATTTACGTAACCATAAAAGCTTAAAAATGACATATTTCCACAAAATACCCTATTTTAGAATTTTCCAAAATTTTCACCATTTATCGGTATTTAATTATACCGACTATTAAAATATTCATTAAAAATTAATATTAAATTATGAAAATTCCCAAAATTAATATTTTATTTTTTTGAAATGTTACATTATCCCTCCTTGTGGAGTTACGAAGATGAAGCCTACCCCTGATTTGATTATAGGGGTGTTTTGTTTGTGCTTCTTCATAGAAGATGCTCCGTCAAAATAGAGTTCCCACCGGGTATCATTCTCTCTTCTTTCCCCGTCGATCGTGTCAAACGCGTGTTCGTCTGGGAATCCACAGTTCAAGAGAGAGTCGGCAGGTATCGGATGCTCAGCGAGAAAGTCAGCGATGGCCTGGCCTTTCACTGCATTGAGGGGTTGATAAGTTATTGAGAACACCATCAAGAGTAGGGCCCATCTAGCGAGCCGCCCCGTCAATATGGCCTTTGACATCAAATACTTGAAAGGATCCACCTTTGATATGAGATGGACCTCATATGCCAACGCATAGTGTCTAAGCTTCGTTATCACGAAGATCAATGCCAGGCAGTGTTTTTCGATGGGAGAATAATTGCTTTCTGCCCTCAGTAGAACTCGACTCAAGTAGTAGAGGGCTCTCTCTTTCCCTTGGTCGTTCTCTTGTACCCACAGCGTGCCTAAAGAACCTTCGAAGGCTGTCGTATATAAGATGAGAGGTTTTCCTTTAACGGGAGCGGCCAGCACTTGCGGATTCTGCAGGTACTGCTTGATTTTGTCCAGTGTGCTTTGGCATTTATGATCCCAGACGAACGGGGTTCCCTTTTTCATCAAGTGACTGTAGGGGCGGCACTTGCCAGAGAGGTTGGCTATAAATCGTCGGATATACGCGAGCTTCCCTTGGAGAGACCGCTGTTGCTTGAGAGTCCTTGGCGGAGGCATTTCCATAATCGCCTTGATCATTGACGGATCTATCTCAATGCCTCGGTGTCGGGCGATGAATCCCAGGAACTTGCCTGAGGACACTCCGAACACACATTTGAGAGGGTTCATCTTCAAATTGTATTTCTGAAGGCGCTGAAACACGATCTTCAGATGCTCTAAATGTTCCTCATATGATTTTCTTTTAACTACGAGGTCGTCGATATAGCATTTGATGATTTCATGTATGAGGTCATCGAAAATCTTCGTCATGGCCCTCTGATAGGTGGCACCAACGTTCTTTAGACCAAAAGGCATCACCTTGTAGCAGAATATGCCTAAAGGGGTCCGGAAAGCGGTGTGCTTCTGGTCCTTGGGATGCATCTTTATCTGATTGTACCCTGATGATCCGTCCATGAAGGAGAACACTTCATGAGTGGACGTATTATCTATCATCAGCTCCATGACCGGTACTGGAAAGTCGTCCTTCGGGCAAGCTTTGTTGAGATCCCGAAAGTCCACGCAGATGCGCACCGTCCCGTTTTTCTTTATTACCGGGACAATGTTGGCGATCCAATCAGGATACTGAATCTCTTGGGTGAAGCCAGAATCGATTAGTTTCTTGACCTCGGCGTCGATGCTCATCTCAAGCTCGAGCTGCATTCTTCTTGGTGCTTGTTTGATCGTCTTGACGTCCGGGGATATTGCCAATTTGTGTATAGCAATCTTTGGATCTAGTCCTGGCATCTAGGAATAATTCCATGTGAAGCAATCTTTGTGCTGCATGAGCACGTCCTTTAGCGTAGCCACCCTTTCTTCAGACAATAGCTCACTGATGAATGTCGGCCGCGGGTCACTTGCCGTCCCCAAATCAATTTTCTTGAGGTTATCTGCAGTAGTATGTATTCCATCTTCCAGCTCTTTTGGCGCCGGTGGAAACTCTGAGATCACTTCGCCATCATCGTTTTCGAAGCACCGGGGGAGGTCATCCATATTCTCGGGCTCTTGTTCTGACAGCGTTATCATATGACAAGTACGAGATCGCTTCCAAGACCGATGTTGATCTTGTTCTACTCTCGTGGTCTTCGGTTTATGCTTCTGCGGAGGGGTTATTCTCCAACTGCTGGAAAGAGCGAACTTGCCTTATTGATATTGGTCTTCGACCCAATTCTTGAATGTGAAGCAGTCTTCAATAGGATATCCTATTACCCTGTGATAGGAGCAATAGTCCGGGTGAGAGACTTCACCTGCTTGCTCGGGGTGCTTGGACTCCGGGAGTGTCATCATCTGATATTTTATGACAAGATCGAATATCTTCCTTGTCTTGTCTTGAGGAAAAGAACATGCTCGACCCATCTTCTTTATAAGAGACGAATCTGGACTGCTCGATTCTTGATCTCGTGGCTTCTTGGACCCGCTTTGTCGTTGTCGAACGCCTTTCCCGTTCTTTGGTTTATTTCTGCCTCTACGTCGGGCCTTTTGTACAACGGATTGACAAGGAGGAGCATTTTCATTTTTGACAGCTTGTTGAAGGAGGCGTTGCGTCCTGTCTTTCTCGTAGATGGCCATTTCGCGATTATGGTTGTCTCGAACCTTTTGACCTGCTTCCCTTATAAGCTTGTCCATTTGTTCTTCGAACGACGGACTGGGCATTTTCATGACGGGAGCTCGTTCTGGCTTAGGGTTTGCATCTTCCCACAGAGCATCTCCTTCTTCATCAAAGTCATGTATGACGTAGCAGTCGCGGAACAGCTCCCGTTTCTTGGATCGAACATATCCAAGCCCGATCGTTTCCATTCTCCCGTTGGGCAACTTTCGCTGAGTTCCGGGGACGTCCCAAATCCTGTTGTAGAATCGAGCTTGTCGAGTAGTCTGTCTAAAGGGTATCCCTTGGCGCTTCAATAGCCTTTTTAAGCCTTCCATGTAATATCTAGGCAGACGGATAGGCTGAAGCCTGTCAAGTGTAGAATCCGCACCATGCCAGATTTCTTTCTACACTTTGGTTTCCCCGGATCGGTAGAATAGGATTGCTTTTTCACCTTTTCGCCTGAGAGGGACGTAGAATGTCTGCAGTTCTTCCACACTATAGGCATTAAGTGCATTGAGCTCTTTATAATTCTCCCGTGGAACCATGGTGATTTGCAAACTCCGATCATCATCAGCAAAGGCTTGTATTGATGGCCGAACAGAGAATACGGCATTGACCTCATCTTCCGAGTCGCTGCCGAAGATCAACATAGGAGTGGACGGTCCTGGCATGTTGTGCTGGGGCGGACCTGAATAAACTATTTCTTCTTCCTCCTCAGTATCACTCCCGAAGACTGGAATAGTGGTGATAGCTTTGTTCTTGTCCTCCGATTTGCGACATCTTTCTGTGTCTTCGAAATCTGGCAGGAAGTATTTTGCGTCTTCGTACTTTCGGATTTCGTTCACAGAGAATGGGTTCAGCTCTCCTGTTACAGTATACTCGAGACCATCCTTGAAATATTTCATACACTGATGTTGTGTAAAAAGGATGATGTTGTACTCGTGTAGCCAAGGCCGGCCGAGCAAAGCGTTATAGCAAGTCTTAGCGTCAATGACGTGGAACTTGATGTCCGTGACGAGTAGCCCAAAGCGTAGTGTCAATATTACAGACCCGAGCGTCCGTGATGACTGGGAGTCAAACCCGGAGATAGTGATCTTATCCCGAGCGAGGTGTTGAACGCACATGCAGATTTCATTTAATATCCTTACATTAAGGAGATTGACGGAGGACCCATTGTCGACCAGGATTTTGCCTATCTTGATATCATGACAGTATCCAGAGACATAAAGGGGACGGTTATACTCACACGTCCCGAGGAGGAGGTCTTTATTGCCGGAGGTGATATCGGCCGTGTGTACTTCTTCCAGCTCGTCCTTCATCTTTTCTTCGGAGAGGAAAACTTGGAATTGCTCTGGCTCTTGTAGTGCCTTGATCAATGAATCTCTCGCCTCTTTGGATAACAAAAGGGCGTCGAGAATGCTTAACTGCAAATGTAGCTTTCTCAAGTGTGCCAGAACGTTGTAGTCGACCTTACTTTTCTTTGGCGGGTCCTTGGCTGTCAGCTTTTCGATGGCTTGGTCATCAAGGATGATATCCTCACGGACCTTTTCTTTCCCCTTATCTCTTCTATTTGACCCACTGTTCAAGGGCCCAAGATTCTTTTCGGGCAGCGTACGATTGCGCAGCTGAATATTTTCACAGGCCTTCGGTTCTTCCTCTTTTCCCGAGGTGGACTCTTTAAAGAGAGGGCCAAGAGTCATTTCTTCGTCAGAATCGCTCCCAAAGGTGAGGACTTGCGATCCCCCAGCGCTGATCATGTGATAGTTGCTGGTAGTTCTTTTACGCTCCTCGGTCGTATTTCTCTGCTCCCGACGAGTTTTGCATTTCATTCGCTTGAAATGTTGTCGGTGAGCAACATATCCCTACCACCATCTTTTAAAAGAGTTGCACTCTTCAGAGGAGTGCGCAATCTTTCGATGATATAAGCAGTAGCTAGGGTGTGTTTCCGCTTCACCAAGAATGTTTCCTTCGGAGGGTGGCAGCTTCATTCCCATTGATATGGCTTTGGTGAACCTCTTCCTCATCTTGAACCTGTTTTTATTTGCGGCGGACGTACTTCGATCTGGCAGGAGTGTTTCAACCCTTTCGTCTAGTCGCCGGCGTTTAGCCTTTTCAAATATGGCCATCTCACGCTCTCGATCGGCTTTGCTTTTCAGAAGAGCTTCGTCCAAGAATGCATCAATAAATTTCGTCTGATGGCCCTAGAAGTTTCGGTTCAGGATTTGCCCCCAGTTTCTTTGTGTAATGAGCTTCTTCATCGTCTATCGACGAGTGAGAGATCACATAGCAACTTGCCACATAATCGTCAAATTCATCTGACGAGTCTTCTCCATTGTCATCATCTTCATCCTCAAGGACGTGGCTAAGAAATTCTTGGAGTGTAACTAGAGTCCGCGCTTTCTGGTTATATTCTTACAGCGCGTCAATCTGTTTTCGCAGGTCTGTGCGCTTGTCACCAGGCTTCACGGGCTTTTTGGTCTTCTTCTTCTTCTTCGAAGACTTTGACGGCTGGGTGTGAGCGCTTTGGCTATCATCACCAATCTCCGGAGTTGGGCGCGGTTTCAACATTCCCTCGATGATCTCGGATTCCAGGGGATTTTTCTACCTGATTGCCGGGCATGTGTGGAGATCCTTCAGCATTCTTTTTGTTTTGGCTGAAAGAGCGACCTCCCATGGAGCTTCTTCGACGAAAGAACACGATGCCCCCGGTGTATCCGTCTTCTTGGGAGCGTGTGGCTGCAGCGGGTTCACCTTCCAATTCTCGGACAGGGAAAATTTGCCCTGTTGGTATTGATCTTCAATCCAGCCTTTAAAGACGAAGCAATCTTCAATTGAATGGCTTACTGTTTGATGGTAAGGGAAATAGTTGGGACTATTAGTCTCGCCGGGTTGCAACGGTCGTTTTGGATTCGGCAGATTGATGAGCCTGTTGCGTACCGCCAGTTCGAACAGTCCCTTCGTTTTGTCCCGGGGGAACGAATAGGCACGCTTCATTTTCTCATTATAGTATCACCGTCTTTCCTCTAGGAGATCCGTTAGTTTTTGGCCACTGGGCTGCTGTTGAGTATTCGCAATGAATGTTGCCTTCCCTTTACCCTTTTCGTTCCGCGGCTCCGGCTTTGGAGGAGACGGTCTATGACCCATCTGGTTCATTTAGGCCAGTTTGTCAATCAAGGCCTGGAACGTGGTCGGCTTGAAAAACATCATGAATTGGGAAATGGTTGCCTGAGGGTCCAGAGTGCCCACGAACATTCCCATTGCCGACGCTTCTTCGATGCGCTGCTCACATTTCGACCATAAATTTCGCTACCGTATTGCGTATTGTACCCAAGTTTCGCCTGGTTTCACCATGGCATTGATCAATGCCGTTATTGGGGTGCATTCACTAACACTCACGAAATGCTGGGTGAATAGCAGTTCCATCTCCGCAAAAGTCTTGACGGAGTCGTTTGGAAGTTTAGAATACCACTCGAATGCCATTTCCGACAAGCTGCCGACGAACTGGCGAAGTAGCAGTTTATCGTCACCCCCAGTGTTTCCACATATAGCCCTGAACTGGGCGACATGCTGGTGGGGATTGCCTGTCCCTTTATATACATGAAATTTAGGGATCGTATATCCCGGCGGGTATCTTATTTGGTCATACCAGCCTGGATATGGTCGTCCGGTTTTAACAATTTGGCCGGCCGCTTCATTCTCCTGGTGAGCTCGTATTTGCTGAGCAATGTTGTCATCCAGGGCAGCTTTGGAGATGGTCTCCTCTTTGGCTGCTGAAAGAGCCGGAGGAGGGTTCGATATTTCCTCTTTATCGTCTTCAATGATGATAGGAGGGTCTTCAGCTGGAGGTTCGGGCTGTAACATCATCCCAGCCATGTCTTGGAATAAGAGAGCCATTCGTTTTATATTGGCTGCCTGTTTCACAGCCTCTTTTTCTTTCCTCTCGAGCATTCTTCGGAGGAATTCGGTGTCAGTTTCTTATTCCTGACGCTGCTCCGAGGTCTCTGGATTTTCTTTTGGCCCAGTAAGTGCGGCCATTGCAGTCAGTATCTCCTGAAGCTTTTGCTGCTGTTGTTCCTGAGCCTTCGTTATTGACCGGGTAAGCAGTCGATGTCCCGTAGAAGCACGGCTTTCCTCTTTTCCGGAAGCCATATAAATAGTATGCACCATCATGCCCCCAGACTTGGGGCATTTAGGGTCGGTGTCTCTGCGGTTCGGCGCGGTCACAGGGGCATTCTCTGGCCTCTTTCTCTTGTGAGCAGTTGAAGTCGAGGGGGCCGTTGCAGCGGGTACCCAGGTAGCTGTCGCCTTTTGTGGTTTAACAGGATGGTCCTTTTCTTTCCGAACTTTTATCTTTTTCTATCGGCGAGAGTAATCTTGATCAATTACTGAGTCTTGAACCTGTTGCCAGACTTTGTAAATTTTGGAAGAAAGCCGCTGAGGGGGTTGTTCTGGCTTCGCCTTCGGTGCATTCTCCACGGGTGGAGGAGATCTCTTCAGCACTGCAGTAGGAGAGTTCATACGCACCTTGTTAAGCGGTTCAAAGCTGTTCCCGGATGGAACAGCAGCATCGATCTCTACCGTTAGAGCTGGTGGAGTAAATCCAGACGGAGAGCTGCCCCCAGCCTTCCTTACTCGGCGCTAGTGACGACGGCGAGCATGTCGCAAAGATGGTGTTGGTTCAGCTATGGGGATGGCTTTGTCATACCCCCTGTTCTGGTGAGGCACTGCTGGTACTAGCCTCTTGAAGACCGACGTCCGTTAAGCAGCAGTATCCAATCTGTCAAAGACAGACCTTTGAGCAGGAACGGGAGCCGGAGTGGCCAGCCTCGTAAAGACTGATCCTTTGACGGGAGAAGCTTCTTTAGTGACCTCGAGAGCAGGAATGGCTATCCGTTTTGGGATGGCCGCTTCAGGTATCGTGGGCTTCTTAACAGGCCCATTGGAGTTCAGGCTCTGCCTATCGAAGACTGATGCTGTTAGCTTGGTATTGGATTACCCGTTGAGAGGGGCCATGGTGGTAGAGAGCCGATCAAAGACCAACTTCTTCTACGCTTCTTGCGGCAGCGGGATGTTAACGCTTACTGGTGGGAGCATGGTCCCGAAGAACAACCCGGTGGTAGCCTGTGTTACCTGCTCTACCGGCATTGTGAAAAGGGAGGCCGCCTGGGGCCCGTAAGTTACACCTCCAGATGAGGCGGAACGGGAGTTGCAGTTACAGCTGGAGCATTTTGTGCAGGTAGAAGCCATTGATCTTTCGTTTTCTGCACGGAGCAAGACACCAAATCTTAGTACCTCGAACCCAAGGGCAACCATGTCAAACCGTGATTCGTTCGCGAACACGACACACGAAGTGTGGAGTGGAAAGAGGAAAAGGTCCCACCGGGCGTGCCAGAATCTGTTCCCCGCCGAAAACGCCTAGACGCGATAAACGTCTCGCCTGAATTTCGGGGCAGATGCTAATTGGTGCTATCCGTCCACCCCTCCGAAGATGCCAAGTTGATTTATGGCACCGTGTATCGAAGGTCTAAACGGATGCGGCCGATGTAGCAGACTTTGTCAGATTCCCCCTCATTTGAGGGGTTTTTTATTGTGGGGACGCTCTTCCTTGCAGACGCAAGCCCCTGCAGTTAATTATGCTACCGCATCGCGGTAACAACTTTCTCCTTCTCCAGATGGTCACCTCGTGTCGTGGGTATTTATTTTGTTTTTGAATGCCCATGGATTGTATACGGAGACTAATTTATGTTGTCTCCCGTAGGGCGTGAATTAGTCCAAATCCGTATCTTCTTAGATTTGGGTTTGGGGGTTCGGTTTAAGGATACGTTAGTCTTATTTGAGACTAAGATCAACTTAAACGTTTGTTAAGAATACGTTAGTCCAATTTTTAGACTAAGATCAACTTAACAGGATCGTTTAGATCCAACAAGAGCAATTGGGCTCTATTGTTTAGTTTAAGGACATTGCGGTCGATTAGTTTAAGGACATTATGGTCCAATGTTAGTTTAAGGACATTTCGGTCCAATGTTAGTTTAAAGGCATCACGGTCGAGGTAAAGGACATCATAGTCCGTGAGTTTAAAGACCCCACAGTCAAGGTTAAGGACATCATACTCCGTGAGTTTAAAGACCTCACAGTCAAGGTTAAGGACGTCATAGTCCGTGAGTTTAAAGACCTCACAGTCAAGGTTAAGGACGTCATAGTCCGTGAGTTTAAAGACCTCACAGTCAAGGTTAAGGACGTCATAGTCCATGAGCTTAAGGACCCCACAGTCCGTAGAGTGTTTGGTTGTCGGGACCCGTCACCTCTCTGAAGACGTTGAAGGATTACAACGACAAATATCAGAGGAGTAAAGAGATATACCCTCGAACCGGCGTGAGTTGGTTGAAAGATCTGTAGTCCAATTTGGGACTAAGATCTGTTAAAATATTCATGAGCAGATAGGCTCAATTAATATGAGTTAAGGACTTATGGCCAATCTTGGGCTAAGTCCAATAAATGTTTAACATTTTTATTCAGGGCTGATGAGCCTTTTATTTGGGCTTGGCCCTTTTAACAATACTGAGCATTATATCTTGACAATTTTTTTTTCTTGTATTGAATGCTGAGCATTCATCAGAGCTCTAACTTATTAAAGAACAATTTATGTTCTGTCAGCGCAACACGTGGCGCACCAGGCGCTTTGCGCCAGTCAGAGAGCGCAGTACGCTACTGCCAAGTAGCATACATGTAAGGGACACGTGTCGCGCTCAGCACTAGGCGCCAGATGACGAGTGCATGATGCCAGTTTATGAGCGTTTAGTGCTAATCCATGAGCGCATTGCGCTTTCAATTTAGTGGCGCACACATGAGTGACACGTGTTGCGCTTAGCGTTGAGCGCCATCCCATGAGCGCAGTGTGCTATTTCAGAAGCGCAACGCGCAAGTTATTAATTGGTGCATACTTGGTTGACATGTGGCGCATTTGGCGCTGAGCGCCAGTCCA
The DNA here is from genome assembly GCA_030015575.1 of Agapanthus africanus. Classification (NCBI taxonomy): domain Eukaryota; kingdom Viridiplantae; phylum Streptophyta; class Magnoliopsida; order Asparagales; family Amaryllidaceae; genus Agapanthus; species Agapanthus africanus. The sequence continues at coordinate 191,257,561 of CM057348.1, forward strand.
GAGAGCGCAAAAGCGCAGTTCAGGAGCGCAAGGCACATTTCAAGAGCGCAAAGCGCATCTGATCAATTTTATGATCTGGGAACAAATTTATGTTCTTTTTAAAGAGACTTTGTCTCAAGATCTAAGAACAACAGTTCTTATTTTGTAGGAGATATTTCCAATGCCTTATTTTGATGAAAGGGTTTGCCTTTATAGATCCATGATCTGTGAGAAGAATTATGTTCTTCTTTTATTTTATGATGAGATCTTTTGATCTCTTTTTGAAAGACTTTTTGTCTTGTAGATCTATGATCTTTTTAAAGAAATGAATTTTTCTTTTTATGAGATGATTTCATCTCTGTGTTCATCATCCTTCATCTTTACCTTGAAGAAATATCTTCTTGCAAGAGCTTGCTCTTTATCTTTGAATTTCTCAAAGTTTTTTTTGGGGGGGGGTTCTCTATCTCAGACTTGAAGTCTTGGGGCCTTTATATAGGGCAAGCTAATTTGTTGAATCAGTTAAAGAGATCTTTCTCTGATTGATTTGGAGATGTTTCCCCACCATTGGATCTTTAATCCTAAGGCTTTTGTTTTACAGAAGGCAATCTCCTTGTTTTTAACAAGATTGAAAAATCTTTCCATAACAGAATTTAATTCTGATTAATTAATAATTTATCATTATTATTAGATCTTTTGATCTAACCGTTGGGAGTTTTCTAATTCCAGCGCTAGCGCACCCGTGCTTTGCATATGGAGCGCTACTTAGAGCGCAGCGCTCTTAGCACTAGCGCACCTGTGTTTTACACGTAGTGTGCTGCTCGTTGCGCAGCTCACCCGTGTTTGAAACGTGGTGCGCTGTTTAGAGCGCAGCGCACCTAGCGCTAGAGCACACATGGTGCGCTGCTTAGGGCGCAGGGCACTTGGCGCTGCATCTGAAGTGTCGCTTCAATTTTGAAATTTGAATTTCAAACAGAGCTTTGCTCTTATTGGGGGAAACATGGCTGTGGCGGGTTCACTTTCCAATTCTCGGATTGGGCAAATTTGCCCTGTTGGTATTGATCTTCGATCCAGCCTTTAAAGACGAAGCAATCTTCAACTGGATGGCTTACCGCTTGATGGTAGGGGCAATAATTTGGACTATTAGCTTCACCAGGTTGCAACGGTCATTTTGGATTCGGAAGATTGATGAGCATGTTGCGCACCGTCAGTTCGAACAGTCTCTTCGTTTTGTCCCAGGGGAACGAATAAGGACGCTTCATTTTCTCATTATAGTATCGCCGTCTCTCTTCTAGTTGATCTGTTAGTTTTAGGGCCCTGGGCTACTGTTGAGTATTTGCGACGAAGGTTGCCTTCCTTTTACCCTTTTTGTTTCGCGGCTCCAGCTTTGGAGGAGACGGTATATGACCCATCTGGTCCATTTGGGCCAGTTTATCGATCAAGGCTTAGAACGTGGTCGGCTTGAAGAACATCATGAATTGGGAAACAGTTGCCTGAGGGTCCAGAGTGCCCACGAACATGCCCACCGCCGGCGCTTCTTCGATGCGCTGCTCACATTTTGACCATAAGTTTCGCCATCGTATTGCATATTGCACCCACGTTTCACCTGGCTTCACCCTGGCATTGATCAATACCGTTATTAGGGTGCGTTCACTAGCACTCGTGAAACGCTGGGTGAATAGTAGTTCCATCTCCGCAAAAGTTTTGACGGAGTCGTTTGGAAGTTTAGAATACCACTCGAATACCGTTTCCGACAAGCTGCCGACGAACTGGCGAAGTAGCAATTTATCATCACCTCCGGTGTTGCCACATAGAGCCCTGAACTGGGCGACATGCTAGTGGGGATTGCCCGTCCCTTTATATACATGAAATTTAGGGATCATATATCCCGGCAGGTACTTTATTTAGTCATACCAGCCTGGATATAGTGGCCCAGTTTTAACAATTTGGTCAGTCGCTTCATTCGCCTGGTGAGCTCGTATTTGCTGAGCAATGTAGTCATCCAGAGTGGCCTTAGAGATGGTTTCCTCTTTGGCTGCTAAAGAGCCGGAGGAGGGTTCGATATCTCCCCTCTGTCGTCTTCAATGATGATCGGGGGGTCTTTAGCTGGAGGTTCCGGCTGTAACATCATCCCAGCCATGTCTTGGAACAAGAGTGCCATTCGTTTTATGTTGGCTGCCTGTTCTGCAGCCTCTTTTTCTTTCCTCTCGAGCATTCTTCGGAGGAACTCGGTATCAGTTTCTTGTTCCCGACGCTGCTCCGAGGTCTCTGGATTTTCTTTGGCCCAGTGAGTGCGGCCATTGCAGTCAGCATCTCCTGAAGTTTCTGCTGCTGTTGTTCCTGAGCTTTCGTTATCGATCGGGTAAGCGGTCGATGACCTGTAGAAGCACGGCTTTTCTCTTTTCCGGAAGCCATATAAACAGTATGCACCATCATGCCCCCAGACTGGAGGCGTTTAGATTCGACATCCTTGCGGCTCGCCGCATTCACGGGGGCTTTCTATGGCCTCCTTCTCTTGTGAGCAGTTGAAGTGGAGGGAGACGTTGCAGCGGGCACCCAAACGGCTGTCGCCTTTTGTGGCTTGACAGGATGAATTTCTCCTTGTCGAGCTTTAAGCTTCTTTGATCGGTGAGAGTAGTCCTGGTCAATCACCGATTCCTGGACCTGTCGTCAGACTTTATAAATTTTGGAGGACAGCCGCTGAGAGGGATGCTCCGGCTTCTTTTCTGCGGTAATCTCCATAGGTGGAGGAGATCTCTTTAGCACGGCAGTCAGAGAGTTCTTGCGAACCTCCTAAGTGGTTCAAAGTTGTTCCCAGTTGGAATAGCAGCGTTGATTTCCACCATGGGAGCTGGCGGAGTTAGCCCAGAGGGGGAGTTGCCCTCGGCCTTTCTTACTCGGCGCTAGTGGCGACGCCGAGCGTGTCGAGCCATTGGGATTATCTCAGCTATAGGAGTGACTTCCTCATGCCCCCTGTGTCGGTTAGAAGTTGTCGTTGTCAGCCTATTGAAGATAGACGTCCGTTGAGAGGGAATATCCAACCTATCGAAGGCAGACTTCCGAGTAGGGGAAGCAACCTTGACGATTTCGCCTGGAACAGGAGCTGAAATAGTCAGTCTTGTGAAGACCGACCCTTTGGCAGGAGAAGCCGCCTTGATGACTTTGGGAGCAGGGATGGCTATCCTTTTTAGGATAACCCTTTCTGGTATCGCGGGCTTCTTCATGGGCCCAACTGAGCTTTGGCTTAGTCTGTCAAAGACTGAGGCGTTGGAGCAGGACGACCCGTTGAGAGGGGCCGCAGTAGTTGTGAGCCAATCAAAGACCGACTTCCTCTAAGCTTCTTGTATTGGTACAGGAGCGCTGAAGCTCGTTGGCGGGAGCATGGTCCTGAAGAATAATCCAGTGGTGGCCTGAGTGACCTGTTCCACCGGCATAGCGAAGATGGAAGCCGCTTGGTGCCCATAAGTCACTCCTCCAGACGGGACGGAGCGAGAGTTGCAGTAGCAGTTAGTGCAGGTTGAAGCCATTGATCTTCTGTTTTCTGCACGGAGCAAGACACCAAATCTTAGTATCTCGAACCCAAGGACAACCATATCAAACCGCGATTCGTTCGCGAACACGACACACGAAGTGTGGAGTGGAAAGAGGAAAAGGTCCTACCGGGTGTGCCAGAATCTGTTCACCACCGAAAGACGCGACCGGGACGTTGGGACGTGGAGGTCTGAATTCCGAGGGCAGATGCTAATTGGTGCTATCCATCCACCTCTCCGCAGATGCCAAGTTGATTTATGACACCGTGTATCGAAGGTTTAAACGGATGCGGCCGATATAGCAGACTTCGTCAGATTCCCCCTCATTTGAGGGGTTTTTGATTGTGGGGACGCTCTTTCCTGCATGCGCAAGCCCCTGCAGTTAATTACGCTACCGCATCGCAGTAGCCACTTTCTCTTTCTCCAGATGGTCACTTCGTGTCGTGGGTGTTTGTTTTGTTTTTGGTTGCCCGTGGATTGTATACGGAGACTAATTTATGTTGTCGTCCGTAGGACGTGGATTAGTCCAAATCCGTATCTTTCTTAGATTTAGGTTTAAGAATACGTTAGTCTCATTTGGGACTAAGATCAACTTAAACATTTGTTAAGGATACGTTAGTCTAATTTTTAGACTAAGATCAACTTAACGGGATTGTTTAGATCTAACAAGAGAGCATTTGGGCTCTGTTGTTTAGTTTAGGGACATTGCATTCGATTACCAGTTTAAGGACATGGTGGTCCAATGTTAATTTAAGGACATCTCGGTCCAAGGTTAAGGCCATCATAGTCCGTGAGTTTAAAGACATCACAGTCAAGGTTAAGGACATCATAGTTCATGAGTTTAAAGACCTCACAGTCAAGGTTAAGGACATCATAGTCCGTGAGTTTAAACACCTCACAGTCAAGGTTAAGGACATCATAGTCCATAGGTTTTAAAGGACTCCACAGTCCGTAGAATGTTTGGTTGTCGGGACCCGTCACCTCTCTGAAGACATTGAAGGATTACAACGACAAATATTAGAGGAGTAAAGAGATGTACCCTCGAACCGATGTGAGTTGGTTGAAAGATCTGTAGTTCAATTTGGGAATAAGATCTGTTAAAATATTCATGAGTAGATGGGCTCAATTAATATGGGTTGAGAACTTATGGCCAATCTTGGGCTAAGTCCAATAAATGTTAACATTTTGTTTTGGGTTGTTGAGCCTTTATTTGGGCTTGGCACTTTTAACAATGTTTTTGTCTTTTATTGAATTCTGAGCATTCATCAGAGCTCTGGGCTTATTAAAGAACAATTTATGTTCTGTCAGCACAACACGTGGCGCGCTAGGCGCTTTGCGCCAGTCAAAGAACGCAGTGCGCTTCTGCAACATGGCGCACATGTAAGGGACACGTGTCGCACTCAGCGCTAGGCGCCAGATGATGAGGGCATGATGCCGGTTTATGAGTGCTGAGCGCTAATCCATGAGCACATTGCGCTTTCAGTTTAGTGGCGCATACGTGAGCGACACGTGGTGCGCTTGGCGCTGAGCGCCGGCCCATGAGCGCAGTGCGCTATTTCAGAAGCGTAAATCGCAAGTTGTCAATTGGCGCGTACATGATTAACACGTGGCGTATTTGGCGCTGAGCGCTAGTTCAAGAGCGTAAAGCGCAGTTCAAGAGCGCAAAGCACATTTGATCAATTTAATGATCTGGGAAACAAATTTATGTTCTTTTTAAAAGAGACTTTGTCTCAAGATTTAAGAACAACAGTTCTTATTTTTTTGCCGGAGATATTTCTAATCTCTTATATTGATGAAAGGCTTTGCCTTTGTAGATCCATGATCTGTGAGAAGAATTATGTTCTTCTTCTTTTATGATGAGATATTTTGATCTCTTTGTGAAAGACATTTTGTCTTTGTAGATCTATGATCTGTTTAAAGAAATGAATTCTTCTTTCTTAATCATGAGATGATTTCATCTCTGTGTTCATCATCCTTCATCCTTACCTTGAAGAAATATCTTCTTGCAAGAGCTTGCTCTTTATCTTTGAGTTTTTTTCAAAGTTTATGGGGGGGAGGGGGTTTCTATCTAAGACTTGAAGTCTTGGGGCCTTTATATAGGGCAAGTTGATCAGTTCGATCAGTTAAAGAGATTTTTCTCTGATGGATTTGGGGATATTTCCCCACCATTGGATTTTTGATCCTAGGGCTTCTGTTTTACAGAAGGCAATCTTCTTGTTTTTTAACAAGATTGGAAAATCTTTCCATAACAGAATTTAATTCTGATTAATTAATGATTTATTATTATTAGATCTTTTGATCTAATGGTGGGGAGTTTTTTAATTCCAGCGCTAGCACACCCATGCTTTGCACGTGGTGCGCTGCTTAGAGCGCAGTGCTCTTAGCGCTAGCGCACCTGTGTCTTACACGTGGTGCGCTGCTCAGAGCGCAGCACACCCTGCGCTAGCGCACCCGTGTTTGACACGTGGCGCGCTGCTTAGAGCGCAGCGCACCTAGCGCTAGCGCACACATGGTGCGCTGCCTAGGGCGCAGCGCACTTGGCGCTGCATCTGAAGCGTTGCTTTAATTTTGAAATTTGAATTTCAGACAGAACTTTGCTCTGATTGGGGAAACATGGTGCACGAAAACTCAATCATGCAAATAAATTGCCCAAAATACCGAAATCCAAAATGACGGATACGTGATATTCAAATCACCAAATCACAACTCATAAACACTATCGTCGATATGTCCTTCCTTCAAAGTCGAGAAGGTGTCGGTGCATCCAAAGCTTGCAGAGCAAGATATCTACTTGCCTCCTTTTTATGGTCTGGTGCCTTGTACCCTTAGGCTCTCATCTCTTACTGTGAATTGCCAGTTACATAACTCCTCGGCTCAATGGCCCAATATGGAAAGATGACGGAAACAGTTCCGCTCTGGCACATCCTCTAAAGATCTCTGGCCAACTATCATGATCACTCACAACATGTCTCGTCGATGATGCCGAACTTCAGCCTACTAGGTGTGCATAATACGACCAATCCTGGGTCTAATTCTTCTCGTATAGTATTCCAGAAGGATTCTGTCGGGATCTCTCCTAATTCTCGTTTCTGCCGATCTGCCCAGAAGTTATCACCCTTTACTAAATCCATTTCTGGTTCCGTAACAGCTGTATACTCATCACGACTCCTTCTAAAAGATATATCTATATTCAATACCTATGCATGCGTATCACATCACTGATATCAATGGAGTGGAACGTCATTCATCAAAATCCCGTGGCAACCGATCAACTGAGACTAAATTGCTAGATTTATAAAATTCAAATTAGTTTTCTTGTGGATTCCAAGTATTGTATCCCATCACATGATATCCGGACGACGTTGACTTTTCGATCGATTCATCAAATTCGCATAATTCCCCGAGAGCTCAACACTTGAGCATAGTTTAATAATACCCAATACATGCCACAGTACCTATGGACCAGCCGTAGAAAAGAAAACCCAAGCCTCATTAATGGCACCGCGGAACAGCCGCAAACCCTAAGGTTCAAAAGCGGTTCCATGGTCATTATGTCGAGTTAGGGTTTCATTCTTCTAGAGGGTTCACAGAATTATTTGCATGTTTTTCCGAATACCTTAAACTTGGAAAAACGGGTTTCTGACATTCGTTCGTTTTCTATCGATTCTTAACGTACCAGCGTGAAGTCTTCTTTAGCTAAAATCAATCAATATGATGACTTCGCATCGGGGTATGCAAGCGAACCACACGTCCTGGTCATTTATCCATGGGTGACTAGCGATCTTCTATCATATCCCTAAGTACAAACTTGTGCTGCGATAGCTTCAAAAATCTGGGGAAATATCTTGTCAGTTGCAGCAACAGCTGGCTCATTCGTCCGCACGCTGAACAGTGCCTCAATCCTTAAGGATAGACGATACATTTACGGTCTTCACATTCTTGCCGGCCTCTAGCAGTGGTCCGATCCTCTGGTGCTGATCTGCACGTTCGACAAATCTTAGTAAAAAAACAATCCATCAAAACGCTCATGTCGCGAAAAACACAATAGAACGACACATCTATGCAATAATGTGTCACCAGAATTTCGCCCTGGCAGTCCTCGTCCAAGACGAGCTCATGCTGACCGCAACTCTAGCCACAGCTCTCTCTACCTGTGCAACCGTGGTAACAGAAACCACAAACCGATATCGATGAGGATAGATCATAGGAATGAATAGAATACTATGCAAAGAAATTTACATCCTAAGGCTTCTTAAGCGGAGTAGCATATCATAAGTATGTCGCGGAACATACATACGCCCAAGGTCAGCCTATGCAACGAAAGTTCGGGTCTAATACCCCCTCGACCAAGTCTAATTTCCGTAAGATCAAGCCTAGGTTCCGAATATATATATATATATATATATATATATATATATATATACGCCTTAGACTCCGCATAGTCAAACATGGACTTGAACCAAGGTTAAACCTAGCGCTCTGATACCAACTTTGTCATGACCCGAAATGGCACGTGACTGGCACTTGAATTATGTGAAGTCTATAGGACCACACCTAATTCAAGTAAACCAAAAGCCTAGAAATCTAAACCATTTTAAACAGAAAATGAAGGAAAACTTGTTTTAAGGCAAGTGGTTTTAATAAAATAAGTGGCATTAAATATTTTAAAGCAACATCGTATTTTCCCAAAAAATTCGGCAGAGTCTCCTTTGTAAATACTGGCCCCAAACGGGTACAAACATGCGTAATATACATAATGAATAAAGGCATCCCCAAGCGGAAACTAGCTCTTCGCCAATTGGCGGAAACAACCACGCAAGCAATATAATATACAACGCCGAAGGGCGAGGATCAAAACTCAGAATGAAATCCAACATCATCCTGGAAACCAGAAAACCATAATAGTACAAAAACGCGACTCTAAGGTCGAAAGAATACACAACTGGTCTTCTAAGTCTATCAAATATACAAATCTGGTTGATGGAGTTTACTAGATACAATTGAATGTAAATAAAGTACAATAGTGGTCACGATGCAAGTGAACCCATCTACCAAAGCAATCACCCGGAAGGAAACAGCGTGCCAGCAAACCGCAATGAAACCTATACGGAAAAACCTGCAAGAAACTGTGGCATAACGGGGTTGAGTTGCCAACTCGTAAGTAGAAAATATCACCGAGCAGAAATCGCATGTATGACTCGATCCTAGGTCATACAATAATATCCTCATAAAATATAACCCTGAAACATCTACACATAAGTGTAATATCAAGTGCTCGTGTCAGTGCCTCAGGTAGCAACATATCATAATTATGATGTACGAATGCATTATGAATGAAAACATAATACATCTTCCATGAGAAAAACTGTTTTCTTATCTCAGTGAGATTTCTGTATAAAAATCGAAGTATCATCAATGAAATCAATAGAGAATCCGTGTCAAGCATCGACACAAAATATATATATCCCAATATCTCGATATCTCGGGCTCCGGCAATCCGGACGGGCCCTGGGCTCCGGCAATTCGGACTGGCCCAAATCATCAAATCTCACGACTACGTCGGTATCCTCCGGATATCCGCCGCGTCATAAATAACCGGTCAGTAGTGCTCCCCTGCCGGGCTCAACGCCATCATTTGTGACCATCTTGCCCCGTGGTACCAGACCGGGTCCACCATGCACCCGCAGACGGTTCCTCCTCCTCCTCGAATCGGGTGTATGAAACTGCTCAAGAGCCAAGAAAACTCATGGTGGACACCCCTCATATCATATCACGAGAAAACCGCAATTTTCTATCTTTTAGAAATGAAAATGGGTTTATAAAACCCTTGCGGTTTCTCCAAATCCTGAAATCTCATGGAAATCCGAAATCCCAAAATGTAGAGTCAATAGACAGTGAAATACCGACATAAAGCCCCATAATATTGCATGACAATGAATATCTGCATGCATGAGTATCTAAGTAAGAATGCATTATCTAAACTAGCACAGTAATGATATATTAGAACTATCTGCTAGCAAGCTATATCAACGAGTAATATTCTCTAAAGTGTACACGACATTACAATTACCAATGATGATGTGTGTGAGCCGGCAAGCAAGTGTTAGTAGACATACGCATCATCGATAATGGTGCTGGTGTCCTGACAGCATAGGTTCATAATAACAAAGGAAATCATAAGTATAAGCATGCAATGCAATAAGAATAACATGGATATATGGAAAAGATGTAGTAACCACAACATATAAGAATATACATTTATATATATGAATCATACAGTTTTAGCATTTGAAATAGCACGACTCGTGGTTTTTAGAAAATAGGGGCTACAATGTTTTAAGAAAAGGTACATCCTTTGAAATATCCGTAGTATCTCTCGGCCTGTCTTTAAAATACTCGCGATTCGTTAGTTTGAAAATAAGTATGACTCGAGCCCAGTCTAACATCTACCTGGTAACTACAGGGCTAAACTAAGAGACTAATCGAACGGGTAAGGAAATCCACCTAAGTCCGAGTCGATATATCTAGTAGTCGGTGATCCCTCCTCAATAGCGTCACGTACGATAAAATATATAATACGACATCCTAGAGTCAAGAGTGCGGATCAATCGTCATATTTATACTTCGTACGGTAAAATCCATCATACGGCATCCCAAAATCGGGGTACGGGTCAAATATCACATTTATCTCATTATTCATATGGTATCATTATCATAATATCAAGAACTAGGGGTACTGATCTAAAGTCTAGTATATTCCGATACCATCAACATATATCCGCGTGTGAATAAAATCACATCGCCCATCGATCCACTATAATAACATGTCGTATATCATAACACGACCCAATCACATAACCGATCTCACGGCATCATGCCCGATTATATCGACTCACCATCAAGTATCATATACTATCCTCATCATCCGTGTATACGTGTGTGTGTGTGTGCGCGCGCGCGCACCAACGCATCCACACATACACACATACACACACACACACACATAAACATATACGCATATACACATATAAACATATACGCCCAAACATATCACGTGTGTGCGTGCGTGTGTGTGTCAACCTTAACTCTAAGGTTTCGCAACTAAGAACTAAATTAACAACACTTTCCTCCGTATTACGCTAACACTAACCAATGATCTCCTAAAGCCTATCTTGCTAATATTTCACGTCTCACAAAACACATATTATATATATAAACATATCTCATGCTACACTACGAAACTGCGGGGGTGCTATACGCCATCTACCCGACTTCCCCCGTAGATATACATTTACTCACCTTGATCCTTGCTTGCCGAAGTCGATGTTGCCATTCTCCTCCTTGTCATCCGAAGTCCATGTGAGGGTGCCTACATATATAAACACATAGTATCGTAAACTGAAATCGCGCACGAAAACCAAAATGGCACACGAATCACACAGGGTTAAAACCTATGGTCTACGCATGCAAAAGAACCAAATGACACCCGATATCGACGTACAAACGTCAAGTGACCGATACAAAACACAAATATCAAAAGTTCAAGTCGTTTGAAAGTCACAATTCAAAATAGCAACTCAAGAAAATGGTCCCAGATTTTGGTTCAGGTAAAATTAGTCTAAACTTGCAATACATTGGTGTAGTATAGGGGGTATATGAGCTACAAAACAAACCTAGACACCATCCCCTACACTTTAGCCGGCCACATGTCCTATAAATCCGTCCAGATTGGCCAAGTGTGCATGGATTGGGTTCGTATTGGCAGGGTGGTCTTCTAGTGCTCCATCTAGGTTAATAGTGTTGCTAGTTTTTCTAGTAAAAGTCTTAGGTCACTCCAGATTCCCTGCAACCACAATTTCTACACAAAACCGACATTTCAAATATCTAACTATATTTTCAGTCTAGGCTCTATTTAATCTAGGTTTTAACACTATTGGGGGGGTTGTAGTCACCAATTACACCTCAATTGCATCTTCACTACTTAAGAATCCTTAAACTTGATCTTGGAATTTTCATACATCACTAAACCCCACCAAATCACTTCTAAACTAAATTAGAGGTTATAGAAACTTAGTTACTAAGCTAATGGTGTAAGAATTACCTCATTTGGCAACTCAAGAAAATTCTTGAGTTTGCCCCAAGTGCTCAAAATCCAAACTTTCTTGATCCAACATGCTTGTAGTGAGCTTGTGCACATTTTTTGTGAAGGGAATGAAGTGTTTTGATGTAATTTTGGGGTTGTAGTGAGGAGGTAGAGGAGGGGGGAGAAGAAGGCAGCCATGGAGATGAGGGAGAAGAAGAAATGATGAAGGTGATGAAGTGAGGATGCCATGGTCTAAGGAAGACCCCTCACCCTCTCTCTCTTGTCCATACCTCCATATTTTAATCTTTATTCATTTCTTTTCTTTTCTTTTCTTTTTATAAATCAATAGAAAACCCAAATAAAACCATGCACAATTTAGGATTTAAGCCAAGTTTTCAAAAATGTAACAAGTGTTAGCAAATATGGTGTGGTGCATGTCACATGCACAAAACACTATCAATGCATGATTATTGAACATTAATCAAGTTTAAAAATAAACTTGTATATAATTAATTGTATAAAATTTATAAAATGTCTAAATCATATAAGATTCTTTCAAAATCAACATTCAAATGTAATTTTCCAATATTACAATTAATTAGTATTGTAAGAGATTCCCGGCTAAGGATCCTGGGCATCATGGGGTAAGAGATTACCAACCAAAGATGGACCGAGCAGGGTAGATGCTCGGTGGCCTCTTGATGAGGGCTTTGATCCTTAGCGCGGGAAGGCATGGAGTGGCCTGCTAAGGATGGGCCGAGCAGGGTTGCTGCTCGGTAGCCTCTTGGTGAGGGCTTTGATCCTTAGCGTCGTTGGGTAAGAGATTACCAGCCAAGGATGGACCAAGCAGGGTAGCTGCTCGGTGGCCTCTTGATGGGGGATTTGATCTTTAGTGCGGGAGGGCAAGGAGTGGCCTGCTAAGGATGGACCGAGCAGGGTAGCTGCTCGGTGGCCTCTTGATGAGGGCTTTGATCCTTGGCGTCGTTGGGTAAGAGATTACCAGCCAAGGATGGACTGAGCAGGGTAGCTGCTCGGTGGCCTCTTGATAGGGGCTTTGATCCTTAGCGTTGTAGGGTAAAAGGTTACTAGCCAAGGATAGACCGAGCAGGGTAGCTGCTCTGTGGCCTCTTGATGAAGGCTTTGATCTTTAGCGTCGTTGGGTAAGAGATTACCAGCTAAGGATGGACCGAGCAGGGTAGCTGCTTGGTGGCCTCTTGATGAGGGCTTTGATCCTTGGCGTCGTGGGGTAAGAGATTACCAGCTAAGGATGGACCGAGCAGGGTAGCTGCTCGGTGGCCTCTTGATGAGGGCTTTGATCCTTGGCATCGTGGGGTAAGATTACTAGCCAAGGATGGATCGAACAGGGTAGCTGCTTGGTGGCCTCTTGATGAGGGCTTTGATCCTTAGCACGGGAGGGTATGGAGTGGCCTGCTAAGGATGGACCGAGCAGGGCTGTTGCTTGGTTTTGCGAGGTTCTTTCCGAACTTCCCTAGTGTGTGAACATCGGGAAGAGTGACCGTCGCGGGAGGCATGTGTCATGAACGCATGGGGTGAGGCGAAGCGTTTAGAAGAGCCGCATCGCTCCGACTTCGGTTTGCTAAGAAAAATGGGATATCCGCCGTGTGGCGGTACAGTATTGGAAGAAACGAGTGAATATTGGACTCTTGGGGGCGCTGTGGGGCTATAAAACAGAGAGGGCATGTTGATCATTCCTTTCTCCATCCTCAAAATGTAAGAATGGATGAATTCCCTTTTTCCATCCCCGAGATCATTTCTTTCGAGGACGTATACTTGTACGACCAGCTGTGCTCCGAGAAGACGCTGCAAGCGGTGATCCGGCGCATTGAGAATCATGTCGGCCACCTGCTTCCCCGGCGATCACCCCTACTCCAGCTGCTAATGTACTCGATCTGGAGGGCATCGCCGGGGCTGCATAACCCCTTGTCCGAACAACTGAAGGACGAGGCGGTTGGCAAGTTGAGATTGTTATGTCGTCTCGGCCTGATCTCGAAGAGTCGGCGGGATCGATCGGTGCTACTCGTCCTCGAGTGTTACCAATCGAGGCATCTCGCCGATGGGTGCCCGCCCGTAGAGCTTTCTGGCTCGTCCGTGGCCACAAGGGTTCGCGGACAGCATCAGAGGCAGAGGTCCGAGGCGGCAATGGCTCGGCTGGCGGAAATTTTCTCGGAGTACCACGAGCAATGTTTCTTGCACCCCTTCCCCCGCTGTTGTAAGAGTTTTTTTTTTCGATGTAAGGCTAAGGAGCCCACAATACCTCTTGAATGAATAAAATTCTCCCTTTTTGTGATGCTCTATTGTTTTCTTCTTATTAATTAAATAAAAAAGAACTTAGAAGAATTTACATCGTTTTTATGAAAGAAGGAATATACATTTAGATAATCTTTTTAGAGGTACGTCTTGAGCTCTTTGGCGTTCTAAGGCTGAAGGGCTTCACCTTATAGTAGTATACCCCTGGTCCGTTGTGAATTCGGTAAGATCCTCGTCCGTCGGATTCATATGGATCTGGCTATAGCCGGAGAAAGCATCCATGAAGCTAAGTAGCTCGTGGCCTGCCAAGCTATTGACGAGCTGGTCTATCCGAGGGAGGGGATAGTTGTCTTTCGGGCAGGCCTTGTTGAGGTCAGTGAAGTCGACGCACATGCGCCACTTCTAGCTAAGGGGTGCCGCATTTCGTCGGTACCCGTCATACCCCCCGCTGACATGACCATGATTTGGCTGATTGTCAACTCGCCGGGAGGGGGTTGGTGCTCTTGCTCACGGTCGGTTTGCCGCTTGTCTCGCAAGTACGTTGCCAGGTGTCCCGAACGGATTAACTCCTCGATGTAGTCTCGGAGCTGCCTGCAGTTCTCGATGGAGTGGCCCTGCGACCTGTGGAAAGCGTAGTAGGGGCCCCGGGTATGCTTTGCCGCCTTATTCGAGACTGGGGGAGTTTGAATAACCTCTCGCCCTTAGCCTCCTCTAACTGTACCGTCTGGGAGACGTTGAGCAGGGTGTACTCCTGAAACTTCAGGGAGTAGGGCTTTAGCCGCTCAATCTTCTTTTTCTCCTCCCTGGTCCTTTTCTTCTGATGAGCTTGTTCTATCCAGGGCAGGTTGGTGTTCACCTCGGACTCAAGTTGGATCTCACGTTCAGTCCAGGCCTTTACCTCGGCCATGGTCTTAGGTTGCGCTAATGCAAAGGAGTGTAGCCACTCCTTGTGCCTATGACCCGACCTAAGGGCCATAATAACCCTCTCGTCCCAGTGCTTAGGGACCTCAAGGAAGGCGTTGTAGAAGCGGGTGACGTATCCTTTGAAGGATTCTTTGTCCCCGCTCTTTATGGTGAAGAGATGATCAACGGTCCGCTTTTGCCGTCTGTTCCCGACGAAATGACCGAGGAACTGGGTGGCGAGCTTATTGAAGGTAGAGATTGAGCGCGGCTCGAGTCCTCGGAACCGGTGTCACGCCCCGCTTCCCAGTGTACGGGCAGAGGGCGTGACTGGCCGCTACGTATTTACTCTGAAGTAAATACGCTAAGCGTATCTAAGCAATATAAATAAAAATGCACAAGAGACAAAAGATATAATTGAACAACAACTTTATTTATTCACATTCTTTTTACAATACATGGAAAAGTAAATACATGGGATAAAGCGATGCCAAAACAGTGGCATAACAGAAATGAAAAGTACTGAAATGAAATGTGTACAATGAATCTAAAGCTCTGGGTCGTAGGCTAGCTGATCCAAGTCCTCGCTGGTGGGCTCGATCTCCTGAGTGTCTAGATCACTTGTCAGCATTCCAAAGAAGAAAGAGAAGGAATGTCGTCAGCGAACAATCGCTCGGTAAGTCCCAAAGATAAGGGAGAAATAGAATAGGCAGAGAGAGAAAGTAGCTTTTAAAGTTTTCTTATATGGTTAACGCTGTTGTTTGTAGTTTGGTACAGAAGAATACCAGTGTATACGAGAGGAGTCTCTATATGCCAGAGACTAGAGGCAAATGGAAGTACAAGGCTCCGTTAGAATGCCCGGAACAACGGCGTTTGTATTCAGGTCAGGTGTCTTAAATTTTACAGTCTCGTGCCACTTCTAATACCTTCCATACCAATCTACCCCTTAAACCCCGCGATGTCTTGTTTGTATTGTTTGTATTGTAAATTGTATCGCAACTTGTATTGTCTTGTAATATAGATTGTATAATTGGATGACTTGCCGAAACCATTATATCAGCAAATGGATGTAACTGGAGAATCATGGATGTATGTAACTGGAGAATCATGTAAATGGAAGTATATTCATGGTTCGGTTCACTCAATACAGATTGATAGATTGGATATATGTATTCATGGATTCATATTGAATTTTCATATTGAATTGTAATTTGTACTTGAATCATATTCAAGTCAGATTATTTATAATGAGACTCAGTCTTAGTCAGAACAATTAGAAAAGAAATTGAAGTCCTGAATTAGGTATTGATGTTATCGGTAACCGTTGCACATGGGCGGCAAGATTTGTGTTTTTTTCAAAGACGATTACCGTGTTGATAACATCGTTTGTTAAGTTGTCTACCTTAAAATAGGCAAGCACCCACTTCTCCTGCTCCCTGAGGCTGAAGAGATTGGTCCCGCTTAAACCTATATTTACTAGGGTCCTTATTGTAATTTATAAAACTTGAGGGGTTTTATGTAAAAATAATTTTGTATAATTTATAAAATACACCTCAAGTATTTAATTATCGTCAAAGTTTTCATAGCTGTAGATTTTATATTTGTGACATTTCTAGTGAATAAAACTATTTTTTCATAATACATGGTACTTAATTGTAATATTGAACTTGTATGGAAATGCATAGTATTTTCATGTAAAATGATTCTTTTGATTTAGAAAAGTTGAAATATTTATATTATCACAAAAATAGATATTTTGATGATACACACACATATATATATTTATATAAAATAATTTTAATTTATTATTTATCTAAAAATCACATTTTCCTAAGATATTTGTATTTTAAATCTTCGAGACCGAATGCTCCTTCCGGAGGTCTGTAACTCGCACTACTAAGCCCGAGAATGTGCGATAATCCACACCATCCCAAACAGTTCCCCCAATGGGTTGCAGCGGCGCTTTGCAAAGATTTGTAAAAATACGTAATCTTATAGAAAACGGTTTTTATAAGTTAAAAGTAGCTTTGTGTAAAACGGTATTTCCCGAATCTATATTTCCAAAAAGGTATTGTGCTATGTTGCATATGAGCGTTGTGAAGAGGTAGGCCATTACCTCGTGATCTATCTAAAAGTATAGCAAGATTAATGATGTTTTAAAGTCGAAACTATACTACATGGTATTTTACTGAAAAAGTACGATAAAAATTGCAATAAGAAATATTTTGCTATGAAACTTATTCATGATATTTTGTTAATGATTAATAGTCAAGATGTAAGAGTTTAGTATGGTTGTATTTGAGGAAAGTTGATATTTTTAAAGAAAACCGAATCGGAAGTCGAATTAACTCCGCTTCCGTCGGGTTTTAGTTTTACAAATTTTTAGAATAGAATAGAGAATGGGGAGGAGGGACTTACTGGCTTAGAGTCAAGAGAAGAGGGAGAGGAAGACGTAGGAGGTGTCGTTACGTCGTTTCGTAGCTCCTAGAGTTGTCGTCGGAAAATTACCGGAGTTTCGCCCTTCGCTAACTTCACTTGTACACAAAATTCTATAGAGTTTTCATTAGAGTTTTGGACAGAATTGTGAGTGAGGGGGGGTGTGTTTAAGGGTTGTATTTATAGGTAAAACTAGGGTCAGGGTAGGTGAAAGGGTGTGAAAAAAATGTATTAAATTGTTTTAAAAATTGGATTTATTGAGATTTTAAAGGGCTCTGTTAATGTGCAGGATTTTTAAAGTATATAGGTGAGTTAAGAAGGCCAAAAGACAAAGGATTCATGTTGAAAACTCGGCGATCCGACTGAGTTCGGCCGGCGGCGGCGGCCGAGTCAGCCGAGTCACCGGCCGAGTCAGCCGAGTCACCGGCCGAGTCAGGGCGAGTCAGGCCGGGGTCGGCTGCCACGTGTCCCTCGTCGATTCCTCTACTCCCTAGGCCAGTTTGTTTTATATGTGAAGTGGGGTTTTTACGAGTTATGCACATGTAGACCCTTGGACTTCTAAAAATTTAAATGAAAACAATATTAAAAATAATGTGGGGGATGGGATTTGAACTCTGGTGCTTTGGTTCAGCAGTGCAAGGTCTTACCAATGAGCTACAAGCTCCTTCTTGCTATTAAAAAGAAAAACAAATTTATAACTTGTGCTCTGTCAAAAGTACCCCTTTCTGTATTTTTGAAAAAATTATATAGAAAGTTGTGCAGAAAGTTTAGGATTGTTACAACTAGTCTCGCCCAGATCTGATGAGAGTGGCGGGGAAAGCGCGGTATTGTACGGTCTCGGAACAGTCCTGAAAACTCATCCCGGCTGTGAACGCGTCCAAATGGTCCTTCGGGTCGGACTTCCCGTCGAAGAGTGAGACCTTCGGGGGCTTGTTCCTGGAGGAGACGTGGACGGCGAGTAATTTTTTGGTGAAGGGCTTCGTGAGCGAGTCGGCGGCATATTGAGCCCCGTCGCTTGAAGGACGATTTCCCGATGCATGCCTTCGATCTTCTTTTCTAGGGCGTCGAGTCGGCCATGGTATCCCGACGATTCGGCATACTATGATTTTTTGCCTCTGCTGCCGGAGACCTGCGCCTGGCCACGGCCCCGGTTCCGTTCGATGAGGTTCCTTAGGTCCCCTGGCGAGGTCGTCTTCGAGCTACCGTGGTGAGTCCTATCCGCATGCCCCCGTCGAGAGAGGGGGTGCCGGGCATGCCTGGGTGCAGGCGAGCTGACCGACACCTCTTCGGGAGGGATAGGGGCGCGATGGGCCTCTGTGCGAGATGCTCTGGCATGAGACCTCAGTGTTAAGCTGGGCGGCGCCCACCGGGTCATTGAATATATTGGCCCAGGGAATCTGTGGCCGCCGGAGACAGCGAGGCGGTGTTCGTTCATGCCAACGCGGGCAGAGTCTTCTCTCCCTCTGTAGGGGTCCCGGTCCCGAGGTGGGGGAGCGGCGACCTGGGGGCTTCCCAGGCCGTTTGGACATAGACGAGTGCATCCACGACGGACGCGAGCCGATCTATTCGAGCGGATTGGGCGTGAATGGCGTTTAGGGGAGGAGATTAATCCGCGCCTCCATTGTAGGGAAGGCGGCGGCTAGCGCTTGGATCACTCGCCATGAAGTTGAGATCGGAAGGTGAACTTTCGTTGAGTGGAACTAAGTTCCCACAGACGGTGCCAACTGATGGATCTCTGGATCTCCTTCAGATTTTACCTTCCGTTGATCTGCAGCGTGTTAGTTATATGTATGCCCTAGAGGCCATTACTGTACATTGGATGTATATTGTAGTGGATGCTGGGACATATATAGGAATGACTTTCTTGCTCGACATGATAGTACGCTATCTGGTTGCTCATTATCTTAACATGTATACTTTCTGTCTCTCTGATTACATGTTGATAAAGCCCTTAGGATGTGTACTCGACTTCCAGGACTATGATGAAGATCATACTAGTGGGGCCTGGGTAGTCATTGAGTACATCCTTCATTGTTCCTAGTCGTGGGAATATCGAGACGGGGCATCGATATTCCAGAGTAGACTAGCGCATATCTTCTCGACCCATGCGATGGGCGATGGATGATCCCATATCCATTGGTGTTTGACATCGAAGATGGTATGCGGGTGCTCAGTGGAGACTGGGTACACTGAACGGACTCGCCGAGAACTCCCAGATGGTATTATACCTCACGTCAGATGGCAGTTCTCTGGTGACACTGGTACAGCTTAGTCTGTTGACCCGAGATCGTCATAGAGTCTTGTGTGTCTCCCACTGTGCTTTGATTTCCACCCTACCACGGCTCTACTGAGTTGTGCAAACAGGTGGTTTTTGGGTACAGTCCCGATTCACATGGAGGCAATGAGCGATAGGAGGGGATTCGTCTCTCCCGTATTGGGGGTTGATGTTGTGCTATGCTCGACTGGCCATAACAGGAAATCCCTGGCCAGGGTTGCAGTGATATACTGGTAAGAGTTATCAGTAGTTTCACGAATGTTATGGACCTCAAGTCGGCATGACTTATCGAGCTACTAGGGTCTGACGTTTACCACCCCTAGGTGAGATATGCGACATATCAGACGAACAGACCGGACTGTACGGTAAGTGTTACTGGTTGGATTCACAGGAGTGTGAGCGGGCTTGCTCGTCGATCTTCTGATCGCTCAATACCCGGGTGGCCGTTACGTTTAGCAGACCGCTTGCGGCTTGTGGGTGTTTGATATGATCATCATCTGCTGCCGGCGTATTGACGAGTCTTTAGAGTCCTACACAGAGGTTTCCTGGCTCAAGCGAAACGAAATAGGAGCGCATATGAGATATGTGCGGGACCGAGAATAATGCGTGTATGTGATACCGTATTCCATTCTCGCGATGATTGTATCGATTGGTTATATGCGATGTAACCTAGTTATCGAATCAAGGATTGATTCGATAAGCCGATACATATGATACTAGTCGGTTATATCCGATATGACCGGATCGTTAAATCAAGTGTTGATTTAATGATTTAGTTCATATTTATATATTTGATATATTACTTTGCGTTAACTAGTATTGGTTCACTTTAGAATTGGATTTCTCACTCAAAAACATCAATCACCATTGATGAAGAGAGTTTTCTTCTTGTGAGGAAGAAGAAGAAGATGAAGATAATGTTATGATAAGTCTTAAATAATTAGATAAATAATTCAATACTTATCATACTTTCAACTATAGTTAAGTGTAGAGAATTAACATGGGTTAGTTAAATGGTTAGGGTTAAGCAAAACAACAAAAGAATGACTTAGTCAAAGTTTCAAGAAACTTCAACTAAAAACAAAACATACAACCATTCATTTATCTTTTTCCTTTTCCAAAATGAATAAATAAGAAAAAGATAAATGAATAAATAATCAAAACCCTAATCATTAACTTAAACCATGGTTTGATTCTTTACACTTAACCAAGTAAGCATGTATCATCAAACATGATACAAACATGTGCACAAAACTATATCGCATATACAATGTGTACAATTCAAGTGAGAAAATCCTTTTAAAGTGAACCAATACTAGTTAACGCAAAGTAATATATCAAATATATAAATATGCACTAAATCATTAAATCAACACTTGATTTAACGATCCGGTCATATCGGATATAACCGACTAGTATCATATGTATCGGCTTATCGAATCAATCCTTGATTCGATAACTAGGTTACATCGCATATAACCAATCGATACAATCATCGCGAGAATGGAATACGGTATCACATACACGCATTATTCTCGGTCCCGCACATATCTCATATGCGCTCCTATTTCGTTTCGCTTGAGCCAGGAAACCTCTGTGTAGGACTCTAAAGACTCGTCAATACGCCG
The DNA here is from genome assembly GCA_030015575.1 of Agapanthus africanus. NCBI lineage: Eukaryota > Viridiplantae > Streptophyta > Magnoliopsida > Asparagales > Amaryllidaceae > Agapanthus > Agapanthus africanus. The sequence continues at coordinate 191,278,657 of CM057348.1, forward strand.
GCAGCAGATGATGATCATATCAAACACCCACAAGCCGCAAGCGGTCTGCTAAACGTAACGGACACCCGGGTATTGAGCGATCAGAAGATCGACGAGCAAGCCCGCTCACACTCCTGTGAATCCAACCAGTAACACTTACCGTACAGTCCGGTCTGTTCGTCTGATATGTCGCATATCTCGCCTAGGGGTGGTAAACGTCAGACCCCAGTAGCTCGATAAGTTATGCCGACTTGAGGTCCATAACATTCATGAAACTACTGATAACTCTTACCAGTATATCACTGCAACCCTGGCCAGGGATTTCCTGTTATTGCCAGTCGAGCATAGCACAACATCAACCCCCAATACCGGGAGAGACGAATCCCCTCCTATCGCTCATTGCCTCCATGTGAATCGGGACTGTACCCAAAAACCACCTGTTTGCACAACTCAGTAGAGCCGTGGTAGGGTGGAAATCAAAGCACAGTGGGAGACACACAAGACTCTATGACGATCTCGGGTCAACAGACTAAGCTGTACCAGTGTCACCAGAGAACTGCCATCTGACGTGAGGTATAATACCATCTGGGAGTTCTCGGCGAGTCCGTTCAGTGTACCCAGTCTCCACTGAGCACCCGCATACCATCTTCGATGTCAAACACCAATGGATATGGGATCATCCATCGCCCATCGCATGGGTCGAGAAGATATGCGCTAGTCTACTCTGGAATATCGATGCCCCGTCTCGATATTCCCACGACTAGGAACAATGAAGGATGTACTCACTGACTACCCAGGCCCCACTAGTATGATCTTCATCATAGTCCTGGAAGTCGAGTACACATCCTAAGGGCTTTATCAACATGTAATCAGAGAGACAGAAAGTATACATGTTAAGATAAAGAGCAACCAGATAGCGTACTATCATGTCGAGCAAGAAAGTCATTCCTATATATGTCCCAGCATCCACTACAATATACATCCAATGTACAGTAATGGCCTCTAGGGCATACATATAACTAACAATCTCCCACTTGCACTAGGGCCATCTGTAGCAGTGGTTGCAGTATCACATACTTAACCATCCCCTAAAAGTCTCTCTTTGGGAAAAAGGCCTTCGTGAGTGGATCCGCCGTGTTGTCCTCTGAGTCTACTCTCCTAACCTCGATCACCCTGGAGATCAACTATCTCCATGATCTGGTGATGCTGCCTCAGAATATGTCTGGGTCACTGATGGGACCAGGGTTCCAGGGCCAAAGCCACACTTCCATTGTCATACAATGGCAGGAACCTAGTTCATCTTATGAACCAATATACACCCAAACTGCCTCTTTGGTAGTATCTTTAATAGCGATGTTACCAGCCTATATCGTCTAGTTTGTCACGGTATCTAGCTTGGAAATCTTCCAACATACCGTCCCTTTACTGAGGGTAAAGACAATGCTTGTGACTGACATTCAGTCGTCTTTATCACCCTGGAACACTTCCAGTGATTCTCCCCAGGATTGATTGATACAATCTCACTATACCTGGTGAGAACCCTAATATCCCTTTAGATCTATCTCATAGGTCCAAATCTCAGGATTTAGGAGGTATCATCTTTATCCTATTTGGAGAATCCTAGTGATAATAGGAGATTGACCGATCGTAGTATAGGAAACTCTTTTCCTATCAAGAGTATGTTGTCTACGTACAATACGAAGATGACCACCTTACTCTCTACTACCCTTTTGTAAATACAAGGTTCGTCTACCATTTTGATGAAGTCAAACACTTTGACTATCACATCAAAATAGACGTTCCAACTCCGCGATGCCTGCTTCATTATGTAAAGCAACCTGCACACGTTTCCGCTGCTCCCACTGTTTACGAAGCCCTCTGGCTGTGTTCTTATAGACGTTCTCTTCTAAATCAGTATTTAGAAAAACAGTCATGGCACCCAACCGCCAGATATCGTAGTCATGGTATGTAGCCGTGGTAAGTAGGATCTGGATAGACTTAAGCATAACTACTCAAAAAAGGTTTCATCATTATCCACGCCTGGTCGATGACGAAAACCTTTAACAAGTCTAGCTTTGAAAGTCTCAACTTTTCCATCTACACCAAGTAATCTTCTCAAGATATACTTGCTCCTGATGGGGATTTAACCCTTCAGATATAGCAACCAAAGTCCATACTTTGTTGGTGTATAAGGATTCCATCTCAGATCACTAAGCATCCAGCCATTCTTACAGAGTCCCTACTCTCGATGGCCTGCTCGAAACTAGTTGGGTCATCATCTCATGATGCAATCCTTGCTCCCACTGTCATCGAGAAACCGAGGTATCTCTCAGGCAGGCGAGGAACCCTACCAGATCGGCGGAGAGGCTGAGGTTCGTTGGAATCTACTGAATCCTTTGGTTGTATCAAATCATCTGCTGTAGTTTGTATAGCTGGAACCTTTCCAGTTCTACATTATAGACCTTGCCTCGAGCTTGTCCGGAATTTTCTTTTCAGACATAGGCTGGACAACCCCAAATCTCAACTAACTTGAGAGATGGGCTCTTCCCTTATCATATCAAATATGAAGTGGTAGGCAACTGATTTGATTGGAACCCTATTCAATAGGTATGCAACTTCATAAGTGCATAACCCCCAAAAGGAAATAGGTAACTCAGTAGTACTCATCATAGAGCACACCTTATCATATAGGGTGTGATTGCTCCGCCCTGATATACCATCGTGCTATGGTGTATACAGAGGAGTAATGCCGAGAGAGAATCTCATTCTCCTTTAGAATAATCCAGGATTTTCGTGCTCAAGTATTCTCCTCCCTGATCTCATCATAGGACATAATACTTATACCCGGTTATTGGTTCTCTACTTCTAACTTATATTCTGTGAATACCTCAAAACGTTCGGACTTATGTTTCAACAGGAACATATGACTGAATCTTGAGAGATTATCAGAGAATATAATGAAGTATAAAGAACCAATCCTGGCATGTGTAGTCAGGAGACCTTATATACATCATCATGTATCAGTCCCAAGAGTTTACCAACTCTTCCTCTGTTTCCAGTAAACAGAGCTGGTGTCATTATATCTTTGTGACATGACTGGCAAGTTTCACAAGATGTAAATTCAAACTGATTTAAATATGCATCTAAAATGTAACATCAGCCAGTCGGGTCGCATTGATATGACCTAGTCTACAATGCCTCAAGAATGATTCGTTCATTTCTGAACTTTTCCTCTTGCGTGTGTTCTGTACACTAGGAACTGTAGTTTGATTTAGAACGTCAATGCTTTTAGATAACGTGCCTGAACCGATCAACTTTTGATATAGGAAATGTTCAAAACATTATCCATCAATACAAAATTATATCCTTTCTTTACTAATAAAGAGACTGATATGATTTTGTATATCAGGTTCGGTATCTAATAACATTCGTTCAGAATCAATGTATTCGTAATACAGGATGACAGTGACCAACAGACTTGGCTGCAACACTTGCCCCATTTTCTGTCTCATGAAACTTATCACCCGTTCTCATTTTTTCTACCATTTTGTAGCCCTATGTAACAGCTTACATATCTGGGATCCTGATCCGGTATCATATACCCAGGATGCAGAGGATACTGAGAAACAGTTCTTTGTAATGAACACACCCGAAGGAGATGCATCATATGCACTTTCTTCGTTTGGGCGGCATAGGAATTCTGGTATTCCCCAATTTCCTGCTCTGTCTTATAACAATTATAAGTTGGAGCGGGACCAACGTTCCCCAGCTCAGTATAATAAGCGGGTTCGGTCAATACATCCGTATTATTATCTTGATTAAGGCGTGATATGGTCGCTACCTGGAGAGAGATAGAAGAAAACACTCTGCGTGCGCTCTTGCAAGATTAGATTGGTTATGTATTTTATCTAATCAGGATGGCTCCCACTATTTTTATCAAATCTTCCTTCAAACCCTAAAAGGAAAGACTAGCCGGGATTAATTACACTCTACAAGTTCGCCAATCTTTCAGCCAGGCCAGTGTCGGTACTTTGAGGGAGGTTCCCCGTGCTTTCGCACGGACCTAATTACAGAAAACCTCGTTTTCCCAGAGGCGTAACCCCGTTGACACCTTTCTAGACACCTACTTGATCGGCTAACTGCAAAGTGCAAAACTCTCCCAGGAGTAACAATTACTCGCAGTGGGTATCGGGATCCAACTATCATATAGAAGGTATGCAATCTCATTGCAAATTTCAACACTTGAAACTCCCGATAAAGGTTTTTACCCCTAGCACCTATGACCTTGGCTAAGGTCAACAAATCATAGGTACTAGTCAAGTTCTACCCATCATTTCGTGATTAATTAGACCCACCCACATGACCCTTGGCTAAGGTCAACAAAGCCATATGACTGTCCTAACTAATCGCATCATATGCAGTGTAGGAAGACATCACTTAGCTACCGTACACTGTGCCTTGACTATGGTCAACAAACACAGCACGAATACTAAGTACTCTACTTCCTAAAATGACGGAGGGTTGCGAATGGTTTTTGTGAAAACCTTTAACGCTTTGAACTTGATCTCGTTGTGGAATCAAACGGTTTTTAAATGGAATGCTTTTCGAAGCTTTTCTAGTTTTGCTAAAGGGGTCACTCCCGGTGAAGGGATCGTCGGCCCTTTCCTCGTCGAATGAGGTGCGGGATATATCATATATATCACTGTGCAAAGCGAAAACTATAGAAGCGATCAAATAACAAACCGAGTGTGTAGCATCTGCCAGTTATTGCTAAAGGAGTCACTCCCGGTGAAGGGATCTCGGTCCTTTCCCTATCGAATAAGGTGCAGGATGTTCTACAAGGAACACCGCGATGCAAAGCAAGAACTGTAGCTACCTGTTTTAATTTGAAATTCGATTCCACAACATCAATTAGGTTTATTTTCTTTCATCAATCTCATTAATGAATATCCCATCATTAAGGTCTACCTAAACATCACAGATAAATATAACGTACGCTTATGCCATCCGCATTCGCCTCGATGTCCCGTCGGCACCGTTAGGTTAGGTAACTAACGGCAGAGCGGGGCAGGGCTAGCGCGGGTGTAAAACATAAGCAACGTTTATATAATATATCATATATACTATATATAATATCTGTCACAGAACATCACATGATCACATCACAGATAAATCACAGCAGAAGAAACATATGAAATATTGGATATACTAGGACGTCCGTGTTTTCAATACGAGCCAGTATAAAACACGGATTCCACGGTCGTGATGAATAGCCAACCCCACACCCCTAGACCCCTACGAGAGCGGCAAGCAACCCTACCAATTCTAGGGTTAGGAGACCCGAACTCGACTCCTCGAGTTGGTCTCCCACTGGACCCTAGAACCCGGTTACTTGTGCTCCCCTCCTTGGGTCTATCCTAATGCGGAAAAGTAAATAATATACAACGGGTGACGACTTCCGCAACCTGGAAGTGCACCAATAAAAGAATATTACATACAAGTTTTTACATGAATGAAAATGAAAAACACTCATCTCACATAAAAACCCCCGGCTATTCAAACACGACGATCCAATATAACATATCCAGCAACACATAACATCACATGTCATCAACGTAAGTAAATATGCGCATCCCAATTGTCGTTGACATATAGCAACGAAACCGGCGATATCACATATTACACTTACGGTCACAGAAAAGAAAGTGTAAAACTACAACAGTTGGAATCCGCAACCACCTCAGATATCGCATGCCTGACCAAATGAATTACTTAGACATCGCATGCCTAACAATTATAAACCCCGCATTTTAGTCTCATTATCGAAAACTCTTTTCAATATCAAGTCGGGCAATTCAACAGGATTCCCGACATTCTGATCGAATGCTCGTCGCAAACTTCAGTAGACGGCCGCACCCCTAACGCCGTCGACAAAGTGCACCAAGGCGGAACACCGCTACCGCGAGCACCCGAACGGATGCTTTCGGCGACGGGGTTCTCCTACAGTCACTTGGTCGGGGCTATGGAGTGAGGCTGTCTATCAAGTTTACCCGGCGAGTATCCGCGTACACTACGTGATTGCGACGGACTTTTGATCACATCAAAATTCCGTGGCAACCGATCAAGTGAGACTAAACTGCTATGTTTATAATATTCATTCCGTTATCTCATAACTATTTGTGAATTCCAATTATTGTATCACATTCCGGATAAATAGAAAATGCTAAACTTTTCGATCGAACAATCGAACACCCAAGTTTTCCCGATACAGCTCAACACATGAAATAAGTCTAACAACATTCAGTTCGTGCCTCAGTACCAACGGTCCAGCCGTAGAAGGGTCAAGCCAATGCCTCACATATGGCACGCCGTACTGCCCCAAACCCGAAGGTTCAAAGGGCAGTTCAAGACGGTCATATAATCGAGTTAAGGTTTGTTGTCTTCTAGAGGGTCCATCGCGTTACTTGCACTACTTAGAACGTCGTTAAACTACGGAAAAATCCAACAATTGGAAATTTCCCGGCAGGGGAAAAAGTGGGTATTTATATCCGGTCGAACTTTTTAACATATTCTAAAATTACCCGGAAAGCCACACCGACAAAATTAGACAGTCCGATCGAATATACAGAGTTCCCAATACAAGCCAGAAAATAAAACTCTGGAATAAATATTAAAATAATCCCAGGAAACCCAGCACTACTTACTAAGAGTTACTGTGCAAATGTCGATGCACAAAACGACAAACTAGCCGCGGAACCGCCGCATGAGCATGCTCATGCCGCGGATCCACGGTGACTTTAAGGAATCGGTACACCGAATTTTGCAGTAACCCTTACATTTTCCTTCTGAATTTTCTGGATATTTTTAATTTCGAAAAATCCACATTTTACAGAAAAGTCCAGAGAGCAATTTTCAAAGTCGGGTTTTGGGTCGATCGGACTTCTAACTCCGTCGGGACTTCGCCTAAGGCTCTAGCTAGGCTCTGATACCACTGTAGGGTTCCTAGGCACCCTAATGAGGTCTCACAAGGCATCAACCATGCCAATTTCAAAAATTCTAGGTGCCGAGAAACCCGACTACGGATCGTTTGCTAGAAATCTAGGCAAAAAACAATCTAGTTAACAACTTAACTAAAGGGTTATCGGAAATACAACCTTTGTAGATCCGGTTCTCCACCTCCATAGCTCCGCAATGAAGTCTCCTCGCTTTCCATAACAAGTCCCGGGCTCTAGCGTCGGCTTCATCGGAGAATGGACGGGCTAGGTCATCGATGTCCATGCCGAAGATGATCTACGTCGAGGCATCGCTAAATCAAGCTCCGACTTCACCAAGTCAAGAAACTTGTGAAGAAAACACACTCTACTACTTGGCAAGAGGTAGAGGATGAAGAAATAGGTGTTGGGTTCACTTTAGAATTGGATTTCTCACTCAAAAACATCAATCACCATTGATGAAGAGAGCTTTCTTCTTGTGAGGAAGAAGAAGAAGATGAAGATAATGTTATGATAAGTCTTAAATAATTAGATAAATAATTCAATACTTATCATAACATTATCTTCATCTTCTTCTTCTTCCTCACAAGAAGAAAGCTCTCTTCATCAATGGTGATTGATGTTTTTGAGTGAGAAATCCAATTCTAAAGTGAACCCAACACCTATTTCTTCATCCTCTACCTCTTGCCAAGTAGTAGAGTGTGTTTTCTTCACAAGTTTCTTGACTTGGTGAAGTCGGAGCTTGATTTAGCGATGCCTCGACGTAGATCATCTTCGGCATGGACATCGATGACCTAGCCCGTCCATTCTCCGATGAAGCCGACGCTAGAGCCCGGGACTTGTTATGGAAAGCGAGGAGACTTCATTGCGGAGCTATGGAGGTGGAGAACCGGATCTACAAAGGTTGTATTTCCGATAACCCTTTAGTTAAGTTGTTAACTAGATTGTTTTTCGCCTAGATTTCTAGCAAATGATCCGTAGTCGGGTTTCTCGGCACCTAGAATTTTTGAAATTGGCATGGTTGATACCTTGTGAGACCTCATTAGGGTGCCTAGGAACCCTACACAGCGAGCACTGATGGATGGATGAGATTGAGTTGGAGGGTTGCCTCCTAAAGTGTATGGATCTCAATGGGTTTTATGTGGTTGAGGCCGAGCTACCTGCAAGGAAGTCCCGGGATGGTTGTGCCATCGAGGACCCTCCAACGATCAAGTTAGACGGGGTATTTTGGCAGAGTAATGGCCTATTGGGATAAAATTGGCTTACCTGAGTCGTCTGAGAGAAATATAGTGGCAGCCATGGGCAGGCGTGCTCGAGATTCACGCCGGCCGTTACGCCGTTGGCGTGATAGGCGGGATTCCCCATTAATGAAGAGATATGCTCGTTAATGGGGGATCATGATGCCCTGGAACGCGGGATCATGGGCAGCGGATATCTCGCATCTGGCGAGATTCACGGAGCCGTGGCGGAAGCGCCTGTGATCGGTGCTGTGGGTCGGTCGGTGAGACCGAGGAAGCTAAGCTCGGCGGGAGGCTCGGGAATGAGCGGGAGGCCGAGGCATCTTGGATATGCGATAGCTTGGAAGCGAGCTGGAGGGTTGAGGGAACTCAGCGTGCGGGAGGGCTCCGAGGCGAGCCGATGGTCATTTGTAAGGTGATTGTAGGGGTGGTCTGGAAGGTCACCGAAGGTCGGGAACATTCTCGGGTTGAAAGCCCGGGGTATGCTCCCAACGTACCGACCTTGATCCTTTCTCGTAATCCCTGGGACACGTCATCTGCCATGTGTCATGGTGTGGGGAAACACCGGCATCTAGCTTCATCACGAAGTCATTTTAAAACTCTTTATTAATGCACCAAAACTCCGAAGTTATCATGAGGACTGAGAGGTATTGATGCAAGACGGGAACGATAGGGCTGCTAGGTGTATGCATATGCATGCAGATGCAAAATGATCAAATCAAGCAAACGATGCAATTTATAACAAAATACTATACAATGAAATTCAAACAAATTTGAGATACCAACAACACATGCAAAAGGGATCCAAGATCAATAGTCAAGATAAAAAAAATAAAATAAAAACGTAGACCAAATATCTACAATTTAAGCTTCCAATTTAAGGCAATCGATTTTATGATGATATAAGGTTAATCCTCAAAATTAATTAACTAAACGCTTCTCATAAAAATCATAATTATTATACCTTGGAAAATAAAGAATTTCAAATTAAGGGTTTTCCTCACACATTTTAATTATGTGAAATATTCTCATTATATAGAAAAATTATTACAATGCATTGTTACAAATTTGGTAGTAGAAATATGTTAGTGTAATATGCTTTAGAGGCCATTATTGTATAGTACTAGTTTGTATATTACATTTTGGAAGCTTGGGATATATACACGGATTTATGACAGTCTTGCTTGATATAGTAGTAAGCTATTTGGTTTGTATCTATCTTAATATGTGTATATGTTTCTTTTAACGTATCGCTAATACATATTGATAGAGCCCTTAGGATCTTTGCTTGACTACCAGTATTGTGATGGCTGTCACACTAGTGGAGGCTGGGTAGTCTACAAGAACATCCTTACACAGGTCCCTAGTCGCAGGATTATTGAGACAGGGCATCGATACTCCAGAGTAGACTAGTGTATACGCTTCTCATCCCAGCAGGGGAGATGGTCTGTCCCACAGCCATCAATACGTCGTACTGGAGATAGTATGCAAGTGCTCATTGGGTTATGAGTTACACTGGACGGACTCATAGAGAACTGCTGGTTGGTAATATACCTATCGTCAGGTACAGTTCCCAGGAGACATGAGTACAGCTTAGTCCGTCGACTTGACACCGCTACTTCGCCTTAAGTGTGTTCCCACTGTTCTTATATTACTACCCTACCACGACTCTGCTGAGTCGTGCAAACAGGTAGTAGTTTGGTGCAGTTCCGAATCACTTGGAGGCAGTGACAGTTAGATAGGATTCGTCTCTCCCGGTATTGGGGGTTGATATCGCGCTGTGTTCGGAAAACCATTATACAAAGTCCCTGGCCAGAGCAAGCGAGATTTGCTGGTAAGGATTCCAGTATTTTCTCAGGGGGTTTTTGGCTGCACTCCGACATGACTTATTGCGCTATTAGGGGTCTGACGGTTGCCGCCCCCTAGGCCCGATATGCGATACTCTTAGATGAACAGACCAGACTGTACGGAGATTGCCACAGACAGGCTCAGTAGGGGTACGGATGAGTTTGCTCGTCGACCTTCTTATCGACAGATACCTGTGTAGCCGTTACGTACAGCTAGTACCGCTGATGCGCTTGTGGTTAAACCACTGCCAGCATACTGCCGAGTCTTTAGAGTCCCACACAGAGGGTTTCCCAGTTTCGGGCGAAACGTGTAAATGTCTATTTCCCCCAATCAGAGCAAAGCTCTGTTTGAATTTCAAATTCAAAAGGTGAAGCAACGCTTCAGATCTCTTGCGCTGCGCGCAGAGCGCCACGTGTCAACAGTAGACACGCCAGCGTAAGGGACGCTGCGCCTAAGGCAGCGCACCCCAATCAGAGCAAGGCTCTGTTTTAAAATTCAAATTTTAAATAAAGGAAGCAACACTTCAGATAATTTGCGCTCTGCGCTGCGCGCCACGTGTCAAACAGTGGTGCGCTAACGCAGTTGCGCTGCGCTCTATGCTGCGCGACACGTGTCAAGCGCAGGCGCGCTAGCGCTCTGCGCTGTGCGACACGTGTCAAAAGCAATTGCGCTTGCGCCAACTGCGCCAGCGCTAAAATTTAAATAATAAATTATTTAATTAATCAGAATTAAAATTCTAGAAGGATCTTTCCAATCTTATTAAAATAAGAAGATTATCTTCTGTAAAACAGAGGCCTTAGGATCAAAGATCCAACGGTGGGGAAATATCCCCAGATCAATCAGAGAAAGATCTCTAGAACTAACTCAACAAACCAATTGGCCCTATATAAAGGCCCCTAGACTCCAAGTCTTAGATATACACACATAAAGAAAAGGGAGAACTCTGAAAAATTTGAAAGGCAAACCTTTGAAGAAAGAAGATCATCTTCTTCATCTTTGAAGGTAAAGAATTTGATTCTTGAAGAACAAAGATGAAAATACCTCATTAAAAAAGAAGAATCTCTTCTAAAAAGATCAAAGATCTAAGAACAAGATCAAGATCTTCAATAAAAAGAAAAAGATCAGAAAGATGTAATCACAAAAAATTTAAAGAAGTGTTACTTCACAGATCATTCGATCTATATAAAGGCATAGCCTTTTGATGAACCATTGGTTCTTGAATCTTGAGGTAGAATCTCTTTAGAACAAGAAAAACTCTTTTCTTTGATCTAAATCTGATCAAGATGCGCTCTGCGCTATTATACAGTGCCTTGCACTTTTGAAATGAGCTTTTGCGCTATTGGACTGGCGCAAGTCGAGAGCGTCACGTGTCAATCACAGAACAATTTGCGCCTTGGGCTCCTAAAAACAGAGCACTGTGCTCTTGGACCGGCGCAAGTCACCAGAGCACGCCACGTGTCAGCAGCACACTGCGCTAACTAACTTGCGCTCAGCAGAGTGTAACACGTGTCACCTCCACATGTGCTGGCGCCTTGCGCTCCTTAATTGGCGCAAAGCGCCTGACAGGCCACGTGGCGCACTGTCAGACCACTAAATGCTGTGCATTATTTAAAAAGGGCAGAGCCCAAGCAAAGGCCTAACAGGCTAAATATAAATGCTATGCATTTAATTAGAAAGCCCAATGCTATGCATTGTTTAAAAAGGGCAGAGCCCAAGTAAAGGCCTAGCAGGCCAAATATAAATAAAATGAACTGAGCACGACAGCTCTTCCAATCAATTTATACCCGGTTCGAGGGTACATCTCTTTACTCCTCTGGCATCTGTCGTTGTAATCCCTCAACGTCGTCAGAGAGGTGACGGGTCCCGACAACCACACATTGCTACGGACTGTGGGGTCCTTAAACTCATGGACTATGATGTCCTTAACCTCGACCGTGATGTCTTAAAACTAATACCGGACTATGATGTCCTTAACCTCGACCGTGATGTCTTAAAACTAACACCGGACTGTGAGGTCATTAAACTCACGAACTATGATGTCCTTAACCTTGACCGCAACGTCTTAAAACTAACACTGGACCGTAATGTCCTTAAACTACCTATCGACCGCAATGTCATTAAACTAAACAATAGAGCCCACAATTGCTCTCTTGTCGGATCTAAACGATCCCGTTAAGTCGATCTTAGTCTAAAATTAGGCTAACGTGTCCTTAACAAACGTTTAAGTTGATCTTAGCCTCAAATAAGGCTAACGTATCCTTAAACACACACCCCCAAACCCAAATCTAAGAAAGATATGGATTTAGACTAATCCACGTCCTACGGGCGACAACACCAATTAGTCTCCGTATACAATCCACGGGCAACCGAACACAAAACAAACACACACGACACGAAGTGACCATATGGAGAAGGAGAAAGTGGTTACCGCGATGCGGTAGCGTAATTAACTGCAGGGGCTTGTGCCTGCAGGGAAGAGCGTCCCCACAATCAAAAACTCTTCAAGCGAGGGGGAATCTGACGAAGTCTGCTACATCGGACGCATCCGTTTAAACCTTCAATACATTGTGCCATAAGTCAACTTAGCATCTTCGGAGAGGTGGACGGATAGCACCAATTAGCATCTGCCCCGAATCTCAGGCTAGACGTCTGTCTTGCGTGTCTTTCGGAGGGGAACAAATTCTGGCACGCCCGGTGGGACCTTTTCCTCTTTCCACTCCACACTTCGTGTGTCGTATTCGCGAACGAATCACGGTTTGTTAATGGTTGCCCTTGGGTTTCGAGTTACTAAGATTTGGTCTCTTGCTTGGCGTAGAAAGCAAACAGCAATGGCATTCACCTGCTCGAAGTGCTCCAACTGCAGCTGCAACCCACGCTCCGCCTCACCCGGAGGTGTAGCCTATGGACCTCAAGCGGCGTCCCTGTTCACGTTGCCGATAGAACAAGTCACCCAGGCTACTACTGGACTGTTTTTCGGGACCATGCTCCCGCCAATGAGCTTCACTACTCCAGTGCCCGTACCAGAAGCTCCTAAGAAGTCGATCTTCGATCGACTTACAGCTGCTGCGACCCCTCTCAACGGGTCGCCCAACACCAATGCCTCGGTCTTCTCCAGACTGGGCCAAAACTCCTGCAGGCCCACGATGAAGCTTGCAACCAAACCTGCTCCTGAAGTCGTCAAAGCGACTTCTCCTGCCAATGGGTCAGTCTTTACAAGACTGACCGTCCTAACTCCCACTCCCGCTCCTGCTGCTCAAAAGACATCAGTCTTTGACATGCCGACACCGGCAGCGACCCCTCATCTGGACAGGGGGAAAGACAATGCCATCCCCGTCACCGAGCCAACTCCATCAGCTCGACATGCTCAACATCGCCACTGGCGCCGAGTGAGAAAGTCTGGAGGCAACTCCCCTTTTGGGCTAACTCCACCAGCCACGACGGCGGAAATTAATACTGCTGTCCCAACTGGGAACAGCTTTGAGCTGTTGAATAAGGTGCGTAGAAATTCTCCTACCGCTGTACTGAAGAGGTCTCCTCCTCCACTGGAGAAGATTACGGAAGCAAAACCAGAACAGCCCCAATCCCTTCAACGGCTGTCCTCCAAGATCTATAAAGTCTGGCGGCAGGCCCGAGACTCGGTGCTCGATCCAAATTTCTCCCGCCAACATAAGAAGCTGAAGGTCCAACAGGAAGTAAGCCATCCTGTCCAGCCGTGAAAACCTGTCTGGGTGCCCACTGCGACAGCCCCCTCAACTTCTATCGCTCCTAAGAAAAGAAGGCCGGAGAAGATCCCCGTGCCGGCGACAAAACTCAAAAGCACTGAACCCAAACGCCCTAAGTTTGGGGGCATGGTCGTCCATACCATTTACATGGCATCTGGGAAGGAAGATAGCTGCGCTTCTATGGGCCACCGACCGCTCACCCGATCTGTCACAAGAGACAGGAACAACAGCAGAAGAAGCTCCAGGAGATGCTAACTGCGATGGTCGCACTCACCGGGCCAAAGGAAAGCCCGAAGGCGTCATCAGAGCAGCGTCGCGAACACGAAACCGATGCGGAGTTCCTTCGTAGAATGCTTGAAAAGAAGGACAAGGAGGCTGCGGAACAAACGACCAACATAAAGCAAATGGCTCTTCTGTTCCAAGACATAGTGGGCATGATGATACAGCCGGATCCTCCAGCCGAAGAGCCTCCGATTATCCTCGAAGACGACAGAGGAGAAACGTCGAACCCTCCTCCGGCTCTTTCAGCAGCCAAGGAGGAAACAATCTCTAAGGCCGCCCTGGATGATTATATTACTCAACAAATACGAGTTCACCAGGCAAATGAAGCGGCCGTCCAAGTTGTCAAAACGGGACGACCATATCCGAGCAGGTATGATCAGATCAAGTACCCGCCGGGCTATACGATCCCGAAGTTCCATGTCTACAAGGGGATGGGCAATCCCCATCAACATGTCGCCCAGTTCAGGGCTCTTTGTGGTAACACCGGTGGCGATGATAGGCTCTTGCTTCGCCAATTCGTCGGCAGCTTATTGGAGACGGCATTTGAGTGGTACTCCGAGCTTCCGAACGACTCCGTCAAAACTTCCGCAGAGATGGAGTTGCTATTCACTCAGCGATTCGCGAGCGTCAGTGAACGCACCCCGATAACGACATTAATTAATGCAAGGGTGAAGCCGGGCGAAACTTGGGTCTAATATGCAATCCGATGGCAGAACTTGTGGTCAAAGTGCGAACAGCGCATCGAAGAAGCACCAGCGGTGGGCATGTTCGTGGGTACTCTAGATCCTCATGCAACTATTTTACAGTTCATGATGTTTTTTAAACCGACCACGTTCCAGGCTTTAATTGATAAGCTAGCCCAGATGGATCAAATGAGTCACAGACCGTCTCCCCCGAAGCCGGAACCGCGGAACGATAAAGGTAAAGGGAAGGCGACCTTCGTCGCGAACACCCAACAGCAACCCAGTGCACCAAAGCTAGCGGATCAACTGGAAAAGAGACGGCGCTATTACAATAAGAAAATGAAGCGTCCTTACTCATTCCCACGGGATAAGACGAAGAGGCTGCTCGAGCTGGCTATACGCAACAGGCTTATCAGTTTGTCTAATCCCAGGCGACCGCCGCAACCCAGCAAAGTGAATAATCCCAATTACTGCCCTTACCACCAAACGGTAAGTCACCCAATCGAGGATTGTTTCGTCTTCAAGGGATGGATCGAGGATCAATACCTACAAGGCAAGTTTGCACTGTCCGAGAAGTGGAAAGTGAACCCACCACAACCACACACTCCTAAGAAGACGGACACACCGGGGGCAACTTGTTTTTTTGTTGAAGAAGCTCCGTGGGAGGTCGTGCTTTCAGCTAAAACCAAAAAGATGCTGAATGAGCTCCAGACATACCCGGCGATCAGGTGGAAGAACCCGCTGGAACTCCAGATCATCGAAGGGATGCTGAAGCCGCGCCCAACTCTAAAGATTGGTGGTGATGGCCCAAGCACTCACACCCAGCCGTCAAAATCTTCAAAGAAGAAGAAGAAGAGATCCAAAAATCCCATGAAGCCTGGTGACAAGCGCACGGACTTGCAGAAACAGATTGATGCGCTGGAGGAGTATAATCAGAAGGCACAGACTCCCATCACGCTTCAAGAGTTCCTCAGCCACGTCCTTAAAGACGAAGATGACGGAGAAAGCTCGTCGGATGAATCTGAGGGTTACGTAGCAAGTTGTCATGTGATCTCTCACTCGTTTACAGACGATGAAGGAACTCCTTGCACCGAGAAGCTGGGGGAAAATCCTGAACCAGAACTTCTGGGGCCGTCAGATGAAACGATCGACACATTCCTCAACGAAGCTCTCTCGAAAAGTAAAGCTGATCGGGAGCGCGAAACGGCCATATTTGAAAGAGCCAAGCGCCGGCAACTAGACGAAAGAGTTGAGACACTCCCATCAAATCAAAAGACATCCGTTGCGGATAAAAATAAATTCAAGACGAGGAAAAGGTTTGCTAAAGCTATATCAATGGGAATGAAGCTACCGCCCTCTGAAGGAAACACTCCTGGTGAAGCAGAGATGCATCCTAACTGCTGCTTATATCATCGAAAGATTTCGCACCCCACTGAGGAGTGCAATGCTTTTAAAAGATGGTGGAAGGGATATGTTGCTCACCGGCAACATTTTAAGCGAATGAAACGCAAAATTCGGCGAGAGCAAAGAAGTGCGACTGAGGAGTATAAAAAAGACACCGGTAGCTGTCGCATGGTCAACGCCGGAGGATCGCAAGTTCTCACCTTCGGGAGCGACTCTGACGAAGAAATGGCTCTTAGCCCTCTCTTTAAAGAGTCCACTTTGGGAAAAGAGGAAGAACCGAAGGCCTGTAAAAACATTCAGCTGCGCAATCGCACGCTCCCGGAAAAGAATCTCGGACCCATGAGTAGAAAAGATAAGGGAAAAGAAAAGGTCTCTGAGGATATCACACTGGATGACCAAGTCATGAAAGAGCTGACTGCCAAGGACCCGCCAAAGAAAAGTAAGGTGGACTATAACGTTCTGGCGCACTTGAGGAAGTTACCCTCGCAGCTCAGCATTCTCGACGCCCTTTTACTATCAAAAGAAGTAAGAGATTCATTGATCAAGGCGCTACAAGAGCCAGAGCAATTCCAAGCCTTCCTTGCCGAAGAAAAGATGAAGGACGAGCTGGAAGAAGTACACACAGCCGATATCACTTTCGGCGACGAAGATCTCCTCCTTGGGACGTGCGAGCACAACCGTCCCCTCTATGTCTCAGGATACTGCCACGATATCAAGATAGGAAAAATCCTGGTTGATAATGGGTCTTCCGTCAATCTCCTCAACGCGCGAGTGTTGAAGGAAATCTGCATGAGCGTCCATCACCTCGCTCGTGATAAAATCACCATCTCCGGTTTTGACTCCCAGTCATCACGAACTCTCGGATCTGTAATACTGACGCTGCGCTTCGGATTACTCGTCGCGGATATTAAATTTCACGTCATTGACGCCAAGACATGCTATAACGCTTTGCTCGGCCGGTCTTGGTTACACGAGTACAACATCATCCCTTCTGCACAACATCAGTGTATGAAATACTTTAAGGATGGTCTTGAGTACACTGTGACAGGAGAGTTGAACCCATTCTCCGTGAACGAAGTCCGGAAATACGAAGATGCAAAGTACTTCTTACCAGATTTCAAAGACACGGAGAGATGTCATAAACCAGAGAACAAAGCTATCGCCATCATTCCTGTCTTCGGGAGTGATACTGAGGAAGAGGAGGAGACGGTTTATTCAGGCCCACCCCAATACAACAAGACGGGATCGTCCACTCCTATGTTGATCTTTGGCAGCGACTCGGAAGATAAGGTCCATGCTATATTTTCCGCTCGGCCTTCAATACAAACATTCGCTGGTGAAGAACAAAGTTTGCAAGTTGCTATGGTTCCGCCCAAACATCATAAAGAACTGGACGCGCTTGATACCTACAGTGTGGAAGAGCTGCAAACATTCTATGTCCCTCCAAGGAGAGAAGGCGAAAAGGCGATCTTATTCTACGCTCCAGGGAAACTAAAGTGGAGAAAGAAATCTGGCACGACGCGGATCCTACACTTGACAGACTTCAACCCATCCGTCTTCCTAGATATTATACATAGGGCTTGAAAAGACTGTTGAAGCGCCAAGGGATACCCTTCAAATAGACTGCCCAAAAAGCTAAGTTCTATGACAGGGTCTGGAACGCTCCCGGAACTCAGCGCAAGTTCCCAATGGGAGAATGGAAGCGATCGGGCTTGGATATGTTCGGTCCAAGGAACGGGAACTGCTCCACGACTGCTACGTCGTACATGACTTTGATGAAGAAGGGGATGCTCAATGGGAGAGTGCTAATCGTGAACCAGAAAAAGTCCCTGACGTAAAAATGCCCAGTCCGTCGTTCGAAGAACAAATGGACAAGCTTATAAGAGAAGCTGGTCAAAAAGTTTGAGACGACCATAATCGCGAAATGGCCATCTATGAGAAAGCCGGGACGCAACGCCTTCTCCAACAAGCTGCGAAAGATGAAAATGCCGCTCTCTATCAACCTGTTGTAAAAGAGGCCCGACGCAGAGGCAGAAACAAGTCGAAAAGCGAAAAAGGCATTTAGGAACGACAAGGTGGGACCAAGAAGTCACGCGAGCGGGGATCGAACGGTCCGGACTTGTCCCTTATGAAGAAGATGAGTCGAGCATACTCTTTTCGCCAGGACAAAACACAGAAGATACTTAACCTCGCTATAAGACATCAGATGATTACACTGCCGGAGTCTAAACACCCCGAGCAAGCAGGCGAAGTCTCTCACCCAAACTATTGCTCTTATCACTGAGTAATAGGGCATCCACTCGAAGACTGCTTCACCTTCAAGAACTGGGTCGAAGATCAGTATCAGCTCGGCAAGTTCGCTCTATCCGACAGTTGGAGGATAACTCCACCGCAAAGACATGAATCCAAATCTGCGAGACTGGAATCAGATCCACATCGGTCTTCGAAACGAGCTCGTACTTGTCATATGATAATGATATCGAAAGAAGTGCCTGAGAATATGGATGACCTTCCCTGGTGCTTTGAAAACAATGATGATGAGGTGATCTCAGAGTTTCCACCGGCGCCAAAGAGCTGGAAAATGGAATACACACTACTGCAGATAACCTCAAGAAGATTGATTTGGAAACGGCAAGTGACCCGCGACCCACATTCGTCAGCAAGCTGCTATCTGAAGAAAGGGTGGTTGCGTTAAAAGACGTGCTTATATAGCATAGAGATTGCTTCGCATGGAACTATTCCGAAATGCCAAGATTAGATCTAGAGATCGCGGTCCATAAACTAACGATATCCCTGGACATCAAGCCAATCAAACAAGCACCGAGAAGAATGCGGCTCGAGCTTGAGATGAGCATTAATGTCGAAGTCAAGAAGCTGATCGACTCTGGGTTTATCCAGGAAGTTCAGTATCCTGATTGGATCGCCAACATCGTCCCGGTGATGAAGAAAAATGGGACAGTGCGCATATGCGTGGACTTTCGGGATCTCAATAAAGCCTGCCCGAAGGACGATTTCCCAGTACCGGTCACTGAGCTGATGATAGACAACACGTCCACACACGAAGTTTTTTCCTTCATGGACAGCTCATCAGGATATAATCAAATAAAGATGCATCCCGAAGACCAGAAGCACACCGCTTTCCGGACCCCTTTGGGTATATTCTGCTATAAGATGATGCCCTTTGGTCTAAAGAACGCCGGTGCCACTTATCAGAGGGCCATGATGAACATCTTCGATGACCTCATACATGAAATCGTCGAATGCTATATCGATGACCTCATGGTGAAAAGCAAATCATACGAGGAACATTTCGAGCATCTGAAGATCGTATTTCAACGCCTTCGGTAATATAACTTGAAGATGAACCCACTCAAATGCGTGTTCGGGGTCTCCTCGGGAAAATTCCTAGGATTCATCGTCCGACACCGAGGTATCGAGATAGATCCGTCGAAGATCAAGACGATCATGGAAATGCCCCCGCCAAGGACTCTCAAACAATTACGATCCCTCCAAAGGAAGCTCGCGTACATCCGGCGATTTATAGCCAATCTCTCTGTCAAATGCCGTCCTTATAGTCACTTGATGAAAAAGGGGACCCCGTTCGTCTGGGATCACAAATGCCAAGGCACGCTGGACGAAATCAAGCAATGTCTGCAGAACCCGCCAGTGTTGGCCGCTCCGGTCAAGGGAAAGCCTCTCATTCTTTATACAACAGCCCTCGAAGGCTCCTTAGGCGCATTATGGGCACAAGAGAACGACCAAGGGAAGGAGAGTGCCCTCTACTATTTGAGTCGAGTTCTACTTGTTAGTTATATGTATGCCCTAGAGGCCATTACTGTACATTGGATGTATATTGTAGTGGATACTGGGACATATATAGGGAGGACTTTCTTGCTCGACATGATAGTATGCTATCTGGTTACTCTTTACCTTAACGTGTACACTGATAGTCTCTCTGTTACATGTTGGTAAAGCCCTTAGGATGTGTACTTGACTACCTGGACTATGATGCGGATCATACTAGTGGGGACATGGTAGTCCATAAGTGCATCCTTCAAAGTCCCTAGTCGTGGGTATATCGAGACGGGGCATCGATATACCAAAGTAGACTAGCGTATACCTTCTCGACCCATATAGATGGGCGATGGATGATCCCATATCCATTGGTGTTTGACATCAGAGATGATATACAGGTGCTCAGTGGAGACTGGGTACACTGGACGGACTCGCCGAGAACTCCCAGATGGTATTATACCTTACGTCAGATGGCAGTTCTCTGGTGACACTGGTACAGAGTAGTCTGTTGACCCGAGATCGTCATAGAGTCTTGTGTGGTTCCCACTGTGCTTTGATTTCCATCTTACCACGTCCAAGAGGGCGTGCAAAACGGTGGTTTTTGGGTACAGTCCCGAATCACATGGAGGCAATGAGCGATAGGAGGGGATTCGTCTCTCCCGGTATAGGGAGTTGATGTTGCGCTGTGTTCGATTGGCTATAACCGGAAATCCCTGGCCAGGGTTGCTGAGATTTACTGGTAAGTGTTACCAGTAGTTTCTCGAAATGTTATAGACCTCATATCGACACGACTTATCAAGCTATTGGGAGACCTCTTGAGAGTGCCTAGGAACCCTACAGTGGTATCAGAGCCTAGCTAGAGCCTTAGGCGATGGTTGATGCCTTGTGAGACCTCTTGAGAGTGCCTAGGAACCCTACAGTGGTATCAGAGCCTAGCTAGAGCCTTAGGCGATGCGTAGACGGAATTAGAAGTCCGATCGGACCGAAACCCAAGCCCTAAAATGCTCTCTGTACATTTTTGAAATTCGTGGATTTTTGTGAATTAAAAATATGCAGAAAAGTAAGCAGGAAAAACTAAGAATTACTGTAAAGTTTGGGCCCCTAATTCCATAATTCGACCGCGGAACCGCGGCCAAACCAGGGGTTTGGCGGCGCTTCCGCTGCCCAAATTTGGACTTAGTCCCTCAAATTTCATATATTTATTCTTAGGTCCTTTCTTGGCAATTTTTTATGTGAATTTTTTAATTCCACTCAAGTGTTGAGTTTTCTAGGATTTTATTAGAGATTCGTTAATTTGATCGGATAATTTAACTTCGTTTATGTTTTTCCGGATATTTTAGAAACTGTTAAAAAGTTCGACCGGATATAAATACCCACTTTTTCCCCTGCCGGGAAATTTCCAAGTGTTGGATTTTTCCATGGTTTAAAGACGTTCTAAGTAGTGCAAGTAACGTGATGGACCCTCTAGAAGACAACAAACCTTAACTCGATTATGTGACCGTCTTGAACTGCCCTTTGAACCTTAGGGTTTGGGGCAGTACGGCGTGCCACATGTGAGGCGTTGGCTTTACCCTTCTACGGCTGGACCGTTGGTACTGAGGCACGAACTGAATGTTGTTAGACTTATTTCATGTGTTGAGCTGTATCGGGAAAACTTGGGTGTTCGATTGTTCGATCGAAAAGTTTAACATTTTCTATTTATCTGGAATGTGATACAATAATTGGAATTCAC
Source organism: Agapanthus africanus (assembly GCA_030015575.1). Taxonomy (NCBI): domain Eukaryota; kingdom Viridiplantae; phylum Streptophyta; class Magnoliopsida; order Asparagales; family Amaryllidaceae; genus Agapanthus; species Agapanthus africanus. The sequence goes on from CM057348.1 coordinate 191,300,332, forward strand.
AAGTAGTTATAAGATAACTGAATGAATGTTATAAATCAAGCACTTTAGTCTCACTTGATCGGTTGCCACGGAGTTTTGATGTGATCAAAAGTCCGTCGCAATCACGTAGCGTATGCGGATACTCGCCGGGTAAACTTAATAGACATCTACACCCCATAGCCCCGACCAAGTGACTGTAGGAGAACCCTGTCGCCGAAAGCATCCGTTCGGGTGCTCGCGGCAGCGGTGTTCCGCCTTGGTGCACTTCGTCGACGGTATCGAGGGTGCGGCCGTCTACTGAAGTTTGCGACGAGCATTTGATCAGGATGTCGGGAATCTTGTTGAATTGCCCGACTTGTTATTGAAAAGTGTTTTCGATTTTGAGACTAAAATGCGGGGTTTATAATTGTTAGGCATGCGATGTCCAAAGAATTCATTTGATTAGGCATGCGATGTCTATGCAGGTTGCGGATTCCAACTATTGTAGTTTTACACTTTCTTTTCTGTGACCGTAAGTGTAATATGTGATATCGCCGGTTTCGTTGCTATATGTCAACGATAATTGGGATGGACATATTTACTTACGTTGATGACATGTGGTGTTATGTGTTGCTGGATATGTTATATTGGATCGTCGTGTTTGAATAGCCGGGGGTTTTTATGTGAGATGAGTGTTTTTCATTTTCATTCATGTAAAAACTTGTATGTAATATTCTTTTATTTGGGGCACTTCCAGGTTGCGGAAGTTGTCACCCTTTGTATAGTATTACTTTTCCGCACTAGGATAGACCCAAGGAGGGGAGCACAAGTAACCGGGTTCTGGGGTCCAGTGGGAGACCAACTCGAGGAGTCGAGTCCGGGTCTCCTAACTCCAGAATTGGTAGGGTTGCTTGCCGCTCTCATAGGGGTCTAGGGGTGTGGGTTTGGCTATTCATTGCGACCGTGGAATCCGTGTTTTATACTGGCTCGTATTGAAAACACGGACGTCCTAGTATATCCAATATTTCGTATGTTTCTTCTGCTGCGATATCTGTGATGTGATCATGTGATGTTCTGTGATAGATACAGTATATAGTATATATGATATATTATATAGGCGTTACTTATGTTTTACACCCGCGCTAGCCCTGCCCCGCTCTGCCGTTAGTTACCTAACCTAATGGTGCACGAGGGGACATCGAGGCGAATGCGGATGGCATAAGTGTACGTCGTATTTATCTGTGATGTTTAGGTAATTTAAATGATGGGACTTCATTAATGAGATTAATGAAATAAAAGAAACCTAATGATGTTGTAGAATCGAATTTCAAAATAAAAAGGGTAGCTACAGTTCTTGCTTTGCACAGAGGTATATGTGATATATCCTGCACCTTATTCGATGAGGAAAGGACCGAGATCCCTTCACCGGGAGTGACTCCTTTAGCAATAACTGGCAGATGCTACACACTCGGTTTGTCTTTTGATTGCTTTTAAGAGTTTTTGCTTTGGACAGTGATATATATGATATATCCCGCACCTCATTCGACGAGGAAAGGACCGACGATCCCTTCACCGGGAGTGACTCCTTTAGCAAAACTAGAAAAGCCTCAAAAGCACTCCATTTTAAAATCATTTGATTCTACAACGATATCAAGTTCATTACGCAATAGGTTTTCAGAAAAACCTGTCGTAGCCCTCCGTCATTTCAGATAAATCCTGTTTAGTATTCGTGCTGCGTTTGTTGACCTTGTCAAGGCACAGTGTGCGGTAGCTAACCAGTATTTATCTGCTTATGCATATGATGCAGATTGGGTTAGGGTAGTCGTGCGGCCTTGTTGACCTTGTCAAGGGTCGTGCGGGTGGGTTTGATTCAATCAAGAAATGACGGGTTGAACTTGACTTGCGGTCTATGGTTTGTTGACCTTGTCAAGGTCATAGATCGTTCGGGGCAAAATATTATCGGGAATTTCAAGTGTTGAAATTTGCAATGAGATTGCATACCTTCTATGAGATAGTTGGATCCCGATACCCACTGCGAGTAAGAGTTACTCCTGGAAGAGTTTTACACATTACAATTAGCCGATCATGTAGGTGTCTAGAAAGGTGTCAACGGGGTTACGCCTCTGGGAAAACGAGGTTTACATTAATTAGGTCCGTGCGAAAGCACGGGGAACCTCCCTCAAAGTACCGACACTGGCCTGGCTGAAAGATTGGCGAACTTGTAGAGTGTAATTAATCCCGGCTAGTCTTTTCTTTTAGGGTTTGAAGGAAGATTTGATGAAAAGCAGTGGGAGCCATCCTGATTAGATAAAATAATAACCAATCTATTCTTACAAGAGCGCACGCTGAGTGTTTTCTTCTCTCTCTCTCCAGGTAGCGACCATATCACGCCTTAATCAAGATAATAATACGGATTATTGACCGAACCCGCCTGTTATACTGAGCTGGGGAACGTTGGTCCCGCTCCAACTTATAATTGTTATAAGACAGAGCAGGAAATTGGGGAATACCAGATTTCCCGTGCCGCCCAAACGAAGAGAGTGCATGCTGATGCATCATCTTCGGGTGTGTTCATTACAAAGAACTGTTTCTCAGTATCCTCTGCGTCCTGGGTATTTGATACCAAATCAGGATCCCGGATATGTAATCTGTTACATAGGGCTACAGAAAGTTAGAGAACTGAGAACGGGTGATAAGTTTCATGAGGCAGAAAACGGGGCAAGAGTTGCAGCCAAGTCTGTTGGTCACTGTCACCCTGTATTACCAATACATTGATTCTGAACAAATGTTATTAGATACCGAACCTGATATACAAAATCATATCAGTCTCTTTATTAGTAAAGAAATGATAAAATTTTGTATTGTTGGATAATGTTTTGAACATTTCCTATATCAAAAGTTGATCGGTTCAGGCACGTTATCTAAAAGCATTGATGTTCTAAATCAAACTATAGTTCTTTAGTATACGGAACACACACAAGAGGAAGAGTTCAGAAATGAACGAATCCTTCTTGAGGCATTGTAGACTAGGTCATATCAATGTGACCCGACTAGCTGAAATTACATGTAGATGCATATTTAAATCAGTTTGAATCTACATCTTGTGAAACTTGCCAGTCATGTCACAAAGATATAATGACACCAGCTCTGTTTATTGGAAGCAGAGAAAGAGTTAAGTAAACTCTTGGGATGATACATGTTGATGTATGTAGGTCCCATGTCTACACATGCCAAGACCGGTTCTTTGTACTTCATTAAATTCTCCGATGATCTCTTCTGATTCAGACATATGTTCCTGTTGAAACACAAGTCCGAACCTTTTGAGATATTCACAGAATATAAGTTAGAAGTAGAGAACCAATAACAGGTATAAGTATTATGTCCTTTGATGAGATCGAGGAGGAGAATACTTGAGCACGGAAATCCTGGATTATTCTAAAGGAGAATGAGATTCTCTCTCAGCATTACTCCTCCGTATACACCATAGCACGATGGTATATCGGGGCGGAGAAATAGCACCCTATGTGATATGGTGTGCTCTATGATGAGTACTACTGAGTTACCTTTTTCCTTTTGGGAGTTATGCACTTGAGAAGATGCATACCTATTGAATTAGGTTCGAATCAAATCAATGCCTACCACTTCATATGTGATATGGAAAGGGAAGTGCCCATATCTTAAGTTGGTTAAGATTTGGGGTTGTCTGGCCTATGTCTAAAAGCAAAATCCGGACAAGCTCGAGGCAAGGTCTGTTATGTAGAACTGGAAAGGTTCCAGCTATGCAAACTGCAGCTGATGATTTGAAAGAACCAAAGGATTCAGTAGATTCCAATGAACCTCAGCCTCTCCGCCGATCTAGTAGGGTTCCTCACCCACCTGAGAGATATTTCGGTTTCTCTATGACAGTGGGAGCGAGGATTGCATCATGAGATGATGACCCAACTAGTTTCGAGCTGCCCATCAGGAGTAAGACTCTGTAAGAATGGCTGGATGCTTAGTGATCTGAGATGGAATCCTTATACACCAACAAAGTATGGACTTTGGTTGCTATATCTGAAGGGTTAAATCCCCATCAGGAGCAAGTATATCTTGAGAAGATTACTTGGTGTAGATGGAAAAGTTGAGACTTTCAAAGCTAGACTTGTTAAAGGTTTTCGTCATTGACCAGGCGTGGATAATGATGAAACCTTTTTCCAGTATCTATGCTTAAGTCCATACAGATTCTACTTGCCACGGCTACATACCATGACTACGATATCTGGTGGTTGGGTGTCATGACAGCTTTTCTAAATGATGTTTTAGAAGAGGGAGTCTATAAGTACACAGCCAGAGGGCCTCGTAGACAGTGGGAGCAGCGGAAACGTGTGCAAGATGTTTTATAGGATAAAGCAGATATCGCGGAGTTGGAACATCTGTTTTGATGTGGTAGTCAAAGAGTTTGACATCATCAAAATGGTAGATGAACCTTGTATAAACAAAAAAGTAGTAGGGAGTATGGTGACGATCCTCGTAGAGTACGTGGATGACATACTCTTGATAGGGAAGGAGTTTCCTATGCTACGCTCGGTCGATCTCCGCATATCACATAGATTCTCCATATAGGATCAAAATGATACCTTCTAAATCCTGGGTTTTGGATCTATGAGATAGATCTAATTGGATGTTAGGATTCTCACTAGTTGTAGTGAGATGGTATCAGTTGATCCTGGGGAGAATCACTGGAAGTGTTCCAGAGTGATAAGAACGACTGAATGTCAGTCACAGGCATTGTCTTTACCCTCAGTAAAGGGACGGTATGTTGGAAGAGTTCCAAACTAGATACCGTGACATACTAGACGATAAAGGCTGGATACATCGCTACTTAAGATGCTACCAAAGAGGCTGTTTGGGTGTATATTGGTTCATGAGATGAACTACGTTCCAACCATTGTGAGACAATGGAGTTGTGGCTTATGCCAAGGAACGCCGATCCCATCAGTGATCCAGACATATTCTAAGGCAGTGTCACCTGATCAAGGAGATAGTTGATCTCCAAGGGATCAAGGTTAGGAGAGTAGACTAAGAGGACAACACAGCGGATCCACTCATAAAGGCCTGTTCCCAGAGAGAGATTTTTATGGGATGGTTGAGTATGAGATACTACAACCACTGCTATAGATGGCCCTAGTGCAAGTGGGAGATTGTTAGTTATATGTATGCCCTAGAGGCCATTACTGTACATTGGATGTATATTGTAGTGGATGCTGGGATATATATAGGGAGGACTTTCTTGCTCGACATGATAGTATGCTATCTGGTTACTCTTTACCTTAACGTGTACACTGATAGTCTCGCTGTTACATGTTGGTAAAGCCCTTAGGATGTGTACTTGACTACCTGGACTATGATGCGGATCATACTAGTGGGGACATGGTAGTCCATAAGTGCATCCTTCAAAGTCCCTAGTCGTGGGTATATCGAGACGGGGCATCGATATACCAGAGTAGACTAGCGTATACCTTCTCGACCCATATAGATGGGCGATGGATGATCCCATATCCATTGGTGTTTGACATCAGAGATGATATACAGGTGCTCAGTGGAGACTGGGTACACTGGACGGACTCGCCGAGAACTCCCAGATGGTATTATACCTTACGTCAGATGGCAGTTCTCTGGTGACACTGGTACAGAGTAGTCTGTTGACCCGAGATCATCATAGAGTCTTGTGTGGTTCCCACTGTGCTTTGATTTCCATCTTACCACGTCCAAGAGGGCGTGCAAAACGGTGGTTTTTGGGTACAGTCCCGAATCACATGGAGGCAATGAGCGATAGGAGGGGATTCGTCTCTCCCGGTATAGGGAGTTGATGTTGCGCTGTGTTCGATTGGCTATAACCGGAAATCCCTGGCCAGGGTTGCTGAGATTTACTGGTAAGTATTACCAGTAGTTTCTCGAAATGTTATAGACCTCATATCGACACGACTTATCAAGCTATTGGGGTCTGACGTTTACCACCCCTAGGCGAGATATGCGACATATCAGACGATCAGACCGGACTGTACGGTAAGTGTTACTGGTTGGATTCACTGGAGTGTGAGCGGGCTTGCTCGTCGATCTTCTGATCGCTCAATACCCGGGTGGCCGTTACGTTTAGCAGACCGCTTGCGGCTTGTGGGTGCTTGATATGATCATCACCTGCTGCCGGCGTATTGACGAGTCTTTAGAGTCCTACACAGAGGTTTTCTGGCTCAAGCGAAATGAAATAGGAGCGCATATGAGATATGTGCGGGACCGAGAATGATACCAGTACGTGATACTGTATTTGATTCTCGCGATATGTAACATTGATCGGTTATATGCGTTATAGCCGGGTTATCGGATCAAGTGTTGATTCGATAAGTTGTTACTATTGATATTAGTCGGTTATATGCGATATGACCGGCTCGTTAAATCAAGTGTTGATTTAATGATTTAATGTATAATTATATATTTGATATATTACTTTGCATTAACTAGTATCGGTTCACTTTAAATGGATATTCTCACTCGGATGTGCACATTGTATATGTGATATACTTTTGTGCACTTGATTGTATCATGTTTGATGATACATGTTTGCTTTGGTTAAGTGTAAAGAATTAAACCTTGGTTAAGTATATGGTTAGGTTTTTATTTATTTATCCATTCATTTATCTATTTATTTTGGATTAATAAAGAGATAAGAAAACAAAATGGTTGCTTTGATTCATGAAGTTTCTTGAAGCTTCATGCAACTTTGACCATTTTGTCTTCATCTCCTTAACCTAACCATTCACTAACCCTAGTCTATTCTCTACACCTAACTATGGTTGGAATTATGATAAGGATTCATTTTTCTTTTCAATTCTAATTAACTTATCATAATATTTCTATCTTCTTCTTCTTCTTCTTCACGAAGAAAACCTAGACTTCATCAATGGTGATTGATGAAAAAGAGTGAGAAATTCAATTCTAAAGTCTACCCACTTCCTATTTCTTCATCCTCTACCTCTTGCCAAGTAGTAGAGTGTGTTTCCTTCACAAGTTTTCATGGCTTGGTGAAGGTGGAGCTTGATCTAGTGATGCCTCGACGTAGATCATCTTCGGCATCGTCGTCGATGACCTAGCCCGCTTTTTCTCCGATGAAGCCGATGCCAAAGTCATGGTTCGATTTGGACAGCGAGGATACTTCATTGCGGAGCTATGGAGGTGGAGAAACGGATCTACAAAGGTTGTATTTCCGTTCTTTTAGTTTAGTTGTAAACTAGTTTCTTTTGTCGCCTAAACTTCTAGCCAACGATCCGTATTAGGGTTTCTCGGCACCGTATTTTTTAAAAATTGGCATGGTTGATGCCTTGTGAGACCTCTTGAGAGTGCCTAGGAACCCTTCACTACTGGGGACAGAAAGCAATTATTCTCCCATCGAAAAACATTGCCTAGCGTTGATCTTCGCAATGACGAAACTTCGGCACTATGCGTTGGCACATGAAGTCCGTCTCATATCGAAGGTGGATCCCCTCAAATATTTAATGTCGAAGGACATACTGACGAGGCGACTCGCTAAATGGGCCCTGCTCTTGATGGAGTTCTCAATAACTTATCAACCTCTTAAGGCAGTGAAAGGCCAGGCCATCACCGACTTCCTCGCCGAGCATCTGATACCGGCCGATTCTCTCTTGAATTGCGAACTGCCAGATAAACACGCGTTCGATGCGATCGACGGTGGTGATAACCGGTAGGAACTTTATTTTGATGGAGCGTCTTCCATGAAGAAACGCAGACAGAACGCGCCTATAATCAAATCAGGGGTAGGCCTTATCTTCGTGACCCCATAAGGAGGGATAATGCGCTTCGCCTTCTCCTTGACAGAGCCGAGGACGAACAATGAAGCTGAATACGAAGCTTTGATAGCAGGCCTCGAGATCGCCATCAACATGGGAATTGAAAACCTCCTCATATATGGAGACTCCCGGCTGGTCGTCAGTCAAGTAAATGGTGACTATCAGACGTGCAAACCAGAGTTGGTGAAGTACGGCGAAAAGGTGCAGCAACTGTTGATCCAAATTCCCTTCTACATGCTGGAAAGCATACCGCGTGCAAAAAATAGCAAAGCGGATGCACTAGCTAAGCTCGCTAAAGAGCTGGCCGACGAGAACCTCGATGATGTAAGAATCATGGTACAAAGCCGTCGGGTGCTTACCCCAGTAGAAATATCTCCGAAATCATCCAAGGAAAAGAAAGCGACTGAGCAGACGGCCCTGCAAACAAATGACCAAAGAAAGGCTGAGGATTGGAGAGAAGTCTTTATAGACTACTTCAAATCTCGTCGAACGCCTGAAGACGCGTCCTCAAGACATCAGCTTATGAAACGAGCTTTGTCTTTCGCCTTCGTCAATGATACTCTGTACAAAAGGTCATTTGATTCTCTGTGGTTGAGATGGCTGGGATCTGAAGAGGCAAAAAGAGTCGTCCAAGAAGTTCACGACAGACTCTGTGGCTCTCACCAAGCAGGCCCGAAGATGAAGTTGAAGATCAAACGAATGGGTTATTATTGGCCCACGATGATCCAGGACTGCCTTGAGTATGCGAAGCAATGCCATTCGTTCTAAATTCATGGGGACTTTATCCATCAGCACCCAAATCCATTACACCCGACAGTGGCTAGCTGGCAGTTTGAAATGTGGGGGACTGACATAATCGGCCCCATCGAACCAGCATCGTCCAGGGGACACCGATTCATCTTGGCGACGACTGATTACTTCTCCAAATGGGCAAAAGCAGTACCGCTGAGAGAAGTGAAGACGGAGAATATCCTCCATTTCTTCAAGACGCACGTCATTTATCGGTTTGGAACTCCAAGACGGATCATCTCAGATAAAGGGCCAGCCTACAGAAGCCACAAAATCAGCCGCTTCGCACAACAGCACAACATAGACTGGAGATACTCCTCAGTTTATAATCCCCAAGCTAACGGTCTAGCTGAGGGTTTCAACAAGATATTGACGAAGATTGTGAAGAAGACGGTGTCCCGAAATAAGAAGGACTGGCACGAGAGACTGCAAGATGCTCTTTGGGCATATCGAACTACGTTCAAGACGGCCACGAACGCAACGCCATACGCATTGGTATTCGGTACAGAAGCGGTACTCCCCCTCGAGATAGAATTACCTTCTCTACGAATGGCGGTCCATTATGAGCTAACGGACGAAGAAAACGCTCACTTTCGGCTTGAGGAGCTTGATGCCCTTGATGAAACCCGGCTCATAGCCCAACAAAATCTGGAGGCTTATAAAGCGAAGATGACGCGCTCGTATGAAAGATTGACCAGGCCGAGGACATTCCGCCAAGGCGAACTCATGCTAGTAGTCAAAAGACCTATGATCCCCAATCGCGCCAAGCGAGGGAAATTTGAGCCGAACTATGAAGGCCCGTACATCATAGACAAGGTCTACCAGGGTGGAGCCTATCTACTTATGAACATGCATGGCGAAAGACCTTTCAGACCGATAAACGGTCGCTTCCTGAAGAAATACTACGCCTAACGAGTTACGGCCTAGGTCAATGATAGATGACGATGACTATGTCCGCTCGCTATCTTCCTAAGCCCAAAACTCTATAAGTAGTAGCTGGTTAACGGACCGAAACGTCCTTAAACTACAAAACGTCTTTAAACTAATGACGGGCCACTATATCCTAAAACTAGCTGTTGACCGAGACGTCGAGAAGCTACGGCGGATCGCAGCATCCCGAAGCTGATATAAAAAATAATAAATAAAATAAAATAAAAATAAAAACGGTATGTCCATAAGCAAAAAGGGCACGAATGAAAACCCGAAAGGGCTCCGTGAGTAAAAACAGCAGGGCTACCAGCGAGTGTTTTTGAAAACCCGAAAGGGCGCAACCTCTTTAGAAAAAAAAAGGAAGAATAAAAAATAAAAAACGGTATGTCCATAAGCAAAATGGGCACGGATGAAAACCCGGAAGGGCTCCGTGAGTAAAAACAGCAGGGCTACCGGCGAGTGTTTGTGAAAACCCAAAAGGGCGCAGCCTCGTTAAAAGACACTTACAGGGTCCTCTCGACCTTGCAAGGAGAAACCACCCGCGTGAGATCTTTACGACTCACAAGGGAGAAATACACTTAGGGATCCCCACGATTCCTAAGGAGAAATTACACTTGCGAGATCCTCATGACTCAAGAGGAGAACTCTCTTATGGGACCCTCACGGCTCATAAGATTTGAAAGTCTTAAGTTACAGAGACCTGAACCTGTTATTAAGCAACCCCCAACCTTCGATATTGCCCTACAAGCGGCTCGATACTGACCCTTGTATACAATCCACGGGCGCGAATAAACACTTCCCTAACCGAGTCCCCTCCGTGACTAGGGATATGTTCGCACGGTGAACAACTCTTGTAAGATCCTTACGACTTATAGGAGAACATACACTTAGAAGTCCTCATGACTCCTAAGGAGAAAACGCACCTACGAGATCCTCACGACTCGCAGGGAGAAATACCTTTGTGAGACCCTTACGGCTCATGAATTCAAAAACCTTAGTCGACAGGACCCTAACCCTGTTTGCTAAGCCACCTTTGTTCAACATCGACAGAGGCAAATGATGATTCGCTCCTGACAATATCCCAGTTGTAGCGGTGCTGATGCCGAAATCGATGTCTAATTTCAAGCTTGCGGCAAAAAGCCAGCAAGTCACACATGCATACGAAATAGCCAAAATGATGGGATAACTTGCAGACAAAATCAGCAAGTAAAAATGTATGCATGCGAAATAGCCGAAATGATTGGGCAATTCGCAATAAAAAGCAGCGAGTAAAAAAATAAAATAAATAGCCGAAATGATTGGGCACCGCAAAAAATAGCCGAAATGATGGGGCAATCACGACCTTCGTGATATTAAAAGATGAAATGATAGAGCATCGCGGAAAGAAATAAGAAATAAAAATGAAGTTTATGCCCTACAGGTGATATTACATCAATCCCGGTATACAATCCAGGGACGCAAATAAAAAAGGGATCGCACTCCTCCTCCCCCAGGTTCACAGGTAGTCTGGAAATTATCTCAGCATTTGTCCCAGCAGACACAACATCAAGCAAAGCGGAACAGCGGCAACCCAAGTTCTATGACTCGACGGTATACAGATGACCAAGAGTCAAATTCCGACTCCGTGAAATGCGGATAAACTCAACCATTCCTGGTTACGTGGAACACGGATAACGTCACTTCTGACCCCGTGGAAAACATCCAGAGCGCATCCTGGTCCTCGCAGAGCACGGCAGTGAACCCGTGTGAAGCATCCAGAGTGGAGCCTAGTCTTCGCCGAACACGGCAGTGAACCCGTGTAAAGCATCTAGTGAAAATTCCTGGTCACGTGGAACACGGATAACGTCACTTCTGACCCCGTGGAAAACGTCCAGAATGGATCCTGGTCCTCGCAGAGCACGACAGTGAACCCATGTGAAGCATCCAGAGCGGAGCCTAGTCCTCGCCGAACACGGCAGTGAACCCGTGGGAAGCATCTAATGCAAAATTCCTGGTCACGTGGAACACGGATAACGTCACTTCTGACCCCGTGGAAATCGTCCGGAGCAGATCCTGGTCCTCGCAGAGCACGGCAGTGAACCCGTATGAAGCATCCAGAGCGGAGCATAGTCCTCGCCGAACACGGCAGTGAACCCGTGTAAAGCATCTAGTGCAAATTCCTGGTCACGTGGAACACGGATAACGTCACTTCTGACCCCGTGGAAAATGTCCAGAGCGGATCCTGGTCCTCGCACAGCACGACAGTGAACCCGTGTGAAGCATCCAGAGCGGAGCCTAGTCCTCGCCAAACACGGCAGTGAACCCGTGGGAAGCATCTAGTGCAAAATTCCTGGTTACATGGAACACGGATAACGTCACTTCTGACCCCATGGAAAGCGTCCAGAGCGGATCCTGGTCCTTGCAGAGCACGGCAGTGAACCCGTGTGAAGCATCCAGAGCGGAGCCTAGTCCTCGCCAAACACGGCAGTGAACCCGTGTGAAGCATCTAGTGCAAATTCCTGGTCACGTGGAACACGGATAACGTCACTTCTGACCCTGTGGAAAACGTCCAGAGCGGAGCCTGGTCCTCGCCGAACACGGCAGTGAACCCGTGGGAAGCATCCAGAGCAAACACCGGAATGTGAGGTCCTTAAACTCACGGACTATGATGTCCTTAACCTCGACCGTAATGTCTTAAAACTAAACAATCAAACAAAACGATTTCAAACTGATTTTACCTTGGTTTAAGGGAACATCTCTTCACTCCTTTGATATTTATCGTTGAAATTCCTCAACGTCTTCAATGAGGTGATGGGTCCCAGTAACCATGCATTTCACGGATTGTGGAGTCCTTAAGTCCACGGACTATGATGTCCTTAATCTCGACCGTGATGTCTTAAAACTAACATCGGACTGTGGAGTCCTTAAATCCACGGACTATGATGTCCTTAACCTCGACCGTGATGTCTTAAAACTAACACCGGACTATGGAGTCCTTAAATCCACGGACTATGACGTGCTTAACCTCGACCGTAATGTCTTAAAACTAACGTTGGACTGTAAGGTCCTTAAACTTATGGACTATGACATCCTTAATCTCGACCGTAATGTCTTAAAACTAAACAATCAAACAAAACGATTTCAAACTGATTTTACCTTGGTTTAAGGGTACATCTCTTCACTCCTTTGATATTTGTCGTTGAAATTCCTCAACGTCTTCAAAGAGGTGACGGGTCCCAGTAACCATACATTTCATGGACTGTGGAGTCCTTAAGTCCATGGACTATGACGTATTTAAGCTCGACCGTGATGTCTTAAACCTAACAACGGACCGTGGAGTCCTTAAATCTACGGACTATGATGTCCTTAACCTTGACCGCGATGTCTTTAAACTACGGTACCCCGGAAAGTATCCGCAACAACCCCTGACTCTGTGAAATGCAGATAAGGGCAACTTCACCCATCACTTGCGGGTCCTCACGACTCGTAAGGGAGTAAATTCTTTTGTGAGATCCGTACGACTCTCAAGAGAAAACACACTTAGGAATCCTCACGATTCCTAAGGAGAAAACGCACCTGTGGGATCCTCTCGACCTGTAGGGAGAAAATACTTTATGAGACCCTCACGGCTCATAAAGTTGAGAAGTCTTAGGTGACAGACCCTAACCCTGTTTTCTAAGCCGTCGCCACTCTACAAAAAGCATAAGATCGACAGTTATATACTATATACGGATCGTACTTGCTAAAATCGCAGGGCAAACAACACAGCAAGAAAGAAGAAAGTAGAGAAATGACACATGACATTATGAAGAATGTATATCTTTTATTCATGAATTCGATTGAGTACAAGATACATTGTGCTAAAGAATGAAAGAAACAAATACATTTTATTCTCTGTTCCCCTCCAAAAGACGGTGACGACGTGAGGACGTCTAGCCTGAGATTCGGGACAAATGCTATATGGTTTTATCTGTCTACCTCTCCGAAAATGCCAAGTTTATTTATGACCGCGTATATCGGAGGTTTAGACGGATGCGGCCGATGTAGCAGACTTCGTCAGATTCCCCCTCGCTAGAGAGGTTTTTGATTGTGGGGACGCTCTTCCCTGCAGGCGCAAGCCCCTGCAGTTAATTACGCTACCGCGTCGCGGTAGCCACTTTCTCCTTCTCCAGAATTTCACTTCGTGTCGTGTGTATTTGTTTTGTTTGTGGTTGCCCGTGGATTGTATACGGAGACTGAATAACGCCATCGCCTGTAGGACGTGGATTAGTCCAAATCCGTATTTACTTAGATTTGGGTTTGGTGTTTTTAGTTTAAGGATACGTTAGCCGTATTGAGGCTAAGATCAATTTAAACGTTCGTTAAGAATACGTTAGCCCTGTTTGAGACTAAGATCAACTTAACGTGGTGATCCATTTATTATATGGCCGTCGGGACTCGTCACCTCTCTGACGTCGTTGAAGGATTACAACGATAGGTGTCAGAGGAGTTCAAAGATGTACCCTTGAACCAAAGTCGATTTGGAGTTTTATAGTCCATTTGAATGTTTAAGGATACGTTAGCCGTGTTTAGGGCTAAGATCAACTTAAACGGGACCGTTTAAATCTGGCAAAAGAGCATTTGGAGGCTCTATTGTTCCAGTTTAGGGACGTGGTGGTCCATGTTCCAGTTTAGGGACGTGGTGGTCCATCGCCGGTTTAGGGACGTGGTGGTCCATCATTAGTTTAAGAACGTTTCGGTCCAATATTAGTTTAACGACGTTTCGGGCCAATATTAGTTTAAGGACGTTTCGGTCCGCTATTTAGTTTAAGGACGTTTCGGTCTACGAGTTTAAGGACCCCGCAGTCCGTGTTGATGTGTGGTTGTCGGGACCCGTCACCTCTCTGACGTCATTGAAGGATTACAACGATAGGTGTCAGAGGAGTTCAGAGATGTACCCTCGAACCGGATGTAAATTGATTTAGGAGAGCAATCTTGCTCAGTCAATTTAATTTGAGGACTTACGGCCATGATTGGGCTAAGTCCAGTTGAAAAATATTCAACACTTTTATTTATTTTTGGTCTATTAGACCTGTGCTAGGGCTTTGCCCACATTTAAATAATGCATTGCATTGCTTTTTATTTTTGTCTGGGCTGCAGAGCATCAATTTGCTTGGGCTCTGCCCTTTTATTGCTTTGCAATTTATTTAAGCTTACTAGGCCTTTTTGATTTGGGCATGGCCCTTTAGCAAAAGAAATGCATTGCATTTGTCAGGCGCTTTGCGCCAATCACTGAGCGCAAGCGCTTGTGTTGTTGACACGTGTCACGCTAACGCAGTGCACTGCGCCAATGCGCTGCGCTTGTGCTGCTGACACGTGGCGCGCTCTGGTGAGTTGCGCCAATTCCAGAGAGCAAGGCTCTATTTCAAAAGCGCATAGCGCAAACGGTTCAGATGCTGACGCGTGGCGCTCTCTGGTGGCTTGCACCAATCCAGGAGCGCAACAGCGCAGTTTGCAAGTGCAAGGCACTATAATTTGAGAATCTTTTTTTAGAACCAATGGTTCATGAAAAAGTGCAAAGCACTGTTTGATTTCTTGATCTAATTTAGATCAAAGAAAACAAGTTTTTCTTGTTTCTCTTATTTCAAAGAACCAGTGGTTCATAAAAAGTGCAAAGCACTATTTATTATGTGAAGATCATTGATCTTGTTCTTAGATCAACGATCTATTAGAAGAAATTTCTTCTATCTTATGAAGGTTTTTACCTTTTTCTTGAAATTTCTTCAGAGTTTTCTCTGTTTGAAGTTCTTGATTTCACACAAATGATCATGCCTTTGAATTGAGGTCTAGGGTCCTTTTTATAGTGCCCATAAATTAGTTAAATTTGTTAAAGAGATCTTTCTCTGAGTGATTTGGGGAATTTTCCCCACCGTTGGATCTTTGATCCAATGGCTTCTGTTTTACAGAAGAAAATCTTCTTGTTTTAACAAGAACAGAAAGATTTCTCTAAAATCTTCATTCTGTTTGGCGCAAATGCCCCAGCGCGTGACACGTGTCGCGCAGCGCACAGCGCAGCGCACCTGCGCTTGCGCAGCTGCGCTGACACGTGTCGCGCAGCGCACAGCGCAGCGCAACTGCGCTAGCGTATCTGCGCTGACACGTGTCGCGCAGCGCAGCGCTTGCGCAGCTGAAGCGTTGCATCCTTTAATTTTGTTTTAAATAGAGCTTTGCTCTGGTTGGGCGCGCTGCCTTGGGCGCTACGCTAACGTATCAGCGCCTGACACGTGGCGCGTTGCGCACAGCGCAAGGAATTTGAAGCATTGCTTCATTTATTTTAACTTTAATTTTCACTTCAATTTTCAAAACAGAGCTTCGCTCTGATTGGGGGAAACAGAAGCGTTGCTTCGTTTCCCGTCTTGGAATTTGAACAGAGCTTTGCTCTGATTGGGGTAAACAAATGCCCCCCCACCGGTGCGCTTACGTGGCCCCAAGCGTGAGCGCAGCGGTGGCAGAATTCCAACCGTTGCGGCAACTCAGGAGTTGAAGGGGCGCCGAGCGCCTATAAATAGGACCCTTGGTCCTCAATAGATGGTCACCATCCTCAAGAATTTTCATTTCTCAGAACTTCAGAGCTTTGCTCTTGCTTTTAAGAACTTAAGAGTTAAACTCTAGAAAACTTTTTAGGTAAAATTAACTTAAATTAAATTAACTTAATTTTAAATAACAGAGCCTCGCTCTCATAGATCTTTGATCTAAAGAAAACCCATTTAGGGTTTTATTAATAGAGCTTTGCTCGCCTTAGATCATGATTTTTTTCTTGGGACTTCTTAGCCCATGAATCAAAGCTCTGCTTTCTTGATACAAGTAGAATTTTAATCTTCTGCGAAGAACTCTTAAGAGTTTGATCATGAATAATGAAGATCAAAAATGGGGTTTTATCTTTGATGGATTTTATCATCTTTTCATAGCAAGGCTCTCAGCATTTTCGGGGAATTTCTTTAAATTCCTCTCATTACTGAATTTGATAGGTGTCACTCCTGTTTGCAGAGCATTGCTCTCGAGGAGTTTAACTCCCTGTGCATGTTTTTAATAAGAATTCACTTACTCGGTCCGTCTGCTAATTCTGTTAGATTTCTCTTGCAGGAGCAATGGACGCCCACATGTATGATCTTGACGAGATCATCTCTTATGGTGACATCCGCCGACTCGGCCGCTCTCAAAATCGAGAATTCACAAATGCGGAGTGTGCCGAGATCATGAGCTTCTTCGACGCATATAATGGTCAACTGCTTCCCTGACGTTCCTCCCTCCTAAAGCTTATCGTGGGAGCCATCTGGGAAGCGCTTCCCTTATTCTGTTCCAGTGTGCCGATTAGGGCATTGGATGCCGCCGAGGATAAGGTGCATTCGGCGTACCTGATGAACTTAATCTCGAAGAGACGTCGAGACAATCTTGTCGATCTCTTGCACCAGGCCTTTCAACAGTCCGCCATACTCGCTGCTTATTGGAGGGTGGAAGACATCAGGGGGACCCTGACGCTTGTGCTCGCGAAAGAAAGCACACCAGGATGGTCCGCGAGGCTTGGAAAGTCATAGATAGGGTCACTTTCGAGTTCCTCAATCCCTGTCCCGGGTTCGAGGTTTTGCCATTGTAAACATTTTAATAATTGTAAGAACCCCTTTTTATGATATGAATAGAAAATTTCCATTTCAGCTTGTCTTATTCCTCGTTCTGAATCTTTTGCACATGCATGGATGAGTGTGTCTTGAATGCTTGATCCAACGCTAATCAGATGTTCTTTCTGTCACTCTCTTTTTTGCTATTATTATCAGCGCGTTGTCTTGATGAACATAATTGACAGATAATAGAGCAAGCGTCTTGATTTCCTCAAGAAATAATGATGTCTTAGGCCGCAGGTTCAGATCTGCCGTCTAAGACTTTTCAACTCTATGAGCCGTGAGGGTCTCATAGGGACTTTTCTCCCTACGGATCGAGAGCATCTCGTAGGTGGGTTTTCTCCTTAGGAATCGTGAGGATTCCTAAGTGTGTTTTCTCTTATAAGTCGTAAGGATCCTGATTTAATGCATTTCTCGGTTTGTGTTGTAAGAGCAAGTATCGAATCAATTGTTTCCCGATAACTGTTTCATTTGATCGATAACGGTATCTTGTATCGGTATTTAGAAACCTGTATAAAGAAATCACAACCAAAGAATTATATTTGACCGCAATCAATTACGGTGTCAGTTGTAGATCGTAAGCGAGTGCGGATCGTCCACAGGGATTGTGCGATTCGTTTCAATGTTCGATTTGTTTGAATTGAAAAGTTAATCAAAAAGAAAAGAAAACATGATTCAAGATTTTATCGATTGATTCAGGTGTCACTAATCTAATCAAGAATCAAGAAACTGATAAACAATCAAGAATCGGGTTTCGATGATATTTCCAACCAAATGTCAAGAATCTAAATGAGGCTCGTAGGAATCGATCGGATCTATAGACGTGATGTAATCTCAAGATTTCGTGTTCTTGTCCTTCGAAGGATTGATACTAGATCGATGATAATCGATGAGAGTTAGGGCTTTCTTGTGAAACTAGGGTTTCATCGTTTAACCCTTGTTCTTTCATTGATATCATTCACATTCTAGCCTCTAGCAATTTCAAGAAACGATCGTAACTCCCCAATCTCGAGCGATATCATTCAAGAAAGCATCGCAACGAATTGGGTTGTCGGTTCTTGAACTTGCTAGGGTTTACAAAACTCGTAGGATTCAAGAATCGATTTAAGATATATTACATCATCATTCTATTGATCGTCTCGACTCCTCGACGAGCGGAGTATTACTCAAACATCACAACAAGAATTACAACTAGAAATTTAGATCGAATCATGATGCAAGAATTTAAAGAAAACAAGATAAAAGAATATCACCTTTTATTTATATCAACAATTTGATTACAGTCGCTCAAGAACTACAAGAGGAAGAACTAAATTGTCGATCTGGCGTCGCTCGGCTCCGTGAGTCATGGATCGGCTTGGACCACTTGCTCTGTTGAAGATCGGCTCCGCTCATAAAAGGTTGCAAGGCTTCTTGCTTGATGGGGTACTCGGGATCTTGGCTTTTGATTGGAATTAGGGTTAGGGTTTCACACAAGTCTTCTCACTAGACTTGTGGAAGAAGATGAAGAAAGAGAGTGAATGGATCTATTGAATGAATAGAATTCCAAGAGATGATTGATACTAAAATTGGGGATCAATCCATAATTCCTCTACAAGTGAGCCTAGGGTCCTATTTATAGATCTCCCAAACCCTAGGTCTAGGTTTGAAATTACAATTCCCTCCAAAAGTTTGTTGAGGCTTCTAGAAGATAGTTTGTTAGGAGTTTAGCTTAGGCTTTAAGTTAGGATTAATTAAGCTTAGAAAACCCTAGTTTGCTGATCTGGCAGAAGCCTCTGGAGTCTTCTGGAACTTGAAGTACATTTCTGAACTGTTGGAGCTGAGGTAAGCATTGTGCAGCAAAATTTGGTGGATGACATGGCAAGACGGCCGCGGAACCTCGGCCTAAGCCGGCTTGCGCCGCGGTTCCGCGGCCAAGTTGTGGCTTCATGGCTTGGTTCTTCTGTTTTGGTCTTGGGATGATATTTGTAGCTTTATCTGATGTGTTGATTTGTATTTGTCCCTTTGGATTGATACCAGAATTGAAATCATTGAGTTAGCGTAATTTTTGATCGGTACCGTATAAATGGTGGCCTTTCTCCTGGATTTTCCTGCACAGATCTCAAAACAAGTGTTGCGCAATATAGGGATGATGCGATGCCATGAAATGCAGTCAATTTCCTTTATAGTGCTGGTTTTAGAGTCTAACATATGCAATCTGATATTTTGCGATAGTTTTGCTAATATGTGAAATATGAATGCCGATCACTTCTAAATGAATGCAAAAGATAGGGAAATTGCCGTTTTAAAAATACAATATTTTCGACTAATCAGATCCTATAAGAGAATTTTTCCCTCTTACGAGTCGAGAGGACCCGTAAGCGGTTGTTTCCCTTCTTGTCGAAACTCGACTTTGGAGAGTGAGACCCGTGAATAGTATGCAAAAGACCGTGTTAGACCGACTTGCAGGGTCCCATTGTTCAGGAAGCAAGTTTTTTAATCCCTGCTGTCTGAGGCTTCATCTTGCAAGTTGAGACGAATCGGGAATTTTCCCGCGGAGACACTGGTTTCTCTGCGAGCCGACGCGGATCAGGAGGCTCTCGTCAAGGATGTTTGTTTCCCTGATTTGAGGTATTTGCCAAGGATTATTTGTTTCCTTGGTATTGAAACGAATCGAGAATTTTCCACGGAGACACTGGTTGCTCTGCGAGTCGATGCGAATCAGGAGGCTCTCGTCAAGGATGTTTGTTTCTCTGAGTTGAGGTATTTGCCAAGGATTATTTATTTCCTTGGTGTTGAAACGAATCGAGAATTTCCCACGGAGACACTGGTTGCTCTGCGAGTCGATGCGAATCAGGAGGCTCTCGTCAAGGATGTTTGTTTCCCTGAGTTGAGGTATTTGCCAAGGATTATTTGTTTCCTTGGTGTTGAAACGAATCGAGAATTTTCCACGGAGACACTGGTTGCTCTGTGAGTCGATGCGAATCAGGAGGCTCTCGTCAAGGATGTTTGTTTCCCTGAGTTGAGGTATTTGCCAAGGATTATTTGTTTCCTTGGTGTTGAAACGAATCGAGAATTTCCCACGGAGACACTGGTTGCTCTGCGAGTCGATGCGAATCAGGAGGCTCTCGTCAAGGATGTTTGTTTCCCTGAGTTGAGGTATTTGCCAAGGATTATTTGTTTCCTTGGTATTGAAACGAATCGAGAATTTCCTACGGAGACACTGGTTGCTCTGCGAGTCGACGCGAATCAGGAGGCTCTCATCAAGGATGCTGGTTTCCCTAAATTGAGGTATTTGCCAAGGATTATTTGTTTCCTTGGTGTTGAAACGAACCGTCGAGGTTTGGCTTCGTTTTCTGGCGGAGCCTGTTGGGAAAGTACGGTTCCCTCTTTGTTTACGCCCTTGGATTGTATACAGGGATCGATGTGATCTCAATTTTAGGGCCAAAGTTTTATCATTTCTCTTTTTTTTTGTTTCATTTCCGCGATGCTCTATCATTTCAGCTTTTATATCGCGAAGGTCGCGATTGGCCAATCATTTCGGCTATTTTTCGCGGTGCCCAATCATTTCGGCTGTTTATTTTATTTTTACTCGCTGCTTTTTATTACGAGTTGCCCAATCATTTCGGCTATTTTTTTTATTTTTACTCGCTACTTTTTATTGCGAGTTGCCCAATCATTTCGGCTATTTTTCATGCATACATTTTCACTTCTGCTTTTTATTGCAAGTTGCCCCATCATTTCGGCTATTTCATATGCATGTGCGGCCTACTGGCTTTTCGCCGTAAACCTGAAATGAGACACCGATTTCGGCATCAGCACCGCTACAACTGGGATATTAGCAGGAGCGAATCATCATTTGCCTCTGTCGATGTTGAACAAGGGTGGCTTAGCGAACAGGATTAAGGTCCTGTCGACTAAGGCTTTTGACTTCATGAGCCGTAAGGGTCTCACAAAGGTATTTCTCCCTACAAGTCGTGAGGATCTTGTAGGTGTATTTTCTCCTTAGGAATCATGAGGATTCCTAAGTGTTTGTTCCTCTGTAAGTCGTAAGGATCCTACAGGAGGATTTTCTCCTTGTAAGTCGAGAGGACTTAAAAGGGTTGTTTGTCATGCGAACATATCCCCAGTCTCGGATGGGACTTGATTAGGGAAATGTTTATTCGCGCCTGTGGATTGTATACAAGGGCCAGTATTGAGCCACATGTAGGGCAATATCGAAAGTTGTGGGGGTTGCTTAAGCACAGGTTTAGGTCTCTTTAACTTAAGACTTTCAAATCTTATGCGCCGTGAGGGTCTCATAAGAGAGTTCTCCTTACGAGTCGTGAGGATCTCGCAAGTGTATTTTCTCCTTAGGAATCGTGGGGATCCCTAAGTGTGTTGCTCCCTTGTGAGTCGTAAGGATCTCACGCGGGTGGTTTCTCCTTACAAGGTCAAGAGGACCCTATAAGTGTCTTTTAACGAGATTGCGCCCTTTCGGGTTTTCACAAACACTCGCCGGTAGTCCTGCTGTTTTTACTCACGGAGCCCTTTCGGGTTTTATCTGTGCCCATTTTGCTTATGGACATACCGTTTTTTTTTTCTTTTTATTTTCTTTTTATTTTTTTTACGAGGTCGCGCCCTTTCGGGTTTTCACGAACACTCGCCGGTAGCCCTGCTGTTTTTACTCACGGAGCCCTTTCGGGTTTTCATCCGTGCCCTTTTTGCTTATGGACATACCGTTTTTTTTATTATATTTTTCTTCTTTTTTTTCTTTTTTTTTAATCTCGTCAGCCTACGGATGCCGCGGTAGTAGCTTAAGGACGTTTCGGTCCACTATTAGTTTAAGGACGTTTCGGTCCGACATGAAGAAGGCTGGCTACTGTTTATAAAGCTTGAGCTTAGGAAGATAGCGAGCGGACATAGTCGTCGTCATCTATCATTGACCTAGGCTGTGGCTCATTAAGCGTAGTATTTATTTAGGAATCGACCATTTATTGGCCTGTATGGCCTTTCACCGTGCATGTCCATGAGTAGATAGGCCCCACCCTGGTAGACCTTATCTATGATGTACGGGCCTTCATAGTTTGGCTCGAATTTTCCCGCTTGGCGCGATTGGGGATCATAGGCCTTTTGACCACTAGCACGAGTTCGCCTTGGCGGAATGTCCTCAGTCGGGTCAATCTTTCATATGAGCGCGTCATCTTTGCTTTATAGGCTTCCAAATTTTGTTGCGCTATAAGCCGGGTTTCTTCAAGGGCATCAAGCTCCTCAAGCCGAAGGTGAACGTTTTCTTCGTTCGTCAGCTCGTAGTGGACTGCCACTCGTAAAGAGGGTAGCTCTATCTCGAGGGGGAGTACTGCTTCCGTACAGAATACCAACGCGTATGGCGTTGTGTTCGTGGCCGTCTTGAACGTAGTTCGATACACCCAAAGAGCTTCTTGCAGTCTCTCGTGCCAGTCTTTCTTATTTCGGGACACCGTCTTTTTCATGATCTTTGTCAGGGTCTTGTTGAAGGCCTCGGCTAGACCATTAGCTCGTGGATTATAAACCGAGAAATATCTCCAGTCTATATTATGCTGCTGTGCGAAGCGACTAATCTTATGGCTTCTGTAGGCTGGCCCGTTATCGGAGATGATCCGTCTCGGCGTTCCAAACCGATATATGACGTGCGTCTTGAAGAAATGGAGGATATTCTCCGTCTTCACTTCTCTCAGCGGTACTGCCTCTGCCCATTTGGAGAAGTAATCAGTCGTCGCCAGGATGAAGCGATGTCCCCTGGACGATACTGGTTCGATGGGGCCGACTATGTCAGTTCCCCACATTTCGAATGGCCAGCTAGCCACTGTTGGATGTAGCAGATTTGGATGCTGGTGGATGAAGTCCCCATGGATTTGGCATGAGTGGCATTGCTTCGCATATTCGAGGCAATCCTGAATCATCGTGGGCCAGTAGTAGCCCATCCGTTTGATCTTCAACTTCATCTTTGGGCCTGCTTGATGAGAACCGCAGATTCCGTCATGAACTTCCTGGATGAATCTTTTCGCTTCATCAGGTCCCAGATATCTCAACCACAGAGAATCAAACGACCTCTTGTACAAAGTATCATTGACGAAGGCGAAAGACAGAGCTCGTTTCATGAGCTGATGTCTTGTGGACGCATCTTCGGGCATTCGACGGGACTTAAAGTAGTCTATGAAAACTTCCCTCCAGTCCTCAGCCTTTTCTCGTTCTTTTATTTGTAAGGTCGTCTGCTCAGTTGCTCCCTTTTCTTCGGATGATTCCGGAGATATTTCTGCTGGGGCGAGCACTCGACGGCTTTGTACCATAATTCTGACGTCATCGAGGTTCTCGTCAGCCGGTTCTTTAGCGAGCCTAGCTAACGCGTCCGCTTTGCTGTTTTCCGCGTGGTATGTTTTCCAAAGTATAGAAGGGAATTTGGGTCAACAGTTGTTGCACCTTTTCACCGTACTTCACCAACTCCGGTTTGCACGTTTGGTAGTCGCCGTTTACTTGACTAACGACCAGTTGAGAATCTCCGTATATGAGGAGGTTTTCAATTCCCATGTCAATGGCGATCTCGAGGCCTGCTATCAAAGCTTCGTATTCGGCTTCGTTATTCGTCCTCGGCTCTGTTAGGGAGAAAGCAAAGCTCATTATCCCTCCTTGTGGAGTTACAAAGATGAGTCCTACCCCTGATTTGATTACAGAGGTATTTTATTTGCGCTTCTTCATGGAGGATGCTCCATCGAAATAAAGCTCCCATCGGGTATCACCACCATCGATCGCATCAAACGCATGTTCGTCTGGAAGCTCGCAATTCAAAGGAGAATCGGCGGGTATCGGGTGCTCAGCGAGGAAGTCGGCAATGGCCTGGCCTTTCACTGCCTTGAGAGGTTGATAGGTTATCCAAAACTCCATCAAGAGCAGGGCCCATTTAGCGAGTCGCCCCGTCAATATGGCCTTTGACATTAAATATTTAAGAGGGTCCACCTTCGAAATGAGACGAACTTCATGTGCCAACGCATAGTGCCTGAGCTTTGTTATCGCAAAGATCAACACCAGGCAGTGTTTTTCAATAGGTGAATAGTTGCTTTCTGCCCCCAGTAGAACTCGACTTAAGTAGTAGAGTGCTCTTTCTTTCCCCTGGTCATTCTCTTGCGCCCACAATGCGCCTAAAGAACCTTCGAGGGCGGTCGTGTAAAGAATGAGAGGCTTTCCCTTAACCGGAGCAGCCAACACTGGCGGGTTCTGCAGGTACTGTTTAATCTCGTCCAGCGCGCCCAGGCATTTTTGATCCCAGTCGAATGGAGTCCCCTTCTTCATCAGGTGACTGTAAGGGCGGCACTTGTCAGAGAGGTTGGCTATAAATCGCCGAATATATGTGAGCTTTCCTTGGAGAGACCGCAACTGTTTGAGAGTTCTCGGCGGAGGCATTTCCATGATCGCCTTGATCTTTGACGGATCTATCTCGATGCCTCAGTGTCGGACGATGAATCCCAGGAATTTGCCCGAAGAAACTCCGAATGCACACTTGAAAGGGTTCATCTTCAAGTTGTATTGTCGAAGACGTCGAAATACGGTCTTTAGATGCTCGAGATGCTCCTCATATGATTTGCTCTTGACCACGAGGTCATCGATATAGCACTCGACGATTTCATGTATAAGGTCATCGAAGATCTTCGTCATGGCCCTCTGATAGGTGGCATCGGCGTTTTTTAAACCGAAGGGCATCACTTTATAACAGAATATTCCCAAAGGGGTCCTGAAGGCGGTGTGCTTCTGGTCTTCGGGATGCATCTTTATCTGATTATACCCTGATGAGCCGTCCATGAAGGAGAAAACCTCATGAGTGGATGTATTGTCTATCATTAGTTCGGTGACTGGTACCGGGAAATCATCCTTCGGGCAGGCTTTATTGAGATCCCGAAAGTCTACGCATATGCGCACTGTCCCATTTTTCTTCATCACCGGGACGATATTGGCGATCCATTCAGGGTATTGAACTTCCTGGATGAAGCCAGAGTCGATCAGCTTCTTGACCTCGGCGTTGATACTCATCTCAAGCTCGAGCCGCATTCTTCTTGGTGCCTGTTTGACTGGCTTGACGTCCGGAGATACTGCCAATTTATGCACAGCAATTTCTGGATCTAATCCCGGCATTTCAGAATAGTTCCATGCGAAGCAATCTTTGTGCTGCATAAGCAGGTCTTTTAACGCAGCCACCCTTTCTTCAGATAGCAGCTCACTGACGAACGTCGGCTGTGGGTCACTTGCCGTGGGCACCCAAGTAGCTATCGCCTTTTGTGGATTGATAGGACGGTCCTCTTCCCGCTGAACTTTCACCTTTTTCTGTCGGCGGGGATAATCTTGATCAATTACCGAGTCTTGGACTTGACACCAGACCTTGTAGATTTTAGAGGACAGCCGTTGAGGGGGCTTTTCTGGCTTCACCTTTGTAGCGCTCTCCATAGGTGGAGGAGATCTTTTCAGCACACCGGTCGAAGAGTTCTTGTGGACCTTCCTAAGTGGTTCAAAGCTGTTTCCAGTTGGAACAGCAGCATCAATTTCCGCCGTTGGAGTCGGCGGAGTCAGTCCAGAAGAAGAGTTGCCCCCGGTCTTCCTTACTCGGTGCCAGTGGTATATCCCTAGTAGGAGGGGTGTTGTCTCCTGAGGGTTTTCAGCGGATTACACCCACAAAATCGTATAATAAAAGAGAGATGGTGAAAGTTATATAAAGATAAGAATTATAAAAGAAAGAACTTGAAAATAAGAATTTTCAACTCTACCAGCTTTTCAGTTGCTATGAGCCCTATCTTAATAGTCATGAAAATATGTTAGAAATCGCATCATCTCTCAATAAAACATCGCTTTTAGTTTTCATTCCTACCTTTCTTCTAAACATTGATCATATACCCCTACGTGTGTGAACTGGACATCCCTACACTCAGAGAATTCAATTCAAGCAATCATACTCTTGTCCATCTACCTCAGTACTTTTTAATAGATATTTAGATGGAATTCGCTCATACATTTTTCATGCGAGCGTTAATACTTCTTGAGTTACTAACCGATCGATTACTCATGTGCTTGCTAATTAGGTGTTTTTCCTCGTCTTGCAACACCTAAGGCTTAGCAGTGGCTCCCAAACAAGTTGGTCTAAGGCACTAGGTGATAAAGCACCCTCGCTATATTTTTTTTATTACTGCCTCGGTGATAACAAAACCAGTGTTCATTTTTCTTTTCACCATTTTATCTTTTATTCTCCACTTTTATTTTCTTCATACTTTGGCTTCTAGACAAGAGCATTTCAAGGTATCCTCTACTATCCCGAGTTTCAAGATGTGTGTAAGTGCGTATAGTAGGGTATCAACGTTCAAATGTTTGGCTTCCAGAATAGAAACTATTTTTCAGGCTTATTTTTATCCTCAAATTAGTAATTTCCTTCATCTTACTAACTCTTGGGACAACAGCTCATGACTACTTATTACTAGTTTCATTTAAGAAAACATCTAACTTTCTTATTTTTCTTAAACTATTCCTATCTTTTAAATATAATTTTTCACTTTCTACTCTTTTATTACCACAAATTTTTTTGTGTGCTTATATATAGTATAATGCAAAGTAGGGCGTAAATAAGCACAGGAGCGCTGAAAAACGACTTCTTGGGAGCTTCTTGTGATGGTACAGGAGCGCTGAAGCTCGTTGGCGGGAGCATGGTCCCGAAGAATAGCCCAGTGGTGGTTTGAGTTACCTGCTCCACTAGTATAGTGAAAAAGGAGGCCACTTGGGGCCCGTAGGTTACTCCTCCAGATGGGACAGAGCGAGAGTTGTTGTTGCAGTTAGTGCAGTTTGAAGGTATTGATTTCTTGAAGAGCTTGAATATTCTGCTCCCTGCGTCGACCTTAGTCTTTGGCATGTGCCAGTTGTTTGAGGACCGATTCCGTCAGCAAGGTTGCTGCTTGGGGAGCCTGCCTGTGGACGACAGACATCCTCTGGGCTTCCTCCATCGGCGTTGAGGCACCGAGGGTGGGAGGTGGGAGCATCGACCCAAAAAGAAGCCCGTTGATTTCTTGAAGAGCCGGATTGCAGAGATTTGAGGCTGCAAGTGACCCATACTTGACTCCGCCGGATATGACAGAGCCTGAGTTGCTAAGGTGGGAGCAAATGCCATTCTTTATAGAGACGAAATGCCAACTTCAATATCCACTCTGCTAAGGGCAACCAAAAACATACACACCGCTATTATTTGATCGCGGGAAAAACACGACACACGAAGTGTGGAGTGGAAAGAGGAAAAGGTCCCACCGGGCGTGCCAGAATCTGTTCCCCTCCGAAAGACGGCGACGATGTGAGGACGTCTAGCCTGAGATTCGGGGCAGATGCTATATGGTTTTATCCGTCTACCTCTCCGAAGATGCCAAGTTGATTTATGACACCGTGTATCGGAGGTTTAGACGGATGCGGCCGATGTAGCAGACTTCGTCAGATTCCCCCTCGCTAGAGAGGTTTTTGATTGTGGGGACGCTCTTCCCTGCAGGCGCAAGCCCCTGCAGTTAATTACGCTACCGCGTCGCGGTAGCCACTTTCTCCTTCTCCAGAATTTCACTTCGTGTCGTGTGTGTTTGTTTTGTTTGTGGTTGCCCGTGGATTGTATACGGAGACTGAATAATGCCGTCTCCTGTAGGACGCGGATTAGTCCAAATCCGTATTTACTTATATTTGGGTTTGGTGTTTTTAGTT
Organism: Agapanthus africanus; assembly: GCA_030015575.1. NCBI lineage: Eukaryota > Viridiplantae > Streptophyta > Magnoliopsida > Asparagales > Amaryllidaceae > Agapanthus > Agapanthus africanus. The sequence continues at coordinate 191,328,185 of CM057348.1, forward strand.
TAAGGATACGTTAGCCGTATTGAGGCTAAGATCAACTTAAACGTTCTTTAAGGATACGTTAGCCCTGTTTGAGACTAAGATCAACTTAACGTGGTGATCCATTTATTATATGGCCATTGGGACTCGTCACCTCTCTGACGTCGTTGAAGGATTACAACGATATGTGTCAGAGGAGTTCAAATATGTACCCTTGAACCAAAGTCGATTTGGAGTTTTATAGTCCATTTGAATGTTTAAGGATACGTTAGCCGTGTTTAGGGCTAAGATCAACTTAAACGGGACCGTTTAGATCTGGCAAAAGAGCATTTGGAGGCTCTATTGTTCCAGTTTAGGGACGTGGTGGTCCATGTTCCAGTTTAGGGACGTGGTGGTCCATCATTAGTTTAAGGACGTTTCATCACCGGTTTAGGGACGTCGTGGTCCATCATTAGTTTAAGGACGTTTCGGTCCAATATTAGTTTAAGGACGTTTCAGTCCAATATTAGTTTAAGGACGTTTCGGTCCGCTATTTAGTTTAAGGACGTTTCGGTCCACGAATTTAGGGACCCCGCAGTCCGTGTTGATGTGTGGTTGTCGGGACCCGTCACCTCTCTGACGTCGTTGAAGGATTACAACGATAGGTGTCAGAGGAGTTCAGAGATGTACCCTCGAACCGGATGTAAATTGATTTAGGAGAGCAATCTTGCTCAGTCAATTTAATTTGAGGACTTACGGCCATGATTGGGCTAAGTCCAGTTGAAAAATATTCAACGCTTTTATTTATTTTTGGTCTATTAGACCTGTGCTAGGGCTTTGCCCACATTTAAATAATGCATTGCATTGCTTTTTATTTTTGTCTGGGCTCTGCCCAGAAAGGATGCAGAGTATCAATTTGCTTGGGCTCTGCCCTTTTATTGCTTTGCAATTTATTTAAGCCTACTAGGCCTTTTTTATTTGGGCCTGGCCCTTTAGCAAAAGAAATGCATTGCATTTGTCAGGCGCTTTGCGCCAATCACTGAGCGCAAGCACTTGTGGTGTTGACACGTGTCACGCAAACGCAGTGCGCTGCGCCAATGCGCTGCGCTTGCGCTGCTGACACGTGGCGCGCTCTAGTGAGTTGCGCCAATTCCAGAGAGCAAGGCTCTATTTTAAAAGCGCATAGCGCAAACGGTTCAGATGCTGACACGTGGCGCTCTCTGGTGGCTTGCGCCAATCCAGGAGCGCAACAGCGCAGTTTGCAAGTGCAAGGCACTATAATTTGAGAATCTTTTTTTAGAACCAATGGTTCATGAAAAAGTGCAAAGCACTGTTTGATTTCTTGATCTAATTTAGATCAAAGAAAACAAGTTTTTCTTGTTTCTCTTATTTCAAAGAACCAGTGGTTCATAAAAAGTGCAAAGCACTGTTTATTATGTGAAGATCATTGATCTTGTTCTTAGATCAATGATCTATTAGAAGAAATTTCTTCTATCTTATGAAGGTTTTTACCTTTTTCTTGAAATTTCTTCAGAGTTTTCTCTGTTTGAAGTTCTTGATTTCTCACAAATGATCATGCCTTTGAATTGAGGTCTAGGGTCCTTTTTATAGTGCCCATAAATTAGTTAAAGAGATCTTTCTCTGAGTGATTTGGGGAATTTTCCCAACCGTTGGATCTTTGATCCAATGGCTTCTGTTTTACAGAAGAAAATCTTCTTGTTTTAACAAGAACAGAAAGATTTCTTTAAAATCTTCATTCTGTTTGGCGCAAATGCCCCAGCGCGTGACACGTGTCATGCAGCGCACAGCACAGCGCACCTGCGCTTGCGCAGCTGCGCTGACACGTGTCGCGCAGCGCAGCGCAACTGCGCTAGCGCATCTGCGCTGACATGTGTCGCGCAGCGCAGCGCTTGCGCAACTGAAGCGTTGCATCCTTTAATTTTGTTTTAAATAGAGTTTTGCTCTGGTTGGGCGCGCTGCCTTGGGCGCTGCGCTGACGTATCAGCGCCTGACACGTGGCGCGTTGCGCACAGCGCAAGGAATTTGAAGCGTTGCTTCATTTATTTTAACTTTAATTTTCACTTCAATTTTCAAAACAGAGCTTCGCTCTGATTGGGGGAAACAGAAGCGTTGCTTCGTTTCTCGCCTTAGAATTTGAACAGAGCTTCGCTCTGATTGGGGTAAACATTTACAATTATAAATGATACAAGATTGTCATTGAAAAGGGAGCGTTTTTAACAAATTCGCAAGCTGTTCTCACACTTCTTTCAACGCCTCTTCTTGATCGGCTACCTCTCCCAACTCTGCTTCCACCTGGGCTCGCTGCTGCAAGTAGGATGAAAGTTGTTCTTCGACGGCTCGCCGAGCTGCTTCACGACCTTGGGCATCTCGCTCAATGGTATCGAGCTTCTGCTTCAATGTTAACCCGTCGGAGATACTTTGCAGGAGGCCCTCGAAAATAACTTTCACCCGAGCAGCGTTCACGTCGACCTCAACACGCAGTCGAGCAGACTCGCTTGAGGTCTCTTTGCATTCCCTCCGCCTTCAAGCCGCTTCTTGTTCAAGATGGCGGAAGTAAGAAGCGCTCTGCTCGATCCATGCCACCCGTTGAGTACTCGTGGCCAAAACCTTGAGGCAGGACGCATAAGCTCCAGCTGATGCAGGCGGGCCTCGATCTCCCTACAGTGATTAACCCAAGACTGGACGACGCCTTCATTATGAAGATTTACAAGCGTCGCCAGCATCGGATTAACCTCAGCAGCAAAATCTGCGGCAGATGTAGGAGCTTCTGCGTCAAGCTCCTCGACGCATCCGCTCAGCATACTCAAACTCATCACAGCACCCTTTGAGGATGGACGTCTGGAGAATGGGCCTGCCGGCATCATAATGCGGGACTCGAAAGGAGCTGGAACCAGAGCGATAGCAGCAAAACAAATCATAATCAGATGACAGACCTAAAAATACAAGAGATTCATGAACAATGGAATTTACTATACCAGCTGCAGCAGGCGGCAAAGCTGGGTGGAACGGTGGCGCAACCGATCTTTTATCTCCTCCTTCGATTTGTAGCACTGCAATCAGGGCAAGAAAAAAAATCAGAAACAATTTCATTATTGAAAAAAAAAAGAAAGATCATTAATTGAAAACTATACTCACCAGCGCCACTGGAGGAAGCAAGCTCCGACGGGAAGGAGAAGTGTGGGTGCAGCACCTGGTACAGGTGATCAAAAAGCACTCCTGCAAAGACGCAATAGTACAACGTCAGTACATAGATTATGCAGCATAAAGATGAAACTGATAAGTCACAAATCTATACCTTCCAGCATCTGCGACGGTACGAAGGAGGGTAGAGAGGTGGCCACCATCAGGGCAGTAATTGACGGCGCTCCCTCAGGTAAAGGGGCATCAGCACTAGCCGCACCTGCGTTAGAAACAAGATAAGCCCTGTTAGGAAGGATTGCAGAATAAAAAGAAGAATGGTAACCCAAAATTTACCTGATGAGTCGCCAGCCGAAACGACGGCGTCTCCCTCCTCCATTGGCATGGGTTCACCTCCCGTTGCCTCATCGCCGGACTCTACGGGAGTCGTCGTCGTGCTCGCAAGGCCAGGAGACGGCGAAGGACCATAGGCAGGGAGAGCAATAATCGGAACGGTGCCCGACTCTTGAGAAAGAGCGGCCATCTTGTCCTCGGCAATCATGCCCGTCTCACCCTCTACCCCCTCGGGCTCAGCGGTCGCGGCCGTCTCGTCCACCGCTGCCATAGGTTCGTCGGTCGCAGCCGCTCCATCCGCTGCTACCCCAAGCTCAGTTGTAGAAGCCGTCTCACCTGCCTCCCCCTCGGGCTCGGCATCAGCAACCTTCTCGAGCATAGTAGGCATGACTGTCTCGTCAGCCACTAGCTCGGGCCCGGCAACTACGGCTCCACCGTCCCCTCAGGCTCGACGATCGCCGCAGCTCCTCCAGTAGGACTCGGCCCTGCAGGACAAGATGTATAAGAACCGATAGTTTTACAACTTTTACAACAAAGCCTCGAAAAGCACATTACCTGAGGTGGATTGACCGTTGGCTTTCCGAGCTGCACGTGCCGCCCATCTATGAGCAGTAGACAAGGAGACCGGGGGCTCCTCTGAAGGAGTAGCAGCGGGAGTAACGGCGCTTGAGCCCGCTCCCACGGCCAAAGCAGCGCTACGCTCCTTCGCTGCGTGCCTCAAGCGCTTCCTCTCCTCCCGGGCCATCACGACGGACCTTTTTGAAGCCTCCCTCAGCAATGCGTCGTCGTCCGCGTTCAGAGTTGCCTCCAGAGCCTTCAAGGCATCCATCATCGACTTTTTGAGTTGGGTCTCTCGCGGTAGCCCCGAAGAGGCCGAGACTTCGGTAGCTGGCCCGGGGAGAATCCCCGCATCGGCTTACGAAGTAGATCCCGCGGTCCCTGTAATGAGACAAAGAAAAGGTTAGATTGGCCATAAAAAGGAGAATAAAGACTCAATGAGAAGAGACGTACCAACGCCCGATAAAGCGCGTTTCCTTTCCTCCTCCTCGAAGGTTTTAAGAGAAGCAGCGATGGCTTCTTCGGTAGAAATGCCTGTTTAAAAAGGGAAAAGCGTTAGTCAAAAACAATGATAAAAGTACGATGAAATGACGAATAATACAACTGGTGATTACCTAATTGCGCGAGTTTAGCCAACCACGCTTCGAGCCTTGCCGATCGCTCAGAAGCCGCGATGGCGGCCGCCAGATCGGTGTCTTCTGGCTCTACGAAGAAACCCTCGTTGGCTCCATACTCACTTAGGCCATCGGTAAGAGGGGCCTGAGGCTCTAAGCCAAGGACGGCATCAAGAGAAAGAACTGACTTCTTCTTCCTCTTCTGCACGCGAACCCCGGGTGCACCCAAAATCAACTTACGTTTCGTGGGCACCTTGGGACGGCGGGTCCCGATGTCCGAGCCTACGCCGGATTCAGGCGATACCACATTCACCGTCTCCACCGGAGCACGGGGCGCTGGGGGCACGTCCGTGGTATCACGGGGAAATCCGTGCGGGGGGTTTATCACACGCGGAGGCTCATCTCCAGCATCTCCTCTCAGCGGAGGAAAGACATGGGTCCTTGGTCTTAGGGGGGCTTTGCGATCACTGGCGGGGGGCACACCCTTGCGGTCAATTAGCAGCCGTTTCTCTTCCCGGATAACAGCACCCATCACGTGCTGATACCAAGCCCCGTACACGTTTAGGGCCTTTGGAATGCAACTCGGCTCGCTAATGAAGAAATGGGAGCCCGTGTTCAGCCGCATAAAATGATGCAGTGCACTCTGTATCCCCTTCCTGGTGGCCGCGAACTCTTCCAAAAATGTCTCCAAGGGGACCCCTTGATTATAGCTTAGTTATTGGGCGAACCGATGGGGGTTGTACCTCATAAAGAGCGCCATATCGTTCTGCCTGAACACCAGGAAGCCCGGCCGGATGGAGTATAAGTGAATAATCTCCCGGGCTTTCAATACAGAGGACCCGTCCTTGAAGTTATCACGCAACTCCAATACCGCCTTGGAGGTCTCCAGGCCGATGGTCATGACCTTGTCCATGAAAGAGATGCCCGCTCCGGCCGTGCGCGGATGAAGAAGCAACCCCCTAGCCTTCTGCAGAGGCGGATTCACAATAGAAGCACCGACCAGCTGCATGACTCTCAGGAGTCTACACTTCTCGTAGAACGAGGGACTCTTGTGGATACCAAAAACCCCGAGCATATGCATTTCCATCCATGAAGTAAAGTAGTGCATCGGGAGGTTGGCGGGTTGCACCCCCGGTTCATTCGCGTCTGCCGCTATGCTGAATCCGTGGTACAGATGAGCCAACCCGGCGATTCCAATCGACAACTGTATACCAGCCACCATCCGATGCACTGGGTAGAATACGGACGGCCTCATGTAGCGTGGGTGCATGGGGAGCGCAAACCAGCACAGCCATATCCCCAGAAACCCGAGAAAGAAGGTCTCCTCGTCGATGCCCGGGGCGGCGATTTCCGATAAAGGGATGATGGCGGCATCGGGGAGATAAAAACCCTTTTGATCGTCTTCCCGTATTGGTCAACGATCTAAGCCAAAGCCGAAGGGGTCGTCGAGCTTGGCGAACTTTTCGCTCCGCTGCGATAGAATCTCCGGTCGAAGAAAGCGGGCGATGAAATCTGCAAAACTGACTCCCCGGCCTCCCGATTCCAAATAGAGACTTTCATACATATTCAGCACCTTCACCAGACTCGGAAACTGGTGTTGAATAGCATTCTCTGGCGTTAGGCCCATTACCAGTGGCTTGGTGGCGAAGACATATTCATCAGGAGGAAGTAGCTCTTTATAATGCTCCCCCCCTACCGGAAAACCGGAAATCTCAGCAAATTCTTCCAAGGGGATGGAGACTTCCCTGTCCGACAGAAGAAAGGTATGGGTGGGGATGTTCCATTGTTCCACGAATGCCTTAACCCACCACTTCGGAGGAGCAGGCTACTCAAACAATGAGGCGTAGACTGCGGGGTACAGACCAATCTTCATCAAATGCGTCCTCTTTGCTGACAAGATGTATCTGGCCCACTGCAAATACCCAGCCGGTTGTTGAGGGGTCAATCCGATATTATAAGGTTGTTCCCAAGGGCGCGACTCACCCTGGCATATGCGCCGCCCCAGAATATCCACGGCTGCCGGCGCTACACGGGGATGGCAGCAATCGAAGGCTAAAGAAGATCCTCCGAATTCCAATTTACGACCTCCACGGCATACTTCACCAGGGGTGCATCTGCATATGGGATCGACAAGATCGGCTCTGACGGCATCGCGCAAGAGAAGCTTCGGCGACCCTTGATAATCTCGCTATACCACCTACCCCACAGGTGAAGGTTCTTATACTCACGATCGTAATCCTTGATAAGAGTAAGAACCTCCCGGTCCACTGGCGCCTCAGGGAATCCTCCCTCTGAGCGGAAGAATGGGAATGAAAGATCAGCAGACATGTTGCCTGCAAGGAAAAGCGAAATTCAAGTATCAGTATCATAATTTGATTTTAAAAAAAAAATTCCGACACTTGGTACTTTGAAATTTGTACTACAGTGCAATGCAGTAGAGAGGGGACCAAAGGGGGACCCACAAAATCCAGATGACAATGCATCAGTTAATAAGACAGCCTTATCATTGGATGAGACTGTCAATTAATGAGGAGATCCTCAAAAAGAATATTCTTATTAAATGAGAAATCCCTTGAGATAAGGAGAAAATCTCCCTTTTTAGAGCAAAGCTCTATCACAGAGTGACACTTGTCAAACTCTGGTCACAAGGGAATAAAATTCCTTAAAGAGCCTAGCTCTGTAATAATGATGGAAAAATCCATCAAAGGAAAAATTAATTTCTAAAAATTAAAGTTTGGGATCTTAAACATCCATGAAAAACTCTTAGGAGTTCATCATCAGAAGATCAAAAGATCTATATTCTGTCAATGAGCAAAGCTCTGTTCATGGGTTAAGAAACCCTGAAACAAATTATTGAGAGCAAAGCTCTGTTTGTGAAACCCCAAAGGGGATTTCTTTAGATCAAAAGATCTATAAGAGTAAGGCTCTATTAATTAAAGTTTATTTAATTAAGTTTAAATTTTTACCTAAAATTTTTTCTAGAGTTTTAACTCTTAAGGTTCTTGAAAACAAGAGCAAGGCTCTGAAAATAAAATTCTTGAAGATGATAATCATCTGCTGAGGACCAAGGGTCCTATTTATATGCGCTCAAACGCCTCTTCAACTCCTGAGTTGATCCAACGGTCTGGATCTTGCCATCCTGCAGTCACGTGTACGCCACGTGAGCGCAACGGTGGGGGGGCATTTGTTTCCCCCAATCAGAGCAAAGCTCTGTTTAAATTTCAAATTCAAAAGGTGAAACAATGCTTCAGATCTCTTGCGCTACGCGCAGAGCGCCACGTGTCAACAGCAGACACGCCAGCGTAAGGGGCGCTGCGCCCAAGGCAGTGCACCACAATCACAGCAAGGCTCTGTTTTAAAATTCAAATTTTAAATAAAGGAAGTAACGCTTCAGATAATTTGCGCTCTGCGCTGCACGCCACGTGTCAAACAGTGGTGCGCTAGCGCAGTTGCGCTGCGCTCTGCGCGACACGTGTCAGCGCAGGCGCGCTAGCGCAGTTACCCTACACTCTGCGCTGCGCGACACGTGTCAAGCACAGGCGCGCTAGCGCAGTTGCGCTGCGCGACACGTGTCAAGCGCAGGTGCGCTTGCGCCAGCGCTAAAATTTAAATAATAAATTATTTAATTAATCAGAATTAAAATTCTAGAAGGATCTTTCCAATCTTATTAAAATAAGAAGATTATCTTCTATAGAACAGAGGCCTTAGGATCAAAGATCCAACGGTGGGGAAATATCCCCAGATCAATCAGAGAAAGATCTCTGTAACTAACTCAACAAACCACTTGGCCCTATATAAAGGCCCCTAGACTCCAAGTCTCAGATATACACACATAAAGAAAAGGGAGAACTCTGAAAAATTTGAAAGGCAAGCCTTTGAAGAAAGAAGATCATCTTCTTCATCTTTGAAGGTAAAGAATTTGATTCTTGAAGAACAAAGATGAAAATACCTCATTAAAAAAGAAGAATCTCTTCTAAAATGATCAAGATCTTCAATAAAAAGAAAAAGATCAGAAAGATCTAATCACAAAAAATTTAAAGAAGTATTATTTCACAGATCATTCGATCTATATAAAGGCACAGCCTTTTGATGAACCATTGGTTTTTGAATCATGAGGTAGAACCTCTTTAGAACAAGAAAAACTCTTTTCTTTGATCTAAATCTGATCAAGATGCGCTCTGCGCTATTGTACAGTCCCTGGCACTTTTGAAATGAGCCTTTGCGCTCCTTGGACTGGCGCAAGTCACCAGAGAGCGCCACGTGTCAATCACAGAACAATCTACGCCTTGCGCTCCTAAAAATAGAGCACTGCACTCTTGGACCGGCGCAAGTCACCAGAGCGCGCCACATGTCAGCAGCGCACTGGTGCAGCGCACTACGCTAACTAACTTGCGCTCAGCAGAGCGTAACACGTGTCACCTCCACATGCGCTGGCGCCTTGCGCTCCTTAATTGGCGCAAAGCGCCTGACAGGCCACGTGGCGCACTGTCAGACCACTAAATGCTGTGCATTATTTAAAAAGGGCAGAGCCCAAGCAAAGGCCTAACAGGCCAAATATAAATGCTATGCATTTAATTAGAAAGCCCAATGCTATGCATTGTTTAAAAAGGGCAGAGCCCAAGTAAAGGCCTAGCAGGCCAAATATAAATAAAATGAACTGAGCACGACTGCTCTTCCAATCAATTTACACCCGGTTCGAGGGTACATCTCTTTACTCCTCTGGCATATGTCGTTGTAATCTCTCAACGTCGTCAGAGAGGTGACGGGTCCCGACAACCATACACTGCTACAGACTGTGGGGTCCTTAAACTCATGGACTATGATGTCCTTAATCTCGACCGTGATGTCTTAAAACTAATACCGGACTATGATGTCCTTAACCTCGACCGTGATGTCTTAAAACTAACTCCGGACTATGAGGTCATTAAACTCACGGACTATGATGTCATTAACCTTGACCGCAACGTCTTAAAACTAACACTGGACCGTAATGTTCTTAAACTACCTATCGACCGCAATGTCATTAAACTAAACAATAGAGCCCTCAATTGCTCTCTTGTCGGATCTAAACGATCCCGTTAAGTCGATCTTAGTCTAAAATTAGGCTAACGTGTCCTTAACAAACGTTTAAGTTGATCTTAGCCTCAAATAAGACTAACGTATCCTTAAACACCCCCCCAAACCCAAATCTACGAAAGATACGGATTTGGACTAACCCACGTCCTACGGGCGACAACACCAATTAGTCTCCGTATACAATCCACGGGCAACCGAACACAAAACAAACACGCACGACAAGAAGTGACCATATGGAGAAGGAGAAAGTGGTTACCGCGATGCGGTAGCGTAATTAACTGCAGGGGCTTGCGCCTGCAGGGAAGAGCGTTCCCACAATCAAAAACCCCTCAAGCGAGGGGGAATCTGACGAAATCTGCTACAACGGATCTGACGAAATCTGCTACAACGGACGCATCCGTTTAAACCTTCGATACATGGTGCCATAAATCAACTTAGCATATTCGGAGAGGTGGACGGATAGCACCAATTAGTATCTGCCCTGAATCTCAGGCTAGACGTCTGTCTTGTGCGTCTTTCGGAGGGGAACACCTGTGGACAGGCGAGGTGACTGACATCTCCTCAGGGGGGTAAGGGTCGCGAGGAGGCTCGAGGCGAGATGCTCTGGCGGCGGATCTTGGTGTGTAGCCGTGGGGCGCCCAGCGGGACTCAGGGAGTATCGGCCCGTGAGATCTGTGGCTAGGAGTCGTAGCCTGCTGGTGGTCAGCCATACCGATGAGGACAGAGCCTTCTGGAGGTAGAGGAGCGGCGATCCCGGGCCCAGGCCCGGCCGTTTGGACGCGGATGAGCGCCTCCATGAGGGACTGTAGCCGATCTATTCGGCTGGCGAGGGCGTTGATGATGGTCGCCGGAGGAGCTTCATCCGCGCCTCCGATGAGGGGGAGGCAGCGGCTGGTACCTGGATCTTCAGGGTGGTTGCTTGCCATGTGGATGGAGATCGGAAGGCTAACTTTGTTTTTTTGTGGAGTTTAGTTTCCCACAGACGGAGCCAACTGATGGAGGTCCTTTTTGGGTCTCCTTCAGATGTTGTCTTCCGTCGATCTCCTGGTGGATTTTGGAGGTGATCTCCTGTTGCGTGTGGGTCTCAATGGGTTTTGAGGAGATTGATGATTTGAGGAGTTTAGCGCCAAATACCTGCAAAGAAGTCCCGGGGTGGTTTGGTACCACCGAGGACCCTCCGACGATCAAGTTAGTACGAGATCCGAGCAGAGTAACGGCTAAGTGGAATCAAAATGGCTTACTTGACCCTTCTGTGATGGGGGTTTATATAGTGGCAGCAGCACACAGCAGCAGATGCGAGAATCTCGCCGGCAGTTATGCTCCCGACGTCACGCTCGCGTAAAGAGTGGATCGCCCATTAATGGGGATCGTGATGGCGTGGAACGTAGGATGTTGCTGGCAGAGAATCAGTGCCTGGCGAGATTTGCGGAGCGGCGGTTACGCCTGTGAGTGGTGGAGCTGGTCGGTCGGAGGACCGAGGAAGATGGCCTCGGCTGGAGAGTTCGGGGACGAGCGAGAGGGCCGAGAAGTCTTGGTCCTGTGACAGCTTGGGGCGAGCTGAGATACGGAGGAGGCCAAATTTCAGGGGGCTCTGAGGTGAGCCAGCTTGTGCTTGCAGGTCGGGTATGGGGGTGGCCTGATCGGCCTCCGTGGGCCCTTTCTTCCGAGTTCTGGGACACGTCATCTGCCACGTGTCCTGATCTTGGAGAGCGTCAATATTGAACATCATCAATAACCAAGGAAAGTAATCCCTCCCTCATTATATACAATGGCCTCAATCCCCCCATCAAAATTTCCCTATCCCGCCACCCGCGGCAAACTTGGTATCATTGAAGCTAGACAACGATAATTATTTACTTTGGGAAACACAAGTAGTATCATTGATAGAAAGTCAAGATCTATTTTGTTTTCTCACCGGCGATACCAAAGCTCCTCAATTTCTCGTCGACACAAGTGAAGAAGAAACTCCAAATCCTGATTATTTGGTGTGGGTCTGCACAGATCGTTTGGTGAAATCCTAGATCGTCGGAACTCTCTCCAAAGAAACTCTTAGAATCGCCGTTGGGCTCAAAACAGCCTCAGAGGTATGGAACGCCCTTGTCGAAAATTTTTCTCAAAACTCAGTCGCTCGAGAGTTTAAATTACAATCGAAACTGCAAAATATTAAAAAGGGAAATTCCTCTGTTTCTGACTATTTACGTAATTTTTAAGAATATTTGTGATCATCTGAATTCTATTGGAAAACCTGTTTCCGATCAAAACAAAGTTTTTTGATTGTCGCAAGGACTTGGATCAGAATATGAGATGTTATGTACAACCATGATACGACCTCCAATGGATCCATATGCCCAAATCGTACCTCAACTTCATCCGTATGAAATTCGGAGTGGTCTCAAGAGTAAGCAAACCGAGAACTCTGTGGCCTTTCTGGCTCAAAGGGGTCGTGGTTCTCGAGGTCATAAAGAAAGAGGAGGCTTCTCATTCTCTTCTAAAGGTCGTGGTTTTCCACAGTCCAACCAAGGTTACCGCAATCGTAACTTCACAATTTCAGCTCAGCCTACTCGCTCAGTTCCCTCTGAAGACCGCCTCTCCTCTTGTCTGTCGAATTTGTAAGAAATCTAATCATGATGCTCTTGCATGTTGGCATTGCTTTGACAATAGTTTTCAGCCAGAACACATTCCCCAGGCCTTAACTGCAATGCACATTTCCGACTCTCATGATGCCGATTGGTTTCCTGATACAAAGGCTACATCATAGGTTACTGCTGATCCCGGTAAGCTCTCAAATATTATACCATATAAGGGCAGCGATTACATTATGGTAGGTAATGGAAATCGTCTTCCTATTTCCTGTATTGGTACTGGAAAAATAGAAAATGGTTCATCATCTATTCCATTACAGAATGTATCTGTAGTACCCTCTATCAAAAAGAATTTGTTGTTTGTCTCATAACTTACTAATAATTATCCTTGTTCATTTGAATTTCATGTAAATGGATTTAACATAATGAACTTGCAGATGAACAAAATCCTGATCTCAGGAACTAGGAACGGAGGACTCTACACATTTGGAAATGGCGGTCTAGAGATAAATTTTTCGAAAAGATGTCAATCTGCATATGAGGATACATGGCATAGGCGGTTAGGGCATCCGAACCCAAATGTGTTATCATATTTGAGCAAAAATAATTTTATTTCCGTTAATAAAAGAAATCATGGATTGTGTGAGAGTCGTCAACTTAGCAAGAGCTCTAAACTTGCATTTCCATATTCTGAGCATAAATCAAATGTTCTATTAAACAAAATCCATTGTGATTTATGGGGACCTGCACCTGTTTTATCTGTTCAAGGTTTTCGATATTATGCTATTTTTGTGGATGATTTTTCAAGATTTGTTGGTTTTATCCACTTAAGCATAAATCAAATTTTTTCAAAATATTTCTCGCATTTCAGAAAATGGTGGAAAATCAACTAAATACAAAGATTAAAAATTTTCAGTCAGATAATGGCGGGGAGTTCATGAAAAAGGAGTTTCTCGATCATCTTACTTCGTGCGGTATATTACATCGATTATCTTGTCCAGGAACTCCTGAGCAAAATAGATCTGCTGAAAGAACATAGGCATCTTGTTGAGTTAAGCCTTGCTATGATATATCTGGCATCAGTTCCATTTCGATATTGGGTTGAGGCATTCTATACTGCAAATTTTTTGATAAATCGTTTACTGTCGGCAACTCGACAAATGAAGTGTCCATTTACTACTCTCTTTCATAAAAAACCATCATATATCATGCTTTGAGTTTTTGGTTCATGTTGTTATCCTTATCTAAGGAACTACACTTCGAATAAATTTGAATGCAGGTGACTTCCTTGTATTTTTCTCGGTTATAGTGAAAAGCACAAAGGGTATCGGTGTCTTCATCGTTCCACCGGTCGGGTGTACATATCAAGACATGTCGTTTTTGATGAAACAAAATTTACATTTTCTCCTACATCAGCCCTTGCAAATCCCAGTCTCAATTGGAAATATCTAATTATGATGCCTGGTTTGATCCAACGGAGGCTACAATTTCTGGATCTAATTCAGAGACTAATGAATTCTCCCACGATCGAGATCATGCTTGGTTATTTGATGGTACTGAAGCAACCCAGAATGAGCAACTGCAAGTGTCCGCTCCGACTCTTGATGCAGACCAAGAAGCACCATTAGAACCAGCCCAACTTATTGCTTCAGCCGACACGACTCGCGACACTAGGCAGTGTCATCCTATATAGACATGATCTTGTTCTGGGATTTCCAAACCTAATCCAAAGTATGCTCTTCTCATTGATCTTCCTCCCAAAGAACCACATACCATCACTAGTGCTCTTAAAAATCTGGCATGGAAAGCTGCAATGGATGAAGAAATGGCTACCCTTCTTCAAAATCAATCGTGGACTCTTGTTCCCTGTCATAAAAACATGAATGTTGTTGGATGCAAATGGGTCTTTAAGACCAAACTAAAATCTGATGGGAGTCTTAATCGCTTAAAAGCCCGTTTAGTGGCAAAAGGATACAATCAAGAAGAAGGCATTGACTTTATAGAAACTTTTAGTCCAGTTATCAAACCAGCTACTATTCGTCTCATTCTTACTTTTGCCGTGGTGAGAGGATGGTCTATCTACCAGTTGGACGTTAAAAATGCATTTCTACATGGTAAACTCGCCATTCCTGTTCATATGGAGGAATCATCGGGTTTCATCAACAAGACTCGACCAACTCATGTTTACCTTCTTCAACGAGCATTATATGGACTCAAGCAAATGCCTTGAGCATGGTTTGATCGTTTCAGTGAGCTCTTACTAAATTTTGGATTTTTTTGTAATTTGGCTGATCCGTCTCTTTTTGTTTATCGTTGTCATGGAATTACAATTCTTTTGCTATTGTATGTGGATGACATTATTCTCATATGAGAAATTCAGTTTCTCATATTCAAACTCTAGTTCTCCATCTTCACAAGGCCTTTTCCATGAAGGACTTAAGCATTTCTTCATTATTGTTTGGATATTCAAGTTCATTGTACCACCGAAGGGATACATTTTTCTCAAGCTAAATATGCATTAGATCTTTTAGATCATGCTATCATGACAGCCTGCAAGTCCAACGCAACTCCCATGGCAACAAAGCTCACTCCAAAAGCTTCCGATCTTATTCCTTTTTCAGATCCATCACACTACCGAAGTATTGTAGGAGCACTCTAATACTTAACTATCACTCGGCCAAGATATTTACTATGTTGTCAATACCGTGTGCCAGCATATGCAACATCCTACAAAGTTTCATTTTAACTTGGTCCAATGAATTCTGCGGTACATTCATGGTATTCTTAACTATGGTATTCATATACTTGCTAAAAGTAGTCTAAATCTTTTGCTTTTTGTGATGCTGACTGGGCAGGCTGCAAAGATACAAGAAAGTCCACAACAGGGTATTGCATTTTTCTTGGCTCTAATTGCATTTCGTGGAGTGCAAAGAAACAAACTACAGTAGCACAATCCAGCGCGGAGGCCGAATATCGTGCATTGGTCTCTATAGCTGCAGAACTTACATGGCTCTCATTCTTACTACGTGATGTTGGGATTTCTCAACCATGGCTTTCAATTCTATTTTCTGACAATCATGCCGCACTTTACATGTCGATAAATCCCGTCTTTCATACGCGCACAAAGAATTTAGAAATTGACTACCATTTTTTTTGGGAAAAGGTTGCCCTTTGTTCTATCCTTACCCGATTTGTTTCATCAACAAATCAAGTGGCCGATATTTTTACAAAACTGGAACCACGAAATACATTTCGTATTTTGTGCAACAAACTTGGGCTTTGGGTCTACCCACTACCCAGTTTGCAGGGGAATATGGAAACCACCAACAAAAATGAATCAGTATCAATCAACGATTCTGAAGAAGAAAGTCGAGAATATGATAAACATGTTAAGCCTAAAATCATGGCGCAGAACAAGAGATGATAATAAACATATTGCATACCTTAATTAGCTCCTTAAATCTCTCCTTCTGTAATCTTCTGTATTATTTCTCTATTTGATTTTGTAACTCGATGCCACGCACCCCACGTGTTCGTGGGGAGGCGGAGTTTGCAAAAAACGATTTTTATAAGCTTGGTAATATCGATTAAACTCCGGGATCGATACTAAACTCTAACTAACAATCTAGCTTAGAGGTTTAACTACTATGTGAGAAAGTTATACCTTAAGTTCTCGCTGTCCTTCACCTCCTCGCTGTCCTTCTCCACCTCATGAGCTCCTCGATGTGAGAACGGATCATGCTTCCTCGTCGGCTTCTCCAAATCGTAGAAGATCCACCCGAGAGTTTCGACTTTGAGCTTAACCTCTAACTTGAGGTAAGTAGGTCACTTGGTGTGCTAAACTAAGTATCCTAGGATGTGTAGAGAGTGATTAGGAGTCTAGTAGTCTCACAAATTCTAGGATTCTCAAATCATGAGATGGTTAGGGTTTGAAATGAGAACGAGAAAGCTTGAGGAGAATGAGAGAGAGAAAGTATCTGTTGTTTTCTTTTGTGAAAATATTAATGTAAAATGGCTTGAGTATTGCTTTTTAAATCAAAAGAAAATATCTCAAAATATCTAAGTCAACAAAACTCATATGAGTCTAAGAAAGTCAACAAGAAACTCTAATCTCATATTTCACTAAAATATCATAAAGTTTCCTCTCTCATTTCCTCCACCCCATAAAAGATTTCACTAATAAAGAAAAACCCTAATTGAGGTGTCATTCTTCAAAAAACAATCTTGATCAAATCACAAGAATGCCCCTGTCGTCCGTATATACATACCCGTATCCGTATTCCGAAAAACACGAATACAATGAGACGAAATTAATCCAATAATCAAATACTAGGATCCGGCTTAAACGAAAACCCACTAGTATTGTCCGCCCGAACACCATATGTGCACAAGTACACGTATGTGATCGAACCCTGTCGTAAAACCATACGACCTCTACACGTTTCTCCCAAAGCTGGGAAACCCTCTGTGTGGGAGTCTAAAGACTCGACAGTACGCTGGCATTGGGTTTAACCACAAGCACGTCAGCGGTACTAGTTGTACATAACGGCTACCCAGGTATCTGTCGATAGGAAGGTCGACGAGCAAACTCATCCGTACCTCTATTGAGCCTGTCTGTGGCAATCTCCGTACAGTCCGGTCTGTTCGTCTAAGAGTATCGCATATCGGGTCTAGGGACAGCAAGCGTCAGACCGCTAATAGTGCAATAAGTCATGTTGGAGTGCGGCCAAAAACACCCTGAGAAACTACTGAAATCCCTACAGGCAAATCTCGCTTGCCCTGGCCAGGAACTTTGTGTAATGGCTTTCCGAGCACAGCGCGATATCAACCCCTAATGCCGGGAGAGAGGGATCCTATCTAACCGCCACTGCCTCCAAGTGCTTCAGGACTGCACCAAACCACTACCTGTTTGCACGACTCAGCAGAGCCGTGGTACGGTAGTAATCTAAGAATAGTGGGAACACACTTGAGGCGAAGTAGCGGTGTCAAGTCGACGGACTAAGCTGTACTCATGTCACCTGGGAACTGCTACCTGACGATAGGTATATTACCAACCAGCAGTTCCCCACGAGTCCGTCCAGTGTAACTCATAATCCAATGAGCACCTGCATACTATCTCCAGTACGATGTACTGATGGCTGTGGGACAGACCATCTCCCCTGCTGGGATGAGAAGCGTATACACTAGTCTACTCTAGAGTATCGATGCCATGTCTCGATAATCCTGCGACTCGGGACCTGTGTAAGGATGTGCTTATAGACTACCCAGCCCCCACTAGTGTGACTGCCATCACAACACTGGTAGTCAAGCAAAGATCCTAATGGCTCTTTCAAAATGTATTAGCGATATATTAAAAGAAACATATACACATATTAAGATAGATACAAACTAAGTAGCATACTACTATATCGAGCAAGACTGTCATAAATCTGTGTATATATCCCAAGCTTCCAAAATGTAATATACAAACTAGTACTATACAATAATGGTCTCTAGGTCATATTACACTAACAATCTCCCACTTGTACTAAGGCCATGTGCTGGCATATTGCAGACCTATCATCTCGAATAGCCTCTCGAACTGCGTCTGAGAGATGGCCTTTATGAATGGATCTGCGGTGTTGTCCTCAGTAGCAACTCTCTGTATCTCGATCTCCCGGCGATCCACGATCTCCCTGATAAGGTGATACCACCTCAAGATGTGTCTGGACTTCTGATGGGACCTGGTTTCTTTGCTAAACTATAGCCTCGTTGTTGTCACAATATAGAGGTATTGGATTAACAATGGACAGAACCACCTGAAGTTCTGTTAAGAACTTCCTCATCCAGACTGCTTCTTTTGCGGCATCAGAAGTTGTAATATACTCCGCTTCCATCGTCGAGTCAGCAACGGTTTCTTGCTTGGAACTCTTCCAACAGACCGCCCATCCATTGAGGGTAAAGACATAACCTGACATGGACTTGGAGTCATCCTTGTCACTCTGGAAGCTGGAGTCAGCAAAGGTCTTGATCTGGAGGTCTTTTCCGCCGTAAACCAAGAACATTTTCTTAGTCCTTCTCAGGTACTTGAGAATGTTCTTTACTTCTATCCAGTGCTTCTCCCCAGGGTTTGACTGATACCGGCTTACCACGCTTAGTGCATAAGCTACATCTGGTCTGGTACACAATATCGCATACATTATAGAGCCTACCGCAGAAGCGTAGGGTATAATAGATATGCGATCCCTTTCCAAATCAGTCTTGGAAGATATCTCTTTGGAAAGGGTGATTCCATGACAAGCCGGTAAATTACCGCACTTTGAATCTTCCATACTGAATCTTTTCAGTATGGTGTCGATGTATCTGGACTGTGAAAGTCCCAACATCCTCTTAGATCTATCACGATAGATCTGGATCCCCAGAATGTAAGAGGCATCACCCAGGTCTTGCATGGAGAACTTTTGTGACAAGAACCCTTTGACAGATTATAACATAGTAATGTCATTTCCTATCAAGAGAATGTCATCCACGTACAAGATGAGGAATACAACAGTCCGTGCTACAATCTTACTATAAATGCATGGCTCATCTGGATTTTTGATAAAGTCAAATTCTTTGACCGTCTCATCAAAACAGATGTTCCAACTCTGCGCTACCTGCTTTAGTCTATTGATGGACTTAAGCAACTTGCACACTTTCCCGCTGCTCCCACTCTGATTGAAACCCTCTGGCTAGTCCATTTAGACGCACTCTTCCAAATTTCCATTTAGAAAAGAGATCTTTACGTCCATCTGTCAAATCTCATAATCGTGAAAGGCAGCAATGGTAAGAAGGATTCAAATGGATTTAAGCATAGCAACTGGAGAAAAGGTTTCATCATTGTCCAAACCAGGTCTTTGACGAAATCCTTTTGCAACAAGTCTAGCCTTATAGGTTTCAACCTGTCCATCTACACCAATCTTCTTTCTGAAGATCCATTTGCCGCCTACGGGTTTTACCCTTTCTGGAGCAATGTCCAAAGTCTATACTTTGTTGGTGTACATGGACTCCATCTCGGTCCGCATTGCATCCAGCCATTTTACCGAGTTTTTGCTTTGAATGGCTTGCTGGAAGTTAGTTGGCTCATCATTATCAATGATGCAATTCTCTCTATCCCCGTCTACGAGAAAACCGTAGTATCTCTCGGGTGGATGAGACAGCCTTCTACTCCTGCAGAGTGGCGCGGGAATGTCCTGTTCTTTCGAAACTTCTGGCTCTACCAAGCTTTTGGTAATAGCTTGTGGTTGTGGAATTTCTTCCAGTTCTATTGCGCTCCCACTAGTTTCTTTTTCTAAAAATTGATGTTCTAAAAAGTGGGCATGACGAGAAACAAAAACCTTTTGTTCCTCTGCGTAATAGAAAAATACCCCCTGGAGTTCTTTGGGTATCCCACAAACTTACACAGTACTGAGTGTGCATCGAGTTTGTCCGCATGCTGCTTTTTAACAAAAGATGGACATCCCCATATCTTCAAATACTGAAGATAGGGTTTCTTCCCACTCCACATCTGATATGGTGTGGCAGGAACAGTCTTGGTAAGAACCTTATTCAAAAGATATGCAACTAATTCTAGTGCATAACCCCAGAATGATCGCGGTAACTCAGCGTTACTCATCATGGAACGTACCATATCCAATAGGGTTCGGTTCTGTCTTTCTGATACACCGTTGTTTTGTGGTGTGTATAGAGGAGTAAGCTGGGAGAGAATTCCATTCTCTTTTAGGTAATCCAGGAACTCGGCACTCAAGTATTCACCACCTCGATCAGATCTCAGTGTCTTGATACTTTTGCCGGTTTGTTTTTCCACTTCGTTCTTATATTCTCGGAATTTCTCAAAGGTCTCGGATTTGTGTTTCATCAAGAAGACATGTCCATACCTAGAGAAATCATCCGTAAAAGTAATGAAATAGGAATAACCATTTCTTGCATGTGTAGACATTAGACCACACACGTCGCTGTGTATTAGTCCTAAGAGCTCGCTCGCTCTTACTCCGCGTCAAGTGAACGGAGTCTTTGTCATCATTCCTTTGAGACATGATTCCAGATCACAGATGAACACATTGGATGTACTATGAATTTCACATTTTGTTTAAGCTTGTAACGAAAGACGGATTCCACGGTCGTGATGAATAGCCAAACCCCACCCCAGACCCCTACGGGTGCGGCAAACTACCCGCCAAATATCCGAAGTGAAGCAACCTCTCTCATCAACGTGAGTAGGCCACTCGGCACTTCAAAGTACCCGGTAGTTTGTGCATCCCACCTTGGGTCTATCCTAAAAGCAATAAACAGTAAATGAAATAATACAATGGTGGCTACAACCTCAATCCGGATGTGCCCCGCGAATAAAATATTACAACAAATTACAATTTACATTTGAATGAAAGAAACTCTCGTCTCACATCCCCGGCTATTCATTCACGACGATCCAATAAGTCCATATACACAAACCAAACATCACAGAAATGTGCAACCCCCAACTAACCGACATATAGCAATTAGCGGAATTTTACGAACACATATATCACAACTAGAAACATTAAACGACGTTAAACTACGACTTCGAAACACCCCGTATTGTCACAGTGAAGAATTGACAGCATATTCAAAATTGGCAAAAATAAACAACTCCTGAAACACTAGATCCAAGTAACAAAACCACAGACCAAAACACGAAGCAATCCCTCTCAGATAAACGGGTGAGGCCAGATTTTTTCCTATTGTAGCCGGCCAAAATCCGAGGGAATTGTCTCGTTTTTTGTGTGTGTTCATTTTACAAACGAAGGAGCACTCTGCATTTGCTAAAATAATTTTTAGAGCCTCGTAAAAAATCAACAGAAACTAGGATCTACGTTTCGATGTTTTCGGGTTATTTCGGTTTCATAGTTTTAGTTGTCGTTTAATCTGTTAGTTATGGTTTA
Organism: Agapanthus africanus; assembly: GCA_030015575.1. Taxonomy (NCBI): domain Eukaryota; kingdom Viridiplantae; phylum Streptophyta; class Magnoliopsida; order Asparagales; family Amaryllidaceae; genus Agapanthus; species Agapanthus africanus. The sequence continues at coordinate 191,349,401 of CM057348.1, forward strand.
GTCGGCTCTGATACCACTGTAAGTTGATGCCATGCACCCTACGTGTTCGCGGGGAAGCGGAGCTTGCAAAAAACAATTTTTATAAGCTTCGTAACATCGACTAAACTCCAGGATCGATACTAAACCCTAACTAACAATCTAGCTTAGAGGTTTAACTACCATGTGAGAAAGTTATACCTTAAGTTCTCGCTGTCCTTCACCTCCTCGCTGTCCTTCTCCACCTCGTAAGCTCCTCGATGTGAGAACGGATCGTGCTTCCTCGTCGGCTTCTCCAAATCGCAGAAGATCCACCCGAGAGTTCCGACTTTGAGCATAACCTCTAACTTGAGGTAACTAGGTCACTTGGTGTGCTAAACTAAGTAGCCTAGGATGTGTAGAGAGTGATTAGGAGTCCAGTAGTCTCACAAACCCTAGGATTATCAACTTATGAGATGGTTAGGGTTTGAAATGAGAAGGAGGAAGCTAGAGGAGAATGAGAGAGAGTAAGTATCTGTTGTTTTCTTTTGTGAAAAAGATTAAAGTGAAATGGCTTGAGTTTTGTCTTATAAATCAAAAGAAAATATCTCATACAAATATCTAAAAATATCTGAGTCAACAAAACTCATATGAGTCTAAGAAAGTCAATAAGAAACCCTAATCTCATATTTCACTAAAATACCATAAAGTTTCCTCTCTCATTTCCTCCACCTCATAAAAGATTTCACTAATAATGAAAAACCCTAATTGAGGTGTCATTCTCCAAAAAACAATCTTGATCAAATCACAAGAATGCCCCTCTCATCCGTATATACATACCCGTATCCGTATTCCGAGAAACACGAATACAATGAGACGAAACTAATCCAGTAATCCAATACTAGGATCCGGCTTAAATCAAAGCCCACTAGTATTGTCCGCCCGAACATCATATGCGCACAAGTACACGTATGTGATCGAACCCTGTCGTAAAACTATACGACATTGTTCCCCTCCGAAAGACGTGCAAGACAGACGTCTAGCCTAAGATTCGGGGTAGATGCTAATTGGTGCTATCTGTCCACCTCTCCGAAGATGCCAAGTTGATTTATGGCACCATGTATCGAAAGTTTAAACGGATGCGTCCGATGTAGCAGACTTCATCAGATTCCCCCTCGCTTGAGGGGTTTTTGATTGTGGGGACGCTCTTCCCTACAGGCGCAAGCCCCTGCAGTTAATTACGCTACTGCATCGCGGTAACCACTTTCTCCTTCTCCATATGGTCACTTTGTGTCGTGTGTGTTTGTTTTGTGTTCGGTTTCCCATGGATTGTATACGGAGACTAATTGGTGTTGTTGCCCGTAGGACGTGGATTAGTCCAAATCCGTATCTTTCTTAGATTTGGGTTTGGGGGGAGGGTGTTTAAGGATACGTTAGCCTTATTTGAGGTTAAGATCAACTTAAACGTTTGTTAAGGACACGTTAGCCTAATTTTAGACTAAGATCGACTTAACGGGATCGTTTAGATCCGACAAGAGAGCAATTGGGGGATCTATTGTTTAGTTTAATGACATTGCGGTCGATAGGTAGTTTAAGGACATTACGGTCCAGTGTTAGTTTTAAGACGTTGCGGTCAAGGTTAAAGACATCATAGTCCATGAGTTTAATGACCTCACAGTCCGGTGTTAGTTTTAAGACATCACAGTCGAGGTTAAGGACATCATAGCCCGGTATTAGTTTTAAGACATCACGGTCGAGGTTAAGGACATCATAGTCCATGAGTTTAAGGACCCCACAGTCCGTAGCAGTGTGTGGTTGTCGGGACCCGTCACCTCTCTGACGACGTTGAGGGATTACAACGACAGATGCCGGAGGAGTAAAGAGATGTACCCTCGAACCGGGTGTAAATTGATTGGAAGAGCAGTCGTGCTCAGTTCATTTTATTTATATTTGGCCTGCTAGGCCTTTACTTGGGCTCTGCCCTTTTTAAACAATACATAGCATTGGGCTTTCTAATTAAATGCATAGCATTTATATTTGGCCTGTTAGGCCTTTGCTTGGGCTCTGCCCTTTTTAAATAATGCACAGCATTTAGTGGTCTGACAGTGCGCCACGTGGCCTGTCAGACGCTTTGCGCCAATTAAGGAGTGCAAGGCGCCAGCGCATGTGGAGGTGACACGTGTTACGCTCTGCTGAGCGCAAGTTAGTTAGCGCAGTGCGCTGCGCCGGTGCGCTGCGCTAGTGCGCTGCTGACACGTGGCGCGCTCTGGTGACTTGTGCCGGTCCAAGAGCGCAGTGCTCTGTTTTTAGGAGCGCAAGGCGCAGATTGTTCTGTGATTGATACGTGGCGCTCTCTGGTGACTTGCGCCAGTCCAAGGAGCACAAAGGCTCATTTCAAAAGTGCAAGGCACTGTACAATAGCGCAGAGCGCGTCTTGATCAGATTTAGATCAAAGAAAAAAGTTTTTCTTGTTCTAAAGGAGCTTCTACCTTAATATTCAAGAACCAATGGTTCATCAAAAGGCTGCGCCTTTATATAGATCGAATGATTTGTGAAGTAATACTTCTTTAAATTTTTTGTGATTAGATCTTTCTGATATTTTTCTTTTTATTGAAGATCTTGATCTTGTTCTTAGATCTTTGATCTTTTTAGAAGAGATTCTTCTTTTTTAATGAGGTATTTTCATCTTTGTTCTTCAAGAATCAAATTCTTTACCTTCAAAGATGAAGAAGATGATTTTCTTTCTTCAAAGGCTTTTTTTCGAATTTTTCAGAGTTCTCCCTTTTCTTTATGTGTGTATATCTGAGACTTGGAGTCTAGGGGCCTTTATATAGGGCCAATTGGTTTGTTGAGTTAGTTATAGAGATCTTTCTTTGATTGATCTGGGGATATTTGCCCACTGTTGGATCTTTGATCCTAAGGCCTCTGTTTTACAGAAGATAATCTTCTTATTTTAATAAGATTGGAAAGATCTTTCTAGAATTTTAATTCTGATTAATTAAATAATTTATTATTTAAATTTTAGCGCTGGCGCAGTTGGCGCAAGCGCACCTGCGCTTGACACGTGTCGCCCAGCGCAACTGCGCTAGCGCGCTGCACTGACACGTGTCGCGCAGCGCAGAGCGCAAATTATCTGAAGCATTGCTTCCTTTATTTAAAATTTGAATTTTAAAACAGAGCCTTTCTCTGATTGGGGTGCGCTGCCTTTGGCACAGCGCCCTTTGCACTGGCGTGTCTGCTGTTGACACGTGGCGCTCTGCGCGCAGCGCAAGAGATCTGAAGCGTTGCTTCACCTTTTGGATTTGAGATTCAAACAGAGCTTTGCTCTGATTGGGGGAAACAACAGGCACGATCGAAACCCCCTCCCTCGACGGGGTTGCACAGAGGGGGCTCGCCACGACGGCTCGAGGGCCACCTCGCCCGGGGATCTGAAGGACCTCATCGAGAGGAACCGAGGCCGCGCCCAGACGCAGGTCTCCCACAGCAGAGGCCAGGGATCACAAGGCGCTGAATCCTCGGGGTACCACGGCCGACTCGACGCCCTCAAGAAGAAGATCGAGGGCATGCGCGGGGAAGGTCACCTCTCGAGTGACGGGGCTAAGTACGCCGCCGACTCGCTCACTAAGCCGTTCACCGAGGGACTGCTCGATGTCCACATCTCCTCACACAACAAGCCTCCGAAGGTCTCTCCGTTCGATGGGAAAACAGACCCGAAAGACCATTTGGATGCTTTCACCGCAGGAATGAGCTTCCAGGACCATTTCGACGCCACCCAGTGCAGGGTCTTCCCAGCCACCCTCATCCACGCAAGTCGGGACTGGTTCCGAGGGCTCAAGTCTCACTCAATCTCGACCTTCGACGAGCTGGCTACTCAGTTCCTCGGCATTTCGTTGAGAACCGTCAACAGAAGCACACGGTCGACTACCTCTTTACAATTAAGAGTGAAGACAAGGAGACGTTCAAGGCTTACATCACCCGCTTCTACAACACCCTCCTTGAGGTCCCCGAGCATTGGGACGAGATCGTCATCACGGCGCTTAGATCTGGGCTTAAGCACAAGGAGTGGTTGCGCTCCTTTGCGTTGGCACAGTCTAAGACCATGGCCGAGGTCAAGGCGTGGACCGAGCGCGAGATTTAGCTGGAGTCCGAGGTGAACGCGAACCTCCCCCGAGCAGAACGGCCCGACCAGAAAAAGAGGGCTTAGGAAGAAAGGCCGGAGCGTCAGCAGCCCTATCACCCGAAGTTCCAGGAGTACACCTCGCTCAACGTCTCCCTCGTAGTGTTACTAGAGGAGGCCCAGGGTGAGTGGTTCTTCAAGTTCCCTCCAATCCCGCGTCAGGCCTCGAAGAGAACCCGGGGCCCTTACTGCACCTTCCACTGGACGCTGGGCCACGCCACGGAGGATTGTAAGAAACTTCGGGACTACATCGAGGAGCTCATCCGATCGGGGCACCTTGCTGCCTACTTGAGGGACAAACGGCAGGCCGACCGCGAGCAGGAGCAGCGTCCCCCACCCGCCGAGCTGACCATCGGCCAGATCATGCTCGTTTCGGCAGATGACCAGTCCAGCGCTCAGGGAGCCCTATACCCGGTGCCGAGCACGGAGACAAATAAGCCTCCCAAGGGTCCGGGCCTCGCTAATAAGGTCATCTATTAGCTTGTACTTTTCTATTAAGGCAATATAAACTCTTCCTAGGGTCTGTTGTTAATTTAATAAAGATCAATGGAACATTGCGGAAAAGAAGGAAATGTCTCATTTATTCAAAAGGTATTATGGGCTCCTCAGCCGTATAATACAAAAGAAAAAGAAAATTACAGCAGCGGGGGAAGGGAGTGCAGAGAGAACTGCTCATGGTACTCGATAAAGATCTCCGCCAGCCGAGGCCTCGCGAGATCCAACCTCGGCCCTCGATTCCCCCCGCGCGTGTTGACCCCGAGCATCAGTTCGTATCACTCACGGACGAGCGCCACCGAGCGATCTAGCCGATTCGCGGAGATCAGGCCGAAGCGCCTCAGAGACCTCAGCTTGCCCACGGCCTCGTCATAGAGCTGCTCGGACAAGGGGTTGTAGAGCCCCGGCGATGCGCTCCAGATGGAGTACATCAGCAACTGCAGCAGGGAGGAGCGTCGGGGGAGCAGCCGGCCGAAGTGGTCTTCGATACTCCCATAGACCAACTGCACCGTGTCTTCAGTGCAGTTCTGGTCGTAGAGGTATACGACTTCGAAGTGGACGATTTCGGGGATGGTAAAGGGGAAGTCCTGCATTCTCGACGATCTGTTTACGAAGAAAGGAAGGACCAGTGCTCCATCATCCTTATAAAGCCCACTGCGCCCCAACGGAACTCAACGGTTGCCCGCTCTCACCCAAGAAGTCGCTGCCATGCGGCGATCATTGAGCCTTCTCTGGCAGAATCGGAGCAATGGGACCCTGGCGCTTCGCCTCCCCCCACATTCAATGCGCATACTACGCGCACGCCCGCCGCGACCGTTCCTGTTTCCCATACCTGCAACTGGATGGTCGGGTGAAACCTCATGAAGATTCAGCCGAGCATCTACTCTGCCCGGTTATCCTTAGCAGGCCTCATACGGCCCCTCTAACGCTAAGGATCAAAGTCCTCCGTAGAGGCAGCCGAGCGGCTTCCCTGCTCGTCTATCCTTGGCCGATAGCTTCCCTACTCGCAACGCCAGGGATCAAAGCCCTCGCCAAGAGGCAACCGCACAGCTTCACTTCCCGGTTAGCAGGCCTCATACGGCCTCTCCAATGCTAAGGATCAAAGTCCTACTTAGAGGCAGCTTAGCAGCTACCCTGCTCGGCCATCCCCGGCTAGTAGCTTCCTACCATGACCGATAGGGATCAAAATCCCTCCCAGAGGCAGTCGAGCCCGAGGGTCTCTCGCTCGGCTATCCTTCAGGACAAAAGCCCTCGCCAAGAGGCACCAGAAAGTAACCCTGCCCGGCCAAGGGTCCTTGGTAGGCTTCTTACAGCCCCTCCCGCGCTAAGGACCAAAGTCCTCCCAGAGGCAGTCGGGCCCTTGCTCGGCTATCCCCGGCTGGTAGCTTCCTACCACAACCGACAGGGATCAAAGTCCTCGCCAAGAAGCACTGGGCAGTAACCCTGCTCGGTCCCCGTCCTTAAGGATCAAAGACCTTACAAGAGGCAACCGAGCAGCTACCCTGCTCGGTCATCTCCGGCTGGTAGCTCCCTACCTATGACGCCAGGGACCGAAGCCCTCGCAAGAGGTATCCGAGCGGCTACCCCGCTCGATCATCCCAGGATGGTAGTTGCCTACCCACGATGCCAGAGATCAAAGCCCTCGCCAAGAGGCAACCGCGCAGCTTCACTGCCCAGTCATCCTTAGTGGGCTTCTTACAGCCCCTCCAAAGCTAAAGATCTAAGTCCTCCTTAGAGGCAACTCAGCAGCTACCCTGCTCGGTTATCTCCAGCTGGTACTCCCTACCCATGACGCCGGGGATCGAAGCCCTCGCAAGAGGAATCCAAGCGGCTACCCCACTCAGTCATCCGAAGTTGGTAGTTGCCTACCCACAACGCCAGAGATCAAAGCCCTCGCCAAGAGGCAACCGCGCAGCTTCACTGCCCGGTCATCCTTAGCGGGCTTCTTACAGCCCCTCCAATGCTAAGGATCCGAAGTCCTCCCAGAGGCAGTCGAGCCCGACCCTCGCTTGACCATCCCCAGCTAGCGGTCGTTGCTCGCAACACTAGAAGTCAAAGGCCCTCGCCAGGGGCAACCGAGCAGCTTCCCAATCATGCTCGGTACAAATACAGCTGACAGCCCTCTGCCCATCACATGCAGATGATCCAAGGCCCCAACCGGGGGCATCAAGTCTATCCAAGTCTGAGCGATCCCCTCTCGACTTCAGGGCCATAGAGATGCCTCCTTCTCAGCAGCGCTTGGCACGTGATCGAAATCAACTCGACGAATGACCGCTAGACAGATAGCCGACCTGACATGGAAGCCGAACAGTGCAAGCACAGATATTTTATAAGCATTCTTCACAAATAGAAGATAAAGTGCAAACCAAAGAAAAAAAAGTCTTATTGCCAAGGGCAAAGTCTTTACAAAGGGTATTTTAGGCTCCCCAGCATTACAAACTGCCCGGAGGCTTACAAAAATTCCAAAAGCAACAAAATAAAAGGAGGAAGATGGGGGGCTTTAGGCCTCGGGGTCGGGCGCGACCTCGGGGTCCTCGACATCCACCACGGGACGAGCAGGGTCCTTGGCGACCTCCTCGTCAGGAATCTCTTCCCCTTACTCATCAGCGTTCGCGAGGGGATATTCGGCCCGGAGCTCTTCGTCGGCGAACTCCGGCATCCGGGTCTTAACGGCATCGAGGGCCTCGTGCCATATGAGGGTGGTGGCCATGGCCAGGTCATCATAGAAGTCCTTCGACTTCTTATAGCCCTCCACCGCCTTCGCCGCTGAGAGGTCGGCCAACTTCGCCGTTCTCAGGTCGGCCGACTTCGTCGACTCGGCCGCTGCCCCCAGCTTCTTTCGGAGGGTCTTCACCGTCTTCTTCAGGTTACCAGCGAGCACCTGAGCGTCCTCAAGCTTGGCCTTGGCAGCCACAGCGGCCTCGCGGTACTGGGAAACCTCCCGTTTCCCGGCCTCCACCTCGCCTTCCAGGGCGGCAACCCTCGCCATCACCACCTCTAGCTCCTGCTTGGAGCTCTCTTCCAGCGAGGCGAGCTGGCCTGCAGCCCTCATCGCCGGGGCTATCACCTCGGCCTCCATGCGTAAGGTGAGGGCAATGTGCTGGAGAACCTGAAAGATAGGAAAGAGATCAGAAAGACGAAGAAGGCACTGAATCTCATAAAAAACCAAACACTTACCTGCACGGACTCCTAGGCGATGGACGCCATCTGGGCCCTGAAGGTCCCCCCGGGGACCCTACCCCTCGCCGTTTTCTCTATCTTATGAAGCAGGCTATCCATGACGGACAGCCCCGAGGGCACCGCGAACTGGAGGCCTCCTTCCTCCACCATGATCGGCGAGGGCGGACCCCGGGAAGACCTCCGGGAACCCCTCTTGAGCGGCTCCGATGGAGAGCCGATCTCCTCCTCTGAGGTGGAGTCTTCCAGAATCCGAGCCCGCTTCCGGCCCGACGCTCTACTAGGCCCCAGGGTGGGATCCGCCCCTGAACGCTCACGGGACGCGACCACCGGAGGAGAGGGAGTCGGGGCAGGCTTCGCACGAGAAGAGCTGGCGCCCCCAGCCTTCGTGGCCTTCCTCGGCTGGCGCATGGAGGCTCGGAGCTCGTCCAGATCCATGGGTCCTGCATAAAACCAAATGCAAAGAGGTCAGTGACACAAGCAATATACAAGCCAAAAAGCAAGCCTAAACTTACCGACGAACTCAACAGGGCTGAGCCCGGCCCAACTCAAGACCCTCTCAGACAGCAGCATGTCGAATCGGGGGATGGGCTCCCACGACGCTACTCTCACCGCGGCGAGGTCACTGGACTGGTTCCCCGGAAAGCATTTTTCCCTCGACCACTTGGTAGGCACAGGCCAATCCTTGCCCTCGGGAGGGGAAACGAAGAAGAACTTTTTCTTCCAGTCGTGAATGGAAGAAGGTAGAGCCACAACCCCTGTCCCGGCGGCGCCCCCCTGTTGCTTTCTAAAGGAGAGATAGACCCACCTCGGGTCACCCGCTCGACCCCCAGGATGGTTTTTGAAAACGAGGGAAGAATCAAGGAGGGAGAGGCTGAAAGGAACCGCCTGTAACTTCAGGCGGATCAAGAACCCAAGGAGAATCCTCCATGAGTTCGGCACTAACTGGCCAAGGGCTAACCCGAAGAAGTTCAGCGCTGCGACCTCGGGAGAGAAGGGCAGGCGCATTCCACCCCAAAAATCTTCCAAGTACAAGGCGATCTCCCTACCCCATACTTGGTCTGCCCTCTCTCCTTCCTTGGCCAGACGAAGCATATAACGTGAGGGGATGTAGAAGCGAGCCGGAGTATTGGCGAGCTCGTCCTCATGCCTCACCCAACACGAGGCGCCGGGGGCAGCATCTACCGCCTCCTCCCTGGGGGCTGCCCTCGCCGCACGATCCCGAGAAGTGGGTCTGATCCCTACTCCCCGAGAAGACTCAGGCTCAACTAAAGGGTCCTAGAACCTATTTCTACGACATCTACAGATTCCCTGAAAGAAGACATCTAACCTGAAGAAGATGGATCCTCGGGAAACGAAAGCAGAAGAAAGGAGAAGAGTGCCGAGCAGCTAAGATTTAGAAGAAAGGAAATATGAAAGAGTAGAGGCTCTGGAATGGGCCCCACCTCTACATATCACCGCGAACGACCTCATCCAACAGCGCCCTTCATCTCCTGCCAAAAATGCCTCCCCGCGTCCAATGGCTCCGATTTCTCCACTTGTCGTTCCCACACTAGACCGCACCCCATCAGGCGTCGCAGGTCTGCACACGTCGCGTCGGCCAACTGACGCTTGACACGTGGACCGTCGGCATGATGCACGAACCGGCACACTTTCCTTAAATACAGAGATCTTGCCCTGATTCGCTGGCAGAAAAGACAGCCGACGGCTCGAGGATGCGTCCCGACAAAGGGAGCTCACTCCGGGCGGCCCGACAGTCCACTCCTGACCCGACCCGCTAGCTGGTCAGAACAAGAGTGGGGGGCTAATGATGATGCTCAATATTGGCGATCTTCAAGATCAGGACATGTGGCAGATGACGTGTCACAGAACTCGGAAGAAAGGGCCCACGGGGGCCGACCAGGCCACCCCCATACCCCGACCTACAAGCACAAGCTGGCTCGCCTCAGAGCCCCCCTTGAAATTTGGCCTCCTCGGCCTCTCAGCTCGCCCCAAGCTGCCACAGGACCAAGACTTCTCGGCCCTCTCGCTCGTCCCCGAGCTTTCCAGCCGAGGCCATCTTTCTCGGTACTCCGACCGACCAGCTCCACCACTCACAGGCGTAACTGCCGCTCCGCAAATCTCGCCAGGCGCTGATTCTCCGCCAGCAACATCCCACGTTCCACGCCATCGCGATCCCCATTAATGGGCGATCCGCTCTTTACGCGAGCGTGACGTCGGGAGCGTAACTGCCGGTGAGATTCTCGTGCCTGCTGCTGCGTGCTGCCGCCACTATATAAACCCCCATCACAGAGGGATCAAGTAAGCCATTTTGATTCCATTTAGCCGTTACTCTGCTCGGATCTCGTACTAACTTGATCGTCGGAGAGTCCTCGGTGGTACCAAACCATCCCGGGACTTCTTTGCAGGTATTCGGTGCTAAACTCCTCAAATCACCAATCTCCTCAAAACCCATTGAGACCCACACGCAACAGGAGATCACCTCCAAAATCCACCAGGAAATCGACGGAAGACAACATCTGAAGGAAACCTGAAAATGATTTTCCTCGCACTGAAGACAGCATCTAAGCATCTGAAGGGTTTTCCTCGCACTTTAATTGTGTGAGATATTCTCATTATATAGAAAAATAATTACAATGCATTGCTACAAATTTGGTAGCAGAAATCAAATTGAGAAATATTACAGAAGATTACAAAAGGAGAGATTTAAGGAGCTAACTAAGGTATGCAATATGTATATTATCATCCCTTGTTCTGCTCCATGATCTTAGGCTTAGCATGTTTATCATATCCTTGACTTTCTTCTTCAGAATTGTTCATTGATACCGATTCATTTTTGTTGGTGGTTTCCATAGAAAATTCAAATGGAAATAAACTAGATTTGGATGTTTAAGAAGTGCTCAGCTAATTGCAAACATAACCTTAATCATAGAGCTAATCAATTAACCAAACTATTCATCCAAAACATAATTCAACTTTACCTTGGTCTCTTGCTATTACCTTTATTTCTCACCTATGTGCCTTAATATCTTAGGATGAATTAACCAAGCCCTCCAAAATAGATCTCACACATGACATTTATTGGATGCTGCATCATGGCCACGTCATATGGAGAAGCAAACCATGGAAAGACTTTGGTTCGGGTTCTCTTCTCTGCAGTCTGAGTGATGGAGATCCTTTTCGGGTCTTCTTCAGATGTTGTCTTCCGTCGATCTCCTGGTGGATTTTGGAGGTGATCTCCTATTGCGTGTGGATCTCAATGGGTTTTGAGGAGATGGGTGATTTGAGGAGTTTAGCGCCGAATACCTGCAAAGAAGTCCTAGGGTGGTTTGGTACCACCGAGGACCCTCCGACGATCAAGTTAGTACGAGATCCGAGCAGAGTAACGGCTAAGTGGAATAAAAATGGCTTACCTGACCTCTCTGTGATTGGGGTTTATATAGTGGCGGCAGCACGCAGCAACAGGTGCGAGAATCTCGTCGGAAGTTACGCTCCCGACGTCACGCCCGCGTAAAGAGCGGATCACCCATTAATGGAGATCGTGATGGCGTGGAACGTGGGATGTTGCTGGCGGAAAATCTGCGCGTGGCAAGATTTGCGGAGTGGAGGTTACGCCTGCGAGTGGTGGAGTTGGTCGGTCGGAGGGACCGAAGAAGACGGCCTCGGCAGGGGAGCTCGGGAACGAGCGCAAGGGCCGAGGAGTTTCGGTCTTCTAGCAGCTCGGGGAGAGCTGCGAGGCCGAGGAGGCCAATTTGCAGGGGGCTCTGAGGAGAACCAGCTTGTGCTTGCAGGTCGGGTACGAGGGTGGCCTGATCGGCCCCTGTGGGCCATTTCTTCTGAGTTCTGGGACACGTCATCTGCCACGTGTTCTGATCTTGGAGATCGCCAATATAGAGCATCATCATTATCCCCCCACTCTTGTCCCGACCAGCTAGCGGGTCGGGTCAGGAGTGGACTGCCGGGTCGTCCAGGGTGAGCTCCCTCCTATGGTTTCGTCGGGACGCGTCCCCGGGCTGTTAACTGTCTTTTCCGCCAGCGAATCAGAGCGAGATCTCTGCATTTAAGGAAGGTCCGCCGGTTCGTGCATCCTGTCACTGAAGCGATGGTTCACGTGTCAAGTGTCGGTTGGCCGACGTGACGTGTGCAGACCTGCTGCGTCTGATGGGGTACGGTCCAGTGTGGGAACGACAAGTGGAGCAACCAGAGCCGTTGAACGCGAGGGGGCGTTTTGGCGGGAGATGAAGGGCGCCGTAGGATGAGGTCGTTTGCGGTGATAAGTAGGGTGGGGCCTACTCCAGGGCCCCTACTCTTTCAAATTTCCTTTCTTCTAAGCCTTGGCTGCTCGGTGCTCTTGTTCTTTTGGGTTGGATACATGGTTCGTTCCCACTCTTTGGGTCTCTCATTCCAGAGGGAGGCCAGCGGCGCGGCCGTGCCCTTGGCTGGCTCGTGCCCTACGCCAAATGTTCCGCCGGCGATAAGGTCGTCTACTTCGTAGATAGCTCCTAGTGATTGTTCCGACGGTGGGCAGAGACGTCCACGATCATCCAAGCCCCAGACGAAAGACGGAGGGGAGGGCGAGGATGGGGTCCCCCTTAAGAGGAAAAGGATAATCTCTCGTGCGCCGCCGTCGAGGGTTCCTGAGGGTATTCCCATGCAGGGGGTGATGCCGTCTTCATGGCTCCATCTGGGCTTTCCGTCGCTGCCGGCCTGCTCGCCGGGATAGAAGAGTCGGCCGGGGGAAGGCTTCCGCATGGCACCCTGAGGGTCCAAATGGAGGCCATAGCCCAAGGGGCAGTCCAGATACGAACTTCTCTACGCGTTGTTTTTGACCTTCCTTTCTTTGGCTCGAGCGCCTCCGAATTTCTCATCCACTTCTCGTCAGGTCCTTCAACACTGCGCCCTCGCTATTCGTACGAAGGCCGAGGGGGCGTTCCACACGCCGAGGCCAGTAGAAGCATTTCCATCAAAGGTCGAGGCCCTGCGGCGTGACCTGCGCTTGGAGAAGGTGAGGGCCGATGTCCTGGCAGCCCGTGCAGAGGCTGCGGAGCTCGCTAACTCAGCGAATCAGGGTGCCTACCGTCGCCTGAATGCATCCCACCGAGTTGCCGAGAGGAAGCTGGCGGATCTGGCCGATCGTTTCGCAACCATGGAGAAGGAGAGAGACGCCAGTAGAGGGGATGCCGAGGCGGCGCTTTTGGCGGCCGAGACGGCCAAGGTTTGGGCTAGGAAAGTTGTTGCCGATTACAAGGTGTCATAGCAGTTTTACGTCGAGCTTGGCGAGTATTCCACCGTCGTGTGGAATAAGATTCTGGACGCCGTGAAGGAGAAGCTTCCCAAGTTTGCCGATGGCGAGCTCCGTGCTCGGGTCCCACTCCTGGTGGCAAGGCCTCCAGCAGACAACGATGAGGAAAGCGAGGCGCACCCCTGGTGGCAAAACCTCCGGTGGTGAAGCCTCCGGCAGGCCGCGATGAGCGAAGCGCAGGGGGGTTTGCGACTTAGGCCCTTTTTTGTAAGCCTTCGGGTAGTTTGTAAGGCTGGGGAGCCCAAAATACCCTTTGTAAAGACTTTGCCTTTGGTAATAAAACTTTTTTCTTTGGTTTCATCGGTTTGCACTTTATCTTCTGTTTGTGAAGAATGCTCGTAAAATACCTATGCTTGCACTGTTGGGCTTCCATGTCAGGTCGGCTATCTGTCTAGCGATCGTTCGTCGAGTTGATTTCGGTCACTTACCAAGCGTACCAAGCGCTGCTGAGAAGAAGGCGTCTCCATGGCCCAGAAGTCGAGGGGTGATCGCTCAGACTTGGATAGACCTGATGCTTCTTGTCGGGGCCTCGGATCCTTTGCATGTGATGGGCAGAGGGATGTCCGCCGTATTTGTGTCGAGCATGAACGGGCTCAGAGGATGAATGAGCATGAATGGGAAGCTGCTCGGTTGTCTCTTGGCGAGGGCTTCGATCTCTGGCGTCGTGGGTAGGCAACTACCAGCCTTGGATGACCGAGTGGGGTAGCCGCTTGGATGCCTCTTGCGAGGGCTTTGACCCCTGCGTCATGGGTAGGGAGCTACCAGCCAGAGATAGCTGAGCAGGATGGCTGCTGAGCTGTCTCTAAGGAGGGCTTTGATCCTCAGCGTTGGAGGGGCTGTAAGAAGCCCACTAAGGATGACCGGGCAGTGAAGATGAGCGGTTGCCTCTTGGCGAGGGTTTTGATCTCTGGCGTTGTGGGTAGGAAACTACCAGCATGGGACGACCGAGCGGGGGTAGCCACTCGGATGCCTCTTGTATGGGCTTCGATCCCTGGCGTCATGGGTAGGGAGCTACCAGCCGGAGATGACCGAGTAGGGTAGCTACTCAGTTGCCTCTTGTGAGGGCTTTGATCCTTCAGGACGGGGACCGAGCAGGGTTACTGCCCAGTGCTTCTTGGCAAGGACTTTGAACCCTTAGCGTTGGAGGGGCTGTAAGAAGCCCACTAAGGATGACTGGGCAGTGAAGCTGCATGGTTGCCTCTTTCCGAGGGCTTTGATCTCTGGTGTCGTGGGTAGGCAATTACCAGCCTGGGATGACCAAGCGGGGTAGCCGCTCGGGTGCCTCTTGCGAGGGCTTCGTTCCCTGGCGTCATGGACAGGGAGCTACCAGCCGGAGATAGCCGAGCAGGGGAGCTGTTGAGCCGCCTCTAAGGAGGACTTTGATCCTTAGCGTTGGAGAGGCTGTAAGAAGCTCACTAAGGATGACCGGGCAGTGAAGCTGCATGGTTGCCTCTTGGCGAGGGCTTTGATCTCTAGCGTCGTTGGTAAGCAACCACCAGCCGGGGATAACCGAGCGGGGTAGCCGCTCAGATGCCTCTTGCGAGGGCTTCGATCTCTGGCATCATGGGTAGGGAGCTACCAGGCGGAGGTGACCGAGCAGGGTAGCCGCTCGGTTGCCTCTTGCGAGGGCTTTGATCCTTCAGGACGGGGACTGAGCAGGGTTACTGCCGAGTGCCTCTTGGCGAGGACTTTGATCCCTATCGGTTGTGGTAGAAAGCTACCTGCCGGGGATAGCCGAGCAAGGACTCGACTGCCTCTGGGAGGACTTTGGACCTTAGCGCGGGAGGGGTTGTAAGAAGCCTACCAAGGACCCTTGGCCGGGCGGGGTTACCGCCCGGTGCCTCTTGGCAAGGGCTTTTGTCCTGAAGGATAGCCGAGCGAGGGATCCTCGGGCTCGACTGCCTCTGGGAGGGCTTTTGATCCCTGTCGGTCGTTGTAGGAAGCTACCCGCCGGGGATAGCCGAGCACGGTAGCTGCTGAGCTGCCTCTAAGGAGGACTTGGATTCTTAGTGTTGGAGGGGCCGTCGGAGGCCTGCTAAGGATATCCGGACAGTGAAGCTGCGCGGCTGCCTCTTGGCGAGGGCTACGATCCCTGGCATTGCGAGTAGGGAAGTTACCGGCTAGGGATAGCCAAGCAGGGGAGCCGCTCGGCTTCCTCTACGGAGGACTTTGATCCTTAGCGTTGGAGGGGCTGTAGGAAGCCCACTAAGGATAACCGGGTAGTGAAGCTGTGCGGTCGCCTCTTGGTGAGGGCTTTGGATCGCAAAGACAGAACTCTATTCGAGATGTTCTGACGTTTCATTTTTCGAATGGACAGGATTTTTTAGAAAACATTTACATCATCTTAGCGAAAGGAGGGGTACACACTTGTTGGCCTTGGCCTCATTGGTATAGCTTGAGCTTCTCGGCGTTGTAAGGCCGCGGGAGCTTGCGTCCGTCAACGTCTTGTAGGCGATATGCTCCACCGAGGAGTGCCTCAGAGACAAGGAAGGGACCATCTCACTTCGGGGAGAACTTGTGAAGCCTTCCTTGATCAATGAACTCGTTTCGCCGTAGGACCAGATCCCCGGTCTGGAAGGAGCGGTGCTTGACCCGGGCGTTGTAGTATCGGGCCGTTTGTTGTTGATAAGCGGCAGCCCTGATCAGAACCCGGTCTCTCTTCTCCAACAAGATGTCCAGGTTGGTCCGTAGCGCCGAGGTGTTCGCATCATCATCGAAGTGCTTTCCCCGATGACTGGGTAGCCCGATCTCCGCTGGGACCATTGCCTCGGTCCGGTAGTAGAGGCTGATGGGGGTTTCCCCGGTGGGGGTCTTCTTTGACGTGCGCAGGGCCCATAAAACCCGGGGCAGTTCTTCGACCCAACTGTCTTGTTGCCCCTCTAGGCGGGTCCGGAGACCTCGGAGGACGTCTCGGTTAGCGACTTCGGCCTGCCCGTTGCATTGGGGATGCGCGACCGCGGCGAACTTCATGAGGATATGGTATTCTTTACAGAAGTCCTTCACTTTCTCGTTCTTGGAGTTCGTCCCGTGGTCGGTGATGATCCATCTCGGGATGCCGAACCGGAGTATCAGATTGTTTTGCAGGAACTTGATGGTTGTGGCGGCGTCCGGTTTCCTGATGGGGACGGCCTCGATCCACTTGGTGAAGTAGTCTACTGCAACGAGGACGTATTTGTGCCCACCTATACCGGTAAGGAACTGGCCGATCATGTCCAATCCCCACTGGGCGAACGGCCATGGGGATGTTAGGGCGGTCAGCTCGGTAGCGGGGAGGCGAGGGATGCTGCCATGGAGCTGGCAACTCTTGCATCTCCTGACTAGCTTCTGGGCAATCTCATGAATAGTGGGCCAGTAGTACCCCTGGAGCAACGTATTTTGGATCAACGTTCGGGCCCCTTGGTCTGCACCGCCAACCCCCTCATGGATTTCCCGAAGGACGTAGTCGGCTTCGTGGGGGTCAATGCACCGGAGCAGGGGCTGAGTGAAGGACTTCTTGTAGAGGTTCCTATTGCTCCAGATGAAGTGGCGGGCTTTGGCCCGAAGACGGCAGGCGGCTCCCCGATCTTCTAGGAGCGTACCGTCCTTCAGGAATTCCACGAGGGGTTTCCTCCAATCTTGGTCGCCTTCCTGCGCCGCATATACGTGGAGTTTTGTCGCTCCATCTTCCACGCTGGGTTGAGGCAAGATTTCGAAGAGGATAGACCGCTTATTGTTGGCCGAGTATGACGAAGCCAGCTTGCTCAGGGCGTCGGCTTAGGCATTCAGCTGCCTGGGTATTTGTTTTACTTGGACTTCGTCAAACTTGCTCCGGAGTTTCCTCACCTCGTCCAGGTACCTCATCATCAGAGGCTCCCGAGCTTCAAAGTGGCCGGTCACTTGACTGACGACAAGGGCCGAGTCGCTGCGGATTCGAATTGTCTTCAGTCCCAGCCCAGCGGCCATGCGCAGTCCGGCCAGGAGGGCTTCGTACTCTGCCGCGTTGTTCGAGGCTTTGAAACTGAGCTTCAGAGAGTACTCCATTTCCGCTTCGTTCAGGCCTCGGATAATGAGACTGGCACCACAGCCTTCCTCGGTTGAAGACCCGTCGACATAGATGACCCACTCAGGAACCGAGCCAGGCCTCTCCGCGATGGGACACTGAGTTGCGAGGGGCGGCATGGACTCCAGTTTCTTGCTAGGGACGGTGCATTCAATGATGAAATCGACCAGGGCCTGCGCTTTGATGGCCTGCCTCGGGCGATATTTTATGTCAAACTGAGATAGTTCCCACCTCCACTTTTCTAAGCGGCCCGAGAATTCTGGTGATTCAAGGATAGCCCCCAACGGGCGCTCGGTGAGGACGATGATAGTGTGTGCTTGGAAGCAGTGCCGCAGCTTCCTCGAGCCCACCACGAGGGCCAAGACAATCTTCTCTATAGCCGGATATATCGTTTCTACGTCCTTAAATACGTGGCTCACATAGTACACCGGCTTCTGCGCTCCACCAAACTCCCAGACGAGCACCAAGCTTGCTGCTTGGTCGGATACCGCCAGATACAGCGACAGCTCGTCTCCTTCAACTGGTCGGGTGAGCAGTGGTGGGGTCGCGAGGTGCTTCTTCAATTGGTCGAAGGCGGCTTGGCACTCCTCCGACCACTCGAACCTCAGGATCTTCCTCAGATCCTTAAAGAACGGGAGGCATTTCTCCCCTGACCTGGATATGAAATGGCTCAGAGCGACGACTCGTCCCGTGAGCCGCATGATCTCGACGTTGGTCTTGGGCGCGGCCATGTTGAGGATAGCGTCAATTTTCTCTGGGTTAGCTTCGATTCCTCGGTGAGTGACCATGAAACCGAGGAACTTTCCCCCGGTGACTCCGAATGCGCATTTGGCGGGGTTTAGCTTCATCTTGAACTTGTGGAGCACTTTGAAGGCCTCGCCCAGATTCCTGGCATGGTCATCCGACGAGACGGATTTGACAAGCATATCGTCATTGTAGACCTCCATATTCCTGCCGATCTGTGGCTTGAACATGAGATTGACCAACTATTGGTACGTGGCCCCGGCATTCTTGAGGCTGAAAGGCATCACCTTGTACTAATATACCCCCCGGTCTATTGTGAATGTGGTGAGATCTTCATCTTCCGGATTCATACGGATCTGGTTGTAGCCAGAGAAAGCATCCATGAAGCTCAACAGCTTGTGCCGGCCGAGCTGTCGACGAGCTGATCTATCCGAGGGTGTGGATAGTTGTCCTTGGGGTAGGCCTTATTGAGGTCGGTGAAGTCGACGCACATGCGCCACTTCTCGCTTGACTTCTTGACCAGAACTACGTTTGCCAGCCACTCCGAGTAGGGTACATTCCTGATGAAGTTGGCAGCGAGAAGTCGATCAACCTCCTCTTTGATAGCCTTCTGTTTGACCGGGGCGAAGCTTTGCTTCTTCTGTCTGACGGGTCGGGCCGCAGGATCAACCCCGAGCTTGTGGGAGATGATTTTGGGGTCAATCCCGGGCATGTCAGCAGGCGCCAAAGCGAAGACGTCGGAGTTATTTCTGAGGAATCTGACCAGGTCATCTCGCTGAGTCCCTGTCAGGAGTGATCCGACCTGGACGGTTTTTCCCTCGTCCCCTTCTGTCAGGGGCACCTCGATTAGTGGTTCGACCGGCATTCCCCGGACCTCCTTCTGCTCATCTCGGGTGTCCAGAGAACCCTTGATGTCGTTATTTACCTCAGCGTCGTCGGCTGGCTGCTCGGACGAAGACGTTTCGGTAAGGCATACCTTCACGACCTGCTGGTTCCCATAGACCCGACCTATCCTGCCCTGATCGAGAGGGAACTTCATCGCCAGGTGGTAGGTCGATATCTGGGCCTGGAGGGAGTTCAGCGTCGGGCGGCCGAGGAGGACGTTGTAGGCCGATAGGACCTTTGCTACGATGAAGTCCACAGGCAACGTACGTGTGTGGCCGGGCTCCCCGACACAGAACAGCAGGGTAACCACCCGTTGCGCCGGGATGGAGTGGTTGGTGAACCCTGAAAGGACGTGGGAGGTCGGTTTCTGTAGGGTTCCTAGGAACACTATAGAGGTCTCACAAGGCATCGAACATGCCAATTTAAAATTTTATGGGTGCCGAGAAACCCTAATACGGATCGTCGGCTAGATTTCTAGGCGAAACAATAATCTAGTTAACACTTTAACTAAAAGTTAGATGCTACAACCTTTGTAGATCTGGTTCTCCACTTCCTTAGCTCCACGTGGGTGTCCTCTCGCTGTCCATCATGAATCCCGAACTCAATCGTCGGCTTCATCGGAGAAACGGGCGAGCTAGGTCGTCGGCTTCGTGTCAAAGACGATCTACGTCGAGGCATCACAAGTTCAAGCTCCGACTTCACAAAGTTGTGAAACTTGTGAAGAAAACACCCAAAACAACTTGGCAAGAGGTAGAGGGTGAAGAAATAGGAGCTGGGTTCACTTTAGAATTGGATTTCACTCACTTTTGCTCAAGTTGCCATTGATGGCATCTAGTTTTCTCTCTTGAAGAAGAAGGAGAAGATGAAGCTAGAATATGATAAGTGTTGTTAATAATAGAAAAATAAATCAATACTTATCATATCTTAACCAAGGTTAAGTGTAGAGAAAAGACCATGGTAAATGAGAAGGGTTAGGGTTAAGCTAGAAGACAAAATGGTTTCTTTAGTCAAAGCTTCATGAAGCTTCAACAAGCTTCATGACAAAAAGAAACCATTATGTTTTCATTTATCCATTTAAATAAATAATGGATGGATAAATAAATGAGAGAATAAATCAAAACCCTAATTATCTTCTTAACCATGGTTTAATTCTTTACACTTAACCATGTGAGCAAGTATCATCAAACATGATACATATATGTGCACAAAAGTATATCACATATACAACTTGCACATCAAGTGAGAAAATCCGTATAAAGTGAACCAATACTAGTTAATGCAAAGTAATATATCAAATATATAATTATACATTAAATCATTAAATCAACATTTGATTCAATGATCCGGTCATGTCGCACATAACCGACTAGTATTCAATGTATCGATTTATCGAATCAATGATTCGATAACTAGGTCATATCGAATATAACCAATCGAAACATTTATCGCGAGAATAAAATGCGGTATCACATACACGCATTATTCTCCCTCCCGCACATATCTCATATGCGCCCCTATTTCGTTTCGCTTGAGCCAGGAAACCTCTGTGTAGGACTCTAAAGACTCGTCAATACGCCGGTAGCAGATGATGATCATATCAAGCACCCACAAGCCGCAAGCGGTCTGCTAAACGTAACGGCCATCCGGGTATTGAGCGATCAGAAGATCGACAAGCTAGCCCGCTCATACTCCTGTGAATCCAACCAGTAACACTTACCGTATAGTCCGGTCTGTTCGTCTGATATGTCGCATATCAAGTCTAGGGGTGGTATACGTCAGACCCCAATAACCGATAAGTCGTGCCGATGTGAGGCTCATAACGGGTCGAGAAACTACTGGTAACACTTACCAGCAAATCTCTGATCAGCCCTGGCCAGGGACTTCCCTGTTACGGCCAATCGAGCACAGCGCAACATCAACCCCCAATACCGGGAGAGACGAAACCCCTCCTATCGCTCATTGCCTCCATGTGACTCGGGACTGTACCCAAAGACCACCGTTTTGCACGCCCTCATGGACGTGGTAAGGTGGAGATCAAAGCACAGTGGGAATCACACAAGACTCTATGACGATCTCGGGTCTACAGACTAACCTGTACAAGTGTCACCTGAGAACTGCCATCTGACGTGAGGTATAATACCATCTGGGAGTTCTCGGCGAGTCCGTCCAGTGTACCCAGTCTCCACTGAGCACCCGTATACCATCTCTGATGTCAAACACCAATGGATGTGGGATCATCCATCGCCCATCTCATGGGTCGAGAAGCGTATACGCTAGTCTACTCTGGTATATCGATGCCCCGTCTCGATACACCCATGACTAGGGACCTTGAAGGATGTACTTATGGACTACCATGTCCCCACCAGTATGATCTGCATCACAGTCCAGGTAGTCAAGTACATATCCTAAGGGCTTTACCAACATGTAACCATAAGACAGTATAAAGAGACTAGTGTACATGTTAAGATAAAGAGTAACCAGATAGCATACTATCATATCGAGCAAGAAAGTCATCTCTATATATGTCCAAGCATCCAATATAATATACATCATCTGTACAATACTGGCCTCTAGGGCATACATACAACTAACAATCTCCCACTTGCACTAGGGCCAGCTGCTGTAGTATCGCATACCGAGCATCCCGAAGAGTCTCTCAAACTGTATCTGGGGAATGGCCTTCGTGAGTGGATCCGCGGTGTTGTTCTTCGTGTCAACCCTCCTGACCTCGATCTCCCGGCGATCAACTATCTCCCGGATCAGGTGATACCGCCTCAGAATATGCCTGGATCGCTGATGGGACCTGGGTTCCTTGGCCAAAGCCACCGCTCCATTGTTATCGCAATACAAAGGTATTGGATGCTCAATGGATGTAACCACTCCAAGTTCAGTAATGAACTTCTTGATCTAGACAGCCTCTTTGGCAGCATCGTTGGCAGCGATGTATTCAGCCTCCATCGTCGAGTCTTCCACGGTTTCCTGCTTGGAACTCTTCCAGCTAACCGCCCCTCCGTAAAGGGTAAAGACAAAGCCCGACTGCGACTTAGAGTCGTCCTTATCACTCTGGAAGCTCGAATCGGTAAAGGACTCCACTTGGAGCTCTCCGTTACCATACACCAAGAACATATCTCTAGTCCTTCGTAAGTACTTGAGAATGCTCTTCACAGCTGTCCAGTGACTCTCTCCAGGATCAGCTTGATACCTGCTCACTACACTTAGTGAGTATGCTACATCGGGTCTGGTACATAGCATCGCATACATGATAGAGCCTACTGCCGAAGAATAGGGTATCCCTTGCATGCGAGCTCTCTCCAAATCAGTCTTAGGAGACATCTCTTTGGAGAGAGTGACTCCAGAGATCGTGGGCAAGTTCCCACGCCTGGACTCTTCCATACTAAACCTCTTTAGTATGGTGTCAATGTACCTGGATTAGGACAATCCCAAAATCCTTTTGGATCTATCTCTATAGATCCTAATTCCCAATATGCAGGAGGCATCACCAAGATCTTTCATTGAGAATCTTTGTGATAAGAAGAGCTTGACCGATTGCAGCATAGGAATATCATTTCCTATCAAGAGTATGTCGTCCACGTACAATACGAGGAAGACAACCTTACTCTCTGCCACCTTCTTGTAGATACAAGGTTCATCTGGGTTTTTGACGAAATCAAACTCTTTGATAACGACGTCAAAGCAGATGTTCCAACTCCGCGATGCTTGCTTTAATCCATAAATGGATTTAAGCAGCTTGCACACCTTCCCGCTACTCCCACTGTCTACGAAGCCCTCTGGCTGAGTCATGTACACGCACTCTTCTAAATCACCATTTAGAAAGGCGGTCTTAACATCCATTTGCCAGATTTCGTAATCATGATAAGCAGCGATGGCAAGCATGATTCGGATGGATTTAAGCATAGCCACTGGAGAAAAGGTCTCGTCATAGTCCACACCTGGCCTTTGACGAAAACCCTTTGCTACAAGTCTAGCTTTGAAAGTCTCCACTTTCCCATCTACACCAAGTTTCTTCTTGAAGATCTACTTGCTCCCAATGGGTTTTACCCCTTCAGGAGCAACGTCCAAAGTCCATACTTTGTTGGTGTACATGGATTCCATCTCGGACCGCATAGCATCCAGCAATTTCACTGAGTCCCCACTCGTGATGGCCTGCTCGAAGCTAGTTGGGTCATCATCCTCCATGATGCAATCCTCACTGCCACCATCAATGAGAAAACCATAGTATCTCTCAGGTGGATGAGAAACCCTACTAGATCGACGGAGAGGCTGGGGTACGTCGGGCACCACTAAATCCTCTGGTTCTACTAAATCGTTAGTTGCAGTTTGTGGTGCTGGAACCTCTTCCAGCTCTACCTCTTTGCCATTAATTTCTTTTGCAAGAAATTCCCTTTCCAAAAAGGTGGCATGTTGAGCAACAAACACTCTTTGTTCCTCAGCTTGGTAGAAAAAATATCCTTGAGAATTCTTAGGATATCCCATAAACTTGCAGAGGACTGATCCTGCCTCGAGTTTGTCCGGATTTTTCTTTTTGACATAGGCCGGACAACCCCATATCTTAATACGTTTAAAATATGGTCTCTTCCCACTCCATATCTCATATGGTGTGGTAGGTATAGATTTAGACGGAACCAGATTCAATAGGTATATGGCTGTCTCAAGCGTATACCCCCAAAAGGAAATAGGTAACTCAGCATTACTCATCATTGAACGCACCATATCTAATAGGGTGCGATTCCTTCGTTCCGATACACCGTTGTGCTGTGGTGTATAAGGAGGAGTAAGCTGGGAGAGAATCCCATTCTCTTTTAGATAATCCAGGAATTCACTGCTTAAGTATTCACCTCCTCGATCAGATCGAAGAACCTTAATACTTTTGCCCGTTTGGTTCTCTACCTCGTGCTTATATTCTTTGAATTTCTCAAAAGCTTCAGACTTGTGTTTCAACAGGAACACATGCCCGTATCTAGAGAGATTGTCAGTGAATGTAATGAAGTAGGAAGAACCATTTCTGGCGTGTGTAGACATTGGACCGCATACATCACTATGCACCAGTCCCAAGAGTTCAGTAACTCTTTCTCCGTGTCCCGTAAACGGAGTTTTGGTCATTTTTCCTTTGAGACATGAATGGCAAGTGTCATAAGATGATAATTCGAATGAATTCAAATATCCATTCTTATGCAACTTAGCTAGTCGTGTCTCATTGATATGGCCAAGTCTACAGTGCCACAAGAAGGATTCGTTCATTTCTGAGCTTTTCCTTTTGTGTGTGTTTTGTATATTGAAGACTGTATTTTGATTGAGAATGAATATGCCATTATGTAGCGAGCCTGATGCAATCAACCTTTGATCCAGGAATATGTTCATAACATTATCCTTTACTACAAAATTATATCCTTCTTTACTTAATAAAGAAATTGATATAATGTTGCACATCATGTTCGGTATATAATAGCACTCATTCAGGACTAGTGTATTACCATTTGGTAATACCAGGTGATATATGCCAACTGCTTTGGCTGCAACATTTGCCCCATTCCCTACTTGAACGGAATAATCACCTTTTCCCAGTTCTCTACCTTTCCGTAGCCCATGTAACTGCTTACATATGTGGGATCCTGATCCGGTATCTAATACCCAGGACGTAGGGTGAACTGAGAAACAGTTCTCAATAACAAACACACCCGAAGAAGGTGCATCAACATGCACGTTCTCCTTTTGGGCGGCGTGAGAATCTAGATATTCTCCTGTTTCCTGTTCAGTCTTATAACATTTATAAGATAGAACGGGTCCAACTTTCCCCTGCACAGTATAACATGCGGGTTCGGTCAATACATCCATATTATTATCTTGATTAAGGCATGAAATGGTCGCTACCTGGAGAGAGAGAGAAGAAAACACTTTAGCGTATGCTCGTGCAAGATCAGATTGGTTATTATCTTATCTAATCAGGATGGCTCCCACTGCTTTTTATCAAATCTTCCTTCAAACCTTAAAAGGAAAGACTAGCCGGGATTAATTACACACTACAAGTTCGCCAATCTTTCAGCCAGGCCAGTGTCGGTACTTTGAGGGAGGTCCCCCGTGCTTTCGCACGAACCTAATTAATGTAAATCTCGTTTTCCCAGAGGCGTAACCTCGTTAACACCTTTCTAGACACCTACTTGATCGGCTAATTGTAATGTGTAAAACTCTCCCAGGAGTAACTCTTACTCGCAGTGGGTATCGGGATCCAACTATCTCATAGAAGGTATGCAATCTCATTGCAAATTTCAACACTTGAAATTCCCGATAATGCTTTTGCCCCTAGCGATCTATGACCTTGACTAAGTCAACAAACCATAAATCGCAAGTCAAGTTCAACCCGTACATTTCCCGATTGAATTAAACCCACCCGTACGACCCTTGACTAAGTCAACAAGGCCGTGCGAATGCTCTAATCCAATCACATCTCATGTTGTTGCAGATAAACATAATTTAGCTACCATACACTATGCCTTGACTAAGTCAACAAACATAGCACGAATACTAAATAATATCTATCTGAAATGACGGAGGGCTACGCGGGTTCTTTCAGAAAAAACCATGAGCGTAATGAACTTGATATCGTTGTAGTATCGAATGAAGTTTTGAAATGGAGTGATTTTGAGGCTTTTCTAGTTTTGCTAAAGGGGTCACTCCCGGTGAAGGGATCGTCGGCCCTTTCCTCGTCGAATGAGGTGCGGGATATATCATATATATCACCGTGCAAAGCAAAAACTCTTAAAAGCAATCAAAGCCAAACCGAATGTGTAGCATCTGCCAGTTACTGCTAAAGGAGTCACTCCCAGTGAAGGGATCTCGGTCCTTTCCTCATCGAATAAGGTGCAGGGTATATCATATATACCGCTATGCAAAGCAAGAACTGTAGCTACCTGTTTTGTTTAAAATTTGATTCTACAACATCTTAGGTTTCTTTTCTTTCATTAATCACATTAATGAAGTCCCATCATTTAAGTACCTAAACATCACAGATAAATACGACGTACACTTATGCCATCCGCATTCGCCTCGATGTCCCCTCGTGCACCGTTAGGTTAGGTAACTAACGACAGAGCAGGGCAGGGCTAGTGCGGGTGCAAAACATAAGTAACGTCTATATAATATATCATATATACTATATAAAGTATCTATCACAGAACATCTCATGATCACATCACAGATATCGCAGCAGAAGAAACATATGAAATATTGGATATACTAGGACGTCCGTGTTTTCAATACGAGCCAGTATAAAACACGGATTCCACGGTCGTGATGAATAGCCAGTCCCACACCCCTAGACTCCTACGAGAGCGGCAAGCAACCCTGCCAATTCTAGGGTTAGGAGACCCGGACTCGACTCCTCGAGTTGGTCTCCCACTGGACCCCAGAACCCGGTTACTTGTGCTCCCCTCCTTGGGTCTATCCTAATGCGGAAAAGTAAATAATATACAAAAGGTAACAACTTCCGCAACCTGGAAGTGTCCCAATAAAAGAATA
Organism: Agapanthus africanus; assembly: GCA_030015575.1. NCBI lineage: Eukaryota > Viridiplantae > Streptophyta > Magnoliopsida > Asparagales > Amaryllidaceae > Agapanthus > Agapanthus africanus. Next base: position 191,375,708 of record CM057348.1, read on the forward strand.
TTACATACAAGTTTTTACATGAATGAAAATGAAAAACACTCATCTCACATAAAGAACCCCGGCTATTCAAACACGACAATCCAATATGACATAACCAGCAACACATAACATCACATGTCATCAACGTAAGTAAATATGCGCATCCCAATTGTCGTTGACATATAGCAACGAAACCGGCGATATCACATATTACACTTACGGTCACAGAAAAGAAAGTGTAAAACTACAACAATTGGAATCCGCAATTTCTTTAGACATCGCATGCCTAATCAAATGAAATACTTAGACATCACATGCCTAACTGTTATAAACCCCGCATTTTAGTCTCATTATCGAAAACTCTTTTCAATATCAAGTGAAACTAAACTGCTAGATTTATAACATTCATTCAGTTATCTCATAACTGTTTGTGAATTCCAATTATTGTATCACATTCCAGATAAACAGAAAATGTTAAACTTTCCGATCGAACAGTCGAATACCCAAGTTTTCCCGATACAGCTCAACACATGAAATAAGTCTAACAACATTCAGTTCGTGCCTCAGTACCAACGGTCCAGCCGTAGAAGGGTCAAGCCAACGCCTCACATGTGGCACGCCGTACTGTCCCAAACCCGAAGGTTCAAAGGGCAGTTCAAGACGGTCACATAATCGAGTTAAGGTTTGTTGTCTTCTAGAGGGTCCATCGCGTTACTTGCACTACTTAGAACGTCGTTAAACTACGAAAAAATCCAACACTTGGAAATTTCCCGACAGGGGAAAAGTTGGGTATTTATATCCGGTCGAACTTTTTAACATATTCTAAAAATTATCCGGAAATACACAAAGATGAAATTTGATACCCCGATCGAAACACCGAATCCCCAAAGCAACCCCAGAAAATTCAACTCTTGAATAATTATTAAAAATACCCAGGAAAATCACCACTGGAAACTAAGAATTACTGTGTAAAATTCTTTAAATATTGAGGCCGTACGGCCGCGGATCCGCCGCATGAGCCATGCTCATGCCGCGGATCCGCGCCGGCTTAGTGGAATTAGGTTCACGAATTTCACAGTAAATCTTAGAATTTCCTGCTGATTTTTCTGCATATTTTTAATATCGAAAAACTCCAGATTTTGGAAAAAGTCCAGAGAGCATGTTTGGTTTAGGGTTTCGGGTTCGTTCGGGCTTCAAATTGCATCTAGACTTCGCCTAAGGCTCTAGCTAGGCTCCGATACTACTGTAGGGTTCCTAGGCACACTATAGAGGTCTCACAAGGCATCGAACATGCCAATTTAAAATTTTATGGGTGCCGAGAAACCCTAATACGGATCGTCGGCTAGATTTCTAGGCGAAACAATAATCTAGTTAACACTTTAACTAAAAGTTAGATGCTACAACCTTTGTAGATCCGGTTCTCCACTTCCTTAGCTCCACGTGGGTGTCCTCTCACTGTCCATCATGAATCCCGAACTCAATCGTCGGCTTCATCGGAGAAACGGACGAGCTAGGTCGTCGGCTTCGTGTCAAAGACGATCTACGTCGAGGCATCACAAGTTCAAGCTCCGACTTCACAAAGTTATGAAACTTGTGAAGAAAACACCCAAAACAACTTGGCAAGAGGTAGAGGGTGAAGAAATAGGAGGTGGGTTCACTTTAGAATTGGATTTCACTCACTTTTGCTCAAGTTGCCATTGATAGCATCTAGTTTTCTCTCTTGAAGAAGAAGGAGATGATGAAGCTAGAATATGATAAGTGTTGTTAATAATAGAAAAATAAATCAATACTTATCATATCTTAACCAAGGTTAAGTGTAGAGAAAAGACCATGGTAAATGAGAAGGGTTAGGGTTAAGCTAGAAGACAAAATGGTTTCTTTAGTCAAAGCTTCATGAAGCTTCAACAAGCTTCATGAAGCTTCAACAAGCTACAAAAAGAAACCATTATGTTTTCATTTATCTATTTAAATAAATAATGGATGGATAAATAAATGAGAGAATAAATCAAAACCATAATTATCTTCTTAACCATGGTTTAATTCTTTACACTTAACCATGTGAGCAAGTATCATCAAACATGATACATATATGTGCACAAAAGTATATCACATATACAACTTGCACATCAAGTGAGAAAATCCGTATAAAGTGAACCAATACTAGTTAATGCAAAGTAATATATCAAATATATAATTATACATTAAATCATTAAATCAACATTTGATTCAATGATCCGGTCATGTCGCACATAACCGACTAGTATTCAATGTATCGATTTATCGAATCAATGATTCGATAACTAGGTCATATCGAATATAACCAATCGAAACATTTATCGCGAGAATGAAATACGGTATCACATACACGCATTATTCTCGCTCCCGCACATATCTCATATGCGCCCCTATTTCGTTTCGCTTGAGCCAGGAAACCTCTGTGTAGGACTCTAAAGACTCGTCAATACGCCGGTAGCAGATGATGATCATATCAAGCACCCACAAGCCGCAAGCGGTCTGCTAAACGTAACGGCCATCCGGGTATTGAGCGATCAGAAGATCGACGAGCTAGCCCGGTCATACTCCTGTGAATCCAACCAGTAACACTTACCGTATAGTCCGGTCTGTTCGTCTGATATGTCGCATATCAAGTCTAGGGGTGGTATACGTCAGACCCCAATAACCGATAAGTCGTGCCGATGTGAGGCTCATAACGGGTCGAGAAACTACTGGTAACACTTACCAGCAAATCTCTGATCAGCCCTGGCCAGGGACTTCCCTGTTACGGCCAATCGAGCACAGCGCAACATCAACCCCCAATACCGGGAGAGACGAAACCCCTCCTATCGCTCATTGCCTCTATGTGACTCGGGACTATACCCAAAGACCACCGTTTTGCATGCCCTCATGGACGTGGTAAGGTGGAGATCAAAGCACAGTGGGAATCACACAAGACTCTATGACGATCTCGGGTCTACAGACTAACCTGTACAAGTGTCACCTGAGAACTGCCATCTGACGTGAGGTATAATACCATCTGGGAGTTCTCGGCGAGTCCGTCCAGTGTACCCAGTCTCCACTGAGCACCCGTATACCATCTCTGATGTCAAACACCAATGGATGTGGGATCATCCATCGCCCATCTCATGGGTCGAGAAGCGTATACGCTAGTCTACTCTGGTATATCGATGCCCCGTCTCGATACACCCACGACTAGGGACCTTGAAGGATGTACTTATGGACTACCATGTCCCCACCAGTATGATCTGCATCACAGTCCAGGTAGTCAAGTACATATCCTAAGGGCTTTACCAACATGTAACCATAAGACAGTATAAAGAGACTAGTGTACATGTTAAGATAAAGAGTAACCAGATAGCATACTATCATATCGAGCAAGAAAGTCATCTCTATATATGTCCAAGCATCCAATATAATATACATCATCTGTACAATACTGGCCTCTAGGGCATACATACAACTAACAGTTTCAAGTCTGCTGGGGTGAGCCCCATGCGTAGAAAGTAGTCGTGGAAGAGGATGTCTGCCGAGCTGCCCGAGTCGATAAGTATCCGGTGGACCTCGTACCGGTGGATTCGGGCCGTGATCACCAGAGGGTCGTTGTGGGGCATGGATATGCTGTGGAGGTCTCCGTCGTCAAAGGTGATAGGCTCGTGGCCCCTGGCCTTTTTGCTCGGGCGGCCGTTGGCGTTTGTTGCCGGCGTGGGGCGCCGAGTTTCGCAAGAGCTTGACTGGCCCCCTGTCGTCATGACCATAGTTCTTGTTGGGCCTCGGTTCCTTCCGGCGAGGTCCCCTGGGCCCCAGGGTAGGGTGGTCCCCGAGCTGCCTTGGTAGGCTTCGTGGGCGCGACCCCGTCGAAGGAGGGGATGCCGGTGATGCTTGGAAGCAGGCGAGCTGACCGCCACCGCCTCGGTAGGGACAGGGGGGCGACAAGGCTCGAGGCGAGGCTCTCCGACATAGGACTTTGAGGTTGAATGGGAAGGATCGAGGGGACTGCGACCGCCGGAGTCCGCGAGGCGGTGGCCGGTGTAGGAGTCGATGACATTCGGTTGAGGTTCACCCGCGCCTCCGTCGAGGGGGAGGTGGCGGTTGGTACTTGGATCTTCAGGGTGATTGGTTGCCATGTGGATGGAGATTGGAAGGCCAACTTTGTTTTTGTGGAGTTTACGGTTCCCACAGACGGTGCCAACTGATGGAGGTCCTTTTCGGGTCTCCTTCAGATGTTGTCTTCCGTCGATCTCCTGGTGGATTTTGGAGGTGATCTCCTGTTGCGTGTGGGTCTCAATGGGTTTTGAGGAGATTGGTGATTTGAGGAGTTTAGTGCCGAATACCTGCAAAGAAATCCCGGGGTGGTTTGGTACCACCGAGGACCCTCCGACGATCAAGTTAGTACGAGATCTGAGCAGAGTAACGGCTAAGTAGAATAAAAATGGCTTACCTAACCCCTTTGTGATGGGGGTTTATATAGTGGCGACAACACGCAGCAGCAGGCACGAGAATCTCGCCGGCAGTTACGCTCCCGACGTCATGCCCGCGTAAAGAGCGGATCACCCATTAATGTGGATCGTGATGGCATGGAACGTAGGATGTTGCTGGCGGAGAATCTGCGCGTGGCGAGATTTGCGGAGCGGCGGTTACGCATGCGAGTGGTGGAGTTGGTCGGTCGGAGGGACCGAGGAAGAGGGCCTCGGCAGGGGAGCTCGAGAACGAGTGCGAAGGCCGAGGAGTTTCGGTCTTGTGGCAGCTCGGGGCGAGCTGAGAGGCCGAGGAGGCCAATTTGCAGGGGGCTCTGAGGAGAGCCAGCTTGTGCTTGTAGGTCGGGTATGGGGGTGGCCTGGTCGGCCCCTGTGGGCCCTTTCTTCTGAGTTCTGGGACACGTCATTTGCCACGTGTCCTGATCTTGGAGATCGCCAATATAGAGCATCATCACTGAGGAAAGCAAAAGCTCTAATCAAATCGTTGATTTGGATCCCACAGACCTGATATCGATGGCATCAACATGGCTACGAGTTGGCTTGGCTAGATCTGGATCTACGATTGGCCAATGTTGGACGAAATCTTGGATCTGTGAAGATGGATTTTTATGGTTGATGTTGCATCTGGTGGCATGGTGGTATGACGATGATGAATAAATAGAGGATCGACCGCAGTCGATTTGATATCTTGATCGCAACCGAAGAAAAGGATCGACCGCAGCCGATGAACGAGCAAACTCCGCAAAGATATGAAACACAATTTCAATAATAGAAATTTTCAATCTTTCAACAACTAAATCTCTAACAATTGGTTCTAGGTTTTTTATATAGCAAAACCCTAATTACACTCATTCAATAAAGTCGGTATTTTTTCTAAAATCATGAAGTTTCTAAAATGCATAAAATAGCAAATATAAAAAAATTTAAAACATCTACTCCAAAGTTATGGTCCCACGTCTGCAGGTGTCTTATATTCTAAAGCGTCTCCGCAGGTTGTGTGTCCTTTTAAGCGCTTTTGCACAGCGGTATGATCTTTCAATAGTAATCCGCTTTTAATATGCATCTCGTGGGATTTGAACCTGGGTTACTCTTATAGCGTTTTAAAGTTCTTATATAGATATTCATTGCTTATTTACGAATGTCAATGGTTTCCCTTGCTTTTTCTTGGACTGCATCAAGCATTGCTTGCTTTGTCATTAGAATTGTTTTATCTCATTATTCTTTGTATCATTTCGTAGATTATAAATTGAATTTGTTATTTCAATGCAGATTTACTCATATAATATAACCCGTTTGTAAAACAAGTGTCAATGATGGAGCTTAGACCCGTTGCTGATTTGGAATCTGATCAGAGAGAATATGATAGATTGTGGCCACTTGATGATATTGACCCAAAGAAGGCAAAGTTTCCTTGCTGCATAGTTTGGACACCGCTTCCTTTTGTTTCTTGGCTGGCACCTTACATCGGTCATGTTGGGATATACCGCGAGAACGGCACAGTCTTGGATTTTGTAGGCTCGAATTTTGTGGGCGTAGATAATTTTGCTTATGGAGCCGTTGCTCGATATCTTCAACTAGACCAAGAACAGGTACAACATTGTACAATGGCTTCAACCATTTTATTTTTTGATATATTTTTTAGGGACTTTATTCTGTTTTTAGAGTCTTATCATAGTGAAAAATATAAATGAAATAATAAGAAATATGAGACAAGAATTTAATGTGGTTAGCAGAGCGGGTGTTGAACCATTGTGAGTTTCATTCATGGGGATTCCTTTAGTTTACTTAACCTAATACGACATATATATCTTGGACGCTCATTCATACACATGACAAAATAGAAAAATAAAAGCATTTGAAATTATGTATAGGAAAAATTGTTTCCCAACACAGTTTAGAGAGATGACTTATTTTTAAACCATGAATTTTTTAAATTGTGAAAAAACCCAAAAATATAATTTGACATTATTTTAAACCCAAACCATGATTTATATACGTATTTACATATGCGATGCCTATAATACCCCTTTAATAAGTTCTAAGAAATTAGAACATATGATTTTTTGGATTTCCGAAGATATTAGAATATGAGATTTTTTATTATGTAACTATAGTTTTACATGACTTTTTTATTCTTTCTTTTAATCATTGCTTGCCTTAATTTCTTTTTTAAACCCATCTTCTTTATAACCCCGTCTTCTCTATGGTTGCTTGCTCTCTTTATTATTATTTACCATAAAGTCAGACTTTCTTTTATTGTTCTCTCTTTATTATTGATTATCGAAGTTTCGACCATCATGTGAGTGGAGATACCGAATATGGAGAGGAGATTAAGGGATTGGCAGTAGAGATAGCAGAATTAGAGGAATTGGATTGGAAATTAAGGATTTGAAAGTGGAGATGCAAAAATTGGAAGTGGAGATGGAGCGATTGGAGTAAAGATGGAGGATTTGAAAACGAAGATGCAGATTTTGGAAGAGAAGATTAAATAGAAAAAATGGGAAATTGGAAGAAAGGTACCGATTAAGGAGCAGCGAATCAAGCAAGAGTAAATCATACGGATAATTTTTTTTAAAGAATAATTATATGATTAAAAAGAATGTGGGTAAATCTAAGATTTTTGCAAAAATATCCAAAATATAATGCACACAATCTATTTTGGGCTTGAAACATTCATATTTTGTAAGTATTGGGTTTTTTCACAATTTTGAAAGCACATGGGTTTAAAAATAAGTCATCTCTCCAAATTGGGCCCGGAAACAATTTTCCCTTATGTATAATGCGTGGGAGGCAAAGTTACCCTAAAAAGGCAAGATAATTTATTTCCCAATCAATTTCAAATACTTTCCAACATAGTTGTTATGGGTTAGTAGTTGAATATTACCTTACTTTGGTTGCATATAACGATAATTTACATGACCTTGAGGGAAGAAAACTTTATTCTTGATCTTGGGAAACTTCCATTTGGTTGTATTAATATCATTTGGGATTCTAGCTGCATTTATCTTACAACAAAATCGTAAAGTGTTTCTATCTTCGAAATTATAATCGCATAAGATCTAAGTGTTCCTAGTGACAAGGTTTGGCTGAAGATAATCACATAGGGAAAATGGTTAGTTTTTTGTATTTTTGCATTTCTTCTTCTTTATATCTTTGGAAAGAAAAAGGAATGGAAACAGTACTGTACCATCTTAAATCCACATGCAAAATAAATTTCTGCTCTGAAACAAAGTTTGAGTATGAGTGACGGAGGGTGGTTTCTCCTTCAGATGTTGCTTCCCGTTGATCTACTGATAGCTGCGATGTGTGGCTGAGATTGGATCTGGAGGATTAGCCTCCTGAAGCGTGTGGATCTCAATGGGTTGAGGTTGTAGTTGCCGAGCTACCTGCAAGGTCCCGGGGTGGTTGTACCACCGAGGACCCTCCGACGATCAAGTTAGTCTAGAGATCCGAGCAGAGTAACGACTTAGTGGACTAGAATTGGCTTATCTTGACCATCTAAAAGAGGGGTTTAAGTAGTGGCAGCAGCAGGTGCAGCAGGCACGAGAATCACGCCGGCCGTTACGCTCCCGACGTCATGCTCGCGTGAAGAGCGGGACCTTCCATTAATGGCGAGACAGGTTCGTTAATGGGGGATCGTGGTGGCGTAGAATGTGGGATGTGGCTAGCGGAGATCTCGAGCATGGCGAGATTCGCGGCATGGCGGTTACGCCTGCAAGCGGTGCTATTGGTCGGTCGATGAGACCGAGGAAGATGGCCTTGGCGGGAGAGCTCACGGACGAGCGGGAGAGCCGAGGTATCTAGTTTCTGAGGTAGCTCGGGAACGAGCTGTGAGGCCGAGGAGGCCCATCGTGCTGGGGCGAGCCAACGTCTGCTCGGTAGGACGAGCATAGGGGTGGTTTGGTCGGCTGCTGTAGGCCCTTTCTTTCATGCTCTGGGACACGTCATCTGCCATGTGTCATGATCTGGGAGATCGCCGATATCGAGCATCATCATTAGCCCCGCACTCTCGTCCCGACCAGCTGATAGGTCGGGTCGAGAGTGGTCTGCTAGGTCACCCGAGGTGAGCTCTCTTCCGAAGATATCGTTTGGCGTGTCCCCGGTCAATCCGTTGTCTTTTTCTGGGTGACGCAGGCGAATCAGGGCAAGACCTTCTTCATTAAATAGGGTGCGTCGGTTCGTGCATTTCGCCACTGAAGCAACGTTCCACGTGTTGAGCGTCGGTTGGGCGACGCGACGTGTTGCAGACCTATGGCGTTTGATGGGATGCTGTCCAATGCGTGCGTGCCAGGTGGAGCGATCTGGGTCGTCGTATGTGAGGGGTTGTTTTTGGCGGGAGTCGACGGTCGCCGTTGGATGGTGGCGCCGGAGGCTATAGGTAGAGGTGGGGCCCGCTTCAGGGCCTATCTCTCTTCATATTTCCCTCATCTTTCATCTTGTAAGCTCGGCGCTCTCATCTTAGGTCGGATCTTCTGCTTTCCCGAGGGCTTCTCAATCATGTTAGATGTCTTCTTCTGGGGAGTCTGTAGATATCACAGGGGTAGATTCTAGGGATTCTTCTGCCGAGTCTGGGTCTTCCCTGGGAGAAGGGGTCAAATCCTCTCCCTGTGGTCGTGTGTTTGGAGCGGATCCCCGAGTGGAGGTGGCGGAAGCCCCCGGCGTGCCTTCCTTGGTGAGGTATGAGGGAGATCTTGCCACTGCTCGGGCCCGCTTCCATATCCCTTCTGGCTATACTCTGCGCTTGGCAGAGGAAGGGGAGAGGGAAGATCAGGTGCGGGGTAAAGAGATTGCCCTGTACCTGAAATCCTTTTGGGCCAGAATGCGCTTGCCCTTCTCTCCCGAGGTCGCTGAAGCGCTGTCTTACTTCGGGTTAGCCCCGGGCCAGTTAATGCCGAACTCCTGGACGATTCTCCTTGGGTTTCTGGTCCGCTTGAAATTGCAGATGGTCCCCTTTAGTCTTTTGTCACGACCCGAGTATTTCGACTCGTGACCGGCACTTAACCACGCTACGTTTACAGGCGTAATGCGACTAAGTAAGCCGAACCCAGAAATCAAAACCATTTAAAATAGTGAGTGTTAAAAACATTTAGTTAAAGCATTTAGAAAAAAAAAACCTTAAATAATTCCATAAGTTCCTTTTTATAATTACTTAATCAATTAAATAATTTTGGCAGCATTTCCTTGTAAAAGTAGCTTGAGACCGGGTACAAAACAGGATATGAGTAAAAATGAGATATAATGAAACAAAACATCCCAAACGGGAGCAATCACGCCCAACGGCGGAAACCAACATCACAAGAGTAATATACGACGCCGTAGCGAAGAATGAACAATAAGTAAACATCACAGAAAATAAACTGCATATAAAAACAGTCGGCTCCCACGAGCTCGACACCAGAATACAAAATATACATCATCGTCCTCACACAGTATCTAAGTCCAGTACATAAATGGTAGATGGAGAGTACTAGATACAAAAAGGAATACAATAAAAGTAATCAGATACCACAACCCACCTAAATGCAAAACAGCTCTCGCCGCAACTGTAGTGGTATCTGTAGCCCAAAAGATGCAAAAGACAGCCTGCCGCGACTATGCTGAGGACAACCTGCAAATACTGTGGCACAACGGGGGTGAGTTGCCAACTCATGAATAGAGATAACATATAAAGGTAATCGCGAGCATGCACGTACAGCGCTGCTCTACTAATGCCAGCAGATGATATCAATGCATGACAAACAGTGGATGCAATAGTCATGCAAGTGGTCTATCAGGTAAATACTACAGGATGAGATACATGGTAATCAATACTGAGCATGGGATAAATAACATCTACATGGAAATGTCAACATGGAAAAGTAGTCGGTAACTCGGACTGCACCCAAATCCCAAGTAAACTCAGACGCCGGCACTCCCATCGGCCCTCAAATCCTGTAAACCTCTGAGAAATCACGAGTGCCCAGCATCGGCACTCAAAATATCATAAAATACTCGTGTCTAGCATCGACACGCAAATCCTCATATGTCGGGCTCCGTCAGTCCGGATCGGCCCACGGGCTCCGTCTGCGGTATCGGCCCTCGGCCCCGGCAGTACGGATCATCCTGCATCCATCTCTCGACTCTGGTCAGTATCCTCCGGATAACCGCCAGGTCCAACCAATCACCGGTAGGTACTCGCCCGCCTCCAAGCTCAATCGGCAAAAACCATCGATCATCTTGCCGAGGGGAACCATACCGGGCCCACCACGAACCCGCAAATGGATCATCCACTCCTCGAATCGGGTTTCAAGCACACGTCTCAGCACCGAGAAAACGCGTGGTGGACACACCAAAATATCATATCACGAGGTACCGGGTTTTTCAAAATAGTGCATCTTTCCTTAAATAGTCCCACGGTCCTCAGAACCAGAAATCACATGAAAATCCAACATCAAGAAGTAAATCCAATGCGAGGTGTTGTATAAATCAATCCATGATACATGTATAAGGGGAAAACCGCTTTTACAATTTGCTTCCGTTTTAAAAGATATCATGCGGCTCCCAATTTCCATGAAAGTCATATCGAATCACATATGAAATGAACTACAGCAATATAATCATGGCAGTCCTACAGTGAGTGTGTCATGGCAATTACTAACGGTGTGTGTGTAGCATGCAGATTAGTGCTCGTGCAACATAAACCGTTAGTAATAGTGCGGTGTTCTGTCAATTCTAAGCACATATATATATATGGCAGGGAATGCAATATGCAATGACGGTCCATGAGGTAAATGCAACATGTAATAATAAGGTCCTATCAGCCCTGACGCATAACGCCATGCGGGCGATATCCCCGTAAATGTGAAATCTACTCACCGAAGTCTCGCGCTAAGTGTAGCCGACATATTGCTTGCCCTTCTTTGCAGCGTCCGTCTCACTCGCCTGCGAACCTAGAATCACATAACATATATCACACATAAGCTCAATTTCATAAAAACGTGATATCACGGTCCAATTAGACACCCGTGTCATAAACCAATCGCGCGTGTGCGCGATACGCTAAAACGTGTGATCACGCGCCTGAAATTATCCTGACGCGTCGCGATACGCAGAAACCCCAAACCCACACACGTATCACGCGTGTCGCGAAGGTTTAAAATACGATAAATAGGTATTTAGTCCCAGATTTTTATTCAGAACTTAACTTACAAAAATATATATACCACAAAACTCCACATAGCAGCAGACACCCAATGGATCAAACCCCAACCCAAACCCTACCCATCTGGCCGCAAATTGCGGCCAGAACAAAATTATTGGCGGCCACAAGAAGGAATTAGGGGGGTCGGGTTCTATCTAGGGTATCAGCACCTAACTACTATACTACAGTCCTCGCAACTTTATTCTGAACTCACCGGGTCGATAGCAGTTTCCAGAAAACTTAATTTTAGCTTAAAAAGGATGAATTTGAATCAAGTAGGGATCTGGTGGTATTTTAGTGCAATCGGGGTTAAAGCTAGGTTAATATGGTCTCAACAACCCTCTATCATCCTACTGAACCCAAAACACACAACACTAGCTCAAGGTTCCCACTAAACACCTCATATCGCATTAAAACGCATCAAAAACCACTAACCGAAGCAAAACTACTCTTACCAAGCAAACTAGGGAGTAAGTTAAGGAAATATACCTCACACTTGACCCTAGGGAGCTGAAGGAAGAAGAAGAAGTTCAGGGAAGGGGATGCAGTTGCTGCTGTAATGCTGCTGCTGCTCACTGTTGCTGCTGCTGCTGCTCTCTGTGGCTGCTGTTGCTGCTTCTAGCTGCTGCTGCTGTGCTGCTTGCTTCAGTTGCTGCTGGTGTGCTTGCTTCAGCTGAGAGGTAAGTGTGGGTGTGTGTGTGTATGTGTGTGAGAGTGAGGTTTGAGAGAAAAACAAAAGAATTGAGAGGAAAAATCATCACCCCAAAAGTCACCCCTCCTCTCTCTCTTTTCATAAATGGCAAGCATGGCCTAAGCCATGATGCACTCTCCCTCTCTCTCACAAGTCAACACCCTTATACAATTTCAAATAAAAGCAACTATTACTTAACTAATTAAACTTACTTAAAAACCTAAAGGACCAAATCCTCAAGATTAACCCACCATGGTTACTAATCATGGTATTATCTTATTTAAAAACCCTAGTTTACATGCACATGTGTGTGCAAGCCTAGGAAAATTTTAGAAAAATATTTATTAAATTAGGAAAAATATTTGAAACACAATTTGGTAAACTTTTTGTTAAAAGCCCATTACTTAAATATAAATAGTCACTAACCACATCCTAAGGTGTTACAATCTCTCCCCCTTAAAGAAATTCGTCCCCGAATTTCAAAAATCTATCTACACGTACCTTCGAAAAGATGGGGATACTTCTTCCTCATCTCGCTTTCGGTCTCCCAAGTGACCTCCTCACGGCCCTGATCACGCCAAAGTACCTTGACTGATGGAATGTCCTTAGACCTCAATCTCTTAACTTGTCTATCCAAGATCATCACCGGCTGCTCTGCATAGGAAAGGTTGCGCTCAAGCTGGATCGACGGATGCTGAATCATATGCGAAGGATCATGAAGATATCTACGGAGCATCGATACGTGAAATACGGGGTGCACATATGGAAAACTGGGCGGAAGGGCCAATCGGTATGCTACTGCACCAACACGCTCGAGGATCTCGAAGGGGCCCACATATCTGGGATTGAGCTTCCCCTTCTTCCCAAACCTCATCACACCTTTCATAGGGGAGACCCTCAAGAAAACATGATCACCAACAGAAAACTCAAGCCTGCGCCGCCGACGGTCCGCATAAGATCTTTGCCTACTCTGCGCTGCTCTCATCCTATCGCGAATCAACTGGATCTTCGCGGTCATCTCCTCAACAATCTGTGGCCCTAAGATACTGCCCTCACTGAGCTCTGTCCAACAGGCGGGCGATCTGCATCTCCTCCCATAAAGAGCCTCAAATGGTGCCATCTGAATGGTCTCCTGGTAGCTGTTATTGTAGGAGAACTCTACTAAGGGCAAATGATGATCCCAGCTACCTCCGAAATCTAATACACAAGCTCTGAGCATGTCCTCGAGAGTCTGAATGGTCCGCTCTGACTGTCCGTCGGTCTGCGGATGAAATGCTGTGCTGAAACTCAAGCGAGTGCCCAAAGCCTCCTTAAGCCTCTGCCAAAGTCGACTGGTAAACTGGGTGCCTCTGTCGGACACAATACACGTCGGGACTCCATGCAGTCGTACTATCTCGTCAATGTAAATCTGGGCATACTGAGTAAATCCGAAAGTCGTCTTCACTGGTAGGAAGTGAGCCGCCTTCGTCAAACGATCCACGATCACCCAGATGGAGTCATACCCTCGACTAGTCCTGGGTAGACCCACAACGAAATCCATCGAAATCTGCTCCCATTTCCACTCCGGAATGGGTAACGATTGTAACTCTCCCGCGGGCCTCTGGTGCTCAGCCTTAACTTGCTGACAAGTCAGGCATCTCGACGCAAAATCCGCGATGTCCCTCTTCATTCCGTCCCACCAATAAACATCTCTCATATCATGATACATCTTGGTGGAACCGGGATGGACGCTGTACACCGATCGATGTGCCTCCTCAAGAATCTCACGCCGTAGTCCCTCAGCATATGGTACGCACAGTCTAACTCCAAATCATAGCACCCCCTGATCATCGATCACGAACTCGGAAAATCTACCCTGTCCAATCTGTGCCATGATCTCCGAACATCGGTCATCACTGCGCTGTTCCTCATATATGCGGTCAAGTAACTGTGGGCGTGCACGAACATGCGCGATCTGTCCTCCAATCGGCGTGAACTCGAACTGTACTCGGCTGTCGCATAATATCTGCCAATCTGCCGACGACTGCCCCTGTACTGCGCTCAAATAAGATAGTCTACCCCCGGGCCTCCTGCTCAAAGCATCCGCCACCACATTTTCCTTGCCCGGGTGATACAAGATCTCGCAGTCGTAATCCTTCACTAACTCCATCCATCGGCGCTGTCTAAGATTCAGGTCCCGCTGCTGAAATATATACTTTAAGCTCTTGTGATCAGTGAATATCTGGCACGACTCGCCGTATAGGTAATGTCGCCAGATCTTAAGTGCAAAGACCACTGCAGCCATCTCCAAATCATGAGTGGGGTAGTTCTGTTCATGTTTCTTCAATTGTCGTGAAGCATACGCGATCACCCTATCATGCTGCATCAACACGCAACCTAGTCCCAGTCGAGAGGCATCACAATAGACCACAAACCCGCCTGAGCCTGAAGGTAAAGATAACACCGGTGCCGTAGTCAGCTGGGTCCGTAACTGCTGAAAACTGTGCTCGCACTCCTCCGTCCAAACGAAAGGGACTCCCTTCCGGGTCAACCCAGTCAAAGGTGTAGCAATACTGGAGAAGTCCTGCACAAATCGCCTGTAGTAACCGGCCAACCCCAAAAAGCTGCGAATCTCCGTAACCGATGTGGGTCTGGGCCAACGCTGAACGGCCTCGATCTTCCTCGGGTCTACACATATACCATCTCGTGAAATCACATGCCCCAAGAAGTCTACGCTGTCCAGCCAAAAAGCACACTTGGAGAATTTCGCATAAAGCTGGTGCTCCCTCAAAGTCTGCAGTGTAATCCGCAGGTGCTGCTCGTGCTCCTCACTACTCCGGGAATACACCAAGATATCGTCAACGAATACTATAATGAACAGATCCAAATATGGCCGGAAAATACGGTTCATCAAGTCCATGAAGGCTGCTGGCGCATTGGTGAGTCCGAACGACATCACCAAAAACTCGTAATGGCCGTAGCGCGTACGGAAAGCTGTTCTGGGAATGTCCTCCTGTCGAACCCGCAGCTGATGATAGCCCGAGCGTAAATCGATCCTCGAAAAGTACCCTGCCCCCTGAAGCTGGTCGAACAAATCGTCGATGCGCGGCAAAGGATACCTGTTCCGCACTGTCACCCTGTTCAGCTGGCGGTAGTCGATACACAGACGCAAACTGCCGTCCTTCTTCTTGACGAACAGGACTGGAGCACCCCAAGGAGAAACACTGGGTCGAATAAGTCCCTTATCCAGCAAATCTTGCAACTGACCCTTCAATTCTCTAAGTTCCGCCGGGGCCATCCGATAAGGCGGTATGGAAACAGGCCCCGTGCCAGGAACCAAATCAATACAGAAAGAAATGTCGCGCTCGGACGGTAGCCCAGGAAGCTCGTCAGGGAAAACATCAGGGAACTCGCTAACAACCGGAACCTGATCCAATGGAACCTCTGTAGCGCGAGCATCGCAAACATAGGCGAGAAATCCCTGACATTCCTTCCTCAAAAGCTGTCCAGCGCGAAAAGAAGAAATCACACTGTGAGGGGCGGCACCACGGTCCCCCAACACAACAAAAACCGACTCGCCGGGAAAACAAAATCTAACTGTCTTCTCACGGCAGTCCACAGAAGCATAACACGTGGCTAACCAATCCATGCCCAAAAGAACGTCGAAGTCCAACATCTCAAGAAGGATCAAGTCGACAGGCAACTCCTTCTCGCCAATACAGACGGTACAGGATTGGAACACGTGCCTAGCAACAAACGACTCTCCCACAGGAGTGGTCACAACAAGCGGCTAATCAAGCAAACCGGACTCTCTACCCAAACTCGGCACGAAGTGTGTAGATACGTACGAGTGCGTGGATCCGGGATCGAACAAAACGTGTGCATCAACTGAACATACTGGAAGGATACCTGAAACCACCGCATTAGACGCCTGCGTGTCCTGATGCATCAAAGCAAAAACCCGTGCCTGTCCACCACCTGCGACTGACTGCCCTCTGCCTCGGTCATCTCACCCTCTCTGAGCAACTCCTCCACATCCACGACCTCTCTGTGTATGAGTCTGGCGCGAAGCAACGGTAGGTACAACAGGCAACGCCCTCTGGGGTGGTGAAGGTGGTAAGGTAACATGCGGTGCTGCCGCCTCCCTCCGGTGTATCTCGGGACAATCTCTAACGAGGTGAAGTAGACTGCCGCACCTAAAGCAACCCCGCGGCGACTGCTGACTCTCCTGGGGATACGAACTAAACATCTGGCCTCGTCCCGAATCTCTGCTACTCCTCGTACCAGAACGATACCTGTCGCGGCGTCTGAATGACTGCCTCCATGCGGAAATACTGGTACGAACTCTCTTCGGCTCTGGAACTACCGAAGTCTCAACAAGGTGCTCCTCGACTACTAGGGTTGCGTCTACAGCTGCTGCATAGGTCTCGTAGTGCTGCGCGCTGATCGCGAGGAACAGTGGTGTAAGCAAGCCTCGAACAAATCTCCTGACTCGCAACTCCTCGGTAGCCACTAAATATGGGGCATAGACTGCTAGCTCGGTAAACAACACGTCATACTCTGCCACTGTCATCCCTGGCGTCTGGTGCAAGGACTCAAATCTGCGTGCTCGGGAATCTCTAACACTCTGGGGAAGGAAACGGGCTAGAAATACTGTTACAAACTCCGTCCAGGTCATAGGAGGAAGACCTGCTGCTCTGCCCTTCTCAACTGAATCACACCACTTCTGCGCAAGACCTTCCAGGTGAAAGCTCGCGAACTCAACCCATCTCGTATCTGCGCATCTGAGGGAACGGCATATCCGGGCCATCCTGTCGATGAAAGACTGTGGGTCCTCGGCTGTATCGGTGCCTTTGAAGACCGGAGGCTTCAGCCTCATGAACTCTGATAGCGATACTGCAATCACCTCCGTGGCTGCAGGGGCAACTGGCTGTGCGGTAGGTACCATCGCGGTCTCTGGGACGGGTAGAGCTACCTCTGGTCGCTGTGCTCGAAGCGTCTCAACTAGCGATCCTATCATCTGGCGCATCTTCTGCATGCTGGATCCCACCGTCTGGCGCATCTCCTGCATACCAGCCCCTAGCGTGGCGATCTGATCTGTCACGGCAGGAACAACCTTCTCGGGCACAACCGGTGTACTACCCGGATCAGTCCTCGCCTCGGACGAGTCAACTCGAATCTCGGCCCTCGCGGCCGCTCTCTGAGCCCTCGTAGTCTTTGGCGGCATAATGGCTGAAAAGAAATTAGGATTCGATAAGAATACAGGAATCGAATCACAAGAATATATATATACTCAAGAAAGAATTTAAACCAATAAGTCATAAGGTCGCTTAGGCGGAGTACCGTGTCGTGAGTATGCCGCGGAACATACACACGCTACGCTACCCTGCTGCAGCTACCTACTCCATCATACCAGGGTCATCCTACACTCCGAAGGTAAAACCTAGGCTCTGATACCAACTTTGTCACGACCCGAGTATTTCGACTCATGACCGGCACTTAACCACGCTACGTTTACAGGCGTAACGCGACTAAGTAAGCCGAACCCAGAAATCAAAACCATTTAAAATAGTGAGTGTTAAAAACATTCAGTTAAAGCATTTAGAAAAAAAAAACCTTAAATAATTCCATAAGTTCCTTTTTATAATTACTTAATCAATTAAATAATTTTGGCAGCATTTCCTTGTAAAAGTAGCCCGAGACCGGGTACAAAACAGGATATGAGTAAAAATGAGATATAATGAAACAAAACATCCCAAACGGGAGCAATCACGCCCAACGGCGGAAACCAACATCACAAGAGTAATATACGACGCCGTAGCGAAGAATGAACAATAAGTAAACATCACAGAAAATAAACTGCATATAAAAACAGTCGGCTCCTACGAGCTCGACACCAGAATACAAAATATACATCATCGTCCTCACACAGTATCTAAGTCCAGTACATAAATGGTAGATGGAGAGTACTAGATACAAAAAGGAATACAATAAAAGTAATCAGATACCACAACCCACCTAAATGCAAAACAGCTCTCGCCGCAACTGTAGTGGTATCTGTAGCCCAAAATATGCAAAAGACAGCCTGCCGCGACTATGCTGAGGACAACCTGCAAATACTGTGGTACAACGGAGCTGAGTTGCCAACTCATGAATAGAGATAACATATAAAGGTAATCGCGAGCATGCACGTACATCGCTGCTCTACTAATGCCAGCAGATGATATCAATGCATGACAAATAGTGGATGCAATAGTCATGCAAGTGGTCTATCAGGTAAATACTACAGGATGAGATACATGGTAATCAATACTGAGCTTGGGATAAATAACATCTACATGGAAATGTCAACATGGAAAAGTAGTCGGTGCCTCGGACTGCACCCAAATCCCAAGTAAACTCAGACGCCGGCACTCCCATCGGCCCTCAAATCCTGTAAACCTCTGAGAAATCACGAGTGCCCAGCATCGGCACTCAAAATATCATAAAATACTCGTGTCTAGCATCGACACGTAAATCCTCATATGTCGGGCTCCGTCAGTCCGGATCGGCCCACGGGCTCCGTCTGCGGTATCGGCCCTCGGCCCCGGCAGTACGGATCATCCCGCATCCATCTCTCGACTCTGGTCAGTATCCTCCGGATAACCGCCAGGTCCAACCAATCACCGGTAGGTACTCGCCCGCCTCCAAGCTCAATCGGCAAAAACCATCGATCATCTTGCCGAGGGAAACCATACCGGGCCCACCACGAACCCGCAAACGGATCATCTACTCCTCGAATCGGGTTTCAAGCACACATCTCAGCACCGAGAAAACGCGTGGTGGACACACCAAAATATCATATCACGAGGTACCGGGTTTTTCAAAATAGTGCATCTTTCCTTAAATAGTCCCACGGTCCTCAAAACCAGAAATCACATGAAAATCCAACATCAAGAAGTAAATCCAATGCGAAGTGCTGTATAAATTAATCCATGATACATGTATAAGGGGAAAACCGCTTTTACAATTTGTTTCCGTTTTAAAAGATATCATGCGGCTCCGAATTTCCATGAAAGTCATATCGAATCACATATGAAATGAACTACAGCAATATAATCATGGCAGTCCTACAGTGAGTGTGTCATGGCAATTACTAACGGTGTGTGTGTAGCATGCAGATTAGTGCTCGTGCAACATAAACCGTTAGTAATAGTGCGGTGTTCTGTCAATTCTAAGCACATATATATATATGGCAGGGAATGCAATATGCAATGACGGTCCATGAGGTAAATGCAACATGTAATAATAAGGTCCTATCAGCCCTGACGCATAACGCCATGCGGGCGATATCCCCGTAGATGTGAAATCTACTCACCGAAGTCTCGCGCTAAGTGTAGCCGACGACTTGCTTGCCCTTCTTTGCAGCGTCCGTCTCACTCGCCTGCGAACCTAGAATCATATAACATATATCACACATAAGCTCAATTTCATAAAAACGTGATATCACGGTCCAATTAGACACCCGTGTCATAAATCAATCGCGCGTGTGCGCGATACGCTAAAACGTGTGATCACGCGCCTGAAATTATCCTGACGCGTCGCGATACGCAGAAACCCCAAACCCACACACGTATCACGCGTGTCGCGAAGGTTTAAAATACGATAAATAGGTATTTAGTCCCAGATTTTTATACAGAACTTAACTTACAAAAATATATATACCACAAAACTCCACATAGCAGCAGACACCCAATGGACCAAACCCCAACCCCAACCCTACCCATCTGGCCGCAAATTGCGGCCAGAACGAAATTATTGGCGGCCACCAGAAGGAATTAGGGGGGTCGGGTTCTATCTAGGGTATCAGCACCTAACTACTATACTACAGTCCTCGCAACTTTATTCTGAACTCACCGGGTCGATAGCAGTTTCCAGAAAACTCAATTTTAGCTTAAAAAGGATGAATTTGCATCAAGTAGGGATCTGGTGGTATTTTAGTGCAATCGGGGTTAAATCTAGGTTAATATGGTCTCAACAACCCTTTATCATCCTACTGAACCCAAAACACACAACACTAGCTCAAGGTTCCCACTAAACACCTCATATCGCATTAAAACGCAACAAAAACCACTAACCGAAGTAAAACTACTCTTACCAAGCCAACTAGGGAGTAAGTTAAGGAAATATACCTCACACTTGACCCTAGAGAGCTGAAGGAAGAAGAAGAAGTGCAAGGAAGGGGCTGCAGTTGCTGCTGTGATGCTGCTGCTGCTCACTGTTGCTGCTGCTGCTGCTCTCTGTGGCTGCTGTTGTTGCTTCTAGCTGCTGCTGCTGTGCTGCTTGCTTCAGTTGCTGCTGGTGTGCTTGCTTCAGCTGAGAGGTAAGTGTGGGGGTGTGTGTGTGTGTGTGTGAGAGTGAGGTTTGAGAGAAAAACAAAAGAATTGAGAGGAAAAATCATCACCCCAAAAGTCACCCCTCCTCTCTCTCTCTTCATTAATGGCAAGCATGGCCTAAGCCATGATGCACTCTCCCTCTCTCTCACAAGTCAACACCCTTATACAATTTCAAATAAAAGCAACTATTACTTAACTAATTAAACTTACTTAAAAACCTAAAGGACTAAATCCTCAAGATTAACCCATCATGGTTACTAATCATGGTATTATCTTATTTAAAAACCCTAGTTTACATGCACATGTGTGTGCAAGCCTAGGAAAATTTTAGAAAAATATTTATTAAATTAGGAAAAATATTTGAAACACAATTTGGTAAACTTTTTGTTAAAAGCCCATTACTTAAATATAAATAGTCACTAACCACATCCTAAAGTGTTACATCTGTCCATCCTTGCTTCCTCTCTCATCTACAAAAGTCATCCCGGCTCTCACGCTGGCGACCCGAGGTAGGTCTACCTCTCCTTTAGGAAACATCGGGGGAGTGCGCCCGGGTCGGGAGTCGTCGCTCTGCCTTCTTTTATCCACGACTGGAAGAAGAAGTTTTTCTTCGTCGAGCCGCTAGAAAGTGAGGACTGGCCCGTACCCGTTCAGTGGTCTAGGAATAAGTGCTAACAGGGAAACCCGTCCAATGACCCCGACGCGGTGAGATTGGTGGCGTGGGATCCCATTCCTCGGGCCGATGTGTTGCTGTCTGAGCGGGCCCTTAGTTGGGCCGGGCTCAGCCCTGCCCAGTTCGTCGGTAAGTTAGGCTTTCATTTACTCTGATTTTTGCTTG
Source organism: Agapanthus africanus (assembly GCA_030015575.1). Lineage (NCBI taxonomy): Eukaryota > Viridiplantae > Streptophyta > Magnoliopsida > Asparagales > Amaryllidaceae > Agapanthus > Agapanthus africanus. Next base: position 191,397,243 of record CM057348.1, read on the forward strand.
AGTCGCTGACCCCATTTTATCTCGTCTTGTGCAGAACCCATGGATTTGAGCTACCTTCGAGCGGCTATGTGCAAGCCGAAGAAGGGGTCGAGGGCTGGAGGGGCCAGCTCTTCCCATCAGGCGCCGACTCCGGCTCCTTCGGCAGCCGTCCAGCACCAACGCTCGAGCGCGGATCGGGCCCCGGAGTCTAGCAGGGCGCCGACCCGAAAGAGGGCTAGAGGGCAGGAAGCCCGGGCCTCAGAGGCGGAGACCAGTCCGCCACCGTCGGCTCTCAAGAGGCACCCCCGTGCAGCCCTACAGGCCCCGGCATCCCCGATCTTGGTGGACAATGGGGAGCTCCGCTTTGAGGTGCCCTCGGGGATCTCTGTCACCGACAGCCTTCTGCACGACATGGAGAGGTTGGCCAGGGGCAGGGTCCTCGGAGGAAGCTTGAAGGGGCAACTGGCGTCCATCGCCCAAGAGGCCGTGCAGGTTAGCGCTTGTACTTTGCTTATTTCATCTTTCGTGAGAATTGGTGATTCTTCTTCTTTTTGACCACCCTTTTCTTGTTTCCCCAGGTCCTCGACCATGTCTCTCTTGCCATCCGGATGGAGGAGGAGGAGATAGGCCCGGTGATCCGAGCTTCGGGCGAGTCCTCCTCGCTGAGGGAGAGCTCGAGGAGGGCGCTGGAAGCGGCAACGGCGAGGGTCGCCGCTCTCAAGGCCGAGGTGGTGGCTAGGAAGCAGGAGCTAGCAGCCGCGAAGCAGGAGGCAGTGGCCATGAAGCAGGAAGTGGCGGCGGCAAAGCAAGAGGCTGCTAGGCTCCGCGAAGCCGTCCGGGCTGCCGAGGCCAAGCTCCAAGACTCCACGGCGCTTGTCGGCACCATGAGGAAGTCGGTGGGCACCCTCCAGAAGGAGCTGGGGGCGGCGGTAGAGGCGGCGAAACGGGCCGATCTCTTGGCGACGAGGCGGTGGAGAACTTCTAGAAATCAGAAGAATTTTACACCGTCCTAGCCTCGGTCACTACCGCCATCTGGCATGAGGCCCTTGATGCTGTCAGGGCTCGGATGCCGGAGTTCGCCGACCAGGATCTCCGAGCCGAATATCCTCGCGGGGACGAGGAGCAGGGGGAAACCTCGGGGGTGAGGCCGAGGAGGTGGCGCCCGGCGAGGGTAACTCTAAGGCCCCGGCCGCGGTCGCTGAGCTTCCCGGGGATGCGTCCGGCCTTGAGGCTTGAGACCCGTCATCTTTTTCTTTCCTTTTTTTCTTTTTATTTGTTTTCTCCGGAGTTTGGTAGGCCTCCGGGCTTTTGTAAGGTTGGGGAGCCCACAATACCTTGTAGAAGCTTTAACTTTTGCGAATAAAGGTATTTTTCTTGCAGTCTTTTTTGCACGCGTAGTTTTCTTCTTGTTGTGTGAACACTTGTATCTGTGTGGGACTACCTTTCTGTTGTGTCGTCTCTTTATCTGGCGATTACGCGTCGACTTGAGTCTGCTCTCTTGCCCAGTGTTCCAAGGCAGGTGGTAAGACGGTATCTCCATGGCCCCGAAGTCGAAATGTAAATCGCTAAGACGTTGAGAGATTGGGTGCCTCTTGTTGAGTTCACGTTCCTTAGTTGTTGGAAAGGCCGTAATTGGCCAAGTGAGGATATCGCCGAGCAGGGTAGCTGCTCGGTGCCTCTTGGCGAGGGCTTTTATCCTCAGCGTGAGAGGGGCCGTGAGAAGCCTGCGAAGGATGGCCGAGCAGGGTAGCCGCTCGGTGCCTCTTGGCGAGGGCTTTTATCTTCAGCGTGAGAGGGACCGTGAGAGGCCTGCTGAGGATGGCCGAGCAGGGTAGCTGCTCGGTGCCTCTTGGCGAGGGCTTTGATCCTCAGCGTGAGAGGGGTCGTGAGAGGCTTGCTGAGGATGGTCGAGCAGGGTAGCCGCTCGGTGCCTCTTGGCGAGGGCTTTGATCCCCAGCGTGAGAGGGGCCGTAAGAGGCATGCGAAGGATGACCGAGCAGGGTAGCCGCTTGGTGCCTCTTGGCGAAGGCTTTTATCCTCAGCATGAGAGGGGCCGTGAGAGGCCTGTTGAGGACGGCCGAGCAGGGTAGCTGCTTGGTTCCTCTTGGCGAGGGCTTTGATCCTCAATGTAAGAGGGGCCGTGAGAGGCCTGCTGAGAATAGCCGAGCAGGATAGCTACTCGGTGCCTCTTGGCGAGGGCTTTGATCCTTAGCGTGAGAGGGGCCGTGAGAGGCCTGCTGAGGATGGCCGAGCAGGGTAGCTGCTCGGTGCCTCTTGGCGAGGGCTTTGATCCTTAAGGATGCCCAAGCGGGGTTGCCGCCTGGTGCCTCTTGGCGAGGGCCTTGATCCCTGGTTTTGCCAGGAATAACCGAGTACGGATCGTGCTAAGCGGTTTCCTCTTTCGAGGGCTTTTCATCCTTAGCACGGGAGGGGCGTGGGAGGCCTACTAAGGATGTCCGAGAGGGGTTGTCGCCCGGTGCCTCTTGGCGAAGGCTTTGATCCCTGGTGGTGTGCCAGGGATAACCGAGCATGGTTGTGCTAAGCGGTTGCCTCTTTCGAGGGCTTTTGGGTCCTTAAGGATGGCCGAGAAGGTTGCTGCCCGGTGCTTCTTGGCGAGGGCTTTGATCCCTGGCGTCATGGGGTAGGGAAGCTACCAGCCAGGGATAGCTGAGTAGAGTAGCTGCAGGGCTGCCTCTTAGCGAGGGCTTTGATCCCTGGCGTCGTGGGGTTGGGAAGCTACCAGCCAGGTATAGCCGAGCAGGGTAGCTGCAGGGCTTCCTCTTGGCGAGGGCTTTGCTCCATGAAGAAGGACCGAGCAGTGAAGCTGCTAAGTCGCCTCTTGGCAAAGCTCTATCCGACCTTCCCATGTGAGCACCGAGGAGTGGGACGGCATCGAAGACACGTGTCATGAGGGCGCTGTGAAGGCGAAGCGCCAGAGTCTCGTCATTTTGGTTTCGCATGGGGAGGCGCGATGCTTGCCGCGTGGCGCTTGCGTTGCGTGTGAAACGGGCGACTGTTGGATTCATAAGCGTCATTGGCTATAAGATGGAACCGTTTGGGATTGTTGATTACTCTTTTTCTTGCAACCGAAACGCAAAAATGCAGGACTTCCCCTTCACCATCGAAGACATCGTAAGCTTTGAGGACGTCTACCTCTATGACCCGTACTGCACCGAGAACACGGTGCAGTTGGTAATAGGCAGGATTGATTGATAGATATGTTTTACGTATGCGTTTTGAAATCAAAGAATTAACCGCAATCAAGAACGGTGTCGCTTGGTAGCTAGCCGGTTGAGTATGGGTCATCCACAGGGAAAACGTGTATTTTCTAGTTGTTCTAACGAATCAATTCCTATTTGTGGTAGGTTTTGATTTTCTATAAAAACTGAGCTTGAAATTGATTTGGATTAAAACCTTGCTAGGGTTAGAATTAGGTTAGTTTGGAAAGTCAATTATTCTCACCGCTTTCTATGCTCTAATTATGAACTTTAGGTGTTAAGGTAATAGTTAACAAAGGGGATTAGCACGACCGGGAGGAAACTAGATTTCTTCCCTTTGGTCCTTGTCCGTCCTTTCTTAACTCTTATCCCTAAGCTCTATGGAAATCAACTACAACCGGTCTTAACTAGGGAATCACCGCTATCTCGTGGGATAGGGTGCCGTAGTGAGCGGTGTGTGGTTGTTTTGCATAGAGCCCTTATTTTAAAATATTGAATGGACAAGAAAGGAGTGAGAGATTTTCATCTCTCAAATCTTCCCCAAACCTAACCCTAACAAGTGAGGAACTACTCACTTATTAGGGAATTAACAATGGAATTCATTTTTTTTTCTTTTAATAACTTAATTAACGTGCGTAAAATAACTACGGCAGATAAAAATTGCAGAGAAATAAAATTGCAGATAAGAAATTAAAGATAAAAAAATCTTACTTTTTATTGATGCACTCTTTAACAATTACAATGGAATGGAAATTTAAATTCTAGAAATTAAAAGAGCTATGCTCCAAAAAGAGCTGTAGGCTTCCTATTTATAGATAATAGAAATCCTAGGGTTTACATCTGATTCATATCTAAAATTACAAAACTGCCCTAAGAAAGCCGGGTCAATGCACCGACTCCATCGACACGCGCCGACACGCGCCGACACGTGCACAGCACGGCCGCGGATCCGCGGCCATAAGCTTGGTTTGGCCGCGGTTCCGCGGCCGTTTGATGGGCTTTCTGGCTCATTTCTTCAGGGCTGCTTTCTGTTGCTTTTTCCTTCTATTTTCTTCACTTGGTTCTTCAGAATATTTTCTAGTTTCTTCCTAATTTCCACAGTGCAGAATGTTTTGGACTTTTACCGTTCGCTTTGTGTTGAAAACTTGAATCTTGTGCTGCCTTTGTGCTTTATAAAATCAAACTGTTCATTGATCTTCACTTGTTCTTTCAACTGTAGGCGGCATCATAAAAATTCCTCTATTTGTTGGTCGTAGTCTCACTTTTGTAGCGTTTTTTTTACCATTTTCACTGTATTGTTCCGAGAACCTATAACCTGCAACTATTTAGCAGATATGGATCAAAAGCACCTATTTATTTGCAATATGATTAAGAATGGGGAATATAATAATGCAAAATTATGATATGAACAAATACCCCCAAACTTATCTTTTGCTCGTCCCGAGCAAAACCAATTTATTCTCGAAAAAAAAACTAACCTCACTTTCGCAGGGAATCGCGATTGCACTGAGCTCGTGCAACAAGCCGTTAAACCTTTAGGTATCCCTAGTAGGAGAAGTGTTGTCTCTTGAGGGTTTTCAGCGGATACTACCCACAAAATCCGATCAATTTGGCCTATTGACTTTCATTCTTCAATTCAGTGTTCTAGTAAGAAATTCTATTATCTTTAACTTAGAAATCATCAATCCATATTTTTCACGCTTCCTTATCATTTAACTTAAGATTATATATGTTCTATAAATTTACTTAGCTTTTAGCATCTTTTGAATTTTCCTTTTAAGGTTCCATCTCAACTTAGAAATTTTTATAATTTCTACTAAAGTTATAAGTCCTATTTTTCATTCCTATCTCTCATCCAAACCCCAATCATACACCCCTACGTGTGTGTATGTATCACCCCTACATTTGGAAATTCAATTCAAGCTATTATACTCTTGTCTATCGTCCAAAGTAATTTTAGTTGGTGAATTTTTAGATGAAATTGCTCACACATCTTTCATGCGACCGTTAATACTTCTTGAGGTACTAACGACCGATTACAAAATGTGTTTGTGCATTAAGACATAATTCCTCGTCTTGTAATACCTAAGATTTTAGCAGTGACTCCCAAACCAGTTAGTCTACGGCACTAGGTGATAAAACACCATCGCTATATAATCTTTTTTTACGCAGCCTTAAATAATTACAAAACCAGTGTTCATTTTTTTTTTATATCTCTTTATTCACACTTATAATTTTATTTTCCTTCATACTAAGGATTTTAGACAAGAGCATTTCAAGGTATCCTCTATTATTTCAAGTTTCAAGGTTCGTGTTTGTGCAAGTTGTAGGGTATATATTTTCAAAATTTAGACTTAAACTTAGGAATTATTTTTCAGACTTACACTTCAATAAATATTTCAATACTCTTCTCTTATTTTGACTTAGCCCAAGAAGTGGACTCAAAATTTGCTTATTTCTAAGTAAACCACAAGGACATATATTTTCTACCGTTAAATTTTTAAGAAAGGTTATTTTTAGGGTTTTTAATTTACTAAGTTTAGGATCTAGTTTTTCCTAACTAGTTAACCGTCTTGTCAGACTTAAGTCAATTATGGCCTAAAATTGAATTTTTCAATTTTTATAATTTTTAAAAAAAATTCAATTTTTATTTGATTTTTTTCTTTTATATTTTTTTTATTTTCATTTTTTCAAATTTTATAATTTTTTTATAAAGATGCAATGCAGAATTAAACATGCAAAAGAAAAAGAAAAAAAATATGTACAAAAATAAAAATATGCAATGCAATGCTAACTATTTACAACCACCTCCTCCCCCAAACATACCAAAAGCAGTGCCCTCACTGCTCGGCCTCTCGCCGTCCCCTTGAGCGTGAACGGAAACGCTCCTCCCTAGCTAGCAGGGTTCTGACCCCCTGCTCTACTTCTATCAGACGCCGATCATGCTCCCTCATCATCCCCCTCAATTCGTCAATCCCCCTAACGGCTCTTCTCATTAAACGTGCATGTTCTAAGGGCGTGAGCTCCTCTTCGCTCGTGGTCGAGCTGGAGCTAAGTGTTCTGGCGGGTACGTGTTTAGCCGGTTCTGTTCATGACCAAACATCTGTCAAGCGTGTATAGGACGTAGATACTCCCTCAATGAGAGACCTGATGGGTATACCTCCATACATGTAAAATTCAAATTCCTCCACAGGGAGGAAATAGCGACACAGTTGTGTCACTAACATGGGGCATGGGTAATTCGCGGCCCTTTTCCCTGCACCAATTGAGTTAAGCATAACCCTGCACATGTCGAATCTAGGGTTCCTACTTATTAGGGTGTGCACGATATGAAGTGACGGGGTGAAAAATGTGGTATTATGGGAACTCCCAAAAATATTGTTTTGTGCTCATCGGCACACGGTTAAAACATTAGCGAAAAGGGTTCTCGCTTGTATTCCCTTCCTCGGTTCTCTCGAGCAATCATTACCCATTAAGGGCATATAATCTTCAAACTGAAGGGATTGGTCGTGAACAGGTAATCTAGGGATTAAAGTGACTTCATGGATGAAGTCTCTGTCAATAATTATTTCCCTATCGCCCCACAGTAACTTGATAAAACCATATTGTGCAAGGCAGCCGTCTTCCATGCACTCGTAAAAACGAGTGACTAGATCTGGAAGGGCGTAAGCATTTGGGTGATTATAGATTAATAAATTCCAGCCCCTCCGTGTGATTTCATCAGCAAAATAACTCCCATATATCGTGTGTGAAAAGATCTGTGAGAAATCACGTTCTAACTGCATATTTTGTGCCATCACAAAAAATTTACAGATCTAAAAAAATTTAACAGAGAAGGAGAAAGAAGATGCAAACCGCCTTTGAGAAAATCAAAGGGAGACACGGCAGATTAGTGGCGGAAGCGCGACCGATGGTGGGCTTGGGCGGCGGAAGCGCGGCGCTATGGGGAGATCGCTCTGTAGAAGTTGGAGCGGCGGCTAGGGTTTGAGGAGAGGTGTTAAGAAACAGAGAGGGGTCGGCGTTTATTTATAGTTGGAGAATGCTGGTTATTTGTAAAAAGCCCCTCTTAAAGAGAGGAAATTATTTGCAAATAAAATTTTTATTTTTATTTTTTTTATTTTCAAATTTTTTATTTTTTTATGTTATTTTGTTTTTTTATATAATTACAAATGATACATACCCCCAAACTTGTTTGAAACGGTGTTTTTGGCCAGACGATCAAAATTTAGGGGTAAATGGAGGAGGATTAGTCAGTGTAGATCGGCTCCTGCAAAAACAGGAGCTCCTCCGAAGGGTCCGCAGTGAGGAACGGCTTAAGTCGATGTCCGTTTACTTTAAACAGTGTATCGTCCTCCGGGTTTTCTAGATCGATCGTACCGTGCGGATAAACGGTACGTACCAAAAATGGCCCTTTCCATCGAGATTTCAGCTTACCGGGATGGAAATGTAACCGAGTATCGTAAAGCAAAACCTGTTGACCAGATTTGAAAGTCTTGCGCATAAGGTGTTTTTCATGGAACACTTTCGTTCGGTTTTTAACAACTACTGCGTTCTCATAGGCCTCATCCCGTAACTCGTCTAATTCGTTCAACTGCAGCTTTCTATTGCTGCCCGCATCTCCCAAAAATAGGTTCAACTTTTTAATTGCCCAAAATGCCTTGTGCTCTATTTCAACAGGAAAGTGGCAAGCCTTTCCATAAACAAGTCTGTATGGAGACATGCCAAGATCGGTCTTATAGGCAGTACGGAATGCCCAAAGTGCATCAATCAGTTTTGATGACCAATCTTTACGGTTTTTGGAAACCGTTTTCTCCAATATCTGTTTAATCTGCCGATTCGAAATCTCGGTTTGCCCACAAGTTTGGGGATGATAGGGCATTGACAGCTTATGAGTAATGGAGTATTTGCGCATTAAAACTCAAAAGTCCTATTACAAAAGTGAGATCCATTATCATTGATAATCGGTGAGGATGCCCAAACCGAGAAAAAATGTTTTCTTTGAGAAATCTAACGACAACTTTGTTGTCGTTGGTTCGGCTGGGCACAGCCTCGACCCATTTTGAAACATGGTCAACAGCAATTAGAATATACATGTTCCCAAAGGAATTGGGAAATGGTTCCATAAAGTCTATCCCCCAAACATCAAAAATTTCAACAACCAAAATTGGTTGGAGCGGCATTTCATTTCTCCGAGATATCCGGCCCAAGTGTTGGCACCGGGAGCATGTCTTGCAGTATTCGTATGCGTCTTTAAAAAGTCATAGCGAGTAGAAGCCACACTGCAAGATTTTTTCTACTGTCTTTTTGGGGCCAAAATGCCCGCCACACGCTTGATCGTGGCAGAATGACAGCACGCACTTAAACTCATTGTCGGGGACACACCGACGAATGATTTGGTCGGAACAGTATTTGAAGAGATACGGTTCATCCCAGTAAAAATGTTTTACTTGAGACAAGAATCGGAGTTTGTCCTGATTCGACCAATCGTTTGGTATCAGTCTGGTGGCCAAATAATTTATGATATCAGCGAACCTAGGTTCGCATGACACGGTTAAGAGCTGCCCATCTGGAAAAATGTCTTTAATAGGAATTTGAAGTGTAGGCGAAGAAGGGAGTTGTGAAAGGTGGTCGGCGACTACGTTTTCGCATCCTCTCTTGTCTCTTATGACAATGTCAAACTCTTGTAGCAAGAGGATCCAACGTATCAGCCGAGATTTAGCATCTTTCTTCGCGAAAAGATGGTGAAGAGCTGAGTGGTCCGTGTAAACAATGACTGGAGAGCCGATTAAATAGGGCCTGAATTTTTCTAGTGCAAACACAACGGCTAAGAATTCTTTTTCAGCTATTGTGTAATTCAATTGGGCCTCTTTTAATGTTCGGCTAGCGTAATAAATTACATGCGGCATCTTATATATGTGCTGTCCAAGGACAGCACCAATGGCGAAATCAGATGCATCGCACATAATTTCAAATGGATGCGTTCAGTCGGGAGATGAAAGAATGGGAGCGGAAATAAGTGAGTGTTTCAATGACTCGAACGCCTTTAAGCAGGTTAAGTCAAAATCAAAAGTTGTGTCCTTGGCCAAAAAAAGAGTCAAGGGTCTAGCTATCTTGCTAAAATCCTTGATGAACCGTCTATAGAAACCGGTATGGCCAAGGAAGACTCAGATGTCTTTGACGCACTTGGGAGGAAGAAGATTGGAAATGACTTCAATCTTAACTTTATCAACCTCAATGTCGTTTTGCGAGATGATATGTCCTAAGACAATACCTTCTCGTACCATAAAGTGGCATTTCTCCCAATTTAAAGTGAGGTTCTTATCCCTACAACGGGTAAGAACTGCGTCTAAGTGTAGCAAACACTTATCAAAGGAGTCACCGAAAATGGAGAAATCATCCATAAAAATCTCCAAAAAAATTTCCACCATGTCTGAAAAGATGCCCATCATACACCACTGGAAAGTAGCGGGTGCATTGCATAACCTAAAAGGCATGCGACGGTAAGCGAATGTACCGAAAGGAAAAGTAAATGTGGTCTTGTCTTGATCCTTTTCGGCGATGGGAACTTGATTATAGCCAGAGTAGCCATCCAAAAAGCAGTAAAATTCATGCCCGGCCAATCGTTCTAGCATTTAGTCAATAAATGGTAACGGAAAGTGGTCTTTCCGTGCCGCGGCGTTGAGTTTTCTATAATCGATGCAAACTCGCCACCCAGTTTGGGTGCGAGTAGGTATTAACTCATTTGCCTCATTAGTTATGACCGTTTTGCCCGATTTCTTTGGGACAACATGAATGGGGCTAACCCATTGGCTACCAGAGATAGGGTAAATGATACCACTATCAAGACATTTTACAATCTCCTTTTTAACAGCCTCCTTCATTATGGGGTTGAGGCGTCTCTGTGGATCCCTTACTGGCTTGGCATCATCCATCATATGTATATGATGTTCAACTATGAGGGGACTAATCCCCTTGATGCCCGCCATAGTCCAGCCAAAAGCTTGCCGATTATTTTGTAAGACCATTAAAAGGGCTTTCTCTTACTCGAGAGCTAGAGATGCCGATATGATAACAGGAAGGGTCTCATTCTCACCTAAGTAAGCGTATTTAAGGTGAGACGGCAATAGCTTGAGTTCGAGTTTTGGAGGTGAAACAATTGAAGGTAAAATTGGTGAAACTGTCTCGAACTCGAAAGATTCCAACAATGGTTCAAAGCGAGTGTAAGCAACCAAGTCGGATGGTTCAGCTAACTCATCTGAAAATTCAAAGGACTAAAACTCGGGTGGTGATTCTTCAAAATCGTCCAAAAAAGTGAAACACTTGTAATCGTTATCGGGTGTGAAAACTGTGTCAGATTCAAGGAGGAACACACTAGTGGCGTCAAAACTGCTGTGATCGAACAGAAATTTTTCGAGCTCACAGTCTTCCTTAGTGATCTCTTGGATTGAGCAAACATCAAGTATATTAGCATTAGGCTCGGAGGGCTGATTCCCCAACTTAAAAATGTTGAGTTCAATTGTCATATTTCCAAAAGATAGGTTCATCGAACCATTTCGACAATTGATCACCGCATTAGAAGTCGTAAGGAATGGTCGACCGAGTATCACCGGAATTTGACTCCGGGGGTTAGCTACAGGCTGTGTGTCCATAACAATGAAATCAACGGGGAAAATGAAGTCCCCTACTTTAATTAACACATCCTCTAACTCACCCCTAGGATGGGTGATGGATCGGTCGGCCATTTGAAAAGTACAATGTGTGGGTTTAAGCTCTCCAATGCCTAATTATTCATATACTGAATAAGGAAGCAAATTAACACTGGCACCAAGATTTAAAAGTGCGCGATTGATGTTCTTATCCCCAATTGTTATTGAAATTGTAGGGCAGCCAGGGTTCTTATGTTTTTGGGGTAAAGATTGGGTAAGAGCATCACTTACTGCACTAGCCACGAAAACTTTCTTTGGTACCTGCGATTTCCTTTTCTTGGTGCATAAGTCCTTTAAGATTTTAGCGTAAGAAGGGACTTGTTAGATTGCATCCAAGAGAGGTATGTTAATGCTAACCTGTTTAAATAACTCTACAATCTTCTCCATTTGTGGAGTTTGTTTATTGGATCTCAACCTGTTTGGAAATGGAATATTTTGAAAATTTGTTGAGTCCAATATTTGTGGAGTAGATTGCGGAGTTAGAACGGATCTCAGTGTTGGTGTTTTAGTGGAGTGAAATGTGAGTCCATTCGAATTAGAAGAAGTAGAGTCTTGTGAAGAATGAAGAACATGCTCTGAAGAAGACGAAGAAGATGATGATGAAGAAGAAGAAGCAACGGCCGGGGTGTCATCATTATTACCAACGTTGTTGTGCAATACCTTTCCAGATCTCAATGTAGTCACGGCACTCACATTATGATTTTGTTGTTCATGAGCAACATAAGTATTTTGTGTGTGACCGGAATTTGGCAATGGTTGAGATGGAAGTTTCCCCTTCTCTCGCTCACTTAACGCAACATTCAGTTATGCAATTTGGGCTTCAATTGTTTTGATACTCTAATCATGTGAAGCAGTGTGTTACACCAAAAACTGAATGGATGATTGGATGCTGGCTGAGGATTGCGTAGATTGTTTTAAAAAAGCATCCAGACTTTGTTCTGGCGAGAAAAACTTATCGTTATTCGGCTGAACAAAATTGTTTTGAGGATAAGAGTTGTTTGGTACAAAATTGTTCATTTGGTTTTAGTAAGGTTGGGGTTGGAAAGGTTGCTGATATTAAGTTTGTTGAGGGGCTTGTTGTTGTGGAGGAGGCCTCTAAAAGTTGTTATTTCCTTGGAATTGTTGTTGATTTTGATTCCAAGCAAAATTTGGATGGCTCCTCCAACCAGGATTGTAAGTTGAAGAGTATGGATCATTTCTTTGTCTTTGCTGAAAGACATCATTGACTTGATCTTGTCTTTAAACAGGTGGGTTGTAAGGAACTCTACGGTTAGATGGGACGGATCCGAATAACAAGCGCAAACAGTGCGTGGGGGTAAAACTGGGGCAGGAGAAGGCGATGAGAATTTGCTCTCAATTGCTTCAAGTTTTTTCGTGAGTGCGGCCATTTCGGCCTTCATTGCAATTGAAATATCAAGTTGATGTATGCCTGCCCTAGACTGACCTGATGAAGTAGATGAAGTGGTCTTAGTGCTTTCCCATTGAAGTGTTTGGTCAGCAAGATCGTCGAGAAATTGCCAAGCTTCCTCGCTTGATTTTGTAAGAAAGTGACCTTGACAAATAGTTTCCAACAACTGCTTAGTTGCCGGATTCAGTCCTTCGTATAAAGTTTGACAAAGTTGCTAATTCTCGATACCGTGCTGAGGGCACTGAACAAGAAGGTCCTTAAATCATTCGAAACACTTGCAAAAAGGTTCGGAAGGAAGCTAGGAAAATTGAATAATTTCATTGCGAATTCTCGTGGCCTTGTGGTGTGGGTAAAACTTTTTTAGAAAAGCCTTAACAAACTATTCCCAATTTTTTATGGAGTGTGATGCTGTGCTATATAACCATTTTTCAGCTAGGTCACATAAAATGAATGGAATGACACGTAGCCTTATAGCATCATCAGAAAGTTGTTTGGTCTTCATCATTGCGCAAACATTCTGGAATTTGTTAATGAAGATGTAGGCATCTTCGGATTCCAGCCCGTGAAATTTGGGCAACATATTGGGGTTTAATTTCAAAGTTATCCCCATTAGCCGGTGGAAGTGAAAGACAAGTGGGAAGTGCAGTGCGGATGGGATAGAAGAGATCCTGGAGCGCGATTCGTTGGGGCGCTTCGACAAGAGGGTGTGGTGGGTTATTCGCACCCAGTTGAGGTGGAATCAGTCCCGTAGGTAACGGGTTGTTAGGATTGAATCCCGACATCTCCTTAGAAGATAATGAATTTGAAGATGAAGGTAAAAAAGTGGAGGGAATTTCGACTTCGGAGTCGAAAGCGTCGTCAGTAGGCACTAACGAGACACGGACTAAACAGGCGCTAGTGTCCCTAGTCCAACTGGACATACACTATCGAGGTGTAGTGTAGTCAAAAAAAGTAAAAACAGAAGGTGGGGGTAAGAAAACGTCAATGAGAGAAAGTGGGGTGCAATGGATTTCTAGCGACAAATTGGCAAGTTTTTGTAAAAATTTTGTTTTGTGGTTTTTTTTTTTATAAGGAGTTTTTGCAAAAAGATTTTTATAAGGAGCTTAGACACACTTTCAAGCAATCACAATATGCACAATCAAGCCTAGAGTTAGGGTCTCTTAAGTCAACTAGACTACTCCTAACTGTTCCAAAGGGCAAGTTGTGAGATTCTCGAATCGCCTATTTACCGTCAATTGTGGCCAGGTAAGCACAAGTAAAGAAAAGAGAGATCTGCTCACGAATCACCGTAAGACGGGCCTTTTAAAATTATCTTTCCCACTTTTCTAGCCTAGGCACCACAAAGTCAGGATTAGATAAACGACCGATGCCTACAAGCTTTCCTTTGTCCTAATGAGCACGACAGTCCTTGTTGGCTGAGTCTAATATTTTTTAATTAACTCAAGGGTTGATGCAAAATGCTTTTTATGATTTTTGGGGTCCTAAGAAGGGTAATGAAATCCCCACCCAAACTGGATTGGTATTATAGCCCCTTAAAAGTCCGTTTTAAAAATGAAAAGCAGTAAACACACAAAAATTCAAAACACTTGCCAATTTTTTTTTTTATTTGCGGCGCAAAGAATCCTGTACAAAATCAACTTATTGGAGAAGAGGGAGAAGTTTTGCGCAAAGAACCCTGCAGGAAAATTTTTCACAGGACTATAGAGGGCAGAAGAGAGGAAAAAAATGCTTACAGAGAAGTTTTCACTTGCTGACGTCAGCAACGTGCCGCTGATCCGCGGTCAAAAGCAGACAAGTGCGGTGGTTCTGTGGTTCTTCTGTTGGATCAGGCCTCCAAAATTCTTCTGTTGTCTATTGTGATTCTCCTCTGTTTGTTTAGATCTGCTGTTTGCTGTTTTGTTCACTGGATTTTTCCAGATCTGAATTTGTTCGCCTTTCCGTTCCTGCACAATTCGCACGAAAACCCTTCAAAAAATAACAAGATGATAAAAAAAATTGCTTTTATATTTTTCAGTATTTATGATTTTTTAATTTTTAACTAACCCGAAATTACAAAAAGAAAATAACTACCATTATCCCCAGCAACGGCGCCATTTGATTGATAGATATGTTTTGCATATGCGTTTTGAAATCAAAGAATTAACCGCAATCAAGAACGGTGTCGCTTGGTAGCTAGTCGGTTGAGTACGGGTCGGTCCACAAGGAAAACGTGTATTTTCTAGTTGTTCTAACGAGTCAATTCCTATTTGTGGTAGGTTTTGATTTTCTATAAAAACTGAGGTTGAAATTGATTTGGATTAAAACCTTGCTAGGGTTAGGATTATGTTAGTTTGGAAAGTCAATTATTCTCACCGCTTTTTTTGCCCTAATTAAGAACTTTAGGTGTTAAGGTAATAGTTAACAAAGGGGATTAGCACGACCGGGAGAAAACTAGGTTTCTTCCCTTTGGTCCTTGTCCGTCCTTTCTTAACTCTTATCCCTAATCTCTATGGAAATCAACCACAACCGGTCTTAACTAGAGAATCACCGCTATCTCATGGGATAGGGTGCCGTAGTGAGCGGTGTGTGGTTGTTTTGCATAGAGCCCTTATTTTAAAATATTGAATGGGCAAGAAAGGTGTGAGAGATTTTCATCTCTCAAATCTTCCCCAAACCTAACCCTAACAAGTGAGCAACTACTCACTCATTAGGGAATTAACAATGAAATTCATTTTTTTTATTTTTATTTTCATAACCTAATTAATGTGCGTAAAGTAACTACGGCAGATAAAAATTGCAGAGAAATAAGATTGCAGATAAGAAATTCAAAATAAAAAAAACTTACTTTTTATTGATGCACTCTTTAACAATTACAATAGAATGGAAATTTAAATTCTAGAAATTAAAAGAGGTATGCTCCAAAAAGAGCTGTAAGCTTACTATTTATAGATAATAGAAACTCTAGGATTTACATCTGATCCATATCTAAAATTACAAAACTACCCTAAGAAAACTGGGTTAATGCACCGACTCCATTGACACGCACCGACACGCGCCGACACGTGCACAGCACGGCCGCGGATCCGCGGCCATAAGCCTGGTTTGGCCGCGGTTTCGCGGCCGTTTGATGAGCTTTCTGGCTCATTTCTTCAGGGCTGCTTTCTGTTGCTTTTTCTTTCTATTTTCTTCACTTGGTTCTTCAGAATATTTTCTACTTTCTTCCAGATTTCCACAGTGCAGAATGTTGTGGACTTTTACCGTTCGCTTCGTGTTGAAATCTTGAATCTTGTGCTGCCTTCGTGCTTTGTGAAATCGAACTGTTCATTGATTTTCACTTGTTTCTTCAACTGTAGGCGGCATCATAAAAATTCTTCTATTTGTTGGTCGTAGTCTCACTTTTGTAGCGTTTTTTTTACCATTTTCACTGTATTGTTCCGAGAACCTGTAACCTGTAACTATTTAGCAGACATGGATCTAAAGCACCTATTTATTTGCAATATGATTAAGAATGGGAATATAATAATGCAAAATTCTGATATGAACAAGGATCGAGGACCACTTCTACCGATTGCTTCCTTGGCGGGCCTCCCTCCTTCAGCCGCTGATGTATTCTATCTGGAGGGCATCGCCGGGGCTTAACAACCTCTTATCCGAAATGTTGTTCGATGAGGCCATAGGCAAGCTAAGGTCTCTAAGGTGCTTCGGCCTGATCTCCTCGAGCCGGCTAAACCACTCGGAAGCACTCGTCCGTGAGTGCTACCAGTTGAGGCCCGACGCCGAAGCTCACGGGGGGGATCGGAGGCAGAGGTTAGATGCTGCGAGGGCTTGGCTGGAGGAGATATGCTCAGAGTACCACGAGAAGTTCTCTCTGCACCCCATTCCCCCGCTGTTGTAATAATAAAATTTTTCTTTTTTGTGTACGGCTGAGGTGCCGATAGTACCTTTTGAATGAATAAGATTCCTTTTTCTTTTCTGCAATGCTCTAGTAGATGCTTTTATTTATGCAACTTGAGCCCCCCATAAGTCCTCTGGTACCTGTGCCTGGCATGGGGTACCGCGCTTCGGGTGTACTAGTCGCATGCTTTGCTGACACTGCCATGATCTGGCCGATGGTCTGCTCGGCTGGAGGGGGACGCCGCTCCTGCTCGCGGTCAGCTTGCCGCTTGTCCCTTAGGTACGCCGCGAGGTGCCCCGAACGGATCAGCCCCTCGATGTAATCTCGGAATTGTTTGTAACTCTCCGTTGAGTGGGCCAGCGAGCTATGAAAGCCGCAGTAGGGGCCCCGGGTTCGCTTTGAAGCCAAGCGTGGGATCGGGGGGAACTTGAAGAACCCCTCGCCCTTTGCCTCCTCGAGTAGCACTGTCTGGGAGACATTAAGCGGTGTGTACTCATGGAACTTTGGGGGATAGGGTTTTTGCCGTTCCGGTCCTCTTCTCTCGTCCCTGACCCTCTTTTTCTGGTCGGCTTGATCTGCTCGGGGGAGGCTTGCGTTCACCTCGGAGTCGAGCTGGACCTCGCGCTCGGTCCAGGACTTTACCTCGGCCATGGTTTTAGGCTGCGCCAGTGCAAAAGAGCGTAACCACTCCTTGTGCCTAAGACCAGACCTTAGAGCTGTGATGACCGTTTCGTCCCGGTACTCTGGGATCTCGAGAAGGGTGTTGTAGAAACGGGTGATGTAGGCCTTGAACGTCTCCCTGTCCCCGCTCTTGATCGTGAAGAGGTGGTCGACTGTGCGCTTCTGTCTCCTGTTCCCGACGAAGTGGCCGAGGAATTGTGTGGCCAGCTCGTCAAAGGTTGAGATCGAGCGCGGCTCGATTCCTCGGAACCAGTCTCGCCCGGCACGGATGAGAGTGGCCGGGAAAGCACGGCACTGGGCGGCATCGGAGTGGTCTTGGAAACTCATTCCCACGGTGAACGTAACCAAGTGGTCCTTCAGGTCAGATTTGCCGTCGAAGAGGAAGACCTTTGGGGGCTTGTTGCGGGAGGAGATGTGGACGGCGAGCAGCTCCTCGGTGAATGGTTTTGTGAGCGAGTCGGCGGCATATTTAGCCATGTTGCTCGAATGGTGACCTTCCCGATGCAGACTCTCGATCTTCTTCTCGAGGGCATCGAGTCGGCCATGGTACCCCGACGACTCGGCGCATTCTGATCCCAGGTCCCTGCTGTTGGCGGCCTGCATCTGGCCTCGGCCACGGTTTCTCTCAATGAGGTTCCTCAAATCCCCGGGTGAGGTGGCCCTTGAGCTGCTTTGACGAGCCCCGTCTGCGCGGCCCCGTCGG
Organism: Agapanthus africanus; assembly: GCA_030015575.1. Lineage (NCBI taxonomy): Eukaryota > Viridiplantae > Streptophyta > Magnoliopsida > Asparagales > Amaryllidaceae > Agapanthus > Agapanthus africanus. Next base: position 191,414,812 of record CM057348.1, read on the forward strand.
GAGAAGGTGTGTCGGTCATGCCTGGTGACAGGCGAGCTGACCAACATTTCCTCAGGAGGGACGGGCACACGAAAGATCTCGGGGCGGGGCGCTCTAGCGATGGACCTCGGTGTCGAGCTGTTGGGCGCCCAACGGGTCGCAGAACGTACTGGCCCGGGGGATCCGCGGCCGTGGGAGGAAGCAAGGCGGCGGTCGGTCGTGCCGACACGAGATGAGTCTTCTCTTCCCCTGTAGGGGTCCTAGTCCCGAGAGGGGGAGTGGCGACCTGGGGATTTTGCCCTGCCGTTTGGACACGGACGAGCGCCTCCACGAAGGATGCAAGTCGGTCTATCCGGCCGGCGAGGGCGTTGATGGAATTCGGCGGAGGAGCTTCATCCGCGCCTTCGTTGAGAGGGAGGCGGCGGTTGGCGTTTGAATCGTCTTGATGATCGCTCGCCATTGGAGTGAGATCGGGAGGCGAACTTTTGTTTTTGTGGAATTTAGTTTCCCACAGACGGCGTCAGCTGACGGAGGGTGGTTTCTCCTTCAGATGTTGCTTCCCGTTGATCTGCTGATGGCTGCGATGTGTGGCTAAGATTGGATCCGGAGGATTAGCCTCCTGAAGCGTGTGGATCTCAATGGGTTGAGGTTGTGGTTGTCGATCTACCTGTAAGGAAGTCCCGGGATGGTTGTACCACCGACGACCCTCCGACGATCAGATTAGTCTAGAGATCCGAGCAAAGTAATGGCTTAGTGAACTAGAATTAGCTTACCTTGACCGTCTGAAAGAGGGGTTTAAGTAGTGGTGGCAGCAGGTGCAGCAGGCGCGAAAATCACGCCGACCGTTACACTTCCGACGTCACGCCCGCATGAAGAGCGGGACCTTCCATTAATGGCGAGACAAGCTCGTTAATGGGGGATCGTGGTGGCGTGGAACGTGGGATATGGCCGGCGGAGATCTCGGGCATGGTGAGATTCGCGGGATGGCGGTTACGCCAGCAAGCAGTGCTATTGGTCGGTTGATGAGACCGAGGAAGATGGCCTCGGCAGGAGAGCTCGCGGACGAGCGGAAGAGCCGAGGTATCTAGTTTCTGCGGTAGCTCGGGAACGAGCTGTGAGGCCGAGGATGCCCATCATGCTGGGACGAGCCAACGTCTGCTCGGTAGGACGGGCATAGGGATGGTTTGGTCGGCTGCTGTAGGCCCTTTCTTGTATGCTTTGGGACACGTCATCTGCCACGTGTCATGATCTGGGAGATCGCCGATATCGAGCATCATCAATGAGTTTTAGATTTTACAAAAAAATATTGGCTGGATAATTCAATACACTGGCACAGCGGCACATCGTGTTCATATGTTGCAGTGAGCAATTCATATTTAATACCGACATTTTCTTTCTTGGCAGTGCTGCTTCCCTCCAAATCTATCCGGGCACACATGCGGGCGGTCATACATGCACTTAGAATGCGGGACAGGAATCTCTTGGGACGATTCTCTAAAATCAAGCACACAACATTTTCAACACAAATCCTACAACTTCTTCACGTGCAACTGCCACTCGTTCGTGGCCAACTGCCTCAATCGGCTAGCATACAAGGGATCCTTCAACTGGAATGTGATAAATGTAGCGGGACTTATTCTGTGGAAAGGGAAACGGGTCAATGGCATGGCAGTCATCAGATCATTCTTCCCGTTTTTTGCGGTGACCTATGTTGGAATTTTCATGGCTGGTTGGGCATTTCTCATTGGGCTTGCTTCGTTCTCGTTTCTTCTCATCGAGCGGTTTTCTTTTGGCACATTTTGTATGAAGAACTTAATAAATACTTAGTTTCTTTTATCTTTTTCGATTTCAAAGAAAATTATATCAAGATATTACTCTTCTTGAAGCCATTGTATGTTGTACTATGGTTCTAATTAAGCTGGCAAAATAAAGACTAACAAGGTTTCCAGATTTATCTGTGTCGAGCATTATTCATTGTAACTTTTTGCTTGAAATATTTGAATCTGCTTGTGGTTAGTTTTGTGTGTTATGTTTAATTTTTTTGACAAATTGAAAATCAAGGGACTATGATTTTGTTCCATCATAGCCTCTCTGGTGAGAATTAGTTGGACCAGGCATATTTTGAGTTAGGTTGGGATTATTTCAAAATATGATCATGATAGACATCTCTGATCCCAACCATGATTAAATGGAATATGTGTAGAAATTTTGAAATAATCGAAACCAAAAATTGCTAATTATCCTCATAAATTAAATATATAGTGTGATAAGCATGTCCTCAACCGCAGTATTTTTATTTTTATTTTTGCAGCAACCCATAAGCATTTGGTGGGGGAGGAGGTGGATCCCTAGATCCATTGGAGATTGCTCCACCTATTTATCAAAAAATCCTTTTTGCCGCTGCAGGGGGTAGGGGGTGGTTCCGAATCCATAATCTCTCATTTAGTTGGGGAGTGTATTTGCCTCTCAAACATAAGCTCTTTGGCAGTAGCTGGAGCTGCATGCAATTAGAAATGAACAAATATATATTTCAGAGCCTTGGACTTCAGGTAGGTCTACAGCTTGAGCTCAATTTGGACTTGAGAGAGGTGCTAACAAATCCTCATTCTTAGTGGACCCCTTTGTTGAATTGAGCCACAAATGCACAATAAACAATATCCTTTTCTCCAAAATCTTGAGGTGCTCCTCCAATGAAATCCCATATGCATGTTCCACCATTCTCTAAGCTAACAACTTCAAACAACATTTAATTTGTTTTCCCCCCTCTTCTTCAGCAGAACCCAACTCCAATGCTTGGCACAATCCAAGTCACTGGTATTAACTACTAACTCATATATTTTACTCTCATTATTTTAGCAATAAGGTCTTAAAACTCAAAATTTTAGTTGAAGGCTTGATCGATTCTCCCAAAGCAGAAGCAGGAAACAGTTGTTTCAGTTTGAAGGGTAGGTTGAATACTCTCTTTCATTTGTTTTTAATGTAAGTTTATGCCATTTTTTTAGCATTTGGATATTACTGCTGCAGTTGCTATGGGGAAGAGAGAGTACCAGTGCATGGGCCATGTAGACTGCTCAATGTGAATCCCATGTGTTAATAATTGTGGAGAATACTTCGGTCAAAAGTCTACAGAAGAAGAAGGCAGACGTCAGGATATGCACGAGAGCATGTCAAAACCCCGAGCAAGAGCAGACGTCTGAAGTCCTGCAAGAAAGACGTCTGTAGAAGAAAGAAGCTGATGCCCAATCGAGAGTATTTGCAGATATCTGGTGGCAAGAACCCAGAGGTCTGCCAAAGGAGCCGAAGAGAAACAGAGTCGATGACGTCTGCCTAAGTATGGGTCAAACGTCTATCGCCGTGATAACTACCGCGAACAGAATTTCCATAATTCGGCTTTATCTTATTTACAGTAGGATTAGGATTTGCCTATATATAGAGATCTTTCATATGTTATTAGTTGCTGCTATTATTATTATTATTGAGATTATTGTAATTGAGAGAGGTCGACGACTAGGGCTTGAAGAGATCTAGAGAGATTTGAGAGAAATCTCCTAAGATTGCTCGGTGCAATTGATTCAAGGATTGTTAATAGACATTTGCAGATTCCTCTCTGCCGGGGGCTAGCCATACGGTAGGTGAATCCCGTTAACAAATCCTTGTACTTCTCTTTTATGTGTTTGATTTTTTTTTATTTATTCTCGCACTTTAAATTTATGATTTTTCGTTGTTATTGTGTGATTGTGTTGATTGCGTGATTTGGTGTTGTCGCGAGTATTTTTCCGTGGATCGAATTCCTTCCAACAACTGGTATCAGAGGTTAGGACTTGACGCTTGATACCAACAACCGGTATCAGAGCGAGATTAAGGAACATAGGGTTCTTCGATTTTACGATCTAGGTTAACGGTGGATAACGACGCTTGTTGCCTCTTCCACACTTTCTTAGATCGTCATTTTGAAGGCGTTCAGATCGAAGGAGAAGTTGGGTTTGTTGTGATATAGACGAAAAATGGAGGAGAATAAAATAAGGATCGAAAAATTCAACAATCATAATTATGGTTGGTGGCGCATGCAGATGAAGGACTACCTATACTAAAAGGATATGTATCTTCCGTTGCTAGGCGAAAGCCCGAGAAGATGACCGATGAGGTGTGTAATCTTTTGGATAGAAAAACCTTGGCGACGATAAGACTATCGTTGACTCTACTGGTGGACTTTAACATATCAAAAGAGAAGACAACCATGGAGCTAATCACGACGTTAGCGAAGTCGTGTGAGAAACCTTCAACATCAAACAAAATATACTTGATGAAGAAGCTTTTCAACATGAAAATGACAAAAACTGGTTCGGTGACAGAACATTGAACGAATTCAATAGCGTGACGAGCCAACTCGAATCAGTTTCAATTGTGTTTGAAGATGAGGTCCGTGCCCTTTTATTTTTATGTTCTTTGTCGGAGAGTTGGGAGAACCTCATAATGGCGATTAGCAACTCGATCTCAGAGACTCTCATATTTAATGATGTAGCGAGTTGCATATTAAGTGATGAGATGTGAGAAAGACCGTGAGTGGGATTTCGAGAACTTCTGCACTTTCAGTGGACAATCGCGGCAGCACGATAGAAAGGGGAAAAAGGAAGAAGGGAAAGTGTAAAAGCCAAGGAAAATCTCAAGAAAAAAATCAAGGCGTCTGTGGGAATTGTGGAAGGAAGGGTCATAAGAAAAGTGAATGCAGACTTTCAAAGAAAGGCTCAGATGAGAAAGCAGATGAAAAGGAAGTAAATGCGGTGTCTATACAAGAACAAGGAGAACAAAGGCTTTGTCTATCGGTGAACGAGAGCACAAATGCAGATACTTGGCCCCTAGATTCGAAAGCATCCTTTCATTGCACTTTAGACCGACATCACTTCAACGAGTATGTTCAAGGTGATCTTGGACATATGATGGTAAGAAACGGTCAGCCATAAAAGATTGTTGGCAAATGGACGATCATCTTACAACTGTCAGGAGGATGTCAAATCAAGCTGAAGAACGCTAGACATATTCCAGATTTGAAGAAAAACCTAATTTCCACAAGTTAGCTAGATAACGAGGGTTACATAACGGTGTTTGGGAACTTTCAGCGGAAGATTTCCAAAGGATCATTGGTGGTTGCAAGGAGCAATCTAAGTGGTTCATTGTATTCCTTCAGTAGGAGTAATGGCGATTTGGTTGTATTGGCGACGGGTTCGGAGATACATTCGAAGACTTTGTTGTGGCACAAACGATTGGGGCACCTCAGCGAGAACAACATGAAAATTCTTCAAGGTAAGGGGCTTCCTTCAGGGCTGAAAAGATAGAGTTGGGGCTTTGTGAGAGCTGCATTTGTAGGAAGCAAAGAGCACTCAGATTTCAGATTGGAGGCGTAGCTAAAAAGACCAAGAAGCTGGAGATGGTACATATAGATGTATGAGGTCCGGCCTCGGTGGAGTCTTATGAAGGAAATCGGTACGTTCATCGATGATGCAAGCTGGAAGACATGGGTGTATGCTGTGAAAAAGAAGTCTGATGTGTTTGGTATCTTCAAACACTGGATTATGCAGGTTAAGATCTAAATGAGGACTAAGGTCAAATGCCTTAAGTTCGATAATGGAGGGGAATATTGCATGCAAGAATTTGAGGCGTTTTACTCGCAAAAGGGTATTCATTGGTTGAAAACGATACCGGAGATACCACAGCAGGATGACATCATTGAAAGGATGAACAAGATGATCTTAGAGCGAGTGTGGAGCATGACCTTGGATGCGGATGTGCCAAAACTCTTATAGGCAGCAGCTATTGATGCTGCTGTGTATCTGATCAACAGAAAACTGGCAAGTGCGCTTGATGGAGGTATTCCGGAAGAAATTTGGTCTGGTAAACTGGTTAATTAGTTGCACCTAAAAGTATTTGTTGGATATGTATGCCCTGGAGGCATTTGTTGTATAGGTTGCTAGGGATATATATGTACAGGACAATCTTTCTCAGTTGTATAGTATACTATTTGAGTTGTCTTTATCTGAACATGTGTATTTGTTTTTCTTACTGCTTTATATTGCTTATACACATTGATAAAGACTCATTACAGTAGTATACTATTTTGGTTTGTCTTCATCTTAATATGTGCATATGTTATACTCGATATCACATATGGCTGATACATGTTGATAAAGCCCGTAGGATTTTGCTTGACTACCAGCGTTATGATGGCGATCATACTTATGGGGGTCGGTAGTCCATAAGCACATCCTTAAATGTCCTAAGTCGCAGGAGTATCGAGACCGGGAATCGATATTCCAGAGTAAACTTATGTATACGTTTCTAGACCCCGACGAGGGGCGGTGGTTAGTCTCACAGCCATTAGTGTGATCACTTAAGATTGTATACAGGTGCTCACCGGGGGTGAGTTCACTGGACGGACTCGTCGAGAACCTCTAGATGGTATTTTACCTATCGTCAGATAGTGGTTCTTAGGTGACATGAGTACATGTTAGTCTTTAGACCTGAGATCGTCATTTGTCTCATATGAGTTCCTACTGTACTTAGATCACTACCCTACCACGGCTCTACTGAGTCGTGCAAACATATTTTGGTTAGGTACAGTCCCAAGCCACATGGAGGCAGTGAGCGATCGTTAGGGATTCGTCTCTCCCGGTATTGGGAGTCGATATCGCACTGTGTTCGGTTGGCCAGAACCATAAGACCTTGGCTAAGGAAGCTAAGATTTACTGATGGTTAGATCAGTAGTTTCTCGGATCGGTCCTGAGCTACATCAACACGACTTATCGGGTCAGTAGGGGTCTGACGTTTACTATCCCCTAGACCCAGTATGTGATACTCTTAGACGAAGAGACCAGACTGTATGAAGATTGTCAAAGATAGTCTCAGTAGGGGTTCAGATGAGTTTGCTCGTTGGCCTTCCATTTCGACAGGTACCCGGGTAGCTGTTACGTACAGCTAGTGCCGCTGACGTGCTTGTGATTATGGATTTATCCAGTAACTCACTGCTGGCGTACTGTCAAGTTTTTAGAGTCCCACACAGAGGGTTTTCCTGATTCAAGCGAAATGATGTAGTAGCCATATTTTGATACGTGCAGGGTTCCGATCGAATGATACCAGATACTCGGACTTTCGATTGGACGGTTAATAATACTAGCAGGCTTAGGATCAAGCCGGATTATTAAATCAGGTATTGATTTAATAATTTATATACATATATATATATATATATATTTTGATATGTATATTCTAGTATTATGTTCTCTATGTTATTCTATCTCTTTGGGTATTCGTATTTTAATACGAATACGGGTATGTATATACGGTAGAGTGTATTCTGTATTTATACAAAAAACATTCTAGAAGGAGGACGTCTCATTTTCTTGGTTTTTCTTTTCTAGAAATTAGAAATGAGGTGAAAGGGTAAGGTGGCAAGAGAATGGTGTTAAGTATGGTTGAATAGAGTAGACAAATGAATTGTTAATTCATCTGTCTACACTATTCAAGTATGGTTGGTTTTTATTATTGCAAAAATATCATTTGACAAAACCATGCCAGCATTGTTGTTTTGAGATGAGATTTTTTCCATTTCACCATTCTCTTTCTCTCTCTCTCTCTCTTTCTTGAGCTCCCCCTTCATCTTCCTCCCTACCTTCTCATGAGTTGAGAAATAAGGATGGAAGAGAGATAGAAAATTACTAGAACAACTCATTATATCACTAGACATTCTAGGTTAGCAACCTAGAGCCTTTAGTTGCTCTACTAGATTTTTAGTATGGAGGTAGAGCCATGAACCATATCTCTTGGATGTATCATCTTTGATGGAGGAAGACTGGTGGTCGAGCTCAATTAAGGAGACCTCAAGGCACTAAGGAAGAGAATAGAAGACCGAAGGAAATGAATGTTTTGGTATAACTCTCTTTACAGAGTAGTTAGAACTCTTCTGGTTTACTAGTTTAATATTTGGTTAGATTCTAGATAGTTGTTTTTAGCGCCAAATGTTTTAAAAACCAAAGTTTTTCATTCTGCAACTACCGCAGTTAGCGGCTAGGGCGCTAGGAACCCTAACAATATTTGGTTGTATTGCATATTCTTTGATTGATAAGGAAGAAAGAAATAAGCTTGACTCCAAGTCTTGGAAGTGTGCTTTCATCGAGTATGGTGGAGACGATTTCCGATATCGGCTATAGGATTACACAAGCAAGAAGGTAATACGAAACCGAAATGTCGTCTTCGATGAGCAACACTTGTACAAAGAAGAAAAGCATGCAAAGATGGTGCGGTATCGGAGTTCGATAGAACTCAAGAGAGCAATCAAGTACCCACAGGTGGAGATCAAAATTTGGAGGAGACTGCAGTGCAGGATCAGGTTCAAGAACAGGTTGGTGACCAAGTTCAGTAACTAGATGTACCAGTTCTGAGGAGATCTACACGAGATAGGAGGCTACCTGATACACTTGTTATCGACTTCATTTTGTACAAAGATTCGGAATAGCCCGAATCCCTTGCGGAAGCAACAAGCGACGGTGCTAGCAAGCAGTAGGAGAAACCTATAAATGAGGAGATGGATTCTTTGAAGAAGAACCGTACGTGGGATCTAGTGAAGCTCCCCAAGGGTCGTAAAGCGTTTTTGAATAGGTGGGTGTACAGGATAAAAAATGAGACTGATGGTATGAAGCAGTACAAGGCTCACTTGGTAATCAAAAGATATGCGCAAAAGCAAAGAATTGACTATCAAGAGATATTTTCCCCAGTGGTGAAAATGACATCTATTCAGGTGATTTTCAGTATCATAGCGTTGGAGGATTTGCACTTAGAGAAACTAGATGTGAAAACGACGTCGTGCATGGAGATTTGGAGGAGGAGATCTATATGTGTAACATTTCAGAAATATAAAATAATATTTTTGGAATTTAAATAATAAAATAATAAATTTCACGAAAACTATTCGAGTATGAATTTGGGGTTTTCTTAAAATGATATAACTATATACCAATATTTTAGAAAATATTTGGATATTAATATGAATTATTAATTATAAAGGCATTTATTGGATTTGGACATTTTATAAATAATTATGCAATTAATTATATGCAAGTTTATGTTAAACTTGATTAGTGCACTACTAATCATGCATTAAACCAAATCCAACTTCTTAATAACCATGGCTAGTGCACCATGATATATTGTGTTTTCATTCATGCATGGTTCTATTTTTGTTTATGGCATTTGATTTTAAAAGAAAAAGAAAAAGAAAAGAAAAAGAAAAAGATAAGACGGGACATGGGGGATAAGAGAGCATGGGCTAGAGAGAGAGAGAGAGAGAGGGGGGGGGGGGGGTAATTCTCCTACACCATGGCTCCCATCCTTCACCATTCTTCATTTCATTTCCTTCCCTTCATCATCCTTCATCTTCATCTCCTACTCCTCATCCTCCACCTCTACTACCACCTCCAAAACACCACTCAAATCTCACCAAAACCTTACCTCACATTCACAAAAATTGTGCACCACCTCATCCTATACCCTTTGGTGAGCCTAAGTTTAGATTTTGAGCACTTTGAACCATCTTGGAATTTTCTTCAGTTGCTTCAAGAGGTAACTCTTCACTTTCCTTCTTTTTATCAAGTTTATTAACCTCCTAGTTATGTTTAGAATTCGATTAAGTTAGATTAGTGATCTTGGAAAATTCTAGGATGATTGTTAGTGGAGAATTTGAGTTGTAGAGACGTAATTGAGATTTAGTTAGTGACTAAAAACCTTTAGTGATGATATTCTGGACAAACTTGAGACTAGAACCCCAAAACACGAACTTAGAATTTTCCCGATGTCGGTTTTTGACGAATTGTGATGTTTTTATAGAATCTGTTATGACCCGAAAGCTCTATAAAATAAGTTCCCAACACAGAGAGGTGTGCAGGCTACTAGGTACCCAGGCCGCAGATTTATTCCCCTTGCGACCTGGTCTTGGTGTATTTGGTTGAGTCTTGGTCCCGAGCTCTGTTATTTGATTTATAGGCCTACCTTATATGCAAAATCTTCAAATTTCATCTAGGGTAGAATCTGGGAGTGTTTTTCCAAGTTGCTGATTTTGAGTTTCCGATTTATGAAAACTTGGTTTTGGTATTTTGTTTGGACATGGTCGTTGGGCATTTGGACGTCAACGCTGAGGGTTATTTGGTTGTTCTTTCATGCGTAGGCTATATTCTAATCTATGCGTGCCGTATCGGTTTCGGATTTGGTTTTGATATCGTTACGATGTGAATTGATTTGTAGGTACCTTTGCGTGGACTTCTGAGACGACGAAGGAGAACACGAAGTTCATCGACTTCGGCTAAAGCAATGATTAACAGGGGAGTACATCTATATCTACGGGGGAAGTCGGGTGGATGGCATATAGCATCCCCGCAACCATAGTAATGGGAGAACCGATATATAGAATATATTTTGAGAAACCTATGCCTATGAACTTACGGATATAATCACAAGATTAAGTACGAGAGGACATGATGAAAGGAGAATATATATGATGAAACGAAATGACATGAGATGATATATTTGATATGAGGATGCAAGGCGATATATACACATATACATATACCAGATATGATATGAGATTGATTTACATATAAATGAGAATAAAAAATGATATGATGTACGAGACCATAGATCCATACCCTTGTTTATGTATAGGATGATAGATCCTTAATCTAAATTGATGACACTGTACGATGGATTACTGTACACGATAAGATATACCAGATGATTGATCCGCACTCATGACTTGAGGTTGATATTCGATGATAGTGCCACATCTGATACTATGAGGTTGGATCACCGACTTTTGGATTGTCTTGATTCGGAGAATCTTTGATTTCTAAACACCTTGGTGGATTATGGTTTATATTGATTAATCCAGGGGTAGTTGCGTACCTTATACCGTTCATGCTTATGTTGTATCTTTTCCTCGTGACATACGTACTATGTTCCCAGCACTGACCTTTATATAGCATCGTCTGCTAGGACACATGCACTATTATCGATAATGCGCATATTACACATACACATATTTGCTGGCTCACACACGCTTCATCGGTAATTGCCATGCCACTTACATAGTAGAACTGTTACATCACTGTATTGCCTTTAAACAGTAAAGTAAAATCATTGTTCAGTAATTATCACATGACATGCTTACATGGAATGCTTGTAATACTTTACAGTACTGTTCTATGCTTGCAAATAATGCACTTTATGGTTACATGCATATGAGATGCTGTTTTCATGAGATCTCTGGATTTGAAAACCGCTGATATATTTCTAAAGAATTATGATTATTTTAAAAACGCGTTTTCTCGTGATGTGATTTGTGGCGTCCATCATGAGTTTCTCGATTCTGAGCTATATATATACCCGATTCGAGGAGTAAGGAGGCACTGTCTGCGGGTACATGGTGGACCGGGTGCGGTACCCTTGGGCAAGAAGATCGTATAGAAAGGCGTTGATCCCGGCAGAGGAGCACTACCGACTGGTGATAGTTTGGGCTCAGTGGATATCCGGAGGATACCGACCAGAGTCGTATGATCAGATTGATATGAGGGCCGATCTGATGAGACAGAGCCCGAGATATGAGGATTTACGTGTCGATGCTGGACACGGGTTTTTATGATATTTCGAGTGTTGACGATGGACACTCATTTTTTATGATGTTGATGTGTCTTTGATGGACGCACGTTGGATATTCACATACATACATGCATATGACTCCGATGACTTGATATATATACTGATACCAGCATGACATCATTATTGTACACATATGTATACATGATCACCTTGGATACCACATAGTATTACCTTATTGTTATAGTAGGACCTAGGGATCGTTGTTCATTCGATTTCTACAAGCTAATATTTTCTACTCACTCCCGTTGTGCCACAGCTTTCTTGCAGGTTCGACCGCTCGGATCACTAGCGGCTCGCTGGCACACAACTTTCTTCAGGGTGTTTTGTTTTGGTAGGAGAGATACACATTTGGATCGTGACCACCCTTGTACCTATTATTTCTGTTGTATCCAGTTAAAGCTCCATCAACAAGAAACATACTTCGTATATTTGGTAGACCTAGACACATACTTGTATATTTCTTAAGGCTTAGAGCGAGATGGGTGTATTGTCTTTTATTTGAGCTGATGATGTCTTGGTCTGCTTTATTTTCATTCTCTGTTTGATCTTCGCCGTAGGACGTCTTATATATATATATATATATATATATATATATATATATTGTTGCATGGTTGTGATTTCTCCAATTGGCAAAGAGCTAGCTCCTGCGTGGGGATGCCTATATTATTGCATGTGTATGATTTTGGATCAAAATATACAAGGGAGGTGCTGCCTAAATTTCAAGGAGGAAAATGTTTTCAATGATAGTATGTAAACTGTTGAATTTTCATATGATATTACTTATACTTTTAAAGGAATGCTTAAATTCTTTATGCCGATATTTCAAAACTGCAGCTCCACTATTTTCCGCAAAAAGGTTTAGATTTCTGGGATTCGGCTTACTTGAATTATGGCGTAGTCTTGTAGACTTCACGTAATTGTCGTGCCGGTCACATGCCAATTCCGGGTCATGACAATATGATGCAGCCATCAGGATACGAGGTGAAGTGGAAAGAAAGTATGGTGTGTAGACTACGAAAGAGCTTGTATGACCTCAAGCAAGCTCCGAAACAGTGGTATCTCAAGTTCGATAAGTTTATGTTAGAGACATGATTTGTACGGTGGAGGTCAGATCACTGTGTCTATGTTCAGATTTTCAAGAACGGCGACTACATTATTATGTCACTTTACGTGGATGACATGTTGGTAGCGGGTCTGAATTTCGAGAAAATTCAAAATCTGAAGAAAATGATGGCTGAAAAATTCTCCATGAAGGATTTGGGAGAGGCCAAGCAAATTCTGGGTATAAAGATTGTGAGAGATAAGATCCAGCGAAAGCTGTTATTATCACAAAAGGACTATATCGAGAAGGTTTTTGTAACGTTTTAAAAATCGTTTCGGTGAAATTTCGGAAAAATCGGTAAAATAAAAGGGTTTTCTGTAAAAAGTCAAAATACAAATATCTTTATTATAAAATTAAATATACATATTCTAGCTATGAAATTGCTAGTATTTGGTATTTATTGAGCCACTGGTGAAATTTCAAATTTTCTGAAATTTTTTCCGAAATTAATTATTTTAATATTAGTTTAAGCCGTCACTAATACATTTAATTAGGGAAAATTACAAATTGGAATGAGTTGAAACAAATTTTTTGCATCATAACACATTAAATAAAATTTTATCATGTGGTTTTTGAAATGAAATGGTTTGCCAAAACGGTTTAGAAAATATCGAAGAAAAAAGGCTTTTTTGGTGAAATTAGTGTAAATAGATATTGGGGTATAACATTTATCATTTTTCCTTACCCACACTCACCCACACCCTCTCTCCTCTCCCCAAATCAGCAGCCCAAGTTTCCACCTCCTCATTTCCCCACTTGTTTTGCCCAAAAGAAATGAAAAGAAAAAGGAAATGAAAGAATAAAAGAATATATAAGTATGGGCTTTGACCTTGGGTTGACTTGATATCATTTTCCCCACTTGATCTCTCTCCTCTCTCCGTCAAATTCCTGGCCAAAATCAGCACCCTACTGCAGCAGCCCTCCCTCAAAAAAAATCCCACCTAATTTGCATCAAAAATCCACAAAAATGCTTCAAAATCCATACAATTTCAAAGCTAATTCCAAATCCAACTCCTACCCATTTTTCCTTAGCCTCTCAAGCATGGTTTTTGGTGAAAAGTTTTCAAATTGGAGGTCAAGATTTTCATGCAAGATCTCAAATCTTGTGAGGTAAAAATCTTGAGCTTTTTGTTAAATTGTTGGTTATTGCTTTAATCTAACTTAATTAGGATATGAATTGTAGTTCTAATTGAAAGATTTAGCTTTTCAAGAGAAGGGTTAAATTATAGTTAGGGTTTTTGTTGTGTGATTATGGTTGCAAAGTGGAATTCATCATTTTGTGATATGTGAAACATAATCAAATTGTTAGTTTGCAAATTGTTAAGTGGAATTGTAATATTTAAGCTATATTGCTAACTAGGTTTTGTAAATCATGAATTGGTTTAAGAGAAAATGTAATTAGGTTTTTGATGACTTTATTATCATTATAAAATGTAGTTTAATACTTTAGATCATGAAAATCCAAGCTAGATTGTTGTATGTACATTTTTGCTATAAAATTGTTAAAATTGGTTAAATTGTAAACTAGAATTTTGGGGCTAATGAAATTTAATGAGATTAAATTATGGAAATGGTTTTTATGACTTATTTAAGATATTTAATAAGTATTATGGCCATTAGAATTGTTAAAACATCAAGTTTTGTACTAAAACGGTAAATTTTTGCTTGCTAGATTTTTGGAAGAATGGCTTTTAAGGTGAATTTGGGGTTTTGGTGAATTTTAACCTATTTTATATTATAGTTAGTGTTCGTGGATGCGCAAATGAGTGTGTTTGGATTTTCTCGATGGTTTGACGTTTGTACATCGACATTGAGGGTTAGTTTGGCTATTCTTGCATGCGTAGGCGATAGGTTTTGACCTATGCGTGATACGCGTGCCGATTTGATTTTCGTATGCCGTTTCGATTTCGAATTTGGTTTTAATGCGATACGGTGCGTTATGATATGTAGGTACCCTATGTGGACTTCGAGACGACAAGCAAGCGCGTGGCGACATCGGCACCGGCGAGCGAGGACCAGGTGAGTAGATTTATATCTACGGGGAGAAGTCGGGTGGATAGCATATAGCACCCCCGCAGTTCGCAGTGATGTATACGAATATGTATACACTTAAATATATATTATATTAATATGAGGCTTTGAGGATAAAGGTAGATGCTAGGTGTTCATGGATTAGTTTAGTGTTAGTTGCGAAACCCTAGATTAGTTGTTACACCCCCACACACACACACACATGCATACATCTATGTTATTACCTATGCGTATATGGGGATATGTGTTTATGTGTTCACATGGGTATGGGACTATGTGTTCACATACTGGATTTGAGGATAATGTTTGGGATTTGAGGTGAGTCGATGAAATTGATTTGAGGCCGTGAGATCGGTGATATGGTAGGGTTCGTATTTGAGATACGACATGACGTTGTAGCGGGTTCTTGACGTAGTGTTTCACACACGTGCATGCATACTTAGGCGGTATCAGTATTGTACTAGACGTAGATCAGTACCCCGATCATGATATTTGATAAAGAGGATACCAGATGAATAGTATGATGAATGTGATATTGACCCGTATCCAGATTTGGGATGCCGTACGACGGATTTACGTACGGCTATATATTGATGATTGATCCGCACTCTTGACTTGGGATGTCTGATTATAGATATGGTATCGGATATAATATTATTGAGACGGGATCACCGACTATACATATACAGGTATGTATATGTATCGACTCAGATGATAGGCGGTTTCCTTACCTGTAGTTCAGCTTGTTAGTTCAGCCGTATAGTTTAGTGTAGTTGTTAGATTAGTTTAGACTCCTACCTATTTCAAAACTAGCGGATCGTGGGTATTTTAAAAGACAGGTCAAGGGATCTACGGATATTTCAAAAGACGTATCCTTTCTTAAAACCACCGTAGCCCTTATTTTCAAAACCCCACGATTCGTGTTATTTCAAATAACACCATTGTTTAATATTTAGCTCCCGCTCATTATGGTTGCTCGCTCCGCATCGCATACTTACATTGTTATTTCATATTGCATTGTTGATATTATACTGTTAGGACACCAGCACCATTACCGATGATGCGTATGTACCACGTACACTTACTTGCCGGCTCACACATATCTTCATCGGTAATTGCCATGTCACGTACACCTTAGAAAATATTATGGCTTAACTTAGCTTGATAGCTAGTAGTTTGACATGATATTAGTGTACTTACCTTATATGCCAGCTTAGATATTGTAGTTATTACTTGTCACTTCATGTATACTGTTATTCATTGTTATGCCGGATTCATGGTTTTACATGCTATTGATGATTTGGATTCGGATTTCCATGAGATTTTCATGATTTGGGGGAAAACCGCAAAACTTGTATAAGCTTCTTTCCTCTCTTTTAAATAAAAAGTGCGGTTTTCCCATGATGTATGAGTCATCCACCATGAGTTTGCTGATGGATTTCGAGACCCGATTCGAGGAGATGGATGAACCGTTTCGAGTACATGGCGGGCCCGGTGCGGTACCCCGGGGCAAGAGGATCGTGTTGTTGACGTTGAGCCTGTGCAGGGGAGCACGACCGACCGGTGATATTACTCGACGCGTCGGATATCCGGAGGATACCGTCATGGTCATGAGATGGATGGTAGGGGCCGGCCTGGACTGACGGCGCCCTAGTCATTGTGATTGAGACATTGAGATTTCTAGATATTGAGGTACAGAGACTGTGATACAGAGATATCGAGATATCGGGATTACGTTTTGTGCCGATGCTAGCCACTGTTTTATGCTGATTTCATTATGATACCTCATTTTAAAAATACAGAAATCTCACTAATTTATGCAAGCAGTTTTCTTCAGTACATGGATTCTGTTTCATGCATTCATACATCATCCATATGATATATTGCTACCTGAGGCACTGACACGGGCATATGGGTTTACACTTGGGTTAGATATTTACCCTAGTCATTGTTATAGACTGCTGGTTATATTTGAGGATATATTATGATCATATGACCTAGGATTGCGTTGTTCATGCGGTTTCTGTTCGTAGATGTTTTTCTATTCACGAGTTGGCAACTCACCCCCGTTGTGCCCCAGTTTCTTGCAGGTTTGCCGTACAGGTTTCATTACGGCTTTGCGGGCACAGTTTCGTTCGGATAACTTGCTAGTAGGTGGGTTTATTGGTATCGTACCCATCATATTACCTTGTATAATATTATTCAGTTGTATCTAGTAAATTCCATCAACCAAACATGTATTTATTTTTGAGATAGAGACAAATGTTATTCCTTCGACCTTAGAGTCGCGCGTTGTATTTCTGTGGATTTCTTGTTGTTTTGAGTTTCCTTTTGAGTTTTGATCCTCGCCCTTGGCGTTGTATATTATATTGCTTGTTTGGTTGTGACCGTCGATTGACGAAGAGCTAGCTCCCGCTTGGGGATGTCTTTTATTGATTTCGTATACTATTCAAGTTGTATCTCGTTTGGGAGCCAGTATTTACAAAGGAGACTCTACCGAAATTTTCAAGAAATACTTGATGTTTTTTTTATAAAAAAACGCATAATGCGTCTATGCTTTTAAAACTACTTGTTTTAAGTTGTTTTTCCTTCACTCTATTACTTTTCTTGGTTTGGATTTCTGGGTTTTCGGCTTACTTAGATTACGTACGCCTCGAGATGTTTCGTAGTTTAAGTGCCGGTCATATTCCATACTTTCGGGACGTGACAGTTTTGAAGCGGTTCAACATTGGACAAGTCAAAGACGGTGAGTACGCCTTTAACGAAGCACTTCAAACTCAGTAAGGAATTATACCCGATAACTCAAGAGCAGAAAGATGAGATGGCAAGCATGCCTTATGCATTTGTGGTGGGTAGTTTGATGTATGCAATGGTGAGTATGAGACCAGATATTGCATATTAAGTGGGAGTTGTGAGCAGGTATATCTAATGCCCGGGAAAGGAGCATTGGAATGCAGTGAAGTGGATACTAAGATATCTTAAGGGAATGTCCAGTCATTGTTTATACTTCGGGGGTGATTCTCTAAAGATGCAAGGTTACGTTGATACAGACTACTCGGATGATCGAGATAGTGGGAAGAGCACAATGGGGTACGTATTCACGGTTGGGGGAACATCGGTGAGTTGAGTTTCTCAATTGCAAAAAGTTGTGGCATTGCCAACTAAGGAGGCTGAGTATGTGACCATCATGGAATCCAGCAGGAGATGATATGGTTGCAAGGGTTACTTGAAGATTAGGGAAGAAACAAGACTTAAATACCTTGTGGAGCGAACGACAAAGTGCGATATATTGGGTAAAGAATGCAGTATATCATTCTTGGACGAAGCACATCAAAATGCAGTATCACTTTATACGCATAGCGATATAAGATGGCAAGTTGACAATGCAGAAGATCGCGGGAGAAAAGAATCCGGCAGATATGTTCACCAAGGTCATAGATAAAGATAAGCTGGATCTCTGTTACATGTTGGTGAACCTCTCCATGAAAATATGACGAGGAGAAAGTAGAGCGGAGTTGTGTGAAGTCTACTAGCGTTGGGAATCAAGCCTGAAATATCTCTAAGTGGGAGATTGTTAATAATTGTGGAGAATACTTCAGGTCAGACGTCTGAAGAAGAAGAAGGCAGACGTCTGGACGTGCATGAGAGCATGTTAGAAATCCAGAGCAACGGCAGACGTCTGAATCCCAGCAAGGAAGATGTCTGCAGAAGAAGTTGAAGCCCAATCCAGATTATTGGCAGACGTATGGTGGAAATAGCCCAGATGTCTGCCAAAGGATCTGAAGAGATACAGAGTCGAGGCAGATGTCTGCCCAAGTGTGGGCCAGACGTCTGTCGTCGTGATAATTGCTGCGAACAGAATTTCTATAATTTGGGTTTATCTCTTATTTACAGTAGGATTAGTGTTTACCTATATATAGAGATCTCTCATATGTTATCAATTGATGCTATTATTATTATTATTATCGAGACTATTGTAATTGAGAGAGGGTGACGGCTAGGAATTGGAGAGATCTAGAAAGATTTGAAAGAAATCTCCGAGGGTTGCTCGATATAATTGATTCAAGGATTGTTAGTAGACGTTTGCAGATTCCGCTCTGTTAGAGACTAACCATACGGTAGGTGAACCCCTTTAACAAATACTTGTGCCTTTCTTTTCTGTGTTTGATTTTTTATTTATTCTCGCACTTATAAATTTATGATTTTTCGTCGTTATTGCGTGATTATGTTGATTGCGTGATTTGGTGTTATCGCGAGTATTGTTCCATGGATCGACTTCCTCCTAACAACCACTCTAAAAAAATCCCTCTCCAATTGCATGAATAAGGTTTTATTTCAAAAACACAATGAGAGGAGAAAACCTATGAAGAGAATTGCATTTATCTTACTAAGCATCACCGGGGAAGTGAATTACTTAAATTTGTTGAATGAAAGGTGGTCACTTGAACAGAATTCCATTTTCTTCTTGTTATTGGTATTAAATTTCCCTCCTCTAGATCAAAACTCCAAAAGTGTGATGAAGGGGTGAGAAATAAAATTTTATATTTTAACAGGCTACTGCAGGTCGACCCTTTCGGCCGAGACCTGGGCTTTTGCTTTGTGATATCTTTCTTTTTCCTTGTTCTTTATTAATCTGCATTAAATGCATGCTTGGCAGGATTTGAATCTGGGTTTCTCGAATAACATCTTAAAGTTAATTCCAAATTGTGCATAGATACTGGGGACAATAAATTAATATTGCAATGTAAAGGAATGAGAGCATAGCAATCTTATTTATACAAGTTATGTGTATGGGTGAAGCCCTCTGGTGTCAATCCGTAAGAACTTAATTGTTGTGATCGAGGATGTTGAGGGGAACGAAATATTCAAATCAGGTTAGACATTTTTCTCAACAAATCATTCATATGAAGATTTATTATATTTTTAACATATGATAATAGGTTTTACTAATCTTAGAGATATGTTATTTGAGAGGATGATAATAGAATAGAGATTTCTCATCTCTTCCCATCTTTATTTATAGCAAACTTATTAGGGTTTGGGTACACGCATTTACCTCAATACCTTTCTACATAAATAAACCTTAATACAGATACAACCCGTATTCTAACACTTCCTCTCATGTTGGATTATACACATCACACATGCCCAACATGTCACATAAAAAGGTTACCTTAGATTTGCTCATAGGTTTTGTACACAAATCTGTTAATTCATGTGCAGATTTTATATAGAAAGTATCGATAACACCTTCTTCAATTTTCTCTCGGACAAAATGGCAATCAACCTCAATATATTTCGTGTTCTCATGGAACATAGGATTATTAGGGATGTAGATAGCATTTTTGTCACAATACAATCTCATAAGAAGTGTAGAGCCATAACCAAGTTCTCGGAGTAAGAAAGATATCCATACCAACTCGCTTGGGTGTTTGCCATAGCACGATATTCAGACTCGACACTCAAACGGGAAACAATGTTCCGTTTCTTACTCTTCCAAGCCATTAAATTTCTGCCTACAAAGATGCTGTAGCTGGTAGTGGATCGTCTATCACTTTGAGTGTCAGCTCAGTCTGCATCCATAAAGCCTGAAACTTTTGAGTATCGAAATTTCCATACAGCAGCCCCTTTTCTGGAGAACTCTTCAAATATCTAAGAATGCGGACTGCAGCCTCCTAAAGCAACATTCGAGGGTTAGCCATAAATTGGCTCACCATACTAACAGGGAATAAGATGTCCGGACGAGTCACGGTCAAATAATTTAACTTTTCCACAAGTCATCGGTACCTTCCTGGATCATCGATAGGCTCCACCTGACCAGGAAGCAACTTCTCATTTGGGTCCATGGGTGACTCAATGGGCTTACCTCCTGACATTCTCATTTCAGATAGCATATCAAGGACATACTTCTTTTGAGTAATGAAGATGCCTTTAGGTACTCGTGACACTTCAATCTCTAGAAAATACTTCAATTCCTTAAGATTCTTAGTCCAAAATTGCTTTTGGAGATATGCCTTCAACTCATCAATACCCTTGGTATCATCTCCAGTGACAATAATGTCATCAACAACACTACCATAAAAATTCTGAGGCCATGAGCATGCCTATAAAATGCAGAGTGATCACTTTGCAACCTGCGCAAACCAAATGTTGTGACCACCTCTATAAGTCTCCCAAACCAAGAACGAGAGGACTGTTTGAGGCCATAAAGCAACCTTTTCAATCAAAAAAACCAGTCATGACTCCTCTTGAATAATAAAACCCGGCGGTTGCTCCATGTATACTTCTTCCTTCAGACGACCACATAGAAAGTGTTGGATATAGTGCCCTCAAGTCAATTATTGTAATCGCAGGAAGGCGATTGTGATGATTGAGGAAGGACCTATACAGATAAAATAGTCTTACTCGAGATGATAGTATGCTATTTGGTTTGTCTATATCATAATGTACATGCATTATATGGTATTACAGATCACTATTACATGTTGATAGAGCCCATAGATTCTTACTTGACTACCAGCATTATGATGGCGATCATATACGTGGGAGCTGGGTGGTCTATAAGCACATCCTTAAATCTCCCTAGTCGAAGGAGTATCGAGTCTGGGCATCGATACTTCGGAGTAAACTAGTGTATACTTTTTGATACCCCGACGAGGGTTGGTGTCCGGTCTTACAAGCCATTGGTGTCAGTTAGTCACTTAAGATAGTATATAGGTGCTCATTGGGTTATGAGTTACACTGGACGGACTCGTCGGAAACATGCTAGATTGTATTATACCTATTGTCAGATAGAAGTTTTTAGGTGACATGAGTAGAGGTTAGTCTGTCGACCTGAGATCGTCATTTATCTCGTGTGAGTTCCCACTGTACTTTGATTACTACTCTACCACAGCTCAAAGGAGTCATGCAAATATGTTTTAGTTGGGTACAGTCCCGAGCTACATGGAGGCAGTAAGCGGATCGTCGGGGATTCGTCTCTCCCGGTATTGGGAGTTGATGTCGCGCTGTGCATGGGTGGCCATCACCAAAAATCCTTAGCCAAGGTGGACGAGAATTACTGATTTGGATCAGTAGTTTCTCAGTGGGTAATAGGCTTCACACCGACATGAAATATCATGTTATTAGGGGTCTAACTTTATCCACCTCCCTAGACCCGATATGCGATACTCTTAGACGAACAAACCGAATTGTACGGAGATTGTCACAGACAGGCTCAGTAGGGGTATGGATGAGTTTGCTCGTCGGCCTTCCTTTCACTCAATACCTGGGTAGCCGTTATGTACAGCTAGTGCCGCTGACGTGCTTGTGGTTAAACCCACTGCCAGCGTATTGACAAGTCTTTAGAGTCCCACACAGAGGGTTTCCCTGGGTCAGGCGAAATGATGTAATAGCCGTATTTTGATACGTGCAGGGCTCCGATCGAATGATTTTACTCGTTATCTGGACTTTTGATCGGATGGTTGATAATACTAGCCGGCTAAAGATTGAGCCGGATTATTAAATCAGGTATTGATTTAATAATTTACGCATATATATTTCGATATGTATATTCTAGTATTATGTTCTTTGTGTTATTCTATCTCTTTGGATATTCGTATTTTGATATGAATGCGAGTATGTATATACAGTTGAATGTATTCCGTATTTATACGGAAAACATTCTAAAAGGTGGACACCTCATTTTGGTTTATCCATTTATTAATTTAAATGAAAATGAGGTGTAAAGGTAGTGAGGTGAGAATGGTGAGAACAATGCTTGAATAATGTTGACAAATGAATTATTAATTCCTTTGTGCAAACTATTCAAGTATGGTTGCTATATGTTTATTGAAAAATATGTTTTACAAAACCATGCTTTGTATTTTTCTCTCTCACTTGGTTTTTTGGTTGGATGAAAACGTCTCACCATTTTGTTCATGTCTCCTCACAAGCTTTTCTTGAGCTCCTCCTCCTTATTCTTGAACTTCCACCCTACCATCTCATGTGTTGAGAATCAAGGGTGGAAGAGAGATGGATATACACTAAGAACAACTTGCTACATCCCTAGTCACTCTAGATTAGCAACCTAGAGTCCATAGTTGCTCTACTAGATTTTTAGTGTAGAGCTAGAGCCATGAACTACATCCCTCGGGTGGATCATCTTCGACGGAGGAAGACCGGCTTACAAGCGCGATCCGGAGCACTTGAAGATAGCTTGAGAATGTGAGTATTCTACACATAGTAGATTAGTTTAGCTCACTAAGTTTTGTTTACAAGTTTTAGCTATTTAGTTCGATTCTTGGTTTGGGAATTTCGGTAAACCAGAAAAAATTTGAAATCCATGTTGCCATATTTGAAAACTAGTTTGCTAGTGTGCCTAGGTTCCCAGCAGAAAGGCATTCTTTATATCCAGCTGATGTAAAGGCCAATGATATGTGGCAGTAAGGGATAAAAAGACATACGAACATAGGTTATCTTGGAAACGGGAGAGAATGTCTCATCATGATCAATGTCGTATGTTTGTGAATATCCCTTAGCTACCAATCTCACTTTCAAGCGGGCAAGAGTGTCGTCTGGATTGTGCTTGATGGTGTACACCCACCGACAACCAATCGCTTTCTTTCCCAGTGGAAGATGGGTAAGAACCCAAATAGCATTTAATTTCAAAGCCAACATTTCCTGTTCCATTGCATTCTTCCATTCAGGATGAGCCAGGGCTTCAGATAATGACTTGGGGAGAGAATAAGAGTCCACTTTGAAAATATATGCACAACGGGAAAGAGTTAATCATGCATATGTACCATAATCTGAAGTGAGATAGCGAGAAGTAACAGTGTGGCCGTCTTTTCGTAGGGCAATAGGAATATTAAGATCATAGATCTCAAGATTTGGAGTTGAAGAGTCCATTTGTTATGAGTCATTTGAGACAAGTGTCTCCAAAAGCTGATGAGCATACACTTTAGTTATATTGTTTAGCATCTGTATCTTTATTTGATGAATGTCAATTGGTGAAGAGGTATACGAAGACGCAGTAGAGTCAATAGAGGTTTGCTCAAGTGTAGGAGGTGAAGATGAAACCGGAGCTGGTAACGGGCTGTCAGGAGTAGTGTGTGAATCATGTGAGTCATCAGAAGAATCACCACGAGTGGTGTCCATGATTATAACATGTGACTCATCTAAAGAAAAATCCTCGTTAACAGATGGAACTATAAGTAGATGCTCATACTCATGCCGCTAGTTAGCGGTCAAGGCGGAATTCAAAACAAAAAATTTCTAAATAAGAGTACGAACTGCTACGACCTAGAATCGAATCCAAACACTTAACTAGCAAACTAGAAGAAGTTTAACTACTCGGATAGATATTGTCTACCTTTGTAGTCATTTCCTTCTTCTTCTTTCCACTTCTTTAGCTTCTAAATCCACCGGGAACGAGCTTGGGAGTCGGTCTTCCTTTTCGAAGATGATCCACCCGAAGGAAACCCCAAGCTAAGTATTTAGCTTCACACTAAAATAACAAGTGAAGAAACTAGTGAACAAGACTTTCTAGGAATTTGTCACTAGAGATGTAGTAGTGTTAATCTCTAAATTTTCTCTCTTTTTCATTTTCCTTTCTCAATTCACAAAAACTCAAGAGGAGGAAGAAGAAGCCAGCAGTGAAAATAAGCAATCATGGCAAATGAAAAATCTCACCCTCTTTTCTTTTTCTTTTCTGTTTATGTGAGAATGGGTAGACTTGTGACTCGCCATGGTGAGTCACAAGTCTGCACCATTCTCACCATAACAAGAAGAGATGAGAAGAGAAGAGAAGCCGTCTCATTGCGCGCGCACATACACACATATACTAAAACAAGTATATACTACAAATACATACACCCGTATTCATATCAAAATACATAAACCAGTATTCGTATAAAATACGAATACCCGTATTTGTATTAAGACAAGAATACCCGTATTTATATCAAGACATGAATACCCGCATTTATATCAAGACACAAATACCCGCATTTATACAAATACACGTATTCGTATAAATACCATATTCGTGTTAAAATACAAATACCGAAAAAGAGATACTAAATGAGATATATAATACGAGCTCACATTTATCCAAATATGATAATCTGGCTATCTTTCAAACCGAATAATATTAACAAAATGTCCGATTAAAAGTACGTGTATAAAAACACGTATTTAATCGAACTTAAGTACGTATCAAAATACGTACACTATATCGTTTCGCTTGAGCCGGAAACTCTCTGTGTGAGACTCTAAAGACTCGACAGTACGCTGGCAGTAGATTTAACCACAAGCTCGTTATTGGTACTAGCTGTACATAACAACTGCCCAGGTATTGAACGAAAGGAAGGTCGACAAGCAAACTCATTTGTATCCTTACTGAGCCTGAAAGCGACAATCTCTGTACAGTCTGGTCTCTTCGTCTGAGAGTATCGCATATCGGGTCTAGGGGTGGAAAACGTCAGACCCCTAATAACCTGATAAGTTAAGTCGATGTGGCTCAAAACCATCCTGAGAAACTACTGATCTCACAATCAGTAAATCTCAACAGCCTTGGCCAAGGTCTTATGGTGATGACCAATCGAACACTATGCGATATCGACTTCCTATACCGGGAGAGACGAATTCTTTCTATCGCTCACTGCCCCTAAGTTCTTCGGGACTATACCCAACTAAAACCTGTTTGCACGAATCTTTAAAGCCGTGGTAGGGTAGTAATCTAAGTACAGTGGGAATACACTCGAGACGAATGGCGATGTCAGGTCTAAAGACTCACCGGTACCTATGTCACCAGAAAACTGCTATTTGACGATAGGTATATTACCATCTAGAAGTTATCGGCGAGTCCGTCCAGTGTAACCCATAACCTAATGATCACATGTATACTATCTTTGGTTCCGTACACCAATGGCTGTGGGACAGGACACCTTCCTTCACGAGAATGAAACGTATACACTAGTCTATTCCGGAGTATCAATGCCCTATCTCGAAACTCTAATGACCAGGGACAATATTAAGAATGTGCTTATAGACTACCTAGATCGCACGAGTATGATCGCTATCACAACTCTAGTAGTCAAGCAAAGATCTGTCACGACCCGAAATATTAGCTCGTGACCAGCACTTAAATCACGCAAAGTCTAAAGGCGTAATGTAATTCAAGTAAGCTGAAACCCAGAAATCTAAACCTTTTTAAGAAAATAAAGGAGGTGAAGTTTTGAAATAAAGGTATAATGAAATCAAGTTTTTAAAATGCATGGAAAAGGAACATGAATAATGCAAGTGAAATTTACTAGTTTGAAAACATGTTTCGTCTTTTAAAATTTTTGGGCAGCACCTCCTTTGTATATTTTGATCCAAAACCACAAATACATAATAATGATAAAGGCATCCCCAAGCGGGAGCTAGCTCTTCGCCAAACGGTGGATCACAACCACGCAAGACAGTATATGTAAGTATACGATGCCCAACGGCGAAGTTCACCATAAAAGATAAAGAAATAAGCAAGACATCAAAACCACAAGTAGCGGAAAACCCCTCGCTCTAAGTCTCGCAACCACAATCTCACTAAGTCTCATTACTTATACAATTTACAAATTTTGATTGATGGATTTGACTAGATATAATATGAAATATAAATACAAGAGTGGTTACGATACAAATTCCTTGCCTACCAATGCAAAACACCCAAATGAAGGTATGTGCCAGCGATGCCGCTACGGATCCATACGGTCAACCTGCAAGAACTGTGGCACAACGGGGGTGAGTTGCCAATTCGTAAGTAGAAAAACATCTACAAGTAGAAATCGAATAAACAACGACTCCTACGTAAACTATATCATGAAGATAATACTATGATATCTAGGATGACCGGGTCGTATATGTGCCAACAATGTAATCAACACCTATGTGTATGCGGATATCATCCAACCATATACTCAATGTATGTATGCATGTGGATCCCATCCAACCATATGATCAATGTCTGTATGCACGTAAATATCATAAAGGAGTGTGCATAAAAGTATAAGAATATAAATCAACGGTGTCCCTCGCGACACATCAAAATCATGGAACCTGGGTGTCCAACATCGACACCCGAAAACATCATGAAACCCGTGTCCAGCATCGACACGTAAATCCTCATATCTCGGGCTACGTCAGTCCGGATCGGCCCACAGGCTCTGTTAGTCCGGATCGGCCCATATCATCTCTCGACTCCGGTCGGTATCCTCCGGATATCCGCCGAGCCCAAATACTATCACCGGTAGGTAGTAGTCTCTCTGCCAGGCTCACCGTCTACTGCACAGCGATCCGTTCTCGCCCCGGGGTACCATACCGGGTCCACCATGTACCCGCAATTGGCCTCATCCAGCTCCTCGAATCGGGTTTCATATGTCACACGTCTCAGAACTGAGAAAACGCATGGTGGACGCACTGAAATATCATATCAAGAGAAATCGGGTTTTTAAAACAACACATAATCTCTTTTAAGATGTCCACGGTTCTCAAATCCAGAAATCTCATGAAAACAGCATATCTCAATGCGTAAAATCATAGAGCATGATATATGCGACATATAATAGAAATGTAAGCATATCCGTATATCATGCAACATGGAACAGTGATATGACATATTGAGGGAAAACCGCTCTTTAAATGATTCCAGTTTTTAAAATATAATATGCGGTTCCCAATTTCCCAATAAAACCAGTTATCTATGTAGGTAAAATATGTATATGCGCAAGTATAGAGGTACCAATGTGTATATGCGCTAATATGGGTATGTAATGTGTATATGCGCAAGTATGGATGTATCAATGTATAGGTGCACCAATATGGATATACAATGGTATATATGCAAGCATGTTATGCGAAGAGTCATATCATGATGCAGCAATCCTACTGTGTAGTGACATGGCAATTATCGATGATGAAGTGTGTGAGCCTACAATCAGTGTACGTGTAACATACGCATCATCGATAATGGTGCAGGTGTACTATCACAGGTATAAGTAATGCAATGCGAATACCTTGAAGGCAGCATAAGGTAAATCATATGCAAATGCTGACGGGTATACGTATCTAACATGACCGAGTCGGTAAACCTAACAATCGGCATCTATCCACACAACATCGCATACGGTATAATCCGTCGTACGACATTCTCTAGTCAAGGGTATGGTTCAATCATCAAGTCAAACTCATCACTTACAGAAAATCATTGTGCGGCGGCATTAAACCAATAGGGATCCTATCATCCTAAAAGACAATGAGGGTATGGCCTAATATCACGTACGACCTATCATTCATGATTCACAACATTCTATATATATTTATATACCTATGTCCCAAGTTACATCCATAACGATCTCGTATCAGGGGACCGGCAAGGTATCAATCATCTCAATCGACTCTCATCCGTATACCAACATATCATCATATCACATGTCAAATCGTATTCTCTTTTCATCGCATCTATCTTTCATACAATGTAAACTTAACAAATACATTCTACCTTTACTATAATCATAAGTATCTAATCTAAAATACACACCTGAACCATACAATCAGTTTTTAAAAGAAGCGAATCGTAGTTTTGAAAGTAGGGGCTACGGTGTTTTTGAGGAAAATATATCATTTGAAAATCCGTAACATCCCTCAAGATATCTGTTTAAAAGATGCATACGATTCTTCAGTTTAGAAATAGGTATGGTTCGGATGACACACCTACGTCGACTATCTAATCTTATAGTACCCTAAACGGCAATATCATCAAATATCATCCTCAAGTTCCGTCATCACATACTAGTCGTATCATATCACTTCTAACTATCTTTTAGTTTCTAATATAGATTCACTAACGATCTTTTAATTCTAATCCTAGTTTCCTAATCTAGGTTTTCTTAACCATATGCTACAAATCGGTTTCCACCAAAACTTTGCGGGGTGCTATACGCCATCCACCCGACTTTTCCTGTAGATGTAAATCTACTCACCCTTGTCTTCGCTTGCCGAAGTCGATGACGCCACGCTCCGCCGCCTCGGAATCCATGCGAAGGTACCTACAATAACAACACATATCGCAACGCTATAAAAATCAAGTTCTGAAATCCAAAACGGCACACGGATCGCCTATAGGTTAGAACCTATAGCCCACGTATGCAAAACCAACAAATTACCCCTAATTGTTGATGTACAAACATCCACCAAGTACAATCCCAAATATCAAAACTTAGCAATTGAAAATATGGAAAACATAGCCAAAATCACATTAAAATGCTCCTAGATTTTGACTCAGGTCAAAACAAGGTGCACAAACAAGTCTAGGGTGTAGTACAAGATGTATATGACCTACTGAACCAACCTAGACCCTTACCCTCACCAAGTGACCGGCCTCCATGGCCCTAAAATCTGGCGAGCTCGGCCCCCAGGGCTCCATTGGGGTTCGTCTGGCTAGGGTTGTCTCCTATGGTCTAAAATGGGTCTCTGGTATTGTTTGCTAAACTCAGAAAGTCCCCGGGTTGCTCCAGATTTCCCTGCATACCCTATATACACACAAAACCGACATGGATCAATTCCTAAATTTGTATTTTAGGGTTCTAAGCTATGGTCCAGGTCAAGAATCACCTCAAAAGTCTTATTGACAGCCACCAAATATCATCAATTTCCCAAACCCTTCTCTAGAATTTCAAAATTCACAAATCCATCACTAAACGACTTCTAAACTTAAACAAAAAGCTCGAAAAACTTGAAACTAAACTAATAGAAGAAATTATACCTCATAAATGTCACTTAAGCAAACCCTAGAAGTCCCAAGTCATCAAGATCCAACTTTTCTTGGTCCAATGTGTAGAGGGAGAGATGGGGATTAATTTTTGTGAAGGGAGTATAAGGTTTTGGGGATTATTTGGAGATGGATCTAGGGTTAGAAGTGGAGGGTAGTGAGCTTGAGGAAGATGAAGAAGGAGAAGAAAATGATGGGGAAAGAAAATATGGCAGCTGCCCCCCTCTCTCACTTATTCTCACACTCTCTCTCTCTCTCTCCAATCATTCACCTTTTTAACCCTTTTCATTTATTTTTCTTTTCTCTTTCAAATTTCAAAACCAAATCACATAATACCCATAAAACAATATAAATGCAGCAACATGTAACCAAATGTAATATGACATGGTGCACTAGCCATGAAAAACTGTAAAAACACGGATTTGGCCTAATCGCGATTAGCAGTGCACTAATCGGGTTTTTATCGAAACTGCATATAATAAATTATACCCTTTTTCGAAAACCCCAATTTCGCAAATAAGGCAGCTTTCGGGAAAAATATTATTTTAATATTAAATTCCAAAAATAATATTTTATATTTTCAGAAATGTTAAAATCTTCCCCCCTTAAAGAAATTCGGTCCCCGAATTTTAATTTAAACCCCTAAAATCGAAAACATTTTAATAAAAAGTCCAAGTCGCCGGGGCTCCGAAATCATCAATACATAAAACGCATCATAGCGCAATGCATGCGCATGAACAATGAGCAGATAACTCCAAATCAAAACTCCGTTAAGCATCTCACAATCATTGGAGTCATGGCGAAGACACGAATGTCAGATCCAATACGAAAACCAATATGATATACATCAACACTATACATGTAAACTTCTGAAGGAAATGCATGCCAAACCTTTCATGTTGCTGTGCGATGCGCGCATCGCGGCACAGTGGCGGATGCCTGTTGTAAGAAAATAACTATATATATACTTATCCGTTGTTTAATATGTACGTCCCGCCGTTTTTGAAAATAATTTAGAAGGGTTTTCTTTATAAAATGTTTCGTGTCATCTCAGACACATAGGTAAATACTGAGACTATAACCCCCTTTTTAGAAATCCCTCCGATAGCTATCGATGCATGCAAAATATATCCAGGTACTATCCTCTAACTGTCCTGCTCAGTACGAAAACAAATAGTAAATATCATAAAAACGTACTGCTCCATAAGAAATCAATCCCAAAATGTGCATAAGAATGCCGCGTGCGTCTGGTGCGCACGGAAATCAAAATCCATGAATGTGCCATACATATGCATAGAAACAACATTTAAGTGCAACGGATGTGCACGAACACCTGTCAGAGGCAACGGTGTGCCTGACAGCAATATCAGGTGCATCTGATATGCACAAAGAATCCCGATTTAGCGCATCTGGTGTGCACCAAAATCGCATCTCATATCATACGCCCAACATGCGCGAAAATCCAAATCAGGTGCATCCATCATGCATGAATAAAATCTAAATCATGTGCATCCAACATGCACGAAGTCACGAAATCCAATATCAAGCGCCGAACATGCGCAAAAGTCCAATCTAAGCACGTCAAATATGCGCAAGAATCCAATCAGGTGCACAAGGTGCACAAAACAAATATTGAGTATCACAATCAAAATTGACGGTATACGACACATTTCAATCCAAATCCAAATCAGGTATACCGTGGTATTTAATCTCACAACCATGTGCATCAGCATGCACAAAAGCAAATCAAAATACTAAAAGTGCATGAAAACTATGCCGAAAGCATAAATCAAATCATATGCATGCCCTAAGCATGAAATCACAATCAATATCTCAAATGACATTAAAACGAAGTCAGGTGCAACTGTGTTGCACAAAATACGTATCAATGCACTGCAAGCATATGTGAACTATACCGAGTGCAAAAACCAAATCAAATGCGTACCATATGCACAAATCAACCCAACTGTATGAAATCCATGAAATCATAAACATGTGCAGCCAAGGCACAAAACGATATTAAGTGCAATAACTGTGCACATATTATAAATCAACACAACGGTGTATAAAGTATATCTCAAGTGTAATAACTATGCGCAAAATATAAATACCCAGTAGGTGCAGCCATGGTACACGAAAATCAATATCATGAAACTCGTCATCAAAACTCAAATCCAAGCGATATAAGCGTGATACTCAGATCACAAACGCAAATCGCAAAAAATGACATCGAGGTACACCTCCTACAATGTCGAAGAATAAATTAGTGTGCCTAAAACCGGCAGAACAAGAACATCCGCTTGCCTCCTGCTCACGGTCTGGCGTCCTCGGTCTCTGGGTCCTTATATTCCCTGTGGATTTACCAATCTCGCAATCCATCGGCTCATCGGCCCAGTCAGGTGTGCTAACGAGGACGATTCCGTTCTGGCACTTCTCTGGTCATCTCTCGGTCAATCATCGCGACCACTCGTAAGGCAGCACGCCACTAGCGTCGACCTCTGACTATCTGAATACATGTGACACTTCTGATCCTGGGTGAAAATCTCATTGCAGTAGTGTCCTGGATGGAATCCTGCTCAAGCTCTCTTCCGATCTCGCCTATACCGAACTGTACGAAGGCTGGTACTCTTACATAATCTTTTCTCATTCTCTGGACATCTGCTTGTTCCGCACACATTTCCTCAGGAACTGGTCCCATCCCAATGCTTCTGTATGCATATCAGATCCTTATCTCGACGGGGAGTAGCAACAGCTCATCAGCATCTCGCATGAACCTCTGGCTCCACTCGTCTGTATCATCGTCCACTTTGACGTCACATTGTGCTATCTGCATACAGCAATGGTTCTCGGCTACAGTCAATCTGGAGTCTCTCGCACGGACTCGAAATTACGAACTCGGTACCTTCATCATTCTGTAGAAGATATCTGGCCGAACACATCCTCGGGAACTCGTCTCAACCATCGGAGGAATACTTAATATTCGTCCGCTCTCGATCAACTCACAATGCATCTGGGTGAGGTCCTCTATCCGAAGCTGGTCAGCTTGCTGGTCTCCTATCACATGATATCCGGACGACGTCAAACTTTTCGATCGAGTCATCAAGGTCCCATAATTCCCGAAGGCTCAACACCTGAGCACAGTCTAAAAATATCTGGTACATACCACAGTACCTCTGGACTAGCCGTAGAAGGGAAAACCCAAGCTTCACTGATGGCACCACTAAACTGCCATAAACTCTAAGGTTCAAAGCGGTTCCATGGTCATCATGTCGAGTTAGAGTTTCATTCTTCTAGAGGGTCCATAAAATCACTTGCATGTTCCTCCGAATACTTAAACTTGGAAAAATGGATTTCTGACATTCGTTCGTTCTTTTTAGCTTCGCCTATACAACATGTGAATACCCTTCATCCGCATGCTAAATAATGCCTCGATCCTCCAGGAAAGGTGATACATCGACGGTCATCTCTGGATTGTTCTGCTCTAGATCTGAGTAAGACTCTCCACACTGGAAATCTTCAACTCGACTAGGCCTGCGTCGGCACATCAATCTAACGATCACCTTTGTCTCCCAACTCGGGATAGACTAGCTATCACCTGTCGCATCTCTACCTGGAAGCTCCAGCGATCTCAGCTCGTAAGCCCTGGAAGCGACATCCCATCATCTCAGCAACAACTGGGTCATCTGTCTAAACGGTAGGCGACATCAAAATCTCTGAGGTTGGCTGTACATCAACAGTCCTCTCGCAACTGGCAGCTCCAACAATAGCCCAATCATCCGGTGTAAAACTAAGCACTCGCCTCCACAAGAGGTCACAACATAACACTACATCGAGACGTTCCCATATTACCAGAAAACACAATGGTCAGCCCTCGTACCAGACGAGCTCGCCCTGACCGCCACACTAGCAGCAACTCAAACTGCACTCAAACCATGGTAACAGGAACCTCAATCGAGTATCGAAGAGAGCAGATCAATGGAAAGAAAGGAAACGACAGATCCAGAATGGATACATGATCATAAGAAGGAACAATATCAATGAGAGTATGATCATAGAAACGAATAGAATTAAGGATCTCAAATGGATGTATAATCATGGGTATGAAGAGAATCACAGATCTCAAAATATGTACATCCTAAGGCTTCTTAAGTGGAGTATCGTGTCGTAAATATGCCGCGGAACATACGTACGGTATGTCACTTTACTCA
This sequence comes from Agapanthus africanus, assembly GCA_030015575.1. Taxonomy (NCBI): domain Eukaryota; kingdom Viridiplantae; phylum Streptophyta; class Magnoliopsida; order Asparagales; family Amaryllidaceae; genus Agapanthus; species Agapanthus africanus. The sequence goes on from CM057348.1 coordinate 191,448,617, forward strand.
AGCCACCTACTCCATCAATCAGGGTCAGCCTATGAAATGAAAGTTCGGGTCTAATACCCCCCGTTCAAGTCTAAGTTCCATAAGGTCAAGCCTAGGTTCCGAAATACAAACCTGCCCTAGACTCCGCATAGTCAAACATAGACTTGAACCAAGGTTAAACCTAGCTCTGATACCAACTTTGTCACGACCCGAAATATTAGCTCGTGACCAGCACTTAAATCACGCAACGTCTAAAGGCCTAACGTAATTCAAGTAAGTTGAAACCTAGAAATCTAAACCTTTTTAAGAAAATAAAGGAGGTGAAGTTTTGAAATAAAGGTATAATGAAATCAAGTTTCTAAAATGCATGGAAAAGGAACATGAATAATGCAAGTGAAATTTAATAGTTTGAAAACATGTTTCGTCTTTTAAAATTTTTGGGCAGCACCTCCTTTGTATATTTTGATCCAAAACCACAAATACATAATAATGATAAAGGCATCCCTAAGCGGGAGCTATCTCTTCGCCAAACGGCAGATCACAACCACGCAAGACAGTATATGTAAGTATACGACGCCCAACGGCGAAGTTCACCAAAAAAGATAAAGAAATAAGCAAGACATCAAAACCATAAGTAGCGGAAAACCCCTCGCTCTAAGTCTCGCAACCACAATCTCACTAAGTCTTATTACTTATATAATTTACTAATTTTGATTGATGGAGTTGACTAGATAAAATATGAAATATAAATACAAGAGTGGGTACGATACAAATGTCCTACCTACCAATGCAAAACACCCAAATGAAGCTATGTGCCAGCGATGCCGCTACGGATCTATGCGGTCAACCTACAAGAACTGTGGCACAATGGGGGTGAGTTGCCAACTCGCGAGTAGAAAAATATCTACAAGTAGAAATCGAATAAACAACGACTCCTAGGTCAACTATATCATTAAGGTAATACTATGATATCTAGGGTGACCGGGTCGTATATGTGCCAACAATGTAATCAACACCTATGTGTATGCGGATATCATCCAACCATATACTCAATATATGTATGCATGTGGATCCCGTCCAACTATATGATCAATGTCTGTATGCAAGTAAATATCATACAGGAGTGTGCATGAAAGTATGAGGATATAAATCAACGGTGCCCCTCGCGACACATCAAAATCATGGAACCTGGGTGTCCAACATCGACACCCGAAAACATCATGAAACCCGTGTCCAGCATCGACACGTAAATCCTCATATCTCGGGCTCCGTCAGTCCGGATCGTCCCACGGGCTCCGTCAGTCCGGATCGGCCCATATCATCTCTCGACTCCGGTCGGTATCCTCCGGATATCCGCCAAGCCCAAATACTATCACCGGTAGGTAGTAGTCTCTCTGCCAGGCTCACCGTCTGCAGCACAGCAATCCATTCTCGCCCTGGGGTACCATACCAGGTCTACCATGTACCCGCAATCGGCCTCATCTAGCTCCTCGAATCGGGTTTCACACGTCACACGTCTCAGAACCGAGAAAACGCATGGTGGACGCACTGAAATATCATATCAAGAGAAATCGGGTTTTTAAAACAACACATAATCTCTTTTAAAATGTCCACGGTTCTCAAATCCAGAAATCTCATGAAAACAGAATATCTCAATGCGTAAAATCATAAAGCATGTTGTGTGCGACATATAATAGAAATGTAAGCATATCCGTATATCATACAACATGGAATAGTGATATGACATATTGAGGTTAAACCACTCTTTAAATGATTCCAGTTTTTAAAATATAAAATGCGGTTCCCAATTTTCCAATAAAACCAGTTATCTATGTAGGTACAATATGTATATGCGCAAGTATAGATGTACCAATGTATATATGCGCCAATATGGGTATGGAATGTGTATATGCGCAAGTATGGATGTATCAATGTATAGGTGCACCAATATAGATATACAATGGTATATACGCAAGCTGTTATGCGAAGAGTCATCATGATGCAGTAATTCTACTGTGTAGTTGTTACGTCCCGTAAGTACGGAACATGACCGGCACTTAAACTACGAAACGTCTCGAGGCGTACGTAATCCAAGTAAGCCGAAAACCCAGAAATGCAAACCAAGAAAAGTAGTAGAGTGAAGGAAAACCAATTAAACAAGTAGTTTTAATAGCATAAGCCGAATTATGCGGTTTAAAAAAAAATATCAATATTTCCCGAAAATTTCGGCAGAGTCACCTTTGTAAATACTGGCTCCCAAACGGGATACAACATGAATAGTATACGAAATTAATAAAAGGCATCCCCAAGCGGGAGCTAGCTCTTCGTCAATCGACGGTCACAACCACACAAGCAATATAATATACAACGCCAACGGCGAGGATCAAAAACTCAAAACCACAAGAAAACCACAGAAATAAAACGCGCGACTCTAAGGTCGAAAGAATAACATCACTGGTCTCTATCTCTGAAATAAATACATGTTTGGTTGATGGAACTTCTAGATACAATAGAATAATGATATACAAGATATAATGATGGGTGCGATACAAATAAACCCACCTACTAGCAAGTCACCCGGAAATGGAAATAGTGCCAGCAAGCCGTAATGAAACCTGTACGGCGAAACCTGCAAGAACTGTGGCACAACGGGGGTGAGTTGCCAACTCGTGAGTAGAAAGACATCTACGCACAGAAATCGCATAAATAACGCAACCTAGGTCAATAATCATAATATATCCTCAAATATATGAATAACATGCAGCCTATAACAATGGCTAGGGTAATATCTAACCCGAGTGTGATCTCATGTGCCCGTGTCAGTGCCTCAGGTAGCAATATATCATATGAATGAGGTATGAATGCATGAAAACAGAATACATGTAAATGAAGAAACTGTTTTCATAAATTAGTGAGATTTCCTTTGTATTTTTAAAATGAGGTATCATAAATGAAATCAGCATCAACGGTGTCTAGCATCGACACAAAACATAAATCTCAATGTCTCAAAACCTCAGGCTCCGGCTATCCGGACTGGCCTGTATCATCAAATCTCAGTACCTCAATATCTCGAAATCTCAATGTCTCAATCTCAATATCTAGGGCGCCGTCAGTCCAGACCGGCCCCTACCATCCATCTCAAGACCACGACGGTATCCTCCGGATATCCGACGCGTCGGGTAAAATCACCGGTAAGTAGTCTCCCCCTGCCAGGCTCATCGTCATCACCACGAGCTTCTTGCCCCGGGGTACCTTACCGGGTCCACCATGTACCCGAAACGGTTCATCCAACTCCTCGAATCGGGTCTCGAAATCCATCAGCAAACTCATGGTGGACGACTCATACATCATGGGAAAAACCGCGCTTTTCATTTAAAAAGAGAAAGAAGACGTTTGTATATGTTTTGCGGTTTTCCCCAAATCCAGAAAATCTCATGGAAATCCGAATCCAAAACCTCAATAGCACGTAAAAAGTGAATATATGCATGAGAATCCATGAATGCGGCATAACAATGAATAACAGAATGCATGAAGTAGCTGGTAATAACTACAATGCCTAAACTAACATATAAGGCAAATACACTAATATCATGTCTAAACTATTAGCTAACAGGCTATGTCAAGCAATAATATTTTCTAAGGTGTACGTGACATGGCAATTACCGATGAAGATGTGTGTGAGCCGGCAAGTAAGTGTACGTGGTACATACGTATCATCGGTAATGGTGCTGGTGTCCTAACCACAAGATATCAACAGTAGAATATGAAGCATAATATAAGCATGTGATGCGGAGCGAACAACAATAATGAGCGGGAGCTGAATACTAGACGCAACGATAACTAATCTGCATTAACCTAATATAAGTCCTACAATGGTGCCTTTTGGAATAACACGAATCGTGGGGTTTTGAAAATAGGGGCTACGGTGTTTTTAAGAAAAGATACGTTTTTTTGAAATATCCATAGAATCCCTTGACTTGTCTTTTAAAATAGGCACGATTCGTAAGCTTTGAAATAGGTAGGAACCGAATCTAATCTAACAACTAACTAAACTAAAGGGCTAAGCTACAAGCTAGACTACAGGTAAGGAAACCGCCTAACATCTGAGTCGATACATATACATACCTGTATATATATTAGTCGGTGATCCCGCCTCAATAATATCATATCCGATACCATATCTATAATCAGACATCCCAAGTCAAGAGTGCGGATCAATCATCAAGATATAGCTCGTACGTAAATCCGTCGTACGACATCCCCAAATCTGGGTACGGGTCAATATCATATTCCTCACACTATTCCTCTGGTATCCTCTTTATCCAAGATCATAGTCTAGGGTACTGACCTATGTCTTGTACAATACTAATATCCTCAATATACTCATGATCTGACTACTGATCGACAATCTCGTACAAACCGATATCGTCAGCACATATCATCATCAAGGGGTATACATCGCCCGATACGGCCTAATATCAATATCCTAGCATATCATGCCTCATATCACGATCACATGTCGACCATTTTCTTTATAACACTATTCACCCGTATCGCCGCCCCAAGATCCGCTATAACACCAGGACGTACCTCAAGTACGAATCCTGCCATATCACCGATATCACAACCACAAAACAAATCTCATCGACTCAGCTCAATCCCAAGTATCATCCTCAAATCCGTATGTGAACACATAGTCCCATACCCATGTGAACACATAAGTATAAAGAATCCCATGAGCACATATAAATAGGAATGTATGCAAGTATGTATGTGTGTATGTGTAGTGCCACACTACCCTAGGGTTCGCAACACTAAAATAGTCCAACACACCAATATCCATCCTAAACATCGTTATTAATCCCAAATAACATATAATAATTGTTGGTGTGTATACGCATCCGTATACACCACCACGGACTGCGGGGGTGCTATACGCCATCCGCCCGACTTCTCCCCGTAGATATAAATCTACTCACCTGGTCCTCGCTCGCCGGTGCCGACGTCGTCACGCGCTTGCTTGTCGTCTCGAAGTCCACATGGGGTACCTATATATCATAACGCACCGTATCGCATTAAAATCCGACTCATGACCAAAACGACTCACGAATCCCACATAGGTCAAAACCTATGGTTGCTTTCACAAATCGACCCAAAAACCCTCGACGTAGGCGTATAAACGCCAAACCATCGAGAAAACTCCCAACACACTCATTTGTACAGTTACAAGCACTAATTATAATATAAAATAGCTTAAAATTCACAAAAACCCCAATTTCACTTAAAAAGTCATTTTTCCGAAAATCTAGCAAGCACAAATCACCGTTTTAGTACAAAACTCGATGTATAAACGAATCTAGCGGCCACAATATTCACTAAATATCTTAAATAAGTCATAAAAACAATTCCCATAATTTAATCTCGTTAAATTCCAAAAACCCTAAAATTCTAGTTTACAAAATACCTAAATTTTAACAATTTTATAGCAAAATGCACAAACAACAATTTAGGTTGGATTTGCAAGATCTAAGTTGCTAAACAACAAATTAAGATGTTAATAATGTGATAAAACCCCTAACCATAATTTAATCTCACCTATATATGCATTTCATAAAAACCTAGTTTGCATAAAAGCTTATTTATTGCAAACTTTAAATTAACAAATTGCAGCTAGCAAGTAGATTAATTTTAGCACTTAGGTTACACTTTGCATGACTTAGCATGTTAATTACCCTATGCAAACATAAACATTTTAATAAAACCCAATTCTAGAATTTCCAAACCCTAACTTGAAAATTCATAACTAGCAATTCAACCACTTAACACTTGAATACAATAGCTTTAAGAAATTAACTAACAATTTAAGCAAAAAGGGCTAGAATTTATACCCAAGAGATTTGAAGATCCACAAGCACACATAGCCTCCCAAATTGAAATCTTATTCCCTAGATCCATGCAATTTTGGCTAATGAGGAATGGGTAGGAATTAGATTTTGATTTTGTGGGATATTTTTGAAGCATTTTGGATGATTTTGGAGATGAAATGAAGTGGAAACTTGGTGGGGAAAATGAGGGGGGATGCTGATCATTTCGGCCTGAGGATGGGGGTGGGGAGAGGTGAGAGATTTGGGTAGAAATTCCATGGTCAAAGCCCCTCCCAATTACCACAATACCCCCACCTACATAAATATATCATAAAACCTTGATTTTAACCATTCTTTTCACATGAAAGATGACAAAAAGGAGGGGGAGGGAGTGGGATGCTGTCATGTGGTGGTGGGGCCGGCCATGTGAGTGGGTGAGGATGTGTGTGAGGTTGCAAAGAAAATTCCATGCAAAAAGAACCCCTCAAGTTACCAAATTGCAAGTTTTCGCTAATTTCACCCAAAAAAGCCTTTTTCTTCGATATTTTCTAAACCGTTTTGGCAAACCATTTCATTTCAAAAACCACATGATAAAATTTTGTTTAATGTGTTATGATAAACAAAATTTGTTTTAACCCATTCCAGTTTTTAATTTTCCCTAATTAAATCTATTAGTGACGGCTTAAAATAATAATAAAATAATTTTTTTCAGAAAATTTGAAATTTCACCAGTGGCTCAATAAACACCAAATACTAGCAATTACATAGCTAGAATATGTATATTTAATTTTTATAATAAGATATTTGCATTTTGACTTTTTACAGAAAACCCCCTTATTTTACCGATTTTCCGAAATATCACCGAAACGATTTTCAAAACGCTACAATCTTCCCTCCTTAAAAAAATTCGGTCCCCGAATTTAAAGTAAAACTCCCCCTAAATACTAAAACATCTAAACCAAAACCATCAAGTCGTTGGGGCTCCGAAATTGTAAATACATAAAACAAATCGTAGCGCAGCGCATGCGCATGAAAAATGAGCATATAACTCAAATCAAAACTCCGTCAAGCATCCCGCATTCATCGGAGTCATGGGGAAGACATCAATGCCAAATCCAAAGCAAAACCAATATGATATAACTCGAAACTATACATGTAAATATCGAATCTATATATGTAAGTATCTGAAGGAAATGCATGCCAAATCTCTTTAAGTCGCTGTGCAACGCGTATAACACTGCACAGTGGCGGACGTCTATCATAAGAAAATAACTATATACATATATACCTTTGTTTGAAATGTACGTTCCGTCGTTTTGGAAACAATTTAGAAGGGTCTCCTTGTTTTAAATATTTCGTGTCATATCAAACACGTAGGTAAATGCTGAGGCTATAGCTCGCTTTTTGGAAATCCCTTCAATAACTATCAATGCATGCAAAATACATTCAGGTACTGTTCTCTGACTAGTCCTGCTCAGTACAAAAACTCATAGCAATCATCATAAAAACGTACTGCTCCATAAGAAATCAATCCCAAAATATGCATATAATGCTATGCGCGTCTGGTGCGCACGGAAATCAAAATCCATATATGTGCCATACATGCGCACAGAAACAACATCTAAGTGCATCGGGTGTGCACACAACATCTGTCATAGGCAACGTGTGTGCCTGACAGCAAGGACAGGTGCGTCTGACACGCACGAAGAATCTCGATTTATTGCATCTGGTGTGAACCAAAATTTCTTTTCAAAACATGCGCTCAACATGTGCGAAAATCCAAACCAGGTGCATCCATCATGCACGAAATCATGAAATCCAATATCAAGTGCCGAACATGTGCAAAATCAAATCAGGTGCACAAGGTTCACAAAACAAATATCGAGTATCACAATCGAAATCGAAGTCCAGTGCATCTAAGTGCACAAAATGCGTATCACTGCACTGCAAGCATATGTGAATCATACCGAGTGCAAAAACCAAATCGTATGCATATATACGCACAAAATCAACTCAACTAATCCATATAATCACAAACATGAGAAACCAAGGCACGAAAACGATATCAAGTGCAACAACCGTGCAAAAATCGTAAATACTCAGCAGGTGCAACCATGGTCCATGAAGACAAATATCATGAAACTCAATCATCAAAATCAATCATGTGAATAGATTGCCCAAAATACGCAAAATCAAGTATGGCGGAATAGTCCCGCTCAAGCACATCCTCCAAGAATCTCTGGCCAACTGCCGTGGTCACTCATAGCATGTCTCGTCGACGATCCTGAACTCTGGCCTGCCGGTGTGCATAACATGACCACTCCTGGGTCCAAGTCTTTTCGTAATTTATTCCAGAAAGGTCCTGTCGAGGTCTCTCCCAAATCTCGTCTCTGCCGAACTGTCCGGAAGTCATCGTCCCTTACTAGATCTGTTCTCGTCCCGGAACGGCTGCATACTCATCGCGACTCCTTGTGGAAAGTATATCCCAGTATAATATCTCGGCATGTGTATCGCATCTCTGATGTCGGTGGAGTGGAACGTCATCATATCTAGATCTTGTACGTCATCATATCTAGATCTTGTACGGACCTCTTTACTCCACTTTTCTCTAATGTCGACTGCTTCAGACTCGTCTCGTTGTGGCTGCATGGACTGAGCTCCAACGACTATCCTCGTATCTAGAGTCTCCCAAGAATGCATCTCACCACCTAGCATCCGAATGAAGTCGAACCATTCGATCGATTCGTCAAAACCTCATAATCCCCCAAGAGCTCAACATCTTGGGCACAGTTTAATAGTATCGAACACATACCACAGCATCGGTGGTCCAGCCGTAGAAGGGCAAACCCAAGCCTCACTAATGGCGCCGCGGAACTGCCGCAAACCCTAAGGTTCAAAGGCTTTCACACGGTCATTATGTCGAGTTAGGGTTTCATTCTTCTAGAGGGACCATAGAATTGCCTGCATGTCTTTCCGAATACTTTAAACTTAGAATAATAGGTTTCTGACACTCTATCGTCTCTGTCGACTCTCAACGTCTCCGCGTGAAGTCGTCTCTAGCTGGAATCAATCTATTTGATGACCTCGCATCGGGGTAGTGAACGAACCACATGCCCTAGTCATTCATCCTCGATGACTAGCGACCTTCTATCATCTCTTAGTACAACTCGTACTGCAAAAGCTCCAACATCTGGGGCGATATCTAGTCGTTCGCAGCAATAACTGGCTCACTCGTCTGCACGCTGAACAGTGCCTCAATCATCATGAATAAGCAATACGCCAACGGTCATCAAAATCTGGCTGGCCTCTATCATTGGCTCAATCCTCTGGTGCTGATCTGCACATCCGAGTAATCTCATAAAGCGATCCATCAAACGCTCGTGGCGCGAAAACACAATGAAAAGACACATCTCTGCAATCGTGTGTCGCCGGAATCATGCCCTGGTTAGCCCTCATTCTTGACAAGCTCATGCTGACCGCAACTCTAGCCGTAGCTCTCCCTGCCCGTAATCGTGGCAGCAAAACCATAACTGGTACCGATAAGGCTAGATCAGGAATGAATATGATACTGAGTAAAGAAATGTATATCCTAAGGCTCCTTAAGTGGAGTAGCGTATCGTAAATATGCCGCGGAACATACCCACGGTACGTCACTCTACTTTAGTCACCTATTCCATCAACCAAGGGTCATCCTACACTCCGAAGGAAAAACCTAACGCTCTGATACCAACTTTGTCACGTCCCGAAAGTACGGAACATGACCGGCACTTAAACTACGAAACGTCTCGAGGCGTACGTAATCCAAGTAAGCCGAAAACCCAGAAATGCAAACCAAGAAAAGTAGTAGAGTGAAGGAAAACCAATTTAAACAAGTAGTTTTAATAGCATAAGCCGAATTATGCGGTTTAAAAAAAAATATCAATATTTCCCGAAAATTTCGGCAGAGTCTCCTTTGTAAATACTGGCTCCCAAATTGGATACAACATGAATAGTATACGAAATTAATAAAAGGCATCCCCAAGCGAGAGCTAGCTCTTCGTCAATCGACGGTCACAACCATACAAGCAATATAATATACAACGCCAACGGCGAGGATCAAAAACTCAAAACCACAAGAAAACCACAGAAATAAAACGCGCGACTCTAAGGTCGAAAGAATAACATCACTGGTCTCTATCTCTGAAATAAATACATATTTGGTTGATGGAACTTCTAGATACAATAGAATAATGATATACAAGATATAATGATGGGTGCGATACAAGTAAACCCACCTACTAGCAAGTCACCCGGAAATGGAAATAGTGCCAGCAAGCCGTAATGAAACCTGTACGGCGAAACCTGCAAGAACTGTGGCACAACGGGGGTGAGTTGCCAACTCGTGAGTAGAAAAACATCTACGCACAGAAATCGAATAAATAACGCAACCTAGGTCAATGATCATAATATATCCTCAAATATATGAATAACATGCAGCCTATAACAATGGCTAGGGTAATATCTAACCCGAGTGTGATCTCATGTGCCCGTGTCAGTGCCTCAGGTAGCAATATATCATATGAATGAGGTATGAATGCATGAAAACAGAATACATGTAAATGAAGAAACTATTTTCATAAATTAGTGAGATTTCCTTTGTATTTTTAAAATGAGGTATCATAAATGAAATCAGTATCAACGGTGTCTAGCATCGACACAAAACATAAATCTCAATGTCTCAAAACCTCAGGCTCCGGCTATCCGGACTGGCCTGTATCATCAAATCTCAGTACCTCAATATCTCGAAATCTCAATGTCTCAATCTCAATATCTAGGGCGCCGTCAGTCCAGACCGGCCCCTACCATCCATCTCAAGACCACGACGCTATCCTCCGGATATCTGACGCGTCGGGTAAAATCACCGGTAGGTAGTCTCCCCTTGCCAGGCTCATCGTCATCACCACGAGCTTCTTGCCCCGGGGTACCTTACCGGGTCCACCATGTACCCGAAACGGTTCATCCAACTCCTCGAATCGGGTCTCGAAATCCATCAGCAAACTCATGGTGGACGACTCATACATCATGGGAAAAACCGCGCTTTTCATTTAAAAAGAGAAAGAAGACGTTTGTATATGTTTTGCGGTTTTCCCCAAATCCAGAAAATCTCATGGAAATCCGAATCCAAAACCTCAATAGCACGTAAAAAGTGAATATATGCATGAGAATCCATGAATGTGGCATCACAATGAATAACAGTATGCATGAAGTAGCAGGTAATAACTACAATGCCTAAACTAACATATAAGGCAAGTACACTAATAACATGTCTAAACTATTAGCTAACAGGCTATGTCAAGCAATAATATTTTCTAAGGTGTACGTGACATGGCAATTACCGATGAAGATGTGTGTGAGCCGGCAAGTAAGTGTACGTGGTACATACGCATCATCGGTAATGGTGCTGGTGTCCTAACCACAAGATATCAACAGTAGAATATGAAGCATAATATAAGCATGTGATGCGGAGCGAACAACAATAATGAGCGGGAGCTGAATACTAGACGCAACGATAACTAATCTGTATTAACCTAATATAAGTCCTACAATGGTGCCTTTTGAAATAACACGAATCGTGGGGTTTTGAAAATAGGGGCTACGGTGTTTTTAAGAAAAGATACGGTTTTTTTTGAAATATCCGTAGAATCCCTTGACTTGTCTTTTAAAATACGCACGATTCGTAAGCTTTGAAATAGGTAGGAACCGAATCTAATCTAACAACTAACTAAACTAAAGGGCTAAGCTACAAGCTAGACTACAGGTAAGAAAACCGCTTAACATTTGAGTCGATACATATACATACCTGTATATATATTAGTCGGTGATCCCGCCTCAATAATATCATATCCGATACCATATCTATAATCAGACATCCCAAGTCAAGAGTGCGGATCAATCATCAAGATATAGCTCGCACGTAAATCCGTCGTACGGCATCCCCAAATCTGGGTACGGGTCAATATCATATTCCTCACACTATTCCTCTGGTATCCTCTTTATCCAAGATCATAGTCTAGGGTACTGACCTATGTCTTGTACAATACTAATATCCTCAATATACTCATGATCTGACTACTGATCGACAATCTCGTACAAACCGATATCGTCAGCACATATCATCATCAAGGGGTATACATCGCCCGATACGGCCTAATATCAATATCCTAGCATATCATGCCTCATATCACGATCACATGTCGACCATTTTCTTTATAACACTATTCACCCGTATCGCCGTCCCAAGATCCGCTATAATACCAGGACGTACCTCAAGTACGAATCCTGCCATATCACCGATATCACAACCACAAAACAAATCTCATCGACTCAGCTCAATCCCAAGTATCATCCTCAAATCCGTATGTGAACACATAGTCCCATACCCATGTGAACACATAAGTATAAAGAATCCCATGAGCACAAATAAATAGGAATGTATGCAAGTATGTATGTGTGTATGTGTAGTGCCACACTACCCTAGGGTTCGCAACACTAAAATAGTCCAACACACCAATATCCATCCTAAACATCGTTATTAATCCCAAATAACATATAATAATTGTTGGTGTGTATACGCATCCGTATACACCACCACGGACTGCGGGGGTGCTATACGCCATCCACCCGACTTCTCCCCGTAGATATAAATCTACTCACCTGGTCCTCGCTCGCCGGTGCCGACATCGCCACGCGCTTGCTTGTCTTCTCGAAGTCCACATGGGGTACCTACATATCATAACGCACCGTATCGCATTAAAATCCGACTCATGACCAAAACGACTCACGAATCCCACATAGGTCAAAACCTATGGTTGCTTTCACAAATCGACCCAAAAACCCTCGACGTCGGCGTACAAACGCCAAACCATCGAGAAAACTCCCAACACACTCATTTGTACAGTTACAAGCACTAATTATAATATAAAATAGCTTAAAATTCACAAAAACCCCAATTTCACTTAAAAAGTCATTTTTCCGAAAATCTAGCAAGCACAAATCACCGTTTTAGTACAAAACTCGATGTATAAACGAATCTAGCGGCCACAATATTCACTAAATATCTTAAATAAGTCATAAAAACAATTCCCATAATTTAATCTCATTAGGTGTTAATCCTTCCACGAAATAGATGCTTGATAACTGTTACTTTATTGGAGTCTTATCTTGAAAAGTATATAATGATTTTATATTCCAAAAACCCTAAAATTCTAGTGTACAAAATACTTAAATTTTAACAATTTTATAGCAAAATGCACAAACAACAATTTAGGTTGGATTTGCAAGATCTAAGTTGCTAAACAACAAATTAAGATGTTAATAATGTGATAAAAACCCTAACCATAATTTAATCTCACCTATATATGCATTTCATAAAAACCTAGTTTGCATAAAAGCTTATTTATTGCAAACTTTAAATTAACAAATTGCAGCTAGCAAGTAGATTAATTTTAGCACTTAGGTTACACTTTGCATGACTTAGCATGTTAATTACCCTATGCAAACATAAACATTTTAATAAAACCCAATTCTAGAATTTCCAAACCCTAACTTGAAAATTCATAACTAGCAATTCAACCACTTAACACTTGAATACAATAGCTTTAAGAAATTAACTAACAATTTAAGCAAAAAGGGTTAGAATTTATACCCAAGAGATTTGAAGATCCACAAGCACACATAGCCTCCCAAATTGAAATCTTATTCCCTAGATCCATGCAATTTTGGCTAATGAGGAATGGGTAGGAATTAGATTTTGATTTTGTGGGATATTTTTGAAGCATTTTGGATGATTTTGGAGATGAAATGAAGTGGAAACTTGGTAGGGAAAATGAGGGGGGCTGCTGATCATTTCAGCCAGAGGATGGGGGTGGGGAGAGGTGAGAGATTTGGGTAGAAATTCCATGGTCAAAGCCCCTCCCAATTACCATAATACCCCCACCTACATAAATATATCATAAAACCTTGATTTTAACCATTCTTTTCACATGAAAGATGACAAAAAGGAGGGGGGGAGTGGGCTGCTGTCATGTGGTGGTGGGGCCGACCATGTGAGTGGGTGAGGATGTGTGTGAGGTTGCAAAGAAAATTCAATGCAAAAAGAACCCCTCAAGTTACCAAATTGCAAGTTTTCGCTAATTTCACCAAAAAAAAGTCTTTTTCTTCGATATTTTCTAAACCGTTTTGGCAAACCATTTCATTTCAAAAACCACATGATAAAATTTTGTTTAATGTGTTATGATAAACAAAATTTTTTTTAACCCATTCCAGTTTGTAATTTTTCCTAATTAAATCTATTAGTGACGGCTTAAAATAATAATAAAATAATTTTTTTCAGGAAATTTGAAATTTCACCAGTGGCTCAATAAACACCAAATACTAGCAATTACATAGCTAGAATATGTATATTTAATTTTTATAATAAGATATTTGGATTTTGACTTTTTACAGAAAACCCCCTTATTTTACCGATTTTCCGAAATATCACCGAAACGATTTTCAAAACGCTACAGTAGTGACATGGCAATTATCGATGATGAAGTGTGTGAGCCTACAATCAGTGTACGTGTAACATACGCATCATCGATAATGGTGCAGGTGTACTATCACAGGTATAACTAATGCAATGCGAATATCATGAAGGCAGCATATGGTAAATCATATGCAAATGCTGACGGGTATACGTATCTAAGATGACCGAGTCGGTAAACCTAAAAATCGGCATCTAGCCACACAACATTGCGTACTGTATAATCCGTTGTACGGCATCCTCTAGTCAAGAGTATGGATCAATCATCAAGTCAAACTCATCACGTACGGAAAATTATCGTACGGCGGCATTAAACCAATAGGGATCCTATCATCCTAAAAGACAATGAGGGTACGGCCTAATATCACGTACGACGTATCATTCATGATTCACAACATTCTATATATATCTTTATACCTATGTCTTAAGTCACATCCATAACGATCTCGTATCAGGGTACCGGCAAGGTATCAATCATCTCAATCGACTCTCATCCGTATACCAACATATCATCATATCACATGTCAAATCGTATTCTCTTTTCATCGCATCTATCTCTCACACAATGCCAACATAATAAATACATTCTACCTTTACTATAGGCATAAGTATCTAATCTAACATACACACCCTAACCATACAATCAGTTTTTAAAAGAAGCGAATCATAGTTTTGAAAGTAGGGGCTACGGTGTTTTAAAGGAAAAGATATCATTTAAAAATTCATAACGTCCCTCAAGGTATCTGTTTAAAAGATGCATACGATTCTTCAGTTTGGAAATAGGTATGGTTTGGATGACACACCTACGTCGACTGTCTAGTCCTATAGTACCCTAAACGGTAATATCATCAAATATCATCCTCAAGTTCCGTCATCACATACTAGTCGTATCATATCACTTCTAACTATCCTTTAGTTTCTAATATAGATTCACTAACGATCTTTTAATTCTAATCCTAGTTTCCTAATCTAGGTTTTCTTAACCATATTCTACAAATCGGTTTCCACCAAAACATTGCGGGAGGGGGGGGGCTATACGCCATCCACCCGACTTCCCCCGTAGATGTAAATCTACTCACCTTGGTCTTTGCTTGCCGAAGTCGATGACGCCATGCTCCGCCGTCTCGGAATCCATGCGAAGGTACCTACAATAACAACACATATCGCAATGCTATAAAAATCAAGTTCTGAAATCCAAAACGGCACACGGATCGCCTATAGGTTAGAACCTATAGCCCACGTATGCAAAACCAACAAATTACCCTTAGTCGTTGATGTACAAATATCCAACCAACAAATACAAACCCAAATATCAAAACTTAGCATTTCAAAATATGGAAAACATAGCCAAAATCACACTAAAATGCTCCCAGACTTTGACTCAGTCAAAACAAGGTGCACAAACAAGACTAGGGTGTAGTACAAGATATATATGACCTACTGAACCAACCTAGACCCCTACCCTCACCAAGTGGCCGACCCCCATGCCCTAAAATCCGGTGAGCTCGGCCCCTAGGGCTCCATTGGGGTTTGTCTGGCTAGGGTGGTCTCCTATGGTCTAAAATGGGTCTCTGGTATTGTTTGCTAAACTCAGAAAGTCCCCGGGTTGCTCCAGATTTCCCTGCACACCCTATATACTCACAAAACCGACATGGATCAATTCCTAGATCCATATTTTAGGGTTCTAAGCTATGGTCCAGGTCAAGAATCACCTCAAAAGTCTTATTGACAGCCACCAAACATCATCAATTTCCCAAACCCTTCTCTAGAATTTCAAAGTTCACAAATCCATTACTAAACGACTTCTAAACTTAAACAAAAAGCTATGAAAACTTGAAACTAAACTAATGGAAGAAATTATACCTCATAGATGTCACTTAAGCAAACCCTAGAAGTCCCAAGTCATCAAGATCCAACTTTTCTTGGTCTAATGTGTAGAGGGAGAGATGGGGATTAATTTTTGTGAAGGGAGTATAAGATTTTGGGGATTATTTGGAGATGGATCTAGGGTTAGAAGTGGAGGGTAGTGATCTTGAGGAAGATGAAGAAGGAGAAGAAAATGATGGGGAAAGAAAAGATGGCAGCAGCCCCCCTCTCTCTCACTTATTCTCACACACACACTCTCTCTCCAATCATTCACCTTTTTAACCCCTTTTCATTTCTTTTTCTTTTCGCTTTCAAATTTCAAAATCAAATCATATAATACCCATAAAATAACACAAATGCAATAACATATAACCAAATGTAACATGACATGGTGCACTAGCCATGGAAAACTGTAAAAACACGGATTTGGCCGAATCGCGATTAGTAGTGCACTAATCGGGTTTTTATCGAAACTGCATATAATAAATTTTAAAAATGCCAAATCCTTTAAATATATTTTTAAATGATTAAATCATTTTAACTTCCATTTATTTCACAATTATCGGTATATATTTATACCCTTTTTCAAAAACCCCAATTTCGCAAATCGGGCAGTTTTCGGGAAATATATTATTTTAATATTAAATTACAAATATAATATTTTATATTTTCAGAAATGTTACAATATCCTATGAGCTTTACCAACATGTATTCGAGATACATACTATGAATAGAACATATTCACATGTTGATGTAAAGATAAATCAGATAGCATACTATCATATCGAGCAAGACTATCATATACATATATATTCCAAGCATCCATATATAATATACAATCATGTACTATACAATAATGGCCTCTAGAACATAAATATCCAACAATCTCTCACTTTCACTAAGGCCATGTATTGGCGTATCGAAGACCAATCATCTCTAATAGCCGCTCAAGCTAAGTCTGAGAAAGTGCCTTCATGAGTGGGTCCGCCATGTTGTCTTTTGTATCCACTCTCCTGATCTCGATCTTTCGACGATCAGTGATCTCTCTGATAAGGTGATACCGCCTCAAGATGTGTCTGGATTTCTGATGAACTGAGCTTTCTTCGCTAATGCTATATCCTCATTGTTGTCATAATACAAAGGTATTGGATCAACAATAGACGGAAAAACTTCAAGTTCATAAATGAACTTCCTCATCCAAACAGGCTCTTTTGTGGCATCGCTGGCAGCAATGTATTCAGCCTCTATCGTCGAGTTTACTACGGTGTCCTGTTTGGAACCCTTTCAACAGACTACTCCTCCATTGAAGGTAAACACATAACCCGAGACAGATTTACTATCATTCTTGTCACTTTCAAAACCTGAATTGATAGAAGACTCCATCTGGAGGTCTTCATTACCATACACTAAGAACATATTCTTAGTCCTTCTCAGCTAATTCAGAATGTTCTTCACAGCTGTCCAATGTTTCTCCCCTAGGTTTGAATGATACCTGCTTACCATGCTAAGTGCGTAAGCTATATCTAGTCTGGTACATAAATCACATACATTATAGATCCTACCGCCGAAGCATAGGGTATAATTCTCATGCAAGCCCTCTCTTTATCATTCTTGGGAGAAATCACTTTGGAGAGGGTGATTCTATGACAAGCCGGTAAAGTGCACCGCTTGGATTCTTCCATACTATATCTCTTTAGTATGGTGTCAATGTATATGGACCGTGAAGATCCCAACATCCTCTTAGATCTTGATCCCTAGAATGTAGGAGGTATTATCCAGGTCCTTCATGGAGAACTTCCGAGGCAAGAACAGCTTGACCGACTGCAGCACAGGAATATCATTTCTTATTAGGAGAATGTTATCTACGTACAATACGAGAAATACTACAGTTCTCCCTAAAATCTTCTTATAAATACAAGGCCTATCTATGTTTTTAATGAAGTCAAATTCCTTGACCGTCTCAACAAAACAGATGTTCCAGCTCCGCGATGCCTGCTGTAATCTATAAATGGATTTAAACAAGTTGCACACCTTCTCGCTGCTCCCACTATCTATGAAGCTATCTGGCTGACCCATATAGACACACTCTTCTAAAGTGCCGTTTAAAAAAGCAGTCTTTACGTCCATCTGCCAGATCTCATAGTCATGGAAGGAAGCAATGGCAAGTAGGATTCGAATGGATTTGAGTATAGCCACTGGAGAAAATGTTTCATCATAGTCCACACCTGGTCTTTGACGAAAACCTTTTGGAACAAGTCTATCTTTATAGGTTTCAACTTGTCCATCTGCACTAATCTTCTTCTTGAAGATCCATTTGCAGCCGACAGGTTTTACCCTTGGCGGTGCAATATCCAAAGTCCAAACTTTTTTGGTGTACATAGACTCCATTTCCGACCGAATAGCATCTAGCCATTTCACAGTGTCTCTGCTGGTAATGGCTTGCTCGAAACTAGTAAGATTGTCTTCTTCAAGGATGAAATCCTCACAATCCCCTTCTAGGAGAAAACCGTAGTATCTCTCGAGCGGATGAGAATTCCTACTGGATTTGTGGAGTGGTTGAGATTCGTCAGGGGAAATTGAATCCCGCGGTTCTACTAAATCCGCAGTTATAATTTGTGGTTCATGAATTTCTTCTAGCTCTACCGTGCTCCCACTAATTTCTTTTGGAAGAAATTCCCTTTCCAAAAATGTAGCATGACGAGCAACAAACACCTTCTGATCCTCAGTGTGGTAGAACAAATATCCTATTGAATTTTTAGGATATCAGATAAACTTACACAATACAGATTGTGCCTTGAGTTTGTCCGGATTATGTACTTTAACATAGACTGGATAACCCCATATCTTAATAAAATTAAGATATGGTCTCTTCCCCTCCCATATTTCAAATAGAGCGGTAGGCACGGATTTGTTCGGAACTCTATTCAATAAATACGCTGCTGACTCTAGCGCCTATCCCCAGAACGAAAGAGGCAGATCAACATTACTCATCATGGAGAGAACCATATCTAAAAGGGTGTGATTCCTCCGCTGTTATACACCATTGTGTTATGGTGTATACGGAGGAGTAAACTGAGAGAGAATACCATTCTCTTTTAGGTAGTCAAGGAATTCTATGTTTAAGTACTCCCCTCCTCTATCAGATCGGAGGATCTTGATACTTTTGCCTATATGGTTCTTTATTTCGTTTCGGTATTCTTTGAATTTCTCAAAACCTCCAGATTTGTGTTTCAAAAGATATACATATCCGAACCTAAAGAGATCGTCAGTGAATGTGATAAACTATGAGAACCTATCTCTTGCATGTATAGACATTGGACTATGCAAATCATTGTATATAAGTCCTAAGAGTTCTATGGCTCTTTCTCCGTGTCCTATGAATGGAGATTTAGCCATCTTCCCTTTGAGACAAGATTAACAAGTTTCATAAGATGTAAATTCGAACGGATCTAAATATTCATTCTTATGCAACTTAGCTAATCTTTTCTTGTTGATATGACCAAGTCTACAATGCCACTGTTTATCGCCGAAAACAGAGACGAACTGGGATAGGACGTCTTGCCTGAATTTGGAGGCAGATGCTATTTGAGACATATCTTTCCACCTCTCCGAAGATGCTAAATTGATTTATGGAACTGTATATCGGAGGTTTGGAGAGATGCGACCGATATAGCGTTTAAAAAATTCCCCTTCTTTTAGGGGTTTTTGATCGTGGGGACACTCTTCCCTGCAGGCGCATGCTTCTGCCGTTAATTATGTTATCGTGTTGCGATAACAACTTTCATCTGCTCAAGTAGGTCACTTCGTGTCGTATTAAATATATTGTTTATTATGGTTGCCTGTGAATTGTATACGGAGTCTAGTTTATGTCTTCGCCCGTAGAGCACAGATTAGTCCAAATCCATAAATATTAGATTTGGGTTTGAACCTAGGTGATATATTCCATTAGTTCAGGAGTTTAAGGACCGTTAATCATGTTTTAGATAGAGATCGACTTAGCCAATATATGAGCATATTGGCTAAGGATACGTTAGTTTAATATAAGACTAAGATCAACTTAGACGTACAGTTATGGATTGTTAATCTTATTAAGATCCATTTAAGGAGCATATAGGCTCGGTTACAATGAGCAATATGGGCTCAAGGAGTTTAAAACTTTAGAGACATAGCCAACTCTGAGGCTCAGTCTTGGGCTTTTATATTACCCAGCAGTGCTAAACACTTAGTCATTTAGAATATAGATATAATATCCAGACCAGCTCTGGCGCTCACGTAAATATCATGTGGGGCGCTCAGGATTTAGCGCTCATGTGGATATTACATGAGACGCTCAGGTTTAGGTGTTGCCCTATAAGTGCTAAGCACTTTTATACAGCGATCACATGAGTATCACATGAGATGCTCAGACTCTGGCATTTTTCAAGCACTCACGTACATGGCACGTGGGGCGCTGAGTGCTTGCTTATGAGCACTTATGGGTATAGCATGTGAGGCACTGTCTTCATGGGCCTTCTGTGCGCTCACGTGGATATCATGTGAGGCATTGTTTTCATGGGTTTTTTTAGCGCTCACGTGGATATCACGTGAGTCTTTCTTTTATGGATTTTCACATGCCTTTCATATGATCCTCTACCATACTCATGCAGAGATCAACCGCAAGAATGAAGTTCTTCTTTTCTTCTTTTTTTTTTTTTGTGAGAACTAATTTCTTTGAAGGGTTAACCCTATTTTTAGATAAAATATATCTTCAAAGGAATTAAATTTCTGAAATGTAAATTCCATCTTTTCCTTCCATGTTCTTTTCTTGTACTTATTTGGGAGTGATAAAACAACATAGTTTTCCCCTAGATCTTGAGACTGAAGAGTAAGATCTTCACGATGAGAATTAAATTCTCAAATTATTGGAGATTTGTCTTGCGGATTTCAGATCCAAAGAAAGAACTAAGTTCTTTTTAGAGGGTTAAACCATTGTATGTGTGTGTGTGATAGGTAAAGGAGTTTCTTTGATCTCTCTATTTTCTCTACTTAGAGTTTTCGAAGGAGGAAGATGATCTTTCTTCAGAAAGACAACTAAATTTTCCGTTGTTTTTAAAGTGGGTTTCTCTCTCGTGGAAGCTTGTAGAGGGTTTTTTTCTTGTATAGAAAGCTGGGGGGTCTGTTGTGACTTGAAATCTCGGGTCTTTTATATAGGAGAGAAAAAGCTATCAATTAGTTTGAGAAATATCTCATTGAGAGATATTAATTGATTTAATTGATCTCAAAAATTACTCAGGGAATTTTATCCACCGTTGTATCTAAGATCCGGGGAATTTTGTTTAACAGAAAATACATTCTGTTTGTTTTAGCAAAGTTAGGAAAATATTTTCCTAGCAAAGAATTCAATTTTATCTTCTGATTTTGTCAGTGATATTATAACCACCGTTGGATTTTGAATCTAGAGGCTCTCTTTTTAACAAAGAAAATCTTTCTAGTATTAGAAAGTTCAGGGGGAAATATTTTCCCAAATAGAATTTAATTCTATCTGAAGTCGGTTCTTCAAACTGATGCGCTCACGTGTTTTTCTCGTGAGCGCTCACATGTTTAACACTTGAGCCCGGTATGGGTTTTAGTTTATATGTATTCAGCACTCAAGTGTTTTGCATGTGATCACTCACGTGTTTAAAACGTGAGGCTTATATCCCAGGATTTAATCCTTACTGAAGATGGAGGTCATACGCTTTGCATGTGAGCGCTCACGTGTTCAACACGTGGAAGCCATTTCATAGGGTTTAATCCTCCTTAAAGCCAGAGGTCACATGCTTTGCATGTGAGCGCTCATGTGTTCAACACGTGGAAGGGTTTTGTTTCTTTTCCCCTCTTTCTCTTTTCTTTTAAGGGAACAAATGCTCCCAACATTGCTCTCACGTGTCTTGCACGTGAGTGCAACGGTGTCAGCCTTACAGCCATTGGATCACATAGCGAAGTGGGGAGTTAAATCAATCCCATCATGCCTTATAAATGGAGCCTTTGGCTCTGAAGTGACTACTGTTTCTTCATCTTCCTCATTGAGTTTTCTTTTTCTTGAGAATTTAATTTTCGCTCAGAGTTTAGTTCTCTGCCCTAGAAAAACTTTTGAACCAAGTCGACTCTGCCAAAATTTTTGGTAAGGACCATGAACAGAGCTCAGCTTTAAACATATTTTGGGCATTATCGGATTTTAAATCCATTAATATATTTGACAGAGCTTAGCTCTTGTTCTTGAGCCGATCTTTTGGAGATCTTTAAAAAACTTTTTTTTATATAGACATAGATCTTGATGTCCAGATCCAGGGGTTCGAATCGATGGACATTCTTGAGTTTATCATTGATTTTCTTCTTTGGGATTTACCCTGCTGTCAATCTTGACATTTTGGGGATTTCTGGAATTTAATTCCATTGTTCAACCCATGAGCTTCCCAATGTGAGAACTCTGGAATTTAATCCCATGATTATCTTCTCGTTTGCAAAGATTAGCTCTGATTCGACGTTTTGAAAGTTTTCCTTATTAGGAATTTTGGGAATTTTATTCCATTTTATTTCTTTTTTCTATTCTTAGATATATATGTATGTATTTCTTTCTTTTTAGGGTTTTAATCCCTATCTTTGGTTTGAATTTTTTTGCTATTAAAAGGGCCCACTTTTTGGGATATTAGAAGTTTAACTCCATCTGCTTATTTAATGAGAATTCTTTTTGATTTCCAAAATAGGCACATGATCCTTCTTTAGTGAGTCACCACTTTGATTTTGTGGGTTCCACTAGTTTTGGAGCTAATAGTTCCACAAAATTAACTCATGTCCTTTTGTTGATGATTCTTTTGTCCTTTTTCAGGTACAATGGCTTCAATTCCTTTCTTCCCCTACACCCGTTCAGAAGTTGCTTTCCCATAGTCAGCTTCAAATGAGGAAGTGATGGTTATAATCAAGAGACATGATAAGAATGAAGAGAGTCTTCACTTATGGGGGGCCTGGTACAGTTGCATCATAAGGGGTCACTGTAGCTTCACTTGTGGGGAACTAATAGAGCCTATCCACTCAATTCGGCATATGGAGCGTTCGCGTACTGCTTACGCGATGGAAGCGGTTAACTGGACCCTTGAAGGCCGGCTTGAGCCATCGTCAGCGGGGATTCCCAATCAACCTCCAGTGGCTATTGACATTCTATGGCGTCGGATATATCAAGGCGAAGCTCGACCTTGGGGGTAGGTCTATAAGATAGGCATCACCCTACGACATCGAGTGGGCTACCTCCATTGGGCTTGCTACATTCTTTCTGCCCAACGATCGCGGTTACAGAAGGTTGGTCTGTACCAGAAAGTGTATGCTTCACTATTTTATTATCATGCTCCCAATGTCTGGTGGATTAAGGCATTTGTAAACCAATGGAATCTCCCCACCATACATTTCTATTAGGGGACCAGAAGGTTTCCATTTCACTGGAAGAATTCTGAGAAGTTTCCGGACTGCCGATCAAGGGAGAGCATTATGTGGAGATGCTGCCCCCGGATGAGTATGATTTTTCCACAGCGCCGGCTATGCGGGAAGACCTAACGACTGAGAATGCTGTTCGACACAAATATCCAGGCTTGATCAAGATATTGAATATCTATGATAGCTTATTTGTGGCGTCCGGAGGGCAAGGAGTTAGCTTCGGAGATTTCATCACTCGCTTCCTTCGTACTGATGTCCTATCTAAAAAGGCCCTTAAATCTTCAAGGATTGAATATCCCTTCGGGTTTGGCTTGGAGAAACTACTGGCCAAGGAGGAGGACTTACCGCAGTTCTATATTTTGAACACGTCAGCCATAGCTTTTAAGGAGATCGCTGCCCCTGGAATGGACGAGGAAACGTTTTTCATAGGTTTCATCAGTGTTTAGCTCAGTTGGTTCATAATACCTATGCGCCGATGCTTTATGAGGGAATTTGTATTCTACCCTACTCACCGCATAGTCGAGGGGCACGACTAGCTATTGGCGTTGTATGGTTATCTCATTTGTGTCATGTCTTGAGCACCGCTGCCAACACTTCGAGTCCCAGCATAGACCCCGTGAGCTTCTCTCTCTATTACTTCACGTATTGGATTGAGATAGACGTATTAGGTGCATTCGCTGTGCATAAGAGGCCTGCTTTTTACGAGGCCTATAATTTTCCGTGAGTTATAAAGCTAGTTGATGCTTCTGCTCCCGATCCGACGCAGTTGGGGGCTCTGCATATGCTGCTTTGCCCGTACTCGAATGAAGGCGGTATGGTTTTCACTGATCGAGTTCTTTCCATTCTGACAGAGGCCATTCAACAGCTGTTTGACATGCTGAAGAATGGAACGCTGGTTCTAAAACATAAGGAGATCATACATCTTTATTCGATCAGACTTGGCTATTTGGTATTTTGATTAGATGACGCCGCTCTATTCATGTGATACAACCCATATTGTTTCGCCCAACAGTTGGGTTATGATCAAAGCGTTCCCCTCGACGTATTTTTGGTTGAGCCAGCTGCCATGCTGTAGACTGCCCATGATGTCATTCATCAATTCATGCGTCTAAACACCGGTTTTCACTTTATGATTTCTAAGCCTGATTACATTCTAAGGCCTTTGGGTCCTTACAAGGGCTAGTATCGGCATAGGATAGGTCCAATCATTGCGGAGGAAAGACGTGTGCTTCTCGAGCATAGGGTCCCCGTGCCCACTGTTCAGTCGAAAATAGTGCACTTTTAACATGACAATTTCCTTACTTTTCTTAATCATCTAAAGGTGTTTGTTATAAATATAACATATATTAGAAGTTCATCTGCAAAATATCATTTACCATGTGTTTATATATTATAATCAATATTATGAAATAAATTGTATGTTTAATATTTTACTCATAATAATTTTGTATCTCAAATATAACTAACATTGTTCATTGAAGATATTCTGTACGATTAGCTCAGGTCAGATATCAGGAATCAAGAATCTGCCGATAAAGTAAAGAAAGTCAAAGAAATAAATACTGGCAGAAACTCAGAAGAGATAATATGGTTCCAGACATCAAAAAAATACCCAAATACCAACAGGAGAAGACTCCAGAAGTTCGAAGTCGTGATCTCACCAATACATTGCGGAACCGCGGCCAAGTCAGGCTGAGTCGCCGCAGATCTACAGCCGATTCAGGGAGTTAGGATACGAGAGTTTTCTGGAATCTTCTTCGTAACAAACTTAGTTTGTTGGGGCTTTCTGTTACTGGTTTTGGGGCTATAAAAAGGATCGAAGGCTACATCATTTGGGGATCCGATTTTTCGTCCAATTCAAAAGGCAAAAATATCAAGAACAACATCAAATCATCATCCTAAATCCAAGATCAAAAGGGGATCTAAGATCTAAGATTAAGAATCTTCGATCATGAGATCCTAGATCAAGAAATCATCGAGAAATTCATCAAGCGATCAATCAAGCAACTCTCCTTTACACGAAACCAGTCATCATCAACGAGCAAGCGATCCAAGACAGGTCCATGACTCGAGGTGATCAAGCGAAGTGAAGATCGACGGAACATTTGCTTCTTCGAGACAGAGATCGAGAGCAATTCTTCTTCCTCTTATAATCTAAACTTGAAGAAATGTATTGTGAAGTTAAATAATAAAGGTGATCATTAGTTTTATTTTCGCTTTCTTTTAATTTCCGCATTATGAATTCTTTCTCTATTTCTTCTTTTATTTTCATGATGTGCAAGTAATTCTCTGTTTGATAGGATTCATAGGATTAGGGTAGATTAATGGGTAAGAAAATTATATACTCCTTTTATGTCTTATGAAGTTTATAAACTTTAGTAAAAGAAACGTTAACATCCTTATCGGGCGTGACATCAATTTCTTGATAATCTCAACCACGATTTGAGATGAGATTGATGATCCTTTTGTTGAGGGCTAGACAAGAATGGAGATCAATGAAAGGACAAGGTCAATAGAGGAGAAACCCTAGTTTCTTCCAAATAACCCTAATTCTCATTCATCGCCATCAATCTAGTTTTAAATTTATAAATAGATAAGAGGAGTAATCTTTATTAGTCATTCATGGTTACTAAATCTTAAAGTATCCTACAAGCCTTCTTCATATAAAATTTTCTTGATAATTCAATTAGATCTTGAACCATTTTCTTGATTTTCTTGAAACTATTTTCTTGATTTTCTTGATTTTCTCTTTTCTATTTCTTTCAACCATCTAAAGTAAGAACTATAAAATTCCACGAATCCCAGAGGACGACCTGTATTCACCATAGCTAAGCTACACGTGACGCCGTGTTGATTGCGCTTACTACAACTTCTAAACAAATCTCCTTTTCTTTTCTTTTCTTTTCCTCAAAGAAATTGATTCAATCACCCACCTGTGCCGTCGACGTCCCACTACGACCACGATCGGCCGTCCGTCCACCTTTAAGGGAGAGTGGTGCGGTAGTTATTTCAAAGGCTCCTCCAGCGGTGCCAATCCTTCGTGTTGCAGGTTCGCCAATTCACACTGAACCTGATGTAGAGACTCCAACTACCGCAAAGGTTATGGCATTATCTGAGTCGAATCTTGAAGCTGAGATTGGGCAACGCCGTCCAAAGATGCTAAAGGGGAAGAAACGTTCCTTTGCGAGCATTAGCTCAGGCCCCAAAAAGAAAGAGAAATCTGCCGTGTGTCTGATTGATGCACTGATCGAGCCCGAGTTTAATGCTCCTGATAGCGACGGTATGCCTGAACATGAACCGGACGATGGCCTTATCTTCCCGGACACGTCCGTCTAGAAGGCTGCTCAGCTTGCTGAGGCCCTCAAAAGGTTGCAAGATGAGACCGAGGACATACGTCCTAAAAAGGCTTTTGTTGTTTTCCGAGATGTTGATCCACCCCCTGTCGCGCCACCGGCGGCCCCTTTAATGTTGGAAGAGGAAAGGGCTCTGAAATAACTGTTATCATCCGCTTCTGAAGATGAAGCTACTCAGAAAGCAGGTAAAGCTCTTTCTTCAATTGAAGCCCAGTAGGCGTGGTTAACAAGAAAAGAGCAACGACTTGAGGAAGCTATACTTTAGGCTCCTTGGCACATAGGTATATATCTTTTCATATTCTTTAGCAGATGGATTATATTGCTTTCGTCCTTACATTCACTTTTTCTTCTGTAGGGACTTCTGTGGCGGGCGCGGTTTCGAGCCCACAACGCGTCCTGGAAATTCCTGTAATGGCTCTGATTCCATCGGCTAAAGCTCATGCGCCATTGATAAGCTCCGTAGATATCATTGGTGGTGTGCCAGAAGATATAAATGATGATTTTGATACTACTGCCTCTTCGGCCCACAGTGGGAGGAGCATCAAAGGTAATCTTATATCTTAGTTTCTTTTATTTGACAATATTTCAGTATTCCTGACTCTCTCTCTCTCTCATAGTGTTTTCAGAGCTGCGGGAGATGGCGTCCTCCATTTTGGATCATTCTCCAGAAGAGACCTTCTCGCGTCTATTTGGTATGACGGCTTCACATGTGATACCCACCCAGCGTATCATCCTTTCTTCTAAACATGGTTGGTATCTTTTTATCTCTTTTATTATACTTTCTGGAGCGATACTGACGCGTTTGTTTAACTACGGTCTTGCAGGCCGACAACGAAATCGAGGTTTTGGACGAACCTGGGGATCTCCCAGTTTTACCCCCGTGACCGTGGGTGAGTGACACCTTGGTCCTTGTATTCTTTTGTTTATCTCCCATTTTGGAGATGCATCTAATTTTCATGTGTTTTTCTTATTTTGACACAGTTCTGCCAACCCCGACCCCGTTTGAGTCTCACGTTCATATGCCTGAAGACCCTTACACAAGACATATGTCTGAAAGGATGGCGAGGAACAGCCTGCACTCACTGGCCGCTCCTATTGAAGACCTTCGCACTGGTACTTCAGTCATCGTGGAGGAGTTTGCTGCCGAGGCTAACACTTCTTTATCTGTCCTTGCCATCTATCATGATGAAGTGCTGGTGTGTACTTAGGTTGAATACTGTCGGCGAGTGGAAGCCCTTCTTCATGAGCTTGAACACAAACGCCTTCCCTCGAACATCTCATCTGTGAAGGCTAGGTTGAATAAATAGACTGAGAGATATGGCGCCAACCTCCAGTCTTGTGAGAAGAGGCTGACCCGGAAATTTTCAGAAAGGGAGCTAGCTTCGAAGGCCTTAGAAGACCTCCAAGCTCAACTTGCGGCTAATGCTACCCAGGTTTATGAGATCTGGCGAGCTCTCCAATAAGTCATGGTGGAAGTGGTGGCTCTTGATAGAGCCATTAACTCCACAAAGGAAATGGTGGAAGGTCACAAAACTGCCGAGGAGGAGCTCGAGTGCCGATTCGCCTTGTATCAACAACAAGCAGGAGCTGAACTTGCTGCGTTGATAGAGCTCGAGATGGAGGTTCAACGGAAGAGCGATGATCTGGCTGGTCTGTTGAATAATCCACCGCCTTAGAATTTTTTCTTTGTTGTATTCACCTTCTTTTTTTAGATTGTATTTTTAACCATTTTGATTTATGTATAAAAGATACTTCTTTTCATATTTTCACCTCTCTATCCCTTGATTGTCCTAAGTAGGTGTGGATTAGTTTATTTACTCATTTCAGAGTGTTTAGTTTACCCTTCCCTTAGGCTTATAGGCAAACTCGCCCTAATGTTAAGTATGGATAACCCCCATTTTTCATGATATGAGTCCATTAGGTTTGTGGTACTAAGTTAAGTCCATCGTACTGTTGCGTTGGCTGATATATTCTCGATATGCAGTCCTTTAGGTTGCTGCTTTAGTAGCCCCGCATCTGTCGTGTCTTTGATCCAATCTAAGGCTGGACAAGATGACATCAAGTAGTCTTCTCGGGTTGGAATAATCACATCACCATCAGAAGATCCAGCGTTAGGTGTTGTCGTGGGGCTTTATTTGAGATTAGGCTTGATTTGGAGCCCTGATGAGTCATGACCGTGCCCTTCTAGGGTGGGATGACATCCAATGATCTTTAGGCTTGCCATCAGGACCTGAAGCTAGGCACATGCCGTCACTTCACTTTTGTTTTAGTGTCGTGTCGATTCTTTGTTGAAGTAGGGTAGACATGCGTATGACCTCTATACTGTACTCTATCGAGATCTGGAGCTAAGAATATGCCATTACTCGGATTTTATATGACCGTTATGCCCGTACCCTGTTAGAATGAGGAGGAACGTCGAAGTAGTTTCTAGGCTATAGATGTATCGTCAAGACTTAGTTCTTCTTTTAACAAAACATGGTGGGAAAATATGGTTCCCTTTCTTTCATTTGTGCCCATGGATTGTATACAAGAGTCAGTGTGGACCTACTTGCAGGGCAGAAAAATTTGTCTTATTTTATTTT
Organism: Agapanthus africanus; assembly: GCA_030015575.1. NCBI lineage: Eukaryota > Viridiplantae > Streptophyta > Magnoliopsida > Asparagales > Amaryllidaceae > Agapanthus > Agapanthus africanus. Next base: position 191,478,270 of record CM057348.1, read on the forward strand.
TTTTATTTTCTGCGATGCTCTATCATTTCAGCTTTTCATATTGTGAAAGTCACGATTGCCCAATCACTTCGGCTATTTATTCGTGGTGCCCAATAATTTTTGCCATTTCATTTTATTTTTACCCACTGCTTTTTATTGCGAGTTGCCCTATCATTTCGGTTTTTTTAATATATTTTTACTCACCGATTTTTTATTGCGAGTTGGGAACTTGGAGTTTGATACCAGATTTGGCATCAGTATCGCTATAACTGGAATATTTCCAGGAGCGACTCATCATATGCCTTTATTGATTTGAACAAAGATGGCTTAGAAGACAGGTTTAGGTCTCTGCCAACTAAGGCTTTCTAACTTTATGAGCCGTAAGGGTCTCATAAAAGTATTTCTCCCTATGAGTCATGAGGATCTTATAGGTGTATTTTCTCCTTAGGACTTGTTAGGGCTCCTAACTGTATCTTATCCTTGTAAGTCATAAGGATCTTACAGGAGTATTTTCTCCTTACCAGTCGAGGGGACTTGCAAGTATCGTTCACCTTGTCGAGCAATATTTCTTTTTTTATGGGACTTGGTTGGGAATATATTTATTTATGCCCATGAATTATATACAAGAGTCGACATTGGACAACTTGTAGGGCATAAATTTGTGGGGTTATGATGGCTTAAGAACATGTTTAGATCCCTGTAACTTAAAACTTTTGAATTCCATAAGCTGTGAGGGTTTTACAGATGGTATATTCTCCTTACGAGTCATGAGAATCTCGTAAGTGTATTTTCTCCTTAGGAATTGTATGGATTTTTAAGTGTGCTTCTCCTTTGTGGGTCGTGAGGCTCTCACGCAGGTATTTTCTCTTTAACAAAGTCGAGAGGATTTTGGAAGTGCATCTTCTCTTTCTTTTAACGAGTTCGCGCCCTCCTGAGTTTTCACAAGCTCACTGGTTGCCCTGTTGTTTTTATTCATGGCGCCCTTTCGGGTTTTCATCTGTGCCATTTTTGCTTATGGACGTACCGTTTTTTCATGGATGATCCTACATTGCTCGAGGAGATAGGCGCTCCGTAAGGTAACGCACTATCAGCCGTAGGTCATAACCTTTTTCGAAATATCGCATCATATAGGACCTGGAAGAGATATGAATTATTTATGCTTGTGGATTGTATACGGTGATCAATATGGAGACCCGCCATAGGGCAAAACATATTAGTTTATGGACATTACGGTCCAACATTCCCATGTTCAGGACGAAAGGATAGTTTAAGGACATTTTGGTCCGATACCTGTTTAAGGACATAGTGGTCCATCATTCCCATGTTCAGAACGAAATGATAGTTTAAGGATATTTCGGTCCAATACCAGTTTAAGGACATAGTGGTCCAATACTGCGTAATAGGGAACATAAGACTTTCAGAGTTTTGACTCAAGAAGATAGCGAGCGGACACAAGCGTTGTCATCTATTAATGGACTAAGTCGCGACTCTTCAAGCGTAGTATTTTTTGAGGAATCGGTCATTTATTGGTCGAAATGGCTTTTCGCCATGCATATCCATGAGCAGGTAAGCTCCACTTTGGTAGACCTTAACTATGATATACGGGCCTTCATAGTTTGGCTCGAACTTTCCCTGTTTTGCATGATTGGGAATCATCGGTCTTTTGACAACCAACATAAGTTCGCCTTGGCGAAATGTTCTTGGCCTGGTTAGCCTTTCATATGATCGCATCATCCTTGCCTTATACGCTTCCAGATTTTGTTGTGCTATAAGACGGGTTTCATCAAGAGTATCAAGTTTCTTGAGCCTAAGATGAGCATTTTCTTCATCCATTAGCTCGTATTGAACTTCTATTCGCAATGAAGGGAGTTCTATCTCCAATGGGAGTAATACTTCTGCGCCAAACACCAAAGCATATGGTGTTGTATTTGTGGCCGTCTTGAATGTTGTTCGGTACGCCCAAAGAGCTTCATGCAATGATTCGTGCCAGTCCTTCTTGTTCCTGGACACTGTTTTCTTTATAATCTTGATCAGGGTCTTGTTAAATGCTTCAGCTAGACCATTGGCCCGAGGATTATAGACCGAGGAGTTTCTCTAGTCTATCTTGTGTTGCTGTGAGAAGCGACTTATTTTGTGGCTTCTATAGGTTGGTCCATTATCCAAAATTATCCGTCTCGGTGATCCGACCCGGTAGATAACATGAGTTTTGAAGAAGTGGAGGATATTCTCCGTCTTCACCTCCCTAAGCGGTACTGCTTCTACCCACTTAGAGAAGTAGTCGATTGTTGCTCGTATAAACCGATGTCCTTGAATGGCTAACTAGCTACCGTCGGATGCAACAGGTTTGGATGTTTATACATGAAGTCCTCATGTATTTGGCACGAGTGATACTTTTTCGCATATTCGAGATAGTCCTGAATCATCACGGGCCAATAATAGCCCATCTTATTTATCTTCAACTTCATCTTTGGACCTACTTTATGGGAGCCGCAAAGTCCGTTGTGCACATCTTAGACGACTTTCTCAGCTTCTTTCGGCCGGAGGCATCTTAACCATAGGAAGTCGAATGATCTTTTGTATAGAGTATCATTGACGAAGGTGAATGACAGAGCTCGTTTCATGAGCTGATGTCTAGATGACGGATCTTCGGTTGTTCATTGGGCCTTAATGTAGCCTATAAAGGATTTTCTCCGGTCCTCGACCTCTTCTTCATTTTCTAGTTGGAGAACTTCTCGTTCAGTCGTTTCTTTTTCATCGGAAGGTTCTATTAGGGCTTCCGAATGTATATCTGCTGGCGCCAGGATCCTACATCTTTGAACAATGATCCTTACGTCATCGAGGTCTTTGTCGACCAATTCCTTAGCCAACTTGGCTAACACGTTCGTCTTATTATTTTCCGCTCGCGGTATGCTTTTTAGGGTATAAGAAGGGAATTGGTTCAGCAGCTGCTGTACCTTTTAACCATACCTTATTAGTTCTGGTTTGTAGGTCCAGTAGTCACTATTTACCTGACAGACGATCAGCTGAGAATCTCCATATATTAGGAGGTCTTTGATCCCCATATCAATAGCGATCTCAAGGCCGGCTATCAAAGTTTCGTATTCAGTTTCATTATTAGTCCTGGGCTCCGTCAAGGAGAGGGCGTAACGCAATATTCTTTCTTGCGGGGTTATGAATATAAGTTCCACCCCTGCTTTGATTATATGAGTGTTCTTTTTTCGCCGCTTCATGGAAGATGCTCCATCGAAGTAGAGATCCTATCAAGGCTCATTTTCTTCTTCCTCCTTTTTGACTGCGTCGAATGTGTATTCATTCGGCAACTTGCAATTTAGGGGAGAATCAGCTGGTATCGGATGTTCTGTAAGAAAGTCGGCGATGACTTGTCCTTTCACCGCTTTTAAGGTTCAATATGTTATCGAAAATTCCATCAGCACGAGGGCCCATTTGGCAAGCCTTCCCATTAGTATGGCTTTTGACATCAGATACTTAAGAGGATCCACCTATGATATGAGATGGACTTCATGTGCCAAGGAGTAGTGTCTGAGCTTTGTTATTGCAAAGATCGGCGCCAAGCAATGCTTTTCAATGGGGAGTAGTTTCTTTCTACCCCCAGGAGGACTTGACTTAGATAATAAAGAGCTTTCACGTTTCCTTGATCGTTCTCTTGTGCCCACACCGTGCCTAAAAAACCCTCAAGGGCTGTTGTATATAAGATAAGGGGCTTTCCCTTAACTTGGGCGGCCAATACCGGCGGATTTTGCAGGTAATGTTTAATTTCTTTTAATGCGTTTTGGCATTTCTGATCCCAGACAAATGGGGTCCCCTTCTTCATCAGATGGCTATAGGGACGACATTTTCCAGAGAGGTTGACTATGAACCTCCGGATATATGTGAGCTTTTCTTGGAGAGATCGTAGTTGTTTGAGGGTTTTTGGCGAGGGCATTTCCATAATCTCCTTGATCATTGAGGAATCAATTTTGATACCTCGGTGACAGATGATGAAGCCTAGGAATTTGCCTAAAGAGACTCCAAACATATACTTGAGAGGGTTTATCTTCAGATTATACTTTCGAAGATGCTCGAACACGATCTTTAGATGTTCCCAGTGCTCCTTATGAGATTTTCTCTTTGTTAGTTATATATGCCCTAGAAGCCATTATTGCATAGTACTGGATTGAATATTACATTTTGGAAGCTTGGGATATTCACAGATATAATAATAGTCTTGCTCAAAATGGTAGTATGCTGCTTAGTTTGATTCTACCTCAATATGTGCATATGTTTCTTTTAGTATATCGCTTATACATATTGGTAGAGCCCTTAAGATCTTTTGCTTGACTTCCAGCGTTGTGATGGCAGTCACACTAGGAGGGGCTGAGTAGTCTATAAGCATATCCTTATACAGGTCCCTAGTCATAGGATTATCGAGTCGGAGCATCGATACTCCGGAGTAGACTAGTGAATACGCTTCTCATCCCAGCATAGTAGATGGTCTGTCTCACAGCCATTGGTATGTCGTACCGGAGATAATATACAGGTGCTCATTAGGTTATGAGTTACTCTGGACGGACTCGTTGGGAACTGCTGGTTAGCATTATACCTATCATCAGGTAGCAGTTTCCGGGTGGCATGAGTACAGCTTAGTCCATTGACTTGATATCACTATTCGTCTTGAGTGTGTTCCCACTGTACTTAGATTACTACCTTACTACGGCTTAAAGGAGTCATGCAAACAGGTAGTAGTTGGGTGCAGTCCCAAAGCACTTGGAGGCAGTAGCGGTTAGATATGATCCGTTTCTCCCGGTATTGGGGGTTGATATCGCGCTGTGTTCGGAAGCCATTACACAAAGTCCCTGGCCAAGGCAAGCGAGATTTACTGGTAGGTACTCCAGTAGTTTCTCAGGGTGTATTGGGCTCTACTCCGGCACGAATTATTGCGCTATTAGGGGTCTGACGGTTATCATCTCCCTAGGCTCGATATGCGAGTATCTTAGACGAACAAAATGGAATGTATAGAGATTGTCATAGATAGGCTCACTAGGAGTTCGGATGAGTTTGCTTATCGTCCTTCTTATCGATAGATACCTGGGTAGCCATTACGTGCAGCTAGTACCGCTAACGGATTTGTGGTTAAACCCACTGCCAGTGTACTATCGAGTTTTTAGAGTCCCACACATAGGATTTTCCCGCTTTAGGCGAAATGATTTAGAGGACGTATGGTTTTACGGCAGGGTTCCAATCACATACGTGTACTCGCTACACGGATGTTGTTTGGACGGATAATACTGGTGGGCTTTGGTTTAAGCCGGATTCTAGTATCATATTATTGGATTATTATTATCTCATTGTATTCGTATTTTTCGGAATACGAATACGGGTATGTATATACGGTGAGGGCATTCTTGTAATTTCATAAGACATGCTTCTAGAAGGGGACACCTCATTATTTGGATTTATCTAGTTTTAGAAATAGATTAGCGAGGTAGGAAATGGAGATATTTGTGGTATGGTGAAGCATGGCTCATTTGATTTGTTTATTAGTTTGGACTCACTATTCAAGCATGGTTGATATTTTCAATTGGAAAATATTGCATGCTTGGTGTGAGAAGAGAGAGGAGCCATTCTTCACTTGCCTTACTCTAGTTCATTTGCTCATTTCCTTTCTTTCTCCATTTTCTCCTCCTTCTTCATCAAAAACCCTAACCTTCACATGTGTTGTGAGCCATAGGGTTCTATGAGATAAAAACACTCCATTAGACATACATCTTCTAAGCTATCTAGCTTAGCGAACTAAGTACCCTAGTTACCTCAGTTTAGAAGTTGGAGCTTGAGGTATAAACTCTCGGGTAGATCATCTTCGACACGTGGAGGCCAACGATCAAGCGTGATCCGGATCTTCGAGGAGCTCAGCAAGGAGAGGAGAAGAAGACCCGAAGGACTAGAATCAAGGAGGTATAACTCTTACATAGTAGTTAGAACCTCCTAGTAGCATAGCTAGTTAAGGTTTCCATTAAGATCCTGGAGTTTAGTCGGTGTTGTGAAGTAAGAAAAATCGTTTTTTGTAAATTCCGCCTCCCCCTTAACCCACGGGGTGCGTGACATTGACTTACAGCGGTATCAGAGCCTACTAAACCTTAATTATCTTATTAGCAAGTGATTAGAACTTCGATCAACGGAAAATTGCACGAAATCAAAATTTCAAACCATGCTTGCTGCCGATTTTCAAAATTGCTTGAAAAAACTTTTCAGTGACCTTAAAAATACGTGCAGGCATTTAGATGAACGGGGAAAAATTTTGGGATCTTAATCCCCCACTAGATCGCGGAACCGCGGCCAAACATGCCATTTGGCCGCAGTTCCGCCGCCGATTTGGGGCCGATTCACCCACAATTTTTTCTGGGGTTCAATTGTTTGGAGTTATGATTTTTGGCATATGTGGCTTCTACCCAGATTTGTTTGTGTACTGGTTTGTATATGGGGTAAACACGGATATGTATTATCGATCGAAATTCTATGTTCTTGGTTAATCGGTGTTTCTGTGATTATATATGTATTGCAAAACGTCTGTTAATCGCTATATGTCGATTAGTGGGGGTTGTACATATCTGTATTGTGATGGTTTGTGTATATAAAGTATTGGATCGTCGTGAATGAATAGCCGGGGGATGTGAGAAGAGTGTTTTCTTTTCTTTCATCCAAGTAAATTTGTAAATTGATGTAATATTATTTTTGCGGGGCACATCCAGGTTGAGGTTGTAGCCACCATTGTATTATTTCATTTACTTTTTCTTGTACCTAGGATAGACCCAAGGTATGGTGCACAAACTATGAGGTTCTTGAAGTGCCGAGTGGCCTACTCATTTTATCGAGTGAGGTTGCTTCACTTCGAGAATTTGACGGGTAGTTTGCCGCACCCGTAGGGGTTTAGGGTGGGGTTTGGCTATTCATCACGACCGTGGAATCCGTTTTTCGTTCTAGGCTGAAACGAAACACGGAATTCTTAGTATATCCAATATATTCATCTGTGATCTGGAATACCTATTATTGCGTGAGACGAATGGCTATATATATATTATATATAATAAACGTTGCTTATGTTTTTCACCCGCAGTAGTCCAGCCCCTGCTCTGCCGTTAGTTAAGTAACCTAACGGTGCATGATGGGGCCCCGTGGCGAATGCATATGGCATAAGCGTACATTCTATTTTCGTTTCTTTTCTACAATGATAGGGTTAAATGATTGGACCACATTAATATTGATTAATGCAAGGAAAACAAACCAAAGTTTAAATCGTTAGAACAATTTCAAAACCGCTCGATTTTCTTGAAAAACAACTTTTAAATGCGGAGCCTAAACCACTTTTTTTAAAAGCTATTCTGGTTCCTTCGACTATATCAAGTTCATTACATTCACGGTTTCGCCAAAACCATCCGTAGCCTTCCGTCATTTCAGATGGGTATTCAGTAGTATTCAAGCTATATATTTTGACCTTCGCCAAGGTATAGTGATTGGTAGCTGCTGGGTATTCATCTGTAGTATAGATAGATGCATTGATTTGGGACAGTCGTACATCTATTTTGGCCTTCGTCAAGGGTTTGTACGGATGGGTTCAAATTAACCTAGATAATGACGGGTAGAACTTGACTTGCGTCTTATAATATGTTGGTCTTTATCAAAGTCATAAGCGCCTGGGGCAAAAATCCACATCGGGAGTTTCAAAGGAAAATGAAACTTGCTAGTGTTGCATACCATTTGGAGTGTGATGATTTTGGTAGGATTCCTTCAAGGTTGTCACATGATGATATTTGGATCCCGATCCTACTGTAAGTATCCGCTACTCCTTGGGAGATTTTTCTCAATGCTATAAACTAAGTAGGTGTCTAGAGCAGTGTTAGCGGGGCTACGCCTCTAAGGAAAAGAGGTTATGTAATTAAGGAACTTTGCAAAAGCGTTGGAAAACCTCTCTCGAAGTACCGACACTAGGCTGGCCGAAAGGTTAAGCAAGAATTGTACGGTAAGATTAATCCTGACTAATTCTTCTTTTATGATTTGAAGGAGGATTCGAGAAACAGTGGGAGTCATCCTGTTTAGATAAACTAATATCCAATCTAAACATACAAGAGTATCATGCTGAGTGTTGCTTCTCTCTCTCCTAATTGCAGCGACCAAAATGACCGGGTTTAAGTTACTGCTAGATAATAATAAATTGACTGTGCCAAACTATAAAGATTGGCTAAGGAATGTCCAGATGGCCATTACCTATGACAAGATGGGCTACCTCCTTACTACCAAAGCCCATGCCGTTCCAGGTCCAGATTCCACCGTCACGGATGTTGAAATCCGTAAGACATGAAAAATAGACAGTGCGAGAGCTAAGTGCCTTGTGTTGACTTCAATGGATAATGAAAACCAGAGGCGGCATGAGAAGATGGTCTTACCTTTCATCTTCCTCCATACCAATGATTTATATGGATAGCAATCTCGTATCGCAAAATATAAGACCACGAAAAAATTGTTTCAGGCGGGGTTAGTTGTCGGGTCATCTGTAGGAGACCACTTCCTTAAGATGATTAGCTTTATTGAAGAGCCCGCGGACCTTGGTAACACGTTGGAGATTGAGTTATATACTGATTTGATTCTACAGTCCTTCCCTTTTACCTACGCCCAGTTTATCTTGAATTTCAACATTCAAGGGAAGGAAGTTTCACTTCCAGAACTCCTCAACATGTTGAGGAGCGCTGAGGGCACTCTGCAGAAATCCAGGGAGATACCTGCTCTATTTATTGGGGAATCTTTCTCTTCTAGATCCAAGGAGAAAGCCAAAGGGAAGAAGAAGAAGGCCTCCACCAAGCCGAAAGGCTGTTAGTTATGTATATGCCCTAGAGGCCATTGTTGTACATATGATGTATATTATAATAGATGCTTGGATATATATAGAGAGGACTTTCTTGCTCGTCATGATAGTATGCTATTTGGTTTCTCTTTATCTTAACATGTTGACTTATATTAGTTTACTGTTTTACTCTCACATGTTGAAAAAGCCCTTAGGATCTGTACTCGATTACTGGGACTATGATGAGATCATACTAGTGGGGCCACGGTAGTCGATGAGTACATCCTATAACTGTTCCTAGTCGAGGGTGTATCGAGACAGGGCATTGATACACCAGAGTAGACTAGCGTATACGCATCTTGACCCATATGATGGGTGATGGATGATCCCATATCCATCGGTGTTTGACATCAAGGATGGTGTACGGGTTCTCAGTGGAGACTGAGTACACTGGACGGACTCGCCGAGAACTCCCAGATGGTATTATACCTCACGTCAGATGGCAGTTCTCTGGTGACACTGGTATAGGTTAGTCTGTAGACCCGAGATCGTCATAGAGTCTTGTGTGATTCTCATTGTGCTTTGATTTCCACTTTACCACATCCAAGAGGGCATGCAAAATGGCGGCTTTTGGGTACAGTCCTGAATCACATGGAGGCAATGAGCGATAGGAGGGGATTCGTCTCTCCCGGTATAGGGAGTTGATGTTGTGCTGTGTTCGATTGGCTATAACTGGAAGTCCCTGGCCAGGGCGGATATTGAGTACTACTGGTAAGTGTTATCAGTAGGTTCTCGACCTGTTATGAGCCTCACATCGACACGACTTATCGGTTACTGGGGTCTGACGTATACCACCCCTAGACTAGATATGCAACATATCAGACGAAGAGACCGGACTGTACGGGAGTGTTACTGTTTGGATTCCCAGGAGAATGTACAGGCTTACTTGTTGATCTTCTGATCGCTCAATACCTGGGCGGCTGTTACGTTTAGCTGACAGCTTGCAGCTTGTGGGTGTTTGATATGATCATCACCTGCTACCGGCGTATTGACGATTCTTTAGAGTCCTATACAGAGGTTTCTTGACTCAGGCAAAACGGAGCAGGAGCACATATGTGATATGTACAGGACCGAGGATAATACGATATGAGATACCGTATTATATTCTCGCGATATTTGATATCAGTCGGGTCATCGGATCAAGTGTTGATTCGATGTATCGGTACATAAAATATTAGTCGGTTATATACGATATAGCCGGATTGTCGGATCAAGTGTTGATTCGATAATTTAATGTATAATTATATATGTGATATATTACATTATATTATCTAATATTGGCTCGCTTTATTAATTCATTTTCTCACCGGATAATACATTAATATATATGCGATATATGTTAATTGTATTATTTTCTTTTGTTACAAATATATATTATATATGTGATATATAATATTGTAACATGATATGATTACTAATGCAACATGTTTAGTGGAGATTAAATAAGGTTAGGGTTTGATTTGGGTTAGTTCTTTCTTGATGCTTCTAGAAGGTTTTAGTTTGTTTCTAGCAAAGATATTATACTAGATATTTTTGCTAGATATTTCTAACCCAACCCAAACCCTTCACCCTAGGTTAAGTCTCTACAATGGTTAGCCTCTTCATATTCAACCATGGTTGCATTATTAATCATTATGATATTTTTCATTATTCATCACAAAAGGATTCATTCTTCTTCTTCTTCCTTGAGCTTTGAAAAAGCTTTCTAGGTTTTCTTTATATGATGATTTAGTGTGAGAATTTGATAATAAAAGAGAGCATAAATCCTACTTAATCATCCTCATCTAATCTAGCCAATTAGATTATGGTGTTCACCTCATTAGTGAGAAAGAGCTTGAGTTAAAGGAACTTCGAGGTAGATCATCGGAGAAAAGGAAGACTACAAGCAAGCATGGATCGTTCGGGTTGTGGAGCCTCTCTTGAGTCTGGGAGATCGTAGATCGCGGCGAAGGGACTTCTACTCGGAGCTTATGAAGCGAAGGAGCGGACTACAAAGGTTGTAATCCCTTACTCTTAGTTGTAAAGATATTTACTTGCATGTTAAACCCTAATAATCTAGCAAAGATCCCTGCTTTGGGTTGTTCGGCACATCTAAATTTTGAATCGGGCATCGTTGATGCCTTATAGACCCTTGTAAGAGTGCCTAGGAACCCTACAGTGGTATCAGAGCCAAGCTAGAGCATTAGGCGACGTGTATACGAAGTTAAAACTCTGATCGAACCCCGAAACATCGAAAATGACCCCCTCTCTGGAAATTTTGTAAAAATGTAATTTTTTCTGCATTAAAAATACTCAAAAAATCAGCAGGGAATTCTAAGAGTTACTGTAAAACACGACATCCTAATTCCTCTAAAGAGCCACGGAACCGTAGCAATACCTTGCTTGCGCGGCGGTTCCGCGGTGGAACAGTAGAATTAGGGTTAGTGTTTTATGCAGTAATATCCGTAGGTACTTGTACATTCTTCTGGGTATTTTTAATCTGACTCAAGTGTTGAGTGTTCTGGGGATTATTTTGAATTCGTTGATTCGATCGGAAAGTTAAATTTAGTTCTGTTTTCCGGATAATTTAGAAACTGTTAAAATGTTCGAACGGATATCATTAACTCATTTTTTCCCGGCACGAAAAACTTTCAAGTGTTGAATTTTTCTTGAGTTTAAATCTTTCGGAAAAACGTGCAAGTAAGGCGGTGGACCCTCTAGAAGAACATAAACCTTAACTCGATTATGTGACCGTCTGAACCGCCTCTGAACCATAGGGTTTGGGGCAACACGGCGTTGCCACATGTGAGACGTTGGCTTGACCCTTCTACGGCTGGACCATTGGTACTGTGACATATTCTGGGATTTTTTGAACTCCGCTCAAGTGTTGAGCTATTTAGGAAATTTTGGGTATTTGATTATTCGATCGGAAAGTTTAATACTGTCTATTTATCTGGAATGTAATACAATATGTGGAATTCATATAATTAGGCATAAAATGTGAAGTATGTGATATTTCGGATTTACGATGTCTAAAGAGATTGTGGATTCCAAATGTTGTAGTTTTACACTTTCTTTTCTGTGACCGTAAGTGTAGTATGTAGTTGTATTGCCGGTTTTCATTGTTATACATCAACGACGATCGGTGTATGCATACTTACTTACGTTGATGATATGAGATATTATATGTTGCTGTGATATGTTATATTGGATCGTCGTGTTCTGAATAGCCGGGGGTTTTATGTGAGATGAGGGTTTTTATTTTCATTCATGTAAAATTTATTTGTATGTAATATTCTTTTATTGGGACACTTCTGGGATGAGGTTGATGTCACCAGTGTATATTATTTACTTTTCCGCATTAGGTAGACCCAAGGAGGGGAGCACAAGTAACCGGGTTCTAGGGTCCATTGGGAGGCCATCTCGAGGAGTCGAGACCGGGTCTCCTAACCCTAGAATTGGCAGTGTTACTTGCCGCTCTCGTAGGGGTCTAGAGATGTGGGTTTGGCTATTCATCGCGACCGTGGAATCCGTGTTTTATACAGGCTCGAAATAAAACACGGACGTCCTACAATATCCAATATTTCATATGTTATCTTCTGCTGCAATGTTCTGTGATGAGATCATATTACTGCCTGAGACGAATGCTTATACTATAAATATATGCTGATATATAAATATTACTGCTTTCGTTTCTTCTGTTATGCTTAGGAAGCATAAGCTGATGGGATATATTAATGAGATTAATAAAAAGAAAAGAAACCTAAAAGATGTTGTAGAATCAAAACTTTATAAAAAGGGTAGCTATAGTTCTTACTTTGCACCGCGGTATATATGATATACCCTGCACCTTATTCGATGGGGAAAGAGCCGAGATCCCTTCACCGGGAGTGACCTCTTTAGCGAAACTGGCAGATGCTACAAACTCGCGGCTTAGTTTTTGACAGCTTATATAGTTCTTGCTTTGCACAGCGGTATATATGATATATTCTGCACCTTATTCGATGGGGAAAGAGCCGAGATCCCTTCACCGGGAGTGACCTCTTTAGAGAAACTAGAAAAGCCTAAAAAACACTCTTTTTCAAAAATCACTTGTTTCTACGACGATATCAAGTTCATTACGCTCACGGTTTTCTGAAAAACCTGCGTAGCCCTCCGTCATTTCAGATAAGTAATATTTAGTATTCGTGCTGCGGTAGTTTGGCATGCGTCAAGGCGTAGTGTACGGTAGCTGATTACTACTTATCTGTAGCATGAGATGCGATTGGATTAGGGTATTCATACGGCGTTGTTTGGCATGCGTCAAGGGTCGTACGGGTGGGTTTAATTCAATCACGAAATGTACGGGTTAAACTTGACTAGCGGAATATGGGTTGTTTGGCATGCGTCAAGGTCATAACACGCTAGGGGTAAAAACATTATCGGGAATTTCAAGTATTGAAATTTGCAATGAGATTGCATACCTCCTATGAGATAGTTGGATCCCGATACCCACTGTGAGTAAGAGTTACTCTTGAGAGAGTTTTACACAGGACAATTAGCCGATCAAGTAGGTGTCTAGAAAGGTGTTAATGGGGTTATGCCTCTGGGAAAACGAGGTTTATTTTAATTAGGTCCGTGCGAAAACACGGGGAACCTCCCTCAAGTACTGACACTGATCTGGCTGAAAGATTGACGAAATTGTAGGGTGTAATTAATCCCGGCTAATCTTACCTTTTAGGGTTTGAAAGAAGATTTGATAAAAACAGTGGGAGACATCCTGATTGGATAAGATAATAACCAATCTAATCTTGCAAGAGCATACGCTAAAGTGTTTCCTTCTCTCTCTCCAGGTAGCGACCATGTCAGGACTTAATCAAGATAATAATATGGATGTATTGACTGAAGCCGCTTATTATACTGAGCAGGGGATCGTTGGTCCCGTTCTTTCTTATAAGAGTTATAAGACTGAGCAGGAAACAGGAGAATATCTGGATTCTCATACCGCCCAAACAAAGAACATGCATGCTGATGCATCTTCTTCGGGTGTGTTAGTTATTGAGAACTGTTTCTTAGTTCACCCTACGTCTTGGGTATTAGATACCGGATCGGGATCCCACATATGTAAATTGTTACGTGGGCTAAGTAAAGGTAGAGAACTGGGAAAGGGTGATCATTCCGTTCAAGTAGGGAATGGTGCAAGTATTGCAGCCAAATCAGTTGGCGAATATCACCTTGTATTACCAAGTAGTAATACACTGATTCTGAATGAGTGCTATTATATACCGAACATGATGTGCAACATTATATCAGTTTCTTTATTATGTAAAGAAGGATATAATTTTGTAATACAGGATAATGTTATGAACATATTCCTAGATCAAAAGTTGTTGGATCAGGCTCGTTACATAATGGTATATTCATTCTCAATCAAAATACAGTCCTTAATATACAAAACACACACAAGAGGAAGAGTTCAGAAATGAACGAATCCTTCTTGTGGCATTGTAGACTTGGTCATATCAATGCGACACGGCTAGCTAAGTTACATAAGGATGGATATTTGAATCCGTTCGAATTATCATCTTATGATACTTTCCATTCATGTCTCAAAGGTAAAATGACCAAAACTTCGTTTAGTGGACACAAAGAAAAAGTTACGGAACTCTTAGGACTGGTACATAGTGATGTATGCGGTCCTATGTCTACGCATGCCAGGAACGGTTCTTCCTACTTCATTACATTCACTGACAATCTCTCTAGATACGGACATGTGTTCCTGATGAATCACAAGTCTGAAGCTTTTGAGAAATTCAGAGAATATAAGCACGAAGTAGAGAACCAAACGGGCAAAATTATTAAGATCCTTCGATTTGAACGAGGAGGAGAATACTTAAGCAATGATTTTCTGGATTATCTAAAAGAGAATGGGATTCTCTCTCAGCTTACTCCTCCTTATACACCACAGCACAACGGTGTATCGGAACGGAGGAATCGCACCCTATTAGATATGGTGCGCTCTATGATGAGCACTGCTGAGTTGCCTATTTCCTTCTGGGGGTATGCGCTTGAGACAGCCATAGACCTATTGAATAGGGTTCCCACCAAATCTGTGCCAACCACTCCATATGAGATATGGAAAGGAAAAAGACCACAGCTTAATTATATTAAGATATGGGGTTGTCCGGCATATGTGAAAACACAAAATCCGGACAAGCTCGAGGCAAGATCAGTTTTATGCAAGTTTATTGGATATCCCAAGCATTCGCAAGGGTATATCTTCTACCACTCCGAGGAACAAAAAGTGTTTGTTTCTCGACATGCCACCTTCTTAGAAAAATGTTTTCTTATGAAACAAGATAGTGGCAATGAGGTAGAACTGGAAGAAGTTCCAGTAACACAAACTGCAACTGAAGATTTAGTGAAACCAGAGGATTCAGTAGTACCCGACGAACCCCAGCCTCTCCACCGATCTAGTAGGGTTTCTTATCCACCTGAGAGATATTACGGTTTTCTCATTGATGGTGGAAGCGAGGATTGCATCATGGAAGATGATGACCCGACTAGTTTCGAGCAGGCCATCACGAGTGGTGACTCTGTGAAATGGCTAGATGCAATGCGATCTGAGATGGAATCCATGTACACCAACAAAGTATGGACTTTGGAAGTTGCTCCTGAAGGGGTAAAACCCATTGGGAGCAAATGGATCTTTAAAAAGAAAATTGGTGTAGATGGAAAAGTTGAGACTTTCAAAGCTAGACTTGTTGCAAAGGGTTTTCGTCAACGACCAGGGGTGGATTATGATGAAACCTTTTCTCCAGTGGCTATTCTTAAGTCCATCCGGATCCTACTTGCCATTGCTGCATACCATGACTACGAAATCTGGCAGATGGATGTTAAGACCGCCTTTCTAAATGGTGATTTAGAAGAGTGCGTGTACATGACTCAGCCATAGGGCTTCGTAGATAGTGGGAGCAGCGGAAAGGTGTGCAAACTGCTTAAATCCATCTATGGGTTAAAGCAAGTATCGCGGAGTTGGAACATCTGCTTTGATGTTGTAGTCAAAGAGTTTGACTTCATCAAAAACGTAGATGAACCTTGTATCTATAAGAAGGTTGCAGAGAGTAAGGTTGTCTTCTTCTTATTGTACATCGATGACATGCTCTTGATAGGAAATGATGTTCCTATGCTGCAATCAGTCAAGCTCTTCTTATCATAAAGATTCTCAATGAAAGATCTAGGTGATGCCTCCTGCATATTGGGAATCATGATCTATAGAGATAGATCTAAACGGATACTGGGATTGTCCCAATCCAGGTATATTGACACCATACTAAAGAGGTTTAGTATGGAAGAATACAAGCGTGGGAACCTACCCATGATCTCTGGACTCACTCTCTCCAAAGAGATGTCTCCCAAGACTGATTTGGAGAGAGCTCGCATGCAAAGGATACCCTATGCTTCGGCAGTAGGCTCTATCATGTATGCGATGCTATGTACCAGACCCGATGTAGTATACTCACTAAGTGTAGTGAGTAGGTATCAAGCAGATCCTGGAGAGAGTCACTGGATAGCTGTGAAGAACATTCTTAAGTACTTGAGAAGAACTAAAGAGATGTTCTTGGTGTATGGTAACGGAGAACTCCAGGTGGAGTCCTTTACCGATTCAAGCTTCCAAAGTGATAAGGATGACTCTAAGTCGCACTCGGGATTTGTCTTTACCCTCAATGGAGGAGCGGTAAGTTGGAAGAGTTCCAAACAGGATACCGTTGCAGACTCGACGATGGAGGCTGAATACATCGCTGCCAACGATGCTGCCAAAGAGGCTGTTTGGATAAAGAAGTTCATTAGTGAACTTGGTGTGGTTCCATCCATTGAGCATCCAATACCTCTGTATTGTGATAACAATGGAGTTGTGGCTTTGGTCAAGGAACCCAGGTCCCATCAGAAGTCCAGACATATTTTGAGGCGGTATCACCTGATCAGGGAAATAGTTGATCGCTAGGAGATCGAGGTCAGGAGAGTAGATACGAAGGACAACACTACGGATCCACTCACGAAGGCCATTCCCCAGATACAGTTTGAGAGATTATTCGGGATGCTAGGTATGAAATATTACAGCAGCTGGCCTTTGTGCAAGTGGGAGATTGTTAGTTATGTATATGCCCTAGAGGCCATTGTTGTACATATGATGTATATTATAATGGATACTTGGATATATATAGAGAGGACTTTCTTGCTCGTCATGATAGTATGCTATTTGGTTTCTCTTTATCTTAACATGTTGACTTATATAGTGTACTGTCTTACTCTCACATGTTGATAAAGTCCTTAGGATCAGTACTCAACTACTGGGACTATGATGAGATCATATTAGTGGGGCCATGGTAGTCGATGAGTACATCCTATAACTGTTCCTAGTCGAGGGTGTATCGAGACAGGGCATCGATACACCAGAGTAGACTAGCGTATACGCATCTTGACCCATATGATAGGCGATGGATGATCCCATATCCATCGGTGTTTGACATCAAGGATGGTGTACGGGTGCTCAGTGGAGACTGGATACACTGGACAGACTCGCCGAGAACTCCCAGATGGTATTATACCTCACGTCAGATGGCAGTTCTCTGGTGACACTGGTACAGGTTAGTCTGTAGACCCGAGATCGTCATAGAGTCTTGTGTGATTCCCACTGTGCTTTGATTTCCACCTTACTACGTCCAAGAGGACGTGCAAAATGGTGGCTTTTGGGTACAGTCCCGAATCACATGGAGGCAATGAGCGATAGGAGGGGATTCGTCTCTCCCGGTATAGGGAGTTGATGTTGTGCTGTGTTCGATTAACTATACTGGAAGTCCTTGGCCAGGGCGGATATTGAGTAATACTGGTAAGTTTTATCAGTAGGTTCTCGACCTGTTATGAGCCTCACATCGACACGACTTATCGGTTACTAGGGTCTGATGTATATCACCCCTAGACTAGATATGCAACATATCAGATGAAGAGACCGGACTGTACGGGAGTGTTACTGTTTGGATTCACAGGAGAATGTACAGGCTAGCTTGTTGATCTTCTGATCGCTCAATACCTGGGTGGCTGTTACGTTTAGCTGACTGATTGCAGCTTGTGGGTGTTTGATATGATCATCACCTGCTACCGGCATATTGACGATTCTTTAGAGTCCTATACAGAGGTTTCTTGATTCAGGCAAAACGGAGCAGGAGCACATATGTGATATGTACAGGACCAAGGATAATACGATATGAGATACTGTATTATATTCTCGCGATATTTGATATCAGTCGGGTCATCGGATCAAGTATTGATTCGATGTATCGGTACATGAAATATTAGTCGGTTATATACGATATAGCCGGATTGTCGGATCAAGTGTTAATTCGATAATTTAATGTATAATTATATATGTGATATATTACATTACATTATCTAATATTGGCTCGCTTTATTGATTCATTTTCTCACCGGATAATACATTGA
Source organism: Agapanthus africanus (assembly GCA_030015575.1). NCBI lineage: Eukaryota > Viridiplantae > Streptophyta > Magnoliopsida > Asparagales > Amaryllidaceae > Agapanthus > Agapanthus africanus. The sequence goes on from CM057348.1 coordinate 191,496,601, forward strand.
TATATATGCGATATATGTTAATTGTATTATTTTCTTTTGTTACAAATATATATTATATATGTGATATATAATATTGTAACATGATATGATTACTAATGCAACATGTTTAGTGGAGATTAAACAAGGTTAGGGTTTGATTTGGGTTAGTTCTTTCTTGATGCTTCTAGAAGGTTTTAGTTTGTTTCTAGCAAAGATATTATATTAGATATTTTTGCTAGATATTTCTAACCCAACCCAAACCCTTCACCCTAGGTTAAGTCTCTACAATGGTTAGCCTCTTCATATTCAACCATGGTTGCATAATCATTATGATATTTTTCATTATTCATCACAAAAGGAATCATTCTTCTTCTTCTTCCTTGAGCTTTGAAAAAGCTTTCTAGGTTTTCTTTATGTGATGATTTAGTGTGAGAATTTGATAATAAAAGAGAGCATAAATCCTACTTAATCATCCTCATCTAATCTAGCTAATTAGATTAGGGTGTTCACCTCATCAGTGAGAAAGAGCTTGAGTTAAAGGAACTTCGAGGTAGATCATCGGAGAAAAGGAAGACTACAAGCAAGCATGGATCGTTCGGGTTGTGGAGCCTCTCTTGAGTCTGGGCGATCATGGATCGCGGCGAAGGGACTTCTACTCGGAGCTTATGAAGTGAAGGAGCGGACTACAAAGGTTGTAATCCCTCACTCTTAGTTGTAAAGATGTTTACTTGCATGTTAAACCTTAATAATCTAGCAAAGATCCCGGCTTTGGGTTGTTCGGCATATCTAAATTTTGAATCGGGCATGGTTGATGCCTTATAGACCCTTGTAAGAGTGCCTAGGAACCCTACAAAGGCGGTGTCAGTAAGGTAGAGGGAAAGGACAAGGAAAAAGTTTCGGGACTGACAGTAGGGAAGGAGGAATGTTTCTATTGTCATGGAAAAAGGCATTGGAAAAAGGACTGCAGGGCTTGGAAAGTCAGAAACCTGGATTCGAAGCACATCGTAGCTTCAGCTTCAGGTGTGTTTATGATTGAAAACTGTCTGTCAATTAACTCTACTTCCTGGATACTAGATACCGGATTAGGATCTCATATCTGTAATTCATTATAGGCTCTGAGAAACCGTAGAGTTATCAAGGCAGGTGATATGACTATCAGGGTTGCTAACGGAATGAGCGTGGATGTTGTATCCGTAAGGGAATATCACCTAGGATTGACAAGTGGGCAGATTTTGATTTTGCATAAAAGTTTGTGTGTACCTAGTTTGGCATGTAATATCATCTCTGTATCTTTACTATCTAAAGAAGGTTATGATTTTACATTTATAAGCGATGTCATCCACATCCACTTTAATCAAGCTTTGATTGGGTCAGGTACACTAGATAACGGTATATATATATTAAATCATGCTCAGGTTTTCAATGTCCAAAACATACTTAAATGAAAGTCTCCGGAATTAAATCAGGATTTCTTATGGTATTGTAGACTGGGTCACATCAATGAAACACGGTTAACGAAGTTACATAAAGAGAGATATTTGGATCCATTTGAATATTTGTCTTATGCAACTTGTCAATCATGTCTCAAAGGAAAGATGACAAAGACTCCATTCACTGGACACGGAGTAAAAGCCATCGAGCTCTTAGGACTCATACACAGCAATGTGTATGGTTTAATGTATACACATGCAAGAAGTCGTTATTTCTATATCATTACTTTTACGGATGATTTCTCAAGGTACAAACATGTATTCTTGATGAAACATAAATCCGAGGCTTTTGAGAAATTCTGGGAATACAAGAATGAAGTGGAAAAACAAACAGGCAAAAGTATCAAGACACTTAGATCTGATCGAGATGGTGAATACTTAAGTGCCGAGTTCCTGGAATACTTAAAAGAGAATGGAATTCTCTCTCAGCTTACTCCTCCATACACACCTCAACACAACGGTATATCGGAAAGACGGAACCGAGCCTTATTGGATATGGTACGTTCCATGATGAGTAACACTGAGTTACTGCGATCCTTCTGGGGTTATGCACTAGAATCAGCTGCATATCTTTTGAAAAAGGTTTCTACTAAGTCAGTGCCTACCACACTATATCAGATGTAGAGTAGGAAGAAACCCTATCTTAAGTATATAAAGATATGGGGATGTCCAGCTTTTGTAAAAAAGCAGCATGCGGATAAGCTCGAGGCACGCTCAGTAATGTGTAAGTTTGTAGAATACCCAAAGAACTCCAGGGGGTATCTTTTCTATTACGAGGAGGAACAAAAGGTCTTTGTTTCTCGGCATGCCCACTTTTTGGAAACTCAATTTCTTAAAAAAGAAATAAGTGGGAGTGCAATAGAACTGGAAGAAATTCCAGAACCGCAAGCTATTACTGAAAGCATGGTGGAACCAGAAGTTTCGAAAGAACGGGACATCCCTGCACTACTCCGTAAGACTAGTAGGAAGTCTCATCCACCCAAGAGATACTACGGTTTTCTCATAGACGGGGATAGAGAGGATTGCATCATCGACGATGATGTGCCAACTAGTTTCCAGCAAGCCATCAGGAGCAGAGACTCGGTAAAATGGATGGATGCAATGCGGACCGAAATGGAGTCCATGTACATCAACAAAGTATAGACTTTAGACATTGCTCCTGAAAGGGTAAAATCCGTAGGATGCAAATGAATCTTCAGAAAGAAGATTGGTGTAAATGAACAGGTTAAAACCTATAAGGTTAGACTTATTGCAAAAGGTTTTCGTCAATGACCTGGTTTGGACTATGATGAAATATTTTCTCTAGTGGCTATACTCAATCCTTCTTGTTATTGCTTCCTTCCACAATTATGAAATTTGGCAGATAGACGTAAAGATCGCTTTTCTGAATGGAAATTTGGAAGAGTTTGTTTATATGGATCAGCTGCAGGGTTTCATAGAGAGTGGGAGCAGCGAAAGAGTGTGCAAATTGCTTAAATCCATTTATGGATTAAAGCAGGCATCGCGGAGTTAGAACATCTGTTTTGATGAGACGGTCAAGGAATTTGACTTTATTAAAAATCCAAATGAACCATGCATTTATAGTAAAATTGTAGCGAGAACTGTGGTATTCCCCGTCTTGTACGTGGATGACATTCTCCTAATAGGAAATGACATTCCTATGCTACAATCAGTCAAAGAATTCTTGTCACAAAGGTTCTCCATAAAGGACCTGGGTGATGCCTCCTACATTCTGGGGATCCAGATCTATCGTGATAGATCTAAAAGGATATTGGGACTTTCACAGTCAAGGTACATCGACACCATTATGAAAATATTTAGTATGGAAGATTCAAAGTGCGGTAATCTACCGGCTTGTCGCGGAATCACCCTCTCCAAAGAGATGTCTCCCAAGACTGATTTGGAAAGGGATCGCATCACTATTATACCCTATGCTTCTGCGGTAGGCTCTATAATGTATGCAATGTTGTGTACCAGACAAGATGTAGCTTACGTACTGAGCGTTGTAAGTAGGTATCAGTCAAACCCAAAGGAGAAGCACTGGACAACAGTTAAGAACATTCTTAAGTACCTAAGAAGGACTAAGGAGATGTTCTTGGTGTACGGCAGTGAAGACCTCCAGATCGAGGGCTTCGCCGACTCCAGCTTCCAGAGTGACAAGGATGATTCTAGGTCCATGTCGGGTTATGTCTTTATCCTCAATGGAGGGGTGGTCTGTTGGAAGAGCTCCAAGTAGGACACCGTTGCTGACTCGGTGATGGAAGCGGAGTATATCACTGCATGTGACGCCGCTAAGGAAGCAGTCTGGATGAAGAAGTTCATTACAGAACTTCTGGTGGTTCTGTCCATTGTTGATCCAATACCTACGTATTGTGACAACAACGGCGCTATAGCTTTAGCGAAAGAACCAAGGTCCCATAAGAAGTCCAGACATATCTTGAGGCGGTACCACTTGATCAGGGATCGCCGAGAGATCAAGGTCAGAGACAGAGAACAACACTGCAGATCCACTCACAAAGGCCATCCCTCAGACACAGTTCGAGAGGCTAATCGAGATGATAGGTCTGCGATATGCCAATACATGGCTCTAGTGCAAATGGGGGATTATTAGTGATATATGCCCTAGAGACTATTATTGTACAGTACTGGATTGTATATTATATTTTGGAAGCTTGGGATATTCACAGATATAATAACAGACTTGCTTAAAATGGTAGTATGCTACTTGGTTTGATTCTACCTCAATATGTGCATATGTTTCTTTTAGCATATCGCTTATACATATTGGTAGAGCCGTTAGGAGTTTTGCTTGACTACCAGCATTGTGATGGCAGTCACACTAGTGGGGGCTAGGTAGTCTATAAGCACATCCTTATACAGGTCCCTAGTCGCAGGATTATTGAGACGGGGCATCGATACTCCGAAGTAGACTAGTATATACGCTTCTCATCCCAGCAGGGGAGATGGTCTGTCTTACAGCCATTGGTACGTCGTACCGGAGATAGTATACAGGTGCTCATTGGGTTATGAGTTACACTAGACGGACTCATTGGGAACTGCCGGTTAGTATTATACCTATCGTCAGGTAGCAGTTCCCCGGTGGCATGAGTACAGATTAGTCCGTTGACTTGATATCACTATTCTTCTCGAGTGTGTTCCTACTGTATTTAGATTGCTACCCTGCCATAACTTAAAGAAGTCGTGCAAACATGCAGTAGTTGGGTGCAGTCTCGAAGCACTTGGAGGCAGTAGCAGTTAGATAGGATCCGTCTCTCCCGGTATTGTGGGTTGATATCGCGCTGTGTTCAGAAATCCATTATACAAAGTCCCTAGCCAGGGCAAGCGAGATTTACTGGTAGGTACTCCAGTAGTTTCTCAGGGTGTATTAGGCTCTACTCTGGCATGACTTATTATGCTATTAGGGGTCTGACGGTTACCATCCCCCTAGGCTCGATATGCGAGTATCTTAGACGAACAGACCAGATTGTACGGAGATTGTCACAGATAGGCTCGGTAGAAGTTCGGATGAGTTTGCTCATCGGCTTTCTTATCGACAGATACCTGGGTAGCCGTTACGTGCAGCTAGTACCGCTGACGGATTTATGGTTAAACCCACTGCCAGCGTACTGTTGAGTCTTTAGAGTCCCATACAGAGGGTTTCCTTGTTTCGGGCGAAACGATGTAGATGCCGTATGGTTTTACGGCAGGGTTCCGATCACATACGTGTACTGGCTACACGGATGTTGTTCGGACGGATAATACTAGTGGGCTTTGGTTTAATCCGGATTCTAGTATTATATTATTGGATTATTATTATCTCATTGTATTCGTATTTTTCGGAATACGAATATGAGTATATATATACCGTGAGGGCATTCTTGTAATTTCACAAGACATGCTTCTAGAAGAGGACACCTTATTATTTGGATTAATCTATTTTTAGAAATAGATTAGTGAGGTGTAAAATGGAGATATTTGTGGTATGGTGAAGCATGGCTCATTTGATTTGTTTATTAGTTTGGACTCACCATTAAAGTATGGTTGATATTTTCAATTGGAAAATATTGCATGCTTGGAGTGAGAAGAGAGAGGAGCCATTCTTCACTTGCCTTACTCTAGTTCATTTGCTCGTTTCCTTTCTCTCTCCATTTTCTCCACCTTCTTCCTCAAAAACCCTAACCTTCACATGTGTTGTGAGCCATAGGGTTCTATGAGATAAAAACACTCCATTAGACACCCTACATCTTCTAAGTTACCTAACTTAGAGAACTAGATATCCTATTTACCTCGGTTTAGAGGTTGGAGCTTGAGGTATAGACTCTCGGGTAGATCATCTTCGATACGAGGAGGGTGATGATCAAGCACGATCCGGATCTTCGAGGAGCTCAACAAGGAGAGGAGAAGAAGACCTGAAGGACTAGAATCAAGGAGGTATAACTCTTACATATTAGTTTGAATCTCCCAGTAGAATAGCTACTTAAGGTTTCCGTTAAGATCCTCGAGTTTAGTCGGTGTTGCGAAATAAGAAAAATCGTTTTTTGTAAATTCTGCCTCCCCACAAACCTGCGGGGTGTGCGACATCGATTTACACTCTCGACCATAAGGTCATCGATATAGCATTCAACGATCTTGTGTATGAGGTCATCGAATATCTTGGTCATGGCCCTTTGGTGCGTAGCTCCGGTGTTCTTTAAATCGAAGGGCATCACCTTTTAGCAGAATACACCCAATGGAGTCTGAAAGGCAGTATGCTTCTGGTCTTCAGGATCCATCTTTATTTGGTTGTATCCTGAAGATCCATCCATAAAGGAGAAGAATTCATTGGTGGATGTGTTATCGATCATTAGCTCGGTAATGGACACTGGGAAGTCATCTTTCATGCATGCCTTGTTGAGGTCCCGAAAGTCCACGCAGATCCGAACCGTCCTATTTTTCTTCATCACTAGAATGATGTTAGCTATTCAGTCGGGATACTGAACTTCTTAGATGAAGCCAGAGTCGATTAATTTCTTGATTTCGGCGTTTATACTCATCTCCAATTCAAGTCGCATTCTTCTTGGTGCCTGCTTGACCGGCTTTATATCGGGCGATATGGCCAGTTTTTGTACCACTACCTAGATCTAAACTTGGCTTTTTTGAGTAGTTTCAAGCGAAGCAATCTTTTTACTGCATAAGCACATTTTTTAATGTTGCTACATGTTTTTCGGATAGCAGCTCACTAATAAAAGTCGGTCTCGGATCATTCTCCGTTCCCAAGTTGATTTTCCTTAGGTTGTCTACCATGGTATGTATCCCATCCTCCATCTCTTTCGGTGCCGGTGGAAATTCTGAGATCTCTTCGTCGTTGTCTTCATTTTTGAAGCATCCGAAAAGGTCAATTATATTCTCGTGCCCTCCCTCTTTTGAGAGTGTTATCATATGACAGGTACGAGTCTACTTCTATTTTCACGGGCGAGCTGGCCCCATCCTAATGGTATATGTCTTCTTTGGCTCGTGTTTTTGTGACGGGCTTATCCTCTAGTTATCGGAAAACATGAACATGCCTTGTTGATATTGGTCCTTTACCCGGTTCTTGAATGTGAAACAGTTTTCAAGGGGGTGACCTATTGCTTGGTGATATAAGCAATAATCTAGATGATGGACTTCATTTAACTGTTTGGGGTGCCGAGACTCTGGAAGCGTCATCATTTGATATTTCATAATAAGGATGAAGATCTTCCTTGTCTTTTCTCGAGAGAACGAATATTTCCGATCCATCTCGTTTATAAAGGATATGCTCCAACCAAACTTTTCTCGATTAAATGGTGTCCTGGATCTGCTTTGTTATTCTTGAATGTTGCTTGCGATCCTCACCTTATTTTTGTCTCCACTTCAGAATTTTCCTCCTTCGTGAGAGCACAAAGTGGGATGTGGATGGAGAGTATCATAATCTGCTTCTTCCACTGATTGCTCACTGAGACGCTACTTCTTGGCGTTTTCATATATGGCCATTTTGCAACTGTGGCTTGACAAGCTTCTTTTATTATCTTATCAATTTTTTCTTCGAGCGACAGCCTTGAGGATCTTTGAGCGAGACTTTTCTCTCGTTCAGCGATATAGCTACTTGGAGAAATATCTTATTCTCCATTCGAGCTGTTTATGGTATGGCAGCTGTGGATTTGCTTCCATTTCTTTGACCGAACATATCCCAGCCCAGCTGTTTCTATCTTCCCGTTAGACTTCTTTCATTGAATCCCGGGAATATCCCAAATTCTTTTATAAAATTGGGCTTGTCGAACAGTTTATTCTAAAGGCACACCTTGACGCTTTAATATCTTCTTTAGTCATTCCGCATAATATCTTGGCATACAGATGGGCTGAAACTTATCAAGGGTCATATCAGCCCTATGCCAGACTTCTTCTTCCACCTTGATCTCCATAGATTTATAGAAGAAGATTGCTTTTTCATTTTTTTCTCTTAGGAGGCATGTAGAATATTTCCAACTCTTGCATGCTATATGTATTGATCGCATCAAGTTCCCTATAATGTCGAGGTAGGGCCATCATAATGTGTAGACTCTGATCTGCTTCGGTAAGAGTCTATGTCGATGGACGAATGGAGAACACCGTACTAGTCTCATCTTCGGAGTCGCTGCCAAAGACTAGGATAGGGTCGATGGTCCGGATTTATTGTTCTTCCTCTGATATTGTCCCGAGTAGACTATCTGTTCATCTTCCTTAGTATCACTTCAGAAGACTGGGATGGTGGCCACGAATTATTGCTTATTTTCCAATTTGTGGCACCTTTCAGTATCTTCAAAATCCGGCTGAAAGTATTTTGCATCTTCATACTTTCACACTTCATTCACCAAGAATAGATTGAGTTCTTCCATGACAGTGTACTCCAAGCCATCTTTGAAATACTTCATACATTGATATTGTGAAAAAGGGATGACGTTGTACCCATGTAGCGAAGGCCTGCCGAGTAGAGCGTTATCACAAGTCTTGACATCAAGGACATGGAATTTGATGTCAATGAAGAGCAGTTCGAAGCAGAGCATCAATATTACGGATCTAAGCGTCTGTGATGACTGCAAGTCGAACTCCGTGATGGTAATTTTGTTTCGGGCAAGATGCTGAACATTCATATATATCTCTTTCAGCACTCTCATATTGAGGAGGTTGACGGAAGATCCGTTATCGACAAGGATTTTCCCTATCTTGATGTCATGGCAGTACCCGGTAACATATAGCGGTTGATTATGCTCGCATGTACCGAAGAGTAGATCTTCATCACCGAATGTAATATCAGCCGTGTGGACCTCTGCCGATTCATTCTTCATCTTCTCTTCTGTGAAGAAGGCTTGAAACTTATCGGGTTCTTGCAAGGCCTTGATCAAGGAGTCGCGTGTCTCTTTAGATGAGAGTAGAGCATCCAATATGCTCAATTATGAGGGTATCTTCCTCAAATGTGTAAGGACATTATAGTCCACATTGGTTTTCTTAGGCAGGACCTTTATAGCAAGCTCTTTAGCCACCTCTTCATCAAGGGCGATCTCCTTGGGCATTTTCCCATTCCCTTTATCCTTTTTATTCGAACCCTTGTTTGCGAGCCTGAGGTTCTTTTCAGGCAGAGTGCGGTTGTGCAACTGGATGCTCTTGCAATCCTTTTCCTCCTTTTCATTTTCCATGTCGGAACTTTCAAAGAGAGGGTTGAGGGGCACTTCATCCTCAGAATCACTCCCGAACGTGAAAACCCGAGATTTTCCCCTTTTGAACTGGTACCAACCATATGGCAGCTGCCAGTTTCTTCTTTGTGCACTGCGGTCTTGCTGCTCTCATATCAACGAGCGCGAGCCTCATGCTTTTCCTTTTTGAAGTGTTTTCTATGGGCAACATATTTTTGCCACCACTTTTTGAAGGCGTTGCATTCCTTGATGGGATGAGTGATCTTTCGATGATACGAGCAATATTTTGGTTGTCCCTCCCCACCATCGAAACATGGGACCACAAAAGTGTACATCATGAGTGGTGGCAGTTTCATCCCTATGGATAGGGCCTTGGCAAACTGCTTCTCAGCTTTAGTCCTGCTCTTATTTGTTCCAGGCATGCCTTGGTTTGGTCGGAGAGCTTTATGACTCATCCCCGCCACAGCTTCTTTGTTTAAACATTGTTGTTTAGCCTTTTCATATATGGCCATCTCGCGTTCCTGGTCGTCTTTGCTCTTTTGAAAAGCTTCTCTGAGCAGCCTTTCAATCGAGTCTTCTTCTGGCAGTTTTTGGGATTATTGATGCTGATTCTGCCCCAGTTCATCCATGTCACTTTCCGAAGCTGATGGAACTTCTTCATCATATAGTGATGAATCAGAGACCATATGACAGCTTTCCACATGTTCTTCCGCTTCCTCCGATGAGTCATTTTCCTCATCATCGCCACTGTCCTTGTCATTGAGAATATGCTGGAGGAACTCTTCAAGTGTGACTGGTATTCACGCTTTCTGATTATACTCTTCCAGCGCATCTATATACGTTTGGAGATCTATGCACCTGTCAACATATTCAGCAAGCTGCACAGGCTTCTTAGTCTTCTTCTTTTTCTTAGAAGACTTAGAAGTTTGACCTAAGGGCTTTTCCCTTTGTCGGTGATTTTCGGTGTGGGACGTAGTTTCAACATCCCTTCAATAATCTCAGGCTCAAGCGGGCTTTTCCACTTGATTGTCGGGCATGTTTGTAAATCTTTCAGTATTCTTTTGGTTCTTGCTGAAAGAAATACTTCCCATGGAGCTTCTTCCATGAACGAGCAGGATGCCCCCTACGTATCCACTTTCTTGGGAGCATGCTTTTGGGGCAGATCTATCCTCCAATTATCTGACAGTGCAAATTTTCCCTGCTAATACTGGTCCTCGACCCAGTTTTTAAAGACGTAGCAGTTCTCAATTGATTGACTCGCTACCCGGTGATAGAGGCAGTAGCTAGGGTTGTTAACATCATCAGCTTGTGCGGGTCGCCACGGTTCTAGCAATATTATCAAATTATTTCGCATAGCCAGCTCGAACAATCTCCTCGTCTTATCGTGAGGGAAAGAATATGCATATCACATCCTTTCTTCTAAGGTTAGGTGCGTACGGCCGTTGTTTTGGCGGACGTCTGCTTTCGAACTGCTCGGTTGTTGCTGTTTATTGGCAACAAAGGCTGCTTTTCCATTGCTCTTATTATTTTGGGGGTCCTTGCTTGAAGAGGAAGGATCATGACCCATCTGATCCATCTAGGCCAGTTTATCAATCAGTGTCTGGAACGTGATGGGCTTGAAGAAAGTCATAAATTGGGATACGGTCGATTGAGGATTGATAGTCTCAATGAACATCCCCACAGCCGGAGACTCTTCAATGCGTTGTTCGCATTTGGACCACAAGTTCTACCATCGGATCGCATATTGGACCCATATTTCCTCTGGCTTGGCCCTGGAATTGATCAGCGCGGTGATTGGAGTGCGCTTACTCGCATTGGCGAACCTTTGTTTGAATAGCAGCTCCATCTCAGAGAAGGTTTTTACGGAATTGATTAGTCTAAAATATTGCACTTTTGAATGAATATTTTCCCTATTATTGCTAAGTACTAAAAGGTGTTTATTGTAAATATAGAACATATGTGGGTTTATTTTTAAAAAGTATATTATCATATGTTTCTACATTATAATTAATATAATGAGGGAAAATATATGCATATAATATTTAAATGAAATCTTAATAATTAAAATATGCATATCATATCAAATATTTCTAATCAATATTCTTAAGATATTATATTATATAAATGGTTAGGATAACATTTCAAAAATACCAAATACTACTAACACTTTTATTTGAGATATTGTGCAGGTACTAGCTCAGGTCAGGAATCCAAGTAAGAGATCCAAATCAAATTGGGATATCGGAACCGAATCTGCCAAAATTTAGAAGCAAATCGAGAGATCTAGCAACGGCAGAGACTCAGAGTATTATTTTCAGAATCTAGACATCAAAAGGATCTCCATGTCAACACAAGAAGCCACAAAAAATCCCAAGTCATGATCTGTTAGTGTATATGCCCTAGAGGTCATTACTGTATCATACTAATTTGTATATTACTTGATGGAAGCTTGGGATATTCACAGTTGTATAGACAATCTTGCTCGAAATGGTAGTATGCTACTTGGTTTGTTTCTACTTTAATGTGTGCATGTGTTTCTTTTAGCATATCGCCTATACACATTAGTGGAGCCCTTAGGATCTTTGCTTGATTACCAGCGTTGTGATGGCAGTCACACTAGTAGGGGCTGGGTAATCTATAAGCACATCCTTATACAGGTCCTTAGTTATAGGATTATCGAGACGGGGCATCGATACTCCAGAGTAGACTAGCGTATGCGCTTCTCATCCCAGCAGCGGAGATGGTCTGTCCCACAGCCGTCAGTACGTCGTACTTGAGATAGTATGCAGGTGCTCGTTAGGTTACGAGTACACTGGACAGGACTCGTCGGGAACTGTTGGTTGGTACTATACCTATCGTCAGTTATCAGTTTTCAGGTGACATGAGTATAACTTAGTCCGCTGACTTGACACTGTCACTTCGCTTCGAGTGTGTTCCCACTATTCTTAGATTGCTACCCTACCACGGCTCAAATGAGTCATGCAAACAGGTAGCAGTTGGGTGCAGTCCCGAAGCACTTGGAGGCAGTGACGGTTAGACAGGATTCGTCTCTCCCGGTTTGGTAGTTGATATCGCGCTGTGTCAAGAAGAGCCATTACACATAGTCGTCCCTGGCCAGGGCAAGCGAAATATACTGGTAGGTTTCCAGTGTTATCTCAGGGTGTTCTGGGCTACACTCCGACACGACTTGTACCGCTATTAGGGGACTGACGTTTACCGCCCCCTAGGCCCGTCATGCGATATTCTCAGACGAACAGACCGGACTGTACGGAGACTGTCACATTCAGGCTCAGTAGGAGTTCGGATGGGTTCACCTCATCAGTCTTCTTATCGGCATCTACCTTGGGACCGTTACGTACAGCTAGTACCGCTTGCGGCCTGTGGTTAAACCCACTGCCAGCGTAGTGTCGAGTTTTTAGAGTCCCACACAGAGAGCTATTCGCCTTTGGGCAAAACAGAGTAGAGGTCGCATGGTTTTGCGACAGGGTTCGTTCACATCCGCGCACTTGTGCACGTTTGGTGTCCGGGCAGTTATTACTAGCGGGCTTTGGTTTAAGCCAGATCCTAGTATGCGTTTTGGGATTGGTTTTATCTCGTTTGTATTTGTGTTCCATGGTTTTGCGACAGGGTTCGTTCACATCCGCGCACTTGTGCACGTTTGGTGTCCGGGCAGTTATTACTAGCGGGCTTTGGTTTAAGCCAGATCCTAGTATGCGTTTTGGGATTGGTTTTATCTCGTTTGTATTCGTGTTCCTCGGAACACGGATGCGGGTGTGTATGCACGGTTGACAAAGACAGAGACAGAGGATTCTCATTAGGGTTGTTGACTGTTGACCTTTTCTAAACCCTAATGAGAATAAGAAATATGATTAATAATAATATTAATTAAGTATTATTGTGCCATGGTTGAGTTGAAAGTTTGACTTTTGTTGACCGGTTGACTATTTTGGACTTGTTGACCATCATCATTTCATGGCTATCATTTCATGGCTATCATTTCATGGCTATGACTTTTGCTTGCTTGTTCTTTACAAAATGCATTAAATGCATGAAATGATAATGGCCATTGATATGAACCATCACAAATACTTAATTATTATTATTATCATGATTATTTTCTTTTTTGAGAGCATGGTTGTAAAAAGTCATTCTCATTCTATCATTCTCATTCTCTCTCATCCAAGCTCTCCCTCTTCCTCTTGCTCATGGCTCTTATGTCTCATGAGTTGAGAAATATGAGCCATTGAGATAAAACCCTAAAAACACTTCTCTACTCATTCTAAAGTTTAAGGTCTAGCAAGCCAAGGACTTTAGTTTTCTCTCGGTTGAGGTAGGAGCCCAAGGTAGAAGCTTTCGGGTGGATCCATCTTCGGCAAGAGGAGACGACGAGGTGAGGCCGATCCAACCACTCCAAGGAGCATGAATAGAAGGAGTTCAAGACCTAGGTATAACCCCTAACATAGTAGTTAAACTTGTAGTTAGGTTGCTAGATGTTTGTTTAGCAAAGATCCTATTCTAAAGTCCATGTTACTTTCACCGTAAAAATCATTTTTTACCGTTTCCGCATCCCCGAAAGAACCGGGAAGGGTAACGTGGACTTACATGATCCCACCAAATCACGGTGGAAGGGTGGCAAAACATAGCATTTTGCGGCGGTTCAGCGGTCAAATCTGGGCCGTTGGATGTGAGATTTTGGGATCATGATCTTAACTGCATATATTCTTATATGATATCTAGGGTTTCTGGTTTCAAGGACTATATAAGGGACCACGAGCTGTACAATGAAAATAATCACCGAAGAGATCAAGAGATCCAAGATATCCACGTATCCGAGAGATTATCATTTATGCATCTACCTCCAATAAGAGAGAGATCTAAAGAAAACTAGGGTTCTTGTAATCTTCTTTTGAAGGAGAATCGTGAATGCAATCATTGATTAATAAAGGTAGTTTTAGTTTTAATTCTTTTTGCATTTTTAGTTTCTGCACTTACTTTTACGCACTACTTTTTCTGCATCTTAATCATGCTTTCATTCTCCTTCATCCTCTCTTCTCAGTTAACCATGAGCGAGTAATTCTTAGCTTGCTGGTTTTGTAGGATATGGTAGAACAATGGATGAGAAATTTTTTTAACTTCTTTTATACATTTTAAAATTTATAAACTTTAGCAAAATAAATGTTAACCTCCTTATCGGGTGCGTTATCAATTTTTTGATAATCACGATCACGATTTGAGATTGTTTTAATACTTGTTTTGTTAAGAGCTAGACATGAATAGAGATCAATGAAAGGACAAGGGTTAGCAGTAGGGAAACCCTAGTTTCTTCCAAGAACCCTAATCTACATTCATCATTATCGATCTAGTTTTAAACTATTAAAAGATAAAAGAGTCATTTTTAAATTATTCAACCATTACTACTAAGTCCTATGAACCCTACAAGCCTTTTCATTATAAATTTTATATCCGTTTTAAAATATTACAATAATCAAACTATCCCATCTTTTATCAACTTGTCTAAACCAAGAAAAGAGTTCATGTTTCCCCTGTGGACAACTTTTACTCATCGCGGCTAGCTACTAGCAATACCGTCTTGATTGCAGTTATTTACAAAAACACTTCTTCGAACGATCAATCAGGAATCATTTGGGAGCTATGAATACCATTCAAAAGTTGTTTCTGAAAGGCTTCCGATGAATTGGCGAAGCAACAATTTTCTTTGCCTCCGGTATTGCCATGCAGAGCTCTGAATTGTGCAACATGCAGATGAGGATTACCCATTCCTTTATATATATAGAACTTCGGGTCGTATATCTCGGTGGGTATTTCATCTGGTCATACCAGATCGGATATGGTCGCCCAATTTTGACGAGCTGGTTTGCAGCTTCATTAGCTTGATGGGCTCTTATTTGTTGAGCGATATAGTCATCCAATACTGCCTTGGAGATCGTTTCCTCCTTGGCCGTTGATAGGGCCTGGGGAGGATTTGACGTTTCCACTTTATCGTTTACGATAATAATCGGTGGTTCTTCATTCGGTGGTTTTGGATGGATTATCATCCCAACCATGTCTTGAAACAGAAGTACCATCTGGTTTATGTTAGCAGCCTACTTTGCCGCTTCCCTGTCCTTTTTCTCAAGCACCCGTCGCAAGAAATCAGTATCAGTTTCTTGTTCATTGCGCTCTTCTGTCTCTTTACCGGACTTTCTTTAGGTCCGGTAAGCGCTACCATCTTGGCGAGCATATCTTGGAGCTTCTATTGTTGCTCTTGATCTTTCGTCAGTGATCGAGTTTGCAATCTGTGACTCACAGAAGCATGGCTCTCGTCTTTACCCCCAGTCATAAAGACTGTGTGTATGGTTATGCCTCTAGACTTAGGACGTTCGGAGCTCTCGCCTTTAGATTTTGCCTCTGGCGATAAAACATTCTTCCGCCTCACTTTTTTGTGAGAGGTTGTAGCTGTTAGGAATATATATGCCCTAGAGGCCATTATTGCATATTATAGTGGATGCTTGGACATATATATAGAAGACTTTCTTGCTCGACATGATAGTATGCTATCTGGTTGCACTTTATCTTAACATGTACACTTGTATTATTATACTGTCTTTTTGATACATGTTGATAAAGCCCTTAGAATGTTAGCTTGACTACCAGGACTATGATACATATCAAACTAGTGGTGCTTGTGTAGTCCACAAGCACATCCTTTAATAGTACCTAGTTGAGGGAATATCGAGATAGGCCATCGGTATTCCAGAGTAGACTAGTGTGTATGTTTCTTGACCATGTATGGGGCGATGGCTGATCCCATATCCATTGGTGTTTAATATCAAATATTGTACACAGGTGCTTATTAAAGAATGGGTACACTGAACAGGACTCGCCGAGAACTCCTAGATGGTACCATACCTATCGTCAGATAGCAGTTCTCTGGTGACACTAGTACAGCTTAGTCTGTAGACCCGGGATCGTCATAGTGTCTTGTGTGGTTCCCACTGTGCTTTGATTTCCTCCTACCATGGCTCAAAGGAGTCGTGCAAACAAGTGGATTTCGGGTACAATCCCGAGTCACATGGAGGCAGTGAGTGATAGGAGCGGTTTCGTTTCTCCCGATATAGGGAGTTGATGTTGCGCTATACTCGATTGGCTATAACAGCAAATCCTTGGCCAGGGCTGATGAGATTTACTAGTAAGTGTTATCAGTAGTTTCTCAAATGGTTATAGGCCACACATCATCATGACTTATCAAGTTACTAGGATCTGACGATTCCACCTCCAGACTCGATATGCAACATATCAGACGAAGAGACCGGACTGTATGGTAAGTGTTGCTTATAAGCTTTGCGGGAGTTTGGAAAAACTTGCTTGTTGATCTTCCATTCGCTCAATACGTAGGTAGCCGTTACATCCAGCTAGTACCGCTGACAGCTTGTGGGTGACTGATGTGATCATTACCTACTGTTGGCGTATTGACGAGTCTTTAGAGTCCCACATAGAGATTTCCTAGCTTAAGCGAAACGAAGTACGGTATATATGGTGATATGTGCGAATGCTTGATTAAATATGAGTATGTGATACCGTATTCTAATCTAGCGATATTGGATATCAGTCAGGTTATATGTGATATAACCGGATTATTGAATCAAGTGTTGATTCAATGGAATATGTATATGTGGTTAATATATATTTGATGTTAGCTGGATTATATTTGATATAGCCGGATTATTAAATCAAGTGTTGATTTAATAATTTAATATATATATATATATATTAAGTAGTATTGAATATTAGACGGTTATATGTGATATAACCGGATTATTGAATTAAGTGTTGATTTAATAGTGTGATATACATATAAATAAGATATTAGTTGTTTATATATGATATAACCGGATTATTGAATCAAGTGTTGATTTAATAATTTGATATATGTTTTTATATTTGATATATTAATATATATTAACTAATATAATACTTACCAAAGATTTTATTCTCTTCTAAATACATTTAATATATATGTGATATATATTAATATATGTATTTATACTATTGTGTCATGGTGGATGATACATTGAAAATGGGTGTATGAGACTCATACCAAGCTTATAAAGATAATTAGGGCAATTATTTATTTAGAGTAAAATCAAAATGAGATGGAAATGAGCATGGCTTAGATGCTTGTGGAAGCATGTAGAAGCCATGACCCATCTCACCAATTTTGTTTTACTCTAGATATTTTATAACCCAACCATTATCTTTAGCCCATGGTTAACTCTTTAGTACATCACTTGAGATATTTCTCATCCTAGTTCATCTTCTTCCTCTCAAGAGCTCTCTTAGTTTTCTTGAGTTAGAAAAGAAAAAGAGAAAAGAATTTCTAAAAGTGATCAAAATTCCTACTTCATCAACCTACTTTCATCTAACCCATAAGATTAGGTTTTTTGCTTCACTAATTCCCTGACTAGTGAAGATATAGCTTGAGTTAGAGTGAATTCAAGGTGGATCATCTTCGGCCTCGAAGACGACATAGCAAGCTCAATCCTTTCTTCAAGCGGAGCCAAGAAGAGTTCTAGGGATCACTACTTGGAGCTTAGGGACTACTACTTAGAACTATCGAAGTGAATGACTTGGTCTACAAAGGTTGTAATCCTATTCACTTAGTGTAAAACTTGTTTAGATGTTTAGAAAACCCTAATTCTCTAGTCTGATTCTAGGTTAGTTTAGCTTAGACATCTAAATTTTTTAAAATTGTATATTTGATGCATATTGGTGTTAGTGATATGTATGCCCTAGAGGCCATTACTGTACATACGATATATATTGTAGTGGATGCTTAAACATATATATGGAGGACTTTCTTGCTCGACATGATAGTATGCTATCTGGTTGCTCTTTATCTTAACATGTACACTGATTGTCTCTATGTTACATGTTGATAAAGCCCTTAGGATGAGTACTTGACTGCCAGGATTATGATGCAGATCATACTAGTGGGGACAGTGTAGTCGCTAAGTACATCCTTCAAATGTTCCTAGTCGTAGGTGTATCGAGACAGGGCATCGATATACTAGAGTAGACTAGCGTATAGCTTCTCGACCCATGTAGATGGGCGATGGATGATCCCATATCCATTGGTGTTTGACATCAAAGACAGTATACGGGTGCTCAGTGGAGACTGGGTACACTGGACAGACTCGCCGAGAACTCCTAGATGGTATTATACCTCACATCAGATGGCAGTTCTCTGGTGACACTGGTACAGGTTAGTCTGTAGACCCGAGATCGTCATAGAGTCTTGTGTGATTCCCACTGTGCTTTGATTTTACCTTACCACATTCAAGAGAACGTGCAAAACGGTGGCTTTTGGGTACATTCCCGAGTCACATGGAGGCAATGAGCGATAGGAGGGGTTTCGTCTCTCCCGGTATTGGGAGTTGATGTTGCGCTGTGCTCGATTGGCTATAACAGGAAACCCTTGGCCAAGCTGCTTCATAGATATACTAGTAAATGTTATCAGTAGTTTCTCGACCCGTTATGAGCCTCATATCGACATGACTTCTCGAGTTACTGTGGTCTGACGTTTACCACCCCTAGACGAGATATGCGACATATCAGACGAAGAGACTGGACTGTACGGTAGTGTTACTGATTGGATTCGCAGGAGTGTGAGCAGGCTTGCTTGTTGATCTTCTGATCGCTCAATACCCGGGTGACCGTTACGTTTAGCAGACTGCTTGCGGCTTGTGGGTGTTTGATATGATCATAACCTACTGCCGGCGTATTAACGAGTCTTTAGAGTCTTACACAGGGGTTTCCTGACTCAAGCGAAACGGAGTAGGAGCACATATGTGATATGTGCGGGACCGAGATTAATACGATATGAGATATCGTATTCTATTCTCGAGATATATGTATCGATTGGTTATATGTGATATAGCCGAGTTATCGGATCAAGTGTTGATTCGATAAATTGTTACATTTATATTAGTCGGCTATTTGTAACATAGCCGGATTATTAAATCAAGTGTTGATTTAATAATTTAATGTATAATTATATATGTGATATATTACATTACATTAATTAATATAAGCTCACTTAAATGATTCTTTTTCTCACTTGATGATACATTGATATATATATGTGATATATGTTAATTGTATTATTTTCTTTTGTTACAAAATATTGTATATGTGATATATGATATTGTAACATGCTAGCTTACAAATGCAACTAGGGTTTATGAGATTCACACCATAACTAGAGATTAGGGTTAGGTTAATTATCTTAGTTAATTCTAAATGGTGGATATTTAGTTAAGATATTTGATATTGTTGACTTAGTCCACACTTTAGATATTTGTTGAGATATTTGTTAACCTAACCCTAACCCTAGCCTATGGTTTATTCTCTACAAGAGTTAGCCATGATAATTTTAACCCTTGGTTACATTTCTAACCTCCATCACAATTCATTCTCACTTGAACTTTTGAGATTCTTCTTCTTCTCCATTGATTTTGCTCTCTTGATTTTTCATGTGATGGAAAAAAATGCGAGAAAATGAAATCTAAAGTGAACAAAATTCCTACTTCATCATCTTCTACTACTTTCCATTTAGTATAGGGTGTTTGCTTCACTAATTCCATAATTAGTGAAAAAATAGCTTGGGTTAGTGTCTCCTCGACGTAGATCATCTTCGGCCTCGAAGTCTTCGAAGTAAGCATGTTCGTTTCTTTAAGGGAGCCTATCTAGAGTCCGGGGTTCACGATCGCAGCGAAGGGACTAATACACGGAGCTAATGAAGTGAAGGACCGGTCTATAAAGGTTGTATTCCTTGTTCACTTTTAGTTGCAAAGTGTTTGCTTTTTGATTCTGTCGATTTCTAGTTAATGATTCTATGTTTTGGGTTAGCTAGAACGACAAAATTTGAATTTGGTATGGACGATATCTCCCGAAACCTCACTGCCATCTTTGGTAACCCTGCAGTGGTATTAAAGCCATGCTAGAAATTTATATAGATTTTGTTAATATTACGAAACCGAAATACTCCGAAACTTGAAACGCGAAAATCATGTTTCTGTCGATTTTAAATATTTGTCAAATTTTTTTTTAAATAAGTACAGAGTGATGTATGAGATATATCATGAACACTGTGAAAATTTGAGGGGGTTTCATGCAAAAGTGGTCGGCCACCATATACCTCATCTCGGCCAAAACTGAGCACCCCCGAAATGTTTTGTGTGTTCCAAAGACTTGGTTTTTATGTTTCAGGTGTTGTTTGTTTTTACTAATTTTGCATGTGATGTAATCTTACACTATAAGCAATTCGGAGTGTTTCGTATTCGTATTTTTAACATTGTTTCGGGTTATTCGCATGTTGTCTAGACGAAGTTAAAAAGTTCGATCAAATGTCAAAAACCCATTTTTCCAAGTTTAACTTATTCGGAAAAACATGCAAGTGATCCTATGAACCCTCTAGAAGAATGAAACCCTAACTTAACTTTTTGGATCGCGGAACCGCGGTCAAACCCTAGAGTTTGCCGTAGTTCCGTGGCGACATGAGTGAGGCTTGGGTTTGCCTTTCTACGGCTGGTGCATAGGTACTGTGGTATATTCTGGGTATTATTAAAACTGTGCTCAAGTGTTGAGCTGTCGGAAAATTGTGGGACTTTGATGAATCGATCGAAAAAGTTTAACGTCATCCGAATATTATGTGATAGGATACAATATTTGGAATCCATGAGTAGTTATGAGATAACTAGTTTGAATTTAATAAATCTAGCAGTTCGGTCTCATTTGATCGGTTGCCACGGGATTTTGATATGATCAAAAGTCCGTCGCAATCACGCAGCGTACGCGGATACTCGCCGGGTAAACTTAATAGATAGCCACGCCACATATCCCTGACCAAATGACTATAGGAGAACCCCGTCGCCAAAAACATCCGTTCGGGTGCTCGCGGCAGCTGTGTTCCTCCTTAGTGCACTTCGTCGACGGTTTTGAAGGGTGCGGCCGTCTACTAAAGTTTCCGACGAGCATTCGATCAGGACGTCGGGAATCCTGTTGAATTGCCCGACTAGATATTGAAAAGTGTTTTCGAGATCGAAACTAAAATGCGGGGTTTATAAACGTTAGGCATGTGATGTCTAAGGAATTCATTTTCTTAGGCATGAAATCCAAAGTATGAGATACGTTGGGTTTATGATGTCTAAGGTGGTTGTGGATTCCAACTGTTGTAGTTTTTCACTTTCTTTTCTGCGACCGTAAGTGTAATATGTGGTGTATCACCGGTTTCGGTGCTATATGTCAATGACAACTGGGATACGCATATTTACTTACGTTGATGACATGTGATGTTATGTGTTGCTGTGATATGTTATATTGGATCGTCGTGTTTGAATAGCCGGGGGTTTTATGTGAGATGAGGGTTTTTATTTTCATTCATGTAAAATTCATTGTATGTAATATTCTTTTATTGGGGCACTTCCGAGTTGAGGATGATGTCACCATTGTATATTATTTACTTTCCGCATTATGATAGACCCAAGACGGGGAGTACAAGTAACCGGGTTCTAGGGTCCAGTGGGAGACCATCTCGAGGAGTCAAGACCGGGTCTCCTAACTCTAGAATTGGAAGGGTTGTTTGCAGCTCTCGTAGGGGTCTAGGGGTGTGGGATTGGCTATTCATCACGACCGTGGAATCCGGGTTTTATGCAGGCTTAAAATAAAACACGGAAATCCTAATATATCCAATATTTCATATGTTTTTTTTCTGCTGTGACATCTGTGATGTGATCATTTGATATATTGATGAGATGAATACAGGATATAGTATATGCAATATATTATATAGACGTTGCTTATGTTTTACACTCTCGTTAGCCCTGCTCCGCTCTGCCGTTAATTACCTAACCTAACGGTGCATAAGGGAACATCGAGACGATTGCGGATGGTATAAGCGTACGTTGTATTTATCTGTGATGTTTAGGTAACTTAAAATGATGGGATTTCATTAATGAGACTAATGAAATAAAAGAAACTTAAAGATGTTGTAGAAACTTGTCTCGAAAACTGGTAGCTCTAGTTCTTGCTTTACATAGAGGTATTCTTTGTAGAATATCCAGCACCTTATTCGATAAGGAAAGAGCCGAGATCCCTTCACCGGGAGTGACCTCTTTAGCGAAACTAGCAGATGCTACAAACTCGGTTTTTCTTTTGATTGTTTTTATAGTTTTTGCTTTGCATAGTGGTATTTGTGAAATATCCTGCACCTTATTGGATAAGGAAAGAGCCGGGATCCCTTCACCGGGAGTGACCTCTTTAGCAAAACTAGTAAAACCCTAAAAAACACTCCTTTTCAAAATCACTCTATTCTATGACGATATCAAGTTCATTACGCAAAGGGTTTTCTTAAAAATCTATCGTAGCCCTCCGTCATTTCAGATAAGTAATAGTTAGTATTCGTGCTGCGTTTGTTGGCCTTTGTTAAGGCGTAGTGTGCGGTAGCTGATTACTGCTTATCTGCATAAGCATATAATGCGATTGAGTTAGGATAGTCATGCGACCTTGTTGGCCTTTGTCAAGGGTCATGCGGGTGGGTTTAATTCAATCAGGAAATGACGGGTTGAACTTGACTAGCATCCTATGGTTTGTTGTCCTTTGTCAAGGTCATAGGAGGTTAGGGGCAAAATATTATCGGGAATTTCAAGTATTGAAATTTGCAATGAGATTTCATACCTTCTATGAGATAGTTGGTCCCGATACCCACTGCGAGTAAGAGTTACTCCTGAGAGAGTTTTACACATTACAATTAGCCGATCAAGTAGGTGTCTAGAAAGGTGTTAACGGGGTAATGCCCCTGGGAAAACGAAGTTTTTTTTAATTAGGTCCATGCGAAAGCACGGGGAACCTCCCTTAAAGTACCAACACTGGCCTGGCTGAAAGATTGGCAAACTTGTAAGGTGTAATTAATCCCGGCTAATCTTTCCTCTTAGGGTTTGAAGGAAGATTTGACTAAAACAGTGGGAGCCATCCTGATTAGATATATTAATAACCAATCTAATCTTGCAAGAGCATACGCTGAGTGTTTTCTTCTCTCTCTCTCCAGGTAGCGACCATGTCACGCCTTAATCAAGATAATAATACGGATGTATTGACCGAACCCACTTGTTATACTGGGCTAAGGAACGTTGGTCCCGCTCCAACTTATAATAGTTATATGACCGAGCAGGAAATAGGGGATTACCAGAATTACCATGCCGCCTAAACGAAGAAAGTGCATGCTGATGCATCATCTTCGGTTGTGTTCATTACCGAGAACTGTTTTTCAGTATCTTCTACGTCCTGGATATATGATACCGGATCAGGATCCCGCATATGTAATATGTTACATAGGCTACAGAAAGGTAGAGAACTGGGAACGGGTGATAAGTTTCAAGAGTTAGAAACGGTGCAAGTGTTGCAGCCAAGTATGTTGGTAGTTATCACTCTGTATTATCAAATACATTGATTCTGAACGAATGTTATTAGATACCGAACCTGATATACAACATCATATCAGTATCTTTATTTAGTAAAGAAGGATATAATTTTGTATTGTTGGATAATGTTTTGAACATTTCCTATATCAAAAGTTGATCGGTTCAGGCACGTTATCTAAAAGCATATACATTCTAAATCAAACTACAGTTCTTAACGTACAGAACACACACAAGAGAAAGAATTCAGAAATGAACGAATCCTTCTTGAGGCATTGTAGACTAGGTCATATCAATGCGACCGACTAGCTAAGTTACATTTAGATGCATATTTAAATTAGTTTGAATTTACATCTTGTGAAACTTGCCAGTCATATCACAAAGATAAGATGACCATAGCTCCGTTTATTGGAAACAGAGAAAGAGTTAGTGAACTCTTGGGATTGATACATGATGATGTATGTACATTCCATGTCTACATATACCAGGACCGGTTCTTTGTATTTCATTACATTCACTAATGATCTCTCAAGATTCGCACATGTGTTCCTGTTGAAACACAAGTCTGGAGCTTTTGAGAAATTCAAAAAATATAAGTTAGAAGTAGATAACCAAAACGGGTATAAGTATTATGTCCTATGATGTGATCAGGGAGGAGAATACTTGAGCACGGAGTTCCTGGACTATTCTAAAGGAGAATGAGATTCTCTCTTACCATTACTCCTCCGTATACACCACAGAACGTTGGTATATCGGGGTGGAGCAATCACACCTTATATGATAAGGTGTGCTCTATGATGAGTACTACCGAGAAGCCTATTTCCTTTTGGGTGTTATGCACTTGGGAAGCTGCATATTTCAATCAAATCAGATGCCTACCACTCCATATGTGATATGGTATGCGAAGAGCCCATCTCTTAAGGATGTTAAGATTTGGGGTTGTCCGGCCTATGCCAAAAGCAAAAACCAGAAAAGGTCGAGGTAAGGTCAGTTCTGTGGAAGTTTGTTGGATATCCTAAGCATTCGCAAGGGAATATCTTCTATCGCATCGAGAAACAAAAAGTGTTTTATTTCTCAGCATGCCACCTTTTAGAAAGGGAATTTCTTATGAAGAAATTAGTGTTCATGTGGTAGAACTGGAAGGAGTTCCAGCTATATAAACTGCAGCTGATGATTTGGTAGAACCGAAGGATTCAATAGTTCCTGACGAACCTCGGCCTCTCCGCCGATCTGGTAGGGTTCCTCACCTACCTGAGAGATACTTTGGTTTTCTCTACGACAGTAGGAGCGAGGATTGCATCATGAAATGATAACCCAACTATTTTTTAGCAGACCATCAAGAGTGGTGACTCTATGAGAATGGCTGGATGCTAAGAGATCTGAGATGGAATCCATATACACCAACAAAGTATGGACTTTGGTTGCTTTATCTGAAAGGTTAAACCCCCATCAGGAGCAAGTATATCTTGAGAAGATTACTTGGTGTACATAGAAAAGTTGAGACTTTTAAAGCTATGCTTATGTCCATTCAGATCCTACTTGCAATTGCTACATACCATAACTACGATATCTGGCGGTTGGGTGTCATGGCTGCTTTTCTAAATAATGATTTAGAAGAGAGCGTCTATAAATACACAGCCAGAGGGCTTCGTAGATAGTGGAAGCAGCGAAAACGTGTGCAAGTTGCTTTATGGGTTAAAGCAGGCATTGCGGAGTTGGAACGTTTGTTTTGATGTGGTAGTCAAAGAGTTTGACTTCATCAAAATAGTAGATGAACCTTATATATACAAAAAGGTAGTAGGAAGTATGGTGGTGATCCTCGTATTGTACGTGGATGACATACTCTTGAGAGGAAAGGAGTTTCCTATGCTACGCTCAGTCAATCTCCTCTTATCACATAGATTCTCCATATAGGATCAAGGTGATACCTCCTAAATCCTGGGTTTTGGATCTATGAGATAGATCTAATTGGATGTTAGGATTCTCACTAGGTGTAGTGAGATGGTATCAATCGATCCTGGGGAGAATCACTGGATAGCTTCCAGTGTGATAAGCTCGACTGAATGTCTGTCACAGGCATTGTCTTTACCCTCAGTGGAGGGACGATATGTTGGAAGAGTTCCAAGCTAGATACCGTGACAAACTAGATGATAAAGGCTGGATACATTGCTACCAAGGATACTACCAAAGAGGTAGTCTGGATGTATAAAAGTTCATGAGATGAACTTCGTTCCAACCATTGTGTGACAATGGAGTTGTGGTTTTGGCCTAGGAACCCCCGTCCCATCAACGATCCAGACATATTTTTAGGCAGTTTCACCTGATCATGAAGATGGTTGATCTCCAGGGAGTGCAAGGTTTGGAGAGTAGACACAGAGGACAACAGCGCAGATCCACTCACAAAGGCCTATTTCCCAGTAGAGACTTTTATGGGATGGTTGAGTATGAGATACTACAACCACTGCTGCTTGTTGGGTATGAGATAATACAACAGATGGCCTTAGTGCAAGTGGGAGATTGTTATGGATATGTATGCCCTAGAGGCCATTACTGTACATACGATGTATATTGTAGTGGATGCTTGGACATATATATGGAGGACTTTATTGCTCGACATGACAATATGCTATCTGGTTGCTCTTTATCTTAACATGTATATTGATTGTCTCTATGTTACATATTGATAAAGCCCTTAGGATGAGTACATGACTGCCAGGATTATGATACAGATCATACTAGTGGGGACAGTGTAGTCGCTAAGTTCATCCTTCAAATGTTCCTAGTCGTAGGTGTATAGAGACAAGGCATCGATATACCAGAGTAGACTAGCGTATAGCTTCTCAACCCATGTAGATAGGCGATGGATGATCCCATATCCATTGGTGTTTGACATCAGAGACAATATACAGGTGCTCAGTGGAGACCGGGTACACTGGACGGACTCGCCGAGAACTCCCAGATGGTATTATACCTCATGTCAGATGGCAGTTCTCTGGTGACACTGGTATAGGTTAGTCTGTAGACCCGAGATCGTCATAGAGTCTTGTGTGATTCCCACTGTGCTTTGATTTCCACCTTACTACGTTCAAGAGAACGTGAAAAACGGTGGCTTTTGGGTACAGTCCCGAGTCACATGGAGGCAATGAGCGATAGGAGGGGTTTCGTCTCTCCCGGTATTGGGAGTTGATATTGCGCTGTGCTCGATTGGCTATAACAGGAAGTCCTTGGCCAAGGCTGCTTCAGAGATATACTGTTAAGTGTTATCAATAGTTTCTCGACCCGTTATGAGCCTCATATCGACACGACTTATCGAGTTACTGGGGTCTGACGTTTACCACCCCTAGACGAGATATGCGACATATCAGACGAAGAGACCGGACTGTACGGTAGTGTTACTGATTGGATTCGCAGGAGTGTGAGCAGGCTTGCTTGTTGATCTTCTGATCGCTTAATACCCGGGTGGCCGTTACGTTTAGCAGACCGCTTGCGGCTTGTGGGTGTTTGATATGATCATCATCTACTGCCGGCGTATTGACGAGTCTTTAGAGTCCTACACAGGGGGTTCCTGACTCAAGCGAAACGGAGTAGGAGCACATATGTGATATGTGCGGGTCCGAGATTAATATGATATGAGATACCGTATTCTATTCTTGAGATATATGTATCGATTGGTTATATGTGATATAGCCGAGTTATCGGATCAAGTGTTGATTCGATAAATTGTTACATTTATATTAGTCGGTTATTTGTAACATAGCCGGATTATTAAATCAAGTGTTGATTTAATAATTTAATGTATAATTATATATGTGATATATTACATTATATTAACTAATATAAGCTCACTTAAATGATTCTTTTTCTCACTTAATGATACATTGATATATATGTGATATATGTTAATTGTATTATTTTCTTTTGTTACAAAATATTGTATATGTGATATATGATATTGTAACATGCTAGCTTACAAATGCAACTAGGGTCTATGAGATTCACACCATAACTTGAAATTAGGGTTAGGTTAATTATCTTGGTTAATTCTAAATGGTGGATAATTAGTTAAGATATTTGATATTGTTGACTTAGTCCACACTTTAGATATTTGTTGAGATATTTGTTAACCTAACCCTAACCCTAGCCTATGGTTTATTCTCTACAAGAGTTAGCCATGATACTTTACACCCTTGGTTACATTTCTAACCTCCATCACAATTCATTCTCACTTGAGCTTTTGAGCTTCTTCTTCTTCTCCATTGATTTTGCTCTCTTGATTTTTCATGTGATGGAAAAAAATGCGAGAAAATGAAATCTAAAGTGAACAAAATTCCTACTTCATCATCTTCTACTACTTTCCATTTAGTATAGGGTGTTTGCTTCACTAATTCCATAATTAGTGAAGAAATAGCTTGGGTTAGTGTCTCCTCGACGTAGATCATCTTCGGCCTCGAAGTCTTCGAAGCAAACATGTTCGTTTCTTCAAGGGAGCCTATCTAGAGTCCGGGGTTCACGATCGCAGCGAAGGGACTACTACACGGAGTTAATGAAGTGAAGGACCGGTCTACAAAGGTTGTATTCCTTGTACACTTTTAGTTGCAAAGTGTTTGCTTTTCGATTCCGTTGATTTCTAGTTAATGATTCTATGTTTAGGGTTAGCTAGAACGGCAAAATTTGAATTTGGCATGGACGATGCCTCCCGAAACCTCGCTGCCGTCTTAGGTAAACCTGCAGTGAGAACCTAGTAGAGGTGCTAAGACACACTTTCATGGTATCAGACCCAAAGTTAGAGTATTAGAAGGTGTAATTAGAATTACGAAAATGAAACAACTCCAAAAAATTCGTATTGAAACCCTAGTTTCTGTTGAATTTTCCAGAGCCTCTAAAATTTTTTAAAATAATTGCAGAGTGCTCTTCTTATTGCCAAATGAACACCAGACAAAAATTAGAACCTAAGTCTAATATCTGGCCGGCCACATCTCTATTTTAACTGGCCTGGACGGCCAAGTAAAAGTGTTAGGTCTCGAGTTTTGTTTGGTGTTTTGGAATCTAGGATTTAGGGTTTCGGGTACTGTTTGATTTTGCCAAGCTTGCATCTGATGTTGTCTTTCTGTTGGGGCAATATAAAGTGTTTCGTAGTGGCAGTTTTAACATCGTTTCTGGTTTAAGTTTGATATGTGATACAATAGTTGGAATCCACATTAAATTAGTTTCGTGTAAACTAGTTTATAATTAGAAAATCTAGCATTTTAGTCTCAGTTCATCGATTGCCACGGAGTTTCGATTCGGATCAAAACTCTGTCGCAATCGCGTATAGTACACGAACACTCGCTAGAAAACACTACTAGATAGCCATGCCCTATAGCCCCGACCAAGTGACTGTAGAAGAACCCCGTTGCTAAAAGCATCCACTTGGGTGTTTGCGGCCATGGTGTTCCGCCTAAATGCACTTCGTTGACCGCATTGGTGGTGCGACAATCTACTAAAGTTCCCGACGAGTATTCGATCATTTAATCGGGAATCTTGTTGAATTACCCAACTTGTTATTGAAAAGTGTTTTCAATTTGAGACTTAAATGCAAGATTTATCGGGTTAGGCATGAAATCCGAGATATGAGATATTCCAGGTTTATGATGTCTAAGGTTTATGCGGATTCTAATTATTGTAGTTTTCATTTCTTTTCTGCGACCGTAAGTGTAATATGTGGGGTATTCCAGATCTTGTTGTTATACGTCAATGACATTCAGGATACACGTATTTACTTACGTTGATGACATATGATGTTATGTGTTGCTGTGATAGGTTATATTGGATCGTCGTGATTGAATAGCCGGGGGTTTGTACGTGAGATGAGAGTTTTTCTATTCTCATTCATGTAAAATTGTATGTAATATTCTTTTATTGGGACACTTTTGGGTTGAGGATGATATCTCCATTGATGTATATTATTTACTTTTCCGCATTAGGATAGACCTAAGGCGGGGAGCACAAGTAACCGGGTTCTAGAGTCCAGTGGGAGACCATCTCGAAGAGTCAAGATCGGGTCTCCTAACTTTAGAATTGGCAAGGTTTCTTGCCACTCTCTTAAGGGTCTAGGGATGTGGGTTTGGCTATTCATCACGACCGTGGAATCCATGTTTTTCATTACTGGCTAAATTTAAAACAAGGACCTCCTAATATATCCAATATTTCATATGTTTACTTCTGCTGCTTGAGTTCTGTGATGTGATCATATAACTGCATGAGACGAATGCTATATATATATGATATATAATAAACGTTGCTTATGTTTTGCACCCGCGCTAGTCCGGCCCCCGCTCTGCCGTTAGTTAAGTAACCTAACGGTGCATGACGAGGCCCCGTAGCGAATGCGGATGGCATAAGCGTACGTTCTATTTTCGTTTCTTCTGTGATGTTAGAAACATAAATGATGGGACATCATTAATGAGATTAATGAAAAGAAAGAAACCTAAAAGATGTTGTAGAATCAAATTTTTCAAAAAAATAGCTCTAGTTATTGCTTTGCATAACAGTATTCCTTTATGAATATCCAGCTCCTCATTCGATGAGGAAAGAGCCTAGATCCTTTCACCGGGAGTGACCTCTTTAGCAAAACTAGCAAATGCTACAATCCACTCGGTTTGTTTTGAAAACTACTCGATTTTAAAAACGAAACTTAAACCACTCATTTTCAAATCACTAGATTCTACAACGATATCAAGTTCATTACGTTAAAGGTTTTATTCAAAACCAGTCGTAGCCCTCCGTCATTTTAGATAAGTGTTATTTAGTATTCGTGCTGCGTTTGTTGACCATAGCCAAGGCGTAGTGTACGGTAGCTGATTAATATTTATATGCAGTATATGATGCGATTGGATTAGGGTAGTCGTACGGCTTTGTTGACCATAGCCAAGGGTCGTACGGGTGGGTTTAATTCAATCACGAAATGATGGGTTGAACTTGGCTAGCGCTTATGATTTGTTGACCATAGCCAAGGTCATAAGTCGCTAGGGGTAAAATCAGATATTGGGAATTTCAAGTGTTGAAATTTGCAATTAGATTGCATACCTTCTATTAGATAGTTGGATCCCGATATCCACTGCGAGTAAGTGTTACTCCTGAGAGAGTTTTCCACTTTACAATTATCTGATCCAGTAGGTGTCTAAGAAAGGTGTTAACGGGGTTATGCTCGTATGGAAACGAGGTTATTTAATTAGTTCCATGCGAAAGCATGGGAAGACTCCCTTGGAGTACCAATACCTGCCTGACTGACCGATTAGCGAACTTCTAGGGTGTAATTAATCCCGGCTAATCTTACCTTTTAGGGTTTGAAGGAAGATTTGATAAAAATAGTGGGAGACATCCTGATTAGATAAGATAATAACCAATCTAATCTTGGAAGAGCGCACGCTAAAGTGTTTTCTTCTCTCTCTCTCCAGGTAGCGACCATGACACGCCTTAATCAAGACAATAATATGGAAGTATTGACCGAACCCACTTATTATACAGAGCTAGGGAACGTTAGTTCTGCTCTATCTTATGATTGTTATAAGTCTGAGCAAGGAATAGGGGAATGTCAGGATTCTTATGCCACCCGAACGAAAAAAGAGCATGATTATGTATCTTCTTCGGGCGTGTTAATTACCGAGAACTATTTCTCAGTATGCTCGACATCCTGGGTATTGGATACCTGTCACGACCCAAATTTAGGCACGTGAACGACACTTAAACCACGTGACGTCAACAGGCGTAACGCAATTTAAGTAAGCCGAAAACCCAGAAATCTAACCATAAAAAAAGTAAGTGATAAAAACATTGTTAAAACATTTGGAAATCTCAAGTAAAACTCTTAAAGCTTAAGTTTATTTTCTTAAAAATTTTGGCAGCACCTCCTTTGTAAAACTAGCCCCGAAATGTGTACAAGTTCGGGATATAAATAAAGCATTCCAAACGGGAGAAAATCACGCCCAAAGGCGGAAACAACCACCACAAACATATATACGACGCCGTAGCGAAGAAATAGACAATAAAAATGAAAAACAACATAAAGAGATAAGACTACATAAGAAAGATCGGCTCACACGAGCACGACACCCAGAGTCACAAAATATACAATATCGGTCCTCATAACCCGTCTCTAAGTCAATACATGAAAGTGGTAGATGGAAAGTACTAGATACAATGAGGTATACAATAGATGTGATCGGATAACCGCAAACCCACCTACAGTAAAAAGGCCTCACAACCAATCGTAGCGGTATCCGCTGAAATAGATACAATAATGAGCCCTGCCGCGGCTACTCTGAGGGTCAAG
Source organism: Agapanthus africanus (assembly GCA_030015575.1). Taxonomy (NCBI): domain Eukaryota; kingdom Viridiplantae; phylum Streptophyta; class Magnoliopsida; order Asparagales; family Amaryllidaceae; genus Agapanthus; species Agapanthus africanus. Next base: position 191,528,522 of record CM057348.1, read on the forward strand.
CCTGCAAAACACTGTGGCACAACGGGGGTGAGTTGCCAACTTGTGAATAGTAAGTAACATGATACAGATAACCACAAGTATGCACGAACAACGATAATCTATCACATGCAATTTGATAGCACAAGTATGGCAATATGGATATGCAACAATCATAATCAAGGTACACCATCAGGTACTACAAATACATGAACCAATTCATATCAAATAACTACTAAGTGTGGGATAAAATATATCATCATCAATGAATCATCATCGTGGAAAAACCGGTGTCCATCAACAAGACCCCAACTCCCAATACCTCAGGTGCTGTCACTCTGATCGGCCCTGATATCCGTAAATCTCATAGAACCTGAGTGCCCAACATCGACACTCGAAACATCATGAAAACCCGTGTCTAATATCGACACGTAAATCTACATAACTCGGGCTCCGTCAGTCCGGATCGGCCCATATCCATCTCACAACTCCGGTCGGTATCCTCCGGATAACCGCCGCGTCCAAATTATCACCGGTACGTAGTAGTCCCTCTGCCAGGCTCATCGCCAACTGCACAACATACATTTCTTGCCCCGGGTACCATACCGGGTCCACCATGAACCCGCAAACAGATCATCCATCTCCTCAAATCGGGTTTCTAAAACCAATCTCAGAACCGAGAAAAATCATGGTGGATGCATCGAAATATCATATCAAGAGAAACCGGGTTTTCAAAACAATGCATACTTTCTTGAAATATAACCACGGTTCTCAAATCCACAAATCACATGAAATCCGTATCTCAATGCGTAAATCCATGAAATATGATGTATGCAACATAGAACGCTAATATGAGCATATCTAGGGAAAACCGCTCTTTTAAATGAATCAAGTTTTTAATAATGTCATGCGGTTCCCACATTCTCCAAAATCAAATGCAACATTATATAAAGGTGTATATGCAGCTATAGCAAGGTATGTGTGTATGCATGTAGGTATGTATGCATGATGCATTTCATATGCGCAATAGAATAAGAATCAACGTCTAACTATTGATAATAGTGAAGGCGGAACAATACATATTCCTTTAGTAAGGTGATACAAGAACAACTGCCTCAATATCAATAACGAATGCAGTATCACGTATATGTATATGTCATGCATGTCATGGCAATTACCAACGGTGTGTGTGGGGCATACAATTTAGTGCTTGTACAACATGAACCGTCAGTAATGGTGTAGTGTCTAATAGGTACTAGGTCAAGGTACAACAAGTAATGGTATGTAATGATGCTAATGCACAATCAACTTATATGCATATAACATGTGGCTATAATATCATATCTATCCCTCGATGCTTAACGCCATACGGGCGATTTCCCCGTAGATATTAAATCTACTCACCGATGATCTCGAGCTAGGTAAATCCAACCACCTGCTTTCCTTTCCTTGTAGTGTCCAAAATCCTCGCGTGCGATCCTATTATCACACAATACAATAACGTGTGGATTAGCTAACTACCCAATAATATATGAACACGACGCCAATTAACCAATCGATCCCCTCAAGCTACAAAAGGGTTCGCTTAGCTGCTAAATGCGTATCGCGGCATCATCAAAATAAATCCACGACTGAAAGCTACCAAAAACACTTAAACGAAGTCGGATTAATCGTATCGCACATTTGCCGAAACACTAAAAACTAGTTAAGTGGTCCCAGATTTTGCTACACAAACAATTAGTGAAAGTTGCAAGTTCCACGAGACTACAAACAACCCCAGAGACTCCACGACGAGACACGAACCACCAATCACCAGTTTGGCCACAATTTGCGGCCAGAATCAATAAATTTGCGGCCAACTTCGGGGGGAATTGTCACGCCCCGCTTCCCAGAGTACACAAGATTGGGCACGTGACATAGCCAACCATGCTACCTGTGGGTAGGAAGTATCCATCCACAGTCACATTACGGCTGTTGAGATATCAAGAACAAGATAAATAAACTATCTAACACATGTCCAAATCCAGAATAACAAGAGTCAATGATAAATAAGTGCGGAAGCAAATGATCCAATACAAATAACTGAAAAGTATGTCCCATAATGCGGGCTCACATCAGGAAATAAATGCAGGAAATAAAAACTAACTAATACTAACACCTCACAGCTCAGCCTGTTGGCTGAAGTACTCCTGCTCGGACTGCGACAGCGGTACAGAATCTGGGCCATGCAAAACCCAGACGTCAGCGCGTCATGTCATCAAGTAATATAATATGAACATTGTAACAGGCAATGCAAAATAAATATGAATAAAACGAGAGTAGCCAATAATGTGAATCAAGCAGTGCAGGATAGTGTGCAGTAGGTAACTAAACTGTTCTATCAGGTTTTCTATTCTAAAATCTTTGAAATCAATTGATGACTCGTCGATGTAACTCAATAGTATCCCGTGCGTGCCCGGGACCACGGTCAAGATTCTGTTAGTTATATGTATGCCCTAGAGGCCATTACTATACATAGGATGTATATTGTAGTGGATGCTGGGACATATATAGGGAGGACTTTCTTGCTCGACATGATAGTATGCTATCTGGTTGCTCTTTACCTTAACGTGTACATTGTTTGTCTCTCTGTTACATGTTGGTAAAGCCCTTAGGATCTGTACTTGACTACCTGGACTATGATGCGGATCATACTAGTGGGGACATGGTAGTCCGTAAGTACATCCTTCAAAGTCCCTAGTCGTGGGTGTATCGAGACGGGGCATCGATATACCAGTGTAGACTAGCGTGTACCTTCTCGACCCATACAGATGGGCGATGGATGATCCCATATCCATTGGTGTTTGACATCAGAGATGATATACGGGTGCTCAGTAGAGACTGGGTACACTGGACGGACTCGCCGAGAACTCCCAGATAGTATTATACCTCACGTCAGATGGCAGTTCTCTGGTGACACTGGTACAGAGTAGTCTGTTGACCCGAGATCGTCATAGAGTCTTGTGTGGTTCCCACTGTGCTTTGATTTCCATCTTACCACGTCCAAGAGGGCGTGCAAAACGGTGGTTTTTGGGTACAGTCCCGAGTCACATGGAGGCAATGAGCGATAGGAGGGGATTCGTCTCTCCCGGTATAGGGAGTTGATGTTGCGCTGTGTTCGATTGGCTATAACAGGAAATCCCTGGCCAGGGTTGCTGAGATTTACTGGTAAGTGTTACCAGTAGTTTCTCGAATAGTTATAGACCTTGTATCGACACGACTTATCGAGCTATTGGGGTCTGACGTTTACCACCCCTAGGCGAGATATGCGACATATCAGACGATCAGACCGGACTGTACGGTAGTGTTACTGGTCGGATTCACTGGAGTGTGAGCGGGCTTGCTCGTCGATCTTCAGATCGCTCAATACCCGGGTGGACGTTACGTTTAGCAGACCGCTTGCGGCTTGTGGATGTTTGATATGATCATCATCCGCTGCCGGCGTATTGACGAGTCTTTAGAGTCCTACACAGAGGTTTCCTGGCTCAAGCGAAACGAAATAGGAGCGCATATGAGATATGTGCGGGACCGAGAATAATACCAGTATGTGATACTGTATTCGATTCTCGCGATGTGACATTGATCGGTTATATGCGATATAGCCTGGTTATCGGATCAAGTGTTGATTCGATAAGTTGTTACTAATGATACTAGTCGGTTATATGCGATATGACCGGATCGTTAAATCAAGTGTTGATTTAATGATTTAATGTATAATTATATATTTGATATATTACTTTGCATCAACTAGTATCGGTTCACTTTAAAATGGATTTTCTCACTCGGGTGTGCGCATTGCATATGCGATATGATTTTGTGCACTTTATTGTATCATGTTTGATGATGCATGATTGCTAGGTTATGTGTAAAGAATTTAACCAAAGTTATTTAAATGGTTAAGGGTTTTACTTATTCATTAATTAGTCTTTTTATTTTTGGAAAAAGGAAAAGAAATGAGAGAAAAATGGTGGCTTATTTTGTTTGCACTTGAAGCTTCATGAAGCTTTTATGATGCAACCATTTTTGTCTCATCTCCTAAACCCTAACCATTACTTTAACCTTGGTCAATTCTCTACACTTAACTTAGGTTAAAGTTATGATAAGAATGATATTATTATTCTTTTCATAATTAACAAAATATACTTTCTTCTTCTTCTTCTTCCATTTTCTTCAAGTGAAGAAAGCTTGCCCCATCAATGGCAAGTGATGGAAATGAGTGAGAAATCCAATTCTAAAGTCTACCCACCTCCTATTTCTTCATCCTCTACCTCTTGCCAAGTAGTAGAGTGTGTTCTCTTCACAAGTTTTTGGACTTGGTGAAGTCGGAGCTTGATTTAGCGATGCCTCGACGTAGATCATCTTCGGCATGGACATCGACGACCTAGCTTGCCCATTCTCCGACGAAGCCGACGCTAGAGCCCGGATTTGATTTGGACAGCGGAGAGGACTTCGTTGCGGAGCTATGGAGGTGGAGCACCGGATCTACAAAGGTTGTATTTCCGTATTCCCTTAGTTAAGTGTTAACTAGTTTATGTTTTCGCCTAGATTTCTAGCCAACGGTCCGTAGTCGGGTCTCTCGGCACCTAGAATTTTTGAAATTGGCATGGTTGATGCCTTGTGAGACCTCACTAGTGTGCCTAGGAACCCTACAGTGGTATCAGAGCTACTAGGCATTGGATGTCGACCTATGGGGGGTTCTCACTGTGTGACAGTGTGGCGAAGCATAGGCTCTTACCCCCAGGGTGTCCCGAGACCGGAAGGTGTTCCGGCGGGTTGTAGTCCTCGCGAGGGGGCATGCATAAAAAGTAGCGGCTGAGGGACCCGTTGGTGCCACGGCGACCCCATTGGATGGGGTGGCTGCCTGACCTACAGTGGTATCAGAGCCAAGCTAGAGCCATATCAAGTTCATTACGCAATAGGTTTTCAGAAAAACCTGTCGTAGCCCTCCGTCATTTCAGATAAGTATTAGTTAGTATTCGTGCTGCGGTTGTTTGGCATGCGTCAAGGCGTAGTGTACGGTAGCTAACTAGTGCTTATCTGCCAGCATATGATGCGATTGGATTAGGGTATTCGTACGGCGTTGTTTGGCATGCGTCAAGGGTCGTGCGGGTGGGTTTAATTCAATCAAGAAATGTACGGGTTGAACTTGACTAGCAGACTATGGGTTGTTTGGCATGCGTCAAGGTCATAGCGAGCTAGGGGCAAAATATTATCGGGAATTTCAAAAGTTGAAATTTGCAATGAGATTGCATACCTTCTATGAGATAGTTGGATCCCGATACCCGCTGCGAGTAAGAGTTACTCCTCGGAGAGTTTTATACATTACAATTAGCCGATCAAGTAGGTGTCTAGAAAGGTGTTAACGAGGTTACGCCTCTAGGAAAACGAGGTTTACATTAATTAGGTTCGTGCGAAAGCACGGGGGACCTCCCTCAAAGTACCAACACTGGCCTGGCTGAAAGATTGGCGAACTTGTAGTGTGTAATTAATCCCAGCTAGTCTTTCCTTTTAGGGTTTGAAGGAAGATTTGATAAAAAGCAGTGGGAGCCATCCTGATTAGATAAAATAATAACCAATCTATTCTTGCAAGAGCGCACGCTGAGTGTTTTCTTCTCTCTCTCTCCTGGTAGCGACCATATCACGCCTTAATCAAGATAATAAAACGGATTATTGACCGAACCCACTTGTTATACTGAGCTGGGGAACGTTGGTCCCGCTCCAACTTATAATTGTTATAAGACAGAGCAGGAAATTGGGGAATACCAGATTTCCCATGCCACCCAAACGAAGAGAGTGCATGTTGATGCATCATCTTCGGGTGTGTTCGTTACAAAGAACTGTTTCTCTGTATCCTCTACGTCCTGGGTATGTGATACCAGATCAGGATCCCAGATATGTAATCTGTTACATAGGGCTACAGAAAGGTAGAGAACTGAGAACGGGTGATAAGTTTTATGAGGCAGAAAACGGGGCAAGTGTTGCAGCCAAGTCTGTTGGTCACTGTCACCCTGTATTATGAATACATTGATTCTGAACAAATGTTATTAGATACCGAACCTGATATACAAAATCATATCTATCTCTTTATTAGTAAAGAAAGGATATAATTTTGTATTGTTGGATAATGTTTTGAACATTTCCTATATCAAAAGTTGATCGGTTCAGGCACGTTATCTAAAAACATTGATGTTCTAAATCAAACTGCAGTTCTTAGTATACGGAATACACACAAGAGGAAGAGTTCAGAATTGAACGATTCTTTCTTGAGGTATTGTAGACTAGGTCATATCAATGCGACCCGACTAGCTGAAGTTACATATAGATGCATATTTAAATCAGTTTGAATTTACATCTTATGAAACTTGCCAGTCATGTCACAAAGATAAAATGACCATAGCCCTGTTTATTGGAAACAGAGAAAGAGTTAGTAAACTCTTGGGATATGATACATGTTGATGTATGTAAGCTCCCCTGTCTACACATGCCAAGATCGGTTCTTTATACTTCATTACATTCTCTGATGATCTTTCGAGATTCAGACCTATGTTCCTGTTGAAACACAAGTCTGAACCTTTTGAGATATTCATAGAATATAAGTTAGAAGTGGAGAACCAGAATACGGGTAAAAGTATTATGTCCTTTGATGAGATCAAGGAGGAGAATACTTGAGCACGGAAATCCTGGACTATTCTAAAGGAGAATGAGATTCTCTCTCAGCATTACTCCTCCGTATACACCATTGCACGATGGTATATCGGGGTGGAGCAATCACACCCTATATGATAAGGTGTGCTCTATGATGAGTACTACTGAGTTACCTAATTCCTTTTGGGTGTTATGCGCTTGAGAATTTGCATACCTATTGAATAGGGTCACGATCAAATCAGTTACCTACCACTCCATATGAGATATGGTATGGGAAGAGCCCATATCTTAAGTTAGTTAAGATTTGGGGTTGACCGGCCTATGTCTTAAAGTAAAATCCGGACAAGCTCGAGGCAAGGTCTGTAATGTAGAACTGGAAATGTTCCAGCTATACAAACTACAGCTGATGATTTGATAGAACCAAAAGATTCAGTAAATTCCAACGAACCTCAGCCTCTCCGCCGATCTAGTAGGGTTCCTCACCCACCTGAGAGATACTCTGTTTCTCTGTGACAGTGGGAGCGAGGATTGCATCATGAGATGATGACCCAACTAGTTTCGAGCTGGCCATCAGGAGTGAGACTCTGTAAGAATGGCTGGATGTTTATCGATCTGAGATGGAATCCTTATACACCAACAAAGTATGGACTTTGGTTTCTATATCTGAAGGGTTAAATTCCCATCAGGAGCAAGTATATCTTGAGAAGATTACTTGGTGTAGATGGAAAAGTGGAGACTTTCAAAGCTAGACTTGTTAAAAGTTTGCATCATTGACCAGGTGTGGATAATGATGAAACCTTTTCAAGTGACTATGCTTAAGTCCATCCAGATCCTACTTGTCACGGCTACATACCATGACTACGATATCTGGTGGTTGGGTGTCATGACTGCTTTTCTAAATGATGTTTTAGAAGAGTGCGTCTATAAGTACACAGCCAGAGGGCTTCGTAGACAGTGGGAGCAGCGGAAACGTGTGCAAGATGCTTTATAGGATTAAAGCAGGCATCGCGGAGTTGGAACATCTGTTTTGATGTGGTAGTCAAAGAGTTTGACTTCATCAAAATGGTAGATGAACCTTGTATAAACAAAAAGGTAGTAGGGAGTATGGTGACGATCCTCGTAGAGTACGTGGATGACATACTCTTGATAGGGAAGGAGTTTCCTATGCTACGCCCGGTCAATCTCCGCTTATCACAATGATTCTCCATACAGGATCAAAGTGATACCTCCTAAATCCTGGGTTTTGGATCTATGGGATAGATCTAATTGGATGTTAGGATTCTCACTAGTTGTAGTGAGATGGTATCAGTTGATCCTAGGGAAAAATCACTGGAAGTGTTCCAGAGTGATAAAGACGACTGAATGTCAGTCACAGGCATTGTCTTTACCCTCAGTAAAGGGACGGTATGTTGGAAGAGTTCCAAGCTAGATACCGTGACATACTAGACGATAAAGGCTCGATACATCGCTACTTAAGATGCTACCATAGAGGCAGTCTGGATGTATATTGGTTCATGAGATGAACTAGGTTCCTACCATTGTGTGACAATGGAGTTGTGGCTTGTGCCAAGGAACGCCGGTCCCATCAGTGATCCAGACATATTCTAAGGCAGTATCACTTGATCATGGAGATGGTTGATCTCCAGGGAGGTCGAGGTTAGGAGAGTAGACTCAGAGGACAACACAGCGGATCCACTCACAAAGGCCTGTTCCCAGAGAGAGACTTTCATGGGATGGTTGAGTATGAGATACTGCAACCACTGCTACAGATGGCCCTAGTGCAAGTGGGAGATTGTTAGTTATATGTTTGCCCTAGAGGCCATTACTATACATAGGATGTATATTGTAGTGGATGCTGGGACATATATAGGGAGGACTTTCTTGCTCGACATGATAGTATGCTATCTGGTTGCTCTTTACCTTAACGTGTACACTGTTTGTCTCTCTGTTACATGTTGGTAAAGCCCTTAGGATCTGTACTTGACTACCTGGACTATGATGCGGATCATACTAGTGGGGACATGGTAGTCCGTAAGTACATCCTTCAAAGTCCCTAGTCGTGGGTGTATCGAGACGGGGCATCGATATACCAGTGTAGACTAGCGTGTACCTTCTCGACCCATACAGATGGGCGATGGATGATCCCATATCCATTGGTGTTTGACATCAGAGATGATATACGGGTGCTCAGTAGAGACTGGGTACACTGGACGGACTCGCCGAGAACTCCCAGATGGTATTATACCTCACGTCAGATGGCAGTTATCTGGTGACACTGGTACAGAGTAGTCTGTTGACCCGAGATCGTCATAGAGTCTTGTGTGGTTCCCACTGTGCTTTGATTTCCATCTTACCACGTCCAAGAGGGCGTGCAAAACGGTGGTTTTTGGGTACAGTCCCGAGTCACATGGAGGCAATGAGCGATAGGAGGGGATTCGTCTCTCCCGGTATAGGGAGTTGATGTTGCGCTGTGTTCGATTGGCTATAACAGGAAATCCCTGGCCAGGGTTGCTGAGATTTACTGGTAAGTGTTACCAGTAGTTTCTCGAATAGTTATAGACCTCGTATCGACACGACTTATCGAGCTATTGGGGTCTGACGTTTACCACCCCTAGGCGAGATATGCGACATATCAGACGATCAGACCGGACTGTACGGTAGTGTTACTGGTCGGATTCACTGGAGTGTGAGCGGGCTTGCTCGTAGATCTTCACATCGCTCAATACCCGGGTGGACGTTACGTTTAGCAGACCGCTTGCGGCTTGTGGATGTTTGATATGATCATCATCCGCTGCCGGCGTATTGACGAGTCTTTAGAGTCCTACACAGAGGTTTCCTGGCTCAAGCGAAACGAAATAGGAGCGCATATGAGATATGTGCGGGACCGAGAATAATACCAGTATGTGATACTGTATTCGATTCTCGCGATGTGACATTGATCGGTTATATGCGATATAGCCTGGTTATCGGATCAAGTGTTGATTCGATAAGTTGTTACTAATGATACTAGTCGGTTATATGCGATATGACCGGATCGTTAAATCAAGTGTTGATTTAATGATTTAATGTATAATTATATATTTGATATATTACTTTGCATCAACTAGTATCGGTTCACTTTAAAATGGATTTTCTCACTCGGGTGTGCGCATTGCATATGCGATATGATTTTGTGCACTTTATTGTATCATGTTTGATGATGCATGATTGCTAGGTTATGTGTAAAGAATTTAACCAAAGTTATTTAAATGGTTAAGGGTTTTACTTATTCATTAATTAGTCTTTTTATTTTTGGAAAAAGGAAAAGAAATGAGAGAAAAATGGTGGCTTATTTTGTTTGCACTTGAAGCTTCATGAAGCTTTTATGATGCAACCATTTTTGTCTCATCTCCTAAACCCTAACCATTACTTTAACCTTGGTCAATTCTCTACACTTAACTTAGGTTAAAGTTATGATAAGAATGATATTATTATTCTTTTCATAATTAACAAAATATACTTTCTTCTTCTTCTTCTTCCATTTTCTTCAAGTGAAGAAAGCTTGCCCCATCAATGGCAAGTGATGGAAATGAGTGAGAAATCCAATTCTAAAGTCTACCCACCTCCTATTTCTTCATCCTCTACCTCTTGCCAAGTAGTAGAGTGTGTTCTCTTCACAAGTTTTTGGACTTGGTGAAGTCGGAGCTTGATTTAGCGATGCCTCGACGTAGATCATCTTCGGCATGGACATCGACGACCTAGCTTGCCCATTCTCCGACGAAGCCGACGCTAGAGCCCGGATTTGATTTGGACAGCGGAGAGGACTTCGTTGCGGAGCTATGGAGGTGGAGCACCGGATCTACAAAGGTTGTATTTCCGTATTCCCTTAGTTAAGTGTTAACTAGTTTATGTTTTCGCCTAGATTTCTAGCCAACGGTCCGTAGTCGGGTCTCTCGGCACCTAGAATTTTTGAAATTGGCATGGTTGATGCCTTGTGAGACCTCACTAGTGTGCCTAGGAACCCTACAGTGGTATTAGAGCTACTAGGCATTGGATGTCGACCTATGGGGGGTTCTCACTGTGTGACAGTGTGGCGAAGCATAGGCTCTTACCCCCAGGGTGTCCCGAGACCGGAAGGTGTTCCGGCGGGTTGTAGTCCTCGCGAGGGGGCATGCATAAAAAGTAGCGGCTGAGGGACCCGTTGGTGCCACGGCGACCCCATTGGATGGGGTGGCTGCCTGACCTACAGTGGTATCAGAGCCAAGCTAGAGCCATATCAAGTTCATTACGCAATAGGTTTTCAGAAAAACCTGTCGTAGCCCTCCGTCATTTCAGATAAGTATTAGTTAGTATTCGTGCTGCGGTTGTTTGGCATGCGTCAAGGCGTAGTGTACGGTAGCTAACTAGTGCTTATCTGCCAGCATATGATGCGATTGGATTAGGGTATTCGTACGGCGTTGTTTGGCATGCGTCAAGGGTCGTGCGGGTGGGTTTAATTCAATCAAGAAATGTACGGGTTGAACTTGACTAGCAGACTATGGGTTGTTTGGCATGCGTCAAGGTCATAGCGAGCTAGGGGCAAAATATTATCGGGAATTTCAAAAGTTGAAATTTGCAATGAGATTGCATACCTTCTATGAGATAGTTGGATCCCGATACCCGCTGCGAGTAAGAGTTACTCCTCGGAGAGTTTTATACATTACAATTAGCCGATCAAGTAGGTGTCTAGAAAGGTGTTAACGAGGTTACGCCTCTAGGAAAACGAGGTTTACATTAATTAGGTTCGTGCGAAAGCACGGGGGACCTCCCTCAAAGTACCAACACTGGCCTGGCTGAAAGATTGGCGAACTTGTAGTGTGTAATTAATCCCAGCTAGTCTTTCCTTTTAGGGTTTGAAGGAAGATTTGATAAAAAGCAGTGGGAGCCATCCTGATTAGATAAAATAATAACCAATCTATTCTTGCAAGAGCGCACGCTGAGTGTTTTCTTCTCTCTCTCTCCTGGTAGCGACCATATCACGCCTTAATCAAGATAATAAAACGGATTATTGACCGAACCCACTTATTATACTGAGCTGGGGAACGTTGGTCCCGCTCCAACTTATAATTGTTATAAGACAGAGCAGGAAATTGGGGAATACCAGATTTCCCATGCCACCCAAACGAAGAGAGTGCATGTTGATGCATCATCTTCGGGTGTGTTCGTTACAAAGAACTGTTTCTCTGTATCCTCTACGTCCTGGGTATGTGATACCAGATCAGGATCCCAGATATGTAATCTGTTACATAGGGCTACAGAAAGGTAGAGAACTGAGAACGGGTGATAAGTTTTATGAGGCAGAAAACGGGGCAAGTGTTGCAGCCAAGTCTGTTGGTCACTGTCACCCTGTATTATGAATACATTGATTCTGAACAAATGTTATTAGATACCGAACCTGATATACAAAATCATATCTATCTCTTTATTAGTAAAGAAAGGATATAATTTTGTATTGTTGGATAATGTTTTGAACATTTCCTATATCAAAAGTTGATCGGTTCAGGCACGTTATCTAAAAACATTGATGTTCTAAATCAAACTGCAGTTCTTAGTATACGGAATACACACAAGAGGAAGAGTTCAGAATTGAACGATTCTTTCTTGAGGTATTGTAGACTAGGTCATATCAATGCGACCCGACTAGCTGAAGTTACATATAGATGCATATTTAAATCAGTTTGAATTTACATCTTATGAAACTTGCCAGTCATGTCACAAAGATAAAATGACCATAGCCCTGTTTATTGGAAACAGAGAAAGAGTTAGTAAACTCTTGGGATATGATACATGTTGATGTATGTAAGCTCCCCTGTCTACACATGCCAAGATCGGTTCTTTATACTTCATTACATTCTCTGATGATCTTTCGAGATTCAGACCTATGTTCCTGTTGAAACACAAGTCTGAACCTTTTGAGATATTCATAGAATATAAGTTAGAAGTGGAGAACCAGAATACGGGTAAAAGTATTATGTCCTTTGATGAGATCAAGGAGGAGAATACTTGAGCACGGAAATCCTGGACTATTCTAAAGGAGAATGAGATTCTCTCTCAGCATTACTCCTCCGTATACACCATTGCACGATGGTATATCGGGGTGGAGCAATCACACCCTATATGATAAGGTGTGCTCTATGATGAGTACTACTGAGTTACCTAATTCCTTTTGGGTGTTATGCGCTTGAGAATTTGCATACCTATTGAATAGGGTCACGATCAAATCAGTTACCTACCACTCCATATGAGATATGGTATGGGAAGAGCCCATATCTTAAGTTAGTTAAGATTTGGGGTTGACCGGCCTATGTCTTAAAGTAAAATCCGGACAAGCTCGAGGCAAGGTCTGTAATGTAGAACTGGAAATGTTCCAGCTATACAAACTACAGCTGATGATTTGATAGAACCAAAAGATTCAGTAAATTCCAACGAACCTCAGCCTCTCCGCCGATCTAGTAGGGTTCCTCACCCACCTGAGAGATACTCTGTTTCTCTGTGACAGTGGGAGCGAGGATTGCATCATGAGATGATGACCCAACTAGTTTCGAGCTGGCCATCAGGAGTGAGACTCTGTAAGAATGGCTGGATGTTTATCGATCTGAGATGGAATCCTTATACACCAACAAAGTATGGACTTTGGTTTCTATATCTGAAGGGTTAAATTCCCATCAGGAGCAAGTATATCTTGAGAAGATTACTTGGTGTAGATGGAAAAGTGGAGACTTTCAAAGCTAGACTTGTTAAAAGTTTGCATCATTGACCAGGTGTGGATAATGATGAAACCTTTTCAAGTGACTATGCTTAAGTCCATCCAGATCCTACTTGTCACGGCTACATACCATGACTACGATATCTGGTGGTTGGGTGTCATGACTGCTTTTCTAAATGATGTTTTAGAAGAGTGCGTCTATAAGTACACAGCCAGAGGGCTTCGTAGACAGTGGGAGCAGCGGAAACGTGTGCAAGATGCTTTATAGGATTAAAGCAGGCATCGCGGAGTTGGAACATCTGTTTTGATGTGGTAGTCAAAGAGTTTGACTTCATCAAAATGGTAGATGAACCTTGTATAAACAAAAAGGTAGTAGGGAGTATGGTGACGATCCTCGTAGAGTACGTGGATGACATACTCTTGATAGGGAAGGAGTTTCCTATGCTACGCCCGGTCAATCTCCGCTTATCACAATGATTCTCCATACAGGATCAAAGTGATACCTCCTAAATCCTGGGTTTTGGATCTATGGGATAGATCTAATTGGATGTTAGGATTCTCACTAGTTGTAGTGAGATGGTATCAGTTGATCCTAGGGAAAAATCACTGGAAGTGTTCCAGAGTGATAAAGACGACTGAATGTCAGTCACAGGCATTGTCTTTACCCTCAGTAAAGGGACGGTATGTTGGAAGAGTTCCAAGCTAGATACCGTGACATACTAGACGATAAAGGCTCGATACATCGCTACTTAAGATGCTACCATAGAGGCAGTCTGGATGTATATTGGTTCATGAGATGAACTAGGTTCCTACCATTGTGTGACAATGGAGTTGTGGCTTGTGCCAAGGAACGCCGGTCCCATCAGTGATCCAGACATATTCTAAGGCAGTATCACTTGATCATGGAGATGGTTGATCTCCAGGGAGGTCGAGGTTAGGAGAGTAGACTCAGAGGACAACACAGCGGATCCACTCACAAAGGCCTGTTCCCAGAGAGAGACTTTCATGGGATGGTTGAGTATGAGATACTGCAACCACTGCTACAGATGGCCCTAGTGCAAGTGGGAGATTGTTAGTTATATGTTTGCCCTAGAGGCCATTACTATACATAGGATGTATATTGTAGTGGATGCTGGGACATATATAGGGAGGACTTTCTTGCTCGACATGATAGTATGCTATCTGGTTGCTCTTTACCTTAACGTGTACACTGTTTGTCTCTCTGTTACATGTTGGTAAAGCCCTTAGGATCTGTACTTGACTACCTGGACTATGATGCGGATCATACTAGTGGGGACATGGTAGTCCGTAAGTACATCCTTCAAAGTCCCTAGTCGTGGGTGTATCGAGACGGGGCATCGATATACCAGTGTAGACTAGCGTGTACCTTCTCGACCCATACAGATGGGCGATGGATGATCCCATATCCATTGGTGTTTGACATCAGAGATGATATACGGGTGCTCAGTAGAGACTGGGTACACTGGACGGACTCGCCGAGAACTCCCAGATGGTATTATACCTCACGTCAGATGGCAGTTATCTGGTGACACTGGTACAGAGTAGTCTGTTGACCCGAGATCGTCATAGAGTCTTGTGTGGTTCCCACTGTGCTTTGATTTCCATCTTACCACGTCCAAGAGGGCGTGCAAAACGGTGGTTTTTGGGTACAGTCCCGAGTCACATGGAGGCAATGAGCGATAGGAGGGGATTCGTCTCTCCCGGTATAGGGAGTTGATGTTGCGCTGTGTTCGATTGGCTATAACAGGAAATCCCTGGCCAGGGTTGCTGAGATTTACTGGTAAGTGTTACCAGTAGTTTCTTGAATAGTTATAGACCTCGTATCGACACGACTTATCGAGCTATTGGGGTCTGACGTTTACCACCCCTAGGCGAGATATGCGACATATCAGACGATCAGACCGGACTGTACGGTAGTGTTACTGGTCGGATTCACTGGAGTGTGAGCGGGCTTGCTCGTCGATCTTCAGATCGCTCAATACCCGGGTGGCCGTTACGTTTAGCAGACCGCTTGCGGCTTGTGGATGTTTGATATGATCATCATCCGCTGCCGGCGTATTGACGAGTCTTTAGAGTCCTACACAGAGGTTTCCTGGCTCAAGCGAAACGAAATAGGAGCGCATATGAGATATGTGCGGGACCGAGAATAATACCAGTATGTGATACTGTATTCGATTCTCGCGATGTGACATTGATCGGTTATATGAGATATAGCCGGGTTATCGGATCAAGTGTTGATTCGATAAGTTGTTACTAATGATACTAGTCGGTTATATGCGATATGACCGGATCGTTAAATCAAGTGTTGATTTAATGATTTAATGTATAATTATATATTTGATATATTACTTTGCATCAACTAGTATCGGTTCACTTTAAAATGGATTTTCTCACTCGGGTGTGCGCATTGCATATGCGATATGATTTTGTGCACTTTATTGTATCATGTTTGATGATGCATGATTGCTAGGTTATGTGTAAAGAATTTAACCAAAGTTATTTAAATGGTTAAGGGTTTTACTTATTCATTAATTAGTCTTTTTATTTTTGGAAAAAGGAAAAGAAATGAGAGAAAAATGGTGGCTTATTTTGTTTGCACTTGAAGCTTCATGAAGCTTTTATGATGCAACCATTTTTGTCTCATCTCCTAAACCCTAACCATTACTTTAACCTTGGTCAATTCTCTACACATAACTTAGGTTAAAGTTATGATAAGAATGATATTATTATTCTTTTCATAATTAACAAAATATACTTTCTTCTTCTTCTTCTTCCATTTTCTTCAAGTGAAGAAAGCTTGCCCCATCAATGGCAAGTGATGGAAATGAGTGAGAAATCCAATTCTAAAGTCTACCCACCTCCTATTTCTTCATTCTCTACCTCTTGCCAAGTAGTAGAGTGTGTTCTCTTCACAAGTTTTTGGACTTGGTGAAGTCGGAGCTTGATTTAGCGATGCCTCGACGTAGATCATCTTCGGCATGGACATCGACGACCTAGCTTGCCCATTCTCCGACGAAGCCGACGCTAGAGCCCGGATTTGATTTGGACAGCGGAGAGGACTTCGTTGCGGAGCTATGGAGGTGGAGCACCGGATCTACAAAGGTTGTATTTCCGTATTCCCTTAGTTAAGTGTTAACTAGTTTATGTTTTCGCCTAGATTTCTAGCCAACGGTTCGTAGTCGGGTCTCTCGGCATCTAGAATTTTTGAAATTGGCATGGTTGATGCCTTGTGAGACCTCACTAGTGTGCCTAGGAACCCTACAGTGGTATCAGAGCTACTAGACATTGGATGTCGACCTATGGGGGGTTCTCACTGTGTGACAGTGTGGCGAAGCATAGGCTCTTACCCCCAGGGTGTCCCGAGACCGGAAGGTGTTCCGGCGGGTTGTAGTCCTCGCGAGGGGGCATGCATAAAAAGTAGCGGCTGAGGGACCCGTTGGTGCCACGGCGACCCCATTGGATGGGGTGGCTGCCTGACCTACAGTGGTATCAGAGCCAAGCTAGAGCCATATCAAGTTCATTACGCAATAGGTTTTCAGAAAAACCTGTCGTAGCCCTCCGTCATTTCAGATAAGTATTAGTTAGTATTCGTGCTGCGGTTGTTTGGCATGCGTCAAGGCGTAGTGTACGGTAGCTAACTAGTGCTTATCTGCCAGCATATGATGCGATTGGATTAGGGTATTCGTACGGCGTTGTTTGGCCTGCGTCAAGGGTCGTGCGGGTGGGTTTAATTCAATCAAGAAATGTACGGGTTGAACTTGACTAGCAGACTATGGGTTGTTTGGCATGCGTCAAGGTCATAGCGAGCTAGGGGCAAAATATTATCGGGAATTTCAAAAGTTGAAATTTGCAATGAGATTGCATACCTTCTATGAGATAGTTGGATCCCGATACCCGCTGCGAGTAAGAGTTACTCCTCGGAGAGTTTTATACATTACAATTAGCCGATCAAGTAGGTGTCTAGAAAGGTGTTAACGAGGTTACGCCTCTAGGAAAACGAGGTTTACATTAATTAGGTTCGTGCGAAAGCACGGGGGACCTCCCTCAAAGTACCAACACTGGCCTGGCTGAAAGATTGGCGAACTTGTAGTGTGTAATTAATCCCAGCTAGTCTTTCCTTTTAGGGTTTGAAGGAAGATTTGATAAAAAGCAGTGGGAGCCATCCTGATTAGATAAAATAATAACCAATCTATTCTTGCAAGAGCGCACGCTGAGTGTTTTCTTCTCTCTCTCTCCTGGTAGCGACCATATCACGCCTTAATCAAGATAATAAAACGGATTATTGACCGAACCCACTTGTTATACTGAGCTGGGGAACGTTGGTCCCGCTCCAACTTATAATTGTTATAAGACAGAGCAGGAAATTGGGGAATACCAGATTTCCCATGCCACCCAAACGAAGAGAGTGCATGTTGATGCATCATCTTCGGGTGTGTTCGTTACAAAGAACTGTTTCTCTGTATCCTCTACGTCCTGGGTATGTGATACCAGATCAGGATCCCAGATATGTAATCTGTTACATAGGGCTACAGAAAGGTAGAGAACTGAGAACGGGTGATAAGTTTTATGAGGCAGAAAACGGGGCAAGTGTTGCAGCCAAGTCTGTTGGTCACTGTCACCCTGTATTATGAATACATTGATTCTGAACAAATGTTATTAGATACCGAACCTGATATACAAAATCATATCTATCTCTTTATTAGTAAAGAAAGGATATAATTTTGTATTGTTGGATAATGTTTTGAACATTTCCTATATCAAAAGTTGATCGGTTCAGGCACGTTATCTAAAAACATTGATGTTCTAAATCAAACTGCAGTTCTTAGTATACGGAACACACACAAGAGGAAGAGTTCAGAATTGAACGATTCCTTCTTGAGGTATTGTAGACTAGGTCATATCAATGCGACCCGACTAGCTGAAGTTACATATAGATGCATATTTAAATCAGTTTGAATTTACATCTTATGAAACTTGCCAGTCATGTCACAAAGATAAAATGACCATAGCCCTGTTTATTGGAAACAGAGAAAGAGTTAGTAAACTCTTGGGATATGATACATGTTGATGTATGTAAGCTCCCCTGTCTACACATGCCAAGATCGGTTCTTTATACTTCATTACATTCTCTGATGATCTTTCGAGATTCAGACCTATGTTCCTGTTGAAACACAAGTCTGAACCTTTTGAGATATTCATAGAATATAAGTTAGAAGTGGAGAACCAGAATACGGGTAAAAGTATTATGTCCTTTGATGAGATCAAGGAGGAGAATACTTGAGCACGGAAATCCTGGACTATTCTAAAGGAGAATGAGATTCTCTCTCAGCATTACTCCTCCGTATACACCATTGCACGATGGTATATCGGGGTGGAGCAATCACACCCTATATGATAAGGTGTGCTCTATGATGAGTACTACTGAGTTACCTAATTCCTTTTGGGTGTTATGCGCTTGAGAATTTGCATACCTATTGAATAGGGTCACGATCAAATCAGTTACCTACCACTCCATATGAGATATGGTATGGGAAGAGCCCATATCTTAAGTTAGTTAAGATTTGGGGTTGACCGGCCTATGTCTTAAAGTAAAATCCGGACAAGCTCGAGGCAAGGTCTGTAATGTAGAACTGGAAATGTTCCAGCTATACAAACTACAGCTGATGATTTGATAGAACCAAAAGATTCAGTAAATTCCAACGAACCTCAGCCTCTCCGCCGATCTAGTAGGGTTCCTCACCCACCTGAGAGATACTCTGTTTCTCTGTGACAGTGGGAGCGAGGATTGCATCATGAGATGATGACCCAACTAGTTTCGAGCTGGCCATCAGGAGTGAGACTCTGTAAGAATGGCTGGATGTTTATCGATCTGAGATGGAATCCTTATACACCAACAAAGTATGGACTTTGGTTTCTATATCTGAAGGGTTAAATTCCCATCAGGAGCAAGTATATCTTGAGAAGATTACTTGGTGTAGATGGAAAAGTGGAGACTTTCAAAGCTAGACTTGTTAAAAGTTTGCATCATTGACCAGGTGTGGATAATGATGAAACCTTTTCAAGTGACTATGCTTAAGTCCATCCAGATCCTACTTGTCACGGCTACATACCATGACTACGATATCTGGTGGTTGGGTGTCATGACTGCTTTTCTAAATGATGTTTTAGAAGAGTGCGTCTATAAGTACACAGCCAGAGGGCTTCGTAGACAGTGGGAGCAGCGGAAACGTGTGCAAGATGCTTTATAGGATTAAAGCAGGCATCGCGGAGTTGGAACATCTGTTTTGATGTGGTAGTCAAAGAGTTTGACTTCATCAAAATGGTAGATGAACCTTGTATAAACAAAAAGGTAGTAGGGAGTATGGTGACGATCCTCGTAGAGTACGTGGATGACATACTCTTGATAGGGAAGGAGTTTCCTATGCTACGCCCGGTCAATCTCCGCTTATCACAATGATTCTCCATACAGGATCAAAGTGATACTTCCTAAATCCTGGGTTTTGGATCTATGGGATAGATCTAATTGGATGTTAGGATTCTCACTAGTTGTAGTGAGATGGTATCAGTTGATCCTAGGGAAAAATCACTGGAAGTGTTCCAGAGTGATAAAGACGACTGAATGTCAGTCACAGGCATTGTCTTTACCCTCAGTAAAGGGACGGTATGTTGGAAGAGTTCCAAGCTAGATACCGTGACATACTAGACGATAAAGGCTCGATACATCGCTACTTAAGATGCTACCATAGAGGCAGTCTGGATGTATATTGGTTCATGAGATGAACTAGGTTCCTACCATTGTGTGACAATGGAGTTGTGGCTTGTGCCAAGGAACGCCGGTCCCATCAGTGATCCAGACATATTCTAAGGCAGTATCACTTGATCATGGAGATGGTTGATCTCCAGGGAGGTCGAGGTTAGGAGAGTAGACTCAGAGGACAACACAGCGGATCCACTCACAAAGGCCTGTTCCCAGAGAGAGACTTTCATGGGATGGTTGAGTATGAGATACTGCAACCACTGCTACAGATGGCCCTAGTGCAAGTGGGAGATTGTTAGTTATATGTTTGCCCTAGAGGCCATTACTATACATAGGATGTATATTGTAGTGGATGCTGGGACATATATAGGGAGGACTTTCTTGCTCGACATGATAGTATGCTATCTGGTTGCTCTTTACCTTAACGTGTACACTGTTTGTCTCTCTGTTACATGTTGGTAAAGCCCTTAGGATCTGTACTTGACTACCTGGACTATGATGCGGATCATACTAGTGGGGACATGGTAGTCCGTAAGTACATCCTTCAAAGTCCCTAGTCGTGGGTGTATCGAGACGGGGCATCGATATACCAGTGTAGACTAGCGTGTACCTTCTCGACCCATACAGATGGGCGATGGATGATCCCATATCCATTGGTGTTTGACATCAGAGATGATATACGGGTGCTCAGTAGAGACTGGGTACACTGGACGGACTCGCCGAGAACTCCCAGATGGTATTATACCTCACGTCAGATGGCAGTTATCTGGTGACACTGGTACAGAGTAGTCTGTTGACCCGAGATCGTCATAGAGTCTTGTGTGGTTCCCACTGTGCTTTGATTTCCATCTTACCACGTCCAAGAGGGCGTGCAAAACGGTGGTTTTTGGGTACAGTCCCGAGTCACATGGAGGCAATGAGCGATAGGAGGGGATTCGTCTCTCCCGGTATAGGGAGTTGATGTTGCGCTGTGTTCGATTGGCTATAACAGGAAATCCCTGGCCAGGGTTGCTGAGATTTACTGGTAAGTGTTACCAGTAGTTTCTCGAATAGTTATAGACCTCGTATCGACACGACTTATCGAGCTATTGGGGTCTGACGTTTACCACCCCTAGGCGAGATATGCGACATATCAGACGATCAGACCGGACTGTACGGTAGTGTTACTGGTCGGATTCACTGGAGTGTGAGCGGGCTTGCTCGTCGATCTTCAGATCGCTCAATACCCGGGTGGCCGTTACGTTTAGCAGACCGCTTGCGGCTTGTGGATGTTTGATATGATCATCATCCGCTGCCGGCGTATTGACGAGTCTTTAGAGTCCTACACAGAGGTTTCCTGGCTCAAGCGAAACGAAATAGGAGCGCATATGAGATATGTGCGGGACCGAGAATAATACCAGTATGTGATACTGTATTCGATTCTCGCGATGTGACATTGATCGGTTATATGCGATATAGCCGGGTTATCGGATCAAGTGTTGATTCGATAAGTTGTTACTAATGATACTAGTCGGTTATATGCGATATGACCGGATCGTTAAATCAAGTGTTGATTTAATGATTTAATGTATAATTATATATTTGATATATTACTTTGCATCAACTAGTATCGGTTCACTTTAAAATGGATTTTCTCACTCGGGTGTGCGCATTGCATATGCGATATGATTTTGTGCACTTTATTGTATCATGTTTGATGATGCATGATTGCTAGGTTATGTGTAAAGAATTTAACCAAAGTTATTTAAATGGTTAAGGGTTTTACTTATTCATTAATTAGTCTTTTTATTTTTGGAAAAAGGAAAAGAAATGAGAGAAAAATGGTGGCTTATTTTGTTTGCACTTGAAGCTTCATGAAGCTTTTATGATGCAACCATTTTTGTCTCATCTCCTAAACCCTAACCATTACTTTAACCTTGGTCAATTCTCTACACTTAACTTAGGTTAAAGTTATGATAAGAATGATATTATTATTCTTTTCATAATTAACAAAATATACTTTCTTCTTCTTCTTCTTCCATTTTCTTCAAGTGAAGAAAGCTTGCCCCATCAATGGCAAGTGATGGAAATGAGTGAGAAATCCAATTCTAAAGTCTACCCACCTTCTATTTCTTCATCCTCTACCTCTTGCCAAGTAGTAGAGTGTGTTCTCTTCACAAGTTTTTGGACTTGGTGAAGTTGGAGCTTGATTTAGCGATGCCTCGACGTAGATCATCTTCGGCATGGACATCGACGACCTAGCTTGCCCATTCTCCGACGAAGCCGACGCTAGAGCCCGGATTTGATTTGGACAGCGGAGAGGACTTCGTTGCGGAGCTATGGAGGTGGAGCACCGGATCTACAAAGGTTGTATTTCCGTATTCCCTTAGTTAAGTGTTAACTAGTTTATGTTTTCGCCTAGATTTCTAGCCAACGGTCCGTAGTCGGGTCTCTCGGCACCTAGAATTTTTGAAATTGGCATGGTTGATGCCTTGTGAGACCTCACTAGTGTGCCTAGGAACCCTACAGATTCTCGGGGCTGAATCCGAGACGTGCCGCTAGGCAGTAACAAGTAGCAGGATGGGTGAGTGATGTCAGCATCATCACTCCGGGGCTGGCCTAGCCCGTAAGACTGATCAGAACAGGTATCGAACTGTTGAGTTACAAGTCGGTTTCACCTTTGATTTCCCCATACCCCCAAGTTATGTATGTCGAGTCAGGTATTCAGTAATCAAGAACTAATGCCAACACAGGATCAGGTAAAAGCAGGTTTGTCTGGATAGACAACAGGAATGGTCCATGAGGACTCCATGTCAGGTTTGTTGGCATTAGGCATGAGATCAGGTAACGGGTCAGGTCATGGTACATCAGGTTAAGTCGAGAGTAGAGGGTACCATGTCCGGTGCATTGGTATGTATATATATGTCATGTGTAGCAAGGTCAGGTCAATATGTAACGCAATCGAGGGTGTGCTCAGAACAGGTATATAATCGAATAAGGAAATAACAGCAGGAAATAAAGTAAACGACAATATCAGTTCATTTAATCATAATATAGTGCAGTCGTATTATCAGATTAACAAGTTTCGAGCACCCTTGCGGTGCAATAATCACAAGGTAGTGCAATATCAATAACAGAAAGTAATAGAGCTACATGTGTACGGCTATCGTCCTTTAAACAGTAAAATGATTAACTGGTAGTTTCGTTATTAGGGTTAAAGTGGCAAATGTGATTTTAGGTTACAGTATCATGATATACGTCATAATGCGTCCAAATAATAAAATAGCTCTACTTAGTTAAGTTTTGCAAGTTTAATGAGTCAAACACATTTAATTTGTATAACATAGCATGTAGCAAGTAATACTTGCCTCGACGGTTCGCGAACCGGGAAAAACGGACGTAACGTCGGCGGAAAACACGCGACGGACGCACGGTTCACGGATCGAGTCCAAACAACGAACAGCGGGACCACACGGACCGGAGTACCTTGCTGGAATGTCGGGTCAAGCCGTCGGCATCGCCGGATTTCGGCGAGAAAGAGAACGGTGAAAATGGTTTCAATGGTATAGATCTAGAAAGCAAAGGGAATGAGTAGAGAAAGGAGAGGATGGGGGATTACTCACTGTGGGTGAAGGGGGTCACGACGGTCGACGGCGTCGATTGGCTCCGGCGGTGAACAGTGCACGCGGTGGAGATCTGCCGATCATGAATTAGTTAACAGCGGAAAGGAAAAGAAAGGGAGAGAGGAAGAAGGTGATCTCACTGAGGGGTATGCCTGCGAGGTCGGGGCACGGGAACGGGGTCGTCGGCGGCGACAGGCGGCGGTCCGACGGGGTGCAGGGGATGTGCAGGCGGGGTGAGGCTAGGATCGCCGGCGATGGAGGAACGCCGATGAGGTGGCGCGGGCGAGTGCGAGGGCGTGCGGTGGCCACCTGCAGGCGCTGGGAGGAAGGGAGAAAGGAGGAAGGAGGTGCGGTCGAGGTTGAGGAGGCAAGGGTGATGGTGGTGGTGTCGTCGGCTCGGGGGCTGCGGCGGCGACGGCACGGTGGCGGCTAGGGTTCACGCGAGGGATCGTGGGGTTCTCGTGATGGAAAGTGAAGACGAGGCTGCGTAAAAATATATAGGATAGAGAGAGAGATTAGATTCGAGAGAGAGAGAGAGATTAGAGGAAGAGAGAGAGAGACAGAGAGAGAAAAGGAGGCGGGCCCACGAGGGTTTAAAACCCCTCGTGATTGGCCAGGAAAATATTTTAGGAAAAGATTTAAAGGATTTAAATGGTTAAAATGTAACAGAATGAATATATTATATAGTTTTAGATTATTTAATTAAATTGGGATTTTGGCGCTAAATGAAACATTTCCAAATCGCGCCCGGGTTGCGCCCAAATATTTGAAATTTAAATAATAGGATTTTAAGCGGGTTCCAAATTTTAAAATGAGATGTCTTATGATTAAAAAGCATGCCCCCAAGTCGGACACTTGCACGCGCGCGTAGCCGTCCAAACTCGCCCGTTTCACCGAACGGGATGAAAACTCGACGCACGGACGCTACCACGCGGCTAGGGTGACGAGTAGGCCAATATGGATATTTTTAATTTCACTTTAGGTGTTAAAATTTGTTACATGCAAAAATGACTTAGCCGGTTAAAATTTTACAGTGAGACCCAAACAGGTAAAAATAAATGAAATGAGCAATGTCAAACACTCAACCAGTAACAGAAATAGTATTATTGGGCTCGGGTGTTACATCATACCCAACTACAAAAAGAATTTCGTCCTCGAAATTCCAAGAATACAAGATAGAAAACTACAGGAAAAGGTGAGGAAACTTCTGCCGGATCTCATCTTCTCGCTCCCAAGTGGATTCTCCATGCGATCGATTACCCCAAGAAACTAGCACAAGGGGGATAACCTTGTTCTTAAGAACCTTTTCTCTTCGATCCTTGATTCAACCGGTCGCTCCTCAAAAGTTAGGTCCTCTCGTACAGTTAACTCCGAATGATCCAAGACGTGGGTTTCATCTCGAACATACCTCCGTAGTTGAGATACATGAAACACATCGTGCACACCTGCTAAGGACTATGGTAACGCCAAACGGTACGCTACCTCTCCAACACGCTCCAATATTTCGAAGGGTCCAACGAATCGAGGACTAAGCTTTCCCCGACTCCCAAAACGAATCACTCCTCTAGTCGGTGATATCTTCAAGAATACCAAATCACCCACGGCGAACTCTAGAGGTCTTCTTGACGTGTCAGCCCAACTTTTCTGTCTGTTTTGAGCTGCCTTCATATGCTTCTTGATTGTATTCACCTTCTCGACTGTCTGTACCACCAAATCTGGTCCTAGTAACCTTCGTTCACCGACATCATCCCAACAAACAGGTGAACGGCACTTACGACCATACAACGCTTCAAACGGAGCCATCTGAATAGTCGCTTGGAAACTATTGTTGTAAGAAAACTCCACCAAGTGTAGGTGATCTTCCCAAGAACCTTTGAAGTCCAACATGCATGCCCTCAGCATATCTTCAAGAGTTTGGATCGTTCTCTCCGATTGTCCATCAGTTTGAGGATGATAAGCTGTGCTAAACTTCAATCGAGTCCCCAAACTTTCCTGTAAACTCCTCCAGAAGTGTGACAAGAACCGAGTATCCCGGTCGGACACGATGCTCACCGGTACTCCATGCAATCTTACAATCTCCTGCATGTACCGCTCTGCCAAAGTCTCCGTTGATTGACCAACCCGAAAAGGAATAAAGTGAGCTTCCTTGGTCAACCGATCGACAATCACCCATACTGCATTGTTGCCCTTTGGACTCCGCGGTAAAGCCGTCACGAAATCCATGGTTATATGTTCCCACTTCCACTGAGGAATCGGAAGTGGTTGCAACAAACCAGCAACCCTTTGGTGTTCAGCCTTGACTTGCTGACATACCAAGCACTTAGCCATGAAGCGAGCAATCTCCCGTTTCATGCCTTCCCACCAGAAATGCTGTCGAATATCTCGGTACATCTTTTACCTCCCGGATGTACAGAGTAAGCTGAACTGTGTGCCTCCTTCATAAGCTCTTCACGCACATCCCCTTTGGCACACACACACGGCTACCATACCTCAACGAACCATCATCGTGGACCAGTAAATCTGTTCGTAGTCCGGCTTCAACCTGCTCTCGAAACTTTTTCAGTCTAGGATCCTGCGATTGTGCCGCTTTAATCTTCTCAACTAAGGACGACTGTACTTGCAACTGCATCAACTGTCCCGTAGAATGTGGTAGCACAACCTCCAAGTCAAACCTTCGAAAATCCGCAATGATCTCCCTCTGTGTAGTCAATACCTGAATCGCTGGTAACCGACTAAGCGCATCCGGCACGACGTTAACTTTTCCCGGATGGTACTTAAGATCAAGGTCGTAGTCGGCCATCAGCTCCAACCATCTGCGTTGCCTCATGTTCAACTCCTTCTGAGTGAACACATACTTCAAACTCTTGTGATCTGTAAAAACTTCGACTCTCTCGCCCAAAAGGTAGTGTCTCCAAATCTTCAAGGCGAAGATCACGGCCGCAAGCTCCAAGTCATGAGTCAGATAATTCTTCTCATGGGTCTTCAATTGTCTTGATGCGTAAGCTACGACCTTCCCATTCTGCATCAAAACACATCCCAATCCTTTTCCAGATGCGTCGCTGTGAATCACCAGTTCTCCGGAATTGTCTGGTACGGTCAGGATAGGGGCGGTTATCAACTTCTGCTTCAACGCCTCGAAAGTCAATGCACATTTATCCGTCCAAACAAAAGGTACTTCCTTGCGCGTAAGCTTGGTCAACGGTTCTGCCAAACGAGCGAAGTTCTCCACAAATCTCCTGTAGTATCCGGCTAAACCAAGGAAACTTCTTATCTCAGCCACATTTCTTGGAATAGGCCAATCTCGAACTGCTGCAATCTTTTCGGGATCGACGGCGATTCCATCGCCCGACACAACATGCCCCAGAAACTTCACTTCTTCCAGCCAAAATTCGCACTTACTCATCTTCGCATACAATTTCTCCTGTCTCAGCGTCTGCAGTGCGATCTTCAAATGCTCAGCATGCTCCTCCGGACTCTTCGAGTACACCAGAATATCGTCAATGAATACCATAATAAACTGGTCCAAGAATGGTGAAAAGATTCTGTTCATCAAATCCATGAATATTGCCGGCGCATTCGTTACTCCGAAGGGCATTACCAGATACTCGAAATGTCCATATCGAGTTCGAAACGCCGTCTTGCAAATGTCTTCTGCTTTCACTCGGACTTGATGATATCCGGATCGCAAATCCAGTTTCGAGAATACTCTCGTGCCACTAAGCTGCTCAAAAAGTTCTCCAATGCGAGGGATCGGGTACTTGTTCTTAATAGTCACCCGGTTTAATTCTCGATAATCAATGCACATCCTTCTCATGCCATCCTTCTTCTTTACTAAAAGAACTGGAGCTCCCCAAGGCGAGTTGCTGCTTCGAATCCAACCCTTCTCAAGTAATTCACCAACTTGTTTCTTAACTTCTTCCAATTCCACTGGTGCCATCGGATAATAAGCTTTAGATACTGGCGCTGCACCAGGAATAAGGTCAATCGCGAACTCCACGTCTCGCTTCGGCGGTAAGCCCGATATATCTTCAAATACGTCCATAAAGTCGCGAACAACTGCCGGCTCTTCATTACTATCAACTTCCATAGCTGTGCAAGAACACTGTTTGTCGGCCTAGCCTTAAACTCGACTGGCCCGACAGAACTGCTTCCCCCAGTGAAGGTAAACTCAGGATGTCCGGGAATCTGGAAAATTACCTTCCTTGCCCTACAGTCAATGTAGGCGTGGAAAGTGCCAAGAAAATCCATTCCCAAGACAACTTCATAGCTGCCCGTATCTATTACCAAGAAATCTGCAAAAAGCTCCCGTCCGCACACAACAACTGTACAATCTCTACATTCCCTACTAGCTATGATTTTCCCATTCCCAGTGTGTATGTCCCAAAAGCTAGACAGGGTCATGCAGGTAATCGAGTGCGTAGTTATAAATTGGGATGACATAAAACAGTGGGATGCTCCAGAATCAAATAATGCCAATGCGGGAAAACCATGAACGAGTAAAGTACCTGAAACCACTTCTCCTGATGCCTTAGCTTCCTCAGCTGTCAAGGTGAAAGCTCGACCCTGATTAGGTCCCTGAGTCAGCTGTTTCTGCCCTTGGAACGGTTTCTGCGGAGGCTTCTGAATATCATCCCTCGTACGAAGCTTCGACGGACAGGCACCAACTGCGTGATCAGCCGCTCCACAAACCAAACAAAGTCCCAGCCTCCTTCGACAATCCTTCTGCACGTGCCCAGGTAAACGGCAGTAGTCAAAAATCACGCTCTTTCTTCGATCAACGATCACAGGCTTCTTCATGGGTGCTACACCTCGACGGTCCACTGGAATACCTCTGCGACCATGAGCTCTGTTAGGTACAAATGCGGGCTTCCTGGCCGCAACTGCTGTCTGCTGTAGGTTCCCTTTCATTCCCGATAAACTCTGCTGCTCCCTGGCTGCCGTAAGAACCTGCGAGAAAGTGGTCAAACCCAGGGAGACAATCTGCCTCTGGATGTCCACATCCAAACTGCGCAAGAACCTTCGCGCCCTGTCTGCCTCGTTGGCGACTAAGGGTCCAGCGAAGCGGCTGAGTCTCGTCCATTCCGCTGCATGTATGTCCACGGGTGCTCCATTTTGCCTCAGCCCAATAAATTTCTCTTCCCGTGCAGTCCGCGGGAAGAATTTCTCCAGGAAAATCTTAGAGAAGTCCGCCCAACTGATTGGCTTGGGCAAGCGGGTCTCCTCCACAAGCCACCACTCTCGGGCGTAATCCACCAGCTGAATGCGCACCACATCAACTCTTTTGGCCTCTGGGATCTGTGCCGCAATCAGCAAATTCTCCGTGTCCACTAGCCACTGCTCGGCTGGAAACGGCTCCTCCAGACCAGTGAAAGTAGTAGGACCCAAACGTCTGAAATCTGCCACGGTCCCTACCCGGTCAACTGGTTTCGCTCCAGCGTTGTTTACAGACTGCCGAATGGCCTGCAAACCCTCCTGAAATGAATCTGCTTGCTGCTGGATCAGCTCAGTATGCCTCTTCTGATTTTCCAACATTCCACGTATCACTCCCAACATGGCGGCTTCATCCACGCGCCTCTGATACGTCTTGAAATTCTTATCTGCCATATTCCTGAAATCAAAACACCCAACATTAGCATGATGATAGATTCAATATATAAATCAAGGCTAGAACTCCAAGATACTTAAATAGAGTACCGCATTGTAACTATGCCGCGGTATCATAGCCACAATTACTTAACTCCACCCAAGTCGCCTAAGTCCTAGAGATAACAAGAAATCAGGTTTTCGAGTTAACATGCAAAGTAAGTTTGCACGTCGACATAATCCGGAAGAATGTGATTCAAGGACGGTAAAACGGTCAAGGTGGTAGGACATGTTTTCCTAAGCACGGGTATTCTGATTCGTGTATCGGGTACAATACCCAACTACAAAAGAATCAACCCAATTAACCTATGGCTCTGATACCAAAAGAACCATGTCACGCCCCGCTTCCCAGAGTACGCAAGATTGGGCACGTGACATAGCCAACCATGCTACCTGTGGGTAGGAAGTATCCATCCACAGTCACATTACGGCTGTTGAGATATCAAGAACAAGATAAATAAACTATCTAACACATGTCCAAATCCAGAATAACAAGAGTCAATGATAAATAAGTGCGGAAGCAAATGATCCAATACAAATAACTGAAAAGTATGTCCCATAATGCGGGCTCACATCAAGAAATAAATGCAGGAAATAAAAACTAACTAATACTAACACCTCACAGCTCAGCCTGCTGGCTGAAGTACTCCTGCTCGGACTGCGACAGCGGTACAGAATCTGGGCCATGCAAAACCCAGACGTCAGCGCGTCATGTCATCAAGTAATATAATATGAACATTGTAACAGGCAATGCAAAATAAATATGAATAAAACGAGAGTAGCCAATAATGTGAATCAAGCAGTGCAGGATAGTGTGCAGTAGGTAACTAAACTGTTCTATCAGGTTTTCTATTCTAAAATCTTTGAAATCAATTGATGACTCGTCGATGTAAATCAATAGTATCCCGTGCGTGCCCGGGACCACGGTCAAGATTCTCGGGGCTGAATCCGAGACGTGCCCTAGGCAGTAACAAGTAGCAGGATGGGTGAGTGATGTCAGCATCATCACTCCGGAGCTGGCCTAGCCCGTAAGACTGATCAGAACAGGTATCGAACTGTTGAGTTACAAGTCGGTTTCACCTTTGATTTCCCCATACCCCCAAGTTATGTATGTCGAGTCAGGTATTCAGTAATCAAGAACTAATGCCAACACAGGATCAGGTAAAAGAAGGTTTGTCTGGATAGACAACAGGAATGGTCCATGAGGACTCCATGTCAGGTTTGTTGGCATTAGGCATGAGATCAGGTAACGGGTCAGGTCATGGTACATCAGGTTAAGTCGATAGTAGAGGGTACCATGTCCGGTGCATCGGTATGTATATATATGTCATGTGTAGCAAGGTCAGGTCAATATGTAACGCAATCGAGGGTGTGCTCAGAACAGGTATATAATCGAATATGGAAATAACAGCAGGAAATAAATAAAGTAAACGACAATATCAGTTCATTTAATCACAATATAGTGCAGTCGTATTATCAGATTAACAAGTTTCGAGCACCCTTGCGGTGCAATAATCACAAGGTAGTGCAATATCAATAACAGAAAGTAATAGAGCTACATGTGTACGGCTATCGTCCTTTAAACAGTAAAATGATTAACTGGTAGTTTCGTTATTAGGGTTAAAGTGGCAAATGTGATTTTAGGTTACAGTATCATGATATACGTCATAATGCGTCCAAATAATAAAATAGCTCTACTTAGTTAAGTTTTGCAAGTTTAATGAGTCAAACACATTTAATTTGTATAACATAGCATGTAGCAAGTAATACTTGCCTCGACGGTTCGCGAACAGGGAAAAACGGACGTAACGTCGGCGGAAAACACGCGACGGACGCACGGTTCACGGATCGAGTCCAAACAACGAACAGCGGGACCACACGGACCGGAGTACCTTGCTGGAATGTCGGGTCAAGCCGTCGGCATCGCCGGATTCCGGCGAGAAAGAGAACGGTGAAAATGGTTTCAATGGTATAGATCTAGAAAGCAAAGGGAATGAGTAGAGAAAGGAGAGGATGGGGGATTACTCACTGTGGGTGAAGGGGGTCACGACGGTCGACGGCGTCGATTGGCTCCGGCGGTGAACAGTGCACGCGGTGGAGATCTGCCGATCATGAATTAGTTAACAGCGGAAAGGAAAAGAAAGGGAGAGAGGAAGAAGGTGATCTCACCGAGGGGTGTGCCTGCGAGGTCGGGGCACGGGAATGGGGTCGTCGGCGGCGACAGGCGGCGGTCCGACGGGGTGCAGGGGATGTGCAGGCGGGGTGAGGCTAGGATCGCCGGCGATGGAGGAACGCCGACGAGGTGGCGCGGGCGAGTGCGAGGGCGTGCGGTGGCCACCTGCAGGCGCTGGGAGGAAGGGAGAAAGGAGGAAGGAGGTGCGGTCGAGGTTGAGGAGGCAAGGGTGATGGTGGTGGTGTCGTCGGCTCGGGGGCTGCGGCGGCGACGGCACGGTGGCGGCTAGGGTTCACGCGAGGGATCGTGGGGTTCTCGTGATGGAAAGTGAAGACGAGGCTGCGTAAAAATATATAGGATAGAGAGAGAGAGATTAGATTCGAGAGAGAGAGAGAGATTAGAGGAAGAGAGAGAGAGACAGAGAGAGAAAAGGAGGCGGGCCCACGAGGGTTTAAAACCCCTCGTAATTGGCCAGGAAAATATTTTAGGAAAAGATTTAAAGGATTTAAATGGTTAAAATGTAACAGAATGAATATATTATATAGTTTTAGATTATTTAATTAAATTGGGATTTTGGCGCTAAATGAAACATTTCCAAATCGCGCCCAGGTTGCGCCCAAATATTTGAAATTTAAATAATAGGATTTTAAGCGGGTTCCAAATTTTAAAACGAGATGTCTTATGATTAAAAAGCATGCCCCCAAGTCGGACACTTGCACGCGCGCGTAGCCGTCCAAACTCGCCCGTTTCACCGAACGGGATGAAAACTCGACGCACGGACGCTACCACGCGGCTAGGGTGACGAGTAGGCCAAAATGGATATTTTCAATTTCACTTTAGGTGTTAAAATTTTTTACATGCAAAAATGACTTAGCCGGTTAAAATTTTACAGTGAGACCCAAACAGGCAAAAATAAATGAAATGAGCAATGTCAAACACTCAACCAGTAACAGAAATAGTATTATTGGGCTCGGGTGTTACAGGAATGGTCTCAGGTTTTCAGAGTAGCTTCTAGGTCTCTAAACTTGGTCTCTAAACTAGGTCTCTGTGATGGCAACTTCTCCAACAAATTCCTGTTTTGATAGCAGATTCACCCGAGACACAAATCTTTACCAAAAATATGACATTTGCCCAAAACTATAATTTTAGTGTTCTAAACAGCAACTAATAAGCAACACAACATCCTAACATCCTAGTTAACTGTTAGAGATCATTACCTTACCAAATGTGCTAAAAAACCCTAGCTTTCCATGCTCCAAGTCATCAAATGGGGCTTAGCTAGGCTTATAAAGGGTTTTAGTGAGGTTTAGTGAGGATTTGGCTTGGGTTTTGTGATGAATAAGAATAGGTTTCAGTTGATGCGAGAGGAAAATGAGAAGGTGAAATAATGTGTGAATGAGAGTGTGAGGTGAGAAGGAGGGAGTGTATGAGTGAGGGATGAAGGAAATGAGGGTGTGAGGTTAGAGAATGAACCATGCCCACTTTCTCTCTCCTCATTATTGCCCCCATGCTTGCCCATGCCTCATCAACCCTCATTATCAACTCTCTCACTCTCTCAAGTCAAAGGATAAACTCTTAATAAAATTTAAGACAAGTGGGAAGAGTTAATATGGCTTGAAATGGGTTTAGGGTGCCATGGCTACTTAACCATGGTTAACACCTCTATAACCCCCAAGTTAACATGCACAAGTGTGTGCAAGCCAAAAAAATATTAATTAATTTTTATAAATTATGTGAAAACCATTTAGTTTAACTTTTTATTAAAAACCCGTATTATCGCTTAATTAACACTAATCGCATTTTAAGGTGTTACAATCTTCCCCCCCTAAAGAAATTCGGTCCCCGAATTAAAAAATCTTACTATGCGTACTTTCAAAGAGATGAGGGAATTTCTTCCGCATCTCGCTCTTGGCCTCCCAAGTGACCTCTTCACTATTCGGGCCACGCCAAAGAACTTTCACAGATGGCAAGACCTTTCACCGAAGTTTCTTCACCTGCCGATCCAATATAACTACTGGCTGCTCGGTGAACGAAATATCGCGCTCTAGCTGAACGGTCTGGTGCTGAATCATGTGAGAAGGGTCATGAAGGTACTTGCGATGTATCGATACATGGAATACGGGGTGAACATCTGGAAAACTGGGAGGAAGTGCCAAACGATAGGCAACGGTACCAACTCGCTCAAGGATCTCAAAAGGACCCACAAATCTGGGACTAAGCTTCCCTTTCTTCCCAAATCTCATAACGCCCTTCATCGGAGAAATCCGTAGGAATATATGATCCCCTACTGCAAACTCGAGCCTACGACGACGACTGTCGGCATAAGACTTCTGTCTGCACTAGGCTGCTTCCATTCTATCCCGAATCAACTGGATCTTCTCCGTAGTCTCTTGAACTAGCTGGGATCCTAAAATCCTGCTCTCGCTGAGTTCGGTCCAACAGACTAGCGATCGACACTTTCTACCATACAAAGCCTCAAAAGGTACCATCTGAATCGTCTCCTGATAACTATTATTGTAGGAGAACTCTATCAATAGGAAGTGACGATCCCAACTGCCACCAAAATCAAGTACGCACGCACGAAGCATATCCTCCAAAGTCTGTATAGTTCGCTCTGACTGACCGTCGGTCTGCGGATGGAAAGCGGTGCTAAAACTCAATCGGGTACCCAAAGCTTCCTGAAGCTTCTGCCAAAGATGGCTAGTGAACTGGGTGCCCCTGTCGGATACGATGCATGTGGGAACACAGTGCAAACGCACAATCTCATCAATGTACAGCCGAGCATACTGAGCATAACCGAAAGTGGTCTTCACTAGAAGGAAGTGAGCCGCATTCGTCAACCAGTCAACAATCACCTAAATGGAGTCATACTCTCGACTGGACCTGGGTAGACTCACAACGAAATCCATGGAGATCTGTTCCCATTTCCACTCCAGAATGGGTAAAGGCTGCAACTCTTCTGCCGATCTCAGATGCTCAGCCTTGACTTGCTGACAAGTCAGGAACCTCGAAATGAAGTCCGAAACATCACTCTTCATCCCTGCCCACCAGTAGATATCTCTCAATTCACGATACATCTTGGTGGAACCTGGATGAACACTATAAGCTGACTGATGTGCCTGATCTAGGATCTCGCGTCTCAATCCATCAGTATCAGGTACACACAAACGAGTCCCAAAATGTAGCACACCCTGGTCATCAATCCCAAACTCCAAATCTCTACCCTGCCGAACATACTCAAGAATCTCAGACAAACGGGCATCGTCGGGTTGTGCCTCACGAATATGATCAAGTAAAAGTGGACGGGCACAGATATGAGCAAGCTGCCCCCAGTGGAAGTGAACTCAAACTGTACTCTACTATCGCACAAGATCTGCCAATCTGCACAAGATTGTCTCTGAACTGCATTCAACTGGAACAAGCTACCCCTGGGCCTACGACTCAAAGCATCAGCTACCACATTCGCCTTGCCCTGGTGATAAAAGATCTCACAATCATAATCCTTCACGAGCTCTATCCAACGGCGCTGTCTCGAATTCAGATCCCGCTGCTGGAAGATGTACTTTAAGCTCTGGTGGTCTGTGAAAATCTGACATGACCACCCGTACAAGTAGTTTCTACAAATCTTAAGCGCAAAGACCACCGCGTCCATCTCAAGATCATGAGTGGGATAATTCTGCTCGTGCTTCTTCAACTGCCGGGAAGCATAAGCAATAACTCTATCATGCTGTATCAATATACAACTGAGCCCCACTCGAGAAGCATCACAGTAAATGACAAAGCTGCCCGATCCAGAAGGCAATGATAAAATTGGTGCAGCCGTCAACCGAGTTTTCAACTGCTGAAAACTCGGTTCGCATCTGTCACGACCCGAAAGTACGGAACGTGACCGGCACCTAAATTACGAAATGTCGAGAGGCGTAACGTAATCTAAGCAAGTCGAAGCCCAGAAATCTAAACCATTTAAAAGAAGAAGTGTAGGAACACATGTTTAAAAGCAACATCAAATTTTCTCAAAAATTTCGGCAAAGTCTCTTTTGTAAAAACTGGCCCCAAACGGGTACAAACAAGAAATATATACACAAGCAATAATAAAGGCATCCCCAAGTGGGAGCTAGCTCTACGCCAATTGGCGGAAACAACCACGCAAGCAAAATAATATACAATGCCGAAGGGCGGGGAACAAAACTCAGAGGAAAACCAAAATCCACCAGAAAACCATAATAATACAAGCGCAACTCTAAGGTCGAAAGAAAAACAGCTGGTCTTCTAAATCTATCAAATAATACAAGTCTGGTTGATGGAGCTTACTAGGTACAACTGAAATAAATAAAAGTACAACGGCGGTCACGATACAAGTGAACCAACCTACCAAGTAATCACCCTAAATGAAATGGCGTGCCAGCAAGCCGCCAAGGAAAATCTGTACATCTGAACCTGTAAGAAAATTTGGCACAACGGGGGTGAGTTGCCAACTTATGAGAAGAAGACATCTGCGAGTAGAAATCGCATGCACGACGATCTCCTAGGTCATAATAATATACATATATAACACTAGACATCTAGTAGTGACGGGTAATAATCTATGCATAAGTGCAATACTCAGTGCATCGTGTCAGTGTCACTAAACAGTAATGAGCCACATATGAATACATCATGAATGAGAAAATCAACCACGAAATCTGAATAATCTGATATAAGAAAACATCAATGAATCTTGTATAATAAGACTGAAACCTCATCAGTGAAATCAACGGAAATCCGTGTGAAGCATCGACACAAAATAGGTATATCTCAAAATTTCAATATCTCATATCTCTGTATCTCAAATCTCAATATCTCTGTATCTCGGGCTCCGGCAGTCCGGTTCGGCCCCTATCATGCAATCTCACGACTACGGTCGGTATCCTCCGGATATCCGCCGCGTCCAAAAACAACAACAATAACCGGCCGGTAGTGCTCCCCTGCCGGGCTCAACGCCATCATCTGCGATCTTCTTGCCCCGGGGTACCACAGCGGGTCCACCATGTACCCGCAGACGGTGCATCCCCCTCCTCGAATCGGGTATATATATAGCTCAAGAACCGAGAAAACTCATGGTGGACGCCACACACATCATATCATGAGGAAACCAAAAATTTCTATTTTTAAATAATGATAAAAGTTTTATAAAATTCTTGTGGTTTTCCCCAAAATCCAGAAATCTCATGGAAATCCGAAATCCAAGAATCCAGAGTAAGTAAATAGTGGATATCGGCATAAATCCCCAGAATTGTACATGAATGCATGAAGTATCTATGTAAAGAATGCAATCTCTAAGTTAATACATGAGAGTAATCACGCAAATATTATGCAGTAACTAGCATTTAGCTGATTATATTAATGAGATAATATGTTCTAAAGTATACGTGACATGGAAATTACCGATGATGATGTGTGTGAGCCGGCAAACAAGTGTATGTGAAACATGCGTATCATCGGTAATGGTGCTGGTGTCCTAACAAGCAGGGTTCATAATTATTAAAGAAAATATGTGCATAAGCATAAAATGCGATGAGAGCAACATGAACATACGAAGAATGATGAAGTAACCATAACACTGAAGAATATACATTATCCAACTACGAGTTATACAGTTTGGCGTTTGAAATAGCACGAATCGTGGTTTTCAGAAAAGTAGGGGCTACGGGGTTTTATAGGAAAGATGTGTCCTTTGAAAAATTCGCAGTATCCCCCAGGCTGTCTTTAAAAATGCACACGATTCGTTAGTTTTGAAAAATAGGTATGACTCGAGCTTTAACCAGTATCTATCTAACCAACTAAGGGACTGAACTAAAGAAGCTAATCGATAGGTAAGATGAGTCCACCTAAAGTCTAAGTCGATATCTCTAGCAGTCGGCGATCCAGTCTCAATAGCGTCACGTACAAAGTATGACTTTCTTAAGTTAAGAGTGCGGATCAATCATCACATCTATATTTCGTACGGTAAAATCCATCGTACGACATCCCAAAATCGGGGTACGGGTCAACTATCATATATAGGTCATTCATTTGGGTATCACCATTAATCAATATCACAATCTAGGTACTATTCTAAAGTCTCGTATATTCCGATGTCATCAACACAAATCATCATATATGAACGCACATCGCCCAAACGATCCGTTATAAATATCATACCATATCTCATTTCACATCTCGATCAATTGTCAACTATCATATCTATATATATCATCATTCACATGGTATCATCGTCAAACAATATCATAATCTGGTTACTGATTTAAGTCTCATACATGCCAATGTCATCACACATTTCATCGTATAGATATATATTTTCTCATTGCCCAACGATCCGCTATAATATCAAATATCTCACGGCATCATGCCCGATCATATCGACTCATCCCCATGTATCATATAACATCCTCAAATCACATGCATATGTTGTGTGTGTGTATGTGTGTGTGTGTACACACACACGTTCCTATATAGATAGACACACACACACACACACACACACCCCAAGTCAAGTTTATGTGTGTGCGTGTGTGTGTGTCTACATGAAACCTACGAATTCCCTCCAAGGCAATCATCCTTTGGTTAAGTCTTTCTAAATCAGTCTAATCCAACTTAAAATCTTCAATAGTACCTTACTCGCCAAGAATCTAAGGCCATGTCCAACTTCCTAATAATAGTACATAATATCCTTATTCTACGTTTGTGGGGGTGCTATATGCCATCCACCCGACTTCCCCCGTAGATATATATCTACTCACCTTGTCCTTGTCTGCCGAAGTCGATGCCGCAATCCTCTTCTTCATCGTCCGAAGTCTACGTGAGAGGTACCTATATGTAAACATATATAATATTGTAAACCAAAATCGCGGATAAAAACCAAAATGGCGCACGAAACGCGCATAGGTTAAAACCTATGACCCGCTCATGCAACAAAAAACCAAATAACCCTTGACATCGGTGTACAAACGCCGATTGATCGAGATAAAACAAAAATGTACAAATCGTATTTCCAAAACTCACTAATTATAATATAAAATAGGGTTTAAATTATCGAAACCTTAAAATTAATCAAATCGTTTTATTTCGCAAAAATCTAGAAAGCAGTTAATTACCGTTTTAATTCGAAACCTGATGTTTTAGCAAAAATAATGGCCATAATATTCACTAAATATCATAACTAAGTCATACAAACCATTACCATAATTTAATCTCATCAATTTTTATTAAACCCAAAATTTTAGTTTGCAAATTTATCCAATTTTAACAATTTCAAAGTAAAAATGCACAAAACAACAACTAACCTTGGTTTTGCATAATCTAAAGTATTAAAATATAATTTATAATGTTAATAATGTCATGAAACCCTAATTATATTTTAATCTCAATTATTTAATCAATTTCCAAAAACCTAGTTTGCAAAATAGCATAATTATCACAATTTTAAAGTAAAAATTAGCAAACTAGTAAATAGATTAGGTTTTGCATTCCATTAACATATTAATCTACCCATTAAAACCATGAATAATTGATAAAAATCCTCACTTGATCACAAACCTTAATCTTGAATTTTCAAATTTGAAATTGGAACCAATTAATTAGCTAATTAAATAGATTTAAAGTAGTTTATCAATAATTAAACACTTGGGTTAGGATTATACCTCCACAAACATGAGATCAACATGCAACCTAGCCTCCAAAATTCTAACTTTGCTCCAAGATCCTTGCTTGTTTGGCCAAAGAATAAAGGGTATGCTTTAAATGATGAATTAGTGGAGTTTTTGTATTGATTTTTGAATGGATTTTGAAGTGGAGATGAGGTGAGAATTTTTTTTTGGGGCTGCCATGGGATAGGTTCGGCCAAAATTTTGGAGAGGGAGAGAGAGAGTGTGGTGTGTGTAGAAACTTCATAATTTATTACATCAATTTATTCTTTTCAAAATTATTAAATTTTATTTATTTTCTTACTTCAATTAATCCTAGAAAACTCTAGAATTTTGAAGACAATCTAAGAAGAGAAGAGCATGCTACAAACCTAATTCTAATATGTCATGGTTCACTTTTGTAAAATTGACCCATTCCAATTTGTAATTTACACTAATTTAATGTATAATTACAAGCTTATATTAATATTTGAAATAATTAATTAAGGAAAAATATTTAAGTAAACCAATAATTTACAAGTCACTAATAAATACCATTTACTACTAGTTTCCTAGTTAAAATAGGTCTATTAAATTTTATGATGAAAAATAACTATAGTTATGTTTTACGGAAAAGTGTGGTTTATTTTACCGCTTATCAGAAAATTCAGCTAAACAATTTTATTTATTTAATTATTTATTTATTTATTTTTAAAACGTTACAGTTTTCCCTCCTTAAAAAATTTCGGTCCCCTAATTTAAATCAAAACTCCCTCAAATACTAAAACATTTAGCAAAACACTCAAATCGTCGGGCTCCGAAATCATCAATACATAAAACACCTCTTAGCGCAATGCATGCGCAAGAAAAACAGGTACATAACTCAAAATCAAAACTGCGTCAAGTGTAATGCAATCATCAGAGTTATGGTGAAAACATAATGTCAAAGTCCAATACGAAATTAACATGATATATATCAAAACTATAACATGTACATATAATACGCATCGTAGTAAAATCGTCCAACATCTGAATAGAGAAGCATGCAAAACCACTTTTTTAAATCGCTGTGCGATACGTGTATCACAGCACAAGTAGCGGACGTTCATTTTAATGAAAATAGCTATACATATATATATTTTATTTAACATACACGTCCCGCCTTTTTTGAAAATAATCTAGAAGGGTTTCCTTTATAAAACGTTTCGTGTCATCTCAGACACATAGGAAAAATATTGAGACTATAGCTCCTTTTGGAAATCCCTTCGGTAATTATCAATGCATGCAAAAACACCTAGGTACTGTTCTAAGAACATTCCTGCTTGGTTATTACACCAAAGTAAATATCATAAAAACGTACTGCTCAAAATGAAATCAATCTTAAATACATTATATAAAGTACCACGTGCGTCCGGTGCGCACGAAAATCGAAATCAAATACAAAAGCCACGAATACGCACAGAAACAAAACTGAGTGCAACGGGTGTGCACCAAAAATATCTTGTCAAGTGCAACAGGTATGCACGACAACAATATCAGGTGCATCTAATCTGTACAAATCTCGATTTAGTGCATCTGGTGTGCACAAAATCGTATCAAGTGCGCCAAGTGTGCGCAAGAATCTCAATCAAGTGTAAATGGTGCACGAAAACATAAATCGAATATCAAAATCGAAATCAACAGTATACGACATACACCGAATCAAAATCAAGTATACCGCGATAGATAAACTTACAACCACATGCATCAGTGTGCACAAAACCAAATAAAAGTATGAAAAGTGCATGAAATCTATACCGAAAGCATAAGTCCAAAATCATGTGCAACCCATATACACGAAATCAAATCAGTATCTCAGAATGTATAAAATCAAAATCAAGTACAATGGGTATGCACAAAACGAACATCAATACAACTGATACATGGAACACGAACCGAGTGCCAAGAATGAGTACATAGGAAATACCAATCATAAAACGGAATCCTCAAAATACCAAAATCCAAACAACGGAAATGTGAAATTCAAATCACCAAATCTCAATTCATAACACTGACGTCAATGTGCTCCTCTTTCCTTTTGTGTCGACTGATTCGAACTCGTCTCTTCGTAGCTGTAGGAACGGTGCTACAAATGGGTATACTCATATCTAGAGTCTTCCAAGTAATGTATCCCAACACATGATATCCGGACTACGTTAAAATTTTGATCGATTCATCAAAGTCCCATAATTCCCCGAGAACTCAACACTCAAGTACAGTTTAAAAATATCCAGTACATGCCACAGCACCTGCGGACCAGCCGTAGAAGGGCAAACCTAAGCCTAACTAATGGCACCGCGGAATTGGCGCAAACCCTAAGGTTCAAAGGCGTTCTCATGGTCATTAAGTTGAGTTAGGGTTTCATTCTTCTAGAGGGTCCATAGAATTACCTGCATGTTCTTCCGAATACCTTAAACTTGGAAAAATGGGTTTCTGACAAACGTTCGAACCTTTTAACTTTGTCTAGACGCATGTGAATACCCTTCGAATGCACGCTAAACAGTGCCTCGATCCTCGAGAATAGACGATACACTAACGGTCATCACATTCTAACCGGTCTCTAGCAGCGGCCCGATCACCCGATGCAGATATCAACGCTCCCGTCCACAAGAAAACATAGTAAACGATATATCAAAATGCTCATGCTGACCGCAACTCTATCCGCTGCTCTCTCTGTCCGTGCGACTGTGGTAACAGAAACCACCATCCGACATTGATGAAGATAGATCAAAGGAACGAATGGAAGTACGGTGCAAAGAAATGTACATCCTAAGGCTCCTTAAGCGGAGTAGCGTATCGTAAATATGCCGCGGAACATACCCACGGTACGTCACTCTACTCCACCTACTCCATCAACCATGGGTCATCCTACACGTAGAAGGTAAAACCTAACGCTCTAATACCAATTTTGTCACGACCCAAAGGTACGGAACGTGACCGGCACTTAAATTACAAAACGTCTAGAGGCGTAAGGTAATCTAAGCAAGCCGAAGCCCAGAAATCTAAACCATTTAAAAGAAGAAGTGTAGGAATACATTTTTAAAAGCAACATCAAATTTTCTCAAAAATTTCGGCAAAGTCTCCTTTGTAAAAACTAGCTCCAAACGGGTACAAACAAGAAATATATACACAAGCAATAATAAAGGCATCCCAAAGCGGGAGCTAGCTCTATACCAATTGGCGGAAACAACCACGCAAGCAAAATAATATACAACGCCGAAGGGAGAGAAACAAAACTCAGAGGAAAACCAAAATCCACCAGAAAACCATAATAATACAAGCGCGACTTAAGTTCGAAGGAAAAACAACTGGTCTTCTAAATCTATCAAATAATACAAGTCTGGTTGATGGAGCTTACTAGATACAACTGAAATAAATAAAAGTACAACGGCGGTCACGATACAAGTGAACCAACCTACCAAGCAATCACCCTGAATGAAATGGTGTGCCAGCAAGCCGCCAAAGAAAATCTGTACATCTGAACCTGTAAGAAAATTTGGCACAACGGGGGTGAGTTGCCAACTTGTGAGCAGAAGACATCTGCGAGTAGAAATCGCATGCACGACGATCTCCTAGGTCATAATAATATACATATATAACACTAGACATCTAGTAGTGATGAGTAATAATCTATGCATAAGTGCAATACTCAGTGCATCGTGTCAGTGTCACAAAACAGTAATGAGCCACATACCTGATGTATAAATGCATCATGAATGAGAAAATCAACCACGAAATCTGAATAATCTGATATAAGAAAAACATCAATGAATCTTGTAAAATAAGACTGAAACCTCATCAGTGAAATCAACAGAAATCCGTGTCAAATATCGACACAAAATAGGTATATCTCAAAATCTCAATATCTCATATCTCTGTATCGCAAATCTCAATATCTATGTATCTCACGACTACAGTCGGTATCCGCCGCGTCCAAAAACAACAACAATAACCGGTCGGTAGTGCTCCCCTACTGGGCTCAACGCCATCATCTGCGATCTTCTTGCCCTGGGGTACCGCACCGGGTCCATCATATACCCGCAGACGGTGCATCCCCCTCCTCGAATCGGGTATATATATAACTCAAGAACCGAGAAAACTCAAGGTGGACGCCACACACATCATATCACGAGGAAACCGCAAATTTCTATTTTTAAATAATGATAAAAGTTTTATAAAATTCTTGCGGTTTTTCCCAAAATCCAGAAATCTCATGGAAATCCGAAATCCAAGAATCCAGAGTAAGTAAATAGTGGATATCGGCATAAATCCCCAGAATAGTACATGAATGCATAAAGTATCTATGTAAAGAATGCAATCTCTAAGTTAACACATGAGAGCAATCACGTAAATATTATGCAGTAACTAGCATTTAGCTGATTATATCAATGAGATAATATGTTCTAAAGTGTATGTGACATGGCAATTACTGATGATGATGTGTGTGAGTCGGTAAACAAGTGTATGTGAAATATGCGCATCATCGGTAATGGTGCTGGTGTCCTAACAAGCAGGGTTCACAATTATTAAAGAAAACACGTGCATAAGCATAAAATGCGATGAGAGCGACATGAACATATGAAGAATGATGAAGTAACCATAACACTGAAGAATATACATTATCCAACTACGAGTCATACAGTTTGGCGTTTGAAATAGCACGAATCGTGGTTTTAAGAAAATTATGGGCTACGGGGTTTTAAGGAAAAGATGTTTCCTTTGAAAAATCCGTAGTATCCCCCAGGCTGTCTTTAAAAATGCACACGATTCGTTAGTTTTGAAAAATAGGTATGACTCGAGCCTTAACCAGTATCTATCTAACCAACTAAGGGACTGAACTAAAGAAGCTAGTCGATAGGTAAGATGAGTCCACCTAAAGTCTAAGTCGATATCTCTAGCAGTCGGCGATCCAGCCTCAATAGCGTCACGTACAAAGTACGACTTCCTCAAGTCAAGAGTGCGGATAATCATCACATCTATATTTCGTACGGTAAAATCCATCGTATGGCATCCAAAAATCGGGGTACCGGTCAGCTATCATATATAGGTCATTCA
The DNA here is from genome assembly GCA_030015575.1 of Agapanthus africanus. Taxonomy (NCBI): domain Eukaryota; kingdom Viridiplantae; phylum Streptophyta; class Magnoliopsida; order Asparagales; family Amaryllidaceae; genus Agapanthus; species Agapanthus africanus. The sequence goes on from CM057348.1 coordinate 191,572,857, forward strand.
TCTGGGTATCATCATCAATCAATATCACAATCTAGGTACTATTCTAAAGTCTCGTATATTCCGATGTCATCAACACAAATCATCATATATGAACGCACATCGCCCAAACGATCCGTTATAAATATCATACCATATCTCATATCACATCTCGATCAATTGTCAACTGTCATATCTATATATATCATCATTCACATAGTATCATCGTCAAACAATATCATGATCTGGTTACTGATTTAAGTCTCATACATGCCAATGTCATCACACATTTCATCGTATAGGTATATATTGTAGGGTTTCTAGGCACTCTAATGAAGTCTCACAAGGCATCAATCATGCCAATTTCAAAAATTATGGGTGCCGAGAAACCCTAATACGGATCGTTGACTAGAAGTTTAGGCGAAAAGATAATCTAGTTAACTACTTAACTAAAAGTTAGATGCTACAACCTTTGTAGATCCGGTTCTCCACTTCCTTAGCTCCACGTGGGTGTCCTCTCGCTGTCCATCATGAATCCCGAACTCAATCGTCGGCTTCATCGAAGAAACGGACGAGCTAGGTCGTCGGCTTCGTGTCAAAGACGATCTACGTCGAGGCATCACAAGTTCAAGCTCCGACTTCACGAAGTTGTGAAACTTGTGAAGAAAACACCCAAAACAACTTGGCAAGAGGTATAGGGTGAAGAAATAGGAGGTTGGTTCACTTTAGAATTGGATTTCACTCACTTTTGCTCAAGTTGCCATTGATGGCATCAAGCTTTTCTTGAAGAAGAAGATGATGAAGAAGAAAGAATATCATAAGTTTTTTTTTTTGAAAAAGAAAATAATATGAATACTTATCATATCTTGACCATGGTCAAGTGTAGAGATTAAACTAAGGTTAATAGGAATGGTTAGGGTTAAGGATGAGATAAGGATGGTGGACTTTGTCAAAACTTCAAGAAACTTCAACAAGAGACAAAGAAAGCCACCATTCTCATCTAAACCTTTTCTAAATAAATAAACAAATAAATAAATAAAAAGGCAAAACCTTAATCATCTCTTAACCATGGTTTAATACTTCACACTTAACCTAATGAGCAAGCATCATCAAACATGATACAAAGATGTGCACAAAAGTATATCACATATACAACATGTACATCAAGTGAGAAAATCCATTTAAAGTGAACCAATACTAGTTAATGCAATGAAATATATCAAATATATAATTATGCATTAAATCATTAAATCAACATTTGATTCAATGATCCGGTCATGTCGCACATAACCGACTAGAATCCAATGTATCGATTTATCGAATCAATGATTCGATAACTAGGTCATATCGAATATAACCAATCGAAACATATATCGCGAGAATGAAATGCGGTATCACATACACGCATTATTCTCGGTCCTGCACATATCTCATATGCGCTCCTATTTCGTTTCGCTTGAACCAGGAAACCTCTGTGTAGGACTCTAAAGACTCGTCAATACGCCGGTAGCAGATGATGATCATATCAAGCACCCACAAGCCGCAAGCGGTCTGCTAAACGTAACGGCCATCCGGGTATTGAACGATCAGAAGATCGACGAGCTAGTCCGCTCACACTCCTGTGAATCCAACCAGTAACACTTACCGTACAGTCCGGTCTGTTCGTCTGATACGTCGCATATCAAGTCTAGGGGTGGTAAACGTCAGACCCCAATAACCGATAAGTCGTGCCGATGTGAGGCTCATAACGGGTCGAGAAACTACTGGTAACACTTACCAGCAAATCTCTGATCAGCCCTGGCCAGGGACTTCCCTGTTACGGCCAATCGAGCACAGCGCAACATCAACTCCCAATACCGGGAGAGACGAAACCCCTCCTATCGCTCATTGCCTCCATGTGACTCGGGACTGTACCCAAAGACCACCGTTTTGCACGCCCTCATGGACGTGGTAAGGTGGAGATCAAAGCACAGTGGGAATCACATAAGACTCTATGACGATCTCGGGTCTGCAGACTAACCTGTACAAGTGTCACCTGAGAACTGCCATCTGACGTGAGGTATAATACCATCTGGGAGTTCTCGGCGAGTCCGTCCAGTGTACCCAGTCTCCACTGAGCACCCGTATACCATCTCTGATGTCAAACACCAATGGATATGGGATCATCCATCGCCCATCTCATGGGTCGAGAAGCGTATACGCTAGTCTACACTGGTATATCGATGCCCTGTCTCGATACACTCACGACTAGGGACCTTGAAGGATGTACTTATGGACTACCATGTCCCCACTAGAATGATCTGCATCATAGTCCAGGTAGTCAAGTACACATCCTAAGGGCTTTATCAACATGTAACTATAAGACAGTTTAAAGAGACAAGTGTACATGTTAAGATAAAGAGTAACCAGATAGCATACTATCATATCGAGCAAGAAAGTCATCTCTATATATGTCCAAGCATCCAATATAATATACATCATCTGTACAATACTGGCCTCTAGGGCATACATACAACTAACATATATTTTCTCATTGCCCAACGATCCGCTATAATATCAAATATCTCACGGCATCATGCCCAATCATATCGACCCATCCCCAAGTATCATATAACATCCTCATATCACATGTTTATGTTGTGTGTGTGTGTGTGTGTATATATACCTACACACATTCCTATATATATCTTTATATATACACACACATACACACATATACACCAAGTCAAGTTTATGTGTGTGTGTATGTCTACATGAAACCTACGAATTCTCTCCAAGACAATCATCCTCTGGTTATGACTTTCTAAATCAGTCTAATCTAACTTAAAGTCTTCAATAGTATCCTACTCGCCAAGAATCAAAGGCCACGTCCGACTTCCTAATAATAGTACATAATATCCTTATTCTACGTTTGCGGGGGTACTATACGCCATCCACCCGACTTCCCCCGTAGATATACATCTACTCACCTGGTCTTTGTCTGCCGAAGTCAATGCCGCCATCTTATTGTTCATCGTCCGAAGTCCACGTGAGAGGTACTTATATGTAAACATATTAATATCGTAAACCGAAATTGCGGATAAAAACCAAAATGGCGCACGAAACGCGCATAGGTTAAAACTTATGACCCGCTCATGCAAAAAAAAAACCAAATAACCCTCGACATCGGTGTACAAACGCCGATTGATCGAGATAAAACACAAACGTACAAATCGTAGTTCCAAAACTCACTAATTATAATATAAAATACGGTTTAAATCATCAAAACCTTAAAATTAATCAAATCGTTTTATTTCGCAAAAACCTAGAAAGCATTTAATTACCGTTTTAATTCGAAACTTGATGTTTTAACAAAACTAATGGCCATAATATTCACTAAATATCATAACTAAGTCAGACAAACCATTACCATAATTTAATCTCATCAATTTTTATTAAACCCAAAATTCAAGTTTACAAATTTATCCAATTTTAACAATTTCAAAGTAAAAATGCACAAAACAACAACCAAGCTTGGTTTTGCATGATCTAAAGTATTAAACTACAATTTATAATGTTAATAATGTCATGAAACCCTAATTATATTTTAATCTCAATTATTTAATCAATTTCCGAAAACCTAGTTTGCAAAATAGCATAATTATCATAATTTTAAAGTAAAAATTAGCAAACTAGTAACTAGATTAGATTTTGCATTCCATTAACATGTTAATCTACCCATTATAACCATGAATGATTGATAAAAATCCTCACTTGATAACAAACCTTAATATTGAATTTTCAAATTTGAAATTGGAACCAATTAATTAGCTAATTAAATAGATTTAAAGTAGTTTAAAAATAATTAAACACTTGGGTTAGGTTTATACCTCTACAAACATGAAATCAACATGCAACCTAGCCTCCAAAATTCTAACTTTGCTCCAAGATCCTTGCTTGTTTGGCCAAAGAATAAAGGGTATGCTTTAAATGATGAATTAGTGGAGTTTTTTTTATTGATTTTTGAATGGATTTTGTGGATTTTGAAGTGGAGATGAGGTGAGAATTTTTTTTTGGGGCTGCCATGGGATAGGTTCGGCCAAAATTTTGGAGAGGGAGAGAGAGTGTGTGGTGTGTGTAGAAACTTCACAATTTATTACATCAATTTAGTCTTTTCAAAATTATTTAATTTTATTTATTTTCTTACTTCAATTTATCCTAGAAGACTCTAGAATTTTGAAGACAATCCAAGAAGAGAAGAGCATGCTACAAACCTAATTCTAATATGTCATGGTTCACTTTTGTAAAATTAATCCATTCCAATTTGTAATTTACACTAATTTAATGTATAATTAAAAACTTATATTAATATTTGAAATAATTAATTAAGGAAAAATATTTAAGTAAACTAATAATTTAAAAGTCACTAATAAATACCATTTACTAGTAGTTTCCTAGTTAAAATAGGTCTATCAAATTTTATGATGAAAAATAACTTTAGTTATGTTTTACGGAAAAATGCGATTTATTTTACCGATTATCAGAAAATAAGTCTAAAGGATTTTATTTATTTATTTAATTATTTATTTATTTTTAAAACGTTACAGCATGCCTCAGTCCAAAGAAAAGAAACCCCCTTCCTGTTCAGTCCGGTCAGCGGTGCAGCGATACTCGAGAAGTCCTGCACGAAATGGCGGTAGTAACCGGTTAAGCCCAAAAAGCTGCTAACCTCTGTCACTGATACAGGTCTGGGCCAAAACTGTACGGCCTCGATCTTTCTCGGGTCCACACGAATACCGTCTCCCGTAACCACATGACCCAGGAAGTCAACACTATCAAACCAGAAAGCACACTTCGAGAATTTAGCAAACAGCTGGTGCTCTCTCAATGTCTGCAAAGCAATCCTCAAGTGCTGCTCATGCTCCTCTCGACTCTTGGAATAAACCAGAATGTCATCAATAATCATAATTATAAACTGGTCGAGGAACAGCCTAAAAATCCGGTTCATCAAATCCAGAACGCTGCTGGGTCATTGGTGAGTCCGAACGACATCACCAAAAACTCATAATGCCCGTAGTGCGTACGAAAAGCAGTCTTCGGAATATCATCATTCCGAACCCGCAACTGATGATAACCCGATCTCAAATCAATCTTGGAAAAATGTCCCGCACCCTAGAGCTGATCAAACAAATCATCAATACGAGGTAAAGGATACCTATTCTGCACCGTAACTTGGTTCAATTGACGATAATCAATGCACAACCTCAAACTGCCGTCCTTCTTTTTGACGAACAGAACAGGAGATCCCCAAGGAGAAATACTCGAACGCATAAGTCCCCTATCAAGCAACTCTTGCAGCTGATCCTTAAGCTCCTTAAGCTCCGCCGGGGCCATCCGGTAAGGCGGTATAGAAATAGGCCCCGTGCCGGGGATCAAATCAATGCAAAACTCAATATCACACTCTGGCGGCAATCCAGGCAACTCATCGGGAATACGTCGGGAAACTCTCTCACGATAGGAATCTGGTCCAACGAATCTACTGTGGTTACAGTATCTCGTATGAAAGCCAAGAATCCCTGACATCCCTTCCTCAAAAGCCGACTAGCGCAAAGGGCATAATTCAAATTGTGAGGGGCGGCACCACGGCCCCCCTGCACAACAAGAACTGACTCTCCCGGAAAACAAAACCTGACTGTCTTCTAACGGCAGTCCACAGACGCTTAGCAAGTAGCTAACCAGTCCATGCGAAGGAGAACATCGAAGTCCAACATATCAAGGAGGATCAAATCGACGGGAAAATCCCTATCTCTAATACGAACGGTACACGACCGAAACACACATCGCACAACAAACGACTCACCAACGGGAGTAGTCACAACAGGCAGATGATCAAGCAAGGACGACTCTCAGCCCAACCTCGGCACGAAGTGTGTAGAAACATACGAGTGCGTCGACCCCGGATCAAACAATACATGCGCATCAAAAGAACATACTGAAAGTGTACCCGAAACCACTGCATTGGATGCCTGCACGTCCTGATGAGTCAAAGAAAATACTTGAACCTGCCCTCTACCGGCGACCGGCTGTCCTCCGCCTCTGCCACTTTGACTTCTCTGAACAAAACCTCTGCGACCACGACCTCTCTGAGCATATGTCTGACACGGAGCAACAACAGGCGTAAGAGGCAATGCTCTCTGAGGTGGAGAAGGTGGTAGGGTAACATGTGGTATGGCTTCCTCGTCCTCACGTGGCTCAGTACAATCTCTGACGCGATGATATAAACTCCCGCAACGGAAACATCCAGATGATAACTGCTGACCTTCCTGGAGATAAGAGCTAAATAACCGGCCTCGTCTCAAGCCTCTGCTACTCCCACGACCTGAACGAAATCTGTCACGGCGTCTATACATCTGTCTCCGGGCTGATACACCAGTACGAACCCTCTTCGGTTCCGGAATGACCGAAGTCTCGGAAAGACGCTGCTCAACCAGTAGGGCTGCATCCTCTACGGCTGCATATGTGTCAAAATGCTGGACCCTGATAGCGAGGAACAACTGGGTAATCAGGCCTCGCACAAATCTCTTGATCCGCATCTCCTTAGTGTCCACCAAATATGGAGCATACACAGATAGCAGGGTAAACTGAACATCATAATCTGCCACCGTCATACCCGGAGTCTGGCATAACGACTCAAAACTGTGAGCTCGAGCATCCGTGACGCTCTGTGGAAGAAAACTGGCAAGAAAACCGTCACGAACTTAGCCTAGGTCATAGGAGAAAGACCTGCGGCTCTGCCCCTCTCTAAAGATTCGCACCAGGTCTGGACAAGACCCTCCAGACAAAAACTCACAAACTCTACCCACCTCGTGTCGGAGCATCTCAGCGAATGACAGATCCTGGCCATCCGATCGATAAACGACTGGGGATCCTCGGCTGCATCGGTGCTGGTGAAAACCAGAGGCTTTAGCCTTATGAACTCAGATAATGATACGGTGATAACCTCCGTAGCTGTAGGTATGACTACCTGAACAGTAGGCACCATCACAGTCCCCATGACAAGTGGGACAACCTCCTGTCTCTGCGCTCGACTGGTCTCAACCAACGACCCCATCATCTGGCGCAAATCCTGCATACCATACTCTATCCTAGTATACGATCTATCGAAGGTGGATCAACCAGCTCCTGTAAAACAGGCATACCGTCCTGGTCAGTCCTCGTCTCTGATGAGCCTGCCCTAACCTTGGCTCTAGTGGCCGCTCTGTGTGCCCTTGTAGTCTTCGGTGGTATAATGGCTGGAAAGAAAAACAAGATTCGATAAGAACATGGAAATCGAATCACAAGGATGTATATAATCACAGAAGGAATTTCAACCAACAAGTCCTAAGGTCACTTAGGCGGAGTACCGTGTCGTAAGTATGCCGCGGAACATACACACGCTACGTCACTCTGCTTAAGCTACCTACTCCATCATACCAAGGTCATCCTACACTTTGAAAGGTAAAACCTAGCGCTCTGATACCAACTTTGTCACGACCCAAATTTAGGCACGTGACCGGCACTTAAAGCACATGACGTCAACAGCCGTAACACAATTTAAGTAAGCCGAAAACCCAGAAATCTAAACCATAAAAAAAGTAAGTGATAAAAACATTGTTAAAACATTTGGAAATCTCAAGTAAAACTCTTAAAGCTTAAGTTTATTTTCTTAAAAATTTTAGCAACACCTCCTTTGTAAAACAAGCCCCGAAACGGGTACAAGCACAGGATATAAATAAAGCATTCCCAAACAGGAGAAAATCACGCCCAAAGGCGGAAACAACCACCACAAGCATATATACGACGCCGTAGCGAAGAAATAGACAATAAAAATGAAAAACAGCATAAAAAGATAAGACTGTATAAGAAAGGTCGGCTCACACGAGCATGAAACCCAGAGTCACAAAATATACAATATCGGTCCTCACAACTCGTCTCTAAATCAATACATGAAAGTGGTAGATGGAGAATACTAGATACAATGAGGTATACAATAGATGTGATCGGATAATCGCAAATCCACCTACAGCAAAAATGTCTCACAGCCAACCGTAGTGGTATCCGCTGAAATAGATACAATAAGGAGCCATGCTGCGATTACTCTGAGGGTCAAGCCTGAAAAACACTATGGCACAACGGGGGTGAGTTGACAACTCATGAATAGTAAGTAACATCATACAGATAATCACAAGTATGCACGAACAACGATAATCTATCATATGTAATCTAATAGTATAAGTATGGCAATATGGATATGCAACAATCATGATCAAGGTACACCATCAGGTACTACAAATACATGAACCAATGCATATCAAATAACTACTGAGTGTGGGATAAAACATATCATCATCCATGAATCATCATCGTGGAAAAAACGATACCCATCAACGACACCCCAAGTCCCAATACCTCAGGCGCCATCACTCTGATCGGCCCTCATAACCGTAAATCTCATGGAACCTGAGTGCCCAACATCGACACTCAAAACATCATGAAAACCCATATGCAATATCGACACGTAAATCCACATAACTCGGGCTCCATCAGTCCGGATCAGCCCACATGCTCCGTCAGTCCGAATCGGCCCATATCCATCTCACGACTCCGGTCGGTATCCTTCGGATAACCGCCGCATCCAAACTATCACCGGTAGGTAATAGTCCCTCTGCCAGGCTCATCGTCTACTGCACAACATAACTTTCTTGCCACAGGGTACCATACCGGATCTACCATGAACCCGCAAACGGATCATCCATCTCCTCAAATCGAGTTTCTAAAACCAATCTCAGAACCGAGAAAACTCATGGTGGACGCATCGAAATATCATATCAAGAGAAATCAGGTTTTCAAAACAATGAGTACTTCTTGAAATATAACCACGGTTCTCAAATCCACAAATCACATAAAATCTGTATCTCAATGCGTAAATCCATGAAATATGTTGTATGCAAAATATGAGCATATCAAGAGAAAACCACTCTTTTAAATGAATCAAGTTTTTAATAATGTCATGCGGTTCCCACATTCTCCAAAATCAAATGCAACATCATATAAAGGTGTATATGTAGCTATAGCAAGGTATGTGTGTATGCATGTAGGTATGTATGCATGATGCATTTCATATGCGCAATAGAACAAGAATCAACGTCTAACTATTGATAATAGTGAAGGTGGAACAATACATATTCCCTTAGTAAGGTGATACAAGAACAACTTCCTCAATATCAATAACGAATGCAGAACCACGTATATGTATATGTCGTGCGTGTCATGGTAATTACCAACGGTGTGTGTGTGGCATACAATTTAGTGCTCGTGCAACATGAACCGTCAGTAATGGTGCAGTGTCCAATAGGTACTAGGTCAAGGTACAACAAGTAATGGTATGCAATGATGCTCAAGCACAATCAACTCATATGCATATAACATGTGGCTATAACATCATATCTAGCCCTCGACGCTTAACGCCATACGGGCGATTTTCCCGTAGATGTTAAATCTACACACCGATGATCTCGAGGTAGGTAAATCCAACCACCTACTTTCCTTTCCATGTAGTGTCCAAAGTCCCCGCCTGCGATCCTATTATCACACAATACAATAACGCGCGGATTAGCTAACTACCCAATAATATACGAACACGACGTCAATTAACCAATCGAACCCCTCGAGCTACAAAAGGGTTCGCTTAGCTGCTAAACGCGCACAGCGGAATCATCAAAATAAATCCACGACAGCAAGCTACCAGAAACACTTAAACAAAGTCGGATTAATCGTATCGCACATTTGCTGAAACACTAAAAACTAGCTATGTGGTCCCAGATTTTGCTATACAAACAATTAGTGAAAGTTGCAAATTCCACGAGACTACAAACCCCAGAGACCCCTCGACGAAGACACGAATGACCAATCACCAGTCTGGCCGCAATTTGCGGCCAGAATCAATTGATTTGAGGCCAATTTTGGGGTGAATAGTCTCAGGCTTTCAGGTTAGCTTCTAGGTCTCTAAACCAGGTCTTTGTGATGGCAACTTCTCCAACAAATTCCTGGTTCAATTGCAGATTCACCCGAGACACAAATCTTTACCAAAAATACGATATTTGCCAAAAACTATAATTTTAGTGTTCTAAACAGCAACTAATAAGCAACACAACATCCTAACATCCTAGTTAACAGTTAGAGATCATTACCTTACCAAACTTGCTCAAAAACCCTAGCTTTCCATGCTCTAAGTCATCAAATGGGGCTTAGCTAGGCTTGTGAAGGGTTTTAGTGAGGTTTAGTGAGGATTTGGCTTGGGTTTTGTGATAAATAAGAATAGGTTTCAGTTGAGGGGAGAGGAAAATGAGAAGGAGAAATAATGTGTGAATGAAATAGTGAGGTGAGAAGGAGGGAGTGTATAAGTGAGGGATGATGGAAATGAGGGTGTGAGGTTAAAGAATGAACCATGCCCCCTTTCTCTCTCCTCATTAATGCCCCCATGCTTGCCCATGCCTCATCAAACCTCATTGTCAACTCTCTCTCTCTCTCAAGTCAAAGGATAAACTCTTAATTAAAATTAAGACAAGTGGGAAGAGTTAATATGGATTGAAATGGGTTTAGGGTGCTATGGCTGCTTAACCATGGTTAACACCTCCATAACCCCCAAGTTAACATGCACAAGTGTGTGCAAACCAAAACTAATAATAATAAAATATTAATTAATTTTTATAAAATATTTGAAAACTATTTTGGTTAACTTTTTATTAAAAACCTGCATTATCACTTTTAACACTAATCGCATTCTAAGGTGTTACAATCTTCCCCCCTTAAAGAAATTCGGTCCCCGAATTAAAAAATCTTACTATGCGTACCTTCAAAGAGATGAGAGAATTTCTTCCGCATCTCGCTCTCGGCTTCCTAAATGACCTCTTCACTATTCGGGCCATGCCAAAGAACCTTCACAGATGGTAAGACCTTTGACCCAAGTTTCTTCACCTGCCGATCCAATATAATTACCGACTGATCGGTGAACAAAATATCGCGCTCTAGCTGAACGGTCTAGTACTGAATCAGGTGAGAAGGGTCATGATGGTACTTACAAAGTATCGATACATGGAATACGGGATGAACATCCGGAAAACTGGACGGAAGTGCCAAACGATAGGTAATGGCACCAACTCGCTCAAGGATCTCAAAAGGACCCACAAATCTGGGACTAAGCTTCCTTTTCTTCCCAAATCTCATCACGCCCTTCATCGGAGAAATCCGTAGGAATATATGATCCTCCACTGCGAACTCAGGCCTGCGACAACGATGGTCGGCATAAGACTTCTGTCTGCACTGGGCTGCTCTCATCCTATCCTGAATCAACTGGATCTTCTCCATAGTCTCTTGAACTAGCTAAGGTCCTAAAATCCTACTCTCGCTGAGTTCAGTCCAACAGACTGGCGATCGACACTTTCTACCATACAAAGCCTCAAAAGATGCCATCTGAATCATTTCCTGATAACTGTTATTGTAGGAGAACTCTATCAATGGCAAGTGACGATCCCAACCGCCTCTAAAATCAAGCACGCACGTACGAAGCATATCCTCCAGAGTCTGTATAGTCCGCTCTGACTGACCGTCGGTCTACGGATGGAAAGCGGTGCTAAAACTCAATCGGGTACCCAAAACTTCCTGAAACTTCTACCAAAGACGGCTAGTGAACTGGGTGCCCCTGTCGGATACGATGCATGTGGGAACACCGTGCAAACGCACAATCTCATCAATGTACAACTGAGCATACAGAGCATAACCGAAAGTGGTCTTCACTGGGAGGAAGTGAGCCGCTTTCGTCAACCGGTCAACAATCACCCAAATGGAGTCATACCCTCGACTGGACCTGGGTAGACTCACAATGAAATCCATGGAGATCTGTTCCCATTTCCACTCCGTAACGGGTAAAGTCTGCAACTTTCCTGCCGGTCCCATATGCTCAGCCTTGACTTGCTGACTGATACATAGTGATGTATGCTGTCCTATGTCTACTCATGCCAGGAATGGTTTCTCGTACTTTATTACATTCACCGATGATCTTTCAAGATTCAGACATGTGTTCTTGTTGAAACACAAATCTGAAGCTTTCGAGAAATTCAAGGAATACAAGTACGAAGTTGAGAACCAGACGGGTAAAAGTATTAAAATCCTACGATCTGATCGGGGAGAAGAATACTTGAGCATGGAATTTCGTGGCTATTTAAAAAAAACGGGATTCTCTCTCAGCTTACTCCTCCATATACACTACAGCATAATAGAGTATCGGAGCGGAGGAATCGCACCCTATTAGATATGCTGCGCTCTATGATGAGTATTGCAGAGTTACCCATTTCCTTTTGGGGTTATGCACTTGAGACAGCTGCATACCTATTGAATAGGGTTCCGACCAAATCTGTGCCTACCACTCCATATGAGATATAGAATAGGAAGAGACCATCTCTTAAATGAGTTAAGATATGGGGTTGTCCGGTCTATGTTAAAAGGCAAAATCCGGACAAGCTCGAGGCAAGATCTGTTTTGTGCAAGTTTGTGGGATATCCAAAGGATTCATATGGATATCTTCTACCATACTGAGGAACAAAAGGTGTTTGTTTCTCAACATGCCACCTTTTTAGAAAAGGAATTTCTTGTGGAAGAAATTAGTGGTAATGAAGTAGAACTGGAAGAAGTTCTAGCTACACAAACTACAACTGATGATTTGGTAGAACCGGAGGATTCGATAATCCCCGACAAACCTCAGCCACTCTGCAGATCTAGCAGGGTTTCCTGTCCACCCAAGAGATACTACGGTTTCCTCAATGACTATGGGAGTAAGGATTGCATCATGGAAGATGATGACTCAACTAGTTTTGAGAAGGCCATTATAAGTGGGGACTCTGTGAAATGGCTGGATGCTATGCGTTCTGAGATGGAATTCATGTACACCAACAAAGTGTGGACTTTGGAAGTTGCTCCTGAAAGGGTAAAACCCATCGGGAGTATGTGGATCTTTAAGTAGAAAATTGGTGTAGATGGAAAGGTTGAGACATTCAAAGCTAGACTTGTAGCAAAAGGTTTTCATCAACGACCAGGTGCCGATTATGATGAAACATTTTCTCAAGTGGCTACGCTTAAGTCTATCAGGATCCTACTTGCCATCGTTGCATATCATGACTACGAAATCTGGCAGATGGATGTCAAGACCGCTTTTATAAATGGTGATTTAGAAGAGAACGTGTACATGACACAGCCAGAGGGCTTCGTAGATAGTGGGAGCAGCGAAAAGGCGTGCAAGCTGTTTAAATCAATCTACGGATTAAAACAGGCATCGCGGAGCTGGAACATCTGTTTTGATGTAGCAATCAAAGACTTCATAAAAAAGGTAGATGAACCTTGTATATATAAAAAGGTTGTAGAGAGTAAGATTGTCTTTCTCGTATTGTATGCGGATGGCATACTTTTGATAGGAAATGATGTCTATGCTACACTCGGTCAAGCTCTTCTTATCACAAAAGTTCTCCATGAAAGATCTGGGTGATGCCTCCTACATCCTAGGGATTAAGATCTATAGAGATAGATCTAAACGGATGTTGGGAATGTCCCAATCCAGGTACATTGACACCATACTAAAGAGGTTTAGTATGGAAGATTTTAAGCGTGGTAATTTACCCGCTTACTCAGGAATCACTCTCTCCAAAGAGATGTCTCCCAAGACTGATTTGGAGAGGGCTCGCATGTAAGGGATACCCTATGCTTCTGCAGTTGGGTCAATCATGTACGCGATATTATGCACCAGACCGGATGTATCTTATGCACTTAGTATGGTAAGTAAGTAAATTACTCAGATCCTGGGGAGAAAAACTAGACAGCTGTGAAGAACTTTCTTAAGTACTTGAGAAGGACTAAAGAAATGTTCTTGGTGTATGGTAACGGAGAACTCCAGGTGGAGTCCTTTACCGATTCGAGCTTCCAGAGTGATAAGGACGATGGTAAGTCGGTCTCAGGTTTTGTCTTTACCCTCAATAGAGAGGCGGTATGTTGGAAGAGTTTCAAGCAAGATACCGTGGCAGACTTGACGATAGAGGCTGAATATATCGCTGCCAACGATACTGCCAAAGAACCTGTCTGGATGAAGAAGTTCATTGCTGAACTTGGTGTGGATCCATCCAATGAGGATCCAATACCCTTGTATTGTGATAACAATGGAGCAGTGGCTTTAGCTAAGGAACCCCAGTCCTATCAACGATCTAGACATATTCTTTGGCGGTATCACCTGATCTAGGAGATAGTTGATCGCTGGGAGATCGAGGTCAGAAGAGTTGACACGGAGGACAACAAAATGGATCCACTCATGAAAGCCCTCCTCCAGACGCAGTTTGAGAGACTTTTTGGGATGTTGGGTATGTGGTACTACAACAACTGGCCTTAGTGCAAGTAGAAAATTGTTAGGAATATGTATGCCTTAGAGGCCATTATTGTATATTATAGTGGATGTTTGGACATATATATAGAGGACTTTCTTGCCCGAAATGATAGTATGCTATCTGGTTGCTCTTTATCTTAACATATACACCTGTATTATTATACTGTCTATCTGATACATATTGATAAAGCCCTTAGGATGTTAGCTTTACTACCAGGACTATGATGCAGATCATACTAGTGGGGCTTGTGTAGTCCACAAGCACATCCTTTAACAGTTCCTAATCGAGGGAATATCGAGATAGGGTATCGGTATTCCAGAGTAGACTAGTGTGTACGTTTTTTGACCCTGTATGGGGCGATGATTGATCCCACATCCATTTGTGTTTGACATCAAAGATTGTACACAGGTGCTCATTAAAAAATGGGTACACCGAACAGGACTCGCCAAGAACTCTTAGATGGTGCCATACCTATCGTCAGATAGCAGTTCTCTGGTGACACTGATACAGGTTAGTCTGTAGACCCGAGATCGTTATAGTATCTTGTGTGGTTCCCACTATGCTTTGATTTCCTCCCACCACAGCTCAAAGGAGTCGCGCAAACAAGTGGATTTTTGGTACAGTCCCGAGTCACATGGAGGCAGTGAGTGATAGGAAGGGTTTCGTCTCTCCCAGTATAGGGAGTTGATGTTGCGCTATACTCGATTGGCTATAACAGCAAGGCCTTGGCCATGGCTGATAAGATTTACTGGTAAGTGTTATCAGTAGTTTCTCGAACGGTTATAGGCCACACATCATCATGACTTATCAAGTTACTGGGGTCTGACGATTCCACCCCTAGACTCGATATGCGTCATATCAGACGAAGAGACCGGACTATATGGTAAGTGTTGCTTATAGGCTTTGCAGGAGTTTGAACAAGTTTGCTTGTTGATCTTCTATTCACTCAATACCTGGGTAGCCGTTACGTCCATCTAGTACCGCTGACAGCTTGTGGGTGACTGATGTGATCACTACCTACTGTTGGCATATTGACGAGTCTTTAGAGTCCCACACAGAGATTTCCTAGCTCAAGCGAAATGAAGTACGACACATATGGTGATATGTGTGAATGCTTGATTAAATACGAGTATGTGATACCGTATTCTAATCCAGCAATATTTGATATCAGTCAGGTTATATGTGATATAACCAGATTATTGAATCAAGTGTTGATTCAATGGAATATGTATATGTGGTTAATATATACTTGATATATTTATATATTTGATATTAGCCGGATTATATTTGATATAGCCGGATTATTAAATCAAGTGTTGATTTAATAATTATATATATATATATATTAACTAATATTGAATATTAGACGGTTATATATGATATAACCGGATTATTGAATCAAGTGTTGATTTAATAATGTGATATACATATAAATAAGATATTAGTCAGTTATATATAATATAACCGGATTATTGAATCAAGTGTTGATTTAATAATTTGATATATGTTTTTATATTTGATATATTAATATATATTAACTAATATAATGCTCACTAAATATTTTATTGTCTTCTAAATACATTTAATATATATGTGATATATATTAATATATGTATTTATACTATTGTGTCATGTTGGATGATACATTGAACATGGGTGTATGAAACTCACACCAAGGCTAAAGATAATTAGGGTAATATTTATTTAGAGTAAAATCGAAATGAGGTGGAAATGAGCGTGGCTTAGATGCTTGTGGAAGCATGTAGAAGCCATGACTCATCTTACCAATTTTGTTTTACTCTAGATATTTTATAACCCAACCATTATCTTTAGCCTATGGTTAACTCTCTAATACATCACTTGAGATATTTCTCACCCTAGTTCATCTTCTTCCTCTCAAGAGCTCTCTAAGTTTTCTTGAGTTGGAAAAAAAAGAGAAAAGAATTTCTAAAGTGAGCAAAATTCCTACTTCATCAACCTACTCTCATATAGCCCATAAGATTAGGTTGTTTTCTTCACTAATTCCTTGATTAGTGAAGAAGTAGCTTGAGTTAGAGTGACTTCAAGATGGATCATCTTCGGCCTCGAAAACGATGTAGCAAGCTTGATCCTTTCTTCAAGTAGACCTACGAAGAGTTCTAGGAACCACTACTTGGAGCTTAAGGACTACTACTTGGAGCTATTGAAGTGAAGGACTTGTTCTACAAAGGTTGTAACCCTATTCACTTAGTGTAAAACTTGTTTATATGTTTAGAAAACCCTAATTCTCTAGTTCGATTCTAGGTTAGTATAGTTTAGACCTCTAGATTTTTTAAAATTGCATACTTGATGCATATGGGAATCTAGTAGAGGTGCTAAGACACACTTTCAGTAGCAGGAGGAATCGTTATGACATGCACCTTTTTTCGAGAAGTCCCCCGTTGTATGGAGGATGAATAATCATTCTCTTGTCGAATCTTAGATTTTTTCATTCGACGAGAATAGTTTTCATCAAGAATAGAGCCCTGGACTTTCCTCCAGACTCTGTGAATTTGCAAAGAGAGTCGCTGATAAGACTGCTCCGACTTTGGCTTCATTGGAGCCTCTATAGAAAGAAGTGATCTCTTCAATACCGCCATAGGGGAGTTTTGCGAACCCTCCAAAGCGGTTCAAAACTGTTCCCAATTGAACAACAGCATTAATAGACACCACAAGAGCTGGTGGGGTAAGTCCGGAAAGGGAATTACCCCCAGCTTGTCTCACTCGGTTCCAATGGCGATGTCGAGCATGTCTGGCAATAGAAACTGCTTCAGTATTAGAGGCGCCCTCATTATGTCCGCGGTGTTTCTTGAGGGCTTCACCTGGTGTCAACCTATGAAAGACTGAAATCCTTAGTGGAGTCGGAGTAGAATTAGACAGCCTGTTGAAGATCGACCGTCTTGATGGTGAAGCACTCTTATGTGTTTCATACAAGGCAGGAACAGGGAGAGCTAGACGTTTAGGGGCCACCTCCTCAGGGATCATGGGCTTCCTTATGGGGCCCTTCAAGCATTCTTTCATCTTGTTGAAGACTGAAACTTCAGAGTTGGAGGCCTGTCAGTAGGGGCCGCCACGGTAGCTAGCCGATCGAACACCAACTTTCGTGGAGCTTCTTCCTTGGGTGTTGAAGTGCCGAAGCTCAGGGATGGGAGCATGGTCCCAAAGAACAGTCCAGTGGTCGCTTAGGTGACCGACCCCGCTGGAATGAAGAATATGGAGGCCACATTGGGCCGTAAGTAACTCCTTCGGATGAGATGGAGTGAGAGTTAATGTTGCAGAAAGTGCAGTTGAAGGCCATTGATTCTGCACAAAGATGAAACACCAAATTTTAGTATCTTAAATCCAAGGGCAACAATGAACATAGCGAACCACGATTTTGTTCGTGAAATATGACACACAAAGTATGGAGTGGAAAGAGGAATAGGTCCCACCGAGCGTGCCAGAATCTGTTTACTGCCGAAAATAGAGACGAACTGGGATAGGTCATCTTGCCTGAATTTAGGGGCAGATGTTATATAGGACATATCCGTCCACCTCTCCGAAAATGCCAAGTTGATTTATGGCACCGTATATTGGAGATTTAGACAGATTCGACCGATGTACCATAACTTTATCAGATTTTCCCTCTTTGAAGGGTTTTTGATTATGAGGACGCTCTTCCCAGCAGACGCAAGCCCCTGCAGTTAATTACATTATCGTGTTACGATAACAACTTTCACCTGCAACAGTAGGTCACTTCGTATCGTGTTATATATATTATATATTATGGTTGCCCATGGATTGTATATGGAGACTAGTTTATGTCGTTGCCCGTAGAGCGCGGATTGGTCTAAATCCGTAACTATTAGATTTGGGTTTGAACCTAGGTCATATGTTCCATTAGTTCAGGGGTTTAAGGGTCGTTAATCTTGTGTTAGATCAAGTTCATCTTAAATATATTAGCATATGGGCGCTTACATGAGCATGTGAGCACATGAGCATGTGAGTGCTTTGCATGTGAGCGCTCACGTGTTTAACACATGAGGCACGTGAGTACGTGAGCATGTGAGTGCTTTTCATGTGAGCGCTCATGTGTTTAACACATGAGGCTTATATTCCAGGATTTAATCCTTACTATAGCCAGAGGTCACATGCTTTCCATGTGAGCACTCACGTGTTTAACACGTGGAAACCATTTCATAGGCTTTAATTCTCCAAGAAGCCAGAAGTCACATGCTTTGCATGTGAGCGCTCACGTGTTCAACACGTGGGAGGGTTTCATTTTTTTCCTTTCTTTTTTAAGGGAACAGCCACAAGTAGGTTTCGTTCGTATCTGAACTCTTTCTCTTGCGTATGTTTTGTATATTAAGAACTTTGTTTTGATTAAGAATATAGATACTATTACACAGTGTACCTTCACCAACCAATACCTGATTAAAGTAAATGTTCATGGTATTTCTATCTAAAACAAAGTTATATCCATTTTTATTAAGTAAAGAAACTGATATGATGTTGCAAAGAATGGAAGGTACATAGTAGCAGTTGTTCAAAATCCTACCATTATCGCTTGGCAATACTAGGTGATATTCACTGATAGCAATAGCATCAACTCGTGCTCCATTCTCTACTCTGAGGGACATACCACCAGGTCCAACAATCCTACTTTTTCTCAGTCCCTGTAATAAGTTACAGATATGAGATCCTGATCCGGTATTTAGTACCCAGGAGGTAGGACTAACCGAATAACAGTTCTCAATAACAAGAACACTTGAAAGAGACGCAATAGTATGCTTCTTCATCACCGGGGTCATCAAGAAATTCATGTAATACTCTTTCTCTTGCTCATGCTCATGACATTTGTCACTAATCAGAGCCGAACCAACGTTCCCCAGTCCCGAATAAGAATTCGGGTCGATGAAGTCATACATTTTATTATCTTGATAAAGGTGTGACATGGTAGCTGCAATTAGGAGAGAGAAAAGAAACACTCAGCGTATGCTCTTGCAAGTTTTGATTGATTATTATTTTATCTAAACAGGATGGCTCCTACTGTTTCCTCGAATTATCCTTCAAACCTTAAAAGGAGAACTAGTTAGGATCATGTACGCTCCAAAAGTTCGCTAACTATTCAACCAGGTATGTGTTGGTACTCCGAGGGATTCTCCCCGTGCTTTCGCATGGACCTAATTAAATAACCCCGTTTCCACAGAGACATAACCCCATTAACACCTTTCTAGACACCTAATGGGTTAGCTAGTTGTGAAGTGAAAATCTTCCGGGAGTAGTCCTACTCATCAATGGGATTAAGACCTAACAATCATAATGTGATATTCTTTATGGAAGCCACTCAAGTCACCACACTCCAGAAGGTATGCAACACTAGTAAGTTTCCTGTATATTTAAAACACCCAATGTGGTTTTTTTCCCAAGCGTCTTATGACCTTGACGGATGCCAACAAATCACAAAGCGCAAGTCAAGTTCTACCCGTCGTTGTTCTAATTAATTTATACCCACTCGTACTCACCCTTGATGGATGCCAACAAAACTGTATGACTATCCTAGATTAATGCATGTTTATGCTACATATAAGCATCATTTAGCTCCCGTAAACTATGCCTTGACGGATGCCAACAAACACACGAATACTAAATGCTACCTATCTGAAATGATAGAGAGCCATGACTGGTTTTTGGCGAAAAACCTTTAAGATAATGAACTTGATATCGTTGAATAAATCTAGTGATTTCGAAACAAATAGTTCAAGCTCAATTATGAAAAGATGTGGTTTTGTGAAAAACCGAGTAGTATTGAAAAGAACCGAGTGGTTTTGAAATTTGATTCCAACAACATCTTTTAGGTTTATTTTCTTTGAAAAGAACCGAGTGGTTTTGAAATTTTATTCCAACAACATCTTTTAGGTTTTATTTTCTTACATTAATTAGAATTAATGCGGTCCTATCAATTAAGTTCATATGCATCACAGAAACAACCAAAATAGAATGTACGTATATGCCACCCGCATTCGCCATGGAGTAAGTAGATGCTTGTGCTCGTGCCGCAAACTAGAGACCAAGATGGAATACAAAACAAAAATTTCTACAATGAGAGCACAAAATTCTACGACCTAGAATTGCATCCAAACACTAAACTAGTAAGCAAGAAGGAGTTTAGACTACTCGGTTAGAACTAGCTGCCTTTGTAGTCGTGTCCTTCTTCTTCTAGGTCCACTAAGAACGAACTTGGAAGTTAGTCTTCTTTGTCGAAGATGATCCACCCGAGAAAACCCTAACCTAGGCTATAGCTTCACACAAAATATCTAAGTGAAGCAACTAGTGAACATGAATTGGTTAGAATTGATCATTAGAAGATATAATAATTTTATCTTTAAGTTATTCTTTCTTTTTCTTTTTCTTTCTCAACTCATAAAAGACTCAAGAGAAACGAGCTTTCGTTCTGTGGCGTGATGGCAGGACCGCTAGGGGATTGGCTCCGGGTGTAGGTAGAGTCAAATCTGTGATGAAATATCAAGCATGGCAAAAGAAAATCATATCATACTTTTTTCTTTTTCTTTTTTTCTTTGAATGTGAGGAATAGGTGGACTTGTGACTCACCATGGTCGGTCACAAGTATACACCATTCTCACCATATCAAGAACCGATGAGAAGAAAAGAGAAGCCACCTCATTATACACATATACATATGTATATGTATATGTATAAATATATATACAAATACACTAATACAAGTATATACTACAAATACATACACCTCATATTCATATCAAAATACATACACCTGTATTCATATAAAACACGAATACCCATATTTTTATTAATATACAAATACCCGTATTTATATTAAGACACAAATACACGTATTTATATAAATACCCGTATTCGTATAAATACCGTATTCTGTCAAAATACAAATACCAAAGAGAGATACCAAAAAGAGATATATAATACTAGCTCACATTTCATTCAAATGTGATAATTTGGCAATCTTTCAAACCGGCGAGTATTAACAAAATGTCTGATTAAAAGTACGTGTACAAAAACACGTATTTAATCGAACCTAAATATATATCAAAATATGTATACTACATCATTTCTCTTAAGCTGGAAAACCCTCTGTGTGGGACTCTAAAGACTCGAAAATACGCTAGCAGTGGGTTTAACCACAAGCACGTTAGTGGTACTAGTTATACGTAACGGCCGTCCAGGTATTGAACAAAAGGAAGACAGACTCGCAAACTCGTCCGTATCTCTGAAAGTAACAATCTACGTACAGTCCGGTCTTTTCGTCTGAGAGAATCGTATATTGGGTCTAGGGGTGGAAAATGTTAGACCCTTAATAACCCAATAAGTCATATCGATATGGCTCAAAACCATCCCGAGAATTACTGATCTCATAATTAGTAAATCTCAACTGTCTTGGCCAAGGTTTTATGGTGATGACTAATTAAATACTACCTGACATCGACTCCCTATATCGAGAAAGACAAATTCCTTCTATCACTCACTGCCCCCAAGTGCTTTGGGACTGTACCCAACTAAAACCTATTTGCACGACTTTTTAAAGCCATGATAGGGTAGTAATCTAAGTACAATGGGAACACACTCGGTATGAATGATGATGCCAGGTCTAAAGACTAACATGTACCTATGTCACCAGAGAACTGCTATCTGACAATAGCTATATTATCATATAGAAGTTCTCGGTGAGTCCGTCCAGTGTAACTCATAACCTAATGAGCACCTATATACTATCTTTGGTGACGTACATTAATGGCAGAGGAACATGCCACCTTTGCTCACGGGAATAAGAAACGTATACACTAGTCTACTCCGGAGTATCATTGCCCTCTCTCGAAACTCCAACAACTATGGACAATTTAAAGATGTGCTTATTGAAAATAGATCCCAGCACCTCTACTAGGTTTTTAACAAGAGCAAGTAGCAAATTAAAATTTTCTAGAGGGCTAAGTCTACAAACAAGAATTGAACTCAAGGTTTAGAGTTGCAAAAGAAAGAAAAAGGAGTTAAACTAAGTGATGAAGAAGCTACAATCTTTGTAACCAAGTCCTTCACTTCTTAAGCTCCTTGTAATAGTCCCTTGAACTCTTTCTTGAGATCCACTTGAAGAAATGAACTCACTTTTTCGATGTCTTCTTAGTCGAAATTGATCCACCTAGAGGCATGTAACACCCTAGTTCATTTATACCAGTTCTATTGCGAGTATTTCTTTATTTATGGTATTTTCATGATTTATTATGTTTTGGGTGCGAATAGTGTTTTTGACATCTATTTTGCATCCGACCCAACCCGCTTGCTGGAAACCAGTTTTGATTCTTGTTTATCTTTTATCCCGGCTTGTTGCGTGGATCCGTGCACTTTCATATTTTTTATACTGCATACTGGCATTTTATCTGGCATCTGCATATTTTTCAATATATCATATAAAGTCTAATAAAATATTTTAAAAATAAATAGCATGGCCTGCATGATACACCTAACCCTGTCGTAGCATCTGCGCATCTTGTTCCCATCACGTTCAGTGAAACGGACCTGTTTGGATGGCTACGTGCACGTGCGTGCATCCATTCTTGGGGGTATACGTTTTCGTTACCCGGATACCTTGTTTTGATGTTGGTCGACACGTATATTTTCTGTATTTTAAAACTGGATTTTTACACCCAACCCGGACGTGTTTTGGACAATTTTTGTATTAGCCAAAATATCAAGTTTTATTAATATTATATTATACTTACTTAACTGTTATATATATATATAATACGTTTGACCAAAATAAGATTTTAAAAGATTTTTTAAATATAAAACTAACAGACAATCTCTCTCTCTCTCCCCTCTCGCGGTGAGCGAGATCCCATCACCTCCTTTTTTCCCTACGCTCACCTCCCTCCTTCATTTCTTTTCTTCTTCTTTTTAAAACTCTGCACACCCCCACGACGAGAACCCAAACCCTAACCCACGTCGCGCCTTGCCTCGTCGTCGCCTCCTCACCATCCTATGTCCTTCCTCCTCTCTCTTCTTTCCCTGCACACCCCAACAATCAAACCCGACCATTATAGCCACCAAGAACACCCACTGTCTTGCCGTCGATCCTTGCTGGCGATCCCTTACCGTTACTTCACACATTCGCAACCCCCTCCTCGCCTTCTCCTAAACCCCAGCAGCAATCCCAGAGCACCCTCTTCTCTTCTTCTCCTTCTTCTTCTTCTTTCTTCTTTCTTTCTTGATCTCATTTTTTTCCGGTGATCACCCGCCGGAGCCGTATTCGTTGCTGCCGATCCAAGTGATCCAGTGAACGCCCCCTACCTGCGTGGTTATCCTCTTGCCTTGCCTGAACCCATCCCGCGTGCCGTGTGTGCGTTGTGACGATTACCCAACGTCGGACATGCCGTATGCACCCGTCGTGTGTTCCGCTCAGGCAAGTTTATCTTGCTACATGCTATACTACTATATCTTGCATCCATATGAATAATAACATTACATATTGTCTAGTTTTGCATCCTACATAGTCATGATGTAACCCCTGATAGATATTTGTGCATCCATGTTTTATTGTGTATCCATACCATTAATTCTGCATATCTAGTTGCATGCCATATTATATTAATTCATATTATTGTTACATTAGTACCCTATACTTGATAATGTGCATCCTACATAGTCATGATGCAACCCCTGATAAATATTTGTGCATCCATGCTTTCACTGTACATCCATACCTTTATCGTGATTCGATACTTGCTATATTTTACTGTTAGGGCACCCACTTAATACATGTACACTACCTGACCTGACCAGATATACCACTATTTGATATGTTACCTGATCCTGTTATTAATGCCGACAATCCTGAGATGTTGTCCCTACGAACGTTTTCTATTGTCTATATAGACAAACCTGTACCTGCTTGATCCTATGTTGGCATTAGCTCCAGTTTATCAATACCTGACTTGAACACATAACCTTGGGGGAAAGGGGAAATTAAGAATGTAACTGAACGTAACTCAAAGGGCTATTACATCATGTTACCGTGGTCCCGTCGGGAATGAACGGGACATAGACTGACAGTCTATCATATCTTGTTACCGTGGTCCCGTAGGGAATGAACGGGGCATAGACCGATGGGTTACGATGCGGATTACATTAATTGATTTTGAAGACTTTAGAATAAATAACCCAGTAGTACAGTTTAGATTACTCACTGCACTTCACATACATCGATACACTTCATTGTTCCATATTCATGTTACTGTTATACACCTATTACTGTGTATACTCATGCCTGCATATCTCGTGTATCCTGTTCATTTATTATTGTTTTATATTATGACGCACTGACGTCTGGGTTTTGCATAGCCCAGATCCTCTATCTCTGCCGTTCAGGAGTATTTCAGCCGACAGGCCGAGCAGTGAGGATCCTGTTAGTATTTTTAGTTTAGTTTTCTTTCAGCATTTTCATTTCCTGACGTGAGCCCGTATTTGGGACGTACTTTTTAGATGTTATTGTTTATTGGATTTATTGCTTCCGCATATTATTTCTTGACTTGTTTATTCTGGCATATGGACATGTACTAGATAGTTTATTTTACTTTACTGTTCTTGATATCTTATAGATAGCCGTAATGTGACTGTGGAGGGATGTTTTCTAGCCATAGGTAGCATGGTTGGCTCTGTCACGTGCCGATCTTAGTGCACTCTAGGAAGCGGGGCGTGACAAGGCAACTCTCACTCAAGCTCACACTTCACTAATCAACATATTAGTGACGAGAATAACCTAAACTAATTTGCTAGTTTAGTTTAGGTTAATGAAGTAGGGTTTTAGCTCATTTAAAATTCTTTTCTTTTCTTTTTCTCTTGTGTGAATAGTGATTTAATAGAAGAGATGAAGAAGATCAAGATGGGGATGAGAATGAGATTAAAGTTTTGTAAAAGTGCAAAAGATAAACTTATATGAATTTAAATGAAAAGAGAAATGAGTTATGCTTTCTACTTTGTTCCAAAGTAATGACTCGTTCTTTCTTTTCTTTTATTCATATAAGTGATCATTATCCCCTTATCTTAAACTCCAATATAATTCTCACATGCATACACAACTCTTATGTATATACAACCATGCCACACATATATGTTTATATATTTATATCATATATATAAATATATAAAGAGAAAGAAAATATCAAGTGAGCATAATATTAGTTAATATATATATATATATATATCAAATTATTAAATCAACACTTGATTTAATAATCCAGTTATATCATATATAATCCGGCTAATATCAAATAATTCTAGATTAGAAAACGGTATCATATATCCGTATTTAATTAAGCTACCGCACATATCCCTGTAGGGTTCCTAGGCACACTAATGAGGTCTCACAAGGCATCAACCATGCCAATTTCAAATTTTACAAGTGCCGAGAAACCCTAATACGGATCGTTAACTAGAATTTAGGCGAAAAGTGAAACTAGTTAACAACTTAACTAAAAGAACGAGGCTACAACCTTTGTAGATCCGGTTCTCCACTTCCTTAGCTCCACGTAGACGTCCCCTCGCTGTCCATATCGGATCTCGGACTCTAGCGTCGGCTTCATCGGAGAAATGGGCGGGCTAGGTCATCGACTTCGATGCCGAAGATGATCTACGTCGAGGCAACACAAGATCAAGCTCCCACTTCACCAAGTCATGAAACTTATGAAGAAAACACCCTTTACTACTTGGCAAGAGGTAGAGGATGAAGAAATAGGAGGTGGGTTCACTTTAGAATTGGATTTCTCACTCTTTTTCTCAAGGTGCCATTGATGGAGGCAAGCTTTCTTCATGTTGAAGAAGGAGAAGAAGAAGAAGATAATATGATAAATCTTTTTCAAAAAGAAAATAATATGAATACTTATCATATACTAACCATGGTTATGTGTAGAGAGTTAACTATGGTTTTGGTGAATGGTTAGGTTAAAGAAAATGAAGACAAAATGGTCACTTGGTCAAAACTTCATGAAGCTTCAACTAGCTTCATGTTTTAAAGCAACCATTTTTTTTTCTTTCTTTTATCTTTTAACCAAAAAGAAAAGATAAATAAATAAGTGAAATGAAACCCTAACCATTCACTAAACATGGTTTAAGTCTTTACACAAATCCAATTGGCATATATCATCAAACATGATACAAACAAGTGTACAAAGCTATATCATATATACAATGTGCACATGCGAGTGAGAAAATCCATCTTAATGTGAACCAATACTAGTTAATGCTAAGTAATATATCAAATATATATAATTAAACATTAAATCATTGAATCAACACTTTATTTAATGATCCGGTCATATCGCATACAACCGACTAGTATCAAGTGTATCAATGTATCGAATCAACACTTGATTCGGTAACCCGGCTATATCACATATAACCTGCCGATGATACAAATCGCGAGAATAGAATCCAGTATCACATACTGGTATTATTCTCGGTCCCGCACATATCTCATATGCGCTCCTATTTCGTTTCGCTTGAGCCAGAAAACCTCTGTGTAGGACTCTAAAGACTCGTCAATACGCCGGCAGCAGATGATGATCATATCAAACACCCACAACCCGCAAGCGGTCTGCTAAACGTAACGGCCACCCTGGTATTGAGCGATCAGAAGATCGACGAGCAAGCCCGCTCATACTCCTGTGAATCCAACCAGTAACACTTACCGTACAGTCCGGTCTCGTCGTCTGATATGTCGCATATCTCGCTTAGGGGTGGTAAACGTCAGACCCCAATAGCTCGATAAGTCGTGTCGATATGAGGTCTATAACAGTTCGAGAAACTACAGGTAACACTTACCAGTAAATCTCAGCAATCCTGGCCAGGGATTTCCGGTTATAGCCAATCGAACACAGCGCAACATCAACTCGCTATACCGGGAGAGACGAATCCCCTCCTATCACTCATTGCCTCCATGTGATTCGGGACTGTACCCAAAAACCACCGTTTTGCACGCCCTCTTGGACGTGGTATGGTGGAAATCAAAGCACAGTGGGAACCACACAAGACTCTATGACGATCTCGGGTCAACAGACTACTCTGTACCAGTGTCACCAGAGAACTGCCATCTGACGTAAGGTATAATACCATCTGGGAGTTCTCGGCGAGTCCGTCCAGTGTACCCTGTCTCCACTGAGCACCCGTATATCATCTCTGATGTCAAACACCAATGGATATGGGATCATCCATCGCCCATCTGTATGGGTCGAGAAGGTATACGCTAGTCTACTCTGGTATATCGATGCCCCGTCTCGATATACCCACGACTAGGGACCTTGAAGGATGTACTTATGGACTACCATGTCCCCACTAGTATGATCTGCATCATAGTCCAGGTAGTCAAGTACACATCCTAAGGGCTTTACCAACATGTAACAGAGAGACAATCAGTGTACACGTTAAGGTAAAGAGCAACCAGATAGCATACTATCATGTCGAGCAAGAAAGTCTTCCCTATATATGTCCAAGCATCCACTACAATATACATCCTATGTATAGTAATGGCCTCTAGGGCATACATATAACTAACAATCTCCCACTTGCACTAGGGCCATCTGATAGCAGTGGTTGTAGTATCTCATACTCAACCATCCCATAAAAGTCTCTCTCTGGGAAAAGGCCTTTGTGAGTGGATCCGCCGTGTTGTCCTCTGAGTCTACTCTCCTGACCTCGATCACCCTGGAGATCAACTATCTCCATGATCAGGTGATACTGCCTTAGAATATGTCTGGATCACTGATGGGACGGACGTTCCTTGGCATAAGCCCCAACTCCATTGTCACACAATGGGAGGAACTAAGTTCATCTCATGAACAAATATACACCCAGATAACCACTTTGGTAGCATCTTAAGTAGCGATGTATCCAGCCTTTATCGTGTAGTATGCCACGGTATCTAGCTTGGAACTCTTCCAACATACCGTCCCTTTACTGAGGGTAAAGACAATGCCTGTGACTAACTTTCAGTCGTCCTTATCACCCTGGAACCCTTCCAGTGATTCTCCCCAGGATCGATTGATACCATCTCACTACAACTAGTGAGAATCCTAACATCCAATTAGATCTATCTCATAGATCCAAAATCCAGGATTTAGGAGGTATCACTTTGATCCTATATGGAGAATCATTGTGATAAGCGGAGATTGACCGAGCGTAGCATAGGAAACTCCTTCTCTATCAAGAGCATGTCATCCACGTACTCTACGAGGATCGTCACTATACTCTCTACTACCTTTTTGTATATACAAGGTTCATCTACCATTTTGATGATGTCAAACTCTTTGACTAACTCATCAAAACAGATGTTCCATCTCCGCGATGCCTGTTTTATCATATAAAACATCTTGCACACATTTCCGCTGCTCCCACTGTCTACGAGGCCCTCTGGCTGTGTACTTATAGACTCTCTCTTCTAAAACATCATTTAGAAAAGCAGTCATGACATCCAACCGCCAGATATCATAGTCATGGTATGTAGCCGTGGCAAGTAGGATTTGGATGGACTTAGGCATAGCCACTTGAAAAGGTTACATCATTATCCACGCCTGGTCGATGACGAAAAGCTTTAACAAGTCTAGCTTTGAAAGTCTCAACTTTTCCATCTGCACCAAGTAATCTTCTCAAGATATACTTGCTCCTGATGGGGATTTAACCCTTCAGATATAGCAACCAAAGTCCATACTTTGTTGGTGTACATGGATTCCATCTCAGATCTCTAAGCATCCAGCCATTCTTACAGAGTCCCACTCCTGATGGCCAGCTCGAAACTAGTTGGGTCATCATCTCATGATGCAATTCTCGCTCCCACTGTCATAAAGAAACAGAAGTATCTCTCAGGTGGGTGAGAAAACCCTACTAGATCGGCGGAGAGGCTGAGGTTCTTTGGTAACTATTGAATCCTTTGGTTTTATCAAATTATCAGTTCCAGTTCTACATAACTGACCTTGACTCGAGCTTGTCCGGATTTTGCTTTTAGACATAGGCCGGACAACCCCAAATCTTAACTAACTTAAGATATGGGCTCTTCCCTTTCCATATCACATATGAAGTGGTAGGCAACTGATTTGATTGGAACCCTATTCAATAGGTACGCAGCTTCTCAAGTGCATAAATCCCAAAAGGAAACAGGTAACTCAGTAGTACTCATCATAGAGCACACCTTATCATATAGGGTGTGATTGCTCCGCCCCGATATACCATCGTGCTATGGTGTATACGGAGGAGTAATGCTGAGAGAGAATCTCATTTTCCTTCAGAAAAGTCCAAGAATTCCGTGCTCAAGTATTCTCCTCCTTGATCTCATCATAAGACATAATACTTATACCCGTATTTTGGTTCTCTACTTCTAACTTATATTCTGTGAATATCTCAAAAGGTTCGGACTTGTGTTCAACAGGAACATAGATCTGAATCTCGAAAGATCATCAGAGAATGTAATGAAGTATAAAGAACCGGTCTTGGCAAGTGTAGACAGGGGACCTACATACATCAACATGTATCATCCCAAGAGTTCACTAACTCTTTCTCTGTTTCCAGTAAACGGAGCTATGGTCATCTTATCTCTGTGACATGACTGGCAAGTTTCACAAGATGTAAATTCAAACTGATTTAAATATGCATCTAAAATGTAACTTCAGCCAGTCGGATCGCATTGATATGACCTAGTCTACAATGCCTCAAGAAGGATTCGTTCATTTCTGAACTCTTCCTCTTGTGTGTGTTCCGTATACTAAAGAACTGTAGTTTGATTTAGAACATCAATGCTTTTAGATAACGTGCCTGAACCGATCAACTTTTGATATAGGAAATGTTCAAAACATGATCCAACAATACAAAATTATATCCTTTCTTTACTAATAAAGAGACTGATATGATTTTGTATATCAGGTTCGGTATCTAATAACATTCGTTCAGAATCAATGTATTTGGGATACAGGGTGACAGTGACCAACAGACTTGGCTGCAACACTTGCCCCGTTCTCTGTCTCATGAAACTTATCACCCATTCTCAGTTTTTCTACCTTTTTGCAGCCCTATGTAACAGATTACATATCTGGGATCCTGATCCGGTATCATATACCCAGGATGCGGAGGATACTGAGAAACGGTTCTTTGTAATGAACACACCCGAAGATGATGCATCGGCATGCACTCTCTTCGTTTGGGCGGCACGGGAATTCTGGTAATCCCCAATTTCCTGCTCTGTCTTATAACAATTATAAGTTGGAGCGGGACCAACGTTCCCCAGCTCAGTATAACAAGCGGGTTCGGTCAATACATCCGTTTTATTATCTTGATTAAGGCGTGATATGGTCGCTACCTGGAGAGAGAGAGAAGAAAACACTCAGCGTGCGCTCTTGCAAGATCAGATTGGTTATTATTTTATCTAATCAGGATGGCTCCCACTGTTTTTATCAAATCTTCCTTCAAACCCTAAAAGGAAAGACTAGCCGGGATTAATTACACGCTACAAGTTTGCTAATCTTTCAGCCAGGCCAGTGTCGGTACTTTGAGGGAGGTCCCCCGTGCTTTCGCACGAACCTAATTAATGTAAACCTCGTTTTCCCAGAGGCGTAACCTCGTTAACACCTTTCTAGACACCTACTTGATTGGCTAATTGTAATGTGTAAAACTCTCCCCGGACTAACTCTTACTCACAGCGGGTATCGGGATCCAACTATCTCATAGAAGGTATGCAATCTCATTGCAAATTTCAACACTTGAAATTCCCGATAATATTTTGCCCCTAGCGTGCTATGACCTTGACGCATGCCAAACAACCCATAGTCCGCTAGTCAAGTTCAACCCGTACATTTCTTGATTGAATTAAACCCACCCGCACGACCCTTGACGCATGCCAAACAACGCCGTACGAATACCCTAATCCAATCGCATCGTATGCTAGCAGACAAGCACTAGTTAGCTACCGTACACTACGCCTTGACGCATGCCAAACAACCGCAGCACGAATACTAACTAGTACTTATCTGAAATGACGAAGGGCTACGACAGATTTTTCTGAAAACCTATTGCGTAATGAACTTGATATCGTTGTAGAATCAAATGATTTTAAAATGGAGTGTTTTTTAGGCTTTTCTAGTTTTGCTAAAGGGGTCACTCCCGGTGAAGGGATCGTCGGCCCTTTCCTCATCGAATAAGGTGCGGGATATATCATATATATCACTGTGCAAAGCAAAACACTTAAAAGCAATCAGAAGACAAACCGAGTGTGTTGCATCTGCCAGTTATTGCAAAAGGAGTCACTCCCGGTGAAGGGATCCCGGTCCTTTCCTCATCGAATAAGGTGCAGGATATATCATATATACCACTGTGCAAAGCAAGAACTGTAGCTACCTGTTTTATTTTTGAAATTCAATTCTACAACATCTTTAGGTTTCTTTTATTTCATTAATCACATTAATGAAGTCTCATCATTTAAGTACCTAAACATCACAGATAAATACGACGTACACTTATGCCATCCGCATTCGCCTCGATGTCCCCTCGTGCACCGTTAGGTTAGGTAACTAACGGCAGAGCGGGGCAGGGCTAGTGCGGGTGTAAAACATAAGTAACATCTATATAATATATCATACTATATACAGTATCCGTCACAGAACATATCACATGATCACATCACAGATATCGCAGCAGAAGAAACATATGAAATATTGGATATACTAGGACGTCCGTGTTTTCAATACGAGCCAGTATAAAACACGGATTCCACGGTCGTGATGAATAGCCAAACCCATACCCCTAGACCCCTACGAGAGCGGCAAGCAACCATACCAATTCTAGAGTTAGGAGACCCGGACTCGACTCCTCGAGTTGGTCTCCCACTGGACTCCAGAACCCGGTTACTTGTGCTCCCCTCCTTGGGTCTATCCTAGTGCGGAAAAGTAAATAATATACAAAAGGTGACATCTTCCACAACCTGGAAGTGCCCCAATAAAAGAATATTACATACAAGTTTTTACATGAATGAAAATGAAAAACACTCATCTCACATAAAAAAAAACCCGGCTATTCAAACACGACGATCCAATATAACATATCCAGCAACACAGAACATCACATGTCATCAACGTAAGTAAATATGCGCATCCCAATTCTCGTTGACATATAGCAACGAAACCGGCGATATCACATATTACACTTACGGTCACAGAAAAGAAAGTGTAAAACTACAACAGTTGGAATCCGCAACCTGCATAGACATCGCATGCCTAATCAAATGAATTCCTTAGACATCGCATGCCTAACAATTATAAACCCCGCATTTTAGTCTCATTATCGAAAACTCTTTTCAATATCAAGTCGGGCAATTCAATAAGATTCCCGACATCCTGATCGAATGCTCGTCGCAAACTTTAGTAGGCGGCCGCACCCCCGACGCCGTCGACGAAGTGCACCAAGACGGAACACTGCTGCCGCGAGCACCCGAACGGATGCTTTCGGCGATGGGGTTCTCCTACAGTCACTTGGTCGGGGCTATGGAGTGAGGCTGTCTATTAAGTTTACCCGGCGAGTATCCGCGTACGCTACGTGATTGCGACGGACTTTTGATCACATCAAAATTCCGTGGCAACCGATCAAGTGAGACTAAAGTTCTATGTTTATAGCATTCATATAGTTATCTCATAACTTCTTATGAATTCCAATTGTTGTATCACATTCCGGATAAATAGAAAATGTTAAACTTTCCGATCGAACAAACGAACACCCAAGTTTTCCCGAAACTGCTCAACACATGAAACAAGTTTAAAAACATCCAGTTCATGCCTCAGTACCAACGGTCCAGCCGTAGAAGGGTCAAGCCAACGCCTCACATGTGGCACGCCGTACTGCCCCAAACCCAAAGGTTCAAAGGGTAGTTCAAGACGGTCACATAATCGAGTTAAGATTTGTTGTCTTTTAGAGGGTCCATCGCGTTACTTGCACTACTTAGAACGTTATTAAACCACGGAAAGATCCAACACTTGGAAATTTCCCGACAGGGGAAAAAGTGGGTATTTATATCCGGTCGAACTTTTTAACATTTTCAAAAATTATCCGGAAAAACACAGACGAAGTTAAACTTCCCGATCGAAACACCGAGTACCCAATACAACCCAGAAAACTCAACTCTAGAGTAGAAGTTAAAATATCCCAGAAAATTCAGCACTTGAACATATGAATTACTGTACAAATTGCAATGAAAGATGCTTCCGTACGGCCGCGGAACCGCCGCACGAGCCAATTAAAAGTCCCAATATATGCCCTACTTCATTTCGCTTGAGCTAGGAAACCTCTATGTGGGACTCTAAAGACTCGTCAATACGCTGGCAGTAGGTAATGATCACATCAAACACCTGCAAGAACGTCAGCGGTACTAGCAAAAAGTAACGGCTACCTAGGTATTGAACGAATAGAAGATCAACAAGTAAACTTGTACAAACTCCCTATAATGCCTATAAGCATGTAACGTTTTGAAAATCGTTTCGGTGGAATTTCGAAAAAACGGTAAAGTAAGGGGGTTTTCTGTAAAAAGTCAAAATACAAATATCTTATTATAAAAATTAAATATACATATTCCAGCTATATAATTGCTATTATTTGGTGTTTATTGAGCCGCTGGTGAAATTTCAAATTTTCTGAAAAAAAAAATATTATTTTATTATTATTTTAAGCCGTCACTAATATATTTAATTAGGGAAAATTACAAATTGGAATGAGTTGAAACAAATTTTGTGCATCATAAAACATTAAATAAAAATTTATCATGTAGTTTTTGGAACGAAATCATTTGCCAAAACGGTTTAGAAATTATTGAAGAAAAAAGGCTTTTTTTTAGCGTAAATGGATGTTTGGGGTATTGTATTTATCATTTTTCATCACCCCACACCCGTACCCACACCCACACACCCCCATTCACTCATCCCCATGGCTGAATTCAGCAGCCCCTCTTTGGTCCCCACTTGAATTTCATAGAAAAGAAAAGAAAAGGAAAAGAAAGGATAAAAGAATGTATAAGAATGGGCTTTTGACTTTTCTTTGACTTTGAAACCAACACACTCTCTCTCTCACTCTCCCACTCACCTCACCCTCCCCATTTTCGGCCAGAAACAGCCCCCCCCCCCCCATTTTCTCCAAGTATCCATCTTCCTTCACCTCCATTTTCCTTCAAAAAAATCAACAAAAATCAACACAAACCCTCACAAAATCAAAATCCGACTCCTACCCATTTCTCTATAGCCAAAATTGCATGGATCTAGGGAACAAGATTCCAATTTGGGAGGCTATGTGTGTGCTTGTGGATCTTCAATTCATTGGGTATAAATTCTAACCATTTTTGCTTAATTAGTTAGTTAATTTCTTAAGGCTAAGTTGTTAAAGTGTTAATTTTGCTCTTGTTGCTAATTTGAGAATTCAAGAGTATGGTTTGAAGCTAATTTGGGTTTAACCATCACTAATAGGATAATCAAGTGTAGATTATCATCTTGTGGGAATGTAAAACCTAATCTAGTTGCTAGTTGCAATTTGTTAATTTAAGATTTGCAATAAATAAGCTTTTATGTAAACTAGGTTTTTATGAAATGCTTATATATGTGAGATTAAATCTAGTTAGGGTTTTATATCATTTGAACATGGTTTAAGTGTGTAATTTATCATATTAAGGCATGTTAAATCAAACCTAGTAACTAGTTTGCAAATCGTATTTTAGAATTTTACTATTTAAGCTAAATTGCAAACTAGAATTTTGGGATTTATGGAAATGAGTAAGTTTAAAATCTAGTAATGGTTTGGGTGGCTTAGTTAAGATATTTAGTGAGCATTGTAGCCACTAAAATCATTAAAACATTTAGTTTTGTACAAAAATGGAAAAGTTTGCTTACTAGGTTTTCGGAAAAATCGCTTTTAAAGTGAGTTTGAGGTTTTTGTGAATTCTAACCTATTTCATATTATAATTAGTGTTTGTGAATGCGCAAAGGGGTGCGTTTGGGTTTTTTTCTCGATGGTTTGACGTTCGTACATCGACATCGAGGGTTGGTTTGACTATTCTTGCATGTGTAGGCGATAGGTTTTGACCTATGCATGATACGCGTGCCGATTTAGTTTTCGTATGCCGTTTCGATTTTGAATTGGGTTTTTATGCAATACGATACGTTGTGATATGTAGGTACCCCATGTGGACTTCGAGACGGCAAGCAAGCGCGTGGCGACGTCGGCACCGGCGAGCGAGGACCAGGTGAGTAGATTTATATCTACGGGGAGAAGTCGGGTGGATGGCGTATAGCACCCCCGCAGTTCGTGGTGATGTATACGAATACGTATACACACATATATATATATATATATATATATATTGACTATAATTTGTTTGATATTATCGATGATATAGATATTTGGTGTTCTTGGATGAATTGGTGTCGCGAAACCCTAGAGTAGTGGTCGCACCACACATGCACACACACACCCATACTTGCATACTTTCTTCTTTCATTTGCGCTTATACGGGATTATATAGTTATGTGTTCACATGGGTATGGGACTATGTGTTCACATACGGATTGAGGATGATAGTACTTGGGATTTATAATGAGTCGATGAGATTTGATTTGAGGCCGTGAGATCGGTGATATAGCAGGGTTCGTATCTTAGATACGACATGACGTTGTAGTGGGTCCTTGACGTAGTGTTTCACACACGTCCATGCATACGTAGGCGGTATCAGTATGGTACTAGACGTAGATCAGTACCCCGATCATGATATTTGATAAAGAGGATACCAGGTGAATAGTATGAAGAATGTGATATTGACCCGTACCCAGATTGGGATGCCGTACGACGGATTTACGTACGAGCTATATTGATGATTGATCCGCACTCTTGACTTGGGATGCCTGATTATAGATATGGTATCGGATATGATATTATTGAGGCGGGATCACCGACTATACATATACAGGTAGGTATATATATCGACTCAGATGATAGGCGGTTTCCTTACCTGTAGTTCAGCTTGTTAGTTCAGCCATATAGTCTAGTGTAGTTGTTAGATTAGATTAGACTTCTTACCTATTTCAAAAACTAACGAATCGTGGGCATTTTTAAAGACAGCTCAAGGGAATCTACGGATATTTCAAAAACGACGTATCTTTTCATAAAAACACCGTAGCCCCTATTTTCAAAACCCCATGATTCGTGTTATTTCAAAAGGCACCATTCGTAGGACTTATATTAGATTATTGCAGATTAGTTATCGTTGTGTCTAGTATTCAGCTCCCGCACATTATTGTTGTTCGCTCTGCCTCGCATATTTATTTTGCTGCATATTCCATTATTGATATCATGTTGTTAGGACACCAGCACCATTACCGATGATGCGTATGTACCACGTACACCTACTTGCCGGCTCACACACATCTTCATCGGTAATTGCCATGTCACGTACACTTTAGAGAATATAATTGCTTGACTTAGATTGTTAGCTAGTAGTGTTGACATGATATTAGTGTACTTCCCCTATATGCCATATTAGACATTGTAGTTATTACCTACCACTTCATGCATACTGTTATTCAGTTGTTCATGCCTAGTTCATTATCATTGACATATGCACTTGTGATGATTTCTTGAGATTTATGATATTTCTGGATTTCGGGGAAAGCCGCAAAATTTACAACTTATGATCTTTTAAAATATAAAATGTGCGGTTTTCTAGTGATGTAAAGTGTCGTCCACCATGAGTTTGCTGTGGTTTTGGAGATCCGTGTCGAGGAGTGGAGGAACCGTCACGGGTACATGGTGGGCCCGGTATGGTACCCCGGGGCAAGAGGAATGTGGTGTTGACGTTGAGCCTGGCTGGGGAGCACTACCTACCGGTGATATTACCCGACGCGTCGGATATCCGGAGGATACCGTCGTGGTCTTGAGATGGATGGTAGGGGCCGGTCTGGACTGACGGCGTCCTAGATATTGAGATTGAGACATTGATATTTCGAGACAGTGAGATTTATGTTTTGTGTCGATGCTAGACACTGTTGATACTGATTTCATTATGATACCTCAGTTTAAAAATACGAAGGAAATCTTACTAATTTATGAAAACAGTTTCTTCATTTACATGTATTCTGTTTCATGCATTCATACCTCATTCATATGATATATTGCTACTTGAGGCACTGACACGGGCACATGAGATTACACTCGGGTTAGATATTTACCCTAGCCTTGTTATAGGCTGCATGTTATATGCTTATTTTGAGGATATATTATGATCATTGACCTAGGATTGCGTTATTTATGCGATTTCTGTGCGTAGATGTTTTTCTATTCACGAGTTGGCAACTCACCCCCGTTGTGCCCCAGTTTCTTGCAGGTTTGCCGTACCGGATTCCTTACGGCTTTGCGGGCATAGTTTCATTTGGGTGATTTGCTAGTAGGTGGGTTTACTTGTATCATACCCCCATTATTTACCTTGTATGATATTATTCAGTTGTATCTAGTAAATTCCATCAACCAAACATGTATTTTTTTTTTGAGATAGAGACCAGTGTTGGTTATTCTTTCGACCTTAGAGTCGCTCGTTATTTTTCTGGTGGTTTTGAGTTTCCTTTTGAGTTTTTGATCCTCGCCGTTGGCGTTGTATATTATATTGCTTGTGTGGTTGTGACCGTCGATTGACGAAGAGCTAGCTCCCGCTTGGGGATGCCTTTTATTGATTTCGTATACTATTCATGTTGTATCCCGTTTGGGAGCCAGTATTTACAAAGGAGACTCTGCCGAAATTTTCAGTAAAATTTTGATGTTTTAAAAACCGCATAATTCGGCTTATGCTATTGAAATTACTTGCTTTAAGTTGTTTTTCCTGCACTCTACTATTTTCTTGGTTTGGATTTCTGGGTTTTCGGTTTACTTAGATTACGTACGCCTCGAGACGTTCGTAGTTTAAGTGCCGGTCATGTTCCGTACTTTCGGGACGTGACAAAGTTGGTATCAGAGCGTTAGGTTTTACCTTCGGAGCGTAGGATGACCCTTGGTTGATGGAATAGGTGACTAAAGTAGAGTGACGTACCGTTGGTATGTTCCGCGGCATATTTACGACACGCCACTCCACTTATGAAGCCTTGGGATGTACATTTCCTTGTTCAGTATTATATTCCTTCCTGATCTAGCCTCATCGGTACCAGTTTGGTCTTGCTGCTACGGTTACCGGCAGGGAGAGCTACGGCTAGAGTTGCGGTCAGCACAAGCTCGTCACGAACGAGGACTGACCAGGACGAAATTCCGGCGACACACGATTGCAGAGATGTGTCTTTTTACTGTGTTTCCGCGCCGCGAGCGTTTGGCGGATCGCCTTTATGAGGTTACTCGGATGTGCTGATCGACACTGAGGATTGAGCCACTGACAGAGGCCAGCCAGATTTTGATGACCGTTGGTGTGTTGCTTACTCCTGATGATTGAGGCACTGTTCAGCGTGCAGACGAGCGAGCCAGTTGTTGCTGCGAGCGACGAGATATCGCCCCATATGTTGGAACTATGGCGGGGCGAGTTGTACGAATAGATGATAGAAGGTCGCTAGTCACCCGATGATGAATGACTAGGACAGGTGGTTCGTTCGCTTACCCCGATGCGAGGTCATCAGATAGATTGATTCCAGCTAGAGACGACTTCACGCGGAGACGTTGGGAGTCGACAGAGACGATCGAATGTCAGAAACCTACTATTCCAAGTTTAAAGTATTCGGAAAGACATGCAGGCAATTCTATGGTCCCTCTAGAAGAATGAAACCCTAACTCGACTTAATGACCGTATGAAAGCCTTTGAACCTTAGGGTTTGCGGCAGTTCTGCGGCGCCATTAGTGAGGCTTGGGTTTGCCCTTCTACGGCTGGACCACCGATGCTGTGGTATGTACTCGATACTATTAAACTATGCCCAAGATGTTGAGCTCTTGGGGGATTATGAGGTTTTGACGACTCGATCGGATGACTCGACTTAATTCGGATGCTAGGTGGTGAGATGCATTCTTGGGAGACTCCAGATACGAGGATAGCCGTTGGAGCTCAGTCCATGCAGCCGCGACGAGATGAGTCCAAAGCAGACGACATTAGAGAAAAGTGAAGTAAGAGGTTCGCACCAGATGTAGATGAGATGACGTTCCACTCCTCCGACATCAGAGAGGCGATGCGCATGCCGAGGCATGGTACTGAATATACCTTCCAGAATGAGTCGCGATGGGTATGCAGCCATTACAGAGCAAGATGCAGATATAGGAAAGGACAATGACTTCCAGACAGTTGGCAGAAGACGAGACATGGAAGAGACCGTGAGCAGGATTCCTTCCAGGACACTGCTGCAATGATACTTGCACCCAGGATCAGATGTGTCACGTACATTCAGAGAGCCAGAGGCCGACGCCAGTGATATGCTGTCTCACGAGTGGTCGCGATGATTGACCAAGAGATGACCAGAGGAGTGCCAGAACGGAATCGTCCCCGTTAGCACACCTGACAGGGCCGATGAGCCGATGGACCGAAAGACTGGTAATTCACAGTGAAGACCTTGACCCAGGAGTGGTCATGGTTACGCATGCCAGCAGGACAGAGTTCATGATCATCGACGAGACGTCCCACTAGTGACCGCGACAGTTGCCGAGATTCTTAGAGGATGCGCTTGAGCAGTACTATTCCGCCATTATTGATTACGATGTTTTGGGTGATTTATTCGTATGATTTGATTTTGATGATTGAGGATTTACGACCTTTGCACAGTGTTGCACTTGATATCGTTTTCGTGCTTTAGTTTCACATGTTTGTGATATTACGGTTTTAAATAGTTGAGTTGGTTTTGTGCGTATGCATGCACACGATTTCGTTCCTGCACTCGGTATAGTTTATATATGCTTGCAGTGCAGTGATACGCCTTATGTGCACTTAGATGCACTGGACTTCGATTTTGATTATGATACTCGATATTTGTTTTGTGCACCTTGTGCACCTGATTGATTTTGCGCACGTTCGGCGCTTGATATTGGATTTCATGATTTCGTGCGCGATGGATGCACCTGATTTGGATTTTCGCGCATGTTGAGCGCATGTCTTGAGATGCGATTTTGGTGCACACCAGATGCACTAAAGTGAGATTTTTCGTGCATGTTAGATGCACCTGATTTTGCTGTCAGGCACACATGTTGCCTACGACAGATGTTTCGTGCACACCCGATGCACTTAGGTGTTGTTTCTGTGCGCATGTATGGCACATTCATGGATTTTGATTTCCGTGCGCACCAGACGCACGTAGCATTCATATGCATATTTTGGGGATTGATTTCGTATAGAGCAGTCCGTTTTTATGATATTGCTATGTGTTTTCGTACTGAGCAGGACTAGTCAGAGGACAGTACCTGAATACATTTTGCATGCATTGATAGTTATTGAAGGGATTTCCAAAAGCGAGCTATAGCCTCAGTATTTACCTACGTGTCTGATATGACACGAAATGTTTAAAACAAGGAGACCCTTCTAAATTGTTTCCAAAACGGAGGAACGTACATTTCAAACAAAAGTATATATGTATATAGTTATTTTCTTATGGTAGACGTCCGCCACTGTGCAGTGTTATACGCGTTGCACAGCGACTTAAAGAGATTTGGCATGCATTTTCTTTAGATGCTTACAGATATAGATTCGATATTTACATTTATAGTTTTGAGTTATATCATATTGGTTTTGATTTGGATTTGGCATTGATGTCTTCTCCACGACTCCGATGATCGCGGGATGCTTGGAGGAGTTTTGATTTGAGTTATATACTCATTTTTCAAGCGCATGCGCTGCGCTACGACTTGTTTTATGTATTTATAATTTCGGAGCCCCGACGACTTGATGGGTTTTCTTAGATGTTTTAGTATTTGGGGGAGTTTGAATTTAAATTCGGGGACCGAATTTCTTTAAGGGGGGAAGATTGTAACGTTTTGAAAATCGTTTCGGTGGAATTTCGAAAAAACGGTAAAGTAAGGGGGTTTTCTGTAAAAAGTCAAAATACAAATATCTTATTATAAAAATTAAATATACATATTCCAGCTATATAATTGCTATTATTTGGTGTTTATTGAGCCGCTGGTGAAATTTCAAATTTTCTGAAAAAAAAAATTATTTTATTATTATTTTAAGCCGTCACTAATACATTTAATTAGGGAAAATTACAAATTGGAATGAGTTGAAACAAATTTTGTGCATCATAAAACATTAAATAAAAATTTATCATGTGGTTTTTGGAACGAAATCATTTGCCAAAACGGTTTAGAAATTATTGAAGAAAAAAGGCTTTTTTTTTAGCGTAAATGGATGTTTGGGGTATTGTATTTATCATTTTTCATCATCCCACACCCGTACCCACACCCACACACCCCCATTCACTCATCCCCATGGCTGAATTCAGCAGCCCCTCTTTGGTCCCCACTTGAATTTCATAGAAAAGAAAAGAAAAGGAAAAGAAAGGATAAAAGAATGTATAAGAATGGGCTTTTGACTTTTCTTTGACTTTGAAACCAACACACTCTCTCTCTCACTCTCCCACTCACCTCACCCTCCCCATTTTCGGCCAGAAACAGCCCCCCCCATTTTCTCCAAGTATCCATCTTCCTTCACCTCCATTTTCCTTCAAAAAAATCAACAAAAATCAACACAAACCCTCACAAAATCAAAATCCGACTCCTACCCATTTCTCTATAGCCAAAATTGCATGGATCTAGGGAACAAGATTCCAATTTGGGAGGCTATGTGTGTGCTTGTGGATCTTCAATTCATTGGGTATAAATTCTAACCATTTTTGCTTAATTAGTTAGTTAATTTCTTAAGGCTAAGTTGTTAAAGTGTTAATTTTGCTCTTGTTGCTAATTTGAGAATTCAAGAGTATGGTTTGAAGCTAATTTGGGTTTAACCATCACTAATAGGATAATCAAGTGTAGATTATCATCTTGTGGGAATGTAAAACCTAATCTAGTTGCTAGTTGCAATTTGTTAATTTAAGATTTGCAATAAATAAGCTTTTATGTAAACTAGGTTTTTATGAAATGCTTATATATGTGAGATTAAATCTAGTTAGGGTTTTATATCATTTGAACATGGTTTAAGTGTGTAATTTATCATATTAAGGCATGTTAAATCAAACCTAGTAACTAGTTTGCAAATCGTATTTTAGAATTTTACTATTTAAGCTAAATTGCAAACTAGAATTTTGGGATTTATGGAAATGAGTAAGTTTAAAATCTAGTAATGGTTTGGGTGGCTTAGTTAAGATATTTAGTGAGCATTGTAGCCACTAAAATCATTAAAACATTTAGTTTTGTACAAAAATGGAAAAGTTTGCTTACTAGGTTTTCAGAAAAATCGCTTTTAAAGTGAGTTTGAGGTTTTTGTGAATTCTAACCTATTTCATATTATAATTAGTGTTTGTGAATGCGCAAAGGGGTGCGTTTGGGTTTTTTTCTCGATGGTTTGACGTTCGTACATCGACATCGAGGGTTGGTTTGACTATTCTTGCATGTGTAGGCGATAGGTTTTGACCTATGCATGATACGCGTGCCGATTTAGTTTTCGTATGCCGTTTCGATTTTGAATTGGGTTTTTATGCGATACGATACGTTGTGATATGTAGGTACCCCATGTGGACTTCGAGACGGCAAGAAAGCGCGTGGCGACGTCGGCACCGGCGAGCGAGGACCAGGTGAGTAGATTTATATCTACGGGGAGAAGTCGGGTGGATGGCGTATAGCACCCCCGCAGTTCGTGGTGATGTATACGAATACGTATACACACACATATATATATATATATATATATATATATATTTTGACTATAATTTGTTTGATATTATCGATGATATAGATATTTGGTGTTCTTGGATGAATTGGTGTCGCGAAACCCTAGAGTAGTGGTCGCACCACACATGCACACACACACCCATACTTGCATACTTTCTTTTTTCATTTGCGCTTATACGGGATTATATAGTTATGTGTTCACATGGGTATGGGACTATGTGTTCACATACGGATTGAGGATGATAGTTCTTGGGATTTATAATGAGTCGATGAGATTTGATTTGAGGCCGTGAGATCGGTGATATAGCAGGGTTCGTATCTTAGATACGACATGACGTTGTAGTGGGTCCTTGACGTAGTGTTTCACACACGTCCATGCATACGTAGGCGGTATCAGTATGGAACTAGACGTAGATCAGTACCCCGATCATGATATTTGATAAAGAGGATACCAGGTGAATAGTATGAAGAATGTGATATTGACCCGTACCCAGATTGGGATGCCGTACGACGGATTTACGTACGAGCTATATTGATGATTGATCCGCACTCTTGACTTGGGATGCCTGATTATAGATATGGTATCGGATATGATATTATTGAGGCGGGATCACCGACTATACATATACAGGTAGGTATATATATCGACTCAGATGATAGGCGGTTTCCTTACCTGTAGTTCAGCTTGTTAGTTCAGCCGTATAGTCTAGTGTAGTTGTTAGATTAGATTAGACTTCTTACCTATTTTAAAAACTAACGAATCGTGGGCATTTTTAAAGACAGCTCAAGGGAATCTACGGATATTTCAAAAACGACGTATCTTTTCATAAAAACACCGTAGCCCCTATTTTCAAAACCCCATGATTCGTGTTATTTCAAAAGGCACCATTCGTAGGACTTATATTAGATTATTGCAGATTAGTTATCGTTGTGTCTAGTATTCAGCTCCCGCACATTATTGTTGTTCGCTCTGCCTCGCATATTTATTTTGCTGCATATTCCATTATTGATATCATGTTGTTAGGACACCAGCACCATTACCGATGATGCGTATGTACCACGTACACCTACTTGCCGGCTCACACACATCTTCATCGGTAATTGCCATGTCACGTACACTTTAGAGAATATAATTGCTTGACTTAGATTGTTAGCTAGTAGTGTTGACATGATATTAGTGTACTTCCCCTATATGCCATATTAGACATTGTAGTTATTACCTACCACTTCATGC
This sequence comes from Agapanthus africanus, assembly GCA_030015575.1. Classification (NCBI taxonomy): domain Eukaryota; kingdom Viridiplantae; phylum Streptophyta; class Magnoliopsida; order Asparagales; family Amaryllidaceae; genus Agapanthus; species Agapanthus africanus. The sequence continues at coordinate 191,617,383 of CM057348.1, forward strand.
ATACTGTTATTCAGTTGTTCATGCCTAGTTCATTATCATTGACATATGCACTTGTGATGATTTCTTGAGATTTATGATATTTCTGGATTTCGGGGAAAGCCGCAAAATTTACAACTTATGATCTTTTAAAATATAAAATGTGCGGTTTTCTAGTGATGTAAAGTGTCGTCCACCATGAGTTTGCTGTGGTTTTGGAGATCCGTGTCGAGGAGTGGTGGAACCGTCACGGGTACATGGTGGGCCCGGTATGGTACCCCGGGGCAAGAGGAATGTGGTGTTGACGTTGAGCCTGGCTGGGGAGCACTACCTACCGGTGATATTACCCGACGCGTCGGATATCCGGAGGATACCGTCGTGGTCTTGAGATGGATGGTAGGGGCCGGTCTGGACTGACGGCGCCCTAGATATTGAGATTGAGACATTGATATTTCGAGACAGTGAGATTTATGTTTTGTGTCGATGCTAGACACTGTTGATACTGATTTCATTATGATACCTCAGTTTAAAAATACGAAGGAAATCTTACTAATTTATGAAAACAGTTTCTTCATTTACATGTATTCTGTTTCATGCATTCATACCTCATTCATATGATATATTGCTACTTGAGGCACTGACACGGGCACATGAGATTACACTCGGGTTAGATATTTACCCTAGCCTTGTTATAGGCTGCATGTTATATGCTTATTTTGAGGATATATTATGATCATTGACCTAAGATTGCGTTATTTATGCGATTTCTGTGCGTAGATGTTTTTCTATTCACAAGTTGGCAACTCACCCCCGTTGTGCCCCAGTTTCTTGCAGGTTTGCCGTACCGGTTTCCTTACGGCTTTGCGGGCATAGTTTCATTCGGGTGATTTGCTAGTAGGTGGGTTTACTTGTATCATACCCCCATTATTTACCTTGTATGATATTATTCAGTTGTATCTAGTAAATTCCATCAACCAAACATGTATTTTTTTTTTTGAGATAGAGACCAGTGTTGGTTATTCTTTCGACCTTAGAGTCGCTCGTTATTTTTCTGGTGGTTTTGAGTTTCCTTTTGATTTTTTGATCCTCGCCGTTGGCGTTGTATATTATATTGCTTGTGTGGTTGTGACCGTCGATTGACGAAGAGCTAGCTCCCGCTTGGGGATGCCTTTTATTGATTTCGTATACTATTCATGTTGTATCCCGTTTGGGAGCCAGTATTTACAAAGGAGACTCTGCCGAAATTTTCAGTAAAATTTTGATGTTTTAAAAACCGCATAATTCGGCTTATGCTATTGAAATTACTTGCTTTAAGTTGTTTTTCCTGCACTCTACTATTTTCTTGGTTTGGATTTCTGGGTTTTCGGTTTACTTAGATTACGTACGCCTCGAGACGTTCGTAGTTTAAGTGCCGGTCATGTTCCGTACTTTCGGGACGTGACAAAGCAATACTTACCATACAATCCGGTCTCTTCTTCTGATATGTTGCATATCGAGTCTGGGGGTTGGAATCGTCAAACCCCAATAACTCGATAAGTCATGCCGATGTGTGGCCTATAACCAATCGAGAAACTACCGATAACACTTATCAGTAAATCTCATCAGCCCTGGCCAAGGAATTGTGGTTATAGCCAATCGCACATAGCACAACACCAACTCCCAATACCGGGAGAGATGGAACCCCTCATATCGCTCGCTGCCTCCATGTAACTCGGGACTGTACCCAACCACCACATGTTTGCACGACTCAGTAGAACCGTGGTAGAGAGGTAATCAAAGCACGGTGGGAATTACACAAGACACTATGATGATCTCGGGTCTACAGACTAACATGTACAAGTGTCACTAGAGAACTGCTATCTAACGATAGGTATGGTACTATCTAGGAGTTTTCGGTGAGTCCGTTCGGTATACTCATTCTTCAATGAGCACATGTGTATAATCTTTGGTGTAAAACACCAATGGTTGTAGGATTAACCATCGCCCCATACAGGGTCAAGAAATGCACACACTAGTCTACTTTGGAATATCGATGCCATATCTCGATACTCTCTCGACTAGGAACACTTCAAGGATGTGCTTGTAGACTACCCAGGCCCCACTAGTATGATCTACATCATATTCCTGGTAGTCAAGCAAATATCCTAAGGGTTTTATCAACATGTATCAATAAAATAGTAAACTAGAACAAATGCACATGTTAAGACAAAGAGTAACCAGATAGCATACTATCATGTTGAGAAAGAATGTCCTGTGTGTCCCCAAGCATCCACTAGAATTTACAATAATGGCCTCTAGGGCATACATATCACAAACAGTCTCCCACTTGCACTAAGGCCAGTTGTTGTAGTATCGCATACCTAACATCCCAAAACGTCTCTCGAACTGCATGTCTGGAGAAGGGCCTTCGTGAGTGGATCCGCTTTGTTGTCCTTCGTGTCAACTCTCCTAATCTCGATCTCGTGGCGATCAACTATCTCCTGGATCTGGTGATACCGCCTCAGAATATGTCTGGATCGCTGATGGGACCGGGGTTTCCTAGACAAAACCATAGCTCCATTGTTATCACAATACAAGGATATTGGATCAATAATGGATGGAACCACACCAAGTTCAGTGATGAATTTCTTCATCCAGATAGACTCTTTGGCAACATCGTTAGCAGCGATGTATTTAGCCTTTATCGTCGAGTCTGCAACAGTATCTTGCTTGGAACTATTCCAACTTATCGCCCCTTCATTGAGGGTGATGACAAAACCCGAGACAGACTTGCTGTCATCCTTGTCACTTTGGAAGCTCGAATCGGTAAAGGACTCCATTTGGAGTTCACCGTTACCATACACCAAAAACATTTCTTTAGTCCTTCGCAAGTACTTAAGAATGTTCTTCACAGCTATCCAGTGCTTCTTTCCTGGGTCTGATTGATACCTACTTACCACACTAAGTGTGTAAGCTACATCCGGTCTGGTACATAACATCACATACATAATAGACCCAACCGCTGAGGTATAGGATGTCATGTTCATGCGAGCCCTCTCCTCATCAGTCTTGGGAGACGTTTCTTTAGAGAGGGTGATTCCTTAGAAAGGGATAAGTTACTATGTTTGGAATCTTCCATACTAAACCTCTTTAGTATGGTGTCTATGTATCTAGATTGGGATAATCCCAACATTCTTTTAGATTTATCCCTATAAATCTTTATCCTTAGGAAGTAGGAGGCATCACTCAGGTCCTTCATGGAGAACTTTTGTGATAGGAAGAGTTTGACCGAGTGCAGCATAGGAACGTCATTTCCTATTAAGAGTATGTCATCCATGTACAATTCGAGGAAAATGGTCTTACTATTTACTACCTTTTTATATATACATGGTTCATCTATGTTTTTTATGAAGTCAAACTCTTTGACTGCTACATCAAAATAGATGTTCCAGCTCCGCGATGCATGGTTTAATTCATAGATTGATTTAAGCAGCTTGGACACTTTTCCGCTGCTCCCACTGTCTACGAAGCCCTCTGGTTGTGTTATATACAGACTTTCTTCAAAATCACCATTTAAAAAAGCAGACTTGACATCCATCTGCCAGATTTTGTAGTCATGATAGGTAGCAATGGCAAGTGGGATACAGATGGACTTAAGAATAGCCATTAGAGAAAAGTTCTACCTGGTCGTTGACGAAAACCTTTTGCTACATGTCTAGCTTTGAAGGTCTCAACCTTTCCATCTACACCGATCTTCTTCTTGAAGATCCATTTGCTCCCAATGGGTTTTATCTCTTTAGGAGCAACTTCCAAAGTCCATACTTTATTAGTGTATATGGATTCCATCTCAGATCGCATAGCATCCAGCCATTTCACAGAGTCCTCACTTGTGATGACCTGCTCGAAACTAGTCGGGTCATTATCTTCCATGATGCAATCCTCGCTCCCACCGTCTATGAGAAAACTGTAGTATCTCTCAGGCAGGTGAGGAACCCTAATAGATTTATGGAGTGGCTGAGGTTTGTCGGGGACTATTGAATCATCTGGTTCTACCAAATCCTTAGCTGCAGTCTGTACTTCTGGAACTTCTTCCAGCTCTACCATGCTCCCATAAATTTCCTCTGCAAGAAATTCTTTTTCCAAAAAAGTAGCGTGCTGAGCAACAAACACCTTTTGTTCCTCGGTGTGGTAAAAGATATGCCCTCATGAATGTTGGGTTTTGCTAGCGCCATGGCCATCTACAATGGCTGATGCGGAACAAAAAATTTTGGTGTTTAAAAAACTTGGCGCTAAGAAACCCGTCTAGAATCGAAACCATAAACCTACACTAGCTACAAAAGGTATCTTAACTACAAGGTTAGAAGTCATATACCGAATGAACCGTGTCCTTCGGTCTACTACCATCTTCCTTAGCTCCTTGAGGTGTCCTCGATTGAGCTGGCTGCCGGTCTTCCTCCGTCGAAGAAGATCCACCCGAGTGATGTAGCTCATGGCTCTAGCTCCACACTAAGAATCCGGTGAAGCAACTAGGGACTCTAGGTTGCTAATCTAGAGTGTTTAAGGATGTAGTGAGTTGCTCTAAGTGTGTATGTATATCTTTTTTATCCTTGTTTCTGAACACATGAGACGGTAGGGTAGAAAATGAAGAAGGAAGAGGAGGTCAAGAAAGGTAGTGAAGAGAGCAAGCAAATGGTGAGGGTGTTTTCTCATCTCAAAAATAATGCACCATCCAAATGAAAGAAAACCATGAAGCATGGTTTTGTATAACACAGTTTCCAAATATAAACCATACTTGAATAGTTTGCACAAATGAATTAACAATTCATTTGTCAACACTATTCAAGCATGGTTCTCACCATTTTCTCTTCTTTACCTTTACACCTCATTTCCATTTAAATTAATAAATGGATAATCCAAAATAAGGTGTCCACCTTTTAGAATGTTTTCAGTATATATACGAATTACACTCAACTGTATATACATATTTATATTCATACCGAATACGAACACCCAATGAGATAGAATAACACAAAGAACATAATATTAGAATATACATATCGAAATACATATACATAAATTATTAAATCAATACCTGATTTAATAATCCGGCTCAAACCCGAGCCAGCTAGTATTATCAATCGTCCGATCCAAAGTCCGGATAACTAGTACAATCATTCGATCGGAGCCCTACATATATCAAAATACGGCTACTACATTATTTTGCCTGAACCAGGAAAACCCTTTGTGTGGGAATCTAAAGACTCGTCAATACACTGGCAGTGGGTTTAACTGTAAGGTTCTTAGGCACTAGAACAAGGTTCTACAAGGCATCAAACATGCCGTATTTTAAATTTTCAAGTGCCAAACAACCTAAGCAAGAATCTTTACTAGAGAATTAGGGTCATAAACATAAAGTAAACTACTTTACTTCTAAGTGATAACCGAATACAACCTTTGTAGACCGGTCCTTCACTTCAATAGCTCCTTGTAGTAGTCCCTTTGCTCTAAGTGGTGATCTACCAGACTCTAGCATGGCTTTTCAAGGTGAAAGGAACGAACTTGCTTGAAGTCTTCAAGACCGAAAATGATCTACGTCGAGGAGACACTAACTCAAGCTACCACTTCACTAATAAAATATTAGTGAAGCTAACACCCTATACTAAAATACTAATCTAGTAGAGGATGATGAAGTAAGATTTTTGCTCACTTTAGAATTAATTTTCTCACTTTTATTTCTCACTTAAACAAAACCTAGAGAGCTCTTGAGCTTTGAAGAAGAAGATGAAGAGAGATAATGTTGTGAGAGTTTATGGCAACCATGGGTGAGTTTGTATCATATACTAACTCATGTAGAGACATAACCAAGGCTAAGTGATAATGGTTAGGTTAATAAATATCTTAAGTAAAACAAAATTAGTGGACTAAGTCAATGCATCCACAAACTTCTACAAGCTTCATGCATGTGACCAATTTCCAACTAATTTAGATTTACTTTAAATATTTAAATCTCACAATTATCATAAGTATGGTGTAAGTCTCATACACCCATGTAGTCTGTATCATCAAGCATGACACATAAATAAACCACAATTAATATATATCACATATATATTAAGTGTGCACATGTGAGAAAAATAAATACTTAAGTGAGCTAATATTAGTTAATGTAAACTAGTATATCAAATATACAATTATACACTAAATTATCAAATCAACACTTGATTTAATAATCTGGCTATATCACATATAACCGACTAATATTATATGTACCAATATATCGAATCAACACTTGATTCAATAACCCGGCTATATCACATATAACCGACCGATACAAATATCGCGAGAATAAAATACGGTATCACATACTCGTATTAATATCGGTCCCGCACATATCACATATGTACTCCTACTTCCTTTTTCCTGAGCCAGTAAAACTTCTGTGTAGGACTCTAAAGACTCGTCAATACGCCAGCAGTAGGTGATGATCATATCAAGCACCCACAAGCCGTCAGCGGTACTAGCTGGACGTAACGGCTACTCAGGTATTGAGCGATCAGAAGATCAACAAGAAAGCCTGCTCTAGCTCCTGTAAAGCCTGTCAGTAACACTACCGTGCAGTCCGGTCTCTTCGTCTGATATGTCGCATATCTCGTCTTGGGGTGGTAAACGTCAGACCCTAATAACTCGATAAGTCGTACCGATGTGAGGATCATAAAGGGTCGAGAAACTACTGATAACACTTACCCGTAAATCTCATAGCAGCCCTGGCCAGGGACATTCCTGTTATATCCAATCGAGCACAACGCAACATGAACCCCCAATACCGGGAGAGACGAAATCCCCTCCTATCGCTCATTGCCTCCATGTGACTCGGGACTGTACCCAAAAACCACCGTTTTGCACGTCCTCTTGAACGTGGTAAGGTGGAAATCAAAGCACAGTGGGAATCACACAAGACTCTATGACGATCTCGGGTCGACAGACTAACATGTACCATTGTCACTAGAGAACTTCCATCTGACGTGAGTTATAATACCATCTAGGAGTTCTCGGCGAGTCCGTCCAGTGTACCCAGTCTCCACTGAGCACCCGTATATGATCTCTGATGTCAAACACCAATGGATATGGGATCATCCATCGCCCATCTACATGGGTCGAGAAGCTATACGCTAGTCTACTCTGGTATATCGATGCCCCGTCTCGATACACCCAAGACTAGGGACATTAAAGGATGTACTTACCGACTACCTTTGTCCCACTAGTATGATCCTCATCATAATCTAGGTAGTCAAGTACACATCCTAAGGGCTTTACCAACATGTAACAGAGAGACAATCAGTGTACATGTTAAGATAAAGAGTAACCAGATAGCATACTATCATGTCGAGCAAGAAAGTTCTCCTTATATATGTCTAAGCATCCACTACAATATACATCTCATGTACAGTAATGGCCTCTAGGGCATACATATAACTAACAATCTCCCACTTGTACAAGGGCCATCATATAGCAGTGGTTGTGGTATCTCATACTCAACCTTCCCATAAAAGTCTCTCTCTGGGAAAAGGCCTTTGTGAGTGGATCCGCCGTGTTGTCCTCTGAGTCTACTCTCCTAACCTCGATCTTCCTGGAGATCAACCATCTCCATGATCAGGTGATACTGCCTTAGAATATGTCTGGGTCACATATAGGACGGGGGTTCCTAGGCATAAACCACAACTCCATTGTCACATAATGGTAGGAATGAAGTTCATCTCATGAACTAATATACACCCAGACTGCCTCTTTGGTAGCATCGTTGGTAGCGATGTATCGAGCCTTTATCGTCTAGTTTGTCATGGTATCTAGCTTGGAACTCTTCCAACATACCATCCCTCCACTGAGGGTAAAGACAATGCCTGTGACTAACATTCAGTCGACCTTACCATCCTGGAAGCTATCCAGTGATTCTCCCCAAGATCGATTGATACCATCTCACTACACCTAGTGAGAATCCTAACATCCACTTAGATCTATCTCATAAATCCAAAACCCAGGATTTAGGTGGTATCACCTTGATCCTATTTGGAGAATCCTTATGATAAGAGGAGATTGACCGAGTGTAGCATAGGAAACACCTTCCCTATCAAGAGTATGTCATCTACATATAATACGAAGAAGACTACCTTACTCTCTACTACCTTTTTGTATATACGAGGTTCATCTACCATTTTGATGAAGTCAAATGCTTTGACTACCACATCAAAACAGATGTTCCAACTCCGTGATGCCTGCTTTAACCCGTAAAGCAACTTGCACACGTTTCCGCTTCTCCCACTGTCTACGAAGCCCTCTGGCTGTGTACTTATAGACGCTCTCTTCTAAATCACTATTTAGAAAAGCAGTTATGAAACCCAACCGCCAGATATCGTAGTCATGGTATGTAGCAATAGCAAGTAGGATCCGGATGGACTTAAGCATAGCTACTGGAGAAAAGGTTTCATCATAATCCATACCTGGTTGATGACGATAACCTTTTGCAACATGTCTAGCTTCGAAAGTCTCAACTTTTCCATCTACACAAAGTAATCTTCTCAAGATATACTTGCTCCGGATAGGGTTTTAACCCTTCAGATATAGCAACCAAAGTCCATACTTTGTTGGTGTATATAGATTTCTTCTCAGATCACTTAGCATCCAGCCATTCTTACAGAGTCCCCACTCTTGATAGCCTGCTCGAAACTAGTTGGGTCATCATCTCATGATGCAATCCTTGCTCCCACTGTCAAAGAGAAAACCGAAGTATCTCTCAGGTGGGTGAGGAACCCTACCAGATCGGCGGAGTGTCTGAGGTTCGTCAGGAACTATTGAATCCTCCGGTTCTACCAAATCATCAGCTGCAGTTTGTATAGCTGGAACTCCTTCCAGTTCTACCTCATGACCACAAATTTCTTTCCCAAATAAATTCCTTTTCTAAAAAGGCGGTCATGCCGAGAAATAAAACAACTTTTGTTTCTTGGTGCGGTAGAAGATATTCCCTTGCAAATACTTGGGATATCCAACAAACTTCCATGGAGCTGACCTTGCTTCGAGCTTGTCCGGATTTTACTTTTAGACATAAGCCGGACAACCCTAAATCTTAACTTATTTAAGATATGGGCTCTTCTCATACCATATCACATATGGAGTGGTAGGCACCTGATTTGGTTGGAACCCTATTCAATAGGTATGCAGCTTCAAAAGAGCATAACCCCAAAAAGGTAATAGAAAACTCAGTAGTACTCATCATAGAGCGCACCATATTTAATAGGGTGCGATTGCTCCGCCCCGATACACCGACGTGCTGTGGTGTATACGGAGGAGTAATGCTGAGAGAGAACCTCATTCTCTTTTAGAATAATCCAGGAATTCCGTGCTCAAGTATTCTCCTCCCTGATCACATCAAAGGACATAATACTTATACCTTTTTGGTTCTCTACTTCTGACTTATATTCTTTGAATTTCTCAAAAGCTTCAGACTTTTGTTTCAAAAGGAACACATGTCCGAATCTTGTGAGATCATCGGTGAATGTAATGAAGTAAAAAGAACCAGTCCTGGCATCTGTAAACAGGGGACCTACGTACATCATCATGTATCAATCCCAAGAGTTCACGAACCCTTTCTCTATTTCCAATAAACGGAGCTATGGTCATCTTATCTTTGTGACATGACTGGCAAGTTTCACAAGATGTAAATTCAAACTGATTTAAATATGCATCTTAATGTAACTTAGCTAGTCGGGTCGCATTGATATGACCCAATCTACAATGCCTCAAGAAGGATTCGTTCATTTCTGAACTCTTCCTCTTGTGTGTGTTCTATACGTTAAGAACTGTAGTTTGATTTAGAACGTATATGCTTTTAGATAACGTGTCTAAACCAATCAACTCTTGATATAGGAAATGTTCAAAACATTATCCAACAATACAAAATTATATCCTTCTTTAGTAAATAAAGAGACTGATATAATGATGCATATCAGGTTCGGTATCTAATAACATTCGTTCAGAATCAATGTATTTGGTAATACAGGGTGATAACCGCCAAAACTTTGGCTGCAACAATTGCACCGTTTCTAGCTTTTGAAACTTTATCATCCATTCTCAATTCTCTACCAATCTGTAGCTCATGTAACAGATTACATATGTGGGATCCTAATCTGGTATCTCATACCCAGGACGTAGAAGATACTGAGAAATAGTTCTCTGTAATGAACACACCTGAAGAAAATGCATCAACATGAACTTTCTTCATTTTGGCGGCACAGGAATCCTGGTATTCCCCTTATTTCTTACTCTATCTTATAACAATTATAAGTTGGAGCGGGACCAATATTCCCCAGCTCAGTATAACAAGCGGGTTCGGTCAATACATCCATATTATTATCTTAATTAAAGCGTGACATGGTCACTGCCTAGAGAGAGAGAAAGAGAGAAGAAAACACTCAGCGTATGCTCTTGAAAGATTAGATTGGTTATTATCTTAATTATTATCTAATCAGGATGGCTCCCACTGTTTTTATCAAATCTTCTTTCAAACCCTAAAAGGAAAGATTAGCCGGGATTAATTACACCCTACAAGTTTGCCAATCTTTCAGTCAGGCCAGTGCCGGTACTTTGAGGGAGGTTCCACGTGCTTTCGCATGGACCTAATTAAAATAAACCTCGTTTTCCCAGGGGCATAATCTCATTGACTCCTTTCTAGACACCTACTTGATCGGCTAATTATAAAGTGCGAAACTCTCCCAGGAATAACAATTACTCGCAGTAGGTATCGGGATCCAACTATCTCATAGAAGGTATGCAATCTCATTGCAAATTTCAACAATTCAAATTCCCGATAATATTTTTCCCCAAGCGTGCTATGACCTTGACGCAGGCCAAAAAACCCATAGTCCGCTAGTCAAGTTCAACCCGTCATTTTCTGATTGAATTAAACCCACCCGTATAACCCTTGACGCAGGCCTAACAACGTCGTACGAATACCCTAATCCAATCTCATCTCATGCTACAGATAAGTACTAATCAGCTACCGTACACTACGCCTTGACGCAGGCCAAACTACCGTAGCACGAATACTAAAATAGTACTTATCTGAAATGACGGAAGGCTACGCAGGTTTTTAAGAAAACCATGAGCGTAATGAACTTGATATCGTTGTAGAATCATGCGATTTTGAAAAAGGAGTGTTTTTTAGGCTTTTATTAGTTTTGCTAAAGAGGTCACTCCCGGTGAAGGGATCTCGGCTCTTTCCTTATCGAATAAGGCGCAGGATATTTCATAAATACCACTATGCAAAGCAAAAACTATAGAAGCAATCAAAAGACAAACCGAGTGGGATATAGCATCTGCTAGTTTCTCTAAAGAGGTCACTCCCGGTGAAGGGATCTCGTCTCTTTCCTTATCGAATAAGGTGCTGGATATTCTACAAATACCACTATGCAAAGTAAAAACTATAGCTACCCTTTTTTTTTGAAAATTTGATTCTACAATATCTTTTATTTTTCTTTTCTTTCATTAATCTTATTAATGAAGTCCCATCATTTATGCTTCCTAAGCATCATAGAAGAAACGAAAATACAACGTTCACTTATGCCATCCGCATTCGCCACAGTGTCCCGTTATGCACCGTTAGGTTACTTAACAAACGGCAAAGCGGGACCGGACTAGCGCGGGTGTAAAACATAAGCAACGTCTATTATATATCTCATATATAATATATAGCCATTCGCCTCAGAATCCACAGTGATCACATTACAGAGCAGCGGAAGAAACATATGAAATATTAGATATACTAGGAGGTCTGTGTTTTATTTTGAGCCTATATAAAACACGGATTCCACGTTCATAATGAATAGCCAAACCCACATTCCTAGACCCTTACGAGAGTGGCAAGAAACCCTATAAATTCTAGAGTTAGGAGACCCGGACTCGACTCCTCGAGTTGTTCTCCCACTGGACTCTAGAACCCGGTTACTTGTGCTCCCCTCCTTGGGTCTATCCTAATGCAAAAAAGTAAATAATATACAATGGTAATATCATCCTCAACCCGGAAGTGCCCGAATAAAAGAATATTACATACAATGAATGAAAATAAAAGCCCTCATCTCACATAAAACCCCCGGCTATTCAAATCACGACGATCCAATAAAACATATCACAGCAACACATAACATCGCATGTCATCAACGTAAGTAAATATACGTATCCCAATTATCGTTGACATATAGAAACGAAACCGGCAATACCCCACATATTACACTTACGGTCGCAGAAAAGAAAGTGAAAAACTACAACAACTGGAATCCGCAACCACCTTAGACATCATAAACCCAATGTATCTGCCTAAGAACCTTACAGTGGTATCAGAGCACAGTGGGAATCACACAAGACTCTATGACGATCTCGGGTCGACAGACTAACCTCTACCAGTGTCACCAGAGAACTGCCATCTGACGTGAGGTATAATATCATCTAGGAGTTCTCGGCGAATCCATCCAGTGTACCCAGTCTCCACTGAGCACCCGTATACGATCTCTGATGTCAAACACCAATGGATATGGGATCATCCATCTCCCATCTACATGGGTCGAGAAGCTATACGTTAGTCTACTCTGGTATATCGATGCCCCATCTCGATACACCCACGACTAGGGACATTAAAGGATGTACTTACCGACTCCCTTTGTCCCACTAGTATGATCCGCATCATAATCCAGGTAGTCAACTACACATCCTAAAGGCTTTACCAACATGTAACAGAGAGACAATCAGTGTACATGTTAAGATAAAGAGTAACCAGATAGCATACTATTATGTCGAGCAAGAATGTCCTCCCTATATATGTCCATACATCCACTACAATATACATCTCATGTACAGTAATGTCCTCTAGGGCATACATATAACTAACATTAACCATAATACGTCAGCGGCACTAGCTGTACGTAACGGCTACCCAGGTATTGAGCGAAAGGAAGGCCGACGAGCAAACTCATCCGAACCCCTACTGAGCCTGTCAGTGAAAATCTCCATATTGTCCGGTCTGTTCGTCTAAGAGTATCGCATATCGGGTCCAGGAGGTGGACAAAGTCAGACCCCTAATAACGCGATATTTCGTGTCGGTGTGAAGCCCATCACCCACTGAGAGACTACTGATTCAAATCAGTAATTCTCATCTACCTTGGCCAAGAATTTCTGGTGATGGCCACCCATGCACAGCGCGACATCAACCCCCAATACCGGGATCCCCGACGATCCACTCACTGCCTCCATGTGGCTTGGGACTGTACCCAACTAAAACCTGTTTCCACGACTCCTTTGACCTGTGGCAGGTTAGTAATCAAAGCATAGTGGGAACTCACACAAGACAAATGACGATCTCAGGTTGACAGACGAACCTGTACTCATGTCATCTGAGAACTGCTATCTTACAATAGGTATAATACCATCTAGCATGTTCCCGGTGAGTTGATCCAGTGTAACTTATAACCCAATGAGCACCTGTATACTATCTTAGGTGACTAACTGACACCAATGGCTTGTGAGACCGGCCACTGCCCCTCGTCGGGGTCTCGAAAAGTATACACTTGTCTACTCCGGAGTATCGATACCAAGTCTTGATACTCTCTCGACTAGGGACATTTAAGGATGTTCTTATAGACTACCCAGCTCCCATGTATATGATCGCCATCATAATGCTGGTAGTCAAACAAAAATCATATAGGCTCTATGAACATGTAATAGTAATCTGTAATACCATAAAATGCATGTACATAATTATAAAGACAAGCCAGATAGCATACTTTCATTTTGAGTAAGACTGTTCTTGTAGGGTTGTATAGCACGGCAGCAAGATTTCGGGAGGTATCGTCCATGCCAATTTCAAATTTTTGTCGTTCTATCTAACCCTAACCCTAGATCGCTAACTAAAGAATCATACGGAATCGATAAAGTAAACATCTTTACAACTAAGTGATAGGAATTGCAACCTTTGTAGTCCGTTCCTTCGCTTCATAAGCTCCGAGTTGAGGTCCCTTCACTGCGATCATCAAGCTCCCGGACTCTTGAGAGGCTCCATGAAGTGAATGATGCATCCTTGCTTGAACTCTTCACTATCCAAGATGACCGACCTTGAGGAGTCACAAACCCAAGCAATCTCTTCACTAATTAGAGATTAGTGAAGCTAACAAACTAATCTATATGGCTAGTATAGAAGAGGATGATGAAGTAGGAATTTTGCTCTCTTTAGTTTCCTTTTTCTCACAATCTTTTATCACTCATGAAAAAGCTAGCAAGCTTGAGGAGGAAAAAGAAGATGAAGTGATAAAAGAATTATTGTTGTGGTTAGAAAATGCAACCAAGGGTTAAGCATGTCATGCTTAACCGTTGTAGAGACTTAACCATGAGCTAGGGTTAAAGGCTAGGTCAAAAAATATCTTATGCTAGACAAAAAGAGTGGACAAAGTCAAAGAAGCCTACAAGCTTCTACAAGCTTTCACCAAATATCAACCATGACAAAATCCACAATATTTGAATTACTTAATGATAAATATAAACCCTAATCTTAACCCTAGTATGGTTTAATTCTCATAAACCCTAGTTGCATTTATAACCTAGTATGTTACAATTATACATATCACACACACACACACACACACACACATATAATTTTGTAACAAAAGAAAAGAATACATTTAACATATATCATATATATATCAATGCATCCTAAGTGAGAGAAAAAAGAACCATTTAAGTGAGCTTATATTCGTTAATGTAATGTAATATATCACATATATAATATACATTAAATTATTAAATTAATTCTTGATTTAATAATCCGGCTATATTACATATAACCGACCAATATAATATGTATCATTTTATTGAATCAACACTTAATCTGATAACCTCGCTATATCACATATACCCGGCCGATATCACATATCGCGAGAATAGAATACGGTATCTCATATCGTATTAATCCCGGTCCCACACAAATCACATATGTTCTCCTACTCCGTTTCTCCTGAGCCAGGAAACTTCTGTGTAAGACTCTAAAGACTCGTCAATACGCCGGCAGTAGGTGATGATCATATCAAACACCCACAAGCTGCAAGCGGTCAGCTAAACATAACAGCCACCCGAGTATTGAGTGATCAGAAGATCAACAAGCAAGCCTGCACAAACTCCTGTGAATCCAATCAGTAACATTACCGTACAGTCCGGTCTCATCGTCTGATATATCGTATATACAGTCTAGGGGTGGTAAACGTCAGACCCCGGTAACCGATAAGTCGTGTCGATGTGAGGCTCATAACGGGTCGAGAAACTATTCATAACACTTACCAGTAGATCTCCATATCAGCCCTGGCCAGGGACTTCCAGTTATAGCAAATCGAACACAGCGCAACATCAACCACCAATACCGGGATAGACAAAACCCCTCCTATCGCTCATTGCCTCCATGTGATTCGGGACTGTACCCAAAAGCCACCCTTTTGCATGTTCTCATGAACATGGTAAGGTAGAAATCAAAGTACAGTGGGAATCACACAAGAATCTATGACAATCTCGGGTCTACAGACTTACCTGTACCAATGTCACCAAAAAACTGCTATCTGACGATAGGTATAATACCATATAGGAGTTCTCGGTGAGTCCGTTCAGTGTACCCAGTCGCCACTGAGCACCCGTACACCATCTTTGATGTCAAATACCAATGGATGTAGGATCATCCATCGCCCACATATGGGTCAAGATGCGTATACCCTAGTCTACTCTAGAGTATCGATGCCGTCTCGATACACCCTCGACTAAGAACAATTATAGGAAGTACTCATGGACTACCGTGACCTCACTAGTATGATCTGCATCATAGTCCTAGTTGTTAAGTACATATCCTAAGGGCTTTATCAACATGTGAGAGCAAGACAGTAACCCAATACAAGTCAACATGTTAAGACAAAGTGAAACCAGATAACATACTATCATGTCGAGCAAGAAAGTCCTCTCTATATATCCAAGCATCCACTACAATATACATCATATGTACAATAATGGCCTCTAGGGCATATACATAACTAACAATCTTCCACTTACACTAAGGCCAGCTGTTGTAGTATCTCATACCCAACATCCCGAAGAGTCTCTCAAATTGTATCTGGAGTATGGCCTTCGTGAGTGGATCTACAGTGTTGTCCTTCGTGTCAACTCTCCTGACCTCGATCTCCCGACGATCAACTATCTCCCGGATCAGGTGATACCGCCTCGGAATATGCCTGGATCTCTGATGGGACCTGGGTTCCTTGGCCAAAGACACAGCTCCATTGTTATCACAATACAAAGGTATTGGATGCTCAATAGATGGAACCACACCAAGTTCAGTTATGAACTTCTTCATCCAGATGGCCTCTTTGGCAGCATCGTTGGCAGCGATGTATTTAGCCTCCATCATCGAGTCTGCCAAGGTTTCCTGTTTGGTACTCTTCCAACAAACCGCCCCTCCATTTAGGGTAAAGGCAAATCCTGAGTGTGACTTAAAGTCGTCCTTATCACTTTGGAAGCTCGAATCGGTAAAGGACTCCACCTGGAGCTCTCCGTTACCATACTCCAAGAACATCTCTTTAGTCCTTCTCAAGTACTTGAGAATATTCTTCACAGCTGTCCAGTGACTCTCTCCAGGATCTGCTTGATACCTACTCAATACACTTAGTGAGTATGCCACATCGGGTCTGGTATATAGCATCGCGTACATGATAGAGCCTACTGCCGAAGCATAGGGTATCCCTTGCATGCGAGCTCTCTCCAAATCAGTCTTAGGAGACGTCTCTTTGGAGAGAGTGAGTCCAGAGATCGTGGATAAATTCCTATGCTTGAATTCTTCCATACTAAACCTCTTTAGTATGGTATCAATGTACCTGGATTGGGACAATCCCAGTATCCGTTTAGATCTATCTCTATAGATCTTAATCCCCAAGATGCAGGAGGCATCACTTAGATCTTTCATTGAGAATCTTTGTGATGAAAAGAGCTTGACCGAGTGCAGCATAGGAACATCATTTCCTATCAAGAGTATGTCATCCACGTACAATACGAGGAAGACAACCTTACACTCTGACTCCTTCTTGTATATACAAGGTTCATCTACGTTTTTCATGAAGTCAAAGTCTTTGATTACCACATCAAAACAGATGTTCCAGCTCCGCGATGCCTGCTTTAACCCGTAGATGGATTTAAGCAGCTTGCACACCTTTCCGCTGCTCCAACTGTCTATGAAGCCTTCTGGCTGAGTCATGTACACGCACTCTTCTAAGTCACCATTTAAAAAGGCGGTCTTAACATCTATTTGCCAGATTTCGTAGTCATGGTATGCAACAATGGAAAGTAAGATCCGGATGGACTTAAGCATAGCCACTGGAGAAAAGGTTTCGTCATAATCCACACATGGTCATCGACGACAACCCTTAGCAACAAGTCTTGCTTTGAAAGTCTCAACTTTTCCATCTACACCAAGTTTCTTCTTAAAGATCTAATTGCTCCCAATGGGTTTTACCCTTTCAGGAGAAACTTCCAAAGTCCATACTTTGTTGGTGTAGATGGATTCCATCTCAGATCGCATTGCATCCAGCCATTTCACAGAGTCCCCACTCGTGATGGCCTGTTCGAAGTTAGTCGGGTCATCATCTTCCATGATGCAGTCCTCGCTTCCACCGTCTATGAGAAAACCGTAGTATCTCTCAGGTGGATGAGGAACCCTACTAGATCGGCGGAGAGTCTGGGGTTCGTTGGGAACTATCGAATTCTCTGGTTCTACCAAATCGTCAGTTGTAGTCTATGCTGCTGGAACTTCTTCTAGTTCTACCTCATTGACATTAATTTCTTTCATAAGAAAACCCTTTTCTAAAAAGGTTGCTTGTCGAGAAACAAACACCTTTTGTTCCTCAGAGTGGTAGAAGATATACCCTCGCGAATGTTTGGGATATCCTATAAACTTGCACAAAACTGACCTTGCCCCAAGCTTGTTCAGATTTTGTGTTTTCACATATGCCGGATAACCCCATATCTTAACGTAATTAAGATATGGTGTCTTTCCTTTCCATATCTCATATGGAGTGGTTAGCATAAATTTGGTGGAAACCATATTCAATAGGTCTGCAGCTGTCTCCAGTGCATACCCCTAAAAGGAAATAGGCAACTCAACAGTGCTCATCATAGAGCGCACCATATCCAATAGGGTGAGATTCCTCCACTCCGATACGCTGTTGTGCTGTGGTGTATACGGAGGAGTAAGCTGAGAGAGAATCTCATTCGCTTTTAAATAGTCCAGGAACTCATTGCTCAAGTATTCTCCTTCTCGATCAGATCAAAGGATCTTAATACTTTTACCCGTTTGGTTCTCTACTTCGTGCTTATATTCTTTGAATTTCTCAAAAGTTTCAGACTTGTGTTTCAATAGGAACACGTGTCCGTATCTTGAGAGATCGTCAGTGAATGTAATAAAGTACGAAGAACCATTCCTGGAATGTGTAGACATGGGCCCACATACATCACTATGTAGCAGTCCCAAGAGTTCCGTAACTCTTTCTCCATGTCCACTAAACGAAGTTTTGGTCATTTTGCCTTCGAAACATGACACCCAAGTGTCATAAGATGAAAATTCGAACGGAATCAAATATCCATCCTTATGCAACTTAGCTAGTCGTGTCGCATTGATATGACCTAGTCTCCAATGCCATAAGAAGGATTCGTTCATTTCTGAACTCTTTCTCTTGTGTCTGTTTTGTATATTAAGAACTGTGGTTTGGTTTAGAACGTATATGCCATTATTTAACGAGCCTAATCCAATCAACTTTTGATTCAGGAAGATGTTCATAATATTATCCTGTACTACAAAACTATATTCTTTTTTACTTAATAAAGAAACTGATATAAGATTGTATATCGGGGTTGGTATGTAATAGCATTCGTTCAGAACCAATATATTACCATTTGGTAACACAAGGTGATATTCCCCAACTGCTTTGGCTGCAACATTTGCACCATTTCCAACTCTAACGGAATGATCACCTTCTCCCAGTTCCCTACCTTTCTTTAGCCCATGTAATATATTACATATGTGGGATCCTGATCCGGTATCTAATACCCAGGACGTAGAGTAAACTGAGAAATAGTTCTCGATAACTAACACACCCAAAGAAGATGCATCAGTATGCTTGTTCTTCATTTGGGCGGCGTGAGAATCCGGATATTCCCCTATTTCCTGCTCAGTCTTATAACAATTATATAAAAGAACGGAACCAACGTTCCCCTGCTCAGTATAACAAGCGGGTTAAGTCAATACATCCATGTTATTATCTTGATTAAGGCCTAACATTGTCGCTACCTGGAGAGAGAGGGAAGAAAACACTTTAGCATATGCTCTTGCAAGATTAGATTGGTTATTATCTTATCTAATCAGGATGGCTCCCACTGCTTTTATCAAATCTTCCTTCAAACCCTAAAAGGTAAGACTAGCCGGGATTAATTACACTTTACAAGTTCGCCAATCTTTCAGCCAGGCCAGTGTTGGTATTTTGAAGGAGGTTCCCCGTGCTTTCGCACAGACCTAATTAAAATAAACCTCGTTTTCCAAGAGGCATAACCCCGTTAATACCTTTCTAGTCACCTACTTGATCGGCTAATTGTCATATGTAAAACTCTCCCAGGAGTAACTCTTACTCGCAGTGGGTAGCGGGATCTAACAATCTCATAGAAGGTATGCAATCTCATTGCAAATTTCAACACTTGAAATTCCCGATAATACTTTTTCCCCTAGCGTCCTATGACCTTGACGCAGGCCAAACAACCCATAGTCCGCTAGTCAAGTTCAACCCGTGCATTTACTGATTGAATCAAACCCACCCGTACGACCCTTGACGCAGGCCAAACAACGTCGTACGACTACCCTAATCCAATAGCATCTTATGCTACAGATAATTAATAATCGGCTAACGTACACTATACCTTGCCGCATGCCAAACTACCGTAGCACGATTACTAAATATTACTTATTTGAAATGATGGAGGGCTACGCAGGTTTTTATGAAAACCATGAGCGTAATGAACTTGATATCGTTATAGAAACAAGTGATTTTGAAAAGGAGTGTTTTTTAGGATTTTACTAGTTTCACTAAAGTGGTCACTCCCGGTGAAAAGATCTCGGGTCTTTCCTTATCGAATAAGGTGCGGGATATTTCACAAATATTACTATGCAAAACAAGAACTACAAAAGCAATCAAAAACAAAACCGGGTGAGTTGTACCATCTGCTAGTTTCGCAAAAGAGGTCACTCCCGGTGAAGGGATCTCGGCTATTTCCTTATCGAATATGGTGCTAGATATTCTACAAAGAATACCGCTATGCAAAGCAAAAACTAGAGCTACCCTTTTTGAAACTTTGATTATACAACATCTTTTAGGTTTCTTTTTCTTTCATTAATCTCATTACACTAGTAAAATAGGGGGTTGCCCCTACGGATATTGGAATCCGTAGGGGCAGATTTAACTTGGCCCTACGGATTAATCCGTAGGGCTAAAAGGTTGCCCCTACGGGCCCAGACGTCCAAGAATAAAAATATTAATTCTTAATTTGGTGTTTGCCCCTACGGAGCCGCAAACAAAGAACCTACGGGTATATCCGTAGGGGCAACTAAATATCAAATTACTAAAGCTCAGATCTCGATCGCCTACGCTCACAATTTCTTTCTCTCTCGATCTCGATCGCGCGCGAAAACAACTCCTCGTCGCCACCGTCGTCCTCCTCGTCGCCACCGGCGTTCTCATCGCCACCGCCGTTCAGGTCGTCGCCAGCGCCGTTCAGGTCGTCGCCAGCGCCGTTCGGGTCGTCGCCACCGCCGGTCAGGTGAGTAAATCTTGAG
Organism: Agapanthus africanus; assembly: GCA_030015575.1. NCBI lineage: Eukaryota > Viridiplantae > Streptophyta > Magnoliopsida > Asparagales > Amaryllidaceae > Agapanthus > Agapanthus africanus. Next base: position 191,638,273 of record CM057348.1, read on the forward strand.
GTAAATTAAAGAATTTTTTGATTAACATACGTGCTGGGTCTGGGGTCGGGGGGTTGCGCGCGCGCGAGTTGAGGTTCGGCAGGGGTCGCGGTCGGGGTCGGGGTCGGGGTCGGGGTCGGGGTTAGGGTTAGGGTTGGGGTTCGCTGCTGCTGGGGCTGGGGCTGGGGTTAGGGTTTGCCTTAGGGTTGGTGTTGGGGTTTAGCTGGCCGCGCTGGGGTTAGGGTTAGGGTTAGGTTGGGGCTGGGCTGGGGCTGGGGGCTGGGGGCTGGGGCTGGGGCTGGGGCTGGGGCTGGGCTGGGCTGGGGCTGGGGGCTGCCCCTGGGGCTGGGTGGGGCTGGGGCTAGGGTTAGGTTGGGGTTAGGGTTAGGTGGATTGATGACAACAAAATACATGGATGGATCGATGAATTTAGTGATGTTATGTGTCCCGCCAACATAGGAAATTCAAACGTATACTCCGTTTTCTCATCTTAAAACTAGCAACCAAAATGTGACTAAAAAATCTTTCTAAATATATTTGAAACACATTTATTAGTTGGGTTGAATATTTGTGATTCCATTATATTATATTGTAAGATGCAGAAATTGTATCCTAAAACTACTTGATCCAATCATCCAACAAATACATTCATAAGATACTTATTAATTTTCCTGTATCTTGTATTGAATCGTAAGATTGATTTGCATGTCGTAAGATATTTGACAACACTAGGATGTCTTTCATAAAACAGAAAGTAAATTGGTGTAGGGAGAAAGCTGCTTGATGGGTGGTGACTGGGTCCATTCTTTCTTCATAATCCCCTTCAACTCTATGCCTTTCAATTATTGTGGAAAAATTAGATATTACTTGAGTGATCATGATATCATTTTTTTTGAATATTTCTTCCGAGAATTTATGCATGGTCTTGACATTGAACTTTATCATACTCCTTAATATTACTTTAGTGATTGATAATATTCAATAAGCTTATGTTGTTGACCCAAATTAAGTAAAGGGGTTAGTCAATTGGAATTGGTGTTTGGAACTTTGAAGTATATCTTTAATGGGATAGGTTTATTTGGTGCCAGTCAAATAAAATGAGAAGTAGAACCTTTTATTGTTAGTTATGAATGAATCTAATATTGGAAGTTGATGGTTTCAGTTAGAACTTTTTTGGTATATGATAGATTTCCGCCTACCAAAATCGTTCCATCCAAAAAGTGAATACAGTGGAACTTCTGTTCTCCTTGCCCATCCACTTTTTCTCTCTGGAAATTTGTAGTCTATATAACTATCTAAAATGTATTTGCTAATACAATTATTTTAACCTGACATACTAAAATATTATTATATTGTTTATGTTATCAATAAGTTATTAATAGTATTCTCTTGATTGGTAAAAGGGGCATGGGCGTTCGCTCTATACATTCTTAATGGGATAGAAGCCTACCCCCCACAGCCGGAACACACACACACAACAAGAATACACAACAAACGCATAATTAGAGAGCGATTCGAGATGTTCGGGTTAAAACCAATATATGATACTCGATGATAATATGAAACCTTCATATCCCCATCGAAACTCATATATGAAACTAAAAGCGCCACTTAGTCCCCGTCTATCGGTTAACATACGTGCGATGCTCGTCGTGACCTAGAACTATACGAAGGTTGTTAAATATTGGACAGTATAGCTCGATACTAACAACCGTCGTATAGTCTACGCGACGAGAAAATTCAATCGTATGGTAACCCATAGATTTGTCCCGTGTGGACAAGTTAAGAATGTATAAAGAAAACGCCTTCATTCACTTGTGTTTTCATCCGTTTCGAGATATTTCGTCGGTACCTTTCCGCTGGTTCTCCGTGTACAAAGATAGATTAGATGTTCATTTCAACGTTGTTTCACAGCTTTGAAATGATTATCTATTCTATTACAGTGTACTCGGAGAACAGCGGGGAGATGCTGCCGAAATTTACTCGAAACGGTTGAAAGCACAAGTGATGGGCGTTCGCTCTATACATTCTTAATGGGATAGAAGCCTACCCCCGACAGCCGGAACACACACATACAAATGCATAACTAGAGAGCGATTCGAGATGTTCGGGTTAAAACCAATATATGATACTCGATGATAATATGAAACCTTCATATCCCCATCGAAACTCATATATGAAACTAAAAGCGCCACTTAGTCCCCGTCTATCGGTTAACATACGTGCGATGCTCGTCGTGACCTAGAACTATACGAAGGTTGTTAAATATCGGACAGTATAGCTCGATACTAACAACCGTCGTATAGTCTACGCGACGAGAAAATTCAATCGTTTGGTAACCCATAGATTTGTCCCGTGTGGACAGGTTAAGAATGTATAAAGCAAACGCCTTCATTCACTTGTGTTTTCATCCGTTTCGAGATATTTCGTCGGTACCTTTCCGCTGGTTCTCCGTGTACAAAGGTAGATTAGATGTTCATTTCAACGTTGTTTCACAGCTTTGAAATGATTATCTATTCTATTACAGTGTACTCGGAGAACAGCGGGGAGGTGCTGCCGAAATTTACTCGAAACGGTTGAAAGCACAAGTGATGGGCGTTCGCTCTATACATTCTTAATGGGATAGAAGCCTACCCCCGACAGCCGGAACACACACATATAAATGCATAACTAGAGAGCGATTCGAGATTTTCGGGTTAAAACCAATATATGATAATATGAAACCTTCATATTCCCATCGATACCCATATATGAAACTAAAAGCGCCACTTAGTCCCCGTCTATCGGTTAACATAACGTGCGATAATTTATTCTTTTCAACGACAAACGCACACACAAAGCATATACACGGATTTTCTCCTTTGTCAGTAACTATCCCGTTCTTATATTTCTCAATATAGTCAGCATAACCTACAATTTATATGTTATTCAGTCTAACATGGCCCATGAGTACGTCAGAGTTAAGGACTGGATGTATGTGGATTGGAAACAACGTATGCAACCTAAGTTTGTCACAGGAGTTGCTGCTTTCCTTGAATTTGCACGAGCACATAATAAGATCATAATAGAGAAGATTCTCTGTCTGTGCGATAGATGTGGCAATAATTACTGGCAGAAGGTAGAATTGATAGAGCTTCATATTGTAAAACATGGGTTTACTATACTTTATTCAACTTGGAAATATCACGGGGAAGGAGAAGAATGCCGTACTGCGGTAGAAGAAGAAGGAGAACACGATAATGCGGCAGGAGAAGAAGAAGAATTCGGTAATACGGCAGGATACGGAAATTTATTTCCATCAGAAGAAATGGAGGATATGGTAGAGGCTGCCCTAGGTGAATCTATTCGTACCGAAGATGACATTCCTTCCGGTCAGGGACCGCGTGCGGATAAATATGAAAATTTCATGAATGATGCTAGGAAACCAATTTATGAGAATGCGAAGTATTCCACCCTCTCATGGTTCGTCCAACTTTTCCAGATTAAGTGCCTAAATGGATGGAGCAACAAGTCATTCACAATGCTTCTTTCGTTCTTGAAAGATTCTATGCCTCCGGGAAATAATGTGCCCGAAAGCTGGTACGAAGCCCAGAAGATGATGTCTGATTTGGGTCTAAAGTGCGAGAAGATTCAAGCATGTCCTAAAAATTGCGTGTAGTACCGGAAAGAGAATTCAGATTTGAAAGAGTGTCCAACATGCGGAGAGGCCAGGTATAAACCGAAAGATTCTGATAAGAAGCCTGATATACCTGTAAAGATAGCACGATACTTTCCCATAACACAGAGGCTACAGAGGCTATTCAGGTGCAAGAAAACAGCCGAGGCAATGATTTGGCATCACCGTGCTCCTCCAAGCGAAAATGGAAAAATACATAATATTAATGTCACAATTATTTGTCGAAAACAGAACTCATTTTAACGAGGTACGTGAGGGGCATCTTGATTGGAACGAAGAGCGTTTGGAAAAATACCATCAGGATAATTTTTGTGATTGGGTCACAGAGCATGTAAGTTATTCGAATTACATTTTATTGCTATCATTTTTAATCTAAACTTGTATCGTTATGTATTTATCGTAAAATTTGTTTTGTTAGATCCACGATCCGAACTTGTCTGCATCATTTGAGAGTGATTCAAGATGTTTAGCTCAATTTCCTAGTATGGAGGTTGCATATTACAAAGAATTTGGTGTCCTTGGATACAAATTTGAAGTTAAGGACATAGAAATATCTAGAACCACTCAGAATAGTGGGATTGCGACGGTAGGATCGGACGGTGTGATTTACTATGGGTACTTAAATTGTATACTCGGCATCCACTATCCCGGACGATCAGAACCCTTTTATATATTCCACTGTACTTGGTACGATCCGCGAACCGATACAGACAGGTGGAGAAGCAGTCTTGGGACTTAGAAAGATGAATATGGATTGACCAGTGTGAACACACTTCGATTTTACGGTCAGGACGATCCGTTTATCTTTCCGAACCAAGCGTTCCAAGTATACTACTCACAGTGTTTGAAGCATCCGGGGTGGAGTGTTGTATGCCGATGGAAACCTAGAGATGTCTACGATGTCCCAGAATACGAGGACAGCGATGAGGACGAAGAAGAGAGAAGGCTTAAAGTGCTCCGACCGTCTGTTTCGAAGGACGGGTTGTCTTCGACCGATCATGAAGTTACGTGGGTTAGAAATGACATCGAAGATGAAATCCAAGTAGATATGTATGATGCGCCCACGAAACGAAAAAGGTTATCAGTAATGTTATATTATTACTTCACATTTTACGCTCTAGATCATATATAGTCAATACTTTTAATGATTGTCTAATGCGTCCATGAACCGTTTATCTAGATTTGATGACGATGTCGGGAGCAGCGAGGGGCGGCAGGAGCTCCAGCCGCGGCAGAGGCAGAGGCAGAGCGGTTCTGCCGTCCGGAGAGCTCCGTAGGGAGCTTCAGAGGGCCGGTCTTGCACCCAGATCGGAGACCCCTTCGGATGCCTCCTTCCGAGTTGATTTGGCCAGACCTCCAGGTATACTGCACGTATATCCATTTTGAATGTAATATTACAGATATTCATGCATGTTTATGTCAAAATTACTTATATTGTCAATGTTTGATTGTCTAGTTGTTGGTGATGCGTCCACATCAGGGACAGAGGCCACCCCCGCTCCTCCAGGTATGATTATATATCATATAGTGTATGTATATTGATTTAGAATGCTATATCATAAATATACACATTCCTTTTGCTCTTACTTAGCAATTTTTATTATTGTCTAGCTGTAGGTGGTGACACCACCGCACCTGCGGGTATGTTTATATGTCCTATAGTGCATGCATATTGATTTAGAACGTTATATTATTGATCTACACATTCTTTTTGCAATTACTTATATAATCTATTTTTAATTGTCTAATTATAGGTGGTGCGTCCACACCTTCCACAGGGGCCACTCCTGCCGCTTCCATACCCTCCGCATCATCTGCAGGTTAGTATGAATAAATTTAAAATATTTATTTATTTTACATATGCTCTATAGAATAAATATGAACTTCATGGAAATTTAGCGTCGATGTTTATTTTATAGTTGGAGGGGATGCGTCCGGGTCCGGGACCCCAGTTGTTCCTCACGGGAGGAACTATCGTCCCGCTCGTGCTGCTGCTCGGGCCCAGGCTCGTGCGCTAGTCACCGGAGGTATATATCACACTTGAATTTTTGTTTCACCTTGATTTCTTAATACAACTTTGTCTTATTATTGATTGTCTTGATATTTCGTGCAGACGCAGGGCCTCTCCATCCCCAGAGGGGGACTCGAGGCCCGAATCAGTCCCATAGGCTGAGGCCTGATAGAGCTAGGGGGAGGCAGCATTCCCCCTATTTTTTACCCTTGACTATCGCTATACCGGTCCTCATGCCGAGAGGTTCGGCCGGTATTTGGGGGACGAGAGCCGGATCGTGAAGAACTATCCACTTCACGTTGAGTGGGGCGAGCAGCACCAGCGCTCATTCGCCCTCTTCTTTGATCAGGCTCGGGTATGTATTAATATATATTTTCATTTGATCTATCCAATATATTTATTATTAACACTTGCAATCTAATAACAATTTTTTTTTTTGTATTTTCAGTTGGATTACGATTTTCAGCCTGTAGCCGACCCTGATCACCCGGGGAGGGTGCTCGACCTTCATGCTCTGTACAATGGCCTGATGAAGAACATGCAGGCCAAGGTCCGATACAACAGGAATGAGCTGAAGGCCGACTGCTACTCCCTGTGGATAGCGACCCCCGAGGCAGAGAGAGCGGCCCTCCTATCTACTCCGGCGTTTGCGAGAGTCGACGTAGAGACATGGCCTCTATTGTGCGCTTATTTCGACTCCGAACGCAAACAAGTATGTATTTTAAATTTAATTCATTATTTATGATATAATTTATTTCTTTGTGTTTCTTAATTAGAAAACTAAATGTTAATGCGTTGTGTAGAAACAGGCCGCTCAGAATACGGAGAACAGGAAGTCGGCGAAGAGGGGTCGCCCCACTTACACAGGTGGCTCGAGGAACATTACTCGAGCCATGGAGTTATCGGTAAATTAAGAGTTATTCTCTAATATTCTGCAATATTAAGAGTTATTCTCTAATATTTCTAATATTAAGAGTTACTTTCTAATATTGCAGACATCTCGGACCGTGGCGTCAGGTGGTACACCGAGCGTGCTGTCCGCATATCTTGCCGTCCACGGCACCTCGACAGATCCCGCCACGGGCGAGCTTCGATGTCCCGACGTCGCTACCCAGGAGTACTGCGTAAGTGTTAATATTTTTTCTACCCAAATTTGAAATTTTAGTTTTGGAAGGTTCAAGTTTAAATTTTATACTTATACTTTACTGCTTAATGTGGGTGTAGGAGCGGGTGGTTGAGCAGGCCCAGGCCTCGGGGATCGATTTTACCGGACAGAACGATCCGAGGCTGCTGACCCCAGTTCTGGACGCCGCACACGGAAGGCACCACGGAGGTTGGGAGAGAGGCCGGGGATTGGGCCCTAGCAGGGCCCATATGAGGTTGGACTCCACCCCGGCGGTTACTTCCTCCGTCTCCAGTGACCGGCATGTCCATCAGGAATTGGATAGCTTGAGGGCCACCGTTCAGGAGTTGAAGGAGATGCTGGTATGTATACTACTTTATAGTAAAATATCATTTCATATTATATACATATCAACATATCCATAATTAGTACGTAGCTTGAGCTTATTTGGTTTTAGACTTAAGTTTGATTAATCATACATACATATGTAATTAAAATAAACAACGCTTTTCCAAACTGGATATCCAAACAGGGTTTCGAAATAACTTAATAATGAAACGAATTCGAATAATACACAGTTCTTACACGCTTCTTACACACGTTATGTCCAGACGCGACAGGGTAGATCGGCCGAGCCTCCATATGCATCTCCTTCGGCTGCGGCTCCGCAAGCCACTACATCGGCTGCGGTTCCGCAGACAGCTCCTGTAGCTCCACCGCCCACTCAGACTCCCGCAGCCGCGGCTTCGCAAGCGACTACCTCGACGGCGGCTGCGCAGACCACATCGCCAGCTCCACATGCCGCTCAGACTCCCTTATTTGTAGCATTACAGAGTGTATTGACCGAGGAGCAGGCGCGCGTTATTCTAACGTTATTCAGAGGTGGAGCTGGACTGAACTAGGGTAGCTTTTTGGTTTTTATTTTTTGAAACATGTATTTATATCACATTGTACTACATTTTGAAACGATATTGATATTGGTTTGTATTTATATCATATTCAGTTTTTGGGTTTCTTTTGTATATTATATATATGCGTGAGATGTGATTATGAATACTGCAATATATGATTTGATTGATGTATATAGTATTGTGCACAGGACGGGAAAAAATCAAGCAGCCAATTTTTAAAAAAAAATACAGACAATATGTACCTACGGATTAAGCCGTAGGTACATACGTTGCCCCTACGGCGTTATCCGTAGGGGCAAAATATCAGGTTTCCTGATATTTTCCCCCCTGATCTCAGTGCAGGGTGTTGGGAGTGCCCCTACGGATATATCCGTAGGGGCCACTGTATATCCCCTACGGATTTATCCGTAGGGGCAAAATATCAGGTTTCCTGATATTTTCCCCCCTGATCTCAGTGCAGGGTGTTGGGAGTGCCCCTACGGATATGTCCGTAGGGGCCACTACCTATCCTCTACGGATTTATCTGTAGGGGTAGAACAAGGACCTACGGATGTATCCGTAGGTATATACAATATATTCAAAAAAAAATTATATATATGATTTGATTACCCCTACGGAGTACTCCGTAGGGGCTATAACACCTACCGATATATCCGTAGGGGCAAGAATTTGCCCGTAGGGGCAAGTTCAGGGCCTCAACTTGCACCTGCGGCCTTTGCACCTACGGGGTATTTTTTCGCCCCTACGCAGATATCCGTAGGGGCAACCATTATTCGTAGTAGTGTTAATGAAGTCCCATCATTTATGCTTCCTAAGCATCACAGAAGAAACGAAAATACAACATACGCATTCCATCCGCATTCGCCGCAATGTCTCGTTATGCACCGTTAGCTTACTTAACTACGGCATACCAGGGCGGGACTAGCGCGGGTGCTAAAACATAAGCAACGTTTATTATATATAAGATATACAATAATAAAGTATTCGTCTCACGCATATAAAATGATCACATCACAGAATATTAGCAGCAAAAGATAACATATTAAATATTGGATATACTAGGAGGTCCGTGTTTTATTTTGAGCTTGTATAAAACACGGATTCCACGATCGCGATGAATAGCCAAACCCGCATCCCTAGACCCCTACGAGAGCGGCAAGTAACCCTCCAAATTCTAGGGTTAGGAGACCCGGTCTCGACTCCTCGAGATGGCCTCCCACTGGACCCTAGAACCCGGTTGCTTGTGCTCTCCTCCTTGGGTCTATCCTAATGCAGAAAAGTAAATAATATACAATGGTGACATCATCCTCAACCTGGAAGTGCCCCAATAAAAGAATATTACACACAATGAATTTTACATGAATGAAAATAAAAACCCTCATCTCACATAAAACCCCGGCTATTCAAATCACGACGATCCAATATTGCATATCACAGCAACACATAACATCGCATGTCATCAACGCAAGTAAATATGCGTATCCCAATTGTCGTTGATGTATAGCAACGAAACCGGCGATACACCACATATTACACTTACGGTCGCAGAAAAGAAACTGAAAAACTACAACATTTGGAATCCACAATCACCTTAGACATCATAAACCCGAAATATCACATATTACAGATTTCATGCCTAACTATATGAATTCCACATATTGTCTCACATTCCAGATAACTAGACAATATTAAACTTTCCGATCGAATAAACAAACAACCAAAATTTCCCAACTAGCTCAATACTTGAGCAGAGTTCAAAAGGTCCCAGAACATGCCACAGCTTTTATGAACCAGCCGTAAAAGGGTCAACCAATGCCTTACATGTGGCACTGTTGAACTACCACAAACCCTAGGGTTTAGTGGCAGTTCTGACGATCACATAATCGAGTTAAGGTTTCGTTCTTCTAGAGGGTTCACAGAATCGCTTGCATGATTTTCTGAAAGTTTTAAACTAAGGAAAAATCCAACACTTGGAAAAATTTCTAGTATGGGAAAAAGTGTGTTATTGATATCCGTTCAAACTTTTTAACACCGTCTAAAATAACCTGAAAACAAACTAGAATTACGAATACGAAACACTCCGAATTTCCTTTGCAGAAAATTAGCATCACCTGCAATTTAGCAAAAACAAACAACACCTGAAACCCTAAAACCCATAGACCAGAACACTCTTAAAATTTGAAGCCCAAATTCAAAAATTGGACCGAGGAGCTTTGTTTTTCATGAATCGTAGCCGGCCACTTCATGGCCAAATAGCTTCAAATTTTGACGGTGTTCATGTTATAGCACATATAACATTCTGCAGTTGTTTAAAAAAAAATTTGACACCATTTGAAAATCCACAGAAACTAGGTAATATGGTTTCAAATTTCGGATTCGTTTCGGTTTCGTAATCTAACTATATCCGTCTAATTCTCTAGCTAGGCTCTGATACCACTGTAGGGTTGTATAACACGGCAGCAAGGTTTCGGAAGGTATCGTCCATGCCAATTTCAAATTTTTGCCGTTCTATCTATCCTAACCCTAGATGGTTAACTAACGAATCATACGGAATCGATAAAGTAAACATCTTTACTTCTAACTGATAGGGATTACAACCTTTGTAGTCCATTGCTTCGCTTCATAAGCTCTGAATTGAGGTCCCTTCACAGCGATCATCAAGCTCCCGGACTCTTGAGAGGCTCCATGAAGTGAATGATGCATCCTTGCTTGGAGTCTTCACTATCCAAGATGATCTACCTTGAGGAGTGACAAACCCAAGCTATCTCCTCACTAATTAGGGATTAGTGAAGCTAACACACTAATCTATATGACTAATATAGAAGAGGATGATGAAGTATGAATTTTGCTCCCTTTAGTTTCCTTTTTCTCACAATCTTTTATCACTCATGAAAAAGCTAGCAAGCTTTTGGAAGAAGAAGAAGATGAAGTGATTAAAGAATTATTGTTGTGGTTAGAAAATGCAACCAAGGGTTAAACATGCCATGCTTAATCCTTGTAGAGACTTAATCATGAGCTAGGGTTAAAGCTTAGGTCAAAAATATCTTAAGCTAGACACAAAAAGTGGACAAAGTCAAAAAAGCCTACAAGCTTCTACAAGCTTTCACCAAATATCAACCATGACAAAATCCACAATATTTGAATTACTTAATGATAAATATAAACCCTAATCTTAACCCTAGCATGGTTTAATTCTCATAAACCCTAGTTGCATTTATAACCTAGCATATTACAATTATACATATCACACACACACACACACACACACACACACACACACACACATATCTATATATAATTTTGTAACATAAGAAAAGAATACATTAAACATATATCACACACACACACACACACACACACACACATCAATGCATCCTAAGTGAGAAAAAAGAATTATTTAAGTGAGCTTATATTAGTTAATGTAATGTAATATATCACATATATAATTATACATTAAATTATTAAATCAATACTTGATTTAATAATCCGGCTATATTACATATAACCGACCAATATAATATGTATCATTTTATCGAATCAACACTTGATCCGATAACCCGGCTATATCACATATACCCGGCCGATATCACATATCGTGAGAATAGAATACAGTATCTCATATCGTATTAATCTCTGCCCCGCATATATCACATATGTTCTCCTACTCCGTTTCTCCTGAGCCAGGAAACCTCTGTGTAAAACTCTAAAGACTCGTCAATACGCCAGCAGTAGGTGATGATCATATCAAACACCCACAAGCTGCAAGCGGTCAGCTAAACATAACAGCCACCCGGGTATTGAGCGATCAGAAGATCAACAAACAAGCCTGCACACACTCCTGTGAATCCAATCAGTAATAACACCGTACAGTCCGGTCTCATCGTCTGATATGTCGCATATCCGGTCTAGGGGTGGTAAACATCAGACCCCAGTAACCGATAAGTCGTGTCGACGTGAGGCTCATAACAGGTCAAGAAACTACTAATAACACTTACCAGTAGATCTCTATATCAGCCCTGGCCAGGGACTTCCAGTTATAGCCAATCAAACACAGCGCAACATCAACCCCCAATACCGGGAGAGAAGAAACCCCTCCTATCGCTCATTGCCTCCATGTGATTTGGGACTGTACCTAAAAGCCACCGTTTTGCACGTTCTCATGAACGTGGAAAGGTGGAAATCAAAGAATAGTGGGAATCACACAAGACTCTATGACGATCTTGGGTCTACAGACGATCTTGTACCAGTGTCACCACATAACTGCTATCTGACGATAGGTATAATGCCATCTAGGAGTTCTCGGCGAGTCCGTTCAATGTACCCAGTCTCCACTGAGCACCCGTACACCATCTATGATGTCAAACACCAATGGATGTGGGATCATCCATCGCCCATCATATGGGTCAAGATGCGTATATGCTAGTCTACTCTGGAGTATCGATGCCCTGTCTCGATACACCCTCGACTATGAACAATTATAGGATGTACTCGTGGACTATCCTGGCCCTACTAGTATGATCTGCATCATAGTCCTAGAAGTCAAGTACATATCCTAAGGGCTTTATCAACATGTTAGAGCAAGACAGTAACCCAATACAAGTCAACATGTTAAGACAAAGTGAAAGCAGATAGCATACTATCATGTCGAGCAAGAAAGTCCTCTCTATATATATCCAAGAATCCACTACAATATACATCATATGTACAATAATGGCATTTAGGGCATATACATAACTAACAATCTCCCACTTGCACTAAGGTCAGCTGTTGTAGTATCTCATACCCAACATCCTGAAGAGTTCCTCAAATTGTATCTTGGGTATGGCCTTCATGAGTGGATCCGTAGTGTTGTCCTTCGTGTCAACTCTCCTGACCTCGATCTCCCAACGATCAACTATCTCCCGGATCAGGTGATACCGCCTCAGAATATGCCTGGATCTCTGATGGGACCTGGGTTCCTTAGCCAAAGCCATAGCTCTATTGTTATCACAATACAAAGGTATTTGATGCTCAATGGATGGAACCACACCTAGTTCAGTTACGAACTTCTTTATCCAGACGGCCTCTTTGGCAGCATCGTTGGCAGTGATGTATTCGGCCTCTATCGTCAAGTCTGCCACGGTTTCCTGTTTGGAACTCTTCCAACAAACCGCCCCTTCATTTAGGGTAAAGATAAATCCCGAGTGCGACTTAGAGTCGTCCTTATCACTTTGGAAGCTCCAATCTGTAAAGGCCTCCACCTGGAGTTCTCCGTTACCATACACCAAGAACATCTCTTTAGTCCTTCTCAAGTACTTGAGAATGTTCTTCACAGCAGTCCGGTGACTTTCTTCAGGATCAGCTTGATATCTACTCACTACACTTAGTAAGTATGCCACATCGGGTCTGGTACATAGCATCGCGTACATGATAGAGCCTACTGCCGAAGTATAGGGTATCCCTTGCATGCGAGCTCTCTCCAAATCAGTTTTAGGAGACATCTCTTTGGAGAGAGTGAGTCCAGAGATCGTGGGTAAATTCCTACGCTTGGATTCTTCCATACTAAACCTTTTTAGTATGGTGTCAATATACCTGGATTGGGACAATCCCAGTATCCGTTTAGATCTATCTCTATAGATCTTAATCCCCAAGATGCAGGAAGCATCACCTAGATCTTTCATTGAGAATCTTTGTGATAAGAAGAGCTTAACCGAGTGCAGCATAGGAACATCATTTCCTATCAAGAGTATGTCATCCACGTTCAATACGAAGAAGACAACCTTACTCTCTGCCTCCTTCTTGTATATACAAGGTTTATCTACGTTTTTGATGAAGTCAAACTCTTTGACTACCACATCAAAATAGATGTTCCAGCTCCGTGATGCCTGTTTTAACCCGTAGATGGATTTAAGCAGCTTGCACACCTTTCCGCTGCTCCTACTGTCTATGAAGCCCTCTGGCTGAGTCATGTACACGCACTTTTCTAAATCACCATTTAGAAAGGCAGTCTTAACATCCATTTTCCAGATTTCGTCGTCATGGTATGCAACAATGGCAAGTAAGATCAGGATAGACTTAAGAATAGCTACTGGAGAAAAGGTTTCGTCATAATCCACACCTGGTCGTTGACGTAAACCCTTTGCAACACGTCTAGCTTTGAAAGTCTCAACTTTTCCATCTACACCAAGTTTCTTCTTAAAGATCCATTTGCTCCCAATGGGTTTTACACTTTCAGGAGCAACTTCCAAAGTCCATACTTTGTTGGTGTACATGGATTCTATCTCAGATCGCATTGCATCCAGCAATTTCACAGAGTCCCTACTCATGATGGCCTGTTCGAAGCTAGTCGGGTCATCATCTTCCATGATGCAGTCCTCGCTTCCACCGTCTATGAGAAAACCGTATCATCTCTCAGGTGGATGAGAAACCCTACTAGATCGGCGGAGAGACCGGGGTTCGTTGGGAACTATCGAATTCTCCTATTCTACCAAATCGTCAGTTGTAGTCTGTGCTGCTGGAACTTCTTCCAGTTCTACCTCATTGCCATTAATTTCTTTCATAAGAAAACCCTTTCCTAAAAAAGTGGCATGTCGAGAAACAAACGCCTTTTGTTCCTCGGAGTAATAGAAGATATACCCTCGCGAATGTTTGGGATATCCTATAAAGTTGCACAGAACTGACCTTGCCCCGAGCTTGTCCGGATTTTGTGTTTTCACATATGCCGGACAACCCCTATCTTAACGTAATTAAGATATGGTCTCTTTCCTTTCCATATCTCATATGGAGTGGTTGGTACAGATTTGGTGGGAACCATATTCAATAGGTCTGTAGCTGTCTCCAGTGCATACCCCTAAAAGGAAATAGGCAACTCAGCAGTGCTCATCATAGAGCGCACCATATCCAATAGGGTGCGATTCCTCCTCTCTGATACGCCGTTGTGCTGTGGTGTATACGGAGGAGTAAACTGAGAAAGAATCCCATTATCTTTTAAATAGTCCAGGAATTCATTGCTCAAGTATTCTCCTCCTCGATCAGATCGAAGGATCTTAATACTTTTACCCGTTTGGTTCTCTACTTCATGCTTATATTCTTTGAATTTCTTAAAAGTTTCAGACTTGTGTTTCAACAGGAACACATGTCCGTATCTTGAGAGATCGTCAGTGAATGTAATGAAGTATGAAGAACTATTCCTGGCATGTGTAGACATGGGACCGCATACATCACTACGTATCAATCCCAAGAGTTCCGTAACTCTTTCTCCGTGTCCACTAAACGGGGTTTTGTTCATTTTGCCTTTGAGACATGACTGGCAAGTGTCATAAGATGAAAATTTGAACGGATTCAAATATCCATCCTTATGCAACTTAGCTAGTCGTGTCGCATTGATATGACCTAGTCTACAATGACACAAGAAAGATTCGTTCATTTCTGAACTCTTCCTCTTGTGTGTTTTTTGTATATTAAGAACTGTGGTTTGGTTGAGAACGTATATGCCATTATTTAACGAGCCTGATCCAATCAACTTTTGATTTAGGAAGATGTTCATAACATTATCCTATACTACAAAATTATATCCTTTTTTACTTAATAAAGGAACTGATATATGATTGCATATCAAGGTTGGTATGTAATAGCATTCGTTCAGAACCAATGTATTATCGTTTTGTAACATAAGGTGATATTCGCCAACTGCTTTGGCTGCAACATTTGCACCATTCCCTACTCTTATGGAATGATCACCCTCTCCCAATTCCCTACCTTTCTTTAGCCCATGTAACATATTACATATGTGGGATCCTGATCCGGTATCTAATACTCAGGACGTAGAGTGAACTGAGATATAGTTCTCAATAACTAACACACCCGAAGAAGATGCATCAGTATGCTTGTTCTTCATTTGGGCGGCGTGAGAATCCGGATATTCCCCTATTTCTTGCTCAATCTTATAACAATTATATAAAAGAACGGAACCAACGTTCCCCTGCTCAGTATAACAAGCGGGTTCAGTCAATACATCCATATTATTATCTTGATTAAGGCCTAACATGGTCGTTACCTGGAGAGAGTGAGAAGAAAACACTTTAGCATATGCTCTTGCAAGATTAGATTGGTTATTATCTTATATAATCAGGATGGCTCTCACTGCTTTTATCAAATCTTCCTTCAAACCCTAAAAGGTAAGACTAGCCGGGATTAATTACACTTTACAAGTTCGCCAATCTTTCAGCCAGTCCGGTGTTGGTACTTTGAGGGAGGTTCCCCGTGTTTTCGCACGGACCTAATTAAAATAAACCTCGTTTTCTAAGAGGCATAACCCCGTTAATACCTTTCTAGTCACCTACTTGATCGGCTAATTGTCATGTGTAAAACTCTCCCAGGAGTAACTCTTACTCGCAGTGGGTATCGGGATCCAACTATCTTATAGAAGGTATGCAATCTCATTGCAAATTTCAACACTTGAAATTCCCGATAATACTTTTGCCCCTAGCGTCCTATGACCTTGACGTAGGCCAAATAACCCATAGTCCGCTAGTCAAGTTCAACCCGTGCATTTCCTGATTGAATCAAACCCACCCATACGACCCTTGACACAGGCCAAACAACGCCGTACGAATACCCTAATCCAATCGCATCTTATGCTACAAATAAGTAATAATCAGCTACCATACACTACGCCTTGACGCAGGCCAAACTACCGTAGCACGAATACTAAATATTACTTATCTGAAATGACGGAGGGCTACCCAGGTTTTTATGAAAACCATGAGCGTAATGAACTTGATATCGTTGTAGAATCAAGTGATTTTGAAAAGGAGTATTTTTGAAGTTTTTACTCGTTACGCTAAAGAGGTCACTCCCGGTGAAGGGATCTCGGCTCTTTCCTTATCGAATAAGGTGCGGGATATTTCACAAATATCACTATGCAAAGAAAGAACTACAAAAGCAATCAAAAACAAAACCGGGTGAGTTGTAGCATCTGCTAGTTTCGCTAAAGTGGTCACTCCCGGTGAAGGGATCTCGGCTCTTTCCTTATTAAATAAGGTACTGGATATTCTATAAGGAATACCGCTATGCAAAGCAAAAACTAGAGCTACCCATTTTGAAATTTTGATTCTACAACATCTTTTAGGTTTCTTTTTCTTTCATTAATCTCATTAATGAAGTCCCATCATTTATGCTTCCTAAGCATCACAGAAGAAACGAAAATACAACGTACGCTTATACCATCTGCATTCGCCACAATGTCCCGTTATGCACCGTTAGGTTACTTAACTATGGCATACCAGGGAGGGACTAGCGCGGGTGCAAAAACAAAAGCAACGTTTATTATATATCATATATACAATAATAAAGCATTCGTCTCACGCATATAAAATGATCAAATCACAGAATATTAGCGGCAGAAGATAACATATGAAATATTGGATATATTAGGAAGTCCGTGTTTTATTTTGAGCCTGTATAAAACACGGATTCTACGGTCGCGATGAATAGCCAAACCCACATCCCTAGACCCCTAGGAGAGCGGCAAGTAACCCTCCTAATTCTAAGGTTAGGAGACCCGGTCTCGACTCCTCAAGATGGCCTCCTACTAGACCCTAGAACCCGGTTGCTTGTGCTCTCCTCCTTGGGTCTATCCTAATGCGGAAAAATAAATAATATACAATGGTGACATCATCCTCAACTCGGAAGTGCCCAAATAAAAGAATATTACATACAATGAATTTAGAATGAATGAAAATAAAAACGCTCATCTCACATAAAACCCCGGCTATTCAAATCACGACGATCCAATATAACATATCACAGCAACACATAACATCACATGTCATCAACGTAAGTAAATATGCGTATCCCAATTGTTGTTAATGTATAGCAACGAAACTGACAATACACCACATATTACACTTACGGTTGCAGAAAAGAAAGTGAAAAACTATAATATTTAGAATCTACAATCACCTTAGACATCATAAACCCGAAATATCACATATTACGGATTTTATGCCTAACTATATGAATTCCACATATTGTATCACATTCCAGATAACTAGACAATGTTAAACTTTCCGATCGAATAATCAAACACCCAAAATTTCCCAACTAGCTCAACACTTGAGCGGAGTTCAAAAGGTCCCATAACATACCACAGCTCCTATAAACCAGCCGTAAAAGGGTCAACCAATGCCTTACATGTGGCGCCGCTGAACTACCACAAACCCTAGGGTTTAGTGGCAGTTCTGACGGTCACATAATCGAGTTAAGCTTTCATTCTTCTAGAGGGTTCACAGAATCGCTTGCATGATTTTCTGAAAGTTTTAAACTAAGGAAAAATCCAACACTTGGAAAAATTTCTAGCAAGGGAAAAAGTGAGTTATCGATATCCGTTCGAACTTTTTAACACCGTCTAAAATAACCTGAAAACAAACTAGAATTACGAATGCGAAACACTCCGAATTGCCTTTGCAGAAAATTAACATCACATGCAATTTTAGCAAAAACAAACAACACCTGAAACCCTAAAACCCAGATACCAGAACACCCTTAAAATTTGAAGCCCAAATTCAAAAATTGGACCGAGGAGCTCGGTTTTTCATGCATTGTGGCCGGCCACTTCATGTCCAAATAGCTTCAAATTTTGACAGTGTTCATATCATATCACATATAACATTCTGCAATTGTTTAAAAAAAAAATTTGACACCATTTGAAAATCCACAGAAACTAGGTTATATGGTTTCAAGTTTCGGATTCGTTTCAGTTTCGTAATCTAACTATATCCGTCTAATTCTTTTGCTATGCTCTGATACCACTGTAGGGTTGTATAGCACGGCAGCAAGGTTTCGGGAGGTATCCTTCATGCCAATTTCAAATTTTTGCCGTCCTATCTAACCCTAACCCTAGATCGTTAACTAAAGAATCATACAAAATCGATAAAGTAAACATCTTTACTACTAAGTGATAGGGATTACAACCTTTGTAGTCCATTCTTTCGCTTCGTAAGCTCCGAGTTGAGGTCCCTTCGCTGCGATCATCAAGCTCCCAGACTCTTGAGAGGCTCCATGAAGTGAATGATGCATCCTTGCTTAAAGTCTTCACTATCCAAGATGATCGACCTTGAGGAGTCACAAACCCAAGCCATCTCTTCACTAATTAGGGATTAGTGAAGCTAACACACTAATCTATATGGCTAGTATAGAAGAGAATGATGAAGTAGGAATTTTTCTTTCTTTAGTTTCCTTTTTCTCACAATCTTTTATCACTCATGAAAAAGCTAGCAAGCTTTTGGAAGAAGAAGAAGATGAAGTGATAAAAGAATTATTGTTTTAGTTAGAAGATGCAACCAAGGGTTAAGCATGTCATGCTTAACCCTTGTAGAGACTTAACCATGAGCTAGGGTTAAAGATTAGGTCAAAAAATATCTTAAGTTAGACAAAAAGAGTGGACAAAGTCAAAGAAGCCTACAAGCTTCTACAAGCTTTCACCAAATATCAACCATGATAAAATCCACAATATTTGAATTGCTTAATGATAAATATAAACCCTAATCTTAACCCTAGCATGGTTTAATTCTCATAAACCCTAGTTGCATTTATAACCTAACATGTTACAATTATACATAACACACACACACACACATCACATATATATCAATCCATCCTAAGTGAGAGAAAAAGAAGCATTTAAGTTAGCTTATATTAGTTAATGTAATGTAATATATCACATATATAATTATACATTAAATTATTAAATCAATACTTGATTTTATAATCCGGCTATATTACATATAACCGACCAATATAATATATATCATTTTATTGAATCAACACTTGATCCGATAACCCGGCTATAGCTCATATACCCGGCCGATATCACATATCGTGAGAATAGAATATGGAAACTCATATCGTATTAATCTCGGCCCCGCACATATCACATATGTTCTCCTACTCCGTTTCTCCTGAGCAAGGAAAACTCTGTGTAGGACTCTAAAGACTCGTCTATACGCCGGCAGTACGTGATGATCATATCAAACACCCACAAGCTGCAAGCGGTCAGCTAAACGTAACAGCCACCCGGATATTAAGCGATCAAAAGATCAACAAGCAAGCCTGCACACACTCCTGTGAATCCAATCAGTAACACTACCGTACAGTCCGGTCTCATCGTCTGATATGTCGCATATCCAGTCTAGGGTTGGTAAACGTCAGACCCCAGTAACCGATAAGTCGTGTCGATGTGAGGCTCATAACAGGTCGAGAAACTACAGATAACACTTACCAGTAGATCTCCATATCAGCCCTGGCCAGGGACTTCCAGTTATAGCAAATCGAACACAGCGCAACATCAACCCCCAATACCGGGAGAGACGAAACCCCTCCTATCGCTCATTGCCTCCATGTGATTCGGGACTGTACCCAAAAGCCACCGTTTTGCACATTCTCATGAACGTGGTAAGGTGGAAATCAAAGCACGGTGGGAATCACACAAGACTCTATGACGATCTCGGGTCTACAGACTAACCTGTACAAGTGTCACCAGAGAACTGATATCTGACGATGGGTATAATACCATCTAGGAGTTCTCGGCGAGTCCGTTCAGTGTACCCAGTCTCTACTGAGTACCCGTACACCATTTTTGATACCAAACACCAATGGATGTGGGGTCATCCATCGTCCATCATATGGGTCAAGATGCGGATACGCTAGTCTACTCTGAAGTATCGGTGCCCTGTCTCGATACACCCTCGACTAGGAACAATTATAGGATGTACTTGTGGCCTATCCTGGCCCCACTAGTATGATCTGCATTATAGTCCTAGTAGTCAAGTGCATATCCTAAGGACTTTATCAATATGTGAGAGCAAGACAGTAACCCAATAAAAGTCAACATGTTAAGACAAAGTGAAACCAGATAGCATACTATCATGTCGAGCAAGAAAGTCCTCTCTATATATATGTAACATTTCAGAAATATAAAATATTCTTTTTTAGAAATTTAATATTAAAATAATATATTTCGCGAAAATTATTCGAATTGTGAATAGGGATTTTTCGTAAAAGGGTATAAGTATATACCAATATTTGGAAATTTATCGGAGATTAAAATGATTTATTTATTTTAATAAGATTTATCGGATTTTTGGTAAAATCTGTGTTTTTACATTTTTTCCGTGACTTGTGAACATGTCATGTGCATGTTGGTTTTTGAGTTTTGTGACTTGTGAGTTTAGTGAATGAGTTAGCAAAAGAAAAGAAAAGAATGCAAAGAGAGAAAAGAGTGTGTGAGTAAGAATGGAATAAAAACTTGATGCCTTAAACAAAAGGAGATATTTGTGAGAGAGGTGAGTACAGGGGAGAGATATTTGTTGTGAGAGAATGAGGCTGATAGAGAGAGAGAGGGTTAACTTGGCTGCCCCAAATCCTTCATCTCCCAATTATTTCTTCATCTCTTTGCTTCTCATTCAATCCCTCATTACCCCCATACCACATCTCCAATCTTTCACTAAAACCCTATACCCCTTTCACTAAAAACATGCACACACTCATTCTAAACCCCTTGAACCATTCGAGTTTAGATTTTAAATACTTGGGCAACTCAAGAAAGTTCTTTGGTTTCTATTAAGGTAATCTATTCACTTTAGAATCGTATTTGTGTTGAATATTGTATTTTAGTTTAGAATTTGAGTTAAATAGGATATGTGATCTTAGAAAATTACAATTTGCTGTTAAGTGGTTAATTGAGATTTAGTGAGTGTTTTCAAGACCTTAGAGATTGATTTAGAGGCCTGGGAATGAGTTTAGAACCTGATACACGAACTTAGAAACTTTCCGTGTCGATTTTGTGACATTCTTGGAGGTCTACAGGGAATCTGGAGCAACCTGTGACGTTTATAAAAATATTAAAAATATACATTAATCTATTTAGACCAATAAGAGACCACCACGAGAAGACGGGGCCCAAATTCCAAGGTTGGGCCGGCCCCGGCAGTTATTATAGCCACTTTGGTCGGCTACTGTAGCAGTTTTGATGCTGAGGTTTTGGTTGTAGATCACACACCCTATAACACAGCTATTGTATTTTTCTTTTTGTCCTAGATCACCTGAGCCAAAATCTGGGAGCATATTGGGATGGTTTTGGGTTATGTTTTCTGTATTTTGGGATTCTTGGTTTTGATATTATTTATGAGATTTGGTCGTTTGATGTTTGTACGTCAACGACGAGGGTTGTTTGGTCGTTTTTGCATGCGTAGGCTATAGGTTCTAACCTATGAGCATACCGTGTGCCATATCGGTTTTCCGGATTTGGTTTTTATAACGTGGCAATATGTGCTGATTTGTAGGTACCTTCGCGTGGATTCCGAGACAACGGAGCACATCGACTACGGCTGAACAAGGAGTTCCACAGATGGGTAGATTTATATCTATGGGGGAAGTTGAGTGGATGGCATAGAGCACCCCCACAAATTATGAATGGAAACATATATATATATATATATATATATATATATATATATACAGAGAGAGAGAGAGAGAATACAGTAGGAGAAACCTACATTTGAAAACTATAGATGTGGTTAAAAGATAGTTAGAGGTGATATTAATGATTGAATATAGATATATATATCGAGATATGAGATGAAAGCTATAGGGACATAACTCTTGGACATAATATGATAGAAATGATATCTCAAATTGATATAAGGATATGAAAAGTGAATGTGAATCAAAATATATATAGATATGTAGTTGCACGAGATTAAGTATGAGATTTAGAGTAGCGTAGCATGAGATTCATATGATGTAATGCATATGTAAAATGACTTGATGTGAGAGATTGATGCGAGACTTGGTTGATATGTCGTTATATGGATGCGAGTCGATAAGAGATAGTTGATACCTTGCCGGTCTCCTGATACGAGATTGATACATATGTGACCTGAGAGATAGGTATATATATATGGATAATGATGTGCATAATGAGTGATATGTCGTACGAGACTTAGATCCGTGCCCCCATAGTTGTATAGGTTGATAGAATCCCTAATTGTTTAATGCCGCCGTATGATGGATTACTGTACGCGATGAGTTTTACCTGTTGATTGATCCATACCCTTGATTAGAGAATTTCGTATGATGGTTTGTACCATACGTGATGTCGTGAGGCTAGATGCCGATTGATAGATTCACCGACTCGAATATATTGTATACACGTATCCCTTGTAGCGATGTACTTTATGCTATGCTCATGTTATTCGCATTGCATTGCATATACCTGTGCTAGTACACCTACTCCATTATCGGTGATGCGTATGTTACACTTACATAGATTGCCGGTTCACACACTTTCATCATCGATAATTGCTATGTCACTTACACAGTAGAATTGCTGCATCATACTATGATATATTGCTATGCTCACATCGTTATGCTACATTGCATGTCATACCTTGCTATAGCTATATCTACATCATGCATACATACTTACAGTACACCTCATATGATGTTGCACTTGATTTCGGAGGAATTGAGAACCACATGATATATTTAATAACTTGATGCATTTAAATAACGGTTTTCCTTTGATATACTCATATTACTGTTCTATATTGCATATATCATGTTTCATGGATTTACGCATTGAGATATGGATTTCATATGATTTATAGATTTGAGAACCGTGGGGGTATTTACAGAATTTATGTATTGTTTGAAAAGACGGCTTCTCTTGATATGATATTTTAGTGCGTCCACCATGTATTTTCTCGGTTCTGAGATTGACTTGTGAAACCCGATTCAAGGAGTGGAAGGCACCGTCTGCGGGTACATGGTGGACCCGGTGAGGTACTTCGAGGCAAGAAGACTCGTATTATTAGGCGGTGAGCCTGGCAGGGGAGCACTACTTACCGGTAGTAGTATTTGGACTCGGCGGATATCTGGAGGATACTGACCGGAGTTATGAGATAAGATAGGCCGATTCGTACTGTCGGAGCCCGCGGGCCGATCCCGCAGACGGAGCCTATGGTTTCATGATGTTGCGAGTGTCGATGTTGGACACTCAGGTTCCATGAGACTTACAGATTTGAAGGTCGATCTGAGGATGCGGTGCCTGAGGTATGAGGATTTACGTGTCGATGTTGGACACGGGTTTCATGATCTTTCGAGTGTCGATGTTGGACACTCAGGTTCCATAATTTTGGTATGTCGCAAAGGACACACGTTGATTTATATCCTCATATTTACCTGCATATGCTTTCATGATATTTACATGCATGCTGTTGTTGTGTCATTGGTTGACACGTAGATGAGATCCGCATGCATACATGCATTGATTATATATTTGGATGAGATCCACTTGCTGATAGGCATTGATTATGTTGTTGGCACATATGCAGATACGGTCACCCTAGATATCATAGTATTACCTTTATGATATAGTTGACCTAGGAATCGTTGTTTATTCGATTTCTACCTGATGATGTTTTCTAGTCACGAGTTGGTAACTCACCCCCGTTGTGCCACAGTTCTTGCAGGTTGACCGGATGGATCAGTAGTGGTATCGCTGGAACACAGCTTGCATTCGGGTGTTTTGCTTTGGTAGGAGGTACATGTTGGATTGTGCCCCTCTTGTATTATTATTCTTATTGTATCTAGTCAACTCCATCAATCAGAAACTATTATTTGTATAAGCTGTAAGACTTAGCAGGACTTGTAGTTGCGAGACTTAGAGCGATGGGTTATATGTTCGCTTGGTGGGTTTGATGTCTTGTTTTTCATTTTTCTTTGTGTTGATCTTCGCCGTTGGGCGTCGTATACATAATTATGCTTGTGGTGGTTGTTTCCGCCGTTGGGCATGATTTGCTCCTATTTGGGGATGCTTTATTTATTTTCTATGTTGTACCCGTTTCGGGGCTAGTTTTTACAAATGAGGTGCTGCCGAAATTTTCAATAAAGTAAATTTAAGTTTAAAGATTTTTACTTGAGTTTCCCGAAGGTTTTTAACAATGTTTCTTCATATATTCCTTTTGGTGGTTTAGATTGCTGGGCTTCGGTTTACTTAAAGTTACGTTACACCGGTAGACGTTACGTGATTTAAGTGCCGATCACGAGCTAATATTTCGGGTAGTGACAATATATCTAAGCAGCCACTATAATATACATCATATATACAATAATGGCCTCTAGGGCATATACATAACTAACAGTTCTACCCGTATAGGTCCTTCCTTGATCATGTTAGTTATATGTATGCCCTAGAGGCCATTACTGTACATTGGATGTATATTGTAGTGGATGCCGGGACATATATATGTAGGACTTTCTTGCTCGACATGATAGTACGCTATCTGGTTGCTCTTTATCTTAACATTTATACTCTCTGTCTCTCTGATTACATGTTGATAAAGCCCTTAGGATGTGTTCTCGACTTCCAGGACTATGATGCAGATCATACTAGTGGGGCCTGGATAGTCCATGAGTACATCCTTCAATGTTCCTAGTCGTGGGAATATCGAGACG
This sequence comes from Agapanthus africanus, assembly GCA_030015575.1. NCBI lineage: Eukaryota > Viridiplantae > Streptophyta > Magnoliopsida > Asparagales > Amaryllidaceae > Agapanthus > Agapanthus africanus. Next base: position 191,663,469 of record CM057348.1, read on the forward strand.
GGGCATCGATATTCCAGAGTAGACTAGCGTATATTTTCTCGACCCATGTGATGGGCGATGGATGATCCCATATCCATTGGTGTTTGACATCAGAGATGGTATGCGGGTGCTCAGTGGAGACTGGGTACACTGAACGGACTCGCCGAGAACTCCCAGATGGTATTATACCTCATGTCAGATGGCAGTTCTCTGGTGACACTGGTACAGCTTAGTCTGTTGACCCGAGATCGTCATAGAGTCTTGTGTGTCTCCCACTGTGCTTTGATTTCCACCATACTACGGCTCTACTGAGTCGTGCAAACAGGTGGTTTTTGGGTACAGTCCCGATTCACATGGAGGCAATGAGCGATAGGAGGGGATTCGTCTCTCCCGGTATTGGGGGTTGATGTTGCGCTATGCTCGACTGGCCATAACAGGAAATCCCTGGCCAGAGTTGCAGTGATATACTGGTAAGAGTTATCAGTAGTTTCACGGTTGTTATGGACCTCACGTCGGCATGACTTATCGAGCTATTGGGGTCTGACGTTTACCACCCCTAGGCGAGATATGCGACATATCAGACGAACAGACCGGACTGTACGGTAAGTGTTACTGGTTGGATTCACAGGAGTGTGAGCGGGCTTGCTCGTCGATCTTCTGATCGCTCAATACCCGGATGGCCGTTACGTTTGGCAGACCGCTTGCGGCTTGTGGGTGCTTGATATGATCATCATCTGATGCCGGCGTATTGACGAGTCTTTAGAGTCCTACACAGAGGTTTCCTGGCTCAAGCGAAACGAAATAGGAGCGCATATAAGATATGTGCGGGACCGAGAATGATGCGTGCATGTGATACCGTATTCTATTCTCGCGATGAATGTATCGAATGGTTGTATGCGATATAACCTAGTTATCGAATCGAGGATTGATTCGATAAGTCGATACATTGGATACTAGTCGGTTATATGCGATATGACCGGATCGTTAAATCAAGTATTGATTTAATGATTTAATGCATAATTATATATTTGATATAATAATTTGCATTAACTAGTATTTTTTCACTTTAAATGGATTTTCTCACTTGAAGTACACAAGTTGTATATGTGATATACTTTTGTGCACTTGTTTGTATCATGTTTGATGATACATGCTAACTTGAGTTTGTGTGTATGATTAAACCATGGTTATATGAATGGTTAGGGTTTTGTTTACTTATTTATTTATTTGTTTTGTTTATTTATTTTGGAAAAGATAAATAGAAATGGTGGCTTTCTTTGTTTCTTTCATGAAGCTTCATGAAGTGTTGAAAGCTTGACCATTTTGTTTGCTTCCCTTAACCTAACCATTCACCTAACCATAGTTTAGTCTCTACACTTAACCATGGTTGGTATATGATAAGTATTCATTTTATTTTCTATTTGGAAAATACTTATCATATTCTTTTTCTTCATCTTCTTCATCTTCTTCATCTTCAACAATGAAGAAACCTTGCAACCATCAATAGCAACTTGAGAAAAAGAGTGAGAAATCCAATTCTAAAGTGAACCCACTTCCTATTTCTTCATCCTCTACCACTTGCCAAGTAGTATAGGGTGTTTTCTTCACAAGTTTCATGACTTGGTGAAGTTGGAGTTTGATCTTGAGTTGCCTCGACGTAGATCATCTTCGGCATCGAAGTCGACGACCTAGCCCGCCCATTTCTCCGATAAAGCCGATGCTAGAGTCCGGGATTCGATATGTGCAGTGGAGGGACGTCTATGCGGAGCTAAGGAAGTGGAGGACCGGATCTACAAAGGTTGTAGTTACTTTCCTTTAACAATAAAGTTATTTACTTGCTTGCATCGCCTATACATCTAGTTAACGATCCGTATTAGAGTTTGTAGGCACATGAAAAATTTGAATTGGACATGTTTGATCACTTGTGAGACTTCATTAGTGTGCCTAGGAACCCTACAGTGGTATCAGAGCCTAGCTAGAGCCTTAGGCGATGCGTAGACGGAGTTAGAAGTCCGATCGAACCGAAACCCTAACTCAAAAATGCTCTCTGTACATTTTTTGAAATCGGGGATTTTTGAGAATTAAAAATATGCAGAAAAAACAGCAGGAGATTCTAAGAATTACAGAGAAGCCCGTACTCCTGAGTCCATCAAAGCGCGGCGGAACCGCGGCATTAGCATGGCTAATGCGGCGGTTCCGCGGCCGTTTAGTCTCCTCTTGCATTGAATTTTGCACAGTAATTCTTATTTAGCAGTGCTGGTTTTCCTGGGAATTTTTAATCTGAACTCAAGAGTTGAGTTTTCTGGGTTGTATTGGGGACTCGGTGTTTCGATCGGATTATCTAATTTTGTCTGTGTGTTTTTCCGGGTAAATTTAGAATATGTTAAAAAGTTCGGCCGGATATAACTACCCACTTTTTCCCCTGCCGGGAAATTTCCAATTGTTGGATATTTCTGTAGTTTAATCACGTTCTAAGTAGTGCAAGTAACGCGATGGCCCCTCTAGAAGACAACAAACTTTAACTCGATTATGTGACCATCTTGAACTGCCCTTTGAAGCTTAGGGTTTGGGGCAGTACGGCGTGCCACATGTGAGGCATTGGCTTGACCTTTCTACGGCTGGACCGTTGGTACTGAGGCACGAACTGAATGTTTTTAGACTTATTTCATGTGTTGAGCTGTATCGGGAAAACTTGGGTGTTCGATTGTTCGATCGGAAAGTTTAACATTTTCTATTTATCCGGAATGTGATACAATACTTGGAATTCACAAGTAGTTATGAGATAACTAATATAAATGTTATAAACATAGCACTTTAGTCTCACATGATCGGTTGCCGCGGAATTTTGATGTGATCAAAAGTCCGTCGCAATCACGTAGCGTACGCGGATACTCGCCGGGTAAACTTAATAGACAGCCTCACCCCATAGCCCCGACCAAGTGACTGTAGGAGAACCCCATCGCCGAAACCATCCGTTCGGGTGCTCGCGGTAGCGGTGTTCCGCCTTAGTGCACTTCGTCGACGGCATCGGGGGTGCGAACGCCTACTAAAGTTTGCGACGAGCATTCAATCAGGATGTCGGCAATCTTGTTAAATTGCCCGACTTGATATTGAAAAGTGTTTTCGATAATGAGACTAAAATATGGGGTTTATAACTGTTAGGCATGCGATGTCTAAGTATTTCATTTGATTAGGCATGCGATGTCTAAAGAGATTGCGGATTCCAACTGTTGTAGTTTTACACTTTCTTTTCAGTGACCGTAAGTATAATGTGTGATATCGCCGGTTTCGTTTCTATATGTCAACGACAATTGGGATACGCATATTTACTTACGTTGATGACATGTGATGTTATGTGTTGCTGGATATGTTATATTGGATCGTCATGTTTGAATAGCCAGGGGGTTTTTATGTGAGACGAGTGTTTTTTTCATTTTCATTCATGTAAAAACTTGTATGTAATATTCTTTTATTGGGGCACTTCCAGGTTGCGGATGATGTCACCATTTGTATATTATTTACTTTTCCGCATTAGGATAGACCCAAGGAGGGGAGCATAAGTAACCGGGTTCTAGGGTCCAGTGGGAGACCATCTCGAGGAGTCGAGTCCGGGTCTCCTAACCCTAGAATTGGTAGGGTTGCTTGCCGCTCTCATAGGGGTCTAGGGGTGTGGGATTGGCTATTCATCACGACCGTGGAATCCGTGTTTTATAATGGCTCGTATTGAAAACACGGACGTCCTAGTATATCCAATATTTCATATGATTCTTTCTGCTGCGTTATCTGTGATGTGATCATGTGATTTGTTCAGATAGATATAGCATATAGTATATATGATATATTATATAGACGTTACTTATGTTTTACACCCGCGCTAGCCCTGCCTCGCTCTGGCATTTGTTACCTAACCTAACGGTGCAGACGGGACATCGAGGCGAATGCGGATGGCATAAGCGTACGTTATATTTATCTGTGATGTTTAGGTGGACTTAAATGATGGGATATTCATTAATGAGATTAATGAAAGAAAATAAACCTAATTGATGTTAAGGAATCGAATTTCAAAATAAAACAGGTAGCTATAGTTCTTTCTTTGCATCGCGGTGTTCATTGTAGAACATCCTGCACCTTATTCGATGAGGAAAGGACCGAGATCCCTTCACCGGGAGTGGCTCCTTTAGCAATAACTGGCAGATGCTACACACTCGGTTTGTCTTTTGATTGCTTCTATAGTTTCTGCTTTGCACAGTGATATATATGATATATCCCGCACCTCATTCGATGAGGAAAGGGCCGACGATCCCTTCACCGGGAGTGACCCCTTTAGCAAAACTAGAAAAAGCCTCAAAAACATTCCATTTAAAAACATTTGATTCCGCAACGAGATCAAGTTCAAAGCGTTAAAGGTTTTCATAAAAACCATTCGCAACCCTCCGTCATTTTAGGAAGTAGAGTACTTAGTATTCGTGCTGTGTTTGTTGACCTTAGTTAAGGCACAGTGTACGGTAGCTAAGTGATGTCTTCCTACACCGCATATGATGCGATTAGTTAGGACAGTCACGTGACTTTGTTGACCTTAGTTAAGGGTCATGTGGGTGGGTCTAATTAATCATGAAATGACGGGTAGAACTTGACTAGTGCTTATGATTTGTTGACCATAGTTAAGGTCATAAGTGCTAGGGGTAAAAATCTTTATCGGGAGTTTCAAGTGTTGAAATTTGCAATGAGATTGCATACCTTCTATGTGATAGTTGGATCCCGATACCCACTGCGAGTAATTGTTACTCCTGGGAGAGTTTTGCACTTTGCAATTAACCGATAAAGTAGGTGTCTAGAAAGGTGTCAACGGGGTTACGCCTCTGGGAAAACGAGGTTTACTGTAATTAGGTCCGTGCGAAAGCACGGGGAACCTCCCTCAAAGTACCGACACTGGCCTGGCTGAAAGATTGGCGAACTTGTAGAGTGTAATTAATCCCGGCTAGTCTTTTCTTTTTGGGTTTGAAGGAAGATTTGATAAAAACAGTGGGAGCCATCCTGATTAGATAAAATATATAACCAATCTGATCTTACAAGAGCGCACGCAGAGTGTTTTCTTCTCTCTCTCTCCAGGTAGCGACCATATCACGCCTTAATCAAGATAATAATATGGATGTATTGACCGAACCAGCTTGTTATACTGAGCTGGGGAACGTTGATCCCGCTCCAACTTATAATTGTTATAAGGCAGAGAAGGAAATAGGGGAATACCAGAATCCCTATGCCGCCCAAACGAAGAAAGTGCATATGATGCATCTCCTTCGGGTGTGTTCATTATACAGAACTGTTTCTCAGTATCCTCTGCACCCTGGGTATTTGATACCGGATCAGGATCCCAGATATGTAATCTGTTACATAGGGCTACAGAAAGGTAGAAAACTGAGAATGGGTGATAAGTTTCATGAGACAGAAAATGGGGCAAGTGTTGCAGCCAAGTCTGTTGGTCACTGTCACCCTGTATTACCAATACATTGATTCTGAACGAATGTTATTAGATACCGAACCTGACATACAAAATCATATCGGTCTCTTTATTAGTAAAGAAATGATATAATTTTGTATTGTTGGATAATGTTTTGAACATTTCTTATATCAAAAGTTGATCGGTTCAGGCACGTTATCTAAAAGCATTGATGTTCTAAATCAAACTACAGTTCCTAGTATACAGAACACACACAAGAGGAAGAGTTCAGAAATGAACGAATCCTTCTTGAGGCATTGTAGACTAGGTCATATCAATGCGACCCGACTGGCTGAAGTTACATTTTAGATGCATATTTAAATCAGTTTGAATTTACATCTTGTGAAACTTGCCAGTCATGTCACAGAGATAAGATGACCATAGCTCTGTTTATTGGAAACAGAGAAAGAGTTAGTAAACTCTTGGGACTGATACATGATGATGTATGTAAGGTCTCCTGTCTACACATGCCAGGACACGTTCTTTGTACTTCATTATGTTCTCTGATGATCTCTCAAGATTCAGACATATGTTCCTGTTGAAACATAGGCCCGAAGCTTTTAAGATATTCACAGAATATAAGTTAGAAGTAGAGAACCAATAACCGGGTATAAGTATTATATCCTATGATGAGATCAGGGAGGAGAATACTTGTGCATAGAATTCCTGGACTATTCTAAAGGAGAATGAGATTCTCTCTCAGCATTACTCCTCCGTATACACCATAGCACGATGGTATATCGGGGCGGAGCAATCACACCCTATATGATATGGTGCGCTCTATGATGAGTACTCCTGAGTTTCCTATTTCTTTTTAGGGAGTTATGCACTTTTGAAGTTGCATACCTATTGAATAGGGTTCGAATCAAATCAGTGCCTACCACTCCATATAAGATATGGTATGGGAAGAGCCTATCTCTTAAATAAGTTAAGATTTAGGATTGTCCGGCCTATGTCAAAAGCAAAATCCGGACAAAATCGAGGCAAGGTCAGTTCTGTAGAACTGGAAAGGTTCCAGCTGTACAAAACTTCAGCTGATGATTTGACAGAACCAGAGGATTCAATAGTCCCCGACGAACCTCAGCCTCTCCGCCGAACTAGTAGGGTTCCTCACCTTCCTGAGAGATACTTCGGTTTCTCGATGACAGTGGGAGCGAGGACTGCATCATGAGATGATGACCCAACTAGATTCGAGCAGGTCATCAAGAGTAGGGACTCTGTAAGAATGGCTGGATGCTTAGCGATCTGAGATGGAATCCATGTACACCAGCAAAGTATGGACTTTAGCTGCTATATCTGAAGGGTTAAATCCCCATCAGGAGCAAGTATGTCTTGAGAAGATTACTTGGTGTAGATGGAAAAGTTGAGACTTTCAAAGCTAGACTTGTTAAAGGTTTTAGTCATCAACCAGGCGTGGATAATGATGATACCTTTTCCAGTGACTATGCTTAAGTCCATCCGGATCCTACTTAACATTGCAACATACCATGACTGCGATATCTGGTGGTTGGGTGCCATGACTGCTTTTCTAAATACTGATTTAGAAGAGAATGTCTATAAGTACACAGCCAGAGGGCTTCGTAAACAGTGGGAGCAGCGGAAACGTGTGCAAGTTGCTTTACAGAATAAAGCAGGCATCGCGGAGTTGGAACGTCTGTTTTGATGTGATAGTCAAAGTGTTTGACTTCATCAAAATGGTAGACGAACCTTGTATATACAAAAAGGTAGCAGAGAGTAAGGTGGTCATCCTCGTATTGTACGTAGACAACATACTCTTGATAGGAAAAGAGTTTCCTATGCTACGCACGGTCAATCTCCTCTTATCACATGGATTCTCCATATAGGATCAAAGTGATACCTCCTAAATCCTGGGTTTTGGATCTATGAGATAGATCTAGATGGATGTTAGGATTCTCACTAGTTGTAATGAGATGGTATCAATCGATCCTGGGGAGAATCACTGGAAAGGTTCCAGGGTGATAAGGATGACTGAATGTCAGTCGCAGGCATTGTCTTTACCCTCAGTAAAGGGACGGTATGTTAGAAGAGTTCCAAGCTAAATACCGTGGCAAACTAGACGATAAAGGCTGGTAACATCGCTATTAAAGATACTACCAAAGAGGCAGTTTGGGTGTATATTGGTTCATAAGATGAACTAGGTTCCCACCATTGTGTGACAATGGTAGTGTGGCTTTGGCCCAGGAACCCCAGTCCCATCAGCGACCCAGACATATTCTGAGGCAGCATCACCTGATTATGGAGATAGTTGATCTCCAGGGTGATCGAGGTTAGGAGAGTAGACTCAGAGAATAACACGGCGGATCCACTCACAAAGGCTTTTTCCCAGAGAGAGACTTATATGGGATGGTTGAGTATGTGATACTGCAACCACTGCTACAGATGGCCCTAGTGCAAGTGGGAGATTGTTAGTTATATGTATGCCCTAGAGGCCATTAATGTACATTGGATGTATATTGTAGTGGATGCTAGGACATATATAGGTAGGATTTTCTTGCTCGACATGATAGTACGCTATCTGGTTGCTCTTTATCTTAACATGTATACTCTCTGTCTCTCTGATTACATGTTGATAAAGCCCTTAGGATGTGTACTCGACATCCAGGACTATGATGCAGATCATACTAGTGGGGCCTGGATAGTCCATGAGTACATCCTTCAATGTTCCTAGTCGTGGGAATATCGAGACGGGGCATCGATATTCCAGAGTAGACTAGCGTATATCTTCTCGACCTATGTGATAGGCAATGGATGATCCCATATCCATTGGTGTTTGACATCAGAGATGGTATGCGGGTGCTCAGTGGAGACTGGGTACACTGAACGGACTCGCCGAGAACTCCCAGATGGTATTATACCTCACGTCAGATGGCAGTTCTCTGGTGACACTGGTACAGCTTAGTCTGTTGACCCGAGATCGTCATAGAGTCTTGTGTGTCTCCCACTGTGCTTTGATTTCCACCCTACCACGGCTCTACTGAGTCGTGCAAACAGGTGGTTTTTTGGTACAGTCCCGATTCACATGGAGGAAATGAGCGATAGGAGGGGATTCGTCTCTCCCGGTATTGGGGGTTGATGTTGCGCTATGCTCGACTGGCCATAACAGGAAATCCCTGGCCAGAGTTCCAGTGATATACTGGTAAGAGTTATCAGTAGTTTCACGATTGTTATGGACCTCACGTCGGCATGACTTATCAAGCTATTGGGGTCTGACGTTTACCACCCCTAGGCGAGATATGCGACATATCAGACGAACAGACCGGACTGTACGGTAAGTGTTACTGGTTGGATTCACAGGAGTGTGAGTGGGCTTGCTCGTCGATCTTCTGATCGCTCAATACCCGGATGGCCGTTACGTTTGGCAGACCGCTTGCGGCTTGTGGGTGCTTGATATGATCATCATCTGCTGCCGGCGTATTGACGAGTCTTTAGAGTCCTACACAGAGGTTTCCTGGCTCAAGCGAAACGAAATAGGAGCGCATATGAGATATGTGCGGGACCGAGAATAATGCATGTATGTGATACCGTATTCTATTCTCACGATGAATGTATCGAATGGTTGTATGCGATATAACCTAGTTATCGAATCGAGGATTGATTCGATAAGTCGATACATTGGATACTAGTCGGTTATATGCGATATGACCGGATCGTTAAATCAAGTATTGATTTAATGATTTAATGCATAATTATATATTTGATATAATAATTTGCATTAACTAGTATTTGTTCACTTTAAATGCATTTTCTCACTTGAAGTACACAAGTTGTATATGTGATATACTTTTGTGCACTTGTTTGTATCATGTTTGATGATACATGCTAACTTGAGTTTGTGTGTATGATTAAACCATGGTTATATGAATGGTTAGGGTTTTGTTTACTTATTCATTTATTTATTTTGTTTATTTATTTTGGAAAAGATAAATAGAAATGGTGGCTTTCTTTGTTTCTTTCATGAAGCTTCATGAAGTGTTGAAAGCTTGACCATTTTGTTTGCTTCCCTTAACCTAACCATTCACCTAACCCTAGTTTAGTCTCTACACTTAACCATGGTTGGTATATGATAAGTATTCATTTTATTTTCTATTTGGAAAATACTTATCATATTCTTTTTCTTCATCTTCTTCATCTTCTTCATCTTCAACAATGAAGAAACCTTGCAACCATCAATGGCAACTTGAGAAAAAGAGTGAGAAATCCAATTCTAAAGTGAACCCACTTCCGATTTCTTCATCCTCTACCACTTGCCAAGTAGTATAGGGTGTTTTCTTCACAAGTTTCATGACTTGGTGAAGTTGGAGTTTGATCTTGAGTTGCCTCGACGTAGATCATCTTCGGCATCGAAGTCGACGACCTAGCCCGCCCATTTCTCCGATGAAGCGGATGCTAGAGTCCGGGATTCGATATGTACAGCGGAGGGACGTCTATGCGGAGCTAAGGAAGTGGAGGACCGGATCTACAAAGGTTGTAGTTACTTTCCTTTAACAATAAAGTTATTTACTTGCTTGCATCGCCTATACATCTAGTTAACGATCCGTATTAGAGTTTGTAGGCACATGAAAAATTTGAATTGGACATGTTTGATCACTTGTGAGACTTCATTAGTGTGCCTAGGAACCCTACAGATCATCACAATCACGTGCCTGCGATTACGATAATTGACTTAAAGGCACTATATCCAACAATCTCCTACTTGCACTTAAGGTTAATTATTGCGATGTCGCATTCTCACAGCCCGTGTGATACCGAACACTCAACTTCTCTACTAATCAGTCTCGCAAAGCCCGTTTGTGAAACTATTGCGTTCGATAAATAGTCTCAGTGAGTGGATCCGCTCTAATGTTTCTATCTTTATCTCACTATATTTCAACTTCGTGGAGAAAGACAATCTCCCGAAATGAGCGATACATGTTTTAGAAATTTTCTGGGTATCTGATGGGATCCAGTTCATAAATGAACTCCAAATCCAACAAACTTCATAGACCGTATCTTTTATTGAATTTAATCAGTATCCTGCGCCATGCCTTCCTCAGTATCCGCTTGGACCACCTGTCCAACATACTGCCCCTCAATACAGGGAAAACTATAACTCTGACAGTCACTCTGTCATCCAGGTCACCTTGGAAGTCTAAAAATTGATAACCGCCTCCTGAAGGAAGCTTCCGTTACCATATACCAAGAGCATCCTCTTATGTTCATAACTGCTTCCCAATGTTTCTCTTGGATTGGATTAATATATACTTATTGCAGCCAGTGCAAAAGCAATATCTAGTGTGGTACTTGACATTTCATGATTAACTAAATTGCCTAAGCAAGTGATATGCCAATCATGCAAATCCCTCTCATCATCAATCTAGAAGACATCTCTTTAGAGAGGGTGACTCCATCACCTGTGGGTACACTACCACGCTAGGATTCGTCCATTCTAAAACACTTTAAGAATAGTGTCAAGTACCCGAATTGGGACACTTCCCAAATCTAGATCTAAAATCATAGATCTAGTGTCCAGAATCCCTGATATTTTATCCAGATCCTATGTGGAGAAACACCTTGTGACAACCAGTATAACCGATCGTAGTATAGGAATATCACTTCCTATCAAGAGCATATCATCCAAATACCAGGACATCACTCCCTACTACCTTCTTACCAGGTCCATCTGTTATTTGTTGGATATAGTGCCCTCAGAGTCAATTATTGGATCCCAGGCACGTGATTGCAATGATTGAGGGAGGACCTATACCGGTAGTACAGTCTTACTCAAGATGATAGTATGCTATCTGGTTTATCTTTATCATCGTATACAGCTTTAGGTGACTTACAGATCACTATTACACATTGATAGAGCCCTTAGGATTCTTGCTTGACTACCAGCAGTATGATGGCGATCATATACGTGGGAGCTGGGGTCTATAAGCACATCCTTAAAAGGTCCCTAGTCATGGGAGTTTCAAGACTGGGCATCGACACTCCATTAGTAGACTAGTGTATACAGTCGAGACCCCGACGAGGGGCGGTGGCCGGTCTCACAAGCCATTGGTGTCAGTTGGTTCACCCAAGATGTATACAAGTGCTCATTAGGTTATGAGTACGCCGGACAGAACTCGCCGGGAACATGCTAGTTGGTATTATACCTGATGTCAGATAGCAATTCCCTGGTGACATGTGTACATGTTAGTTCATCAACCTGAGATCGTCATTTATCTCGTGTGAGTTTCCACTTGATTACTACCCTACCACGGCTCAAAGGAGTCGTGCAAACAGATTTTAGTTGGGTACAGTCCCGAGCCATATGGAGGCAGTGAGCGGATCGGCAGGGGTTTCGTCTCTTCCGGTATTGGGTGTGACCGTATCTTTCTTGAGCTCACCTTTTCAACCAATGGCATCACCTTCAACCTCCATCCATACACTCTCATGTGATGAGAATCAATGGATGCTTGAGACAAAGTTATCACACACATTCTCTACATCGCCTTGGACACGTCGGCTAGCGAACTTCGTGTCCGAGTTGCTTCGGATGAAGCGGGAGCCCGTAAAAAGACTCGAAGATATGGTGCCCTTTCCGACGAGGAGACCGGAGATCGGAGATGCCGCGGGGAGCTAAGGATGGTGGCTAAAGACCGAAGGACACGGATTGATCGGTATAGCTTTTCCAACCTTTCTCTAGTTGCTAGTTGTAGGTTAATGGTTCTATCCGGATTTAAAGTATACGATAGCACAGATTTCAAGTTTTGAAAAAGTTTTCATTTCCGCATTTTAGCCTCGGACAGACGGCCGGGACGCTACCGTAGACTTACATGGTATCAGAGCCACTCTATTAACCTTTACTTGCTTGCTCTAACGTGTTTAGAACTTCGATCAAACGAAATTTACGAAACCGCGATTCCATTTCATGAAGTTTCTGTCAAATTTTTTTTATCGTCAAAAAATTATTTTGAGTATTGCAAAAAATCAGGCAGGCTTTTTTAAGAAATCTGAGAAAATTTGGTACACTGACTTCACTGTAGCGCCGCGGAACCGCGGCCGTACCCACGTTTTGGCCGCGGTTCCGCCGCAATACTGTAGCAACACTGCACCATTTTTTCTACATTGGTTTCTGATTTGGAAAAGGGGTTTCTGGTATTTTTAGTTTTGGCCCAGATTATTTTGAGTACTGGGAATTGTGCTTGGGGCCCACTTCGGGAAATTTTGTCGTTCGAAAATTTTAAATATGTTAGTTTACAGTACTTACATTATATCTGCGACCATGAATATCATTTGATCGGTAAATCTTGTCTAATTGCTATAGCCATTTTAGACGGATTTGCGAACGTGACATTCACGTTGATGTTCTGTGTTGTGCTGTGATATTGCGGATTTGTCGTGGTGGATAGCCTGAATGCAATGGTAGTACAGTTTGGTTATATTTGTACATTTGATATTGCGGGACGAGCGTCCGACATGTGGACTGCCGTCACTGCCTGTTTGTATATTATTCTTTTGGGGCACGACCGGGCTGAGGTCGATATACCCGTTGTATATATTTTACTTTCTGTACTAGGATTACCCTGCGGTGGGGTGCACGGGTAGCCGAGTTCTAGAGGGTAACGGGCCCGCATCTCATGGCTTTGAGACGGAGGGGGCTTCACTCTAGAATTAGCGGGCTATTCGCCGCACTCGTAGGGGGTACAGGTTGACCCAAGGAGGGGTGCTCAAGTTACCGGATTCCGTGAAGTGCTGGGTGGTCCATTCACTTTGCTGTAAGGGGCTGCCTCGCTTCAGGTTTTGGCGGGTAACATGCTGCACCTATAGGGGTCTAGGTTTTCATTGCACAAGCTATCCACACGACCAGGGGAACGTCGGGTTTCAGTAGCGGCTCTATGAAACCCGGGGATCCCAGATTATCTGTATTGTTCTGTGATGCTTATTACATTTCTGTGATGTTGGATTTTTATCATGCCATGAGCGAATATTATATATTGATATATATACTAGTAGATGTTGTATATGTTTTACACCCGCGCTAGTCCAGTCCCCGCTCTGTTGTTAGTTAAGTAACCTAACGGGTGATGACGGGATCCAGTGGTGAATGCGGATGGCATATACGTACATCATATTTTCGTTCTTTTGTGGTGTGATTAATTGATGGGACTGCATTGATTCGGATCAATGCAAGCTAAACAAACCTGTTTGATGTTGTTGGAACATTTTTCAAAAAACTGTTATTGCAAGGACGTTCTCTTTTGTTTTGCACAGTGGTATTCGGTTATGAATATCCAGCACCTCAGTCGACGAGGCAAGGGCCGAGATCCCTTCACCGAGAGTGTCCTATTGGACAGAAGTTTGCGTCAGGGTAATAACTTCACTATAGTCGATTACTTTTTGTTTTGCATCGTGATATTCAGTTGGAATATCCTGCACCTCATTCTACGGGGAAAGAGCCGAGATCCCTTCACCGGGAGTGACCTCTTTAGCAAAGGTTTTCGCCACTATAATTTTATAAAAAGCTATCCGGTTCCTTCAACGATATCAAGTTCATTAAGTTAAAGGTTTTTCGCCAAAAACCTTTCGTAGCCCTCCGTCATTTCAGACGGGTAGCACTTAGTATTCATGCTATGTTTGTTGACCTTCGTCAAGGCATAGTGAATGATAGATCCTTGTTACCTTTCTGTTGCATAGATAGATGCGTTGGTTTGGGACAGTCGTATAGCCTTGTTGACCTTCGTCAAGGGCTTGTACGGGTGGGTTCAAATTAACCTGGACAATGACAGGTAGAACTTGACATGTGACTTATGATTTGTTGACCTTCGTCAAGGTCATAAGAGCATGGGGTAAAAATCACATCGGGAGTTTCTAAAGAAACTGAAACTTGCCAGATATGCGCATACCTTCTGGAGTGTGATAACGTCAGTGGATTCCATCACGTTATCATGCGATGATAGTTGGATCCCGATTCCTACTGATGAGTTGGTTTACTCCTCGGGTGATCCCGACTAATTCTTCTTTCAGGTTTGGAGGAGAATTTGACGATACAGTGGGAGGTTTCCTGATTAGATAAATTGATAACCATTCTGATCTAGGTTAGAGTGCACGCAGAGTGTTTCTTTTCTCTCTCTCTCTTTGGCAGCGACCATGACCCGACCCTAGACTATGACTCAGTGACTAAGTTAACCGAACCTTCTTAAAACACTGGCTTTTGGATTGTCTGAGTTACATACCTCATTGCCACTCCTACTTTTACCCTTTTCTTCAGAACACCCCGTATTACTACGAACATCCACTTCCATTGGATAAAACCATCGTATGGTTATATACGAACTCGAAGGAACTTGTTCCAGATTCGAGGATGGTTTTCGGTTCTGGAGAAAATGAATAGGACTATTCAGTTGTCTTTTCCTTTTACCTTCTCTCAGGTTGCGAGTGCTCCTTGGATTAGGACGGTACACCTGTTACGCTAATTGTATAGTCTTCATCCAAACCATAGGCAGGTGCCGAACGGTAGGGAATGAAGAAAACCATTTAGCCGAAAAGGTGTACATAAGGTATTAAGAAAGACAAATAAAGGGATTAGTAAGAGAGCAAAGTAAATTGCGACTGTTATTCACGACCAAACCAAGTATTTCTTCGCTAATCCAACATCACCTTTGTATTTCTCCAGAACACTCCGTATCACTACGAAGATCCACAGTTTATTGGATACTCCATCGTATGGTTATATACGAACTCGAAGGGACTTGTTTCAGTTCGGGGATAGATTCTGGTTCAGGAGAAATAAGAATAAGGTTTTTTCAGTTGTCTTTTATCTTTACCTTCTCTCCGTTGCGAGTGCTCCTAGGATTAGGGGAGTACACCCATTATGCTTATTGGATAGTCTTCTTCCAAACCATAGGCTGGTGTCGAACGGTAGGGAAGGAAGAAAACCATTTGGCCTGAAGGTGGTGTACAGAAGGTAATGACTAAAGACATATAAAGGGATTTGGAGAAATGGCAAAGAAATATACGGTTACAGTTATGAATCTGATAATGGAAGAGGCATTACTAAGAAAACCCCAATACCCCTTCAAAACTTTTACATGTTTCAGTTTCACTGTGTATTGTTAAAAGAAAACTGATTTCCCAATTAGTCCTTGCTCCAGAGTATGTATTTACCAGGTTTGATTCTCACATCTATATGGTTTTACAGATGATGAGTGGGAGTAAGTTATTGAGAATTGGGTGATCATCCTCATTATATCGGGATTCGTTGTAATTGGTGATATTTGAGGAAATCACTTGGGTTGTTTGCCGGACGGCAAATATTTGGTTTTGAATATCCGTTGTTATGCACCAATTTCAAATTGATATATCTGTACGTTTATTTTTATAAAGTGAGATATAAATTTTTGAAATTATGTCTATGACATTTACCAATATCAGTGGATGGTTAGTTAAGGTGCATTAAACAGCGGTGTAATTCTTCTTAACCATAAGTACAGTTTTCAATCTACGACACACAGGGAATGAGTTATTAGAATCAGGGGACTTATACAGAGTATTGTATACTGTCCTGTGTCCATTTGGACAGAGGGGTTGGTATTCATACTACATTCTGTTTACTTGTGACTTCTCTAGTTCTTAGACATGTGTTTCGTAGAAATGCAAGGTCTAAGTTTTGAGAAGTTATAGGTATAAGAATAAAGTAGAGAATCAGGTGTTGCAAGTATCAGGATTCTTCAAGGTGATCGAAGATGTAGATACTTGTGTATGGTATTCAGTTGATAGCAATGATTAAGAAAACTTGCTTCTCTTTCAGGTTACTCATATTAGAAGCACTCCTAAGTTGAGTAATACTGATCGGCCTCTCTCCATTTAGTTGACATGCAGTGGAGACAGCTGCATGATTTGAATCTGGTTCCAATTAAATCAGTGCCTCTGTTTCTATATTGGATATAGAATAGTTCATATCTTAACAATGTTAAGGTACGGGGAGTTGTCCGGCTTATGCTTAAAACCAGACTCTAGATAACTCAAGGCACGTTTCTATAATGGCTGTTTGTGGGTCGACCCGGGCTATAATGAGGGTTGACTTTCTACCATCTGGAAGATCAATAGTGATATTGTTTTTGACTCGCCACAGTTTTGATAAACATGGATTTTTTCAGAAAACAGTAGTGGGAGTATGGTAGAACTAGAAGTGATTCCAGAACCGCAAACGATTACTGAAAATTTGATAAGAACCTAAGGATTCAATATGGTTTAACATTCCATTGGCCACTCCGCAGATATGGTGGGTAACCTCAGGTACTCGAGATGTACTTCGGTATGCTCAAGGATGGTGACAGGGAGATTCTTGTTTACCCAGACTTGCCGATGCTGTTGTTCCAGACTGTGAGACCCGGCAGGAGGATGAGTATAGCGTCGTTCTAAACTAGCTTTAGAAGTGTACGTGTATATGACTCTTCCTGAGAGTTTTCGTAGTCAGTGGGAGCAGCGGAAGCATAGTGGACAAGTAGCTTATGTCTATTTATAGACTAAAGCAGATATAGCGGTGATAGATCATCTATTTCTGATGTGACGGTCATAGGTTTGACTTCATCAGAATAGGGGATGGATCTGTTAAGAAGGTAGTAGGGTGTGATGTCCTGGTATTTGGATGACATACACAGAGTAGGAAGTGATATTCCTATACTACGATCGGTTATACTTTGGTTGTCACATAGTGGTTTCTCCACATAGGATATAGATATAATATCTGACATTCTGGTTACTAGATCTATGGTTTTAGATCTAGATTTGGGTAGTTTCCCAATCTGGGTACTTAGACAGCATTCTAAAGATATTTAGAATGGACGACTCCTGGCATGGTAGTGTACCTACAGGTGATGGAGTCACCCTCTCTAAAGGTGTCTTACAGACTAAAGGGGAGAGGGATGTGCATGATTGGCAGATCACTTGCTTAGGTAATTGAGTCAATCATGAGATGTCAAGTACCACACCAGACGTTGTTTTTTGCACTAGATGCAATAAGTTGATATTAATCCTATCCTGGAGAAACGGTCGGAAGCAGTTTTAGAACATAAGTGGATGTTCTAGGGATATGATAACAACAACCTCTTTTAGAAGACGGTTATCATTCCAGGCTTCTAAGGTGACCTGGATGACAGAGTGACTGTCAGAGTTATAGTTTTCCCTCTGACGAGGGGCGGTGTTTTGGACAGGTTATCCAAGCGGACACTGAGGGAGGCATGACGCAGGATACTGATTAAATTCAGTTGACGATACAGTCTAAGAGGTTTGGATTTGGAGTTCATTTATGAATTAGGTCCCATCAGATATCCAAACATATTCTAAGACAGGTATTGCTCATTTCGGGAGATGGCTTTCTCTACGAACTTGAGATAAAGAGAGACATAGAAAGAAACATTAGGGCGGATCCACTCACTGAGGCTATTCCTCGAACGCAATAGTTTCGTAAATGGGCTTTATGAAACTGATTAGTAGAGGAGTTGGGTGTTCGGTATCACACGGGCAGTGAGTATGCGACATCGCAATAATTAGAATTGAGTGTAAGTGGGAGAGTGTTGGATATAATGCCCTCAGAGTCAATTATTGGATCGCAGGCACGTGATTGCAATGATTGAGGGAGGACCTATACCGGTAGGACAGTCTTACTCAAGATAATAGTATGCTATCTGGTTTATCTTTATTATTGTGTACAGCTTTAGGTGACCTTACAGATCACTATTACACATTGATAGAGCCCTTAGGATTCTTGCTTGACTACCAGCAGTATGATGGCGATCATATACGTGGGAGCTGGGGTCTATAAGCACATCCTTAAAAGGTCCCTAGTCGTAAGAGTTTCAAGACTGGGCACCGACACTCCATTAGTAGACTAGTGTATACAGTCGAAACCCCGACGAGGGGCGGTGACCGGTCTCACAAGCCACTGGTGTCAGTTGGTTCACCTAAGATGTATACAGGTGCTCATTGGGTTATGAGTATACCGGACAGGACTCGCCGGGAACATGCTAGTTGGTATTATACCTGACGTCAGATAGCAGTTCCCTGGTGACATGTGTACAGGTTAGTTCATCGACCTGAGATCGTCATTTGTCTCGTGTGAGTTCCCACTGTGCTTTGATTACTACCCTACCACGGCTCAAAGGAGTCGTGCAAATAGGTTTTAGTTGGGTACAGTCCCGAGCCACATGAAGGCAGTGAGCAGATCGGCAGGGATTTCGTCTCTCCCGGTATTGGGGGTGAGATCGCGCTGTGTCTAGGAGATCCATTACACGAAGTCCTTGGCCAAGGCAGGAGATTTACTGGTAGGTATTCCAGTAGTATCTCAGGGTGTTCTGGGCTACACTCCGACACGACTTGTACTGCTTTTGGGGGTCTGACTTTTACCAACCCCCTAGTCCCGACATGCGATGCTCATAGACGAACAGACCGGACTGTATGGATATTGTCACTGACAGGCTCAGTAGGGTGTCAGGATGAGTTTGCTCATCGACCTCCCTTTTGGTCAATACCTGGTAGCCCGTTACGTACGGCTAGTACCTCTGACGTGCTAGTGGTTAAATCCACAGCTAAAGTATTGGCGAGTCTTTAGAGTCCCCCACAGACAGTTTCTCAAGTTTCGGGCGAAACGTTGTAGAGGCCGTATGATATATGGCAGGGTTCGATTATATACATGCAGTAGTGCACGGATCATGATCGGGCGGATCATACTAGTGGGCTTTGGATTAAGCCGGATCCTAGTATTAGATTTGTTGGATTACTTTAGTCTCATCGCATTCGTATTCAGTCAGAATGCGGATGCAGGTATGTATATACAGATGGGGGTATCCTTATGATCCGTCATGAGTTTACTTTAGATGATGCGGTTCTTTTTATTGTCATAAACATTTGGGTTAATGTTTATTTTGGTGGAAAATGTGAGTGATTTTCATGATGAGGTGCATTTAATATGACATAGACATGCTTAGTGACTCATGGTCTCTTTTCTTGTGCTAATGTCACATTAGGATTGATTTATCTGTTGAAATGATAAGAGAAAAGAGAGTGGACAGCCATATGGCTTGAGTTTGCTCTTGTGTTTATTCATTCTTGCTGTCACATTATCATTACAACACATAAGAAAAATAAAGGCACTTTTTCTTCTTCTTCCTCTTGCTTCTTGAGCTCACATTTTCCACCAATGGCATCACCTTCAACCTCCATCCATACACTCTCATGTGATGAGAATCAATGGATGCTTGAGACAAAATTATCACACACATTCTCTACATCGCCTTGGACACGTCGGCTAGCGAACTTCGTGTCCGAGTTGCTTCGGATGAAGCGGGAGCCTGTAAAATGACTCGAAGATGTGGTACCCTTTCCGACGAGGAGACCGGAGATCGGAGATGCCGCGAGGAGCTAAGGATGGTGGCTAAAGACCAAAGGACACGGATCGATCGGTATAGATTTTCCAACCTTTCTCTAGTTGCTAGTTGTAGGTTAATGGTTCGATCCGGATTTAAAGTATACGATAGCGCCGGTTTCAAGTTTTGAAAAAGTTTTCGTTTCCGCATTTTGGCCTCGGACAGACGGCCGGGGCGCTACCATAGACTTACATTATTCTGATGAAGTCAAACTGTATGACTGTCACATCAAAAATAGATGATCTATCTCTGCTATATTTTCTTAAGTCTATAAATAGACATAAGCTACTTGCCCATCATACTTCCGCTGCTCCCACTGACTACAACAACCCTTTGGCAGAGTCATATGCACGTGCACTTCTAAAGCTAATTTAGAACGACTTTGAGTCATATACACGTGCACTTCTAAAGCTAATTTAGAATGACTTTAAACTCATCCACTTGCCAAATCTCATAGTCTAGAACAATAGTAGCAGCAAGCTTGGGTCATCAAAAACCTCCCTGTCACCGTCTTTGAGGAGACCGAAGTACCTCTCGGGTGCCTGAGGTTACCTACCAAATCTACAGAGTGGCTAATGGATTGTCGAATCCAAATGAATTTTTAGGTTCTATTAAATTTTCAGTAATCATTTGTGATTTTGGAATCACTTCCAGTTCTACCATACTCCCATTAATGTTTTCTGAAAAGAATTCATTTTACTAAAATGGGTGGCGAGTCAAGAACAATATAACTATTGATCCTCCAAATGTTAGAATGTTAACCCTCGTCAAAACCTAGGATAACCCACAAATTGCCATTACTAAAACATGCCTTGAGTTTATCCGGATTCTGGTTTTAAGCATAAGCCAGACAACTCCATATACCTTAACATCGTTAAGATATGAATCCATTCTATATCCAATATAGAAACAAAGGCACTAATTTAATTGGAACCAGATTCATAAATCAAGCAGCTGTTTCCAGTGCATATCGACTAAATGGAAGAAGGCCAAGCAGCATTACTCATCAAGGAGCGTACTCACAGATGAGTAATCTGATAGAGAAGCAAGTTCTCAAATATATTTCTTACAACGGATTGCCTAGCATAATTATTTACATCTTCGATCAGCTTGAAAAATTCTGATACTTGCAATATATGGTTCTCTACTTTATTCTTATACTTATAATTTCTCAAAATTTAGACCTTGTATTTAAACGAAATACTTGTCTAAAACCAGAGAAGTCATAAGTAAACGGAATATAGTACGAGTACCAACCCCTTTGTCCTAATGGAAATAGGACAACATACAATACTTTGTATAAGTCCACTGAGTTTAATAACTCAAACCTTATGCGTCGTAGGTTGAAAACTGTGTTACGGTTAAGAAGACTTACACCGTTGTTGAATGCACTCTACCTAACCATCAACTGATATAGGTAAATGTCATAAACATAATTTCAAAAAGTTATATCTCACTTTATAAAATAAACGTATAGATATATCAGTTTGAAACTGGTGTATAACAACGGATATTCAAAACCAAATATTTTCCGATAGGCAAGACCCAGGTGATTTCCTCAAATATCACCAATTACAAAGAATTCTGATATGTTGAGGATCTAATTACCCAATTCCCAATATCGTACTCCCACTCAGCATCTATAACGCTATACAGATGTGAGAATCAAGTCTGGTAAATACATACCCTGGAATCAGAATCTAATTGGGAAAACAGTTTTCAATTAACACCGCACAGCAAAACTGAAATATGAAAATGTTTCAAAAGGGGTGGCCGAGTATTCCTAGTAATGCCTCTTCTACTATCCAGATTCATGACAGCAACCGTATATTTATTTGTCCTCATTCCAATCCTTTTATATATCTATACTTCTTACCTTATGTACACCATATTTAAGATAATTGGTTTTCTTCCTTCGCTACCTTTCAGCACCTGTCTAAAGTTTAGAAGAAGACTATCCAACAAGCGTAATAGGTGTACTCTCCTAATACAAGGATCTCTCGCAAGTTGGGAGAATGAAAAAAGAAAAGACAACCGAATAATCTTATTCAATTTCTCCAGAATCGGAATCCATCCTCGAACTGAAACAAGTTTCTTCGAGTTCGTATGTAACTATACGATGGCATACCCAAGCAATATGGATCTTCGTAGTGATACGGAGTATTCTGGAGAAATGTAAAGGGGAAGTAGGAGTGGCAGGGATATATGCGTTTTCGTCATGAATGATAGTAGTCGCAATTTCTTTTGTCCTCACTCTAATCCTTTTATATATCTTTACTTCTAACCTTCTGTACACCATACTTAGGCTAATTGGTTTTCTTCGTTCCCTACCTTTCAGTACCTGTCTATGGTCTGGAAGAAGACTATCTAATAAGCGTAACAGGTGTACTCTCCTAATACTAGGAGCTCTCGCAACCTAAGAGAAGGTAAAGAGAAAAGACAGCCGAATAATCCTATTCAATTTTTTCAGAACCGAAAACCATTCTCGAACTGAAACAAGTTTCTTTGAGTTCGTATCTAACTATATGATGGCAAACCCAAGCAATATGGATCTTCGCAGTGATATGGAGTGTTCTGAAAAAAAAAGCATAGGGAAAGTAGGAGCGGCAGGGATATATGCGACTATGACAATCCAAAAGCCAAAATGTTTAAGAAGGTTTGGTTAACTTGGTTTATGAGTTTTAGTTTAGGGTCAGGTCATGGTCGCTGCCAAAGAGAGAGAAAAGAAACACTCAGTGTGCACTCTAACCTATATTAGATTGGTTAATTATTTTATCTAATCAGGATGGCTCTCACTGTTTCCTCGAATTCTCCTTCAAACCCTAAAAGGAGAATTAGTCGGGTTCATCTAAAAATCACCCGAGGAGTAACACCTACTCATCAGTGGGAATCGGGATCCAACTATCATCTCATGATAACTTGATGGAAGCCACTCAACTCACCACACTCCAGAAAGTATGCGCATTCCTGGGAAGTATCCTGTATATTTGAAACTCCCGATATGGTTTTTGCCCCTAGGACCCAAGTGACCTTGAATGAGCCAACATATCAAAGGGTCCTAGTCAAGTTCAACCCGTCATTATATTGATTGCATTAAACCCACCAGTACGAGTCCTTGACTGAGCCAAAATGACCATACTACTATCCTAACCAATTGCATTGCCATGCAACAGAAAAGCACTACATAGCTACCAAACACTACACCTCGGCCGATCATGACATATGTAACACGAATACTAAGCAATACTAATCTGTAATGACGGAAGGGTATGGCTGATTTTTAGCGAAAGACAATTAACGTAATGAACTTGATATCGTTGAAGGAACCGAGTGATTTAACAAATATATAGTGGTATAAACTTTTACTAAAGAGGTCACTCCCTGTGAAGGGATCTACGCTCTTTCCTCGTCGAATGAGGTGTAGGATATTCCTAACTGAATACTACAATGCAAAACAAAAGAATCTACTATAGTGAAACTATTACAATGACGTAAACTTTTGCCCAAGAGGTCACTCCCCATGAAGAGATCTTGGCTCTTGCCTCGTCAAATGAGCTGCTGGATATTCATAACCGAATACCGCTATGAAAAGCAAAAGGAAATGTCTGTAATGTCAATTTTCAAAAACTTGGTTCCAACAACATCATATAGGTTTATTTTTCCTTGCATTAATCAAAATTAACACAGTCCCATCAATTAATCCATATCACACCAGAAAAGAACGAAAATACAATGTACGTATATGCCATCCACATTCGCCATGGGGCCCCATCATGCACCATTAGGTTACTTAACTAACAGCAGAGCGGAGGCTAGACTAGCGTGGATGCAAAACATATACAACATCTACTAGTGTGTGTGTGTGTGTGTATATATATATATATATATATATATATATATAACATTCGTCCCAGGCATGATATAAGCAACTTCACAGAGAAGCGATAAGCAACACAGAATAATAGATAATCTAGGAGCCGCGGGTTTCACATGAGCCGCAAGTGAAAACCGACATTCCCCGGTCATGTGGATAACCTGTGCAATGTATATCCAAGACCCCTACGAGTGCGGCAAGTTACCCACCAATTCTAGAAGTGAGGCAACCCCAATCAACAAAATGAATGGGCCACCCAACACTTTACGGAATCCGATAACTTGAGCACCCCACCGTAGGTCATCCTATACCCCCTACGAGTGCGGCGAATAGCCTGCCAATTCTAGA
Organism: Agapanthus africanus; assembly: GCA_030015575.1. Classification (NCBI taxonomy): domain Eukaryota; kingdom Viridiplantae; phylum Streptophyta; class Magnoliopsida; order Asparagales; family Amaryllidaceae; genus Agapanthus; species Agapanthus africanus. Next base: position 191,687,575 of record CM057348.1, read on the forward strand.
GTGAGGCCCCCTCCATCTTAACGCCATGAGAAGCGGGCCCATTTCCTTCTAGAACCCGGCAACTCGAGCACTCCACCACAGGGTAATTCTAGTGCATAAAAGAAAATAATATATACAATAGCAACATCAACCTTATCCCAGTCGTGCCCCAATAAAATAATATACAATCTGGCAGAGACGGCTTTGCACATATCGGATGCTCGCCCCGCAATAACGAATATAAAAATGAATCTGAACTGTACTACTACCATTGCACCATAAGCTATCCAACACGACAATCCAACCACAATATCAGCACAACACAGAATATCAACATGAATATCACGTTCGCAAATCCGTCTAGTTGAACATATAGCAACTAGTCGGGTTGTACCACTCAATAATATTCCCAGTCGCAGATATTAACACATGCACTGATAAACGCGTATCCTAAATTTTGATTAACTAAAACTTTTCCACATTGGCCCCAAATGCAAACCAGCACTCAAACAAATCTAGGCCAAAAACATATATCCCAAAAATCACAATTCCAAATTATAGAGTGCCAGAAGAAATTTGGCGCACAATGGCCACAAATCAACAGCGGAACCGCTGCTAATAGGCATGTAATGCGGCGGTTCCGCGGCGGTTTGTTAAGCACATGTGCCTAAATTTCTTCAGGGCTTCTAAATATGCCTGCACGTATTTTTAAGACAATCTAAAATATTTTTTGAACAATTTTCAAAATCGACAGCGGGCATGTCAAAATGGATTTGCGATTCGAAAATTTTGGTCGATCAATATTTTAACCTTGTGTAAACTAGCTAGTAAAGGTTTATGGGGTGGCTCTGATACCATGTTGGGGTTTGCTAGCATCCTGGCCATCTACCATGGCCAATGCGGAACAAAAAATTTTAGGGCTTGAAAAACTTGGCGCTAAGAAACCCGTCTAGAATCAAAACCATAAACCTACACTAGCTACAAAAGATATCTTAACTACAAGGTTAGAAGTTGTATACCGAATAAACCGTGTCTTTCAGTCTTCTACCATTTTCCTTAGCTCCTTGAGGTGTCCTCGATTGAGCTTGGCCGCCGGTCCTTGAGGTGTCCTCGATTGAGCTGGGTCATGACGAATAGCCAAGCCCACACCCCTAGACCCCTACGAGAGCGGCAAACAACCCTGCAAATTCTAAAGTTAGGAGACCTGGTCTCGACTCCTCGAGATGGTCTCCCACTGGACTCTAGAACCCGGTTACTTGTGCTCCCCTCCTCGGGTCTATCCTAATGTGGAAAAGTAAATAATATACATCAATGGCGACATCATCCTCAACCCGGATGTGTCCCAATAAAAAAATATTACATACAATGAATTTTACATGAATGAAAAGTAAAACTCTCATCTCACATAAAAAAAACCCAGGCTATTCAATCACGACGTCTTATACATCATATCAATACAGCAACAGAATAACCATCACAGATCATCAACGTAAGTAAATATTTGTATCCCAATTGTCATTGACGTATAGCAATGAAACCGGCGATACACCACATATTACACTTACGGTCGCAGAAAAGAAATGTAAAACTACAACATTTTGAATCCGCACAACACTTAGACATCGCAAACCTGAAATATCTCATACTCCGGATTTCATGCCTAACCATGTAGATCTTACATTTAAGTCTCAAAATGAAAACACGTTTTCAAAAGAAATCGGGTAATTCAACAAGATTCCCGATATCCTATGAGACTGAAATGTTAGATTTACAAACAACCAATTAATTTTCTCAAAACTAATTAGTGTAGATTCCAAATATTGTATCACATACAGAAAAGCTAGGCGATATTAAACATTTCGATCGATTCATCAAACACCCAAAAATCTCAGAGACCTCAACACTTGAGTCTGATTTAAAAATACCTAGAGATTGCAAATAATACCTACAGATCAGCACAAGAAGGCACGGTCCTTGCCTCACCAAAGGCACCGCGTAACCGCGGATAAAACCATGTTTTGGCCGTGGTTGCTCAGCCATTTAGTCAAGTTGGGCGCTCGTTTTTCTTAGGGGTCCATAGAAAACCCTGCACTATTTTCTGCATATTTTTAAACCCAAAAATTCTAACTTTTGAAAAATTTCCAGAGAGCATGCAAAGACACGGTTTCGATGTTCGATCGAACACTTTAACGTCGTCTAGGTCACACCTAATACTCTAGCTTGGCTCTGATACCACTCTTGGAGTTTCTTAGCACCCTCACTGGGTTTTAACAAGCATCAAGTATGCATTTTTTTTAAAAATCTAGAGTGTTAAGAAACTCGAACCTAGAATCGAACTAGAAGATTAGGGTTTAACTAAGCAAGTATCATATATTAATAGTGTCTAACACTAAGAGAAAAAGAAATACAACCTTTGTAGACCCCTCCTTCTCTTCTATAGCTCCGTGTAGATGTCCTTGGACTCCTTAGTTCCACTTGAAACTTGAACACGTCCGCTTGTAGCCTTCAAAGTCCACGATGATCCACCATGGAGTTCCTTGCACTCAAGCTCTTGCTTCACTTAAGCTAAGTAGAAGTGAAGCAAGCAACCTATACAAGTGTGCTAGACTAGTATAGATTGATGAAGCGGGTATTTTTCTCAATAATAATCCTTTCTTTTTCTTTCTTTTTCACTCACTTGAAAACGGTAGAGAGCTTGGAGGAAAAAGGATATGGAAATGACTAAGCTTGAGCTTGTGATAAATGATAAGCATGAGAGAGAGAGAGTCACACTCACTCAAAATAATGAGCATGGAAAAAAATCTAGATATTTTTGATATTTTTGAGAGAGTGAGTTAGTGGAGGATTAGATAATAAACCATAGTTAACTAGATATTTTTCTGAGAAGAGTGTAGAAGAAAAATCAATGGGATTATTATCTAATTTCCATTTACTCAAAATCAATAAAATATCTAAAATGTTTCCATGTGAGTCTAGCATAGCCATGTCCAATGTATCATCCACCATGACACATGCACACATGTATATGTGTATATAAATCCATATAAACATACATACATACATGCACACACATAAAGAAAGGAATTAGTAATGAGGTATTAGTCACTTTATATTAAATCAACACTTGATTTAATAATCCGGTCATATCACATACAACCCGACCAATAGAAAACGCCAGATTTAAATATAGTATCATATACTCGTATTTAATCAAGCTCCCTCATATATCTCCATATGTACCCCCACTTCGTTTCGTCTGAGCTCGGAAACCCCTTTGTGGAACTCTAAGACTCGCCAATATGCGACCAGTGGGTAGTGATCATATCAAATACCCATAAACCGTCAGCGGTACTAGCTGCACGTAATGGCTCCCAGGTATTGAGCAAACAGAAGAACAACAAGCAAACTTGTCCAAACTCCCATAGAGCCAACCAGCAACACTGGCCTCTTCGTACAGTCCGGTCTCTTCATCTGATATGTTGCATATTGAGTCTAGGGATGGTATCGTCGACCCCAATAACTCAATAAGTCATGCCGATGTGTGGCTTTTAACAGGTTGATAAACTATTGATAACACTTATCAGTAAATCTCATCAGCCCTGGCCAGGGATTTTGAGTTATAGCCAATCGCGTATAGCACAAAATCAACTTCCAATACTGGGAGAGACGAAACCCCTCCTATCGCTCATTGCCTCCATGTGTCTCGGGACTGTACCCAAAAAACACCTGTTTGCACGAATCATTAGAGCCATGGTAGGGTGGAAATCAAAGCACGGTGGGAGAAAACGCAAGACTCTATGACGATCTCGGGTCTACAGACTAACCTGTACAAATGTCACCTGAGAACTGCTATCCGATGATAGATATAATACCATATAGGTGTTCTCGGCGAGTCCGTTCAGTGTACCCAGTCTCGACTGAGCACCCGTATACAATCTTTGATGTCAAACACAAATGGATAAGGGATCATCCATCGCCCATCCAAATGGGTCAAGAAACGTATATGCTAGTCTACTCTGGAATATCGATTCCCCGTCTCGATACACCCACTACTAAGAACATTTAAGGATACGCTTATAAACTACTCATGCCCCACTAATATGATCTGCATCATAATTATGATAGTCAAGCTGATATCCTTAGGGCTTTATCAACATGTATCAAATGAACAGTATGCACAATCAAGTGAACATGTTAAGATAAAGAGTAACCAGATAGTATACTATCATGTCGAGCAAGAATTCCTATGTATATATACATGTCCAAGCATCCACTATCAAATAATGGCCTTTAGGGCATACATATATCCAAGAACACACACATATACTAAAATAAGTATATGCAACAAATACATACACCTGTATTCATATCAAAATACATACACCCGTATTCGTATAAAATATGAATACTCATATTTGTATTAAGATATAAATACCCGTATTTATATCAAGACATAAATACTCGTATTTATACAAATACTCGTATTCGTATTTATACAAATACTCGTATTCGTATAAATACCATATTCATGTTAAAATACAAATATCGAAAAAGAGATGCTAAAAGATATATATATATATATATATATATATATATATATATAATACTAGCTCACATTTATCCAAATGTGATAATCTAGTTATCTTTCAAACCGGGTAGTATTGAAAACATGTCTGATTAAAAGTACGTGTACAAAAACATGTATTTAATATAACTAAATACGTATCAAAATACGTATACTATATTGTTTCTCCTAAGCCGGGAAATCCTCTGTATGGAACTTTAAAGACTCAATAATACACTGGTAGTAGGTTTAACTACAAGCTCTTCAGCGGCACTAGCTGTAAGTAACGGCTCCGCAGGTATCAAATGAAACGAAGGTCGGGAAGCAAACTCGTACGTATCCCTACTGAGCCTGAAAGTGATAATCTCCATACGGTCTAGTCTCTTCATCTGAGAGTATCGCATATCAGGTCTAGAGGATGGAAAACTTCAGACCCCTAATAACCTGATAAGTCATGTCAATGTGGCTCAAAACCATCCCGAGAAACAACTGATCTCATAATCAGTAAATCTCAATAGTCTTGGCCAAGGTCTTATGGTGATAACCAATCGAACATTACGCTACATCAACACCGTATACCGGGAGAGAAGAATGCCTTCTATCGCTCACTGCCCCCAAGTATTTCAAGACTGTACCCAACTAGAACCTGTTTGCACGACTCTTTAAAGCCGTTGTTTACCACCGAAGACTAGACTGAGACGTGGAGTCATATTTCCTGAAGTTGGGGGCAGATACTATTTAGAACATATCCATCCACCTTTCCGAAGATACCAAGTTGATTTATGGCACCGTATCTCGGAGGTTTGGATTGATGCAACCGATATAACGTGACTTATCAGATTCCTCCCCCATACACACACATATTTATTAGAGGATTTTGATTTTGGGGACGCTCTTTCCTGCAGGCGCAACCCCCTGCAATTAATTACGTTACCACAATGCGATAACAAGTTTCACCTTCTCCAGTATTTCACTTCGTGTCGTGTTATGTTTGTTTATATATGGTTGCCCTTGGATTGTATATGGAGACTAATATATATCATCGTCTGTAGGACGCGGATTAGTCCAAATCCGTATATATTAGATTTTGGGGTTTTGAACTTAGGACGCAGATCTCATATAAATGAGGTCCATCCGTTTATGGGATATTTGATTTAAGAATTGTTAGTCCTATATGAGACTAAGATCGACTTTAAAAAAATGAGCATATAGGCCCGACTGATCATTAGATCATATATAAATAACCCATGGATAGTATATGGTAGTCAATATGGAGACATGCCGCAGGGTAAAACATATTAGTTTAAGAACATTGCGGTCTATGGGAGACATTAATGGAAAATGGCTTTGTGCCTGTGGATTGTATATGGGGATCAATATAGAGACCGACCGTAGGGACAAACATATTAGTGTAAAGATATCATGGTCCAATATTAATTTAGGGACATTTTGGTCCATTTTACATCTTGCGTACATGTGTATATTTTACGTGGCGAAATGAACAATGGTAATATGGGATGCCCCCAATATTGGGGTGCGATCCAATTTGAAGGCATTTATATTTCCCTCATAATATACATATACATATATGTATAAAGCCGGGGCTCAATATGAGTTTTGTACATCAATATGAGGTGCGCACATAAATATGGAAGTGCGTCAATGTGGGATATATCGATATAAGGGTACGCATCTATATGGGATGCTTAAGGCATTCCCTATCTTGATGAACATATCTTTCATCATGTAGGGACGAGAAAGGAGTTGTTAGTTCTTGGGACCCGCTACCTTCCTGAAAACGTTGAGGAATTATAACGACGTATATCAAAGGTGTGGAAAGATGTACCCTTGAACCAAATCTCATATATGAGGGAAAAGATCATATTGGATCTAAGGATCGTTAGTCTTATATGAGACTAAGATTAACTTAGAAGATATGGGATGAAGATCATTAGTCGTATATGAGACTAAGTTCAACTTGGAGATCATCGATGAAAGATCATTAGTCGTATATGGGACTAAGATTAACTTGGATATCATAAGAATATGGGCTCAGTTGAATTAAAATGAAAGAAGAAACTTAAGTTTCATAGACTTAGCCAATTTGGGGCTAAGATCGGGTTTCTATACCACCCAGTAGTGCTAAGATCTCAATCACGTAGCGCTCACGTGAATATCACATGAGGCACTGAGCCTCTGGAGTTTTTCAGGCGCTCGCGTGTATAGCACGTGACGAGCTGAGTCCTTAGTTATGGCCACTCACATGTATAACATGTAAGGCGTTGTCTTCATGGGCCTTGGGCGCTCACGTATATGGCATGTGAGACGCTGAGTCTCTGAGTTTTTATGCGCTCATGTGGATATCACGTGATGCGCTATCATCTGCTTCTTTTGAGCGCTCATATGGATATCACGTGAGGAGTTGTCTTCATGGTCTCTTTTGAGCACTCATGCGGATATTACGTGAGACGCTGTAGCCTTAGAGATTCAATCTATGTTCATGTTTTTGGAGAAGTTAAACTTATGTTAATGGTATTTTGACCATAACGATCACCAATATCAATGTTTTGAGGATCTGGGATCAAGTTCTTTAAGAACTAAATTCTTGTCATGTTTGGGAACTAAATTCCTGAATTATAAAATCCATCTTTTTCATGTTCTTCTTTCATCATTGTTCTTTTCAAGCTTGTTCTTTCCTAAATCCCTTATTCTCAAGAACAAAATCTTCTCGATCAGAATTAAATTCTCAACATATGGGAGACTTTTCTTGTAGATCTCAAATCCAGAAAAAGAAGTAAGTTTTTTTACGCTTTAAATTGGCAAAACAATTTCTTCGAAGAGAATTAAATTCTCTGTTGCAGAAGTTTATGGGGGTCTTCTTCCTCTGAGATTTAATCTCTCTGCTCCTATTTACAGGAGAATAGAAAAATCAATCTGTTTTGAGAAAATCTCTCATCGAGAGATCATGATTGATTTCATAATCAATCAAATTGATCATAAAGATTAATTGATAAATTTTATTCACCGTTGGATTTTTAATCCAAATACACTCTGTTTAACAGAGAAAATTTCTTATTTGTTTTAACAATAGTAGGAAAATATTTTCCTAACATAGAATTTAATTCTATCATATGAATATCTTGTTAGTAAAATATTTTTCTAATATAGAATTTAATTCTATCATATGAATATCTTGTTTGTTTAACAAGATTAGGAAAATATTTTACTAATATAGAATTTAAATCTATAATATGAATATCTTATTTGTTTAACAAAATTAGAAAAATATTTTCCTAATATAGAATTTAATTCTATCATATGAATATCTTGTTAGGAAAATATTTTTGTAACCATAGAATTTAATTTTATCATATGAATAACATGTTAGTTTAACAAGATTAGAAAAATATTTTTCTAACATAGAATTTAATTCTATCACATGAATAACTTGTTTGTTTAACAAGATTAGGAAAATATTTTCCTAATATAGAATTTAATTCTATCATATAAATATCTTGTTTGTTTAACAAGTTTAGGAAAATAATTTACTAGCATGGAATTTAATTCTATCATGTGAATATCTTGTTAGGAAGATATTTTTCTAACCATAGAATTTAATTTTATTTAACGGAGAAGATCTTTCTTATTTTAGAAAGATCATAAAAATATTTCCCACATAGAATTTAATTCTATCAGATGGTTTAATTGATGATTTTATCACCATTGGATTTTAAATCCAAAAATTCTTTATTAGAGAAAGATCTTTCCATATTAGAAATATCAAGAAAAATATTTCCAAAATAGAATTTAATTCTATCACATAGAATTTAATTCGATCGGATGAGAGTGTTTCAAATTGGGGCGCTCACGTGTTATCACGTGAGCGATGCTATATACATATATAGCTGCGGTGCTCACGTGCTTTGCATGTAAGCGCTGCCACAAGAATACGGAAAGGGAACTCACGTGTTTAACACGTGGAGGCTATCATAAGATTTAATCCTATCTGAAGCCGGTACTCATATGCTTTGCATGTGTGTACTCATGTGTTTAACATGTGGGTGCTGCTATAGGATTTAATCCTAACTGCAGCAGGTATTCGCGTACTTTTCACGTCTGTGCTCACGTGATTTGCACGTGGGAGGGCTGTCATAGGATTTAAATCTATCTAAAACCACTACTCACATGCTTTGCATGTGGGTGATCACATGTTTAACACATGGGGGCTGCCCTCTATTTTTATAAAGGGAATAACAAGTTTTGGACCAAAATTTATTGTGGGAACAAATGCCCCTCACTACTTTGCCCATGTAGATATGTACATGTGTTAAGTAGTGCAAAGTTATGCATCGCCGCAGAATTGTTGGCTCAGGAGACAGGTTAAGGTCTCTATCGCCTAAAGTTTGGTATGTCTTTATGAGTCGTAAGGGTCTCAAGAAGGTTTTTCTCCCTATGAGTAACGAGGATCTCATAAGTGCATATTCTCTCTAGAAATCGTGAGGATTCCTAAGTATCCATCGCCTCCGTGAGTGATAAGGATCTCACTCGAGTATTTTTTTCCATATGAGTTGTAAGGACCCGTACACGGCTTCTTCACTTCATTGGCATACAACTTTGACTAATATCACCCGTAGATAGTATACAAAAGACAGTCTTGACTTCCCTGTAGGGCAGTGATGACTTAGGAAATAGGTTAAAATCTGTCGCCTAAGGCTTTTCAATTTTATGAGCCGTGAGGGTCTCATAAAATGTTTCTACCTACTAGTCGAGAGAATATCATCTGTGTATTTTCTCCTTAAAAGTCATGAGGACTCCTAAATGTGTTTTCTCATGAGAGTCGTAAGGGTCTCACAAGAGTATTTTCCCCTTACGAGTCGAGAGGACTCATAAGTGGCTTCTTCTCCTCATTGGATACAACTTTATCGAATGTGGCCAGTGGATAGTATACAAGAGTCAATCTTGACTTCCTTATAGGAAAACAGTGACTTAGGAAATAGGTTGATATCCTCGTCATCTTAAGCTTTTCACCTTTATGAGCCGTTAGGGTCTCATAAAGATGTTTCTCCCTGTAAGTTGAGAGGATCTCGCAGGTGTATCCTAATGTGAAATATAGATAACCTCTTTTGATACAGGAGTCTGTTAGGTTTGTGGTACTGGGTTAAGTCCATCATACCGTCGCATTGGCCGATATATTCTCGACATGCAGTCCCTTAGATTGCTTCTCGAGGAGCCCTGTGTCTGTCATGTCCCTGATCCCTTCAGAGGTAGCACAAGACGTCTTCAAGTAATCTTTTTAGGTTGGAATATTCACATTACCATTAGAAGATCCAGCGTTAGGTATTGCCGTGGTGCTTTCCTTGAGGTTAGGCTCGATTTGGAGTTCCGATGAGTCATAACCACACCCTACCAGGGTGGGATGACATCCAATAGTCTTTAGGCTTTCCCTTAAGACCTGAAGATAGGTATATGCTGTCACTTCACTTTTTCTTTGGTATCATACCGATCCTTCACTGAAATAGGGTATACATCCGTATGAAATCTATGCTGTACATATCGTCATTGAGATCTGGAGCTAGGAGTATGTTATTACTCCGCTTTTATTTGACCGTTGTGCCCACACCCTGCTGGAATGAGGAGAAACGTCGAGATGATCTTTAGGCTATGGATGTTGCCATTAAGATCTGGAGTTAGGAATATACCATTGCTCCACTTTTATTTGACCATTGGGTCTTTGTTGACATCACGTCTGCACCCTGTCAGAATGAGAAGGACATAGAGTGTTGGATATGTATGCCTTAAGTGCCTTTATTGTATAGGATGCTAGGGATATGTATGTACAAGACAATCTTTCTCAATATGATAGTATGCTATTTGGTTTGCTTTTATCTTAACATATGTATATGTTTTACTTGTTATTTCATATCCTTATACATGTTGATAATGCTCATAGAATCATTGCTTGACTACCAGCGTTATGATGGCAATCATACTTGTAAGAGCTGGGTAGTCGATAAGCACATCCTTAAATGTCCCTAGTCGTGGGAGTATTGAGACTGGGCATCGATACTCCAGTTTAGACTAGTGTATACATTTCTAGATCCTAATGAGGGGCGACGGTTAGTCCCGCAGCTATTTGTGTGATGCACCTAAGATTATATACAGGTGCTCACTCGGGGCGAGTACACTGGACAGACTTACCGAGAACTGGCTAGATAGTATTATACCTATCGTCAGATAGCAGTTCTCTGGTGACATTAGTACAGATAGTCTGTCAACCTGAGGTCATCATTTGTCTTTTGTGAGTTCCCACTGTGCTTTGATTACTATCCTACTACAGCTCTACTGAGTCGTGCAAATAGGTTTTAGTTGGGTATAGTCCCGAGCCACATGGAGGCAGTGAGCGATTGTTGGGGATTCGTCTCTCCCGGTATAGAGAGTCGATATCGCGCTGTGTTTGGTTGGCCAACACCATAAGTCCCTGGCCATGGCGGATTGAGAATTACTGATAGTTAGATCAGTAGATTCTCGGATGGTCTTGAGCCACATCTGCACGACTTGTCGGGTTATTAGGGGTCTAACGTTTTCCACCCCTAGAGCCGACATGCTATACTCTCAGATGAATAGACCGAACTGTACGAAGATTGTTACGGAAAAGCTCAGTAGGAGTTCGGATGAGTTTGCTCGTCGGCCTTCTTTTCGACAAGTACCTGGGTAGCCGTTACATACGGCTAGTGCCACTGACGTGCTTGTGATTAAACCCACTACCAGCATACTATCGAGTATTTAGAGTCCCACACAGAGAATTTCCCTGGTTCAGGCGAAATGATGTAGAGACCGTATGGTTATATGTGCATGGTTCCGATCATATACGTGTACTAGCTGTACAGATTTTTATTCGGATGGATAATACTAGCGGGCTTAGGATTAAGCCGCATTATTGAATCATGAATTGATATAATGATCTAGTATTATATTATTGGATTATTTTTTCTCTTGGTATTGATTGTACGAATACGGGTATGTATATACAGTGGGGGTATTCTTGTATTTTCACTTGATTGCTTCTAGAAGAAGACATATGTTTAAATAGATAATGAGGTGGAGGGATAAGGTATTATTAAAGCATGGTTTGAAGTATGGCTTATTATTTTATTCATTCATTTGTGATAACTATTGAATCATGGTTACAATATTTTTATTGTAAATGAAATGCTTGATAGTTTTCATCCTTAGCCATTCTTCATCACTTTTGCTTTTCCATTCTCTTTCCTCCTTTGAGCTCTTCTTCTTCCTCAAAACCCTAACCCTCTCATGAGTTGAGAAGCCATAGGTTTATGAGATAAACAAATCCAATAAACATTCTCTACATCTACTAAACCACTTAGATTAGCAAACTAGGTGTTTTAGTTACCTCACTTTTGAGGTTGGAGCTTGAACTATAGACTCTCGGGTGGATTGTCTTCGACACAAGGAGGCCGACGACCAAGCTCGATCCTGATGGACGAGGAGCTTAAGAAGAGGATAAGAAGACCCGAAGGACTTGAGCACATAGGTATAAATCACTTCATAGTAGATTAGAACCTATGTTTGTTTTATTAGCTAAGGCTTATGGTAGTTCTTGGGAGATTAGTCGATGTTGCCCATTTAAAATTGTTTTTTGTAAATTCTGACTTTATACAAACCCTGTAGAGTGTCTGACATCGACTTACATGGTATTAAATCCACTTTATAAGCCTTAGATAGCTCGTAGAGACGTTAAAATCCGTCGTTTTTGTCGCGCACGAACTGACGACAAAAATAGTCCCTAGAATTGAAGTTTTGACAAGTTTGCACACCCTGCGGGCACACAATTTTAAATTATAAGCCGCGGGGTGAAGCAGAGACACCTCGGGGAAACACCGGGCGGACAAAAGTTCGGTCCCACCCCCTAAGACCACCATAAGGTGGCCTTAGGGGTGGTGACCCGAAAGCACCCTACTAGGGTGCTCTTGGGTCTGCCTCCCCTTTGAGGCCACCTCGTAGTATCCCCCAGGGGTGGGTACCCTCTTACCCATTCGTGTTCGTTTCGACTCCCGGATTGGCTTAAAATGAATTTTCGGGGACTTTAGTGGACAGAATTTTCAAGTCTTGGAAAATTGATTTCGTTTGCTAATTTTGCACGGAATTCTAACATCATGGTTTTATTTACTTGCTTTTTTATGCGTATATGTGTTCTTAAACGTCTTCTAATTTCTATACATCGATTAGAAGGGGTTGCACATATCTTGTGATGTTCGGTTGCGAATGGTTTGATGGATCGTCGTGTGAATAGCCCGGTATGAATTTAGATGTGAGATGTGAGAGGATTTTTTGTAATTCATGTAATAATTCATGTATATTCTTTTATTGGGGCACATCCAGGTTGAGGATGTTGTCACTGGCTGTATATTATTTTTCATTTCTGCATCTAGGATTGACCCACGAAGGATTTCACAAGCTACCGGGTTCTAGGATTTAGTGGGTGGCCATCTCGAGGAGTCGAGACTTGGGTCATCCAATTCTAGAATTGGCGGGTAGTTTTCCGAACTCGTAGGGGTCTAGGATTATTCACACTCGGCTATTTACACGACCGTGGAGGGCTGTGTTTTATAGGTGGCCCAATGAAATGCAAATATTCTAATTGATCCATTTTTCCATTCTCTATGTTGCTTATCATACATTTGATGGATATATATATGTGTGTGTCTGTATGTGTGTGTGTGTGAGTGTTTGTGTGCTGTATATGTTTTGTATCCACGCTAGTCCATCCCCCACTCTGCCGTTAGTTAAGTAACATAACGGTGCATGACGGGGCCCGTGGCGAATGCGGGTGGCTTATATGTACATTCTATTTTCGTTCTTTTCTGGTATGATAAGGTTAATTGATGGGACCGCATTAATCTTAATTAATGCAAAGCAATAAATCTAAAATTTGACGTCGCTCGAACAATTGCAAAACAACTCGATTTTCTTCAAAAACAACTTTTAAAAGCAGAGCTTAAACCACTCCTTTTCAAAAGCTATCCGGTTCTTTCGAATATATCAATTTCATTATGTTCACGGTTTTCGCCAAAACCAGCCGTAGCCTTCTGTCATTTCAGATAGGTATCAACTAGTATTCATGTTGTGTTTTGACCTTCGCCAAGGCATAGTGTTTGGTAGCTAGTGGGTGCTTATCTGTAGCATAGATATATGCATTAATTTAGGACAAGCGTACAGCTGTTTTGACCTTCGTCAAAGGCTTGTACGAATGGCTCTAGATTAATATAGACAATGACGGGTTGAACTTGACTTGTGACTTATGATGTTTTTACCTTCATCAAGATTATATGCACTTGGGGCAAAAACCACATCGGGAGTTTCAAACATACAGAAAACTTGTTAGTGTGGCATACCTTCTAGAGTGTAGTAGTTTTGGTAGGCTTCTTTCAAAATTATCACACAATGATAGTTAGGTCACGATCCTACTGTGAGTATCAGCTACTCTTTGGGAGAGTTTTTCACTTTGCAATTAGCTAATCAAGTAAGTGTCTAAAAAGGTGTTAACGGGGCTGCGCCTCTAGGAAAACAAGGTTATTTAATTAGGTCTGTGTGAAAGCATGGGGGGCCTCCCTCCGAAGTACTAACACTAGCCTAGCCAAAAGATAAGTGAACTTGTAGGGTGCGATTAATCCCGACTAATTCTTCTTTAAGGGTTTGAAGGAGAATTCGAGAAAACAGTGGGAGCCATCCTATTTAGATAACCTAATAACCAATCTAAATTTGCAAGAGCATATGCCGAGTTTTTCTTTTCTCTATCTCCTAATTGCAGTGACCATGACGGGACTTAAGTTTATACCAGATAAAAATAAACTGGCTCGGCCGAACTATAAAGACTGGCTGAGGAACGTCCATATGGCCCTTACTTATGATAAGGTTGCATATGTCCTCATGACTAAAGCCCCCCTGTTCTAAGTCCAAAATCTTCGGTCGCGGATATTGAGGTCCGTAAGACTTGGGACCCTTATTGCACAAAAGCCAAGTGCCTTGTGCTGGCCTCCATGGATAATGAACATCAGAGCCAGCACGAGAAAATGAACATTGCTTTCATCTTTCTCCATACCAAAGATTTATATGGAGAGCAATCTTGTATCGCAATATTCGAGACCTCGAAGAAATTATTTCAGGCGAGTTTGGTTGTTGGATCATCTGTAGGGGATCACGTCCTGAAGATGATTACTCTCATTGAAGAGCTCGCAGACCTGGGAACTACATTGTGGAATGAGCTGTATACCAACTTAATTATACAGTTCCTTCCCTCCACCTATGCCAAATTCGTATTGAATTTCAATATGCAAAAGACGGAAAGTACACTTCCTGAGCTCCTCAACATGTTGAAGATGGCAGAGGGCACCTTGAAAAATCCAAGGAAACACCCGCTCTGTTTTTTGGAGGATCTTCTTCCACTAAATCCAAGGCTAAGGCCAAGTGGAAGAAGAAGAAGGCCCCCACCAAATCGAGAGGAGGTGTGCAAAAGGTGCAGGGAAAGGGAAAGGAAAAGATTGGGGGATCGGCTATAAAGGAGGAATGTTTATACTGTCACAAGAAGGGACATTAGAAGAAGGATTTCCGGGCTTTGAAAGCCAAGATTGGGACATGAAGCAAGTTGTGGCTTCGGCTTCAGGTGTGTTCATGATTGAAAATTGTTTCTCTAATAACTCTACTTCCTGGGTATTAGATACCGGATGAGGATCTCACATCTGTAATTCTTTGCAGGCGCTGAGAAGCCGTAAAGTTTTAAGGAAAGGTGATATGACCATCAGGGTTGGCAACAGAACCAGTGTGGATGCTGTTGCAGTGGCATAATATCACCTTAGATTGGCGAGTGGACATATTTTGTTGTTGCATAAATGCTTTTGTGTACCCAGCATAATGTATAATATTATATATGTATCTTTGTTATCTAATGAAGGATATAATTTTGGAATTGAAAGTAATGTCGTAAACATTCACCTGAATTATGAAATGATTGGGTTGGGTACACTTAATAACGGAATATACGTTCTCAATCAATATCAAGTTTTCAACGTCAAAAACATGCTAAAAAGAAAGACTCCTGAATTAAATCAAGTTTTCTTATGGTATTGTAGACTTGGTCATATTAATGAAACATGATTGACTAAGTTACATAAAGATGGGTATTTAGATCCGTTTGAATATCAATCATATGCAACTTGTCAATCATGTATCACAGGAAAGATGCCCAAAACTCCGTTCACTAGACACGGAGAAAGAGCCACTGAGCTCCTAGGACTTATACACAGCGACGTGTATGGGCCAATGTCTACACATGCAAGAAGTGGCTATTCCTACTTTATCACTTTTACCGATGATTTCTCAAAGTATGGACATGTATTCTTGATGAAATATAAATCTGAGGCCTTTGAGAAATTCCAGGAGTATAAGAATGAAGTGGAAAAGAAAACAGGAAAAAGTATCACGATGCTCTGATTGATCGGGGCGATGAATACTTAAGTGCCGAGTTCCTGGAATATCTAAAAGAGAATGGAATTCTCTCTCAACTTACTCCTCTATACACACCACAACATAACGGTGTATCAGAAAGACGGAATCGCACCTTGCTGGATATAGTGCATTCCATGATGAGTAATGCTAAGTTGCCGCCATCCTTGTGGGGTTATGCATTAGAATTTGCTGCATACCTATTGAATAAAATTCCAACTAAGTTTGTGCCTACCACTCTATATGAAATGTGGAGTGGGAAGAAACCCTGCCTTAAGTATCTTATGATATGGGGGTGCTGATTGATACGTTTCTTTGTGTGTCGGTTTAGAAAATGAATAGAAATCATAATCAAAGAATTATTTCACCGCAATCAATAACGGTGTCGAAATATAGCGCGTTAGTAAGTGCGGATCGTCCACAGGGATTGTGCGATTCGTTCGTATTTGTTTTGTTTTGAATTGAAAATTAATGAGAAGAGAAAAGAAAACTTGATTATATGATTTATATCAATGAATTTCAAGAATCATCTAATTTCATCAAAAATCAAGAAAGCATTAAAAAATCAAGAACAAGAATTGATAAAATTCCAATCGATTAAAGTTTCAAGAATTGAAATGAAGCTCGTAGGAGTCGATTAGATCATAGATGTGAAGAAGACTAGCAATTACCTTTTCTTATCCATTAGCGAATTGATGCTAAATCGATGTCGATTTATCGAGGATTAAGGATCTTGCGAAGGATTAGGGTTTCCTCATCCTATCCTTTGGCCTTTCGATGAATCACATTCACAAGATAGCTTCTAGGAAATCGAATGATCGATTGTTGATCTCTAGATCCGTGCGAAAATAATCAAGAACGCATTTCGCATCGATCTAGATCATCGATCATTCAATTTTCAAGAATTTACAATCGTTATAGGACTTAAGAAAATGTTTAAAGATTCGTCAACATCATCTTTCTACCGATCGTCTCGACTCCTCCACGAGCGGAGTTTTATTCAAACATCATCACAAAGAATACATTCAAGAATCGAAGTTGAATCATAATGCTTGAATTGAAAGATAAGCAAGTTAAAAGAACCGTCACCTTTGTTTATTCAACAAGTTGTTACACATTGCTCAAGACTACAAGAATTTGAGAAGGAACAAGATTGTCGAATCTAGCGTTGCATCGGCTCCTTGAGTCGCGGATCGGCTTGGATCTCATGCTCCGATGAAGACCGGCTTCGCTTCTAAAGGATGGTTGAAGGCTTGCTTTGCTTGAACTCAAAGATCTTGAACTTTTGGTTTCTTGATTGGATTAGGGTTAGGGTTTGGAGGTAGCAAGTGTTGGGTTGATAGAGTGATGGAGTTTCAATAACAATCAACAACCTTTTCAAGTGGGGCCTAGGGTCCCTTTTATAGGCTTAGGAATGATTAGCTTCCTTAAGAAGCTTGGATTAGGTTAGCTTCCCTTGTAAGCTAGTTAGTTAGGTAGAAGTCTCTAGAACTAGTTAGTTAGGGTTTAGCTTCTACCTTAAGTTAGGAGGTTAGGGAGAAGGTTCTAGGCTCTTAATGTAGTTTAGGTGAAGCTTGCTTTGGAAGCTTGGACTTCATTAGCTTGCACAAGGAACCTTTGCTAATCTGGCAGAAAGTTCAGGAGTGTTCTGGAAATTGCAGTAGCTTAAAGGGGTACTTGACTTGAGAGAGGAGTTCTGATGTGAATTTGAGGAGCTGACGTGGCATACCCACCGCGGATCCGCGGCGCAAGCTGGCTCCTGCCGCGGATCCACGGCGCAATAGGAGAGCTAGGGCTTTAGATTTCATTTAGTGTCTTCTGCTGTCTTCAGGTGTCCTTTCTGATATGTTTATTCCCTGAATTCCTTCTATATTACTTCCAGATCTCAAATTCTTGAGTTGGCGTATTCTTTAACAGCACTGTTATACAAATTTGACCATTCTTCTGGAATTTCCTGCACAGACTTCAAAATACATGTTGCGCAATACAAGAATGATGCGATACCATGAAAAACAGTCAATTTCCCTAAAAATGCTGGTTTTAGTATACAGTACAGGTAATTCAGTATTTTACAGGTGTTTTTCTAATATGTGCAATATGAATACCGAACACCTCTACATGAATGCAAAAGATAGGGAAATTGTCGTATTAAAAATGCAGTATTTTCGACTGATCATTGGAACTTTCACAGCCAAGATACATAGACACCGTACTAAAGAGGTTTAGTATGGAAGATTACAAGCACGGTAATTTACCTGCTTGTCACGGAATTACCCTCTCAAAAGAGAAGTCTACCAAGACTGATGAGGAGAAAGCTCGCATGAGTATTGTATCCTATGCTTCGGCGGTGGGATCAATAATGTATACGATATTATGTACAAGACCAGATGTAGCTTACACACTTAGTGTCGTAAGCAGGTATCAGTCCAACCCAGGTGAGAAGTATTGGATAGCAGTAAAGAACATTCTTAAGTACCTAAGAAGGACTTAGAAGATATTCTTGGTGTACGGTAATAGGGATCTCCAAATCGAGGCATTTACCGACTCTAGCTTCCAAAGTGACATGGATGGCTCTAAATCCGTCTCAAATTATGTGTTTACCTTCAACGGAGGGGGGTCTGTTAGGACGTCTTGCCTGTATTTAGGGGCAGATACTATTTGGACTTATCTAATCACCTCTCCGAAGATACCAAGTTGATTTATGGAACCGTATATCGGAGGTTTGGATAGACATGACCGTTGTAGCAGACTTCATCAGATTCCCCCTCATTTGTGAGGGGTTTTTTATTATGGGGACGCTCTTCCCTGCAGGCGCAAGCCCCTGCAGTTAATTACGTCATCACGTTGCGATAACCACTTTCTCCTGCTCCAGCAGTTCACTTCGTATTATGTGTATTTTTGTATATTTTGGTTGCCCGTAGATTGTATACGGAGACTGGTTTTCGTCGTCGCCCGTAGGGCGCGGATCAGACCAAATCCTTATATTTTAGATTTAGGTTTTGAACTTAGGTTGTATGTTCCCTTAGTTCAAAAATATTTTGTTTTATTTAAGGACCGTTAATCTAGTTTGAGATTAAGATCAACTTAAACATATGAGCATTTGGGCTCAATTTTTTTTAACTAAGGATACGTTAGTCCTATTCGAGACTAAGATCAACTTAGGAACATTTTAAGGATCGTTTTTTTATTTAAAATACAACAACAGAGCATTTGGGCTTAGTTGCAATTGACTTCCAGAAGGACATAACCAATTTGGGCTTGGTCTGCTCAGTCTTTTTTTTTTTATTCAAAAGTGCTAAGCACTTATTCGGGTTCTGTTTGTTCAGCCAATTTCCTATTGTGCAGGAATGCTGAGCATTTCAGTCATTTTGATTGAATATGTATAATGCTAAGCACTTTTGTATGGCATCCATGTGAGGAGCATATGCGGCACTATTTTGTTGAGCGCCAACATGTGTTTCACATGAGACGCTGGGCACTGCCCAATCAGTGCTAAACACTCAGCCATTTTGGCTGCATATGAAATGCTAAGCACTTTACTCAGCGCTCACGTGTATTTCACGTAAGGCGTTGGTCTTCTGTTCAGGACGCACGCGTGTTTTTCACTTGAGACGCTAGACGCTATTGGGGGTGCCCACACGGGAAGTACGTGGGGTGCTAATTCCTTTGTTTTAGGAATCTTTTGGGGGCTCACATATTTTTCACATGAGGCGCCGCGTTCCTTTGTTTTTAAAGAGTTTTAATTTCTATTTATTGAATTTTGATCATTAATGATCACCAAGATCTTTGTTTTGAAGATTTGAGATCAAGTTTTCTTTAAGAACTAAATTCTTATTTCTTTTAGGGTTAAACCCTATTTTCAGAGGAATTAAATTCCTATAGGATTGGTTCTTTTTCTTTATTTTTCTTTATTTTTAACCTAGTTCTTTTCACCTATATTTTGAATCTGAAGAACAGAATCTTCCCCATAAGAATTGAATTCTCAATTTGTGGGGAGATTTGCTTTGCAAATCTCAAATCACAGGAAGAACTAAGTGCTTATATGAAGGGTTAAACATTTGTTTCCCTTTATACTAGGCAAAATAGATATTTTGATATTTTTTACCTAGAGTTTGAAAGGAGGGAGATCATCTTCTTCTTTCAAGAATTAAGTTCTCTGTTTTTTGTGAAGAAACTTATGGGGTCAATCCTCTCTATGAGACTAAAAGTCTCGGGTCCTTTATATTGTAGAGGCAAATTTGCTAATTAGTTTAAGAAGATCTCTCATTTGAGAGACACTAATTGATTTAATTGGTCTCAAAATTTACTCGGGATATTTTATCCACCGTTGGATCTTTGGTCCAGTAATTTTTGTTTCATAGAATATATTTTCTTGTTTTCAACAAGATTGGGGAAATATTTTCCCATATACAGAATTTTATTCTGTCAAATGTTGATTTTTTAATCACCATTGGATTTTTAATCTAAGGGCTCTCTGTTTTACAGAGAGCAATATTTCTTTGCTTAGAAAGATTGGTGTAACAACCCTAAACTTTCTGTACAATTTTTTTTCAAAAAATACAGAAAGGGGTATTTGAGCCTGAGCACAAGTTATAAGTTTGATTTGCTTTTGAACAGTAAGAAGGAGCTTGTAGCTCATTGGTAAGACCTTACACTGCTGAATCAAAGCACCATAGTTCAAATCCCATCAGCCACACATTATTTTTAATTATTTTTCTTTTAATCTTTTAGAAGCCCAAGAGTCTACACGTGCACTACACGTAATAGGGTAAGTTACAGAATAAACAAACGGGTCCACGAGTCAAGTCCAAGCGTCAGGGACACGTGGCGAAGAGATGGACCCCGACTCGGGCCAGCGGAGCGGCTGACTCGGCCGGCTCCGCCGGGTCAACTCAGCCGAAACCTCGATTTTCTTCTTTCTACTACAACCTTTGGCCTGCCCCATAACCCCTGTACTATTTAATTTCCCTGCACATTTACAGAGCAAATTAAAACACCCATTTAATCCATTTTAATACAATTTTTTAATACACCTTTTCATTACCCTAAACCCTAATTTTTCCTATAAATACCACACCTAAAATCACCCCTCCTCACTCCCAAATCCTTGCCCAGACTCTGAAGAAAAATCCCAAGTCTTTTGTGTGCAAGTGGAGTTAGCAAAGGGCGAAGCTCCGACGAACTTCCGACGATGATCCGAGGAGATTCCGGCGACGAAACGACGCATCGGTGCCTCCCACTTCTTCCTTTTCCTCTCCTCTACCCTACAATCCAGTAATTCCCTTCTCCCCCTTCTTTTTACTATTCTAAAAATTTAGAATTCTAAAACTCGACGGAAGTGGAGTTAATCCGACTTCCGATTCAGTTTTTTCCTTAAAAATCATATTTTTCTTAAAATCAATAATACCAAACCATCACATCATGATCGCTGAACATTAAAAAAACATATTGACAAGTTTCATATCAAAGAATTCCTATTTTACTTTTTATCGCAATTTTACAAAAAAAAATACCATATAATTTAGTTTCGACATAAATCATTATAATTCCTTGCTATACTTTTAGATAGTTCACGAGATAATGACCTACCTCCTCACAACACACATCTCTATCATAGCATGATAATATTTGGGAACATATTTGGGAAAAAATACGATTTTACAAATAACTACCTCCGACTTATAAAAACCTTTTTCTACAAGGTGTGTATTTTTAACAAATCTTTACAATGTGCCGCTACAACCCATTTCAGGAAACTCGTTCAGGATGGTGCGGATTATCACACATCATCAGGCTTAGTAGTGCGAGATGCAGACTTCCGTAAGGAGCATACGGTCTCGAAAAATTTAAAATACAATTTTCTTTAGAAAATGTGATTTCTATTATAAATAAAACATATAATTTTTAATAAATAAATATATGTGTAATTAATATAAAAATATCTATTTTTAATATTTATAATATTCCACATTTCCAAAATTCAAGAAAAACATCTCATTTACAAGAAAATACCATACAATTCCAATATTACAAATAAATACCATATATTATGAAATTAGGCTTTATTCACTAGAAATGTCATATTGATAAAATATACATCCATGAAAACTCTAAAGACGATAATAAAATACTTGAGGTGTATTTTGAAAATATGACAAAACTATTTTTACATAAAACCCCCCAAGTTATACTAAATTACAATAAGGACCCTAGTAAACATAGGTTTAAGCGGGACTGGTCTCTTGAGCCTCAGAGAGCTGGAGATATGGGTGCCTGCCTATTTAAGGTAGACAACTTAACAAACGGTGTTATCAACACAGTAATTGTCTTTGAAAAAGACACAAATCCTGCCGTCCATGTGTAGCAATTACCGATAACACCAAAACCTGATTCAGGGTTTAATTTCTTTTCTAATTGTCTGACTTAGACTGAGTCTCAATATAATCAAATATGATTTGAATATGATTCAAGTACAAATTGCAATTCAACATGAATCCATGAATCTATATATTCAATTTGTTCAATCTAATCAATCTATATTGACTGAACCGAACCATGGATATACATCCATCTACATGATTCTCCAGTTACATCCATTTACCGATATCATGGTTTTGGCAAGTCATCCATCTATACAATTCAAATTACAAGACAATACAATACAAACAATACAATCAAGACATCACGGGGTTTATAAGGGGTAGATTGGTACGGAAGGTGTTAGAAGTGGCACGAGACAGCAGCTATTAAGAAACCTAACCTGAATTCAATTGCCATTGTACCGTGGCTGAACGGTTTCTTGTATTCCGTCCACCGTAGTCTCTCATCTATTGAGACTCCTCTCGTATACACTGGCCTCTTCTGTACCAAGTTACAAACAACAACGTTAACACTAAATATAACATTATAACAATATACTTTCTATTTTGTATATCCCATTCTTGTATATTTACGGGACTTACCGAGCGATTTGTTCGCTGACGTATTCTCTTTCTTCTTCTTTGGAATGTCTTCAGGAGATTCGGACTCATTGGAGATCGAGCCCACCAACGAGGATTTGGACCAGCTAGCTTTCGACCCGGAGCTGTAGCCACTTGTACATTTCATTTCAGTACTTTCCATTTCTGTTATGCCACTGTTTAGGTATTGCTTTCCATTCCATGTATTTACTTTTCAGATGTATTGTAAAAAGAATGTTAATAAATAAATTTGTTGTTCAATATATAGGAGTTATCCGGCTTCCGATTATCTTTTCTTTTAAAAATACAACTTTTTCTTAATAACAAATCTACAACTTTTGATATATTGTTTAGAAATCATTAACAAAGACAATAGAACAAGTTTGACATCAAAATAATAACCTTAGCAAGTTTTATTCCAGTTTTACATTAAAATACGTTCATGTTCATTTCGACATGCTTAAACTTTTTAAACCGTATTACCTTAGAAAACTCACGAGGTAATGACCTACCTCCTCACAACACACATATCTAACATAGCACGATGGAATTTGGGAATATAGATTTGGGAAAAATACGACTTTACATATAAGTACCTTCAACTTATAAAACCTTTTTCTGCAAGAAGTGTATTTAACAAATTTTTGCAAGTGTGCCTCTATAACCCATTTTGGGGAACCCGTTCAGTATGGTGCAGATTCTCGCACATCCTCAGGCCTAGAAGAGTGAGATGCAGACCTCCGCAAGGAGCATACGACCTCGAAAGATTTTAAATACAATTTTTCTTTAGAAAATGTGATTTCTATTATAAATAAAACTTATATTTTTAATAAATAAACATATATGTAATTAATATCAAAATATCTATTTTTAATATTTATAATATTCCACATTTCCAAAATTCAAGAAAAACATTCCAATTAGAAGAAAATACCATACAATTCCAATATTTCAAATAAATACCTTATACTTTAAAACTAGGTCATATTCACTAGAAATTTGACATTTAATAAAAGAAACATCTATGAAAACTCTAAAGACGATAATTAAATACTTGAGATGTATTTTGAAATTATACTAAAACTAATTTTATATAAACCCTCTCAAGTTATACTAAATTACAATAAGGACCCTAGTAAACATAGGTTTAAGCGGGGCCAGTCTCTTGAGCCTCAGGTGATGGATATATGTATGCCCTTGAGACTATTATTTGATAGTAGATGTATTTTTACATGTGTGTGTGTGTGTGTATTCAGGGGACATTCTTGCTCGACATGATAGTATGCTATCTGGTTACTTTTTATCCGGACATGTTCACTTGATCATGATTTTATTCATTTGGTACATGTTGATAAAGACCTGAGGATAGATTATGATGCAGATCATACTAGTGGGACGTATGTAGTTTATAAGCATATCCTGAAATGTCCCTAGTCGTGGGTGTATCGAGATGGAGTATCGATATTCTAGAGTAGACTAGCTTATATGATTCTTGACCCATGTGATGGGCGATGGATGATCCCATATCTATTGGTGTTTAACACCAAGATTGTATACGGGTGTTCAGTGGGGACTGGGTACACTGGACGGACTCGCCGAGAACTCTTATGTGGTATTATATCTATCATCGGATAGCAGTTCTCAGGTGACACTGGTACAGGTTAGTTTGTAGACACGAGATCGTCATAGAGTCTTGTGTGTTCTCGCACTGTATTTTGATTTCCACCCTACCACGGCACTACTGAGTCATGCAAACAGGTGGCTTTTGCGTACAGTCCCGAGACACATGGAGGCAATGAGCGATAGGAGGGGTTTCGACTCTCTTAGTATTGGGGGTTAATGTTGCACTGTGCTCGATTGGCTATATCAGCAAGTCCTTGGCCAGGGCTGATGAGATTTACTGATAAGTGTTATCAGTAGTTTCTCGATCTGTTATAGGCCATACATCGGCATGACTTATTGAGTTATTGGGGTCGACGATGCCATCCCTAGACTCGATATGCAGCATATCTGACGAAGAGACCGAACTGTACGGTAAGTGTTGCCAGTTGGCTCGACAGAAGTTTTGATAGGTTCGCTTGTTTTTCTTCTGCTCACTCAATACCCGGGTGGCCGTTACGTTTAGCTGACCGCTTGTGGCTTATGGGTGTTTGATGTGATCATCACCTACTGCCGGCATATTGACGAGTCTTAGAGTCCCACAAAGGGGTTACCTAGGTCAGGCGAAACGATGTGGGGTGCATATGGTGATATGCGCGGGTGCTTGATTGAATGCGTGTATATGATGCCGCATTATAATCTGGCAGTTTCTATTGGTCGGGTCGTATGAGATATGACCGGTTTATTAAACCAATTGTTGATTTAATATTAATGACCATTAGCCTTTTTTTACTTGAAACCTATTTCTTTATGATGCATGCATGAGTGTATGTATATGAAGATATGGATGCACACATGCAAGCATACATGTGTCATGGTTGATGATACATTGGTGGTGGCAATGCAAGACTCACATGGTTACATATTTAGATATTTTGATTATTTGAGAAAAGCAAATTGGGATTAAAATCATGGTTGACTATTCAACTCTCTTGAGTTGACAAATGTCAATGGTTTCATTGCCCATGGTTTTAGCCCATGGTTTTGCTTAAACTTAAGTTACAAAATATCTAGATATTTTGTAACCATAGTTTAGCATGGATGACTCTCACTTACTCTCTTGAGTTTAGAGAGAGTTATGATATTATTCTCTTGAGTTTAGTTTGAGCCATCTCCTTCTTCCTCTCTCTCCTAAAAGCTCTCTAGGTTTTGAAAAGAAAGAGAAAGAATTAAAAAGAAAAGGCTTCTGAGTGAGATTTAAACCCACATCACCATTCTACTTTAGTCTAGCCCACTAGTGTGGAGTGTTTGCTTCATCTTCATCCTTGATAAAGTGGAGCTTGGAGCTTGAGCAAAGGAACTCCGGGTGGATCGTCTTGGACAACGAAGGATTCAAGCGGACCGGTTCAAACTCTTGTTGTTCTAAGGAGTCTAGCAAGGAGGTTTACAAAGGTTGTATTCTTCTCTACTTAGTGTCAGACACTAGTTATAGTATGTGATACTATTTTGTTACCCTAAATTTCTAGTTTTGATCCTAGGTTAGTTTACTTAGAACCTCAAAATTTTAATTGGGGCATGTTTGATGCAAGACAAACCCTTGTGAGGTGCTAAGAAAACCCAACAGTGGTATCAGAGCCAAGCTAGAAACTTAGACGATATTAAATATATTACGAAACTGAAACAACTCCAAAATTTCACAAATCTGGAACCTTGAAATCTGCTCTCTGTTGTCTTTAAAACGAGCTCGAAAAAATTTTCAAACAACTGCAGAAGCTTGTATGTGATACAGTGAGTACACCAGAGAAAAACGAGAGGATTCCATCGGTTTTTGGCCGAGCACAAGGCCCAAAATTCCGGCCAGGCCGGCCCCCTTCCCTCTGAATCACCTCGTATTGCTCTGGTGCTCTGGTCTGTAGGTTTTGGGGTTTCAGGTATTGTTTGTTTAGGCCAAATTTTCATGTGATGCTAATTTTGCTTAGGGGCTTATTCGGAGTGTTTCATAGTCGTATGTTTTAACATTGTATTGGTAACTTGGACGACGTTTAACTGTTCAAACGAATATCACACACCACCTTATTACTCTCGCTGAAATTTTTCAAGTGTTGGAATTTTCCAAGTTAAAAACATTCGAATAGTTGTGCAAGTATTCCTATGGACCCTCTAGACGAACAAAACCGTAACTCGATTTTATGACCATGGAACCGCGGCTAAAGCTTAGGGTTTACCGTAGTCCTGTAGCGCCATAAGTGAGGCAAGGGTTGACCCTTCTACGGCTGGTCCATAGACACTGTGGCACACTTTTTGGGCATTTTAACTTTGCTCAAGTGTTGAGCTCTCTCGGGGTAATTTGTGGGTGTTTGTTGATTTGATCGAAATGTTTAACATCGTCTTGATATATGATATTTTTTATGCGACCGTAAGTGTAGTATGTGGTGTATCGCCGGTTTCGTTGCTATATGTCAACGAAAATTGGGGTACGCATACTTGCTTACGTTGATGACATGTGATGTTATGTGTTGCTGTAACATGATGTATAGGATCGTCGTGAATGAATAGCCGGAGGTTTTATGAGAGATGAGAGTTTTATTTTTCATTCATGTAAAGTTCATTGTATGTAAGATTTTTTTATTGGGTCACATCCGGGTTGAGGATGATGTTACCGTTGATGTATATTATTTACTTTTCCGCATTAGGATAGACCCAAGGTGAGGAGCACAAGTGACCGAGTTCTAGAGTCCAGTGGCCATCTCGAGGAGTCGAGACCGGGTCTCCTAACTCTAGAATTGGCAGGGTCACCTGCCGCTCTTGTAGGGGTCTAGGGTGTGGGATTGGCTATTCATCACGACCGAGGAATCCGTATTTTCTATCGTTTGCTAAATACAAAATACGGAAATCCTAGTATATCCTATATGTTCATATATGTGCTTCTGCTGTTGATATTCTATGATGTGATCACTTTATATAATGAGACGAATGGTATTATTATGTATATGATATATAATAAGCATTGCTTATGTTTTACATCCGCGCTAGTCCTGCCCCGCTATACCGTTAGTTAAGTAACCTAACGGTGCATAACGGGACACTGTGGCGATTGCGAATATCATAAGCGTACGTTCTATTTTCGTTTCTTTTCTGTGATGGCTTAAGGAGTTAAATGATGGGACTAAATTAATGTGATTAATGTAAAGGAAAATAAACCTAAAAAGATGTTGTAGAATCGAATTTGAAATTCACTCGGCTTTTTACGAAAAAGCTATATTTCAAAATTGCGGAGCTCAAGCCACTCCTTTTGAAAACCATTTGATTCTACGACGATATCAAATTCAAAGCGTTAAAGGTTTTCTTAAAAATCATCCGCAACCTTCCGTCATTTTAGGAAGTAGAGTACTTAGTATTCGTGCTACGTTTGTTGATTATAGTTAAAGCGTAATGTACGGTAGCTAAGTGATGTCTTTCTACACAGCATATAATGCGATTACTTGGGACAATTATATGACTTTTTTGACCATAGTTAAGGGTCATATAACTGGGTCTAATTAATCGAGAAATGACGGGTAGAACTTGACTAGTGCTTATGATTTGTTGACCATAGTTAAGGTCATGAGTACTAGGGGTAAAAACCATATCGGGAGTTTCAAGAGTTGAAATTTGCAATGAGATTGCATATCTTCCATATGATGGTTGGATCCCGATTCCACTGTGAGCAAGAGTTGCTCCCAGGAGAGTTTTGCACTTTACATTTAGCTAATCTATTAGGTGTCTAGAAAGGTGTCTACGGGGCTACGCCTCTGGGAAAACGAGGTTTATTTTAATTAGGTCCGTGGGAAAGCGCGTGGAACCTCCCTCAAAATACTGACACTGGCCTGGATGAACGGTTTGCGAAATTGTAGAATGTAATTAATCCTGGCTAGTTTCTTTTTAAGGTTTGAAGGAAAATTTGATAAAAGCAGTGGGAGACATCGATTAGATAAGATAATAACCAATCTGATCTTTGCAAGAGTTTTCGCTGAGTGTATTCTTTTCTCTCTTTTAATGGCAGATACCAATAGCAGTACTTAAGCTTCTACTAAAGAAAAATAAACTGAATAGGACCAATTATAAAGACAGGCTGAGGAACATTAATATTTCCCTAACTTATGATAAGGTATCATATATCCTCACAGCTCCAGCCCCACCCGTCCCAGGCCCTGAATCTTCAGTTGCGGAACGGGAGATCCGCAAAACATGGGATATTGACTGTGCCACGGCCAAATACCTCGCGCTTGCATCGATGGATAACACACATCAAAAGCAGCATGAGCAGATGGATGTTCAATCCATTTTTCTTCATACAAAAGACTTGTATGGGGAGCAATCTCGTGTCCTATAATACAAAGTATCACGAAAGTTGTTTCAGATGCGGATGGTTCCTGGCACACCAGTAGGTGACCACGTTTTGAAGATGATAGCTCTTATTGAAGAGCTTGAGGATCTCAGATGGACAATGGAGAATGAACAATATGTTGATATTGTTATGCAGTCTCTCCCCCTGCCTTTGCTCAATTTGTAGTAAATTTCAACATGCACAACATCGAGAAATTACTACCTGAACTTCTCAATATGTTGAGAAGTGCAGAGAGCACACTCAGAGCAGTGAAGACTCCCGCTTTGATTGCTGGGCCATCTTCCTCCTCTCGCCCAAAGGCCAAGGCCAAGGGAAAGATGAAGAAGAAACCTACCAAACCTAAAGGTGGAGTTAAAAAGGCTAAGGGGAAAGATAAGTCCACAGCTGGGAAATTGGGGAAAGGGGAGTGTTACTATTGCCACAAAGCGGGACACTGGAAGCGCAACTGTGCTGAGTACCTGGATCTCAAGAAGAAGAAGCATGGTGATGCTTCCGCTTCAGGTGTGTTTGTGACAGAAAACTGTTTTTTCTATAAACTCTACTTCCTGGGTATTAGATACCGGTTCAGGTTCTCACATATACAATTCTATGCAGGGGCTGAGAAATAGCAAAGTTTTGAAGAAAGGTGTCCATACTCTCCGGGTTGGAAATGGTTCCAATATACATGCGGTTTCAGTGGGAGAGTATCACCTGGGGTTGCCATCATGGTGTATATTGGTTTTGAACCTATGTTATTATGTACCTAGTATGCTTTGTAATATAATATCCGTTTCTTTCTTAGACAATGAAGGATATAATTTTGTATTGCAGAACAATGTTATGAACATTAACCTGAATCAAATGTTGGTTGGGTATGGTACACTTAATAACGGGATATACATCCTAAATCAAAACACAGTTTTCAGCATACAACACACTAATAAAAGAAAATTTTCAGAAATAAATGAAGCTTTTCTTTGGCACTGTAGACTTGGTCATATTAACAAAACAAGACTAAACAAGCTACATAAAGATGGATATTTAAATTCTTTTGAATATAAATCTTATGCGACTTGTCAGTCTTGTATCAAGGGTAAAATGACCAAAACTCCGTTTACAGGACACGGAGAATGAGCTACTGAGCTCTTAGGCCTCATAAATAGTGATGTATGTGGGCCAATGTCTACATAAGCTAGAGACGGTTTTTCTTACTTCATAACGTTTACTGATGATTTCTCAAGATTCGGTCATGTGTTTTTAATAAAGCATAAGTCTGAAACTTTTGAGAAATTTACTGAGTACAAACTTGAAGTAGAAAAACAAACCGGATTGAGCATTAAGATACTTCGATCGGATCGAAGTGGAGAGTAGCTCAGTACAGAGTTTTCAGACTTTCTAAAAGAGAATGGGATTCTCTCTCAGCTCACTCCTCCCTACACATCACAGCACAACGGTGTGTCAGAACGTCGGAATCGGACCCTATTAGATATGGTACGTTCCATGATGAGTGATGCTGAGTTACCTGTCTCATTTTGGGGGCATGTATTGGAAACTGCAGCGTTTCTATTGAACAGGGTTCCAACCAAAACCGTGTCTACCACACCATATGAGATATGGCATGGAAAGAGACCATCTCTTAAACGAGTTAAGATTTGGGGTTGTCCGGCCTATGTCAAAAAGCAGAATCCGGACAAACTCGAGACACGGTCAGTCATGTGTAAGTTTGTGGGATATCCAAAGAATTCTTATGGATATTTTTTCTACCACAAGGAGGAACAAAAGGTGTTTGTTTCTCAGTATGCCACATTTTTAGAAAAAGATTTTTTTGTAAATGATACAGATGGTAATGTGGTAGACCTAGAAGAGGTTCTAGAGACATAAGTTACAAATGACGACTTGGTTGAGCATGATGTTGCAACAGAGACTAATGAACCTCAGCCACTCCGTAGATCTAATAGGACTTCTCGCCCACCGGAGAGGTACTACGGTTTCCTCATTGATGGTGATAGAGAATATTGCATCATGGGAGATGATGATCCTACTAGTTTTCAGCAAGCTATCACGAGTGGTGACTCAGTGAAGTGGCTGGATGCCATGAGATCCGAAATGGAATCTATGTACACCAACAAAGTATGGACTTTGGACATTGTACCCCCTGGGGTAAAACCTGTAGGGTGCAAATGGATCTTTAAAAGAAAAATTGGTGTAGATGGGCAGGTGGAGACCTATAAGGCAAGACTTGTGGCGAAAGGATTTCGTCAAAGACCGGGTCTGGACTATGACGAAAAATTTTCTCCCGTGGCCATGCTTAAATCCATTAGGATCCTACTAGCTATTGCTGCTCAATACGACTATGAAATCTGGCAAATGAACATTA
The DNA here is from genome assembly GCA_030015575.1 of Agapanthus africanus. NCBI lineage: Eukaryota > Viridiplantae > Streptophyta > Magnoliopsida > Asparagales > Amaryllidaceae > Agapanthus > Agapanthus africanus. The sequence continues at coordinate 191,718,939 of CM057348.1, forward strand.
AAACTGCTTTTCTAAATGGTGATTTAGAAGAGTGCATTTATATGGATTAGCCAGAGGGCTTCGTTGACAGTGGGAGTAGCGGGAAAGCATGTAGATTGCTTAAATCCATTTATGGATTAAAGCAGGCATCATGGAGTTGGAACATCTATTTTGATGATGTTATCAAAGAGTTTGATTTCATCAAAAATCCAGATGAACCTTGTGTTTATAAGAAGACTGTAGGGAGAAGTGTCCCATTCCTCGTATTGTACGTGGATGATATTCTTCTGATAGGAAATGATGTTCCTATACTACAGTCGGTCAAATCATTCTTATCATAAAGGTTCTCCATGAAGGACCTGGGTGATGCCACGTACATATTAGGCATTCGGATCTATAGGGATAGATCCAAAAGATTATTAGGATTGTCCCAAACCAGGTACATCAACACCATCCTGAAAAGGTTTAGCATGGAAGACTCCAAGCGGGGTGCCTTACCCGCTTGCCATGGAGTCACTCTCTCCAAGGACTTTTGCCCAAAGACTGATGAAGAGAGAGCTCGCATGAGCATTATTCCCTACGCTTCAACCGTTGGATCTATAATGTATGCGATGTTGTGTACACGCCCTGATGTAGCTTATGCGCTAGGTGTAGTAAGCAGGTATTAGTCCAACCTAGAGGAGAATCACTGGACAGCTGTGAAGAACATTCTTAAGTACTTACAAAGGACTAAAGAATTGTTCTTGGTGTATGGTAATGGAGATCTCCAAATGGAGGCCTTTACCGATTCGAGCTTCTAGAGTGATAAGGAAGATAACAAATCTATCTCTGGGTTTGTATTTATCCTCAATAGAGGGGCGGTGTGTTGGAAGAGTTCCAAACAGGATACCGTTGCAGACTCTACAATGGAAGCTGAGTACATTGCTGCAAATGATGCCGCCAAGGAAGCCGTCTGGATGAGGAATTCGTCTAGGAGCTAGGAGTAGTTCCACCCATTATTGATCCAATACTATTGTATTGTGACAATAATGGGGTTATGGCGTTAGCCAAAGAGCCCAGGTCCCATCAGCGATTCAGACACATACTAAGGTGATTTCATCTGATCCGGGAGATAGTAGATCGCCGCAAGATCGAGATTCGGAGAGTAGATACAAAGAATAACACCGTGGATCCACTCACCAAGGTCTTCCCTCAGCCGTAGCATGAGTGACTTTTTGAGATATTAGGTATGAGATACGCCAATAATTGGCCTTAGTCCAAGTGGGAGATTGTTGGATATATGTATGCCCTAGAGGCCATTATTTGATAGTGGATGTATTTTTACATGTATGTATATGTGTGTGTGTGTGTGTGTGTGTGTGTGTGTGTGTGTGTGTATTCATAGGACTTTCTTGCTCGACATGATAGTATGCTTTCTAGTTACTCTTTATCTCGACATGTTCACTTGATCATGCTTTTATTCATTTGGTACATGTTGATAAAGCCCTGAAGATAATTGCTTGACTACTGTGATTATGATGCAGATCATATTAGTAGGACGTGTGTAGTTTATAAGTATATCCTGAAATGTCCCTAGTCATGGGTGTATCGAGACGGGGCATCTGTTAGTGTATATGCCCTAGAGGCCATTACTGTATCATACTAGTATGTATATTACTTGATGGAAGCTTGGGATATTCACAGTTGTACAGACAATCTTGCTCAATATAGTAGTATGCTACTTGGTTTGTCTCTGCTTTAATGTGTACATGTGTGTTTATTTATTATATCACCTATACGCATTAGTAGAGCCCTTAGGATCTTTGCTTGATTACCGGCGTTGTGATGGCGATCACACTCGTGGGGGCTGGGTAATCTACAAGCACATCCTTATACACGTCCCTGGTCGTAGGAGTATCGAGATAGGGCATCGATGCTCCGGAGTAGACTAGCGTATGCGCTTCTCATCCCAGCACGGGAGACGGTCTGTCCCACAGCCGTCGGTACGTCGTACTTAAGATAGTATGCGGGTGCTCGTTAGGTTACGAGTACACTGGACAGGACTCGTCGGGAACTGATGGTTGGAATTATACCTATCGTCAGTTATCAGTTCCCAGGTGACATGAGTACAGCTTAGTCCGCTGACTTGACACTGTCACTCCGCCTCGAGTGTGTTCCCACTGTTCTTTGATTACTACCCTACCACGGCTCTTCTGAGTCGTGCAAACAGGTAGTAGTTGGGAGCAGTCCCGAAACACTTGGAGGCAGTGACGGTTAGACAGGATTCGTCTCTCCCGGTATTGGGGGTTAACATCGCGCTGTGTCTAGGAGAGCTATTACACAAGTAGTCCCTGGCAAGGGCAAGCGAGATATACTGGTAGGTTCCAGTGCTATCTCAGGGTGTTCTGGGCTTCACTCCGACACGACTTGTACCGCTATTAGGGGTCTGACGCTTGCCGCCCCCCTAGGCCCGACATGCGATGTATCAGACGAACAGACCGGACTGTACGGAGAATGTCACATTCAGACTCAGTAGGAGTTCAGATGGGGTTTCACCTCGTCAGCCTTCTTGTCGGCATCTACCTGGGGACCGTTACGCACAGCTAGTGCCGCTTGCGGTCTGTGGTTAAACCCACTGCCAGCGTAGTGTCGAGTCTTTAGAGTCCCACACAGAGGGTATTCGCCTCTGGGCAAAACAGAGTAGAGGTCGCATGGTTTTGCGACAGGGTTCGTTCTCATCCGCGCACTTGTGCACGTTTGGAGTCCGGACGGATATTGCCAGCGGGCTCTGGTTTGAGCCGGATACTGGTATATGTTTTGGGGTTGCTTTTATATCTCGGTATTCTTGTTCCTCGGAACGAGAATGCAGGTGTGTATGCACAGTTGCTTGAGGCGGAGGATGAGGTTTTTCATTAGGGTTTCGGAACGGGTGCGTATGCACAGTTGACAGTCATCATTTTCCAAACCCTAATGGATTTATGGATTATCTATTAATAATAGTAATTAAATGAGAATTATGTTATGGTTGATTTTGTTGACTTGTTGACCATGGTTGACTTGTTGACCATGGTTGAATGTTGACCACCATCATGCTTTGTAAAGATCCTCCTTGATTCATGCTTACATTTCATTTAATGAAGCATGATAGTGGTCATTCCAAATTACCATCAACTATTCTCATTTTGAATTATTATCATTTAGATAATTCTTTTTCTTTTGGCATTATGGTTGCAAGAAAGAAAAAGATAGCTCATTCTATCATAATTCTTCTCTCTCTTCATTTCATCTTCTTCTTCCTCAAGCTCAAGGTGACTCCTTCTCATGTGTTGAGAATCCCTCACCTTGAAAAGAAAACAACCCCTAGATACTCTCTACTCATTCTAGGTTCAAGGTTTAGCAAGCCGGAAACCCTAGTTCACTCAAAGATCGAGGAAGAGCCCAAAGGTCGAACCCTCGGTGGATCCATCTTCGACGGAAGAAGGCGACAAGAAGAGAACCATCAACCTCTACAAGGTTTAAAGAAGAAGGAGTTCAAGTTTAGGTATAACCATCTTCCATAGTAGCTAACTCTCTTTAGCAAGTTTGCTAGTTTAGTTTAGCAAAGATCCGGCTTTTACGGTCCATGTTAGAAAGTTTAGAAAAATTTTGATTTACCGTTTCCGCAACCCCGAAAGTACCGGGAGAGGTAACGTGGACCTAACAGCATCGATATTCTAGAGTAGACTAGCGTATATGATTCTTGACCCATGTGATGGGAGATGGATGATCCCATATCCATTGGTTCTTGACACCAAGATTGTATACGGTGCTCAGTGGGGACTGGGTACACTGGACGGACTCGCCGAGAACTCCTATGTGGTATTATATCTATCGTCGGATAGCAGTTCTCAGGTGACACTGGTATATGTTAGTCTGTAGACCCGATATCGTCATAGAGTCTTGAGTGTTCTCCCTCTGTACTTTGATTTCTACCCTACCACGGCTCTACTAAGTCGTGCAAACAGGTGGCTTTTGGGTACAGTCCCGAGACACATGAAGGCAATGAGCGATAGAGGGGTTTCATCTCTCCCGATATTGGGGGTTAATGTTGCGCTGTGCTCGATTGGCTATATCAGCAAGTCTCTGGCCATGGCTGATGAGATTTACTGATAAGTGTTATCAATAGTTTCTCGATCTGTTATAGGCCAGACATTGGCATGACTTATTGAGTTATTGGGGTCGACGATGCCATCCCTAGACTCGATATGCAGCATATCTGACGAAGAGACCGGACTGTACGATAAGTGTTGTCGGTTGGCTCGAAAGGAGTTTGACAGGTTCGCTTGTTTTTCTTCTGCTCGCTCAATACCCGGGTGGCCGTTACGTTTAGCTGACCGCTTGCGGCTTATGGGTGTTTGATGTGATCATCACCTACTGTCGGCATATTGACGAGTCTTAGAGTCCCACAAAGGGGTTACTTAGCTTAGACGAAATGATGTGGGGTGCATATGGTGATATGCGCGGGTGCTTGATTGAATGCGTGTATATGATACCGCATTATAATCTGGCAGTTTCTATTGGTCGGGTCGTATGAGATATGACCAGTTTATTAAATCAATTGTTGATTTAATATTAATGACCATTAGCCTTTTTTACTCGAAACCTATTTCTTTATGATGCATGCATGAGTGTATGTATATGTAGATATGGATGCACACATGCAAGCATACATGTGTCATGGTTGATGATACATTGGTGGCGGCAATGCAAGACTCACATGGTTACATATTTAGATATTTTGATTATTTGAGAAAAGCAAAATGGGATTAAAATCATGGTTGACTATTCAACTCTCTTGAGTTGACAAAAGTCAATGGTTTCATTGCCTATGGTTTTAGCCCATGGTTTTGCTTAAACTAAAGTTACAAAATATCTAGATATTTTGTAACCATAGTTTAGCATGGATGACTCTCACTTACTCTCTTGAGTTTAGAGAGAGTTATGATATTATTCTCTTGAGTTTAGTTTGAGCCATCTCCTTCTTCCTCTCTCTCCTAAAAGCTCTCCAGGTTTTGATAAGAAAGAGAAAGAATTAAAAAGAAAAGGCTTTTGAGTGAGATTAAAACCCACATCACCATTCTACTTTAGTCTAGCCCACTAGTGTGGAGTGTTTGCTTCATCTTCATCCTTGATAAAGTGGAGCTTGGAGCTTGAGCAAAGGAACTCCGGGTGGATCGTCGTGGACAACGAAGGATTCAAGCGGACCAGTTCAAACTCTTGTTGTTCCAAGGAGTCTAGAAAGGAAGTCTACAAAGGTTGTATTCTTCTTTACTTAGTGTTAGACACTAGTTATAGTATATGATACTGTTAGTGTTTATGCCCTAGAAGACCATTACTGTATCATACTAGTTTGTATATTACTTAATGGAAGCTTGGGATATTCACATGTATATAACAGTCTTGCTAAACATGGTAGTATGCTACTTGGTTTTTCTATCTTAATATGTGAGTATACGTATTGATAGAGCTCTTAGGATCTTGCTTGACTACCAGCGTTGTGATGGCAGTCACACTAGTGGGGGGTGGGTAGTCTACAAGCACATCCTTATTCAGGTCCCTAGTCGTTGGATTATCGAGACAGGGCATCGATACTCCAGAGTAGACTAGTGTGTACGCTTCTCATCCCAGTTGGGGAGATGGTCTGTCCCACAGCCGTCAGTACGTCGTACTGGAGATAGTATGCAGGTGCTCGTTAGGTTACGGGTACACCGGACAGGACTCACAGGAAACTGTTGGTTGGTTTTATACCAGTCGTCAGTGAGCAGTTCCCAGGTGACATGAGTACAGCATAGTCCGCAGACTTGACACTGCTACTTCGCCTTGAGTGTGTCCCACTGTTCTTAGATTGCTACCCTACCACGGCTCAAAGGAGTCGTGCAAACAGGTAGCAGTTGGGTGCAGTCCCGAGCACTTGGAGGCAGTGGCGGTTAGACAGGATTCGTCTCTCCCGGTATTGGGGGTTGATATCGCGCTGTGTCAGAGAGCCATTACGCAAAGTCCCTGGCCAGGGCAAGCGAGATTTGCTGGTAGGTTCCAGTAGTTTCTCAGGGTGTAATGGGCTTCGCTCCGACACGACTTATACCGCTATTAGAGGACTGACGCTTGCCGCCCCCTAGGCCCGATATACGATAGTCTTAGACGAACGGACCGGACTGTATGGAGATTGTCACAGCAGGCTCAGTAGGAGTTCGGATGGGTTTCCTCATCGGCCTTCTTATCGACATCTACCTGGGGACCGTTACGTACAGCTAGTGCCGCTTGCAGTCTGTGGTTAAACCCACTGCCAGCGTAGTAGTCGAGTCTCTAGAGTCCCACACAGAGAGTTTCCCTACTCCAGGCGAAACGATATAGAGGTCGTATGGTTTTACGACAAGGGTTCGGACGCATACGTGTGTTTACGCATGTACGACTTTCGGACAGTTTTTACTAGTCGGCTTTGGTTTAAGCCAGTTACTAGTATCCGGTTATTGGATTTATACAGTCTAAAGTTTTTCCGTGTTTTCGCGGAAAGGAGGGGCGTTCTCGTAATTGCACGAGAAGCTTCTAGAAGATGGTGACTAAGGAGGTTAAGGTGGTATATACATTGAATGAGATTAGTGAGTCATATGTGTGATTCATCCATGTCATTAATGCATCATAAATGCTTAATGACTCATGGTAATGAATCACCATTAGATATTTATGAAGCATGATTATTCATCATTTGTTTTTCTTTTATTGATAAATCTTAATGCTTCATATATATTATGATAACTCATTTTCTCATATCAATTATTCTTCTCACCTTCTCTCTCCTCAAGCTTCCTCTCTTCAAACCCTAATCCTCCCCTCTCATGTGTTGAGTACAAGGATTAGTTAGACTACTTAATCCATAACCCTCACTCTATATCATCTAGGTTCTTTGATTAGCACTTAAAGAAACCTAGTTGCCTCAAGTTTAGAGGCAAAGCTTGGAGTAAAGCTCTCGTTGTGGATCGTCTACTACTTGGAGAAGGTCGAGGAGGAGGTGGAGTTCGTAAAGACGAAGGACACGGTTCTACAGGTATAATCACTTCACATAGTAGTTTAGAACTCCTATGTTAGTTGTTAGTTATCGTTTAGCTTCGATTCATGCGGTTAGTCGATGTTTAAGTAAAGAACAAGATCGTTTTTCATATGTCCGCCTCCCCGCAAGTCGTGGGGTGTTGTACATCGACTTACAGTGGTATCAGAGCCTCGCTAAACAATAATTAACTCACTTGCAAAATTGTATGAATTTCGAACGAAAAAAAACCAAAACCGGAAAACCCCGATATCATGGTTTCTGTCGATTTTTAAATGAAGTCCAAAAATTTTTCAGGCAGGTTCAGAAAGCCCAAAATGATAGTATTAGAACACCCAAGAAAACTGGGCTCACGAATCGACTAAACCGCCGCGGAACCGCGGCGAATACCCCCGATTCGCCGCGATTCCGCCGCCGAGTTGCCGATTCACAAGCCCAATTTTCCTGTGCTGGCTCTCTGTGATATTTGGTATTTTCTGGAATTTTTTATTTTTGCTCAGGTTTCAGATTTACAGAGAAGTATTGGAGAAAAATTAAATGTGTTTAATCGATCGAAATTATACGGTATTTGCTTGTTGGATTATATCTGTGTTTGTATAATGTGTTCGTAAACCTCCCCTAACTGCTAGTATGTCGGTTGGCAGGGGGTTGCACATTTCTGTAATGGATTTTATCTGTTTGTGTATATGAACTGTGTTGGACTGTTGTGATGTATAGCCGGGGTTATGTGATGGGTTATTATTTAATTCATTTGATGTAAATGTAATTTGTTGTAATATTATTTTACGGGGCACATCCAGGTTGCGGTTGTAGCCACCGTTGTATTATTTCATTTTACTGTTTTTGCTCCTAGGACAGACCCAAGGTGGGGTGCACAAACTGCCGGGCGGGTAGTTTACCGTACCCGTTGGGGTCTTGGATGGGGTAATGGCTATTCATCACAACTGTGTAATCCGTCTTTTGTTGCAGGCTCAAAACAAACACGGATTACTTGCACAATAAAGTTCATCTGTGATCAGGAATGCCTATTATTGCGTCTGACGAATGTACAATATCTATATATGATAGCTATTTAGACGTCACTTATGTTTTACACCCGCGCTAGCCCAGCCCCCGCTCTGCCGTTAGTTAAGTAACCTAACGGGTGATGATGGGACCCCGTGGCGAATGCGGATGGCATAAGAGAACGTTGTATTTTCGTTGTTTTCTGCAATGATAGGTTAATGATGGGACGCATTAGTTATAATGCAAAGAAAATAAACCAAAAAGTTGAATCGTTGGAACAATTTAAAAGAAACCACTCGGTTATTTTAAAAGAGCAGAATTTTTAATTGCGGAGCTTTAACCACTCCTTTTAAAAAGCTATCAGGTTCCTTCGATTATATCAAGTTCACTACGTTCACGGTTTCGCCAAAACCAGTCGTAGCCCTCCGTCATTTCTTATGGATGGTCAGTAGTATTCAAGCTATGTTTGTTGGCTTTCGTCAAGGCATAGTGTTTGGTAGCTGCTGGGGTATTCATTTTTTGCATAGATAGATGAGTTGGTTTGGGACAGTCGTATAACCTTGTTGGCTTTCGTCAAGGGTATATACGGGTGGGTTCAAATTAACAAGATAATGATGGGCAGAACTTGACATGTGTTTTATGATTTGTTGGCTTTCGTCAAGGTCATAAGAACATGGGGAAAAAATCAATATCGGGAATTTCTAAAGAAACTGAAATTTGCAAAGAGATGCATACCATTTGGAGTTTGATGAATGTTGGTAGGATTCCTTCAACATTATCATACGATGATATTTGGATCCCGATCCTACTGTGAGTATATGCTACTTATCAGGAGATTCGTCACTTAACGATCAATGCTATAAACCAAGTAGGTGTCAAGAAAGGTGTCAGCGGGGTTACGCCCCCAGAGAAAGGAGGTTATTTAATTAAGGAACTTCGCGAAAGCGTTGGAAAACCTCCCTCGAAGTACCGACACTAGCCTGGCTGAACGGTTAAGCAAGTATTGTACAGTGAGAATAGTCCTGGCTAATTCTTCTTTTATGGTTTGAGGAAGGATTCGAGAAACAGTGGGAGCCATCCAGCTTAGATAAATTAAAAACCAATCTAAACTTGCAAGAGCATCATGCTAAAGTGTTTTCTTCTCTCTCTCTCATTGCAGCGACCTTGTGACCATGACTAGGTTACATCTAGATAACAAGTTGACTGAATCTAACTTATTTGACTGGCAAAGGTCTGTCCAGATGACCATTGCCTATGACAAGCTGGACCACCCTATTACTACTCAAGATCCCGCCGTCCCAGGTCCAGTTTCCACCGTCGCGGATATGGATATCCGTCAGACAAAGGAAAAGAATAAAGCGAAAGCCAAGTGCCTCGTGTTGGCTTCAGTTGATGGTATATACCAGAAGCAACACGAGAAGATGGACTTAGTTTCCATCTTTCTCCATAACAAAGATTTATATGGAGAGCAATCTCATATCGCAAGATATGAGGCCTCGAACGAATTAATTCAAGCGAGGTCGGCTGACGGGTCATCTGTAAGGGACGACGTCCTTACGATGACTAGCTATATTGATGAGCTCAAGGACCTGGAGACCACGTTAGGAAACAGGTCATATACTGACTTATTTCCACAGTCCCTACCCTCTACCTACACCCTGAAAGAAACCAGGGAGACACAAGCTCTGCTTAATAGAGGACCTTCTTCTTCTTCATCCAAGGCGAAAGCAAAGGGTGAAAAGAAGAAGACCTCTACAAAGCCGATATACGGTGTCAGCAAAGTAGGAGGAAAGGGAAGAGAAAAAGTTTCGGGACTTGGTATAGGCAAGGAAGGATATTCCTATTGTTATGGGAATGGACATTGGCAGAAGGATTGCAGGGCTTTGGAAGCCAGTAGCCAGGATACGAAGCATGTTGTGGCTTCAGCCTCAAGTATGTTTGTAATTGAGAACTGTTTGTCAATTAATTCTACTTCCTGGGTACTAGATACCGGAGCAGGATCTCATATCTATAATTCGTTACATGCTTTGAGAAACCATAAAGTTATAAGGATAGGTGATTTGTCTCTCAGAGTAGCAAACGGAATGAGCGTGGACGCTGAATCCGTGGGAGAATATCGCCTAGGTTTGACAAGTGGGCAGATATTGATTCTCCGTAACTGTCTGTATGTACCTAGTTTGACTTGTAATATCATATCAGTGTCCTCACTTTCAAGAGAGGGATATGACTTTACATTCGTAAGCGATGTAGTTCACATCCACCTAAATCAAGTTCTGATTGGGTCCGGTACATTAGATGACGGTATATACGTATTGAATCAAGCTCAGGTTTTCAATATCCAGAACACACTTAAAAGAAAGTCTCCAGAAATGAATCAGGCTTTCTTATGGCATTGTAGACTAGGTCACATCAATGAAACACGATTAACAAAGTTACATAGAGAAGGATATTTGAATCCATTTGAATATCAATCTTATGCCACTTGTGAATCTTGTCTCATGGGAAAGATGACAAAGACTCCGTTTACTGGACACGGAGTAAGAGCGAGCGAGCTCTTAGGACTCGTACACAGTGACGTGTGCGGTCCGATGTCTACACATGCGCGAGGTGGTTATTCCTACTTCATTACTTTTACGGATGATTTCTCTAGGTATGGACATATCTTCTTGATGAAGCATAAATCCGAGGCCTTTGAGAAATTCCAAGAATACAAGAATGAAGTGGAAAACCAAACAGGCAAAAGTATTAAGACACTGAGATCTGATCGAGGTGGTGAATACTTAAGTGCCGAGTTCCTGGGTTACTTAAAAGAGAAAGGAATTCTCTCTCAGCTTACTCCTCCATACACACCACAACACAACGGTGTATCGGAAAGGAGGAATCGAACCCTATTAGATATGGTTCGTTCCATGATGAGTAAGGCTGAGTTACCATGATCATTCTGGGGTTATGCGCTAGAATCAGCGGCATATCTTTTGAACAAGGTTCCAACCAAGACTGTGCCTACCACGCCATATCAGATGTGGAGTGGGAAGAAACCCTATCTTCAGTACCTGAAGACATGGGGATGTCCAGCTTTTGTAAAAAAGCAGCATCCGGACAAGCTCGAGACACGCTCAGTAGAGTGTAAGTTTGTGGGATATCCAAAGAACTCCATGGGATATTGCTTCTACTACGCAGAGGAACAAAAGGTTTTTGTTTCTCGTCATGCCCGCTTCTTAGAAACTGAATTTTTAGAAAATCAGAAGAGTGGGAGCGCAGTAGAACTGGAAGAAATTCCAGAACCACAAGCTGTTACTGAAAGTTTGGTAGAACAAGAAGTTTCAGAAGAAAGGGACATACCAGCGCCTATCCGCAGAAGTAGTAGGCAGTCTCATCCGCCCGAGAGATACTACGGTTTTCTCATAGACGGGGATCGAGAAGATTGCGTCATTGATAATGAAGACCCTACTAGCTTCCAACAAGCCATTCAGAGCGGCGACTCGGTAAAATGGCTGGATGCAATGCGGACCGAAATGGAGTCCATGTACACTAACAAAGTATGGACTTTGGATACTGCTCCAGATGGGGTAAAACCCGTAGGATGCAAGTGGATCTTCAGAAAGAAGATTGGTGTAGATGGACAGGTTGAAACCTATAAGGCTAGACTTGTTCCAAAGGGTTTCCGTCAAAGACCTGGTTTGGACTATGACGAAACCTTTTCTCCAGTGGCTATGCTGAAATCCATTCGGGTCCTTCTTGCTATTGCTGCCTTCTATGGTTATGAGATCTGGAAGATGGACGTAAAGACGGCCTTTCTAAATGGAAATTTAGAAGAGAGCGTCTATATGGATCAGCCAGAGGGATTCATTCAGAGTGGGAGCAGCGGTAAAGTATGCAAGCTGCTTAAGTCCATTTATGCACTAAGCAGGCATCGCGGAGTTGGAACATCTGTTTTGATGATACTGTCAAAGAATTCGACTTTATCAAAAATCCAGATGAACCATGCATATACAGTAAGATTGTAGGAAGAGTTGTTGTATTTCTCGTCTTGTACGTGGATGACATTCTCCTAATAGGAAATGATATTCCTATGCTGCAGTCAGTCAAAAGATTCTTGTCACAGAAATTCTCCATGAAGGACCTGGGTGATGCCACCTACATTCTGGGGATCCAGATCTATCGTGAGAGATCAAAGAGGATGTTGGGACTTTCACAGTCCAGATACATAGACACCATATTGAAAAGATTCAGTATGGAAGATTCTAAGCGCGGTAACCTACCGGCTTGTCACGGAATCACCCTCTCAAAAGAGATGTCTCCCAAGACTGATTTGGAAAGGGAACGCATGTCGATTATACCCTACGCTTCTGCGGTAGGCTCTATAATGTATGCGATGTTATGTACCAGAACAGATGTAGCATACGCATTGAGCGTTGTAAGCCGGTATCAGGCAAACCCAGGGGAGAATCACTGGATAGCAGTAAAGAACATTCTCAAGTACCTGAGGAGGACTAAGGAGATGTTCTTGGTTTACGGCGGAAAGGACCTCAAGATGGAGGCCTATGCTGATTCCGGCTTCCAGAGTGACAAGGATGACTCCAAGTCCATGTCGGGTTATGTCTTTACCCTCAATGGAGGGGCGGTCTGTTGGAAGAGTTCCAAGCAGGACACCGTTGCTGACTCAACGATGGAAGCGGAGTACATAGCTGCTTGCGATACCGCAAAAGAAGCTGTCTGGATGAAGAAGTTCCTCACAGAGCTTCAGGTGGTTCCTACCAGTGTTGGTCCAATACCTCTGTATTGCGACAACAACGGCGCTATAGCTTTAACGAAGGAACCCAGGTCCCATCAGAAGTCCAGACACATCTTAAGGCGGTATCACCTGATCAGGGAGATCGTAGATCGCCGGGAGATCGAGGTAAAGAGAGTAAATACAGAGGATAACATTGCTGATCCATTCACTAAGGCCCTACCTCAGATTCAGTTCGAGAGGCTACTCGAGATTATCGGTCTTCGATACGCCAGTACATGGCCCTAGTGCAAGTGGGAGATTGTTAGTGTTTATGCCCTAGAAGGCCATTACTGTATCATACTAGTTTGTATATTACTTAATGGAAGCTTGGGATATTCACATGTATATAACAGTCTTGCTAAACATGGTAGTATGCTACTTGGTTTTTCTATCTTAATATGTGAGTATACGTATTGATAGAGCTCTTAGGATCTTGCTTGACTACCAGCGTTGTGATGGCAGTCACACTAGTGGGGGCTGGGTAGTCTACAAGCACATCCTTATTCAGGTCCCTAGTCGTTGGATTATCGAGACAGGGCATCGATACTCCGGAGTAGACTAGTGTGTACGCTTCTCATCCCAGTTGGGGAGATGGTCTGTCCCACAGCCGTCAGTACGTCGTACTGGAGATAGTATGCAGGTGCTCGTTAGGTTACGGGTACACCGGACAGGACTCACAGGGAACTGTTGGTTGGTTTTATACCAGTCGTCAGTGAGCAGTTCCCAGGTGACATGAGTACAGCATAGTCCGCAGACTTGACACTGCTACTTCGCCTCGAGTGTGTCCCACTGTTCTTAGATTGCTACCCTACCACGGCTCAAAGGAGTCGTGCAAACAGGTAGCAGTTGGGTGCAGTCCCGAGCACTTGGAGGCAGTGGCGGTTAGACAGGATTCGTCTCTTCCGGTATTGGGGGTTGATATCGCGCTGTGTCAGAGAGCCATTACGCAAAGTCCCTGACCAGGGCAAGCGAGATTTGCTGGTAGGTTCCAGTAGTTTCTCAGGGTGTAATGGGCTTCGCTCCGACACGACTTATACCGCTATTAGGGGACTGACGCTTGCCGCCCCCTAGGCCCGATATACGATAGTCTTAGACGAATGGACCGGACTGTATGGAAATTGTCACAGCAGGCTCAGTAGGAGTTCGGATGGGTTTCCTCATTGGCCTTCTTATCGACATCTACCTGGGGACCGTTACGTACAGCTAGTGCCGCTTACGGTCTGTGGTTAAACCCACTGCCAGCGTACTAGTCGAGTCTCTAGAGTCCCACACAGAGAGTTTCCCTACTCCAGGCGAAACGATATAGAGGTCGTATGGTTTTACGACAAGGGTTCGGACGCATACGTGTGTTTACGCACGTACGACTTTCGGACAGTTTTTACTAGTCGGCTTTGGTTTAAGCCAGTTACTAGTATCCGGTTATTGGATTTATACAGTCTAAAGTTTTTCCGTGTTTTCGCGGAAAGGAGGGGCGTTCTCGTAATTGCGCGAGAAGCTTCTAGAAGATGGTGACTAAGGAGGTTAAGGTGGCATATACATTGAATGAGATTAGTGAGTCATATGTGTGATTCATCCATGTCATTAATGCATCATAAATGCTTAATGACTCATGGTAATGAATCACCATTAGATATTTATGAAGCATGATTATTCATCATTTGTTTTTCTTTTATTGATAAATCTTAATGCTTCATATATATTATGATAACTCATTTTCTCATATCAATTATTCTTCTCACCTTCTCTCTCCTCAAGCTTCCTCTCTTCAAACCCTAATCCTCCCCTCTCATGTGTTGAGTACAAGGATTAGTTAGACTACTTAATCCATAACCCTCACTCTATATCATCTAGGGTCTTTGATTAGCACTTAAAGAAACCTAGTTGCCTCAAGTTTAGAGGCAAAGCTTGGAGTAAAGCTCTCGTGGTGGATCGTCTACTACTTGGAGAAGGTCGAGGAGGAGGTGGAGTTCGTAAAGACGAAGGACACGGTTCTACAGGTATAATCACTTCACATAGTAGTTTAGAACTCCTATGTTAGTTGTTAGTTATCGTTTAGCTTCGATTCATGCGGTTAGTCGATGTTTAAGCAAAGAACAAGATCGTTTTTCATATTTCCGCCTCCCCGCAAGTCGTGGGGTGTTGTACATCGACTTACAGATACTATTTTGTTACCCTAAATTTCTAGTTTTGATCCTAAGTTAGTTTACTTAGAACCTCAAAATTTTAATTGTAGCATGTTTGATGCAAGACAAACCCTTGTAAGGTGCTAAGAAAACCCAACATCATGGAGCCGGAGATATGGGTGCTTGCCTATTTAAGGTAGACAATTTAACAAACAGTGATATCAACACGATAATTGTCTTTGAAAAAGACACAAATCCTGCCGTCCATGTGCAACAGTTACCTATAACATCAAAACTAATTCAGGAATTCAATTTCTTTTCTAATTGTCTGACTCAGACTGAGTCTAAATATAATTAATTTTAATTGAATGTGATTCAAGTATAAACTATAATACAACAATTCAATACGAATCCGTCTGTACAATCTATTCCAATATACAGCTTGACTGAACTGAACTATGGATATATTCCATTTACAGGTTCCTCCATTATATCCGTTCCATTACTGATGGTAACGTTTTAAAAATAATTAAATAAATAATTAAATGAATAAAATTGTTTAAGTGAATTTTATGATTTTCGGCAAAGTAAAATGTATTTTTCGTAAAACCTAACCGTGATTGTTTTTCATTATAATTTCAAAAATACCTATTTTAATTATGTAATTACTAGTAAATGGTGTTTATTTAGCCACTTATAAATTTTTAGTTTAATTAAATATTTTTCCTAAACTAATTATTTTAAATATTAACATAAGCTTTATTTTTACACTAAATTAGTGTAAATTAAAAATTTGAATGGTTTTAATTTGTAAAAGTGAGCCATGACATATTATAATTTAGTGAGTATCATGTAAAATTCATTTGCAAATTTTTCCAATTTTCTAGAGTTTTCTTGAGTTGCTATAGTAAAGAATTAAAAGAAAATTTAATAAAAGCATGAAAAGACATAATGATATGATATTTTGGTGGAACTTTCTACATCTTTCTTCACTTTTCTCATTCTCCACCCCCTTCTCCTAATTGTGGCCGGCCTCAACAACCCCATGGCAGCCCCCCCATTTCCCACTTCATTTTTATTCAAAATTCATCAAAAATACTTCAAAAATTCAATTAAAATTCCACAAAATCATATTTATTTCATACCCTTTATTCCTTGCTCATTTTTACATGGATTTTGGAGATGGAAAGCATGCATTTTTTAGGCTCATTTTCATGTTTGGACTTGAGGTTGTGAAGGTATAAATCTATCTCTTTTGTTTTATTTCCATTAGATGTTTCTTTTAAAGCATAAATAGTTTTATTAGATTAATTCTATGTTCAATTTTTAAAATTTAAGTTAGGGTTTGTAAATTCAAGTTATGATTTTTATTAATTAATTAGGGTTATAATAACTAGTCTACAATTTTTAGAAGTGGAAAAATCTTGCATGGTTATTATATAATAATTTGTGTATTCAAATTGATTTAATAATGTTATTTAGCTAACTAGTTTTTAGAAAATGTATTTGTGGATAAAATAAAATTCCAATTAAGGTTGTTATCATTATATTGTAGTTTTAGTGAGAATCTTAGCATGTTAATGGAAAGAAAAACTTAGTTTGATCACTAGTTTCTTGTGATAATTGGAAAAATACTAATAAAAGGCTATTTTTGTAAACTAGATTTTGGGAAATTCCTAAATAAATGAGATTAAAAATATAATTATGGTTTCATCATATCATTATCCATGAATTGTAGTTTAGTACATTAATTCATGCAACATCATGTTTTGTGGTGGAATTGTGGTATTTTGCTTGAAAAATGTTGAAAATTGTTAAAGGTTGCAAACTAGAAATTTCAAATTAATACAAATTTGTGTAATAAAAATGTAGTAATGGTTTGTATAGTCTAGTTATGCTATTTAATGAGTTATAGAACCATTGGTTTCATCTAAATGTCAAGTTTTGATGAAAAACGGTAAATTGGCATTTTCGGTTTTTACGAAATTGGACGGTTTGATGGATTTTAGGGTTTCGATGGATTTAATCATGTTTTATAATATAAGTAATGTGTTTTAAAACTATGAGTTATTTGTTGATATTTATCTCGATCCATCGGAGTTTGTACGCCGATATCGAGCGAAATTTGGTTCTTTTGCGTGGACGGGACATAGGTTTTAACCTATGCTTGTTCCTTGCGTCGTTTTGACTTTTGTATGTGATTTAGTTTACGATGCTATTTATATATTTGCGTTTAGGTACCCCTCACATGGACTGCGGGCGATGAAGAGGAGGATGGCGACACCGTCTTCGGCAGACATGGACCAGGTGAGTAGATGTATATCTACGGGGGGAAGTCGGGTGGATGGCGTTTAGCACCCCCGCAACGTAGAATAGGAATAGTACTTATTGACATTAGGAAACCAGATGTGACCCTAGATTCTTAATGAGTAGGACCCTAGTAATGACCCTAGGCTGGACTAGACTGATTTAGGAAAACCATACCAGAAGATGAATACCTTGGAAGAGGTTCGTAGGTTTCAGGTAGAAACACACACACGCACACACTGAAACTCGACATGGTGTATACGTGCATGTGTATATATATATAGGACGAGGTATAGGTATATATATATATACAACACGTATATGGGATACATTGATGTGATATGATATCCGAGGTATGATGAAACAGTGTAACTGGGCTTGATGCCGTGATTCTTGGCTATACAGTCGTATTAAGTGTTAGCGGATCATTAGAGAATGAGATAATGAACATGTATACTTAAATTATAATGGGTGGTGATGATATTGAGGTACATGGGACTCTAAAATAGTACCCGGACTGTAACTTGTGATTGTTCACGATATGGGATATGTATGACTTGATTACGACATCATATAGGTGTGACCTGATGTCGATATCATAGAGGTGTGACTTGAGAACGATATGATACATATGACATGATATTTCTGAGGATAAACTAATGATGCTTATTATGATGGCAATGATATATGACTGATGTATGCGATCACAGTTTAGCACCTTGATCTGAGATGTGTTGATGATGACATTATACTAATGATGAGACACCTAGGAGATACTTGACCCGTACCCTGATATTGGGATGCCGTACGATGGATTTTACCGTACGAGGCATAAATATGATGATTGATCCGCACTCTTGATTCGAGGAAACCGTACTACGTACGTGACGCTATTGAGGCCGGATCGCCGACTATTAGAGATATTGATTCAGACCTTAGGTAGACTCTTGTTTCTTATTGACTAGTTTCTTAGGTTTTGTTCCTTAGGAGGTTAGATGGACACTAGGTTAGGTTCGAGTCATATAGTGGTAGTGGTAATGGTATATCATGAGTAGATAACACACATCCGTCTTTACTTTCACACTGGAATCATAATGACGCATGTTCTTACATATGTTGCTATAATCAGTATAAACCTTACCTGTTAGGACACTAGCACCATTACCGATGATGCGCATATTCCATGCACACTTATTTGCCGGCTCACACACATCATCATCGGTAATTGCTATGCCACGTACACTTTAGATTATATTATCTTTTATTGATAGAATCAGTTAACAACTTGACCGATATAATATTGTGATTACTCTCTGATATTAGTATAGACATGATAATTATTACTTAGACATTCATGCATTCATGTTTTCATGTTATCATGCAGTATTATGGGCATATGCCGACACTTATCATATATTTACTCATGATTTTGAGATTTGGGTTTCGATGAGATTTCTGGATTTTTGGGGAAAACCGCAAGAATATATAAAAAACTTCTCTCTCTCTCCTCCTCTCTTTTTAAAATAAGATGAGGTTTTCTCGTGATGTATGTGTCGTCCACCATGAGATTTCATGTTTTCTGTTGGATTTCGAGACCCGATTCGAGGAGTGGATGAACCGTCTCGGGTACATGGTGGGCCCGGTATGGTACCCCGGGGCAAGAAGATCGAGTTGTAGACGATGAGCCTGGCAGGGGAAGGCTACCTACCGGTGATATCTGGCGCGGCGGATATCCGGAGGATACCGACCGTTGTCGTGAGATTTTGTGATATGGGCCGATCCGGACTGACGGAGCCCGAGGTATTGAGACTATGAGACTTGAGATTTACATGTTTGTGTCGATACTTGACACGGATTTCCATGGATTTCATTATTGAGATTTCAGGTTCCTATACACATTTTACTATGATAACAGTTAAAGATTTCTTATACAGATATATCTGGATTTCAGGATTGATTGTTTTATATTCATGGCGCATGCATATCCATTCATATGACATAGTACTATATGTTAGTTATATGTATGCCCTAGAGGCCATTACTGTACATTGGATGTATATTGTAGTGGATGCTGGGACATATATAGGTAGGACTTTCTTGCTCGACATGATAGTACGCTATCTGGTTGCTCTTTATCTTGACATGTATATTTTCTGTCTCTCTCTAATTACATGTTGATAAAGCCCTTAGGATGTGTACTCGACTTCCAGGACTATGATGCAGATCATACTAGTGGGGCCTGGGTAGTCCAGGAGTACATCCTTCAATGTTCCTAGTCGAGGGAATATCGAGACGGGGCATCGATATTCCAGAGTAGACTAGCGTATATCTTCTCGACCCATGCGATGGGCGATGGATGATCCCATATCCATTGGTGTTTGACATCGGAGATGGTATGCGGGTGCTCAGTGGAGACTGGGTACACTGAACGGACTCGCCGAGAACTCCCGGATGGTATTATACCTCACGTCAGATGGCAGTTCTCTGGTGACACTGGTACAGCTTAGTCTGTTGACCCGAGATCGTCATAGAGTCTTGTGTGTCTCCCACTGTGCTTTGATTTCCACCCTACCACGGCTCTACTGAGTCGTGCAAACAGGTGGTTTTTGGGTACAGTCCCGATTCACATGGAGGCAATGAGCGATAGGAGGGGATTCGTCTCTCCCGGTATTGGGGGTTGATGTTGCGCTATGCACGACTGGCCAAAACAGGAAATCCCTGGCCAGGGTTGCAGTGATAAACTGGTAAGAGTTATCAGTAGTTTCACGAATGTTATGGACCTCACGTCGGCATGACTTATCAAGCTACTGGGGTCTGACGTTTACCACCCCTAGGCGAGATATGCGACATATCAGACGAACAGACCGGACTGTACGGTAAGTATTACTGGTTGGATTCACAGGAGTATGAGCGGGCTTGCTCGTCGATCTTCTGATCGCTCAATACCCGGGTGGCCGTTACGTTTAGCAGACCGCTTGAGGCTTGTGGGTGCTTGATATGATCATCATCTGCTACCGGCGTATTGACGAGTCTTTAGAGTCCTACACAGAGGTTTCCTGGCTCAAGCGAAACGAAATAGGAGCGCATATGAGATATGTGCGGGACCGAGAATAATGCGTGTATGTGATACCGTATTCCATTCTCGCGATGAATGTGTCGAATGGTTGTATGCGATATAACCTAGTTATCGAATCAAGGATTGTTTCGATAAGCCGATACATTGGATATTAGTCAGTTATATGCGATATGACCGGATCGTTAAATCAAGTATTGATTTAATGATTTAATGCATAATTATATATTTGATATATTACTTTGCATTAACTAATATTGGTTCACTTTAAAAGGATATTCTCACTTGATATGCACATTGTATATGTGATATACTTTTGTACACTTGTTTGTATCATGTTTGATGATACATGCATGCTTAGGTGTAGGTTTACTTTAAACCATGATTAAGTGATTGGTTAGGGTTTGATATATTTAATTATTCATTTATTTATTTTGGAAAGAAAATAAAATGGTTGCTTCTTTTGTTCTTTTCTTTGAAGCTTCAAGAAGCTTTGATCATTTTGTCTTCTTCTTCTAAACCTAACCATTCACTTAACCTTGGTTCATTCTCTACACTTAACCATGGTAGCTATTATGATAAGAATGAATGGGATTATCTTTTCAAGTTAATCTTTTTATTTCTATCATAATACTTATCATATATCTTCTTCTTCTTCTTCATCTTCAACAAAATGAAGAAGCTTGTCTTCACCAATGGCAAGTTGAGCATATGAGTGAGAAATCCAATTCTAAAGTGAACCCACCTCCTATTTCTTCATCCTCTACCTCTTGCCAAGTAGTATAGGGTATTTCCTTCGCAAGTTTTCATGGCTTTGTGAAGGTGGAGCTTGATCTAGTGATGCCTCGACGTAGATCATCTTCGGCATCGAAGCCGACGACCAAGCCCGCCCATTTCTTCGATGAAGCCGATGCTTGAGTCCGGAATCCGATTTGGACAGCGAAGGGACTTCATCACGGAGCCTAGGAGGTGGAGGACCGGATCTACAAAGGTTGTAGCCCTTTCCCTTTAGCTATATTTCCGTTTACTTGCTTGCATCGCCTAGTTTATCTAGTTAACGATCCGTATTAGGGTTTGTAGGCACCCGTAAAATTTGAATTAGCCATGTTTGATGCCTTGTGAGACTTCATTAGTGTGCCTAGGAACCCTACAGTGGTATCAGAGCCTAGCTTGAGCCTTAGACGATGCGTAGACGGAATTAGAAGTCCGATTGAACCGAAACCCCAATCGTATTTTGCTCTCTGGACATTTTTGAAAAACGTGGTTTTTTCCAGATTAAAAATATGCAGAAAACTCAGTAGAAGATTCTAAGAATTACTGTATAAAACGAGGCCCCTGAATCCATTAAAGCGCGGCGGAACCGCGGCATTAGCATGCTAATGCGGCGGTTCCGCGGCCCTTTTGTCTCATCTTGCAATAAATTTTGCACAGTAATTCCTAGTTTGCAGTGCTGGTTTTCCTGGGAATTTTTAATAATTTTTCAAGAGTTGAATTTTCTGGGTTGTATTGGGGACTCGGTGTATCGATCGGATTGTCTAATTTTGTCAGTGTGTTTTTCCGGGTATTTTTAGAATATGTTAAAAAGTTCGACCGGATATAAATACCCACTTTTTTCCCTGCCGGGAAATTTCCAATTGTTGGATTTTTCCATAGTTTAACGACGTTCTAAGTAGTGCAAGTAACGCGATGGACCCACTAGAAGACAACAAACCTTAACTCGATTATGTGACCGTCTTGAACTGCCCTTTGAACCTTCGAGTTTGGGGCAGTACGGCATGCCACATGTGAGGCGTTGGCTTGACCCTTCTACGGCTGGACCGTTGGTACTGAGGCACGAACTGAATGTTGTTAGACTTATTTCATGTGTTGGACTGTATCGGGAAACCTTGGGTGTTCGATTGTTCGATCGGAAAATTTAACATTTTCCATTTATCCGAAATGTGATACAATACTTGGAATTCACAACTAGTTATGAGATGACTGAATGAATGTTATAAACACAGCACTTTAGTCTCACTTGATTGGTTGCCACGGAATTTTGATGTGATCAAAAGTCCGTCGCAATCACGTAGCATACGCGGATACTCGCCGGATAAACTTAATAGACAGCCTCACTCCATAGCCCCGACCAAGTAACTGTAGGAGAACCCCGTCGCCAAAAGCATCCGTCCGGGTGCTCGCAGTAGCGGTGTTCCGCCTTGGTGCACTTCGTCGACGGCATCAGGGGTGCGGCCGCCTACTAAAGTTTGCGACGAGCATTCGTTTTGGAAGCCGGGAATCTTGTTGAATTGCCCGACTCGATATTAAAAAGAGTTTTCGATAAATGAGACTGAAATGCGGGGTTTATAATTGTTAGGCATGCGATGTCTAAGGAATTCATTTGATTAGGCATGCGATGTCTGAAGAGTTTGCGGATTCCAACTGTTGTAGTTTTACACTTTCTTTTCTGTGACCGTAAGTGTAATATGTGATATCGCCGATTTCGTTGCTATATGTCGACGACAATTGGGATGCGCATATTTACTTACGTTGATGACATGTGATGTTATGTGTTGCTGGATATGTTATATTGGATCGTCGTGTTTGAATAGCCGAGGGTTTTTATGTGAGATGAGTGTTTTTTCATTTTCATTCATGTAAAAACTTGTATGTAATATTCTTTTATTGGGGCACTTCCAGGTAGCGGAAGATGTCACCATTTGTATATTATTTACTTTTCCGCATTAGGATAGACCCAAGAAGGGGAGCACAAGTAACCGGGTTCTAGGGTCCAGTGGGAGACCATCTCGAGGAGTCGAGTTCGGGTCTCCTAACCCTAGAATTGGTAGGGTTGCTTGCCGCTCTCGTAGGGGTCTAGGGGTGTGGGATTGGATATTCATCACGACCGTGGAATCCGTATTTTATACTGGCTCGTATTGAAAACACGGACGTCCTAGTATATCCAATATTCCACATGATATTTTCTGCTGCGTTATCTGTGATGTGATCATGTGATGTTCTGTGATAGATATAATATATAGTATATATGATATATTATATAGACGTTGCTTATGTTTTACACCCGCGCTAGCCCTGCCTCATTCTGGCGTTAGTTACCTAACCTAACGGTGCAGACGGGACATCGAGGCGAATGCGGATGACATAAGCGTACGTTATTTTTATCTGTGATGATTAGGTGGACTTAAATGATGGGATATTCATTAATGAGATTAATGAAAGAAAATAAACCTAAAAGATGTTGTGGAATCGAATTTCAAAATAAAACAGGTAGCTACAGTTCTTGCTTTGCATCGCGGTGTTCCTTGTAGAACATCCTGCACCTTATTCGATAGGGAAAGGACCGAGATCCCTTCACCGGGAGTGACTCCTTTAGCAATAACTGGCAGATGCTACATCACTCGGTTTGTCTTTTGATTGCTTCTATAGTTTCTGCTTTGCACAGTGATATATATGATATATCCCGCACCTCATTCGACGAGGAAAGGGCCGACGATCCCTTCACCGGGAGTGACCCCTTTAGCAAAACTAGAAAAGCCTCAAAAACATTCCATTTAAAAACCATTTGATTCCGCAACGAGATCAAGTTCAAAGCGTTAAAGGTTTTCGTAAAAACCATTCGCAACCCTCCGTCATTTTAGGAAGTAGAGTACTTAGTATTCGTGCTGTGTTTGTTGACTTTAGTTAAGGCACAGTGTACGGTAGCTAAGTGATGTCTTCCTACACCGCATATGATGCGATTAGTTAGGACAGTTGCGTGACTTTGTTGACCTTAGTTAAGGCTCATGTGGGTGGGTCTAATTAATCACGAAATGACGGGTAGAACTTGACTAGTACTTATGATTTGTTGACCATAGTTAAGGTCATAAGTGCTAGGGGTAAAAACCATTATCGGGAGTTTCAAGTGTTGAAATTTGCAATGAGATTGCATACCTTCTATATGATAGTTGGATCCCGATACCCACTGCGAGTAATTGTTACTCCTGGGAGAGTTTTGCACTTTGCAATTAGCCGATCAAGTAGGTGTCTAGAAAGGTGTCAACGGGGTTACGCCTCTGGGAAAACGAGGTTTACTGTAATTAGGTCCGTGCGAAAGCACGGGGAACCTCCCTCAAAGTACCGACACTAGCCTGGCTGAAAGATTGGCGAACTTGTAGAGTGTAATTAATCCTGGCTAGTCTTTCCTTTTAGGGTTTGAAGGAAGATTTGATAAAAACAGTGGGAGCCATCCTGATTAGATAAAATATATAACCAGTCTGATCTTGCAAGAGCGCACGCAGAGTGTTTTCTTTTCTCTCTCTCCAGGTAGCGACCATATCACGCCTTAATCAAGATAATAATACGGATATTGACCGAACCCGCTTGTTATACTGAGCTGGGGAACGTTGGTCCCGCTCCAACTTATAATTGTTATAAGACAGAGCAGGAATTAGGGGAATACCAGAATTCCTATGCCGCCCAAACGAAGAAAGTGCATATGATGCATCTCCTTCGGGTATGTTCATTATACAGAACTGTTTTCTCAGTATCCTCTGCATCCTGAGTATTTGATACAGGATCAGGATCTCAGATATGTAATCTGTTACACAGGACTACAAAAGGGTAGAAAAACTGAGAACGGGTGATAAGTTTCATGAGACAGAAAACGGGGCAAGTGTTGCAGCCAAGTCTGTTGGTCACTGTCACCCTGTATTACCAATACATTGATTCTGAACGAATGTTATTAGATACCGAACCTGATATACAAAATCATATCACTCTCTTTACAAGTAAAGAAATGATAAAATTTTGTATTGTTGGATAATGTTTTGAACATTTCCTATATCAAAAGTTGATCGGTTCAGGCACGTTATCTAAAAGCATTAATGTTCTAAATCAAACTACAGTTCCTAGTATACGGAACACACACAAGAGGAATAGTTCAGAAATGAACAAATCATTCTTGAGGCATTGTAGACTAGGTCATATCAATGCGACCCGACTGGCTGAAGTTATATTTTAGATGCATATTTAAATCAGTTTGAATTTACATCTTGTGAAACTTGCCAGTCATGTCACAAAGATAAGATGACCATAGCTCTGTTTGTTGGAAATAGAGAAAGAGTTAGTAAACTCTTGGGACTGATATATTATGATGTATGTAAGGTCTCCTGTCTACACATGCCAGGACTGGTTCTCTATACTTCATTACGTTCTCTGATGATCTCTCAAGATTCTGACATATGTTCCTGTTGAAACACAAGTCCGAACCTTTTGAGATATTCACAGAATATAAGTTAGAAGTAGAGAACCAACCACCGGGTATAAGTATTATGTCCTATGATAAGATCAGGGAGGAGAATACTTGTGCATGGCATTCCTGGACTATTCTAAAAGAAAATGAGATTCTCTCTCCGTATTACTCCTCTGAATACACCACAGCACAACAGTGTATCAGGGCGGAGCAATCGCACAATATT
This sequence comes from Agapanthus africanus, assembly GCA_030015575.1. Classification (NCBI taxonomy): domain Eukaryota; kingdom Viridiplantae; phylum Streptophyta; class Magnoliopsida; order Asparagales; family Amaryllidaceae; genus Agapanthus; species Agapanthus africanus. The sequence goes on from CM057348.1 coordinate 191,744,716, forward strand.
AGATATGGTGTGCTCTATGATGAGTATTACTGAGTTACCTATTTCCTTTTGGGGTTATGCGCTTGAGAAACTGTGTACCTATTGAATTAGGTTCGAATCAGATCACTGCCTACCATTCCATATGAGATATGGTATGGGAAGAGCCTATCTCTTAAGTAAGTTAAGATTTGGGATTGTCCGGCCTATGTCAAAAGCAAAATCCGGACAAGATCGAGGCAAGATCAGTTCTGTAAAACTGGAAAGGTTCCAGCTGTACAAAACTGCTAATGATTTGACAGAACCAAAGGATTCAATAGTTTCCGACGAACCTCAGCCTCTCCGCCGATCTGGTAGGGTTCCTCATCTGCCTGAGAGATACCTCGGTTTCTCGATGATAGTGGGAGCGAGGAATGCATCATGAGATGATGACCCAACTAGTTTCGAGCAGGCCATCGAGAGTACGGACTCTGTAAGAATGGCTGGATGCTTAGCGATCTGAGATGGAATCCTTATACACCAACAAAGTATGGACTTTGGTTGCTATATCTAAAGGGTTAAATCCCCATCAGGAGCAAGTATATCTTGAGAAGATTACTTGGTGTAGATGGAAAAGTTGAGACTTTCAAAGCTAGACTTGTTAAAGGTTTTAGTCATCAACCAGGTGTGGATAATGATGAAACCTTTTCTAGGGACTATGCTTAAGTCCATCTAGATCCTACTTGCCATTGCTGCATACCATAACTACGATATCTGGTGGTTGGGTGCCATGACTACTTTTCTAAATATTGATTTAGAAGAGAACGTCTATAAGAACACAGCCAGAGGGCTTCGTAAACAGTGGGAGCAGCGGAAACGTGTGCAAGTTGCTTTAGATGATGAAGCAGGCATCGCGGAGTTGGAACGTCTGTTTTGATGTGATAGTCAAAGTGTTTGACTTCATCAAAATGGTAGATGAACCTTGTATATACAAAAAGGGCAGTAGGGAGTATGGTGCTGATCTTCGTATTGTACGTAGACAACATACTCTAGATAGGAAAAGAGTTTCCTATACTACGATCGGTCAATCTCCTATTATCACATGGATTCTCCAAATAGGATAAAGGTGATACCTTCTCGATCCTGGGGAGAATCGCTGGAAAAGTTCCAGAGTGATAAGGACGACTGAATGTCAGTCGCAGGCATTGTCTTTACCCTCGGTAAAGGGACGGTATGTTGGAAGATTTCCAAGCTAGATACCGTGACAAACTAGACGATAAAGGCTGGTAACATCGCTATTAAAGATACTGCCAAAGAGGCAGTTTGGGTGTATATTGGTTCATAGGATGAACTAGGTTCCTACCATTGTATGACAATGGAAGTGTGGCTTTGGCCCTGGAACCCTGGTCCCATCAGTGACCGAGACATATTCTGAGGCAGCATCACCTGATCATGGAGAAAGTTGATCTCCAGGGTGATCGAGGTCAGGAGAGTAGACTTAGAGGACAACACGATGGATCCACTCACGAAGGCCTTTTCCCAAATAGAGACTTTTTGGGGATGGTTGAGTATTAGATACTACAACTACTGCTACAGATGGCCCTAGTGCAAGTGGGAGATTATTAGTTATATGTATTCCCTAGAGGCCATTACTGTACATTGGATGTATATTGTAGTGGATGCTGGGACATATATAGGTAGGACTTTCTTGCTCGACATGATAGTACGCTATCTGGTTGCTCTTTATCTTGACATGTATATTTTCTGTCTCTCTCTGATTACATGTTGATAAAGCCCTTAGGATGTGTACTCGACTTCCAGGACTATGATGCAGATCATACTAGTGGGGCCTGGGTAGTCCATGAGTACATCCTTCAATGTTCCTAGTCGATGGAATATCGAGACGGGGCATCGATATTCCAGAGTAGACTAGCGTATATCTTCTCGACCCATGCGATGGGCGATGGATGATCCCATATCCATTGGTGTTTGACATCGGAGATGGTATGCGGATGCTCAGTGGAGACTGGGTACACTGAACGGACTCGCCGAGAACTCCCAGATGGTATTATACCTCACGTCAGATGGCAGTTCTCTGGTGACACTGGTACAGCTTAGTCTGTTGACCCGAGATCGTCATAGAGTCTTGTGTGTCTCCCACTGTGCTTTGATTTCCACCCTACCACGGCTCTACTGAGTCGTGCAAACAGGTGGTTTTTGGGTACAGTCCCGATTCACATGGAGGCAATGAGCGATAGGAGGGGATTCGTCTCTTCCGGTATTGGGGGTTGATGTTGCGCTATGCACGACTGGCCATAACAGGAAATCCCTGGCCAGGGTTGCAGTGATAAACTGGTAAGAGTTATCAGTAGTTTCACGAATGTTATGGACCTCACGTCGGCATGACTTATCAAGCTACTGGGGTCTGACGTTTACCACCCCTAGGAGAGATATGCGACATATCAGACGAACAGACCGGACTGTACGGTAAGTGTTACTGGTTGGATTCACAGGAGTATGAGCGGGCTTGCTCGTCGATCTTCTGATCGCTCAATACCCGGGTGGCCGTTACGTTTAGCAGACCGCTTGCGGCTTGTGGGTGCTTGATATGATCATCATCTGCTACCGGCGTATTGACGAGTCTTTAGAGTCCTACACAGAGGTTTCCTGGCTCAAGCGAAACGAAATAGGAGCGCATATGAGATATGTGCGGGACCGAGAATAATGCGTGTATGTGATACCGTATTCCATTCTCGCGATGAATGTGTCGAATGGTTGTATGCGATATAACCTAGTTATCGAATCAAGGATTGTTTCGATAAGCCGATACATTGGATATTAGTCGGTTATATGCGATATGACCGGATCGTTAAATCAAGTATTGATTTAATGATTTAATGCATAATTATATATTTGATATATTACTTTGCATTAACTAATATTGGTTCACTTTAAAAGGATATTCTCACTTGATATGCACATTGTATATGTGATATACTTTTGTACACTTGTTTGTATCATGTTTGATGATACATACATGCTTAGGGGTAGGTTTACTTTAAACCATGATTAAGTGATTGGTTAGGGTTTGATATTTTTAATTATTCATTTATTTATTTTGGAAAGAAAATAAAATGGTTGCTTCTTTTGTTCTTTTCTTTGAAGCTTCAAGAAGCTTTGACCATTTTGTCTTCTTCTCCTAAACCTAACCATTCACTTAACCTTGGTTCATTCTCTACACTTAACCATAGTAGCTATTATGATAAGAATGAATGGGATTATCTTTTCAAGTTAATCTTTTTATTTCTATCATAATACTTATCATATATCTTCTTCTTCTTCTTCATCTTCAACAAAATGAAGAAGCTTGTCTTCACCAATGGCAAGTTGAGCATATGAGTGAGAAATCCAATTCTAAAGTGAACCCACCTCCTATTTCTTCATCCTCTACCTCTTGCCAAGTAGTATAGGGTGTTTCCTTCACAAGTTTTCATGGCTTTGTGAAGGTGGAGCTTGATCTAGTGATGCCTCGACGTAGATCATCTTCGGCATCGAAGCCGACGACCAAGCCCGCCCATTTCTTCGATGAAGCCGATGCTTGAGTCCGGAATCCGATTTGGACAGTGAGGGGACTTCATCACGGAGCCTAGGAGGTGGAGGACCGGATCTACAAAGGTTGTAGCCCCTTCCCTTTAGCTATATTTCCGTTTACTTGCTTGCATCGCCTAGTTTATCTAGTTAACGATCCGTATTAGGGTTTGTAGGCACCCGTAAAATTTGAATTAGCCATGTTTTGATGCCTTGTGAGACTTCATTAGTGTGCCTAGGAACCCTACACTATATGAGGCACTGACACGAGCATGGAGTATCTGCACTTACACGTAGTATTACCCTGCTATTACTAGATGATTGGGACTTAGTAGTGTATTATTATGACCTAGGATAGCGTCGTGCATTCGATTTCTTTTTGTAGATGTCTTCTACTCACGAGTTGGCAACTCACCCCCGTTGTGCCAAATTTTATTACAGGTTCGATGTACAGGTTTCCTTGGCAGCTTGCTGGCACATCTATTCTTTCAGGGTGATTTGCACGGTAGGTTGGTTCACTTGTATCCGAACCACCATTGTACTTTTATTCTTTCATTTGTATCTAGTAAGCTCCATCAACCATACTTGTATTACTTGATAAGTTTATTGGACCAGTCATTTATTTTGACCTTAGAGTCGCGCATGTATTATTCTGATTTGGTGGTTTTGTTTTCTTTGAGTTTTGAGCCTCGCCCTTTGGCGTTGTATATTATTGTGCTTGTTGTGGTTGTTTCCGCCTATTGGCATTGATGCTAGCTTCCGTTTGGGGATGCTTTTTATTGTTTATGTATATTATACTAGTTGTACCCATTTGGGGGCCAGTTTTTATAGAGGAGACTCTGCCGAAATTTTTGAGAAAATTTGCTGATGCTTTTAAACTTGTTTTCTTTTTCTTCTTTTTCTTGTTTTATGGTTTAGATTTCTGGGCTTCGGCTTACTTAGATTACGTGGCGCCTCTTGACGCTTCGTAATCTAACTGCCGGTCACGTTCCGTACTTTCGGGTCGTGACAAAGTTGGTATCAGAGCGCTAGGTTTAACCTTGTATAAGTCTAGGTGACCCTTGGTTGATGGAGTAGGCGATTTAGGTAGAGTAACGTACCGTGGGTATGGTCCGCGGCATATTTACGATACGCTACTCTGCTTAAGGAGCCCTAGGATGTACATTGTTTGCACCGTATTTCATTCGTTCCTTTGATCTATCTTCGTCGATATCGGAAGGTGATTCTGTTACCACGGGCGCACTGGCCTGGCAGAGGGAGCTGCGGCTCGAATGCGATAACCATTAGAGTATTGGTTATTCTTGAGGATTGAAGAATTGTTTAGCGTGCGGATGAAGGGTATTCACATGCCGTCCGGATGAAGTTAAAGGGTTCGAACGATTATCAGAAAACCATTTTCCCAAGTTTAAAGTATTCGGAAGAACATGCAGGTATTTCGATGGACCCTCTAGAAGAATGAAACCCTAACTCGACATAATGACCACGAGAACGCCCTTGAACCTTAGGGTTTACGGCAGTTCCGCGGTGCCATTAGTGAGGCTTGGGTTTGCCCTTCTACGGCTGGATCATCGATGCTGGGGTATGTACCGGATATTTTTAAACTGTACTTGAGTGTTGAGCTCTCGGGGAATTATGGGATTTTGAAGGATCGATCGAAAAGTTTAATGTAGTCCGGATATCAAGTGAAGGGATCGACTACGTGGGAGACTCTAGATATGAGTATTGCCGTTAGTATCGCAGTCAGCACAGCTACGAAGAGACGAGTTTGAAGCAGCCGACATCCGAGGAAAGAGGCGCACATTGACGATAGTGTTTACGATTGTGATTTGGTGATTTGAATTTCATATTTCTGTTATTGGATTTTGGTATTTCTTATGTGTACCTTCATTATATTCTATTTGTGTTTTATATATCTGTTGTATTGATGTTGTTAGTATACACCCAGTGCGCTTGATTTGGTTTTATATATTTTGAGATTTTTGATTTGATTTCGTGCATATGGGTTACACATGATTTTGATATATGTTTCGACCTAGTTTTCATGCATTTGTACTTTGATTTCGATTTTTATAATTGATGTATGTTTCCGTGCACCATGTGCACCTGATTAGGATTCTTGCGCATACTTGGCGTACTTGATGCGATTTTGTACACACCAGATGCACTAAATCGAGGTTTTGTGCAGATTAGATGCACCTGATATTGAGTCGTGCACGCCCGTTACACTTGACAGATATTTTTGGTGCACTCCGGTTGCACTAAATTTTGTTTTTGGGTGTAGTCGTGGTATCTGTATTTGGTTTCGATTTCAGTGCGCACCGGACGCACATGGTATTTTATTGATGTGATTGGGATTGATTTCAGTTTGAGCAGTGTGTTTTTTTATAATCATTACTATTTGATTTAGTAACCAGGCGGGACGTGTATGTTAAATAAAAGATATATATATATATATAGCTATTTTTTTAAAAATAAACGTCCGCTACTTATGCCGTGACACGTGCATTGCACGGCGATTTTCAAAAGGGGTTTTTGCATATTTCTTTATCCAGATATTTGGAAGGTTTACTATGATGCGCACTATATATATAAGTTGTAGATTGATGTATATTATGTTGGTTTTCATATTGGGTTTTGATATTTTATTCTCGCCATAACTCCGATGATTGCGTTATGCTTGGCGGAGTTGATTTTTGTTATGTATTGATGATTTCGGAGCCCCGACGATTTGAGTGTTTTGTTAAATGTTTTAGTATTTGGAAGGAAAGTTTTAATTTAAATTCGGGGACCGAATTTCTTAAAGGGGGGAATATTGTAATGTTTTAAAAATAATTAAATAAATAATTAAATGAATAAAATTGTTTAAGTGAATTTTATGATTTTCGGCAAAGTAAAATGTATTTTTCGTAAAACCTAACCGTGATTGTTTTTCATTATAATTTCAAAAATACCTATTTTAATTATGTAATTACTAGTAAATGGTGTTTATTTAGCCACTTATAAATTTTTAGTTTAATTAAATATTTTTCCTAAACTAATTATTTTAAATATTAACATAAGCTTTATTTTTACACTAAATTAGTGTAAATTACAAATTTGAATGGTTTTAATTTGTAAAAGTGAGCCATGACATATTATAATTTAGTGAGTATCATGTAAAATTCATTTGCAATTTTTCCAATTTTCTAGAGTTTTCTTGAGTTGCTATAGTAAAGAATTAAAAGAAAATTTAATAAAAGCATGAAAAGACATAATGATATGATATTTTGGTGGAACTTTCTACATCTTTCTTCACTTTTCTGATTCTCCACCCCCTTCTCCTACTTGTGGCCGGCCTCAACAACCCCATGGCAGCCCCCCCCCCCAATTTCCCACTTCATTTTTATTCAAAATTCATCAAAAATACTTCAAAAATTCAATTAAAATTCCACAAAATCATATTTATTTCATACCCTTTATTCCTTGCTCATTTTTACATGGATTTTGGAGATGGAAAGCATGAATTTTTGAGGCTCATTTTCATGTTTGGACTTGAGGTTGTGAAGATATAAATCTATCTCTTTTGTTTTATTTCCATTAGATGTTTCTTTTAAAGCATAAATAGTTTTATTAGATTAATTCTATGTTCAATTTTTAAAATTTAAGTTAGGGTTTGTAAATTCAAGTTATGATTTTTATTAATTAATTAGGGTTATAATAACTAGTCTACAATTTTTAGAAGTGGAAAAATCTTGCATGGTTATTATATAATAATTTGTGTATTCAAATTGATTTAATAATGTTATTTAGCTAACTAGTTTTTAGAAAATGTATTTGTGGATAAAATAAAATTCCAATTAAGGTTGTTATCATTATATTGTAGTTTTAGTGAGAATCTTAGCATGTTAATGGAAAGAAAAACTTAATTTGATCACTAGTTTCTTGTGATAATTGGAAAAATACTAATAAAAGGCTATTTTTGTAAACTAGATTTTGGGAAATTCCTAAATAAATGAGATTAAAAATATAATTATGCTTTCATCATATCATTATCATCATGAATTGTAGTTTAGTACATTAATTCATGCAACATCATGTTTTGTGGTGGAATTGTGGTATTTTGCTTGAAAAATGTTGAAAATTGTTAAAGGTTGCAAACTAGAAATTTCAAATTAATACAAATTTGTGTAATAAAAATGTAGTAATGGTTTGTATAGTCTAGTTATGCTATTTAATGAGTTTTATAACCATTGGTTTCATCTAAATGTCAAGTTTTGATGAAAAACGATAAATTGGCATTTTCGGTTTTTACGAAATTGGACAGTTTGATGGATTTTAGGGTTTCGATGGATTTAATCATGTTTTATAATATAAGTAATGTGTTTTAAAACTACGAGTTATTTATTGATGTTTATCTCGATCCATCGGAGTTTGTATGCCGATATCGAGCGAAATTTGGTTCTTTTGCGTGGACGGGACATAGGTTTTAACCTATGCTTGTTCCTTGCGTCGTTTTGACTTTTGTATGTGATTCAGTTTACGATGCTATTTATATGTTTGCGTTTAGGTACCCCTCACGTGGACTGCGGGCGATGAAGAGGAGGATGGCGACACCGTCTTCGGCAGACATGGACCAGGTGAGTAGATGTATATCTACGGGGGGAAGTCGGGTGGATGGCGTTTAGCACCCCCGCAACGTAGAATAGGAATAGTACTTATTGACATTAGGAAACCAGATGTGACCCTAGATTCTTAATGAGTAGGACCCTAGTAATGACCCTAGGCTGGACTAGACTGATTTAGGAAAACCATACCAGAAGATGAATACCTTGGAAGAGGTTCGTAGGTTTCAGGTAGAAACACACACACGCACACACTGAAACTCGACATGGTGTATACGTGCATGTATATATATATATAGGACGAGGTATAGGTATATATATATATACAACACGTATATGGGATACATTGATGTGATATGATATCCGAGGTATGATGAAACAGTGTAACTGGGCTTGATGCCGTGATTCTTGGCTATACAGTCGTATTAAGTGTTAGCGGATCATTAGAGAATGAGATAATGAACATGTATACTTAAATTATAATGGGTGGTGATGATATTGAGGTACATGGGACTCTAAAATAGTACCCGGACTGTAACTTGTGATTGATCACGATATGGGATATGTATGACTTGATTACGACATCATATAGGTGTGACCTGATGTCGATATCATAGAGTGTGACTTGAGGATGATATAATACATATGACATGATATTTCTGAGGATAAACTAATGATGCTTATTATGATGGCAATGATATATGACTGATGTATGCGATCACAGTTTAGCACCTTGATCTGAGATGTGTTGATGATGACATTATACTAATGATGAGACACCTAGGAGATACTTGACCCGTACCCTGATATTGGGATGCCGTACGATGGATTTTACCGTACGAGGCATAAATATGATGATTGATCCGCACTCTTGATTCGAGAAAACCGTACTACGTACGTGACGCTATTGAGGCCGGATCGCCGACTATTAGAGATATTGATTCAGACCTTAGGTAGACTCTTGTTTCTTATTGACTAGTTTCTTAGGTTTTGTTCCTTAGGAGGTTAGATGGACACTAGGTTAGGTTCGAGTCATATAGTGGTAGTGGTAATGGTATATCATGAGTAGATAACACACATCCGTCTTTACTTTCACACTGGAATCATAATGACGCATGTTCTTACATATGTTGCTATAATCAGTATAAACCTTACCTGTTAGGACACTAGCACCATTACCGATGATGCGCATATTCCATCCACACTTATTTGCCGGCTCACACACATCATCATCGGTAATTGCTATGTCACGTACACTTTAGATTATATTATCTTTTATTGATAGAATCAGTTAACAACTTGACCAATATAATATTGTGATTACTCTCTGATGTTAGTATAGACATGATAATTATTACTTAGACATTCTTGCATTCATGTTTTCATGTTATCATGCAGTATTATGTGCATATGCCGACACTTATCATATACTTACTCATGATTTTGAGATTTGGGTTTCTATGAGATTTCTGGATTTTTGGGGAAAACCGCAAGAATATATAAAAAAACTTCTCTCTCTCTCCTCCTCTCTTTTTAAAATAAGATGCGGTTTTCTCGTGATGTATGTGTCGTCCACCATGAGATTTCATGTTTTCTGTTGGATTTCGAGACCCGATTCGAGGAGTGGATGAACCGTCTCGGGTACATGGTGGGCCCGGTATGGTACCCCGGGGCAAGAAGATCGAGTTGTAGACGATGAGCCTGGCAGGGGAAGGCTACCTACCGGTGATGTCTGGCGCGGCGGATATCCGGAGGATACCGAACGTTGTTGTGAGATTTAGTGATATGGGCCGATCCGGACTGACGGAGCCCGAGGTATTGAGACTATGAGACTTGAGATTTACATGTTTGTGTCGATACTTGACACGGATTTCCATGGATTTCATTATTGAGATTTCAGGTTCCTATACACATTTTACTATGATAACAGTTAAAGATTTCTTATACAGATATATCTGGATTTCAGGATTGATTGTTTTATATTCATGGCGCATGCATATCCATTCATATGACATAGTACTATATGAGGCACTGACACGAGCACTGAGTATCTGCACTTACACGTAGTATTACCCTGCTATTACTAGATGATTGGGACTTAGTAGTGTATTATTATGACCTAGGATAGCGTCGTGCATTCGATTTCTTTTTGTAAATGTCTTCTACTCACGAGTTGGCAACTCACCCCCGTTGTGCCAAATTTTATTACAGGTTCGATGTACAGGTTTCCCTGGCAGCTTGCTGGCACATCTATTCTTTCAGGTGATTTGCACGGTAGGTTGGTTCACTTGTATCCGAACCACCATTGTACTTTTATTCTTTCATTTGTATCTAGTAAGCTCCATCAACCGTACTTGTATTACTTGATAAGTTTATTGGACCAGTTATTTATTTTGACCATAGAGTCGCGCATGTATTATTCTGATTTGGTGGTTTTGTTTTCTTTGAGTTTTGAGCCTCGCCCTTTGGCGTTGTATATTATTGTGCTTGTTGTGGTTGTTTCCGCCTGTTGGCGTTGATGCTAGCTCCCGTTTGGAGATGCTTTTTGTTGTTTATGTATATTATACTTGTTGTACCCATTTGGGGGCCAGTTTTTATAGAGGAGACTCTGCCGAAATTTTTGAGAAAATTTGCTGATGCTTTTAAACTTGTTTTTTTTTTCTTCTTCTTCTTCTTTTATGGTTTAGATTTCTGGGCTTCGGCTTACTTAGGTTACGTGGCGCCTCTTGACGCTTCGTAATCTAAGTACCGGTCACGTTCCGTACTTTCGGGTCGTGACACTGATATCATGGTTTCGACAAGTCATCATCTATACAATTTATAATATAAGACAATACAACACAATGTATTCCGTACAATCAATACAATAAACACTACGGGGTTATAAAGGGGTAGACTGGTACGGAATATGTTAAAGGTGGCATGAGGTGGTCACTTTATTCGTAATTACATCCATGTCATTGTTCTGTGGTATTATCGACGGAGCCTTGTACTACGGGTTACCAAAGTCCACGGTGTAAGTTGGACTCCTCTCGTATACACTGGCATCTTCTGTACCAAGCTACACACAACTACGTTAACATAACAATCAACATTATAATAGTTATACTCTCTTTTCTGTCTATTCTACTTCTCTCATTCTTTGGACATACCGAGCGATTGTTCGCTGACGACATTTCGTTTCTTTCTTCTTTGGAATGTTATGAGGTGGATCGGACCTTCTGGAGACAGAGCCCACCAGCAAGGATTTGGATCAGCTAGTCTTCAACCCGGAGCTCTAGTTACTTGTACATTTCATTTACATTTCTGTTATGCCATTGTTTAGGCCTTGTTTTTATTCCATGTATTTCCATTTCAGTTGTATTGTAAAAAAAATGTTAATGAATAAAGTTGTTGTTCATTTACATCTTGTCTCTTGTGTACTTTTATTTTATATTGCTTAGATATGCTTAGCGTGTTTAATTCTGAGTAAATACGTAGCGGGCCAGTCGTGTTCCCTTCCCCGTACACCAGGAAGCGGGGCGTGACAATACGAGATGTAGTATAATCATAATCAAGGTACTACTTTGGGATACAATAACTATATGTACAGAGTATGTCATTAAAGTCCTGAGTGTAGGATAAAACAGAGTCAACATCAATAAGTCCTCATCATAGAAATCCAGTGTCCATCAACGACACCCAAACTCCCAATATCTCAGGCGCCATCACTCTAATCGGTACTCATATCTATCTCATCATATAACTCCTAACGGTATCCTCTGGATATCCGCCGGGTTTCCATACAATCATCGGTAGGCAGTGCTTCCCCTGCCAAGCTCATCGTCTACTCCACGATCTTTTCATCCCGGGTACCTTACCGGGTCCACCATGTACCCGCAGACGGCTCAACCTAACTCCTCGAATCGGGTATGCTCATAACTCAGAACCGAGAAAACTCATGGTGGACATGAAATATCATATCAAGGGAAAAACCTCCTTTTTAAATAACTCAAGTTTTTAAAATGTACTTTGCGGCTTCCCAAATCCATGAAATAGAAATCTCATAAAACATCATATGAGGATATATCACTATAGCAATGTATGTATGATGTACAAGAATCAATGTCTAACTGTCAATAATGAATGCGGTACAATATATTTATCCATGGCAATTTCTATAGTGTGCGTGACATGGCAATTATTAACGGTGTGTGTGCACATATGAATCAGTGCTCGTGCAATATGAACCGTTAGTAATGGTGCAGTGCCCCTATTAATGGTATGTCAAGGTACAACAGGTAATAAGATACACAATGTGATACGCATGGATAATTCAGAACATATAAACATATTACAAGATATTATTACTTGAATCTAGCCGTCAGCGCTCAACGCCATACAGACGATTCCCTCGTAGATGTTAAATCTACTCACCGGACGATCTCGAACTAAGTGAATCCGATCACCTATTTCCCATTCCTAGCTACGTCCGAAGTCCCCGCAAGTGATCCTAGCATCACACAAAGCCATAACGCATGAAATTAGTAGACTTTCCGATAACACACGGCCACAAACACCAAACTAACGAATCGACTTCCACAAGCTATCAAGTGTTAGCTTAGTGAGCTAAACGTGTACAGCGACATCCTAGACCAAACCTATGGCTATTAAACGTATGAAACGCCTAAACGAATGTCGGATAAATCTGCATCGTACATTATCGAAATGCTAGAATTATTGCTAAACGGTCCCAGATTTTTCTACACAAGGAATTAGAGAAAATTACACATGCTACAAGCCTATAATTTGCCCTTGAGACCCCATGACGATGAATCACACAAATTCTCCCTACTCTGGCCACAAATTGCGGCCAGAATGAATATATTTGTGGCTACAAAATAGGGGATTGGGCTCAAGTTTTGGTGATAGGTTCTAGGCCTTTAGACTACATCTCTGTGATGGCAACTTCTCAAAATAATGTCTGGGTCGATAGCAGATCTAAACTGAGCTCTAAAGCTTAACAAAATATGATATTAACACTAAACTACAACATTAAGGTATTTTAGTGAAACTAATTAACACAAAACCCACCCTTAGAGCCTAATTAAGAGTTTAGCATCATTACCTCACCAAAACTTAGATGAAACCCTAGCCATGCAAGCTCCAAGACTTCTCAAAAGTGTTAAACGTGCTTAGTTGAGGGTTTAGTGAGGTTTAATGTTGGTTTAGGCTTAAGGTTAGTGGAGAAAATATTTTCAAGAGGGGATTTTTGGTGGAAGAAGAAGAAGAAGAAGAAGAAAAATGAGAAGGAGAGAGTGTTATGAAAGAAAGAGAGAATGAGAGGGTGAGGATGAGAGAATGAGAGCCATGCTCTTTCTCTCACCTCATTAAATGCCCCCCATGCCTTATCCCCCATGCCATCATGCCTCTATATTTTATTCATTTTCCTTTTTCTTTTTTTTAAAATAAAACCCTTTTACTTAAAATAGATATGTATAAATATAGCATGACATAAAAGGTTAAGTGCCATGGGTAACAAAACATGGTTAACACTTCCTTAACCCTAAATTTGCATGCACATGTGTGTGCACGTACAAAAATAATTAAATAAAATATTAATTAATTATAATAAAATATGTGAAAAATAATTATTAGTTAAATTTATTAAAAACCCGCATTATATCGCTTAATTAACTCTAATCGCGTTTTAAGGTGTTACAATTAATCTGCTATATTAGTAGAGGTTGATGAAGTGGGGAAGTTTCTCATTAAAATCCTTTTCTTTTCTTTTTCTTTTCAGTCTAGGAAAAACTCTAGAGAAGGAAAAAAAAAGGAGGATGAACTTGGTAAGAGAGATGAATGAACCTTGGAGATAAGACAGAGATTAATAGATAAGTATGGATGGATAAAAACAAATCAAGAGAATGAGTCATGGTTACTAGATCCTTTTAGAACAACATAGAAGCCATGACGCATCTCTTTATTTTGTTTCTATTCATTTATATTTATCAAAATCTTTATTCTTTTCTCCAATGTGATTCTTGCATTGCCATGTTCTTTGTATCATCAACCATGATATATATATATATATATATAAAGAAAAGAATTATAATGAATAATTAGTTAATTATTAAATCAACACTTGATTTAATAATCCGGTCATATCATATATACCCCGACTAATATCAAAAAACGCTAGATTAAAATACGGTATCATATACTCGTAGTTAATCAAGCTCCCACACATATCTCCATATGTACCCTACTTCATTTTGCTTGAGCTTGGAAACCTCTATATGGGACTCTTATGACTCGTCAATACGCTAGCAGTAGGTAATGATCATATCAGATACCCACAAGCCGTCAGCGGTACTAGCTGGACGTAATCGCTACCCAGGTATTGAACGAATGGAAGATCAACAAGCAAACTTGTTCAAACTCCTGTGAGCTAATAAGAAACACTTACAGTACAGTCCAATCTCTTCGTCTAATATGTCGCATATCGAGTCTGGGGAATGGAATCGTCAGACCCTAATAACTCGATAAGTCATGCCTATGTGTGGCCTATAACCAATTAAGAAACTACTGATAACACTTATTAGTAAACCTTATCAGCCCTGGCCAGGGACTTGCGGTTATAGCCAATCGCGCAAAGCACAATATCAACTCCCAATATCGGGAGAGACGAAACCCCTCCTATCGCTCACTGCCTCCATGTGTCTCGAGACTGTACCCAAAATCCACCTTTTCACACGACTAAGTAGAGCCGTGGTAGGGTGGAAATCAAAGCACAGTGGAAAGCACACAAGACACTATGATGATCTCGGGTCTACAGACTAACATATACAAGTGTCACTGGAGAACTGCTATTTGACGATAGGTATAATACCATCTAGGAGTTCTCGGTGAGTCCGTTCAGTGTATTCAGTCTCTAATGAGCACCTGTATACAATCATTGATGTCAAACACCAATGGATATGGGATCATCCATCGCCCCAATACTGGGTCAAGAAACGTATAAACTAGTCTACTCTGGAATATCGATGCCCTGTCTCGATACTCCCTCGACTAGGAACTATTAAGGATGTGCTTGTGGACTACACATGCCCTACTAGTATGATCTGCATCATAGTTATGGTAGTCAAGCTAACATCCTAAGGGCTTTATCAACATGTATCAAAAAGACAGTATGAACATGTTAAGATAAAAAGTAACCAGATAGCATACTATCATGTCGAGCAAAAAAGTTCTCTATATATTTGTCCAAGCATCCACTATAATATACAATAATGGCCTGTAAGACATAAATATTCCTAACAATCTCCCACTTGTACTAAGGCTAATTATTAGTGTATCTCATACCCAACATCTCAAAAAATCACTCAAATTGCGCCAGTGGAATGGCCTTGGTGAGTGGATCCGCGGTATTTTTCTTTGTGTCTACTCATCGAACTTTGATCTTGCGGAGATCAACTTTCTCCCGGATCAGGTGATATCGCCTTAGGATATGCCTGGAATGTTGATAGGACCTGGGTTTCTTGGCTAATGTCATAGCCCCATTATTATCACAATACAATGGTATTGGATCAATAATGGTTGGAACCACTCCAAGCTCTGAGATGAACTTCCGCATCCAGACAGCTTCCTTGGCAGCATCATTTGCAGCAATGTACTCAGTTTCTATCATTGAGTCTGCAACGGTATCCTATTTGGAAATTTTCCAACAAACCGCCCCTCTATTGAGGGTAAATACGAAACACGAGATAGACTTGCTGTCATCCTTATCACTCTGGAAGCTGGAATCGGTAAAGGCCTCCATTTGGAGATCCTCATTACCATACACCAAGAACATTTCTTTAGTCCTTCGTAAGTACTTAAGAATGTTCTTCATAGCTGTCTAGTGTTTCTTCCCTGTATTGGATTGATACATGTTTACTACACTCAGTGTGTAAGCTACATCTGTGCGAGTACATAACATCGCATACATGATAGACCCTACTGCAGAAGCATAAGGTATAACACTCATGCGAGCCCTCTCTTCATCAGGATTTAGATAGAAGTCTTTAGAGAGGGTGATCCCGTAACAAGCGGGTAAATTACCTTGCTTAGAATCTTCCATACAAAACCTCTTTAGTATAGTGTCTATGTATCTAGATTGGAACAATCCCAATATTCTCTTAGATCTATCTCTATAGATCTTAATGCCTAGAATGCACGAGGCATCACCCAGGTCCTTCAAGGAGAACCTTTATGATAGGAATAGTTTGACCGATTGTAGCATAAGAACGTCATTTCCTATCAAGAGAATGTCATCCAAGTACAATACGAGGAATGTGACTGAACTCCCTACAATTTTCTTATAAATACAAGGTTCATCTACGTTTTTGATAAAAATCAAACTCTTTGATTGTATCATCAAAGCAGATGTTCCAACTCTGTGATGCCTGCTTTAATCTATAAATGGATTTAAGCAACCTGCATGCCTTTTCGCAGCTCCTACTGTCAATGAAGCCTTCTGGCTGATCCATAAAAACGCATTCTTCTAAATCACCATTTAAAAATGCAGTTTTAACGTCTATTTGCTAGATTTCATAGTCGTAGTAAGTAGCAATAGCAAGTAGGATTCCAATGGATTTAACCATTGCTACTGGAGAAAAGGTCTCATCATAGTCCAATCTTGGTCTTTGACGAAATCCTTTCGCTACAAGTTTATCTTTATAGGTCTCTATCTGTCCATCCACACCAATCTTTTTCTTAAAGATCCATTTGCACCCTACGGGTTTTACACCTGAAGGTGCAACTTCTAAAGTCCATACTTTGTTGGTGTGCATGGATTCCATTTCGGATCGCATGGCATCCAGTCATTTCACTGAGTCACTACTCGTGATAGCTTGCTGAAAACTAGTATGGCCATCATCATCCATGATGCAATCTTCTCTATCATTATCAATGAGAAAACCATAGTATCTCTCTGGTGGGCGAGAAGTTCTACTAGATCTATGGAGTGACTAAGGCTCGTTGGGTTCTATCGAAACTTCAGGTTCAACCAAATCGTCAATAGTTGTTTGTGGCTCTAGAATTTCTTCCAGTTCTACCGTATTACCAATAGTATCATTTATAAAAAATTCATTTTCTAAAAATGTGGTATATTGAGAAACAAATACTTTTTGTTCCTCCTTGTGATAGAATAGATACCCATATGAATGCTTAGGATATCCCATAAATTTACACAAAACCGATCGTGTCTCGAGTTTATTTGGATTCTGCTTTTTAACAAAAGCAGGACAACCCCATATCATAACTCATTTAAGAGATGGTCTCTTTCCATACCATATCTCACATGGAGTGGTAGGCACGGATTTGGTCAGAACCTTGTTTAATAGATATACTGCAGTCTCCAATGCATACCCCTAAAAAGAAAGTGGTAACTCAGCATCACTCATCATTGAGCGTCCCATATCTAATAGGGTATGATTCCTCCACTCTGACACACCGTTGGGTTGTGGTGTGTACGGAGGAGTGAGCTGAAAGAGAATCCCATTCTCTTTTAGGAAATTTAAGAACTCTGTACTTAAGTACTCTCTTCCTCGATCTGATCAAAATTTCTTGATACTCAATCCATTTTGTTTTTCTACTTCAATTTTATACTCCTTGAATTTTTCGAAAGGTTCAGACTTATATTTCAATAAGAACACATGTCCAAATCTCGAGAAATCATCAGTAAAGGTTATGAAGGATGAATAACCGCTTTATGCATGTGTAGGAATTGGTCCATATACATCACTATGTATGAGACCTAAGAGTTCAGTAGCTCTCTCTCCGTGTCCAGTAAACGGAGTTTTGGTCATTTTACCCTTGATGCAAGACTGACAAGTCGCATAAAATTTATATTCAAACGGATTTAAATATCCATCTTTATGTAGCTTGGTTAGTCTTGTTTCGTTAATATGACCAAGTCTACAATGCCATTTGAATGCTTCATTTATTTCTGAAGTCTTTCTTTTGTTTGTGTGTTGGATATTGAAAACCGTGTGTTGATTCAGAACGTAAATTCCGTTATTTAGTGTACCATACTCAATCAACTGTTGATTTAATGTTCATAACATTACTTTGTAATACAAAATGATATCATTCATTGTCTAACAAAAATACATATATTATGTTACATAACATAGTTGGTACAAAATAACAGAGATTCAAAATCAATATACACCCTGAAGGCAACCTTAGGTGATAATCTTCCACTGATGCAGCATCAACACTTGAATCATTCCCAACGCGGAGAGTATGATCACCTTTATTCAAAACATTTCTATTTCGAAATCTCGGCACACAATTCCAAATGTGAGATCCTGAACCGGTAACTAATACCCAGGATGCAGAGTTTATTGAAAAATAGTTTTCGATGACAAACACACCTGAAGTGGAAGCATCAACGTGCTTCTTCTTCTTGAGATCGGAGAGGTACTCAGTACAATTTCTTTTCCAATGCCCCGTCTTGCGGCAATAGAAGCATTCTCCCTTTTCTGATCCCGCGGCCCCTGATTTGTCTTTCCCCTTCGCCTTTTTAATTCCACCTCTCGGTTTGGTTGTTTTCTTTTTCTACTTTCCCTTAGTTTTAACTTTTGGGACGAAAGAGAAAGATTGCCGAACAAATAGAGCGGGAGTTTTCACCATCTTGACCGTGCTCTCTGCACTTCTCAACATATTGAGAAGTTCATGAAGTGATTTCTCTAAGTTGTGCATGTTGAAGTTCACTATAAATTGAGCATAGGTGGGGGGAGAGACTATAGAACAATATCAATATATTGTTCATTCTCCATAGTCCATCCCAGGTCCTCAAGCTCTTCAATAAGGCCCATCATCTTTAGAAGATGATCTTCTACAGATATACCAGCAGCCATCCTCATTTGAAACAACTTTCGTGAGGCATAGTAACGAAGAGCATAAGATTGCTCCCCATATAACTCTTTTGTATGGAAAAAGATGGATTGCCCATCCATCTTCTCATATTTCTTTTGATGTTCGTTGTCCATCAAAGCTAACGTGAGGCATTTTGCTGTTGCGCAATCGATATCTCATGTCATGCGGATCTCCTTATCCGCAACGGAGGAATCAGGGCCTAGGAGGGAAAGAGATGGAGTAGTGAGGACGTATCCAAACCATATCATAAGTAAGGGGAATGTTCACGTTCCTCAGCCAGTCTTTATAATTAGGTCCCGTCGGTTTATTTTTCTCTAGTAGAAGCTTAAATCCCGTCATTGGTAACTACCATTAGGAGAGAGAAAAGAAAACACTCAGTGAAAGATCTTGCATGATTAGATTGGTTATTTATATTATCTAATCGATGTCTTCCACTGCTTTTATCAAATTTTCCTTTAAACCCTAAAAAAAATTAGCCAGGATTAATTACAGTCTACAAGTTCACTAATAGGTCAGCCAGGCCAATGTCGGTACTCCGAGGGAGGTTCCCCGTGATGTCGCACGGACCTAATTAAAATAAACATCGTTTCCCTAGAGGCATAACCCCGTTGACACCTTTCTAGACACCTACTAGATTAGCTAATTGTAAAGTGTAAAATTCTTTCGGTGTGATCGGGATCGGGATCCAACTATCAAACAGAAGGTATGCAATCTCATTGCAAATTTTAACACTTGAAATTCCTGATATAGTTTTTACCCCAAGCGACTTATGACCTTAACTATGGTCAACAAATCAAAAGCACTAGTTAAGTTCTACCCGTCATTTCATGATTGATTTAGATCCATTCGTATGACCCTTAACTATGATCAACAAAGTCGTACGAATGTCCTAATCGATTGCATCATATGCTTTATTGGAAGACATCACTTAGCTATTAACTATAGTCAACGAAAGTAGCACGAAACTAAGTACTCTACTTCCTAAAATGAAGGCTACGAATGGTTTTGATGAAAACCTTTAACGTATTGAACTTGATATCGTTGTAGAACCGAGTAATTTGTAAAGGAGTGGCTAAAGCTCCGCATTTGAAATATTAGCTTTTTCGTGAAAAAGCCGAGTATGTTTCAAATTTAATTCTACAACATCTTTAAGTTTCTTTTCTTAACATTAATCTTATTAATGTTGTCCCATCATTTAAGCTTCTAATCATCACAGAAGAAACGAAAATAAAACACACATATATGACATTCGCATTCGCCATAGGGACCCGGGTCTTCACCATAAGATTACTTAACTTACGGCAGGGCGGGGTCAGGACTAGCGCGGATGCAAAATATATATAGTGTCTACTAGTATATCATATATATAAATAGCATTTGTCTCATGCAGTTATATGATCACATCACAGAAACAGCAGAAGCAGATATATGAAATATAGGATATACTAGGAGGTTCGTGTTTTAGATTAATCCAGTAATGAAAACATGGATTTCACGGTCGTGATGAATAGCCAAGCGCACACCCCTAGACCCCTATGAGAGCAGCAAGCAACCCTGCCAATTCTAATGTCAGGCGACCGGTCTTGACTCCTCGAGATGGCCTCCCACTGGACTATAGAACCCGGTTACTTATGCTCCCTGTCTTGGGTCTATCCCAATGCGGAAAAGTAAATAATATATATCAAATGGAGACAACAAGCTCAACCCGGAAGTGTCCCGATAAAAGAATATTCCATGCATTTATTTACATGAATGAAAAAGAAAAACTATCATCTCACATAAAACCCCCGGCTATTCAATCACGACGATCCTATATAACATATCAATATAGCATTAGAATAACATCATATATCATCAACGTAAGTAAATATTCGTATTTCTAATATTGTTGACATATAGCAACGAGATTAGGGATACTTCCACATATTAAACTTGCGGTCGCAGAAAAAAATGAAAAACTACAATAATTAGAATCCGCATCTATAGATATCATAAACCCGGATTATCAAATATTTCGAATTTCATGCCTAATATTTTAAACCTTACATTTAAACCTCGAATTGAAAACTCTATTCAAAGATAAATCTGGGCAATTCAATAAGATTCCCAGAAAAATCGAAAGCTCGTCAGGAACATTAATGGATGGCCGCACCCCGAAATGGTCAATGAAGTGGACTTTGGTGGAACACCGTCGCCGCGAGCATCCGAGTAGATGCTCTTGGCTATAGGATTCTCCGATAGTCACTTGGTCGAGACAAAGGGGCGTAGCTATCTACAAGTGTTTCCCGGTGAGTATTCACGTACAATACGAGATTACGACGGAGTTTCGACTCAAATCTAAACTCTGTGGCAATCCATTAATCATGGCTTAAATGTGAGATTTGTAGATTGATAACTAGTTTTCGCAAAACTAATCAATGTGGATTCTAACCATTGTATCACACTTACAAAACACATTAGACGATGTTAAACATTTTGATCGACTTTTTAATTATCAATAATTCGTAGACATCTCAACCTCTTGAGCCTCGTCTAAAATTCCCAGAAAACCCATAATATGAAGTTGAAGCATCTCAAGAAAAATGGAGTCATAACTCCACAAGTAGGCGGCGGAACCGCGGCCAAGACATGGTCTAGGCGGCGGTTCTGCCACCACTTGTTGGAGTTAGAAGCTCATATTTCTTGAGCCTTCATTAAAAAACCTGCTGAATTTTCTGATAATTTTTATTTATGAAAATATCGAGTTTTGAAAAAAAGAACAGAAACTTTCAAAACTCATAATCAAAACGTCGATCTAACACTTTAACTTCATCTAATATACTCCTAAGCCTCTAGTTTGGCTCTGATACCATGCAAGTTTGTTTTAGCACCTCTACTAGGGTTTTAACAAAAGCACGTGAATAATTTTAAAAATTCTAGAGAGCTAAGTATACTAATCATGAAGCAAACTAGAGATTAGGGTTTCAAATAAAGCAAATAGAGATTAACTCTAAGTGAATGGGAACTATAATCTTTGTAGATCGGTCCTTCACTTCAATTACTCCGTGTAGAAGTCCCAGAGCTCCTCTACGACTCCGTTTGAAATTGGAACGAGATTGCTTGAGATCTTTATCGTCTATGATGATCCACCACGAAGCTTCACACTCTCAAACTCTTACTTCACTAATCTTTGAACAAGTGAAGGTAAAAACCTATACTAATTTGCTATATTAGTGTAGGTTGATGAAGTGGGGAAGTTTATCATTAAAATCATTTTCTTTTCTATTTCCTTTCTTTTTCTTTTCAACCTAGGAAAAACTCTAGAGAAGAAAAGAAGAGGAGGATGAACTTAGCAAGAGAGATGAATGAACCATGGAGATAAGATAGAAATTAATAGATAAGTACGGATGAATAAAAACAAATCAAGGGAATGAGTCATGGTTACTAGATCCTTTTAGAACCTCATAGAAGCCATGACGCATCTCTTTATTTTGTTTCTATTCATTTATATTTATCAAAATCTTTATTCTTTTCTCTAATGTGGTTCTTGCATTGCCATGTTCTTTGTATCATCAACCATGATACATTTATATATATATATATATATATATATATATATATATATTTATAAAGAAAAGAATTATAATGAGTAATAGTTAATTATTAAATCGACACTTGATTTAATAATCCGGTCATATCATATATAACCCGACTAATATAAAAAAATGCTAGATTAAAATACGTTATCATATACTCGTAGTTAATCAAGCTCCCGTACATATCTCCATATGTGCCCTACATTGTTTCGCTTGAGCTTGAAAACCTCTATGTGGGACTCTAAAGACACGTTAATTGTCATGCCCCGCTTCCCAGTGTACGGAAGCGGTGACGTGGCGGGCCGCAACATATTTACTAAGAAATAAATAGTTAAGCGTAATTAAGCAATGTATTGTAACGCCTTGAAAAGTCGTTTTGGTATTTTCCCGAAAATTGGTAAATATTTGGTATTTTTCCGGAAATTGTCATTATAATTATTTTGCAGTATAGGCCTATTTATACCTAATTTGGATAGGTAATTGCTAGTTTTTAGTAGCTAATGAGTCACTTATAAATTTCTGGTTGTTTAAAAAAATTTCCCTATTTTACTATTTTTAATATTATTTTAAACTGTTAAAAATACATTAAATTAGCGATAAATACAAAATTGAATGGGCTAATTACTTGCTTTAGAACCATGACAACTAAAATCTAGTGTGTAATATAAATTTTTAGCATTTTATTACAAGTTCTAATTAGTTTTAATCAAAGGAAATTAAAATTTTAAATAAATTAAACTAAAACTTGCAATTTTGGACTTGGGGGGGTCTTTTTGCATAGAATTTTTTTGTACACTCTCTCACAACCTTACCCCTCTTATTTGGCCGGCCCCACTACCAATTCAGCAGCCCATAATTTTTTCCCCCTCCAAATTGTGTTCTTCACTCATTTTAAATTATTTGAAAAGGGTTTTAATATATTAATTTTAGAGGTATGGTGTACTTGATTGGTGAGGGGTTGACTTGGACAATTTTGCACACAACACACCCTCACTTTTTCACATCTCCCTCAAGGCCGAGAGCACCTCCTGCTGTTGTCCCAATTTTTCCCCCCTCTTTTCACATCAAATTTCATCACAATATCCATTAAAACCCTTCACAAATCCAAAGCAAACCCTTATTCCATCTCTTCTCAAACTTAATTTGGTTCAAAACTTGGAGAAAGGAGGTGTCTTGAGTGGCTAGAGCAAGCTAGGGTTTGGACTTGTGAGGTATAATTTCAATCTATGGTTAATTAGTAGTTTAAATATTGCTAAATTAGAACTTTGAAGTGTTATTTTGTTGCTAATCTCATTCTAGGTTTTGAAGAGAGTAGTTTGATTTAAACTAGGGTTTTAGAAAACCATTACTAAGTTAATTAATTCTATTTTGCTATCTAGTTGTTATTCTAACCTAATCTAAGAGGTTAACTTGCTATTTGGGCTTCAAATTAGCGTTAATCTAGGTTTTTCTAATGTGAAATTTATTTGGAATTGATAGTTTATAAAATCAGGAAAGGGTTTGTGTATGGAAAATAGGTTTTGAAGCATGGTAAATGGGTTCAATTGAGTGTTGTGGCTAGCTAGTTGTGTAGATTGGATGATGGTGCGATGATGTGAGCACTTTATCGCAAATCCGCGATATTTGCACGAATTTGCAAGTTTTGTGCTTACTAGGTTTCTTTATAAAATTATGTGATGAATTATTTATGATATCTTGTTTATATTTTTGGCATCTCCTACGACATTTAGGATGTGAGAATGTGAAACTTAGTTTGATCGGGTTTTGTTTTGGCGGTTGGTCCTAAACGACAATTTTAGTTAAGGTTGTAGCGTTTTTCGTGTGTTTTCCGTGCACTTTGTGCACGTTGTGCCTAACTTGTGGACGTGATCTTTTCACATTGTGACATGCGTCATTTCATGAAGTGTAACCTAAAGTTTTGTGTTGTGCAAATTCCAGGATCGGTCGCGGAGACTTCGGACGCGGCACGAAAAGGGAAAGCGATGATTGGATCGAGCTAGCTGAGGATTTCCGGTGAGTAGATGTATACATCTACGGGGAGAATCGTTTGGATGGCGCGAGGCGCCCGATAAATTTAGAATTTCTAGTAATACCAGCTTGTTGCATGTAGTTCCTAGTACCTATTTTACGGCGCTGCATGACCTGTATATCCATATTTATGTTAAATTCATCGTATAGAAAACATTGAAACCATTAAATGAGATATGCGACACACATAAATATTTGGCTTGCTTAATTCATTATATATATAATTATGCAACTTCGTCTCCTAGGACACTCGCACCATTACAAGGGTTTTTATGCTGCATAAGCACTATTCATGCGAACACAGATGCCTTGGTAATTGCTATGCCACAAACACTAGATAACTTGTTTAAAACGAAATTTAGAATAATTTCACCATATAAGACATATAAACCAGTACTAATATAGTAAATTCCGCAAGATGAACATGTAGAATTGCTAGTCATATGCATGTAACTCATTACATCATTCGGTCATACATAGTCTTTATGTCATATATTGCAGTCGCACTGTTGATACCATAGGCATTCATCATCACTGACATGTATACTCATGGTACTTTCTTCTGGAGGATTTTAGTATTTAAGATTTATGAGATTTTGGGGAAAAGCCGCAAGGATTTAATAAACCTGATATTTTTTTTAAACATTGAAAGTTGCGGTTTTTCTCGTGACATGATACATGTGTCATCCACCATGAGTTTTCTATTGGTTTTCGAGACCCGTTTCGAGGAGTTAGATGAACTGTCTCGGGTACATGGTGGGCCCGGTAAGATATCCCGGGGCAAGAAGTTCGAGTAGTAAACGATGAGCCTGGCAGGGGTAGACTACCTACCGGTGATTGTTGGCGCAGCGGATATCCAGAGGATACCGACCGTGGCCGTGAGATGTTGAGATATTGATATTTTGAGATGGACCAACCGGACGGCTGGGGCTAGGATATTGGATACAGATACTTTGGGACACTGAGATATTCATTTGAGGTGCCGATACTGGGCACGGATTTCTGTTGATTTCATATGATATTTTCTCAGATATTTCACAGAAATTTTCCTAAGATGAAAATGATGATTTCCTCATATCAGCATATTCAGATCACGTGTTAAATTGCATTCATGTCGCATACATGCTAGTACATCATACCATATCAATATTGTAGAATTGTGACACTTTGCGTGTATGCTTACGATAGTCTTTATAGATGATACATATTACTCACAAGTTGGCAACTCACCCCCGTTATGCCACAGCCTTTTTACAGGTCCGATCCGTCAGCACGGTACCGGCGGACGTACTTTCTCCTTTTGCATGGATTTGAGGATTTTTGCTCGTGGGTGGGTTATGTGTTTATTTTGTCTTCCGCCTTATATATTCATTGTATCTAGTGTACTCCATCTACTGTATCATCTACCAGTACTGATGCATATTGACTTAGAGGCGAGTCAGTAAGATTTGTGGGCATGTATGTTGTTTCTTTGGGTCGAGCTCACTTGAGCCGACGTGTTGTTATTACTTGTGCTTTCTTTTGCTTAATTTGTACATTGCTGATTTATATTGCGTGGGATTTGTATCCACCTTGGGGCGAAGAGCTAGCTCCCGCTTGGGGATGCCTTATTTCATGTTATTGATATATTCCTGTTTTGTACCCGTTTGGGGGCCAGTATTTATAAAGGAGACTCTGCCAAAATTTTCGGAAAAATTTGTTGCTTTAATAAAATATTTAATGCGACTTATTGATTAAAATCGCTTTCAATAAATTGGTTTTCCTTCACTCTACTGCTTATTTGGTTTTGATTTCTGAGCTTTGGCTTACTTAGATTACGTCCGTCTTGAGATGTTCGTAATTTAAGTGCCAGTCACGTTCCGTACCCTTTCGGGTCGTGACATGTATATATAAAATGCACAAGAATGACAAGAGATATAAAATGAACAGCAACTTTTATTAACATTCATCTTTACAATACAACTGCTAAAATAAAGATACAATGATATAAAGCAATGCCTAAACAGTGGCATACAAACTGAAATAAGTACAAGATGAGCTAGAAATCCAGCTGGGCAGTGAGCTGGTCCACGTCCTCCTGGCTAGGCTCGATCTCCTGAGAGTCCGGTCCTCCTAACGAACATTCTAAAGAGAGAAATAGACAGGAATGTAGTCAGCGAACTAGCACTCGGTAAGTCCCAAAAGAAAGAATGGAATAGAACAAGTAATGTGAATTGAAACTGGTAAGTTGTACATGTATAAACTTGTTATTCTAACGTAGTTGTTTGTAGCTTAGTACAGAAGGTATTTGTGTATACGAGAGGATTCCATCTTACCCCGTGGACTATGATAACATATAGTACAAGGCCCCATCAAAACCCACGGGACAACGGCACGAGAGTTCATGTAGGTGTCTTTTAAGTGACCATCTCATGCCATGTTAATGCGTTCTGTACCAATCTACCCCGTTATCCCCGCATAATGTATTGTATAGATATATTACAAGGCTTGCCGAGACTATGGATACAAGTTAGTAGTCAGGTTCAGAATGTAATCTTGTACTCATGTCAAGTTATAGCCATAGTTCGGTCAAGTCAAGTCATGTATTCAGGTTTGATATTGAAGTTTGAATTCAGGTATTTGGGTTCATGTTCAAGTATACATGTTAGACTTTGAATTCATATTTGAATTGGATTCTGATTTAGTTAGGATTCAAGTTTGAGTTAGACTCAGATGGAGTTAAACACTTGTGACTGATTTACATCCTGAATTAGGTTCGAGAGTTATCGGTAACTGCTGCACATGGACGGCAGGATTTGTGTTTTTTCCAAGACAATTACCATTGATAACCCTATTAAGTTTTTTCTAGCTTAAATAGGCAAGCACTCACTTTCTACGGCTCCCTGGGGCTCAAGAGAATTGGTCCCGCTTAAATCTATATTTACCAAAGTTATTAAATGTTGTTTTATATAACTTGAGGGGTTTTATGAAAATATTTTTAATATAATTAAATATAAATCTTAAGAAATTATTTATATTATTTAGGGTTTGTATGGATGTAAATTTTAAGGATTTGAGATATTTTAGTGATAATAGCTTAGCTTGGAAAGTTCATAGTAGTTTATTGTAAAACTTATCTTTTGTTGGTATTTTGATGGTATTTTGGTGAAACTTGTAATTCTTTTATTTAAAAAAATGTAAGTTTATTATATTTTGAAAATATATGGATTTGTACCTTTTTATGTAATTATTAAAAAATAAATTTTTATTTAAATAGAAAAATACATTTTTCTTATCGAAACCACCGCAGCTTGTGCTGTTCCGAGTGCGATGCCATCTTTAGGCGGTGGTGGAGAGGATATTCCTCCCCCGATGGCCCCTGCGGAACCTTCAGAGCTACCGGCTAATGTTGAGGCTACCTCAGGGCCACTACGGGAAGCATCGCTAATGCAGCCGATGACAGACATTGTAGCAGATCCGGAGGCTGAGTCTGACTCAGATGAAGATGTTCCTCTGTCTGTGGTTCTGGAGAGATCTCTTCATACTGCCAAAGACGAGAAGAAGCGTCGGAAGCATGCAGCGAGGGAACGTCAGGCTAGCTTGGCCATAGGTGCTGGTTCAAGTGAGATACGACCCCCTAATACTCCCATGGAGGACATTCTCCCTGTCTTGTAAACCGCTCATAGGCAGATCGCGCGTGCATCTCGTCAAGAGGCTGAGCGTTTACTTCAAGGTAAGGCGGCGCACAAAACTTGGTAGGACTTATCTACTTTTTCAAGTTTCTTTCCATAGCAATTTATGGGAATTATAACACATTTTTCCTTAGATGATACAGTAGGGACGAGTTTAGGTGTCAGTGCTGTGGGTGAGGTGCCAGTGTTTGGAGATTCTGGGGCGTCGGACCTTCATTTTGAGTCTGATACTATTCCAGCCGCCACTTCATCTCCTTGTGGATCCCTAATATCCGCAGGTGACGCTAGTATAACGACGGCCATTATTGATTCAGGATACGAAGGTGCAGACGTTGAATCTGTCTTCCCGGTGATGATGGAAGTCGAGAAAGCTGTCATAACAAGTGACACTCTAGATACCATTATGGTTTCCGCACTATCAGGTATCTCCCGTGCTATCACTTTTGGACCCTCAATCCTGCTAAACACATTCGCTAACATCTTCATTATTTCTGATATAGGCACGGTAAACCCCGACGATCTGCTGATTAAAGAGCCCCCGTCAGCCATCGCTATGACTGTTGTTATTCTACCTATCTCTAACGCACCCCGCCGAGTTCTCTCGGGCTCAGCGACGGAAGGTAAAGATCTTCTATTTCCTCATTTCAGTATTGATATTACTCCTTGGATTAATCTCTTACCATATATTATTGCAATCTTGTAGGAGTGCTTTTCAACCACTTGTGCTAAATGTTAACCTCACACTTCGCCTTCCAATCAGGATCTGTCCCTCCTTCTGGCATTGGTGTCACGATCCGAAAAAGGCACGTGACTAGTACTTGAATCAGGAGAAGTCTATACGACCATACCTAATACAAGTAAGCCAAAAGCTCAGAAATCGAAACCTTTTTAGGGAATATAGTGGAGGTGAAGTTTTGAAATAATGGTGTAATGAAAACAAGTTCTTTCTATAAAACACAAATAATAGATACAAAAACACCTTGTTTATGTTTTACTTTAAAACATTTTCATCATTGAAAATTTGGGCAGCGCCTCCTTTGTATATTATAACCTGAAAACGGTACAAAAAATAAATAATAAAAGGCATACCCAAGCGGGAGCTAGCTCTTCGCCAAATGGCGGAAACAACCACGCAAGCAATATAAATATACAACGCCCAAGGCGAGGATCAAAACTCAGAAAGAAAACTAACATCATCAAGAAAACCAGAAAACCATAATAATACAAGAGCGCGACTCTAAGGTCGAAAGAATATACAACTGTGGTTTTCTAAGTCTACTAAATATACAAGTCTGGTTGATGGAGCTTAACTAGAAACAACTGAATAAATATACAAATATATACAGGTGGTCACGAAGCAAATGTATCCCACCTATTCGGCAATCACCCGGAAGAAAGTGAAGTGCCAGTAAGCCGCTACGAAAGATGTACGGCTAAACCTGCAAAAAACCGTGGCACAACGGGGGTGAATTGCCAACTCATGAGTAGAAGACATCACCGGGTAGAAACCGAATGCATGACGATCTCCTAGGTCATACAATACTATACTCAAAATATAACAGTGAAACATCTAGTAGTGGTAGGGGTGATAATCTAAGCATAAGTGTAATACCAAGTACTCGTGTCTGTGTCACAAAGTGGCAACATGTCTTATATATGATGTATGAATGCATTATGAATGAATAAGTAATATGAAATCAAGATATGTTTATATGAGAAAGCTGTATTCTTATCTTAATAAAATTTTAGTATAAAACTGGAGAATCATCAATGAAATCGACAGAAATCCGTGTCAAACATCGACACAAAATCCTCAAATCTCGTGCTCCGTCAGTCCGGATCGGCCCATATCATCAAATCTCACGACTACGGTCGGTATCCTCCGGATATCCGCCGCGCTAAATATCACCGGTAGGTAGTCTGCCCCTACCAGGCTCATCGTCTACAACTCGAGCTTCTTGCCACGGGGTACCATAACGGGTCCACCATGTACCCGAAACGATTCATCCTACTCCTCGAATTGGGTCTCGAAAAGCAACTCAATCAGGAAAACTCATGGTGGACACCATATACATCATATCATGAGAAAACCGCAACTTGCATTTTTAAAATGATAATGAGTTTATAAAATCCTTGCGGTTTCCCCCCAAATCCAGAAATCTCATGGAAAATCCAAAATTCCAAAATCAAGGGTCAATAAGCAGTGAATATCGGCATAAAACCCACAATATTGCATGACATAATGAATATATAAATGCATGGGTATCTAAGCAAGGAACGCAATATCTAAACTAGCATATAAGAGCAAACATACTAATAATCTGTTGAAACTACCAGCTAGCAGGTTATACTAATGAAGTAACGTTTTCTAAAGTGTATGTGACATGGTAATTACCGATAATGATGTGTGAGCCGGCAAGCAAGTATATGTGGAACATACGCATCATCGATAATGGTGCTGGTGTCCTAACAGACGGGATTCATAATAGCTAAAGAAAACATGATTGATGTAGGCTTTATGTGCGCTTTCGCTTTTAAAAGATGAATCAAAGAATATTAACCGCAATCAAGAACGGCGTCGCTTGGTAGCTAGCCAGTGAGTACGGATCGATCCATAGGGATTTTGTTTATTTTTTAGTTGTTCTAACGAGTTAATTCCAATTGTGGTTGGATTGATTATCACTAAAAACTGAAATGAGTTGATTAGGATTAAAATCTTGCTAGGGTTAGATTTAGGTTAAGTTTGGAAATTTAATATTTCTCACCGCTTTCAATACCCTAATTAAGATCTATTTAGGTGTTATGGTAATAATTAATAAAGGGGATTAGCACGATCGGGAAGAAACTATGTTTCTTCCTCTAGGTCCTTGCCCGTCCTTTCTTAATTCTTACCCTAACCTCCATGGAAAACATAAAAAACCGGTCTTTTAAAGTACGGTATCACCGCTACCTCGTGGGATAGGGTGCCGTAGTGAGCGGTGCGTGTTTGTATGCATAGAGTCCTACTTTAAAATGTTGAACGGGCAAGAAAGGGATGAGAGATTTTCATCTCTCAAACCTTCCCTAAATCTAACCCTAACAAGTGAGGAACTACTGACTCATTAGGGAATTGATAAAAAGAGACTTTTTTTATTGTTTTTAATAACCTAATTATCTAAACTACGGCAATTAAATAAAAGTTATAACTAGGGCAGATAAAGAAAATCTATACTAGGGTAGAAAAGAAAATTAACTAGGGAATAGAAAGGAAAAACTTACTTTTTTTGATACTCTCTTCAAAACATTACAGTGAATTAAGAATTCTGAATTTGATAAACAAAAAGAGGCATAAGAAGAGGCATGCTCCAAAAAGAGCCGTAGGGTTCCTATTTATAGATTATAGAAACCCTAGGGTTACATCTGATCCCTATCTGCATTTACAAAATTACCCTAAGAAGCCTAGTCAACGCGCCGCCGCCGCCATCAAAGTTTGCACCGACACATGCTTAGCACGGCCGCGGATCCGCGGCCATATGCCCTGTTTGGCCGCGAATCCGCGGCCATATAGTGGGATCTTTTGCTGGATTCTTCTGGGCTGCTTCCTGTTGCATTTTACTTGGCTTTTCTTCACTTGGTTCTTCAGAATGTCTTCTAGTCTCTTCCAGATTTCCACAGTGCATAATGTCGTGGACTTTTACCATTTGCTTCATGTCGAAGTCTTGAACCTTTCGCTGCCTTTGTACTTTGTGAAATTGTTCATTGATCTTCATTCGTCCCTCAAACTGTAGGGATGATCAAGATTCTTCTATTTGTTGGTCGTAGTCTCACTTTTGTATCGTCTTTTCATCATTTTCACTGTTTTGTTCCGAGAACCTGTAACCTGCAACTATGTAGCAGAAATGGATCAAAAGCACTTGTTTATTTGTAAAATGAATAAGAATGAGGAATATATTAATGAAAAATTATGATATGAACAAATACCCCCAAACTTATCTTTTGCTCGTCCTCGAGAAAAACTAGTTTTATTCTCGAAAAAGACATAACCTCAATTTCGCAGGGAAATGTGATTGCACTGAGCTCGAGCAACAAGACGTTAAATCTCTAGGTATCCCTAGTAGGAGGAGTGTTGTCTCCTGAGGGTTTTCAGCGGATACTACCCACAAAATCCTATCAATTCGGCCTATTGACTTTTATTCTCCAATTCGGTTTTCTAGCAAGAATTCTATTATCTTCAACTCAGAAATTATCAATCCGTATTTTTCACGCTTCCTTATCATTTAACTTAAGATTGTATATGTTCAGTAAATTCACTTAGCTTTTAGCATCCTTTGAATTTTTCTTCTAAGGTTCCATCTCAACTTAGGAATTTTTATTATATCTACTAAAAATATAAGTCATATTTTTCATTCCTATCTCTCATCCAAACCCCAATCATATACCCCTACGTGTGTGTATGTATCACCCCTACACTTGGAAATTCAATTCAAGCTCTTATACTCTTGTCCATCATCCAAAATACTTTTAGTTGGTGAATTTTTAGATGCAATTGCTCACACATCCTTCATGCGACCATTAATACTTCTTGAGGTACTAACGATCGATTACAAAATGTGTTTGCGCATTAAGGAGTAATTTCTCATCTTGTAATACCTAAGACTTTTAGCAGTGACTCCCAAACCAGTTGGTCTAAGGCACTAGGTGATAAAGCACCCTCGCTATATTTTTTTTATTTTACGCAGCCTTAAGTAATTACAAAACCAGTGTTCATTTTTTTATATCTCTTTATTCACACTTATAATTTTATTTTCCTTCATACTAAGAATTTTAGACAAGAGCATTTCAAGGTATCCTCTACTATTCCAAGTTTCAAGATTCGTGTTTGTGCAAATTGTAGGGTATATATTTTCAGAATTTAGACTTAAGCTTAGGAATTATTTTTCAGACTTATACTTTAATAAAAATATCAATACTCTTCCCTTATTTTGACTTAGCCCAGGAAGTGAACTCAAAATTTGCCTATTTCTAAGTAAACCACAAGGACATATATTTTCTACCGTTAAATTTTAAAGGAAGGTTATTTTTAGGGTTTTTAATTTACTAAGTTTTGGATCTAGTTTTCCCTAACTAGTCAACCGTCATGTCAAACTTAAGTCAAATATGGCCAAAATTGAATTTTTCAATTTTTATAATTTTTTTTTAAAATTTTCAATTTTTATGGATTTTAAAATAAGTATGCAAATGCAAAAATATACACATGAATGCGAAGGAAGAAATCTTACCGAGCACACCCCCAAACTTAAACTTGACAGTGCCCTCACTGTCAGGCTACACCAAGAGGGTCAAAATTGTCGACTCTACCCAGTTTTATTTTTTTTTATAATTTTTTTATTGTTAACAGAAAAACAAAACAAAATATATATACAACAAGGTCCGCCCAAACTTAAGTGAAACAGTGTTTCCACTGTTGAAGCATTAAAGTTTAGAGTTAGGGGGGAGAAAAACACAGTATCAAGTTATACAAGGCCTTACACAAGCCAAAGGTTAGCACCAACCATTCAAAATTTTTATCATTATAATGGTGTGGTTGGTGAAAGAATGGAGTGCAGAGAAAAAAAATGAGAAACACACGAGACCATGTGGGGATATTAGCAGTATACGGTCTCGGTGGAGGAGAAGAATGGCGGAAGGGAAAAAGAAATGGTGGTGGTTCGACTTCTTCAGGTGGAGGTTGATTAATCACAAAATCCGTGTCATTTAGGAATGCAAGTTCGTCAGCAAAAAGTTCTTCAAAAATCTCATCGATATAATTGAACACTTTGCCAAAAATTATGGAGGTAGGAGACTCGAAATATTCATCTACCTCATTTTCAAAAGTATCCAAATCAAGTTGGTTTTCTGGAATGATTAAACTTGAATTATAGGATTGTGATTCATCAACACTCGGTATCATTAAAGCAAGATTAGAAGAAGAACCAGAGAAAGTGGGAGAAAGAAGTTTAATACGAACTTGAGGGTGGAGATGGAGTGTATAAATTAGCACATTTTGTAATGACCGATGTGTAAAAAGCGATTGTACTAATCTATCAACCCACTGAGAAATGAGGTCAAATCCCTTAAGATTCATGAGTAAACATGGGTACGTCGAACTTGGTAAACCAGATATTGAAAATGAAAGTGATACGGTCTCTTGCGCGGTCGAAACGATGGAAAGGACGAAGGGGAGTGATTTAGAAAAGGCCACAGTTAAAGGTTCAGGAGGGTGTACACAGTCAGTGGAAAGAACAGGATGAATTGGAAAATCCGACTCATCAAATAAAACTGGTTTATCCTCAATATTCTCCTCAAAATTTAGCTTATCCATGCCATTCTCATCAAAATCAAGACGCATATGAAGTTCAGGAAAAACATTTAATGATTTGGGATGATGAATTGGAGAGAAAAACTCGGCTAAATCTGCGGGTTCATCATCCAAATTATTCCCTGTGTCAATATCCTCAATCAAGTGAAAATCAATTTTTTCGGACACCTCATCAAAAGCATGGATATTTATCAATTCAGGTTCTAGATTGGAGGTGTAGAGGTCAAAAGGATTGGTGATGGTTTCACTCGAAAGGGACCCTTCACAATCTGGCAAATCAAGCACTACAAAGTCGCACAACTCATTAAATGTTTTATTTTCAACTGGTGAATCATTTGGGACACTTGATAGACATTCAAAACCGGAGTTGTGGGATTCAATTGGTGATGGGTAGGTTTGATTTGGAAGGGTGCACAGCTCACTCTCTCTACTCAAATTCTCAATCTGTCCAACCGCCTCATCATACATTGGAATTTTTGGAGCTAGTTGGAAACTAGCTACCGGATCACTAGGTTGCATAAGGGCGGCAATGGACGCATCCAAATTCCTCATCTGTTGGTTTGTCTCTACAATATAAGTTTCCAACGACTGTTCCAGACTAGACATGGGTTGTGAAGGGCTTTCAGTAAAAGATTCAAAGTTGTTTGGACACGTAAAACTCCCAAATGGTTGTGTAGAAGCAATGTCTAGGAAAGGTGCGAAATTCGGGTAGGACTGGTAGGAATTGAATGGTTGGACAGGAGTAGGATCAATATTTGGATAAAAAGGTGAATGGACTTGTTGATCCCAAGAACTGGAAGTGTTGAAAGGAATGAAAGATCGGTTACGAGATTGTTCAATATGTTCAGCAATAGACATGGGTTTTGGAGTTACAACAGAACTCGAAAAAGTAGTATCAACGTAAGAAGGTGGTGAAGGTTGAAATGGTTGATACAAAGTGGATTGCGGAGTCAAACTGTTTCTCCTAGACGCTTCTATTCGATCTTTCAAAGAAATTTTGGGCATGGAGGGGTCGTCCGTAATTCGACCAAAACAATTCACGTAAGAAGCAATGTTTGGATGAGGGTACCAAAGTTCGGCAAGAGTTTTGTGAGGTGGGGTACCCATGATGTAAGAAAGGAGAAGAAAAAGAATGTGGGTGCAAGTGGGGTGCAATAGATTTCTAGCGACAAAATTGGCAAGTCTTTGTAAAAAATTTTCTGTTTTGTGTTTTTTTATATATAAGGAGCTTTTTGCAAAAAGATTTTTATAAGAAGCTAGACACACACTCAAGCAATCACAATATGCACAATCAAGCCTAGATCTAGGGTCTCCTAGGTCAACTAGACTGCTCCTAACTGTTCCAAAGGGCAAGTTGTGAGGTCCTCAAATCGCCTCTTCACCGCCAATTGTAGCCAGGTAAGCACAAGTAAAGAAAGGAGGGATCCGCTCATGAATCACCGTGAGACGGGCCTTTTAAAATTACCATTCCTTACTTGTTTAGCCTAGGCACCACAAAGTCTGGTTTAGATAAACGATCGATGCCTACAACTATTCCTTTGTCCTATTGAGCGCGATAGTCCTTAAGGCTGAGTCTAATCTTTTTTTAATTAACTTGATGGTTAGTGAAAAATGCTTTTTGGGATTTTTGGGATCCTAGGAAGGGTAATGAAATCCCCACCCAATCTGGATTGGTATTAAAGCCCCTTAAAGTCAGTTTTAAAGATGCAAAGCAGTAAACACAAAACACACTTGCCAAAAAAAAAAAAAATTTTGCGGCGCAAAGAATCCTGCACAAGATCAAGTTATTGGAGAAGGGAGAGAAGTTTTTGCGCAAAGAACCCTGCAGGAAAATTTTTCAGAGGAGTTTAGGGGGTTACAGAGAAGAAAAGATAGCTCACGGAGGAATTTTGGCTTGCTGATGTCAGTAAGGCGCCGTGGTTCCGCAGCTAAATGTTGCCTTTGACCGCGGTTCCGCGGTCAAATAGTCGATTCAGATTCCAAATTGTTTTCTGTTTCTCTGTTGTGGTACTCCTCTGCTTGTTCAGATGTGCTGTTTGCTGTTTTGCTCTCTGGATTTTTCCATATCTGAATTTGTTCTTCGATCCTGCACAATTCAAAAGAAAACCCTTCAAAGAATAACAAGATGAGAAAAAAAATTATTTTTATATTTTTAAGTTTTTATTCTTTTTCAATTTTTATATTAACCCGAAATTACAAAAAGAAAATAACTACGCCATCCCCGGCAACGGCGCCATTTGATTGATGTAGGATTTATGTGCGCTTTCTCTTTTAAAAGATGAATCAAAGAATATTAATAGCAATCAAGAACGGCGTCGCTTGGTAGCTAGTCGGTGAGTACGGGTCGGTCCACAGGGATTTTGTATATTTTCTAGTTGTTCTAACGAGTTAATTCCAATTGTGGTTGGATTTATAATCACTAAAAACTGAAATGAGTTGATTAGGATTAAAATCTTGCTAGGGTTAGGTTTAGGTTAAGTTTGGAAATTTAATATTTCTCACCGCTTTCAATAACCTAATTAAGATCTATTTACGTGTTATGGTAATAATTAATAAAGGGGATTAGCACGATCGGGAAGAAACTATGTTTCTTCCTCTAGGTCCTTGTCCGTCCTTTCTTAATTCTTACCCTAACCTCCATGAAAAACATACACAACCGGTCTTTTAAACTACGGTATCACCGCTACCTCGTAGGATAGGGTGCCGTAGTGAGCGGTGTTGGATATATGTATGCCCTAGAGGCCATTATATGATAGTGGATGTATTTATACATGTATATATATATATAAATATATATTCAGTGTACATTCTTGCTCGACATGATAGTATGCTATCCGGTTCTTCTTTATCTGACATGTTGATTTGATCATGTTTTTATTCATTCACACATGTTGATAAAGCCCTGAGGATATAGGCTTGACTAGTGTGATTATGATAGAGATCATACTAGTGGGACATCTGTAGTTTATAAGCATATCCTGGAATGTCCCTAGTCGTAGGTGTATCGAGACAGGGCATCGATGTACCAGAGTGGACTAGCGTATATGATATTAGACCCATATGATGGGCGATGGATGTTCCCACATTCATCGTTGTTTGACATCGAGATCGTATACGGGTGCTCAGTGGTGACTGGGTACACTGGACGGACTCACCGAGAACTCCTATATGGAATTATATCTATCGTCGGATAGCAGTTCTCAGGTGACACTGGTGCAGGTTAGTCTGTAGACCCGAGATCGTCATAGAGTCTTGTGTGTTCTCCCACTGTACTTTGATTACCACCCTACCACGGCTCTAATGAGTCGTGCAAACAGGTGGCCGTTGGGTACAGTCCCAAGACACACGAAGGCGATGAGCGATAAGAGGGGTTTCGTCTCTCCCGGTATTGGGAGTTGATACTGTGTTGTGCTCGATTGGCTATATCAGTAAGTCCCTGGCCAGGGCTGTTAAGATTTACTGATAAGTGTTATCAGTATTTTCTCAATCTGTTATAGACCATTCATCGGCACGACTTATTGAGTTATTGGGGTCGACGTTACCATCCCTAGACTCGATATGCAGCATATCTGACAAAGAGACCGGACTGTACGGTAGTGTTGTCGGTTGGCTCGACGGGAGTTGTGACAGGTTCGCTTGTTTTCTTCTGATCGCTCAATACCCGGGTGGCCATTACGTTTAGCTGACCGCTTGCGGCTTGGGGGTGCATGATATTATAATCACCCACTACCGGCGTATTGACGAGTCTTAGAGTCCCACAATGGAGTTGCCTAGTCCAGACGAAACGATGTGGTGCGCATATGAGATATGCGCGTGGACCCGGTTAAAATGTGCGTATGAGATACCGTATATTAATCGGACGGTTTGCTTTTGGTCGGGTCATATGCGATATGACCGGTTTGCTAATCAAGTGTTGATTTATCATTGACCGTTAGTTTCTCACTTTAAACCCTTTCTTGTCTTTTTATTGTATGCATGCATGTATGCATTTATTCTCATTCATGCACATATGGATGTGCATGCACACATACATGCATACATAATTCTATCATGGTTGTTGATATAGTGGATGGTGGTAATATAAGACTCACACCATATATAAATATATAGATATTAATTTTTGGAAAAGAGAAATGGAAATGGAAATTGTTATCATGGTTTAATATTTTATTCTTGCACTAACCCTTTGGTTTAACCATGATTCATTTTCTATGGACATTTTTGTTCCAAACTAAATATCTAGATATTTTATAACTATGGTTAAGAATGAGAAAGTGAAAATATATATATTTTCATTTCTCATTTTTATTCATATGCTTATCATTATCTTGAGCTCTTTACAAGCCATCATCTTCTTCCTCCTTTCTCTCTTGCTCTCTAGTTTTCTCTTGTGAGCAAAAGAGTCACCAAGTTAGGATTTTGAAGTGAGAAAACAAACCACATCACCATTCTACACTAGTCTTGCCCATTAGTATAGAGTGTTAGCTTCCATTTCTTCTCTTGATCTAGTGCAGCTTCAAGCTTGGACAAAGAGGACTCCGGGTGGATCGTCGTGGACCTAGAGGATCTCAAGCGAACCTTTTCCAACCCTCAAGTAGTCAAGGAGTCTAGCGTAGGGAGCTACAAAGGTTGTACTCTCAAAACCCTAGCTTTTACTACTTGTGTTTATGTTAAAGTTATGTTACCCTATATTTTCTAGCATGATCCTTAAGATAGTTTCTTTAGCACCATATAAATTTTAAATATGGCATGTGTGTTGCCTCCAAACCCTTATAGTGGTGCTGTAGGAAACCCTTCAAGCGGTGTGTGTTTGTATGCATAGAGTCCTACTTTAAAATGTTGAACGGGCAAGAAAGGGATGAGAGATTTTCATCTATCAAACCTTCCCTAAACCTAACCCTAACAAGTGAGGAACTACTCACTCATTAGGGAATTGATAAAAAGAGACATTTTTTTGATTGTTTTTAATAACCTAATTATCTAAACTACGGCAATTAAATAAAAGTTATAACTAGGGTAGATAAAGAAAATCTATACTAGGGTAGAAAAGAAAATTATCTAGGGCATAGAAAGGAAAAACTTACTTTATTTGATGCTCTCTTCAAAACATTACAGTGAATTAAGAATTCTGAATTTGATAAACAAAAAGAGGCATAAGAAGAGGCATGCTCCAAAAAGAGCTGTAGGGTTCCTATTTATAGATTATAGAAACCTTAGGGTTACATCTGATCCCTATCTGCATTTACAAAATTACCCTAAGAAGCCTAGTCAACGCACCGCCGCCGCCGTCAAAGTTTGCACCGACACATGCTTAGCACGGCCGCGGATCCGCGGCCATATGCCCTGTTTGGCCGCGGATCCGCGGCCATATAGTGGGATCTTTTGTTGGATTCTTCTGGGCTGCTTCCTGTTGCATTTTACTTAGCTTTTCTTTACTTGGTTCTTCAAAATATCTTCTAATCTCTTCCAGATTTCCACAGTGCATAATGTCGTGGACTTTTACCGTTTGCTTCATGTCGAAGTCTTGAACCTTTCGCTGCCTTTGTACTTTGTGAAATTATTCATTGATCTTCATTTGTCCCTCAAACTGTAGGCATGATCAAGATTCTTCTATTTGTTGGTCATAGTCTCACTTTTGTATCGTCTTTTCATCATTTTAACTTTTTTGTTCCGAGAACCTGAAACCTGCAACTATGTAGCAGACATGGATCAAAAGTACCTGTTTATTTGTAAAATGAATAAGAATGGGGAATATATTAATGCAAAATTATGATATGAACAAAAAACATGTAATAAAAATGCAATGCAATGAGAACGAATAAAAATAACAGAAAAGTTAATAGTAAAAGTAGCATCATAAAATATACGTATCAGTGTACGAGTCATACGGTTTTAGTGTTTTGAAATAGCACGAATCATGGATTTTATAAAAGTAAGGGCTACGGGGTTTTTGAGAAAAGATATGTCCTTTGAAAAATCCGTAGTATCCCTCGGGATGTCTTTAAAAATACTCACGATTCGTTAGTTTTGAAAATATGTATGATTCGAACCTAGTCTAGTATCTACCTAAACAACTAAGAGACTAACTAAGAAACTAGTCAAAAGGATAAGAAAATCTAAATATATATTCCGAGTCGATATACCTGGGAGTCGGCGATCCAACCTCATAGCGTCACGTACTGTATAATACATAGTACGGCATTCTCGAGTCAAGAGAGCGGATCAATCATCTTATATGTCCCGTACGGTAATATCCATCGTACGGCATCCTCAAGGTCAAGGGTACGGGTCAAAATCATATATAATATCATCCTTCGTACGGTATAATCATCGTACAATATCATGATCATGGGTGCGGTTCTAAAGTCTCGTACATTCAAATATTAACAACTCACATATTGTCACATGTATAAATACATATCGCACAACGATCCCTTATAATATCATATCATATACCACATCGCAACTTAATCACATATCAAAATCTCACGACATCATGCCCGATCGTATCGACTCATATCCATTTAACATCTCATATCCTCATCTTATACGTATATATATATATATACATATATATATATA
The DNA here is from genome assembly GCA_030015575.1 of Agapanthus africanus. Classification (NCBI taxonomy): domain Eukaryota; kingdom Viridiplantae; phylum Streptophyta; class Magnoliopsida; order Asparagales; family Amaryllidaceae; genus Agapanthus; species Agapanthus africanus. The sequence goes on from CM057348.1 coordinate 191,785,958, forward strand.
TATCAACGCATCCATACACACACACACACATATACATATACACCCATATCATGTCTCGTGTGTGCTTGTGTGTGTGTGTGACAACCTATACACTGCGGGTCCGCGACTAGAAACTAACCAAGAGCAATATTCTTCCAAGTACGCTTCATATCACTTAAGGTCTCCTAGAAAACTCTATTGCTAAGTATCTACGCTAGCCATATACATACCATACACATCTTAATCTATGAATTTATGAGGGTGTTATACGCCATTCACCCAACTTCCCCCATAGATATACATCTACTCACCTCGATCCTCGCTTGCCGAAGTCGATAACGCTTGTTTTCCCCTTGTCATCTCGAAGTCCACGCGAAGTACCTACAATTTTCAAATACATTATATCGTAGAACAAGAATCAAATGCAAGATAACCCGATATGGCACATGAGACACATATAGGTTAGAATTTATGTTCTACGTATGCGAAAATAGCCAACAACTCTCGACATCAACGTACGAACGCCAATCGATCGAGATAAAACACAAATATCAAAACTCAAGTTATTAAAATCCACAAACTCAAAACAGCAAGTTAGAAAACTAGCTCCAGATTTTGACTCAGCAAATTAAAGACTAAACAAACAATGCAAAGGCTATGTTATAAGGTAAGTGAGCTACAGGCCGAATCCCTACTCTAATGTCCAAAAATGGCCCGGCGAGAATGCCCATTTTCCCGATGTCACCGGCCCAATTTTGGAATTTGGGTCTCTTCTTCTCATAGTGGTCTTCTAGTAGTCTATCAGGGTTATTCTACATGTTTGATTTTCTTATAAACACCTCAGGTTGCCCCAGATTCCCCGTAGTCCATAAAATTCCACAAAACCGATATCGGAAGATTCAAAGCTCAAGTCTTAGATTTTACTACATTTAGTTGGTCCAGAATGACACTAGAGGGGTGGTAGTCATGACTAAACCTCAATTACAATTTAAAAACTCCACAAATCCCCCTAAAACCTCATCTTGGAATTTTCAAAGATCACTTATCAATTCAAGATTAACTTCAAACTAAACTAGGACATAAAGAAAACTAAAAGCTTAAGTAGATTGAAGGGTTATACCTTATTTGGCAACTCAAGAAAAATCTTGAGTTGCCCAAAGTCTTCAAAATCTTGTCTTGATGTCTCCATAGGGTTTTTAATGGTCTTGTGATTATTTTTAGTGAAAAAGGTATAAGGTTTTGGCTAGGTGGTGGTGGTGATTTGTGGTGGAAGAGGAGGTGGAGAATGGGGAGAATGAGGGATGAAGGAGAATGGGAGGGGAAGAAATAATGTAGAGAATGAGGGAAGGCTAGAAGTGTGTAGAGTTTTCACTCTCTCTCTCTTTCTCTCAGGATACCTGTCCCATCACTCTCACTCTCTCATCTATTTTCTTTTTCTGTTCTTTTTATTTCATAAAACAAAAACAAAAACCAAGTTAAAAAGGAAATGTAGCATGGTTTTCAAAGCAAAAATTAAAAAATGTAACAAATGTTATGCAACATAACATGTTGCATGTCATGCACATATCATACTTAATGAATAATTAGTAAACACTAATCGAGTTTAGTAAATAACCCATTTACAAATAATTGTACGATAATTCATAAAATGCCCAAGTCACATAAATACCTTCAAATCAATAATTCTTATTAATTTTCCAAATATTTTCCAAATTTTCGGTATATAATTATACCCTTTCATTAAAACTAATTCTTGTACTTAATAATATTCATAGAAATTATTATTTCAATTATTTAAATTCCCAAAATAATATTTTATTTTCTGAAATGTTACAAACTTCCCCCCTTAAATAAATTCGGTCCCCGAATTTAAATTTAAATCCCGCAAAATACTTAAAACATTTCAGTCAATAATTCAAATCAATGGGGCTCCGAGTATCATGAATACATAAAATATATCATAACGCGTTGTATGCGCATGAAAACAAGTGGAAGACTCAAACTCAAAATTCCATCAAGCGTCGAGCAATCATCAGAGTTATGATGAGAATATAAATGTCAAAATCCACTACGAAAACCCATATGATATAATCGAAACTATAACGTGTATATAGTACGCATCATTGTGAAATCGTCAAAACATCCAAATAGAAATGCATGCAAAATCCTTTTTTTTAAATCGCCGTGCGATGCGCGTATCACGGCATAAGTAGCGGACGTTCATTTTAAGGAAAATAGCTATATATATATATATATATATATATATATATATATATATATATATATATATATCTTTTGTTTAACATATACGTTCCGCTTTTTGAAAACGAGTTAGAAGGGTTTCCTTTGTAAGGTTTTTCGTATCAACTTGGACATATAGGAAAAATATTGAGACTATAGCTCCTTTTTGGAAATCCCTTCGACAATTATCGATGCATGCAAACACTTAGGTACTGTTCTCAGAACAGTCCTGCTCGGTTACTAAACCAAATAGTATATGTCATAAAACATACTGCTCCAAAGGAAATCAATCCTAAACTGTGTACAAGAATGCCGCGTGCGTCTAGAGCGCACGGAAATCGAAATCAAAAACAGGTGTCATACATATGCACAGAAACAAAATCTAAGTGCAGCGGGTGTGCACGAAAACATATGTCAAGTGCAACGGGTGTGCCTGACAACAATATCAGGTGCATCTGATGTGCACGAAGAATCTCGATCAAGTGCATCTGGTGTGCACAAAATCGCATCAACTGCGCCAAGTGTGCAAGAATCCCAGTCAAGTGCACAGGGTGCACGAAAACGAATATCGAGTATAAAAATCAAAATCAACAGTATACGACATACACCAATTCAAAATCAAGTATACCGCAGTATATAAACTCATAAACATGTGCATCAGCGTGCACAAAACCAAATCAAGGTACTAAAAGTACATGAAAACTATAACGAAAGCATAAGTCAAATCATATGTATACCAATACGTATGAAATCTAAATCAAATGTCTCGGACGGCATAAAATCGAAATTGAGTGTAGAACAGAATCCGATCCAGTGGTGGATGAGACCAGGCATGATGTACCTCCGAGCTTGAAACACCGGTGAAAGAGGAAGAAGGGAAGCAACAATCCGACATCGACTCTGTAAGAAGCTTAGGCGATCACCTTGATCAGATGAGTCTCGCCCCGCTTCCTCCGGGCGCCTCCGGAAAATGCGATACCATCCTTTAGAGAACAACAACGGAAATGAAGGTCCAATAGAGGCTCAAGATCACGAAGTTCTCCCAATGCTTGAGCCGCTCGTGCTTGCCTACTAGGCAACCACTCACTGGTCCGGGCTCACCGAGCCCACCGGTCCCACTAGCAGCAAGGTTATCCGTTCGTGATCCCCGACTCGGGAATCCCTCACTGGTCCGGGCTCACCGGCCGAGCTCACCGGGCCCACCGGGCTCGCTAGGAAGTCCTGTTATTGGACTTCCTCGGGCCCACCGGACAAGGAACGGGAGACGTTCGTGCTTGCCGACTCGGCAATCACTCACTCGTCTTTCTGGACTTTGGGTCTCGGTCTTTGAAATGAACTTGCTATCATCGATCTACTGCTGCAATGTGTTCCTATCGGATGACTTGGTGAAGACAATTATGGGGATCCCTATTCCTCATTCTAATCTTCAGGATGAAATTATGTAGAGAGGTAGAAGGCTGATCCATTTTCAGTAAAAGCTGCGAGGATAGACTTAGAGGCGGAAAGCAAACAGACAATCAAACAACATCAAAGGCTGCGAAAAAGGCTCGCGAGGGAATCTCGGTGACCAGAGTTGACAAAACAAAAATCAGCACAACCGATACATAGAAATGCGAATCATGTGCAACTGTGGTGCACATAGGAAATATCAATCATAAAATGAAATCCTCAAAATATCAAAATCAAAACGACGAAAACGCGTTATCCGAATCATCGGGACGCAGATCATAAATAACTATCGTCGATGTGCCCTTTCTTCTGCGTCGAAAGGTGCCGGTGCATCCAAGGCAGGCAGAGCAAGATATCTACTTACCTCCTGTTCACGGTCTGACTCTTTGTGCTCTTAGGTTCTCGTCTCTCACTGTGCATCGCCAGTTACATGACTCCTCGGCTAACCAGCCCGATATGGAGTGATGACGAAAACAGTTCCGCACTGGCGCATCCTTTGAAGATCTCCCGACTAATTAACATGGTCACTCGTATCGCATCTCGCCAATGATGGAAAACTCTGGCCCACTGAGTATGCGCGATACGACCGATCCTGGGTCCAAGTCTTCTCGTGTAGTATTCCAGAAAAATCCTGTCAAGGTCTCTTTCCAATACCATCTCTGCCGGACTGCCCGGAAATTAACACTCTTTACATAACTCGTTTCTTGTTCCGGAACAGCTGCATACTCATCATGACCTTTCTCTGGAAGCACGTCCGCATCCAACGCCTCTATGCGTGTAACAAGTCTATGTCATCAACGGAGTGGAACGTCATTTCGTCAAGATCTCGTACGAACCTCTTACTCCCCTTCCCTTCAGTATAGTCCAATTCGGAATTATCTTTTCATGGCAGTGTAGAGTGCGCTCCAATTGACTATAGTCATATCTAGAGTCTCTTTCGAAACTACGAACACGGTGTCTCCAATATCCTATAGAAGGCATCTGGCCAACTACTTCCTCAGAAACTCTTCCAAATCGTCGGAGGAATATACTTCATTCGTCCGTTTTTGACCGACTCTCAACGCATCTGGGTGAGGTCCTTCTATCCGGAGCTGGTCAATTTAATGATACTACATCGGAGCATCCAACAAACACGTCTTTTCTTGATCGACTCACAGCACGTCTGTGTGAGGGCCTGCTCTAGCTGAAGTTAGTCATTTGATGACCTCGCATCGAAGCATCCAAACGAGCAAAAAGTCCTAGTCTTATCCAAGGGTGACTAGCGATATTCTATCACATTCATGAGTGTAACCTCATGCTACAATAGATTTCAAACGTCTGGGGGCGATATCTTTTCAGTCACAACAACAGCTAGCTCATCCGTCCGCACGATAGAATATGCCTCAATCATCTGAAGTAGACGGTACATCAACAGTCTTCATATTCTGGTTGGCCTCTAGCAGCGGCCCGATCATCTGGTGTAGATCTGCTCTTGCGTCAACAAGAAATCTTAGCAAAACAACACATCGAAATGCTCACCTCAACGGAAAATATAGTAAAACGATATATCAACAAAATCGTGTATTACCGGAATACGCCCTGGTCAGTCCTCGTCCATGACGAGCTCATGCTGACCGCACCTCTAGTCCAAGCTCTCTCTGCTCGTGTAGCCGTTGTAACAGAACTCACAATCAGACATCGATGAGGATAGATCATAGGAACGAATAGAAATACAGTGCCTAAGAAATATACATCCAAAGGCTCCTTAAGCGGAGTAGCGTATCGTAAGTATGCCGCGGAACATATACACAGTACGTCACTCTACTTAAATCACCTACTCCATCAACCAAGGTCAACCTACGCAATGAAAGTTCGGGTCTAATACCCCCACGGACAAATCTAAGTTCCATAAGGTCAAGCCTAGGTTCCGAATATATATATACGCCCTAGACTCCGTATAGTCAAACCTAGACTCGAACAAAGGTTAAACCTAACGCTCCGATACCAACTTTGTCACGACCCGGAAAAGGCACGTGACTGACACTTGAATCGGGTGAAGTCTATAGGACCACACCTAATACAAGTAAACCAAAAGCCCAGAAATCTAAATCTTTTTAGGGAAATAGTGGAGGTGAAGTTTTGAAATAATGGTGTAATGAAAACAAGTTCTTTCTACAAAACATAGATAATAGTATACGAAAACACCTTGTTTATATTTTACTTGAAAATATTTTCATCATTGAAATTTTGGGCAGCACCTCCTTCGTATATTTTAACCTGAAAACGGTACAAGCAATAAATAATAAAAGGAATCCTCAAGCGGGAGCTAGCTCTTCGCCAAATGGCAGAAACAACCACGCAAGCAATATAAATATACAACGCCGAAGGCGAGGATCAAAACTCAGAAAGAAAATTAACATAATCAAGAAAACCAGAAAACCATAATAATACAAGAGCGCGACTCTAAGGTCGAAAGAATATACAACTGTGGTTTTCTAAGTCTACTAAATATACAAGTCTGGTTGATGGAGCTTAACTAGATACAACTGAATAAATATACAAATATATACCGGTGGTCATGAAGCAAATGTATCCCACCTATTCGGAAATCACCCGGAAGAAAATGAAGTGCCAGCAAGCCGCTATAGAACCTCTACGGCTAAACCTGTAGAAACTGTGGTATAACAGGGGTGAGTTGCCAACTTGTAAGTAGAAGACATCACCGAGTAGAAACCGAATGTATAACGATCTCCTAGGTCATACAATACTATACTCATAATATAACACTGAAATATCTAGTAGTGGCAAGGGTGATAATCTAAGTATAAGTGTAATACCAAGTACTCGTGTCCGTGTCACAAAGTGGCAACATGTCTTATATGTGATGTATAAATGCATCATGAATGAATAAGTAACATGAAATCAGGATATGTCTGTATGAGAAAGTTGTATTCTTATCTTAGTAAAGTTTTAGTATAAAACTGGAGAATCATCAATGAAATCGACAGAAATCCGTGTCAAACATCGACACAAAATCTTCAAATCTCGGGCTCCGTCAGTCCGGATCGGCCCATATCATCAAATCTCATGACTACAGTCGGTATCCTCCGGATATCCGCCGCGCCGAATATCACCGGTAGGTAGTCTGCCCCTGCCAGGCTTATCGTCTACAACTCGAGCTTCTTTCCCCAGGGTACCATACTGGGTCCACCATGTACCCGAAACTGTTCATCCTACTTCTTGAATCGGGTCTCGAAAACCAACTCAATCAGGAAAACTCATGGTGGATGCCATATACATCATATCACGAGAAAACTGCAACTTGCATTTTTAAAATGATAATGAGTTATAAAATCCTTGCGGTTTTCCCCCAATTCCAGAAATCTCATGGAAAATCCGAAATCCCAAAATCAAGAGTCAATAAGCAGTGAATATCGGTATAAAGCCCACAATACTACATTACAGAATGAATATATAAATGCATGGGGTATCTAAGTAAGTAATGCAATATCTAAACTAGCATATGAGAGCAAGCATAGTAATAATCTGTTGAAACTACCAGCTAGCAGGTTATACCAATGATGTAACATTTTCTAAAGTGTACGTGACATGGCAATTACCGATGATGATGTGTGTGAGCTGGCAAGCAAGTATATGTGGAACATACACATCATCGGTAATGGTGCTGGTGTTCTAACAGATGGGATTCATAATAGTTAAAGAAAACACATGTAATAAAGATGCAATGCAATGAGAATGAATAAAAATAACAGAAAAGTGAATGGTAAAAGTAGCATCATAAAATATATGTATCAGTATACGAGCCATACGGTTTTAGTGTTTTGAAATAGCACGAATCGTGGTTTTTAGAAAAGTAGGGGATGCGGGGTTTTCGAGAAAAGATATGTCCTTTGAAAAATCCATAGTATCCCTCGGGCTGTCATTAAAAATACTCATGATTCGTTAGTTTTGAAAATAGGTATGACTCGAGCCTAGTCTAGTATCCATCTAAACAACTAAGAGACTAACTAAGAAACTAGTCGAAAGGATAATAAAATCTAAATATATATTCCGAGTCGATATACCTATGAGTCGACGATCCAGCCTCATAGCGTCACGTACTGTATCATACATAGTACGGTATTCTAGAGTCAAGAGAGCGGATCAATCATCTTATTTATCTCGTATGGTAATATACATCGTACGGCATCCTCAAGGTCAAGGGTACGGGTCAAAATCATATATAATATCATCCTTCGTACGGTATAATCATCATATTATATCATGATCATAGGTGCGATTCTAAATTCTCGTACATTCAAATATTAACAACTCACATATTGTCACATGTATGAATACATATAGCCCAACGATCCCCTATAATATCATATCATATACCACATCGCAACTTAATCACATATCAAAATCTCACGGCATCACGCCCGATCGTATCAACTCATATCCATTTAATATCTCATATCCTCATCTTATATGCATATGTATAAGTGTGTGCGTGTGTGTGTGTTTGTGTATATCGACGCATCCATATATATATAGATATAGATATATACACACCCACATCATGTCTCGTGTGTGCTTGTGTGTGTGTGTGACAACCTATACACCGCGGGTCCGCGACTAGAAACTAACTAAGTGTAGCATTTCAAAAAAATAAAATATTATTTTTGGGAATTTTTATAATTAAATAATATTATATTGAATATTTTAATATGGCGGTATAATTAAATACCGATAAATTGGGAAAAATTTTGAAAAATTATGAAAATTAATAAAAAGAGGGTGTTTTATTGGATTTATGCAGATTATAAGTTTTTATGATTCATTATACACTATTTAGTGCTAATCGCGATTAGATATCGCTAATCGGGCATTAAGCGTGTTTTGTGCACATGACATGCACATGTCATTTTTAACACTTGTTATATTTTTATCATGGTTTTCCTTCATGATCATTTCATTTTGGGTTTTTAAATGAAAAGAATAGAAAAGAAAAGAAAAGAAAATGGAAAACAATAAAGAAAGGAGGGATGGGCAAGAGAATGAGATGTGAGGGGTTAACCAAGACCATAGCTCTTTGTCCCTTCATTGTTTCTTCTTCATTTCTCTTCCCCCTCTTCTCTCATGGCAACACCTCCTTCCCTCTCCTCTACAACCCCCACAAACACCATCAAACCTTCATCAAAACTCTATCCCCACTTCATTAAAAATGTGCACAAGCCCATTAGCTATACTTTGGACCAAGAAAGCAAGGATTTTGGGCACTTGGGGCAACTCAAGAAATTTCTTGAGTTGCCAAATGAGGTAATCCCTTCACCAGTATTGTATTTCATTCACTTAAGCATCTAAACTAGTTTAGACTCCATTTAGTGTAGTTTACTGAACTTTGAAAATTCAAGAAAAGGATTAGGGTTTGAATTGAATCCTAGGGTTTAATTGAGGCTTAAGATTGACCTTAAACCCCTGTGGTGATTGATTTAAGACCTAAACCAGAGACTTAATCCCCAACTAGCAAACTTAGAAATCCCCGATATCCGTATTTTGTGAGAGTTGTGATAGGAAAATGAAATCTGCTAACACTCGGGGACCTGGAAAATTATTTAGCAAACACGGTGAGTCATGCAGGCACCCTAGGAGCTACCACTGAAACCTGAGACCCCCTGGACATTTCTTGGCCGCAATTTTATTCCTTTTGGCCACAAATTGCGGCCTGGGTAGGTTGGAACTGGTTCATGTTTGTTATGTGGCTTCAGTATCTTTAAATTAGACCCTCCATATATGCAAAATTGGCTAATTTGACTTAGGGTAAAATCTGGAGCATGTTTTCAAAGTTGCTGCTTTATGTTTTGCGATGTTTATAAATTGGAGTTTTGATATTTGTGTTTGGTATCGATCACTTGACGTTTGTACGTCTATATTGGGTAATTTTTGGTTGATTTGTCTGAGTAGACCATAGGTTTCAACCTATGAGTGATTTGTATGTCGTTTCGATTTGCGAATTGGATTTTAATGCGATACGACGTGTTATGATATGTAGGTACCCTCATGAGAACTTCGAGACGACAAGCAAGCGCGTGGCGACATCGGCATCGGCAAGCGAAGGTCAAGGCGAGTAGATATATATCTACGGGAGAAGTCGGGTGGATGGCGTATAGCACCCCCGCAGTTTCGTAATAGAACGCAAATGCGTTATATCTATATTATATATATACATATACGGATGTGATATGGAATGACTTTAGATTAGTATAGTGTACTTGTAAGTTAGTGTTAAGTCGCGAACCCTAGGGTAGTGATTTGCATACACGCACACACACACACATTCATTCATTTTATTTACCTGTGCGTATATGGGGATATGTATATATATATATACACACACACACATGGGTATGGGAATATATATATATATATATATACATATATATATACTTGGATGATGAGGATTGTATATAGCATTTGGAGATGAGTCGATGAGATTGGGCATGGTGCCATAAGATCCGTGGTATGATGTGGTTCATATATTGAGATACGACATGAGATTTTAGCGGGCCTTTGGGTGTGTGTTTTCATACACGCATATTATGCAGATGGTATCAGTTTGTACTAGACTTAGATCAGTACCCCAGTTCATGAGATATGATGATAAGGATACCAGATAAATGATGAGATGAATGTGATATTTGACCCGTACCCAGATTGGGATGCCGTACGATGGATTTACCGTACAAGCTATATATTGATGATAGATCCGCACTCTTGACTCGAGAATGTCATATTATATTTATATTGTATCGTACGTGATATTATTGAGGCGAGATCACCGACTATTATATTTATATGTATCGACTCAAATTTAGGTGGTTTTCCCTTACCCTTTCGGTTAGATTGTTCGTTTAGTCCTGTAGTTTACTTGTAGATGTTAGACTAGACTCGGGTCATACCTATTTCAAAACTAACGAATCGTGAGTATTTTAAAGACAGGCCAAGGGATTATTATGGATATTTTCAAAAGACGCATCTTTTCTAAAACACCGTAGCTCTTAGTTTCTAAACACCACGATTCGTGTTATTTCAAATGGCAAAACTGTATGACACACATATATATTGATGTAGATTCTTCATTGTTGTGTTTATTATTCAGCTCCCGCACATTATTGTTGTTCGCATCGCATTTGCATGCTTATATTTAGTTTTCATATGCCATTATTGAGATCATGCTGTCAGGACACCAGCACCATTACCGATGATGCGTATGCTCCACGTACACTTGCTTGCTGGCTCACACACATCATCATCGGTAATTTCCATGTCACGTACACTTTAGTGAATATTATTTCATTGACATAGCCTGCTAGCTGATGGTTGTAATATTTTATCGCTTTCATATGCTAGTTTAACTATTGCACTCATTGCATGATATCAGATGCATTCATATATTCATTGGTTATGCAGTATTTTGGGGTTTTATGCCGATATTCACTGTTACTTACTCTTGATTTTTGGATTTCGGATTTTCATGAGATTTCAGGATTTGGGGGAAATCCGCAAGAATATATATAAACTTCTCTCTCTCTCTCCCTCTTTTTAAAAATGCAAGTTGCAGTTTTCTCGTGATATATGAGTGATCCATCATGAGTTTTCATAATAGCTGTTGGATTTCGAGACCCGTTTCGAGGAGTAGTATGAACCTTCTCGGGTACATGGTGGACCCGGTATGTTACCCCGGGGCAAGAGTGATTTCATGGAGGATGATGAGCCTGGCAGGGGCTGACTGCCTACCGATGATTGTTTGGCGCGGCGGATATCCGGAGGATACCGTCCATGGTCATGTGATTGATGATATGGGCCGATCCGGACTGACGGAGCCCGAGGTATCGAGACACTGTGATATTGAGATATTGGGATTTATGTTTTGTGTCGATACTAGACACTGATTATGTTGATTTCATTGATGATACCTCGTGTTATATAAACAGAAATCTCACTAAAACAAGAAAACAGTTTCTTCATTTACTTATATTCTGTTTTCATTATATTACATTCATACCTCATACATATGATATATTGCTACCTGAGGCACTGATACGAGCACATGGGATTACACTTATGTATAGATGTTTACCCTTGCCACATTTTCATGCTTCAGACTTTATCATTTGAGGTTTATATATATATTTGATCGTATTGACCTAGGATGAGTCATACATACGATTTCTGCTCGGTGATGTTTTCTACTCACGAGTTGGCAACTCACCCCCATTGTGCCACAGTTTCTTGCAGGTTTTGCCTTACAGGTTTCGTTACGGCTTTGCTGGCTCACTGCTTCCATTCCGGGTGATTTGCTTTGATAGGTGGGTTCACTTGTATCGTGACCACCATTGTACTTTATTTTATTCATTATATCTAGTAAACTCCATCAACCAGACATGTATATTTATTTCAGACTTAGAGACCAGAGTTGTATATTCTTTCGACCTTAGATTCGCGCGTTGTATTATTATGGTTTTCATTGATGTTTTGAATTTCCTTTCGAGTTTTGATCCTCGCCCTTCGGCATTGTATATTATATTGCTTGCGTGGTTGTAGCCGTCGATTGATGAAGAGCTAGCTCCCGCTTGGGGATGCCTTTTATCATTATATATGCTTTTATTATGTTGTACCCCGTTCGGGGCCAATATTTACAAAGGAAACTCTGCCGAAATTTTCAGAAAAGACTTGATGTTTTAAAAACGCATATTCGGCTTATTTTATCAAAATACTTTCTTTAAAAATGGTTTAGATTTCTGAGATTTTGGCTTACTTGAATTAGATGGAGCCCTATAGACTTCATATGATTCAAGTGCCAGTGACGTGCCATTTCCGGGTCGTGACAAAGTTGGTATTAGAGCGCAAGGTTATCCTTGGTTCAAGTCTATGTTTGACTATGCGGAGCCTAGGGCATTTGTATATATACGGAATCTAGGCTTGACCTTACGGAATTTAGACTTAGTCGAGGGGGTATTAGACCCGAACTTTCGTCGCATAGGTTGACCATGGTTGATGGAGTAGGTGACTTAAGGAGAGTGACGTACCGTGTGTATGTTCAGCGGCATACTTACGATACGCTACTCTGCTTAAGAAGCCTTAGGATGTACATATTCTTGCACAGCATTATATTCATTCATGATCTATCCTCATCGATATCGGTTTATGGTTTTACTGCCACGATTACACGGGAAGAGAGAGATACGGCTAGAGTTGCGGTTAGCACGAGCTCGTCACGAAGGAGAACTAACCAAGGCGTGATTCCAGAGACATACAATTTCATAGAGAGGCGTCGTTTATTTGTGTTTTCGCGCCTTGAGCGTTTGATGGATCGCTGTTATGAGATTTCTCGGACGTGCAGACTTGTGCCAGAGGATTGAGCCACTGATAAAGGCCAGCCAGAATGTGATGACCATTGATGTATCGCTTATTCATGATGATTGAGGCACTGTTCAGCATGCAGACGAATGAGCCAGTTGTTGCTGCGAACGACGAAATATTGCCCCAGATGTTGGAGCTATTGCAGTACGAGTTGTACATAGAGATATGATAGCAGATCGCTAGTCACCCGAGAATGAATGACTAGGACATGTGGTTCGTTCGCTTACCCCGATGCGAGGTCATCAGATAGATTAATTCCAGCTAGAGACGACTTCACGCAGGTACGTTGAGAGTCGATAGAGGCGATCGAATATCAGAAACCCATATTCCAAGTTTAAAGTATTCGGAAAGACATGCAAGAAATTCTATGGACCCTCTAGAATAATGAAAACCCTAACTCGACATAATGACCATGTGAAACCCTTTAAACCTTAGGGTTTGCGGCAGTTCCACGGTGCCATTAGTGAGGCTTGGGTTTGCCCTTCTACGGTTGGTCCATAGGTGCTATGGCATGTACTCGATATTATTAAACTGTAGCCAAGATGTTGAGCTCTTGGGGGATTATGAGATTCTGACAAATCGATCGAAAAGTTCGAATTCATTCGGATATCATGTGATGGGATACTTTGCTTGGGAGACTCCAGATATGAGTATAGCCGTTGGAGCGAAGTCCATGCAGCTACGAAGAGACGAGTCCGAATCAGTCGACATTAGAGGAAGGTGGAGTAAGAGATTCGTACGAGATCTTGATGAGATGACGTTCCACTCCGCTGAAATCAGAGATGTGATAAGCATGCAGAGGCGTTGTATATGGATATATCTTCCAGAATAAGTCGCGATGAGTATGCAGCTATTCCGGAATAAGAAATAGATTTAGTAAAGGATGATGACTTCCGGGCAGTTCGACAAAAACGAGATTTGGGAGAGACTTCGAAAGGACCTTTCTGGAAAAATTTACGAGAAGACTTGGACCCAGGAGTGGTTATTTTATGCACACCGAGCAGACAAGAGTTCAGCACTGTCGACGAGACATGTCATGAGTGATCACGACAGTTGGCCAGAGATTCTTTAGAGGATGCGCTTTAGCGGGACTATTCCGCCATACTTGATTTCAGTATTTTGGGCGATCTATTCGCATGATTGAGTTTTGATGACTGAGATTCATGATATTTGTTTTCGTGCACCATGGTTGCACCTACTGAGTATTCATATTTTGTGCATAGTTATTACACTTGAGATATGCTTTATACACCGTTGTGTTGATTTATGATTTATGCACAGTATCGCACTTGATATCGTTTTGTGCCTTGGCTGCACATGTTTATAATTTCATGGATTTCATACAGTTGGGTTGATTTTGTGGATATGGTATGCACACGATTTGGTTTTTGCACTCGGTATAGTTCACATATGCTTGCAGTGCATTGATACGTATTTTGTGCACCACAGCTGCACCTGACTTCGTTTTGATGTCATTTAAGATATTGATTGTGATTTCATGCCTAGGGCATGCATATGATTTAACTTATGCTTTCGGCATAGTTTTCATGCACTTTTAGTATTTTGATTTGCTTTTGTGCACGCTGATGCACATGGTTGTGAGATTATATACCACGGTATACCTGATTTGGATTTAGATTGAAATGTGTTGTATGCCGTCGATTTCGATTGTGATACTCGATATTTGTTTTCTGCACCTTGTGCACCTGATTGGATTCTTGCACATATTTGACGTGCTTGGATTGGATTTTGCGCATGTTCGGCACTTGATATTGGATTTCGTGATTTCGTGCATGTTGGATGCACATGATTTAGATTTTTCTTTATGCATATCAGATGCACCTGATGTTGCTGTCAGGCACGCCTGTTGCCCTTGACAGATGTTTCGTGCACACCCGATACACTTAGATGTTGTTTCTATGCACATGTATGGCACATTCATGGATTTTGATTTCCGTGCGCACCAGACGCACGTAACATTCATATGCACATTTTGGGATTGATTTCTTATGGAGCAGTACGTTTTTATGATAATTACGATTTGTTTTTGTACTAAGCAGGACTAGTCAGAGGACAGAACCTGGATATATTTTGCATGCATTGATAGTTATCGGAGAGATTTCCAAAAAAAAAGGGATCTATAGTCTCAGTATTTACCTATGTGTCTGATATGATACGAAACGTTTAAAACAAGGAAACCCTTCTAAATTGTTTTCAAAAACGGCGGGACATGCATATTAAACAAAAGATATATACATATATGATTATTTTCTTATAATAGGTGTCCGCCCCTGTGCAGTGTTATGCGCATCGCACAGCAACATCAAAGGTTTGGCATGCGTTTCCTTCAGATGGTTACATGTATAGATTTGATGTGAACATGTTATAGTTTTGATATATATCATGTTGGTTTTCGTGTTGGATTTTGACATTGATGTCCTCCGCATGACTCCGATGATTGCGAGATACTTGAGGGAGTTTCGATTTTGAGTTATCTGCTCATTGCTCATGCAAGTGCATTGCGCTACGATGTGCCTTATGTATTATGATTTCGGAGCCCCGACGACTTGATCTTTTTACTGAAATGTTTTAGTATTGAGGGGTTAAATTTAAATTCGGGGACCGAATTTCTTTAAGGGGGGAAGTTTGTAACATTTCAGAAAAATAAAATATTATTTTTGGGAATTTTTATAATTAAATAATATTATATTGAATATTTTAATATGGTGGTATAATTAAATACCGATAAATTGGGAAAAAATTTGGAAAATTATGGAAATTACTAAAAAGAGGGCGTTTTATTGGATTTATGCAAATTATAAGTTTTTATGATTCATTATACACTATTTAGTGCTAATCGCGATTAGATATCGCTAATCGGGCATTAAGCGTGTTTTGTGCACATGACATGCACATGTCATTTTTAACACTTGTTACATTTTTATCATGGTTTTCCTTCATGATCATTTCATTTTGGGTTTTTAAATGAAAAGAATAGAAAAGAAAAGAAAAAGGAAAACAATAAAGAAAGGAGAGATGGGCAAGAGAGAGAAAGGTGAGGGGTCAACCAAAACCATGGCTCTTTGTCCCTTCATTGTTTCTTCTTCATTTCTCTTCCCCCTCTTCTCTCATGACAGCACCTCCTTCCCTCTCCTCTACAACCCCCACAAACACCATCAAATCTTCATCAAATCTTCATCAAAACTCCATCCCCATTTTATTAAAAATGTGCACAAGCCCATTAGCTACACTTTGGACCAAGAAAGCAAGGATTTTGGGCACTTGGGGCAACTCAAAAAAGAGTTGCCAAATAAGCTAATCCCTTCACTAATTGTATTGTATTTCATTCACTTAAGCATCTCAACTAGTTTAGAGTCCATTTAGTGCAGTTTACTGAACTTTGAAAATTCAAGAAAAGGATTAGGGTTTGAATATAATCCTAGGGTTTAATTGAGGCTTAAGAT
This sequence comes from Agapanthus africanus, assembly GCA_030015575.1. Classification (NCBI taxonomy): domain Eukaryota; kingdom Viridiplantae; phylum Streptophyta; class Magnoliopsida; order Asparagales; family Amaryllidaceae; genus Agapanthus; species Agapanthus africanus. The sequence continues at coordinate 191,802,496 of CM057348.1, forward strand.
TAACCTTAAACCCCTGTGGTGATTGATTTAAGACCTAAACCAGAGACATAAGCCCTAATTAGCGAACTTAGAAATCCCTGATATCCGTATTTTGTGAGAGTTGTGATAGGAAAATGAAATCTTCTAACACTCGGAGACCTGGAAAATTATTTAGCAAACACAGTGAGTCATGTAGGCACCCTAGGAGCTACCACTAAAACCTGAGACCCCATGGACATTTCTTGGCCATAATTTTATTCCCTTTGGCTGCAAATTGCGGCCTGGGTAGGTTGGAACTGGTTCGTATTTGTTCTATGGCTCCAGTATCTTTAAATTAGACCCTCCATATATGCAAAATTGGTTAATTTGACTTAGGGTAAAATCTGGAGCATGTTTTCAAAGTTGCTGCTTTATATTTTGTGATGTTTATAAATTGGAGTTTTGATATTTGTGTTTGGTATCGATCACTTGACATTTGTACGTCTATATCGGGTAATTTTTGGTTGATTTGCATGAGTAGACCATAGGTTTCAACCTATGAGTGATTCGTATGTCGTTTCGATTTGTGAATTAGATTTTAATGCGAAACGACGTGTTATGATATGTAGGTACCATCATGAGAACTTCGAGACGACAAGCAAGCGCGTGGCGACGTCGGCATCAGCAAACGAAAGTCAAGGTGAGTAGATATATATCTACGGAGAAAGTCGGGTGGATGGCGTATAGCACCCCCGCAGTTTCGTAATAGAACGCGAATGCGTTATATCAATAGTGTGTGTGTGTGTGTGTATACGGATGTGATATGGAATGACTTTAGATTAGTATAGTGTACTTGTAAGTTAATGTTAAGTCGCGAACCCTAGGGTAGTGATTTGCATACAAGCACACACACACATTCATTCATTTTATTTACCTATGCGTATATGGGGATATGTATATATATATATATATACACATGGGTATGGGACTGTGCGTGTGTGTGTGTATACACGTATACCTATAAATGGATAATGAGGATTGTATATGGTATTTGGAGATGAGCCAATGAGATTGGGCATGGTACCATGAGATCGGTGATATGATGTGGTTCGTATATTGAGATAAAACATGAGATTTTAGCGGGCCTTTGGGCATGTGTTTTCATACACGCATATTATACAGATGGTATCAGTTTGTACTAGACTTAGATCGGTACCCCAGTTCATGAGATATGATGATAAGGATACCAGATAAATGATGAGATGAATGTAATATTTGTCCCGTGCCCAGATTGGTATGCCGTACGATGGATTTATCGTACGAGCCATATATTGATGATAGATCCGCACTCTTGACTCGAGGATGTCATATTATATTTATATTGTATCGTACGTGATATTATTGAGGCGGGATCACCGGCTATTATATTTATATGTATCGACTTAGATTTAGGTGGCTTTCCCTTACCCTTTCGGTTAGATTGTTTGTTTAGTCCTTTAGTTTACTTGTAGATGTTAGACTAGACTCGGGTCATACCTATTTAAAAACTAACAAATCGTGAGTATTTTAAAGATAGGCCAAGGGATTATTATGGATATTTTCAAAAGACGCATCTTTTCTAAAACACCGTAGCCCTTATTTTCTAAACACCACGACTCGTGTTATTTCAAATGGCAAAACTGTATGACACATATATATATATTGATGTAGATTCTTCATTGTTGTGTTTATTATTCAGCTCCCGTACATTATTGCTGTTCGCATCGCATTTGCATGCTTATATTGTGTTTTCATATGCCATTATTGAGATTATGCTGTCAAGACACCAGTACCATTACCGATGATGCGTATGCCCCACGTACACTTGCTTGCCGGCTCACACACATCATCATCGGTAATTGTCATGTCACGTACACTTTAGTGAATATTATTTCATTGATATAGCCTGCTAGCTGATAGTTGTAATATGTTATCGCTTTCATATATTAGTTTAACTATTGCACTCATTGCATGATATCAGATACATTCATATATTCATTGGTTATGCAGTATTTTAGGGTTTTATGCCGATATTCACTGTTTACTTACTCTTGATTTTTGGATTTCGGATTTTCATGAGATTTCGGGATTTGGGGGAAATCCGCAAGAATATATATAAATTTCTCTCTCTCCCTCCCTCTTTTTAAAAATGCAAGTTGCGGTTTTCTCGTGATATATGAGTCGTCCACCATGAGTTTTCATGATAGCTGTTGGATTTCGAGACCCGTTTCGAGGAGTAGCATGAACCGTCTCGGGTACATGGTGGACCCGGTATGGTACCCCGGGGCAAAAGTGATTTCATGGAGGATGATGAGCCTGGCAGGGGCAGACTGCCTACCGGTGATTGTTTGGCGCGGCGGATATCCGGAGGATACCGTCCGTGGTCGTTTGATTGATGATATGGGCCGATCCGGACTGACAGAGCCCGAGGTATCGAGACACTGTGATATTGAGATATTGGGATTTATGTTTTGTGTCGATGCTAGGCACCGATTATGTTGATTTCATTGATGATACCTCGTGTTATATAAACAGAAATCTCACTAAAACAAGAAAAAAGTTTCTTCATTTACATGTATTCTGTTTTCATTACATTACATTCATACCGCATACATATGATATATTGCTACCTGAGGCACTGACACGAGCACATGGGATTACACTTATGTATAGATGTTTACCCTTGCCACCTTTTCATGCTTCAGACTTTATCATTTGAGGTTTATATTTATATATTTGATTGTATTGACCTAGGATGGGTCATACATACGATTTCTGCTCGGTGATGTTTTCTACTCACGAGTTGGCAACTCACCCCCGTTGTGCCACAGTTTCTTGCAGGTTTTACCGTACAGGTTTCGTTACGGCTTTGCAGGCACACTGCTTCCATTCTGGGTGATTTGCTTTGGTAGGTGGGTTCACTTGTATCGTGACCACCATTGTACTTTATTTTATTCATTGTATCTAGTAAACTCCATCAACCAGACATGTAAATTTATTTCAGACTTAGAGACCAGAGTTGTATATTTTTTCGACCTTAGAGTCGCGCGTTGTATTATTATGGTTTTCATTGATGTTTTGAGTTTCCTTTCGAGTTTTGATCATCGCCCTTCGGCGTTGTATATTATATTACTTGTGTGGTTGTGGCCATCGATGGACGAAGAGCTAGCTCCCGCTTGGGGATGCCTTTTATCATTATATATGCTTTTATCATGTTGTACCCCGTTCGGGGCCAGTATTTACAAAGGAAACTCTGCCGAAATTTTCAGAAATGACTTGATATTTTAAAAACGTATATTCGGCTTATTTTATCAAAATACTTTCTTTAAAAATGGTTTAGATTTCTGGGATTTTGGCTTACTTGAATTAGATGGAGCCCTATAGACTTCATATGATTCAAGTGCCTGTCACGTGCCATTTCCGAGTCGTGACAATAAGTGTAATCTTCTTCCAAGTACGCTTCATCTCACTTAAGGTCTCCTAGAAAACTCTATTGCTAAGTATCCGCACTATCCATATACATACCATACACATCCTAATTTACGAATTTGCGGGGGTGCTATACGCCATCCACCCGAATTCCCCCATAGATATACATCTACTCAACTCAATCCTCACTTACCGAAGTCGATGACGCTTGTTTTCCCCTTGTCATCCCGAAGTCCATGCTAAGTACCTACAATTTTCAAATACGTTATATCGTAAAACAAGAATCAAATACAAGAAAACCCGATACGGCACACGAGACACATATAAGTTAGAACCTATGGTATACATATGCAAGAATAGACAATAACTCTCGAGATCGACGTACGAACGCCAATCGATCGAGATAAAACAAAAATATTAAAACTCAAGTTATTAAAATCCACAAAACACAAAACAGCAAGTTAGAAAACTAGCTCCAGATTTTGACTCTGGAAATTAGGGACTAAACAAATAATACAGTGGCTATGTTATAAAGTAAGTGAGCTACAGGCCGAATCCCCACTCCAATGTCCATAAATGGCCCGGCGAGAATGCCCATTTCCCCGATGTCGCCATCCCAATTTCGGAATTTGGGTCTCATCTTCTCGTGGTGGTCTTCTAGTAGCCTATCTAGGTTATTCTACTTGTTTGATTTTCTTATAAACACCTCAGGTTGCCCCAGATTCCCCGTAGTCCATAAAATTCCACAAAACCGATATCGAAAGATTCAAAGCTCAAGTCTTGGATTTTACTACATTCAGTTGGTCCAGAATTACACTAGAGGGGTAGTAGTCATGACTAAACCTCAATTACACTTTAAAAACTCCACAAATCCCCCTAAAACCTCATCTTGGAATTTTCAAAGATCACTTATCAACTCAAGATTAACTCCAAACTAAACTAGGACATAAAGAAAACTAAAAGCTTAACTAGAGTGAAGGGTTATACCTTATTTGACAACTCAAAAATTCTTGAGTTGCCCAAAGTCTTCAAAATCTTGTCTTGATGCCTCCATAGCGTTTGTGATGGTCTTGTGATTATTTTTAGTGAAGCGGATATAAGGTTTTGGTTAGGTGATGGTGGTGTTTTGTGGTGGAAGAGGAGATGGAGAATGGGGAGAATAAGGGATGAAGGAGAATGGGAGGGGAAGAAATAATATAGAGAATGAGGGATGGCTAGAAGTGTGTAGAGCTTTCACTCTCTCTCTTTCTCTCATGATACTTGTCCCATCACTCTCATTCTTTCATCTATTTTCTTTTTCTTTTCTTTTAATTCCATAAAACAAAAACAAAAACCAAGTTAAAAAGGAAATGTAGCATGGTTTTCAAAACAAAAATTAAAAAATGTAACAAGTGTTATGCAACATATCATGTTGCATGTCATGCACATATCATACTTAATGAATAATTAGTAAACACTAATCGAGTTTAGTAAATAACCCATTTACAAATAATTGTACGATAATTCATAAAATGCTAAGTCACATAAATACCTTCAAATCAATAATTCTTATTAATTTTCCAAATATTTTCCAAATTATCGGTATATAATTATACCCTTTCATTAAAACTAATTATTGTACTTAATAATATTCATAGAAATTATTATTTCAATTAGTTAAATTCCTAAAATAATATTTTATTTTCTGAAATGTTACAGTCGGTCAGTACATCTTTCATTTCTAATCTTATCTTTCGACGAGTAACCCCTTTTTTAATAAGCTTTTCCCGTATTGATCACAGTCTTACGACTCGAAGAAGAGGAAGAAGAAATAGCTAAGCCTTTTATGCTCCCCGATTTGCCGCTTTCGACCATTGGTAGGTTAGATTTCATTCATCATTTTTTATTTTAGGTTTAAATCTGACCCTTCTTTGTACGTGTCTTATTCCGTAGCAGCTATACTGGCTTTGGATCCTTTCGAATCTCGTATTTCTATGCCCGCAGGGCCCTTTGGTAAACGTCATTCTTCCAGAGATGCAGCAAATAGCAGGCGCATGCTAAGTGAGTTTATTGAAGACCTTGATGTCGAGGCTCTCACTTCTGCTGCGGACTTCGTAGACGAGGTCAACCCCATGCCGGCGACTCTTGTGACTTTCCATAATGAAGATTTCGTCAGCATCTGGGTTGATTACTATAAGCGAATCGAGGCTTGCCTCCATGAGATCGAGCACAAACATCTTACTCTTGAGGCGTTATCCTCAAAAGCTCAATTGGCCACATGGATCGAACAAAGTGCCGCTTCCGTTCAATACTTCAAGCAGAAGCTGGTCCTGAAGCAGAAGGAGCATAAGACGGCTTTTAGAAAATCAAGCCAATTACGTGCCTAGGTAAAAACAAATGATGCGCGGCTCCGAGTTATCTTCGAAAATCTTCAACGATGTGTTTCTGAAGAAGTGGCGCTGAGACGGGACCTTGACTCTGCTGAGCGAGGAATGCGGGACTCTGAAGCAGCTAAGCAGGAGATTTCTAAGAAACTTTCTTCGTGCTTGCAACAACGAGCTCAAGTCAAAGCAATGCTAGCCGCAATAGAGGAGCGCGAGAAGGGGCTGTGGTAAGAGAATGAATCGGTCGCTGCGTTACTGATAGCCCCGCCCTCTCAAAGGTTAGAACTGTATCTTTATTTTTATATAAATTGTATCTTTCAAAGATTTTGATTCATGAATAAAAGAATATACATTTTTTTATTCGCATGCACTCTTCTGTTTCTTGATGTCTTGATCTGGTGCGAAGTAGTTTATGTACTCATTTCGGAGTATCTAGTTTATGTACTCATTTCGGAGTTTGTAATTTATTCACTCATTTCGGAGCTTCTAGTTTACATGCTCGTTTCGAAATTTGTAGTTTATTCACTCATTTTGGAGTTTCTAGTTTACGTACTCATTTAGGTGTTTGTAGTTTATTCGCTCATTTCGGAGTTTCTAGTTTATGTACTCGTTTCGGAGTTTGTAATTTATTCACTCATTTCGGTGTTTCTAGTTTATGTACTTGTTTCGGAGTTTCTAATTTATATATTCATTTCGGAGTATTTTCAGTTTACCTCCGTTAGGTTTACAGAAAAACTTGTCCTAACGTTGTATGTAGATAACCCCGATTCATTACGATAAGGGTCCGTTAGGTTTGTGGTACTAGAATTTTAGTCCGTGGTACCATCGCGTTGGCTGATGTATTCTCCGATATGTAGTCTTTAAGCCGCAATTCGAGTGGCCCAGCGATTGTCGTATCTCTGATCCCTTCGGGGGCTGGACAAGACGTCTTCTAGTAATCTCCTTAGGTCAAATTACCGTCGGAAGAGAAGCGTTAGGAATTTGCCATGACACTTTTTACTTGAGGTTAGACCCAATTTGGAGCCCTGGTGAGTCATAACCGCACCCTTCTGGGGTGGGATGATGGCTTTGTATGTACTACCGTTAAGACCCGAAGTTAGGAATGTGCCATCACTTCATTTTTTTGCTTTGATGATGTCGCGCCGTTTCTTTGCTGAAATCGGGAAAACATCTGTATGATCTCTATACTGTATGTATTGCAATCGAGATCTGGAGCTAGGGATATGCCATTGCTCCAATTTCATTTGATAGTTGCACTCGCTTCCTGCTGAAATGAATGGGAATGCTGAGATAGTCCCTAGATTGTATATGAACCGTCAAGACTTGGAGTTAGGATTTCCCCATTACTCCATTTTATTTGACCCTTGGGTCCTTATTGATGTTGCGTCTGCATCCTGTTGGCATGAGAAGTACATCGAGCTGGAGTTGGGATTTTTCCATCACTCCTTTTTTATTTGACCCTTTAGGTCTTTGATGACGTCGAGTCTGCGTTGAGAAGGGACGTCAATAGTCTCTAGGTTGTATATAAACTGTCATGACTTGGAACTCCTTTTGACGAAGCGTGGGGGGAAAATATGGTCCATTTTCCTTTATTTGTGCCCATGGATCGCATACAAGAGTCAATACGAATATACTTACAGGGCAGAAAAGTTTCATTTTCATTTTTTATTATATTTTTTTTATTTTTCCGCGATGCTCTATCATTTCAGCTTTTTATATCGCGAAAGTCGCGATTGCCCAATCTTTTCGGCAATATTTTGCGGTGCCCAATCATTTCGGATATATATATTTTATATATATATACTTTTTAAAAATTTATTTTTTTGCTCACTGATTTTGTTGCGAGTCGGGGACTTGGGTCCTGATACCAATTTTGGTATCAATATCGCTACAACTAGAATATTGTCAAGAGCGAATCATCATTTGCCTTTGTCGATTTGAACAAAAATGGCTTAGTAAACAGGGTTAGGATCCTATCGACTAAGGCTTTCTGGCTTTATGAGCCGTAAGGGTCTCATAAAGGTGTTTCTTCCTACAAGTCGTGAGTATCTCATAGGTGTATTTTCTCCTTAGGAGTAGTGAGGATTCCTAAGTGTGTGTTTTTTCATAAGTCGTAAGGATCTTATAAGAGTATTTTCTCCTTGTAATTCGAGAGGGCTTACAAGTGTCGCTCACCATATAGGGATATTTCTTGCCATTGGTGGAACTTGGTGGAAGATATATTCATTTATACCCGTGGATTGTATACAAGGGTCAATATTGGACCACCTGTAAGCAAAAGGTTTTTGTAGGGTTTTTTTACGGCTTAAGAACAGGTTTAGATCTCTGTATGTTAAATCTTTTGAATCCTATGATCCATGAGGGTCTCATAGGGGAATTTCTACTTGCGAGTCATAAGGATCTTGCAAGTGTAATTTCTCCTTAGGAATCGTAGGGACTCCTAAGCGTGTTGCTCTTTTGTGATTTTTAAGGATCTCACGCAGGTATTTTCTCCTCGCAAGGTTGAAGGGATCCTGCAAGCATTTTTTATGAGATTGTGCCCTTTCGGGTTTTCACAAGCTCGCCGGTAATCCTGCTGTTTTTTCTCACGGCGCTCTTTCGGGTTTTCATCCGTGCCCATTTCGCTTGTGGACATACTTTTTTTCTTCTTTTAAGCGGCCCGTAAGGTAACGCACCATTAGTTGTAGGCCCCGTCCTTCTTCAAAGGACAACATCATATGGACCCCGAAAGAGTTATGAATCGTTTATGCCCGTAGATTGTATACGGTAATCAATATGGGGATTTACCGTAGCGCTAAACATGTGAGTTTAAGGACATGACGGTCTTTTATTTCCATATTTTAGGAAGAAATGCTAGTTTAAGGACTTTCTGATCCAACATTCCCATTTTGGCGACGAATATTAGTTTAAGGACATCTCGGTCCGTTATTAGTTTAGGGACATCTCGGTCCGTTATTAGTTTAGAGATGTCTCGGTCTATTATTAGTTTAGGGACGTCTCGGTCCAACATTCCCGTTTGGGGACGAATATTAGTTTAAGGACATCTCGGTCCACTATTAGTTTAGGAACGTTTCGGTCCGTTATTACCATTTTTGAGATGAGTATTAGTTTAAGGACGTTTCGTTCCAATATCACCATTTTTTAGGCAACGGGGCATTTTGGATACTACTCTTAGAGTTCTAACTCAGGAAGATAGCAAGCGGACACAAGTATCGTCATCTATCATTAACCTAAGTCGTGACTCATCTAGCGTAGTATTTTTTGAGAAATCGATCGTTTATTGGCCGGAAGGGTCTTTCGCCATGCATATCCATGATCAGGTAGGCTCCACCTTGGTAGACTTTATCTATAATGTATGGGCCTTCATAGTTTAGCTCGAACTTTCCTCGTTTTGCACGATTGGGGATCATTGGTCTTTTGACGACTAGCATGAATTCGCCTTGGCGGAATATTCTCGGCCTGGTTAATCATTCGTATGACCGTGTCATCTTTGCCTTATAAGGCTCCAGATTTTGCTGTGCTATAAACGAGTTTCTTCGAGGGCGTCGAGCTCCTCAAGCCTAAGATGAGCATTTTCTTCATCTATCAGCTTGTATCGAACCGTTACTCATAGCGAGGGGAGTTCTATTTTCAACGGGAGCACTGCTTCTGTGCCGAATACCAATGCATATGGTGTTGTATTCATAACCGTCTTGAAAGTTGTTCGGTACGCCCAAAGAGCTTCATACAGCCTTTCATGCCAGTCTTTTTTGTTTCTGAACTCCGTCTTTTTTATAATCTTTGTCAAGATCTTGTTAAAAGATTCAGCTAGACCCTTGGCCCGAGGATTATAGACTGAAGAGTATCTCTAATCTATTTTATGTTTCTGTGCGAAGCGGCTTATTTTGTGGCTTCTGTAAGCTGGCCCATTATCCGAGATTATCCATCTTGGAGTGCCGAAACGATAGATGACATGGGTTCTGAAAAAGTGGAGGGTATTCTCCATCTTCATCTCTTTCAGTGGTACTATATCTGCCTATTTAGAGAAGTATTCAGTTGTTACTAGTATGAACCGATGTCTTTTGGATGATGCCGGTTCGATAGGGCCAATTATATCGGTTCCCCACATTTCGAACAGCCAGCTTGCCACTGTCGGGTGTAATGGATTTGGATGTTGATGAATAAAGTTCCTGTGAATTTGGCACGAGTGACACTGTTTCGCATATTCGAGGCAGTCCTGGATCATCGTGGGTCAATAATAACCCATTCTTTTTATCTTTAGTTTCATCTTTGTCCCAGGTTGATGTGAACCGCAGAGTCCGTCATGTGTTTCTTGGACGACTTTCTTTGCTTCCTCCGCCCCCAGGCATCTTAGCTATAAAGAGTCGAACAATCTCTTATACAGAGTATCATTGACGAAGGCAAAAGACAAAGCTCGTTTCATGAGCCGATATCTAGACGGCGCACTTTCGGGCGTTCGTTGGGACTTGAAGTAGTCTATGAAGACTTCCCTCAAGTCGATGACCTTTTCTTCGTTCTCTATTTGAAGGGCTACTTGTTTGGTCATTTATTTTCCTTCGGATAGCTCTATTAGATCTTTCGAAGATATATCTATTGGCGTGAGAACCCTGCAGCCTTGCGCAATGATCCTTATGTCATCGAGGTCTTCATCGGCTAATTCCTTAGCCAGCTTGGAAAATGCATTCGCCTTGTTATTTTCTGTTCGCAATATACTTTCCAGGGCATAGGAAGGGATTTGTGTCAGAAGTTGCTGCATTCTTTTGCCATACTTTATCAACTCTAGCTTGCATGTCTGATAGTCGCTATTTACTTGGCAAATGATTAGCTGGGAGTCTCCATATATGAGGAGGTTTCTGATCCTCATGTCGATAGCGATCTTGAGACCTACTATCAAAACTTCATATTCGGCTTCGTTATTAGTCCTTGGCTCTGTTAAGGAGAGGGCGTAATGCAATATCCCTCCTTACGGAGTCATGAAGATAAGGCCCATCCCGGCGTTGATTAAGGAGGTGTTTTGCTTTCGCTGCTTCACAGAAGATATTCCATCGAAGTAGAGTTCCCATTGGGAATCATTTTCTTTTTCGATTGCGTCAAAATCATGTTCGTCTGGCAAATCGTAATTTAAGGGGTAGTTGGCCGGTATCGGATGCTCCGCAAGAAAGTCGGCAATAGCCTGCCCTTTCATTAAGTTAAGAGGACGATACGTTATCGAGAACTCCATCAGGGGGAGAGCCCATTTGGCAAGCCTTCATGTTAATATGACCTTGACATTAGATAGTTGAGAGGATCCACTTTTAATATGAGATGGACCTCATGTGCCAAGACGTAATGTCTGAGCTTCGTTATTGCGAAGATTGGTGCCAGGCAATACTTTTCGATAGGGGAATAGTTGTTTTCTGCCCTCAGAAGAACTTGACTTAAATAGTATAGAGCTCTCTCCTTTCCCTAATTATTCTCTTGTTCCCACAATGCGCCTAGAGAACCCTCAATGGACGTTGTATATAGGATAAGGGGTTTTCCCTTAACCGGAGCGGTCGATACCGGCGGATTTTGCAGCTATTGCTTGATTTTGTCTAGTGCATTTTGGTACTTTTGATCACAGATGAACGGGGTCCCCTTCTTCATCAAATGACTTTAAGGACGGTATTTTCCGGAAAGGTTGGCTATGAACCGCCGGATATACGCGAGCTTTTCTTGGAGAGACCGCAGCTGTTTGAGAGTTCTTGGCATGAGCATTTCCATAATCGCCTTGATCTTTGAGGGGTCGATTTCGATACCTTGGTGACGTATAATAAATCCTAAGGATTTGCCTAAGGAAACTCCAAACACCCATTTCAGAGGATTCAATTTTAGATTATACTTCTGAAGACGTTGAAACACTATTTTTAGATATTCCCAATGTTCCTCGTGAGCTTTACACTTTACTATAAGGTCGTCGATGTAGCATTCGACAATCTCATGGATGAGGTCATTGAAGATCTTTGTCATAGCCCTCTGGTAGATAGCGCCAGCGTTCTTCAAACCGAAGGGCGTTACCTTATAGCAGAATATGCCCAGCAGGGTTCGGAAGGCAGTATGCTTTTAGTCTTCAGGATGTATTTTTATTTAGTTGTATCCTGAAGATCCATCCATAAAAGAGAAGATCTCATGGGTAGACATGTTATCGATCATCAGCTCGATAACAGGTACTGTGAAGTCATCCTTCGGGCAAGTTTTATTGAGGTCTTGAAAGTCCATGCAAATGCGCACCGTTCTATTTTTCTTCATCATTGGAACGATGTTAGCAATCTAATCGGGGTATTGAATTTCTTGGATGAAGCCAGAGCCGATTATTTTCTTGACTTTAGTATTGATACTCATCTTAAGTTTGAGTCACATCCTTCTTGGTGCCTGTTTGATTGGTTTTATTCCTGGTGATATAGCCAGTTTATGTACTATCACCTTTGAATCTAGACATGGTATTTTAGAGTAGTTCCAGGCAAAACAATATTTATACTGAATGAGCACGTCTTTTAACATGGCCACCTGTTTTTCAGATAGCAGTTCACTGACGAACGTTTGTCTCGGATCATTTCCCGTTCTTAAGTCGATCTTCCTTAGGTTGTCTGCCGTGGTTTGTATTCCATCTTCCAGCTCTTTTGGTGCTGGTGGAAACTCTGAGATCACCCCGTCCGCATCTTCATTTGCGAAACACCTATAGAAGTCATTCATACTCTCATGCCCTCCCTCTTTTGAGAGTATTATCATATGGCAAGTATGAGTTCGCTTCAATTCTTTTGGTTGAGCCGGTCTTAACCTGACGGTGTAGGTCCTTTTTGGCTCGTGCTTTTGCGGCGGGATTATCTTCCAGTTGTTGGATAAAGCGAACCTGTCTTGCCGATACTGGTCTTCCACCCAATCTTTGAACGTGAAGCAGTCTTCTAGGGTGTGACCTATTACTCGGTGATAGGAGCAATAATACAGATGATGGACCTCATTTATTTGTTTGGGATGCCGAGACTCCGGAAGCGTCATCATTTGGTGCTTCATGACAAGGTTAAATATTTTTCTTGTCTTGTCTTAAGGGAAAGAGTATTCCAGACCCGTCTTCTTTATAAAGGACGAGCTCCATTCGAGTTTTTCTCGTTTGCATGCCATCTTTAATCCGCTTTGTTGTCTTCGAACGTTGTTTGCATTCTTGGCCCTGTTTTTGCCTCCATTTCGATATTTTCCCTTTTCGCGGGAACATATAGTAGGCCGGGGATGAAGAGCACTGCGATCTGGTTTCTCCGCGGATTGCCGGCTGAGACGCTGCGTCCTGGCCTTTTCATAAATGGCCATTTCACGGCTGTGGTTGTCTCGGCTCGTTTAACAAGCCTCCTTTATTAACTTGTCAATTTGTTCTCCCAGCAACAGACTTAACAATTTTAAAGCGAGATCTCGCTCCGATTTGACGTCACGGCTATTTGGAAGAGCGTTTTCCGCTTCACTGGAGCTGTTGATGACGCGGAAACTGTGGATCTGCTCCCATTTCTGGGACCGAACGTATCCGAGCCCGGTTGTCTCTATCTTTCTATTGGGCATCTTTCGCTGAGTCCCGGAAATATCCCAAACATTTTTGTAGAACTGGGCTTGTCGAATAGTTTGTTCGAGGGGTACACCTTGGCTTATTAATAGCATTTTCAATCCCTCCACGTAATATCTTGGCAGACGAATTGGTTGAAACCTATCGAGTGCAAAATCGGCACCATGCCAGACTTCTTTTTCAACTTTAGTCTCCGTAGATTAGTAAAAGAGGATCGCCTTTTCACCGCTTTGCCTGAGAGGTACATAGAAAATTTGTAGTTCTTGTACGCTATATGTATCGACCAAGACAAGTTTCTTGTAATGCCTAGACGGAGCCATTGTAATTTGTAGACTCTGATCTGTTCCGACGAACGTTTGCATTGACGGGTAGAGGGAGAACACTGTGTTGGCCTCATCCTCTCAGTCGCTGCCAAAGACCAAAATAGGAGTAGATGGTCCAGGCTTATTGTTTTCGTTTTGGGGTTGCCCCGAGTAGACTATTTCTTCATCTTCCTCGGTATCTCTCCCAAAGATCGGGATAGTGGAGACAGATTTCTGTTTATTCTCCGACTTGTGGCACCTTTCAGTATCCTCAAAGTCTGGTAGGAAGTACTTTGCGTCTTCATATTTCCTGACTTCCTTTACGGAGAACGGATTTAGCTCTCCCGTGACGGTGTACTCCGAGCCATCCTTGAAATACTTCATACACTGATGTTATCTAGAAAGCGTGATGGTGTACTCGTGTAACCAGGGCCTACCGAGCAAAGCATTATAGCAAGTCTTGGTGTCAATGACATGAAATTTGATGTCAGTGACGAGCAGCCCAAAGCATAGCATCAGTATTATGGACCAAACCATCCATGAAGACTATGAGTCAAACCCGGAGATGGTAATTTTATCTCGGGCGAGGTGCTGAACGTTTATGCAGATTTCCTTCAGCACTCTTACGTTGACAAGGTTGACGGAGGATCCATTATCGACAAGGATTTTCCCTATCTTGATGTTGTGGCAGTACCAGATGACTTATAACGGGCAATTATGCTCGCATGTACCAAGGAGGAGATCCTCATCGCAGAATGTAATATCAGTCGTGTGGACCTCTGCCAGTTCATCTTTCATCTTTTCTTCTGCGAAGCAAGCTTGGAACTGATCGGGCTCTTGTAATGCCTTGATCGGGGAATCCCGTGCCTTTTTGGACAGAAGGAGAGCATCTAATATGCTCAGTTGCGAGGGTATTTTCCTGAGATGTGCTAGGACGTTGTAATCCACCTCGTTTTTCTTATATGGGTCCCTTGCTGCGAGCTCTTTCACTGCTTCTTCATCGAGGGCAATTTCCTCAGAGATTTTCCCATTCCCCTTGTCTTTTTTGTTCGAACCCTTGTTTGTAGGTCCAAGGTTCTTCTCAGTCAGTATGCGGTTACGCAGCTAAATATTCTTGCAGTACTTCTCCTCCTCTTCTCTTTCGGAGTTAGTGTCTTTGAAGAGAGGGCTGAGGGGTGTTTCGTCCTTAGAATCGCTCCCGAAGGTAAGAACTTGGGGTTTTTCCCCTTCCGAACTGGTACCATCCATATAACAATTGCTAGTGGTTTCTTCATGCGTGTTTGTCGCACTATTTTGCCGTCGACGAGCACGAGCTTCGCTCTTCATCCTCATGAATTTTTTTTGATGGGCAACGTATACTCGCCACCATTTCTTGAAGGAATTGCATTCCTTGGTGCGGTGGGTGACCTTCCGATGATATAGGCAGTAGTCTGGATGTGATTCTTCTCCATCGAAGCTTATGATCCCGGGAGTGTTCCTTATGAGAGGTGGCAGCTTCATCTCCATTGATAGGGTTTTGGCGAACTGCTTCTCTGTTTTGATCCTGCTCTTATTTATAGCTGGTGTGCTTTGGTTTGGTTGGAGTACTTTACGACTCGTCCTCGCTGCAGCTTCTTTATCTTGACTCTGATGCTTAGCCTTTTCATATATGGTTGTCTCGCGTTCTCGGTCAACTTTGATTTTTTGAAAGGCTTTATTTAACAGCCTCTCAATCGGGTCTTCTGGCAGTTCTGAGGATTTTAGCGCCGATTCTGCCCCCGGTTCCTCTGCTTTGTTTTCTGACGCTAAGGGAGCTTCTTCGTCATATAATGACGAATGGGAGACCATATGGCAACTTGCTACACGATCTTCGGTGTCTTCTGATAAGTCATTTTCCTCATCATTGTCACTTTCTTCATCCTCAAGAATATGCTTGAGAAACTCTTCGAGTGTGACTGGTGTCCACGTTTTCTGGTTGCACTCCTCCACCGCATCAATGTATTTTTGTAGATCTGTGCGTTTGTCGTCATACTCGGCAGGCTGCACAGGCTTCTTGGTCTCCTTTTTCTTCAAAGACTTTGAAGGTTTGACTTGGAGGGTTTTCCCCTTGTCAACAATTTTGGGTGCGGGACATGGTTTCAGCATCTCTTCGATAATTTCGGGTTCAAGTGGGCTTTTCCACCTGACTGTCGGACATGCTTATAGATCCTTCAGTATTCTTTTGGTTTTGCTGAAAGAACGACTTCCCATGGAGTTTCTTCCATGAGTGAGCATGATGCCCCCTGCGCATCCACCTTTTTTGGAGTGTGCTTTTGGGGGTTTACCCTCCAGTTATCAGACAAAGCGAATTTCCCCTGTTGATACCGGTATTCGACCCAGTTCTTGAAGACGTAGCAATCTTCAATTGGGTGGCTCACCATTCTGTGACAGGAGCAGTAGTTAGGGTTGTTGGCGTCGCCAGGTTGCGATGGATGCAGCGTGTCTGGTAATGTGATGAGTTTATTACGCATTGACAATTCGAACATTCTCCTCGTCTTGTCGTGGGGAACGAGTAAGCGCGTCCTAATCTTTTCTCCAAGGATGGGCGTGGACACGCGTTGTTTTGGAAAGCAGCCGGTTTTGGGCCACTTGTTTGTTGTTTTGTATTGGCAATGAAGGCCGCTTTACCTTTACCCTTGTTATTTTAAGGGTCCTTATTTGAGGAGAAAGGCCCATGGCCCATCTGGTCTATTTGGGCCAGTTTATCTATCAGAGCATGAAACGTTGTGGGCTTGAAGAACATCATGAACTGAGACACAGTTGTTTGAGGATCAAGGGTCCCGATGAACATGCCCACGGCGAGTGATTCTTCAATGCGCTGCTCGCACTTAGACCACAGGTTCCTCCACCGGATCGCGTATTGGACCCATGTTTCTCCCGGCTTTACCTTGGCATTAATTAATGCAGGGATCGGAGTGCGTTCGCTCGTGCTGGCGAAACACTGTATGAACAACAGTTCCATCTCTATGAATGTTTTCACGGAGTCATTTGGGAGCTCCGAGTACCATTCAAAGGCCGTTTCTGACAAGCTGCCAATGAACTAGCGAAGCAATTAATTGTTGTCGCCTTCAATGTTGCCTTACAGAGCTCTGAATTGCGTGACATGCTAGTGAGGGTTTCCTGTCCCTTTGTATACATGGAACTTGAGAATCGTATACCCCAGCGGGTACTTGATTTGATCATACCAGTCTGGATATGGTCGCCTGGTTCTGACAATTTGGCCAGCAGCTTCATTAGCTTGATGAGCTCTTATTTGTTGAGCAATGTAATCATCAAAGACGGCCTTGGAGATTATTTCTTCTTTGGCCACGGATAAGGCCGAAAGAGGATTTTCATACTAGAATATTGTATTTAATACCGCCTATTCTTCTTCTCGTTTGTTTATAGGAAGGTGCTTTTGATCCGTGTTTACTACATATTTATAGATTATAGGTTCCTAGTCCAAAATAATGCAAATCATACAAATCACCACAGTTACGCCAAAATCCAGAACATCTGTTGCCGACAGATAAAAGCCGTGTTCCGGTCATCCATATCCGTCCAGTGCCGCTTACCAGTTGAAGAGATAAAACAAAGAATAGTGGTCATTCGTGTCTCGGACAAGGACAGAGCACGAGAGGGGCAGCACAAGATTAATTGGGTGTGCGGAGCTCGAGGGAGATAAAGTCAAATGAATTAAAAAGAAGCCATTTTGGACTGTTGCAGATCTGAAGAAGTTTTGGAAGCAATTTGCAATTTGGGACATGTAAAACAACATAAGATAGCAACACAAGAAAGCACAGAAAAAACGAGGATCTATTTCCCCAAAACCTATGGGTTTTCGGGGCGGTTCCGCCGCGGAAACTTGTCTTCTCCTGATGATATTTGGAGGGTAGTTTTGTCATTATATTTGGGCTCAGAATTTAGCCCTAGGGTTTCAGCTCTCTGCCTATAAATAGCCCAGTTTTGTACCAAGTAAAGGATGCTTCTTTTTAGTTAGATTTTAGTGTAGGTTAGTGTGTATTTTCTTCTTCCTCTTCATCTATTCTCCATTAAAGTGTAGTGAGAGCTCTTGAGTGGAAGATCATTGAAGATGAGGGTTTTTATTTAACTTGTATCTTTTAATTCTTGTATTGTAATTTTAATTCCTAAGTGTAATTTTGTTTCTTGTTGTTAAGTAGTTGTTGATATTTCTTTGCTTAATTTATTTTCCTTCACTTCTTATCCGTATTATTTTCAAGCCATGATACTCGACGGAGTTCCTTGCTTAAGTGAGGACCCAAGTAATTAGCTTGTAAAAGCCTATTTTTCCTTTCTTTCTTTGCTTCTTTCTTGCTTTGTTTTCTTTTCATTTTCATATGTGAATAATTTCCATACTTGTTAGGGGCTAAGTAAGGTTAGTATGAGGGACGGAAAAATCCCTTGTGCTTCTCTTCACCAAACATCCTAAAATGAACCTAGACCAAACAAACACAATCCCTTCACTTAGGCGCGCTATACGTGACATATAGCCGCGACCTAAGTCGAGAAGTCCTTTAAGCACACTACAACGTGACATGTAGTTGTGACTTAATTAGATACATGGTTGCGGGTGTTTGTCATAGGGTTGGAAATAAGTGCACGTAGAGGAAGGACAAGGTGCATTAGGAATGGATTTAGCGTTGGAAAGCTTGCTTAAACTCGCAAATCCTATTCATATGTCCTCCTAATCCCCGCTACGTTCGATTATCCCAACATCATTTTAAGAATGGCAAAAGATAAGTACAATGCCAATCCTAACTCTACTAACCAACCTTAACCCTAACAAGATTACTTGAACAAAAATACGACACTTAGGATAGAATTGAATATAACACATATACATTCTTGAATTAACTCGTCTAAGACAAGAACGAACATACTACCATCTCCCTGTGGACGACCCGTGCTCAGCCGGCTAGCTGCAAAGCGATAGCGTCTTGATTGCGGTAAGTAGAAAACTGAGTAGAACGCATATCATAAAAACGTATCGCATTTCTCCAACAATCATGTGACATGCTAGTGAGGGTTGCCTATCCCGTTGTATACATAGAACTTGGGGATCGCATACCCCGGCGGGTACTTGATTTGATCATACCAGCCTGCATATGGTCGCCTGGTTTTGACAATTTGGCCAGCAGCTTCATTAGCTTGATGAGCTCTTATTTGTTGAGCAATGTAATCATCAATGGCGGCCTTGGAGGTTGTTTCTTCTTTGGCCACTAATAAGGCCAAAGGAGGATTTGATGTTTCCTCTCTGTCATCCTCAATGATTATCGGCGGATCTTCGGCTGGGAGTTCTTGCTGGATCATCATTCCAACCATGTCTTAGAATAAGTGAACCATCTGCTTTATATAGCAGCTTGCTCAGCGGATTCTTTGTCCTTTCTCTCGAGCACCCTTCACAGAAACTCGGTATCAGTTTCCTGCTTTTGGCACTGTTCAGCCTCTTTATCCGGACTTTCTTTTTGTCCGGTAAGTGCTGTCAATTTATTCATCATTTCTTGGAGCTTTTGTTGTTGCTCCTGAGCCTTTGTCAGCGACCGAGTTTACGATCGGTGACTCACTGAAGCACGTCTCCCTTCTTGTCCATTGGTCATATAAACTGTATAGACGGTAATGCCCCCAGGCTTGGGGAATTTAGATCCATCGCCTTTGGAATTTGCCGCGGGCGGTAGAGTTTTCTCTAGCCTCGTTCTTATATGAGAGATTGGAGTTGAAGGAGGTGTTGTGATAGGCACCTTTTTATAAGAAGTCCCCCGTTGTATGGCGGAGGATTGGCCCTTTTCTTGCCGAACCATTGATTTTTTTTAGTTAATCACAGAGTCTTGGACTTTTCGCCAGACCCTATGAATTTGCGAGGAGAGCCGCTGATAAGACCGCTCCGGCTTTGCCTGCACTGTAACTTCTACAGGTGGGGTGATTTCTTTAGAATCTCCATTGGGGAGTTTCTGCACACCCTTTTAAGCGAATCAAAGCTGTTCCCGGTTGGAAGCGTCGATTTCCACCATTGGAGCTGGTGGGGTGAGTCCAGAGGGGGAGTTGCCGCAAGCTTCTCTCACTCAGCGTAAATGGAGACATCGAGCGTGCCTTGTTGAAAGAACCGCCTTATTTTTTAAAGCGGTTTCATCATGCCCCTGGTTTTGCTGAGGAGCTTTAATTAGCGTCAGCCTGTTGAAGACCGATATCCTTATTAAAGTTTGAGGAGGGCTGGCCAATCTTTCGAAGACCGACCGTCTGATGGGGGAAGCACCTTTGACTGCTTCGCCTATAGCAGGAGTTAGGAGGGCTAGCCATTTTGCGGTAGCCCTTTCAGGTATCACGAGCTTCTTTACGGGACCGTTTAAGTTCTTGCTCAGCCTGTTGAAGACTGAGACGCCAAATTTGGATGGCCCATTGAGAAGGGCTATTGTGGTTGCCATTCGATCGAAGACCGACCTTTCGGCTTCATATGAAGTGCTAAGCACTTTACTCAGCGCTCATGTGTATTTCACGTGAGGTACTGGCCTTCTATTTTGGGTTCCCGCATGTTTTTCACGTGAGGCGCTGGATTCCTTTGTTTTGGGAATCTTTTAGGCGCTAATTCCTTTGTTTTGGGAATCTTTTAGGCGCTCACATGTTTTTCACGTGAGGCGCTGAGTTCCTTTTGTTTTTTAAGAGATTTAATCTCTGTTAATGGCATTTTGACCATTAATGATCACCAAGATTTTTATTTTGAAGATCCGGGATCAAGTTTTCTTTAAGAACTATGTTCTTATGTTTTTTTTGTAAGAACTAAGTTTCTTTTAGGTTTAAACCCTATTTTTAGAGAAATTAAATTCCTATAGGATAGGTTCTTTTTCTCTTTTTTCTTTCTTTTTAACCTAGTTCTTTTCTCCTAAATTTTGAATCTAAAGAACAAAATCATCCCGATAAGAATTGAATTCTCAACTTGTGGGGAGATTTGCTTTGCAAATCTCAAATCAGAGGAAGAACTAAGTTCTTATATAAAGGGTTAAACCCTTGTTTCCCTTTATACTAGGCAAAGAAGATATTTTGATTTTTTTTTTACCTAGAGTTTGAAAGGAGGGCGATCTTCTTCTTCTTTTGAGAATTAAATTCTCTGTTTTTTGTGAAGAAACTTATGGAGTCAATCCTTCTATGAGACTTGAAGTCTCGGGTCCTTTATATAGTAGAGGCAAATTTGTTAATTAGTTTGATAAGATCTTTTATTTGAGATACACCAATTGATTTAATTGGTCTCAAAATTTGCTCGGGGGATTTTATCC
This sequence comes from Agapanthus africanus, assembly GCA_030015575.1. NCBI lineage: Eukaryota > Viridiplantae > Streptophyta > Magnoliopsida > Asparagales > Amaryllidaceae > Agapanthus > Agapanthus africanus. Next base: position 191,823,434 of record CM057348.1, read on the forward strand.
ACCGTTGGATTTTTGATCCGGTGATTTTTATTTCACAGAATATGTTTTCTTTTTTTTAACAAGATTGGGGAAATATTTTATCATATACAGAATTTTATTCTGTCAAACGGTGATTTTTTAATCACTATTAGATTTTTAATCCAAGGGCTCTCTGTTTTACAGAGAGTAATCTTTCTTTGCTTAGAAAGATTGGAAAAATATATTCTCAAAATAAAATTTAATTCTATCATTGGATTTTTGATCCAACCGAGTGTATCTTTCTCACTTAGAAAAATTAAGGAGATATTTTCTCCTAACAGAATTTAATTTTATCATTTGATGATTTATCATCACCATTGGATCTTTGATCCAACGGCTCTGTTTAACAGAGAGTATCCCAATTTTAGGGAAATATCCCCACGTAGAATTTAATTCTACTTGCTTTTAATTTGGGCGCCGGTGCTCACGTGTTGTGCACGTAGGCGCCACTTAAGAATTTAATTCCTATATATGATAGGTGCTCATGTGCTTTGCACATTAGCACCTACGTAAGCTTCACATGCGGCGCCACCATAGGATTTAATTCAAAGGGGTTGGCACTGGTGCTGGCGCCCTCATGGGGAGCACATGAGGTGCTGCCTTTTTGAGTTTGAATAAAGCTTAGCTCTGATTATTGTGTTTAATTAATAGGAGAACAGATACTCTAGTGTAGACTAGTGTATACATTTCTAGACCCTGACGAGGGGCAATAGTTGGTCCCACAGCTATTAGTGTGATGCACCTAAGATTGTATACAGGTGCTCACTAAGGGTGAGTACACTGGACAAACTCGCTGAGAACTGGCTAGATGGTATTATACCTATCGTTAGATAGCAGTTCTCTAGTGACATGAGTACAGTTAGTCTATCGACCTGAGGTCGTCATTTGTCTCGTGTGAGTTCCCACTGTACTTTGATTACTACCCTACCAGGCTCTACTGAGTCATGCAAATAGGTTTTAGTTGGGTACAGTCCCGAGCTACATGGAGGCAGTGATCGATTGTTGGGGATTTGTCTCTCCCGGTATAGATAATCGATATCGCGCTGTGTTCTGTTGACCAACACCATAAGTCCCTGACCATGGCGGATTGAGAATTACTGATAGTTAGATCGGTAGATTCTCAGATGGTCTTGAGCCATATCGGCACGACTTGTCAGGTTATTAGGGGTCTAACGTTTTCCACACCCTAGACCCGGCATGCGACACTTTCAAATGAACAGACTAGACTGTATAGAGATTGTCACGGATAGGCTCGGTAGGAGTTCGGATGAGTTTGCTCGTCGGCCTTCTCTTCGACAAGTACATGGGTAGCCGTTACGTACAGCTAGTGCCACTGACGTGCTTGTGGTTAAACCCACCGCCAGCATACTGTCGAGTCTCTAGAGTCCCACACAAAGGGTTTCTCTGGTTCAGGCGAAACGATGTAGAGGCCGTATGGTTATACGTGCAGGGTTCCGATCATATACGTGTATTAGCAATATAAATTTTTGTTCGGACGGATAATATTTGCGGGTTTAGGATTAAGCCGCATTATTGAATCATGTATTGATTTAAAAATGATCTAGTATTATACTATTGGATTATTTTTATCTCTGGGTATTCGTAGTAGGAATACGAGTATTTATATATAGTGGGGGTATTCTTGTATTTTCACTTAAGTGCTTCTAGAAGAACACACATCATTTTATGTTAAATCTATTTGTTTAAATAGATAATGAGGTGGAGGGATGAGGTGTTATTAATGCATAGTTTGAAACATGGCTTCTTATTTTATTCATTTATTTATGATGACTATTGAAGCATGGTTACAATATTTTTATTGTAAACGAAATGCTTGATTGTTTTCATCCTTAGCCATTCTTCATCACTTTTGCTTTTCCATTCTCTTTCCTCCTTTAAGCTCTTCTTCTTTCTCAAAACCTTAACCCTCTCATGAGTTGAGAAACCATGGGTTTATGAGATAAACAAATCGAATAAGCTTCTCTACATCCACTAAACCACTTAAATTAGCAAACTAGGTGCTTTAGTTACCTCATTTTTGAGCTTAGAGCTTGAACTATAGACTCTCGGGTGGATCGTCTTCGACATAAGGAAGCCGATGACCAAGCTCGATCCCAACAGAAGAGGAGCTTAAGATGACGATAAGAAGACCCAAAGGACTTTAGCACATAGGTATACTTCATAGTAGATTAGAATTTATGTTAGTTTTGTTAGCTAAGGCTTATAGTAGTTCTTAGGAGATTAGTCGATGTTGCCCGCTTAATTTTTTTTTTTGTAAATTCCGCCTCTCTATAAACCCTGTGTAGTGTGCGACATCGACTTACATAGAGATGATCTCTAGGTTATAGATGTTGCCATCAAGATCTGAATCTAGGATTTTGTCATCACTCCACTTTTATTTTATCCTTGGGTCCTTATTGACATCACGTCTGCACCAAGAAGGAACGTCAAGCTGGATTTAGGATTTTTTCATTACTCCATTTTGATTTGGCTCCTTGGAGCTTTGTCGACACCACGTATGTACTTTGCTGGAGTAAGAGGAACGTCTAAAGAGTCTATGAGCTATAGATGTGTCATCAAGACTCGGTTCTTCTTTTGACGAAATATGGTAGGAAAATATGGTTTCCTTTCTTTCATTTATGCCCATGGATTGTATACAAGAGTCGGTATGGACCTACTTACAGGGCAAAAAAATTATTTTATTTTATTTTATTTTATTTTATTTATTATTATTTTTTTATTTCCGTGATGTTCTATCATTTCAGCTTTTCATATCGCGAAAGTCGTGATTGCCCAATCATTTCGGCTATTTTTTACGGTGCCCAATCATTACGGCTATGTAATTTTTTATTTTTACACGCTGTTTTTATTGTGAGTTGGCCAAACAGTTCTGCTATTTAATATGCATATTTTTGCTCGCTGATTTTTATTGCGAGTTTCCCTATCATTTCGGCTATTTCGTATGCATATATTTTTTTGGCTTACTGATTTTGTTGCAACTTAGGGACTTGGGTCCTGATACCAATTTTTGTATCAGCATAGCTACAACTGGAATATTATTAGGAGCGAATCATTATTTACCGTGAAAGGACATGAAGTTTGATACCTGTTTAGGTATCAATATCGCTACAACTGAGATATTGCCAGGAGCGAATCACCATTTGCTTTTGTCAATTTAAACAAAGGTGGCTTAGCAAACAGGATTAAGATCCTGTCGACTAAGGTTTTTTGACTTTATGAGCCGTAAGGGTCTCATAAAGGTATTTCTCCCTATGAGTCGAGAGGATCTCGTAGGTGTATTTTCTCCTTATGAATTGTAGGGATTCGAAAGTGTGTTTTCTCTTATAAGTCATAAAGATCTTATAAAAGTATTTTCTTTTTATAAGTCGAGAGGACTTACAAGTGTCGTTCGCCATATGGGGATATTTCTCGCCGTTGGTGGAACTCGGTTGGAACATATTTTGATCATGCCCGTGGATTGTATACAAGAGTCGATATCGAACTATTTGTAGAGAAACTTGGGAGATATGACAGCTTAAGAACAGGTTTAGATCCCCATAACCTAAGACTTTTGAATTCTATGAGCCGTGAAGGTCTCATAGGGGGTATATTCTCTTTACGAGTCATGAGGATCTTGTAAATGCGTTTTCTCCTTAGGAATCATGTTGCTCCTTCGTGGGTCCTAAGAATCTCACTCGGTTATTTTCTCTTTTACAAGGTCAAGAGGGTCCTGTAAGTGTAAACATTTTTTTATGAGATTACGCCCTTTCGGCTTTTCACAAACTCGCCGGTAGTCCCGCTATTTTTACTCACGGCGCCCTTTCGGGTATTCATTCGTGCCCATTTCACTTGTGTACATACCATTATTTTTACGAGATTGCACCCTTTCGGGTTTTCACAAACTTGTCGGCAGTCCCGCTGTTTTTACTCACAGCGCCCTTTCGGATTTTCATTCGTGCCCATTTCGCTTGTGGACGTACCATTTTTTTGTTTTTTGCAAACAGTGGAACTCTCGAAAGTAGCTTCACCACAAGTGACCTATCTGTTTTCCAGTAGGATTTTGGGGTGACTTCATCGCTGGATTAACAATGTAGTTGGCAGGAACTTGAGTTGCAATCTTCGTCGGTGGGACTCCAGCTACAAAATAGATCTTAAAGGAGCATATTAGTTTAAGGGACAGTTCGGTCCAGTATTAGTTTTAAGGGCATTTCAGTCCAACATTAGTTTACAGACATTTCGGTCCATCATTCCCGTGATTGGGATGACATGCTAGTTTAGGGACGTTTCGGTCCAACATTTTCGTGTTTGGAGCTAAATGCTAGTTTAGGGACGTTTCGGTCCATCATCTCCATATTCTGAGCGAAATGCTAGTTTATGGACGTTTCGGTCCATCATCTCCGTGTTCAAAGCGAAATGCTAGTTTAGGGACATTTCGATCCAACATTTATTATTCGGTCAGGGAGTTACATAACCCATCCCTTCCAACGCTTGGTTGCTTAGACGTTGCTTCCTGGCCGTTGTATGGGTGGCCACTTCACACCTTAGGCTATCTTCACCCTCTTAGACTGCTTCATTTATCATCGTACCAATCGGGTATTTTTTGCAGGGAATACCGGGCACTTTACACGACACTTGCCCCATGCTCATCAATGTCGCTTTCTGACGCTGACGGAGTATTTTCTTCATATACAAAGGAACGAAATATCACGTCACTCCTTCTGCTGAGCCTTCTTCCTCCTTGGAAAAATGAACTTGACTTGGGAGCTTTTCCTCTCATCATCCATTTTAGGAGTGGGACATGACTTCTATGTCCCTTCCATGATTTTTGGTTCAAGCGGGTTATTCCACTTGATTGCAGGACAGGCTTGTAGGTCCCTTAATTTCCTTTTTATTTTTTGAAGAAAAGACCACCTCACATAGAGCTTCCTCTGCCAGTGAGTATAATGCCCCTATGCATATTTCGGGGAGTGACTATTCGCGTCCCTATCTCTTCAAGGGTAGGACCCGCGTTGTCATTATTTGAGGACGGTTGCTTAAGAGCCGCTCATTTTTGTTGGTGAGCGTTGACGACAAATGCTGTTGTGCCTCCGCTTTTCATATATCTTCATCGGAAGAGGAAGGGTCTTGACCATCTGATCCAACCGAGCCAGTTTATCTATGAGCTCTTGGAAGGTCGTCGGTTTGAATAGGGACATATATAGGAACACCTTTGAATTTTGGTCAATGGTGTCTATAAACATTCCTACGGCTGGAGCTTCATCGATGCGATGCTCGCATTTAGACCAAAGGTTTTGCCATCGGGTAACATATTGAACCCAGGTCTCATTTGGTCTAACCCTTTCATTGACCAATACCGTCATGGTAGTGTGTTTATTCGCACTGGAGGATCTCTGACAAAATAGTATCTCTATCTCGTCAAAGGTCTTCACGGAGTCATTTGGGAGTTCCGCATACCATTCGAAGGCAATACCTGCCAGGCTGTTGACGAACTGTCAAAGAAGCGGTATATCATCTCCTCCAGTGTTGCCACTTATGGATTTAAAACGCGCAATGTCCCAGGGAGGATTCCCGGTCCCTTTATACATGTGGAACGTCGGAAACATGTATCTTGACGGGTATTATACTTGAACATACCATGCCGGATATGGTCGACCAGTCATGATCGACCTATCTGCAGCTTCACTAGTATAGTGAGCTTTGATTTGCTGAGCGATATATTCGTTTAGCCTTGTTTTGGAAATCATTTTCTCTTTAGTCATTGATGATACTTGCAGAGGATTTGAAATATCATCTTTGTCTTTAAAAATGACTATCGGCGGTTCATTTGCCAGTGGTTCCGATTGGACCATCATTCTTGCTACATTCTAGATCAAGAGGGCTATCTAGTTCATTTTAGCGGACATCTCTGCCGCTTCTTCATCCTTTTTCTTAAGAGCGTGCTTCAGGAATCAATATCCGACTCCTGCCCTACTCTTTCTTTAGGTGTCTCCTCAGGATTTTTCTTAGACAGTGGACTAGCGAGCGCTGCCGCCTGAGCAAGCATCTCCTGTAGCTTTTCATGTTGTTGTTAAGCTTTTGTCAGAGACCTAGTATGTGATCCGTGACTAGTAGAGGCTCGACCTTCATCTTTAGAGCTCGCCATATGGATTGTGTGAACTACCATGCCCCCAGGCTCGAGGCGTTTGGAGTTTTGGCCTTTGGAGTTTGCCTCGTGCGCTTGAACTTTGCCTGACCTCTCTCTTTTATGAAAAGCCACTTTGGGAGGAACCATTGTAGCAGAAAACGCCTTGGGATGAGTCCCCTTGTATTTGGAAGGGGAGTTATCAGATTTTGGCTGACGCTCAGGGGAATAGCAGCAAAGGACGATGGAGTTCTTCAGCTCCTTCCACACCTTATATATAGATGAGGAAAGTCCTTTTGGGGAGCGAATTGTTTTCTGCTCTCGTTGGATCTCCATGGGCTGTGGAGACTTCTTCAGTATTGCGGTGAGAGAATTTCTTCTGATACTTAGCAGCAGTTCGAAGCAGTTCCCAATTGGAACAACCGCATTCATCATTGGAGTTGAAGCAAGACCAGACAGAGAACTGCCCCCAGTTTATATTATTTGACGTTGATATCAACGTCGGTGATGTCTTGCTATCGGAGCTTCATCAAACTCAGCAATTTGTTGAGCTTGCCCTTGTTTTCTTTGAGACCGTGACTATTCTGCCCCTGTGTCGACCTTGGTCCTCGACAGGAGCCAGTCATATGAAGACCGATGCCATCGGCAGAGCTAAAGCTTACGGAGCCAGCCTGTGGAAGACAGACTTCTTCTAGGTTTCCTCCTTCGGTGTTAAGGCGCCGAGGGTAGAAGGTGGGAGTATCGACCCAAAGGAAAGCCTACCGATTTCTTGAAGAGCCGGATTGTAGAGATTTGAGCATGCAAGTGGCCCATACTTGACTCCACCAGATGTGACAAAGCCTGAATTGCGGTGAGTGGAACCAAACGCTATTCTACAAAGAGACGAAATGCCAGCTTCAGTATCTCATCACTCAATGGCAACTACATACATATATACCGCGATTATTTGATCACAGAAAAACACGACACACGAAGTGTCGAGTGGAAAGAGAAAAAGGTCCCGCCGGGCATGCCAGAATCTTTTTACCGCCGAAAACTGGACAGAGACGCAGAGACATCTAACCTAAATTTAGGGGCAGATTCTATTTGGAACATATCTATCCACCTCTCCGAAGATGCCAAGTTGATTTATGGCACCGTATATCGAAGGTTTGGATAGATGCGACCGATGTAACGTGACTTATCAGATTCCCCCTCATTTATGAGAGGTGTTTGATTTTGGGGACTCTCTTCCCTGCAGGTACAAGCCCCGCAGTTAATTACGTTATCGCAACGCAATAACAACTTTCACCTTCTTCAGTATTTCACTTCGTGTCTTGGTATGTTTGTTTATATGTGGTTGCCCGTGGATTGTATATGGAGACTAATATATATCATCGTCCGTAGGATGCGGATTAGTCCAAATCCGTATATATTAGTTTTGGGGGTTTTGAACATAGAACGCAGATCTCATATAAATGAGTTCCATCTGTTCATGGGATATTTGATCTAAGGATCGTTAGTCATATATGAAACTAAGATCGACTTAGGAACAATGAGCATATAGGCTCAACTGATCATTGGATCATATATAAATAACCCATGGATAGTATACTGTAGTCAATATGGAGACAGGCCACAGGGCAAAACATATTAATTTAAGGACATCGCGGTCCATAGGAGACTTAAATGGAATATGGCTTGTTAGTGCCCATGGATTGTATACGGGAGTCAATATGGAGACCAGCCGTAGGGCCAAACATATTAGTTTAAAGATATCGGTATCCAATATTAGTTTAGATATATTTCGGTCCATCTTTCATCTTGCACGCACGTGTAAATTTTACGTGGCAAAGTAAACGATGGTAACATGGGATGCCCCCAATATTAGGGTGCGATCCAATTTGAAGGCATTTATATTTCCTTCAAAGATATGCATATACATATATGTATAAAGCCGGAGCTCAATATGAGGTGCGCACGTCAATATGGAAGTGCGTCAATGTGGGATGTATCGATATGAGGGTACGCATCTATATGGGATGCTTAAGGCATTCCATGTCTTGATGAAATTTCATATCTTTCATCAGGTAAGGACGAGAAGGGAGTTATTGGTTGTTGGGACGCGCCACTTCTCTGAAGACGTTGAAGAATTACAACGACGTGTATCAAAGGTGTGGAAAGATTTACCCTTGAACCAAATCCCATATACGAGGGAAAAGATCATGTTGGATATAAGGATTGTTAGTCTTATATGAGGCTAAGATTAACTTAGAAGATATGGGAAGAAGATCGTTAGTCGTATATGAGACTAAGATCATCTTGGATATCATCGATGAAAGATCATTAGTCGTATATAGGGCTAAAATCAACATGGATATCATAAGCATATGGGCTCATTTGATTTAAAATCAAAGAAGAAGCTTAAGCTTCATAGACTTAGCCAATTTGAGGCTAAAATTGGGTTTCTATACCACCCAGCAATGCAAAGCACTCGGTCACGTAGCACTCAAGTGAATAATACGTGAAGCGTGAGCCTCTGGCATTTTTCAAACGCTCACGGGTATGGAACGTGAGGCGCTGAGTCCTTACTTATGGGCCCTCACGTGTATGGCATGTGAGACGCTGTCTTCATGGGCCTTGAGAGCTCACGGGTATGGCGCATGAGACGCTGAGTCTTTTCTAAAACACCGTAGCCCTTATTTTCTAAACACCACGATTCGTGTTATTTCAAGTGGCAAAACTGTATGACACATATATATTGATGTAGATTCTTCATTGTTGTGTTTATTATTCAGCTCCCGCACATTATTGCTGTTCGCGTCGCATTTGCATATTTATATTGTGTTTTCATATGCCATCATTGAGATCATGCTGTCAGGACACCAGCATCATTACCGATGATGCGTATGCTCCACGTACACTTGCTTGCCGGCTCACACACATCATCATCGGTAATTGCCATGTCACGTACACTTTAGTGAATATTATTTCATTCACATAGCCTGCTAGCTGATAGTTGTAATATGTTATCGCTTTCATATGCTAGTTTAACTATTGCACTCATTGCATGATATCAGATACATTCATATATTCATTGGTTATGCTGTATTTTGGGGTTTTATGCCGATATTCACTGTTTACTTACTCTTGATTTTTGGATTTCGGATTTTCATGAGATTTCGGGATTTGGGGGAAATCCGCAAGAATATATATAAACTTCTCTCTCTCTCTCCCTCTTTTTAAAAATGCAAGTTGCAGTTTTCTCGTAATATATGAGTCGTCCACCATGAGTTTTCATGATAGCTGTTGGATTTCGAGACCCATTTCGAGGAGTAGCATGAACCATCTCGGGTACATGGTGGACCCGGTATGGTACCCCAGGGCAAGAGTGATTTCATGGAGGATGATGAGCCTGGCAGGGGCAGACTGCCTACCGGTGATTGTTTGGTGCGGTGGATATCCGGAGGATACCGTCCGTGGTCATTTGATTGATGATATGGGCCGATCCGGACTGACGGAGCCCGAGGTATCGAGACACTGTGATATTGAGATATTGGGATTTATGTTTTGTGTCGATGCTAGACACTGATTATGTTGATTTCATTGATGATACCTCGTGTTATATAAACAGAAATCTCACTAAAACAAGAAAACAGTTTCTTCATTTACATGTATTCTGTTTTCATTACATTACATTCATACCTCATACATTTGATATATTTCTACCTGAGACACTGACACGAGCACATGGGATTACACTTATGTATAGATATTTACCCTTGCCACCTTTTCATGCTTCAGACTTTATCATTTGAGGTTTATATATATATTTGATCGTATTGACCTAGGATGAGTCATACATACGATTTCTGCTCGGTGATGTTTTCTACTCACGAGTTGGCAACTCACCCCCGTTGTGCCACAGTTTCTTGCAGGTTTTGCCGTACAGGTTTCGTTACGGCTTTGCAGGCACACTGCTTCCATTCCGGGTGATTTGCTTTGGTAGGTGAGTTCACTTGTATCGTGACCACCATTGTACTTAATTTTATTCATTGTATCTAATAAACTCCATCAACCAGACATGTATATTTATTTCAGACTTAGAGACCAGAGTTGTATATTTTTTCGACCTTAGAGTCGCGCGTTTTATTATTATGGTTTTCATTGATGTTTTGAGTTTCCTTTCGAGTTTTGATCATCGCCCTTAGGCGTTGTATATTATATTGCTTGTGTGGTTGTGGCCATCGATGGACGAAGAGCTAGCTCCCACTTGGGGATGCCTTTTATCATTATATATGCTTTTATCATGTTGTACCCCGTTCGGGGCCAGTATTTACAAAGGAAACTCTGCCGAAATTTTCAGAAAAGACTTGATGTTTTAAAAACGCATATTCGGCTTATTTTATCAAAATACTTTCTTTAAAAATGGTTTAAATTTCTGGGATTTTGGCTTACTTGAATTAGATAGAGCCCTATAGACTTCATATGATTCAAGTGCCAGTCACGTGCCATTTCCGGGTCGTGACAATAAGTGTAATCCTCTTCCAAGTACGCTTCATCTCACTTAAGGTCTCCTAGAAAACTCTATTGCTAAGTATCTGCACTATCCATATACATACCATACACATCCTAATTTACAAATTTGCGGGGGTGCTATACGCCATCCACCCGACTTCCCCTATAGATATACATCTACTCAACTCGATCCTCGCTTACCGAAGTCGATGACGCTTGTTTTCCCCTTGTCATCCCGAAGTCCATGCTAAGTACCTACAATTTTCAAATACGTTATATCGTAAAACAAGAATCAAATACAAGAAAACCCGATACTGCACACGAGACACATATAAGTTAGAACCTATGGAATACATATGCGAGAATAGACAATAACTCTCGACATCGACATACGAACGCCAATCGATCGAGATAAAACAAAAATATCAAAACTCAAGTTATTAAAATCCTTAAAACACAAAACAGCAAGTTAGAAAACTAGCTCCAGATTTTGACTCAGGAAATTAGGGACTAAACAAACAATACAGAGGCTATGTTATAAAGTAAGTGAGCTACAGGCCGAATCCCCACTCCAATGTCCATAAATGGCCCGGCGAGAATGCCCATTTTCCTGATGTCGCCAGCCCAATTTTGGAATTTGGGTCTCATCTTCTCGTGGTGGTCTTCTAGTAGCTTATCTAGGTTATTCTACTTGTTTGATTTTCTTATAAACACCTCAGGTTGCCCTAGATTCCCCGTAGTCCATAAAATTCCACAAAACCGATATCGGAAGATTCAAAGCTCAAGTCTTGGATTTTACTACATTCAGTTGGTCCAGAATTACACTAGAGGGGTGGTAGTCATGACTAAACCTCAATTACACTTTAAAAACTCCACAAATCCCTCTAAAACCTCATCTTAGAATTTTTAAAAATCACTTATCAACTCAAGATTAACTCCAAACTAAACTAGGACATAAAGAAAACTAAAAGCTTAACTAGAGTGAAGGGTTATACCTTATTTGACAACTCAAAAATTCTTGAGTTGCCCAAAGTCTTCAAAATCTTGTCTTGATGCCTCCATAGCGTTTGTGATAGTCTTGTGATTATTTTTAGTGAAGCGGATATAAGGTTTTGGCTAGGTGATGTTGGTATTTTGTGGTGGAAGAGAAGGTGGAGAATGGGGAGAATGAGGGATGAAGGAGAATGGGAGGGGAAGAAATAATGTAGAGAATGAGGGAAGGCTAGAAGTGTGTAGAGCTTTCACTCTCTCTCTTTCTCTCATGATACTTGTCCCATCACTCTCACTCTCTCATCTATTTTCTTTTTCTTTTCTTTTAATTCCATAAAACAAAAACAAAAACCAAGTTAAAAAGGAAATGGAGCATGGTTTTCAAAACAAAAATTAAAAAATGTAACAAGTGTTATGCAACATATCATGTTGCATGTCATGCACATATCATACTTAATGAATAATTAGTAAACACTAATCGAGTTTAGTAAATAACCCATTTACAAATAATTGTACGATAATTCATAAAATGCTAAGTCACATAAATACCTTCAAATCAATAATTCTTATTAATTTTCCAAATTATCGGTATATAATTATAACCTTTCATTAAAACTAATTATTGTACATAATAATATTCATAGAAATTATTATTTTAATTAGTTAAATTCCAAAAATAATATTTTATTTTCTGAAATATTACAGTTGGTCAGTACATCTTTCATTTCTAATCTCATCTTTCGACGAGTAACCCCTTTTTTAATAAGCTTTTCCCGTATTGATCACAGTCTTACGACTCGAAGAAGAGGAAGAAGAAATAGCTAAGCCTTTTATGCTCCCCGATTTGCCGGTTTCGACCATTGGTAGGTTATATCTCATTCATCATTTTTTATTTTAGGTTTAAATCTGACCCTTCTTTGTACGTGTCTTATTCCGTAGCAGCTATACGGGCTTTAGTTCCTTTCAAATCTCGTATTTCTATGCCCGCAGGGCCCTTTGCTAAACGTCAATCTTCCAGAGATGCAGCAAATAGCAGGCGCATGCTAAGTGAGTTTATTGAAGACCTTGATGTCGAGGCTCTCACTTCTGCTGCGGACTTCGTAGACGAGGTCAACCCCATGCTGGCGACACTTGTGACTTTCCATAATGAAGATTTCGTCAGCATCTGGGTTGATTACTGTAAGCGAATCGAGGCTTGCCTCCATGAGATCGAGCACAAACATCTTACTCTTGAGGCGTTATCCTCGAAAGCTCAATTGGCCACATGGATCGAACAAAGTGCCGCTTCCGTTCAATACTTCAAGCAGAAGCTGGTCCTGAAGCAGAAGGAGCATAAGACGACTTTTAGAAAATCAAGCCAATTACGTGCCTAGGTAAAAACAAATGATGCGCAGCTCCGGGTTATCTTCGAAAATCTTCAACGATGTGTTTCTGAAGAAGTGGCGCTGAGACGGGACCTTGACTCTGCTGAGCGAGGAATGCGGGACACTGAAGCAGCTAAGCAGGAGATTTCTAAGAAACTTTCTTCGTGCTTGCAACAACGAGCTCAATTCAAAGCAATGCTAGCCGCAATAGTGGAGCGCGAGAAGGTGCTGTGGCAAGAGAATGAACCGGTCGCTGCTTTACTGATAGCCCCGCCCTCTCAAAGGTTAGAACTGTATCTTTATTTTTATATAAATTGTATCTTTCAAAGATTTTGATTCATGAATAAAGAATATACATTTTTTTATTCGCATGCACTCTTCTGTTTCTTGATGTCTTGATCTAGTGCGAAGTAGTTTATGTACTCATTTAGGAGTTTCTAGTTTATGTACTCGTTTCGGAGTTTGTAATTTATTCACTCATTTCGGAGCTTCTAGTTTACGTGCTCGTTTCGAAGTTTGTAGTTTATTCACTCATTTTGGAGTTTCTAGTTTACGTACTCATTTAGGAGTTTGTAGTTTATTCGCTCATTTCGGAGTTTCTAGTTTATGTACTCGTTTCGGAGTTTGTAATTTATTCACTCATTTCGGTGTTTCTAGTTTATGTACTTGTTTCGGAGTTTCTAGTTTATATACTCATTTCGGAGTGTTTTTAGTTTACCTCCGTTGGGTTTACAGAAAAACTTGTCCTAACGTTGTATGTAGATAACCCCCATTCATTACGATAGGGGTCCGTTAAATTTGTAGTACTAGAGTTTTAGTCCGTGGTACCGTCGCGTTGGCTGATGTATTCCCCGATATGTAGTCTTTAAGCCGCTATTCGTGTGGCCCGGCGATTGTCGTGTCTCTGATCCCTTCGGGGGCTGGACAAGATGTCTTCTAGTAATCTCCTTAGGCCATATTACCGTCGGAAGAGCAAGCGTTGGGAATTTGCCATGACACTTTTTACTTGAGGTTAGGCCCAATTTGGAGCCCCGGTGAGTCATAACCGCACCCTTCTGGGGTGGGATGATGGCTTTATATGTACTACCGTTAAGACCCGAAGTTAGGAATGTGCCATCACTTCATTTTTTTGCTTTGATGATGTCGCGCCGATTCTTTGCTGAAATCGGGAAAACATCTGTGTGATCTCTATACTGTATGTGTTGCAATCAAGATCTGGAGGTAGGGATATGCCATTGCTCCAATTTCATTTGATAGTTGCACTCGCTTCCTGCAGAAATGAATGGGAACGCTGAGATAGTCTCTAGATTGTATATGAACCGTCAAGACTTGGAGTTGGGATTTTGCCATTACTCTATTTTATTTGACCCTTGTTGATGTTGCGTCTGCATCCTGCTGGCATGAGAAGTACATCGAGCTGGAGTTGGGATTTTTCCATCACTCCTTTTTTATTTGACCCATTAGGTCTTTGATGACGTCAAGTCTGCGTTGAGAAGGGATGTCAATAGTCTCTAGGTTGTATATGAACCATCATAACTTGGAACTCCTTTTGACGAAGCGTGGGGGGAAAATATGGTCCATTTTCCTTTATTTGTGCCCATGGATCGCATACAAGAGTCAATATGAATATACTTACAGGGCAGAAAAGTTTCATTTTCATTTTTTTATTATATTTTTTTTATTTTTCCGTGATGCTCTATCATTTCAGCTTTTTATATCGCGAAAGTTGCGATTGCCCAATCTTTTCGGCTATATTTTGCGGTGCCCAATCATTTCGGATATATATATTTTATATATATATATACTTTTTAAAAATTTATTTTTTTGCTCACTGATTTTGTTGCGAGTCGGGGACTTGGGTCCTGATACCAATTTTGGTATCAACATCGCTACAACTAGAATACTGTCAAGAGGGAATCATCATTTGCCTTTGTCGATTTGAACAAAAATGGCTTAGTAAACAGGGTTAGGATCCTATCGGCTAAGGCTTTCTGGCTTTATGAGCCGTAAGGGTCTCATAAAGATGTTTCTTCCTACAAGTCGTGAGGATCTCATAGGTGTATTTTCTCCTTAGGAGTAGTGAGGATTCCTAAGTATGTGTTTTTTCATAAGTCGTAAGGATCTTATAAGAGTATTTTCTCCTTGTAATTCGAGAGGGCATACAAGTGTCGCTCACCATATAGGGATATTTCTTGCCATTGGTGGAACTTGGTGGAAGATATATTCATTTATACCTGTGGATTGTATACAAGGGTCAATATTGGACCATCTGTAAGCAAAAGGGTTTTGTAGGGTTTTTTACGGCTTAAGAACAGGTTTAGATCCCTGTAAGTTAAAGCTTTTGAATCCTATGATCCATGAGGGTCTCATAGAGGAAATTCTACTTGCGAGTCGTAAGGATCTTGCAAGTGTAATTTCTCCTTAAGAATCGTGGGGACTCCTAAGTGTGTTGCTCTTTTGTGAGTTGTAAGGATCTCACGCAGGTATTTTCTCCACGCAAGGTTGAAGGGATCCTGCAAGCATTTTTTATGAGATTGTGCCCTTTCGGGTTTTCACAAGCTCGCTGGTAATCCTGCTGTTTTTACTCACGGCGCTCTTTCGGGTTTTCATCCGTGCCCATTTCGCTTGTGGACATACCTTTTTTCTTCTTTTAGGCGGCCCGTAAGGTAACGCACCATTAGTTGTAGGCCCCAGCCTTCTTCAAAGGACAACATCATGTGGACCCCGGAAGAGTTATGAATCGTTCATGCCCGTAGATTGTATACGGTAATCGATATGGGGATTTACCGTAGCGCTAAACATGTGAGTTTAAGGACATGACGGTCTTTTATTTCTATATTTTGGGAAGAAATGCTAGTTTAAGGATGTTCTGATCCAACATTCCCGTTTTGGCGACGAATATTAGTGTAAGGACATCTCGGTCCGTTATTAGTTTAGGGACATCTCGGTCCGTTATTAGTTTAGAGATGTCTCGGTCCATTATTAGTTTAGGGACGTCTCGGTCCAACATTCCCGTTTGGGGACGAAAATTAGTTTAAGGGCATCTCGGTCCATTATTAGTTTAGGAACGTTTCGGTCCGTTATTACCATTTTTGAGATGAGTATTAGTTTAAGGACGTTTCGTTCCAATATCACCATTTTTTAGGCAACGGAGCATTTTGGATACTACTCTTAGAGTTCTAACTCAGGAAGATAGCAAGCGGACACAAGCGTCGTCATCTATCATTAACCTAAGTCGTGACTAATCAAGCGTAGTATTTTTTGAGATATCGATCGTTTATTGGCCGGAAGGGTCTTTCGCCATGCATATCCATGATCAGGTAGGCTCCACCTTGGTAGACTTTATCTATGATGTATGGGCCTTCATAGTTCGGCTCGAAGTTTCCTCGTTTTGCATGATTGGAGATCATTGGTCTTTTGACGACTAGCATGAATTCGCCTTGGAGGAATATTCTCGGCCTGGTCAATCATTCGTATGACCGTGTCATCTTTGCCTTATAAGGCTCCAGATTTTGCTGTGCTATAAACGAGTTTCGTCGAGGGCGTCGAGCTCCTCAAGCCTAAGATGAGCATTTTCTTCATCTATCAGCTCGTATCGAACCGTTACTCATAGCGAGGGGAGTTCTATTTTCAACGGGAGCACTGCTTCTGTGCCGAACACAAATGCATATGGTGTTGTATTCATGACCGTCTTGAAAGTTGTTCGGTACGCCCAGAGAGCTTCATACAGCCTTTCATGCCAGTCTTTTTTTTTCTCGACTCCTTCTATTTTATAATCTTTGTCAAGATCTTGTTAAAAGATTCAGCTAGACCCTTGGCCTGAGGATTATAGACTGAAGAGTATCTCTAATCTATTTTATGTTTCTGTGCGAAGCGGCTTATTTTGTGGCTTCTGTAAGCTGGCCCATTATCCGAGATTATCCATCTTGGAGTGCCGAAACGATAGATGACATGGGTTCTGAAAAACTGGAGGGTACTCTCCGTCTTCATCTCTTTCAGTGGTACTACATCTGCCCATTTAGAGAAGTAGTCAGTTATTACTAGTATGAACCGATGTCCTTTGGATGATGCCGGTTCGATAGGGCCAATTATATCGGTTCCCCACATTTCGAACAGCCAGCTAGCCACTGTCGGGTGTAATGGATTTGGATGTTGATGAATAAAGTTCCTGTGAATTAGGCACGAGTGACACTGTTTCGCATATTCAAGGCAATCCTGGATCATCGTGGGTCAATAATAACCCATTCTTTTTATCTTTAGTTTCATCTTTGTCCCAGCTTGATGAGAACCGCAGAGTCCGTCATGTGTTTCTTGGACGACTTTCTTTGCTTCCTCCGGCCCCAGGCATCATAGCTATAAAGAGACGAACAATCTCTTATATAGAGTATCATTGACAAAGGCAAAAGACAAAGCTCGTTTCATGAGCCGATATCTAGACGACGCATTTTCGGGCGTTCGTTGGGACTTGAAGTAGTCTATGAAGACTTCCCTCCAGTCGATGACCTTTTCTTCATCCTCTATTTGAAGAGCTACTTGTTCGGTCATTTATTTTCCTTCGGATAGCTCTATTAGATCTTCCGAAGATATATCTATTGGCGCAAGAACCCTGAGGCCTTGCACAATGATCCTTATGTCATCGAGGTCTTCATCGGCCAATTCCTTAGCCAGCATGGAAAATGCATTCGCCTTGTTATTTTCTGTTCACAATATACTTTCCAGGGTATAGGAAGGGATTTGCGTCAGAAGTTGCTGCATTCTTTCGCCATACTTTATCGACTCTAGCTTGCATGTCTGATAGTCGCCATTTACTTGGCAAATGATCAGCTGGGAGTCTCCATATATGAGGAGGTTTTTGATCCCCAAGTCGATAGCGATCTTGAGACCTGCTATCAAAACTTCATATTCAGCTTCGTTATTAGTCCTTGGCTCTGTTAAGGAGAGGGCGTAATGCAATATCCCTCCTTACGGAGTCATGAAGATAAGGCCCATCCCGGCGTTGATTAAGGGGGTGTTTTGCTTTCGCTACTTCACAGAAGATACTCCATCGAAGTAGAGTTCCCATTGGGAATCATTTTCTTTTTCGATTGCGTCAAACGCATGTTCGTCTGGCAAATCGTAATTTAAGGGGGAGTTGGCTAGTATCGGATGCTCCGTAAGAAAGTCGACAATAGCCTGCCCTTTCACTAAGTTAAGGGGACGATACGTTATCGAGAACTCCATCAGGGGGAGAGCCCATTTGGCAAGCCTTCCTGTTAATATGACCTTGACATTAGATAGTTGAGAGGATCCACTTTTAATATGAGATGGAGCTCGTGTGCCAAGACGTAATGTCTGAGCTTTGTTATTACGAAGATTGGTGCCAGGAAATACTTTTCGACAGGGAAATAGTTGTTTTCTGCCCCCAGGAGAACTTGACTTAAATAGTATAGAGCTCTCTCCTTTCCCTAATTATTCTCTTGTGCCCACAATGCGCCTAGAGAACCATCAATGGACGTTGTATATAGCATAAGGGGTTTTCCCTTAACCGGAGCGGTCGATACCGGCGGATTTTGCAGCTATTGCTTGATTTTGTCTAGTGCATTTTGGTACTTTTGATCACAGACGAACGGGGTCCCCTTCTTCATCAAATGACTTTAAGGACGGTATTTTCCGGAAAGGTTGGCTATGAACCGCCGGATATACGCGAGCTTTTCTTGGAGAGACCGCAGCTGTTTGAGAGTTCTTGGCATGGGCATTTCTATAATCGCCTTGATCTTTGAGGGGTCGATTTCGATACCTTGGTGACGTATGATAAATCCTAGGAATTTGCCTAAGGAAACTCCAAACACGCATTTCAGAGGATTCATTTTTAGATTATACTTCTGAAGACGTTGGAACACTATTTTTAGATATTCCCAATGTTCCTCGTGAGCTTTACTCTTTACTATAAGGTCGTCGATGTAGCATTCGACAATCTCATGGATGAGGTCATTGAAGATCTTTGTCATAGCCCTCTGGTAGATAGCGCCAGCGTTCTTCAAACCGAAGGGCGTTACCTTATAGCAGAATATGCCCAGCAGGGTTCGGAAGGCAGTATGCTTTTAGTCTTCAGGATGCATTTTTGTTTGGTTGTATCCTGAAGATCCATCCATAAAAGAGAAGATCTCATGGGTAGACATGTTATCGATCATCAGCTCGATAACAGGTACTGTGCAGTCATCCTTCGGGCAAGTTTTATTGAGGTCCCGAAAGTCCACGCAGATGCGCACCATTCTATTTTTCTTCATCACTGGAACGATGTTAGCGATCCAATCGGGGTAGTGAATTTCTTGGATGAAGCCAGAGTCGATTATTTTCTTGACTTTAGTATTGATACTCATCTCAAGTTTGAGTCACATCCTTCTTGGTGCCTGTTTGATTGGTTTTATTCCCGGTGATATAGCCAGTTTATGTACTATCACCTTTGGATCTAGACCTGGTATTTTAGAGTAGTTCCAGGCGAAACAATCTTTATACTGAATGAACACGTCTTTTATGTAAGTCTACGGTAGCGCCCCGGCCGTCAAACTGACGCCAAATGCGGAACAAAAAACTTTTATACTGGCGCTATCGCATACTATAACCCGGATCTGCCATTAACGCTAAACTAATAAACTACAAAGTGGGTAGAAAGGTTATACCGAACGATCCGAGTCTTTCGTTCTTTAACCATCATCCCACGCTCCGTTGCGGCTGCTCCGATCTCCTGGCTCCTCATCGAGGTGGCACCACATCTACGGATCTTTAAACGGGCTCCCGCCTCTGAACTGAGGCAACTCGGTCAACAAGTTTGCTAAAAGAGATGACCAAGATTGATGTAAAGAATGAGTAGAACACTTTGTCTCATTTCATCCAAAGCCATGGATGAACGGTTAATAAAGTTGCCTTTTTAATCGGGTAAATGAGAAATGAGCATATATCTTTTCATGAACCAAAACTATCATCTTTTTAATCAACAAGTGAGAGAGTGAGAAGAGGAGGGGAGGGGCCGGCCACATATAGAGGAGGGGGTGAGTGTAGGAGCAAGGATTGGTGACTATAAGCAAAGCTTCTCACAAAAGATCTTAGCAAGAACAAGAATCATTAAAGAAAAGAATGACTCACAAATGACACCTTGCAAAACATTAAATGAACTAAGCCACCTCACTTAACACCTCATCTCACATTTAATGCAAACCATGAGTCATGAAACCTAGTCACCACTTTTAGAAGCTTCCACACTCATGACTCACCCTCAAGAAAAGATAAATCCGCATTTAACCGAATGTTAAAGCGGGTGATAGAAAACTGGCAACTTCGAAAAGTGATCCCGAAACGAATTTCAGGATAACCCCGTAACTGTATAAACATACCTGCATTTGTATTAAAACCGAATACAAATGCAACTGAGACAAAGATATTATATCTACAAAGTATAATACATGGATCCGGCTTAAACCAAAGCCCACCAGTATTATCTGCCCAAAATATGACACGTGCGTAAACGCACGTGCATTTTCCGAACCCTGCCATAAAACCATACGGCCTCTACAACGTTTCGCCCGAACTTAGGAAACTATCTGTGGGGGACTCTAATGACTCGTCAGTACCCTGGCAGTGGGTTTTACCACAAGCCGTCAGCGGCACTAGCAGTGCGTAACGGCTGCCCATGTACTGACCTCAAGGGTAGCCGATGAGCGAACTCATCCTGAAACCCTACTGAGCCTAACAGTGACAATATACATACAGTCCGGTCCATTCGTCTATGAGTATCGCATATCGGGCATAGGGGGCTGGCAACGTCAGAACCCCAAAATCGGTATAAGTTGTGTCGGAGACAAGCCCTGAACACCCTGAGATACTACTGGAGTACCTACCAGTAAATCTCACCTGCCTTGGCCAAGGACTTGGTGTAATGGCTTTCCTAGACACAGCGCGATCTCCACCCCCAATACCGGGAGAGACGAATCCCATGCCGATCCGCTCACTTGCCTCCATGTGGCTCGGGACTGTACCCAAAAACTACCTGTTTGCACGACTCCTTTGAGCCGTAGTAGGGTAGAAATCAAAGCACAGTGGGAACTCACACGAGACAAATGAAGACCTCAGGTCGATGAACTAACCTGTACACATGTCACCAGGGAACTGCTATCTGACGATATGTATAATACCAATTAGCAGGTTCCCGGCGAGTCCTGTCCGGTGTACTCATAACCCAATGAGCACCTGTATACATCTTTAGTGATCCAACTGACACCAGTGGCTTGTGAGACCGCCACCGCCCCTCGTCGGGGTCTCGACTGTATACACTAGTCTACTCCGGAGTATCGATGCCCTGTCTCGAAACTCCCACGACTAGGGACCATAATTAAGGATGTGCTTATGGACTACCCAACTCTCACGTATATGATCGCCCTCATACTGTTGGTAGTCAAGCAAGATCCTAAGGGCTCTATCAACATGTAACATGTGATCAGTCACCTGAACCTGTACACGACTGATAAAGGTAAACAAGATAGCATACTATCATCTCGAGTAAGACTGTGCTACCGGTATAGGTCCTCCTCAATCATTGCAATCACGTACCTGCGATCCAATAATTGACTTTGAGGGCACTATATCCAACAATCTCCCACTTGCACTTAAGGCTAATTATTGCGATGTCGCATACTCACAGCCCGTGTGATACCGAACATCCAACTCCTCTATTAATCAGTTTCACAAAGCCCGTTTGTAAGACTATTGTGTTCGAGAAATAGCCTCAGTGAGTGGATCCGCCCTGATGTTTCTTTCTATGTCTCTCTTAATCTCAAGTTCGCGGAGAAAGCCATCTCCCGAATTGAGTAATACCTGTCTTAGAATATGTCTGGATATCTGATGGGACCTACTTCATAAATGAACTCCAAATTCAAACTTCTTAGACTGTATCGTCAACTGAACCTAATCAGTATCCTGCACCATGCCTCCCACAGTATCCTCTTGGACCACCTGTCCATAATACTGTCTCTGGTCAGAGGGAAAACTATAACTCTGACAATCACTCTGTCATCCATGTCACCTTTGAAGCCTGGAATGATAACGGTCTCCCGAAGGAGGATGCCGTCATCAAATCCGTAGAACATCCACTTATGTTCTAAAACTGCTTCCTTATGTTTCTCCAGGATTGGATTAATACAAACTTATTGCAACTAGTGCAAAAACAACATTTGGTGTGGTACTTGATATCTCATGATTGACTCAATTGCCTAAGCAAGTGATCTGCCAATCATGCACATCCCTCTCCCCTTTAGTCTGTAAGACACCTTTAGAGAGAGTGACTCCATCACCTGCAGGTACACCACCATGCCAGGAGTCATCTATTCTAAAAACTATTAGAATACTGTCAAAGTACCCACATTGGGAAACTACCCAAATCTAGATCTAAAACTATAGATCTAGAAACCAGAATGTCTGATATTATATCCATATCCTGTCTGGAGAAACAACTGTGTGACGACCACAGTACAACCGATCGTAGTATAGGAATTTTCTTACTTCCTACTCTGTGTATGTCATCCAAATACCAGGACATCACACCCTACTACCTTCTTAATAGATCCATCCCCTATTCTGATGAAGTCAAACCCATGACTGTCACATCAAAACTAGATGATCTATCTCCGCTATATCTGCTCTAGTCTATAAATAGACATAAGCTACTTGCCCACTATGCTTCCGCTGCTCCCACTGACCACAACTACCCTCTGGCAGAATAATATATACGTGCACTTCTAAAGCTAGTTTAGAACGACGCTATACTTAACCTCCTGCCGGGTCTCATAGTCTGGAACAACAGTAGTGTCAAGTCTGGGTAAGCAAGAACCTCCCTGTCACCGTCCTTGAGGCTACCGGAGTACCTCTCGGGTGTCTGAGGTTACCCACCATATCTGCGGAGTGGCTAATGGAATGTCAAACCTGATTGAATCTTTAGGTCCTGTTAAATTTTCCGTAATCGTTTGCGGTTCTGGAATCACTTCCAGTTCTACCATACTCCCACTACTGTTTTCTGAAAAAATCCATTTTACTAAAAGTGTGGCTAGTCAAGAACAATATCACTATTGATCTTCCAGATGGTAGAAAGTCAACCCTCGACATAGCCCGGGCCAACCCACAAACTGCCATTACAGAAACGTGCCCTGAGTTATCCAGAGTCTGGTTTTAAGCATAAGCCGGACAACTCCCCGTACCTTAACATCGTTAAGATATGAACCATTCTATATCCAATATAGAAACTTTGGCACTGATTTAATTGGAACCAGATTCTAATCATGCAGCTGTCTCCAGTGCATATCAACTTAATGGAGAGAGGCTAATCAGCATTACTCAACTTAGGAATCCCTCCAATTATGAGTAACCTGAAAGAGAAACAAGTTTCTCAAAATCATTACTATCAACTGAATACCAATCACAAGAATCTACATCTTCGATCTCTTTGAAGAATCCCGATACCTGCGACATCCGGTTCTCTACTTTATTCTTATACCCACAATTTCTCAAAACTTAGACCTTGTATTTCTGCGAAACACTTGTCTAAAAACTAGAGAAGTCATAAGTAAACAAAACATAGTACGAGGACCAACCCCTTTGTCCTGATGGACACTGGACAACATACAATACTCTGTATAAGTCCGTTGAGTTGAATAACTCATAACCTGTGCATCGTAGGTTGAAAACTATACTTATGGTTAAGAACTACTCCACTGTTCAATGCTCCTTACCCAATCGTCAACTGATGTAGGTAAATGTCATCGACATAATATCAAAAATTTATATCTCATTTTATAAAAATAAACGTACAGATATATCATTTTGAAATTGGTGCACAACAATGGATACTCAAAACCAAATACATGCCTGCCGGCAATAACCCAGGCGACTTTCTCAAATATCACCAATTACAACGAATTCCGATATAATGAGGATGATCACCTTATTCCCAATAACTTCCTCCCACTCAGCATCTGTAAAACCATATGGATGTGAGAATCATACCTGGTAAATACATACCCTGGAGTAAGTATCTAATCGGGAAATCAGTTTTCCTTTAACAATGCACTGAAACATGAAAATGTTTCGTAGGGGTATCCTGGTATTCCTAGTAATGCCTCTTCCATAATCCAATTCACGACTATAACCGTATATTTCATTGACATCTCTCCAAATCCCTTTATTTGTCTTTAGTCATTACCTTCTGTACACCCCTTTTAGGCTAAGTGGTTTTCTTCCTTCCCTACCGTTCGGCACCGGCCTATGGTTTGGACGAAGACTATCCAGTAAGCATAATAGGTGTACCCTCCTAAACCAAGGAGTACTCACAACCTGAGAGAAGGTGATGATAAAAGACAACTGAATAATACCTTATTCTATTTCTCCCGAACTGGGAAAAAAGCAAACGTGAAAATAGGAGTAGCGATGAAGTACGCGGTTTGGTCGTGAATGATAGCAGTCGCAATTTACTTTGCCCTCTTTCTAATCTCTTTATTTTATCTTTACATATTACCTTCTGTACACCCTACTTAGGCTAATTGGTTTTCTTCATTCCCTACCTTTCGGCACCTACCTATGGTTTGGAAGAAGACTATCCAATAAGCGTAATAGGTGTACTCTCCTAAATCAAGGAGCCCTCGCAACCTGAGAGAAGGTGATAATAAAAGACAACTGAATAAACCAATTCTATTTCTCCTGAACCTGGATCCATCCCCGAAGAAGTCCCTTCGAGTTCGTACATAACCATACGATGGATCTATCCAATGGAAGTAGATGTCCGTAGTAATACGGGGTATTCTGAGAAATGCAAAGGGTAAAAGAAGGAGTGGCAATGACTTATGCAACATAGACAATCCAAAAGCCAGTATTTTAAGAAAGTTCGGTCAACTTGGTCACTGAGTCATAGTCTAGGGTCGGTCAAAGGTCGCTGCCAAAGAGAGAGAGAAAAGAAACACTCTGCGTGCACTCTAACCTAGATCAGAATGGTTATCACTTTATCTAATCCAGAAACCTCCCACTGTACTGTCAAATTCTCCTTCAAACCTGAAAGAAGAATCAATCGGGATCACCCGAAGAGTAAACCAACTCATCAGTGGGAATCGGGATCCAACTCTCATCGCATGATAATGTGACGGAATCCACTCACGTTATCACACTCCAGAAGGTATGCGCATGCCTGGCAAGTTTCAGTTTCTTTAGAAACTCCCGATATGATTTTTACCCCATGTTCTTATGATCTTGACGAAATCCAACAAATCATAAGTCACATGTCAAGTTCTACCCGTCATATTCTTGTCAATTTGAACCCACCCGTACATACCCTTGACGAAAGCCAACAAGGTAATACGACTATCCCAAACCAACACATCTATCTATGTAACAAATGAATACCCCAGCAGCTACCAAACACTATGCCTTGACGAAAGCCAACAAACATAGCTTGAATACTACTGACCATCCATAAGACATGACGGAGGGCTACGGCTGGTTTTTGGCGAAAAACCTTTAACGTAATGAACTTGATCTCGTTGAAGGAACTAGATAGCTTTTTATAAAAATATAGTGGCGAAAACCTTTGCTAAAGAGGTCACTCCCGGTGAAGGGATCTCGGCTCTTTCCTCGTGGAATGAGGTGCAGGATATTCCAACTGAATACCGCGATGCAAAAAAACATATAATCGACTATAGTGAAGTTATCATCCTGACGCAAACTTCTGCCCAAGGGGTCACTCTCGGTGAAGGGATTTCGGCCCTTGCCTCGTCGAATGAGGTGCAGGATATTCCAACCGAATACCACTATGCAAAACAAAAGAAAACGTCTTTGTAATAACACTTTTTTAAAAATTGTTCCAACAACATCCAAACAGGTTTGTTTTACTTTGCATTGATCAGAATCAACGCAATCCCATCAATTAATCACACCAGAAAAGAACGAAAATAAAATGTACGTATATGCCATCCGCATTCGTCACTGGGTCCCATCATCACCCATTAGGTTACTTAACTAAAGACAGAGCGGAGACTGGACTAGCGCGGGTGTAAAACATATACAACATCTACTAGTATATATACTAATATATAATAATCGCTCCAGGCATGATAATATGCAACATTACAGAAAAGTAATAAGCATCACAGAACAATACAGATAAACTGGGATCCCCGGGTTTCACAGAGCCGCTACTGAAACCCGACGTTCCCCTGGTCGTGTGGATAGCCTGTGTAATGAAACCTAGACCCCTACGGGTGCGGCAAGTTACCCGCCAAAACCTAAAGCGAGGCAGCCCCCTACAGCAAAGTGAATGGACCACTCTGCACTTCACGGAATCCGGCTGCTTGAGCAACCCTCCTTGGGTCAACCTGTACCCCCTACAAATGCGGCGAATAGTCTGCCAATTCTATAGAGAGGCCCCTCTGCCTCTCAAAGCCATGAGATACGGACCCGTTGCTCTCCATAACCCGGCTATCCGTGCACTCCGTCGCGGGGTAAAACATAGTACAGAAATGAAAAATATGTACAACGGGTACATCGACCTCAGCCCGGTCGTGCCCCAAAAGAATATTATATAAATAGGCAGTGACGGCAGTCCACATGTTGGACGCTCGCCCCGCAATATCAAATGTATAAATAAATCCAAACTGCACTACCATTGCACACTGCTATCCACCACGACAAATCCGCAACATCACAGCACAACACAGAACATCAACGCGAATGTCACGTTCGCAAACCTGTCTAAAAGGACTATAGCAATTAGACGCGGTTTACCGCTCGAATGACATTCACGGTCAGAGATATAATGTAAGTACTGTAAACTAACACGTTTAAATTTTGATCGACAAAATTTCCCGAAGTGGGCCCCATGTACATCTGTTGTACAGTAAAAAAAACTGGGCCCAAAAGAAAAATTCCAGAAACCACAATTTCCCAAGTAGAATCACCAGAAGAAAAACTACCCTCTGATTCACCAAGACGGCCGCGTTTCCGTGGCCAAAGCATGGCTTTGGCGGCGGATCCGCGGCCGTACGGTCGGATCAGGCGATCGTATTTCTCCAGTTTCCTTTAAAAAGCCTGCTCAATTTTCTGGTATACTCAAAATGATTTTTAGATCATATTTAAAATCAACAGAAACTTTAGACATGGAATTTGCGGTTTTCGAAAATCCGCTCGATCGATGTTTTAAATGTGTTAGAACAAGTTAGTAAAGCTTAATGGCGTGGCTCTGATACCATGTAAGTCTACGGTAGCGCCCCGGCCGTCAAACTGACGCCAAATGCGGAACAAAAAACTTTTATACCGGTGCTATCGCATACTATAATCCGGATCTGCCATTAATGCTAAACTAACAAACTACAAAGTGGGTAGAAAGGTTATACCGAACGATCCGAGTCTTTCGTTCTTTAACCATCATCCCATGCTCCGTTGCGGCTGCTCCGATCTCCTGGCTCCTCGTCGAGGTGGCACCACATCTACGGATCTTTAAACGGGCTCCCGCCTCTGAACCGAGGCAACTCGGTCATCAAGTTTGCTAAAAGAGATGACCAAGATTGATGTAAAGAATGAGTAGAACACTTTGTCTCACTTCATCTAAAGCCATGGATGAATGGTTAATGAAGTTGCCTTTTTAATCGGGTAAATGAGAAATGAGCATATATCTTTTCATGAACCAAAACTATCATCTTTTTAATCAACAAGTGAAAGAGTGAGAAGAGGAGGGGAGGGGCCGGCCACATATAGAGGAGGGGGTGAGTGTAGGAGCAAGGGTTGGTGACCATAAGCAAAGCTTCTCACAAAAGATCTTAGCAAGAACAAGAATCATTAAAGCAAAGAATGACTCACAAATGACACCTTGCAAAACATTAAATGAACTAAGCCACCTCACTTAACTCCTCATCTCACATTTAATGCAAACCATGAGTCATGAAACCTAGTCACCTCTTTTAGAATCTTCCACACTCATGACTCACCCCCAAGAAAAGATAAATCCGCATTTAACCGAATGTTAAAGCGGGTGATAGAAAACTGGCAACTTCGAAAAGCGATCCCGAAATGAATTTCAAGATAACCCCGTAACTGTATAAACATACCCGCATTTGTATTAAAACCGAATACAAATGCAACTGAGACAAAGATATTATATCTACAAAGTATAATACATGGATCCGGCTTTAACCAAAGCCCACCAGTATTATCTGCCCGAAATATGACACGTGCGTAAACGCACGTGCATTTTCCGAACCCTGCCATAAAACCATACGGCCTCTATAACGTTTCGCCCGAACTTGGGAAACTATCTGTGGGGAACTCTAATGACTCGTCAGTACCCTGGCAGTGGGTTTTACCACAAGCCGTCAGCGGCACTAGCAGTGTGTAACGGTTGCCCATGTACTGACCTCAAGGGTAGCCGATGAGCGAACTCATCCTGAAACCCTACTGAGCCTAACAGTGACAATATACATACAGTCTGGTCCGTTCGTCTATGAGTATCGCATATCGGGCCTAGGGGGCTTGCAACGTCAGAACCCCAAAAGCGGTATAAGTCGTGTCGGAGACAAGCCCTGAACACCCTGAGATACTATTGGAGTACCTACCAGTAAATCTCACCTGCCTTGGCCAAGGACTTGGTGTAATGGCTTTCCTAGACACAGCGCGATCTCCACCCCCAATACCAGGAGAGACGAATCCCCTGCCGATCCGCTCACTTACTTCCATGTGGCTCGGGACTGTACCCAAAAACTACCTGTTTGCACGACTCCTTTGAGCCGTGGTAGGGTAGAAATCAAAGCACAGTGGGAACTCACACGAGACAAATGACGACCTCAGGTCGATGAACTAACCTGTACACAGGTCACTAGGGAACTGCTATCTGATGATATGTATAATACCAACTAGCAGGTTGCCGGCGAGTCCTGTCCGGTGTACTCATAACCCAATGAGCACCTGTATACATCTTAGGTGATCCAACTGACACCAGTGGCTTGTGAGACCGGCCACCGCCCCTCGTCGGGGTCTCGACTGTATACACTAGTCTACTCCGGAGTATCGATGCCCTGTCTCGAAACTCCCACGACTAGGGACCACAATTAAGGATGTGCTTATGGACTACCCAACTCTCACGTATATGATCGCCCTCATACTGTTGGTAGTCAAGAAAGATCCTAAGGGCTCTATCAATGTGTAACATGTGATCAGTCACCTGAACCTGTACATGACTGATAAAGGTAAACCAAATAGCATACTATCATCTCGAGTAAGACTGTGCTACCGGTATAGGTCCTCCTCAATCATTGCAATCACGTACCTGCGATCCAATAATTGACTTTGAGGGCACTATATCCAACATTTTAACATGGCCACCTGTTTTTCAGATAGCAGTTCACTGACGAACGTTGGTCTCGAATCATTTTCCGTTCTTATGTCGATCTTCCTTAGGTTGTCCGCCGTGGTGTGTATCCCATCTTCCAGCTCTTTTGGTGCTGGTGGAAACTCTGAGATCATCCCGTCCTCATCTTCATTTTCGAAACACCTATAGAAGTCATTCATACTCTCATGCCCTCCCTCTTTTGAGAGTATTATCATATGGCAAGTATGAGTTCGCTTCAATTCTTTTGGTTGAGCTGGTCTTAACCTGACGGTGTAGGTCCTTTTTGGCTCGTGCTTTTGCGGCGGGCTTATCTTCCAGTTGTCGGATAAAGCGAACCTGTCTTGCCGATACTGGTCTTCTACCCAATCTTTGAACGTGAAGCAGTCTTCTAGGGGGTGACCTATTACTCGGTGATAGGAGCAATAATAAAGATGATGGACCTCGTTTATTTGTTTGGGGTGCCGAGACTCCGGAAGCGTCATCATTTGGTGCTTCATGACAAGGTTAAATATTTTCCTTGTCTTGTCTTAAGGGAAAGAGTATTCCTGACCCGTCTTCTTTATAAAGGACGAGCTCCATTCGAGTTTTTCTCATTTGCATGCCATCTTTAATCCGCTTTGTTGTCTTCGAACGTTGTTTGTATTCTTGGCCCTGTTTTTGCCTCCATTTCGAGATTTTCCCTTTTCGCGGGAACATATAGTAGGCCGGGGATGAAGAGCACTGCGATCTGGTTTCTCCGTGGATTGCCGGCTGAGACGCTGCGTCCTGGCCTTTTCATAAATGGCCATTTCACGGCTGTGGTTGTCTCAGCTCGTTTGACAAGCCTCCTTTATTAACTTGTCAATTTGTTCTTCCTGCGACAGACTTAACATTTTTAAAGCGAGATCTCGCTCCGATTTGACGTCACGGCTATTTGGAAGAGCGTTTTCCGCTTCACTGGAGCTGTTGATGACGCGGAAACTGTGGATCTGCTCCTATTTCTGGGACCGAATGTATCCGAGCCCGGTTGTCTCCATCTTTCTATTGGGCATCTTTTGCTGAGTCCCGGAAATATCCCAAACATTTTTATAGAATTGGGATTGTCGAATAGTTTGTTCGAGGGGTACACCTTGGCTTATTAATAGCCTTTTCAATCCCTCCATGTAATATCTTGGCAGACGGATTAGTTGAAACCTATCGAGAGAAAAATCGGCACCATGCCAGACTTCTTTTTCAACTTTAGTCTCCGTAGATTAGTAAAAGAGGATCGCCTTTTCACCTCCTTGCTTGAGAGGTACGTAAAAAGTTTGTAGTTCTTGTATGCTATATGTATCGACCACGACAAGTTCCTTGTAATGCCGAGACAGAGCCATTGTAATTTGTAGACTCTGATCTGTTCCGACGAAGGTTTGCATTGACGGGTGGACGGAGAACACTGCATTGGCCTCATCCTCTCAGTCGCTGCCAAAGACCAAAATAGGAGTAGATGGTCCAGGCTTATTGTTTTCGTTTTGGGGTTGCCCCGAGTAGACTATTTCTTCATCTTCCTCGGTATCTCTCCTAAAGATCGGGATAGTGGAGACAGATTTCTGTTTATTCTCCAACTTGTGGCACCTTTCAGTATCCTCAAAGTCTGGTAGGAAGTACTTTGCGTCTTCATATTTCCTGACTTCCTTTACGGAGAACGGATTTAGCTCTCCCATGACGGTGTACTCTGAGCCATCCTTGAAATTCTTCAGACACTGATGTTATCTAGAAAGCATGATGTTGTACTCGTGTAACCAGGGCCTACCGAGCAAAGCATTATAGCAAGTCTTGGCGTCAATGACATGAAATTTGATGTCAGTGACGAGCAGCCCAAAGTATAGCATCAATATTACGGACCCAACCATCCATGAAGACTATGAGTCGAACCCGAAGATGGTAATTTTATCTCGTGCGAGGTGCTAAACGTTTATGCAGATTTCCTTCAGCACTCTTACGTTGACAAGGTTGACGGAGGATCCATTGTCGACAAGGATTTTCCCTATTTTGATGTCGTGGCAGTACCAGATGACTTATAACGGGCAATTATGCTCGCATATACCGAGGAGGATATCCTCATCGCAGAATGTAATATCAGTCGTGTGGACCTCTGCCAGTTCATCTTTCATCTTTTCTTCTGCGAAGCAAGCTTGGAACTGATCGGGCTCTTGTAATGCCTTGATCGGGGAATCCCGTGCCTTTTTGGACAGAAGGAGAGCATCTAATATGCTCAGTTGCGAGGGTATTTTCCTGAGATGTGCTAGGACGTTGTAATCCACCTCGTTTTTCTTATACGGGTCCCTTGCTGCGAGCTCTTTCACTGCTTCTTCATCGAGGGCAATTTCCTCAGAGATTTTCCCTTTCCCCTTGTCTTTTTTGTTCGAACCCTTTTTTGTAGGTCCAAGGTTCTTCTCAGTCAGTATGCGGTTACGCAGCTAAATATTCTTGCAGTACTTCTCCTCCTCTTCTCTTTCGGAGTCGGTGTCTTTGAAGAGAGGGCTGAGGGGTGTTTCGTCCTTAGAATCGCTCCCGAAAGTAAGAACTTGGGGTTGTTCCCCTTCCGAACTAGTACCAACCATATGACAATTGCCAGTGGTTTCTTCATGCGTGTTTGTCGCACTATTTTGCCGTCGACGAGCACGAGCTTTGCTCTTCATCCTCTTGAATTTTTTTTGATGGGCAACGTATACTCGCCACCACTTCTTGAAGGAATTGCATTCCTCGGTGGGGTGGGTGACCTTCCGATGATATAGGCAGTAGTCTGGATGTGATTCTTCTCTATCGAGGCTTATGATCCCGGGAGTGTTCCTTATGAGAGGTGCCAGCTTCATCCCCATTGATAGGGCTTTGGCGAACTGCTTCTCTGTTTTGATCCTGCTCTTATTTATAGCTGGTGTGCTTTGGTTTAGTTGGAGTACTTTACAACTCGTCCTCGCTGCAGCTTCTTTATCTTGACTCTGATGCTTAGCCTTTTCATATATGGTTGTCTCGCGTTCTCGGTCAACTTTTCTTTTTTGAAAGGCTTTATTTAACAGCCTCTCAATCGGGTCTTCTGGCAGTTCTGAGGATTTTAGCGCCGATTCTACCCCCAGTTCCTCTGCGTTGTTTTCTGACGCTAAGGGAGCTTCTTCGTCATATAACGACGAATGGGAGACCATGTGGCAACTTGCTACACGATCTTCGATGTCTTCTAATGAGTCATTTTCCTCATCATTGTCACTGTCTTCATCCTCAAGAATATGCTTGAGAAACTCTTCGAGTGTGACCGGTGTCCACGTTTTCTTGTTGCACTCCTCCACCGCATCAATGTATTTTTGTAGATCTGTGCGTTTGTCGTCATACTCGATAAGCTGCACAGGCTTCTTGGTCTCCTTTTTCTTCAAAGACTTTGAAGGTTTGACTTGGAGGGTTTTCCCCTTGTCAATAATTTTTGGTGCGGGACATGGTTTCAGCATCTCTTCGATGATTTCGGGTTCAAGTGGGCTTTTCCACATGACTGACGGACATGCTTATAGATCCTTCAGTATTCTTTTGGTTTTGCTGAAAGAACGACTTCCCATGGAGTTTCTTCCATGAGTGAGCATGATGCCCCCTGCGCATCCACCTTTTTTGGAGTGTGCTTTTGGGGGTTTACCCTCCAGTTATCAGACAAAGCGAATTTCCCCTGTTGATACCGGTATTCGACCCAGTTCTTGAAGACGTAGCAATCTTCAATAGGGTGGCTCACCATTCTGTGATAGGAGTAGTAGTTAGGGTTGTTGGCGTCGTCGGCTTGCGATGGATGCAGCGTGTCTGGTAATGTGATGAGTTTATTACGCATTGCCAATTCAAACATTCTCCTCGTCTTGTCGCAGGGAACGAGTAAGCGCGTCCTAATCTTTTCTCCAAGGATGGGCGTGGACACGCGTTGTTTTGGAAAGCAGCCGGTTTTGGGCCACTCGTTTGTTGTTGTGTATTGGCAACAAAGGCCGCTTTACCTTTACCCTTGTTATTTTAAGGGTCCTTATTTGAGGAGAAAGGCCCATGGCCCATCTGGTCCATTTGGGCCAGTTTATCTATCAGAACATGAAACGTTGTGGGCTCGAAGAACGATATGAACTGAGACACAATTGTTTGAGGATAAAGGGTCCCGATGAACATGCCCACGGCGCGTGATTCTTCAATGTGCTGCTCGCACTTAGACCATAGGTTCCGCCACCGGATCGTGTATTGGACCCATGTTTCTCCCGGCTTTACCTTGGCATTAATTAATGCAGGGATCGGAGTGCGTTCGCTCGTGCTGGCGAAACACTGTATGAACAGCAGTTTCATCTCTATGAATGTTTTCACGGAGTCATTTGGGAGCTCCGAGTACCATTCAAAGGCCGTTTCTGACAAGCTGCCAATAACTAGCGAAGCAATTAATTGTTGTCGCCTCCAGTGTTGCCTTACAGAGCTCTGAATTGCATGACATGCTAGTGAGGGTTGCCTGTCCCTTTGTATACATGGAACTTGAGGATCGTATACCCCGACGGGTACTTGATTTGATCATACCAGTCTGGATATGGTCGCCTGGTTCTGACAATTTGGCCAGCAGCTTCATTAGCTTGATGAGCTCTTATTTGTTGAGCAATGTAATCATCAAAGACGGCCTTAGAGATTGTTTCTTCTTTGGCCACGGATAAGGCCGAAGGAGGATTTTCACACTAGAATATTGTATTTAATACCGCCTATTCTTCTTCTCGTTTGTTTATAGGCAGGTGCTTTTGATCCGTGTTTGCTACATATTTATAGGTTACAGGTTCCTAGTCCAAAATAACGCAAATCATACAAATCTCCATAGTTACGCCAAAATCCAGAACATCTGTTGCCGACAGATAAAAGCCGGGTTTCGGTCATCCATATCCGTCCAGTGCTGCTTACCAGTTCAAGAGATAAAACAAAGAATAGTGGTCATTCGTGTCTCGGGCAAGCACAGAGCACGATAGGGGCAGCACAAGATTCAATGGGTGTGCGGAGCTCGAGAGAGATAAAGTCAAATGAATTAAAAGTGAAGCCATTTTGGACTGTTGCAGATCTGAAGAAATTTTGGAAGCAATTTGCAATTTGGGACATGTAAAACAACATAAGATAGCAACACAAGAAAGCACAGAAAAAACGAGGAG
Organism: Agapanthus africanus; assembly: GCA_030015575.1. Classification (NCBI taxonomy): domain Eukaryota; kingdom Viridiplantae; phylum Streptophyta; class Magnoliopsida; order Asparagales; family Amaryllidaceae; genus Agapanthus; species Agapanthus africanus. The sequence goes on from CM057348.1 coordinate 191,857,958, forward strand.
CTAATTCCCCAAAACCTATGGGTTTTCGGGGCGGTTCCGCCGCGGAAACATGTCTTCTCCTGATGATATTTGGAGGGTAGTTTTGTCATTATATTTGGGCTCAGAATTTATCCCTAGGGTTTCAGCTCTCTGCCTATAAATAGCCCAGTTTTGTGCCAAGTAAAGGATGCTTCTTTTTAGTTAGATTTTAGTGTAGGTTAGTTTGTATTTTCTTCTTCCTCTTCATCTATTCTCCATTAAAGTGTAGTGAGAGCTCTTGAGTGGAAAATCAATGAAGATGAGGGTTTTTATTTAACTTGTATCTTTTAATTCTTGTATTGTAATTTTAATTCCTAAGTGTAATTTTATTTCTTGTTGTTAAGTAGTTGTTGATATTTCTTTACTTGTTTTATTTTCCTTCACTTCTTATCCGTATTATTTTCAAGCCATGATACTCGACGGAGTTCCTTACTTAAGTGAGGACCCAAGTAATTAGCTTGTAAAAGCGTATTTTTCCTTTCTTTCTTTGCTTCTTTCTTGCTTTGTTTTCTTTTCATTTTCATGTATGAATAATTTCCATACTTGTTAGGGGCTAAGGAAGGTTAGTATGAGGGACGGAAAAATCTCTTGTGCTTCTCTTCGCCAAACATCCTAAAATTAATCTAGACCAAACAAACACAATCCCTTCACTTAGGCGCGCTATACGTGACATATAGCCGCGACCTAAGTCGAGAAGTCCTTTAAGCACACTACAACGTGACATGTAGTTGTGACTTAATTAGATATATGGTTGTGGGTGTTTGTCATAGGGTTGGAAATAAGCGCACGTAGAGGAAGGACAAGGTGCATTAGGAATGGATTTAGCGTTGGAAAGCTTGCTTAAACTCGCAAATCCTATTCATACGTCCTCCTAATCCCCGCTACGTTCGATTATCCCAACATCATTTTAAGATTGGGAAAAGACAAGTACAAGGCTAATCCTAACTCTATTAACCAACCTTAACCCTAACAGGATTACTTGAACAAAAATACTGACACTTAGGATATAATTGAACATAACACATATACATTCTTGAATTAACTCGTTTAAGACAAGAACGAACATACAACCATCTCCCTGCGGACGACCCGTGCTCAACCGGCTAGCTGCAAAGCGACAGCGTCTTGATTGCGGTAAGTAGAGAACTGAGTAGAACGCAAATCATAAAAATGTATCGCATTTCTCCAACAATCACGTGACATGCTAGTGAGGGTTGCCTGTCCCGTTGTATACATGGAACTTGGGGATCGCATACCCCGGCGGGTATTTGATTTGATCATACCAGCCAGCATATGGTCGCCTGGTTTTGACAATTAGCCAGCAGCTTCATTAGCTTGATGAGCTCTTATTTGTTGAGCAATGTAATCATCAAAGGAGGCCTTGGAGGTTGTTTCTTCTTTGGCCACGGCTAAGGCCGGAGGAGGATTTGATGTTTCCTCTCTGTCATCCTCGATGATTATCGGCGGATCTTCGGCTGGGGGTTCTTGCTGGATCATCATTCCAACCATGTCTTAGAATAAGTGAACCATCTGCTTTATATAGTAGCTTGCTCGGCGGCTTCTCTGTCCTTTCTCTCGAGCACCCTTCACAGAAACTCGGTATCAGTTTCCTGCTTTTGGCACTGTTCAGCCTCTTTATTCGGACTTTCTTTTTGTCCGGTAAGTGCTGTCATTTTATTCATCATTTCTTGGAGCTTTTGTTGTTTCTCCTGAGCCTTTGTCAGCGACCGAGTCTACGATCGGTGACTCACTGAAGCACGTCTCCCTTCTTGTCCATTGCTCATATAAACTGTATAGACGGTAATGCCCTCAGGCTTGGGGCATTTAGATCCGTCGCCTTTGGAATTTGCCGTGGGCGGTAGAGTTTTCTATAGCCTCATTCTTATATTAGAGATTGGAGTTGAAGGAGGTGTTGTGACAGGCACCTTTTTATAAGAAGTCCCCCGTTGTATGGCGGAGGATTGGCCCTTTTCTTGCCGAACCATTGATTTTTTTTGGTTAATCACAGAGTCTTGGACTTTTCGCCAGACCCTATGAATTTGCGAGGAGAGCCGCTAATAAGACCGCTCCGGCTTTTCCTGCACTGTAACTTCTGCAGGTGGGGTGATTTTTTTAGAATCGCCATTGGGGAGTTTCTGCACACCCTTTTAAGCGAATTAAAGTTGTTCCCGGTTGGAACCGTTGATTTCCACCATTGGAGCTGGTGGGGTGAGTCCAGAGGGGGAGTTGCCGCAAGCTTCTCTTACTGAGCGTAAGTGGCGACATCGAGCGTGCCTTGTTGAAAGAACCGCCTTAGTTTTGAAAGCGGTTTCATCGTGCCCCTGGATTTGCTGAGGAGCTTTAATTAGCGTCAGCCTGTTGAAGACCGATGTCCTTATTAAAGTTTGAGGAGGGCTGGCCAATCTTTCGAAGACCGACCGTCTGATGGGGGAAGCATCTTTGACGGCTTCTCCTGTAGCAGGAGTTAGGAGGGCTAGCCATTTTGGGGTAGCCCTTTCAGGTATCACGAGCTTCTTTACGGGACCGTTTGAGTTCTTGCTCAGCCTGTTGAAGACTGAGACGCCAAATTTGGACGGCCCCTTGAGAAGGGCTATTGTGGTTGCCATTCGATCGAAGACCGACCTTTCGGCTTCATATGAAGTGCTAAGCACTTTACTCAACGCTCATGTGTATCACGTGAGGTACCGGCCTTCTATTTAGGGTTCCCGCATGTTTTTCACGTGAGGCGCTGGACGCTGTTGAAGGCACCCACGCGGGAAGCACGTAAGGCGCTAATTCCTTTGTTTTGGCAATCTTTTAGGCGCTCACATGTTTTTCAGGCGCTGAGTTCCTTTTGTTTTTTAAGAGATTTAATCTCTGTTAATGGCATTTTGACCATTAATGATCACCAAGATTTTTATTTTGAAGATCCGGGATCATGTTTTATTTAAGAACTATGTTCTTATGTTTTTTTTTGTAAGAACTAAGTTTCTTTTAGGTTTAAACCCTATTTTCAGAGAAATTAAATTCCTATAGGATAGGTTCTTTTTCTCTTTTTTCTTTCTTTTTAACCTAGTTCTTTTCCCCTAAATTTTGAATCTAAAGAACAGAATCTTCCCGATGAGAATTGAATTCTCAACTTGTGGGGAGATTTGCTTTGCAAATCTCAAATCAGAGGAAGAACTAAGTTCTTATATAAAGGGTTAAACCCTTGTTTCCCTTTATACTAGGCAAAGAAGATATTTTGATTTTTTTTTACCTAGAGTTTGAAAGGAGGGGGTTCTTCTTCTTCTTTTGAGAATTAAATTCTCTGTTTTTTGTGAAGAAACTTATGGAGTCAATCCTTCTATGAGACTTGAAGTCTCGGGTCCTTTATATAGTAGAGGCAAATTTGTTAATTAGTTTGATAAGATCTCTTATTTGTGATACACCAATTGATTTAATTGGTCTCAAAATTTGCTCGGGGGATTTTATCCACCGTTGGATTTTTGATCCAGTGATTTTTATTTCACAGAATATATTTTCTTTTTTTTAACAAGATTGGGGAAATATTTTCTCATATACAGAATTTTATTCTGTCAAACGGTGATTTTTTAATCACCATTAGATTTTTAATCCAAGGGCTCTATGTTTTATAGAGAGCAATCTTTCTTTGCTTAGAAAGATTGGAAAAATATATTCTCAAAATAAAATTTAATTCTATCATTGGATTTTTGATCCAACCGAGTGTATCTTTCCCACTTAGAAAAAACAAGGAGATATTTTCTCCTAACAGAATTTATTTCTATCATTTGATGATTTATCATCACCATTGGATCTTTGATCTAACGGCTCTATTTAACAGAGAGTATCCCAATTTTAGGGTAATATCACCACGTAGAATTTAATTCTACTTGCTTTTAATTTGGGCGCCGGTGCTCACGTGTTGTGCACGTAGGCGCCACTTAAGAATTTAATTCCTATATATGATAGGTGCTCCTGTGTTTTGCACATTACACCCACGTAAGCTTCACATGCGGCGCCACCATAGGATTTAATTCTAAGGGGTTGGCACTGGCACTGGCGCCCTCGTAGGGAGCACATGAGGTGCTGCCTTATTGAGTTTGAACAAAGCTTAGCTCTGATTATTGTGTTTAACTAATAGGGGAATTGATACTCTAGTACAGATTAGTGTATACATTTCTAGACCCTGACGAGAGGCGATGGTTGGTCCCACAGCCATTAGTGTGATGCACCTAAGATTGTATACAGGTGCTCACTAAGGGTGAGTACACTGGACAAACTCGCTGAGAACTGGCTAGATGGTATTATACCTATCGTTAGATAGCAGTTCTCTAGTGACATGAGTACAGATAGTCTGTCGACCTAAGGTCGTCATTTGTCTCATGTGAGTTCCCACTGTACTTTGATTACTACCCTACCACGGCTCTACTGAGTCATGCAAATAGGTTTTAGTTGGGTACAGTCCCGAGCTACATAGAGGCAGTGATCGATTGTTGGGGATTTGTCTCTCCCGGTATAGGGAATCGATATCGCGCTGTGTTCGGTTGACCAACACCATAAGTCCCTGACCATGGCGGATTGAGAATTACTGATAGTTAGATCAGTAGATTCTCAGATGGTCTTGAACCATATCGGCACGACTTGTCAGGTTATTAAGGGTCTAACGTTTTCCACACCCTAGACTCGGCATGCGATACTTTCAAATGAACAGACTAGACTGTATAGAGATTGTCACGGATAGGCTCGGTAGGAGTTCGGATAAGTTTGCTCGCCGGCCTTCTTTTCGACAAGTACATGGGTAGCCGTTACGTACAGCTAGTGCCACTGACGTGCTTGTGGTTAAACCCACCGCCAGCATACTGTCGAGTCTTTAGAGTACCACACAAAGGGTTTCCCTGGTTCAGGCGAAACGATATAGAGGCCGTATGGTTATACGTGCAGGGTTCCAATCATATACGTGTACTAGCTACACAAATTTTTGTTCGGACGGATAATATTTGCGGGTTTAGGATTAAGCCGCATTATTGAATCATGTATTGATTTAATAATGATCTAGTATTATACTATTGGATTATTTTTATCTCTGGGTATTCGTAGTATGAATACGAGTATTTATATATGGTGGGGGTATTCTTGTATTTTCACTTAAGTGCTTCTAGAAGAACACACATCATTTTGTGTTAAATCTATTTGTTTAAATAGATAATGAGGTGGAGGGATGAGGTGTTATTAATGCATAGTTTGAAGCATGGCTTCTTATTTTATTCATTTATTTGTGATGACTATTGAAGCATGGTTACAATATTTTTATTGTAAATGAAATGCTTGATTGTTTTCATCCTTAGCCATTCTTCATCACTTTTGCTTTTCCATTCTCTTTCCTCTTTTGAGCTCTTCTTCTTTCTCAAAACCCTAACCCTCTCATGAGTTGAGAAACCATGGGTTTATGAGATAAACAAATCGAATAAGCTTCTCTACATCCACTAAACCACTTAGATTAGCAAACTAGGTGCTTTAGTTACCTCACTTTTGAGGTTAGAGCTTGAACTATAAACTCTCGGGTGGATGGTCTTCGACATTAGGAAGCCGATGACCAAGCTCGATCCCAACGGAAGAGGAGCTTAAGAAGACCCAAAGGACTTTAGCACATAGGTATACTTCATAGTAGATTAGAATTTATGTTAGTTTTGTTAGCTAAGGCTTATGGTAGTTCTTAGGAGATTAGTCGATGTTGCCCGCTTAAATTTTTTTTTGTAAATTCCGCCTCTCTATAAACCCTGTATAGTGTGCGACATCGACTTGCATAGAGATGATCTCTAGGTTATAGATGTTGCCATCAAGATCTAAATCTAGGATTTTGTCATCACTCCACTTTTATTTTATCCTTTGGTCCTTATTGACGTCACGTCTGCACCAAGAAGGAACGTCAAGCTGGATTTAGGATTTTTTCATTACTCCATTTTGATTTGGCTCCTTGGAGCTTTGTCAACACCACGTATGTACTTTGCTGGAGTAATAGGAACGTCTAAAGAGTTTATAAGCTATAAATGTGTCATCAAGACTCGGTTCTTCTTTTGACGAAATATGGTAGGAAAATATGGTTTCCTTTCTTTCATTTATGCCCATGGATTGTATACAAGAGTAGGTATGGACCTACTTACAGGGCAAAAAAATTATTTTATTTTATTTTATTTTATTTATTATTATTTTTTATTTCCGTGATGTTCTATCATTTCAGCTTTTCATATCGCGAAAGTCGTGATTGCCCAATCATTTCGGCTATTTTTTACGGTGCCCAATCATTTCGGCTATGTAATTTTTTATTTTTACTCGCTGTTTTTATTGTGAGTTGGCCAAACAGTTCAGCTATTTAATATGCATATTTTTGCTCGCTGATTTTTATTGCGAGTTTCCCCATCATTTCGGCTATTTCGTATGCATATATTTTTTTGGCTCACTGATTTTGTTGCAAGTTAGGGACTTGGGTCCTGATACCAATCTTTGTATCAGCATAGCTACAACTGGAATATTGTTAGGAGCGAATCATCATTTACCATGAAAGGACATGAAGTTTGATACCTGTTTAGGTATCAATATCGCTACAACTGAGATATTGCCAGGAGCGAATCATCATTTGCTTTTGTCAATTTAAACAAAGGTGGCTTAGCAAACAGGATTAGAATCCTGTCGACTAAGGTTTTTTGACTTTATGAGCCGTAAGGGTCTCATAAAGGTATTTCTCCCTATGAGTCGAGAGGATCTCGTAGGTGTATTTTCTCCTTATGAATTGTAGGGATTGGAAAGTGTGTTTTCTCTTATAAGTCATAAAGATCTTATAAAAGTATTTTCTTTTTATAAGTCGAGAGGACTTACAAGTGTCGTTCGCCATATGGGGATATTTCTCGCCGTTGGTGGAACTCGGTTGGAACATATTTTGATCATGCCCATGGATTGTATACAAGAGTCGATATCGAACTATTTGTAGAGAAACTTGGGAGATATGACAGCTTAAGAACAGGTTTAGATCTCTATAACCTAAGACTTTTGAATTCTATGAGCCGTGAAGGTCTCATAGGGGGTATATTCTCCTTACGAGTCATGAGGATCTTGTAAATGCGTTTTCTCCTTAGGAATCTTGTTGCTCCTTCGTGGGTCCTAAGAATCTCACGCAGTTATTTTCTCTTTTACAAGGTCAAGAGGGTCCTGCAAGTGTAAACATTTTTTTATGAGATTACGCCCTTTCGGCTTTTCACAAACTCGCCGGTAGTCCCGCTATTTTTACTCACGGCGCCCTTTCGGGTTTTCATCCGTGCCCATTTCACTTGTGTACATACCATTTTTTTTACGAGATTGCGCCCTTATGGGTTTTCACAAACTTGTTGGCAGTCCCGCTGTTTTTACTCACAGCGCCCTTTCGGATTTTCATTCGTGCCCATTTCGCTTGTGGACGTACCATTTTTTTGTTTTTTGTGAACAGTGGAACTCTCAAAAGTAGCTTCACCACAAGTGACCTATCTGTTTTCCGGTAGGATTTTGGGGTGACTTCATCGCTGGATTAACAATGTAGTTGGTGGGAACTTGAGTTGCAATCTTCGTCGATGGGACTCCAGCTACAAAATAGATCTTAAAGGAGCATATTAGTTTAAGGGACAGTTCGGTCCAGTATTAGTTTTAAGGGCATTTCAGTCCAACATTAGTTTACAGAAATTTCGGTCCATCATTCCAGCCATATTCTAGATCAAGAGGGCTATCTAGTTCTGTTTAGCGGACATCTCTGCCGCTTCTTCATCCCTTTTCTTAAGAGCGTGCTTCAGGAAATCAATATCCGACTCCTGCCCTACTCTTTCTTTAGGTGTCTCCTCGGAATTTTTCTTAGACAGTGGACTAGCGAGCGCTGCCGCCTGAGCAAGCATCTCCTTCAGCTTTTCATGTTGCTGTTAAGCTTTTGTCAGAGACCTAGTATGTGATCCGTGACTAGTAAAGGCTCGACCTTCATCTTTAGAGCTCGCCATATGGATTGTGTCAACTACCATGCCCCCAGGTTCCAGGCGTTTGGAGTTTTGGCCTTTGGAGTTTGCCTCGTGCGCTTGAACTTTGCCTGACCTCTCTCTTTTATGAAAAGCCGCTTTGGGAGGAACCATTGTGGCAGAAAACGCCTTAGGATGAGTCCCCTTGTATTTGGAAGGGGAGTTTTCAGATTTTGGCTGACGCTAAGGGGAATAGCACCAAAGGACGATGGAGTTCTTCAGCTCCTTCCACACCTTATATATAGATGAGGAAAGTCCTTTTGGGGAGCGAATTGTTTTCTGCTCTGTTGGATCTCCATGGGCTGTGGAGACTTCTTCAGTATTGCGGTGAGAGAATTTCTTCTGATACTTAGCAGCAGTTCGAAGCAGTTCCCAATTGGAACAACGGCATTCATCATTGGAGTTGAAGCTAGACCAGACAGAGAACTGCCCCCAGTTTATATTATTTGACGTTGATATCGACGTCGGAGATGTCTTGCTATCGGAGCTTCATCAGTCTCAGCAGTTTGTTGAGCTTGCCCCTGTTTTCTTTGAGAGCATGACTATTCTGCCCCTGTGTCGACCTTGGTCCTCGACAGGAGCCAGCCATATGAAGACCGATGCCATCGACAGAGCTAAAGCTTAGGGAGCCAGCCTGTGGTAGACAAACTTCTTCTGGGTTTCCTCCTTCGGTATTGAGGCACCGAGGGTAGAAGGTGGGAGTATCGACCCAAAGGAAAGCCTACCGATTTCTTGAAGAGCCGGATTGTAGATATTTGAAAGTGCAAATGGCCCATACTTGACTCCACCAGATGTGACAAAGCCTGAATTGCGGTGAGTGGAATCAAACGCTATTCTACAAAGAGACGAAATGCCAGCTTCGGTATCTCATCACTCAATGGCAACTACATACATATATACCGTGATTATTTGATCACGGAAAATCACGACACACAAAGTGTGGATTGGAAAGAGAAAGAGGTCCCACCGGGCATGCCAGAATCTTTTTACCGCCGAAGACTGGATAGAGACGCAGAGACGTCTAACCTAAATTTGGGGGCAGATGCTATTTGGAACATATCCATCCACCTCTCCGAAGATGCCAAGTTGATTTATGGCACCGTATATCGAAGGTTTGGATAAATACGACCGATGTAACGTGACTTATCAGATTCCACCTCATTTATGAGAGCTGTTTGATTTTAGGGACTCTCTTCCCTGCAGGTACAAGCCCCGCAGTTAATTACGTTATCGCAACGCAATAACAACTTTCACCTTCTTCAGTATTTCACTTCGTGTCTTGGTATGTTTGTTTATATGTGGTTGCCCGTGGATTGTATACGGAGACTAATATATATCATCGCCCGTACGGTGCGACTTAGTCCAAATCCGTATATATTAGTTTTGGGGGCTTTGAACTTAGAACGCAGATCTCGTATAAATGAGTTCCATCTGTTCATGGGATATTTGATCTAAGGATCGTTATTCATATATGAAACTAAGATCAACTTAGGAACAATGAGCATATGGGCTCAACTGATTGTTCATACTATAATATTGCATTATTGTACGCCCCATTCTTATTCATTTTTTAAGTAAACAGGTACTCTTGACGCACGTTTGTTGCATGTTACAGGATACAGGCTCTTGGAGCGAATACAGTGAAAAAGGCGAAAGTTGATACAGAAAAGGGACTTTTGACGGATCCTAGTCAAGCCTAGACTAATACCAGTTCACATGGGTATAAGACAGTGCAAGGTCCAAAATGTCAAAACAAAACGGTTAAAAGATCGCTACATGTTTTTCACTGAAAGATCTGGAGAAGAATAAGAAGCCAAACAGAGAAACGAGATGAAGAAATAACAAGCCCTGATGACCACAAATAAAGCCCAGAAAAATGGTCCACTGATCTGACCAAAGGGCCGCGGAACCGCGGCCCAGACCCCCCCCCCCCCCCCCGATGCCGCGGTTCCGCGGCCGTTTGTTGCCCGTGTCGGTGCAAATTTTGCGTGTCGGTGCGTCGGTGCGGGTGTTGGGATTTTTCGTGGGCATATCTGTAAAATCATGTGTTCGAGAATCTGTAACCCTAGTTTCCCTGTTTACTTATAAATTGTAATATCAAATCTGTAAAATGGATGCCTCTTTTCAATCAATAAAATTCAGAATTGTTGGGAGATCAAGAGCATCATTTTGTAAGTCTTTATTTTTTTATTCCTGCCTTAGTTATAATTTCATTATTTGCCCTAGATCTATAATTTTATTCTTGCCATAGATAAGTCATTGCTTGCCTTAGTTAATTATAGTACAGAATCTTTTAAAACTGCAGTAAGAAATTAATCCAATTTAGATTTAATAATGAACCTCAAATTGATATTGCTGATAAATCCCCTAATGAGCGAGTAGTTTCCTCGCTTGTTAGGGTTAGGAATAAAGGGAGGGATTGAGAGATGAAAATCTCTCAGCTCTTTCAATGCGAATAATTTTCATATGTAGAACTTCATGCACGCATGCATGATCCGCTCCCTACGGCACCCTACCCACGAGGTAACGGTGACACCGTAGTATAAAGGACCGAACATGCATGACGTCCATGAAGGTTATAGCAACTAGTAGGAAAGGACGGACAAGGATCAAGAGGAAGAAAATTCATTTCTTCCCAATCATCCTAATCCCCTTTGCTAATAATTGTTATAGCTTCTAAAAAAGGTTTTAATCTAAAGCATTGAAAGAGGTGTAAATACCCATCTTATCAAACCCTACTTTAAACCTAACCCTAACAAGTTCCTTAACCAGCATACAACTTAGTTCTTAAAATCATTCAATAAAAACCAAACCACCATCGGAATCAACTCGTAAAAAACACAAATCAGAAAATTACACATCTCTGTGGATCAACCCGTATTCACCGGCTAGCTGCAAAGCGACGCCGTTTCTGATTACGGTTAACTTAGTATTTTTGAAATAATCAAATGGCGCCGTTGCCGGGGATGGCGTAATCTTTCTTTTGTGTAATTTCAGGTTGATTTAAATTTTAAAAAAAAATCATAAAAATCAAAAAACAGAAAAATACAAAAACATTTTATCAATTTTTATCTGTTTGAAGGGTTTTATGGTTTGAATCTTGCAGGAACAGCGAAGAATCGCGGATCTGGAAATTTGCAGAGGGCAAAACAGAAGTTGGTGCATAAGAACAGAGAGGAATTGCAAGTACAGAACAGTACAAAATTTTTCAGAGCCTGAACCCCTCACAAGGCCGCGGTTCCGCCGCAAGTAGCCCATCAAGGCCGCGGTTCCGCCGCGTGGCTGCCACGTCAGCACATCAAAATTGCAGGGTTTGTTTTCTTCTTCTCCCCTCTGCAACCTCCATATATCTGTCTGTAAAAATTTTCTGCAGGAATTCTTTGTGCTAAAAATTCTTTCTCCCCCTTCTAAATAACAGATTTTCTGCAGGTTTCTTTGCGCCGCGCTAAAAAAATTGATAGCAAGTGAATTTTATTGTTTTGCATAATTTAATCGGACTTTAAGGGGCTAATTGACCAAACTCAGATTGGGTGGGGATTTCATCACCCTTCCCAGGACCCCAGAAAACACTTAAAGCATTTGCATCGACCACAATTAATTAAAAAATATTAGACTCAGACCTAAGGACATCGAGCTCAATAGGAAAAGGACTAGTATAGGCATCGACCGTTTATCCTAACTGACTCTGCGGTGTCTAGGCAAGTGTGTCTAGGCTAGTGGTTATTAATTAGGCCCACTGTTGTGGTTCCTTCCCACTTACCTGGCACTTACCTGGCCGTACTTGTCGGTGAAGAGGCGGTTTGAGGTCCTATTTCTAGCCCTGGTTAGGAGCTGTCTAGCAGACCTAGGTGACCCTAGATCTAGGCTTGATTGTGCATGTATGGTTGATACATTTGTGTCACGAGTCCTTTTTCAAAAACCTCCTTGCAAAACTCTCACATAAAAAAAATCTTTTCAAAACTTGCAACTTGTCGCTAAAGGAAACTTGCAACTCACTTCCACCACTTCCCTTCATTGACGTTATCTTACCCCCCACATTCTGTTTTTTCTTTTTCCTGACTGCACTACCCTTTTAGTGTATGTCACTTTGGACTAGGGATACTAACGCCCGATTAGTCCGTGTTTCGTTGGTACCGACCGACGAACCTTTCGACACCGAAGTCGACATTCCGTCCACTTTCTTACCTACACTTTCAAATTCTTTCACCGAAGGCATGTCGGGTTTCAACCCCAACAATACCTTACCGACGGGAAGGATTCCACCTCCGTTAGGTGCGAATAACCCGAATCAACCGCCTGTTGAAGCGCCCGCACGAGTTGCACTCCAAGATCTCTTTTACCCCGTCCGCACTTCTTTACCTACCTGTCTTTCACCCCCACCGGCAAATGGGGACAATTTTGAAATAAAACCACATTTCATCAATATGCTGCCGAAATTTCATGGTTTGGAATCTGAAGATGCATATATCTTTATCAATAAATTCCAAAATATGTGCGCTATGATGAAGACGACCCAATTAAGTGATGACGCTATAAGGCTAAGGGTCATTCCTTTCACCTTATGTGACCTAGCCGAGAAGTGGCTATACAGCACCGCATCACATTCCATTAGAAATTGGGACGAGTTTGTGAAAGCTTTTCTAAAAAAGTTCTATCCTCACCACAAAACTGCTAGAATCTGTAAGTGCACGGCGGTGCCCCGGCCTCCATCCCGAGGCCAAATGCGGAAGCGATGGATAACTTTAAATTTCAAACCGGCACCACCGCGCACTTAAAACCTGGATCGTGCCATTAAACTAGTCCTAGCTAACTACAAGATGGGAAGAGTGATATACCGAGTGATCCTTGTCCTCCGGTCTTCTCGTCGTCGTCCCGATCTCCCGCGGAAGCTCCGGTCTCCACCTCGTCGCCGGAAGGGCACCACGTCGCCTGCTTCTTTTACGGGCTCCCGCCTCTATACCGAGGCAACTCGGGCACGAAGTTGGCGAGCCGACGTGCCCAAGGTTTGCTGTAGAATGTGTGTAGAACCATGTCTCGTTTTGGGGTTCATGGAGGTTGCCATTTGGTGGAGGAGTGATACATGAACTTTTTCTAGGTGAACTTGGGGATTTTTCTAACATGAAAAGAACAAAAATCCCCACTAGAAATTCTTGGACAGCCCCCCAAGAGCCAAGGCCGGCCATGCTTATTGGAGAGGAGAGAATGAGAGAGAGAGTGTATGGATGATGGAACCACAATAATAATGCAAGAGAGAAAAGGTCATCATATAAAGAAATGATCACAAAGGAACTCCAACACTCATACTACCATCATCAACAACCATGATTGCTCACAAAGTCAAGCAATCATGAACTCAAGAAAGTCAAGGAATGGTCCTCTATCATGAGACCATCAGTCAAAACATGATGACTAAAGAAAGTCAAGCAATGATGGTGCAAGTATCATGATACAATAATATGCAAAGACCCCCTCCACAAATACTTATTTGCACAAATGCAAATAAGCCCTCCTCCACCAATCTTCGGCCAATGAAGGATACAAAGAAATATGGCCGAAACGGAAAGCAAACTGGCAACTCCAGAAAACTGGTCCCGTAATAAATTACAGGAAAACCCCGATACTGTGTATACACACCCGCATCTGTATTCCGACCGAAATACAAATGCAATGAGACAAAATCTATACTGTACTATACTAGGATCCGGCTTAAACCAAAGCCGGCTAGTATTATCCGTTCGATCCTGATCCGTGCCATACCGCACGTATCTGATCGAACCCTGCCATATCTCCATACGGCCTCTACAGCGTTTCGCCCGAAAACTTGAGCAACTGAATGTGGGGGACTCTAAAGACTCGTCAATACTATGGCCGTGGATTTAACCACTAGCACGTCAGAGGTATTAGCCATACGTGACGGGCCACCAGCTATTGACCGAAAGGGACGTCGATGAGCGAACTCATCCTGACACCCTACTGAGCCTGTCAGTGACAATATCCGTACAGTCCGGTCCGTTCGTCTATGAGCATCGCATGGCGGGCCTAGGGGGTTGGTAAAAGTCAGACCCCCAAAAGCGGTACAAGTCGTGTCAGAGATCAGCCCAGAACACCCTGAGATACTACTGCAATACCTACCAGTAAATCTCCTTCCTTGGCCAAGGACTTTTCATGTTCTGGCTCTCCTAGACACAGCGCGACCTCACCCCCAATACCGGGAGAGACGAACCCCTGAAGATCCGCTCACTGCCTCCATGTGGCTCGGGACTGTACCCAACTAAAACCTGTTTGCACGTCTCCTTTGAGCGTGGTAGGGTAGTAATCAAAGTACAGTGGGAACTCACACAAGACAAATGACGATCCTCAGGTCGATGAACTAACATGTACACATGTCACCAGGGAACTGCTATCTGACGTCAGGTATAAGACCAACTAGCATGTTCCCGGCGAGTCCTGTCCGGTGTACTCATAACCCAATGAGCACCTGTATACATCTTAGGTGAACTAACTAACACCAGTGGCTTATGAGACCGGCCACCGCCCCTCGTCGGGGTCTCGACTGTATACACTAGTCTACTCTGGAGTATCGATGCCCTGTCTCGAAACTCCTACGACTAGGGACCTTTTAAGGATGTGCTTATAGACTACCAGCTCCCACGTATATGATCGCCCTCATACTGCTGGCAGTCAAGCAAGAATCCTAGAGGCTCTATCAACGTGTAATAGCGACATGTCTGGTCACCAAAAGCAGTACACGATGATAAAGATAAACCAGATAGCATACTATCATCTTGAGTAAGACTGTCCTACCGGGATAGGTCCTCCCTCAATCATTGCAATCACGTGCCTGTGATCCAATAATTGACTCTGAGGGCACTATCTCCAACAGAATCCGCAATGAAATAATTCAATTCTCACAACTTCCTTCCGAACCATTTTGGAAGTGCTTCGAGAGATTTAAGGACCTACTCGTTCAATGCCCTCATCATGGGATCGAAAGTTGGCAACTTTGCCAAACATTATACGAGGGATTGAACTCGGCAACGAAGCAGTTGCTAGAAACCATATGTCAAGGTCATTTTCTTTCCAAGTCTAGTGACGAAGCGTGGCAGTTTCTTGAGGATCTTAGTGAGCAAACAATTCAGTGGGAGAGTACTAATACCACATCATCTTCTTCTAGTGGTCAATCTAGGGCAGGCATACATCAAGTAGAGATGTCGATTGCTATGAAGGCCGAAATGGCCGCTCTTACGAAAAAACTAGAAGCGATTGAGACCAAAATCTCATCGCCTTCTCCTGCCCCTGTTATGCCTCCACGAACTGTTTGTGCTTGTTGTGCGGATCCATCGCACCTAACCGAAGAGTGTCCTTATAATGCATCCACTCAAGGACAGGATCAAGTCAATGCTGCATTTCAGCAACGACAAAGAAACGATCCGTACTCTTCGACATACAATCCGGGGTGGAAGAGTCACCCAAATTTCGCTTGGAACCAAAATCAACAATTCCAAGGAAATAACAATTTTCAAAGACCTCCTCCTCCACAACAACAACAAGCACCTTCACAAACTCAATTTCAACAGCAACCTTTTCAACAGCAACCTTACCCTAATCAGGTGAACAATTTTGTGCCTAACAATTCTTACCAGCCAAACAATTATGTTCAACCTAATAATGATAAGGTTAGCTCGCTCGAAAGAAGTCAAGATGTGTTCCTTAAGCAATCTACACAGTCTACAGCAAGACTAGAGACTTCTATTCAATTTTTGGTGCAAAACAGTGCCTCACACGATCAAAGCATCAAATCTATTGAGGCACAAATTGCACAACTCAATGCAGCTTTGAGCGAGAGCGAAAAAGGAAAACTCCCGTCTCAACCACTGCCCAACCCCGGTCACGCACATGCTGCATATCAACAGCAGAATCATAACGTAAATGCTGTGACCACGTTGAGATCGGGAAAAGTGTTGCAAAACAATATGGGTATTAACAATGACACCCCTGCCGGTGGCCCTTCTTCATCTTCTTTACCTTCTTCTTCTTCTTCAGAGCCTGTTCTCCACCATTCACACGGCTCTACTTCTTCTAGCTCGAACGGACCCACTTCTTACAACACGAACACATCTACACGGGGTGTCGTTCCAACTCGACAATCTGATCCGCAAAAATTGGACTCAACCACCTTTCAAAATGTTCCTTTTCCAAATCGATTGAGATCCAATAAACCAACTCCACAGATGGAAAAGATTGTAGAGTTGTTCAAACAGGTTAGCATAAATATCCCTCTTTTGGATGCAATCCAACAAGTTCCTTCATATGCAAAAATTTTAAAGGACTTATGCACCAAAAAGAGGAAGTCGCAAGTGCCAAAGAAAGTTTTTGTGGCTAGTGCTATTAGTGATGCTCTTGTAAATTCTTTACCCCAAAAGCAAAAGGACCCCGGGTGTCCTACCATTTCGATAACAATTGGGGACAAGAACATCAATAGAGCACAATTAGATCTTGGCACGAGTGTCAATTTGCTACCATATTCTGTGTACGAGCAATTGGGCGTTGGAGAGCTTAAGCCCACTCACTGTACTCTCCAAATGGCCGACCGGTCAATCACCCATCCTAGGGGAGAGCTGGAGGATGTGTTAATTAAAGTAGGGGATTTCATTTTCCCCGTTGACTTTATTGTGATGGATACACAACCTGTCGCTAACCCCCGGAATCAAATTCCGGTAATACTTAGTCGACCATTTCTGGCAACTTCCAACGCAGTGATCAATTGTCATAATGGTTCAATGAACCTATCTTTTGGCAATATGACAATTGAGCTCAATATTTTCAAGTTGGGAAATCAGCCGGCTGAGCCTAATGCTAGCGTACTCGATGTTTGTTCGATCAATGAGATCGCGGAGGAGGACTGTGAGTTCGAGAATTTTTTGTTCGATCACAGCAATGTTAACGCCACTAGTGCGTTCCTCCTAGAATCTGACACAGCTTTCACGGCGGATAACGATTTTGAGTGTTTTACCTTCGTTGACGACTTTGAAGACTCATCACCTGAATTGGAGTCTTTTGCTTTTTCGGATGAGTTAGTCGAACCATCCGACTCTGTTGCGTACACTCGATTCGAACCTTTAATGGAATCCTTCGAGTTTGAAACAGTTACCCCATTGTTACCATATATTGTTTCACCTCCTAAACTCGAATTGAAGCTTTTGCCGTCGCACCTAAAATTTGCTTATCTGGGTGATAATGAGACCTTACCCGTCATTATATCGGCCTCTCTAGCTCTTGAGCAAGAGAAGGCTCTTTTGATGGTCTTACATAATAATCGGCAAGCTTTCGGCTGGTCTATGGCGGACATTAAAGGGATTAGTCCCTTCATAGTCGAACATCACATACATTTGATGGATGATGCCAAGCCGGCAAGGGATCCACAAAGACGCCTCAACCCCATTATGAAAGAGGCTGTTAAGAAGGAGATTGTCAAGTGTCTGGATAGTGGTATCATTTATCCTATCTCGGATAGCCAATGGGTTAGCCCAAATCCACGTTGTGCCAAAGAAATCGGGCATTACGGTCATTACCAATGAGGCAAATGAGTTAATTCCCACTCGCACCCAAACTGGGTGGCGAGTCTGCATAGACTATAGGAAACTCAATGCCGCGACAAGGAAAGACCACTTTCCTTTACCTTTCATTGACCAAATACTCGAGCGATTGGCAGGGCACGAGTTCTATTGCTTTCTAGATGGCTATTCCGGTTACAACCAAGTCCCCATCGCCAAAGAGGATCAAGACAAGACAACATTCACTTGTCCCTTTGGCACTTTTGCTTATCGTCGCATGCCTTTTGGGTTATGCAATGCACCCGCAACATTTCAGCGGTGTATGATGGGGATCTTTTCAGACATGGTTGAAAAGTTCTTGGAAATCTTTATGGATGATTTCTCCATCTTTGGCGACTCCTTCGACGAGTGTTTACGGCATCTTGACGCTGTTCTTACCCGCTGTAGGGATAAGAACCTAACGTTGAATTGGGAGAAGTGCCATTTCATGGTACGATAGGGCATTGTCTTAGGACATGTCATCTCGCAAAACGGCATCGAGGTTGATAGAGCTAAAATCGAAGTGATTTCTAACCTCCCTCCCCCTAAATGCGTCAAAGACATCAGAGCCTTCCTTGGCCACGCCGGTTTTTACAGACGGTTCATCAAGGACTTTAGCAAGATCGCTAGACCCTTGACTCTCTTACTGGCCAAGGACACAACATTTTCTTTCGACTCCACATGCATTGAAGCATTCGAGTCTTTGAAACATTCCCTCATCTCTGCGCCCATTCTTTCATCTCCCGACTGGACGCACCCTTTCGAAATCATGTGCGACGCATCAGATTTTGCCATTGGCGCTGTTCTTGGACAGCACATTAATAAAATGCCGCACGTGATTTATTATGCTAGCCGAACACTAAATGAGGCCCAACTTAACTACACAACAACAGAGAAAGAGTTTTTAGCTGTTGTGTTTGCACTTGAAAAATTTCGGCCTTATTTAATTGGCTCTCCAGTCGTTGTATATACTGATCATTCAGCTCTTCGCCACCTTTTTGCGAAAAAGGACGCTAAGTCAAGGCTAATACGTTGGATCCTTTTACTATAAGAGTTTGACCTTGTCATAAAGGACAAAAAAGGATGTGAAAACGTAGTAGCTGATCACCTATCACGACTTCCTTCTTCGCCCATGCTTGATCTTCCAATCACGGATGTTTTTCCCGATGAGCAACTTTTGACCGTTTCTTGCGAACCATAGTTCGCCGATATTGTAAACTACTTAGCCACCGGCCTGATACCTAAAGATTGGTCGAAACAGGATAAACTTCGATTTTTGTCCCAAGTAAAGCATTTTTACTGGGATGAACCTTATCTTTTTAAATACTGTTCCGACCAAATCATTCATCGGTGTGTACTTGGAAGTGAGGTCAAGAGCGTGCTGTCTTTTTGCCACGATCAAGCATGTGGCGGGCACTTTGGCCCAAAGAAGACAGCCGAAAAAGTTTTGCAGTGTGGTTTCTATTGGCCATGACTCTTCAAGGATGCATTCGAATACTGCAAAACTTGCTCCCGGTGCCAACACTTGGGCCGGATATCGCGGAGAAACGAAATGCCGCTCCAACCTATTTTGGTTGTGGACATTTTTGATGTTTGGGGTATAGATTTCATGGGACCATTTCCTAACTCTTTCGGAAATGTGTATATTCTTTTGGCCGTTGACTATGTTTCAAAGTGGGTCGAGGATGTGCCCAGCCGAACGAACGACAACAAGGTTATCATTCGATTTCTTAAAGAACACATCTTTTCTCGATTTGGGCACCCTCGGGCGATAATAAGTGATAATGGTTCTCATTTTTGCAATAAGACTTTCGAGTCCTTAATGCGCAAATACTCTATAACCCACAAGCTGTCAACACCATATCACCCCCAAACATGTGGGTAAGCCGAGGTTTCAAATCAGCAAATCAAGCAAATCCTGGAGAAAACGGCTTTTAAAAACCGTAAAGACTGGTCACTTAAACTGATTGATGCACTATGGGCCTTCCGTACTGCATATAAGACTGATCTCGGTATGTCTCCATACCGGCTTGTTTACGGGAAGGCTTGCCACCTCCCAGTGGAGATTGAGCATAAAGCATTTTGGTCTATCAAAGAGCTGAATTTATCTTTAGGAGATGCGGGCAGCAATCGAAAGCTGCAATTGAATGAACTAGAAGAGCTGCGGGATGAGGCATATGATAATGCCATAATTGTTAAAAACCGAGCTAAGGTGTTCCACGATAAACACCTTTTGCGAAAAACTTTTGAACCTGGTCAACAGGTTTTACTCTATGACACTCGGTTACATTTTCACCCCGGCAAGCTCCGTTCTAGGTGGAGAGGACCTTTTGTAGTCCGCACCGTTTATCCGCACGGTGCGGTTGATCTTGAAAATCCTAAAGACGGTACCTTATTCAAAGTGAATGGGCATCGACTGAAACCGTTCTTCACAGCGGACCCATCGGAGGAGCTCCTGTTTTTGCAGGAGCCGATTTACACTGATTGATCCTCCTCCACTTTCACCCCGAATTTCCAATCAATTTTCCAAAACTTTATTTCGAATAAGTTTGGGGTGTGTATCATTTGTAATAATGTGAATAAACAGGGAATGCCGACATTTTGACCCTCTTGGTTTAGTATGACAGTGAGGCCACTGTCAAGTTCAAGTTTGGGGGTATGTTCGGTACGTTTTCTCTCCTTTGCATTCATATGTACATTTTTGCATTTGCATATTTATTTGAAAACCCGTAAAAATTGAAAAAAAATTCAAAAATTATAAAAATTATTGTATTCAATTCTGGCAATATCTAACTTAAGTTTGACAAATAGGTTAACTGACTTCGAACAACTAGATCTTAGACTTGGTAAATTAGAAACCCTAAAAATAACCTTCTTTAAAGATTAACGGTAGAAACTATATGTCTTTGTAATTTATTTAGAAATAGGAAAATTTTGAGTTCACTTTTTGGGCTAAGTTGAAATAAAGAAAAAATATTGATATTCTTATTAGAGTATAAGTTGAAAAATAATTCCTGGCTTAAGTATGGATTCTAAAAATGTATACCCTACAAAATTGCACAATCACGCACCTTGAAACTTGGAATAGTAGAAGAGACCTTGAAATGCTCTTGTCTAAAGTCCTTAGTACGAAGAAAATAAAAGAAGAAAAAAGTGGATAAAGAAAAAAAATGAACACTGGTTTTGTGATTACTCAAGGCTAAAAATAGAAAAATATATAGCGAGGGTGCTTCATCACCTAGTGTCTTAGACCAACTGGTTTGGGAGTCACTGCTAAAGCCTCGGGTATTGCAAAACTAGGAAGTACGCTTTAAAACGCAAACGCATTTTGTAATCGGTTATTGGTACCTCAAGAAGTATTAACGGTCGCATGAAAGATGTGTAAGCGAAATTCACCAATTAATAAGTACTTGGGACAACGGACAAGGGCATGATTGCTTGATTTGAATTTCCAAGTGTAGGGGTGATATTTACACACACGTGGGGATATGTGATTAGAGTTTAGATAAGAGAAAGGAATGAAGAATAAAACTTGTATCTTTAGTAGAGTTGATAGAAAAATTCCTAAGTGGAGATAGAACCCTAAGAGGAAAACCTAAGAAATGCTGAAAGCTGAATGAGTCTATCGAGCATATATAATCTTAAGTTAAATTATGAGGAAGTGTGAAGAATATGGGTGGATAGTTTATGAGTCGATGATAATAGAATTCTGTGTTAGAAAACCTAATTGGAGAATTATTGTTGAAGAAGCCAAATTGATAGGATTTTGTGGGTGTAATCCGCTGAAAACCCTCAGGAGACAACACTCCTCCTACTAGGGACACCTAGAGGTTTAACGGCTTGTTGCACGAGCTCAGTGCAATCGCGTTTCCCTGCGAAAGTACGGTTAGCTTTTATTGAGAATAAAATAATAAGTTTGCTCGAGGACGAGCAAAAGATAAGTTTGGGGGTATTTGTTCATACTATAATATTGCATTATTGTACGCCCCATTCTTATTCATTTTATAAGTAAACAGGTACTCTTGACTCACGTTTGTTACATGTTACAGGATACAGGCTCTTGGAGCGAATACAGTGAAAAAGGCGAAAGTTGATACAGAAAAGGGACTTTTGACGGATCCTAGTCAAGCCTAGACTAATAACAGTTCACATGGGTACAAGACAGTGCAAGGTCCAAAATGTCAAAGCAAAACGGTTACAAGATCGGTACATGTTTTTCACTGAAAGATCTGGAGAAGAATAAGAAGCCAAACAGAGAAACGAGATGAAGAAATAACAAGCCCTGATGACCACAAATAAAGCCCAGAAAAATTGTCCACTGATCTGACCAAAGGGCCGCGGAACCGCGGCCCAGACCCCCCCATGCCGCGGTTCCGAGGCCGTTTGTTGCCCGTGTCGGTGCAAATTTTGCGTGTCGGTGCGTCGGTGCGGGTGTTGGGATTTTCCGTGGGCATATCTGTAAAATCATGTGTTCGAGAATCTGTAACCCTAATTTCCCTGTTTACTTATAAATTGTAATCTCAAATCTGTAAAATGGATGCCTCTTTTCAATCAATAAAATTCAGAATTGTTGGGAGATCAAGAGCATCATTTTGTAAGTCTTTATTTTTTTATTCCTGCCTTAGTTATAATTTCATTATTTGCCCTAGATCTATAATTTTATTCTTGCCATAGATAAGTCATTGCTTGCCTTAGTTAATTATAGTACAGAATCTTTTAAAACTGCAGTAGGAAATTAATCCAATTTAGATTTAATAATGAACCTCAAATTGATATTGCTGATAAATCCCCTAATGAGCGAGTAGTTTCCTCGCTTGTTAGGGTTAGGAATAAAGGGAGGGATTGAGAGATGAAAATCTCTCAGCTCTTTCAATACGAATAATTTTCATAAGTAGAACTTCATGCACGCATGCATGATCCGCTCCCTACGGCACCCTACCCACGAGGTAACGGTGACACCGTAGTATAAAGGACCGGACATGCATGACGTCCATGAAGGTTGTAGCAACTAGTAGGAAAGGACGGATAAGGATCAAGAGGAAGAAACTTTGTTTCTTCCCAATCATCCTAATCCCCTTTGCTAATAATTGTTATAGCTTCTAAAAAAGGTTTTAATCTAAAGCATTGAAAGAGGTGTAAATACCCATCTTATCAAACCCTACTTTAAACCTAACCCTAACAAGTTCCTTAACCAGCATACAACTTAGTTCTTAAAATCATTCAACAAAAACCAAACCACCATTGGAATCAACTCGTAAAAAAACACAAATCAGAAAATTACACATCTCTGTGGATCGACCCGTATTCACCGGCTAGCTGCAAAGCGACGCCTTTTCTGATTACGGTTAACTTAGTATTTTTGAAATAATCACTGATCATTGGATCATATATGAATAACCCATCGATAGTATACTGTAGTCAATATGGAGACAGGCCGCAGGGCAAAACATATTAGTTTAAGGACATCGCGGTCCATAGGAGACATAGATGGAATATGGCTTGTTAGTGCCCATGGATTGTATACGGGAGTCAATATGGAGACCAGCCGTAGGGCCAAACATATTAGTTTAAAGATATCGGGGTCCAATATTAGTTTAGATATATTTCGGTCCATCTTTCATCTTGCACGCACGTGTAAATTTTACGTGGCAAAGTGAACGATGGTAACATAGGATGCCCCCAATATTGGGGTGCGATCCAATTTGAAGGCATTTATATTTCCTTCAAAGATATGCATATACATATATGTATAAAGCCGGAGCTCAATATGAGGTGCGCACGTCAATATGAAAGTGTGTCAATGTGGGATGTATCGATATGTGGGTACGCATCTATATGGGATGCTTAAGGCATTCCCTGTCTTGATGAAATTTCATATCTTTCATCAAGTAAGGACGAGAAAGGAGTTATTGGTTGTTGGGACCCGCCACTTCTCTGAAAACGTTGAAGAATTACAACGACGTATATCAAAGGTGTGGAAAGATGTACCCTTGAACCAAATCCCATATATGAGGGAAAAGATCATGTTGGATATAAGGATTGTTAGTCTTATATGAGGCTAAGATTAACTTAGAAGATATGGGATGAAGATCATTAGTCGTATATGAGAATAAGATCAACTTGGATATCATCGATGAAAGATCATTAGTCGTATATAGGGCTAAGATCAACATGGATATCATGGACATATGGGCTCATTTGATTTAAAATCAAAGAAGAAGCTTAAGCTTCATAGACTTAGCCAATTTGAGGCTAAAATTGGATTTCTATACCACCCAGCAGTGCAAAGCACTCGGTCACGTAGCACTCAAGTGAATATTACGTGAAGCGTGAGCCTCTGGCATTTTTCAAACGCTCACGTGTATGGCCGGTGAGGCGCTGAGTCCTTACTTATGGGCCCTCACGTGTATGGCACGTGAGACGCTGTCTTCATAGGTCTTGAGAGCTCACGGGTATGGCACATGAGACACTGAGTCTCTGAGCTTCTGTGCGCTCACGTGGATATCAAGTGAGATGCTGTCATATACTTCTTTTGAGCGCTCACATGGATATCACGTGAGGCACTGTCTTCATGGTTTCTTTTGAGCGCTCACGACGATATAACGTGAGACATGTGTCCTTAGAGATTTAATCTCTGTTCATGTTTTTCGAGAAGTTAAACTTCTTTTAATAGTATTTTGACCATTAACGATCACCAAGATCAATATTTTGATGATTTGGGATCAGGTTCTTTAAGAACTAAGTTCTTGTCATGTTTGGGAACTACATTCCTCGAGTATAAATTACATCTTCTTCATGTTCGTCTTTCATCATTATTCTTTTCAACCTTATTCTTCCCTGAATCCTTGATTCTCAAAAACAAGATCTTCCCGATGAGAATTAAATTCTCAACTTATGAGAAACTTGTCTTATGGATCTCAAATCCAGAAAAAGAACCAAGTTCTTTGAAGGGTTAAATTGGCAAAATAATTTCTTCGAAGAGAATTAAATTCTCTCTTACAGAAGTTTATGGGGAGTCTCATTCCTCTGAAATTTAATCTCTTTGCTCCTATTTATAGAAGAAGAGAAAAATCAATTTGTTTTGAGAAAATCTCTCTTCGAGAGATCATGATTGAATTCATAATCAATCAAATTGATCTTAAAGATCAACCGGTAAATTTTATTCACCGTTAGATTTTTAATCCAAAAGCTCTCTGTTTAACAGAGAAAATTTCTTATTTATTTTAACAAGATTAGGAAAATATTTTCCTAACATAGAATTTAATTCTATCATATGAATATCTTGTTAGGAAAATATTTTTCTAATATAGAATTTAATTTTATCATATGAATATCTTATTTGTTTAACAAGATTAGGAATATATTTTCCTAATGATAGAATTTAATTCTATCATATGAATATCTTGTTAGGAAGATATTTTCCTAACCATAGAATTTAATTATATCATTCGAATATCTTGTTGGTTTAACAAGATTAGGAAAATATTTTCCTAATATAAAATTTAATTCTATCATATGAATATCTTGATTTGTTTAACAAGATTAGGAAAATATTTTCCTAACATAGAATTTAATTCTATTATATGAATATCTTGTTAGGAAGATTTTTTTCTAACCATAGAATTTAATTCTATCAAATGAATATCTTGTTAATTTAATAAGATTAGGAACATATTTTCCTAACATAGAATTTAATTTTATCATATGAATATCTTGTTTGTTTTACAAGATTAGGAAAATATTTTCCTAACATGGAATTTAATTATATCATATGAATATCTTGTTAGGAAGATAATTTCCTAACCATAGAATTTAATTTTATCATATGAATATCTTATTAGGAAGATATTTTCCTCACCGTAGAATTTAATTCTATTATATGAATATCTTATTAGTTTAATAAGATTAGGAAAATATTTTCTTAACATAAAATTTAATTCTATCATATGAATATCTTGTTTGTTTAACAAGATTAGGAAAATATTTTCCTAACATAGAATTTAATTATATCATATGAATATCTTGTTAGGAAGATATTTTCCTAACCATAGAATTTAATTCTATTTAACAGAGAAGATCTCTTTTATCGTAGAAAGATCAGGGAAATATTTCTCATATAGAATTTAATCCTATCAGATGGTTTAATTGGTGATTTTATCACTATTGAGTTCTAAATTCAAAGATTCTGTTAGTGTATATGCCCTAGAGGCCATTACTGTATCATACTAGTATGTATATTACTTGATCGATGCTTGGGATATTCACAGTTGTACAGAAAATCTTGCTCAATATAGTAGTATGCTACTTGGTTTGTCTCTGCTTTAATGTGTACATGTGTGTTTATTCATTATATCACATATACGCATTAGTAGAGCCCTTAGGATCTTTGCTTGATTACCGGCGTTGTGATGGCGATCACACTCGTGGGGGCTGGGTAATCTACAAGCACATCCTTATACACGTCCCTAGTCGTGGGAGTATCGAGATAGGACATCGATACTCCGGAGTAGACTAGCGTATGCGCTTCTCATCCCAACGCGGGAGACGGTCTGTCCCACAGCCGTCAGTACGCCGTACTTGAGATAGTATGCGGGTGCTCGTTAGGTTACGAGTACACTGGACAGGACTCATCGGGAACTGATGGTTGGTATTATACCTATCGTTAGTTATCAGTTCCCTGGTGACATGAGTACAGCTTAGTCCGCTGACTTGACACTGTCACTTCGCCTCGAGTGTGTTCCCACTATTCTTTGATTACTACCCTACCACGGCTCTACTGAGTCATGCAAACAGGTAGTAGTTGGGAGCAGTCCCGAAGCACTTAGAGGCAGTGACGGTCAGACAGGATTCGTCTCTCCCGGTATTGGGGGTTGACATCGCGCTGTGTCTAGGAGAGCCATTACACGTGTAGTCCCTGGCCAGGGCAAGCGAGGTATACTGGTAGGTTTCCAGTGTTATCTCAGGGTGTTCTGGGCTTCACTCCGACACGACTTGTACCGCTTTTGGGGGACTGACGTTTACCGCCCCCTAGGCCCGACATGCGATGTATCAGACGAACAGACCGGACTGTACGAAGATTGTCACCGGACTGTACGGAGATTGTCACATACAGACTCAGTAGGAGTTCGGATGGGTTTACCTCATCGGCCTTCTTGTCGACATCTACCTGGGGACCGTTATGTACAGCTAGTGCCGCTTGCGGTCTGTGGTTAAACCCACTGCCAGCGTAGTGTCGAGTCTATAGAGTCCCACACAGAGAGTTTCCCTGCACTGAGCGAAACGTGTAGAGGCCGTATGGTTTTACGGCAGGGCTGCGATCACTTACGTATACTTGTATGCGTGTGGTGTTCGGGCAGGCAATACTAGTGGGCTTTGGTTTAAGCCGGATCCTAGTATTGCACGGATGGATTTGTTTTGTCTTCTGTGCATCCGCATTCTACGGAATACGGATGCAGGTGTGTATACACAGTTTTCTGGAGCGATGAAGGAGGAGGTGCCTCATTAGGGTTTTGGCAGTTGGTTCGGTCAAAACCGTTATGTGGCAGGCCCATTAGGGTTTTGACAGTTGATTCGGTCAAAACCATTTTGAGGCAGGCTCATTAGGGTTTTGATAGTTCGTTTGGTCAAAACCATTATGAGCCGCAGACATCATTTACTAATCCTTTTAGTGATAATTTTATGATGGCTAATTGCATTGACCATTTGACCTCGTTGACCTCTCTTGACTTCATTGACCGGTTGACCGGGTTGACCATTGACTTTCAAGAGGGATCTACACTCTTCTTTTCTTTTCTTTTTCTTTTGGATTATGATAATGGTCATTTCAATGTAGCCATCAACTTTATCTTGATGGGATTAGTAATGATGTTGTTTTTGCATTATTGCAACCATGGTTACTTTTCTTTGTATCATAATTTCTTTCTCATTCTCTCTCTTGCTTTTCAAGTGAGAAGAAAAGAAAAGCTCCATGGTTGCTAACCTTCCTCCTTCTTCTTCCTCCTCTTGTTTTGATCTTTTGATCTCATGTGTTGAGAGATAAAGATTTCACAAAGACAAAACCATCCCTTCATCACTTCTACACAACCTAGGGCTTTTAGATTAGCAATCTCTTTGCCCTAGTTACCTCAGCTCGAGGTAGAGCTCGGTGCACATCTCTCGGGTGGATCGTCTACGACTCAAGGAGGCCGCGGAGGTGACTAAAGTCTGGATCAACCCTCGAAGCAAGCAAGGAGAAGAACAACAAGAAGAGAAGGAGTTCAAGTTGAGGTATAACCCCTAACCGAGTAGATAGATCTCTAGTTAGGATGCTAGTGTTTTGTTTAGCAAAGATCCGGCTTTTACGGTCCATGTTACCAAGTTTAGAAAAATTTTGTTTTACCATTTCCGCAACCCCGAAAGTACTGGGAGAGGTAACGTGGACCTAACAGTGGTATCAGAGCCTAACTAAACACACCCTAGCATGTTAGCAAAGTATTAAGAATATCGACCGGACGAAAACCCGCAAAATTACCCCGGAAAATTCAGTTTCTGCCGATTTTAGAACTGTTCCAAAATTAAAAATTTATACACTAAAAATCGGCTCAGGCTTTTATTTGAAAACTGGAAAAATTTCATTCCCCAACTCATCCAAAGAGACGCGTTTCCGCAGCATAAGCTTTCTTATGCCGCGGAACCGCGGCTCCCTTGGCTCTGTTGGGGAATATTTTTCTTGCAGTTTTCATATTTGGGTATTTTGGGATTTTTGGTATATGACTTTTCTGCCCAGATTTTCCAGAAAGCAAAATTTGTTTTTGGGGCTTAAAAGTCCGTATTTTTGGTCGATGTTCTGTAGACTTTGGCTAATGGTTATATCTGTAATGTTATATGTGTATTGAACGTCTACTAATCGCTATACGCCGATTAGTGGGGGTTATACACATCTGTGATCTGTGTTGTTGATGGTATGTGTATATGAACTCGTTGGATTGTCGCGGATGAATAGCCGGGGTGGATGTGAGATGAGTGTTTCTTTTTCTTTCATTCATGTAATAAATTTGTAAATTGATGTAATATTATTTGTATGGCCGCACAACCGGGTCGGGGTTATAGCCGTCATTGTATAATTCTTTTTACTGTTTTTGCTCCTAGGATAGACCCATGGAGGGGGTGCACAAACTACCGGGTATCTCGAAGTGCCGAGTGGCCTACTCACGGCATTGAGGGAGGTTGCTTCGCTTCGGGTACTGGCGTGTAGTTTGCCGCACCCGTAGGGGTCTTGGGTGGGGTATTGGCTATTCATCGCGACCGTGTAATCCGCTTTTCGTTGCAGGCTCGAACGAATCGCGGGTTCCTAGTATATCCAAAGTGTTCATCTGTGATCCGGATTGGCTATCATTGCTGTATATCTATATATAATAACTATTTAGACGTTGCTTATGTTTTACAGCCGCGCTAGCCTAGCCCCCGCTCTGTCGTTAGTTAAGTAACCTAACGGGTGATGACGGGGCCCAGTGGCGAATGCGAATGGCATAAGCATACGTCATATTTTGGTTGTTTTCTGCAATGGTAGGTTTTAAATGATGGGACGCATTAAAAGAACTAATGCAAGAAAATAAACCTAAAAGACGTTGTTGGAACAAGTTTTTCAAAAGCTGTTATTGCAAGAACGTTCATTTTTGTTTTGCATCGCGGTATTCGGTTATGAATGCCCAGCACCTCAATCGACGAGGCAAGGGCCGAGATCCCCTCATCGGGAGTGACCCCTTGGACAAAAGTTTGCGTCAGGGTAATAACTTCACTATAGTCGATTATTCTTGCTTTGCATCGCGGTATTCGGTTATGAATGCCCAGCACCTCACTCAACGAGGAAAGAGCTGAGATCCCTTCACAGGGAATGACCTCTTTAGCAAAAGTTTTTGCCACTATATTTTTCAAAAAGGCAACCATGTTCCTTCAACGGTATCAAGTTCATTACGTTAACGGGTTTTTCGCCAAAAACCCAGCCGTAGCCCTCCGTCATTTCCTACAAGTACTACTTAGTATTCGAGCTACGTATTTTGGCATTGTCAAGGCGTAGTGATCGGTAGCTAAGTATTGCTTGTTTGCAGCCTTATTTTTCGGATTATTTAGGACAGTCGCATAGCTATGTTGGCATTATCAAGAGTTATGCGGGTGGGTCTAAGTTAATCAAGATAATGACGGGACGAACTTGACTAGCGGTTCATGATATGTTGGCATTGTCAAGGTCATAAACCGTTAGGGGCAAAAACCACATCGGGAGTTTCAAAAGTACTGAAACTTGCAGATTTCGCATACCTTCTGGAGTGTGGTAGCTAGAGTGGATTCCATCTAGGTTATCACATAATGACAGTTGGATCCCGATCCCACTGATGAGTTGGTTTACTCTCGGGAGATTACTTTCACTTAACGATCAATGCTATAAACCTAGTAGGTGTCTAGAAAGGTGTTAGCGGGGCTACGCCCCCAGGGAAAAGAGGTTCTTGAATTAAGGAACTTCGCGAAAGCGTTGGAAAACCTCCCTCGAAGTACCGACACTAGCCTGGCTGAAAGGTTAAGCAAGTATTGTGACGTGAATGAAATCCCGACTAGTTCTTCTTTTAAAAGGTTTTAAGAAGAATTTGAGGAAACAGTGGGAGACATCCTGGTTAGATAAACTAATAAACCAATCTAATCTTGCAAGAGCGCCCGCTGAGTGTTTCTTTTCTCTCTCTCCAAGTAGCAACCTTTTCACGCCCTAATCAAGATAATAAAATGTATCGCTTGACCGATCCAAATTCTTATTCGGGGCTGGGGAACGTTGGTTCAGCTCTAACTTGTGACAACAGTCATAAGTGTGAGAAAGGAAAAGGGGATTGTATGGATTTCCAGGATACCCAGTTGAAGAAGATGCATGGTTTTGCATCTACTTCAGGTGTTCTTGTAATTGAGAACTGTTTTACGGTCAGCCCTACCTCCTGGGTACTTGATACCGGATCGGGATCTCATATCTGTAATTTATTGCAGGGACTGAGAAAAAGTAGGAAAGTTGCACCAGGTGATATGTCGCTCAGAGTAGCGAACGGAGCACAAGTTAATGCGGCAGCCGTCGGTGAATATCACCTTGTATTACCAAATGGCAAGACTATGATTTTGAACGATTGCTACTATGTACCCTCCATGGTTTGCAACATCATATCAGTTTCTTTACTCGATAAAGATGGATATAACTTTGTTCTTGACAAGAATATCATGAACATTTACCTTCATAAGGTACTGGTTGCAGAGGGTACACTGTGTAATGGTATCTACGTTCTAAATCGGAATACAGTTCTCAATATACAAAACACACGCAAGAGGAAGAATTCAGACACGAATGAATCCTACTTGTGGCATTGTAGACTTGGTCATATCGGAGAGAAAAGACTGAGTAAGTTGCATAAAGATGGACTCTTGAATACGTTCGAGTTTTCATCTTATGAAACTTGTCAGTCTTGTCTCAAAGGGAAGATGACCAAATCTCCATTCACCGGACATGGAGAAAGAGCAACAGAGCTCTTGGGACTCATACACAGTGATGTATGTGGTCCGATGTCTATACATGCAAGGGGTGGGTTCTCGTACTTCATCACATTCACTGACGATCTCTCTAGGTTCGGATATGTGTATCTGATGAAACACAAATCTGAAACTTTTGAGAAATTCAAGGAATTCAGAAACGAAGTAGAGAACCAGACAGGCAAAAGTATCAAGATCCTCCGGTCTGATAGGGGAGGGGAGTACTTAAGCACGGAATTCCGAGATTACTTAAAAGAGAATGGTATTCTCTCTCAGCTTACTCCTCCTTATACACCACAGCACAACGGTGTATCGGAGAGAAGGAATCGTACCCTATTGGATATGGTTCGATCCATGATGAGTAATGCTGAGTTACCTCTTTCGTTCTGGGGACTTGCGCTAGATACAGCGGCATACTTACTGAATCAGGTTCCGTCTAAATCTGTGCCTAAGACTCCATATGAAATATGGAGTGGTAAGAAACCATATCTCGAACGAATCAAGATATGGGGTTGTCCGGCCTATGTAAAAGTACAAAAACCGGACAAGCTTGAGGCACGGTCAGTTTTATGCAAGTTTGTGGGATATCCTAGAAATTCTCTGGGATATCTATTCTACCACACTAAGGAACAAAAGGTGTTCGTTGCTCGCCGCGCCACCTTTTTAGAGTGGCAATTTCTTGCAAAAGAAATAAGTGGGAGCACGGTAGAACTGGATGAAATATATGATCCACAAACTCAAACTGAGGATTTAGCAGAACCAGAAGATTCAATAACCCCAAACGAACCTCAGCCACTCCGCAGATCTGGTAGGATTTCTCATCTGCCCGAGAGATACTACGGTTTTCTCATAGACGGGGATCGAGAGGATTGCATCTTGGAAGAAGATGACCCTACCAGTTTCAGGCAGGCCATTATCAGTAGGGACTCTGATAAGTGGCAGGAAGCAATGCAATCCGAAATGGAGTCCATGTACGCCAATAAAGTGTGGACCTTGGATATTGCTCCACCTGGGGTAAAACCCGTTGGATGCAAATGGATCTACAAAAGGAAACTTGGTGTAGATGGGCAGGTGGAAACCTATAAAGCTAGACTCGTTGCAAAAGGTTTCCGTCAAAGACCTGGTTTGGACTATGACGAAACTTTTTCTCCGGTGGCTATGCACAAATCCATTCGGATCTTACTTGCCATTGCTGCCTTCCATGACTATGAAATCTGGCAGATGGATGTTAAAACGGCTTTCCTAAACGGTTGTTTGGAAGAGTGCGTTTACATGGATCAACCAGAAGGTTTCGTAGACAGTGGGAGCAGCGGGAAGGTGTGCAAGTTGCTTAAATCCATTTATGGATTAAAACAGGCATCGCGGAGCTGGAACATCTGTTTTGATGAGGCAATCAAGGAATTTGATTTCATCAAGAACGAAGATGAACCTTGTGTCTATAAGAAGATTGTAGGACGAACTGTCGTACTCCTAGTCTTGTACGTGGACGACATTCTCTTGATAGGAAATGACATTCCTATGCTACAATCGGTCAAGCTATTTTTGTCACAACGGTTCTCCATGAAGGACCTGGGTGATGCCTCGTACATTCTGGGATCAAGATCTATAGAGATAGATCCAAGAGACTACTGGGACTTTCGCAGTCCAGGTACATAGAGACCGTACTAAAGAGATTTAGTATGGAGGATTCCAAGCGCGGTAACATACCCGCATTGCACGGAATTACCCTCTCCAAGAAGATGTCTCCCAAGACTGACAAGGAGAGGGTTCGCATGAGCACTATACCCTACGCTTCGACGGTAGGATCTATAATGTATGCGATGCTATGTACAAGACCAGATGTAGCTTACGCGCTGAGCGCAGTAAGCCGGTATCAGTCAGACCCAGGTGAGGACCACTGGACAGCAGTGAAGAACATTCTCAAGTACCTGAGAAGGACTAAGGAGATGTTCCTGGTTTACGGTAATGGAGACCTCAGGGTCGAGTCCTTTTCCGATTCAAGCTTCCAGAGTGACAAAGATGACAGCAAGTCTGTCTCGGGTTTTGTGTTTACCCTCAAAGGAGGGGCGGTACGTTGGAGGAGTTCCAAACAGGATACCGTCGCAGACTCGACGATGGAGGCTGAATACATTGCTGCAAGCGATGCCGCAAAAGAGGCGGTCTGGATGAAGAAGTTCATTAGTGAACTTCAGGTGGTTCCGTCCATTGTTGACCCAATACCTTTGTATTGCGATAACAATGGGGCTATAGCTTTAGCGAAGGAACCAAGGTCCCATCAGAAATCCAGGCACATCTTAAGGCGGTATCACCTGATCAGGGAGATCATTGATCGCCAGAAGATCGAGGTGCGGAGAGTGGACACAAAGGACAACACAGCGGACCCATTCACGAAGGCCTTACCCCAGACTCAGTTCGAGCGGCTGATCGAGATGATAGGTCTTCGATACGCCAGTTCATGGCCTTAGTGCAAGTGGGAGATTGTTAGTGTATATGCCCTAGAGGCCATTACTGTATCATACTAGTATGTATATTACTTGATGGATGCTTGGGATATTCACAGTTGTACAGACAATCTTGCTCAATATAGTAGTATGCTACTTGGTTTGTCTCTGCTTTAATGTGTACATGTGTGTTTATTCATTATATCACCTATACGCATTAGTAGAGCCCTTAGGATCTTTGCTTGATTACCGGCGTTGTGATGGCGATCACACTCGTGGGGGCTGGGTAATCTACAAGCACATCCTTATACACGTCCCTAGTCGTGGGAGTATCGAGATAGGGCATCGATACTCCGGAGTAGACTAGCGTATGCGCTTCTCATCCCAGCTCGGGAGACGGTCTGTCCCACAGCCGTCAGTACGCCGTACTTGAGATAGTATGCGGGTGCTCGTTAGGTTACGAGTACACTGGACAGGACTCATCGGGAACTGATGGTTGGTATTATACCTATCGTCAGTTATCAGTTCCCTAGTGACATGAGTACAGCTTAGTCCGCTGACTTGACACTGTCACTTCGCCTCGAGTGTGTTCCCACTGTTCTTTGATTACTACCCTACCACGGCTCTACTGAGTCATGCAAACAGGTAGTAGTTGGGAGCAGTCCCGAAGCACTTGGAGGCAGTGACGGTTAGACAGGATTCGTCTCTTCCGGTATTGGGGGTTGACATCGCGCTGTGTCTAGGAGAGCCATTACACGTGTAGTCCCTGGCCAGGGCAAGCGAGGTATACTGATAGGTTTCCAGTGTTATCTCAGGGTGTTCTGGGCTTCACTCCGACACGACTTGTACCGCTTTTGGGGGACTGACGTTTACCGCCCCCTAGGCCCGACATGCGATGTATCAGACGAACAGACCGGACTGTACGGAGATTGTCACATACAGACTCGGTAGGAGTTCGGATGGGTTTACCTCATCGGCCTTCTTGTCGACATCTATCTGAGGACCGTTATGTACAGCTAGTGCCGCTTGCGGTCTGTGGTTAAACCCACTGCCAGCATAGTGTCGAGTCTATAGAGTCCCACACAGAGAGTTTCCCTGCACTGAGCGAAACGTATAGAGGCCGTATGGTTTTACGGCAGGGCTGTGATCACTTACGTATACTTGTATGCGTGTGGTGTTCGGGCAGGCAATACTAGTGGGCTTTGGTTTAAGCCGGATCCTAGTATTACAAGGATGGATTTGTTTTGTCTTCTGTGCATCCGCATTCTACGGAATACGGATGCAGGTGTGTATACACAGTTTTCTGGAGCGATGAAGGAGGAGGTGCCTCATTAGGGTTTTGGCAGTTGGTTCGGCCAAAACCGTTATGTGGCAGGCTCATTAGGGTTTTGACAGTTGATTCGGTCAAAACCATTTTGAGGCGGGCTCATTAGGGTTTTGATAGTTCGTTTGGTCAAAACCATTATGAGCCGCAGACATCATTTACTAATCCTTTTAGTGATAATTTTATGATGGCTAATTGCATTGACCATTTGACATCGTTGACCTCCCTTGACTTCATTGACCGGTTGACCGGATTGACCATTGACTTTCAAGAGGGATCTACACTCTTCTTTTCTTTTCTTTTTCTTTTGGATTATGATAATGGTCATTTCAATGTAGCCATCAACTTTATCTTGATGGGATTAATAATGATGTTGTTTTTGCATTATTGCAACCTTGGTTACTTTTCTTTGTATCATAATTTCTTTCTCATTCTCTCTCTTGCTTTTCAAGTGAGAAGAAAAGAAAAGCTCCATGGTTGCTAACCTTCCTCCTTCTTCTTCCTCCTCTTGTTTTGATCTTTTGATCTCATGTGTTGAGAGATAAAGATTTCACAAAGACAAAACCATCCCTTCATCACTTCTACACAACCTAGGGCTTTTAGATTAGCAATCTCTTTGCCCTAGTTACCTCGGTTCGAGGTGGAGCTCGGTGCACATCTCTCGGATGGATCGTCTATGACTCAAGGAGGCCGCGGAGGTGACCAAAGTCCGGATCAACCCTCGGAGCAAGCAAGGAGAAGAACAACAAGAAGAGAAGGAGTTCAAGTTAAGGTATAACCCCTAACCGAGTAGATAGATCTCTAGTTAGGATGCTAGTGTTTTGTTTAGCAAAGATCCGGCTTTTACGGTCCATGTTGCCAAGTTTAGAAAATTTTTGTTT
This sequence comes from Agapanthus africanus, assembly GCA_030015575.1. Taxonomy (NCBI): domain Eukaryota; kingdom Viridiplantae; phylum Streptophyta; class Magnoliopsida; order Asparagales; family Amaryllidaceae; genus Agapanthus; species Agapanthus africanus. The sequence continues at coordinate 191,893,757 of CM057348.1, forward strand.
TACCGTTTCCGCAACCCCGAAAGTACCGGGAGAGGTAACGTGGACCTAACAGATTCTCTGTTAGAGAAAGATCTTTCCATTTTAGAAAGATCAGGGAAAATATTTCCAAAATAGAATTTAATTCTATCAGATGAGAGCGTTTCAAATTGGGGCGCTCACGTGCTATCACGTGAGCGCTGCCATATACATATATAGCGGTGGTGCTCATGTGTTTTACATGTGAGTGTTGCCGCAAGAATGCAGCAAGGGACACGTGTTTAACACGTGGGTGCTCACGTGTTTAACACATGAGGGCTATCATAAGATTTAATCCTATCTGAAACCGGTACTCACATGCTTTGCATGTAAGTGCTCATTGTTGGAGATAGTGCCCTCATAGTCAATTATTGGATCGCAGGTACGTGATTGCAATGATTGCGGAGGACCTATCCCGGTAGGACAGTCTTACTCGAAATGATAGTATGCTATCTGGTTTGCTTTTATCAGTCGTGTTCATGTTCAGGTGACTGATTGCATGTTACACTTTGATAGAGCCCTTAGGATCTTGCTTTACTACCAACTGTATGAGGGCGATCATATACGTGAGAGTTGGGTAGTTTATATGCATATCCTTAATTGTGGTCCCTAGTCGTGGGAGTTTCGAGACAGGGCATCGATACTCCGGAGTAGACTAGTGTGTACAGTCGAGACCCCGACAAGGGGCGGTGGCCGGTCTCACAAGCCACTGGTGACAGTTGGATCACCTAAGATGTATACAGGTGCTCATTGGGTTATGAGTACACCGGACAGGACTCGCCGGGAATCTGCTAGTTAGTATTATATCTACCGTCAGATAGCAGTTCCCTGGTGACATGTGTACAGGTTAGTTCATCGACCTGAGGTCGTCATTTGTCTCGTGTGAGTTCCCACTGTGCTTTGATTTCTACCCTACCACGGCTCAAAGGAGTCGTGCAAACAGGTAGCTTTTGGGTACAGTCCCGAGCCATATGGAGGCACGTGAGCGGATCGGCAGGGGATTCGTCTCTCCCGGTATTGGGGGCGAGATCGTGCTGTGTCTAGGAGAGCCATTACACAAAGTCCATGGCCATGGCAAGAGATTTACTGGTAGGTACTCCAGTAGTATCTCAGGGTGTAATTGGGCTTCACTCCGACATGACTTATACTGCTTCTAGGGGTCTGATGTTACTAGCCCCCTAGGCGGATATGCGATACTCATTGACGAACGGACCGGACTGTATATACATTGTCACTGTTAGGCTCAGTAGGGTTTTCGGAGGAGTTCGTTCATCGGTCTCCCTTGAGTTCGCTCCTCGGCCACCCTTGAGGTCAGTCCGTGGGCAGCCGTTACGCATTGCTAGTGCCGCTGACGGTTTGTGGTTAAACCCACTGCCAGGGTGCTGACGAGTCATTAGAGTCCCCCACAGGCAGTTTCCCAAGTTCGGGCGAAACGTTGTAGAGGCCATATGGTTTTATGGCAGGGTTCGGAAAATGCACGTGCGTTTACGCACGTGTTATTTTTCGGGCAGATAATACTGGTCGGCTTTGGTTTAAGCCGGATCCGAGTATTATATTGAGTAGGTATAATATCTTTGTCTCAGTTGCATTTGTATTCGGTCGTAATACAAATGCGGGTATATTTATACAGTTTCGGGGTTTTCCTGAAAGTTGTTTCAGGATCACTTTTGGAAGTTGCCAGATTCCAGTTTTCTATCAGCCGTCTTTTAACATTCTGTTAAAGACGGATTTATCTTTTCTTCTGATATGAGTGAGTCATCATTCTAGAAGCTTCTAGAAGTGATGATAAGGCATATGACTCATTAGTGCATTAATGGTTTCATTAAAGGCATGATGAGGTGTTTAAGTGACTCATGGTTTTCATTGATGAGTTTTGTTTAGCTAAGGATATTTCTTCTTGATCTTTTGAGTGAGAAGCTTTCTTATACTCACCCTTTGCTCCTACACTCACCTTCCTCCTTTGATATATATAGCCTCCTCTCTCTTTCTCATTCACACACTTGATTCAAGAGAGAAAAGATTATGATAGATATTTGGGGTGTATGGAATTCACAGATCATTTCATTCCATCACCCAATTTCCACGGCAACTTCATTAACCGTCCGTCCATAGCTTTGGACGGGACGAGACAAAGTCATCTACTCAATCTCTACATCATTCTTGGTCGTCTCTTTTAGCAAACTTGACGACCGAGTTGCCTCGAGTCAGAGGCGGGAGCCCGTTTAAAGAACCGATCATGTGGTGCCACTTCGACGATGGACTTGGAGATCGACGAGATCGGAGCAGCCGCAACGGAGCGTGGGATGATGGTTGAAGAACGAAGGACTCGGATCGTTCGGTACAATCCTTCTTCCCTCTTTGTAGATTGTTAGTTTAGCAATAATGGCAGATCCGGGTTAAAGTATACGATAGCGCCAAGTTTAAAAGTTTTATTCCGCATTTGGCGTCTGTAGACTGCCGGGGCGCTAGCGTAGACTTACAGTGGTATCAGAGCCTCACCATTTTGCTATACTAACTTGTGCTAACGCGTTTAAAATATCGATCCGACCGAAAATCGAAAACTGCAAAAAAATCACAATTTTCTTCACTTGACAGTTCTGTTAATTTTAAACGGTGTCAAAATTGATTTCTGGATATCTTAAAAATCCGAGCAGGTGATTTTAAGACCCACGACAAAATTTGGACTCGTGACTCCTCCAAGTTGCCGCGGAAGCGCGGCTAAACCCATGGTTTGGCCGCCCTTCCGCGGCCATGTGAGGAGCACGTGCTCCCAATTTTTGCCAGTGGGTTCTAATTTGGATTTTGTGATTTTTGAGATATATTTTTTTGGCCCAGGTTTTGTTACTGTTCACCAGTAAGCAGTGGGGCCCACTTTTTGATATTTGGTTTTTGGTCGATCGAAATTTAAACACGTTAGTTTACAGTGCTTACATTATATCTCCGACCGGGAATGTCATTTGATCGGTAAACCGCGTTTAATTGCTATAGTTCTTTTAGACGGGTTTGCGAACGTGACATTCGCGTTGATGTTCTGTGTTGTGCTGTGATGTTGCGGATTTGTCGTGGTGGATAGCAGTGTGCAATGGTAGTACAGTTTGAGTTTATTTGTACATTTGATATTGCGGGGCGAGCGTCCAACATGTGGATAGCCGTCACTGCCTGTTGTATAATATTCTTTTGGGGCACGACCAGGTTGCGGTCGATGTACCTATTGTACTATTTTTCATTACTGTACTAGGTTTTACCCCGCGACGGAGTGCACGGATAGCCGGGTTCGGGAAAGCAACGGGTCCGCATCTCATGGCTTTGAGAGGCAGAGGGGCCCCACTTCTGAATTGGCAGACTATTCGCCGCACTCGTAGGGGGTACAGGTTGACCCAAGGAGGGGTGCCCAAGATTACCGGATTCTGTGAAGTGCCGGGTGTTCCATTCACTATGCTGTGGGGACTGCCTCGCTTCAAGTTTTGGCGGGTAACTTGCCGCACCCGTAGGGGTCTAGGTTTCATTGCACAGGCTATCCACACGACAGGGGAACGTCGAGTTTCAGCAGCGGCTCTGTGAAACTCGGGGATCCCAGATATCTGTATTGTTTAGTGATGCTTATTACTTTTCTGTAATGTTGCATATTATCACGCCTGGAGCGATTATGTATATTGGTTTATATACTATTAGATGTTGTATATGTTTTACACCCGCGCTAGTCCAGTCCCCGCTCTGTCGTTAGTTAAGTAACCTAACGGGTGATGACGGGACCCAGTGATGAATGCGGATGGCATATACGTACATTTTATTTTCGTTCTTTTCTGGTGTGATTGATTGATGGGACTGCATTGATTCTGATCAATGCAAAGTAAAAAAAACCTGTTGAGTTGTTGGAACAATTTAAAAAGTGTTATTGCAAAGACGTTTCCTTTTGTTATGCATAGCGGTATTCGGTGTGAATATCCAGCACCTCATTCGACGAGGCAAGGGCTGATATCCCTTCACCGGGAAAGACCCCTTGGACAGAAGTTTGCGTCAGGGTAATAACTTTACTATAGTCGATTACAAGTTGCTTTGCATAGCGGTATTCAGTGGAATATCCTGCACCTCATTCCACGAGGAAAGAGCCGAGATCCCTTTACCGGGAGTGACCTCTTTAGCAAAAGGTTTTCGCCACTATATTTTAAAAAGCTATCAGGTTCCTTCAGCGATATCAAGTTCACTACGCTAAAGGTTTTTCGCCAAAAAAAACCAGCCGTAGCCCTCCGTCACTTCTTTTGGGTATTCAGTAGTATTCAAGCTATGTATTTTGACCTAACGCCAAGGCATAGTGTTTGGTAGCTGCTGGGTATTCAATTGTTGCATAGATAGATGAGTTGGTTTGGGACAGCCGTTCTGCCATTTTGACCTAACGCCAAGGGCATGTGCGGGTGGGTTCAAATTGACAAGATAGTGACGGGTAGAACTTGGCATGTGACTTATGACATTTTGACCTAACGCCAAGGTCATAAGAGCATGGGGCAAGAAAAAGATATCGGGAGTTTCTAAAGAAACTGAAACTTGCCAAGTATGCGCATACCTTCTGGAGTATGAATAACGTGGATGCATTCCATCACGTTAACATGCGATGAGAGTTGGATCCCGATTCCCACTGATGAGTTGGTTTACTCTTCGGGTGATCCCGATTGATTCTTCTTTAGGTTTGGAGGAGAATTTGACAGGACAGTGGGAGGTTTCCGGATTAGATAAAGTGATGACCATTCTGATCTAGGTTAGAGTGCACGCAGAGTGATTCTTTTCTCTCTCTCTCTTTGGCAGCGACCTTTGACCGACCCTAGACTATGACTCAGTGACCAGGTTGACCGAACCTTCTTAAAATACTGGCTTTTGGATTGTCTATGTTGCATAAGTCATTGCCACTCCTTCTTCTACCCTTTGAATTTCTCAGAACACCCGTATTACTACGGATATCCACTTCCATTGGATAGATCCATCGTATGGTTATATACGAACTCGAAGGGACTTCTTCGGGGATGGATCCAGGTTCAGGAGAAATAGAATTGGTTTATTCAGTTGTCTTTTATTATCACCTTCTCTCAGGTTGCGAGAGCTCCTTGGTTTAGGAGAGTACACCTATTACGCTTATTGGATAGTCTTATTCCAAACCATAGGCTGGTGCCGAAAGGTAGGGAATGAAGAAAACCAATTAGCCTAAGTAGGGTGTGCAGAAGGTAATATGTAAAGACAAAATAAAGGGATTAGAAAGAGGGCAAAATAAATTGCGACTGATATCATTCACGACCAAAACCGCGTACTTCATCGCCGCTCCTATTTCACCTTTAAAAGAATAAGGTATTATTCAGTTGTCTTTTATCATCACCTTCTCTCAGTTGCGAGTACTCCTTGGTTTAGGAGGGTACACCTATTATGCTTACTGGATAGTCTTCTTCCAAACCATAGGCTGGTGCCGAACGGTAGGGAAGGAAGAAAACCATTTAGCCTAACGATGGTGTACAGAAGGTAACGACTAAAGACAAATAAAGGGGATTTGGAGAGATGGCAAAAAGATATACGGTTGAAGTCATGAATTGGATTATGGAAGAGGCATTGCTATGAATACCAGGATACCCCTACGAAACATTTTCATGTTTCAGTGCATTGTTAAAGAAAAACTGTTTTCCCGATTAGATACTTACTCCAAGGGTATGTATTTACCAGGTTTCATTTTCATATCTGTATGGTTTTACAGATGATGAGCGGGAGTAAGATATTGGGAATTAGGTGATCATCCTCATTATATCGGAATTCGTTGTAATTGGTGATATTTGAGGAAATCGCCAGGGTACAGTTTTCTACCTACGACGCACAGGTTTTGAGTTGTTTAACTCAGCGGACTTATACAGAGTATTGTATGTTGTCCAAGTGTCCTTCAGGACAAAGGGGTAGGTCCTCGTACTTTGTTCTGTTTACTTATAACTTCTCTAGTATTTAGACGAGTGTTTCGTAGAAATACAAGGTCTAAGTTTTGAGAAGTTGTGGGTATAAGAATAAAGTGGAGAACCAGGTGTCACAAGTATCGGGATTCTTCAAAGAGATCGAAGATGTAGATTCTTGTGATTGGTATTCAGATGATAGTGATGGTTTTGAGAAACGTGTTTCTTTTTCAGGTTACTCATAATTGGATGGTTTCCTAAGTTGAGTAATGCTGAATAGCCTCTTTCCATTAAGTTGATATGCACTGGAGACAGCTGCATGGTTTGAATATGGTTCCAATTAAATAAGTGCCAAAGTTTCTGTATTGGATATAGAATGGATCGTACCTTAAAAGAAATTAAGGTATGGGGAGTTGTCCAGCTTATGCTTAAAACCAGACTCTGGATAACTCAGGGCACGTTTCTGTAATGGCTGTTTTGTGGGTTGACCCTGGCTATGACGAGGGTTGATATTCTACCATTTGGAAGATCAATAGTGATATTGTTCTTGACTCGCCACAGTTTTAGTAAAATGGATCTTTTTGCAGAAAAACAGTAGTGGGGGTATGGTAGAACTGGAAGTGATTCCAGAACCGCGAACGATTACGGAAAATTTAATAGGACCTATACATTCAATCAGGTTTGACATTCCAATAGCCACTCCGCAGATTTGGTAGGTAACCTCAGACACCCGAGAGGTACTTCGGTAGCCTCAAGGACGGTGACAGGGAGGTTCTTATCTACCCAGACTTGACACTACTGTTGTTCCAGGATATGAGACCCGGTAGGAGGGTTGTCGTAGTCAGTGGGAGCAGCGGAAGCATAGTGGGCAAGATGCTTATATCTATTTATAGACTTGAGCAGTTATAGCGGAGATAGATCATCTAATTTTGATGTGACAGTCATGGGTTTGACTTCAATCAGGATAGGGGATGGATCTGTTAAGAAGGCAGTATGGTGTGATGTCATGGTATCAGGATGACATACACAGAGTGGGAAGCAAAATTCCTATACTACAATCGGTTGTACTGTGGTCGTCACACAGTTGTTTCTCCAGACAAGACATGGATATAATATTAGACATTCTGGTTTCTGGATCTATGGTTTTAGATCTAGATTTGGGTGGTTTCCCAATATGGGTACTTTGACAGATATTCTAATGGTTTTTAGAATAGTTGACTCCTAGCATGGTAGAGTACCTGCAGGTGATGGAGTCACCCTCTCTAAAGGTGTCGTATAGACTAATGGGGAGAGGGATGTGCATGATTGGCAGATCACTTGCTTAGGCAATTGAGTCAATCATGAGATGTCAAGTACCGCACCAAATGTTGTTTTTGCACTAGATGCAATAAGTTTGTATTAATCCAATCCTGGAGAAACATAAGGAAGCAGTTTTAGAACACTAGTACATGTTCTACGGATTTGATAACGGCAGCCTCTTTCGGGAGACGGTTATCATTCCATGCTTCAAAGGTGACATGGATGACAGAGTGATTGTCAGAGTTTTAGTTTTCCCTCTGACGAGAGACAGTATTATGGACAGGTGGTCCAAAGGATACTGTGGGTGGCATAGTGCCCGATACTGATTAGGTTCAGTGATCGATACAGTCTAAGAAGTTTGGATATGGAGTTCATTTATGAACTAAGGTCCCATCAGATATCCAGACATATTCTAAGACAGGTACTACTCAATTCGGGAGATGGCTTTCTCCGCGAACTTGAGATTTTGAGAGATACAGAAAGAAACTTCTAGGCGGATCCACTCACTGAGGCTATTTTCTCGAACACAATAGTTTTACAAACGGGCTTTGTGAAACTGATTAGTAGAGGAGTTGGATGTTCGGTTTCACACGGGCTGTGAGTAGTCGACATCGCAATATTAGCCTTGAGTGCAAGTGGGAGATTGTTGGAGATAGTGCCCTCATAGTCAATTATTGGATCGCAGGTACGTGATTGCAATGATTGCGGAGGACCTATCCCGGTAGGACAGTCTTACTCGAAATGATAGTATGCTATCTGGTTTGCTTTTATCAGTCGTGTTCATGTTCAGGTGACTGATTGCATGTTACACTTTGATAGAGCCCTTAGGATCTTGCTTTACTACCAACTGTATGAGGGCGATCATATACGTGAGAGTTGGGTAGTTTATATGCATATCCTTAATTGTGGTCCCTAGTCGTGGGAGTTTCGAGACAGGGCATCGATACTCCGGAGTAGACTAGTGTGTACAGTCGAGACCCCGACAAGGGGCGGTGGCCGGTCTCACAAGCCACTGGTGACAGTTGGATCACCTAAGATGTATACAGGTGCTCATTGGGTTATGAGTACACCGGACAGGACTCGCCGGGAATCTGCTAGTTAGTATTATATCTACCGTCAGATAGCAGTTCCCTGGTGACATGTGTACAGGTTAGTTCATCGACCTGAGGTCGTCATTTGTCTCGTGTGAGTTCCCACTGTGCTTTGATTTCTACCCTACCACGGCTCAAAGGAGTCGTGCAAACAGGTAGCTTTTGGGTACAGTCCCGAGCCATATGGAGGCACGTGAGCGGATCGGCAGGGGATTCGTCTCTCCCGGTATTGGGGGCGAGATCGTGCTGTGTCTAGGAGAGCCATTACACAAAGTCCATGGCCATGGCAAGAGATTTACTGGTAGGTACTCCAGTAGTATCTCAGGGTGTAATTGGGCTTCACTCCGACACGACTTATACTGCTTCTAGGGGTCTGATGTTACTAGCCCCCTAGGCGGATATGCGATACTCATTGACGAACGGACCGGACTGTATATACATTGTCACTGTTAGGCTCAGTAGGGTTTTCGGAGGAGTTCGTTCATCGGTCTCCCTTGAGTTCGCTCCTCGGCCACCCTTGAGGTCAGTCCGTGGGCAGCCGTTACGCATTGCTAGTGCCGCTGACGGTTTGTGGTTAAACCCACTGCCAGGGTGCTGACGAGTCATTAGAGTCCCCCACAGGCAGTTTCCCAAGTTCGGGCGAAACGTTGTAGAGGCCATATGGTTTTATGGCAGGGTTCGGAAAATGCACGTGCGTTTACGCACGTGTTATTTTTCGGGCAGATAATACTGGTCGGCTTTGGTTTAAGCCGGATCCGAGTATTATATTGAGTAGGTATAATATCTTTGTCTCAGTTGCATTTGTATTCGGTCGTAATACAAATGCGGGTATATTTATACAGTTTCGGGGTTTTCCTGAAAGTTGTTTCAGGATCACTTTTGGAAGTTGCCAGATTCCAGTTTTCTATCAGCCGTCTTTTAACATTCTGTTAAAGACGGATTTATCTTTTCTTCTGATATGAGTGAGTCATCATTCTAGAAGCTTCTAGAAGTGATGATAAGGCATATGACTCATTAGTGCATTAATGGTTTCATTAAAGGCATGATGAGGTGTTTAAGTGACTCATGGTTTTCATTGATGAGTTTTGTTTAGCTAAGGATATTTCTTCTTGATCTTTTGAGTGAGAAGCTTTCTTATACTCACCCTTTGCTCCTACACTCACCTTCCTCCTTTGATATATATAGCCTCCTCTCTCTTTCTCATTCACACACTTGATTCAAGAGAGAAAAGATTATGATAGATATTTGGGGTGTATGGAATTCACAGATCATTTCATTCCATCACCCAATTTCCACGGCAACTTCATTAACCGTCCGTCCATAGCTTTGGACGGGACGAGACAAAGTCATCTACTCAATCTCTACATCATTCTTGGTCGTCTCTTTTAGCAAACTTGACGACCGAGTTGCCTCGAGTCAGAGGCGGGAGCCCGTTTAAAGAACCGATCATGTGGTGCCACTTCGACGATGGACTTGGAGATCGACGAGATCGGAGCAGCCGCAACGGAGCGTGGGATGATGGTTGAAGAACGAAGGACTCGGATCGTTCGGTACAATCCTTCTTCCCTCTTTGTAGATTGTTAGTTTAGCAATAATGGCAGATCCGGGTTAAAGTATACGATAGCGCCAAGTTTAAAAGTTTTATTCCGCATTTGGCGTCTGTAGACTGCCGGGGCGCTAGCGTAGACTTACACTCATGTGTTTAACACATGGGTGCTGCTATAGGATTTAATCCTAACTGCAGCAGGTGCTTGCATGCTTTGCACATGAGTGTTCACGTGCTTTGCACGTAGGGGAGCTGTCATAAGATTTAAATCTATATGAATCCACAACTCACATGCTTTGTATGTGAGTGATCATATGTTTAACACGTGGAGGCTGCCCTCTATTTTTATAAAGGGAACAGCAAGTTTTAAGCCAAAATTTTTAGCGGGAACAACCGTGGTAATGTAGTAATCTAAGTACAGTAAGAACACACTCGAGACGAATGACGATGTCTAGTCTAAAGACTGACCTATACCTATGTCATCAGAGAACTGCTATCTGACGATAGGTATATTACCATCTAGAAGTTCTCAGCGAGTCCGTCTAGTGTAACTCATAATCTAATGAGCATCTGTATACTATCTTTGGTGTCGTACACCAATGGCTGTATGACAGGCCACCTTCCCTCACGGGGATAAGAAACGTATACACTAGTCTACTCCGAAGTATCGATACCCTATCTCAAAAATCCAACGACCAGGGACAATTTTAAGAACGTGACCCTACAAGGATGATCGCCATCATAACTCTAGTAGTCAAGCAAAGATCCTACAGGCTTTACCTACATCTATTCAAAATACATAATATGAATAGAACATATACACATGTTGAAGTAAAGACAAACCAGATAGCATACTATCATATCGAGTAAGACTGTCATATACATATATATTTCAAGCATCCATATGTAATATATAATTCTGTACTATTCAATAACGGCCTCCAGGGCATATATATCCAACAGAAACATAATGCTTGGTAGAAAAATATAGGGTGTACTCATGAAAAGTAACATCGACAAAAATGAAAGTCTTGTTTAATTCTGAATTATTGCATTTGTACCCCTTTTGATCATGAAGGTATCCTAGAAACACATTTAACAACTTCGGGATCTAGTTTAGACAAATCAGGCCGATGGTCATGAACAAAGTAAGTACAACAAAAAATACAAGTTGGAAGAGAGAATGGAGATTTTGATGGATACAATACGGAAAAAGAAGTCCCCCCCCAAAAAAAATTGAAGATGGCATATGATTAATTGACCAACATGCAGTCATGAATGTGTCATCCCAAAAACATTTTGGGTTGTTCATGTGAATCATAAGAGTGTGAGCCACCTCAAGTAAGTGTTTATTTTTTCTTTCCGATACACCATTCTGTTGTGGGGTGTATAGGCAAGACGGTTGATGTTCAATGCCAGAAGTGTCTAAGAATTGCACAAAATTATGACTAAAATATTCTTTTGCATTATCACTTCGCAAGATGGACACACTAGAACCACATTGAGTTTGAATTTGAGCACAAAAGGATTTAAAAGTATCAAACACTTCAGAACTAGATTTTAATAAGTGCACCCAAGTTGCACGAGAAAAGTCATCAATAAAATTAACAAAATAGCGATAACCATTTCTAGACACTACAGCACAAGGACTCCAAATATCTAAATGGATAACCTCAAATGGTTTATCAACTCTCTTATTTTTCCTAGATGGATAGAAAGCGCAAGAATGCTTTCCCAACTCACAAGACCCACACTCTACAATAGACACTTGACCGAAGGAAGGAACTAACTTCTTCAGGTTCTCTAAACATGGATGACCGCAATAACAATGTGCATCATGAAGGGTTCCTAGGCACACTAATGAGGTCTCACAAGGCATCAAACATGGCTAATTCATATTTTACAAGTGCCGAGAAACCCTAATACGGATCGTTAACTAGATGTGTAGGCTATGCGATGCAAGTAAACGAATTTTACGCTAAAGTAAAGGGGCTACAACCTTTGTAAATCCGGTCCTCCACGACCTAGGCTTCGTGATGAGATCCCTCCGCTGTCCAAATCAAATCCATGACTCTAGCATCGGCTTCATCGGAGAAATGGGCGGGCTTGGTCGTCGGCTTCGATGCCGAAGATGATCTACGTCGAGGCATCACTAGATCAAGCTCCCACTTCACCAAGTCATGAAACTTGTGAAGAAAACACCCTATACTACTTGGCAAGAGGTAGAGGATGAAGAAATAGGAAGTGGGTTCACTTTAGAATTGGATTTCTCACTCATTTGCTCAAGTTGCCATTGAAGCTATCAAGCTTTTTCTTCTTGAAGAAGAAGAAGAAGAAAAAGATAATATATGATAAGTTCTTTTTAAAATAAAAAACAATATGATACTTATCATAATCTTAACCTTAGTTAGGTGTAGAGAATAAACCATGGTTAGGGTTAATGGTTAGGTTTAGGAAAAGAACAAGAATGGTCAAGCTTTCAACACTTCATGAAGTTTCCATAAAACTACAAAATAAGCCACCATTCTCTTTATCTTTTCTAAATAAAATAAATAAATAGATAAATGAATAAGTAAATGAAATGAAACCCTAACCACTAACTAACCATGGTTTAATTCGTTACACAAACCCAAGCAAGAATGTATCATCAAACATGATACAATCAAGTGCACTAAAATATATCACATATACAATGTGCATTTCAAGTGAGTAAATCCATTTAAAGTGAACCAATACTAGTTAATGCAAAGTAATATATCAAATATATAATTATACATTAAATCATTAAATCAACACTTGATTCAATGATCCGGTCATGTCGCATATAACCGGCTAGTATCCAATGTATCGGCTTATCGAGTCAATCCTTGATTCGATAACTAGGTTATATCGCATACAACCATTCGACACATTCATCGCGAGAATGAAATACGGTATCACATACACGCATTATTCTCGGTCCCGCACATATCTCATATGTGCCCCTATTTCGTTTCGCTTGAGCCAGGAAACCTCTGTGTAGGACTCTAAAGACTCGTCAATACGCCGGCAGCAGATGATGATCATATCAAACACCCACAAGCCGCAAGCGGTCTGCTAAACGTAACGGCCACCCGGGTATTGAGCGATCAGAAGATCGACGAGCAAGCCCGCTCACACTCCTGTGAATCCAACCAGTAACACTTACCGTACAGTCCGGTCTGTTCGTCTGATATGTCGCATATCTCGCCTAGGGGTGGTAAACGTCAGACCCCAATAGCTTGATAAGGCATGCCGACGTAGGGTCCATAACATTCGTGAAACTACTGATAACTCTTACCAGTATATCACTGCAACCCTGGCCAGGGATTTCCTGTTATGGCCAGTCGTGCATAGCGCAACATCAACCCCCAATACCGGGAGAGACGAATCCCCTCCTATCGCTCATTGCCTCCATGTGAATCGGGATTGTACCCAAAAACCACCTGTTTGCATGACTCAGTAGAGCCGTGGTAGGGTGGAAATCAAAGCACAGTGGGAGACACACAAGACTCTATGACGATCTCGGGTCAACAGACTAAGTTGTACCAGTGTCACCAGAGAACTGCCATCTGACGTGAGGTATCATACCATCTGGGAGTTCTCGGCGAGTCCGTTCAGTGTACCCAGTCTCCACTGAGCACCCGTATACCATCTCCGATGTCAAACACCAATGGATATGGGATCATCCATCGCCCATCACATGGGTCGAGAAGATATACGCTAGTCTACTCTGGAATATCGATGCCCCGTCTCGATATTCCCACGACTAGGAACATTGAAGGATGTACTCATTGACTACCCAGACCCCACTAGTATGATCTGCATCATAGTCCTGGAAGTCGAGTACACATCCTAAGGGCTTTATCAACATGTAACAGAGAGACAGAAAGTATACATGTTAAGATAAAGAGTAACCAGATAGCGTACTATCATGTCGAGCAAGAAAGTCCTGCCTATATATGTCCCAGCATCCACTACAATATACATCTAATGTACGGTAATGGCCTCTACGGCATACATATAACTAACAATCTCCCACTTGCACTAGGGCCATCTGTAGCAGTAGTTGTAGTATCTAATACTCAACCATCCCCTAAAAGTCTCTCTTTGGGAAAAGGCCTTCGTGAGTGGATCCGCCGTGTTGTCCTCTGAGTCTACTCTCCTAACCTTGATCACCATGGAGATCAACTATCTCCATGATCTGGTGATGCTGCCTCAGAATATGTCTGGGTCACTGATGGGACCAGGGTTCCAGGGCCAAAGCCACGCTTCCATTGTCACACAATGGTAGGAACCTAGTTCATCTTATGAACCAGTATACACCCAAACTTCCTCCTTGGTAGTATCCTTAATAGCGATGTTACCAGCCTTTATTGTCTAGTTTGTCACGGTATCTAGCTTGGAAATCTTCCAACATACCGTCCCTTTACCGAGGGTAAAGACAATGCCTGTGACTGACATTCAGTCGTGCTTATCAGTGTGGAACTCTTCCAGTGATTCTCCCCAGGATCGATTGATACAATCTCACTATTCCTAGTGAGAACCCTAACATCCCTTTAGATCTATCACATAGACCCAAATCTCAGGATTTAAGAGGTATCATCTTTATCCTATATGGAGAATCCATGTGATAAGCGGAGATTGACCGAGCGTAGCATAGGAAACTCCTTCCCTATCATGAGTATGTTATCCATGTACTCTACGAGGATCTTCACAATACTCCCTACTTCCCTTTTGTTTATACAAGGTTCATCTACCATTTTGATGATGTCAAACTCTTTGACTAACACATCAAAACAGATGTTCCAACTCCGCGATACCTGCTTTATCCTATAAAGCATCTTGTACACATTTCCGCTGCTCCCACTGTCTACGAAGCCCTCTGGCTGTGTACTTATAGACATTCTCTTCTAAAACATCATTTAGAAAAGCAGTCATGGCATCCAACCGCCAGATATCGTAGTCATGGTATGTAGCCGTGGCAAGTAGGATCTGGATGGACTTAAGCATAGCCACTTGAAAAGGTTTCATCATTATCCACGCCTGGTCGATGACGAAAAGCTTTAACAAGTCTAGCTTTGAAAGTCTTAACTTTTCCATCTACACCAAGTAATCTTCTCAAGATATACTTGCTCCTGATGGGGATTTAACCCTTCAGATATAGCAACCAAAGTCCATACTTTGTTGGTGTATAAGGATTCCATCTCAGATCGCTAAGCATCCAGCCATTCTTACAGAGTCCCTACTCTCGATGGCCTGCTCGAAACTAGTTGGGTCATCATCTCATGATGCATTCCTCGCTCCCACTGTCATCGAGAAACCGAGGTATCTCTCAGGCGGATGAGGAACGCTACCAGATCGGCGGAGAGGCTGAGGTTCGTCAGGAACTATTGAATCCTTTGGTTCTGTCAAATCATTAGCTGCAGTTTTGTATAGCTGGAACCTTTCCAGTTCTTCAGAACTGACCTTGCCTCGATCTTGTCCGGATTTTGCTTTAGACACAGGCCGAACAATCCTAAATCTTAACTTACTTAAGAGATAGGCTCTTCCTACACCATATCTCATATGGAGTGGTAGGCACAGATTTAATTCGAACCTAATTCAATAGATATGCAGCTTCTCAAGTGCACAACCCCTAAAAGGAAATAGGAAACTCAGTAGTACTCATCATAGAGCACACCATATCTAATACGGTGCAATTGCTCCGCCCTGATACACCGTTGTGCTGTGGTGTATTCAGAGGAGTAATACTGAGAGAGAATCTCATTTTCCTTTAGAATAGTCCAGGAATGCCATGCACAAGTATTCTCCTCCCTGATCTCATCATAAGACATAATACTTATACCCTTATTTTGGTTCTCTACTTCCAACTTATATTCTGTGAATACCTCAAAAGCTTCGGACTTATGTTTCAACAGGAACATATGACTGAATCTTGAGAGATCGTCAGAGAATGTAATGAAGTAAAAAGAACCGGTCCTGGCATGTGTAGACAGGAGACCTTACATACATCATCATGTATCAGTCCCAAGAGTTTACTAACTCTTTCTCTGTTTCCAATGAACAGAGCTATGGTCATCTAATCTTTGTGACATGACTGGCAAGTTCCACAAGATGTAAATTCAAACTGATTTAAATATGCATCTAAAAAGTAACTTCAGCCAGTGGGGTCGCATTGATATGACCTAGTCTACAATGCCTCAAGAAGGATTTGTTCATTTCTGAACTCTTCCTCTTGTGTGTGTTCTGTATACTAGGAACTGTAGTTTGATTTAGAACGTCAATGCTTTTAGATAACGTGCCTGAACCGATCAACTTTTGATATAGGAAATGTTCAAAACATAATCCAACAATACAAAATTATATCCTTTCTTTACTAATAAAGAGATGGATATGATTTTGTATATTAGGTTCGGTATCTAATAACATTTGTTCAGAATCAATGTATCGGTAATACAGGGTGACAGTGACCAACAGACTTGTCTGCAACACTTGCCCCGTTTTCTATCTCATGAAACTTATCACCCGTTCTCAGTTTTCTACCCTTTTGTAGCCCTATGTAACAGATTACATATCTGGGATCCTGATCCTGTATCAAATACCCAGGATGCAGAGGATACTGAGAAAATAGTTCTGTATAATAAACACACCCGAAGGAGATGCATCATATGCACTTTCTTCGTTTGGGCGGCATAGGAATTCTGGTATTGCCCTAACTCCTGCTCGGTCTTATAACTATTATAAGATGGAGCGGGACCAACGTTCCCCGGCTCAGTATAACAAGCGGGTTCGGTCAATACGTCCATATTATTATCTTGATTAAGGCGTGATATGGTCGCTACCTGGAGAGAGAGAGAAGAAAACACTCTGCGTGCGCTCTTGCAAGATTAGATTGGTTATATATTTTATCTAATCAGGATGGCTCCCACTGTTTTTATCAAATCTTCCTTCAAACCTTAAAAGGAAAGACTAGCCGGGATTAATTACACTCTACAAGTTCGCCAATCTTTCAGCCAGGCCAGTGTCGGTACTTTGAGGGAGGTTTCCCGTGCTTTCGCACGGACCTAATTACAGTAAACCTCGTTTCCCAGAGGCGTAACCCCGTTGACACCTTTCTAGACACCTACTTGATCGGCTAATTGCAAAGTGCAAAACTCTTCCAGGAGTAACAATTACTCGCAGTGGGTATCGGGATCCAACTATCACATAGAAGGTATGCAATCTCATTGCAAATTTCAACACTTGAAACTCCCGATAAAGATTTTTTACCCCTAGCACTTATGACCTTAACTATGGTCAACAAATCATAAGTACTAGTCAAGTTCTACCCGTCATTTCGTGATTAATTAGACCCACCCACATGACCCTTAACTAATGTCAACAAAGTCACGCGGCTGTCCTAACTAATCGCATCATATGCGGTGTAGGAAGACATCACTTAGCTACCGTACACTGTGCCTTAACTAAGGTCAACAAACACAGCACGAATACTAAGTACTCTACTTCCTAAAATGACGGAGGGTTGCGAATGGTTTTTGTGAAAACCTTTAACGCTTTGAACTTGATCTCGTTGCGGAATCAAATGGTTTTTAAATGGAATGTTTTTGAAGCTTTTTCTAGTTTTGCTAAAGGGGTCACTCCCGGTGAAGGGATCGTCGGCCCTTTCCTCGTCGAATGAGGTGCGGGATATATCATATATATCACTGTGCAAAGCGGAAACTGTAGAAGCGATCAAAAGACAAACCGAATGTGTAGCATCTGCCAGTTATTGCTAAAGGAGTCACTCCCGGTGAAGGGATCTCGGTCCTTTCCTCATCGAATAAGGTGCAGGATGTTCTATAATGAACACCGCAATGCAAAACAAGAACTGTAGCTACCTATTTTATTTTGAAATTCGATTCCACAACATCAATTAGGTTTATTTTCTTTCATTAATCTCATTAATGAATATCCAATCATTTAAGTCCACCTAAACATCACAGATAAATATAACGTACGCTTATGCCATCCGCATTCGCCTCGATGTCCCGTCTGCACCGTTAGGTTAGGTAACTAACGCCAGAGCGAGGTAGGGCTAGCGCGGGTGTAAAACATAAGCAACATCTATATAATATATCATATATACTATATACAGTATCTATCACAGAACATCAAATGATCACATCACAGATATCGCAGCAGAAGAATCATATGAAATATTGGATATACTAGGGCGTCCGTGTTTTCAATACGAGCCAGTATAAAACACGGATTCCACGGTCGCAATGAATAGCCAAACCCACACCCCTAGACCCCTACGAGAGCGGCAAGCAACCCTACCAATTCTAGAGTTAGGAGACCCGGACTCGACTCCTCGAGTTGGTCTCCCACTGGACCCTAGAACCCGGTTACTTGTGCCCTCCTCCTTGGGTCTATCCTAGTGCAGAAAAGTAAATAATATACAAATGGTGACATCATCCGCAACCTGGAAGTGCCCCAATAAAAGAATATTACAAACAAGTTTTTACATGAATGAAAATGAAAAACACTCATCTCACATAAAAAAAACCCGGCTATTCGAACACGACGATCCAATATAACATATCCAGCAACACATAACATCGCATGTCATCAACGTAAGTAAATATGCGCATCCCAATTGTCGTTGACATATAGCAACGAAACCGGCGATATCACATATTACACTTACGGTCACAGAAAAGAAAGTGTAAAACTACAACAGTTGGAATCTGCAACCTCTTTAGACATCATATGCCTAATCAAATGAAATACTTAGACATCGCATGCCTAACAATTATAAACCCCGCATTTTAGTCTCATTATCGAAAACTCTTTTCAATATCAAGTCGGGCAATTCAACAAGATTCCCGACATCCTGATCGAATGCTCGTCGCAAACTTCAGTAGGCGGCCGCACCCCCGACGCCGTCGACAAAGTGCACCAAGGCGGAACACCGCTGCCGCGAGCACCCGAACGGATGCTTTCGGCGACGGGGTTCTCCTACAGTCACTTGGTCGGGGCAATGGAGTGAGGCTGTCTATTAAGTTTACCCGGCGAGTATCCGCGTACGCTATGTGATTGCGACGGAATTTTGATCACATCAAAATTCCGTGGCAACCGATCAAGTGAGACTAAACTACTAGATTTATAACATTCATTCAGTTATCTCATAACTACTTGTGAATTCCAAATGTTGTATCACATTCAGGATAAGACAGAAAATGTTAAACTTTCCGATCGAACAATCGAATACCCAAGTTTTCCCGATACAGCTCAACACATGAAATAAGACTAAAAACATTCAGTTCGTGCCTCAGTACCAACGGTCCAGCCGTAGAAGGGTCAAGCCAACGCCTCACATGTGGCACGCCGTACTGCCCCAAACCCTAAGGTTCAAAGGGCAGTTCAAGACGGTCACATAATCGAGTTAAGGTTTGTTGTCTTCTAGAGGGACCATCGCGTTACTTGCACTACTTAGAACGTCATTAAACTACGGAAAAATCCAACAATTGGAAACTTCCCAGTAGGGGAAAAAGTGGGTATTTATATCCGGTCGAACTTTTTAACATATTCTAAAATTATCCGGAAAAGCACACAGACAAAATTAGACGATCCGATCGAAACACCGAGTCCCCAATACAACCCAGAAAATTCAACTCTTGAATAAATATTAAAAATTCCCAGAAAACTCAGCACTGCAAAATAGGAATTACTGTGCAAAATAAAATACAATAGGAGACTAAAGGGCCGCGGAACCGCCGCATTAGCATGCTAATGCCGCGGTTCCGCCGCGCTTTGATGGACTCAGGAGTACGGGCTTCTCAGTAATTCTTAGAATCACCTGCTGGGTTTTCTGCATATTTTTAATTCTCAAAAAAACACTATTTCAGAAAATGTACAGAGAGCATTTTAGGGTTTGGGTTTCGGTTCGATCGGACTTCTAATTCCGTCTACGCATCGCCTAAGGCTCTAGCTAGGCTCTGATACCACTGAAGGGTTCCTAAGCACACTAATGAGGTCTCACAAGGCATCAAACATGGCTAATTCATATTTTACAAGTGCCGAGAAACCCTAATACGGATCGTTAACTAGATGTGTAGGCTATGCGATGCAAGTAAACTAATTTTACGCTAAAGTAAAGGGGCTACAACCTTTGTAAATCCGGTCCTCCACGTCCTAGGCTCCGTGATGAGGTCCCTCCGCTGTCCAAATCAAATCCATGACTCTAGCATCGGCTTCATCGGAGAAATGGGCGGGCTTGGTCGTCGGCTTCGATGCCGAAGATGATCTACGTCGAGGCATCACTAGATCAAGCTCCCACTTCACCAAGTCATGAAACTTGTGAAGAAAACACCCTATACTACTTGGCAAGAGGTAGAGGATAAAGAAATAGGAAGTGGGTTCACTTTAGAATTGGATTTCTCACTCATTTGCTCAAGTTGCCATTGAAGCTATCAAGCTTTTTCTTCTTGAAGAAGAAGAAGAAGAAAAAGATAATATATGATAAGTTCTTTTTAAAATAAAAAACAATATGATACTTATCATAATCTTAACCTTAGTTAGGTGTAGAGAATAAACCATGGTTAGGGTTAATGGTTAGGTTTAGGAAAAGAACAAGAATGGTCAAGCTTTCAACACTTCATGAAGTTTCCATAAAACTACAAAATAAGCCACCATTCTCTTTATCTTTTCTAAATAAAATAAATAAATAGATAAATGAATAAGTAAATGAAATGAAACCCTAACCACTAACTAACCATGGTTTAATTCGTTACACAAACCCAAGCAAGAATGTATCATCAAACATGATACAATCAAGTGCACTAAAATATATCACATATACAATGTGCATTTCAAGTGAGTAAATCCATTTAAAGTGAACCAATACTAGTTAATGCAAAGTAATATATCAAATATATAATTATACATTAAATCATTAAATCAACACTTGATTCAATGATCCGGTCATGTCGCATATAACCGGCTAGTATCCAATGTATCGGCTTATCGAGTCAATCCTTGATTCGATAACTAGGTTATATCGCATACAACCATTCGACACATTCATCGCGAGAATGAAATACGGTATCACATACACGCATTATTCTCGGTCCCGCACATATCTCATATGTGCTCCTATTTCGTTTCGCTTGAGCCAGGAAACCTCTGTGTAGGACTCTAAAGACTCGTCAATACGCCGGCAGCAGATGATGATCATATCAAACACCCACAAGCCGCAAGCGGTCTGCTAAACGTAACGGCCACCCGGGTATTGAGCGATCAGAAGATCGACGAGCAAGCCCGCTCACACTCCTGTGAATCCAACCAGTAACACTTACCGTACAGTCCGGTCTGTTCGTCTGATATGCCGCATATCTCGCCTAGGGGTGGTAAACGTCAGACCCCAATAGCTTGATAAGTCAAGCCGACGTAGGGTCCATAACATTCGTGAAACTACTGATAACTCTTACCAGTATATCACTGCAACCCTGGCCAGGGATTTCCTGTTATGGCCAGTCGTGCATAGCGCAACATCAACCCCCAATACCGGGAGAGACGAATCCCCTCCTATCGCTCATTGCCTCCATGTGAATCGGGACTGTACCCAAAAACCACCTGTTTGCACGACTCAGTAGAGCCGTGGTAGGGTGGAAATCAAAGCACAGTGGGAGACACACAAGACTCTATGACGATCTCGGGTCAACAGACTAAGCTGTACCAGTGTCACCAGAGAACTGCCATCTGACGTGAGGTATCATACCATCTGGGAGTTCTCGGCGAGTCCGTTCAGTGTACCCAGTCTCTACTGAGCACCCGTATACCATCTCCGATGTCAAACACCAATGGATATGGGATCATCCTTCGCCCATCACATGGGTCGAGAAGATATACGCTAGTCTACTCTGGAATATCGATGCCCCGTCTCGATATTCCCACGACTAGGAACATTGAAGGATGTACTCGTTGACTACCCAGACCCCACTAGTATGATCTGCATCATAGTCCTGGAAGTCGAGTACACATCCTAAGGGCTTTATCAACATGTAACAGAGAGACAGAAAGTATACATTTTAAGATAAAGAGTAACCAGATAGCGTACTATCATGTCGAGCAAGAAAGTCCTGCCTATATATGTCCCAGCATCCACTACAATATACATCTAATGTACGGTAATGGCCTCTAGCGCATACATATAACTAACACATCAAATAAGGCACTAGAGCTAACACAAGCAACCGAAGGTGACGTCTCATGAAGATAATAGAGGCTACCCATATCATACCCTAAACTAATATGGCTCTTCATCTCTAAATCCTGCAAAGTACAACCAGAAGGAGAGAAAATTACTGAGCAATTCATAGTATGAAAAAGTTTGCTAACAGAAAGTAAATTGAATGGAAAAGTAGGTATGTATAGAACATAATACATAGGGAGATAAGGAGATAAAGCAATCTTTCCCGTGCCTTCCACTTTAGATATGGAACCATTGGCTAAGGTAATAGGTGGACTTAGTGAATTAGAATGAAACGAGATAAGTTTACCTTTCTCCTCTGTCATATGATCTGAAGCCCTGAACCAATGATTCAGGTCTTAAGTGCAGTAACTGTGGAGAGGAAACATGTATCATCTTGAGCCATAGTTGTAGTAGGAGCCTAAGCAGATGATGATAAGGCTTGAGATTCGGAAAAGAAAGCGTGGAAGCAGAGCATCTCATCCTCTGTATCGAGTTAGGATTAAGTGGTGTGTTGGTGGCATCAGCATGAGCAAATTGAGGGGGTCTCAACTCTAAGTGGAGAATGTAACAACACTCCTTGATATGACCCTGTATCTCACAATGAGTATAGTATCTATCATCTCCATCCCGTCTAGCATGACCATGTCCCCCTTTTCCTCCTCCACGACGACCACCATGTCCTCTACCTCTGTCACCACAGCTC
The DNA here is from genome assembly GCA_030015575.1 of Agapanthus africanus. Taxonomy (NCBI): domain Eukaryota; kingdom Viridiplantae; phylum Streptophyta; class Magnoliopsida; order Asparagales; family Amaryllidaceae; genus Agapanthus; species Agapanthus africanus. Next base: position 191,916,582 of record CM057348.1, read on the forward strand.
ATAGAAGTATATGCTGATGAAATAAGTGCAGAGTTATCATCGGACGAATCCTTCCCAGACTGGTCCGATGAACCATCTATAAGAGACATGGGAAAGCTCTGTTGAATGATGGCATAAGAATCTGCGAGAGATAGAACATTTTGGCCACCTAAAATTTGAGGTCGGATACTATCGAACTCCGGTCCAATAGCCTCCAAAAACTTCATAACAAGTATCTTCTCATGTTTCTGGTGCATCTGTTGAAGATCGCTTGTAATAGAGAACATAAAAAGCCATTCGGTGTCAAGTTTTTTTAACTCCGCATAACATGAAGTCACAGACCTAGATCCTCTTTTAAGATGATCCAGATCTTTGAGAACATCATATGCCCTATTAAGGTTGTTCGTCCCTTCAAATATTGTCACTAAGTATGTCCAGATCTTTCTTCCATTCGCTAGATGATACACTTGGTCACCAATGTCATCTTCCATAGCCTCAGTCATCAGACGACGCAATATAGCATCGTTCGAAAGCCAATCTTCAGACAATGATTTAAGAGGCTCCTCTATAAGATGTTTCATTAACTTCTTTTGCGTCACAAACATTTCCACAGCATTCTTCTACCTCTTATAGTTATTAGTATTTAGGCGCAAATGTGTAATATTAAAGAAGACAATAACTCCTTCCCTTTGTTCTCTTCCATCGCTGACAAACAGTTCACAAAAAATGAGAGACGACTGACTTGAAGGTCCTCTCTACAAAAAAAATGAGAGACTCGCAGGTCTTCTCTACAATAAACAAGAAGAAACCACAACAATGGTTCTTACTACAAATCAAATCGTGATCTGTTATAAATGTTGGGTTACGGCAGTGCCCTGGTCATCAAACCGTGGACAAATGCGGAACAAAAATTTTCTAAACTGGCGCTACCATTACCCGATACCCGGATCTTCCCTAAACCATATACTAGCAAGCTATAAAAAAAGATAGGAATGGTTATACCAAGTTGATCTGTGTCCTTCGATCTTCAACCATCATCCCCAAGCTCCTAGTGGCTCCTTGATCGAATTTGGTTGCCGGTCTTCCTCCATCTACGATGATCCACCTGAGGGAATCGGCAAGCTTCAGCCTCATCGAGCGAGGCAATTGACGCTCCAAGGTTTCTAGCAATGGAGAGTGGAAGTGTAGGAATGTGTCAATATCTTTTTCTCTCATCACAATGCTCAATAGAGCAACTCAAGAAGATGAAGGAGGTGAGGAAACATGTGGCATGAGCAACTCAAGAAAGTGCTAAGTCTTTTTGTGAGAATGAGAGTAAGTGAAGAGAGCAAGTGAAGAATCAAGTAATGAGCAAGGCAAGCCAAAAAAAACAAATGAGCACCCCCTTCAAAAATTGTGGCTGCCCCCTCTTCTCTCTCTCTCATGCAATCAAAAATATCTTTCCAATTTTCCAAATAAACAATGTATAGCCATACTTCTCTACATGCCACAACCCATGCTCATGCCACCTCATTCCTCACATCATTTGTGAAACAAATGAATTTCCAAAAAAGGAAAATCATACAAATGAGGTGTCCACTTCTAGAAGCTATTCCGTATAAATACGGAATACAACCCGGTACATATATCGAAATACATATACGCGTATTCATACAAAAACCAACGCACCTCGCAAAGCGCGTAGGGGTCGTTCATACGAATAGCCAAGAGAGAAAATGAATAGTGAACAATAATACTAGAATACATATATATAAATACATATATAAATTATTAAATCAAAACCTGATTTAATAATCCGGCTCAATCCTAAGCCGCTAGTATTATCAACCGTCCGATTAAAGTCTGTGCGGCTATTTAACCGGACACCTGTATGTACCAACATACGTCATCTACACCATATCGCCTGAACCGTGAAAACCCTCTGTGTGGGACTCTAAAGACTCGTCAATACGCTGGCAGTAGGTTTAACCACAAGCATATCAGCGGCACTAGCTGTACGTACTGGCTACCCAGGTATTAAGCGAAAGGGATGCCGATGAGCAAACTCAACCTGAACCCCTACTGAGCCTGACAGTGACAATATCCGTACAGTCCGATCTGTTCGTTTAAGAGTATCGCATATCGAGTCTAGGGAGTGGATAAAGTCAGACCCCTAACAACGCGACATTTAGTGTCGGCATGAAACCCATCACCATCTGAGAAACTATCGATCCTGGATCGGTAATTCCCGTCCACCGTGGCCATGGATTTCTGGTGATAGCCACCCGTGCACAATGCGACATCAACCCCCAATACCAGGAGAGACGAATCCCCGACAATCCGATCACTGCCTCCATGTAGCTCGGGACTGTACCTAACTAAAACCTGTTTGCACGACTCCTTTGAGCCATGGTAGGGTAGTAATCAAAGCACAGTGGGAACTCACACGAGACAAATGACGGTCTCAGGTCGACAGACTAACCTGTATACATGTCACCTGGAAACTGCTATCTGACAATAGGTATAATACCAACTAGCAGGTTCCCGGCGAGTCCGTCCATTGTACTCATAACCCAATGAGCACCTGTATACTATCTTAGGTGAACAAACTAACACCAATGGCTTGTGAGACCTGGCCACCGCCCCTTGTCGGCATCTCGATCAGTATACACTAGTCTACACTGGAGTATCGATGCCCAGTCTCGATACTCCCATGACTAGGGACATTTAAGGATATGCTTATAGACCCCCATCTCCTACGTATATAATCGCTATCATAATGCCGGTAGTCAGGAAAGAATCCTATAGGCTCTATCAACATGTACATGATGATAAAGACAAACCAGATAGCATACTATCATCTCGAGTAAGACTGTTCTACTGGTATAGGTCCTCCCTCAATCATCATAATCACCTAACTGCGATTACGATAATTGCCTTAAGGGCACTATAGCCAACAATCTCCCACTTGCACTTGTTGGAGATAGTGCCCTCAGAGTCAATTATTAGGTCACAGGTACGTGATTGTAATGATTGAGGGAGGACCTATCCCGGTAGGACAGTCTTACTCGAGATGATAGTATGCTATCTGGTTTACCTTTATCATCGTGTACTGCTTTAGGTGACCTGACACGTCGCTATTACACGTTGATAGAGCCCCTAGGATTCTTGCTTGACCACCAGCAGTATGAGGGCTATCATATAAGTGGGAGCTGGGGGTCTACAAGCATATCCTTAAAAGGTCCCTAGTCGTGGGAGTTTCGAGACCGGGCATCGATACTCCATTAGTAGACTAGTGTATACAGTCGAGACCCCGACGAGGGGCGGTGGCCGGTCTCACAAGCCACTGGTGTCAGTTGGATCACCTAAGATGTATACAGGTGCTCATTGGGTTATGAGTACACCGGACAGGACTCGCCGGGAACATGCTAGTTGGTCATATACCAGACGTCAGATGGCAGTTCCCTGGTGACATGTGTGCAGGTTAGTTCATCGACCTGGGGATCGTCATTTGTCTCGTGTGAGTTCCCACTGTACTTTGATTACTACCCTACCACGGCTCAAAGGAGTCGTGCAAACAGGTTTTAGTTGGGTACAGTCCCGAGCCACATGGAGGCAGTGAGCGTATCTTCAGGGGTTCGTCTCTCCCGGTATTGGGGGTGAGGTCGTGCTGTGTCTAGGAGAGCCATTACACAAAGTCCTTGGCCAAGGCAAGGAGATTTACTGGTAGGTATTCCAGTAGTATCTCAGGGTGTTCTGGGCTACACTCCGACACGACTTGTACCGCTTTTGGGGGTCTGACTTTTACCAACCCCCTAGGCCCGCCATGCGATGCTCATAGACGAACGGACCGGACTGCACGGATATTGTCACTGACAGGCTCAGTTGGGTGTCGGGGTGAGCTTCCTCATCGACGTCCCATTTGGTCAGTACCTGGTAGCCCGTCACGTATTGGCTTATACCTCTGACGTGCTAGTGGTTAAATCCACAGCCATAGTATTGACGAGTCTTTAGAGTCCACCACACTTACAGTTACTCAAGTTTCGGGCGAAACGCTGTAGAGGCCGTATGGAGATATGGCAGGGTCCGATCAGATACGTGCGGTATTGCACGGATCAGGATCGGACGGTTTGTACTAGTAGCCGTATAGGTATATGGCAGGGTTCGATCAGATATGTGCGGTATTGCACGGATCAGGATCGAACGGATATTACTAGCCGGCTTTGGTTTAAGCCGGTCCTAGTTTAGTACAGTGTAGATTTTGTCTTTTTTTTGCATTTGTATCCGGACGGAATACAGATGCGGGTGTGTATGCACAGTATCGGGGTTTTCCTGTAATTTATTACGGGACCAGTTTTCTGGAGTTGCCAGTTTGCATTCCGTTCCGGCCGGTTTTCCTTTGTTCTTTCCCGGCCGGACTTTTCCGATGGAGGGGGTAATTTGCAGTTTTGCAAATTATTTTTGTGGAGGGGTTTTCTTGCATAATGGTTTGATTATGATAGGATTTGAATCTTTCATCCATGCTTGCATTTAGTGTGATTTGATGAGGGTATGGTTTGATAAAAGTGAAGCATGGTTGTTGTTTGAATGTGGTCACCTCTTTTGTTATCCTACACTCACCTTCCTTCATACTAATTATTGATTCCCTCCACCATTTCCATATATGATGGCCGGCCATATCTTTGAGGGAAAAAGAGTGCTTCATTTGTGAGGAGATATATTTGTTCATATCATTTTGTATGCAAAAGAAATTGAGAGCTTCATTTCCCTCCAAAGCTCAATCTTCATTCCTCCATCCAAAGGCAACAAACCCCAATGAGACATAGACTCTACACTTCCTACAGCAAATCTTGGACGCGTCGATTCGCCAGCTTCGCGCCCGAGTTGCCTCGGTATTGAGGTGGGAGCCCGTAAAAGCTACAGGCGATGTGGTGCCCTTTCCGACGAGGAGGAGACAGACGGAGATCCCACGAGGAGATCGGAGTGGAGATGAAGACCGGAGGACTCGGATCAGTCGGTACATCTCTTCCCCTCTTGTTAGTTAGCTAGACTAGTTTAATGGTTACGATCCGGAGTTTAGTGCGCGGTGGTGCCGGTTTGCAAAGTCCGCAAAATTTAAGTTTATCACCGCTTCCGCATTCCGGCGTCGGATTGACGGCCGGGGCGCCGCCGTGCACTTACAGTGGTATCAGAGCCTCGCCATTAACTTCGTCTAGCTTTGTTTAATGTGTTTAACGTTTCCGATCGAACAAAATCCCGAAAACACGTATTTCAAGCACATCAGTTTCTGTCGAATTTTTTTTGAGTCCAAAAATTTTTCAGGTTGTCTCAGAATGATGTGCAGGGAAATATAAGCATTCTGTAAAAAATTGGTACCATGATCTCACTGTTCCGCCGCGGAAGGGCGGCCAAACCCCTACTTGGGCCGCGCTTCCGCGGCTCTTGTAACTGTTCATGCTCCCAAATTTTTGTAGTATGTTCCTGTGTGATAAATGTGGTTTCTGGAATATTAAAATTGGGCCCAGGTTTTCTGTGGTTGCTACAGTTTTGTTTGGGGGCCCACTTGTTAATGTTTGATCAATCGGAAAATTTTAAACACATTTTTCACAGTATTTACATTATATCTGCGACCGTGAATGTCACTCGATCGGTAAATCCGGTCTAACTGCTATAGCCCGGTTAGACGGATTTGCGAACGTGACTTTCACGTTGATGTTCTATGTATTTGCTGTGATGTTGCGGATCGGTCGTGGGGGATAGCCTGGATGCAATGCTAGTACAGTTTTGTTGTATTATGTACATTTGATATTGCGGGGCGAGCGTCCGACATGTGGACTGCCGTCACTGCCAGTTTGTATTATTATTTTGGGGCACGACCTGGTTGCGGTCGATGTACCCGGTGTATGTATATTTTACTTTCTGTACTAGGATTATCCCGCGGAGGGGTGCACGGATAGCCGGGTTCTGGAGGGCAACAAGCCCGCATCTCATGGCATTGGGACGGAAGGGGCTTCACTCCAGGATTGGCTGGCTATTCGCCGCACTCGTAGGGGGTATAGGATATCATTGCACAGGCTATCCACACGACCAGGGGAACGTCGGGTTTCAGCGGCTCTGTGAAACCCGGGGATCCCAGATATCTGTACTGTTTCTGTGATGCTGTTCATTCTCTGTGATGTTGCATTTCTTTCACGCCTTGAGCGAATATAATATATTGGTATATATATTAGTAGATGTAGTATATGTTTTGCATCCGCGCTAGTCCAGTCCCCGCTCTGTCGTTAGTAAGCTAACCTAACGGGTAATGACGGGACCCAGTGGCGAATGCGGATGGCATATACGTACATCAGTATATTTTCGTTCTTTGTGGTGTGATCAATTGATGGGACTGCATTGATTCGGATCAATGCAAGTTAAAAACAAACCTAATCTGATGTTGTTGGAACACTTTTCAAAAAGCTGTTATTGCAAGGACGTTCACTTTTGTTTTGCATCGTGGTATTCATTTGGAATATCCTGCTCCTCAGTCGACGAGGCAAGGGCCGAGATCCCTTCACCAGGAGTGACCCCTTGGACAGAAGTTTGCGTCAGGGCATTAACTTCACTATAGCCGATTGCTTTTGCTTTGCACCGTGGTATTCAGTTGGAATATCCTGCACCTCATTCTACGGGGAAAGAGCCGAGATCCCTTCACCGGGAGTGACCTCTTTAGTAAAGGTTTTCGTCACTATATTTTCTAAAAAGCTATCCGTTCCTTCAACGATATCAAGTTCATTACGTTAAAGGTTTTCGCCAGAAACCATTCGTAGCCCTCCGTCGTTTCATATGGGTAGTCAATAGTATTCAAGCTGTGTTTGTTGGCCTTAGTCAAGGCACAGTGTTTGGTAGCTATTGGGTATTCATATGCTGCATAGATAGATGCGTTGGTTTGGGACAGTCGTATAGCCTTGTTGGCCTTAGTCAAGGGCTTGTACGGGTGGGTTCAAATCAACCTGGACAATGACGGGTAGAACTTGACATGTGACTTATGATTTGTTGGCCTTAGTCAAGGTCATAAGAGCATGGGGCAAAAATCCACATCGGGAGTTTCAAAAGTACTGAAACTTGCCAGATATGCGCATACCTTCTGGAGTGTGATACCGTGAGCGGATTCCGTCACGTTATCGTGCGATGAGAGTTGGATCCCGATTCCCACTGATGAGTTGGTTTACTCCTCGGGTGACCCCGACTAATTCTTCTTTCAGGTTTGGAGGAGAATTTGAGGTACAGTGGGAGGTTTCCAGATTAGATAAATTGGTGACCATTCTGATCTTGGTTAGAGTGCACGCTGAGTGTTTCTTTTCTCTCTCTCTGGCAGCGACCATTGACCCGACCCTAAGACTATGACTCAGTGACCAAGTTAACCGAACCTTCTTAACACTGGCTTTTGGATTGTCAGAGTTGCAGACCTCATTGCCACTCCTACTTTTACCCTTTTCTCCAGGACACCCCGTATTACTACGAACGTCCACTTCCATTGGACAAAACCATCGTATGGTTAGATACGAACTCGAAGGGATTCGAGGATGGTTTCCGGTTCTGGAGAAAACGGATAGGATTATTCAGTTGTCTTTTCTTTTCACCCTCTCTCAGGTTGCGAGTACTCCTTAGTTTAGGAGTAGTACACCTATTATGCAAATTGGATAGTCTTCTTCCAAACCATAGGCTGGTGCCGACCGGTAGGGAATGAAGAAAACCAGTTGGCCTAAACGGTGTACAGAAGGTATTAAGTTCAGACAAAGAAAGGGATTAGTAAGAGGGCAAAGTAAATTGCAACAGATATTCACGACCAAACCAAATATTTCGTTACCACTCCCACATCACCTTTGTATTTCTCCAGGACACTCCGTATCACTACGAAGATCCACAGTTTATTTGGATACTCCATCGTATGGTTATATACGAACTCGAATGGAACTTGTTCCAGTTCGGGGATGGATTCTGGTTCAGGAGAAATAGGAATAAGGTTTATTCGGTTGTTTTTTATCTTCACCCTCTCTCATTGCGAGTGTTCCTAGGATTGGGACAGTACACCCATTATGCTTATTGGATAGTCTTCTTCCAAACCATAGGCTGGTGCCGAACGGTAGGGAAGGAAGAAAACCATTTGGCCTAAAGGGGTGTGCAGAAGGTAAAGACTAAAGACATATGAAGGGATTTGGAGAGGTGGCAAAGAATTACAAGGTTACAGACGTGATGATGGAAGAGGCATTACTAGGAATACCAGGATACCCCATCGAAACATTTCAATGTTTCAGTTTCACTGTGTAATGTTAAAAGAGAACTGATTTCCCGATTAGATACTTACTCCAGGGTATGTATTTACCAGGTATGATTCTCACATCTGTATGGTTTTACAGATGATGAGTGGGAGTACGTTATTGGGAATTGGGTGATCATCCTCATTATATCGGGATTCGTTGTAATCAGTGATATTTGAGGAAATCACCTGGGCTGTTTGCCGGTCGGCAAATATTTGGTTTTGAATATCCGCTGTTATGCACCAATTTCAAATTGATATATCTGTACGTCTATTTTCATAGAGTGAGATATACCTTTCTGAAATTATGTCTACGACATTTACCTATATCAGTGGATGGTTAGGTAAGGAGCATTAAACAGCGGTGTAATTCTTCTTAACCATAAGTACAGTTTTCAACCTACGACACACAGTGAATGAGTTATTAGACTCAAGGGACTTATACAGAGTATTGTATGTTGTCCAGGGTCCATCAGGACAGAGGGGTTGGTCCTCGTACTATATTCGGTTTACTTATGACTTCTCTAGTTTTTAGACAAGTGTTTCGTGGAAACACAGGATCTAAGTTTTGAGGAGTTATAGGTATTTGAATAGAGTAGAGAACCAGGTATAGCAAGTATCGGGATTCTTCAAAGAGATCGAAGATGTAGATACTTGTGTGTGGTATTCAGTTGATAGTAATGATAAAGAGATCTTGCTTCTCTTTCAGGTTACTCATAATTGGAAGTATTCCTAAGTTGAGTAACGCTGATCGGCCTCCTTCCATTTAGTTGACATGCGCTGGGGACAGCTGCATGATTTGAATCTGGTTCAATTAAATCAGTGCCTCTGTTTCTATATTGGATATAGAACAGTTCATATCTTAACGATGTTAAGGTACGGGGAGTTGTCCGGTTTATGATTAAAACCAGACACTGGACAACTCAAGGCACGTTTCTGTAATGGCTGTTTGTGGGTTGACCCAGGCTATGACGCGGGTTAATTTTCTACCATCTGGATGAACAATAGCAATATTGTTCTAGACTCGCCACAGTTTTAATAAAAATGGATTTTTTCAGAAAACAGTAGTGGGAGTATGGTAGAACTGGAAGTGATTCCAGAACCACAAACGATTACTGAAGATTTGACAAGGAACCTAAAGATTCAATCTGGATTGACATTCTACTGGCCACTCCGCAGATACGGTGGGTAACTTCAGGCACCCGAGAGGTACTACGGTAGCCTCAAGGACGGTGACAGGGAAGTTCTTGTTTACCCACAATTGCCATTGCTGTTGTTCCAGGTTACGAGACCCGGCGGGAGGATGAGTATAGCGTCGTTCTAAACCAGTTTTAGAAGTGTACGTCTATATGACTCTGCCAGAGGGTTGTCGTAGTCAGTTGGAGCAGCGGAAACATTGGTGGACAGGTTGCTTATGTCTATTTATAGACTAGAGCAGATGTAGCGGAGATAGATCATCTATTTCTGACGTGACAGTCATGGGTTTGACTTCGTCAGAATAGAGGATGGATCTGTTGAGAAGGTAGTAGGGTGTGATATCCTGGTATTTGGATGATATACACAGAGTAGGAAAAGAAACTCCTACACTACGATCGGTTATACTTTGGTCGTCACACAGTTGTTTCTCCATAAAGGAATTGGACATTATATCAACATACTGGTTACTAGATCTATGGTTTTAGATCTAGATTTGGGTGATTTTCCAATCAGGGTACTTTGACAGCATTCTAAGAGTATTTAGAATGGACGACTCCTGGCATGGTGGTGTACCTGCAGGTAATGGAGTCACCCTCTCTAAAGGTGTCTTGCAGACTAAAGGGGAGAGGGATGCGCATGATTGGCAGATCACTTGCTTAGGCAATTGAGTCAATCATGAGATGTCAAGTACCACACCAGATGTTGTTCTTGCATTATATGCAATAAGTTGATATTGATCCAATCCTGGAGAAACAGTAGGAAGCAGTTTTAGAACATAAGTGAATGTTCTAGGGATATGATAATGGCTGCCTCTTTTAGGAGACGGTTATCACTCCAGGCTTCCTAGGTGACATGGACGACAAGGAGGTTGTCAGAGTTATAGTTTTCCTTCTGACGAGGGGCAGTATTTTGGACAGGTGGTCCAAGGCAATACTGAGGGTGGCATGGCGCAGGATACTGATTAAGTTCAGTTGACGATACAGTCTAAGAAGTTTGGATTTGGAGTTCATTTATGAGCTCGGTCCCATCAGACATCCACACATTCTAAGACAGGTATTGCTCATTTCGGGAGATGGGTTTCTCCGCGAACTTGAGATATAGAGAGACATAGAAAGAAACAACTAAGCGGATCCACTCACTGAGGCTATTCCTCGAACGCAATAGTTCCGCAAACGAGCTTTGTGAGACTGACTAGTAGAGGAGTTGGATGTTCGGTATCACACGGGCTGTGAGTATGCGACATCGCAATAATTAGCCTTGAGTGCAAGTGGGAGATTGTTGGAGATAGTGCCCTCAGAGTCAATTATTAGGTCACAGGTACGTGATTATAATGATTGAGGGAGGACCTATCCCGGTAGGACAGTCTTACTCGAGATGATAGTATGCTATCTGGTTTACCTTTATCATCGTGTACTGCTTTAGGTGACCTGACACGTCGCTATTACACGTTGATAGAGCCCCTAGGATTCTTGCTTGACCACCAGCAGTATGAGGGCGATCATATAAGTGGGAGCTGGGGGTCTACAAGCATATCCTTAAAAGGTCCCTAGTCGTGGGAGTTTCGAGACCGGGCATCGATACTCCATTAGTAGACTAGTGTATACAGTCGAGACCCCGACGAGGGGCGGTGGCCGGTCTCACAAGCCACTGGTGTCAGTTGGATCACCTAAGATGTATACAGGTGCTCATTGGGTTATGAGTACACCGGACAGGACTCGCCGGGAACATGCTAGTTGGTCATATACCAGACGTCAGATGGCAGTTCCCTGGTGACATGTGTGCAGGTTAGTTCATCGACCTGGGGATCGTCATTTGTCTCGTGTGAGTTCCCACTGTACTTTGATTACTACCCTACCACGGCTCAAAGGAGTCGTGCAAACAGGTTTTAGTTGGGTACAGTCCCGAGCCACATGGAGGCAGTGAGCGTATCTTCAGGGGTTCGTCTCTCCCGGTATTGGGGGTGAGGTCGTGCTGTGTCTAGGAGAGCCATTACACAAAGTCCTTGGCCAAGGCAATGAGATTTACTGGTAGGTATTCCAGTAGTATCTCAGGGTGTTCTGGGCTACACTCCGACACGACTTGTACCGCTTTTGGGGGTCTGACTTTTACCAACCCCCTAGGCCCGCCATGCGATGCTCATAGACGAACGGACCGGACTGCACGGATATTGTCACTGACAGGCTCAGTTGGGTGTCGGGGTGAGCTTCCTCATCGACGTCCCATTTGGTCAGTACCTGGTAGCCCGTCACGTATTGGCTTATACCTCTGACGTGCTAGTGGTTAAATCCACAGCCATAGTATTGACGAGTCTTTAGAGTCCACCACACTTACAGTTACTCAAGTTTCGGGCGAAACGCTGTAGAGGCCGTATGGAGATATGGCAGGGTCCGATCAGATACGTGCGGTATTGCACGGATCAGGATCGGACGGTTTGTACTAGTAGCCGTATAGGTATATGGCAGGGTTCGATCAGATACGTGCGGTATTGCACGGATCAGGATCGAACGGATATTACTAGCCGGCTTTGGTTTAAGCCGGTCCTAGTTTAGTACAGTGTAGATTTTGTCTTTTTTTTGCATTTGTATCCGGACGGAATACAGATGCGGGTGTGTATGCACAGTATCGGGGTTTTCCTGTAATTTATTACGGGACCAGTTTTCTGGAGTTGCCAGTTTGCATTCCGTTCCGGCCGGTTTTCCTTTGTTCTTTCCCGGCCGGACTTTTCCGATGGAGGGGGTAATTTGCAGTTTTGCAAATTATTTTTGTGGAGGGGTTTTCTTGCATAATGGTTTGATTATGATAGGATTTGAATCTTTCATCCATGCTTGCATTTAGTGTGATTTGATGAGGGTATGGTTTGATAAAAGTGAAGCATGGTTGTTGTTTGAATGTGGTCACCTCTTTTGTTATCCTACACTCACCTTCCTTCATACTAATTATTGATTCCCTCCACCATTTCCATATATGATGGCCGGCCATATCTTTGAGGGAAAAAGAGTGCTTCATTTGTGAGGAGATATATTTGTTCATATCATTTTGTATGCAAAAGAAATTGAGAGCTTCATTTCCCTCCAAAGCTCAATCTTCATTCCTCCATCCAAAGGCAACAAACCCCAATGAGACATAGACTCTACACTTCCTACAGCAAATCTTGGACGCGTCGATTCGCCAGCTTCGCGCCCGAGTTGCCTCGGTATTGAGGTGGGAGCCCGTAAAAGCTACAGGCGATGTGGTGCCCTTTCCGACGAGGAGGAGACAGACGGAGATCCCGCGAGGAGATCGGAGTGGAGATGAAGACCGGAGGACTCGGATCAGTCGGTACATCTCTTCCCCTCTTGTTAGTTAGCTAGACTAGTTTAATGGTTACGATCCGGAGTTTAGTGCGCGGTGGTGCCGGTTTGCAAAGTCCGCAAAATTTAAGTTTATCACCGCTTCCGCATTCCGGCGTCGGATTGACGGCCGGGGCGCCGCCGTGCACTTACAGCACTTAAGGCCAATTTTTGCGATGTCGCATACTCACAGCCCGTGTGATACCGAACACCCAACTTCTCTAGTAATTAGTTTCACAAAACCCGTTTGCGAAACTATTGTGTTCAAGAAATAGCCTCAGTGAGTGGATCTGCTCCAATGTTTCTTTCTGTATCTCTCTATATCTCAACTTCGTGGAGAAAACTGTCTCCCGAAATGGGCAATACCTGTCTTAGAATTTGTCTGAATATCTGATGGAACCCAGTTCACAAATGAACTCCAAATCCAGCAAACTTCTTAGACTGTATCGTCCACTGAATTTAATCAGTATCCTGCGCCATGCCTTTCCTCGGTATCCGCTTGGACCACCTGTTCAACATATTGTCCCTCAAAAAAGGGAAAACTATAACTCTGACAGTCACTCTATCATCCAGGTCATCTTGGAAACCTGAAATGATAATCTTCTCTTAAAGGAGGCTGCCGTAATCATTTCCTAAGAACATCCACTTATGTTCAATACTGCTTCCCAACGTTTCTCCAGGATTGGATTAATATATCTGCTTATTGCAGCTAGTGCAAAAACAACATCTGGTATGGTACTTGACATCTCATGATTAACTCAATTGCCTAAGCAAGTGATATGCTAATCATACAGATCCCTCTCCCCTTTAGTCTGTAAGATACCTTTAGAGAGGGTGACTCCATCACATGCAGGTACACCACCATACCAGGAGTCGTCCATTCTAAAATACCTTTAGAATAATGTCAAAGTACTCAGATTAGGATACTTCCTAAATCTAGATCTAAAACCATAGGTTTAGTAACCAGAAACCCTGATATTATATCCATATCCTATGTGGAGAAACAACTTTGTGACAACCACGGTACAACCGATCGTAGTATAGGAATATCGCTTCCTATCAAGTGTATGTCATCCTAATACCTGGACATCACTCTCTACTACCTTCTTAGCAGATCCATCTCCTATTCTGATGAAGTCAAAGCTTATGACTGTCATATCAAAAATAGATGATTTATTTCCACTATAACTGTTTTAGTCTATAAATAGACATAAGCTACTTGTCCACTATGCTTCCGCTGCTCCCACTGACTACAACAACCCTCTGGCAGAGTCATATACACGTGCACTTCCAAAGCTAGTTTAGAACGACGCTATACTCATCCTCCTGCCGGGTCTTATAGTCTAGAACAGCAGCAATGGCAAGTCTGGGTAAACAAGAACCTCCTTATCACCATCTCTGAGAAGACCGAAGTACCTCTCGGGTGCCTGAGATTACCCACCAAATCTGCGGAGTGGCTAATGGAATATCGAAACCAATTGAATCCTCAGGTTCTATTAAATCTTCAGTAATCGTTTGTGGTTCAGGAATCACTTCCAGTTCTACCAAACTCCCAGTTTTATTTTTCTGAAAAAATCCATTTTACTAAAACTGTGGTGAGTCAAGAACAATATAAATATTGATCTTCCTGATGGTAGAAAGTTAACCCTCGTCAATGTAGGGTTACTAGGCACTCTCACAAGGATCTATAAGGCATCAACCATACCCGATTTAAAATTTAGACGTGTCGAACAACCCTAACCAAGATCTTAGACTAGAGATTAGGCGAAACAAAGCAAGTAAACAACTTTACTTCTAAGAGTTTGGGATTACAACCTTTGTAGTCCGGTCCTTCACTTCTAAAGCTCCGTGTTGAGGTCCCTTCACTGCGATCATCGAGTATCCAGACTCTAGAGAGGCTCCACAAAAGAAAGATGCAAGCTTGCTTCCGTTCTTCGATAACAAAGATGATCTACCTTGAAGAAACTCAAACCCAAGCTCTTGCTTTGCTAATCAAGTATTAGCAAAGCAAACACCCTAATCTAAGTGGCTAGAATAGATGAGGATGATGAAGTAGGAATTTAGCTCTCATTTATTTTCTATTTCTCACTCATTTTCATCACTACACAAAAAGCTAGAAAGCTTTTCATGCAAGGAAGAAGAAGGAAGAAGATGATCTAGTCCTTTGTGATGAATAATGAATTGTTGTTATAATTACAAATGCAACCATGTTTAAGTCAAGAAGGACTTAACCATTGTAGAAATTTGACTAGGGTTAAAGGGTGTGGGTTGGGTTAGGAAATATCAAGCAAAATATCTAAACAAAATATCTTTGCAAGAAACAAATAAAAATCTTATAGAAGCTTCTAGAAAAGTTTAACCCAAATCAAACCCTAACCATGTTTAATCTCCACTAAGCATGTTGCATTAGTAATCATAACTTGTTACAATATTATATATCACATATACAATATTTATTGTAACAAAATAAAATAATACAATTAACATATATCGCATATATATCAATGTATTGCCCAAGTGAGAAAAAGAATCTTTTAGTGAGCTTATATTAGTTAATGTAATTTAATATATCAAATATATAATTATACATTAAATTATCGAATCAACACTTGATCCGATAATCCGGCTATTTCACAAATAACCGAATAATATATTCTGTATCAGTTCATCGAATCAACACTTGATCCTATGACCCGGCTATATCACATATACCCGGCCGATATCTCATATCGCGAGAATCTAATACGGTATCACATACATGCATTGTTCTCGGTCCCGTACATATCATATATGTGCTCCTACTCCGTTTTGCCTGAGCTAGGAAACCTCTGTGTAGGACTCTAAAGAATCGCCAATACGCCGGCAGTAGGTGATGATCATATCAAACACCCACAAGCTGCAAGCGGTCAGCTAAACATAATAGCCACCCAGATATTGAGCAATCAGAAGATCAAGAAGCAAGCCTGTACATTCTCCCATGAATCCAACCAGTAACACTCCCGTACAGTCCGGCCTCTTCGTCTGATATGTCGCATATCTCGCCTAGGGGTGGTAAACGTCAGACCCCGGCAACTTGATAAGTCGTGTCGATATGAGGTCTATAACAGTTCGAGAAACTACTGATAACACTTACCAGTAAATCTCAGCAACCCTGGCCAGGGATTTCCAGTTATAGCCAATCGAACACAGCACAACATCAACTCCCTATACCGGGAGAGATGAAACCCCTCCTATCGCTCATTGCCTCCATATGATTCGGGACTGTACCCAAAAGCCACCTTTTTGCACGCCCTCTTGGACGTGGTATGATGGAAATCAAAGCACAGTCGGAATCACACAAGACTCTATGACGATCTCGGGTCTACAGACTAACCTGTACCAGTGTCACCAGAGAACTGCTATCTGACGTGAGGTATAATACCGTCTGGGAGTTCTCGGCGAGTCCGTCCAGTGTACCCAGTCTCCACTGAGCACCCGTATACCTTCTCTGATGTCAAACACCAATGGATATGGGATCATCTATCGCCCATCTGTAAGTCCATGTCACGCACCCCACGAACTTGCGGGGAGGCGGAATATATGAAAAACGATTATCAAAGCTTCGTAACACGGACTTGAGCGCATGAATCGTTTCTAAACCATTGCTAACAAGCTATTAGAGGTTTAACTACTTGGATACGAAGTTATACCTCACGATACTAGTCTTTCGGGTCTTCATCGTGGTCCTCCACTCCTCGTAGGCTCCTTGGAATATCGGCACCTCAACGGCCTCCTCGAATCAAAGACGATCCACCCGAAAGCTCCTACGCCAAGCTTAATCTCAAACTTGAGATAACTAGGTTGCTTAAAGTGCTAATCTAAGCTACCTAGGGGATATAGAGTGAGGTTATGGATGTATTAGTCTAGCTAACCCTTGATCTCAACATATGAGAGGCTAGGGTTAGGGTTTGAAGAGAGAGTGAGCTTGAGGAGAGATAAGGTGAAGATGAGAATGAAATAAGATAATGATGTTATCATAATATATATGAAGCATTATTATTTATCTAAAAATAAAATAATTGAATTTACAACCATGCTTCATAAATATCTATGAGTGATTCATCACCATGTGTCATTAAGGATTTATGATGCATTAATGACATGGATGAATCACACAAATGAGTCACTAGTCTCATTTAATGCAATTCCACCTTAACCCCTTAGTCACCACTCTTCTAGAAGCTTCCCGACAAATTACGAGAATGCCCCTCCAATCTGTGAAAACACGGAAAAACTTTAGACTGTATAAATCCAATAATCCGATACTAGAATCTGGCTTAAACCAAAGCCGGCTAGTAAAAACTGTCCGAAAAGTCGTACGTGCGTAAACACACGTACGCGTCCGAACCCTTGTCGTAAAAACCATACGACCTCTATATCGTTTCGCCTGGAGCAGGGAAACTCTCTGTGTGGGACTCTAAAGACTCGACACTACGCTGGCAGTGGGTTTAACCACAGACCGCAAGCGGCACTAGCTGAACGTAACGGTCCCCAGGTAGATGTCGATAAGAAGGCCGATGAGGAAAATCATCCGAACTCCCACTGAGCCTGATGTGGCAATCTCCGTACAGTCCGGTCTGTTCGTCTAAGACTATCGCATATCAAGCCTAGGGGGTGGCAAGCGTCAGTCCCCTAATAGCTGTATAAGTCGTGTCGGAGCGAAGCCCATTACACCCTGAGAAGCTACTAGAACCTACCAGTATATCTCGCTTGCCCTAGCCAGGGACTTTGCGTAATGGCTCTCTGACACAGCGCGATATCATCTCCCAATACCGGGAGAGACGAATCCTATCTAACCACTACTGCCTCCAAGTGCTCGGGACTGCATCCAACTGCTACCTGTTTGCACGACTCCTTTGAGCCGTGGTAGGGTAGCAATCTAAGAACAGTGGGACACACTCGAGGCGAAGTAGCAGTGTCAAGTCTGCGGACTATGCTGTAATCATGTCTTCTGGGAACTGTTAACTGACGATGGGTATAATACCAACCAATCAGTTCCCCTGCGAGTCCTGTCCGGTGTACCCGTAACCTAACGAGCACCTGTATACTATCTCCAGTACGACGTACTGATGGCTATGGGACAGACCATCTCCCCAACTGGGATGAGAAGCGTACACACCAGTCTACTCTGGAATATCGATGCCCTGTCTCGATAATCCTACGACTAGGGACATATATAGGATGTTGCTTATAGACTACCCAGCCCCCACTAGTGTGACTGCCATCACAACGCTGGTAATCAAGCAAAGAACCTATGGGCTCTACTAATATGTATAATTGATACGTTATAAGAAACATATGCACATATTAAAGTAGACACAAACCAAGTAGCATACTACCATTTTTAGCAAGACTGTATATACAACTGTGAATATCCCAAGCTTCCATTAAGTAATATACAATCTAGTATGATACAATAATGGCTCCTAGGGCATATACACTAACACCATCATATGGGTCAAGAAGCGCATACGCTAGTCTACTCTGGAGTATCGATGCCCTGTCTCGGTACACCCACGACTAGGAACATTTGAAGGATGTACTTGGTGACTACACTGTCCCCACTAGTATGATCTGCATCATAGTCCTGGTAGCCAAGCACTCATCCTAAGGGCTTTATCAACTTGTGACATAAAGACAATCAGAGTACATGTTAAGATAAAGAGTAACCAGATAGCATACTATCATGTCGAGCAAGAAAGTCCTCCCTATATATGTCCAAGCATCCACTACAATATACAACGTATGTACAGTAATGGCCTCTAGGGCATACATATAACTAACAATCTCCCACTTGCACTAGGGCCATCTGTTGTGGTATCGCATACCCAACAATCAGCTATGATTGAAGTATCTCATACTCAACCATCCCATAGATGTCTCTACTGGGAAATAGGCCTTTGTGAGTGGATTCGCGCTGTTGTCCTCTGTGTCTACTCTCCTAACCTTGATCTCCCTGGAGATCAACCATCTCCATGAACAGGTGATACTGCCTAAGAATTTATCTGGATCTCTGATGGGACGGGGGTTCCTAGGCCTAAGCCACAACTCCATTATCACACAATGGCAGGAACGAAATTCATCTCATGAACTCATATATATCCAAAATGCCTCTTTGGTAGCATCCTTGGTAACAATGTATCTTGCCTTTAATCGTCTAGTATGTCACGGTATCTAGCTTGGAACTCTTCCAACATACCGTCCCTCCACTGAGGGTAAAGACAATGCCTACGACTGACATTCAGTCGTCCTTATCACCCTGGAACCTTTCCAGTGATTCTCCCTAGGATCGATTGATACTATCTCACTACAACTAGTGAGAATCCTAACATCCAATTAGATCCATCTCATAGATCCATAACTCAGGATTTAGGAGGTATCACCTTGATCCTATATGGAGAATCTTTGTGATAAGTGGAGATTGACCGAGTGTAGCATAGGAAACTCCTTCCCCATCAAGAGTATGTCATCCACGTACTCTACGAGAATCTCCACCATACTCTCTACTACCTTCTTTGTATATACAAGGTTCATCTACCATTTTGATGAAGTCAAACTCTTTGACTACCACATCAAAACAGACGTTCCAACTCCGCGATGCCAGATTTATCACATAAAACACCATGCTCACGTTTTCGCTACTCCCACTGTCTACGAAGCCCTCTGGCTGTGTACTTATAGACGCTCTCTTCCAAATCATTATTTAGAAAAGCAGTCATGACACCCAACCGCCAGATATCGTAGTCATGGTATGTAGCCGTGGCAAGTAGGATCTGGATGGACTTAAGCATAGCTTCTGGAGAAAAGGTTTCGTCATAATCCACACCTGGTCGTTGACGAAAACCCTTTGCAACAAGTCTAGCTTTGAAAGTCTCAACTTTTCCATCTACACCAAGTTTCTTCTTAAAGATCCATTTGCTCCCAATGGGTTTTACCCCTTCAGGAGCAACTTCCAAAGTCCATACTTTGTTGATGTACATGGATTCCATCTCAGATCGTTAAGCATCCAGCCATTCTTACAGAGTCCCACTCCTGATGGCCTGCTCGAAACTAGTTGGGTCATCATCACATGATGCAATCCTCGCTCCCACTATCATAGAGAAACCAAAGTATCTCTCAGATGGATGAGGAACCCTACCAGATCGGCGGAGAGGCTGAGGTTCGTTGGAAACTATTGAATCCTCCGGATTTACCAAATCATCAGCTGCAGTTTGTATAGCTGGAACTCCTTCCAGTTCTACCTCATAACCACTAATTTCTTCACAAGAAATTCATTTTTTCTCAAAAAGTGGTGTGCCGAGAAATAAAACATCTTTTGTTCCCCGGTGTGGTAGAAGATATTCCCTTGCGAATACTTGGGATATCCAACAAACTTCGACAATACTGACTTTGCCTCGAGCTTGTCCGGATTTTGCTTTTAAACATAGGTCGGACAACCCCAAATCTTAACATCTTTAAGAGATGGACTCTTCCCATACCATATCACATATGGAGTGGTAGGCATCTGATTTGGTTGGAACCCTATTCAATAGGTATGCAACTTCTCAAGTGCATAACCCCAAAAGAAAATAGGCAACTCAGTAGTACTCATCATAGAGCACACCATATCTCATAGGGTATGATTGCTCCGCCCCGATACACCGACGTGCTGTGGTGTATTCGGAGGAGTAATGCTGAGAGAGAATCTCATTCTCCTTTAGAATAGTCCAGGAATTCCGTGCTCAAGTATTATCCTCCATGATCTCATCAAAAGACATAATATTTATACCCAGTTTTTGGTTCTCTACTTCTGACTCATATTCATTGAATTTCTCAAAAGTTCCAGACTTGTGTTTCAACAGGAACAAATATCCGGATCTTGAGAGATCATCAGTGAATATAATGAAGTACAAAGAACCGGTCTTCGCATATGTAGACAGGGGACCTTCATACATCAACATGTATCAATCCCAAGAGTTCACTAACTCTTTCTCTGTTTTCAATAAACGGAGCTGTGGTCATCTTATCTTTTTGACATGACTGGCAAGCTTTACAAGATGTAAATCCAAACTAATTTAAATATGCATCTTTATGTAACTTCAGCTAGTCGGGTCGCATTGAGATGACCTAGTCTACAATGCCTTTAGAAGGATTCGTTCATTTCTGAACTCTTCTTCTTGTGTGTGTTCTGTACATTAAGAACTGTAGTTTGATTCAGAACGTCTATACTTTTAGATAACGTGCCTGAACCGATCAACACTTGATATAGGAAATGTTCAAAACATTATCCAACAATATAAAATTATATCCTTCTTTACTAATAAAGAGATTGATATGATGTTGTATATCAGGTTCGGTATCTAATAACATTCATTCAGAATCAATGTATTCTGGTAATACAGGATGATAACTGCCAACAGTCTTAGCTGCAACACTTGCATCATTTCCAACTCTTGAAACTTATCACCCGTTCTCAGTTCTCTACCTATCTGTAGCCCATGTAACAAATTACATTTGCGGGATCCTGATCCGGTATCTCATACCCAGGACATAAAGGATACTGAGAAACAGTTCTCGGTAATGAACACACCCGAAGATGATGCATCAGCATGCACTTTCTTCGTTTGGGCGGCACGGGAATTCTGGTAATCCCCTATTTCCTGCTCTGTCTTACAACAATTATAAGTTAGAGCAGGACCAACGTTCCCTAGCGCAGTATAACAAGCGGGTTCGGTCAATACATCCATATTATTATCTTGATTTAAGGCGAGACATGGTCGCTACCTGGAGAGAGATAGAAGAAAACACTCAGCGTGCGCATTTACAAGATTAGATTGGTTATCAATTTATCTAATCAGGATGTCTCCCACTGTTTTAGTCAAATCTTCCTTCAAACCCTAAAAGGTAAGACTAGCCGGGATTAATTACACCCTACAAGTTCGCCAATCTTTCAGCCAGGCCAGTGCCGATACTTTGAGGGAGGTTCCCCGCGCTTTCGCACGGACCTAATTAAAGTAAATCTCGTTTTCCCAGGAGCGTAACCCCATTAACACCTTTCTAGACACCTACTCGATCGGCTAATTGAAATGTGTAAAACTCTCTCAGGAGTAACTCTTACTCGCAGCGGGTATCGGGATCCAACTATCTCATAGAAGGTATGCAATCTCATTGCAAATTTCAACTCTTGAAATTCCCAATAATATTTTGCCCCTAACCTCCTATGACCTTGACAAAGGCCAACAAACCATAGGATGCTAGTCAAGTTCAACCCGTCATTTCCTGATTGAATTAAACCCACCCGCACGACCCTTGACAAAGGCCAACAAAGTCGCACGACTACCCTAACTCAATCACATCATATGCTTATACAGACAAGCAGTAATCAACTACCGCACACTACGCCTTGACAAAGGCCAACAAACGCAGCACGAATACTAAATACTACTTATCTGAAATGATGGAGGGCTACGACAGGTTTTTATGAAAATCCTTTGCGTAATGAACTTGATATCGTTGTAGAATCGAGTGATTTTAAATGGAATGTTTTTGAGGCCTTTGCTAGTTTCACTAAAGAGGTCACTCCCGGTGAAGGGATCGTCGGCTCTTTCTGTAGGGTTCCTAGGCACTCTTGTGAAGGTTCATAAGGCATCAAACATGCCCGGATAAAATTTTAGACGTGCCGAACAACCCAAAGACGGGATCTTTGCTAGATTATTAGGGTTTAGCATGCAAGATGATATCTTTAAAACTAAGTGTGAGGGATTACAACCTTTGTAGTCCGCTCCTTCGCTTTACAAGCTCCGAGTAGTAGTCCCTTCGCCGCGATCCACGATCTCCCAGACTCAAGAGAGGCTCCACGACTCGAACGATCCATGCTAGCTTGAAGTGTTCCGAATCTCCGATGATCTACGTCGAAGTTGCAAAAACCCAAGCTTTCTCACTCTAAAGAGATAAACACCCTAAGCTCATGGGCTAGATGAGATGAGGATGAGGGAGTAGTATTTATGCTTTCTTTTTATTCACTTTCTCACTTGAAATCATCACATAAGAATTAACTAGTAAGCTTTTTTCCTTTTAGAACTCAAGAGAGAAGAAGATGAGAATGAAAAAGATAATCCTTTTGTGATGAATAGAAAAGAAAACTATATGATTGATATATCAACCATGGTCAAGGATGATAGGCTAAGAAGTTGTAGAGAATAAACTAGGGTAAGGGTTTGGTTAGGTTAAAGATAAAGATCAACCATAATATCTTAACCAAGACAAAATAGAATCTTTCTAGAATGAACTTGAAAGAGCTAACCCTAATCAAACCCTAATCCCTCATTATCATCCTTAAACATGTTTAATAATAAATCATATCATGTTACAATAATATATATCACATATATATTATATATTTGCAACATAAGAAAATAATACATTTAATATATATCGCATATATATCAATGTATTAATCCAGTGAGAAAATGAAATAATAAAGTGAGCCAATATTAGATAATGTAATACAATATATCATATATATTATTATACATTAAATCATCGAATCAACACTTGATCCAACGATCCGGCTATATCGAATATAACCGGCTAATATATCATGTACCGATTCATCTCAAAATATCGCGAGAATATAATACGGTATCTCATATCGTATTATCCTCGGTCCTGCACATATCTCATATGTGCCTCTACTCCGTTTCGTCTGAGCCAAGAAACCTCTGTGTAGGACTCTAAAGAATCGTCAATACGCCGGTAGCAGGTGATGATCATATCAAACACCCACAAGCTGCAAGCGGTCAGCTAAACGTAACAGCCACCCAGGTATTAAGCGATTAGAAGATCAACAAGCTAGCCTGTCCGTTCTCCTGTGAATCCAATCAGTAACACTCCCGTACAGTCCGGTCTGTTCGTCTGATATGTCGCATATCAAGTCTAGGGGTGGTAAACGTCAGACCCCAGTAACCGATAAATCGTGTCGATGTGAGGCTCATAACAGGTCGAGAAACTACTAGTAACACTTACCAGTAAATCTCTATATCAGCCCTGGCCAGGGACTTCCAGTTATAGCCAATCGAACATAGCACGACATCAACTCCCTATACCGGGAGAGACGAATCCCCTCCTATCGTTCATTGCCTCCATGTGATTCGGGACTGTACCCAAAAGCCACCGTTTTGCACGCCCTCGTGGACGTGGTAAGGTGGAAATCAAAGCACGGTGGGAATCACACAAGACTCTATGACGATATCGGGTCTACAGACTACCCTGTACCAGTGTCACCGGAGAACTGCCATATGACGTGTGGTATATCACCAACTGGGAGTTCTCGGCGAGTCCGTCCAGTGTACCCAGTCTGCACTGAGCACCCGTACACCTTCCTTGATGTCAAACACCGATGGATATGGGATCATCCATCGCCCATCATATGGGTCAAGATGCGTATACGCTAGTCTACTCTGGTGTATCGATGCCCTGTCTCGATATACCCTCGACTA
The DNA here is from genome assembly GCA_030015575.1 of Agapanthus africanus. Classification (NCBI taxonomy): domain Eukaryota; kingdom Viridiplantae; phylum Streptophyta; class Magnoliopsida; order Asparagales; family Amaryllidaceae; genus Agapanthus; species Agapanthus africanus. The sequence goes on from CM057348.1 coordinate 191,940,881, forward strand.
GGAACAGTTATAGGATGTACTCATCGACTACTATGGCCCCACTAGTATGATCTCATCATAGTCCCAGTAGTCGAGTACAGATCCTAAGGGCTTTATCAACATGTGAGAGTCAGACAGTAAACCAATACAAGTCAACATGTTAAGATAAAGTGAAACCAAATAGCATACTATCATGACGAGCAAGAAAGTCCTCTCTGTATATATCTAAGCATCCATCATAATATACATCAAATGTACAACAATGGCCTCTAGGGCATATACATAACTAACAATCTCCCACTTGCACTAAGGCCAGCTGCTGTAGTATCTCATACCTAGCATCCCGAATAATCTCTCAAACTGTATCTGGGGAATGGCCTTCGTGAGTGGATCCGCAGTGTTGTCCTTCGTATCTACTCTCCTGACCTCGATTTCCCGGCGATCAACTATCTCCCTGATCAGGTGATACCGCCTCAGAATATGTCTGGATTTCTGATGGGATCTAGGTTCCTTGGCCAAAGCCACGGCTCCATTGTTATCGCAATACAGAGGTATTGGATGTTCAATGGATGGAACCACACCAAGTTCAGTGATGAACTTCTTCATCCAGACAGCCTCTTTGGCAGCATCGTTGGCAGCGATGTATTCAGCCTCCATCGTCGAGTCTGCAACGGTATCCTGTTTGGAACTCTTCCAACATACCGCCCCTCCATTGAGGGTAAAGACAAAACCCAAATGCGACTTAGAGTCGTCCTTATCACTCTGGAAGCTGGAATCGGTAAAGGACTCCACCCGGAGTTCTCCGTTACCATACACCAAGAACATGTCTCTAGTCCTTCGCAAGTACTTGAGAATGTTCTTCACAGCTGTCCAGTGACTCTCTCCAGGATCTGCTTGATACCGACTCACTACACTTAGTGAGTATGCAACATCGGGTCTGGTACATAGCATCGCATACATGATAGAGCCTACTGCCGAAGCATAGGGTATCCCTTGCATGCGAGCTCTCTCCAAATCAGTCTTGGGAGACATCTCTTTGGAGAGAGTGAGTCTAGAGATCGTGGGTTGGTTCCCACGCTTGGATTCTTCCATACTAAACCTCTTTAGTATGGTGTCAATGTACCTGGATTGGGACAATCCCAGTATCCGTTTGGATCTATCTCTATAGATCCTAATTCCCAATATACAGGAGGCATCACCTACATCTTTCATTGAGAATTTCTGTGATAAGAAGAGCTTGACTGATTGCAGCATAGGAATATCATTTCCTATCAAGAGTATGTCATCCACGTACAATACGAGGAAGATAACCTTACTCTCTGCTACCTTCTTATAGATACAAGGTTCATCTATGTTTTTGATGAAGTCAAACTCTTTGACTACTACATCAAAACAGATGTTCCAACTCCGCGATGCTTGCTTTAACCCATAAATGGATTTAAGCAGCTTGCACACCTTTCCCTTGCTCCCACTATCTACGAAGCCCTCTGGCTGAGTCATGTACACGCTCTCTTCTAAATCACCATTTAGAAAGGCGGTCTTAACATCCATTTGCCAGATTTCGTAGTCATGGTATGCAGCAATGGCAAGTAAGATCCGGATGGACTTAAGCATAGCCACTGGAGAAAAGGTTTCGTCATAATCCACACCTGGTCGTTGACAAAATCCCTTTGCTACAAGTCTAGCTTTGAAAGTCTCAACTTTTCCATCTACACCAAATTTCTTTTTAAAAATCCACTTGCTCCCAATGGGTTTTACCCCTTCAGGAGCATTTTCCAAAATCCATACTTTATTGGTGTACATGGATTCCATCTCAGATCGCATTGCATCCAGCCATTTCACAGAGTCACCACTCGTGATGGCCTGCTCGAAACTAGTCGGGTCATCATCTTCCATGATGCAATCCTCGCTTCCACCATCAATGAGAAAACCGTAGTGTCTCTCAGGCGGATGAGAAACCCTACTAGATCGGCGGAGAGGCTGGGGTTCGTCGGGTACTACTGAATCCTCTGGTTCTACTAAATCTTCAGTTGCAATTTGTGTTTCTGGAACCTCTTCCAGCTCTACCTCTTTGCCACTAATTTCTTTTACAAGAAATTCCTTTTCTAAAAAGGTGGCATATTGAGAAACAAACACTTTTTGTTCCTCAGCGTGATAGAAAAAATATCCTTGAGAATTCTTAGGATATCCCATAAATTTGCAAAGAACTGATCGTGCCTCGAGTTTGTCTGGATTTTGTCTTTTGACATAGGCCGGACAACCCCATATCTTAACTCGTTTAAAATATGGTCTCTTCCCACTCCATATCTCATATGGTGTGGTAGGTACAGATTTAGACGGAACTAGATTCAATATGTATATGGCTGTCTCAAGCGCATATCCCCAGAAGGAAATAGGTAACTCAGCATTGCTCATCATAGATCGTACCATATCTAATAGGGTCCGATTCCTTCGTTCCGATACACCATTGTGCTGTGGTGTATATGGAGGAGTAAGCTGAGAGAGAATCCCATTCTCTTTTAGATAATCTAGGAACTCACTGCTTAAGTATTCACCTCCTCGATCAGATCGAAGAATTTTAATACTTTTGCCCGTTTGGTTCTCTACTTCAAGCTTATATTCTCTGAATTTCTCAAAAGCTTCAGACTTGTGTTTCATCAGAAACACATGTCCGTATCTAGAGAGATCGTCAGTGAATGTAATGAAGTAGGAAGAACCGTTCCTGGCATGAGTAGACATGGGACCGCATACATCACTATGTATTAGTCCTAAGAGTTCAGTAACTCTTTCTCCGTGTCCACTAAACGGAGCTTTGGTCATTTTTCCTTTGAGACATGAATGGCAAGTATCATAAGATGATAATTCGAACGGATTCAAATAACCATCCTTATGTAACTTAGCCAGTCGTGTCGCATTGATATGACCAAGTCTACAATGCCACAAGTAGGATTCGTTCATATCTGAACTTTTCCTCTTGTTTGTGTTTTGTATATTCAGGACTGTATTCTAATTCAGAATGAATATGCCATTATGTAACGAGCCTGATGCAATCAACTTTTGATCTAGGAATATGTTCATAACATTATCCTTTACTACAAAATTATATCCTTCTTTACTTAATAAAGAAACTGATATAATGTTGCACATCATGTTCGGTATATAATAGCACTCATTTAGAATCAGTATATTACGACTTGGTAATACAAGGTGATATTCGCCAACTGCTTTGGCTGCAATACTTGTACCGTTCCCTACTTGAACGGAATGATCACCTTTTCCCAGTTCTCTACCTTTACGTAGCCCATGTAACAATTTACATATGTGGGATCCTGATCCGGTATCTAATACCCAGGACGTAGGGTGAACTGAGAAACAGTTCTCAATAACTAACACACCTGAAGAAGATGCATCAACATGCACGTTCTTTTGGGCGGCGTGAGAATCCAGATATTCTCCTATTTTCTGTTCAGTCTTATAACTCTTATAAGAAAGAACGGGTCCAACGTTCCCCTGCTCAGTATAATAAGCGGGTTCAGTCAATACATCCATATTATTATCTTGATTATGGCCTGACATGGTCGTTACCTGGAGAGAGAGAGAAGAAAACACTTTAGCGTATGCTGTTGCAAGATTAGATTGGTTATTATCTTATCTAATCAGGATGTCTCCCACTGTTTTTATCAAATCTACCTTCAAACCTTAAAAGGTAAGATTAGCCGGGATTAATTACACCCTACAATTTCGTCAATCTTTCAGCCAGATCAGTGTCGGTACTTTGAGGGAGGTTCCCCGTGCTTTCGCACGGACCTAATTAAAGTAAACCTCGTTTTCCCAGAGGCGTAACCCCGTTAACACTTTTCTAGACACCTACTTGATCGACTAATTGTCCTGTGTAAAACTCTCCCAGGAGTAACTCTTACTCGCAGTGGGTATCGGGATCCAACTATCTCATAGAAGGTATGCAATCTCATTGTAAATTTCAACACTTGAAATTCCCGATAATATTTTGCCCCTAGCGATCTATGACCTTAACTAAGTCAACAAACCATAAATCGCAAGTCAAGTTCAACCCGTACATTTCCCGATTGAATTAAACCCACCCGTACGACCCTTAACTGAGTCAACAAGGCCGTACGAATAACCTAATCCAATCACATCTCATGTTATAGCAGATAAACATTACTTAGCTACCGTACACTATGCCTTAACTAAGTCAACAAACATAGCATGAATACTAAATAATATCTATCTGAAATGACGGAGGGCTACGCAGGTTTTTCAGAAAACCCTGAGCGTAATAAACTTGATATCGTCGTAGAATCATGTAGTTTTTGAAAAAGGAGTGTTTTTGAAGCTTTTCTTGGTTTTGCTAAAGAGGTCACTCCCGGTGAAGGGATCTCGGCTCTTTCCTTATCGAATAAGGTGCAGGATATATCATATATATCACTGTGCAAAGCAAAACTCTAAAAGCAATCAAAAGACAAACCGGGTTTTGTAGCATCTGCCAGTTTCGCTAAAGAGGTCACTCCCGGTGAAGGGATCTCGGCTCTTTCCCCATCGAATAAGGTGCAGGATATATCATATATATCACTGTGCAAAGCAAAACTGTAGCTACCCTTTTTATAAAGTTTTGATTCTACAACATCTTTAGGTTTCTTTTCTTTTTATTAATCTCATTAATAAAATCCCATCAGCTTATGCTTCCTAAGCATCACAGATAAATACGACGTACACTTATGCCATCCGCATTCGCCTCGATGTCCCCTCGTGCACCGTTAGGTTAGGTAACTAACGACAGAGCAGGACAGGGCTAGTGCGGGTGTAAAACATAAGTAACGTCTATATAATATATCATATATACTATATACTGTATCCATCATAACATATCAAATGATCACATCACAGATATCACAGCAGAAACATAGATATAATGTGGGATATACTAGGACGTCCGTATTTAGTATTTAGCCAATAATAGAAAATACGGATTCCACAGTCGCGATGAATAGCCAAGCCCACACCCTGGACCCCTACGAGAGCGGCAAGCGACCCTACCAATTCTGGAGTTTAGGAGACCCGGTCTCGACTCCTCGAGATGGCCTCCCACTGAACCCCATAACCCGGTCACCTGTGCTCTCCTCCTTGGGTCCATCCTGATGCGGAAAAGTAAATAATATACAACGCTGGTGGCATCAACCTCAACCTGGAAGTGCCCCAAATAAAAGAATATTACATTACAATTGAATTTACATGAATGAAAATATAAAACTCTCATCTCACATAAAACCCCCGGCTATTCAATCGCGACAATCCTGCACATCATATCTCAGCAACACATAATATCTCATATCATCAACGTAAGTAAGTATGCATACACCGATCGTCGTCGATGTATAGCAACGAAGACCAGCAATACAACTACATACTACACTTACGGTCACAGAAAAGAAAGTGTAAAACTACAATATTTGGAATCCATAACCACTTTAGACATCGCAAATCCGAAATATCACATACTTCACATTTCATGCCTAACACAATGAATTCCACATATTGTATCACATTCCAGATAAATAGACAGTATCAGACTTTTCGAACAGATAATCAAATACCCAAAATTTCCCAAAGTGCTCAACACTTGAGCGGAGTTCAAATAATCCCAGAATATGTCATAGTACCAGTGATCCAGCCGTAGAAGGGTCAAGCCAACACCTCACATGTGGCACGCCGTACTGCCCCAAACCCGAAGGTTCAAAAGGCAGTTCAAGACGGTCACATAATCGAGTTAAGGTTTGTTGTCTTCTAGAGGGTCCACCGCTTAACTTGTACATTTTTTCCCGAAAGATTTAAACCCAATAAAAATTCAACACTTGAAAGTTTGCCGTTCCGGGATAAAGTGGGTTAATGATATCCGTTCAAATAGTTTAACAGTTTCTAAATATCCGGAAATAAAAACGAATTTAAATATTCCGATCGAATCTACGATTACAAAAGAAACCCCAGAATACTCAACACTTGAGTCAGAATAAAAAAAACCCATAAAATAATAAATACAGATACAAGAATTACTGTATAAAAACCCGTGCCTAATACACTAATACTGCCGCGGAACCGCCGCCGATGGGGGGTATTTGCCGCGGTTCCGCGGCCACGTGGTCGAATTAGAGGCACGAAATTCACAGTAATTCTTATCTTTTCTTGCTATATTTTTCAGGTATTTTTAATTCAGAAAAACCCCGGATTTTGAAAAATTTCCAGAGAGGGGGTAAATTTCGTCGGTTCGGGTTCGATCGGAGTTTTAACTTCGTAAACACGTCGCCTAATGCTCTAGCTAGGCTCTGATACCACTGTAGGGTTCCTAGGCACTCTTGTGAAGGTTCATAAGGCATCAAACATGCCCGGATAAAATTTTAGACGTGCCGAACAACCCAAAGACGGGATCTTTGCTAGATTATTAGGGTTTAGCATGCAAGATGATATCTTTAAAGCTAAGTGTGAGGGATTACAACCTTTGTAGTCCGCTCCTTCGCTTTACAAGCTCCGAGTAGTAGTCCCTTCGCCGCGATCCACGATCTCCCGGACTCAAGAGAGGCTCCACGACTCGAACGATCCATGCTAGCTTGAAGTGTTCCGAATCTCCGATGATCTACGTCGAAGTTGCAAAAACCCAAGCTTTCTCACTCTAAAGAGATAAACACCCTAAGCTCATGGGCTAGATGAGATGAGGATGAGAGAGTAGTATTTATGCTTTCTTTTTATTCACTTTCTCACTTGAAATCATCGCATAAGAATTAACTAGTAAGCTTTTTTCCTTTTAGAACTCAAGAGAGAAGAAGATGAGAATGAAAAAGATAATCCTTTTGTGATGAATAGAAAAGAAAACTATATGATTGATATATCAACCATGGTCAAGGATGATAGGCTAAGAAGTTGTAGAGAATAAACTAGGGTAAGGGTTTGGTTAGGTTAAAGATAAAGATCAACCATAATATCTTAACCAAGACAAAATAGAATCTTTCTAGAATGAACTTGAAAGAGCTAACCCTAATCAAACCATAATCCCTCATTATCATCCTTAAACATGTTTAATAATAAATCATATCATATTACAATAATATATATCACATATATATTATATATTTGCAACATAAGAAAATAATACATTTAATATATATCGCATATATATCAATGTATTAATCCAGTGAGAAAATGAAATAATAAAGTGAGCCAATATTAGATAATGTAATACAATATATCATATATATTATTATACATTAAATCATCGAATCAACACTTGATCCAACGATCCGGCTATATCGAATATAACCGGCTAATATATCATGTACCGATTCATCTCAAAATATCGCGAGAATATAATACGGTATCTCATATCGTATTATCCTCGGTCCTGCACATATCTCATATGTGCCTCTACTCCGTTTCGCCTGAGCCAAGAAACCTCTGTGTAGGACTCTAAAGAATCGTCAATACGCCGGTAGCAGGTGATGATCATATCAAACACCCACAAGCTGCAAGCGGTCAGCTAAACATAACAGCCACCCAGGTATTGAGCGATTAGAAGATCAACAAGCTAGCCTGTCCGTTCTCCTGTGAATCCAATCAGTAACACTCCCGTACAGTCCGGTCTGTTCGTCTGATATGTCGCATATCAAGTCTAGGGGTGGTAAACGTCAGACCCCAGTAACCGATAAGTCGTGTCGATGTGAGGCTCATAACAGGTCGAGAAACTACTAGTAACACTTACCAGTAAATCTCTATATCAGCCCTGGCCAGGGACTTCCAGTTATAGCCAATCGAACACAGCACGACATCAACTCCCTATACCGGGAGAGACGAATCCCCTCCTATCGCTCATTGCCTCCATGTGATTCGGGACTGTACCCAAAAGCCACCGTTTTGCACGCCCTCGTGGACGTGGTAAGGTGGAAATCAAAGCACGGTGGGAATCACACAAGACTCTATGACGATATCGGGTCTACAGACTACCCTGTACCAGTGTCACCGGAGAACTGCCATCTGACGTGTGGTATATCACCAACTGGGAGTTCTCGGCGAGTCCGTCCAGTGTACCCAGTCTCCACTGAGCACCCGTACACCATCCTTGATGTCAAACACCGATGGATATGGGATCATCCATCGCCTATCATATGGGTCAAGATGCGTATACGCTAGTCTACTCTGGTGTATCGATGCCCTGTCTCGATATACCATCGACTAGGAACAGTTATAGGATGTACTCATCGACTACTATGGCCCCACTAGTATGATCTCATCATAGTCCCAGTAGTCGAGTACAGATCCTAAGGGCTTTATCAACATGTGAGAGTCAGACAGTAAACCAATACAAGTCAACATGTTAAGATAAAGTGAAACCAAATAGCATACTATCATGACGAGCAAGAAAGTCCTCTCTGTATATATCTAAGCATCCATCATAATATACATCAAATGTACAACAATGGCCTCTAGGGCATATACATAACTAACAATTTCCTCATCGAATAAGTTGCAGGATATTTCACAAATATCACTATGCAAAGCAAAAAACTATAAAAACAATCAAAAGACAAACCGAGTTTGTAGCATCTGCTAGTTTCGCTAAAGAGGTCACTTCCGGTGAAGGGATCTCGGCTCTTTCCTTATCGAATAAGGTGCTGGATGTTCTACAAGGAACACCTCTATGCAAAGCAAGAACTAGAGCTACCTGTTTTTGAGACAAGTTTCTACAACATCTTTAGGTTTCTTTTAGTTCATTAATCTCATTAATGAAGTCCCATTTTAATATGCTTCACAAGCATCACATTTGAAACGAAATCAGCAATATAACATATATCTCATATATATAATATAAACATTCGCCTCAGGTAGTAATATGATCTCATCACAGAACATTGCAGCAGAAGAACATATATGAAATATTGGATATATTAGGAGGTCCGTGTTTTTAATACGAGCCTGTATAAAACACGGATTCCACGGGCGTGATGAATAGCCAAACCTACATCCCTAGACCCCTACGAGAGCGGCAAGCAATACTGCCAATTCTAGGGTTAGGAGACCCGGTCTCGACTCCTCGAGATGGCCTCCCACTGTACCCTAGAACCCGGTTACTTGTGCTCCCCTCCTCGGGTCTACCTAATGCGGAAAAGTAAATAATATACAATGGTGACATCATCCTCAGCCCGGAAGTGCCCCAATAAAAGAATATTACATACAATGAATTTTACATGAATGAAAATAAAAACCCTCATCTTACATAAAACCCCCGGCTATTCAAAACGCGACGATCCAATATAACATATCACAGCAACACATAATATCTCATATCATCAACGTAAGCAAGTATGCGTATCCTGATTGTCGTTGATATATAGCAATGAAACCGGCGATACACCACATACTACGCTTACGGTCACAGAAAAGAAAGTGTAAAACTACAACAGTTGGAATCCGCAACTTCCTTAGACATCCCATGCCTAACCAAATGAATTCCTTAGACATCGCATGCCTAACAATTATAAACCCCGCATTTTAGTCTCGATCTCGAAAACACTTTTCAATATCTAGTCGGGCAATTCAATAAGATTCCCGACATCCTGATCGAATGCTCATCGCAAACTTTAGTAGACGGCCGCACCTCCGGATGCCGTCGACGAAGTGCACTAAGGCGGAACACCGCCGCCGCGAGCACCCGAATGGATACTTTTGGCGACCGGTTTCTCCTACAGTCACTTGGTCGGGGCTATGGGGCGTGGCTATCTATTAAGTTTACCCGGCGAGTATCCGCGTACGCTACGTGATTGTAACGGACTTTTGATCACATCAAAATCCCGTGGCAACCGATCAAATGAGACTAAACTGCTAGATTTATAACATTCAAATTAGTTATCTCATAACTACTTGTGGATTCCAAATATTGTATCACATTCCAGATAAATAGACAATGTTAAACTTTCCGATCGAATAAACAAACCCCCAAGATTTCCAAATAGCTCAACACTTGAGCGGAGTTCAAAAAGTATACATCACATGCCACAGTACCGATGGTCCAGCCGTAGAAGGGTCAAACCAACGCCTCACATATGGCAACGCCGTACTGCCCCAGACCCTAAGGTTTCGAGGCGGTTCAGACGGTCGCATAATCGAGTTAAGGTTTGTGTTCTTCTAGAGGGTCCTCCGCGTTACTTGCACGACTAAGAACGTTCTTAAACTACGGAAAAATCCAACACTTGGAAATTTTCCGGCAGGGGAAAAAGTGAGTTATTGATATCCGTTCGAACCTTTTAACACGTTCTAAATTACCCGGAAAAACTAAACGAAATTAAACTTTCCGATCGAATCAACGAACACAAAAGATCTCCAGAAAACTCAACACTTGAGTAAAATTAAAAATTCCCAGAAGTATGAAAAAGTACCCAAGAATCATACCTAAAAGTAAGAGCCCCTGACTCCTCATTATGGCCGCGGAACCGCCGCCAAACCCATGGTTTGGCTGCGGTTCCGCGCTCCAATGATGGAGTTGGGGAATCGTACTTCACAGTAATTCTTAGATTTCCCTGCTTATTTTTCTGGGTATTTTTAATATGAAAAAAACAACATTTTTAAAAATTTCCAGAGAAGGGGTTCGTGTCGGGGTTTCGGGGTTCGATCGGACTTTAAACTTCGCCTAGACTTCGCCTAAAGCTCTAGCTTGGCTCTGATACCACTGTAGGGTAACTAAGCACTCTCACAAGGGTCTATAAGGCATCAACCATGCCCGATTTAAAATTTAGACGTGCCGAACAACCCTAACCAAGATCTTAGACTAGAGATTAGGTGAAACAAAGCAAGTAAACAACTTTAATTCTAAGAGTTTGGGATTACAACCTTTGTAGTCGGGTCCTTCAATTCTAAAGCTCCGTGTTGAGGTCCCTTCGCTGCGATCATCGAGTATCCGGACTCTAGAGAGGCTCCACAAAAGAAAGATGCAAGCTTGCTTCCGATCTTCGATAACAAAGATGATCTACCTTGAAGAAACTCAAACCCAAGATCTTGCTTTGCTAATCAAGTATTAGCAAAGCAAACACCCTAATCTAAGTGGATAGAATAGATGAGGATGATGAAGTAGGAATTTAGCTCTCATTTATTTTCTATTTCTCACTCATTTTCATCACTACACAAAAAGCTAGAAAGCTTTTCATGCAAGAAAGAAGAAGGAAGAAGATGATCTAGTCCTTTGTGATGAATAATGAATTGTTGTTATAATTACAAATACAACCATGGTTAAGTCAAGAAGGACTTAACCATTATAGAGATTTGACTAGGGTTAAAGGGTGTGGGTTGGGTTAGGAAATATCAAGCAAAATATCTAAATAAAATATCTTTGCAAGAAACAAAATAAAAGCTTCTAAAACCTTCTAGAAAAGTTTAACCCAAATCAAACCCTAACCATGTTTAATCTCTACTAAGCATGTTGCATTAGTAATCATAACTTGTTACAATATTATATATCACATATACAATATTTATTGTAACAAAATAAAATAATACAATTAACATATATCGCATATATATCAATGTATTGCCCGAGTGAGAAAAAGAATCTTTTAGTGAGCTTATATTAGTTAATGTAATTTAATATATCAAATATATAATTATACATTAAATTATCGAATCAACACTTGATCCGATAATCCGGCTATTTCACAAATAACCGACTAATATATTATGTATCAGTTCATCGAATCAACACTTGATCCGATGACCTGGCTATATCACATATACCCGGCCGATATCTCATATCGCGAGAATCTAATACGGTATCACATACACGCATTGTTCTCGGTCCCGCACATATCATATATGTGCTCCTACTCCGTTTTGCCTGAGCCAGGAAACCTCTGTGTAGGACTCTAAAGAATCGTCAATACGCCGGCAGTAGGTGATGATCATATCAAACATCCACAAGCTGCAAGCGGTCAGCTAAGCGTAATAGCCACCCAGGTATTGAGCAATTAGAAGATCAACAAGGAAGCCTATACATTCTCCCGTGAATCCAACCAGTAACACTCTCGTACAGTCCGGTCTCTTCGTCTGATATGTCGCATATCTCGCCTAGGGGTGGTAAACGTCAGACCCCAGCAGCTTGATAAGTCGTGTCGATATAATGTCTATAACAGTTTGAGAAACTACTTATAACACTTACCAGTAAATCTCAGCAACCCTGGCCAGGGATTTCCAGTTATAGCCAATCGAACACAGCGCAACACTCCTTATACCGGGAGAGACGAAACCCCTCCTATCGCTCATTGCCTCCATGTGATTCGGGACTATACCCAAAAGCCACCTTTTTGCACGCCCTCTTGGACGTGGTATGATGGAAATCAAAGCACAGTCGGAATCACACAAGACTCTATGACGATCTCGGGTCTACAGACTAACCTGTACCAGTGTCACCAGAGAACTGCCATCTGACGTGAGGTATAATACCATCTGGGAGTTCTCGGCGAGTCCGTCCAGTATACCCAGTCTCCACTGAGCACCCGTATACCTTCTCTGATGTCAAACACCAATGGATATAGGATCATCCATCGCCCATCATATGAGTCAAGAAGCGCATACGCTAGTCTCCTCTGGAGTATCGATGCCCTGTCTCGGTACTCCCACGACTAGGAACATTTGAAGGATGTACTTGGCGACTACACTGTCCCCACTAGTATGATCTGTATCATAGTCCGGGTAGTCAAGCACTCATCCTAAGGGCTTTATCAACATGTGACATAGAGACAATCAGAGTACATGTTAAGATAAAGAGTAACCAGATAGCATACTATCATGTCGAGCAAGAAAGTTCTCCCTATATATGTCCAAGCATCCACTACAATATACAACGTATATACAGTAATGGTCTCTAGGGCATACATATAACTAACAGTCAAAGCCCGGGATAACCCACAAACAGCCATTACTGAAACGTGCCTCGAGTTTATCCGGATTCTGGTTTTAAGTATCAGCCGGACAACTCCCTATACCTTAACATCGTTAAGATATAAATTGATTCTATATATATCTAATATAGAAACAAAAGTAATAATTTAATTGAAACCAGATTCAAATCATGCAGCTGTCTCCAGTGCATATCAACTAAATGGAAAGAGGCCAATCAGCATTACTCATCTAGGAGTGCATCCATATATGAGTAACCTGAAAGAGAAGCAAGTTCTCAAAACCATTACTATCAACGGAATACCAAATACAAGTATCTGCATTTTCGACTACCTCGAAGAATCCCGATACTTCCAACAAATGGTTCTCTACTTTATTCTTATACATAACTTCTCAAAATCTAAACCTTGTATTAAATACTTGTCTAGAACTTGAGAAGTTATGAGTAAACAGAATATAGTATGAGTACCAACCCCATTGTCCTAATGGATACTGGACAACATACAATTCTTTGTATAAGTCCCCTGAGTTCAATAACTCAAACCCTATGCGTCGTAGGTTGAAAAACTGTACTCTGGTTAAGAAGAATTACACCGCTGTTGAATGCACCTTACCTAATCACCAACTGATATAGGTAAATGTCACAGACATAATATCAAAAAGTTATATCTCACTTTATAAAATAAACGTACAGATATATCGGTTTGAAATTGGTGCATAATAACGGATATTCAAAATCAAATATTTACCATCCGGCAAAAACCAGATGATTTCCTCAAATATCACCAATTACAACGAATTCCGATATATTGAGGATCTAATCACCCAATTCCCAATATGTTACTCTCACTCACCATCTGTAATAACATACAGATGTGAGAAACCGATCTGGTAAACACATACCCTGGAGTTAGATTCCAATTGGGAAAACAATTTTCAATTAACATCGCACAGTGAAACTGAAATATGAAAATGTTTCAAAAGGGGTAACTGGGTATTCCTAGTAATGCCTCTTCCACTATCATGATTCATGACTGTAACCGTATAACTCCATGCCCTCACTCCAATCCCTTTATATGTCTTTACTTATTACCTTCTGTACACCTTTTTTAGGCTAATTGGTTTTCTTCCTACCCTACCCTTCGACACCAGCCTAAGGTTTGGAAGAAAACTATCCAATAAGCGTAATAGATGTACACTCCATATGCTAGGAGCCCTCGCAACCTGAGAGAAGGTAATGGGAAAAGTCATCTGAATAATCCCATTCTATTTCTCCTAAACCGGAAACCATCCTCAAATCTGGAACAAATTTCTTCGAGTTCGTATGTAACTATACGATGGCATGTCCAAGCATTATGGGCGTTCATAGTGATACGAAGTGTTCTGGAGAAATCCAAAGTGGATGTGGGAGTAACAGGGGTATACACGGTTTTGTCATGAATGATAGCAGTCGCAATTTTCTTTGTCGTTATTCTAATCCCTTTATATGTCTTTACTTATTACCTTCTATACACCACCTTTAGGCTAATTGGTTTTCTTCCTTCCCCATCTTTTTGCACCTGCCTATGGTTTGGAGGAAAACTATCCAATAAACTCAATAGGTGTACCCTCTACTAATCCTAGGAGCCCTCACAACCTGAGAGAAGGTAAAGGGAAAAGACAACCGAATAATCCTATTCAATCTCTCCAGAACCAGAATCCATCCTCGAATCTGGAACAAGTTCCTTCAAGTTCGTGTGTACCTATATGATGGATTTATCCAATAGAAGTGGATGTTCGTAGTGATACGGGGTGTTCTGGAGAAACGCAAAGGTGATATAGAAGTGGCAATGATACATGCGACACCTTGACATTCCAAAAGCCAAAGTGTTTTAAGAAGGTTCGGTTAACTTGGTTCATGAGTTTTAGTCAAGGGTCGGATCATGGTCACTGCCAAAAAGAGAGAGAAAAGAAACACTCAGCGTGTACTCTAACCTAGATCAGAATGGTTAATCACTTTATCTATGTCTCCCACTTTATCCTCAAATTCTCCTCCAAACCTGAAAATAGAATTAGTCGAGATCATCTAAAATCACCCGAGGAGTAAACCAACTCATCAGTGGGAATCGGGATCCTGACATCATCGCATGATAACCTGATGGAAGCCACTCAAGTCACCACACTCCAAAAGGTATGCGCAAGCCTAGCAAGTTTCCTGTATGTTTGAAACTCCCGATGTGGTTTTTACCCCTAACGACTTCATGGCCTTGATAGAGACCAACATACCATAAGTCGCTAGTCAATTTCAACCCATCATTATCCAAGATTGATCTAAACCCACCCGCACAAGCCCTTGATAGAGACCAACGTGACTATGCGGCTGTCCTAGATAATCGCATATCCATGCTACAGACACGTATCACGCAGCTACCGTACACTATGCCTTGATAGAGACCAGCGTACATAACACGAATACTACGAGATACCTATCTTAAATGACGGAGGGCTACGGCTGGTTTTTTGTGAAAAACCTTTAACGTAATGAACTTGATATCATTGAAGGAACTGAAGTGGTTTTAGAAATATATAGTGGCGAAAACTTTTGCTAAAGAGGTCACTTCCTGTGAAGGGATCGGCTCTTTCCTCGTCGAATGAGGTGCAGGATATTCCTAACTGAATACTACGATACAAAGCAAAATAAAATGACTATAGTGAAATTATTACGCTGACGCAAACTTTTGCTCAAGGGGTCACTCCTGATGAAGGCATCTCGGCCCTTGCCTTGTCGAATGAGGTGCTGGATATTCATAACAGAATACCACTATGAAAAGCAAAAGAGAACGTCTGTAATATCAGTTTTTAGAAAACTTGGTTCCAACAATATCATATAGGTTTGTTTTATCCTTGTATTGTTCAAAATCAACACAGTCCCATCAATTAATCACACCAGAAAAGAACGAAAATAAAATGTACGTATATGCCATCCGCATTCGCCACTGGGTTCCGTCATCACCCGTTAGGTTACTTAACTAACGACAGAGCAGGGACTGGACTAGCAAGGGTGCAAAACATATACAACATCTACTAGTATATATAAATATATATATATATATATATAAAATTCGTCCCAGGCATGATATAAAGCAACATCACAGAAGCAACACAGAATGGTGGATAATCCTGGAGCCTCGGGTTTCACCTGAACCGCAAATGAGACCCGATGTTCCCTGTCGTGTGGATAGCCTGTACAATGAAAACCTAGACCCCTATGAGCACGGCAAGTTACCCGCCAAAACCAGAAGTGGGGCAACCCCCTTCAACAACGTGAATGGGCCACTCAGCACTTCACGGAATCCGGTAACTTGAGCACCCCCTCCGTGGGTCAACCTATACCCTCTACGAGTGCGGCGAATAGCCCGCCAATTCTAGAGTAAGGTCCCCTCCATCTCAACGCCATGAGATGCGGACCCGTTGCCCTCTAGAACCCAGCTATTCGTCCACTCCACCACGGGGTAATCCTAGTACAGAAAAGAAAATAATATACAAGGGTGACATCGACCTCAATCCGGTCATGCCCCAAACGAATAATATACAAACTGGCAGTGACGGCAGTCCACATGTCGGACGCTCGCCCCGCAATATCAAATGTACAAATGAAACTAAACTGTACTATCATTGCACCATAGCTATCCACCACGACGATCCAACCACAACACAGCACAATATAGAACATCAACGTGAATGTCACGTTCGCAAATCCGTCTAAAAAAACTATAGCAATTAGACAAGTTGTACCGATCTAATGATATTCACGGTCACAGATAGTAATGTAAGTACTGTAAACATTTAAACAGTGTTAAATTATCGACTTCAAAACACCCTGAATTGCCCCCGAACAAAAGACAACACTATACCTAAACTGGGCAAAACAAGCAATACCACTAAACCAAAATTCCAGAGACCAGACCGCACCTAAAATACGAAGCCCAAAAACCCTCCCCAGGCTGGCCGGCTCGGATTTTGTGAGCATGTGCTCGGGTCAAAATGGGTGGAATGGGTTCGTATTTGGGGTATGCTCTAGTGGTCATATAAGTAGTCTTCTGCAGTTGCTTAAAAATTTTCTTGAAGACTTTAAAAATCGACAGAGACTGGAATGTGTAGTGCACTGTTTCGGAGTTGTTTTGGTTTCGATATTTTAACATTGTCTAAAAAAGCTAGCTTAGGGTTTAAAGGCTGGCTCTGATACCATGTTGCGTTACGGCAGCACCCCGGCCATCAAACCGTGGCCAAATGCGAAACAAAAATTTTCTAAACTGGCGCTACCAATACCCGATGCCCAGATCTTCCCTAAACCCTATACTAGCAAACTATAAAAAGAGATAGGAATGGTTATACCAAGTTGATCCGTGTCCTTCGGTCTTCAACCATCATCCCCAAGCTCCTAGTGGCTCCTTGGTCAAATTTGGTTGCCGGTCTTCCTCCGTCTACGATGATCCACCTGAGGGAAACGGCGAAAGCTTCAGCCTCATCGAGTGAGGCAACCAACGCTCCAAGATTGCTAGCAATGGAGAGTAGAAGTGTAGAAATGTATCACTATCTTTTTCTCTCATCACAATGTTCAATAGAGCAACTCAAGAAGATGAAGGAGGTGAGGAAACATGTGGCATGACCAACTCAAGAAAGTGCTAAGTCTTTTTGTGAGAATGAGAGTGAGTGAAGAGAGCAAGTAAAGAATCAAGTAATGAGCATGGCAAGCCAAGAAAACAAATGAGCACCCCCTTCAAAAATTATGGCTGCCCCCTCTTCTCTCTCTCTCTCATGCAATCAAAAATATCTTTCCAATTTTCCAAATAAACAATGTGTAGCCATACCTCGCTACATGCCACAACCCATGCTCATGCCACCTCGCTCCTCCGCCTCATTTGTGAAACAAATGAATTTCCAAAAAAGGAAAATCATACAAATGAGGTGTCCACTTCTAGAAGCTATTCCGTATAAATACGGAATACAACCCGGTACATGTATCGAAATACATATACGCGTATTCGTACAAAAATACGAATAGCCAAGAGAGAAAATGAATAGTGAACAATAATATTAGAATACATATATATAAATACATATATAAATTATTAAATCAAGACCTGATTTAATAATCCGGCTCAATCCTAAGCCGCTTGTATTATCAACCGTCCGATTAAAGTCTGTGCGGCTATTTAATCGGACACCTGTATGTACCAACATACGTCATCTACACCATATCGCCTGAACCGTGAAAACCCTCTGAATGGGAATCTAAATACTCGTCAATACGCTGGCAGTGGGTTTAACCACAAGCACGTCAGTGGCACTAGCTGTACGTACCGGCTACCCAGGTATTGAGCAAAAGGGAGGCCGATGAGCAAACTCATCCTGAACCCCTACTGAGCTTGGCAGTGACAATATCCGTACAGTCCGATCTGCTCGTCTAAGAGTATCGCATATCAAGTCTAGGGGGCAGATAAAATCAGACCCCTACCAACGCGACATTTGGTGTCGGCATGAAACCCATCACCATCTGAGAAACTATCGATCATGGATCGGTAATTCTCTTCCACCGAGGCCACGGATTTCTGGTGATCGCCACCCGTGCACAACGCGACATCAACCCCCAATACCGGGAGAGACGAATCCCCGACAATCCGATCACTGCCTCCATGTGGCTCGGGACTGCACCCAACTAAAACCTGTTTGCATGACTCTTTAGAGCCGTGGTAGGGTAGTAATCAAAGCACAGTGGGAATTCACACAAGACAAATGATGATCTCAGGTCGACAGACTAACCTGTATATATGTCACCTGGGAATTGCTATCTGACAATAGGTATAATACCAATTAGCAGGTTCCCAGCGAGTCCGTCCAGTGTACTCATAACCCAATAAGCACCTGTATACTATCTTAGGTGAACAAACTAACACCAATGGCTTGTGAGACCTGGCCACCGCCCCTCGTCGGGGGCTCAATCAGTATACACTAGTCTACACTGGAGTATCGATGCCCAGTCTCGATACTCCCACGACTAGGGACATTTAAGGATGTGCTTATAGACCCCCAGCTCCCACGTATATGATCGCCATCATAATGCTGGTAGTCAGGAAAGAATCATATGGGCTCTATCAATATATACATGATGATAAAGATAAACCAGATAGCATACTATCATCTCGAGTAAGTTTGTTCTAACGGTATAAGTCCTCCCTCAATCATCATAATCACCTAACTGCGATTACGATAATTGCTTTGAGGGCACTATAGTCAACATTAAAGACTAAAATCAATAATTTACAACCCTCCACCCTCTTTAAACAAAAGGTCGGAGCCTAAAATATAGTCTCTGATAGCACAAACATCTCCCACATACTAACTGCGCAATAGGTCTTTATAAGTAGAGTATAAAACACCATCTTTCAAGGAAAGGGGTCTATTGATAGATCTCTTGCTAGATCGGTTTGAAGAACTATTTCTAGTTGCTGATCAATGAGGCAAACTATTGCTAGTTCGATTTGGTGATCTATTGCTGATAAATGAGGCAAACTATTGCTAGTTCGATTTAGTGACCTATTGCTAGATCAACGAGAAATATTTCTATTTCTTGGATTAGAGAAATATTGCTATTTCTTGGATTAGAGAAATATTGCTATTTCTCGAGATGCTCGATGAGGAGGAGAGGGCAGCGGCTTGGTGAGGACAGCGAGTGTTCGGTGAGGAGGACAGGGCAGTGACTTGGTGAGGACAGCGAAGGCGGCAGTGGCGAGGGAAATAGCGGTGGTCTCCAACTGATGGGCGAGAGCAACAGCTATGGTGAGGAGAGGAAAGGACAGCGCAGAGGAGAGGAGAAGGCAGCAGCGGTGATGAGATGAATGGCAGCTAAGAGTTTGGGTTAGGGTTTTGTGGAGGCTCTGATACCATCTCAGAGATATGGTATTTTGGAGGATGATAATAGGATAGATATTTCTCATCTTTTCTCTTCTTTATTTATAGAAAACTTATTAGGGTTTTGGTACATGCATTTACCTCAATACCCGCATGCATAAATAAACCCTAATAGGGATATAACCTCTATTCTAACAACTAATTATTGATAGAATTTAGAACTATATCGGTTGTGGAGAAAGGTATTCTCGAAGATTCTTTTCCTCTTAAATTTGGTGGGTTTGTCCGCATGAAGCTGCAATTCTCACTCAGCTAAGAAGAACTCATGCGAATTCGAGAAATGGTATTTTTTTAGAAACTTTCAAGCTTGATCCAGTTATAAAACTTGCAGAATAAGGCACCATTTTTTCTAATTTGATAATTGTGATAGAGGGAGTCTGCACAAAAAAGAAAACATAGGGAGCAGCTAGATACTGAAACTAAGGCTTCCGTTTTTGGTAATGTTACAAGCTACAACATTACCATTAGCACCGGTTTTAATGAATTTTGCAACTTAGTTGCTGTAGCTTAAAATATTTCAGGGAAGAGAGATGAAAATTGGATTACATACTCTTCACCGATGAAAGAGCACTCCTTGATCAAGCGCAGAGAAGAAACCCAATTAAGGATTCTTTACGACTAGTTTAATCGCTATAAAACCGTAATTTGATCCTATATATAAATCAAATGCTGACAGTCGTGCTATGTGTTGGGTTATGCCAGTGACTCGGCCATCAATCCGTGGCTAAATGCGGAACAAAAATTTAACAAACCGGTGCTAACAGAACCCGATACCCCGGATCGACCATTAACCCTACACTAGTTACCTATAAAGGAGTTTAGAAAGGTTATACCGAATGATCTGTGTCCTTCGGTCTTCAACCTCTGTCCCAAGCTCCTCGTGGCTTCCTTGGTCAAGTTTGATCTCCGGTCTCCCCCATCGAAGACGATCCACCTTGAGAGTATGTAATACGGGCTCCGACCTCAAATCCGAAGCAACTCGAATACCTAGTTCGCTGCCTTAGATAGCCAAGATGAAGTTGAGAGTGTGTAGAATTACTTTGTCTCAATACACCCTAGGTTTCTCAACACATGAGACATATAGGGTGGAGGTAGAAGAAGATGCCAAGAGAGGAGAGTGTGAGGCTAAGTTTTTGGCAAGTGAAGAAAAAATGGGCTGCTGCCTTTTCTTGTGTTGTTTTTGTGTGAGTTATTTGTGTTTTGAGCAATTAGCAACTAAAGAAAACCCTCACAAGAAATATGATCTGCTCTTGCTCACACAAAATATCTCATACAAATATCTCACACAAAACAAAACCCATGCATGTCACCATAAATCACCACATGACTCATCACCATGAGTCACCAAGTGCACATGCATGAATCAATGCAAAAACCATGACTAACAATCTCCACTCAATAAACATTTAAACTAAATGTTTAATAGAAAATGAAATGGCAACTTCTAAAGTAATCTTGTGATAGAATTACAAGAATACCCCACATCCGTATATACATACCCGCATCCGTATTCCGAAAGAATACGAATACAACGAGACGAAAATAATCCAACAATATAATACTAGGATCCGGCTTAAACCAAAGCCCACTAGTATTATCCGTCCGAGTCATGATCCGTGCACAAGTGCACGTATATGCTCGAACCCTGCCATAAAACCATACGGCCTCTACAACGTTTCGCCCGAAGCAGGGAAACCCTCTGTGTGGGACTCTAGAGACCCGTCAATACACTGGCAGAGGATTTAACCACAAGCATGTCAGCGGCACTAGCTGTACGTAACGGCTACCCAGGAATTGAGCGAAAGGGAGGTCGACGAGCAAACTCATCCTGAAACCCTACTGAGCCTGACAGTGACAATATCCATACAGTCCGGTCCGTTCGTTTATGAGTATCGCATATCGAGTCTAGCGGGTGGATAAAGTCAGACCCCTAATAACTTGACATTTAGTGTCGGCATGAAACCTATCACCACCTGACAAACTACCAATCCTAGATCAGTAATTCTCGACTACCTTGGCTAAGAATTTCTGGTGATGGCCAACCGTGCACAACGCGACATCAACCCCCAATACCGGGAGAGACGAATCCCCTAACGATCTGCTCACTGCCTCCATGTGGCTTGGGACTGTACCCAACTAAAACCTGTTTGCACGACTCCTTTGAGCCGTGGTAGGGTAGTAATCAAAGCATGGTGGGAACTCACACCAGACAAATGACGATCTCAGGTCGATAGACTAACCTGTACACATGTCATCAGGGAACTGCTATCTGACAATAGGTATAATACCAACTACCAGGTTCTCGGCGAGTCCGTCCGGTGTACTCATAACCTAATAAGCACCTGTATACATCTTAGGTGAACAAACTAACACCAATGGCTTGTGAGACCGGCCACCACCCCTCGTCGGGGTCTCGATCAGTATACACTGGTCTACTCTGAAGTATCGATACTCAGTCTTAAAACTCCCATGACTAGGGACATTTTAAGGATGTGCTTATAGACCCCCAGCTCCCACGTATATGATCGCCATCATACTGCTGGTAGTCAAGCATGAATCATATGGGCTCTATCAACATGTAATAGTGATCTGTAAATCCACCTAAAGCAGATACATGATGATAAAGACAAACCAAATAGCATACTATCATCTCGAGTAAAACTATTCTACCGGTATAGGTCCTCCTTCAATCATCGCAATCGCGTGCCTGCGATCCAATAATTGACTTGAGGGCACTATAGCCAACAATCTCCCACTTTCACTTAAGGCTAATTATTGCGGTGTCGCATACTCACAGCCCATGTGATACCGAACACCCAACTTCTCTACTAATCAGTTTCACAAAGCTCTTTTGTGAAACAATTGCGTTCGATAAATAGCCTAAGTGAGTGGATCCGCTCCAATGTTTCTTTCTATATCTCTCTTTATCTCAAGTTCTTGGAGAAACCCATCTTCCGAAATGAGCAATACCTGTCTTAGAATATGTCTGAATATCTGATGGGACCCAGTTCACAAATGAACTCCAAATCCAGCAAACTTCTTAGACTGGATCGTCCACTGAATTTAATCAGTATTCTGCGCCATGCCTCCCTCAGTATCCGCTTGGACCACCTGTCCAAACTATGGCCCCTCAAAAGAGGGAAAACTAGAACTTTGACAATCACTCTATCATCCAGGTCATCTTGGAAGCCTGAAATGATAACCGATTTCCGAAGGAGGCTGCCGTTACCAAATCCCTAGAACTTCCACTTATGTTCATAAACTGCTTCCGAACGTTTCTCCAGGATTAGATTAATATATAAACTTATTGCAGCTAGTGCAAAAAACAATATCTGATGTGGTACTTGACATTTCATAATTGACTCAATTGCCTAAGCAAGTGATATGCCAATCATGCATATCCCTCTCTCCTTTAGTCTGTAAGACATCTTTAGAGAGGGTGACTCCATCACCTGCAGGTACACCACAATGCCAGGAGTCATCCATTCTAAAACACCTTTAAAATAGTGTCAAAGTACCTAGATTGGGAAACTACCCAAATCTAGATCTAAAACCATAGATCTAGTAACCAGAATGCCTGATATTATATCCATATCCTATGTGGAGAAACAACTGTGTGACAACCACAGTATAACCGATCGTAGTGTAGTAATTTCACTTCCTACAAAGTGTATGTCATCCAAATACCAGGACATCACACCCTACTACCTTCTTAACAGATCCATCTCCTATTCTGATGAAGTCAAAGCCTATGACTGTCACATCAAAAATAGATGATCTATCTCCACTATACCTGCTTTAGTCTATAAATAGACACAAGCCACTTGTCCACTATACTTCCGCTGCTCCCACTAACTATAACAAACCTCTGGCAGAGTCATATACACGTGCACTTCTAAAGCTTGTTTAGAACGACGCTATATTCATCCTCCTGTCGGGTCTCATAATCTAGAACAGCAGTAATGGCAAGTCTGGGAAAACAAGAACCTCCCCGTCACCATCTTTGAGGATACCGAAGTACCTCTCGGGTGCCTGAGGTTACCCACCATATCTGCGGAGTGGCTAATGGAATGTCAAACCCGATTGAATCTTTAGGTTCCATTAAATTTTCAGTAATCGTTTGTGGTTCTAGAATCACTTCCAGTTCTATCATATTCCCACTACTGTTTTCAGAAAAAATCCATTTTACTAAAACTGTGGCGAGTCAAGAACAATATCACTATTGATCTTCCAGATGGTAGAAAGTTAACCCTCGTCATAGCCCGGGATAACTCACAAACAACCATTACTGAAACGTGTCTAGAGTCTAGTTTTAAGTATAAGCCGGACAACTCCATATACCTTAACATCGTTAAGATATGAACCATTCTATATACAATATAGAAACAGATGCACTAATTTAATTGGAACCAGATTCAAATCATGCATCTATCTCCAGTGCATGTCAACTAAATGGAAGGAGACCGGTCAGCATTACTCAACTAGGAGTGCATCCAAATATGAGTAATCTAAAAGAGAAGGAAGTTCTCAAAACCATTACTATCAACTGAATACCAAACACAAGTATCTACATCTTCGATCACCTTGAAAAATTCTGATACTTGAAACACATGGTTCTCTACTTTATTCTTGTACCTATAACTTCTCAAAACTTAGACCTTGTATTTCTACGAAATACTTGTCTAAAACTGGAGAAGTCATAAGTAAACAGAATATAGTACGAGCACCAACCCCTCTGTCCAAATGGACACTGGACAACATACAATACTTTGTATAAGTCCTCTAAGTTGAATAACTCAAACCCTGTGCGTCGTAGGTTGAAAACTGTACTATGGTTAAGAAGAATTACACCGCTGTTTAATGCTCCTTACCCAATCATTAACTGATATAGGTAAATATCATGGATATAATTTCAAAAAGGTATATCTCACTTTATAAAATAAACGTACACATATATCAGTTTGAAATTGGTGCATAACAACGGATATTCAAAACCAAATATTTGTCGTCAGGCAAAACCACAGGTGATTTCCTCAAATATCAACAATTACAACAAAATCCGATATAATGAGGATATAATCACCTAATTCCCAATAACTTACTCCCACTCATCATCTGTAAAACCATACAAATGTGAGAATCAAATCTGGTAAATACATACCCTGGAGTAAGGATCTAATTGGGAAATCAGTTTTCAATTAACAACGTATAGTGAAACTGAAACATGAAAATGTTTCGAAGGGGTAACCGGGTATTCCTAGTAATGCCTCTTCCATTATCCAGATTCATGACCGTGACCATATATTTCCTTGTCATCTCTCCAAATCCCTTTATTTGTCTTTACTCATTACCTTCTGTACACCACCCTTAGGCTAAATGGTTTTCTTCCTTCTCTATCGTTCGACACCAGCCTATGGTTTGGAAGAAGATTATCCAATAAGCGTAATAGGTGTACTCTCCTAATCCTAGGAGCCCCCGCAACGTGAAAGAAGGTAAAGATAAAAGACAACTGAATAATCCTTATTCTATTTCTCCTGAACCAGAATCCATTCTCGAACTGGAACAAGTTCCTTCGAGTTCGTATATAACTATACGATGGATTATCTAATAAATGTGGATTTTCGTAGTGATACGGGGTGTTCTGGAGAAATTCAAAGGTGAAGTAGGAGTGGCGATGATATACATGGCTTTGTCATGAATGATAGCAGTCGCAATTTACTTTGCCCTCTTTCTAATCCCTTTATTTGTCTTTACTTATTACCTTCTGTAGACCATACTTAAGCTAATTGGTTTTCTTCCTTCCCCACCTTTCGGTGCCTGCCTATGGTTTGGAAGAAAACTGTCCAATAAGCGCAATAGGTGTACCCTCTCCTAATTCTAGGGGCCCTCACAATCTGAGAGAAGGTAAAAGGAAAAGACAACAGAATAGTCATATTCAATTTCTCCAGAACCGGAAACCATTCTCGAATCTGAAACAAGTTTCTTCGAGTTCGTATGTAATGATACGATGGTCATATCCAATAAAGGTGGATCTCCGTAGTGATACGGAATGTTCTGAAGAAAAGCAAAGGGTAAAAGTAAGAGTGGCAATGAAGTATGCAACTCTGACAATCCAAAAGCCAATGTGTTTTAAGAAGGTTCGGGTAACTAGGTTCATGAGTTTTAGTCTAGGGTCGGGCTATGGTCGCTGCCAAAGAGAGAGAGAAAATAAACACTCAGCGTGCACTCTAACCTAGATCAGAATGGTTAATCACTTTATCTAATCAGGATTTCTCCCACTGTATCCTCAAATTCTCCTCCAAACCCAAAAGAAGAATTAGTCGGGATCATCTAAAATCATCCGAGGAGTAAACCAGCTCATCAGTAGGAATCGGGATCAAACTATCATCGCATGATAACTTGATGGAATCCACTCAAGTTATCACACTCCAGAAGGTATGCGCATGCCTGGCAAGTTTCCTGTATGTTTGAAACTCCCGATGTGATTTTTACCCCGTGATCTTATAACCTTGATGAAGGCCAACAAATCATAAGTCACATGTCAAGTTCTACCCATCTTGTCTAGGTTAATTTGAACCCACCCGTACATACCCTTGACGAAGGCCAACAAAGTAGCACTGTCCCAAACAAACGCATTTATCTATGCAACAAAAAAGTAACAAATAGCTACCATACATTATGCCTTGACGAAGGCCAACAAACATGGCATGAATACTAAGTGCTACCCGTCTGAAATGACGGAGGGCTACGAATGGTTTTTGGAGAAAAACTTTCAACGTAATGAACTTGATATCATTGAAGGAACCGGATAGCTTTACAAATATATAGTGGCGAAAACCTTTGCTAAAGAGGTCACTCCCGGTGAAAAGATCTCGGCTATTTCCTCATGAAATGAGATGCAGGATATTCCCAACTAAATTCTTCAATGCAAAGCAAAAAAGTAATCGACTATAGTGAAGTTATTACCCTTACGCAAACTTCTGCCCAAGGGGACACTCCCAGTGAAAGGATCTCGGCCCTTGCCTCGTAGAATGAGGTGCTGGATATTCATAACAGAATACCGCAGTACAAAACAAAAGAAAATGTCCTTATAATAACAGCTTTTGAAAATTGTTCCAACAACATCAAAAAGGTCTGTTTTCCTTGCATTGATCAGAATCAACGCAGTCCCATCAATTAATCACATCAGAAAAGAAAGAAAATATGATGTACGTATATGTCATCCGCATTCGCCACTGGGCCCCATCATCACCCGTTAGGTTACTTAACTAACGACAGAGCGGGGGCTGGACTAGCGCGGGTGCAAAACATATACAACATCTACTAGTATATATATAAATATATAATAATCGTTTCAGGCATGATATATGCAACATCACAGAATAGCGATAAGCATCACAGAACAATACAGATAATCTGGGAGCCCCGGGTTTCTTTTGAGCCGCAAGTGAAACCTGACGTTCCCCTGGTCGTGTGGATAGCCTGTGCAATGAAAACCTAGACCCCTACGAGTGCAGCAAGTTACCCGCCAAAATCAGAAGTGAGGCAACCCCTTCATCAAAGTGAATGAGCCACCCGGCACTTCATGGAATCCTGTAACTTGAGCACCCCTCCTTGGGTCAACCTATACCCCCTACGAGTGCGGCGAATAGCCCGCCAATTCAAGAGTGAGTCCTCCTCCATCTCAACTCCATGAGATGCGGGCCCGTTGCCCTCTAGAACCCGGCTATCCGTGCACTCCACTGCGGGGTAATCCTAGTACAGAAAAGAAAAATATATACAACGGTGACATCGACCTCAACCCGGTCGTTCCCAAAATAAATAATATACAAACAGGAAGTGACGGCAGTCTATATGTCGGACGCTCGCCCCGCGATATCAAATGTACAAATGAAACTAAACTGTACTAACATTGCACCCAAGCTATCCACCACGACAATTCAGCCACAACGCAGCACAACACAGAACATCAACGTGAATGTCACGTTCGCAAACCCGTCTAAAAGACATATAGCAATTAGACAAGTTGTACTGCTCTAATGACATTCAAGGTTGCGGATAGTAATGTATGTACTGTAAAACTTTAAACAGTGTTAGAAATATCGACTTCGAAACACCCCGAGTTGCCCCCAAACTAAAGGATAACACCATATCCAAACTGGGCAAAACAAGCAATACCACTTAACCAATATTCCAGAGACTAAAGCACACCCAAAATTCCAAACCCAAACCCCAATTCCAGACCAGCCAGGCTGGATTTTTTCTATTGTGGCCGGGTCAAAACAGGTGGTTTTGGCTCGTATTTGGGGTATGTTCTAGTTGTCACACAAACAGTCTTCTGCAATTATTTAAATATTTTTAGAAGACTAAATTAAATTCGACAGAAACTAGAATGCTAGTTGGTATTGTTTCGGAGTTGTTTCGCTTTCGATACTTTAACATCGTCTAAAACAACTAGTATGAGGTTAATGGGTTGGCTTTGATACCATGTTGGGTTACGCCAGCGCCTCGATCATCAATCCGTGGCTAAATGCGGAACAAAAATTTAATAAACCGGCACTAACGGAACCCGATACCCCAGATCGACCATTAACCCTACACTAGTTATCTATAAAGGAGTTTAGAAAGGATATACCGAATGAACTGTGTCCTTCGGTCTTCAACCTCTGTCTCAAGCTCCTCGTGGCTTCCTTGATCAAGTTTGATCTCCGGTCTCCCCCATCGAAGACGATCCACCTTGAGAGTATGTAATACGGGCTCCGACCTCAAATCCGAAGCAACTGGAATACCTAGTTCGCTACCTTAGATAGCCAAGAAGAAGTAGAGAGTGTGTAGAATTACTTTGTCTCAATACATCCTAGGTTTCTCAACACATGAGACATGTAGGGTGGAGATAGAAGAAGATGCCAAGAGAGGAGAGTGTGAGGCTAAGTTTTTGGCAAGTGAAGAAAAAATGGGTTGCTGCCTTTTCTTGTGTTGTTTTTGTGTGAGTTATTTGTGTTTTGAGCAATTAGCAACTAAAGAAAACCCTCACAAGAAATATGATCTGCTCATGCTCACACAAAATATCTCATACAAATATCTCACACAAAACAAAACCCATGCATGTCACCATGAATCACCACATGACTCATCACCATGAGTCACCAAGTGCACATGCATGTATCAATGCAAAAACCATGACTCAAAATCTACACTCAATGAACATTTAAACTAAATGTTTAATAGAAAATGAAATGGCAACTTCTAAAGTAATCTTGTAATAGAATTACAAAAATACCCCTCATCCGTATATACATACCTACATCCGTATTCCAAAAGAATACGAATACAACAAGACGAAAATAATCCAACAATATAATACTAGGATCCGGCTTAAACCAAAGCCCACTAGTATTATCCATCCGAGTCATGATTCGTGCACAAATGCACGTATATGCTCGAACCCTGCCATAAAACCATACGGCCTTTACAACGTTTCGCCCGAAGCAGGGAAACCCTCTGTGTGGGACTCTAAAGACTCGTCAATACCCAATGACCATCTGTATTCATCTTAGGTGAACAAACTAACACCAATGGCTTGTGAGACCAGCCACCGCCCCTCGTCGGGGTCTCGATCAGTATACACTAGTCTACTCTGGACGATGCCAAGTCTCGAAACTCCCACGACTAGGGACATTTTAAGGATGTGCTTATAAACCCCCAGCTCCCACGTATATGATCGCCATCATACTGCTGGTAGTCAAGTATGAATCCTATGGGCTCTATCAACATGTAATAGTGATCTGCAAAGCCACCTAAAGCAGATACATGATGATAAAGACAAACCAGATAGCATACTATCATCTCGAGTAAGACTGTTCTACCGGTATAGATCCTCCTTCAATCATCGCAATCGCGTGCCTGCTATCCAATAATTGACTTGAGGGTACTATAGCCAACACTATGTTCTACGAAGATAAAATTCCTTTCCATGAATCATCGATATGCCAGAAAATATTTTCAATAGCGTTTTTGTATAACCTATTACCGTCTTTTATCTAGAGATAAGTAAAGTTAAAGAGTTCAACAACACCATGTCATTTTTCGTAAATGCAGATTCAAGTGGATCATCTCGCCCTCAACCATTGCAAGTTTCTGAACGACTATGTACCATCAGAACGCTCTTTCGAATGTGGTTTGGTTCAGAAGATTGAAGCACATCAAGAGATCAAAAAACTAAATACCGAATCACCTACGGATGTTCCTAATAAGCTTCAAATTTCCTCGGAAGTTGGTTTAGGTCCTAAAGTTTCAGGGAATGCCGCTTGTTGGGGTTAAAAATTACACCCCGGTTGACCGAGTCAAAGTCAAAGTTAACCCCAAATAAGCGAGCCCAAGCCCAGATCAAGTGAGCCCATGCCCAAGTCGAGCCTCGTGGCCGACCTCCCCCATGCCAAAATGAAATCATGTAATAAATAATTTTGATGTAATTTTTTATGCATGAATGAAAGAAAAATGGCATAAAACCAAATTTTTATAAAGCACATGGCTCATGTGCAAAAGAAATGAGCACATGAGGCATGGGATGAGCAAAATACCATTTTGTAAAGCCCAAGGGGCTATATGTAAATTTGTAAGCCTATATAAGGCAACATGATAATGAAATAAAAAATAATTTTCATTCCCCTAAAAATCTAGGGTTTCTGTGTCTCCTTCTCCTTCCTCAAGGTTCTAAACCTTCTTCCCCTTTTTTTAATTAAACCAAGAGTTTAACTCTTTCTTTTCCAAAAACAAACAGTTTTTCACCATCAAACCCTTAAAGGGGAACTCATATCTTCCATCAAATCTCAAAAAAGGGAGATTTTTAAATCTCACCCCCTTTTCTCCAAGATCTAGCCGACCGAGAGGAAGAAAAAGGAGACCCATCTCCAAAAATCCCACCTTGGAAAGATCCAAGGCCTAAAAGAAGATCCAGACCCAAAAGGAAAAAGAAAGGGGTCCCTTTGATCATTTGCAAATATTTCTAAGAGTTTGACTCCATTCAAGATCTGTTGGAGTTTAACTCCATAAACCAAACCCTTTTTTTATAGGAGTTTAACTCCATTCAATATCTTTCGGAGTTTTAACTCCATAAATAAAAAATCCTCTTTCGGAGTTTAACTCCTTTTTTCGGGGGTAAAAGCCCCTTCTTTCCGCCGGTGCCCACGTGCCGGGCACGTGAGGCGCTAGTGCCCAAGCGCCCAGCACCCAAGAGCCCAGCGCCCACGTGCCGGGCATGTGAGGCGCTCCGCCCAGCGCCCGCGTGCTAGGCACGTGAGGCGCTGGCGCTCACGCGTCCTTTGGACGCTATTTTCCTTTTTTTATATATATACACACTCCACAACACTTCTCTCGTTAGAAAAAAATTCTAACGGAGTGCTGCCTCATACCCCGCAAGGGGGCTGCTAGCCCCCATGACCCCTAGCCCGCTATCCGAGTAGCGGGACCCCCATAAACTCTGTGAGGCCCCCGATATACCTAAGACCCCTCAAAAAACAACACACGCACACTGCACATTGAGTTCTCATGACCAGTTTGGCCCGTCAATCGGAAGTTCCCTCGCTCCAAAAGCGAGGGGTAATTAACAGCAGCTTAGTCCGCAGCTGCCGGAGATTCGGATCCCCATAATCAATAAACCCCCGCCTACCCTAGGAAGGGGGAATCTGTAATGTGCCTGACAAGCGACGCGTATTCCCATCTCAATGGGGTGACGAAAAACATCCTACAGATTCTAGCACACCCGGTGGGACCTTTCTCTCCTCCCATATCTCGGGTCAAGTGTTCATGCGAACTCATTTAACATATATACCAACGTTTGTACTAAAATAATGGTCTTTCATGCAGGATTTCAAGCAATCAAGCCTCAACAATGTCTCCAAGGACCAGCTCAACTCTCGACATAGCTCCCATCTCCTACACGATGAAGATGGATGCTAGGACGGTTTTTCCGGCCAGTCTCGGGCGACAGTGGGAGGAGCCGCCGCTACCATTTGGCTCTATTCTGTTCGTGCCAGCTAACGCCATCCCAGCTCCTCAAGCTTCGGTAACAGACATACCGGCCTCGAAAGGCAGGAGGACAAATGTGGTGATCTCGAGGGCACCACTACCCAACGCAAGTCGGTGTTTGAATGACTTTCTTTGGCCCCAGCTGGAGGCAAGGCCATCAACACCAACAAAGCAACAAGGCATGTAGGGCAAGCTCCAGCGGTGCCCCTGACAACTGCTCAATCGAGTATCTTCTCTAAGCTCCCCATCAATCGACTCATGATGGCTTCCTGGATGAAGGATGCCCGTCAAGCCCTCAAAATCGAGAAGCTAAGACAGAAAAGTCTCAGACACAGAGCCAACAAAAAGGCTAGGGCACCTGCTAAGCTGAACTTCATGAGATTCCAAGAACAGGGTTACCTCGCAAAAACATCTGAGTCGGCTGTAAAGCTCGCTAATTCTTTTGAACCGCTGAAATTGGTCCAGAAGAATGCCGTGACTGCAAGAGTCAAGAAACTGCGAGCCGGACAGCGCCACCCAAGGACCCAATCAGACCAACCGTCTTCAGCCGCCTATCCTTTCTAGAAGAGGAAGGGCCACGACGATGGTTCGAAAAGTCAACCACCAAAGATAAAGAGATGGCTGGATATGTGGTCCACACTGTCTACATGATGGGCATGCGTCCCAGCGACAACCTTCACAGCAAGAGCAAGGATGGGGCCACGACATCTCAAATCTAATCGGGTGTGAATATGGCTGCCGCCTCCCAAGACCAACCTCCTCTGGAAGGTAATGAAGACCCTTCCAGTGAGGCTGATAAGCAGAGAGATCCCTCAGTTCATGAGGAGTCAGGCTCAGAAATCGAAGAGGAGCCAATCTTCCGTCCCAAGACCGTAGAGCAGCAACTTCTCCAAGAGCTCCAAAAGCAGCTCAGAAACAAGGACAAAGAGATGGCCAAGCTCTACTCAAAAATTGATGACTTGACAAACGTCGTCTTACTGCTCATGGCCCAACTTGCCTCTCAGCCGCGTAATCAAGCGCAGGGCTCTGCTCATGATCCAGGAAACGGTGTCCCGAGGCAGCGGATGCCTATTCCCTCAAATTCAAAGGTAGGCGAGCTTCATGAAAGTTGGCCGCATCCTATCTCGGGAAATATCTTGGCTACCGATGACAGCAACCCGCTAACTCAAGATCAAATCATGGATTTGATTGCCAACAAAGTCAAAACATTGGTAGCCGAAACCGAAGCGCAAAAAAATATCAGCAGTAGTGGGAGACCATTTCCTGCTCGGTATGATATGGTGGAGTTTCCTGGTGGCTACGTCACCCCCA
This sequence comes from Agapanthus africanus, assembly GCA_030015575.1. Taxonomy (NCBI): domain Eukaryota; kingdom Viridiplantae; phylum Streptophyta; class Magnoliopsida; order Asparagales; family Amaryllidaceae; genus Agapanthus; species Agapanthus africanus. Next base: position 191,974,094 of record CM057348.1, read on the forward strand.
AATTCAGAAGATTTGATGGGACGAGAAATGCAAATCAGCACATCGTCCACTTTAAAGCCTCATGCGGGAATACTGGGGGAAATGATATGCTTCTCCTCCGCCAGTTCATTAATAGCTTAACCAATGTCGCCTTCGACTGGTACGCTAGCATACCAGATGGCTCCGTTACTACTTTCGTCCAAATGGAATCTCTATTCTGACAAAGGTTCATGAGTGTCAGCGATAAGATTACCATCGCCGACCTCGTAAGGACCAAGCCAAAGAATAACGAAAGCAGCACGGATTTTATAACCCGATGGCGCAATCTCTCCATCAAATGTGAACCGCCGATAGAGCAGGGCTAATCTGTCAGCCTCCTCGTTGGAAATCTCAACAATTGGATGGCCCTGTTTTTATGCACCGCGGGTCTCAAAACATTCCAAGAGCTGACCAGGAAAGTCCAGATGTTGGAGCACTCAAAGCAAGAGTCCTCCTCTAATTTCCAAAATAACAATAGGTCTTGGAGAAACCGAAAGGATGATAATCGCAAAGGCAGAAATTTCGATGATGCTGAATCTTTTAATACTTCGCTAACCGAAATAATCGAGGGATGAGTGGGCCTAATGCCAACCAGTCTCGGAAGCCAGTGTTCGGAGAGGGAGGAGGATCTCCACTGAAAGAGAAGCTGGATAAGGTTTATTCCTTCAGAAGGGACAAAGTCCACAAAATATTCAAAGACGCTTTGAGAAACGGTCTACAATTGCCAAAATCAAAAAGACCGCAAGAAGCGAATATGACCGACGACCCCAAATATTGCCCCTATTACAGAGTGATAAGTCATGCTATTGAGAACTGCTTCGTCTTCAAAAATTGGATCGAAAAATAATACAAGGCAGGGGAGATAGAACTGTCTAAAGGCATGTTAACAAACAGTCAAGCTGCGACCGCCAATTTCATACAAACGGAGATTGAAGCCCTTCGAGAACCTGATTCTCTCAAGCATCTACCTTTCTATGAAAAGAGCGGACCAAGGCAACAAGATAAGACCCGAACGAACAACATTGCCAATGAAGAAGCAATAGACGGGCACACAACCTGTACGGTCTACATAATGGAGCCCAGAGGAACAAGTCCTCCTACGCTTTATAGCCATAACGATGACGTGGTTGTTGCCATCCAACACCGGCTCGGTCTAGATGACGAAGAGCCCGCTTATGAAATCAATCCAAAGGAGCCCGTGGTTCCAACAGAATCGAGCCCAGGCTCCAACCATTGACCACCACATCGTTAAACTGGGAATAGTCGACCACTACGTCGTTAAACTGGGAACAGTCGACCACCACGTCGTTAAACTGGGAACATACGACCCCTAAGTCGTTAAACTGGGGATATAAAAAAATGTGTGTAAATAAAAAAATGTGTGTAAATAAAAGAAAAAGAAAAGCCGAAATGATGGGGCAACTCACAATAAAAATCAGCGAGTAAAATAAAAATGAAAAATAAAGCCAAAATGATGGGGCAACCGCGAATAAATAGCCGAAATGATAGGGCAATCGTGACCTTCGCGATAAGAAAATCTAAAATGATAAAGCAATCGCGGTTAAAAAAACCTCCGAAAGGCAAATGATGAGTCGCTCCTGGTACCATATTCCCGTGCAGCGATGCAGACGCCGACCAAAATCCAAATCACCAAGTGGCGAATGATGAGTCGCTCCTGGTAGACGCCAACAAAATCCTAAAATCCTCTCAGCCCTACAGTTGGTTCCTACGTTGACTACTGTATACAATCCACGGGCTCAAATAATTCTCATCACACCCATACCCACCGCAATCACCAGTCACGCGGCCAGTCTCCGCCCTTGGAAGTATGCTCCATTTGGGAAGACCCACTCATGTGTCCTCACGATACATGAGGAGAACAAAACTTACGGGATCCTCACGACTTGTAAGAAAACACCTTCATGGGATCCTTACGACTCACAAAGGAAAAACACACTTGGGAGTCCCCACGACTCCTAAGGAGAAAGTACACCTACGAGATCCTTTCGACTCGTAAGGAGAAAATTCTTTTATGGGACTGTTACGGCTTATAAAATTGAAAATTCTTAGGTGATAAGGACCTAAACCTGTCTCCTAAGAAATCGCTCCCTAACAGGAAAAGGCAAATGATGAATTGCTCCTGACACCTGTGCTTCAGTGTTAGCAACGTTGATGCCGACCCTTACCCTAAAATCCCAAACCTCCGATCCAATAGACCCCTAAGTCTTTAAACTGGGAACATATAACGTCTAAGTCGTTAAACTGGGAACAGAAGACCCCTTAGTCAATAAACTAGGAACAAATGACCTCAAAGTCGTTAAACTAGGAACAGATGACCCCTAAGTCGTTAAACTGGGAATGAGGGAAATCCCCTCACGGCAGATGATGAATCGCTCCTGGTACCATATTCCAGTATAGCGGTGTTGATGCCAAACCAAAACCAAAATCCCCAAATCCTCTCATGGCAAATGATGATTCGCTCCCGGTACCATATTTCAGCGTAGCGATGCTAATGTCAACCCAAATCACATCAAATCGGCAAGTCAACCAACGACTTCCCTGGTGGAATCAAGCTCTACCTCGGAAACAAGTTGAATCCCTAACACCGCGAGAAGCGGAGCAAGTCAAATCATGCACCGACCATCCAAGTCGCAAAAAGGGCAGCCACAACCTCCCCATCAGAATTATGCTTCGACTCGGAATCAAGTCATCCAATGACCTCCCCATCGGAATTATGCTTCGACTCGGAATCAAGTCAACCAATGACCTCCCCGTCGGAATTATGCTCCGACTCGGAATCAAGTCAACCAACAACCTCTGCGGCGGAATCATGCTTCGTCTCAGAGTGTACCCCGTATCAAAATCATGCTTCGCCTCGGAGTACCTGCTTTTCCCATTGGAATTATGCTTCGCCTGGGAATTGACCTCTGCATCGGAATCATGCTTCGTCTCAGAGTGTACCCCGTGTTGAAATCATCTTCTCCTCGGAGTATCTGCCTTCCCTGTCGGAATTATGCTTCGACTCAGAATCAACCTCTGCATCGGAGCTATACTTCGTTCAGAATGTCTACCCTGTGCCGAAACTAAACTTCGTCTCAGGATACACTTGTCCCGTGTCGAAATTATGCTTCTCCCCGGAACTCTGCGTCGAAACTATGCTTCGTTTCAGAATATATCCTCCTCTTGGAATCATGCTCCGCTTTTCGGAATTATGCTCCAATCCCTGGAATCATGCTCCTCTCTTCGGAATTATGCTCCGATCTCTGGAATCATGCTCCGCTCTTCGGATTATGCTCTGATCCCTGGAATCATGCTCTGATCCTCGGAATAATGCTCCGATCCCGGAATTATGCTCTGATCCTCGGAATTATGCTCCGATCCCCGGAATTATTCTCCCGGAATGATATTCCGCCCCTGAAATGATGTTCCTCCTCGAAGTCTAACTCCAAAATCCATCAATTTCATACACACAACTCATACATGCGGTGTGCATTTATTGATGGGGGTACTTTGTTGGGATCAAAAATTACACCCCGGTTGACCAAGTCAAAATCAAAGTCAACCCCAAGTAAGCAGGCCCAAACCCAGATCAAGTGGACTCATGCCCAAGTCGAGCCCCACGGCCGGCCTCCCCCATGCCAAAATGAAATCATGTAATAAATAATTTTGATGTAATTTTGTATGCATGAATGTAAGAAAAATAGGCATAAAACCAAATTTTTATAAAGCTCATAGCTCATGTGCAAAAGAAATGAGCACATGAGGCATGAGATGGGAAAAATGCCATTTTGTAAAGCCCAAGGGGTTATATGTAAATTTGTAAGTCTATATAAGGCAACATGATAATGAAATAAAGAATAATTTTTATTTCCCTAAAAATCTAGGATTTCTGTGCCTCCATCTCCTTCCTCAAGGTTCTAAACATTCTTCCCCTTTTTTTAAATTAAACCAAGAGTTTAACTCTTCCTTTTCCAAAAACAAACAGTTTTTCGCCATCAAACCCTTAAAGAGGAACTCAAATCTTCCATCAGATCTTAAAAATGGGAGATTTTTAAATCTCGACCCCTTTTCTCCAAGATTCGGCCGACCGAGAGGAAGAAGAAGGAGACCCATCTCCAAAAATCCCACCTTGGGAAGATCCAAGACCTAAAAGAAGATCCAGAGCTAAAGGGGAGAAGAAAGGGGTCCCCTTTGATCATTTCCAAAGATTTTTAGGAGTTTAACTCCATTCAAGATCTGTTGGAGTTTAACTCCATAAACCAAACCCTTTTTTTATAGGAGTTTAACTCCATTCAATATCTTTCGGAGTTTTAACTTCATAAATAAAAAATCCTCTTTCGGAATTTAACTCCTTTTTCTGGGGCTAAAAGACCCTTCTTTCCGCCGGCGCCCAAGCGCCCAGCGCCCACGTGCCGGGCACGTGAGGCGCTGCCAAAGCGCCTAGCGTCCGCGTGCTAGGCACGTGAGGCGATGGCGCTCACGCGTCCTTTGGACGCTATTTTCCCTTATATATATATACACACACAAACACACTTCACTCGATAGAAAAAATTTCTAACGGGGCGCTGCCCCGCATCCCGCAAGGGGGCTGCTAGCCCCCTTGACCCCCAGCCCGCTATCCGGGTAGCGGGACCCCCATAAACTCTGCGAGACCCCCGATATACCCAAGACCCCTCAAAACACAACACACGCACACTGCACATTGAGTTCGCATGACCAGTTTAGCCCGTCAATCGGAGGTTCTCTCGCTCTAAAGGTGAGGGGTAATTAACGGCAGCTTAGTCCGCGGCTGCCGGAGATTCGGATCCCCACATTCAATAAACCCCCATCTACCCTAGGCAGGGGGAATCTGCAATGCACCTGACAAGCGACGTGTATTCCCATCTCAATAGGGTGACGAAAAACACCCTACACCGCTGAATATAGCTATTGTGATTCTGCTCAACGGACAAAAAAGCAAAATCGATGCAATGTGAAAAAATGGTAACTGCTTTTGAAAGTAATCTATTTCAGGTACTTATTTTAATTTCAATATATGATTTCTATTGGCGTAGAAAAAGATAGGAACGTAAAAAGTAACAAAATCAAAATGCAGGGACCGGATCATCTCTTTGTCCCGAGAACGAAATCTTCACTAGTCAAGATTGAGACGCCTTCAGAAGAAAGTGGTACAAATAAAATTGAAGTTCATCCAAAGTTATGTTCTTCAGGGATGTCGTTGTTGGGGTTGGGGAGAAAGAAACACACGAGGAACTATACTAACAACCAATCACGCAAATACGCAATACACAACGAAATACAAAAAACAATTATAATGCAAGAATAAGAAAATCAAACCAGAGAGATAAGGATTTGTTAACGAGATTCACCTAGCGTACGGCTAGTCCCCGCTAGTGCAAAATCTACAAACTTCTACTAAATCTTTGAATCAAGTTTACTCAAAGAGCAACCCTAGAAGATTTCTCTCAAATATGTAAGCCATCACCCTCTCTTTATACAATAGTCTCAATAGCCTTTTTTTAAAAATTCGTTATATGAAAGACCCTTTATATAGCTTAACCCTAATTTTATACAAATTAGAGATAAACTCACAATTGCAAAAATATCCGGTTTGCTTAACAAACCCTCGTCTGACGACTTGAGCCGGCTTAACATACCTATGAGTCAGCTTATGTAAAAAGAGAAGAATAGGTAATTCCAACATGTTGTGAGCCAGCTCATCATGAATATGAGCCGTCTCAATTATAAGGTCGAGACGGCTCAAAATTATCTTGAGCCGTCTCATACAACCAGAGATGATGATGATTCTGGAGCACTTGTGAGCCATTTTAACTGTGCTCTGAGCCGGCTCAAATCAACTACCTCGTCTGTCGACGTCCCAAGAAGAAACTCTACGATATCAACATTCTCCCACTTGGAGATTCTTCCACCTTTACTCCCAAAAAACTAGTAGACTTCGCACGATTCCGTCATCTGCATTCTCCTCATCAAATCTTCACAGAGAGGTTCACCAATCTGCAACAGAAATCCAGCTTATCTCTTACTACAACCTTGATGAACGTATCCACAGGATTCTTTTCTCCCGCAATCTTCTACAATGTCAACTCACCATATTCCAACGCTATGCGTATAAAATGGTATCACACCTTGATATGCTTCGTCTTAGAGTGATATGCAGCGTTCTTGGTCAAGCGTATTGCACTTTGACTATCGCTCCATAAGATATTGAAATCCTGTTTTTTACTTAATTCTTTGAGTAACCCTTGTAACCATATCATTTCTTTGTTGGCTTCGGAGATGGATACATATTCAGCCCCCGTCATTAACAATGCCACAATCTTTTGTAACTGGGAGATCCAAATGACTGTTGTTCCTCCAACCGTGAATACGTACCCTGTTGTGCTTTTCCCACTATCTCGATCACCTGAGTAGTCCGCATCAACATAACCTTGCACACTGAGAGCATCACCCTCAAAACATAAACAATGACTGGATGTTCCCCTAAGATATCTCAATATCCACTTCACTATATTCCAATATTCCTTCCCTGGTTTTTTCATGTACCTGCTTACAACTCCCACTGCTTGTGCAATATCTGGTCTTGAACTTACCATTGTATACATCAAACTTCCAACCACCGATGCATATGGCACTCTTGCCATGTCATCCATTTGCTCTTGAGTTGTCGGGCATAACTCTTTACTGAGTTTGAAATGCTTTGCTAAAGGCGTACTCACCGGTTTTGCTTTGTCCATGTTGAACTGCTTCAAAACCTTCTCCGCGTAGACCTTTTGCGACAACCACAGCTTTCGATACTATCTATCTCCAATAATCTTCATGGACAGAATTTGCTTGGCTGCTCCCAAATCCTTCATGGAGAATTTTTCAGCCATCAGCTTCTTCAGACTTTGAATTTTCTTGAAATTTAGACCCGCCACCGACATGTCATCCACATAAAGTGATAAAATTATGCAGTCGCTATCCTTAAAAGTCTAAACGTAAACGCGGTGATCTGAATCACATCTCACAAATCCTGACTCCAGCATGAAACGATCAAACTTGAGATACCACTGTCTTGGAGCTTGCTTGAGGCCATACAAGCTCTTTCGCAGTCTACAAACCATATTTTCTTTCCCCTAAACCTCGTATCCTGGTGGCTGCATAATATAGATTTCCTCATCCAAATCTCCATGAAGTAACGCGGTTTTCACATCTACCTATTCTAAATGCAAATCTTCCACTGCCACCATACTAAGTATAACCCAAATTGAAGTCATCTTCACCACTGGAAAAAATATTTCCTGATAATCTATATTATGCCGTTGCGCATATCTCTTGACTACCCAACGAGCTTTTTACCGTTTCATACTACCGTCCTCATCCTTGATTCTGTATACTCACCTATTCAGCAACGCCTTTTTATCTTTGGGTAGCTTCACTAGATCCCAAATACGATTCTTTTTTAATGAATCCATCTCTTCGTCCATAGCTTGCTCCCGCTGCATGCTAGCACTGTCCTGCATTGCTTCTGTGAGGAATTCGAGCTCTCCCAAATCAGTATACAATATGAAGTCGGTAACTAACCTTTCAGATTGCCTCATCTCTTGTGTAAATCTCCTCAGAATTGGAACATCTGTTTGCTGAACCTTGTTTTCAACCGGTTCTTAAACCTGATCCTGCACTGCAGTACTCATCTCTTTCATATTTTGATCTACACCTATAGGCATCTGACTATTCTCCTGAGTTTCATCCAACTCAACGAACTCATATAATGTGTCGTTGTCAACATTGGCTTGTTTTGCTTCCTTGTACAAGTGTTGCTCATCAAAGATAACATTCCGGCTTCGTATTATCTTCTTTCTTGAATAATCCTACAGCCGATATCCAAACTCATCTCCTCCATAACCAATGAATGCACACTTTCTAGATTTGGATTCAAGCTTACTCCGTTCTGTCTTAACTATCAACGAATAAGCAATGCAACAAAAAACTTTAAGGTTTGGGTAATTTACCGGTTTACTTGACCAAATTTCTTTCGGAATTCCTCAATCGAATGCAGTTTCTGGACTTCGATTGATCAGATACACAGCAGTATCAACAGCTGCTACCCATAGGAATTTAAGCATGTCTGCATCCAAGGTCATACTCCTTACCTGCTCTAGGATCATCATGTTCATCCTTTCAGCGATATCATTCTGTTGCGGCGTCCCCGGTACCATTTTTAACCAACGTATACTCTTCTGTGAGCAAAACCTCTTGAACTCTTGTATGCAATATTCCCCGCCATTGTCGGACTTTAGGCACTTAACTTTCATCCCTGTTTGGTTCTCCGCCTGTGTAATCCAATGTTTGAAGTGACCAAACATATCAGACTTCTTCTTCATTGCATAGACTTGGGTCTTTCTGCTTGCAGCATCAATGAATGTCATGAAGTACCTATTTTCTCTATAAGGCTCTACTAAAACCTAAGTGCGCTTTGCTTCCCACAAACGCAACTCTCATAAAGCCCCAACTTTACCTTCTTTAGCCCAGATAAAAGCCCTTTATTCGCAAGAATCTTCATATTCTTCTCACTAAGGTGCCCCAATCTTTTGTGCCATAATGAAGTCTCAGAATCCGTATCTGAACATGTCGTCAATGCAATCGAATCGCCATTACTCCCACTGAAGAAATACGATGAACCAATCAATTTTCCCCTTACGATTACCAACGCTCCTTTGGAAATCTTCCACAGAAAATTCCCAAATACCGTAACGTACCCTTCGTTGTCCAGCTGACTTGTAAATATTAAACTCTTCTTCAGATCTAGTATGTGTGTAGCGTTCTTCAGTTTTATCTGACCTTCTCCTGACGGTTGCATTATAATTGTCCATTTTCCAACGATTTTGCACGGTTGCATTATAATCGTCCATTTTCCAACGATTTTACACGGTTGGCCATTTCCTACCGTCACATGCCCAAGATCCCCTTGAACATAGTCGCTAAAATGATGCTGACCTGAACTGCAGTGAAAGGATGTCCCCGAATCTAGAAACTAGGTATCTCCTTTTGTGCTCTCATTATCTAAAAGACAAAGTCCATGTTCCCTTTGTTCATGTGTAGACACCACATTGGCTTCCTTTTCATCTGACTTCCCATCTGAGCCTTTCTCTTTCTTCAAGAATCTGTAGTCTGCTTTTAAGTGACCCTTCTTTCCGCGGTTTCAACAGTCATCTTGGAATTTTCTTTCTAACTTTCTTCGGCTTTTTGACTTCCACTTTTTCCATTTTTCCCTTTCCATTATCCAGCCACGATTCTCAACTGAGAGTGCAGAAGTTCCCGAACTCTCACTTACGGCATTTCTCCTCATCTCATCACTTAATATACTGCTCACCACACCATTAAATATGAGAGACTCTGAGATCGAATTGCTAACCGCCATAACCAGGTTTTCCCAACTCTCCTGCAACGAATATAGAAACAATAGGGCTCGGATCTCGCCTTCAAACGTGATTGAGACTGATTCGAATTGGCTTGTCGCACTATTGAACTCGTTCAGATGCTCTATCACTGAACTGTGTTCTACCATCTTCATATTGAAAAGCTTCTTCATCAGAAATATCTTATTCAACGTTGAAAGCTTCTCATATAACTTTGTTAATGTCGTCATTAGCCTCATGGTTGTTTTTTCCTTCGAGATATTAAAGGACACTTATGGAGTCAACAATAATCTAATCGTTGTCAGGGATTTCCCATCCAGTAGATTTCATGCCTCATCGGACATCTTCTCGGACTTATCGTCCAACAATGGTAGATACAAATCTTTCTGATATAGGTAGTCCTCCATCTTCATACGCCACCAACTATAGTTATGACCATTGAACTTTTCGATTCTGATCTTGTCTTCCGCCATCTTTTGTTTACCGCCGTAGCAAACTCAACCTTCTCCTAGGATCTAAACCAACACCTTCGAAAATACGATCTAAGAAGACGGGGAGTGGACACAAGCGTCGTTTCCCGCCGTAAACTTAAACCATAGAATCGAAGATCCTTCGGTTCCCTAAACTCTGATACCAGTTATTAGGGGTTGGGAAGAAAGAAACACACGCGGAACTATGCTAATGACCAATCATGCAACCACACAATACACAACGAAAGACAAAAACAATAATAATGCGAGAACTAGGGAATCAAACCAGAAAGACAAGTATTTGTTAACGAGTTTCATCCACTGTATGGCTGGTCCCCAGAAGAGCGGAATCTGCAAACTTCTACTAAATTTTTGAATTAAGTTTACACCAAGAGCAACCCTATGAGATTTCTCTCAAATCTCTCAATTCTCTTAGCCTTCACCCTCTCTTTATACAACAGTCTCAATAGACTTTTTTTAAAATGTCATCATATGAGAGACCCTTTATATAGCCTCACCCTAATTCTATACAAATTAGAGATAAACTCAGAATTACCAAAATATCCGGTTCGCTTAACAAACCTGTGTCTGACGACTTAAGCCGGCCCAATATACCTATGAACCGGTTTATGTAAACAGAGAAGAATAGGTAATTCCAACATGTTGTATGCCGACTCATAATGAATATGAGCCGGCTCAAGATTATCTTGAGCCATCTCATACAACCAGAGAGGATGGTAATTCTAGAGCACTTATAAGCCATCTCAACTATGCTCTGAACCGGCTCAAATCAACTCCCTTGTCTGTCGACATCCCAGGAAGAAACTCCACGTATCAACAGCTGTCTGATTTGGCATCGCAACCGAATCCAAAGTCATCCCGATCAGTTTTTCTAAAGAAAAAAGAAGAAATAGAGAATGTTGGTTCTGGAAAAAGATTAAAATTTATGAAATAACAAACTGTCAAAAGCCAAAATTCAGCAAAACCGATATCTGCAAAAGAATTGACGCTTGTTACAAAGGAAGTTGTATCTGATAGATTTAATGCACCTGTAAAAGAAATGGATGATCCTGGGTCTATTGATTTTAATAAAGTTTCTTCATTTTCCTCAAAGAGAGATTTTAAAGAAGCCGAAGGAACTTTAAATGTAAGTGTCATCTCCAAGGGAAATAAAATTTGAAATATGGACTAATTACCTCGTCCCTTAGTGGTGAAGAACTGAACACTAGTGATTACAGAGGTGATGGTAATGGAATCTTTAAACATAATGCCACCGATCATCTTCAACTCTCGGTAAAGGTAACAACTGAATCTCTGCACATGAAGGAAACTTGTGTATCCAGAAAAGTTATTGGAAATTCTACGAAAATTAGTGAGGCTAGTAATCTGAGCACTACAACTCCGATTAAAACCGCTGAATTCTTAAGATACGCTGACAATGATAGTGCAATGAAAATGGACCGTGAATTTCCAGATATGCCGACTGAAAGCAAACCTGCAGATGTAATTTCCAACAATGTAAAAATCGAACGTGCGAAGGAAACTCAAGTTACAGGAAAAGATTTAGGCAAGTCTGAAAGAAAAGATTCTTTTTGGGATCTGAGCACATGCCAACAAGGGTCCTCTCTCAGTGCCATACGCATAACGAAGGAAAATGAAAGCGAATGTTTTAGAATTCATTCAGGGAGAAAATGTATAGAAGCGACTCTAAATGACACAGCGAAACATTCGACATATCTTGGAAACCGTAATGTTTGGAGCAACCGACGTCTATGTATTACCATTGGGAGCAGACAATTAAGAGATCTTGTTGACTGTTGCACTAAATGTGGAGAAATTCATTCTATACAGGAAAATTTATCCATAGAATACAACGATCAGGTCAACAATCTCTTACTCCAGATTATATTTCCTAGCTGCACCCTAGTATTCTTTTGATACATTATAATGCACTGTGTTTAGAATATAATTATCTCTCGACACTCATCATAACTTTAAAGTTTTGATGAAGTGGCAATGACATTTAAAGTAACTGTTAAGGAAGGGGATGCACATATAAAAGTCGATCTAACTCTCGAGACTCTTCCTTCTAATAATCGATCCCTTCTATCTAAAGATTCTTGTATTCACATTATTTTTTTAAGAAAGTCTTGTATTTGTTGGGTTACGGCAGCGCCCCGACCATCAAACCGTGGCCAAATGCGGAACAAAAATTTTCTAAAACTGGCGCTACCACAACCCGATGCCCGGATCTACCATAAACCCTATACTAGCAATATGTAAAACTAAGAGTTAGATGGTTATACCGAGTTGATCTGTGTCCTTCGGTCTTCAACCATCATCCCAAGCTTCTAGTGGTTGCGGATCGAATTTGGTCGCCGGTCTTCCTCCATCTATGATGATCTGCCTGAAGGAAACGGCGCAAACTTCAGCCTCGCAAAGCGAGACAACCGACGCTCCAAGGTTGCTAGCAATGGAGAGTGGAGGTGTAGAATTGTGTCACTATAATTTTTCTCTCATCACAAATGCTCCATGAGCAACTCAAGAAGATGAAGAGGAGATGAGGAAACATGTGGCATGAGCAACTCAAGAAAGTGGCTAAGTGTTTTTCCATGTGAGAAAGAATAAATGAAGCAAGTGGAGAAATCAAGTCAAGAAAAGAAAATGAGCCAAAACCATGAAAAGAAGTGCCCCCCCCCCTCTCTCAATCATGCACATAAATATCTCTTTTCATTTTTCCAAATAAACAAATGCAAACCATACCTCTCTAGATGCTCAAGTCCATGCTTATGCCACCTCACCCCTTCCACCTCATTTTCCAAATTAATTTTCTAAAAAGAAAATCAATTAATGAGGTGGCAATCTTCTAGAAACCATTCCGTATAAATACGGAATACAACCTGGTATACGTATCGAAATACATATACGCGTATTCGTACAAAAATACGAATAGCCAAGAGAGAAAATGATTAGTGAACAATAATACTAGAATACATATATATAAATACATATATAAATTATTAAATCAAAACATGATTTAATAATCCGGCTTAATCCTAAGCCGCTAGTATTATTATCCGTCCGATTAAAGTCTGTGCAGCCTGTACACATATTTAATCGGACACCTGTATGTACCAACATACGTCATCTACACCATATCGCCTGAACCGTGAAAAACCCTCTGTGTGCGACTTTAAAGACTCATCAATACGCTGGCAGTGGGTTTAACCACAAGCGCGTCATCGGCACTAGCTGTACGTAACAGCTACCCAGGTATTGAGCGAAAGGGATGCCGACGAGCAAACTCATCCTGAATCCCTACTGAGCCTGACAGTGACAATATCCATACAGTCCATTCTGTTCGTCTAAGAGTATCGCATATCGAGTCTAGGGGGTGGATAAAGTCAGACCCCTAATAACGCGACATTTAGTGTTAGTATGAAACCCATCACCGCCTGAGAAAATATCGATCCTGGATCGGTAATTCTCGATTACCCCGGCCGAGAATTTCTGGTGATGGTCACCCGTGCACAATGCGACATCAACCCCCAATACCGAGAGAAATGAATCTCCGATGATCCGTTCACTGCCTCCATGTGGCTCGGAACTGTACCCAACTAAAACCTGTTTGCACGACTCCTTTGAGCTGTGGTATGGTAGTAATCAAAGCATAGTAGGAACTCACACGAGACAAATGACGATCTCAAGTCGACAGACTAACCTGTACACATATCATCTGGGAACTGCTATCTGACATAGGTATAATATCAACTAGCAGGTTCCCGACGAGTCCATCTAGTGTACTTATAACCTAATGAGCACCTGTATACTATCTTAGGTGAACAAACTAACACCAATGGCTTGTGAGACCTGGCCACCGCCCCTCGTCGGGGTCTCGATCAGTATACACTAGTCTACACTGGAGTATCAATGCCCGGTCTTGAAACTCCCATGACTAGGGACATTTAAGGATTTGCTTATAGACCCCCAGCTCCCACATATATGATCGCCATCATAATGCTGGTAGTCAAGAAAGAATCCTATGAGCTCTATCAACGTGTAATAGTGATGATAAAGACAAACCAGATAGCATACTATCATCTCGAGTAAGACTGTTCTACCAGTATAAGTCCTCCTTCAATTATCATAATCACCTACCTGCGACTACGATGATTGTCTTGAGGGCACTATAGCCAACAATCTCCCACTTGCACTTAAGGCCAATTATTGCAGTGTCGCATACTCACAGCTCGTGTGATATCGAACACCTAACTTCTCTACTAAGCAGTTTCGCAAAGATCGTTTGTGAAACTATTGTGTTCAAGAAATAGTCTCAGTGAGTAGATCTGCTCTTTCTATCTTTATCTCTCTATATTTCAACTTCGCGGAGAATAACCATATCCCGAAATGAGCAATACCTTGTCTTAGAATTTGTCTGGATATCTGATAGGACCCAGTTCATAAATGAACTCCAAATCCAGCAAACTTCTTAGACTGTATCATCCACTAAATTTAATTAGTATCCTGCGCCATGCCTTCCTCAGTATCTGCTTGGACCACCTGTCCAACATACTGTCCCTCAAAAAAGGAAAAACTATAACTCTGACAGTCACTCTATCATCCAGGTCACCTTAGAAACCTGAAATGATAACCGTCTCCTGAAGGAGGCAACCGTTACCATATCCCTAGAACATCCATTTATGTACATAAACTGCTTCCAACGTTTCTCCAGGATTGGATTAATATATATACTTATTGCAGCTAGAGCAAAAAACAATATCTGGCGTTGTACTTGACATCACATGATTGACTCAACTGCATAAGCAAGTGATATGCCAATCATGCAAATCTCTCTCTCTTTTAGTCTGAAAGACATTCTTTAGAGAGGGTGACTCCATCACCTGTAGGTTCACCACCATGCCAGGAGTCTTCCATTCTAAAACACCTTTAGAATATTGTCAAGTACCTAATTGGGACACTTCCCAAATCTAGATCTAAAATCATAGATCTAGTCACCAGAAATCCTGATATTATATCCATATCCTATGTGGAGAACCAACTGTGTGACAACCACAGTATAACCGATCGTAGTATAGGAATTTCACTTCCTATAAAGTGCATGTCATCCAAATACCAGGACATCACACCCTACTACCTTCTTACCAGATCCATCTGTTGTTCTGATGAAATCAAACTCTATGACTGTCAGATCAAAAATAGATGATCTATTTCCGCTATACCTACTTTAGTCTACGAATAGACATAAGCTGCTTGCCCTCTATACTTCCACTGCTCCCATTGACTACAACAACCCTCTGGCAGAGTCATATACACGTGCACTTCTAAGGCTAGTTTAGAACGATGCTATACTCATCCTCCTGCCGGGTCTCATAGTCTAGAACAGCAGCAATGGCAAGTCTGGGTAAACAAGAACCTCCATGTCACCGTCCCTGAGAAGACCGAAGTACCTCTCGGGTGGCTGAGGTTACCCACCAAATCTGCGGAGTGGCTAATGGAATGTCAAATCCAATTGAATCCTTAGGTTCTATTAAATTTTCAGTAATCGTTTGTGGTTCTGGAATCACTTCCAGTTCTACCATACTCCCACCTCTGTTTTCTGAAAAAATCCATTTTACTAAAACTGTGGCGAGTCAAGAACAATATCACTATTGATCTTCCTGATGGTAGAAAGTTAACCCTCGTCAAAGCCTGGGATAACCCACAAACTGCCATTACTGAAACGTGCCTCGAGTTTATCCGGATTCTAGTTTTAAAATATAAATTGATTCTATATATATCCAATATAGAAATAAAAGTACTAATTTAATTGGAACCGGATTCAAAATTATGCAGCTGTCTCCAGTGCATATCAACCAAATAGAAAGAGGCCAATCAGCATTACTCATCTAGGAGCGTATCCATTTATGAGTAACCTGAAAGAGAAGCAAGTTCTCAAAACCATTACTATCAACGAATACTAAACACAAGTATCTACATCTTCGACTACCTCGAAGAATCCTGATAGTTCCAACAAATGGTTCTCTACTTTATTCTTATACCTATAATTTCTCAATATCTGGACCTTACATTTCAACGAAATGCTTGTCTACAACTGGAGAAGTCATGAGTAAACAGAATATAGTACGAGTACTAACCCCATTGTCCTGATTGACACTGGACAATATACAATACTTTGTATAAGTCCCCTAAGTTCAATAACTCAAATATTGTGCGTCGTAGGTTGGAAACTGTACTATGGTTAAGAAGAAGAATTACACTGCAGTTGAATGCACCTTACCTAACCATCAACTGATATAGGTAAATGTCACAGACATAATTTCAAAAAGTTATATTTGAGTTATTGAACTCAAGGGACTTATACAAAGTATTGTATATTGTCCAGTGTCAATTAGGACAATGGGGTTGGTACTCGTACTATATAAAATAAACATACAGATATATCGGTTTGAAATTGGTGCATAACAATGGATATTCAAAACCAAATATTTGTCGTCGGGCAAAATCCAAGTGATTTCCTCAAATAACACCAATTACAACAAATTTCGATATTATGAGGATCTAATCACCCAATTCCCAATATCTTACTCCCACTCACCATCTGTAATAACATATAGATGTGAGAAACTGATCTGGTAAATACATACCCAAGAGTTAGATTCCAATTTGGGAAAACAGTTTTCAATTAACATTGCACAGTGAAACTGAAACATGAAAATGTTTTGAAGAGGTAACCGGCTATTCCTAGTAATGCCTCCTCCACTATACTGATTCATGACTGTAACCGTATACTTCCATGCCCTCACTCCAATCCCTTTATTATGTCTTTACTTATTAATTTATGTACACCTTCTTTAGGCTAATAGGTTTTCTTACTTCCCAACCTTTCAGCACCAGCCTAAGGTATGGAAGAAGACTATCCAATAAGCGTAATAGGTGTACACTCCTTATGCCAGGAGCCCTCGCAACCTGAGAGAAGGTAATGGGAAAAGTCATCTGAATAATCCCATTCTATTTCTCCTGAACCGGAAACCATCCTCGAATCTGGAACAAATTCATTCGAGTTCGTTTGTAACTATACGATGGCATGTCCAAGTATTATGGACGTTCGTAGTGATACGAAGTGTTCTGGAGAAATCCAAAGTGGATGTGGGAGTGACAGGGGTATACACGGTTTTGTCGTGAATGATAGCAGTCGCAATTTTCTTTGCCGTTATTCTAATCCATTTATTTATCTTTACTTATTATCTTCTGTACACCACACTTAGGCTAATTGGTTTTCTTCCTTCCCTACCGTTCGTCACCTGCCTATAGTTTAGAGGAAGACTATCCAATAAGCTCAATAGTGTACCCTCTCCTAATCCTAGGAGCCTTCACAACCTGAGAGAAGGTAAAGGGAAAAAACAACCGAATAATCCTATTTAATCTCTCCAGAACCAGAATCCATCCTCGAATCTAGAACAAGTTCCTTCGAGTTCGTATGTAACTATACGATGGATTTATCTAATAGGAGTGGATGTTCGTAGTGATACAGGGCGTTCTGGAAAAATGCAAAGGTGATATAGAAGTGACAATAATAAATGCAACACCGTGACATTCCAAAAGCCAAAGTGTTTTAAGAAGTTTCGGTTAACTTGGTTCATGAGTTTTAGTTTAGGGTCGGGCTATAGTCGCAGCCAAAGAGAGAGAAAAGAAACACTCAGCGTGCACTCTAACCTATATCAGAATGGTTAATCATTTTATCTAATCTGGATGGCTCCCACTGTTTCCTCGAATTCTCCTCCAAACCCAAAAGGAGAATTAGTCGGGATCATGTAAAATCACCCGAGGAGTAATCCTGCTCAACAATGAGAATCGGGATCCAACTATCATCGCATGATAACTTGATGGAATCCACTCAACTCACCACACTCCAGAAGGTATGCGCATGCCTGGCAAGTTTCCTGTATGTTTGAAACTCCCGATGTGATTTTTACCCCTAGGATCCAAGTGACCTTGACAAGGTCAACAAGTCAAAGGGTCCTAGTCAAGTTCAACCCGTCATTATCCTGATTGCATTAGACCCACCCGCACAGACCCTTGACAAGGTCAACAAGGTCGAACGTCTGTCCTAACCAATCCACATTTCCTTACGACAGAAAGTATTACAGAGCTACCGCACACTACGCATCGGCAAGGCACGACAAACGTAGCACGAATACTAAGCAATACTAATCTGAAATGACGGAGGGCTACGGCTGGTTTTTGGCGAAAAACCTTTAACGTAATGAACTTGATATCGTTGAAAGAACCGAGTGGTTTTTACAAATATATAGTGGCGAAAACTTTAGCTGAAGAGGTCACTCTCTGTGAAGGGGTCTCGACTCTTTCCTTATCGAATGAGGTGCAGGATATTCCAAACTGAATACCATGATACAAAGCAAAAGAATCGACAATAGTAAAGTTATTACGTTGACGCCAACTTTTACTCAAGGGGTCACTCCCGATGAAGGGATCTCGGCCCTTGCCTTGTCGAATGAGGTGCAAGATATTCCCAATCGAATACCACTGTGCAAAGCAAAAGAGAATGTCTGTAATGTCAGTTTTAAAAAACTTGGTTCCAACAACATTATATAGGTTTGTTTTATCCTTACATTGATCAGAATCAATGCAGTCCCATCAATTAATCACACCAGAAAAGAACGAAAATATATGATGTACGTATATACCATCCGCATTCGTCACTGGGTCCCGTCATCACCCGTTAGGTTACTTAACTAACGACAGAGCGGAGACTGGACTAGCGCGGGTGCAAAACATATACAACATCTACTAGTATATATAAATATATATAACATTCGTCCTATAAGCAACATCACAGAATCAACGCAGAATAGTGGATAATCCTGGAGCCTCGGGTTTCAATTGAGCCGAAAATGAGACCCGACGTTCCCTGTCGTGTGGATGGCCTGTGCAATAAAAACCTAGACCCCTACGAGCGCAGCAAGTTACCCGCCAATCCCAGAAGCAAGGCAACCCCAATCAACAACATGAATAGGCCAGTCAACACTTCACGGAATCCGGTAACATGGGCACCCCTCCTGGGTCAACCTATACCCCCTACGAATGCGGCGAATAGCCCGCCAATTCTAGAGTAATGTCCTCTCCGTCTCAACGCCATGAGATGTGGACCCGTTGCCCTCTAGAACCCGGCTATTCGTGCACTCCACCGCGGGGTAATCCTAGTACAGAAAAGAAAATAATATATAAGGGTGACATCGACCTCAACCCGGTCATGCCGAAACAAATACTATACAAATAGGCAGTGACGGAATTCCACATGTCGGACGCTCGCCCCGCAATATCAAATTTACAAATGAAACTAAACTGTACTAATATTGCACCCAAGCTATCCACTACGACGATCCAACCACAACTCAGCACAACACAGAATATCAATGTGAATGTCACGTTCGTAAACTCGTCTAAAAGAACATATAGCAATTAGACGAGTTATACCGCTCGAATGACATTCACGGTCGCAGATAGTAATGCATGTACTATAAACATTTAAACAATGTTAAATTATCGACTTCGAAACACCCCGAATTGCCCCTGAACAAAAAATAACATAATATCCAAATTGGGAAAAACAAGCAATACCACTGCACCAATATTCCAGAGACTAGAAAACACCAAAAATTTCAAGTCCAAACTCCACTAAAAAACCGGCCTCGCCCGTTTTTTCGCAAATCTCGCCGGGTCAAATCCGGCGGATGGGGCTCGCTATTATAGGGTGTTCTAGTTGTCACTTAAGTAGTCTTCTGCAGTTGCTTAAAAAAAATTTTGAAGACATTAAAAAATCGAGAGAAACTAAAATGTTCAGTGTATTCTTTCGGGGTTGTTTCGGTTTCGATACTTTAACATTGTCTAAACTAGCTAACTAAGGGTTTAAGGATTTGCTCTAATACCATGTTGGGTTATGGCAGCGCCCCGACCATCAAACCGTGGCCAAATACGGAACAAAAATTTTCTAAACTAGTGCTACCATAACCCGATGCCCGGATCTACCCTAAACCCTATACTAGCAATATGTAAAACTAGGAGTTAGATGGTTATACCGAGTTAATCTGTGTCCTTCGATCTTCAACCATCATCCCAAACTCCTAGTGGTTGCAAATCGAATTTGGTCGCCGGTCTTCCTCCGTCTACGATGATCCACCTGAGGGAAACGGCGCAAACTTCGGCAACAAAGCGAGGTAACCGACGCTCCAAGGTTGCTAGCAATGGAGAATGGAGGTATAGGATTGTGTTACTATAATTTTTCTCTCATCACAAATGCTCCATGAGCAACTCAAGAAGATGAAGAGGAGGTGAGGAAACATGTGGCGTGAGCAACTCAAGAAAGTAGCTAAGTGTTTTTCCATGTGAGAAAGAATAAATGAAGCAAGTGGAGAAATCAAGTCAAGAAAAGAAAATGAGACAAAACCATGTAAAGAAGTGGCTGCCCCCCCTCTCATAATCATGCACACAAATATCTCTTTTCATTTTTCCAAATAAACAAATGCAAACCATACCTCTCTACATGCTCAAGCCCATGCTTATGCCACCTTACCCCTTCCACCTCATTTTCTAAATTAATTTTCTAAAAAGAAAATCAATTAATGAGGTGGCAATCTTCTAGAAACTATTCCGTATAAATACGGAATACAACCTGATATACGTATCGAAATACATATACGCGTATGCGTATAAAAATACGAATAACCAAGAGAGAAAATGAATAGTGAACAATAATACTAGAATACATATATATAAATACATATATAAATTATTAAATCAAAACCTGATTTATTAATCCGGCTTAATCCTAAGCCGCTAGTATTATCATCCGTCCTATTAAAGTCTGTGCAGCCTATACACATATTTAATCGGACACCTGTATATACCAACATACGGCATCTACACCATATCGCCTGAACCGTGAAAAACTCTCTGTGTAGGACTCTAAAGACTCGTCAATACGCTGGCAGTGGGTTTAACCATAAGCACATCAGCGGCACTAGCTGTACGTAACGGCTACCCAGGTATTGAGCGAAAGGGAGGCCGACGAGCAAACTCATCCTAAACCCCTACTGAGCCTGACTGTGATAATATCCGTACAGTCCGGTCTGTTCGTCTAAGAGTATCACATATCAAGTCTACCGGGATGGATAAAGTCAGACCCCAAATAACGCGACATTTAGTATCGGTATGAAATCCATCACCGCCTGAGAAAATATTGATCCTGGATCGGTAATTCTCGACTACCCTGGCCGAGGATTTCTGGTGATGGCCGCCCATGCACAACGCGACATCAACCCCCAATACCGGGAGAGGCGAATCCCCGACGATCCGCTCACTGCCTCCATGTAGCTCAGGACTGTACCCAACTAAAACCTGTTTGCACGACTCCTTTGATCCGTGGTAGGGTAGTAATCAAAGCACAGTAGGAACTCACACGAGACAAATGACGATCTCAGGTCGACAGACTAATCTGTACACATGTCACCTGGAAACTGCTATCTGACAATAGGTATAATACCAACTAGCAGGTTCCCGGCGAGTCCGTCCAGTGTACTCATAACCCAATGAGCACATGTATACTATCTTAGGTGAACAAACTAACACCAATGGCTTGTGAGAACTGGCCACTGCCCCTCGTCGGGGTCTCGATCAGTATACACTAGTCTACACTGGAGTATCAATGCCCAGTTTCGAAACTCGCACGACTAGGGACATTTAAGGATTTGCTTATAGACCCCCAGCTCCCACATATATGATCGCTATCATAATGTTGGTAGTCAAGCAAGAATCGCATGGGCTCTATCAGCATGTAATAGTGATGATAAAGACAAACCAGATAGCATACTATCATCTCGAGTAAGACTGTTTTACAGGTATAGGTCCTCCCTCAATCATCATAATCACCTGTCTGCGACTATGATGATTGTCATAAGGGCACTATAGCCAACAATATTCACATTATTAATTTAGTGCTTTCTTTTATCCATTTATACATGCAATATTTGTAATATCTAAAAATCAAATGCAGAATAAGACGCATGAGGATGAATCTATCCAAGTGAAGAAGAATGGGAAGAGTTCTTCACCTGCAAAACCAAATTGTGAAAGTTCAGTGGGTATTTCAAAATCCAATGGAGGCTTGATCGAACATGTTAGTTTCTCTTCTTCAATATTAGCGTTATGATTTGTACTGTGAGGAAAGGGGGCCTACATTGTCACTGCAGGCCCCGTTCCCATAATCCAGATTTTCCCAGAACTCTCGAGTATAGTTTTCCCCTATAGTGTGCTAGTATGTGAGTGTGTGTTTTTGTTTGTATTTTCTTTTATATTTATTTCCTCTCCTGCCTGCTTACAATTCTTCTAATATCTATAGTATTAGATGTTGCGGCAAATATGATCTCAAAATAATAACAAACGATATAAAGCAGCAAGCAAACAATAAAAAATGATATGAATAGAACACAAACCAAAAGACACAAGATTTATATGGAAAACCCTTACAGAAAAAATCACGGGCGAATGAGAACCTTTACTAATTGAATAAATATGGAGTGTTACAAACGGTGGATGGATCTCTCTCAAATAACCCTATTCAACTCTCACAAAAACAAAGGGTTCAAATTATCTCAAAAGCTATCAATCTTTAGGGTTGCAAAATAGTACAATATATATAGTATGCTAGAGATATGACTAAATAACTAATTTCCCAAATTTCTCGAAACTGCAAATATTCGGCCTAATCCGCTCGAAAGCCGGCTCAAGCTAATGATGAGCCGGCTCGTACAAACAGAGAACAATCGCTGATTCCAGACGCCTTGTGAAACGTGTCAAGAGAGATATTGAGCCATCTCTTGCAAATAGTGATCCTGAACGCCTTGTGAGCTGGCTCAAGATTATCTTGTGTCGTCTCTTGCAACCAGAGAACTGATGACAATACTGGACGATTTGTGAGCCGACTCATAGAGGCATTGAGCCTGCTCAACTTAATATACTCTGTGAAACGTCGAATTCATTTAGGAAATTTTTAGAAATCAAGAATACGAGGTAAACATAAGATTTGGAAAAAAAATTGTTGTCTTGTAACTCTTAACACAATCGATGAATCTTTTACGGTTTTACCACACAAGCTTTTTAATTACTTGTGTTGTTTACTTTGCTATTAACACCCTTTGTAACGACCGTGTTTTCTAACACCTAATAAAATATATTTTATTTAAATTTCTAGTATCAAATAATTATTTACGTGTTTCGTTGGTAGAAAAATATTTTTAAAGTAATGTTAATAATTTTCAAATTGAAATATAATTAAAGGAATTTCCTAAAATCTATTTATATTTTTCTAGGCTTAAAATGTTTTAATAAAATTTTATAATGCCTTAAAATAATCTGCATATTTTTATTATCAATTAAAATAATTATTTCCTAATTAAAATATTTTCAAGGATAAACTAGATTTTAAATAATTATAATAACCAGTAAACACCATAGGTATGGATATATTATTTAGTTTTAGCCCAAAATTATTTTTATACTAAAGATAACAATAAAATATATTTTCTGAAAATTTTCCATAATTTTTCCATATTTTAAACTATTTTTAACAATTTTTGGAAACAAATGCGGTTTTAAAAATAATAAACAGTATAGATTTTAATTTTAAAAAAATATTTAATCCCTTTAACCTGGATCGTTGGATGCAAAGATCCAACGGCCCAGAGTCACCCGGTGGCACCCACGTGGTGGGGACCACGCGAAAACGCGTGATCCCCACACGCGTGACGCGTGGCGTATGGGCGTGGGCGTGACGGTGCGATCTCGACCGTTGGATCTTGATCCAACGGCTGAGTTGAGGCGGCGGCGGCGCAATCATCGGCTGATGATTTGGCAAATGATTGAGCGAGGATTTTGGAGGATTTTAACAGATTTTTTTGGATTTTATGGTTGGGAAAAACACCCTATAAATAGAGACTTTCAAACACTGATTTCTCACATCTCAGAACTCCAAAAATTCTGAAAAAAATATCCATTCCTTCGTATCGACGATGCCGACGCTGTGGTTACACCCAAGCATCGAGGAAAAATCCGAGCACGGAGCTATTGAGAATTTAGTGCGAGTCTACATTTTCGACCCATCGGCATCCAACTCAAACAAAAGGTAGGATCCGTCTCTCTCCGCTCATCTATCATCTTTCTTCTTTCAATGATCTTTGTTTCAACTTCTAATCCCCAACCTTATATTTAAATGATGTCAAAATATTTCTCCATGTCTATTTAGGTACCTCTTAATGATAAGAATTTGACCCCATGTTTTAAAATGGTTTAATTAATTACCTCTGTATGTGTGAATATTGCCCCCTCACCATACATGGAAAATGCTATGCTTAAAGTAATAACTCATGGGGCATCAAACCACCCTTTTTGTACACCCACGTACCCCTGTTACCAATATGATCTCGAAATAGGTTCCTTTCACAAAATACCCCCATTTTATTAAAATGTCGTATATGTTTAAAATATCCATATGAGATAAGATATTTGGAATAAATGTTTCAGATACTAAAACGATATATATTTTACTTACACTTTTATCCACCAACTAGTTTAGTTTTTTTAAATCCCTTTACCTTTTGAAAGAGGGTAATGCTAAATCTAAATAATTATGCTATAGTTTTTCAACTTAACCCCTTTCACTTAGAAATGAATATTTTTAGTATAATTTTCTCAGCCTATTAACTAAAGTTTAATGAGATACCCTAATAGGAGAATGTTTTACCTGAATTACCCCGTGGTTACTAGACAAACGCCCCTGAAATGGACACAAATTCTGTCACCCATATGCAGCGGTTGTCAACGCGGAGTCGTTCTTATAGAATAGCATCTCTAATAGATTACCCTAATAATAGAGTAATGTTTTACATAAGTATCTCGTGCTTGATAAGCAATCGTCCCTGAAAAGGACACAAATCCTGCCGTCCATGTGCAGCGGTCACCAACACGAACGTATTTTCTAAAATATTACCTCAAATTTAAAACACCATAATTTTATAAAACTATTAAATTACAATAAAATATCTTAATTCATCCTAAAAAATATAATTTCATTTAAATATCTGACCTTTACTAAAAGGCTATTTTCCACAAAGACCATAACCCTTATAAATGATATTTTCCAAAAGAATATCTAAAACTTTATTAAAAGATCATTTTCAAATAAATACCATAACCTTTTATTAAAATGATATTTTCTCAGTAAAATACTATGGGTTTCCAAAATGATAAATATTCCAAATATCATGGTTTTCTTATAAACAATAAATATAATTAAACACTATTATCCTTTATTAACTAAGTGTTCTATAAGATGATATGAAGCACCTTACAAAGTTTAAAGATAACAAAGAGAAAATGAGTGGTTATGGAAGGCCATATTAAATGAGATCAACTTTTTAAATACAAGTTTATGACATACATGACACATGATACGGTTATGGTTAGAATGCGCGGACCTAGGTATGGAATACTTATATATGAGAATTCCTACAGCCAGAGTGAACAGTCCAATGTGTGGACGACTACTTACCCGATATTCGGGCGAATACTAACCTTACTTTGGGGGTGAATGGTCCAATTTGTGGAAAACTACTAACCCGATATTCGGGCGAATACTAACCCTACTTGAGAGCGAATGATCCAATATGTGGTGACATACAATGTGGAAATTTCATGCCTAGATGTATAGGCACTAACTCTAACTCGTCAAAACCTTTCTATACTGAATAACGGGGATGGCTGGTTTGATTAGACAAAGAGATGTAGAACTCGGATTCCCCTACTACTCGATCATGATCCCGGGAAGTGAAACCGTACATTTCACTTTCCCAGTTATTGTTCTGTGACCACAACGGAATAATCGTGAGTATCCGAACCCTTGCTTGACAAACTAAACCGATTACAATACTTAGTAGATACATATTGGTGCTCAACACTAAACTCACATAATATCATGTGCTATACCCACCTGTTACCTTATCTACCTTTCTTTATGAGATCGGAATCATTCAACATCTTGGATGTGGATATTTTACCAATTTAGACTTATTGTTTATTATGGAACTGAAGGGTGGAAATACTTGTACACTTTGTAAAACTACAGTAGCGCCCCGGCCGTCTTTCCAAGGCCAAAATGCGGAAACGAAAATTTTTCTTAACTTGAAAACCGGCGCTATCGTATGCTTAAAATCCGGATCGAAGTATTAACCTACAACTAGCAATCTAGAGAGAGGGTTAGAAAGCTATACCGATCGATACGTGTCCTTCGGTCTTTGGCCACATCCCAAGCTCCTCGTGGCAACTCCGGTCTCGATCTCCTCGTCGGAAAGGGCACCACATCTACGAGTCTTTTTACGGGCTCCCGCTTCATCCGAAGCAACTCGGGCACGAAGTGTGCTAGCCGACGTGTCCAAGGTGTTGTAGAGAATGTTTGTGATCAATTTGC
Source organism: Agapanthus africanus (assembly GCA_030015575.1). Classification (NCBI taxonomy): domain Eukaryota; kingdom Viridiplantae; phylum Streptophyta; class Magnoliopsida; order Asparagales; family Amaryllidaceae; genus Agapanthus; species Agapanthus africanus. The sequence continues at coordinate 192,000,559 of CM057348.1, forward strand.
CTCTTGCATCCATGGCTTGGATGGAGGTTGGAGATGTTGCCATTGATGGAGATAAAAAGCTATAGGAGAAAGAGGAAGAAGAAGATGTTCTTTTCTTTTGTTATGGAATGAATAATGAGAGTGAGAGAGTGAGAAGAATAATATGGGAGCAAAACAATTCATGGCAGCCCCTCTCTCTCTCCTTCTCATTTCATGGCTCAAATCAATCCACTAATGTGACGTTTTTGCTAAAAAGAGACCATGAGTCATGATATATGTCTATGTCACATTAATGCATCTCATGATGAAATTCTAGCTTATTATTTCCACCATCCAAACATAAATCCAAATGTTTGGTCCAACAAAGAAAAATCCGACAACATCTAAAGTAAACTCGTGACGGATCACAAGGATACCCCTCACCTGTATATACATACCTGCATCCGCATTCCGACTGAATGCGAATGCGACGAGACTAAAGTAATCCAACAAATCTAATACTAGGATCCGGCTTAAACCAAAGCCCACTAGTATGATCCGTTCGATCATGATCCGTGCAATACCGCACGTATATGATCGGACCCTGCCATATATCATACGGCCTCTACAACGTTTCTCCCGAAACTTAAGAAACTGTCTGTAGGGGACTCTAAAGACTCGTCAATATTTTGGCTGTAGATTTAACCACTAGCACGTCAGAGGTATTAGCCGTACGTAACGGGCTACCAAGTATTGACCAAAAGGGAGGTCGATGAGCGAACTCATCCTGACACCCTACTGAGCCTGTCAGTGACAATATCCGTACAGTCCGGTCCGTTCGTCTATGAGTATCGCATGGCGGGCCTAGGGGGTTGGTAAAAGTCAGACCCCCAAAAGCGGTACAAGTCGTGTCGGAGTGTAGCCCAGAACACCCTGAGATACTACTGGAATACCTACCAGTAAATCTCCTACCTCGGCCGAGGGCTTTGTGTAATGGCTCTCCTAGACACAGCGCGACCTCACCCCCAATACCGAGAGAGACGAATCCCCTGCCGATCCGCTCACTTGCCTCCATATGGCTCGGGACAGTACCCAACTAAAACCTGTTTGCACGACTCCTTTGAGCCGTGGTAGGGTAGTAATCAAAGCATAGTGGGAACTCACACGAGACAAATAACGACCTCAGGTCGATGAACTAACCTGTACACATGTCACCAGAGAACTGCTATCTGACGTCAGGTATAATACCAACTAGCATGTTCCCGGCGAGTCCTATCCGGTGTACTCATAACCCAATGAGCACCTGTATACATCTTAAGTGAACCAACTGACACCAATGGCTTGTGAGACCGGCCACCGCCCCTCGTCAGGGTCTCGACTGTATACACTAGTCTACTAATGGAGTATCGATGCCCAGTCTCGAAACTCCCATGACTAGGGACCTTTTAAGGATGTGATTATAGACCCCAGCTCCCACGTATATGATCGCCATCATACTGCTGGTCGTCAAGCAAGAATCCTAAGGGCTCTATCAACGCGGAATAGTGACCTGTAAGGTCACCTGAAGCAGTACACAATGATAAAGATAAACCAGATAGCATACTATCATCTTGAGTAAGACTGTCCTACTGGCATAGGTCATCCCTCAATCATTGCAATAACGTGGCTGTGATCCAATAATTGACTTTGATGGCACTATATCCAACACACTTGAGTGATATTCACGCTAGACAAACCTCCATCGCAGGCATGGGACACCTTTCGGGGATGTTCACGCTACCGCATTGATTGCCACCCCAGGCACGAGCGCCATCTCATACTGCTTCCAGCTAGTTATGGGATACCTCAAGGATACGAGTATGTCCACCAGTCAATTCCATCAATAAACACCTTGTTTAACCCGATCTAACTCTTAGACTGAATACCCGATTGACTTGACTTGAACTTTTACCTCACATACACCTCATACAACATACTCATATTCACATATATCTATGTCAACATATCTTAATTGTATACCCCTCATACCTTTATACCCATGTACATCATATACATTATATTTATATATACATGTTCATTTCTATACTTTTACTTCCTTATGAGGCAATGCTATCCGAGTATAACTCGTTGACAAACTTTCCTTTTCTTGCTCTATCTTTGGAATGTCCGTCAGATGAGAATGGGTATTATGACGAGGATCAAGGTGTCGAGCCAACTAATGAAGATTATACAGACCTGACAATGGAAGATTAGCTAGTTTTAATTTTTGTTGTTGCCCACATATTTAGGGCTTTTGTTCCCCTCAATATAATTAAACTACTTAGTTTATTTTACTCTTTCTTTTGGGATGTAATAACGTTTGGTTAATAGAAATAAATGCCTTTCGCTTTTATTATTTTTGTTTTGGTACACATCCTGCATGTTAAATATTCATACGCTTAACGTAACTATATTGAATAGACCACCTTCAATACAGTTAGGTTGCGGACCATACCACGTCATCCTTCACCTTCTTTTGGGAAGCGGGGCGTGACAGGTTTTAGTGGTGGCCCATGCAGGTCCTCTTGTGTACTAAAATGAAACCGTTAACTGACTTATTATATTTATGAATCTCATCCGTTTATACCGATTTCATAATTTTTTTATATTCCTTGTCCTTTTCTTGACATTCTGTACCCTGATCATGGCCTTCCTTTTAGGTCATGACAAATCTTTCCGACGAGGATGACATGTCAGATATTACTTTTGAGGCTACATTTGGATATTTAGACGACGAAGTCGTAGACTCTCAGGCGGTTATTCCTGACAGCGACTCGGAAAACGAAGAAGTCGATGCTGCAACTCCGGAACCTATGATGGCCAATGACTCCGAAGATGAAGAAGAAGACCCTATGGAAGAGGAGCATATAGAGGAGGGGCTAGAAAAAGAGGCTCCTGCGGCGGAAGAAAATCCTAGGGAATATGATCCTGATGAGGTGGCTTCCACAAAAGAAGAAGACCCTAGAGGGGTGGAATCCGAGAACGAGGCTCCTGCTGAGGATGAGTCGAAGGACGAAGGTTCGATTGAGGAGGAACTCAAGGCCGAAGAAACTCAGGCAGTTGTCCCCGCAAGACACTGTGGGAATGGCTGTATCTTTCTTAGTGCGAGAGCCTATGGCAACTTGTTGAACTCCCATAATCGAGATTAATAAGACTTTTTCCTTTTTCTTTTGGCCGAATAAAACAATGTAGAGCAGTAGGGGCATGTCCTTACTTTTCAGTTGTACCCTCCTTATTGATGTTGGATAATAAAATCTTAGTTTCGAGCAAAAATCTCTCTTATGTCTCTTGCTCTTCTTCTTAGTTTTTCTCTTGCATTAATTGTTGTTCTTCCGTGCAAGTTATTATCTTGTATCACCCTTCTGCCTGTTTATAACCTAACCTATTCTGATTCAGATCATTAATGGCCGGACGACACTATAACCGCAACAAAAGGGGAAATGGAGTCAATGAGCCTGCTGCTCAACAAGCGGCTATGCTACAAATGATATAAGAACTACTGGAGCAATAGCAACAGCAGACAGCTGCTCTTCATCAGGAGCTGTGAGAAAGTAGACAGCAGCAAGCAGAGATTTTAAGTAAGGCACTAGCCTAAGTTCCTCAAGGTTCGGCGGGAGTGAAGCGGTTCAGATCACTCCACCCTAAGACTTTTTCGGGGAAGGAAACTCCCTTAGAAGCTGAAGAATGGCTCAAAGAAATGGTCAATGATCTCAGTGCCGCTCAAATTTCGAAGGATGCGTGGGTAAATATCGCTAAACTACAACTTACGGATATACCAGAATATGGTGGGAGGCAGAGAAAAGTATATTGAAGGAACCCATCGACTGGAAAACATTCAAACAGCGTTTTGATACCCAGTACTTTCCAGCCGTGGCACACCTAGAAATGGAAAGGAAATTTGTATAACTCCAACAAGAGAGCATGTAGGATAAGTCGGTGGACGAGTACGCTTCGGAGTTCCCAAGGTTAAGTCGGTTCGCACATCATCTGGTGGTAACCCCTGAACTATATGCTAAAATATTCCGACAAGGGTTGGATCTGAAGACGCGGTCCTCCATGTCTTCTGCTACCATATCAACTTATGATGAAATTTTAGAGGCGGCGCGAACCTTTGAAGACCTTCAGAGGTGCATGAGGAAGGATGACCGTTTGTCTGGTATTAGGTGACAAGCCAATCAAATTCTTGGAGGATCATCTTCTAGATTCAACAGGAGACAACAACCCAAGAGACCAGCAGGATCAACTATCTTCAGAAAACTAGCGGTCATATGCAACCATTGCGGTAGAGCCGGACACTATATGAGAGACTGTCGCATTTTGAACAAACTCTGCATAGTCTGTGGGTCTCCAGATCATGCTATTAGGGACTGTCCTCAGAGAAGGAGACAACCCTATGTAGAGTTTTGAAGCAACACATGTCTCAAAGTTTATATTTTTTATGGTGCTAAACAAGCATACAAAGGAATCGATCCTAGAAAATTAGGGTTTCGAATTTAAAGCCAATAAAAACTAGGGTTTCGAGACTACAACCTTTGTAGCTCCCTTTCGCTAGACTCTTTGGCCTCTTGGGTGTTGGAAGAAGGTCCTCTTGAAGTCTTCTCGTGTCTACGACGATCCACCCGGAGTTCCTCGTCCAAGCGCGCAACTTCGATTATCAAGATGAGAAACGAAGAGAACACTCTAAACAAGTTGGCTAAACTTGTGTAGAATGATGTTGTGGTTAAGATTCTCACTTCAAAAACCTTTCTTTATGTGTGTTTTACTCACTAGAAGAAACTAGAGAGCAAATGGTGAAGGAGGAAGAAGATGGTAGCTTTCTTTTAACAAGAGTAAAATGATAACCATTGAAAAGAAATGAAATATATCTATATATATTTTATTTCTTCTCACTACAAACCATGGTTAAATCTTTGAGTTATTATTTAATTAGGGTTTAAAACATATAAGGAAAGTTTAATCCAAGGTTAAGGATAGGTGAGAATGGTTAGGTTAAAGAAGAGTGTAGAAACAACTCAAGAATTATCCTTTCCTTTTCTATTTTGTTTTAAACATAAAATTAAATAATAATCCATATATTTATCCATGGTGTGAGTCTTATATTGCCACCATTTCCATGTGTAAACAACCATGATAGATGGGTGTATGTATGTATGTATGTATGCACATCCATATGTGCATGAAACTAGAAAGAAAGAAAGAAACGCATACATGCATGCATACATCCATCATATTCAAGAAAGGTTTTAAGTAAGAAAACTAATGGTTAAATGATAAATCAACACTTGATTTATCAATCCGGCCATATCACATATGACCCCACCAAAAGCAAGCCGCCCGATCAATGTACGGTATCATATACGCGCATTTTAATCGGGTCCATGCGCATATCGCATACGCGCACCACAACGTTTCGCCTGGACTAGGTAACTCCTGTGTGGGACTCTAAGACTCGTCAATACGCCGGCAGAGGGTGATGATCATATCAAGCACCCCCAAGCCGCAAGCGGTCAGTTAAACGTAACGGCCACCCGGGTATTGAGCGATCAGAAGAAAACAAGCGAACCTGCTACAACTCCCGTCGAGCTAACCGGCAACACTACCGTACAGTCCGGTCTCTTCGTCAGATATGCTGCATATCGAGCCTAGGGATGGTCACGTCGACCCTAATAACTCAATAAGTCATGCCGGTGAATGGTCTATAACAGATCGAGAAACTACCGATAACACTTATCAGCAAATCTCAGCAGCCCTGGCCAGAGACTTACTGATATAACCAGTCGGACACAGCACAGCATCAACTCCCAATACCGGGAGAGACGAAACCCCTCCTATCGCTCATTGCCTTCGTGTGTCTCGGGACTGTACCCAACGGCCACCTGTTTGCACGACTCAGTAGAGCCGTGGTAGGGTGGCAATCAAAGTACAGTGGGAGAACACACAAGACTCTATGACGATCTCGGGTCTACAGACTAACCTGTACCAGTGTCACCTGAGAACTGCTATCCGACGATAGATATAATTCCATATAGGAGTTCTCGGTGAGTCCGTCCAGTGTACCCAGTTACCACTGAGCACCCGTATATGATCTTGATGTCAAACATCGATGAATGTGGGAACATTCATCGCCCATCGTATGGGTCTAGTATCATATACGCCAGTCTACTCTGGTATATCAATGCCCCGTCTCGATATACCTACGACTAGGGACTTTTCAGGATATGCTTATAGACTACAGATGTCCCACTAGTATGATCTCTATCATAATCAGAGCAGTCAAGCCGATATCCTCAGGGCTTTAGCAGCATATATGAATGAATAAAAGCATGATCAAATCAACATGTCAGATAAAGAAGAACCAGATAGCATACTATCATGTCGAGCAAGAATGCATACTAAATATATATACATGTATAGATACATCCACTATCATATAATGGCCTCTAGGGCATACATATATCCAACAGTAGCACCACAACAGGGAAACCGGCCACTATCCGCCATTAAATCAACCGGTCAAGGGGCATCACCAAAGGGACCACCCTTGCCATCACAGGAGCGTGTTTTCTAGCAAGCGCAATGGAATGGACCCAAACACCAGACCTTCACCATGACAGCCGAGAAGGCTGATGCCACATGGTAAGACAGCAGAGGTACTCTTTCATCCTTTTTTCAACCTTTCTTTCGATACCATGCTTATTTATCTTTCGATGCAAATCAAAATTAAACTCACCATAATTCCTCTAGTTTTCGTAATTTTGACTAGTTGTCTTTATATCTCTCAAGTTTTCCATCAATTCACAACTTTCCTTAAACTTCCAAACTTTTCTATCTGGAAGCAACTACTGATTTACATTTTTCGATTCCTTATACCTAAACCTTTCAGAGACTTTCCATGTACACCAACTTTCGGGAGCGACACATGCAGTAAAGAGGATTCCTGACAGCGTTACTGATTTCTATGCTCAGTAGTGGCTACTCCTTCGTAAATTTCAAATATGAAATTATTCGAAGAAGAGTAGATCGTAACTACCACACCATTCTTGCCATTCTTAGCAAACCCAGAAGTTTTAAACATCCACTACGATATTTCGGAGAAGGGACTTGGTGGTGCGATATATCCGCAGGGCGATATAGTTGCCATATGCGTCAAGACAACTAAAGACTCATGAACGCAACTATTCCTATCCAGATCTAGAACTGAAAATGGTAATGTTCATCTTGAATATATAAAAACACTACTCTAAGGAGAACGTGAGGACACGGATGGTTGAAACACATGAAGCGGATGAGAAGGGTCAAGTTTTATATGGGAGAAGTGCCGATCGGTTGGGACGATCCTGAAGATGGAGAATTTGTAAGATTGAGATAATTGTAGAAAAGTGGAGATGATGATACAATGTAGAGAGCTCAGAAAGCTCAGCCCACGACTCATCGGCCGCTTAACATCTTGAAAGGAGACGGTGGGTTTGTGTATAGCCTAGTTTTGCTATTTTCTTTGGAGGGCGTGCATAATACTTTTATAACTCAGAGTTAAGAGGGTATGTTGGCAACCCTAGTTATACTTTTGATCGTTCCGAGATCACGGAAAGGTTGGCGTAACCTACGAGCAGCAACCGATCGGGATACTAGAAGGATGGAACCTTGAGGGACAAGACAATCCAGCTAGTTAGAGTTATGTGGAGAAAGAACTACTAGGCAGACATAGACGGAAGCGAGGAAACGGGACGAGAGAGCAAGACCCAAAAATTTTAACCACGATAATCCCTTCTTGGTGATTTTTTTTCCTTGACCTACCTCCTGAAATTTCGAGGACGAAATTATTTTAAGGAGAATAAAATATATTTTATTTAAATTTCTAGTATCAAATAATTATTTACGTGTTTCGTTGATAGAAAAATATTTTTAAAGTAATGTTAATAATTTTTAAAGTAATGTTAATAATTTTCAAAGCATTGAAATATGATTAAAGGAATTTTTTAAAATCTATTTATATTTTTCTAGGCTTAAAATGTTTTAATAAAATTTTATAATGCCTTAAAATAATTTGCATATTTTTATTATCAATTAAAATAATTATTTCGTAATTAAAATATTTTCAAGGATAAAATAGATTTTAAATAATTATAATAACTAGGAAACACCATAGATATGGATATATTATTTAGTTTTAGCCCAAAATTATTTTTATACTAAACATAACAATAAAATATATTTTCTGAAATTTTTCCATAATTTTCTCGTATTTTAAACTATTTTTAACAATTTTTGGAAACAAATGCGGTTTTAAAAATAATAAACAATATAGATTTTAATTTTAAAAAATATTTAATCCCTTTAACCTGGACCGTTGGATGCAAAGATCCAATGGCCCAGAGTCACCCGGCGGCGCCCACTTGGTGGGGACCACGCGAAAACGCGTGATCTCCACACGCGTGAGGTGTAGCTTGTGGGCGTGGGCGTGGCGGCGCGATCTCGACCGTTGGATATTGATCCAACGGCTGAGATGAGGCGGCGGCGGCGCAATCATCAGCTGATGATTTGTCAAATGATTGAGCACGGATTTTGGGGGATTTTAACAGATTTTTTTGGATTTTATGGTTGGGGAAAACACCCTATAAATAGAGACCTTCAAACACTGATTTCTCACATCTCAGAACTCCAAAAATTCTGGAAAAAATACACACGCATTCGTATCGCCGACGCCGACGATGTGATTACACTCAAGCATCCAAGAAAAATCTGAGCGTGGAGCTATTGAGGATTTAGTGCGAGTCTATATTTTCGACCCATCGGCATCCAACTCAAACAAAATGTAGGATCCGTCTCTCTCCACTCATCTGTCACCTTCCTTCTTTCAATAATCTTTGTTTCAAGTTCTAATCCCCAACCTTATATTTAAATGATGTTAAAATATTTCTGCATATCTATTTAGGTATCTCTTAATGATAAGAATTTGACCTCATGCTTTAAAATGGTTTAATTAATTACCTCTATATGCGTGAATATTGCCCCCTCACCCTACATGGAAAATGTTATGCTTAAAGTAATAACTCATGGGGTATCAAACCACCCTTTTTGTACACTCACATACCCATGTTACCAATATGATCTCGAAATAGGTTGCTTCCACAAATTACCCTTATTTTATTAAAATGTCGTATATGTTTAAAATATTCATATGAGATAAAATATTTGGAATAAATGTTTCAGATACTAAAACGATATATATTTGACCTATACTTTTATCCTCCAACTAGTTTAGTTTTGTTAAATCTCTTTACCTTTTGAAAGGGGGTAATGCTAAATCTAAATAATTATGCTATGGTTTTTCAACTTAATCTCTTTCGCTTAGAAAGGAATATTTTTAGTATAATTTCCTCAGCCTATTAACTAAAGTTTAATGAGATACCTTAATAGGGGAATGTTTTACCCGAATCATCCCATGGTTACTAGACAATCACCCCAGAAAATAACACAGATCCTGCCGCCCATATGCAGCGGTTGTCAACGCGGAGTCGTTCTTGTAGAATAACACCTCTAATAGATTACCCTAATAATAGGGTAATATTTTACGTAAGTATTTCATGGTTGATAGGCAATCGTTCCTAAAAAGGACACAAATCTTGCCGCCCAAGTGCAGTGGTTGCCAACACGAACGTATTTTCTAAAATGTTACCTCAGATTTAAAACACCATAATTTTATAAAACTGTTAAATTACAATAAAATATCTTAATTCATCCTAAAAAGATATAATTTCATTTAAATACCCTGACCTTTACTAAAATGCTATTTTCAACAAAGACCATAACCCTTATAAATGATATTTTCCAAAAGAATATCTAAAACTTTATTAAAAGATAATTTTCAAATAAATACCATAACCTTTTATTAAAAGGATATTTTCTCAGTAAAATACTATGAGTTTCCAAAATGATAAATATTCCAAATATCATGGTTTTCTTATAAACAATAAATATAATTAAACACTATTATTTTTTATTAACTAAGCGTTCTATAAGATGATACGAAGCATCTTACAAAGTTTAAAAGATAACAAGATAAAATGAGTGATTGTGGAAGACCATATTAAATGAGATCAACTTTTTAAATACAAGTTTATGACATACATGACACATGATACGGTTAGAATTAGAGTGTGCGGACCTAGGTATGGAATACTTATATATGAGAATCTCTGCAGACAGGGTGAACAGTCCAATGTGTGGACGACTACTAACCCGATATTCAGGCGAATACTAACCCTACTTTGGGGGTGAATGGTCCAATGTGTGGACAACTACTAACCCGATATTCGGGCGAATACTAATCCTACTTGAAGGCGAATGATCCAATATGTGGATGATATACAATGTGTAAATTCCATGCTTAGATGTATACGCACTAACTCTAATTCATAAAAACCTTTATATACTGAATAACGGGATGAGTAGTTTGATTAGGCAAGCGGAACTCGGATTCCCCTACTACTCGATCATGATCCCGGAAAATGAAACTGTACATTTCACTTCCCCAGTTGTTGTTCCGTAGCCACAACGGAATAATCGCGAGTATCCAGACCCTTGCTTGACAAACTAAGACGATTATAATACTGATATATATTGATACTCAACACTAAACTCACATAATACCATGTGCTATACCCACCTGTTACCTTATCTACCTTTCTTTATGAGACCCGAATCATTTAGCATCTTTGATGTGGATATTTTACCAGTTTAGACTTGTTGTTTATTATGAAACTGAAGAGTGGAAATACTTGTACACTTGGGTGATATTCACGCTAGACAAAACTCCATCGCAGTAATGGAACACCTTTCGGGGATGTTCACGCTACCGAATTGATTGCCACCCCAGTTACGAGCGTCAGCTCATACTACTTCCAGCTAGTTATGGGATACCTTAAGTATACGAGTATGTCCACCAGTCAATTCTATCAATACACACCTTGTTTAATCTAATCTAACTCTTAGACTGAATACCCAATTGACTTGACTTGAACTTTTACCTCACATACACCTCATACAATATACTTATATTCACATATATCTCTGTCAACATGTGTTAATTGTATACCCCCCCATACCTTTATACCTATGTACATCATATACATTATATTTATATACACATGTTCGTTTCTATACCTTTACTTCCTTATGAGGCAATCCTACCCGAGTATAACCCGCTGACGGACTTTTCTTTTCTTCCTCTATTTTTGGAATGTTCGTCAGATGAGAATGGGTATTATGACGAGGATCAAGGTGTCGAGCCAACTAATGAAAATTATGCAGACCTGACGACGGAAGATTAGCTAGTTTTAATTTTTGTTGTTGCCCACATGTGTAGGGCTTTTGTTCCCCTCGACGTAATTAAACTACTTAGTTTATTTTACTCTTTCTTTTGGGATGTAATAACGTTTGGTTAATGGAAATAAATGTCTTTCGCTTTTATTATTTTTGTTTTGATACACATCCTGCATGTTAAATATTAATACGCTTAACGTAACTGTATTGAATAGACCACCTTCAATACAGTTAGTCAACGAACCATGCCACGTCATTCTTCACCTTCTTTTGGGAAGCGGGGCGTGACACCCTTCAAAACAAATATCGTACATGCCAATAATATTTATAAATCCTAAGCAGGTAAGAATTGTTGTCGTTATGGCTGCCGGAGCACTCCTTTTTGAAACAAGACAACGACAGCGCAAGTAAATTCTAGCACCCTATGTCTCAATTCTATATAGTTCAAAGATCCATGCTACATTATGAGAAACATAACAAACTTTTTCGGTTAATAGAAGGCACTTCGGATTCATCGAAGTTTCCATATATGTCTTGTTTCAGATTTATTTTTTTGCAGTCATTAATGTGATATACCGATATGCAATAACTTGCCGTTTGTCGTTTCTTGTGTCAAATTCTTTTATGTATATCTTGTCATCAAGGTTTTACTATTCTGTCATGTAATCTGTAGTCGACTATTATATATAATTGGTAATTTCATTTTATTTCGATGATCTCCTATTATGTTTCAAATCTAAGGAGTAAATTTAAACCATTTTTACCAGATTATTGAATTTAGAAAGGAATAGATGCAGTTAAACAAGCCAGCCTTGTGTTTCTTGGAAGGACACAAGCATAGATACGAAAAGAGGAAAGCAATTTTTTATTACATGTACGATGAGAGCCAACATTTATTTGCTTTTGCATTCTTTATGAAGAATTAAAAGCTTACTTTAACAAAAACAACATGCTACTTTATTACATTTTGCTTATAATTTTTAATTTACTTCTTTATTTTCATTGCTAAATCTGTTTTTTATGTTTAACCAGGCTTAATCTTTATAATAACTAGTCAAACCTTCATAATTAGGGTCATATTCAAGAGAAATGACTAGGATGTAATGAAATAGATGATAAAATGATAAATTAGTATTAAGCTACGAACAATTTGATAAAAGTTTCAAAAAATTATTATTGATATATATATATATATATATATATATATATAAATAAGTATGATTAAAACTTAAAATATTGGAAATAATATTCTTTTCTATTTATATTTTGTATTAAATAGACCAAGAAAGTTTATCATTAAAATGATGAAGTTTAGATTTTTTTTAATGACCGTTGGATTCAAAGGGGTATAAATAAATATAATAGAGAGGGTATATATAAATATGAAAGTTCACATGAAGGTATTTTCAAAATATCCTAAAAATTTAAATTAAAAAATAGACTTTTCTGATTATTTTAATCTACATACGATTATTCTGAATTATTAAATCAAAGTAAGCAACAACTAATGGAGAAAATTACCAACAGGTGACTTCGTATGCTTGGCAAAACCTTAAGAGCCGAAGTTCAAAAAAAAAAAGGAGGCATCCATAAAAAATCCCAATAAAAATATTTGTTACAAATATATGGCAATTTTTGATGAAGATGCTTTCTAGAAAAAGTTATTTGCTCTAGGAAAAAAATTCAATGAAGTTGACAGCACCTCATATTCGTACGACAGCTAACTTTTAGATCTAGCTGGAATCTGACATGAAATTAGAAGTGGGGATGTGAATGATAGCTGGTTCCATCTTTTCATTAGGGGGTTCCTTTTTCCAAATATTTTTAAAAAAAACTAAATTACATTATTAATTTTTTGTGACTTTTAAATTATTTTAAAGTTTAATTGCAAAAGTGCAAAAGCAATCATGTAGCGACCCCATATGGTCATCATCACAAATCCGAAAAAAGAAAGGGTAAAGTGTTAATTGCGAAATAATGCCCTGGCATTTCACCCGCTTTGCATATAAATATCTTATTGATTTTTTCGCTGCAATTGTATAATTTAAAGTACATACACTTAAGGCATTTTACCATGCGTGGACTTACTGGGGCACAAACACCTCTGTGCTCATCGATTGAAACTTTAAAGATCGCTTTAAAACACTCAAATTTATTCCAAATAAGTTGAACGGTTGTTTAATTTTGCTTTAGAACTTATTTTTCTTGTTCAGAGTTGAATCTGAGCATTTTTGAGGGCCTGACCTACAAAAATAGTGGGTGTCTAACTATTCATGCCAATAACTACAGGAGTGTTTTGTGTATTAACCCAAAAAAAGAAAAGGAAAAACACTGGAATTATGGTTTACAGGGCACTAAAACGGTGTCTAGAGTTATAAATCAAATGATCATTTTTTTCTGTAACATGGATTGCTGTCTCTTAAGGGGTATAAGTGTTGTAGGGTTAACCACAGGGTGTTTTGTGCAATTAACCCAAAATTTTAAAATCAATTAAAACAAAGTTGACCGGTTAGTTACCGGCGATAGCCCTGAAACCCACTCTCCCCACGTTCCCATCATTTTATCGCTTCCCTCTCTTATAAAATTCCCTCCTTTTCTCTGTTCTCTCTCTAGGGTTTCTCTCTCTCTCTCTAAAAAGTCCCAAATTTCTAGAGCGAGAAACAGCGCCATGAGCAACGAGAAGAAGCAAGACGCCCTCAACCTCTCCGATCTCGGCTCCGCTCTCCCTTCCAACTCACCAGGTCTCTCTCTCTCTCTCTGTCTCTCAACTTCTTTATCTCTCTTCGACTTTGGATTCTAATTTAAGGGTTTTCGCTTGAATTGTGTAGCTCTGAGCGCCGAGGATCGAGCGGGACTTGTCAATGCTCTAAAGGTGAACATTTTGGCAATCAAATTGTTTCGCTTGAAATGGGGGTTCTTCTAGGGTTTTGTTGTTTTGATGATTTTTAGATGTGTTATTATTTGTAGGATAAGCTTCAGAACCTCGCGGGGCAGCATTCGGATGTGCTGGAGAGCCTCACCCCCAAGATTCGGAAGCGTGTTGAGGTTTTGAGAGAGATTCAGGTCTGATCCTTTATACGATTGCTGTTATAAGTTTTTTTTTTTGGATTAAAGTTTGGTTTTTTAAGGGTTCTTTATATTTATTTAATGCTAATTGTTCAATGTTTGAAGTACTGGTCGGTATTACGGGCATACAAGTAAACATCATATATTTTTTATAATGTTGTAAAAATTTTATTTGATCAAGGTAACGTGTAGTTTACCATTTGCATACCACTGATAATTTAGTCAACTTTACATCATTTCCACTGATAATTAATTGATTCAATTGGTACATTATTATATACTTTTTTTCCATTATTAAATAATAAATAAGCAAGGTAGTAAGCTATTAATAAATAATTACTAGGATAAAAATATGACTATTTAATTATCGATAATAATCATATCTTGAATTAAATTTGATATATTATTAACAATTCTTATTAGTATAGAGATATTGTTATGTAAAACACAGTTTGATTTATTAAATTATTAAACATTTAAACTGATAATTCATTTATTTATTGAGAGAATTTACTACTAAGTAATTGTTATATTGGACTATTGGTTACCTATGAAGCACAGAAATGGATACAAGTATCCGATACCATATGATTAGGATACGCAGAAACGCAATTTGAATATGTTTTTATTTTATATATATATATATATATATATATATATATATATATATATATATAGGCAAGATTACATCACATATTTCATTAACACTTTAGCATTTTATCTTAAAAACAATTGTAGCATTCTCATTTATTATGTTCTATATCAAAAGGGTTTGATTTTAAATATCAATTCGATCCCATCATATACTAATTCTCTCAAATAGTATCAACTACTTTTAATTGAACAATTGAAAATGGGACATCATAACATTAAATCGTGTATCTAGCCATAAACCAGAGAGTTGATTTGAACTGATCATGCGAGGCTGTGGTCAAGTCTCAAGTCGCGTGTGCTCTTCGGTGGGGTCTTAGATCCAAGAGGGACGCAAGACCGGGCCTAGAATTTATTGATATTTTAAAAACCCTAGAGATATCAGAGTTAAAGGTAAAACTAAATGGGGTCAAATATGAATATCGAATTGAAAAAATAACCATCATGAATCGGGCGAGGTATCCGATTCGCAACTCGAGAGGAATCCTAAAGTTTCCAAATATTTTTTGATTTATTTAAATAAAAAATAGGAGATTCATGTTTCCGAGTCACGTTTCGAGAGCTTTTGAGAGTATTGGTATCCTATACACATTTGGGGACGATTCGTGAGGATGTTTGGAGTATCCGTGCTTCATAGTTGGTTACTATGGTACTTTATATATTATTATTTTATATTACAAATTATTATTTAATTCACCTACTTTTATTTATTGGTATACTTATTGGGATTTACCACTATTCCGGCGGCATATCGGTTTGACACCGATTTAGATTAAATAAATATTAATGCTATATCGATACCAGATACACGCCGGTACCGTAATACTGGTCGTATGTTGGTACTCTTCAGACACCGACATGTTGGTTTAGTGATCGTGGACTGTTACTTTTTTGTCCTTCAAAACGTTTTTTGGATGAGATGTATGCTTTCTGTTCCTTACTATTTGGACTACAAATAGTCACCTTTATCAATTTACCGTTATAACAAATTTCCACCTAGTAATCAGTATGATGCAACTAGCATATTGTTCTACTACTAGTATGATTCGAAAAGTGTATGTGAAAGTTCCTCAGATGCGCGCGCATGCGAGAGAGAGAGAGAGAGAGAAAGAGAGAGAGGATGGATTATCTAGGCAGTTTTTCACCTTCAACTAAAGTTGTGTTCGTTTTGCAGTAACGAGAAACAAAGTAATTGGGCACACATTAGATTTCCTTTAAAGACATAATTTTAGGAATTCCAATTCCATTGTTCATATGTATAGTATCAGATACCTGTAATGAAGGAATTGGGAAGAAAGGGATGGACAGTTGGCTTGTTAATTGATTTCTAGGTTCTTCAATTTTCCATTTTCAATTGTTTACTATTCCTGCCAAAATGAGTTAGGAATTTTATATTGAATCTCTCAATAATAATGACGGACAATCTAAATAGATTTGCTATTTCATTTGATTCCTTCAAAATGAACATATTATTTTTCAGTTCCACCTTAGGATGGATCGTCCTCCAGTCGTTGACCGCATCAGTCCCTTTCAATCCCAATCCGTTCTTTTTCCCCTCCAAACAAAAGAGCCCCTAGAGGTTTGATAGTGTACAGACTGTCAATTTGGTAGTGTACAGACTGTCAAATTATATGAATTGCTGTGTTTTGAATCTTTAAATTGTGAGGTTGAGATAAAAGGTTGGATTGACTACACATTTGATTATCGATTATGTTGGTTTGTTTCTTCTTGATATTGATTAGGGAATACCTTGAATTCTTTGTGTCTTGTAACTGATAATTATTCAATTTATCATGCAATTTTTCATGAGTGGTAACTTGGGCAAGTTATTTAAGTTATTGTTTGGAAATTCAATTAATCTGAAACAATCTAGTTATTGGCCTCAGTCCAGTGTTATTTTATATGGACGACAATTTTAAAAGCTCATTTGCTCGTCTCATGGGTCTGTATGTCTTTATCTCCATGTGCGTAAGGTGAATTGTAAAAGTTTCCCTGTGTTGGATTGTAAGAGGGATATGCATCAGTGATGTGTGTGGAATAGGGACATGGAGTCACCAAATCATAGCCTAGTAACGATATTTATTGATGATTATAGATGCAGCAAACACTCCCATAACTTGATGAGGTCCTTAGACTTAAGATATAATACTGTGGAGGAGAAACATCTGGCTTTATTAAATGATATGTTTGTGGTGGCGATCTGCATCTGCCCCTCTATGATTTTTCTAGTCTTACTAGAGAAATCAGTTATTGAGAAATGCTTGAATATCTATTATTACAGTTATTTCCATGCTAATGTATTTAAGGTGCATCTGCCCCTCTATGATTTTTCTAGTCTTACTAGAGAAATCAGTTATTGAGAAATGCTTGAATATCTATTATTACAGTTATTTCCATGCTAATGTATTTAAGGCTTAAAGTATGCACATATTAATTCACTGTCGATAGAAATAGCAATTACAGGTGGCAGTCCTTCAATATATTTCTCATAATCTTGTCAGCCCCCCATTTCTCAAGTTGCTCTGCTATCTCTATTCAATGCTTCCTGCTCAACTTCAGTAGCTTTTGCCTGGAGTGTGGACTTGGGTTTACCTCATAGTTACATTGAATTATTGGTAGTGTTAACTGTTAAAAATCCTTATGTTATGCAACACAATCTGTTTCTCAGACTGTCTAAGCCGTTTAATCTTCTTTATTCTTGTTCATTACTTGTAAATTGTGGTTGTATTTCGATCTTTGGCTGAACTGAACATTGTAATCTCTTAATGTGAATAAATATCGTGGGACCTCATTTTCTTCTCCTTCGCATGACACTAAGGAATCCTTTTTATGTCGTGGCTTGAATTTTATGGTAGTTTATTAATGTTTCAGAGCCAACATGACGAGCTTGAGGCAAATTTTTTTGAGGAAAGAGCAGCTCTTGAAGCTAAATATCAAAAGCTTTATGAACCATTGTACATCAAGGTACTGCAGCATTAACATTGTTAATTGTGAGCACAAGAAAGCTAGAAATGTACCTTTCAAAGTTCTAAATTATTATCATTATTAGTATTAGTATTGACATTCTTAAAGGACTAGTTCCCATTTTGTTTCTTTTCTTAGATAAAATGATGCGAAATCAATATACCCCATCCCTAATTCTTCGGATGCCTATATTTATTTATCAAAAGCATTGTTTCAATGTTTAGCTGTCCATTTTGCTTACATGAGTAAAATATGATTATATATTATGTTAAACTATTGATGTGAATCGTTCAGCGTTTTGAAATTGTGAACGGTGTGGTCGAAGTTGAAGGTGTTACTGAAGTTACACAAGAAACACCAGCTGAAGACAAAGCCCCGGAAGGTTTGTAAAAAAATGAACTAAAAATCAGTATATTTAGTTTATGCAGACTCGGCTCTTAGCTGCTTTCTTTTCTCAGAAAAAGGTGTACCTGCATTCTGGCTCACTGCAATGAAAACAAATGAAATTTTGGCTGAGGAGGTAAGCAAGTGGGATTCATTGTCTCCTTTATCATTGCTTGCTTTGGATGCTCAACATGTGATGAAATCTGATTTCTTTCTTCTATAAATTCAGATTCAAGAGCGCGATGAAGAGGCTTTAAAGTATCTTAAAGATATAAAGTGGACCAGACTTGATGACCCAAAGGGTTTCAAGCTAGAATTTTTCTTTGACCCAAATCCATATTTTAAGAACTCTATTTTGACAAAAACATATCATATGATTGACGAGGAAGATGAGCCAATACTAGAAAAGGCTATTGGGTATATTGTTTTCAACCTCTTTGATGAATATCTAGATGCTACATATTTTTTATCATCTGAACTAATTTCAATTATTGGGTGTTGTAGGACTGAGATTGAATGGTTTCCAGGTAAATGCTTGACCCAAAAAATCCTTAAGAAAAAGCCGAAGAAGGGGTCGAAGAACGCTAAGCCCATTACCAAGACTGAGGATTGTGAGAGCTTCTTTAACTTTTTTAACCCCCCAGAAGTTCCTGAGGATGATGATGATGATCTCGATGAAGATACTGTATGTCACTTTTATTAGATTTTGCATGACTAATAATTATTTATTAAAAGCTCATCATTGCCATTTTATTTGCAGGCCGAGCAGCTGCAAAACCAAATGGAGCAGGATTATGACATTGGGTGAGCTTTTCTTTCATTTGTGTTTAGTTGATCATGCTGAGTGCTTCTTAATTGCTCATGAACAGGAAGCATTAGTATCTGCATGAGTGATGCTCTTGTACATATGCTGAGATGATTTTTAGGTTAAACAGTAAGGATATTTAAAGATTTAGTATAGATATTTCTTTTTCTTTTTCTTTTTTAAAGATTTGAACCGTTAGAAATAAGATAATTTTCAAATGTTTTTCTCGGGGCATAAAGATTGGTCTTGCCATGTGTCAGGCTGAAAATCAATTTGAGACCCCTCCCTCTCTCTTTTCTCGCCCTTTGTGAGTTAGAATAGTAAAGATATATCCTATGTGGGAATATGTTTGACGCTTGGGAATTATATTTGCTATGTAGGTCTACTATTCGAGATAAAATTATCCCGCATGCAGTTTCATGGTTCACTGGAGAGGCCGTTCAAGGAGATGATTTTGAAGGCATAGAAATAGATGATGAAGATGAGGATGATGAAGAGGATGAAGATGAGGATGAGGATGAGGATGAAGAGGACGAAGATGAAGAGGAGGCCAGTAAGAGCAAGAAGAAGGTAAGGAGCTAAATTCATATAGCAACTGCCAGTATCGTCTTTTCTTTTCTTTATGTATTTATCAGTAAATATGCTGATCACCTCGTCTCCCATCTTTGATTTCAAATTCTCTAAGCAGATGATGACTGGATCTAAGGTATGGTATGTTCTTCGACTCCTTTGTTTGTTGGGTTAGTTGCACAGAAACCATTCGTGGTTAGCCCTGTTTAGCACTTGTACCCGTGCTCAAGGATTTATAGCACATACGCCCTCTCTTTTCAGTGACCAAAACTTTTATGAGAATAAGAAGACTCAAATTCAACTCTAAACAACTCAGGCAGGTTTTAGAGTTAAATTAGACAATAATTTGAGTTATTTAGAGTTGAATTTGGGTGTTTTTTAGGGTTTTCTTGATGAGCAGTTGGGGTTTGCTCTAATAATTCACTTGAGGGTTATGAATATTACATTGGGTATAAACTAAGGAGGGTCTTACAACTAACCTATGTTTTATTTTATCTTTATTACTTTTCTTTTTGCGTGTGGAAGTGTGGAATTTCTTGAGCACTTGATTCTTTGTTAATTCACTCGGTTACTATACGGCAGAAGAGCAGAGCCAAGGCTGGGGAGGGAGTTGAGCAGCCAGACGAGTGCAAGCAGCAATAGATTGTTTGGATGTGTGGTTTTTTAAGTGGATGAGATGGTTATATATGATTGGTTTCAAGTGTGGTGACTAAAGTTTTGAGCTCTTATGTTATTGCTATTTTATTTGTTCTTTCGATTATACCTGCAATGCAGGAAACTGAAGGCGCCCATTTTGTTGAAATGGTTTATTAGTGTAATTTCATGTGGACCTCAAACTAGTTTGGATGTTTTGCTTGAAATATATTATTTTTCATTTTCATTTCTCTTTAATGATTCTACTATTCTGGTGGGTCAGGACTAGGTAATATCAATGTGATTTATTGTAAGGGTTGCAAAAGGCAGTACGGAGTACAATGCAGGCATTAATCTATTTGTCTGGTCCTCTATATATCTGTGGCTGTGAGCTCGCTAATGTAGCTGATTATGTACTGGCATTTGCTCATGAAAAAGTATGAGCTTGTTTGCAGTAGGGCTGTGCAGTGCGGCTCTGTTCGAGTATGGAGTTAGGTTAACTGGAGTTAATTTTTAAGCGGAGGTAGACTGGGTTGGCTAGGTTTTTGACGATTTTAAAATCGTATTTGCAATTTAAAATCTAAATCTAAATTTTTTCCGAATCTTGTAGCTTTACATGATATACCCAAACTGGCAATTTCGGGTTCGGAAGTGTTTGACCGGGTTTTGGGGTTTTTTCTGTTTGGCCTGGTATGAATTATCAAAATAATCAGAATTATAAAACTTGAGGTGAGTGCCGCCTAATATGTACACATAAAATTTATACTCGGAGAAAATTAAATCAAATTATATATTATAGATTTATAACTAGGTGAATTTCGCTAAACTACCCTATAGTTATAGCGTTTTCCGGTAAACAATCCTTAACTCTCCTTTTTCCCTTTCTATTAACTAAAACTATCCTAAACCTTTTCTTTTCAGAAAATCTCTTGCCATCAGTTCCTTGTTAAAGATATCTTTTACGTGCAAATGCAAGTAGTTTATTGACTAAAATACCCCTTATAAATTAATTTATTTTAAGCTCTTCCTCTCTGGTTGGTTTATCCATGATTTTAAATGGTATTTGTTTTTACTTTCCAATTTTAATAGTCCGATGATCATATTTTTTAAATTATTTTTCCGAATATTTTGAAATTTTATTTTTGAAATTTATTATAAAATTAGGGTTAAGTGAAGTTTATTATAAAATACCAAACATGCCTCAAATGTTTGTTTCAATATTCAACCAGCTGGATCAGATTCCAGAAGATTAAGGATGGCAAAAATATCGTATAAAATCAGATGGGTTTGGTCAAGCCTACGAGACCTGCACTTCTAGAGATATAGGTGATGCAAAGTATAGTATGCAAGGCCCTTCTCCCCTTAAAAGTTAAGGTTATAGTTTAGCAACAAGGTTTCAAAATCAAAGGTTCCTTTAAGTTAAAAGGAAACCAAGGTTTGCATCCATGCAAAACATGGTGTGACAAAATTAAGGTTTTAGGTTTCGGGGTCGTTTTGGCAACATAGTCTATAAAATCATGGTTTCTGTTAATTCCCCATTTTATTTAAGCTTGAGAGAGACAGAATAAAGAGAGACGACACGGAAGTTTGTGAAACTTCATTCTTCTTGGGGTTTGAGAAAATGTTATAGGCTGTCGAGCCCCCGTAACGTTTGAAACTGCGGTTTAGGAAACTCTACGTTACTTTCCAAACAAGGCACGGTCTTAACTTTTGGAGTTTGGTATCGAAACCGTATGAAACCAAGGTTTCGGAAAATGGTAGCCCCATTGCCAAAAGAGGCATGAACTTTAATACTCTGTTTGACTTTGTAGTTAGAATTCCAAAATTTTATTTTGAAGTTACCTAAATTCCGAAATGAGTGTTTTCTCCACAAAATTTGGAGTTTAGATAACTTTATTTGGGTCGGAGTTTTGTAAACTTTGGCGGGGGCGGACCTATTCAAGGATAGGGTGGGGCCATGGCCCCACCATATTTTTCGAAACATAGGAAGGTACCCTGCAGTCCTTGTCAGAGAAAAAAAAAATATGCCTCCTCATCTCTGAAAAAAAACCCATCTCTTCTCTAAAAACCCTAGCCTCATGGCCTGCATCTAATCTCTTCTCTAAAAACCCTCGCCTCTCAGACTTTCAGTCTCATCTCTAAAAACCCTCGCCTAAGCCTTATCCTCTTCGTTGGCACCCTTGTCCTCGCCCCTCGCAGTTGCGTCCTCGTCTCACCTCGTCCAGTCGCAAGTCGTACTTGTCTTCATCAGTCATCTCCTCCTCTTCGCGACCCATCGCCGCTGAAACCCTAAATTCTTGTTGATCCAAAATTTATATGGTATTTTTTTTTAACCCAAATCCTACCTTAGATTTCAATTATTTGATTTTGAATGAATAGCTTGATTTCGTTACTTGATTTCAATTACTTGATTTTTAATGAACAGCTTGTTAAAAAAATTGTGAATGAATAACTTGATTTTGTTAACAACTGTAAAATAACTTAATTTAGACTTAATTTTTGTTAAAAAAATTGTGAATGAATAACCTGGATCTTGGCCCCCCATCTTTGAAAATTCCTGGATCTGTCACTGAACTTCGGTGTCTCAAATTTGGAGTATAGATAATCGGATTTTTTTAAACTCCAAGATCCATTCCAAACATGACATTTTCGAATTACGTTTAGATAACTTTATGAAAATCTGGCGATCTGAAGTTAATTCCATTCCAAAGCAAGGCGTATATTTCTTTGGTAGCTGCACATGAGGAAGGCATATTAAGGTTGGATGCAGTTATACAGAAATCGTATGGCTTCTCACTTTCGAAAGATTCGTCCTGCTTTGGTTCGGTCTGCTCTAAATTGCTAACTTGTAAATTATTGGCTGACATAGAGGAACCTGGGACCCAAAGACATAGTAGGAATCTATCGACTTTTTTTAATGGCATTTTCACATAAGCCCCCCCCCCCCCCCAACCGCGAAAAAATTCTTAGCTAATTACTTAAAGAAAACCAAACTTGATAATTAAATTACTCCTCAAAAACTTTGAAGTTGCTCTTCAAACTCCCCGCTAGTCCTTTCCCCTCACTCCGCTAGCCAATTAACAAAGAAAATCAGGCAAGCGTTGCCACCTCCCGTCCTTTTACCCCAACTTACTCGTCTTCACTCTTTTTTTAATCAAAAATTCATAATTAGAGCCTAAATTCAAAATTAGGATTTAAGAATTGCTCTTCAAATCCTTCAATTAGCAATGGAATATAGTTCTTCTTTCTCAATCTTCTCCATCCATGAAGTAGTGGAATACGAATGCATGCTTAATTGCAAGTTTCATGTAAGTGGAAAACAAAAAACGAAGGGGGAACTTTTTTTTTTCCGGTTTCCTTAGGTGCAAGAGGTTAAGAGGAAGAAGAAGATGAAGAAGAAGATAAAAATGACGGGTTTATCGAGTAGAGTCGTGGGGTTATAAGTGTGGTAGATATGGATGTTATAAATTAGTCAACATGGATGTTTTCTTCGGATGGAAAATTTGCTGGGATAAAATAAAACAATTTATTAGTTTTTGGAGGGCAATAAGTAATAAACAAGTTTCGAGAGTTTTTAGCAATTACCTAAGTTTTTGGTTGTTTTAAATAAAAAAACCCTTATTTTATTATCGGTTAATCTTTTTTTGAACTATCATGTAAGCCTAACCCATGCACAGAACACACACAACCCACGAATTTGCCCTGAAAGAGTTAAATTGTGATCACTTTCTCTCCTGGGGATCGAACCCCGCAATCTCCCCAGAAAGAGAAGTGCCATACCAACTGAGCTATTGCTCATTGGTTCAGTACCATTCATCTTGATCAACAATTATGCGCCACAAAAAATTATGTAATTTCAATACTTCTTGCATTTACATCGCAAGGTCGTAAATTTAACAGTTTATGGATAATAAAAGTTTTTTTTTAACTAAAATCAATGGTCAAAGAGTATCAATATCATATGGAAATTGGTGTACATTGATTTTGTATACGAAGATTAAGATGGACGGTACGATCATTAAAAAATGTTATGGAAAGTTGATAATTTGACCAATAAAAGAAGGCTTACTCCTTGAAAACACCCTTATGGTTTGATTTAATTCTAGAAAACATACTTGAACTTTTCTTCTAACCCAATACCATCTTGTACTTAAATTTCATTAACGCTTGACCCCCTACGGTTAACCCCCCAACCAAAAGACGTATCTGCTCCTCTCTTAAAAATGAAATGATACTTTTGTTTATTAAGGAAACAAAAGTTGCCCATTGACTTCCAAAAAAAAAAAGTTGCCCCATTTTGAAAGCTAGGAAACCATCCCTCAAAAAAATAAAAAGGTTGCCCCAAAGTTGCCCCCATTCCTCAAAGTTTTATATTTTAAATTTATATTCTTTCAGTTTTTTAGCGTTGTTTCAGCTAATGTCTTACTTAACGGCAGTATTGATACAATTTTCATCATGAAAGCTCTTGTTTCAATTCCGAATATATTTCAAGAAACATTTCACAAAACGCTTCTTTCTAATCCATAACATCATTTCCTCAAGAGCTTGGTGCAAACAAAGTTGAAATTCTAATTCATACAATCATTTGATCAACCACTTGGTGAGAAAACACAAAGTTCACATCTCAGCTCTTACAATTATTTTATCAAGCACTAGGCGACAAAGAAATATCTACATTCATAAATTGGTCAATACATTGTCATAATACAAACAAATACAAACAAAGTTTACATCCAAAACCACAAAGATTACGTTCATACCACAAACAAAAAAACGCTTACATCGGAGAATTAACTTCCAAATTGGCTCTATCACATGAAGAAAAAATCAAAATTATGACCAAGTTTAATCATAATATAACCAAAGTTGCTGCCCTAAACCAAGAAAAACTACGTCTGTAGCTCGCACCAATTGAACCCACACTGCGAAAGAAATGGTTACGCTTGTTAAAGAAGATGGAATATGTGAGTTTTATAATTTGAGTGACAAACGGTAAACAAAAAGAAAAAGAGATGGCTCAATATTTAGAAGAGGGGCAGAATTGGAGGAAAAATGAACGATAAGATCACGTGTATGACACGCGACCTATTTTCCTTTGTTTTTCTTCACAAGTTAACAAGCATATGGGGTTTTAGAGTACAGAAACTCAAGTATGGGAGGTTTTAGAGTAACATAAAAAGTACAAATAGGTTTTTGAGAATTACGCCGAACAGCTGGAGTGTTTTCAAGAAATAAACCAATAACTAATGCCTCTCCTATGTATCTGGTACTCACATTTCTCAATATTGAAATTCCCACATTTCTCATTGCCAACAAGAACTCAGTCAACACAAAATTAATAGCTGTTTGTAGACATTTGAAAAAAGAGTTATTGGAGAGGAGGCTTGAAGGATAACAGCAGCTCTTGAAGGTGAATCACAAGTAACCACTAAAGCTCTAGCTTGGGTTATTTGTGATAAATTCTAAGGCTCAAACTCAAAAACTAGCCTAAAGGAAATGTAATCACAAATATTGGGAAATTACCCTATTAAACTTCCATTTGAAAGCATGTGTGTAAATCACAGTACATAGCCTTTGTCTTCAGTTAAACTAAGCCCCTCATATACATGTATCCATCAGGGACCTACAAAAAAGAAATTGAATTCTCATGTAACAGCAGGATAACTCTTTTCCTAACCTATCATTTTGAGAGCTCAAAACAAAGAATTCTTTCATCAATTGCTATCTACCCCAATTCATAAACTTCTTCACCTCATCATACAAAACCAAGATCGCAGCCGCTCCTGTACTCCTAAACACATTCGAAACCGTCCCTCGATAAAACGAATCTATTCCCTCCATCCTATAAATCTTCCTCCAGCAATCCAAAGTATTTTTATACATTACCTCCTCCGTCCCTGACTGCATCATCATCCGTCTCCTCACAGTGTCCAACGGATAACTCACAAGCCCTGCCATCGTGCTCACTGCCTGCGCCATAACCCACCGCTTCCACAACGGAATGTCGGAGGAAGAATATCCTTCTGTGGTACATAAATCTTTTGCTGTATCAAAACCTCCAAAGTATAGCCCGCGGTGGATGATCATGCCATGTAATGAGGCGGGCAGGCCTCGGTAGACGCCTCTAAGGCCGTCTTTGTTGTAAATGGTGTGGAGGAAGTGGAGGATGCCACAGAACTGGCGGGAGGTGGAGTTTCCAATGTCGGCGGCGAGACGGGTGTGGGCAATGTCGAGGGGGTAGATGATGACAAGGGTCGTGCATCCTGCAGCGGCGCCGGCAATGAAGTTGGCAGCGGCGGAAGGCATGAGACAGGTGTTGTCTGAGGACTGTTCTTTGCCTTTTAGCATAGTCCTGTATAGATCCTGCAAGATTTGCGCTTCAGTTAACAATTAGGGTTAGGGTTAAGGTTAAGGTTTGTGACTTAATTTGCTCATAATATATTGGATTAGACTAAATTACACTAAACTACCCATAGCCATTGGTGTTTTGTAAACAACACACCTTAGAAGGGTTTTTTTTTTATAACAATAAGCTCCCTAAGAGTACAATAATTAAGAGCATCTCCGTAAGACAAAAAGAATCTTCCTTACAACCAAAGTTTAAGGGGGTTTACTCTAATAAAAATATTAAATTAGTAAACAAGAATGTTGAAGGAATGGATATAAACTTCCAGAATGACGGATTATTTTGCCATAAAAATCACAGTTTAAAATTTCAGCAAATATAAATTGGTTTGAAATGATTAGTCAGTAATACGACAAAATCAAACAGCAATAAGAGCAGAAATTCAATTAACAGACTCGAAATAGATAAAATTGGAGATGTCAGCGTAGTAAATACATTGCTTTGAAGTAACTGCATATGCAACACTTTAAAATAGCAAGATCTAGGTTTCATACTTAGAATGCACTACTATTTCTTATCGTATGCTAATTTACACCATGTACTGTAAACATGTGTCACACCAAGGATAGGTTATCTTGAAATCCAGTGATGGTAAAATTAAAAAAAAGAATCGTATAGTTGCATCTTCATCCCCATAAATTTCTGAAAATCAATGATTCATCATCAAAATTTCAGTAAATCAAGCATAAAAAATTTCAGCAACAAGAGTTGTTAGGGGCTCTCTTACATATGTAGATTGAAACAAACTGATATGTCTCCCCAAGCCCTGATCTGCTTAACTATAAGAACTGCTTTCAAATAACGTCTACCGAAAATTATAAATTCAAATGAGTGTGCTCTTCTGAGACACAAAGAATTGGTTTTAATAACCGACCCTCGGAGAATAATCAACTCTAAAATTGGGAGAGAGGGAGAAGAAGAGGGGGATCAACTACTACTTTAAATTGTGTTTAATCTACAGAAAAGATAACTGTTCATTACAGCTGACTAGCATATGAATATATGGAACATCTTTAAGCCCAACCCCACCACACATGATACACGAATAAAGTAAAATAAAAGGCGAAAGGTGAAAAAAAAAGAAATAAAAAGAAAAAAGAAAGGGGATAAAAAGAGAGAGAAACTAGATTGCACGGATACTTCCAATGGGCTGCAGTATCCGTGTCCGACACATATCAGACACCGATAGTTGCACGGCACGTATTGGAAGCGTTGTATATATATCAGTATAATATGTTCTATATGTGTCGTATGCGTATAAACATATTCTTAGTATATTATTAGCGTGTACCATTTTAGACTTGTTAATTTTTCCTTGTTTAATATTGACATAATTGTTTGATATCTTATTTATCTTTATAAGATTATATATATAGCGGTGTCCCTGTATCCTATATTTTAGGATTTTGCTGTATCGCATCGTGTCATATTCGTGTCCCTCAATTTGTGTCCATGCAACCTTGGAGAGAACATAAAAGGAAAGAGAGAGAAAAGAAGAAGAAGAACCAGCCCTTTATTAGGGCCGACTACCATTTGAAATTTTTGCATTGTCACAACACATAAGGAATGTTCCTTCTTGATCTACCATAGAATACTCAACACAAATTTCAACAATACAGAAATCGGTGTGACCGGGCTTGTTCTTCTCCCATGTTATTCTTCCCCAACAAATGAATCAAAGGTTTTTCCTTCAAGAAAATGATTTTAAGTCTTACATCCATCAAATGAAGGGGGCCTAACAGAAAAATATCATAAAAACTAGTTAAAATATTTTGCGGCCGGTGTGTTCAAATTGTTGCATGCCCAACGTCGGCCGATATGTCGGATATAGAGGCCACACCACACTTTATCAATTTGTCCGGCATTGATACCGGGTCAAAAATCATGACATTTTATATGATGTTCTACTTGGGGATCCCAGGTACTAATTCTAACCCTACCTGCAATTTACCGAATTCAATAGTTAAGCTGCAATCCCTGTATTTTATTCTCAAACTATTCATCGATAAATCCTAGACAAATCCTTAGATCCTCACGTCGCTCCTCCCTCCCGTCTTCGACAAATCCTCGATTAAATGAATCAAACCAAATCAATTCAAATCCAATCATCCATGTTGGGTTCTGAGATCACATTGATCTTGCGAAACAGAAAGTGCGAATGGAAAGGAATGGAAAATGCATGATGTTCGCAATATACCTTGAGGGAGAAGTTGAGGGCGACGGAGGGGTAGTATCGGATGACGCCGGTGCCGCTGCCCCTCCAAAGGGAGAGGAATCCCTCCTCCTTTGCCGTCCTGGCGATGCAGTCCACCATCCCCTTGAACCTCGACCTCGAACGAACCATGGCGGCGTTGCCGTCCTGCGTCTGCAGCAGCAGCTTCGCCCTCTCGATCGGCGCCACGATGCTGTGCACCACCCCTCCCATCACCGCCCCCGCCACCAGATCTCTCTCCAACTTCCCCACCCATCCCATCTCTCCTCTCACCTCTTCTGATGAACTCTTGCCGCCGCCGCCGCGCCCTTTCTCCTCTTCATCTTTCATTACACCCTCCCCCTTTCCTTTTCTTTTCTTTTCGATTGGTTTTCTTTTTTGTCTTTTTTAATTTGTTTCTGGTTTAGATCTTTGTTTCTTATTATCCTTTAATATTTTAATTTTGTTGTCCGTTCCATAGTCACATAATTCATGAATTATTCGGCGTATTCATGAATTATATGACTGCCGATTAAATCTGCGAGTTATTCGCCATCACCGAACGCGCCGAATTATTGCCGAATTATTCAAAAAAAAAAGCGAATTATTCAAAAAATAGCAAATAACTCACGAAATCAAAATCTAGCGTCTCATATATTAATTTTATATTAATTTTTTGCTCGAAATCCTTCCCGAACATTTCCCGAACGCTTACTGAATTTTTCCCGAATACCTGCCGATTTTTTCCGAATAGTTCCCCGAATTTGAATTTTCGACCTCGCCGAATTATTACCGAATCACAAATTTGTGACTATGCTCCTATGTGGATCAGCACTCCCTCCTATTTTCGTCCCATACTATTCTCTGCTGTTAAGATGAACGGTCCAGAATTTTTTGATCTTTAAATCAAGGGTCATGATCGGATGCCAAACCGTGTAAAACATGAGGTTTCGCTGTTTGTGTTTTTCACGTGCATTACACGTGTAATGTACGGTCAGGAAGCTCCCAGAGCATCATAACAGTAGGAAGTAAAATAACAGGGTTTCCAATCCGTTTTTGTTGTTGTATCGTGGAGATGGAAAAATATGATAGAGAGAGAATGTACGAGGGCCCGTAAGAGGAGTGTGGAAGTTGGTGAGCAGGATTCCAGAGGAATTTAACGGAGTTGTTCATTTTATCTAAATTTATTTTTGGTTTTTTTCTTTTATATCCAACCTCCAAAACTTTTGTGTTTCTAAAAAAGAGCCCTAAATCCTTTAAGTTGCCTAAGTTGGTCTTCCATGGCTAGTTTTTCATCCAAATTTCATTTAAAATGATCATTTTATCCTTATCTTCTTCTTCCATACTCCTTCAATACCGTTCTTTTATTTCTTTTCAAATTCCAACAATCAACCATCAATTAGAATTGCATCCATCTATAATTATGATTCTAGCGATCCTTCTCTGAAATCTCTATTTAACCGACAGGGGTCCTTTTCAGACAACTTAAAAGATTTGGAGAGCTTATTTAGAAATATGAAGTTGTATGGGTCTTATTTTAAAATACCAAAGTATTGGGGGTTGTATATAGAAAAACCCATGTATTTTTATTTTTGTATAGACCCACGTTTCTTTTTTTCATTCTGTGCAGACCCATTCAACTGGTATCGGTCCATTCTAGTATGTATCCTCGATCAGAGTTAACAACTCTGGCAGTGCGTGATAGTTAGCATTTCCATGAGGAACGTCAGAATTTTCCGCCCTTGCAGCCAATCTAAATTTCCATCACGTACATGTAGCCTTAGCCAGCACTACAATCATCTATGGAGTCAAGTTAATGGTTCATCCCCCAAGTAACGATTGGATCATAGTATGTAGCTGGATACAATCAATTCGAAATCCAACTTCGGCCGATAGCATAAGTGAATATTCCTTCCGCTGGTCGCAGTCCTGTTGACGTGCGTCTCAAGCCACTACAGGAATAAGAGATCTAATTCGACGGGTAAATTAGGTCAGCTTCGACGGAATTTTAAAAACTGCGACGGAAGATTGCCATCGCAGCACAATTCGTTGCTGTAGACCTAATTCGACGGGTAAATCACATCGAATTAAATTATTCTAATTCGATGCGAGATAGCCTTATCTTATTTTGACGCGAGTCGAATTATACCTGATTTTATATGAATAGAATATTATTAAAAAATATAATAGATATTTTTTCACTCTAATTTGACGCATCAATTGCGTCGAAATAGATATATATAGCAGAAAAAATATATATATTTCAAAATGGTCTGGAATTTCAATTACAATCCAATTTCAACTCAAATATCGATTACAATCCAATAACGATTACAATTTGAATTAAAATCCGAATATCAATTACAATCCTAAAATCATATATGTATAAACGTGGGGAATGAAATCACGAGGGAGGTCGATACGGGGAGGGAGAAAGTCGATCACGAGGGAGGCGCATCATCCTCATCTGGAGGTAAAGCCCCTGCGATTAAAAATTTAAAACACATAATTTAGTATATATGGTATTTATATATTTATATATTATTAAGTTAATTTACCGGAGGTATTGGGATCCCTCGTTGTGCATATATACCGATAAGATTAAGCCTCTGGTCCATGGTAAAGCCACTAAATGAATCGGCAACAGGAGCGGAAGCGGGAGCCGATTGGTGTGAAGAACCGATGGTATCCAGCGTCCGCTCCTGGGGAGATCCATCAAACAAAAGGTCTTGGTCCAACGTGAGGTCTCCGATGCCACGTCATCTGTCCGATGATACCTATGAGGTGGATGCCCAGTTGGCCTATAAGAAGCGTTATACTGGATGTGAGAGATCTTGGCGGACACACATTGGACTCTCCCGTGATGATTTGGTGATACGACGTGAAATCCTTATCTGCAGCGAAAAATCTCTGCCCGTCATCAACCGGATGTCCCTGCTCTCTCTCCATCTCCTCGATCAACCGATCTCTCTCAGCCGTCATCGCCACCTGTTTGAAGAAGAAACATATTACCGCTGTCCTAACAGCTACATAATAATTATTCCGAAATAATTAAGAAATGCAGCATTAGCGGAGTCTTACATATTGTTCCCGGGCCGTAACCGATGCAGGCGTGCCATCGTCCAGTACAAATCTGGCCCTGAAAACTTTGATCCGATCAAGAGGGTCTCAATCATGACTTTCTTGCTGCATGTTAAATTTAGAAAGTTAATACATAATTTCTAAGATATTTTTTGAACGTATTAATATAAAATATTGATTGTCGATACTTACATGTTCGACGCAAACCTGTTGGGAACTCTTGTTCCTGTTGGGATGCGGCGGCGGCCCGGCTGTCAAGCCGACGCCTAATGCGGAACAAAAACTTTTTACGAATCCGGTCCCACCGCGGCCCAAATCCCGAATCGTTCCATTAGCCGTAAACTAGCAATATGTAAAAAAAAGTTAAAGAGATTATACCGATCGATCCGTGTCCTTCGGTCTTTAATCTCCGCACCAAGCTCCCCGCTGCTGCGCCGATGAAGTCCGCTCCCCGATCTTGCTCGTCAATGTGGCACCACGTCATTGAATCTTTATACAGGCTCCCGTCTTGAACCGAGACAACTCGGACATGAAGTTTGCTAGCCGACATGTCCAAGAATGAGGTAGAGAAGGTGTAGAAAATATTGTCTCAAGATATCCAAACACTTGGATGGAGGTTAACGGAGTTGCCATGGATGTAATATGAGCAAAAGAATTTCTTTGCATGGAAAAATTGAGCTTGCAAATGATGAAAATCAGCCGCACCTCAAGAATGGTGCTCGGCCAGAAAAATAGGAATGGGCTCTGGGGATTTTTTTGATGAGATGAAGGCATTCGCAATTAATCAACGCCAACACAATACATCTCTTCAGCCAATCAAAAAAACCCCACCGCAAAAACCCCCTTTCCAATTTAAGAGAATGGCGAAATTGCAGGAAACCCCCCGTCACAAAAATCAGCCACACACAATTTATTAAGCCTTTTCCCACTCACACCAATCACAGCAGAAACCCCCCTGCTCACAAAACATGCAAAATTGCAATGAACCCCCTGCACTTACTCACAGCATTGAACCCATGCTCATTAAATGAGGCATGGGTTCGCGCTGTAGGGAAGGGCTGCACTGTGGAGGATGGGTGGGAAAAATTGGTCACATGGAAATAATCATGGAGCAAAGTGTTTTTTTTTTGGAACCGGAAAAAAAAAACTGGTAACTCCCAAAATAATCTCGTAACGAATTACGAGATTACACCTCAACAGTAGATACATAACCGCATTTGTATTCCGACCGAATACAAATGCAATAAGACAAAAATATTCCTACACAATAATACTAGGATCCGGTTTAAACCAAATCCCGCTAGTATTATCCGTCCGATCCTGATCCGTGCACAAGTGCACGAATATGATCGAACCCCGCCATATATCCATACAGTCTCTACAACGTTTCGCCCGAACTTGGGAAACTGTCTGTGGGGGACTCTAATGACTCATCAATACACTGGCACTGGGTATAACCACTAGCACGTCATAAGTACTAGCTGTACGTAACGGTTACCGATGTATTGATCGGAAGGGAAGCTGACGAGTGAACTCATCCAGAAACCCTACTGAGCCTGACAGCGACAATATCCGTACATTCTGGTCTGTTCGTCCATGAGTATCGCATATAGGGCCTAGGGGGCTGGTAAACGTCAGACCCCCAATAGCGGTATAAGTCGTGTCGGAGAGAAGCCCAGAACACCCTGAGATACTACTGGAATACCTACCAGTAAATCTCGATTACCCTGGCCAGAGATTTCGTGTAATGGCCCTCCTAAATACAGCGCGATCTCACCCCCAATACCGGGAGAGACGAATCCCCGACGATCCGCTCACTGCCTCCATGTGGCTCGGGGCTGTACCCAACTAAAACCTGTTTGCACGACTCTTTTGAGCCGTGGTAGGGTAGTAATCAAAGCACAGTGGGAACTCACACGAGACAAATGACGATCTCAGGTCGACAGACTAACCTGTACACATGTCATCTGAGAACTGCTATCTGACGATATGTATAATACCAACTAGTATGTTCCCGGCGAGTCCTGTCCGGTGTACTCATAACGCAATGAGCACCTGTATACATCTTAGGTGAACCAACTGACACCAATGGCTTGTGAGACCGGCCACCGCCCCTCGTCGGGGTCTCGACTGTATACACTAGTCTACTCTGGAGTTTCGATGCCCTGTCTCGAAACTTCCACGACTAGGGACACTTTAAGGATGTGCTTATAGACCCCAGCTCCTACGTATATGATCGCCATCATACTGCTGGTAGTCAAGCAAGAATCCTATGGGCACTATCAACATGCAATAGTGAACTAAAGCATGTACACAATGATAAAGACAAACCAGATAGCATACTATCATCTCGAGCAAGACTGTCCTATCGGTATAGGTCCTCTCTCAATCATTGCAATCACGTACCCGCGATCCAATAATTGACTTTGAGGGCACTATATCCAACAATCTCCCACCTGCACTTAAGGCTAATTATTGTGATGTCGCGTACTCACAGCTCGTGTGATACTGAACATCCAACACCTCTACTAATCAGTTTCACAAAGCTCATTTATAAAACTATTGTGTTCGAGAAATAGCCTCAGTGAGTGGATCCGCCCTGATATTTCTTTCCATGTCTCTTTTTTCCTCAAGTTTGCTGAGAAAACCATCTCCCGAAATGAGCAATACCTGTCTTAGAATATGTCTGGATATCTGATGGGACCCAGTTCATAAATGAACTCCAAATCCAGCAAACTTCTTAGACTATATCGTCAACTGAATTTAATCAGTATCCTGCACTATGCCTCCCTCAGTATCCGCTTGGACTACCTGTCCAAACTACCGCCCCTCGTCAGAGGGAAAACTATAACTCTGACAGTCACTCTGTCATCCGGGTCACCTTGGAAGCCTGGAATGATAACTGTCTCCCGAAGGAGGCTGTCGTTATCAAATCTCTAGAACAATCACTTATGTTCATAAGCTGCTTCCGAACATTTCTCCAGGATTGGAATAATATATCAACCTATTGCATCTAGTGCAAAAAACAACATATGATATTATATCCATATCCCATGTGGAGAAACTACTGTGTGACAACTACGGTATAATCGATCGTAGTGTAGGAATTTCACTTCTTACTATGTGTATGTCGTCCAAATACCAGGACTTCACACCCTACTACTTTCTTAATAGATCCATCCCCTATTCTGATGAAGTCAAAGCCTATGACTGTCGCATCAGAAACAGATGATCTACCTCCGCTATATTTGCTTTAGTTTATAAATAGATATAAGCAACTTGTCCACTATGCTTCCGCTGCTCCCACTGACTACGACAACCCTCTGGCAGAGTCATATACACATGCACTTCTAAAGCTAGTTTAGAATGACGCTATACTCATCCTCCTGCCGGGTCTCATAGTCTAGAACAGCAGTAATAGAAAATCTGGGTATATAAGAACCTCCCTGTCACCGTCCTTGAGGCTACCGAAGTACCTCTTGGGCGCCTGAGGTTACCCACCATATCTGCGGAGTGACTAATGGAATGTCAATCCTGATTGAATCTTTAGGTCCTATTAAATTTTCCGTAATCGTTTGTGGTTCTGGAATCTCTTCTAGTTCTACCATACTCCCACTACCGTTTTCTGAAAAAATCCATTTTACTAAAACTGTGGCGAGTCAAGAACAATATCACTATTGATCTTCCAGATGGTAGAAAGTCAACCCTCGTCAAAGCCCGGGTTAACCCACAAACTGCCATTACAGAAACGTGCCTTGAGTTATCCGGAGTCTGGTTTTAAGCATAAGCCGGACAACTCCCCGTACCTTAACATCATTAAGATACGAACCATTCTATATACCATATAGAAATAGAGGCACTGATTTAATTGGAACCAGATTCAAATCATGCGGCTGTCTCCAGTGCATGTCAACTAAATGGAGAGAGGCCGATCAGCATTACTCAACTTAGGAGTGCATCCAATTATGAGTAACCTGAAAGAGAAACAAGTTTCTCAAAACCATTACAATTAACTGAATACCATACATAAGTATCTACATCTTCGATCAGCTTGAAGAACCCCGATACTTGCGACACCTGGTTCTCTACTTTATTCTTGTACCTATAACTTCTCAAACTTGGACCTTGTATTTGTACGAAACACTTGTCTAAAACTTGAGAAGTCACAAGCAAACAGAATACAGTACGGGGACCAACCCCTTTGTCCTAATGGACAATGGACAATATACAATACTTTGTATAAGTTCTCTGAGTTGAATAACTCAAACTCTGTGCGTCGTAGGTTGAAAAATGTACCCTGGCGATTTTCTCAAATATCACCAATTACAACGAATTCCGATATAATGAGGATGATCACCTAATTCCCAATAACTTACTCCCACTCATCATCTGTAAAACTATACAGATGTGAGAATCATACCTGGTAAATACATACCCTGGAGCAAGTGTCTAATTGGGAAATCAGTTTTCCATTAACAATGCACATTGAAATTGAAACAAAAAAATGTTTCAAAGGGGTATCCGGGTATTCCTAGTAATGCGTCTTCCATTATCCAGATTCATGACTGTAACCGTATATTTCCCTGCCATCTCTCCAATTCACTTTATTTGTCTTTAGTCGTTACCTTCTGTACACCATCGTTAGGCTTAATGGTTTTCTTCCTTTCCTACCGTTCGGCACCAGCTTATGGTTTGGAAGAAGACTATCCAATGTGTACTCTCCTAATCCTAGGAGCACTCGCAACCTGAGAGAAGATAAGGATAAACGACAACTGAATAAACCTTATTCCTATTTCTCCTGAACCAGAATCCATCCTCGAAAAAGTTCTTTCCAGTTCATATATAACCATACGATGGATTTATCCAATGGAATTGGATGTTCGTAGTGATACGGGGTGTTCTGGAGAAATATAAAGGTGAAGCAGGAGTGGCGATGAAATACGTGGTTTGTTCGTGAATGATAACAGTCGCAATTTACTTTGCCCTCTTTCTGATCCCTTTATTTGTCTTTACTTATTACGTTCTGTACACCCAACTTAGGCTAATTGGTTTTCTTCATTCCCTACCTTTCGGCACCTGCCTATGATTTGGAAGAAAACTATCCAATAAGCCTAATAGGTGTACCTACTCTCCTAATCCTAGGAGCCCTCACAATCTGAGAGAAGGTAAAAGGAAAAGACAACTGAATAGTCCTATTCAATCTCTCCAGAACCAGAATCCATCCTCGAAGAAATTCCTTCGAGTTCGTATATAACCATACGATGGATTTATCCAATGGAATTGGATGTTCGTAATAATACGAGGTGTTCTGGAGAAAATCAAAGGGTAAAAGAAAGAGTGGCAATGATGTATGCAACTCAGACAATCCAAAAGCCAGTGTTTTAAGAAAGTTCGGTTAACTTGGTTACTGAGTCATAGTCTAGGGTTGGGTCATGGTCGCAGTCAAAGAGAGAGAGAAATGAAACACTCTGCGTGCACTCTAACCTAAATCAGAATGGTTAATCACTTTATCTAATCAGGAAACCCCCCACTGTTTTCTCAAATTCTCCTTCAAACCTGAAAGAAGAATTAGTCGGGGTCACCCGAGGAGTAATACTACTCATCAGTGGGAATCGGGATCCAACCATCATCGCATGATAATATGATGGAAGCCACTCACGTCATCACATTCCAGAAGGTATGCGCAAGCCTGGCAAGTTTCCTGTATATTTGAAACTCCCGATGTGATTTTACCACAAGCGGTTTATGACCTTGACTTTGGCCAACAAATCATAACCCGCAAGTCAAGTTCTACTCGTCATTGTCCTGATTGATTTAGACCTACCCGCACACACCCTTGACTTTGGCCAACAAAGTGGTACGACTGTCCTAAACCAATGCATATCCATGCAACGGACAAGCAACAAACAGCTACCGCACACGATGCCTTGACTTTGGCCAACAAACACCGCACGAATACTATATGCTACTTATCCGAAATGATGGAGGGATACGGCTGGTTTTTGACGAAAAACCTTTAGCGTAATGAACTTGATATCGTTGAAGAAATCCAAGTGGTTTTATAAAAATATAGTGGCGAAAACCTTTGCTAAAGAGGTTACTCTCGGTGAAGGGATCTCGGCTCTTTCCCCGTCGAATGAGGTGCAGGATATTCCAAACTGAATACCACGATACAAAGCAAAAAGTAATCGATTATAGTGAAGTTATTACCCTGACGCAAACCTCTGTCCAAGGGGTCACTCCCGGTGAAGGGATCTCGGCCCTTGCCTCGTCGAATGAGGTGCTGGATATTCATAACCGAACACCACTGTGCAAAACAAAAGGGAACGCCCTTGTAATAACAGCTTTTGAAAATTGGTTCCAACAACATCATATATAGGTTTGTTTTTCTTGCATTGAAAAGAATCAACGCAGTCCCATCAATAGATCACACCAGAAAAGAACAAAAATATGATGTACGTATATGCCATCCGCATTCGCCACTGGGTCCCGTCATCACCCGTTAGGTTACTTAACTAACGACAGAGCGGGGACCGGACTAGCGCGGGTGCAAAACATATACAACATCTACTAGTATATATATCAATATATAATAATCGTTCCAGGCATGATAAATGCAACATCACAGAAAAGTAATAAGTATCACAGAACAAAACAGATAATCTGGGATCCCCGGGTTTCATAGAGCCGCAAATGAAACCCGACGTTCCCCTGGTCGTGTGGATAGCCTGTGCAATGAAATCCTAGACCCCTATGAGCGCGGCAAGTTACCCGCCAAAACCAGAAGCGAGGCAGCCCCCTTCAGCAAAGTGAATGGATCACCCAGCACTTCACGGAATCCGGTAACTTGAGCACCCCTCCTTGGGTCAACCTGTACTCCCTACGGGTGCGGCGAATAGCCCGCCAATTCTAGAGTGAAGCCCCATCCGTCTCAACGCCATGAGATGCGGGCCCGTTGCCCTCTAGAACCTGGCTATCTGTGCACCCCACCGCGGGGTAATCCTAGTACAGAAAAGAAAATATATACAACGGGTATATCGACCTCATCCCGGTCGTGCCCCAAAAGAATAATAAACAAACAGACAGTGACGGCAGTCCACATGTCGGACGCTCGCCCCGCAATATCAAATGTACAAATAAATCCAAACAGCACTACCATTGCACAAGGGCTATCCATCACGATAAATCCGCAACATCACAGCACAACACAGAATATCAACGTGAATGTCACGTTCGCAAAACCCGTCTAAAAAGACTATAGCAATCAGACAAGTTTTACCGATCAAATGACATTCACGGTCGCAGATGCTAAACTAAGTACTGATAATTACACAGTTAAAATTTCGATCGATTAAATTTTCCGTCTAGCCCCAAGTGCAAAATAGTACTCAAGAGAATCTGGGCTAAATCTAAACATTACAAAAAATCATTTTTCCAACACAGAGAGCTCCTGAAGAAATTTGGGACAAAAATTCCACATGTGTGCCGTGCTTCCGCGGCCGATGCGCACATTCCGCCGTGGAAACGCGGCCATATGGTGGATTCAGGCTACCAAATTTCTTGAGGTGCCCTACGTTTGCCTGCACGGATTTTTAAGCTATACAAAAAGATTTTTCAAGCAAGTTTTAAATCGACAGAAAATAGGTAAATTGGAAAAATGATTGGGAAATTTTGATCGATCGATATTCTAACTTCGTGCAACCAAGCTAGTAAGCGGTTAATGGCGTGTCTCTGATACCATGTTGGGATGCGGCGGCGTCCCGGCTGTCAAACCGACGCCTAATGCGGAACAAAAACTTTTTACGAAACCGGCCCCACCGCGACCCAAATCCCGGATCGTACCATTAACCGTAAACTAGCAATATGTAAAAGGAGTTAAAGAGATTATACCGATCGATCCGTGTCTTTCGATTTTTAATCTCCGCACCAAGCTCCCCGCTGCTGCGCCGACGAAGTCCGCTCCCCGATCTTGCTCGTCAACGTGGCACCACGTTATTGAATCTTTATACGGGCTCCCGTCTCGAACCGAGACAACTCGGACATAAAATTTGCTAGCCGACATGTCCAAGAATGAGGTAGAGAAGGTGTAGAAAATATTGTCTCAAGATACCCAAGCATTTGGGTGGAGGTTAACGGAGTTGCCATGAATGTAACGTGAGCAAAAGAATTTCTTTGCATGGAAAAATTGAGCTTGCAAATGATGAAAATCAGCCACACCTCAAGAATGGTGCTCGGCCAGAAAAATAGGAATGGGCTCTGGGGATTTTTTGATGAGATGAAGGCATTCGCAATTAATCAACACCAACACAATACATCTCTTCAACCAATCAAAAAAACCCCACCGCAAAAACCCCCTTTCCAATTTAAGAGAATGGCGAAATTGCAGGAAAC
The DNA here is from genome assembly GCA_030015575.1 of Agapanthus africanus. Lineage (NCBI taxonomy): Eukaryota > Viridiplantae > Streptophyta > Magnoliopsida > Asparagales > Amaryllidaceae > Agapanthus > Agapanthus africanus. The sequence continues at coordinate 192,041,020 of CM057348.1, forward strand.
GCCCCGTCACAAAAATCAGCCACACACAATTTATTAAGCCTTTTCCCACTCACACCAATCACAGCAGAAAACCCCCCGCTCACAAAACATGCAAAATTGCAATGAACCCCCTGCACTCACTCACAGCATTGAACCATGCTCATTAAACGAGGCATGGGTTTGCGCTGTAGGGAAGGGCTGCACTGTGGAGGATGGCTGGGAAAAATTGGTCAAAGGAAAAAGGTCAATGGTCACATGGAAATAATCATGGATCAAAGTGTTTTTTTTTTGGAACCGGAAAAAAAAACTGGCAACTCTCAAAATAATTCCGTAACGAATTACGAGATTACATCTCAACAGTAAATACATACCCGCATTTGTATTCGGTGGTAACTCCCAAAATAATTCCGTAACGAATTACGAGATTACACCTCAACAGTAAATACATACCCGCATTTGTATTCCGACAGAATACAAATGCGGGTATGTATTTACTGTTGAGCTGATGAGACAAAAATATTCCTACACAATAATACTAGGATCCGGCTTAAACCAAAACCCGCTAGTATTATCCGTCCGATCCTGATCCGTGCACAAGTGCACGCATATGATCGAACCCCGCCATATATCCATACGGACTCTACAACGTTTCGTCCGAACTTGGAAAACCGTCTGTAGAGGACTCTAATGACTCATCAATACACTGGCACTGGGTATAACCACTAGCACGTCATAGGTACTAGCTGTACGTAACGGTTGCCGATGTATTGATCGGAAGGGAAGCTGACGAATGAACTCATCCAGAAACCCTACTGAGCCTGACAGTGACAATATCCGTACAGTCTGGTCTGTTCATTCATGAGTATCGTATATAGGGCCTAAGGGGCTGGTAAACGTCAGACCCCCAATAGCGGTATAAGTCGTGTCGGAGAGAAGTCCAGAACACCCTGAGATACTACTGGAATACCTACCAGTAAATCTCGATTACCCTGGCCAGGGATTTCGTATAATGGCTCTTCTAAACACAGCACGATCTCACCCCCAATACCGGGAGAGACGAATCCCCGACGATCCGCTCACTGCCTCCATGTGGCTCGGGACTGTACCCAACTAAAACCTGTTTGCACGACTCCTTTGAGCCGTGGTAGGGTAGTAATCAAAGCACAGTGGGAACTCACACGAGACAAATGACGATCTCAGGTCGACAGACTAACCTGTACACATGTCACCTGGGAACTGCTATCTGACGATATGTATAATATCAACTAGCATGTTCCCGGCGAGTCCTGTCCGGTGTACTCATAATGCAATGAGCACCTGTATACATCTTAGGTGAACCAACTGACACCAATGGCTCGTGAGACCGGCCACCGCCCCTCGTCGGGGTCTCGACTGTATACACTAGTCTAATCTGGAGTTTCGATGCCCTGTCTGGAAACTCCCACGACTAGGGACACTTTAAGGATGTGCTTATAGACCCCAGCTCCCACGTATATGATCACCATCATACTGCTGGCAGTCAAGCAAGAATCCTATGGGCTCTATCAACATGCAATAGTGAACTAAAGCATGTACATAATGATAAAGAAAAACCAGATAGCATACTATCATCTCGAGCAAGACTGTCCTATCGGTATAGGTCCTCCCTCAATCATTGCAATCACGTACCTGCGATCCAATAATTGACTTTGAGGGCACTATATCCAACAGTTCCCTCCCTTGTAAATATCTTGCAACTGAGTGCAAGATGCTTTGCCTCGCATGCTCCTCTCCGTAATTACATCAAATATTGTTTATTGAGTTATTACAAAAGAATAAAAAGGTATCGTCAAAAAATATACCCTAAACTCATCGGTTAAGAAATACTCGACCAAAGCACCCCAGTATGCGTCAGACCAAAGTGGATCCGGCTTCATCGCATACATCTCCTCTGGTGTATTGGCGGATTGAAGTTTTGCGAAGACCTTGTGATTGATCGTGAAAGAACTGTTTTGTAAATAACCGCAATCAAGACGGTGTCGCAAGTAGTTAGCCGCGATGAGTACGAGTCGTCCGCAGGGAAACATGAATTCTTTTCTTGCTTTAGACGAGTTGATGAAAAATGAATGATTGTTTGTCGTTATATTTTAGAACGGATATAAAATTTATAATAAAAAAGCTTGTAGGGTTCATAAGACTTAGTAGTAATAACTGAATAATTAAAAATGACTCTTTTATCTTTTAATAGTTTAAAACTAGAGCGATAGTGATGAATGTAGATTAGGGTTCTTGGAGAGAATAGGGTTTCCTACTTCTAACGCTTGTCCTTTCATTGATCTCTATTCATTTCTAGCCCTTAATAAAACAAGTGCTAAACCAATCTCAAATCGTGGTCATGACTATCAAGAAATTGATAGCGCGCCCGATTAGAAGATTAACATTTATTTTGCTAAACTTTAAAATGTTTAAAAGAAGTTAAAAGATTTTCTCATCTGTTATCCTACCCTATCCTATAAACCCTAGTAAGCTAGAAATTACTCGCTCATGGTTAATGAAGAAATGTTGAAGAAGAAAGAAATCATAATTAAGATGCAGAAAAAGTAATGTGTAAAAATAAGTGCAGAAAAATAAATGCAAAAGGAATTAAAATAAAATCTACCTTTATTAATCAACTATTGCATTTACAATTTTCCTTAGAAATAGATTATAAGAACCCTAATTTACTCTAGACCTCTCTTATTAGAGGTAGATGAATAGATGATGATCACTCGGATACGTGGATCTCTTGATCTCTTCGACGATGATTTTGAATATACAGCTCTCGGTCCTTTATATAGTATTTGAAACCAGAAACCTAGATTCCATATGTGAGGATATACAGTTACGATCCAAGTCACAAAATCTCACATCCAATGGCTACCAATGAGCCGCGGATCCGCCGCATTTTGGCATGTTTAGCCGCCCTTCCGCCGCAACTTGGTCGAACTAGGTTTTGATATTTTTTCTGGTCTTTTGTGTTGATATTTGGAGATCCTCTTGATGTCTAGATTATGAAAATAATGCCCTGAGTCTCTGCCGTTGTTAGATCTTTCGATTTGCTTCTAAAATCTGGCAGATTCGGTTTCGATATCCCGATTTGACTTGGATCTCTTACTTGGATTCCAGACCTGAGCTAGTACCTGCACAATATCTCAAATCAAAGTATTAGTAGTATTTGGTATTTTTGAGATATTATTCTAACAATTTATATGATATTAAATCTTAAGAATATTGATTAGAGATATTTGATATGATATGCGTATTTTAATTAATAATATTTAATTTAAATATTATATACATATATTTTCCCTCATTATATTAATTATAATGTAGAAATATATGATAATAAAATTTTTACAAATAAACCCTCACATGTTCTATATTTACAATTTACACCTTTTAGCACTTAACAAAAGTAGGGAAAATGTTCATTCAAATGTGCAATATTTTAGACTAATCAAATACCCCCAAACTTATCTTTGATCGTCCGGAGCAAATTAGTTATTAATGAGAAAAAGAAAAAGAAAAAAACATAACTAGCACACTTTCGCAGGCAACATGATTGCACTTAGCACGTGCATCAAGCCTTTAAACCTTTAGGTGTCCCTGTAGGGTTTGCCTTGCACCATGCCTAGGGGTTTTCTTGCATCAAACATGCCACAATAAAAATTTATGGGTGCTAAGCAAAACCAACCTTGAATCGAACTAGAAATTTAGGGTAACAATGGCAAGTATCACATACAAATAATAGTCAAACATTAAGAGGAAATTAATACAACCTTTGTAGACCTCCTCTTTGTGACTCCTTGGATCAACTTGGTATTTGAACCGGTTCGCTTGAGTCCTTCGAAGTCCACGACGATCCACCACGGAGTCTCTTTGCACAAGCTCCTAACTTCACTTGATCAAGATGGAAGTGAAGCAAACAATCTACACTAGTGGGCTAAACTAACATAGATTGGTGACGTGGGTTGTGATCTCACTTAAAAACCTTTTCTTTTTCTTTTCTTCACTCACTTTCTAAAACCTAAAGAGCATGAAGGAGGAAGAAGAAGAAGGAGATGGCTAAGCTAAATTCTTGTGTTAATTATCTCAAGTAATAAGAGAGAGAGAGAGAGAGAGAGAGCCATCTCACAATCAACCATGGTTACGAAATATCTAGATATTTTGATATTGAGTTAACAAAAACCATGGGCAATAAAGCCATGGTTTTGATTTTGGTCAACAAAAGAAGAGTGTAGAATTCTAACCATGATTTTATTTCCATTTTCTATTTCTCAATAATCAAAATATATAAATATTTCTCCGTGTGAGCCTTGCATTGCCATCACCAATGTATCATCAACCATGACACATGTATGCATGCATGTGTGCACCCATATCAATATATACATACACTCATGCATACATCATAAAGAAATAGGTTTTAATAAATGAGCTAATGGTCATTAATATTAAATCAACACTTGATTTAATAATCCGGTGATATCACATATGACCCGACCAATAGTAAATGCTAGATTAAAATGCGGTATCATATACTCGCATTTAATCAAGCTCCCGCGCATATCCCCATATGCACCCTACATCATTTCGCCTGATCCAGGAGATCCCTTTGTGGGACTCTAAGACTCGTCAATACGCTAGCAGTAGGCAGTGATCATATCACATACCCACAAACCGTCAGCGGCACTAGCTGTATGTAACGGCTCCTAGGTATTGAGCAATCAGAAGAAAAACAAACGAACCTGTCAAAACTCCTGTCGAGCAAACTGGCAACACTTACCGTACAGTCCGGTCTCTTCGTCAGATATGCTGCATATCGAGTCTAGGGATGGTATCGTCGACCCCAATAACTCAATAAGTTATATCGGTATAAGGCCTATAACAGATCGAGAAACTACCGATAACACTTATCAGTGAATCTCATCAGCTCTGGCCAGGGACTTCCTGTTATAGCCAATCGAGCATAGCACAACATCAACCCCCAATACCGAGAGGGACGAAACCCCTACTATCGCTCATTGCCTCCATATGCCTCGGGACTGTACCCAAAATCCACCTGTTTGCACACCTCAGTAGAGCCGTGGTAGGGTGGAGATCAAAGTATAGTGGGAGCACACACAAGACTCTATGACGATCTCGGGTCTACAGATTAACCTGTACCAGTGTCACCTGAGAACTGCTATCCGACGTTAGATGTAATACCATATAGGAGTTCTCGATGAGTCCGTTCAGTATACCCAGTCTCCACTGAGCACCTGTATACAATCTTTGGTGTCACCACACCAATGGATATGGGATCATCTATCGCCCATCATATGGGTCAAGAAATGTATACGCTAGTCTACTCTAGAATATCGATGCCCCGTCTCGATACACCCATGACTAGGAACATTTTAAGATATGCTTATAAACTACACATGTCCTATTAGTATGATCTGCATCATAATCCCAGTAGTCAAGCAATTATCCTAAGGGCTTTATCAACATGTACCAAATGAGTAATATGCATGATCAAGTGAACATGTCAAGATAAAGAACAACCAGATAGCAAACTATCATGTCGAGCAAGAATGTCCTCTGAATATATATATACACATACTGATACATCCATTATCAAATAATGGCCTTTAGAGCATACATATATCCAACAATCTCCCACTTGCACTAAGGCCAATTATTGGCGTATCTCATACCCAACATCTCAAAAAGTCACTCATGCCGCGGCTGAGGGAGGGCCTTGGTGAGTGGATCCGCGGTGTTATTATTTGTATCTACTCTCCGAATCTCGATCTCGTGGCGATCAACTATCTCCCGGATCAAATGATATCGCCTCAGGATGTGTCTGGACCTTTGATGGGACCTGGTCTCTTTGGCCAATGCCATAGCCCCATTATTATCACAATACAATGGTATTGGATCAATAATGGTTGGAACTACTTCTAGCTCCGAGACGAACTTCTTCATCCAGACGGCTTCCTTGGCAGCATCATTTGCAGCAATATACTCAGCTTCCATTGTGGAGTCTGCAACGGTATCTTGTTTGGAACTCTTCCAACACACCGCCCCTCCATTGAGGGTAAATACAAAGCCTGAGATAGATTTGCTGTCATCCTTATCACTCTGTAGGCTTGAATCGGTAAAGACCTCCATTTGGAGATCCCCGTTACCATACACCAAGAACATTTCTTTAGTCCTTCGCAAGTACTTAAGAATGTTCTTCACTGCTATCCAGTGATTCTCCTCTGGGTTGGATTGATACCTGCTTACTACACCCAGTGCATAAGCTACATCGGGACGTGTACACAACATCACATACATTATAGATCCTACGGCTAAAGCGTAGGGAATAATTCTTATGCGAGCTCTCTCTTCATCGGACTTTGAGCAAAAGTCCTTGGAGAGAGTGAGTCCATGGCAAGCGGGTAAGGCACCCCGCTTGGAGTCTTACTAAACCTCTTAAGGATGGTGTTGATGTACCTGGTTTGGGACAATCCCAACAACCTCTTAGATCTATCCCTATAGATCTTAATTTCCAATATGTACGAGGCATCACCCAGGCCCTTCATGGAGAACCTTTGTGATAAGAAAAATTTGACCGATTGTAGCATAGGAACATTGTTTTCTATCAGAAGAATGTTATCCACGTACAATACGAGAAATGCGACAGTACTCCCTACAATCATCTTATAAACACAAGGTTCATCTGGATTTTTGATGAAGTCAAACTCTTTGATGACATCATCAAAACAAATGTTCCAACTCCGTGATGCCTGCTTCAATCCATAAATGGATTTAAGCAACCTACATGCTTTCCCGCTGCTCCTACTATCAATGAAGCCTACTATTTGATCCATATAAACGCATTCTTCTAAATCACCATTTAGAAAAGCAGTTTTAACATTCATCTGCCAGATTTCATAGTCGTAGTGAGCAGTAATAGCAAGTAGGATCCGAATGAATTTAAGCATGGCTACAGGAGAAAAGGTTTCGTCATAGTCCAGTCCTGGTCTTTGACGAAATACTTTCGCCACAAGCCTTGCCTTATAGGTCTCCACCTGCCCATCTATACCGATCTTTCTCTTAAAGATCCATTTGCACCCTACAGGTTTTACCCCAGAGGGTATAAATTCCAAATTCCATACTTTGTTGGTGTACATAGACTCCATTTCGGATCTCATGGCATCCAGCCACTGCACAGAGTCACCACTCGTGATAGCTTGCTGAAAACTGGTAAGGTCATTAGCATCCATGATGCAATCTTCTCCATCACCATCAATGAGAAAACCATAGTATCTCTCCGGTGGGTGAGAAGTCCTACCAGATCTACGGAGTGGCCGAGATTCATAAGATTCTGTTGCAACATCAGGTTCAACCAAGTCGTTATTTGTAACCTGTGTCTCTAGAACCTCTTCTAGATCTACCATATTGCCATCAGTATCATTTGGAAAATTTTTATTTTCTAGAAATGCAGCATGTTGAGAAACAAACATCTTTTGTTCCTCCTTGTGGTAGAAAAGATATCCAAACGAATGTTTTGGATATCCCACAAATATACACTTAACCGATCGTGTCTCGAGTTTGTCTGGATTCTGCTTTTTAACAAAAGCCGGACAACCCCAAATCTTAACTCGTTTAAGAGATGGTCTCTTCCCATACCATATCTCATATGGAGTGGTAGACACGTTCTTGGTTAGAACCATGGTCAACAGATATGCCGCAGTCTCCAATGCATGCCCCCAAAAGGAGAGAGGTAACTCAGCATCACTCATCATGGATCGCACCATATCTAATAGGGTATGATTCCTCCGTTCTGATACACCGTTGTGCTGTGGTGTGTAAGGGGGAGTGAGCTAAGAAAGAATCCCATTCTCTTTTATGAAGTTCGAAAACTCTGTACTAAGATACTCTCTATCTCGATCTGATCGAAGTATCTTGATGCACATTCCTGTTTGTTTTTCTACTTCAAGTTTTTACTCCTTGAATTTCTCGAAAGCTTCAGACTTTTGCTTTAATAAAAACACATGACTGAATCTTGAGAAATCATCAGTAAAAGTTATGAAGTAAGAAAAACCGCCTCTCGCATGTGTAGACATTGGCCCACATACATCACTATGTATGAGGCCCAAGAGCTCTGTAGCTCTTTCTCCGTGTCCAGTAAACGGAGTTTTGGTCATTTTCCCTTTGATACAAGACTGATAAGTCGCATAAGATTTATATTTAAAAGGTTTTAAATATCCATCTTTATGAAGCTTGTTTAGTCTTGTTTCGTTAATATGACCAAATCTACAATGCCAAAGAAAATCTTCATTTATATCTGAAAATTTTCTTTTATTTGTGTGTTGTATGTTGAAAACTGTGTGTTGATTTAGGACGTATATCCCGTTATTAAGTGTACCATAACTAATCAACTCTTGATTCAGTTTAATGTTCATAACATTATGCTGTAATACAAAATGATATCCTTCATTATCTAACAAACAAATGGATATTATATTACAAAGCATACTAGGTACATAATAATATGGGTTCAAAACCAATATACAATCCGATGGTAACCCCAGGTGATACTCTTCTACTGAAACTGCATGTACATTGGAACCATTTCCAACTCGGAGAGTGTGATCATCGGTTTTCAAAACTCTGCTATTTCTCAAGTCCTGCACAGAATTGCAGATATGAGAACTCGAACCGGTATCCAATACCCAGGAAGCAGAGTTTATAGAAAAACAGTTTTCAGTCACAAACACACCTGAAGCAGAAGCATCACCATGCTTCTTTTTCTTGAGATCAAGATATTCAGTACAATTCCGCTTCCAGTGCCCCGACTTCTTGCAGTAGAAACATTCTCCTTTTCCCGAATTCTCAGTCTTGGATTTGTCTCTCCCTTGTGCCTTTTTGATTCCACCTCTCGGTTTGGTGGGTTTCTTCTTATTCCTTCCCATCGCCTTGGTTTTTGGGACGGAAGGGGAAGATTGCCCAATAATCAGAGAGGGAGACTTTGTCTTGAGCGTGCTCTCTGCACTTCTCAACATATTGAGAAGTTCGGGTAGTGACTTCTCTGTGTTGTGCATATTGAAGTTCACTATGAATGAAGCAAAGGCAGGGAGAAGAGACTGTAGAACAATATCAATATATTGTTCGTTCTCTATTGTTCATCCGAGGCTCTCAAGCTCTTCAATAAGAGATATCATCATCAAAACGTGATCACCTATTGGTGTGCCAGGAGCCATCCGCATCTGAAACAACTTTTGAGATGCCTCGTTTCACGACCCAAATGTGGCACGTGACCGGCACTTAAATCACGTGATATCTAAAGACGTTGACGCGGTTCAAGTAAGCCGAAACCCGGAATCTAAACCATTTTTTTTGAAAAAATTGGAGGTGTAGTTTAAAATAGTCATAAGATGGAATCAGTTTAAAATAAACATTTAAATTTAACTAAGTATGTTTGAAAAGTATCTATGACGTTTTAAAATTCGACAGCACCTCTTTTGTAATTTGAATAAACCCGCTACAACATAAAACACATATAGCATCCCAACGGAAGCTAACGTCCACGCCTCAAACGGCGGAGCGACCAAGCAACCAATATACGACGCACAATGGTGAAGAAAAGAAAAGCGAAACAAAATCAACAATATAAAATGGTCGACTCCAATGAGTGCGACAACACAATACACAATTTTAAGTCTCGCTTCTAAGTCCACAATATACCCTTTTTAAGTTGATGGAGTTTTACTAGATACAAGAAGACATGAATATACAAGTGTGAGTACGATGCAACATCAACTCACCTACCAAACCAATCACCGAAAGAAATATTTTCCCCAAGCCGCTGATAATCCAAACTGTAACACCTGCAAGAAACTGTGGCACAACGGGGGTGAGTTGCCGACTCAGTGAGTAAAAAGTACATCACAAGGTAGAAATCGAAATACACAACGATACCTAAGTAATAGATATACTATTATCATATCCATTACTAATATAATATATGATATGTGTATGTATAGCAAATGCAACACTATTTATCATGCTATCCCAAAGTAGAACATATCCTATACATGACCTGTATCTAGGTAAAACGCAATAAGTAGCCGAACATATAAATATGTAAACCTCTTCTTTAAAATAGCCGCGGATTAGATATGTCATGGCATAAAAGTAGACTTTATAGTGTGAAATAAAATAGGTATCTTATTTAAGATATACGTCCTGCTGTTTTAATGAATAGTGTTCAGAGGTTTACGATTTAAAAGATTTTAATGTCATACAAGACATGTCAAAATAAAGAGACTATAGCTCAATTTGAATTCCTTCTTAATGTATGCAATTACCAGTAAAGAGATACACAGGTACTGTCCCCCGGATCAGTCCTGGTCGGCTACAACAACTATAATATAACTGGTTATCTCATGATATTAACATATCAATATATATGGATGTCCAGCATCGACACCCGAAATCAGAAATCCCTCGTATCCATCACCGACACGCAAATCCTCAAATCTCTCGTGTCCATCACCGACACGCAAATGCAGATACCGTCGACACCATCTTAACAGATGATCGCCACCCGATATCCCTGGCCCCGATCGGTATCCCCTGGATATCCGTCATGCCCAATCGAACCCCGGTCAGTATCTCCTGGATATCTGCCATGCTCATCTCCATCTCCGGTATCGAGTATCCTCGCTAGGCTCCCTGCCTCAACTTCGGCTATCCTACCCCTCGGTCTCGATCCGGGTCCACCATGTATCCGACTGTATAGCTCCCCCACTCAGCCCGGATAAGAACAAGTCCGAAACCGTATATCTATCCCACTCGGTTCAGAATAAAACAATCAGAAACATCAAACTCATGGTGGACGTCAACTCATCATATCCAGAAATATCGAGTAAAGAATGAGAATACTTGCATAGATTATTTTGATGATATATTATATATATACATATATAACAGCGTCTCATACCACTAATATATATCATCAAAAGTAAAACATCCAGAAAACTCATAAGAATCAAATATAAACATCCATAGTACTGGTATTCGCAATGCTTAACAAATAATAAGTTAATGTGCGTAAATAAGTCATACAAGCAAATAAACGTATCAATTCTACTGTGTCATGGCAATACTAATGATGTGTAGTGTAGCATACGCGTCTGTGCTCGTGCAGCATGACAATCATTAGTATTTGTGCAAGTGTTCTAAAGGTGTAATAGCTTACTCATATCAACATCTATATACATATTACATAACATAACGATTCTACAGTGACATGGTAGTACCAATGAGATGTGGTGTAACATATACGTATGTGCTCGTGCAACATAATACTTATTGGTAATTGTGTAATGTTCTATCAGAGTGTTCGTATCACAGAAACGTATAACATCGATAATATAACGCGAACATGTAATGTAATCTAAGCGTAACTATTGTAATTACTTGCTATGAGCTATACCATTATCTTTGGAAATGAAACTAAACGTTGGTTTTGAAATAAGGAAGCCGCTTTAGGTTAAAATATTCGTTTTAGAAATTGGCATCGCATCCTTGTCTTTTATCATTAAAAAGGAAAACGAATCGTTAGCTTTTAAAAGAATATAGCCCATTCAAGTATTACATGCTAACACGGAATAAAATATAACGCTACGAGTTTAAAGGAAACTTGACCGTTATTCGGCATACTAATCTAGTCATTACAAGTACGGTACGATTCTTCATACAAAACCCACATTATCTCAAATATGGTATGATCCCTCATACAACTATACCGACCCATGAATACACTATATGCATATGGAAAACTTACTAGATGCAATATCATTCTAATATCATAACTTAATTAACAAAAAGAACTAACTATATATCATAGTATCATATATATAAGATTGCGGGGGTGTTATACGCCATCCACCCGACTTCCCCGTAGATGTAAATCTACTCACCAACTTGATGAGCTTCCTGAAATCCACGCTGCTATGTCCGCCAACTCCGTCTTTAAAACATTCACAATCGTACCTACAATCGTAGTTATATCATATCGACGTAAATATCACATCAAAACTCAAAACAATGAGATAGGCACCCATAGGTTTGAACCTACAGCATACTTAACCCAAAAACGACAATATACCCCTATTGTTAACGTACAAATGTTCACGGTTCAGCTGTAGTACAAAAATACGAAAAACCCGTATCGGAATATCGGAAAACTTGAAAAAACCTTAACTAATCACTCCCAGATTTCTCTGTAAGAATACTGGAACAAATCAAACAATACTATAAATCATAAACTACCCAAAAGAGGCCACATAAGAAAAACCAACACCAAAATCTTAGGGGGGGCCGGCGTCGCCGGAAATTTGGTGTATGTTGCCAGATGAAGTAGGGAGTTTGGGGCTCGGCTTTTAAGTGGTGTCTTCTTGTGTTCTTATAATACTTATTGTATTGCTAGTTTTTCTAGGGGTTACACCTATTGGTTCCAGATTCATTTTCAGTAGGCTAATATCACAAAATAAACTGTTTTTGTAATACTGCACACAAAAACTGATATTGAAAAGAAATGATTAAGTGAAGAGAGAGGAAGATATACTTATGGAGATTGTGTACAAGGAAATCCTGCTCTAGAACTGTGTGTGGAAGCATCAAGGTCTTGTAGAGGCTTTAGCTTGATGATGTGCACAACTTTGATGAAGGGTTTAAGATTTCTTCATTTGGATTTATGAACACTTAGGAATTTTCTTGGTTTGGGGCTGAAGAAGTGTATTGTTTCAGTCGGAGAAAGAAGAAAGAATATGTGCAATTAGGGTGAGGATGTATGTAGAGAAAGTATGAGGTGGAGGTTGAGAGATGGAGGTGTCAAGTGAGAAGGTAGAGGTGTAAAGTGGAGAAGTAGGAGGTGGAGAGAGTTGAGCATGGTTGAGGGTAAGGTGTTATGAGGGTTTAATCTAGGATACCATATACTAGCCATTAACAAAAGAATTAAAATAAAAGAAACTCTTTTATGAAAAGAAAATCTACATCCATGTTTAAAAATGAAATACTTATCATAACACTTAATTATCATTAGCTTAATGTAAAATACAATGTCATGTTAAACTAATTAAAGATATCATATTTATGATATCACATCTTTTCTTCATATTTCCCAAAATAATTAAAATTTTACGGATATAATTCCGATACCAAAAGTCGTATGTGATATCACTTTGCAAACCTTATTTGAATTCATATTTAAAATTATAAATTAATATTTATAATTTTCCAAAATGTTACAGTCTCTCCCCCTTTAAGAAATTCGGTCCCCGAATTTAAATTAAAACCCCTTCTTAAAACATTTTTCTCAATCCAATTAACTCATTTCAAAACAATTTTCCAGGGTCCAAATTTTAAAACACATCGTCCGCTCAATACAATGGAACTCCGAAGTTCCACATGAGCTAAGACCTAACATAACGCAATAGTGTGCGTGAAAACTCAAAAGGATGTAAAACTCACATAACTGTAACTCTAGCGGTTGCTATGAGAATTACACCAGTTATGATACAGAATACCAAATATGAAACCCGTTGTGTATATCAAATACATGATCAATGCCATAGTCGTAGTGCAATATCGGTAGCACACGACTAAGCAAAAATATATAAATCAAATCTATAAGATATCCTCTCAAGTACAATCATGAAAACAAAATCAACTCTAACGGGTTTGCGTGCAAATCTCAAACCACACATCACGGTGTGCATGAAAACGAAAAACAACGTCAAGTGCAACAAGTGTGCACAAAAACAATATCCACTACATCAAATGTGCAGGGAGTAATTACCGAGTGCATAAAAAATGCACAAAACAAATCTCCAGTGCATCGGAGCCCACAAAACAAATCTCAAGTGCATCGGGGTGCACAAAACATCAAAATGTGCAACTGGTGTGCACAAAATTATACCAAGTATACTTAAAGCATTTAAAAATTATTCCTTACTCATGTGCAACTGACGTGCACAGAAAATATCAGTTTAGTGCATCCGGTGTACCCAACACTACATTCAAGTGCAGTCACCTCGCACAAAAATCTCAACCAAGTGCATCTGGTGTGCACAAAACATGAATCAAAGTGCAATCATTGTGCACTGAAATCTCATCCAGTGCACCTGGTATGCACAAAACATTTATGTGACCCTCAAATCCTCAAAATACGTAAATCAAGATAACGGACGTTCGGTTATCTCCTTTTTAACACAAATTTTTTTTCTTCAGCTCATAAAAACGTAAATCGAAAACAATGACATCGAAGTGTATCTTCCTCAATGTCAAAATGTGCTTATACACCCGGAACTGGTATAGAAAGGATTTCCACTTGCCGTCTGCCACGATCTAACGTCCTCTGTCTCTAAATGCAGATCCTTCTTATGGATCTCTAATGCAATGTCCTCTTTATACTATCGTCCGGTGAGAAGTAACGACACAATCAGTCCCACTGCTGATACCTCTCACCACATCTCCTTAACAATTTGTTCGGTCTTTCTCAACGCAACATATAGACGACGGAAATTTCTAACCTCTGTGTGTGCGCCAACAACTAATCCTGGGTCCAATCTTACTTATTACAAACTCCTGGAAAAGAATCCATCAAGTCTTCTGCTAAATCATTTATCCAGCCTGCCCGGAACTAGCATTCCTTACTGAGTTCACTTTCTCCTCGTAATAACTGTCATTTCCTTAATATCTCCTCCTGAAAGTGTAGTCGTACGCGTCTAAGTATATGCATCAAGTCTTCATTATCAACGGTGATGAAAAACTGCCCACTGAATTTCGCACTAATCTTCTGTTCCATTACTCTCCAATATCAATCAATTAAGGAGCATATCGCGATAGTCACGCGAATTGCAAGTCATACTTGGTTATGACCAAGCTTGGAGTCTTCATATAACTCAAAAACATAAATCCGGCATCGCTGATACTCTGTAAAAGAATCTGGCTAAACTCACCTTCGAGAACTCGTCTCAATCCGTCGGAGGAAAACTCACTGCACGATCTCTTTCTCGAGCGACTTGCACCAGGTCTGAGCAAGACCCATCGGAAGAAGCTAATCAACTTCACCAACCTCGCATCGGAGCGCCATAATGGATTAAAAGTCCTAGTCATCCCTCATTTGAATGACTACTAATCCTCTGATCCAGCTACACTTGTAAACATTGACGACTGTCTACTTCCTGCACTTTGGAAGCAACTCCTCGACAATCTCAACAACAATTGGTACCATTATCTGAACAGTACTCAACATCACGATTTTCGGAGAGGGGAAAACATCACGCCTCAAGTCCGGTTGATTTCCTGAAATGACTCGATCGTCTGATGCGGATCTCGAAGAACTCGCTTCAACATTAGAACCCGATCAAATATGAATAGACGATATGTCTCTATATCACCGGAATGCCACTCTTATCAGTTATTGTCCCAAACAAGTCTGCCCTGACCGTATCTCTAATCGCAGCCCTCTTGGTTCAGGTAAACATGGCGACCGAAACAATCCACATGCATTGACGAGGATAGATCAACATAACGAATAGAAGGAAGATCTCAAGATATAAATTCTAAGGTAATTTAGGCGGAGTATCATATCGTAAATATGCCGTGGAATATATGTACGGTATGTCACTCTACTTAGTACCTACTCCATCAACCAAGGTCATCCTATATAACGAAAGTTCGGGTATAAGACCCCCAAAGTCAAGTCTAAGTCCTATAAGCTCAAGCCTGGGTAACAAAAGTGTATGCCCAGACTCCATATAGTCAAACCTAGACTCGAACAAAGGTTAAACCAAATGCTATGATACCAACTTTGTCACGATCCAAATGTGGCACGTGACCGGCACTTAAATCACGTGACATCTAAAGACGTCGACGCGGTTCAAGTAAGCCGAAACCCGAAATCTAAACCATTTTTTTTGAAAATATTGGAGGTGTGGTTTAAAATAGTCATCAGATGGAATCAGTTTAAAATAAACATTTAAGTTTAACTAAGTATGTTTGAAAAGTATCTATGACGTTTTAAAATTCGACAGCACCTCCTTTCTAATTTGAATAAACCCGCTACAACATAAAACACATATAGCATCCCAACGGAAGCTAACGTCCACGCCTCAAACGGTGGAGCAACCAAGCAAACAATATACGACGCACAATGGTGAAGAAAAGAAAAGCGAAACAAAATCAACAATATAAAATGGTCGACTCTAATGAGTGCGACAACACAATACACAACTCTAAGTCTTGCTTCTAAGTCCACAATACACCCTTTCTAAATTGATGGAGTTTTACTAGATATAAGAAGACATGAATATACAAGTGTGAGTACTTTACAACAGTAACTCACCTACCAAAGTAATCACCGAAAGGAATATTTTCCCCAAGCCGCTGATAATCCAAACGGTAACACCTGCAAGAAAATGTGGCACAACGGGGGTGAGTTGCCAACTCAGTGAGTAAAAAGTATATCACAAGGTAGAAATCGAAATGCACAGCGATACTTAAGTCATAGATATACTACTATCATATCCATTACTAATATAATATATGATATGTGTATGTATCGCAAATGCAACACTATTTATCATGCTATCCCAAAGTAGAACATATCCTATACATGACCTGTATCTAGGTAAAAGGCCATAAGTAGACGAACATATAAATATGTAAACCTCTTCTTTAAAATAGCCGCGGATTAGATATGTCACGGCATAAAAGCAGACTTTATAGTATGAAATAAAATAGGTATCTTATTTAAGATATACGTCCTGCTGTTTTAATGAATAGTGTTCAGAGGTTTACAATTTAAAAGATTTCAATGTCATACAAGACATGTCAAAATAAAGAGACTATAGCTCAATTTGAATTCCTTCTTAATGTATGCAATTACCAGTAAAGAGATACGCAGGTACTGTCCCCCGGATCAGTCCTGGTCGGCTACAACAACTATAATATAACTGGTTACCTCATGATATCAACATATCAATATATATGGACGTCCAACATCGACACCCGAAATAAAAAATCCCTCGTATCCATCACCGACACGCAAATCCTCAAATCTCTCGTGTCCATCACCGACAGGCAAATGCAGATACCGTCGACACCATCTCAACAGATGATCGCCACCCGATATCTCTGGCCTCGGTCGGTATCCCCTGGATATCCGCCATTCCCAATAGAACCCCGGTCAGTATCTCCTGGATATCTGCCGTGTTCATCTCTATCTCCGGTATCGAGTATCCTCGCTAGGCTCCCCGCCTCAACTGCGGCTATCCTGCCCCTTGGTCTCGATCCGGGTCCATCATGTATCCGACTGTATAGCTCCCCCACTCAGCCCGGATAAGAACAAGTCCGAAACCGTATATCTACCCCACTCGGTTCGGAATAAAACAATCAGAAACATCAAACTCATGGTGGACGTAAACTCATCATATCCAGAAATATCAAGTAAAGAATGAGAATACTTGCATAGATTATTCTGATGATATATTATATATATACATATATAACAGCGTCCCATACCACTGATATATATCATCAAAAGTAAAACATCCAGAAAACTCATAAGAATCAAATATAAACATCCATACTACTGGTATTTGCAATGCTTAACAGATAACAAGGTAATGTGCGTAAATAAGTCATACAAGCAAATAAACGTATCAATTCTACTGTGTCATGGCAATACTAATGATGTGTAGTGTAGCATACGCGTCTGTGCTCGTGCAGCATGGCAATCATTAGTATTTGTTTAAGTGTTCTAAAGGTGTAATAACTTACTCATATCAACATCTATATATGTATTACATAACATAACGATTCTACAATGACATGGTAGTACCAATGAGGTGTGGTGTAACATATACGTATGTGCTTGTGCAACATAATACTCATTGGTAATTGTGCAGTGTTCTATCAGAGTGTTCGTATCACAGAAACGTATAACATCGATAATATAACGCGAACGTGTAAAGTAATCTAAGCGTAACTATTGTAATTACTTGCTATGAGCTATACCATTATCTTTGGAAATGAAACTAAACGTTGGTTTTAGAAATTGGCATCGCATCCTTGTCTTTTATCATTAAAAAGGGAAACGAATCGTTAGCTTTTAAAAGAATATAGCTCATTCAAGTATTGCATGCTAACACGGAATAAAATATAACGCTACGAGTCTAAAGGAAACTTGACCGTTATTCGGCATACTAGTCTAGTCATTACAAGTTCGGTACGATTCTTCGTACAAAACCCACATTATCTCAAATATGGTATGATCCCTCATATAACTATACCGACCGATGAATACACTATATGCACTTGGAAAACTTACTAGATGCAACATCATTTTAATATCATAACTTAATTAACAAAAAGAACTAACTGTTAGTTATATGTATGCCCTAGAGGCCATTACTGTACATGCGTTGTATATTGTAATGGATGCTTGGACATATATAGGGAGGACTTTCTTGCTCGACATGATGCTACGCTATCTGGTAGCTCTTTATCTTAACATGTACTCTGATTGTCTCTATGTTATATGTTGATAAAGCCCTTAGGATATGTACTCAACTACTGGGACTATGATGAGATCATACTAGTGGGGCCACGGTAGTCGACGAGTACATCCTATAACTGTTCCTAGTCGAGCATGTATCGAGACAGGGCATCGATACACTAGAGTAGACTAGCGTATACGCATTTTGACCCATATGATGGGCGATGGATGATCCCATATCCATCGGTGTTTGACATCAAGGATGGTGTACGGGTGCTTAGTGGAGACTGGGTACACTGGACGGACTCGCCGAGAACTCCCAGATGGTATTATACCTCACATCAGATGGCAGTTCTCTGGTGACACTGGTACAGGTTAGTCTGTAGACCCGAGATTTTCATAGAGTCTTGTGTGATTCCCACTGTGCTTTAATTTCCATCATACCACGTCCAAGAGGGCGTGCAAAAAGGTGGCTTTTGGGTACAGTCCCGAATCACATGGAGGCAATGAGCGATAGGAGGGGATTCGTCTCTCCCGGTATAGGGAGTAGATGTTGCACTGTGTTCGATTGGCTATAACTGGAAATCCCTGGCCAGGGTTGCTGAGATTTACTGGTAAGTGTTATCAGTAGTTTCTCGAACTGTTATGGACCTCATATCGACACGACTTATCAAGCTACTGGGGTCTGACGTTTTCCACCCCTAGGCGAGATATGCGACATATCAGACGGAGAGACCGGACTGTACGGGAGGGTTACTGATTGGATTCACGGGAGAAAATACAGGCTTGCTTGTTGATCTTCTGATCGCTCAATACCTGGGTGGCTGTTACGTTTAGCTGACCGCTTGCAGCTTGTGGGTGTTTGATATGATCATCACCTACTGCTGGCGTATTGACGATTCTTTAGAGTCCTACACAGAGGTTTCTTGACTCAGGCAAAACGGAGTAGGAGCACATATATGATATGTGCGGGACCGAGAACAATACGTGTATGTGATACCATATTAGATTCTCATGATATGAGATATCGGCCGGGTATATGTGATATAGCCGGGTCATCGGATCAAGTGTTGATTCGATGAACTGATACAGATTATATTAGTCGGTTATTTATGAAATAGCCGGATTATCGGATCAAGTGTTGATTCGATAATTTAATGTATAATTATATATTTGATATATTAAATTATATTAACTGATATAAGCTCACTAAAAGATTCTTTTTCTCACTCGGGTAATACATTGATATATATGCGATATATGTTAATTGTATTATTTTATTTTGTTACAATAAATATTGTATATGTGATATATAATATTGTAACATGTTAGGGTTATTAATGCAACATGTTTAGTGGAGATTAAATATGGTTAGGGTTTGATTTGGGTTAATCTTTTCTAGAACCTTCTAGAAGGTTTTGTTTTGTTTTGTGCAAAGATATTTGTTTTGATATTTTGCAAGATATTTGTTTAACCCAACCTAACCCTTTAACCTTAGTTAAATCTCTACAAGGGTTACATATACCATGGTTGCATTTCTAACCTCACACTTGACTTTCATTATTCATCACAAAAGGATTAGATCTTCTTCTTCCTTCTTCTTCTTTCATGAAAAAGCTTTCTAGCTTTTTATGTTGTGATGAAAATGAGTGAGATTAAGAAAACAAATGAGAGCTAAAATCCTACTTCATCATCCTAATCTATCCTAGCCATTTAGATTAAGGTGTTCACTTCATTTAGTGAGCGAGAGCTTGTGTTAAAGAAACTTCAAGGTAAATCATCTTAGTTATCGAAGATCGGAAGCAAGCTTGCATCTTTCTCTTCGTGGAGCCTCTCTAGAGTCCGGAACTTGATGATCGCAGCGAAGGGACCACAACACGGAGCTTATGAAGTGAAGGACAAGACTACAAATGTTGTAATCCCAAACTCTTAGATGTTAAAGTGTTTAACATACTTTGTTTCGCCTAATATCTAGTTTAAAGATCTTGGTTAGGGTTGTTCGGCACGTCTAAATTTTAAATCGGATATGGTTGATGCCTTATAGACCCTTGTGAGAGTGTCTAGTAACCCTACAGTGGTATCAGAGCCAAGCTAGAGCTTTAAACGAAGTCTAGACGAAGTTTAAAGTCCGATCGAACTCCGAATACCCGTAAAACCCTAGTTTCTGGAAATTTATCAAAAAGTTGATTTTTTCATATTAAAAATGCTCAGAAAAATAAGCAGGGTATTTTAGGAATTACTGTGAAATACGAGCCATTAATTCCATCAAAGCGCCGCGGAACCGCGGCCGTACCATGCCTGGCGCGGCGGTTTCGCGGCCGTATATGGGAATTAGGGTTAGTTATTTGCACAGTAATAACCGTATGTATTTCCTGATTGTTCTGGGAATTTTTAATTCTACTCAAGTGTTGAGTTTTCTGGGTTGTATTGGGAGCTCGTTGATTCGATCGGAAAGTATAATTTCGTTTATTTTGTCCGGATAATTTTTAGAACGTGTTAAAAAGTTCGAACGGATATCAATAGCTCACTTTTACCCCTGCCGGAAAATTTCCAAGTGTTGGATTTTTCCGTAGTTTAAGAATGTTCTAAGTCGTGCAAGTAACGCGGTGGACCCTCTAGAAGAACACAAACCTTAACTCGATTATGTGACCGTCTTGAACTGCCTCTAAACCTTAGGGTTTGGGGCAGTACGGCGTTGCCACATGTGAGACGCTGGCTTGACCCTTCTACGGCTGGACCATTGGTACCGTGGCATGTGATGGATGTTTTTAAACTAATTTCAAGCGTTGAGAATTATTTGGAAATCTTGGGTGTTTGTTTATTTGATCGGAAAGTTTAACATTGTCTATTTATCTGGAATGTGATACAATATTTAGAATCCACAAGTAGTTATGGGATAACTAATTTGAATGTTGTAAATTTAGCAGTTTAGTCTCAGATGATCGGTTGCCACGGGATTTTGATGCGATCAAAAGTCCGTCGCAATCACGTAGCTTACGCGGATACTCGCCGGGTAAACTTAATAGACAGCCACGTCCCATAACCCCGACCAAGTGACTGTAGGAGAACCCCGTCGCCAAAAGTATCCGTTTGGGTGCTCGCGGCAACGGTGTTCTGCCTTAGTTCACTTCGTCGACGGCATCCGGGGGTGCGTCCGTCTACTAAAGTCTGCGACGAGCATTCGATCAGGTTGTCGGGAATCTTGTTGAATTGCCCGACTTGATATTGAAAAGAGTTTTCGATAATAAGACTACAATGCGGGGTTTATTTTCACGACCCGAAAGTACGGAACGTGACCGGCACTTAGATTACGCAGCGTCTAGAGGCGCAACGTAACCTAAGTAAGCCGAAGCCAAGAAATCTAAACCATAAAAGAAGAAGAAGGAAAACATGAAGAAAACAAGTTTAAAAGTATCATCCAATTTTCTCAAAAATTTCGGCAGAGTCTCCTTTGTAAAAACTGGTCCCAAACAGGTACAACAAGTATAATATACACAAACAATAAAAAGCATCCCCAAATGGGAGCTAGCTCAACGCCAACAGGCGGAAACAACCACAACAAGCACAAGAATATACAACGCCAAAGGGCGAGGCTCAAAACTCAAAAGAAAACAAATCCACCAAACCAGAATAATACATGCGCGACTCTAAGATCGAAATAAATAAATGGTCCAGTAAACAATCAAGTAATACAAGTTTGGTTGATGGAGTTTACTAGATACAAATGAAATAATAAAAATACAACGGCGGTCCAGATACAAATGAACCAACCTACCGTGCAAATCACCCGGAATGAAACGATGTGTCAGCAAACTGCGAAGGAACCCTATACATCAACCTATAATAAAATTTGGCACAACGGGGGTGAGTTGCCAACTCGTGAGTAGAAAATATCTGCGAAAAGAAATCGAATGCACGACGCTGTCCTAGGTCATAATAATATACTAATATAATACTAATCATCTAGTAATGGCAGAGTAATAAACTACGTGTAGTGCAAAAGCTCCGTGCCCGTGCCCATGCCTCAAATAGTAATATGTCATGTGAATGAGTGTGCATGCACCATGAATGTAAAACAATCAATCCTGAAATCTGGATATATCTGTATAAGAAATCTTTAGCTTTTATCATGGTAAAATGTGTATAGAAATCTGAAATATCAACGATGAAATCCATGGAAATCCGTGTCAAGCATCGACACAAAACATGTAAATCTCAAGTCTCAATACCTCATAATCTCAATGTCTCATAGTCTCAATATCTCGGGCTCCGTCAGTCCGGATCGGCCCATATCATCAAATCTCACGACAACGGTCGGTATCCTCCGGATATCCGCCGCGCCAGACATCACCGGTAGGTAGTCCTCCCCTGCCAGGCTCATCGTCTACAACTCGATCTTCTTGCCCCGGGGTACCATACCGGGCCCACCATGTACCCGATACGGTTCATCCACTCCTCGAATCGGGTCTCGAAATCCAACAGAAAACATGAAATCTCATGGTGGACGACACATACATCACGAGAAACCGCATCTTATGTTTTAAAAAGAGAGGAGGAGAGAGAGAGAAGTTTTTATGTATTCTTGCGGTTTTCCCCAGAAATCCAGAAATCTCATATAAATCCAAAATCCCAAAAATCATGAGTAAGTATATGATAAGTGTCGGCATATGTCCCATAATACTGCATGATAACATGAAAATATGAATGCATGAATGTCTAAGTAATAAATGCCATGTCTAGACTAACATCAGAGAGTAATCATAATATTATATCGATCTAGCTGTTTGCTGATTCTATCAATAAAAGATAATATGATCTAAAGTGTACGTGACATAGCAATTACCGATGATGATGTGTGTGAGCCGGCAAATAAGTGTGCGTGGAATATGCGCATCATCGGTAATGGTGCTGGTGTCCTAACAGGCAGAGTTTTATACTGATTATAGAAACATATGAATGAGCATGCACCATGATGATTACAGTCTGAAAGTAAAGACAGATGTATATTATCCACTCATTTGATATACAAGTATAACTACAACTATATGTCTCGAGCCAGAATTAGTGTCCATTTAACCTCCTAAGGAACTAAACCTAAGAAACTAATCGATAAGAAATAAGAGTGCACCTAAAGTCTGAGTCCATATCTCGATAGTCGGCGATCCAGCCTCAATAGCGTCAAGTACGTAGTACGGCTTCCTCAAATCAAGAGTGCGGATCAATCATCACATCTATGCCTCGTATGGTAAAATCTATCGTACGGCATCCCAATATCAGGGTACGGGTCAAGTATCACCTACATGTCTCATCATTCGTATAATATCATCATCAATACATGTCATGATCAAGGTACTATACTGTACTCGCGTACATCAATCATATATCATTGCCAGCATAAATATACATCGTTAATTTATCCTCAGAAATATCATGTCATATGTGTCATATTGTGATTAAGTCACACTTATATCATATCGTAATCAAATCATACCTATATGATATCGTAATCAAGTCACGCATATATGATATCGAAATCAAGTCACACCTGTATGATGTCGTAATCAAGTCACACATATATCATATCAGAATTTCAATTACATGTTACGGTCCGGGTGCTATTTTAGAGTCCCATGTACCTCAATATCATCACCACCCTTTATTATCTATGTATACCTATGCATTAACTCATTTCCTAATGATCCGCTAACATCATAACACGACCGTAGCCAAGAATCACGGAATCAGCCAAGTTATATTGTTTCATCCCCGTGTATCATATCACATCCTTGTATCACATATACGTATTGTGTGCACACCTAGTCCTATATATATATACACATACACGTATACACCACATCGAGTCTCAGTGTGTGCGTGTGTATGTATCTACCTGAAACCTACGATTCTCTTCCAAGGTATTCATCCTCTGGTATGGTCTTTCTAAATCAGTCTAGTCCAACCTAGGGTCATTACTAGGGTCCTACTCATCAAGAATCTAAGGTTGTGTCTGGCTTCCTGATGACAATAAGTACTATCCCTATTCTACGTTTGCGGGGGTGCTAAACGCCATCCACCCGACTTCCCCCCGTAGATATACATCTACTCACCTGGTCCTTTTCTACCGAAAATGATGTCGCCATCCTCCTCTTTATCGCCCGCAGTCCACGTGAGGGGTACCTATACGCAAACATTTATAGTATCGTAAACTGAATCACGGACAAAAGTCAAAACGACGCACGGAACGCGCATAGGTTAAAACCTATATCCCGTTCACGCAAAAGAACCAAATATCGCTCGATATCGGCGTACAAACGCCGATTGATCGAGATAAAAACAAATAAACAACCCGAAGTTTCAAAACCCATTAGTTATAATATAAAACTTGGTTCAAATCATCGGAACCCTAAAATCGATCAAATCATCCAATTCCGAAAACCTTGAAAATGTCAATTCACCGTTTTACTTCAAAACTTGATTTTTAATGAAACTAATGGTCATAATATTCATTAAATAACATATCTAAGTTATAGAAACCATTACCATATTTTTATTACACTAATTTGTATTAAAAATAAATTTCTAGTTTGCAATTTTATCAATTTCAACACCTTGCAAGCAAAAATTCCATAATTTCACGACTAAACTTGATTTTGCCTAAATTAACTTATCAAACTACAATTCATGATGATAATAGTATAATGAAACCATAAATTAGATTTTAACTCTCATTTATTTAAGAATTCCCAAAAACTAGTTAGCAAAAAAATAGCATTTTTATTAGTATTTTTCAATTATCAAAAGAAACTAGTAACCAAATTAAGTTTTTCATTCCACCAACAAGTTAATATTCTCTTTAAAACCACACTCTAGTATTATAAACATTAATTGAAATTTTATCTCACCAATAAATATAATATACATAAATCTAGTTTACAAAAATTGCTTGATTTAAGCAATTTGAATGAACAAATTACAATATATCAACCATGCATGATTTTTCCCATTTCTAAAATGTTAGACTAGTTATAATAACCCCTCTTAATTAGTAAAAACCATAACTTGATTTTACAAACCCTAACTTGAATTTTAAAACTTGTAAATAGAATTAATATATTAAATCTAAACATGCTTAAATGAAACATTTAACAACAA
The DNA here is from genome assembly GCA_030015575.1 of Agapanthus africanus. Lineage (NCBI taxonomy): Eukaryota > Viridiplantae > Streptophyta > Magnoliopsida > Asparagales > Amaryllidaceae > Agapanthus > Agapanthus africanus. Next base: position 192,066,713 of record CM057348.1, read on the forward strand.
TAAATCAAAAGAATAAGATTATACTGTTGGAGATAGTGCCCTCAGAGTCAATTATTAGGTCACAGGTACGAGATTGTATTGATTGAGGGATGACCTATCCCGGTAGGACAGTCTTACTCGAGATGATAGTATGCTATCTGGTTTACCTTTATCATCGTGTACTGCTTTAGGTGACCTGACACGTCGCTATTACACGTTGATAGAGCCCCTAGGATTCTTGCTTGACCACCAGCAGTATGAGGGCGATCATATAAGTGGGAGCTGGGGTCTATAAGCTTATCCTTAAAAGGTCCCTAGTCGTGGGAGTTTCGAGACTGGGCATCGATACTCCATTAGTAGACTAGTGTATACAGTCGAGACCCCGACGAGGGGCGGTGGCCGGTCTCACAAGCCACTGGAGTCAGTTGGATCACCTAAGATGTATACAGGTGCTCATTGGGTTATGAGTACACCGGACAGGACTCGCCGGGAACATGCTAGTTGGTAATATACCAGATGTCAGATGGCAGTTCCCTGGTGACATGTGTGCAGGTTAGTTCATCGACCTGGGGATCGTCATTTGTCTCGTGTGAGTTTCCACTGTACTTTGATTACTACCCTACCACGGCTCGAAGGAGTCGTGCAAACAGGTTTTAGTTGGGTACAGTCCCGAGCCACATGGAGACAGTGAGCGTATCTTCAGGGGTTCGTCTCTCCCGGTATTGGGGGTGAGGTCGTGCTGTGTCTAGGAGAGCCATTACACAAAGTCCTTGGCCAAGGCAAGGAGATTTACTGGTAGGTATTCCAGTAGTATCTCAGGGTGTTCTGGGCTACACTCCGACACGACTTGTACCGCTTTTGGGGGTCTGACTTTTACCAACCCCCTAGGCCCTCCATGCGATACTCATAGACGAACGGACTGGACTGCACGGATATTGTCACTGACAGGCTCAGTAGGGTTGTCAGGATGAGTTCGCTCATCGACGTCCCTTTTGGTCAATACCAGGTAGCCCGTTATGTATTGGCTTATACCTCTAACGTGCTAGTGGTTAAATCCACAACCGAGGTGTTGACGAGTCTTTAGAGTCCCCCACATTCAGTTACTCAGCTTTCGGGCGAAAGGTTGTAGAGGCCGTATGGAGATATGGCAGGGTCCGATCAGATACGTGCGGTATTGCACGGATCAGGATCGGACAGTTTGTACTAGTGGCCGTATGGTTATATGGCAGGGTTCGATCAGATACGTGCGGTATTGCACGGATCAGGATCGGACAGATATTACTAGCCGGTTTTGGTTTAAGCCGGATCCTAGTATAGTACAGTTTAGATTTTGTCTCATTGCATTTGTATTTCGGTCGGAATACAAATGCGGGTGTGTATGCACAGTATCGGGGTTTTCCTGTAATTTATTACGGGACCAGTTTTTGGAGTTGCCAGTTTGCTTTCCGTTTCGGCCAATTTCCTTTGTTCCGTTCATTGGCCGAAGTTTGGTGGAGGAGGGTTTATTTGCATTGTTGCAAATAAGCAATTGTGGAGGGGGTCTTTGCATTTTATCATGTCATGATACTTGTCCCATCATTTGACTTTATATCTTCATGATGGCTTGACCTTTTGTAACTATCATGGTTGTTGATTACTTGTTTTGGAGTGAGGGTTATGGTTGTGATCATTGGATTCTTTCATCATCACTTGCTTGCATCATTGCATTCCACCCACCCCCTTGACCTTTCTCTTTCTCTCTCCAATCACACTTGTGAGGTGGGGGGCCGGCCATTCCTAGGAGGGGAATGAAAGGGGATTCATTTCATTTTTGGGTGAAAAAAAATGTTACTCTCATTTTGGTATGCTACATTTTCCCCACCTCTCTCCAAGCTCTCCTTTTCTTCCACCAAATGGCAAAGCTCCAAAACCCCAAATGAGACTTGAGGACTACATATTCTACAGCGAACCTTGGGCACGTCGAGTAGCCGGCTTCGTGCCCGAGTTGCCTCGGCATTGAGGTGGGAGCCCGTAAACAAAGTAGGCGATGTGGTGCACTTCCGGCGACGAGGAGGAGACGGGACATTCCGCAGGAGATTGGGTCGATGATGAGAAGACCGGAGGACTTGGATCGTCGGTATATCTCTATTCCCTTTCTTGTAGATAGCTAGGACTAGTTAATGGTTACGATCCGGGTAGTAGTGCGCGGCGGTTTGCCAGTTTAAGAAAATTTAAAGTTTATCACCGCTTCCGCATTCCGGCGTCGGATTGACGGCCGGGGCGCCGCCGTGCACTTACAGTGGTATCAGAGCCTCGCCATTAACTTAGTCTAGCTTTGTGTAATGTGTTTGCATTTCCAATCGATCAAAAAGTTCCAAAACCCGTATTTTGATCACATCAGTTTTCTGTTGGAAATTTTTAGTCTCGAAAATTTTTTCAGGTTGTAAAATATTGATGTACTGGAAAATCTAAGAGCTCTGTAAAAATTCGACGAAGTAACTCCACAGTTGGAGCGCGGAACCGCCGCGAAAACCCCCTTCCCGCCGCCCTTCCGCCGCACACTGTGGAGATCACTTCACCAATTTTTTACAGAGGCCTTCTGGGCTTAAAATATGGGTTTTGGAATATTAAAATTGGGCCCAGGTTTTCTGTGAGTGCTACAGTTTTGATTGGGGGCCCACTTGTTAATTTTTGATCGATCGGATATTTTAAACACATTTTTCACAGTATTTACATTATATCTGCGACCGTGAATGTCACTTGATCGGTAAATCCGGTCTAACTGCTATAGCCCGGTTAGACGGATTTGCGAACGTGACTTTCACGTTGATGTTCTGTTTTTGCTGTGATGTTGCGTTTTATTCACGCCTTGAGCGAATATAATATATTGGTATATATATTAGTAGATGTCGTATATGTTTTGCATCCGCGCTAGTCCAGTCCCCGCTCTGTCGTTAGTAAGCTAACCTAACGGGTAATGACGGGACCCAGTGGCGAATACGGATGGCATATACGTACATCAGTATATTTTCGTTCTTTTTGGTGTGATCAATTGATGGGACTGCATTGATTCGGATCAATGCAAGTTTAAAAACAAACCTAATCTGATGTTGTTGGAACACTTTTCAAAAGGCTGTTATTGCAAGGACGTTCACTTTTGTTTTGCATCGCGGTATTCATTTAGAATATCCTGCTCCTCAGTCAACGAGGCAAGGGCCGAGATCCCTTCACCGGGAGTGACCCCTTGGACAGAAGTTTGCGTCATGGCATTAACTTCACTATAGCCGATTACTTTTGCTTTGCATCGCGGTATTCATTTGGAATATCCTGCACCCCATTCTACGGGGAAAGAGCCGAGATCCCTTCACCGGGAGTGACCTCTTTAGCAACGGTTTTCGTCACTATATTTTTAAAAGCTATCCGTTCCTTCGACGATATCAAGTTCATTACGTTAAAGGTTTTCGCCAGAAACCATTCGTAGCCCTCCGTCGTTTCATATGGGTAGTCAATAGTATTCAAGCTGTGTATGTTGGCCAAAGTCAAGGCACAGTGTTTGGTAGCTGTTGGTTATTCATATGCAGCATAGATAGATGCGTTGGTTTGGGACAGTCGTGCTGCCATTTTGGCCAAAGTCAAGGGTATGTACGGGTGGATTCAAATTAACCTGGAGAATGACGGGCAGAACTTGACATGTGACTTATGATATGTTGGCCAAAGTCAAGGTCATAAGAGCATGGGGCAGAAATCACATCGGGAGTTTCAAAAGAACTGAAACTTGCCAGATATTCGCATACCTTCTGGAGTGTGATAGCGTGAGCGGATTCCGTCACGTTATCATGCAATGATAGTTGGATCCCGATTCCCACTGATGAGTTAGTTTACTCCTCGGGTGACCCCGACTAATTCTTCTTTCAGGTTTGGAGGAGAATTTGAGGTACAGTGGGAGGATTCCAGATTAGATAAATTGGTAACCATTCTGATCTAGGTTAGAGTGCACGCTGAGTGTTTCTTTTCTCTCTCTCTTTGGCAGCGACCATTGACCCGACCCTAAGACTATGACTCAGTTACCAAGTTGACCGAACCTTCTTAACACCGGCTTTTGGATTGTCAGAGTTGCAAACCTCATTGCCACTCCTACTTTTACCCTTTTCTCCAGGACACCCCGTATTACTACGAACGTCCACTTCCATTGGACAAAACCATCGTATGGTTAGATACGAACTCGAAGGAATTTATTCGAGGATGGTTTCAGGTTCTGGAGAAAACGGATAGGATTATTCAGTTGTCTTTTCCTTTTACCCTCTCTCAGGTTACGAGTACTCCTTGGCTTAGGGGTAGTACACCTATTACGCAAATTGGATTGTCTTCTTCCAAACCTTAGGCTGGTGCCGACCGGTAGGGAATGAAGAAAACCAATTAGCATAACGATGGTGTGCAGAAGGTATTAAGTTAAGACAAAGCAAGGGATTGTAAGAGGGCAAAGTAAATTGCAACAGATATTCACGACCAAACCAAGTATTCCTTCGCCAATCCTAAAATCACCTTTGCATTTCTCCAGGACACTCCGTATCACTACGAAGATCCACAGTTTATTGGATACTCCATCGTATGGTTATATACGAACTCGAAAGGAACTTGTTCCAGTTCGGGGATGGATTCTGGTTCAGGAGAAATAGGAATAAGATTTATTCAGGTGTCTTTTATCTTCACCTTCTCTCGCATTGCGAGTGTTCCTAGGATCGGGACAGTACACCCATTATTCTTATTGGATAGTCTTCTTCCAAACCATAGGCTGGTGCCGAACGGTAGGGAAGGAAGAAAACCATTTGGCCTAAAGGGGTGTACAGAAGGTAATGACTAAAGACATATGAAGGGATTTGGAGAGGTGGTAAAGAACTATACGGTTACAGTTGTGAATCTGGAAGAGGCATTACTAGGAATACCAGGATACCCCATCGAAACATTTCAATATTTCAGTTTCACTGTGTACAGTTAAAGGAAAACTGATTTCCCGATTAGATACTTACTCCAGGGTATGTATTTACCAGGTACGATTCTCACATCTGTATGGTTTTACAGATGATGAGTGGGAGTAAGTTATTGGGAATTGGGTGATTATCCTCATTATATCGGGATTCGTTGTAATCAGTGATATTTGAGGAAATCACCTGGGCTGTTTGCCGGTCGGCAAATATTTGGTTTTGAATATCCGCAGTTATGCACCAATTTCAAATTGATATATCTGTACGTCTATTTTCGTAGAGTGAGATGTACCTTTTTGAATTTATGTCTATGACATTTACCTATATCAGTGGATGGTTAGGTAAGGAGCATTGAACAGCGGTGTAATTCTTCTTAACCATAAGTACAGTTTTCAACCTACGACACACAGTGAATGAGTTATCAGACTCAAGGGACTTATACAGAGTATTGTATGTTGTCCAGGGTCCATTAGGACAGAGGGGTAGGTCCTCTTACTATATTCGGTTTACTTATGACTTCTCTAGTTTTTAGACAGGTGTTTCGTGGAAACACAGGGTCCGAATTTTGAGAAGTTACAGGTATTTGAATAGAGTAGAGAACCAGGTATAGCAAGTATCGGGATTCTTCAAAGAGATCGAAGATGTAGATACTTGTGTATGGTATTCAGTTGATAGTAATGACAAAGAGATCTTGCTTCTCTTTCAGGTTACTCATAATTGGAAGTATTCCTAAGTTGAGTAACGCTGATCGGCCTCCTTCCATTTAGTTGACATGCGCTGGGGACAGCTGCATGATTTGAATCTGGTTCAATTAAATCAGTGCCTCTGTTTCTATATTGGATATAGAACAGTTCATATCTTAACGATGTTAAGGTACGGGGAGTTGTCCGGTTTATGATTAAAACCAGACACTGGACAACTCAAGGCACATTTCTGTAATGGCTGTTTATGGGTTGACCCAGGCTATGACGAGGGTTGACTTTCTACCATCTGGATGAACAATAGCGATATTGTTCTCGACTCGCCACAGTTTTATTAAAAATGGATTTTTTTCAGAAAACAGTAGTGGGAGTATGGTAGAACTGGAAGTGATTCCAGAACCACAAACGATTACTGAAGATTTGATAAGGAACCTAAAGATTCAATCTGGATTGACATTCCATTGGCCACTCCGCAGATAAGGTGGGTAACTTCAGGCACCCGAGAGGCACTACGGTAGCCTCAAGGACGGTGACAGGGAAGTTCTTGTTTACCCACAATTGCTATTGCTGTTGTTCCAGGTTACGAGACCCGGCGGGAGGATGAGTATAGCGTCGTTCTAAACCAGTTTTAGAAGTGTACGTCTATATGACTCTGCCAGAGGGTTGTCGTAGTCAGTGGGAGCAGCGGAAGCATTGGTGGACAGGTTGCTTATGTCTATTTATAGACTAGAGCAGATGTAGCGGAGATAGATCATCTATTTCTGACGTGACAGTCATGGGTTTGACTTCATCAGAATAGGGGATGGATCTGTTGAGAAGGTAGTAAGGTGTGATATCCTGGTATTTGGATGATATACACAGAGTAGGAAAAGAAACTCCTACACTACGATCGGTTATACTTTGGTCGTCACACAGTTGTTTCTCCACAAAGGAAATGGATTTTATATCTGACATACTGGTTACTAGATCTATGGTCTTAGATCTAGATTTGGGTGGTTTCCCAATCAGGGTACTTGACAGCATTCTAAAAGTATTTAGGATGGAAGACTCCTGGCACGGTAGTGTACCTGCAGGTAATGGAGTCACCCTCTCCAAAGGTGTCTTACAGACTAAAGGGGAGAGGGACGGGCATGATTGGCAGATCACTTGCTCAGGCAATTGAGTCAATCGTGAGATGTCAAGTACCACACCAGAAGTTGTTCTTGCACTAGATGCAATAAGTTGACATTAATCCAATCCTGGAGAAACAGTCGGAAGCAGTTTTAGAACATAAGTGGATGTTCTAGGGAGATGATAACGACAGCCTCATTCAGGAGACAGTTATCATTCCAGGCTTTCAAGGTGACATGGACGACAAGGAGGTTGTCAGAGTTATAGTTTTCCTTCTGATGAGGGGCAGTATTTTGGACAGGTGGTCCAAGGCAATACTGAGGGAGGCATGGCGCGCAGGATACTGATTAAGTTCAGTTGACGATACAGTCTAAGAAGTTTGGATTTGGAGTTCATTTATGAGCTAGGTCCCATCAGACATCCAGACATATTCTGAGACAGGTATTGCTCATTTCGGGAGATGGCTTTCTCCGCGAACTTGAGATATAGAGAGACATAGAAAGAAACAACTAAGCGGATCCACTCACTGAGGCTATTCCTCGAACGCAATAGTTCCGCAAACGAGCTTTGTGAGACTGACTAGTAGAGGAGTTGGATGTTCGGTATCACACGGGCTGTGAGTATGCGACATCGCAATAATTAGCCTTGAGTGCAAGTGGGAGATTGTTGGAGATAGTACCCTCAGAGTCAATTATTAGGTCACAGGTACGTGATTGTAATGATTGAGGGAGGACCTATCCCGGTAGGACAGTCTTACTCGAGATGATAGTATGCTATCTGGTTTACCTTTATCATCGTGTACTGCTTTAGGTGACCTGACACGTCGCTATTACACGTTGATAGAGCCCCTAGGATTCTTGCTTGACCACCAGCAGTATGAGGGCGATCATATAAGTGGGAGCTGGGGTCTATAAGCTTATCCTTAAAAGGTCCCTAGTCGTGGGAGTTTCGAGACTGGGCATCGATACTCCATTAGTAGACTAGTGTATACAGTCGAGACCCCGACGAGGGGCGGTGGCCGGTCTCACAAGCCACTGGTGTCAGTTGGATCACCTAAGATGTATACAGGTGCTCATTGGGTTATGAGTACACCGGACAGGACTCGCCGGGAACATGCTAGTTGGTAATATACCAGACGTCAGATGGCAGTTCCCTGGTGACATGTGTGCAGGTTAGTTCATCGACCTGGGGATCGTCATTTGTCTCGTGTGAGTTCCCACTGTACTTTGATTACTACCCTACCACGGCTCAAAGGAGTCGTGCAAACAGGTTTTAGTTGGGTACAGTCCCGAGCCACATGGAGACAGTGAGCGTATCTTCAGGGGTTCGTCTCTCCCGGTATTGGGGGTGAGGTCGTGCTGTGTCTAGGAGAGCCATTACACAAAGTCCTTGGCCAAGGCAAGGAGATTTACTGGTAGGTATTCCAGTAGTATCTCAGGGTGTTCTGGGCTACACTCCGACACGACTTGTACCGCTTTTGGGGGTCTGACTTTTACCAACCCCCTAGGCCAGCCATGCGATACTCATAGACGAACGGACCGGACTGCACGTATATTGTCACTGACAGGCTCAGTAGGGTTGTCAGGATGAGTTCGCTCATCGACGTCCCTTTTGGTCAATACCTGGTAGCCCGTTATGTATTGGCTTATACCTCTAACGTGCTAGTGGTTAAATCCACAACCGAGGTGTTGACGAGTCTTTAGAGTCCCCCACATTCAGTTACTCAGCTTTCGGGCGAAAGGTTGTAGAGGCCGTATGGAGATATGGCAGGGTCCGATCAGATACGTGCGGTATTGCACGGATCAGGATCGGACAGTTTGTACTAGTGGCCGTATGGTTATATGGCAGGGTTCGATCAGATACGTGCGGTATTGCACGGATCAGGATCGGACAGATATTACTAGCCGGCTTTGGTTTAAGCCGGATCCTAGTATAGTACAGTGTAGATTTTGTCTCATTGCATTTGTATTTCGGTCGGAATAAAATACGGGTGTGTATGCACAGTATCGGGGTTTTCCTGTAATTTATTACGGGACCAGTTTTTGGAGTTGCCAGTTTGCTTTCCGTTTCGGCCAATTTCCTTTGTTCCGTTCATTGGCCGAAGTTTGGTGGAGGAGGGTTTATTTGCATTGTTGCAAATAAGCAATTGTGGAGGGGGTCTTTGCATTTTATCATGTCATGATACTTGTCCCATCATTTGACTTTATATCTTCATGATGGCTTGACCTTTTGTAACTATCATGGTTGTTGATTACTTGTTTTGGAGTGAGGGTTATGGTTGTGATCATTGGATTCTTTCATCATCACTTGCTTGCATCATTGCATTCCACCCACCCCCTTGACCTTTCTCTTTCTCTCTCCAATCACACTTGTGAGGTGGGGGGCCGGCCATTCCTAGGAGGGGAATGAAAGGGGATTCATTTCATTTTTGGGTGAAAAAAAAATGTTACTCTCATTTTGGTATGCTACATTTTCCCCACCTCTCTCCAAGCTCTCCTTTTCTTCCACCAAATGGCAAAGCTCCAAAACCCCAAATGAGACTTGAGGACTACATATTCTACAGCGAACCTTGGGCACGTCGAGTAGCCGGCTTCGTGCCCGAGTTGCCTCGGCATTGAGGTGGGAGCCCGTAAACAAAGTAGGCGATGTGGTGCACTTCCGGCGACGAGGAGGAGACAGGACATTCCGCAGGAGATCGGGTCGATGATGAGAAGACCGGAGGACTTGGATCGTCGGTATATCTCTATTCCCTTTCTTGTAGATAGCTAGGACTAGTTAATGGTTACGATCCGGGTGTTTAGTGCGCGGCGGTTTGCCAATTCAAGAAAATTAAGTTTTTCACCGCTTCCGCTTTTGGCCGTCGGATCGACGGCCGGGGCGCCGCCGTGCACTTACATATACCTCCACAACAAGCAATCCAAACATGAAAATAAGCCTCCAAAATGAATGCTTTCCATCTCCAAAATCCATGTAAAGATGAGCAAAGAATAGAGGGTAGGGATTAATTAGGACTTTGTGGATTTTTATTTGGATTTTTAATGAATTTTTGATGGATTTTGCAACAAAAATCAAGTGGAGAAATGGGGGGGGGGCTGCCATGATGAGGAGGCCGGCCACATCAAGGGGAGGAGGGAGAGAAAGAAAAGAGTGAAGAAAGATGTAGAAACTTCCCCCAAAATATCACTTCATTATGTCTTTTCATGATTTATTAAATTTTCTTTTATTTCCTTTCTAAAACAACTCAAGAAAATTCTAGAATCATGGAAAAATTTGTAAATAAATTTTGCATGATACTCACTAGATTCTAATATGCAATGGTTCATTTTTGCAAATTAAACCCATTCAAATTTGTAATTTACACTAATTTAGGGTGTAAATAAAGCTTATGTTAATATTTAAATTAATTAATTTAGGAAAAATATTTAATTAAACTAAAAATTTATAAGTGGCTAAATAAACACTATTTACCAGTAATTACATAATTAAAATAGGTATTTTTAAATTTGTAGTGAAAATAATTACGGTTTTGTTTTACGAAAAATACGTTTTATTTTACCGAAAATCATAAAAATTCACTTAAACGATTTTATTTATTTAATTATTTTTAAAACGTTACAATCTTCCCCCCTTAAAGAAATTCGGTCCCCGAATTTAAATTAAAACTCCCCCTCCAAATACTAAAACATTTAGCAAAACACTCAAATCGTCGGGGCTCCGAAATCATCAATACATAACTAAAATCAACTGCGTCAGGCATAACGCAATCATCGGAGTTATGGTAAAGATAAAATATCAAAACCCAATACGAAAACCAACATAATATATATCAAAACTATAACTTATATATATATAGTGCGCATCATAGTAAAATCGCCTAAACATCTTAATAAAGAAGCATACAAAAACCCCTCTTGAAAATCGCCGTGCGATGCACGTGTCACGGCATAAGTAGCGGACGTTTATTTTAAAAAAAATAGCTATATATATCTTTTATTTAACATACACGTCCCGCCTGGTTACTAAATCAAATAGTAATGATTATAAAAAAATACTGCTCAAGTTGAAATCAATCCCAATCACATCATAAAAATATCATGTGCGTCCGGTGCGCACTGAAATCGACCAAATACAGATACCATGAATACACACAAAAACAAAACTAAGTGCAACAGGTGTGCACCAAAAACATCTGTCAAGTGCAACGGGCGTGCACGACTCTAATATCAGGTGCATCTAATCTGCACAAAACCCCGATTTAGTGCATCTGGTGTGCACAAAATCGCATCAAGTGCGCCAAGTGTGTGCAAGAATCTCAATCAGGTGCACATGGTGCACGAAAACATACACCGAATATCAAAATCGAAATTACAGTACTAAAATGCATGAAAACTAGGTCGAAGCATATGTCAAAATCAAGTGTAACCCATATGCACGAAATCAAATCAAAATATCAAAATGTATAAAACCAAATCGAGTGTACTGGGTATGTACTAAACAATATCAATACAACTGATATATGAAACACAAATAGAATGTAATGAAGGTACACATAAGAAATACCCATCGTAGAACAAAGTCCTCAAAATACCAAAATCCAATCAACGAAAATATGAAATTCAAATCACCGAATCACAATCGTAAACACTATCGTCAATGTGCGCCTCTTTCCCCTTTTCCTCTGGTGTCGACTGCTTCGAACTTGTCTCTTCATAGGTGTGCTGCCTGCGTTACCAACGGCAATACTCATATCGAGAATCTCCCACGTAGTCGATCCCTTCACCTGATATCCGGACAACATTAAACTTTTCGATCGATCCATCAAAATCCCATAATTCCCCGAGAGCTCAACACTCAAGTTTAGTTTAAAAATATCCGGTACATACCCCAGCATCGATGGTCCAGCCGTAGAAGGGCAAACCCAAGCCTCACTAATGGTACCGCGGAACTGCCGTAAACCCTAAGGTTCAAGGGCGTCCTCGTGGTCATTATGTCGAGTTAGGGTTTCATTCTTCTAGAGGGTCCATCGAAATACCTGCATGTTCTTCCGAATACCTTAAACTTGGGAAAATGGGTTTCTGACAATCGTTCGAATCCTTTAACTTCGTCTGGAAGGCATGTGAATACCCTTCATCCGCACGCTAAACAATGCTTCAATCCTCAAGAATGAACGATACCCTAATGGTTATCGCATTCGAGCCGCAGCTCTCTCTGCCCGTGCGCCCGTGGTAACAGAAACCACCCTCCGATATCGACGAAGATAGATCAAAGGAACGAATGAAATACGGTGCAAACAAATGTACATCCTAAGGCTACTTAAGAAGAGTAGCGTATTGTAAGTGCCGCGGATCATACCCACGGTACGTCACTCAACCTAAGTCGTCTACTCCATCAACCAAGGGTCACCTAGACTTATACAAGGTTAAATCTAGCGCTCTGATACCAACTTTGTCACGATCCGAAAGTACGGAACGTGACCGGCACTTAGATTACGCAGCGTCTAGAGGCGCAACGTAACCTAAGTAAGCCGAAGCCCAGAAATCTAAACCATAAAAGAAGAAGAAGAAGGAAAACATGTAGAAAACAAGTTTAAAAGCATCATCCAATTTTCTCAAAAATTTCGGCAGAGTCTCCTTTGTAAAAACTAGCCCCAAACGGGTACAATAAGTATAATATACACAAACAATAAAAAGCATCCCTAAATAGGAGCTAGTTCAACGCCAACAGGCGAAAACAACCACAACAAGCACAAGAATATACAACGCCAAAGGGCGAGGCTCAAAACTCAAAAGAAAACAAATCCACCAAACCAGAATAATACATGCGCGACTCTAAGGTCGAAATAAATAAATGGTCCAGTAAACTATCAAGTAATACAAGTTTGGTTGATGGAGCTTACTAGATACAAATGAAATAATAAAAATATAACGGCGGTCCAGATACAAATGAATCAACCCACCGTGCAAATCACCCGGAATGAAACGATGTGCCAACAAACTGCCAAGGAACCCTGTACATCAACCTGTAATAAAATTTGGCACAACGGGGGTGAGTTGCCAACTCGTGAGTAGAAGATATCTGCGAAAAGAAATCGAATGCACGACGCTGTCTTAGGTCATAATAATATACTAACATAATACTAATCATCTAGTAATGGCAGGGTAATAAACTACGTGTAGTGTAAAAGCTCCGTGCCCGTGTCCATGCCTCAAATAGTAATATGTCATGTGAATGAGTATGCATGCACCATGAATATAAAACAATCAATCCTGAAATCTAGATATATCTGTATAAGAAATCTTTAGCTTTTATCATGGTAAAATGTGTATAGAAATCTGAAATATCAACGATGAAATCCATGGAAATCCGTGTCAAGTATCGACACAAAACATGTAAATCTCAAGTTTCAATACCTCATAATCTCAATGTCTCATAGTCTCAATATCTGGTGCTCCGTCAGTCCGGATCGGCCCATATCATCAAATCTCACGACAACGGTCGGTATCCTCCGGATATCCGCCGCGCCAGACATCACCGGTAGGTAGTCCTCCCCTGCCAGGCTCATCATCTACAACTCGATTTTCTTGCCCTGGGGAACCATACCGGGCCCACCATGTACCCGAGACGGTTCATCCACTCCTCGAATCGGGTCTCGAAATCCAACAGAAAACATGAAATCTCATGGTGGACGACACATACATCACGAGAAAATCTCATCTTATGTTTTAGAAAGAGAGGAGGAGGAGAGAGAGAAGTTTTTATGTATTCTTACGGTTTTCTCCAGAAATCCAGAAATCTCATATAAATCCAAAATCCCAAAAATCATGAGTAAGTATATGATAAGTGTCGGCATATGCCCCATAATACTGCATGATAACATGAAAATATGAATGCATGAATGTCTAAGTAATAAATGCCATGTCTAGACTAACATCAGAGAGTAATCACAATATTATATCGATCTAGCTGTTTGCTGATTCTATCAATAAAAGATAATATGATCTAAAGTGTACGTGACATAGCAATTACCGATGATGATGTGTGTGAGCCGGCAAATAAGTGTGCGTGGAATATGCGTATCATTGGTAATGGTGCTGGTGTCCTAACATGCAGAGTTTTATACTGATTATAGAAACATATGAATGAGCATGCACCATGATGATTACAGTCTGAAAGTAAAGATGGATGTATATTATCCACTCATTTGATATACAAGTATAACTACAACTATATGTCTCGAGCCTGAACTAGTGTCCATTTAACCTCCTAAGGAACTAAACCTAAGAAACTAATCGATAAGAAATAAGAGTGCACCTAAAGTTTGAGTCCATATCTCTAATAGTTGGCGAACCAGCCTCAATAGCGTCACGTACGTAGTACGGCTTCCTCAAATCAAGAGTGCGGATCAATCATCATATCTATGCCTCGTATGGTAAAATCTATTGTACGGCATCCCAATATCGGGGTACGGGTCAAGTATCACGTACATGTCTCATCATTCGTATAATATCATCATCAATACATGTCATGATCAAGGTACTATACTGTACTCGCGTACATCAATCATATATCATTGCCAGCATAAATATACATCATTAATTTATCCTCAGAAATATCATGTCATATGTGTCATATTGTGATTAAGTCACACTTATATCATATCGTAATCAAATCATACCTATATGATATCGTAATCAAGTCACGCATATATGATATCGAAATCAAGTCACACCTGTATGATGTCGTAATCAAGTCACACATATATCATATCAGAATTTCAATTACATGTTACGGTCCAGGTGCTATTTTAGAGTCCCATGTACCTCAATATCATCACCACCCTTTATTATCTATGTATACCTATGCATTAACTCATTTCCTAATGATCCGCTAACATCATAACACGACCGTAGCCAAGAATCACGGAATCAGCCAAGTTATATTGTTTCATCCCCGTGTATCATATCACATCCTTGTATCACATATACGTATTGTGTGTGTGTGTGTGTGTGTATATATATATATATATATATACCTACACCTAGTCCTATATATATACACATACACGTATACACCACATCGAGTCTCAGTGTGTGCGTGTGTGTATCTACCTGAAACCTACGATTCTCTTCCAAGGTATTCATCCTTTGGTATGGTCCTTCTAAATCAGTCTAGTCCAACCTAGAGTCATTACTAGGGTCCTACTCATCAAGAATCTAAGGTCACGTTTGGCTTCCTGATGACAATAAGTACTATCCCTATTCTACGTTTGCGGGGGTGCTAAACGCCATCCACCCGACTCCCCCCTATAGATATACATCTATTCACCTGGTCCTTTTCTGCCGAAAATGATGTCGCCATCTTCCTCTTTATCGCCCGCAGTCCATGTGAGGGGTACTTATACGCAAACATATATAGTATCGTAAACTGAATCACGGACAAAAGTCAAAACGACGCACGGAACGCGCATAGGTTAAAACCTATGTCCCGTTCATGCAAAAGAACCAAATATCGCTCGATATCGGCGTACAAACGCCGATTGATCGAGATAAAAACCAATAAACAACCCGTAGTTTCAAAACCCATTACTTATAATATAAAACTTGGTTCAAATCATCGGAACCCTAAAATCGATCAAATCATCCAATTCCGAAAACCTTGAAAATGTCAATTCACCGTTTTACTTCAAAACTTGACGTTTAATAAAGCTAATGGTCATAATATTCATTAAATAACATATCTAAGTTATAGAAACCATTACCATATTTTTATTACACTAATTTGTATTAAAAATAAATTTCTAGTTTGCAATTTTATCAATTTCAACACCTTGCAAGCAAAAATTCCATAATTTCACGACTAAACTTGATTTTGCCTAAATTAACTTATCAAACTACAATTCATGATGATAATAGTATAATGAAACCATAAATTAGATTTTAACTCTCATTTATTTAAGAATTCCCAAAAACTAGTTAGCAAAAAAATAGCATTTTTATTAGTATTTTTCAATTATCAAAAGAAACTAGTAACCAAATTAAGTTTTTCATTCCACCAACAATTTAATATCCTCTTTAAAACCACACTCTAGTGTTATAAACATTAATTGAAATTTTATCTCACCAATAAATATAATATACATAAATCTAGTTTACAAAAATTGCTTGATTTAAGCAATTTGAATGAACAAATTACAATATATCAACCATGCATGATTTTTCCCATTTCTAAAATGTTAGACTAGTTATAATAACCCCTCATAATTAGTAAAAACCATAACTTGATTTTACAAACCCTAACTTGAATTTTAAAACTTGTAAATAGAATTAATATATTAAATCTAAACATGCTTAAATGAAACATTTAACAACAATAAATCAAAAGAATAAGATTATACCTCCACAACAAGCAATCCAAACATGAAAATAAGCCTCCAAAATGAATGCTTTCCATCTCCATAATCTATGTAAAGATGAGCAAAGAATAGAGGGTAGGAATTAATTAGGATTTTGTGGATTTTTATTTGGATTTTTAATGAATTTTTGATGGATTTTGCAACAAAAATCAAGTGGAGAAATGGGAGGGGGGGGCTGCCATGATGAGGAGGCCGGCCACATCAAGGGGAGGAGGGAGAGAAAGAAAAGAGTGAAGAAAGATGTAGAAACTTCTTCCAAAATATCACCTCATTATGTCTTTTCATGATTTATTAAATTTTCTTTTATTTCCTTTCTAAAACAACTCAAGAAAATTCTAGAATTATGGAAAAATTTATAAATAAATTTTGCATGATACCCACTAGATTCTAATATGCAATGGTTCATTTTTGCAAATTAAACCCATTCAAATTTGTAATTTACACTAATTTAGGGTGTAAATAAAGCTTATGTTAATATTTAAATTAATTAATTTAGGAAAAATATTTAATTAAACTAAAAATTTATAAGTGGCTAAATAAACACTATTTACTAGTAATTACATAATTAAAATAGGTATTTTTAAATTTACAGTGAAAAATAATTACGGTTTTGTTTTACGAAAAATACGTTTTACTTTACCGAAAATCATAAAATTCACTTAAACGATTTTACTTAATTAATTATTTTTAAAATGTTACATTTATATTTGTTAGGCATGCAATGTCTAAGGAGTTCATTTGGTTAGGCATGCGATGTCTAAGGAGGTTGCGGATTCCAACTGTTGTAGTTTTACACTTTCTTTTCTGCGACCGTAAGTGTAATATGTGGTGTATCGCCGGTTTCGTTGCTATACATCAATGACAACTGGGATACGCATATTTACTTACGTTGATGATATGTGATATTATGTGTTGCTATGATATGTTATATTGGATCGTCGTGTTTTGAATAGCCGGGGGTTTTATGTGAGATGAGAGTTTTTTCTTTTTCATTCATGTAAAATTCATTTGTATGTAATATTCTTTTATTGGGGCACTTCCGGGCTGAGGATGATGTCACCATTGTATATTATTTACTTTTCCGCATTAGGTAGACCCAAGGCGGGGAGCACAAGTAACCGGGTTCTAGGGTCTAGTGGGAGACCATCTCGAGGAGTCGAGACCGGGTCTCCTAACCCTAGAATTGACAGTGTTGCTTGCCGCTCTCGTAGGGGTTTAGGGATGTGGGTTTGGCTATTCATCGCGACCGTGGAATCCATATTTTATACAGGCTCGTATTAAAACACGGACCTCCTAGTATATCCAATATTTCATATATGTTCTTCTGCTGCAATGTTCTGTGATGAGATCATATTACTGCCTGAGACGAATGTTTATATTATATATATGAGATATATGTTATATTGCAGATTTCGTTTCAAATGTGATGCTTGTGAAGCATAATAAATGTGACTTCATTAATGCGATTAATGAAACTAAAAGAAATCTAAAGATGTTGTAGAAACTTGTTTAAAAACAGGTAGCTCTAGTTCATGCTTTGCATAGCGGTGTTCCTTGTAGAACATCCAGCACCTTATTTGATAAGGAAAGAGCCGAGATCCCTTCACCGGGAGTGACCTCTTTAGCGAAACTAGCAGATGCTACACACTCGGTTTGTATTTTGATTGCTTCTATAGTTCTTGCTTTGCACAGTGGTATTTATGAAATATCCTGCACTTTATTCGATAAGGAAAGAGCCGACGATCCCTTCACCGGGAGTGACCTCTTTAGCAAAACTAAAAAAGGCCTAAAAAACATTCCAATTAAAATCACTCGATTCTACAACGATATCAAGTTCATTACGCAAAGGGTTTTCTTAAAAACCCGTCGTAGCCCTCCGTCATTTCAGATAAGTGGTATTTAGTATTCGTACTACGTTTGTTGGTTTTCGTCAAGGCGTAGTGTGCGGTAGCTATTTATGCTTATCTGTATAAGCATATGATGCGATTGAGTTAGGGTAGCCGTATGACTTTGTTGGCTTTCGTCAAGGGTCGTGCGGGTGGGTTTAATTCAATCGGGAAATGACGGGTTGAACTTGACTAGTAGCCTATGGTTTGTTGGCATTCGTCAAGGTCATAGGACGCTAGGGGTAAAATATTATTGGGAATTTCAAGTGTTGAAATTTGCAATGAGATTGCATACCTTCTATGAGATAGTTGGATCCCGATACCCGCTGCGAGTAAGAGTTACTCCTTGGAGAGTTTTACACATTACAATTAGCCGATCAAGTAGGTGTCCAGAAAGGTGTTAACGGGGTTACGCCCCTGGGAAAAATGAGGTTTATTTTAATTAGGTCCGTGCGAAAGCACGGGGAACCTCCCTCAAAGTACTGGCACTGGCCTGGCTGAAAGATTGGCGAACTTGTAGGGTATAATTAATCCCAGCTAGTCTTTCCTTTTAGGGTTTGAAGGAAGATTTGACTAAAACAGTGGGAGACATCCTGATTAGATAAATTGATAACCAATCTAATCTTGTGAAAGCGCACGCTGAGTGTTTTCTTCTCTCTCTCTCCTGGTTGCGACTATGTCACGCCTTAATCAAGATAATAATACGGATGTATTGACCGAACCCGCTTGTTATACTGAGCTAAGAAACGTTGGTCCCGCTTCAACTTATAATTGTTATAAGACAGAGCAGGAAATTGGGGATTACCAGAATTCCCGTACCACCCAAACGAAGAAAGTGCATGCTGATGCATCTTCTTCGGGTGTGTTCATTACCGAGAACTGTTTCTCAGTATCCTGTATGTCCTGGGTATAAGATACCGGATCAGGATCCCGCATATGTAATTTGTTACATGGGCTACAGATAGGTAGAGAACTGAGAACGGGTGATAAGTTTCAAGAGTTGGAAATGTGCAAGTGTTGCAGCCAAGACTGTTGGCAGTTATCAGCCTGTATTACCAGAATACATTGATTCTGAACGAATGTTATTAGATACCGAACCTGATATACAACATCATATCAGTCTTTTTATTAGTAAAGAAAGGATATAATTTTGTATTGTTGGATAATGTTTTGAACATTTTCTATATCAAGTGTTGATCGGTTCAGGCACGTTATCTAAAAGTATTGATGTTCTAAATCAAACTACAGTTCTTAGTATACAGAACACACACAAGAGGAAGAGTTCAGAAATGAACGGATCCTTCTTGAGGTATTATAGACTAGGTCATATCAATGTGATCCGACTAGCTGAAGTTACATTTAGATGCATATTTAAATTAGTTTGAATTTACATCTTGTGAAACTTACCGGTCATGTCACAAAGATAAGATGACCACAGCTCTGTTTGTTGGAAACAGAGAAAGAGTTAGTAAACTCTTGGGATTGATACATGCTGATGTATGAAAGTCCCCTGTCTACACATGCCAAAACCGATTCTTTTTACTTCATTACATTCACTGATTATCTCTCAAGATCCGGACATATGTTCCTGTTGGAACACAAGTCTGAACCTTTTGAGATATTCACAGAATATAAGTTAGAAGTAGAGAACCAAAACGGGTATAAGTATTATGTCCTTTGATGAGATCAAGGAGGAGAGTACTTGAGCACGGGATTCCTGGACTATTCTAAAGGAGAATGAGATTCTCTCTCAGCATTACTCCTCCGTATACACCACAGCACCTCGGTGTATCGGGGCGGAGCAATCACACCCTATTAGATATGGTGCGCTCTATGATGAGTACTACTGAGTTTCCTATTTCCTTTTGGGAGTTATGCACTTGAGAAGTTGCATACCTATTGAATAGGGTTCCAATCAAATCAGTTGTCTACCACTTCATATGTGATATGGAATGGGAAGAGCCCATATCTTAAGTATGTTAAGATTTAGGGTTGTCCAGCCGATGTCTAAAAGCATAATCCGGACAAGCTCGAGACAAAGTCAGTTCTGTAGAAGTTTGTTAGATATCCCAAGCATTTGCAAGGGAATATCTTCTACTTAACCAAGGAACAAAAGATAATTTGTTTCTCAACATGCCATCTTTGTGAAAGGTAATTTCTTGTGAAGAAATTAGTGGTCATGAGGTAGAACTGGAAACAGTTCCAGCTATACAAACTGCAGTTGATGATTTGGTAGAACCGAAGGATTCAATAGTTTCTAACGAACCTCAGCCTCTTCGCCGATCTAGTAGGGTTTCTCACCCACCTGAGAGATACTTCGGTTTCTCTATAACAGTGGGAGCGAGGATTGCATCATGAGATGATGACCCAACTTATTTCGAGCAGGCCATCAGGAGTGGGACTCTGTAAGAATGGCTGGATGCTTAGCGATCTGAGATGGAATCCTTATACACCAACAAAGTATGGACTTTAGTTGCTCTATCTGAAGGGTTAAATCCCCATCAGGAGCAAGTATATCTTGAGAAGATTACTTGGTGTACATGGAAAAGTTGAGACTTTCAAAGCTATGCTTAAGTCCATCCAGATCCTACTTGCCACGGCTACATACCATGACTACGATATCTGGCGGTTGGGTGTCATGACTGCTTTTCTAAATGTTGATTTGGAAGAGAGCGCCTATAAGTACACAGCCAGAGGGCTTCGTAGACAGTGGGAGCAGCGGAAACGTGTGCAAGATGTTTTATGTGATAAATCAGGCATCGCGGAGTTGGAACATCTGTTTTGATGTGGTAGTCAAAGAGTTTGATTTCATCAAAATGGTAGATGAACCTTGTATATACAAAAAGGGAAGTAGGGAGTATGGTGGTGATCCTCGTAGAGTACGTGGATGACATACTCTTGATAGGAAAGGAGTTTCCTATGCTACGCTCGGTCAATCTCCGCTTATCACAAGGATTCTCCATATAGGATCAAGGTGATACCTCCTAAATCCTAGGTTTTATATCTATGAGATAGATCTAAATGGATGTTAGGATTCTCACTAGTTGTAGTGAGATGGTATCAATCGATCCTGGGAGAATCACTGGAAAGCGTTCCAGGGTGATAAGGACGACTGAATGTCAGTCGCAGGCATTGTCTTTACCCTCAGTGGAGGGACGGTATGTTGGAAGAGTTCCAAGCTAGATACCGTGACTTACTAGACGATTAAAGGCAAGATACATCGTTACCAAGGATGCTACCAAAGAGGCAGTCTGGATATATATAAGTTCATGAGATGAACTTCGTTCCTACCATTGTGTGACAATGGAGTTGTGGCTTTTGCCAAGGAACCCTCCGTCCCATCAGAAATCCAGATATAATTCTTAGGCAGTATCACCTGATCATAGAGATGGTTGATCTCCAGGGAGATCGAGGTTAGGAGAGTAGACACAGAAGACAACAGCGCGGATCCATGCACAAAGGCCTTATTCCCAATAGAGACTTTTATGGGATGGTTGAGTATGAGATATTTCAACCACAGCTAATTGTTGGGTATGCGATACCACAACAAATGGCCCTAATGCAAGTGGAAGATTGTTAGTTATATGTATGCCCTAGAGGCCATTACTGTACATGCGTTGTATATTGTAATGGATGCTTGGACATATATAGAGAGGACTTTCTTGCTCGACATGATAGTACGCTATCTGGTAGCTCTTTATCTTAACATGTACTATGATTGTCTCTATGATACATGTTGATAAAGCCTTTAGGATATGTATTCGACTACTGGGACTATGATGAGATCATACTAGTGGGGCCACGGTAGTCGACGAGTACATCCTATAACTGTTCCTAGTCGAGGGTGTATCGAAACAGGGCATCGATACACCAGAGTAGACTAGCGTATACGCATCTTGACCCATATGATGGGCGATGGATGATCCCATATCCATCGGTATTTGACATCAAGGATGGTGTACGGGTGCTCAGTGGAGACTGGGTACACTGGACGGACTCACTGAGAACTCCCAGATGGTATTATACCTCACGTCAGATGGCAGTTCTCTGGTGACACTGGTACAGGTTAGTCTGTAGACCCGAGATCGTCATAGAGTCTTGTGTGATTCCCACTGTGCTTTGATTTCCATCATACCACGTCCAAGAGGGCATGCAAAAAGGTGGCTTTTGGATACAGTCCCGAATCACATGAATGCAATGAGCGATAGGAGGGGATTTGTCTCTCCCGGTATAGGGAGTAGATGTTGCGCTGTGTTCGATTGGCTATAACTGGAAATCCCTAGCCAGGGTTGCTGAGATTTACTGGTAAGTGTTATCAGTAGTTTCTCGAACTGTTATGGACCTCATATCGACACGACTTATCAAGCTACTGGGGTCTGACGTTTTCCACCCCTAGGCAAGATATGCGACATATCAGACGGAGAGACTGGACTATACGGCAGTGTTACTGATTGAATTCACGGGAGAAAGTACAGGCTTGCTTGTTGATCTTCTGATCGCTCAATACCTGGGTGGCTGTTACGTTTAGCTGACCGCTTGCAGCTTGTGGGTGTTTGATATGATCATCACCTACTGCCTGTGTATTGATGATTCTTTAGAGTCCTACACAGAGGTTTCTTGACTCAGGAAAAACAGAGTAGGAGCACATATATGATATGTGCGGGACCGAGAATAATACGTGTATGTGATACCGTATTAGATTCTCACGATATGAGATATCGACCGGGTATATGTGATATAGCCGGGTCATCGGATCAAGTGTTGATTCGATGAACTGATACAGATTATATTAGTCGGTTATTTGTGAAATAGCCGGATTATCGGATCAAGTGTTGATTCGATAATTTAATGTATAATTATATATTTGATATATTAAATTACATTAACTGATATAAGCTCACTAAAAAATTCTTTTTCTCACTCGGGTAATACATTGATATATATGCGATATATGTTAATTGTATTATTTTATTTTGTTACAATAAATATTGTATATGTGATATATAATATTGTAACATGTTAGGGTTATTAATGCAACATGTTTAGTGGAGATTAAACATGGTTAGGGTTTGATTTGGGTTAATCTTTTCTAGAACCTTCTAGAAGGTTTTGTTTTGTTTTGTGCAAAGATATTTGTTTTGATATTTTGCAAGATATTTGTTTAACCTAAACCAACCCTTTAACCTTAGTTAAATCTCTACAAGGGTTACATATACCATGGTTGCATTTCTAACCTCACACTTGATTTTCATTATTCATCACAAAAGGATTAGATCTTCTTCTTCCTTCTTCTTCTTTCATGAAAAAGCTTTCTAGCTTTTTATGTTGTGATGAAAATGAGTGAAATTAAGAAAACAAATGAGAGCTAAAATCCTACTTCATCATCCTAATCTATCCTAGCCATTTAGATTAGGGTGTTCACTTCATTTAGTGAGTGAGAGCTTGTGTTAAAGAAACTTCAAGGTAGATCATCTTAGTTATCGAAGATCGGAAGCAAGCTTGCATCTTTCTCTTCGTGGAGCCTCTCTAGAGTTCGGAACTTGATGATCGCAGCGAAGGGACAACAACACGGAGCTTATGAAGTGAAGGACCGGACTACAAAGGTTGTAATCCCAAACTCTTAGATGTTAAAGTGTTTAACATGCTTTGTTTCGCCTAATCTCTAGTTTAAAGATCTTGGTTAGGGTTGTTCGGCACGTCTAAATTTTAAATCGGGCATGGTTGATGCCTTATAGACCCTTGTGAGAGTACCTAGTAACCCTACACTAACTATATATCATAGTATCATATATATATAAGGTTGAGGGGGTGCTATACGCCATCCACCCGGCTTCCTCCGTAGATGTAAATCTACTCACCAACTTGATAAGCTTGCTGAAATCCACGCTGTTATGTCCGCCAACTCCGTCTTTAAAACTTTCGCAATCGTACCTATAATCGTAGTTATATCATATCGACGTAAATATCATATCAAAACTCAAAACAATAAGATAGGAACCCATAGGTTTGAACCTACAGCATACTTAACCCAAAAACGACAATATACCCCTATTGTTAACGTACAAACGTTAACGGTTCAGCTGCAGTACAAAAATACGAAAAACCCGTATCGGAATATCGGAAAACTTGAAAAAACCTTAACTAATCACTCCCAGATTTCTCTGTAAGAAAACTGGAACAAATCAAACAATATTATAAATCATAAACTACCCAAAAGAGGCCACAAAAGAAAAACCAACACCAAAATCCTAGGGGGGGCCGGCGTCGCCGGAAATTTGGTGTATGTCGCCGGGTGAAGTAGGGAGTTTGGGGCTCGGCTTTTAAGTGGTGTCTTCTAGTGTTCTCATAATACTTACTGTATTGCTAGTTTTTCTAGGGGTTACACCTATTGGTTCCAGATTCATTTTCAGTAGGCTAATATCACAAAACAAACTGTTTTTGTAATACTGCACACAAAAACTGATATTGAACAGAAATGATTAAGTGAAAAGAGAGGAAGATATACCTATGGAGATTGTGTATAAGGAAATCCTGCTCTAGAAGTGTGTGTGGAAGCATCAAGGTCTTGTAGAGGCTCTAGCTTGATGATGTGCACAACTTTGATGAAGGGTTTAAGATTTCTTCATTTGGATTTATGAACACTTAGGAATTTTCTTGGTTTGGGGCTGAAGAAGTGTATTGTTTCAGTTGGAGAAAGAAAAAAGAATATGTGCAATTGGGGTGAGGATGTATGTAGAGAAAGTATGAGGTGGAGGTTGAGAGGTGGAGGTGTCAAGTGAGAAGGTAGATGTGTAAAGTGGAGAAGTAGGAGGTGGAGGGAGTTGAGCATAGTGGAGGGTAAGGTGTTATGAGGATTTAACCTAGGATACCATATACTACCCATTAACAAAAGAATTAAAATAAAAGAAACTCTTTTATGAAAAGAAAATCTACATCCATGTTTAAAAATGAAATACTTATCATAACACTTAATTATCATTAGCTTAATGTAAAATACAATGTCATGTTAAACTAATTAAAGATATCATATTTATGATATCACATCTTTTCTTCATATTTCCCAAAATAATTAAAATTTTACGGATATAATTCCGATAGCAAAAGTCGTATGTGATATCACTTTGCAAACTTTATTTGAATTCATATTTAAAATTATAAATTAATATTTATAATTTTCCGAAATGTTACATCTCGTATCGTAGGGTACGAGATTGCCCCCATACAACTCCTTTGTATGGAGAAAGATGGATTGAATATCAATCTGCTCATGCTGCTTTTAATGTGTATTGTCCATCGATGCAAGCGTGAGGCATTTGGCAGTGGTACAGTCAATATCCTATATTTTGCGGATCTCCCTATCCGCAACAGAAGATTCAGGGCCTAAGCTGGGAGGGGCTGAGGCAGTGAGGACATATGATACCTTATCATATGTGAGAGCAATGTTAATATTTCTCAGCCAGTCTTTATAGTTCGGTCCGGTTAGCTTATTTTTCTCTAACAAAAGCTTAAGTCCAGTCATGAGTATCTGCCATTAGGAGAGAGAAAAGAATACACTCAGCGAAAGCTCTTGCAAATATTAGATTGGTTATTTATCTTATCTAATCGATGTCTCCCACTGCTTTTATCAAATTTTTCCTTCAAACCTTACAAAGAAAATTAGCCAGGATTAATTACATTCTACAACTTCACTAACCGTTCAGCCAGGCCAGTGTCGGTACTTTGAGGGAGATTCCCCGTGCTTTCGCACAAACCTAATTAAAATAAACCTCATTTTCCCAGAGGCGTAGCCCCGTTGACACCTTTCTAGACACCTAATGGGTTAGCTAATTGTAAAGTGCAAAACTCTCCTGGGAGCAACTCTTGCTCACAGTGCGATCGGGATCCAACTATCATATAGAAGATATGCAATCTCATTGTAAATTACAACTCTTGAAACTCCCGATATGGTTTTTACCCCTAGCACTCATGACCTTGGCTATGGTCAACATATCATAAGCACTAGTCAAATTCTACCCGTCATTTCATGATTAATTAGACCCACCCACATGACCCTTGGTTATGGTCAACATAATAATGTGACTGTCCTAATTAATCGCATCATATGCTGTGTAGGAAGACATCACTTAGCTACCGTACACTACGCCTTGGCTATAGTCAACATACGTAGCACAAATACTAAGTACTCTACTTTCTAAAATGACGGAGGGCTACGAATGGTTTTTAAGAAAACCTTTAATGCTTTGAACTTGATATCGTTGTAGAATCAAATGGTTTTAAAAGGAGCGGCTTAAGCTCCGCATTTTGAAAACTTGCTTTTTCATAAAAAGCCGAGTATGTTTCAAATCTGATTCTACAACATCTTTTAGGTTTCTTTTTCTTTAAATTAATCTCATTAATGTAGTCCCATCATTTAAGTTCTTAAGCCATCACATAAAAGAAACGAAAATAGAACGTACGCTTATGCCATCCGCATTCGCCACAGTGTCCCGTTATGCACCGTCAGGTTACTTAACTAACGGCATAGCGGGGCGGGACTAGCGCGGATGCAAAACATAAGCAACGTTTATTATATATCATATATATAATACACCATTCGTCTCAGCATATAAAGTGATCACATCACAGAATATCAACAACAGAAGCACATATATGAAAATATAGGATATACTAGGAGGTCCGTATTTGTATTTAGCCAGCAATAGAAATTACAGATTCCACGGTCGTGATGAATAGCCAAGCCCACACCCCTAGACTCCTATTAGAACGGCAAGTGACCCTACCAATTCTACAGTTAGGAGACCCGATCTCGACTCCTTGAGATGGCCTCCCACTAGACTCTAGAACCCGGTCACTAGTGCTCCCCACCTTGGGTCTATCGTAATGCGGAAAAGTAAATAATATACATCAATAGTGACATCATCCTCAACCCCGAAGTGCCCCAATAAAAGAATATTACATACAATGAATTTTACATGAATGAAAAGAAAAACTCTCATCTCACATAAAACCTTTGGCCATTCAATCACGAAAATCCAATACATCATATCTCAGCAACACATAACATCACATGTCATCAACGTAAGTAAGCATGCGTACTCTAATTGTTGTTGACATATAGCAACGAAACCGGCGATACACCACATACTACACTTACGGTCGCAGAAAAGAAAATGAGAAACTACAACAATTGGAATCACCACTGCCTTTAGACATCATAGACCCGGAATATCACATATTATGGATTTCATGCCTAACAATGCAAATTTTACATTTGGGTCTCATATATGAAAACACCTTTTCAACCAATACCGGGAGAGACGAAACCCCTCCTATCGCTCATTGCCTCCATGTGCCTCGGGACTGTACCTAAAATCCACCTGTTTGCACGACTCAGTAGAGCCGTGGTAAGGTGGAGATCAAACTATAATGGGAGCACACACAAGACTCTATGACGATCTTGGGTCTACAGACAAACCTGTACCAGTGTCACCTGAGAACTGCTATCCGACGTTAGATATAATACCATATAGGAGTTCTCGGCGAGTCCGTTCAGTGTACCCAGTCTCCACTGAGCACCCGTATACAATCTTTGGTGTCACCACACCAATGGATATGGGATCATCCATCGCCCATCATATGGGTCAAGAAACGTATACGCTAGTCTACTCTGGAATATCGATGCCCCGTCTCGATACACCCACGACTAGGAACATTTTAAGGATATGCTTATAAACTACACATGTCCCACTAGTATGATCTGCATCATAATCCCAATAGTCAAGCAATTATCCTTAAGGCTTTATCAACATGTACCAAATGAGCAATATGCATGATCAAGTGAACATGTTAAGATAAAGAACAACCAGATAGAATACTATCATGTCAAGCAAGAATGTCCTCTGAATACAAACACACACACACACACACACACACACACACACACACACACTGATACATCCACTATCAAATAATTGCCTCTAGGGCATACATATATCCAACAGTCCCTAGTAGGAGGAGTGCTGTCTCGTGAGGGTTTTCAGCGGATTACACCCATAAAATTCCATAATAAAAGAAATAAGATGAAAGTTTCATACAAAAATAAGGAACATATAAAAAAAAACTTGACAATAAGAGTTTCAAACTACACTAGCTTTTTTAGTTGCTATGAGCCCTATCTTAATAGTTTTAAAAAGATGTCAGAAATCACATCATCTCTCAATAAAATATCGTCTTTAGTCTTCCTCCCTTCTTTTCTTCCAAACATCGATCATATACCCCTATGTGTGTGTAAAAGACATCCCTACACTTAGAAAATTAAATTCAAGTTATCATACTCTTGTCCATCTTCCTTAATACTTGTTAGTCGGTGAATATTTTCAGATGGAATTGCTCACTCATTTTTCATGCGACCGTTAATACTTCTTGAGGTACTAACCAACCGATTACCAAATGTGCTCACTCATTAAGGCGTAATTAGCAATATCCTAGTCTTGCAACACCTAAGGCTTAGCAGTGACTCCCAAACCAGTTGGTCTAAGGCACTAGGTGATAAGACACCCTCACTATATTTTTTTTATGCTGCCTTAAATAATTACAAAACCAGTGTTCATTTTTCTTAACCATTTATATTTATGTGTCATATATATTTTGTTGATTTATATATATATATATATATATATATATATATATTTCTTTATATTAAGGCTTTTAGACAAGAGCATTTAAGGTATCCTCTACTATTCCATGTTTCAAAATGTGTGCAAGTGCGTATAGTAGGGTATCAACGTTCAAATGTTTGGGCTAAAAAATAAAGACTATTTTTCAGACTTATTTCTATCATCAGATTAGTAATTTCCTTCATCTTACCAACCCTTAGGACAACAGCTCATGACTACTTATTGCTAGCTTTGTTTTAAAACATCTAATTTTCTTGCTTTTCTTAAATCTTTTCTTATCTTTCATATGTATTTTCACTTTCTAACTTTTATTTCCAAGAAAACTTTCATTTATTCATTTTTTTATATATAGTGCCTAGTGCCAAATGATATTTCAGTAAATACAAACCTCCCCCAACCCTCTTTGCAGCAGTGTCCTCACTGATGTTGTTCTTTGAGCGCATAGACATGTAGACTTGGGAGGAAAATAATAGGGGTAAAATAATAGTTAAATGAAAAACTACCCCCAAACTTATTCTTTGGTACGCACAGATATTCGGTTATATATATTTTTTATACTCACCTTCATTCTTAGATGAAACAGTGTTACTGAAATATGGAGGTGAAACGGAGGAAAGTTAGTTATAATAAAACGGCTCCTGTAGGAACAAGAGCTCCTCCGATGGGTCAGCGGAAAAGTACGGTTTTAATCTATGCCTATTTACTTTAAAAATAGAACCGTTTTTAACATTTTCTATATCCACTGCACCGTGTGGGTACACATACCGCACCACAAAAGGTCCTTTCCAACGAGATTTTAGCTTACCCGGATGAAGATTGAGACGGGAATTGTAAAGAATGACTTGTTGTCCCGATGTGAAAGTTTTTCTCAAAAGGGTTTTATCGTGGAATACTTTAGTCCGGTTCTTTACTGTAACCGCATTATCGTAAGCTTCATAACGAAATTCACTTAGCTCATTTAATTGTAGTTTCCGATAGCTGCTTGCTTGATCAAAATCACAATTAAGCCTTTTAACAGCCCACATTGCTTTATGTTCGATTTCGACAGGAAGGTGGCAAGCCTTCCCAAACACTAGTCGGTAAGGATATATGCCAAGATCGATCTTATATGCCGTACGAAATGTCCAAAGAGCATCCGTTAATTTGGTGGACCAATCTTTACGATTCTTAGAAACCGTTTTTTCCAAAATTTGTTTGATCTGTCTATTAGAGATCTCGGCTTTCCCGCTCGTTTGGTGATGATAGGGCGTAGAAAGTTTGTGGTTGATTGAATATTTCCGCATCAAATCCTCAAAAGACCTATTACAAAAATGCGACTTATTGTCGCTAATTATAGCGCGAGGGTGTCCGAATCGCGAAAAGATATTTTTTAAGGAACTTAATAATAACCTTATTGTCATTAGTGCGACACAGTACCGCTTCCACCCATTTAGAGACATAATCAACCGCTAATAAGATGTATAAATTCCCAAAAGAGTTGGGAAAAGAGCCCATAAAATCAATTTTCCAAACATCAAATATTTCTACAACCAAGATAGGTTGGAACGACATCTCATTTCTCCATAAAATCTGACCCATGTGTTGACACCGTGAGCAAGTTTTGCAATAATCATATGTATCTTTAATAACATTGGCAAATAAAAGCCACATTGCAAAACTTTCTCCGCCGTTTTCCTTGGACCAAAGTGACCGCCACATGCCTAATCATAGCAGAAAAACAATACACTCTTGAATTCATTATTAGGGACACATCGGCGAATGATTTGATCGGGACAATACTTAAACAAATAAGGTTCATCCCAGTAAAAGTGTTTTACTTAGGATAGAGATCGGTGATTGTCTTGTTTTGATTATTCGCCGGGTAGATGTCCCGTTGCTAAATAATTCATAATATCTGCGAACCAAGATTCGCAGGATATGGTCAAAAGCTGTTCGTCTACGAAGGAATCGTTTATAGGCAAGGTCAACGTTGGCGAAGAGGATAGTCGTGAAAGATGGTTGGCTACGACGTTTTCACATCCACTCTTGTCTCGTATGACAAGATCAAATTCTTGTAACATAAGGATCCAACGTATTAGCCTAGATTTAGCATCCTTCTTCGATAAAAGATGTCTTAGGACGGAATGATCGGTGTAAACTACTACCGGAGAGTCAATCAAGTAGGGCCTGAATTTTTCTAATGCAAATACTGTTAGTTGTATGTATGACCTAGATGCCATTATTGTACATGATTGTATATTATAGTGGATGCTTGGATATATATAGGGAGAACTTTCTTTCTCGACATGATAGTATGCTATCTGGTTACTATTTATCTTAATATGTATACTTGTATTGTCTCTTTGTTACATGTTGATAAAGCCCTTAAGATGTGGACTTGACTACCAGGACTATGATGGAGATCATACTAGTGGGGCCAGGGTAGTCCATAAGTCCATCCTTTAATTGTTCCTGGTCGAGGGTGTATCGAGACGGGGCATCGATATTTTAGAGTAGACTAGCGTATACGCTCCTTGACCCGTTTGATAGGCGATGGATGATCCCATATCCATTGGTGTTTGACTTCAAAGATGGTATACGGGTGCTCAGTAGAGACTGGGTACACTGAACAGGACTCGCCAAGAACTCCTAGATGGTATTATACCTAACGTCAGATAGAAGTTCTCTGGTGATACTGGTACAGGTTAGTTTGTAGACCTGAGATCGTCATAGAGTCTTGTGTGATTCCCACTGTGCTTTGATTTTCACCTTACCACATTCAAGAGAGCGTGCAAAACAGTGGTTTTTGGGTACAGTCCTGAGTCACATAGAGGCAATGAGCAATAGGAGGGGTTTCGTCTCTCCCGGTATTGGGGGTTGATGTTGCGCTGTGCTCAATTGGCCATAACAGGAAGTCCCTGGTCAGGGCTGATACTGAGATTTACTGGTAAGTGTTATCAATAGTTTCTCGACCCGTTATGAGCCTCGTATCGGCATGACTTATCAAGTTATTGGGGCCTGATGTTTACCACCCCCAGACTAGATATGCGACATATCAGACGAAGAGACCGGACTTTACGGTAGTGTTACTTATTGGATTCACGGGAGTATGGACAAGCTTTCTTGTTGATCTTCTGATCGCTTAATACCCGAGTAGCCATTACGTCCAGCTAGTACCGCTAACGGCTTGTGGGTGACTGTTATGATCATCACCTACTGCCGGCGTATTGACGAGTCTTTAGAGTCCTACACAGAGGTTTCCTAGCTCGTGCAAAATGAAGTAGGGCGCATATGTGATATGTGCGGGACCGAGATTAATACGTGTATGTGATACCGTATTCAAATCTCGCGATATAGGTTATATGTGATATAACCAGATTATTGAATCAAGTGTTGATTCAATAATTTATTAAATAATATTAGTCGGTTGTATGTGATATAGCCGGGTTATTAAATCAAGTGTTGATTTAATAATTTAATGTATAATTATATATTTGATATATTAATATGCATTAACTAATATTAGCCCACTTAAGAAAATGTTTTCTCCAAATACATTTAAATGTATATGTGATATATATTAATGTATTTAATATGTGTAATGCTAGATGATACATTGGACTTGGGTGTATGAGACTCATACCTAACTTAAGATAATTTGGGTATTTAAATATTAAGGGGATAATCAAAATTAGGTGAAAATTAGCATGGCTAAGATGCTTGTGGAAGCATGGAGAAACCTTGACTTAGTCCACTAATTTCGTTTTACTCTAGATATTTATTAACCCAACTCTAATGTTTAGCCATGGTTAAGTCTCTATATGTGTTATATGAGATATTTGCTCACCCATGATTCAACACTTGATCACTTGAAATCATTTTCTTAATCTCCTTCCTTGCTTTCTAGCTTTGAGTGAGTGAAGAAAAGAAAGAGAGAGAAATTATTCTAAAGTGAGCAAAATTCCTATTTCACCAATCTATACCAAACTAGCCATTTAGTATAGGTTGTTTCTTCACTTGTTCATCAATTAGTGAAGATGTAGCTTGAGTTAGAGATTCTTCGACGTAGATCATATTCGGCCTCGAAGATCCTTGAGCAAGCTTGTTCCTTTCGCCTAATGGAGCCTAACGAGAGTCCGGGAGACCACTACTTGGAGCTAAGCGACTACTACACGGAGCTTTAGAAGTGAAGGACCGGTCTACAAAGGTTGTATTCCTATATCACTTAGTGTAAAGGTGTTTATATGTTTTAAAAACCCTAATTCTCTAGTTAGATTCTTGGTTTAGGTTGCTTTGCTCTCTAGTTTTTTAAAATTGCATACCCGATGCCTTATAAAACTTAGTGAGAGTGTTAAGGAACCCAGCAAATACAATTGCCAAGAGTTCTTTCTCGGTAGTTGTATAATTCATTTGGGCATCATTTAAGGTCCTACTTGCATAGTAAATTACATGTAGCATCTTGTCAATGTGTTGTCCTAAGACTGTACTAATAGAAAAATCGGATGCATCATATATAAGCTCGAAAGGGTGATTCCAGTCTGGAGATGACAAAACGGGGGCTGTAGTGAGGTAACTTTTAAGTGATTCAAAAGTAGCCACGCAATCCGTGTTGAAGTGAAATGTTGTATCCTTGGCCAAGAGAAGAGTTAAGGGTATAGCAATTTTGCTAAATTTTTTAATGAATCGCCTATAAAATCCTGCATGACCAAGAAAATATCGTACATCTTTGACGTATTTGGGGGGAGGAAGGTTGTGAATGACATCTATTTTAGCTCTATCTACCTCAATGCCTTCTTGTGAAATGATATGCCCGAGGACAATACCTTCTCGTGAAATGATATGCCCGGGGACAATACCTTCTTGAACCATGAAGTGGTATTTTTCCCAATTCAAAGTTAAATTCTTATCCTTACAGTGGGTAAGAACAACGTCAAGATGACGTAGGCATTCCTCAAAGGATTCCCCAAATATGGAGAAATCGTCCATAAATATCTCTAGAAAATCCTCGACCATGTCCGAGAATATCCCCATCATACACCACTGAAATGTAGCGGGAGCATTGCATAACCCAAAGGGCATGCGTCTATAAGCAAAAGTACCGAAAGGACAAGTAAACGTTGTCTTATCTTGATCCTTTTCGGCGATGGGGATCTGGTTATAGCCGGAGTATCCATCCAAGAAACAATAGTATTCATGCCCGGCTAATCGTTCCAATATCTGGTCAATGAAAGATAGAGGGAAGTGATCTTTCCTCATTGCGGCATTTAGTTTTCTATAATCAATACATACCCACCACCCAGTTTGGGTGCGTGTTTGGATCAACTCATTAGCCTCATTAGTTATGACCGTGATGCCAGACTTTTTAGGCACCACATGAATATGACTTACCCTTTAGTTATCAGATATTGGGTAAATTATACCATTATCTAGGCATTTGACGATTTCTTTGTTTACCGCTTCCTTCATGACGGGATTCAACCGTCTTTGTGGGTCTCGGGCTGGTTTGGCTTCATCCATCAAATGTATATGATGTTCAATAATCAATGGACTAATCCCTTTGATGTTTGCCATTGTCCAACCAAAAGCTTGCCGATTCGATCTCAAGACCGACAAAAGAGTATGCTCTTGCTCTAAAGCTAGAGAAGATGATATGATAACAGGTAAGGACTCATCTTCACCTAAATATGCATATTTAAGATGAGACGGTTATGGCTTGAGATCTAGTGTCGACGGAGAGACAATAGAAGGTAGGGTAAGGGAATGATACTCGGACTCTTTAAGAGGTTCATGACCAGCGTAAGAGATTGACTCGGAAAGCTCAACTAACTTTTGCGACAAGTCAAAGGATTCGGACTCGGGGATGGACTTGTCGACGGAAGGGTCCTCACTCGTATAAATAGCTGGATCAAACACTAACGTTCTAGTGGCGTCGAGATCATTATCGCAAAGTTCCTCACTTTGCAACTATCGGAAGCTATCTCGTTGACAGAACATATATCAATTAGATGAGCAGAAGGTTCAGAGGGTTGACTTCCTATCCTGTAGATGTTAAGCTCAATTGTCATATTCCCAAAGGACGGGTTCATAGATCCATTACGACAATTGATAACAGCATTGGAAGTTTCTAGAAAAGGCCGACCAAGAATCACCAGGATTTGGTTCTGTGGGTTCGCCATAGGCTGTGTATCTAAAACTATAAAGTCCACAGGGAATATAAATTCCCCAACTTTGATTAACACGTTCTCTAGCTCACCCCTAGGGTGGGTGATAGATCGATCGGCCATCTGGAGAGTGCAGTGCGCAGGTTTCAACTCTCCTATACCTAGTTGTTCATAAACAGAATACGGGAGCAAGTAAACATTAGCACCTAAATCGAGGAGAGCGCGATTGATGTTTTTACCCCTAATAGTTATAGATATTGTAGGAAAACCGGGTCCTTACGTTTCTTGGGCAATTGTTGGGTAAAAGCAATGCTCACATTGCTCGTTAAGAAAACCTTTTTAGGCACTTGAGTTTTCCTCTTCCTAGTGCACAAGTCCTTAAAGATTTTCGCATAAGACGAAACTTGTTGAATAACATTTAGGAGAGGAATATTTATATTAACTTGCTTAAACATTTCCACAATCTTCTCCATTTATGCATTTGGTTTGTTGGCCCTCAACCTGTTTGGAAAGGGAGCTTTATCAATATGGGTTAGGTCCAACATTTGAGGAGAAGTTTATGGGTATGGAATGGATCCCAAAATTGGATTTGGGATAGTTTGAGGTGGTAGTTTATTCAAGAAAGTGGGCTAAGGGTTTGAGCCTAGTGAAGAACGGAGAATAGGCTCAGAAGAAGATGGTGGACTAGAGAAGTAGGAGTAGAAGTAGTAGCCGGGGTTTCATCTGATTCATAATCATCAACTTGTTTACCAACATTATTGTTCTTCACCCTTCCCGATCTCAACGTAGTTACGGCACTCACGTTATGATTTTGTTGGTTAAAGGCGATGTTTGCACTTTGTGAGTGGCCGGGATTTGGTAGAGGTTGAGATAGAAGTCTCCCTTTCTCTCTTTCACTCATTGCGGCATTTATTTGTGCAATTTATGCTTCGATCGATTTTATGCTTTCACCGTGGGAAGCAGTGTGTTGCACTAACGTTTGGATAGAAGTTGTTAAATTAGCTGTCGTTTGTGTGGAGTGTTTAATAAACGTTTCTAACATTTTTTCGAGTGCAGAGGTTTTTTCGGTACCGGCCGTTGGAGTATTAGTCTGTGGTTGGAAAGAATTATTATAAGGGACAATGTTGTTGGCCGGATTTTGGAAAGATCGCGGTTGAAAGGGGTGCTGAATTTGGTGTGGTAGCTTTTGTTGCTGTGGGGGAAGCCTTTAAAAGTTATTTTGGCTTGGGAACTGATTCTGAGTTTGAGTTTGGTTTTGGTTCCAAGCAAAATTAGGATGATTCCTCCATCCCTGATTGTATGTGGAGGAATAAGGATCGTTTCTAGATCGTTGCTGAAAAACAGCATTGGTTTGTTCTTGACCTTGAGATGGAGGATTCAAAGGACATTCTTCCGTTAAATGTGATGGGTCAAAACAACAACCACACACGGTTTTGGGGAGCGTAACTTGGTTTAGGGAGGCTGACGAGAATTTGTTTTCTATAACTTCGAGTTTCTTTTGTATCGCGGCCATTTCGACTTTTAGTGTGATGGAAACATTGAGCTGATGGATACCTGCCCTAGATGAAGACAATATAGTAGATCTAGTGCTCTCCCACTGTAATCTTTGTTCGGCGAGATCTTCCAGAAATTGCCAAGTTTCGCCATCGTCTTTTGACATGAAATGGTATTGACAAATGGTTTCAAGCATTTGTTTCATGGCTGGATTAATACCCTCATATATAATTTGGCAAAGTTGCCATCTTTCAATTCCGTGACGAGGGCATTGGACAAGAAGATTTTTAACTCGTTCAAAGCATTTCCAAATGGTTCGTTAGGAAGTTGGGTAAACTGGTTAATCTCACTTCGAACACAGGCGGTCTTGTGATGAGGATAGAATTTCTTAAGGAATACTATAACGAATTCATCCCATCTAGTGATAGAATGTGAGGCAGTGCTATAAAGCCATTTTTCTGCTAGATCGCATAAGGTAAAAGAGAGAAGACGTAATCGCAGTGCATCCCCTGAAAGTTGGGTTATGCTCATCATTGCACATACGTTTCGAATTTGGTTATAAAAACGTACGCGTCTTCGGATTCAAGCCCGTGAAATTTAGGCAATAGGTTGATGAAGTGGGATTTAATTTCAAAATTATCCCCATTGGCTGGTGGAAGGGACAGACAAGTAGGAAGGGGCCCGCGTACATGGTAGCATCTTTCTTGCAGAGAGATGCGCGGTAGATTCTGCACACCTATGGGTGGTGGCAGGGTGTTGTTAAAATCTGATGGAAATTCATCCATCTCGAAAGATGTGATAGGTGGAGGAGAAATAGAAGATAAAGAAGTATCGACTTCGGAGTCGATAGAAAAAACGCGGACGAGCACTAGAATCCCGTGTCCACCCGATAATGCACTAAGTGGGTTTAGTGCACATGGCAGCGTGTGTGAGAACGATTTTTAGAGGGTTTGTTTTGAAAAAAATAGTCGGACTTGAGGCTTGACTCAACAAATCAAAAAATGTACAATCAATCACTAGAACTAGGATCATCTAGGTCAAGTCACTAGACCGCTCCTAGAGTTCCAAAGGACAAATCGCAGGATCAATACACTACTACCTCCTTATCAATCTTGTGGCCAGGTAAGTGGGAGGTATCCGCTATACGAATCACCAAAATAGCGGGTCTAATTAAGTAACCACTTTCCTTAGTCACACTTGCCTAGACACCACAAGAAAAATGCGGATAAGCAATAGATTACCCGCGACCCTCCTCTGTCTTAATTAAGTGCGACAGTCCTTAGGGGCTAGATCTAGATATTTTCTAATTAATGTAGGGTGATAGTATGCTTATTTTGTGATTTGTGGGGCCTAGGAAGGGTGATGAAATCACCACCTAATCTGGATTTGGGTTTACTACCCCTTAAAGTCCGGTTTAGATATGCCAAAACAAACCGAAATCAAAACACGCAAAAAGATTTTTGAGCGGCGCTATTTGTAAAGAATCCTGTAGGTAAAATCGATTATTGGAGGTTTAGAGGAAAGAGAAAGATAATAGGGGAGTACCTGAGAATTTTGGGGGCCTAATTCCACCAATAAGCCACGGTTCCGCCGCCAATAGCACCAAAGTGCCACGGTTCCGTTGCCGCCTTGGAAGATCTTCTGCTAATTTTTCTTCCGAGCACCCCTATGCTCCTCTGGTCCACGTTGAAAGTCTCTGAATCTCTGTTTCCTTACTCCAGTTACTCCAGATTCCCTTGCAAAACTCGTACAATTATCGTTAAACACACAAGATGCGGTTTTGGTTCTCTTTTATTTTATGTTTGCTGGTTCTAAGAAATCAACCTGAATAACAAGAAAAAAATTACGACCGTTTTCCCGGCAACGGTGCCGTTTGATTGATCGTGAAAGAAGTATTTTATAAATAACCGCAATCAAGATGGTATCGCAAGTAGCTAGCCGCGATGAGTACGGGTCGTCGGCAGGGAACATGAATTCTTTTCTTGTTTTAGACGAGTTGATGAAAGATGGGTGATTGTTTGTCGTTATATTTAGAACGGATATAAAATTTATAATAAAAAGGCTTGTAGGGTTTATAAGACTTAGAAGTAACGGATGAATAATTAAAAATGACTCTTTTATCTTTTAATAGTTTAAAACTAGAGCGATGGTAATGAATATGGATTAAGGTTCTTGGAGAGAACAGGGTTTCCCACTACTAACCCTTGTCCTTTCATTGATCTCTATTCATATCTAGCCCTTAACAAAATAAATTTTAAACCAATCTCAAATCGTGGTCGTGACTATCAATAAATTGATAGCGCGCCCGATTAGAAGGTTAACGTTTATTTTGCTAAAGTTTATAAACTTTAAAATGTTTAAAAAAAGTTAAAAGATTTTCTCATCCATTATCCTACCCTATCCTACAAACCCTAGCAAGCTAGAAATTAGTTACTCATGGTTAATAAAGAAAGGTTGAAGAAGAAAGAAATCATAATTAAGATGCAGAAAAAGAAATGCGTAAAAGTAAGTGCAGAAAAATAAATGCGAAAAGAATTAAAATAAAATCTACCTTTATTAATCAACTATTGCATTTACAATTCTCCTTAGAAAGTAGATTAAAAGAACCCTAGTTTGCTCTAGATCTCTCTCTTATTAGAGGTAGATGAATAGATGATGATCAGCTGGATACATGGATCTCTTGATCTCTTCTATGATGATTTTGAATGTACAACTCTCGGTCCTTTATATAGTATTTGAAACCAGAAACCTAGATTCCATATGTGAGGATATACAGTTACGATCCAAGCCATAAAATCTCACATCCGACGGCTACCAATGAGCCGCGGATCTGCCGCGTTTTGGCATGTTTGGCCGCCCTTCCGCCGCAACTTGGTGGAACTAGGTTTTGATATTTTTCTGGTCTTTTGTGATGATATTTGGAGATCCTCTTAATATTTAGATTCTGAAAATAATGCTCTGAGTCTCTGCCGTTGCTAGATCTCTCGATTTGCTTCTAAAATCTGGCAGATTCAGTTCCAATATCCTGATTTGACTTGGATCTCTTACCTGGATTTCAGACCTAAGCTAGTACCTGCACAATATCTCAAATTAAAGTATTAGTAGCATTTGGTATTTTTGAGATATTATTATTCTAACCATTTATATGATATTAAATCTTAAGAATATTGATTAAAAATATTTGATATGATATGCATATTTTAATTACTAATAATTCATTTAAATATTATATGCATATATTTTCCTGATTATATTAATTATAATGTAGAAATATATGATAATACTTTTTACAAATAAACGCTCACATGTTCTATATTTATAATTAACACCTTTTAGCACTTAACAAAAGTAGGGAAACTGATCATTCAAATGTGCAATATTTTAGACTATTCACCTTGCTCTTATGGCCTCTCTAGTTCTTCCCCATATGCCTCAGCAGCTTGTCGTGAATTGCACGTTCATCGACAACCGCATCGGGGCCCTCTATACCATACCACCAGAAGTCGAACTAACCCTGCAAAACAGGATAATTCATCATCGTACGGTAGACGTATTTAAACAAATCAAAATAAAGTTCAGTATTGAATAGTATAAACAAATCTCATCATCATCTCCCATACAACAATGTTTTTCTTTTGCGTCAACTTTGGGCTTTCCCAATCTAGGGCCACCCACCCGCCATCGTCGTTCTCGATGACATGAGGCATGCGTTCCTCACTGTTTACGATCCATGACATCATCTTCTTCGCATCATTGCAGCTCTTACGAACAGGGTCCCTGTGTACGAAATGTATGCAATCGGCTTATTGAGGGCATGTGGCATCCTCCTCCAAATATCAGTAGCTCGTAAGCGTCCTCTCACACCTCTTGTCCTTTTCTGGGAAGGTTGTCCCTCATCTCCCGTATCCCGATCGGTCCTATCAGAATCTGAAATATCTAAAACAATTTCACCGTATATAATTCAATATGTTAGAGAACAAAATAATAGTGAAAATTAGTTCTGAAAAGAATATCATACAGGAGCAACAAATGCTGAAAAGTAGATGAAATGTAGGACATTATTTAAATAGATGAAATTTATGACAGATAACAGAGCAATAATACTGAAAAGAATATCATACAGGAGTAACAAATATATAAGTTTCACATTGTTCGCCTCCGAAAGGGTCCCTCGAGGATCCCAGGTCTCTAGAGGGCTTAAGGGGTCAGATCGATGCAGATCCGTCTGGCTCCTCAGTACGACATGTTGCCACAATACAAATATGGCCGAGGGCTCAAGTAGACATGATCGATGTAGTGTGATTTCTCAGATTCACCCTTTCGAAAGGGCTTTTTGATTATGAGAACTAGATTTCCTACAGGCACAAACCCCTATAGTTAATCACTCCTCCGTATTAAACGGAGAGAACATTCTACGAGTGGTTTATTTCTGAATGCATTAAAAATATGATCAACATAAATGACAACAACAAAAATGTATAGAGACAGTAACAAGAATATGTATTTCATTAATCATCATATATATAATATTGTACATCTCAATTTACAATGCATCTCTATCATTGGGAAGACATGTGCTCGAACTGCTATTTACGCCCATGGATTGTTTATGGTTTTATAGAATGTGTTTATCCAGACCAAAGGGTAGCCATAAGAGAACATGTAGCATTTGCTTCGCAGGGAGGACCTCGCAGATGGTATATGCCAAGTGGGACCTGATGGATAGTAATGCCCGCAAATGTTGTGTGGAAAGTTATTTTATTCGCCGTAAGGCTTTTTTGGTTTTGGTGTACATGGTTTAGGGTAGTAGTTTATAGTCGTCCCGGATATGGGTATTAGTTTAGAGTCGTCTCGAACAAGGGTAGTAGTTTAGAGTCATTTTGGACATTTAAGGATTTTTAGCAAAGACTTGGGGGTCCATTAGATCCAGTTTAGGAGTCATATGTAGTTGGCTTATATGCCACAAAGGTCGCCCATGGATCATGTATGAAAGACTAATATAAAATAGCCTGCCGTAGGGGTTGACACGTTTAGAGGGACAAATGGTATGTTTGTTGATTTCTGTGTCACGAAGGTTGTCCGTGCATTGTATATAGCAGGTTGATGTAATGTAGCCCACTGTAGGGTAGGATAGGTTTTGGTTGTAATATATTTGTTGACTTTAGTGTCACGGAGGATGCCCGTGGATAGTATATGGTAGCCAATTCTAGACCAGCCATAGGGCTGCATGGGAGTATATTTGTTGACTTCTATGTCACGACAGATGCCCGTGGATAGTATATGGTAGCCGATTTTAGACTAGCCATAGGGCAGCGGGGAATATATGTTTGTTGACTTCTATGTCATGAAAGTTGCCCGTAGATTGTATACGGCGCACTTGAAGCGTCAGGCCTGTATGGCGTTTTTGGGTTTTGGGTATAATTGACTTCAATGTCACAATAGACTGTCGTGGATAGTATACGATAGCCAAATTTAAGATAAACGTAGGGCAATTTTATATGAGTAGGGTAGGTTGGTATGTTTGAGTTGAATACTCTGTCACGACAGTGGCCTGTGGATTGTATATGGTAGATTAAAGTGATGTTAACCTTCCATAGGGCAAGGTATATGATTTGGTATTAGTCAGAGTTTTGAATTCAATGTCACGTGTGATTAGCTTCTATACCATGATGGTAGCCCGTGGATCGTGTATGGCAAGCTATTTTACTTGCTATAGGGTAGTTCTTGGGTGTTTGTGATTTACATATGACAATGCCAAAGAATTGGCTTTGGGTAAAATTGCGAGGACCCCTGGGGGTCTCCGCTATAGGCTTTGGTAGGAACGGGCCCGCTAAGGGGTGCCTCCATAGGTGTTAGAAGATTGAGGAGGCTATTATGGTTGCCGCCAAGGGTCTTGATTGACATAGGGCCCGTTAGGGGCTGCAGCCATGGATTTAAATGATAGGGGGCTTGCTAGGGGGTGCCTCCATGGCTCTGTAGACATGGAACCTGCTAAGGCATGCCGCCACGTATCTTCAAAGGGTTCGAAAGCCTTTAGGGGGTCTTCACCAAGGATTTACAGTCATGGGACCCATTGGGGGTGCCGCCATGTAAGTTTGAAGGGTGCGGAGACCTCTAGTGGGTCTCTCCCATTGTTTTGATGACGTAAGACCTATTTGGGGGTGCTGCCATATAAGTTTGAAAGGTGCGGAGGCCTCTAGGGGGTCTCCGCTATTGTTTTGTAGATGTGGGACTTATCAGGGATGCCTCCACGTATGTTTTAAGGGTGCAGAGGCTTTTAGGGGGTCTCCGCCATTGTTTTGTAGACGTGGGACCCATTAGGGGTGCCGCCACGTATGTTTTGAAGGGTGCAGAGGCTTCTAGGGGGTCTCTGCCATTATTTTGTACACGTAAGACCCATCAGGGGTGCCGCCGCATAAGTTTGAAGGATGCGGAGGCTTCTTGGGGTCTCCGCTATTGTTTTGTAGACGTGGGACCCATCAGGGGTGCCGCCGCGTAAGTTTGAAGGGTGCAGAGGCTTCTAGGGAGTCTCCACCATTGTTTTGTCAAACTTTCATTATGTAGTTCATGTTCAGTATATATCTATGTGCATTTGTTCATTTTCGACTCATGTATACGTTCACGGGGTCCATTACGAGGACAATCACGTGAGGGATAACTCGAACGAGCATCCGTATATAAGGGGATAACTCCGAAGAGTATCCGGAAAAGGATAACTTTTACAAGCATCCCATAATTTAGTTTTAGAGCTGTCATGAGGCTTATTACAGAATTTCAAGTTCATCGAACAAGTTTAAAATGGAGCCATTAACTCTGCATTTCGGGAATAACTCTTTATCACGTATCTCATGGGTCACACATTTCATGGCAATTGAGGAGCACATCATTGAGGCAGGGGAAATTTGCAGAGAAGAGGAGCTCTACGACCCATACTTACTCTTAAACTCTTATCTTCCTATTCCTTTAGCAAACTTGATTTTTCGAATGCTTCTGGTGCTCTTCGGTGATGCAACAGTAGTGCTTGATGATTTTCAGAGTGATTTTAGAGTGCTTAACCCTTTTCAAGAGCATAGGGCGAAGCTTTTATAGCTTCATGGGCGTTTGGAATCGTGGCCTTGGACGTGGGCCATGATTGAGAACGTGGGGCTTATAACACGCCGCCATCAGGGGCATGGGGAACATGGCTTGCAGCCATTGGAGACCCTATAGAAGAGCAGTGGAGGTATTTTGGGATACAGCGGCGGAGACCCTATGTAGGGGACCCTTTGTGAGCATAGCGGCGGAGACCCTTGGCACATAGTGGCAGGAGCATCTTGGCGCAGTGGCGATGGAGACCCCTTGGTGAATGGCAGCGGAGACCCTTGGCGCACAGTGGTGGGAGCCTCTTAGCACAGTGGCGGAGCCCTTTGGCGCAATAGCAGCG
This sequence comes from Agapanthus africanus, assembly GCA_030015575.1. NCBI lineage: Eukaryota > Viridiplantae > Streptophyta > Magnoliopsida > Asparagales > Amaryllidaceae > Agapanthus > Agapanthus africanus. The sequence continues at coordinate 192,110,495 of CM057348.1, forward strand.
GAGACCCCTTGGCGTATAATGGTGGGAACCTCTTGGCGCAGTGGTGGCGGGAGCCTCTTAGCGCAGTGGTGGAGCCTTATAGTGCAACAATGGTGGAGACCCCTTGGCGCAAGGCTGCGGAAGCCTCTTTTTGGCTTGGTTGTGGGGACCTTTATGTTGAAGACCCCTTTGGGTGTCTTCATGAGCTTTTGAACCCTATTTGATGGCTCAAGTAGCTTCATTAAGTGGGCGTATTCTTTCTGAAACTGCAAGTTTGGGAAGTGGACACAAGAGTCGTCATCCAAAACGAAACCAGTCTTATCCAATTGGGCCTACTCAATAAAATAGTTAGAGTAGCCCTGTCTGGTATTTTATAGAGGCCAATAAATGCCCCCACTGATCTTTTCACATATCCTAAACATGTGGGAATTTCAGTGTTCCCATTGAATTTTATGTATGTTGTGTTGCATTCTCCATAAAAAAATTTTAAATATTGGTTTCCAAACCATAGGGTTTCTATACCACGATATTAGTTTCCATACTACGCTATTGGTTTTTATACCACGGTATTGTTTTCTATACTACGCTTTTGGTTTCTATACTACGATATTAGTTTCCATACCACAGGGTTTCCATACCACGCTTTATGTTTCTGTACCATATTTTTGGTTTCTACACCATGATATTGGTTTCCATACCACAGTTAAGGATTTGATGATGTAGTTTCACACACCCTTATCCTTTTATCTCTTAGGTCTATAGTCATGAACTATAGGAATCAACCCCACCGTTTAGGATGTTTATAGGTCAATCACCTTACGTTCGAGATTTTGAACAGTATACCTGCCGACGTTGGAACGCAACACGATAGATATAATATCCTGTGAGTCCATAATCCGGTCATCGTGACTTATTTGGATTTATGGGAACCAATTCTGCCTTTTTGGACATTTATGAGTTGATCACTTTACTCGTAGAATCTTCAGAATCCGATTGGTCGTAGTTTCCCTACCTAATGTGTAACGAGGCAAATACATCATCCATTGGATCCATAGTCATATCTTTGTGACTTATTGGGCTATGGGAATCGACTTTGCCTTCATGGACACTTACGAGTTGATCACCTTATCCTCTGGAGCTTCGAATCTGGTAGCAGCAGTATACTTACCAATATTGAAACGCAATATGACAGGCATATTTCTGATTCGGCCTTTGTGGCTTGTTGAATCATTTTGCTTCAAACCATTGATGCCGGAACGTAGCTCAATTGGTTAGTATATCTGATTCGGTCTTCTTGACTTTGTGAATCATGAGTTTAGAGTTTTCAATGTTGGAACGCAACATAGCATACACATCAGCAGGTAACCCAGTCTCTATGTCTTGTTGAGTCCTAGGTTGGCATTTTCAACATTGGAATACAATGTGATAGACTATTTGCAAACAGAATGCAATATTGATGCTATTTATGCTTGTGGATTGTATACAACGCGCTCTAAGCGTCAGGTTCGTAGGGCAAAATATATTGGTAAATTTTATCATTGGCAGATATTTTTGGAGTCTCTGGTAGGGGTTTGATAAAGATTGACTTTGGTGTCACGTTGTATGGGTGATGTCCAGTGGGAATTGTAGATTGCTTATTTTATTTTCTCATGAATCGATAGGATTTTGTGAGGATTAATTCTCCATTGCGTCATGAGGATCTTATTGTGTAGTTTTCCTAACGAGTCGAGAGGATCTCGCAGGATGTTGACTTCTAGGTCATGGTGGGGGCATTTACTGATGTAAACTATCAGCTAAGTTCCATGACTTACGAAGTGTGACAGTAAGCCACATGTGTAAGTCATTAGTGAGATTTCATTGTCTTATTTGGTCTTGATCCTTGCTCGGTTTGGCTGGATCTTTGAGCTTAGAAGCACTGTCGGGTAGGACTTTAATTTGATCATTCTGACAATCTTGAGAATGTTTTATTGCGTGCTTCGGCGGGACTTTTGGTTTGGTTCGATCATTTTGACGAAGTCAAGAACGCTCTCTTGTAAACCTCGGTAGGACTTTTGATTTGACCTGATAGGTTGTTCTGACGATGTCAAAATATTCCTTTGCACACCTCAACGAGACTTTTGGTTTGGTTCCATCATTCTGACGACGTCAAGAACGCTCTCTTGTAAGCCTCAATGGGACTTTGCGGTCATTTGGATTACTTAAGAAATGCATGATCTGTCTATGCTTTGGAGCGACCATAAAATTGCCTTGGAGGAGTTGACTCTTCATGGTCAATTATTATAGTCACAAGATTATCTAGAAACTTCCCATTTGTTGGAGGTAGTAGACAAAAATGATTTAAATGAAGTTGCTACCACATTAAGCTTATATGATCTAATCAAGTATTAGTGAAGTGAACACCCTAATCTAAGTGGCTAGAATAGATGAGGATGATGAAGTAGGAATTATACTCTCTTTTGTTTTCAATTTCTCACACTTAATCATCACAACATAAAAAGCTAGCAAGCTTTTTTCAAGAGCAAGAAGAAGAAGAAGAAGCTAAACCTTTTGTGATGAATAATGAATTATTGTTGTGGTTACAATTGCAACCATGAGTTAAGAATGAGAGTCTTAACTCTTGTAGAGAATAAACCATAGGTTAAGGGTTTGGGTTGGGTTAACAAATATCTTCACAAAATATCAAGAAATAAAGACAAAGTCAAAGCTTCATGAAGCATCCATGAACCTCATCCAAAAGCTAACCAAAAAGCTAACCCTAATCCAAACCTTAACTTGGTTTAAACTTAACAACCATGTTGCATTTGTAACCCTAACATATTACAATATTATATATCACATATATAATATATTATGTAACAAAAGAAAATAATACAATTAACATATATCGCATATACATCAATGTATTATCCAGTGAGAAAATGAATCAATAAAGCGAGTTTATATTAGTTAATGTAATGTAATATATCACATAAATAATTATACATTAAATTATCGAATCAACACTTAATTCGATAATCCGGCTATATTGCATATAACCGAGTAATATAACATGTACCATCTCATCGAATCAACACTTGATCCGATGACCCGGCTATATCACATATACCCGGCCGATATCACATATCGCGATAATAGAATACGGTATCTCATATCGTATTAGTCTCGGTCCCGCACATATCACATATGTGCTCCTACTCCGTTTTGCATGAGCCAGGAAATCTCTGTGTAGGACTCTAAAGAATCGTCAATACGCTGGCAGTAGGTGATGATCATATCAAACACCCACAAGCTGCAAGCGGTCAGCTAAACGTAACAGCCACCCAGGTATTGAGCGATCAGAAGATCAACAAGCAAGCCTGTACATTCTCCTATGAATCTAATCAGTAACACTACCGTATAGTCCGGTCTCTTCGTCTGATATGTCGCATATCAAGTCTAGGGGTGGTAAACGTCAGACCCCAGTAACCGATAAGTCGTGTCGATGTGAGGCTTATAACGGGTCGAGAAACTACTGATAACACTTACCAGTAAATCTCTATAACAGTCCTGGCCAGGGACTTCCAGTTATAGCCAATCGAACACAGCACAACATCAACTCTCTATACCGGGAGAGACGAAATCCCTCCTATCGCTCATTGCCTCCACGTGATTCGGGACTGTACCCAAAAGCCACCGTCTTGCACCCCCTCTTGGACGTGGTAACGTAGAAATCAAAGCACGGTGGGAATTACACAAGACTCTATGACGATCTCAGGTCTACAGGGTAACCTGTACCAGTGTCACCGGAGAACTGCTATCTGACGATAGGTATAATACCAGCTAGGAGTTCTCGGCGAGTCCGTTCAGTGTACCCAGTCTCCACTGAGCACCCGTACACCATCTTTGATGTCAAACACCGATGGATATGGGATCATCCATCGCCCATCATATGGGTCAAGATACGTATACGCTAGTCTACTCTGGTGTATCTATGCCCTGTCTCGATACACCCTCGACTAGGAACAATTATAGGATGTACTCGTTAACTACCCTGGCCCCATTAGTATGATCTGCATCATAGTCCTAGTAGTCGAGTACATATCCTAAGGGCTTTATCAACATGTGAGAGCAAGACAGTAAACCAATACAAGTCAACATGTTAAGACAAAGTGAAACCAGATAGCATACTATCATATCGAGCAAGAAAGTCCTCACTATATATATCCAAGCATCCACTATAATATACATCATGTACAACAATGGCCTCTAGGGCATATATACAACTAACAATCTCCCACTTGCACTAAGGCCAGCTGTTGTAGTATCTCATACCCAACATCCCGAAGAGTCTCTCAAATTGTATCTGGGGAATGGCCTTCGTGAGTGGATCCGCAGTGTTGTCCTTCGTATCAACTCTCCTTCGTATCAACTCTCCTAAACTCGATCTCCCGGCGATCAACTATCTCCCGGATCAGGTGATACCGCCTCAGAATATATCTGGACTTCTGATGGGACCTGGGTTCCTTAGCCAAAACCACAGCTCCATTGTTATCACAATACAAAGGTATCGGATGCTCAATGGATGGAACCACACCAAGTTCAGTGATGAACTTCTTCATCCAGACAGCCTCTTTGGCAGCATCGTTGGCAGCGATGTATTCAGCCTCCATCGTCGAGTCTGCCACGGTTTCTTGCTTTGAACTCTTCCAACAAACCGCCCCTCCATTTAGGGTAAAGACAAATCCTGAGTGCGACTTAGAGTCGTCCTTATCACTTTGGAAGCTCGAATAGGTAAAGGACTCCACTTGGAATTCTCCGTTACCATACACAAAGAACATCTCCTTAGTTCTTCTCAAGTACTTGAGAATGTTCTTCACAGCTGTCCAGTGACTCTCTCCTGGATCTGCTTGATACCTACTCACTACACTTAGTAAGTATGCTACATCGGGTCTGGTACATAGCATAGTGTACATGATAGAGCCTACTGCCAAAGCATAGGGTATCCCTTGCATGCGAGCTCTCTCCAAATCAGTCTTAGGAGACATCTCTTTGGAGAGAGTGAGTCCAGAGATTGTGGGTTGGTTCCCACGCTTGGATTCTTCCATACTAAACCTCTTTAGTATGGTGTCAATGTACCTGGATTGGGACAATCCCAGTATCCGCTTAGATCTATCTTTATAGATCTTGATTCCCAAAATGCAGGAGGCATCACCTAGATCTTTCATTGAGAATCTTTGTGATAAGAAGAGCTTGACCAAGTGCAGCATAGGAACATCATTTCCTATCAAGAGTATGTCATCCACGTACAATACGAGGAAGACAACCTTACTCTCTGCAACCTTCTTGTAAATACAAGGTTCATCTACGTTCTTGATAAGTCAAACTCTTTGACTACAGCATCAAAACAGATGTTCCAACTCCGCGATGCCTGCTTTAACTCGTAGATGGATTTAAGCAGCCTGCACACCTTTCCGATGCTCCCACTATCTACGAAGCCCTCTAGCTGAGTCATGTACACGCACTCCTCTAAATCACCATTTAGAAAGGCGGTCTTAACATCCATTTGCCAGATTTCGTAGTCATGGTATGCAGCAATGGCAAGTAAGATCCTGATGGACTTAAGCATAGCCACTGGAGAAAAGGTTTCGTCATAATCCACACCTGGTCGTTGACGAAAACCCTTTGAAACAAGTCTAGCTTTGTAAGTCTCAACTTTGCCATCTACACCAAGTTTCTTCTTAAAGATCCATTTGCTCCCAATGGGTTTTACCCCTTCAGGAGCAACTTCCAAAGTCCATACTTTGTTGGTGTACATGGATTCCATCTCAAATCTCATTGCATCCAGCCACTTCACAGAGTCCCCACTCGTGATGGCCTGCTCGAAGCTAGTTGGGTCATCATCTTCCATGATGCAATCCTCGTTTCCACAGTCAATGAGAAAACCGTAGTATCTCTCAGGTGGATGAGGAACCCTACTAGATCGGCGGAGAGGCTGGGGTTCGTTGGGAACTACTGAATCATTTGGTTCCACTAAATCTTCAATTGTAGTTTGTGGTGCTGGAACTTCTTCCAGCTCTACCGCTTCGCCACTAATTTCTTTTACAAGAAATTCCTTTTCTAAAAAGGTGGCATGTCGAGAAACAAACACCTTTTGTTCCTCGCCGTGGTAGAAAAAATATCCATGTGAATATTTAGGATATCCCACAAACTTACAAAGAATTGACCGTGCCTCGAGTTTGTCCGGATTTTGTGTTTTCACATAGGCCGGACAACCCCATATCTTAACACGTTTAAGACACGGTCTCTTCCTACTCCATATCTCATATGGTGTGGTAGGTACAGATTTAGATGGAACTTGATTCAATAGGTATGCTGCTGTCTCAAGCGCATGCCCCCAGAAGGAAATAGGTAACTCAGCAGTGCTCATCATAGAGTGCACCATATCTAATAGGGTGCGATTCCTCCGCTCCGATACACCATTGTGCTGTGGTGTATAGGGAGGAGTAAGCTGAGAGAGAATCCCATTCTCTTTTAGATAATCTAGGAACTCATTGCTCAAGTATTTTCCTCCTCGATCAGATTGTAGGATCTTAATACTTTTGCTCGTTTGGTTCTCTACTTCGTGCTTATATTCTCTGAATTTCTCAAAAGCTTCAGACTTGTGTTTCAACAGGAACACATGTCCGTATCTTGAGAGATCGTCAGTGAATGTAATGAAGTATGAGGAACCGTTCCTGGCATGTGTAGACATGGGACCACATACATCACTATGTATTAGTCCCAAGAGTTCTGTAACTTTTTCTCCGTGTCCACTAAACGGAGTTTTGGTCATCTTGACTTTGAGACATGACTGGCAAGTATCATAAGATGAAAATTCGAACGGATTCAAATATCCATCCTTATGCAACTTAGTTAGCCGTGTTGCATTGATATGACCTAGTCTACAATGCCACAAGAAGGATTTGTTCATTTCTGAACTCTTCCTCTTGTGTGTGTTTTGTACATTAAGTACTGTAGTTTGGTTGAGAACGTATATGCCATTATTTAACGATCCTGATCCAATCAACTTTTGATTCAGGAATATGTTCATAACATTATCCTGTACTACAAAATTATATCCTTCTTTGCTCAATAAAGAAACTGATATAAGATTGCTTATCAGGGTCGGAATGTAATAGCATTCGTTCAGAACCAATATATTACCATTTGGTAACACAAGGTGATATTCGCCAACTGCTTTGGCTGCAACATTTGCACCATTCCCTACTCTTACGGAATGATCACCCTCTCCCAGTTCCCTACCTTTACGTAGCCCATGTAACATATTACATATATGGGATCCAGATCCGGTATCTAATACCCAGGACATAGAGTGAACTGAGAAACAATTCTCGATAACAAACACACCCGAAGAAAATGCATCAACATGCTTATTCTTCATTTGGGAGGCATGAGAATCCAGATATTCTCCTATTCCCTGCTCAGACTTATAACAATTATAAGTGGGAGCGGGACCAACGTTCCCCTGCTCAGTAAAACAAGCGGGTTCAGTCAATACATCCATATTATTATCTTGATTAGGGCCTGACATGGTCGCTACCTGGAGAGAGAGAGAAGAAAACACTTTAGCGTATGCTCTTGCAAGATTAGATTGGTTATTATCTTATCTAATCAGGATGGCTCCCATTACTTTTTATCAAATCTTCCTTAAAACCCTAAAAGGTAAGACTAGCCGGGATTAATTACACCTTACAAGTTCGCCAATTTTTCATCCAGGCCAGTGTTGGTACTTTGAGGGAGGTTCCCCGTGCTTTTGCACGGACCTAATTAGAATAAACCTCGTTTTTTCAGAGGCATAACCCCGTTAACACCTTTCTAGACATCTACTTGATCGGCTAATTGTCATGTGTAAAACTCTCCCAGGAGTAACTCTTACTCGCAGTGGGTATCGGGATCCATCTATCTCATAGAAGGTATGCAATCTCATTGCAAATTTCAACACTTGAAATTCCCGATAATGCTTTTACCCCTAATCCCCTATGACCTTGACAAAGGCCAACAAACTATAGGAAGCTAGTCAAGTTCAACCCGTCATTTCTTGATTGAAATAAACCCACCCGCACGACCCTTGACAAAGGCCAACAAGGTCGTACGACTACCCTAGTCCAATCGCATCACATGCTTAAGCAGATAAGTACTAGTCAGCTACCGCACACTACACCTTGACAAAGGCCAACAAACGTAGCATGAATACTAAATAGTCTTTATCTGAAAAGACGGAGGGCTAGGCAGGTTTTTCAGAAAACCATGAGCGTAATGAACTTGATATCGTTGTAGAAACAAGTGATTTTGAAAAGGAGTGTTTTTTAGGCTTTTCTAGTTTCGCTAAAGAGGTCACTCCCGGTGAAGGGATCTCGGCTCTTTCCTTATCGAATAAGGTGCAGGATATTTCACAAATACCGCTGTGCAAAGCAAGAACTATAGAAGCAATCAAAAACTAAACCGTGAGTTTGTAGCATCTGCCAGTTTTGCTAAAGAGGTCACTTCCGGTGAAGGGATCTCGGCTCTTTCCTCATCGAATAAGGTGCAGGGCATATCACATATACCGATGTGCAAAGCAAGAACTGTAGCTACCCTTTTTGAAAATTTGATTCTACAACATCTTTTAAGTTTCTTTTATTTTATTAATCTCATTAATAAATCCCATCAATTATGCTTTCTAAGCATCATAGAAGAAACGAAAATACAATGTACACTTATGCCATCCGCATTCGCCACAATGTTCCGTTATGCACCGTTAGGTTACTTAACTAACGGCATACCGGGACGGGACTAGCGCGGGTGTAAAATATAAGCAACGTTTATTATATATCATATATACAATAATAAAGCATTCGTCTCACGCATATAAAATGATCACATCACAATATATCAGCAGCAGAAGAAACATATGAAATATTGGATATATTAGGAGGTCCGTGTTTTATTTCGAGCCTGTATAAAACACGGATTCCACGGTCGCAATGAATAGCCAAACCCACATCCCTAGACCCCTATGAGAGCGGCAAGTAACACTGCCAATTCTAGGGTTAGAATACCCGGTCTCGACTCCTCGAGATGGCCTCCCACTGGACCTTAGAACCCGGTTACTTGTGCTCCCCTCCTCGGGTCTAACCTAATGCAGAAAAGTAAATAATATACAATGGTGACATCATCCTCAACCCGAAAGTACCCCAATAAAAAAATATTACATACAATGAATTTTACATGAATGAAAATAAAAACCCTCATCTCACATAAAACCCCCGGCTATTCAGAATACGACAATCCAATATAACATATCACAGCAACACATAATATCTCATATCTTCAACGTAAGCAAGTATGCGTATCTCGATTGTCGTTGATGTATAGCAACGAAGACGGCAATACCCCACATACTACACTTACGGTCCCAGAAAAGAAAGTGAAAAACTACAATATTTGGAATCCAAAAACACCTTAGACATCGTAAACCCGAAACATCACATATTACGGATTTCATGCCTAACTATATGAATTCCACATATTGTATCACAATCACAGAATATCATGACGATGTTTAACATTTCGATCGAATCAACATACACTCACAAATTACCCCCGTGAGCTCAACACTTGAGCAAAGTTAAAACACTCAAAAACCGTGCCACAGTGTCTATGGACTAGCGTAGAAGGAGTTAACCAACGCCTCACCTATGACACCATGGAACTACGGCAAATCCGAAGGTTCGAACGCGGTTCCGTGGGCATAGAATCGAGTTAAAGTTATTATAGTCTTCTAGGGGGTCCATAGGGGTACTTGCACGATTTTACGAATATAATCAACTTCGGAAAATTACAACACTTGGAAATTTCAGCGGGCTACAAAATGTGGTGTGCGAAGTTCGATCGAACTGCTAAAAATAGTCAAAATTACTAATACAGTGTTAAAATATACGACTACGAAGCACTACGAATTAGCCCCAGGTCAAACAAATCATCACATGAAAATTGGGCTAAATAAACAATACTAGGAACCAAAATGAACCCAAAAGAGCACAGATGGAATATGGAGGGCAGAGGAAGCACTGGGGCCGGCCAGGCCGGAATTTAGGTCTTGGTGCTCGGTCCAAATCCGAGCACCCCCCCCCCCCGTATTTCACCCATGTTTATATTTTGGCCCATAGATCATTCTGCACCTGTTTGAAAAAATTTTAAAGGACCTTTTTGAAAATATACAGAGAGCAAAATGGTGTTTTAATAATATCGTATTTCGGAGTCGATTTCGTTTTCGTAATTGTTTTAATACCGTATCTAGAATTCTAGTTTGGCTCTGATACCACTGTTGGGCTTCCCTTGCAGCTAGTCTAGGGTTTGGTAGCATCACTCATGCCACTTTAAAATTTAGAGGGGTGCAAAGCAAGCAAACCATGAATGTTTACTAGAATTTCTAGGGTAACAAGTTTGTATCACATACAAATAACTAAAGAGATTAGGATTACAACCTTTGTAGTCCATTCCTTCGCTTCATAAGCTCCGTGTTGACGTCCCTTCGCTGCGATCATTAAGAACTCCGACTCTCGTGAGGCTCCAAGAGGTGAATGATGCATCTTGCTTGAATTCTTCTTGATCTAAGATGATCTACCTTGAAGAATCTGAAACCCAAACTTGCACTTCTCTAATCAAGTATTAGTGAAGTGAACACCCTAATCTAAGTGGCTAGAATAGATGAGGATGATGAAGTAGGATTTATGCTCTCTTTTATTTTCAATTTCTCACACTTAATCATCACAACACAAAAAGCTAGCAAGCTTTTTTCAAGAGCAAGAAGAAGAAGAAGCAGCTAAACCTTTTGTGATGAATAATGAATTATTGTTGTGGTTACAATTGCAACCATGAGTTAAAAATGAGAGTCTTAACTCTTGTAGAGAATAAACCATAGGTTAACGGTTTGGGTTGGGTTAACAAATATCTTCACAAAATATCAAGGAATAAAGACAAAGTCAAAGCTTCATGAAGCATCCATGAACCTCATCCAAAAGCTAACCCAAAAGCTAACCCTAATCCAAACCTTAACTTGGTTTAAACTCAACAACCATGTTGCATTTGTAACCCTAACATGTTACAATATTATATATCACATATATAATATATTATGTAACAAAAGAAAATAATACAATTAACATATATCGCATATACATCAATGTATTATCCAGTGAGAAAATGAATCAATAAAGCGAGCTTATATTAGTTAATGTAACGTAATATATCACATATATAATTATACATTAAATTATCGAATCAACACTTAATTCGATAATCCGGCTATATTGCATATAACCGACTAATATAACATGTACCATCTCATCGAATCAACACTTGATCCGATGACCCGGCTATATCACATATACCCGGCCGATATCACATATCGCGATAATAGAATACGGTATCTCATATCGTATTAGTCTCGGTTTCGCACATATCACATATGTGCTCCTACTCCGTTTTACCTGAGCCAGGAAATCTCTGTGTAGGACTCTAAAGAATCGTCAATACGCTGGCAGTAGGTGATGATCATATCAAACACCCACAAGCTGCAAGCGGTCAGCTAAACGTAACAGCCACCCAGGTATTAAGCGATCAGAAGATCAACAAGCAAGCCTGTACATTCTCCTGTGAATCTAATCGGTAACACTACCGTATAGTCTGGTTTCTTCGTCTGATATGTCGCATATCAAGTCTAGGGGTGGTAAACGTCAGACCCCAGTAACCGATAAGTCGTGTCGATGTGAGGCTCATAACGGGTCGAGAAACTACTGATAACACTTACCAGTAAATCTCTATAGCAGCCCTGGCCAGGGACTTCCAGTTATAGCCAATCGAACACAGCGCAACATCAACTCTCTATACCGGGAGAGACGAAACCCCTCCTATCGCTCATTGCCTCCACGTGATTCGGGACTGTACCCAAAAGCCACCGTTTTGCACCCCCTCTTGGACGTGGTAAGGTGGAAATCAAAGCACAGTGGGAATCACACAAGACTCTATGACGATCTCAGGTCTACAGGGTAACCTGTACCCGTGTCACCGGAGAACTGCTATCTGACGATAGGTATAATACCAGCTAGGAGTTCTTGGCGAGTCCGTTCAGTGTACCCAGTCTCCACTGAGCACCCGTACACCATCTTTGATGTCAAATACCGATGGATATGGGATCATCCATCGCCCATCATATGGGTCAAGATGCGTATACGCTAGTCTACTCTAGTGTATCTATGCCCTGTCTCGATACACCCTCGACTAGGAATAGTTATTGGATGTACTCGTTGACTATCCTGGCCCCACTAGTATGATCTGCATCATAGTCCTAGTAGTCGAGTACATATCCTAAGGGCTTTATCAACATGTGAGAGCAAGACAGTAAACCAATACAAGTCAACATGTTAAGGTAAAGTGAAACCAGATAGTATACTATCATATCGAGCAAGAAAGTCCTCACTATATATATCCAAGTATCCACTATAATATACATCATATGTACAACAATAGCCTCTAGGGCATATATACAACTAACAGTGAGCGCCAGCGCCAAGAGTTAAAAACTCTGAGGCAGCGCGTCACGTGCAAAGCACGAGAGCGCCGTCGCCAGAACTAAAAGTTCTCCACCATTGGATCAAAGATCCAACGAAGATGATAAATCATCAAATTACAGAATTAAATTCTGTTGAGGAAATATTTCTCGAATCTTCCTAAAACAAGAAAGGTTAATCTCTGTAAAACAGAGCACCGTTGGATTAAAGATCCAATTATGATTAAAAATCACCAAGATACAGAATAAGCTCTGTATGGGAAAATATTTTCCCAATCTTGTTAAGAACCGGAAAAATATCTTCTGTAAAACAGATGGCCTAGGATCAAAGATCCAACGGTGGATAAAATCCCTAAATCAATTAGACATCTCTCAATAAGAGATTTCCTTAACTAAATCAACAAATTAGCCTCCACTATATAAAGGACCTAAGACTTCATGTCCTGGAGAGAAGAACCCCCCCATAAACTTCAAACTTCAAGACGAGAACGATTTCTCCTCAAGGTAAATAAAAATAAGAGAGATCATTGCATCTCCTCCATATCTAAGAGTTTAACTCTCACATCAGAAGAACATAGTTCTCTTTTCAGATCTCAGGTCTATAAGACAAAGTCTTTCACAAGTGAGAATCTAATTATTAGCGAACTAAATTGAGCAGAACAGAAAACTCAGTGCTTAGCACTCAAAGTCTGGCGCTCAGCGCCGAGCGCTCCACGTGCTCCTCATGTAGGCGCTATTTAATAAGAAGCGCTTAGCACTCAAAGTCCGTCTCTCGTCGCCGAGCGCTCCACGTGTCCTTCACGTGGGCGCTATTCAATAAAAAGGTGCTTAGCACTCAGTGTTTGGCGCTCAGCGCCGAACGCCAAACGTGCTCTGCACGTGGGCGCCATAAATTGTTTAACACTACATATAAAAGAATATAAATACAACAAAAAGAAAAAGTGGTGTCAGAACCCAAATCAATGCTCAGCAGTGCTGATACAAAAAAGGGATCAAGCCCAAATAAGTAATCAAGTGGGCTGAGCCCAAGATTGGCCAAACCCCAAATTTACCGAGCCCGTATATCTTCTTCTAAAATGGCCTTAGTTCCAAACAAGACTGCCAAGTCCCTGATGAACATTCTGTTAGTTATATATATGCCCTGGAGGCCATTACTGTACATACGATGTATATAGTAGTGGATGCTTGGACATATAGGGGGTGACTTTCTTGCTCGAAGATCTTTATCTTAACATGTACACCGATTGTCTCTATAATACATGTTGATAAAACTCTTAGGATGAGTACTTGATTACCAGGAATATGATGCAGATCATACTAGTGTGGACAGAGTGGTCATAAAGTACATCCTTCAAATGTTCCTAGTCGAGGGTGTATCGAGACATGGCATCGATATACCAGAGTAGACTAGCGTATACGCTTCTCGATCCATATGATGGGCGATGGATGATCCCATATCCATTGGTGTTTGACATCAGAGAAGGTATGCGGGTGCTCAGTGGAGACTGGGTACACTGAACGGACTCGCCGAGAACTCCCAGATGGTATTGTACCTCACGTCAGATGGAAATTCTCTGGTGACACTAGTACAGGTTAGTCTGTAGACCCGAGATCGTCATAGAGTCTTGTGTGATTCCCACTGTGCTTTGATTTCCACCTTACCATGTTCAAGAGAATGTGCAAAACGGTGGCTTTTGGGTACAGTCCCGAGTCACATGGAGGCAATAAGCGATAGGAGGGGTTTCGTCTCTCCCGGTATAGGGAGTTGATGTTGCGCAATGCTCGATTGGTCATGTTAGTTATATGTATACCCTAGAGGCCATTACTGTACATTGGATGTATATTGTAGTGGATGCTGGGACATATATAGGGAGGACTTTCTTGCTCGACATGATAGTATGCTATCTGGTTACTCTTTACCTTAACGTGTATATTGATTGTCTCTCTGTTACATGTTGGTAAAGCCCTTAGGATGTATACTTGACTACCTGGACTATGATGCAGATCATACTAGTGGGGACATGGTAGTCCATAAGTACATCCTTCAAGGTCCCTAGTCGTGGGTGTATCGAGTCGGGGCATCGATATACCAGAGTAGACTAGTGTATACCTTCTCGACCCATACAGATGGGTGATGGATGATCCCATATCCATTGGTGTTTGACATCAGAGATGATATACGGGTGCTCAGTGGAGACTGGGTGCACTAGACGGACTCGTCGAGAACTCCTAGATGGTATTATACCTTACGTCAGATGGCAGTTCTCTGGTGACACTGGTACAGAGTAGTCTGTTGACCCGAGATCTTCATAGAGTCTTGTGTGGTTCCCACTGTGCTTTGATTTCCACCTTACCACGTCCAAGAGGGCGTGCAAAATGGTGGTTTTTGGGTACAGTCCCGAATCACATGGAGGCAATGAGCGATAGGAGGGGATTCGTCTCTCCCGGTATAGGGAGTTGATGTTGCGCTGTGTTCGATTGGCTAAACCGGAAATCCATGGCCAGGGTTGCTGAGATTTACTGGTAAGTGTTACCGGTAGTTTCTCGAACTATTATAGACCTCATATCGACACGACTTATCGAGCTATTGGGGTCTGACGTTTACCACCCCTAGGCGAGATATGCGACATATCAGACGACGAGACCGGACTGTACGGTAAGTGTTACTGGTTGGATTCACAGGAGTGTGAGCGGGCTTGCTCGTCGATCTTCTGATCGCTCAATACCCGGGTGGCCATTACGTTTAGCAGACCGCTTGCGGCTTGTGGGTATTTGATATGATCATCATCTGCTGCCGGCGTATTGACGAGTCTTTAGAGTCCTATACAGAGGTTTCCTGGCTCAAGCGAAACGAAATAGGAGCGCATATAAGATATGTGCAGGACCGAGAATAATGCGTGTATGTGATACCGTATTCTATTCTCGCGATGAATGTATCAATTGGTTGTATGCGATATAACCTAGTTATCGAATCAAGTATTGATTCGATAAGCCGATACATTGAATATTAGTCGGTTATATACGATATGACCGGATCGTTAAATCAAGTGTTGATTTAATGATTTAATGCATAATTATATATTTGATATATTAGTTTGCATTAACTAGTATTTGTTCACTTTAAATGGATTTTCTCACTTTAATGTGCACATTGTATATGTGATATATTTTTGTGTGCACTTGATTGTATCATGTTTGATGATACATGATTGCTAGGGTTTGTGTAAAGAATTAAACCTTGGTTAAGTAAATGGTTAGGGTTTTTATTCATTCATTTATCTTTTTAATTTAGATTAAAAAGAAATGGGAAAAGAAAACAAAATGGTTGCTTTCAAACTTGAAGCTTGTTGAAGCTTCATGAAGCTTTGACTAAAGTGACCATTTTGTCTTCATGCTTAACCCTAACCATTCATCTAACCTTAGTCAATTCTCTACACCTAACCATGGTTGATATTATGATAAGTATTCTTTTTCTTTTCTATTTTCAATTAACACTAATCATACTTATCATAATATATTTCTTCTTCTTCTTCTTCTTCTTCAAGATGAAGAAGCTTGCTACCAACAATGGTAACTTGAGAAAAAGGGTGAGAAATCCAATTCTAAAGTGAACCCACTTCCTATTTCTTCATCCTCTACCTCTTGCCAAGTAGTATAGGGTGTTTTCTTCACAAGTTTCTTGACTTGGTGAAGTTGGAGCTTGGTCTAGTGTTGCCTCGACGTAGATCATCTTCGGCATCGAAGCCGACGACCAAGCCCGCCCATTTCTCCGATGAAGCCGACCCTAGAGCCCGGGATCCGATTTGTACAGCGGAGGGACGTATACACGGAGCTATGGAGGTGGAGGACCGGATCTACAAAGGTTGTATTTCCGTTCACTTAGTTAAGTTGTTAACTAGTTGTATGTTTCGCCTAAAAATCTAGTCAACGATCCATATTAGGGTTTCTCGGCACTTGTAGTTTTTGAAATTGGCATGGTTGATGCCTTGTGAGACCTCATTAGTGTGCCTAGGAACCCTACAGTGGTATCAGAGCTTAGCTAGAGCCTTAGGCGATGCGTAGACGGAGTTTGAAGTCCGATCGAACCGAGACCCTAACCCAAAAATTGCTCTCTGTACAATTTTTAATTTCGGGGATTTTTCCACATTAAAAATATGCAGAAAATTCAGCAGGGAATTGTAAGTATTACTGTGAAACCCGTGCCCGTGATTCAACTAAAGCGCGGCGGAACCGCGGCACGAGCATGGCTCGTGCGGCGGTTCCGCGGCCATATTATCAAATTGGGTTTTTAAAATTGCACAGTAATTCCTATATTCAGGTGCTGTATTTTCTGGGAATTTTTAATAATTATTCAAGAGTTGAATTTTTTGGGTTGTATTGGGGACTCGGTGTATCGATCGGATTGTCTAATTTTGTCAGTGTGTTTTTCCGGGTAATTTTAGAATATGTTAAAAAGTTCGACCGGATATAAATACCCACTTTTTCCCCTGTCGGGAAATTTCCAAGTGTTGGATCTTTCCGTAGTTTAAAGACGTTCTAAGTAGTGCAAGTAACGTGATGGACCCTCTAGAAGACAACAAACCTTAACTCGATTATGTGACCGTCTTGAACTGCCCTTTGAACCTTAGGGTTTGGGGCAGTACGGCGTGCCACATGTGAGGCGTTGGCTTGACCCTTCTACGGCTGTACCGTTGGTACTGAGGCACGAACTGAATGTTTTTAGACTTATTTCATGTGTTGAGCTGTATCGGGAAAACTTGGGTGTTCGATTGTTCGATCGGAAAGTTTAACATTTTCTATCTTATCCGGAATGTGGTACAATAATTGGAATTCACAAGTAGTTATGAGATAACTGAATGAATGTTATAAACATAGCAGTTTAGTCTCACTTGATCGGTTGCCATGGAATTTTGATGTGATCAAAAGTTCGTCGCAATCACGTAGCGTACGCGGATACTCGCCGGGTAAACTTAATAGACAGCCTCGTCCCATAGCTCCGACCAAGTGACTGTAGGAGAACCCCGTCGCCGAAAGCATCCGTTCGGGTGCTCGCGGCAGCGGTGTTCCGCCTTGGTGCACTTCGTCGACGGCGTCGGGGGTGCGGCCGTCTACTAAAGTTTGCGACGAGCATTCGATCAGGATGTCGGGAATCTTGTTGAATTGCCCGACTTGATATTGAAAAGTGTTTTCGATAATGAGACTAAAATGTGGGGTTTATAATTGTTAGGCATGCGATGTCTAAGGAATTCATTTGATTAGGCATGCGATGTCTATGCAGGTTGCGGATTCCAACTGTTGTAGTTTTACACTTTCTTTTCTGTGACCGTAAGTGTAATATGTGATATCGCCGGTTTCGTTGCTATATGCCAACGACAATTGGGATACGCATGTTTACTTACGTTGATAACATGTGATGTTATGTGTTGCTGGATATGTTATATTGGATCGTCGTGTTTGAATAGCCGGGGTTTTTTATGTGAGATGAGTGTTTTTTCATTTTCATTCATGTAAAAACTTGTATGTAATATTCTTTTATTGGGGCACTTCCAGGTTGCGGAAGATGTCACCTTTTGTATATTATTTACTTTTCCGCACTAGGATAGACCCAAGGAGGAGAGCACAAGTAACCGGGTTCTGGAGTCCAGTGGGAGACCAACTCGAGGAGTCGAGTCCGGGTCTCCTAACTCTAGAATTGGTAGGGTTGCTTGCCGCTCTCGTAGGGGTCTAAGGGTGTGGGATTGGCTATTCATCACGACCGTGGAATCCGTGTTTTATACTGGCTCGTATTGAAAACACGGACGTCCTAGAATATCCAATATTTCATATGATATTTTCTGCTGCGTTATCTGTGATGTGATCATGTGATATGTTCTGTGATAAATGCTGTATATAGTATATATGATATATTATATAGACGTTACTTATGTTTTACACCCGCGCTAGCCCTGCCCCGCTCTGTCGTTAGTTACCTAACCTAACGGTGCATGAGGGGACATCGAGGCGAATGCGGATGGCATAAGTGTACGTCGTATTTATCTGTGATGTTTAGGTAATTTAAATGATGGGATATTCATTAATGTGATTAATGAAAGTAAAAGAAACCTAAGATGTTGCAGAATCGAATTTCAAAAATAAAAAGGGTAGCTACAGTTCTTGCTTTGCACAGCGGTATATATGATATATCCTGCACCTTATTCGATGAGGAAAGGACCGAGATCCCTTCACCGGGAGTGACTCCTTTAGCAATAACCGGCAGATGCTACACACTCGGTTTGTCTTTTGATTGCTTTTAAGATTTTTGCTTTGCACAGTGATATATATGATATATCCCGCACCTCATTCGACGAGGAAAGGACCGACGATCCTTTCACCGGGAGTGACTCCTTTAGCAAAACTAGAAAAGCCTCAAAAGCACTCCATTTTAAAATCATTTGATTCTACAACGATATCAAGTTCATTACGCAATAGGTTTTCAGAAAAACCTGTCGTAGCCCTCCGTCATTTCAGATAAGTGGTAGTTAGTATTCGTGCTACGTTTGTTGGCCTGCGTCAAGGCGTAGTGTGCGGTAGCTAACTAGTATTTATCTGCTTATGCATATGATGCAGATTGGATTAGGATAGTCGTGCGACTTTGTTGGCCTGCATCAAGGGTCGTGCGGGTGGGTTTAATTCAATCAGGAAATGACGGGTTGAACTTGACTAGCGCACTATGGCTTGCTGGCCTGCGTCAAGGTCATAGGACGCTAGGGGCAAAATATTATCGGGAATTTCAAGTGTTGAAATTTGCAATGAGATTGCATACCTTCTATGAGATAGTTGGATCCCGATACCCACTGCGAGTAATTGTTACTCCTGAGAGAGTTTTACACATTACAATTAGTCGATCAATTAGATATCTAGAAAGGTGTTAACGAGGTTACGCCTCTGGGAAAACGAGGTTTACTGTAATTAGGTTCGTGCGAAAGCACGGGGGACCTCCCTCAAAGTACCGACACTGGCCTGGCTGAAAGATTGGCGAACTTGTAGTGTGTAATTAATCCCGGCTAGTCTTTCCTTTTAGGGTTTGAAGGAAGATTTGACAAAAACAGTGGGAGCCATCCTGATTAGATAAAATAATAACCAATCTATTCTTGCAAGAGCGCACGCTGAGTGTTTTCTTCTCTCTCTCTCCAGGTAGCGACCATATCACGCCTTAATCAAGATAATAATACGGAATATTGACTGAACCCGCTTGTTATACTGAGCTGGGGAACGTTGGTCCCGCTCCAACTTATAATTGTTATAAGACAGAGCAGGAAATTGGGGATTACCAGAATTCCCATGCCGCCCAAACGAAGAGAGTGCATGCTGATGCATCATCTTCGGGTGTGTTCGTTACAAAGAACTGTTTCTCAGTATCCTCCGCATCCTGGGTATATGATACCGGATCAGGATCCCAGATATGTAATCTGTTACATAGGGCTGCAAAAAGGTAGAAAAACTGAGAACGGGTGATAAGTTTCATGAGGCAGAAAACGGGGCAAGTGTTGCAGCCAAGTCTGCTGGTCACTGTCACCCTGTATTACCAATACATTGATTCTGAACGAATGTTATTAGATACCGAACCTGATATACAAAATCATATCAATCTCTTTATTAGTAAAGAAATGATAAAATTTTGTATAGTTGGATGATGTTTTGAACATTTCCTATATCAAAAGTTGATCGGATCAGGCACGTTATCTAAAAGCGTTGATGTTCTAAATCAAACTACAGTTCTTAGTATACAGAACACACACAGGAGGATGAGTTCAGAAATGAACAAATCCTTCTTGAGGCATTGTAGACTAGGTCATATCAATGCGACCTGGCTAGCTGAGTTACATTTAGATGCATATTTAAATCTGTTTGAATTTACATCTTATGAAACTTGCCAGTCATGTCACAAAGATACGATGACCATAGCTCTGTTTACTGGAAGCAGAGAAAGAGTTAGTAAACTCTTGGGATGATACATGTTGATGTATGTAAGGTCCCCTGTCTACATATGCCAGGACTGGTTCTTTGTACTTCATTACATTCTCTGATGATCTTTCGAGATTCAGACCTATGTTCCTGTTGAAACACAAGTCCGAACCTTTTGAGATATTCACAGAATATAAGTTACAAGTAGAGAACCAAAATACGGGTATAAGTATTATGTCCTATGATGAGATCAGGGAGGAGAATACTTGTGCATGGAATTCCTGGACTTTTCTAAAGGAGAATGAGATTCTCTCTCAGTATTACTCCTCCGTATACACCATAGCACGATGGTATATCGGGGCGGAGTAATCTCACCCTATATGATAAGGTGTGCTCTATGATGAGTACTACTGAGTTACCTATTTCCTTTTTGGGAGTTATGCACTTGAGAAGCTGCATACCTATTGAATAGGGTTCAAATCAAATCAGTTGCCTACCACTTCATATTTGATATGATAAGGGAAGAGCCCATCTCTTAAGTTAGTTAAGATTTGGGGTTGTCCAGCCTATGTCTGAAAAGCAAAATCCGGACAAGCTCGAGGCAAGGTCTGTAATGTAGAACTGGAAAGGTTCCAGCTATACAAACTACAGCAGATAATTTGATAAAACCAAAGGATTCAATAGTTACCAACGAACCTCAGCCTCTCCGCTGATATAGTAGGGTTTCTCACCCACCTGAGAGATACTTCTATTTCTCTATGACAGTGGGAGCGAGGATTGCATCATGAGATGATGACCCAACTAGTTTCGAGCTGGCTATCAGGAGTAGGACTCTGTAAGAATGGCTGGATGCTTAGCGATCTGAGATGGAATCCATGTACACCAACAAAGTATGGACTTTGGTTGCTATATCTGAAGGGTTAAATCCCCATCAGGAGCAAGTATATCTTGAGAAGATTACTTGGTGTACATGGAAAGGTTGAGACTTTTCAAAGCTAGACTTGTTAAAGGTTTTCGTCATCGACCAGGCGTGGATAATGATGAAACCTTTTCCAGGGGCCTATGCTTAAGTCCATCCAGATCCTACTTGCCACGGCTACATACCATGACTACGATATCTGGCGGTTGGGTGTCATGACTGCTTTTCTAAAAATAATGTTTTAGAAGAAAGCGTCTATAAGTACACAGCCAGAGGGCTTCGTAGACAGTGGGTGCAGCGGAAACGCGAGCAAGATGTTTTATGTGATAAAGCAGGCATCGCGGAGTTGGAACGTCTGTTTTGATGTGTTAGTCAAAGAGTTTGACATCATCAAAATGGTAGATGAACCTTGTATAAACAAAAAGGTAGTAGGAAGTATGGTGACGATCCTCGCAGAGTACGTGGATGACATACTCTTGATAGGGAAGGAGTTTCCTATACTACGCTCGGTCAATCTCCGCTTATCACAAGGATTCTCCATATAGGATCAAAGTGATACCTCCTAAATCCTGGGTTTTGGATCTATGAGATAGATCTAATTGGATGTTAGGATTCTCACTAGTTGTAGTGAGATGGTATCAACCGATCCTGGGGAGAATCACTGGAAGGGTTCCAGGGTGATAAGGACGACTGAAAGTCAGTCACAGGCATTGTCTTTACCCTCAGTAAAGGGACGGTATGTTGGAAAGGTTCCAAGCTAGATACCGTGGCATACTAGACGATAAAGGCTGGATACATCGCTACTTAAGATGCTACCAAAGAGGCAGTCTGGGTGTATATTAGTTCATGAGATGAACTTTGTTCCTCCCATTGTGTGACAATGGAGTTGTGGCTTATGCCAAGGAACGCCGGTCCCATCAGTGATCCAGACATATTCTAAGGCAGTGTCACCTGATCATGGAGATGGTTGATCTCCAGGGGATCGAGGTTAGGAGAGTAGACTCAGAGGACAACACGGTGGATCCACTCACAAAGGCCTTTTCCCAGAGAGAGACTTTTATGGGATGGTTGAGTATGAGATACTACAACCACTGCTATCAGATATCCCTAGTGCAAGTGGGAGATTGTTAGTTATATGTATGCCCTAGAGGCCATTACTGTACATTGGATGTATATTGTAGTGGATGCTTAGACATATATAGGGAGGACTTTCTTGCTCGACATGATAGTATGCTATCTGGTTACTCTTTACCTTAACGTGTATACTCATTGTCTCTCTTTTACATGTTGGTAAAGCCCTTAGGATGTGTACTTGACTACCTGGACTATGATGCGGATCATACTAGTGGGGACATGGTAGTCCATAAGTACATCCTTCAAGGTCCCTAGTCGTGGGTGTATAGAGACGGGGCATCGATATACCAGAGTAGACTAGCGTATACCTTCTCGACCCATACAGATGGGCGATGGATGATCCCATATCCATTGGTGTTTGACATCAGAGATGATATACGGGTGCTCAGTGGAGACTGGGTACACTGGACGGACTCGCCGAGAACTCCCAGATGGTATTATACCTTACGTCAGATGGCAGTTCTCTGGTGACACTGGTACAGAGTAGTCTGTTGACCCGAGATCGTCATAGAGTCTTGTGTGGTTCCCACTGTGCTTTGATTTCCACCTTACCACGTCCAAGAGGGCGTGCAAAACGGTGGTTTTTGGGTACAGTCCTGAATCACATGGAGGCAATGAGCGATAGGAGGGGATTCGTCTCTCCCGGTGTAGGGAGTTGATGTTGCGCTGTGTTCGATTGGCTATAACCGGAAATCCCTGGCCAGGGTTGCTGAGATTTACTGGTAAATGTTACCAGTAGTTTCTCGAACTGTTATAGACCTCATACCGACACGACTTATTGAGCTATTGGGGTCTGACCTTTACCACCCCTAGGCGAGATATGCGACATATCAGACGATGAGACCGGACTGTACGGTAAGTGTTACTGGTTGGATTCACAGGAGTGTGAGCGGGCTTGCTCGTCGATCTTCTGATCGCTCAATACCCGGGTGGCCGTTACGTTTAGCAGACCGCTTGCGGCTTGTGGGTGTTTGATATGATCATCATCTGCTGCTGGCGTATTGACGAGTCTTTAGAGTCCTACACAGAGGTTTCCTGGCTCAAGCGAAACGAAATAGGAGCGCATATGAGATATGTGCGGGACCGAGAATAATGCGTGTATGTGATACCGTATTCTATTCTCGCGATGAATGTATCGATTGGTTGTATGCGATATAACCTAGTTATCGAATCAAGTATTGATTTGATAAGCCGATACATTGAATATTAGTCGGTTATATATGATATGACCGGATCGTTAAATCAAGTGTTGATTTAATGATTTAATGCATAATTATATATTTGATATATTAGTTTGCATTAACTAGTATTTGTTCACTTTAAATGGATTTTCTCACTTTAATGTGCACATTGTATATGTGATATATTTTTGTGTGCACTTGATTGTATCATGTTTGATGATACATGATTGCTAGGGTTTGTGTGAAGAATTAAACTTTGGTTAAGTAAATGGTTAGGGTTTTTATTCATTCATTTATCTTTTTAATTTGGATTAAAAAGAAATGGGAAAAGAAAACAAAATGGTTGCTTTCAAACTTGAAGCTTGTTGAAGCTTCATGAAGCTTTGACTAAAGTGACCATTTTGTCTTCATGCTTAACCCTAACCATTCATCTAACCTTAGTCAATTCTCTACACCTAACCATGGTTGATATTATGATAAGTATTCTTTTTCTTTTCTATTTTCAATTAACACTAATCATATTTATCATAATATATTTCCTCTTCTTCTTCTTCTTCTTCAAGATGAAGAAGCTTGCTACCAACAATGGCAACTTGAGAAAAAGGGTGAGAAATCCAATTCTAAAGTGAACCCACTTCCTATTTCTTCATCCTCTACCTCTTGCCAAGTAGTATAGGGTGTTTTCTTCACAAGTTTCTTGACTTGGTGAAGTTGGAGCTTGATCTAGTGTTGCCTCGACGTAGATCATTTTCGGCATCGAAGCCGACGACCAAGCCCGCCCATTTCTCCGATGAAGCCGACCCTAGAGCCCGGGATCCGATTTGTACAGCGGAGGGACGTCTACACGGAGCTATGGAGGTGGAGCACCGGATCTACAAAGGTTGTATTTCCGTTCACTTAGTTAAGTTGTTAACTAGTTGCATGTTTCGCCTAAAAATCTAGTCAACGATCCGTATTAGGGTTTCTCGGCACTTGTAGTTTTTGAAATTGGCATGGTTGATGCCTTATGAGACCTCATTAGTGTACCTAGGAACCCTACAGGTCATACAGGAAATCCCTGGCCAGGGTTGCTGAGATCTACTGGTAAGTGTTATCAGTAGTTTCTCGAACCGTTATGGACCTTACATCGGCATGACTTATAAGGCTATTGAGGTCTGACATTACACCACCCCCAGGCTGTGATATGCGACATATCAGGAGAAGAGACCGGACTGTATGGTAGTGTTACTGATTGGATACATAGGCGTACGAGCAGGCTTGCTTGTTGATCTTCTGATCGCTCAATACGCGAGTGGCCGTTACGTTTAGCAGACCGCTTGCAGCTTGTGGATGTTTGATATGATTATCACCTACTGCCGGCGTATTGACGAGTCTTTAGAGTCCTACACAGAGGTTTCTTGGCTCAAGCGAAACGGAGTAGGAGCGCATATGCGATATGTGCGAGACCGAGATTAATGCGAGTATGTGATACCGCATTCTATTCTCGCGAAGTATGACATGATTGGTTATATGTGATATAGCTGAGTTATCGGATCAAGCGTCGATTCGATAAGATGTTGCATTTGATATTAGTCGGTTATATGTGATATAGCCGGATTATTAAATCAAGAGTTGATTTAATAATTTAATGTATAATTATATATTTGATATATTACATTACATTAACTAGTCTTAGCTCACTTAAGATTTCTTTTCTTACATTTGATAAACTTTACATATATGTGATATATGTATTGTTTTCTTTTTGGCACAAAGTATATATGTGATATATATAAGTGTGTCATGCTAGGTTACACATGCAACATGGATGTATGAGACTTATACCATGCTAGGGTTAAGTTAGGTTTTTATTTATGTTAAGCTAATTCAAAAGAGTTTAAGTTTGTTATGGTTAAATCTGGACAAAAGCTTTTGGATAACCATTGACAAAGTCAACTTTTTTGTCAAGTTTAGGATATTTATTTAACCCAACCCTTAACCTTAGTTTATGGTTAATTCTCTTCATGAGTTAGGCATGATATTTTGTGACCATGGTTGCATTTGTAACCTCATGAGTTCATTCTTTTCTTTCAACACAACTTCATCTTCTTCTTCCTCATTCGTGAGCTCTCTTGATTTTGACAAAGTGATGAAACCTTGTGAGAAAATGATCTCTAATGTGAGCAAAATTCCTACTTCATCATCCTCTACTACTTGCCATTTAGTATAGGGTGTTTGCTTCACTAATTCCATGATTAGTGAAGAGATAGCTTGGGTTAGTGTCTCCTCGACGTAGATCATCTTCGGTCTCGAAGTCTTCGAAGCAAGCATGTTGGTTTCTTCAAGGGAGCCTCTCTAAAGTCCGGAGTTCACGATCGCAGCGAAGGGGACTACTACACGGAGCTATTGAAGTGAAGGATCGGTCTACAAAGATTGTATTCCTTGCTCACTATAACTTGCAAAGTGTTTGCATATGTTTTCCGTATTATTTCTAGTAAACGATCTATGTTTAGGGTTACCTAGAACGGCAAAATTTTAATTTGGCATGGACGATACCTCCCAAAACCTTGCTGCCGTTGTAGACAACCCTTCAGTGGTATCAGAGTCATGCTAGAAATTTATACGGATTTTGTTAGAATTACGAAACCGAAATACTTCGAAATTTGCATCGCCAAAACTTGCTTGCTGTCGATTTTAAAATGTTGTCAAAAAATTTTTCAAACAAGTACAGAGTGATGTATAGGATATATTATGAACACACACAAAATTTCAGGTCATTCCATGAAAATTGGGCCGAGAACCACCTACCCCATCTCGGCCAAATCCGAGCACCCCCCTGAATTTTTTCTGTGTTCCAGTGGCTTGGTTTTGACGTTTCAGGTGTTGTTTGTTTTTGCTAATTTTGCATGTGATGTAATTTTACACTATAAACAATTCGGAGTGTTTCGTATTCGTATTTTTAACATTGTTTTGGGTAATTCGCATATTGTTTAGACGAAGTTAAAGTGTTCAATCGAATGTCAAAAACACATTTTTCCAACTTTAACCTATTCGGAAAAACATGCAAGTGATCCTATGAAGCCTCTAGAAGAATGAAACCATAACATGAGTTTTTGGATCGCGGAACCGCGATCGAACCCTAGGGTTTGTCGTAGTTTCGTGGCGACATGAGTGAGGCTTGGGTTTGCCCTTCTATGGTTGGTGCATAGGTACTGTGACATATTCTGGGTATTATTGAACTGTGCTCAAGTGTTGAGCTGTCGGGAAATTGTAGGACTTTGATGAATCGATCGAAAAGTTTAACGTCGTCCGGGTATTATGTGATGTGATACAATATTTGGAATCTACAAGTAGTTATGAGATAAGTAATTTGAATGTTGTAAATCTAGCAATTTAGTCTCATTTGATCGGTTGCCACGGGATTTTGATGTGATCAAAAGTCCGTCGCAATCACGTAGCGTATGCGGATACTCGCTGGGTAAACTTAATAGATAGACACGCCCCATAGCCCCGACCAAGTAACTGTAGGAGAACCTCGTCGCCAAAAGTATCCGTTCGGGTGCTCGCGGCAGCGGTATTCCGCCATAGTGCACTTCGTCGACGGTATCGGGGGATGCGGCCGTCTACTAAAGTTTTCGACGAGCATTCGATCAGGATGTCGGGAATCTTGTTGAATTGCCCGACTTGTTATTGAAAAGTGTTTTCGGTATCGAGACTAAAATGTGGGGTTTATAATTGTTAGGTTTGCGATGTCTAAGGAATTCATTTGGTTAGGCATGTGATGTCTAAGGTGGTTGCGGATTCCAACTGTTGTAGTTTTTTACTTTCTTTTCTGCGACCATAAGTGTAATATGTGGTGTATCGCCGGTTTCAGTGCTATATGTCAACGACAATTGGGATACGCATATTTACTTACGTTGATGACATGTGATGTTATGTGTTGCTGTGATATGTTATATTGGATCGTCGTGTTTTGAATAGCCGGGTGTTTTATGTGAGATGAGAGTTTTTCATTTTCATTCATGTAAAATTCATTGTATGTAATATTCTTTTATTGGGGCACTTCCGGGTTGAGGATGATGTCACCATTGTATATTATTTACTTTTCCGCATTAGGATAGACCCAAGGCAGGGAGCACAAGTAACCGGGTTCTAGGGTCCAGTTGGAGACCATCTCGAGGAGTCGAGACTGGGTCTCCTAACTCTAGAATTGGTAGGGTTGCTTGCCATTCTCGTAGGGGTCTAAGAATGTGGGTTTGCCTATTCATCACGACCGTGGAATCCGTGTTTTATATTGGCTTACTATAAAACACGGAAATCCTAATATATTCAATATTTCATATATGTTCTTCTGCTGCAATGTTCTGTGATGAGATCATATTACTGCCTGAGACGAATGCTTATATTATATATATGTCATATATATTATATATTGTTGATTTCGTTTCATATGTGATGCTTGGGAAGCATAATAAATGGGACTTCATTAATGAGATTAATGAAATAAAAGAAACCTAAAGATGTTGTAGAAACTTCTTTTAAAAACTGGTAGCTCTAGTTCTTGCTTTACATAGCGGCATTCCTCGTAGAATATCCAGCACCTTATTTGATAAAGAAAGAGCCGAGATCCCTTCACCGGGAGTGACCTCTTTAGCGAAACTAGCAGATGCTACAAATTCGGTTTGTCTTTTGATTGCTTTTATAGTTCTTGCTTTGCATAGCGGTATTCCTTATAGAATATCCAGCACCTTATTCGATAAGGAAAGAGCCGAGATCCCTTCATCGGGAGTGACCTTTTTAGCAAAACTAGTAAAAGCCTCAAAAACACTCCTTTTCAAAAATCACTCGATTCTACAAAGATATCAAGTTCATTACGTAAAAGGTTTTCTTAAAAACTTGTCGTAGCCCTCCATCATTTCAGATAAGTACTTCATAGTATTCATGCTATGTTTGTTGGCCTGCGTCAAGGCGTAGTGTGCGGTAGCTATTTATGCTTATCTGCTAAAGCATATGATGCGATTGAGCTAGGGTAGCCGTGCTACTTTGTTGGCCTGCGTCAAGGGTCGTGCGGGTGGGTTTAATTCAATCGGGAAATGTACGGGTTGAACTTGACTAGCGGACTATGGTTTATTGGCCTGCGTCAAGGTTATAGGACGCTAGGGGTAAAACATTATTGGGAATTTCAAGTGTTGAAATTTGCAATGAGATTGCATACCTTCTATGAGATAGTTGGATCCCGATACCCACTGCGAGTAAGAGTTACTCCTGGGAGAGTTTTACACATCACAATTAGCCGATCAAGTAGGTGTCTAGAAAGGTGTCAACGGGGTTACACCCCTTGGAAAATGAGGTTTATTTTAATTAGGTCCGTGCAAAAGCACGGGGAACCTCCCTCAAAGTACCGGCACTGGCCTGGCTGAAAGATTGGCGACATTGTAGGGTGTAATTAATCCCGGCTAGTCTTTCCTTTTAGGGTTTGAAGGAAGATTTGACTAAAACAGTGGGAGCCATCCTGATTAGATAAATTAATAACCAATCTAATCTTGCAAGAGCGCACGCAGAGTGTTTTCTTCTCTCTCTCTCTCCAGGTAGCGACCATGTCACGCTTTAATTAAGATAATAATACAGATGTATTGACCGAACCCGCTTGTTATACTGAGCTAAGGAACGTTGGTCCCATTCTAACTTATAATTATTATAAGACCGAGCAGGAAATAGGGGATTACTAGGATTCCCGTGCCGCCCAAACGAAGAAAATGTATGTTGATGCATCTTCTTCGGGTGTGTTCATTATATAGAACTGTTTCTCAGTATCCTTTACGTCCTGGGTATGAGATACCGGATCAGGATCCCAGATATGTAATCTGCTATATGGGCTACAGATAGGTAGAGAACTGAGAACGTGTGATAATTTTCAAGAGTTGGAAACGGTGCAATTGTTGCAAGCCAAGCAGTTGGCAATTATCACCCTGTATTACCAAATATATTGATTCTGAACGAATGTTATTAGATACCGAACCTGATATACAACATCATATCAGTCTCTTTATTTAGTAAAGAAGGATATAATTTTGTATTATTGGATAATGTTTTGAACATTTCCTATATCAAAAGTTGATCGTTTCAGGCACGTTATCTAAAAGCATATACGTTCTAAATCAAACCACAGTTCTTAAAGTACAGAACACACACAAAAGGAAGAGTTCAGAAATAAACGAATCCTGCTTGAGGCATTGTAGACTAGGTCTTATCAATGTGACCCGACTAGCAGAAGTTACATTTAGATGCATATTCAAATCAGTTTGAATTTACATCTTGTGAAACTTGCCAGTCATGTCACAAAGATAAGA
The DNA here is from genome assembly GCA_030015575.1 of Agapanthus africanus. Taxonomy (NCBI): domain Eukaryota; kingdom Viridiplantae; phylum Streptophyta; class Magnoliopsida; order Asparagales; family Amaryllidaceae; genus Agapanthus; species Agapanthus africanus. The sequence continues at coordinate 192,140,570 of CM057348.1, forward strand.
TGACTATTAGCTCCGTTTATTGGAAACAGAGAAAGAGTTAGTGAACTCTTAGGATTGATACAGGATGATGTATGTAGGTCCCCTGTCTACACATGCCAGAACCGGTTCTTTGTACTTTATTATATTCACTGATGGTCTCTCAAGATTCGCACATGTGTTCCTGTTGAAACACAAGTCTGAACCTTTTGAGAAATTCAAAGAATGTAAGTTTGAAGTAGAGAACCAAAACGGGTATAAGTATTATGTCCTTTGATGTGATCAGGGAGGAGAATACTTGAGCACGGAATTCCTGGACTATTCTAAAGGAGAATGAGATTCTCTCTCAGCATTACTCCTCCGTATTCACCACAGCACATCGGTGTATCGGGACGGAGCAATCACACCCTATTAGATATGGTGCGCTCTATGATGAGTACTACTGATTTTCCTATTTCCTTTTGGGAGTTATGCACTTGAGAAGCTGCATACCTATTGAATTGGGTTCCAACCAAATCAGGAGCCTACCACTCCATATGAGATATGGTATAGGAAGAGCCCATCTCTTAAGTAACTTAAGATTTGGGGTTGTCCGGCCTATGTCAAAAGCAAAATCCGGACAAGCTCGAAGCAAGGTCAGTTCCGTGGAAGTTTTTTGGATATCCCAAGCATTCGCAAGGGAATATCTTCTACCACACTGAGGAGCAAAAGGTGTTTTGTTTCTCAGCATACCACCTTTTGGAAAGGGAATTTCTTGTGAAGAAATAACTGGTCATGAGGTAGAACTGGAAGGAGTTCCAGCTATACAAACTACAGCTGATGATTTGGTAGACCCAGAGGATTCAATAGTTCCCAACGAATCTCAGCCTCTCCGCCGATCTGGTAGGGTTCCTCACCCACCCGAGAGATACTTCGGTTTTCTCTATGATAGTGGGAGCGAGGATTGCATCATGAGATGATGACCCAACTAGTTTCGAGCAGGCCATCAGGAGTGGAGACTCTGTAAGAATGGCTGGGTGCTAAGCGATCTGAGATGGAATCCATATACACCAACAAAGTGTGGACTTTAGTTGCTTTATCTGAAGGGTTAAATCCCCATCAAAAGCAAGTAAATCTTGAGAAAATTACTTGGTGTACATGGAAAAGTTGAGACTTTAAAAGATATGCTTAAGTCCATCCGGATCCTACTTGCCATTGCTACATACCATGACTAAGATATCTGGCGGTTGGGTGTCATGACTGCTTTTCTAAACAGTGATTTAGAAGAGTGCGTCTATAAGTACACAGCCAGATGGCTTTGTAGACAGTGAGAGCAGCGGAAACGTGTGCAAGCTGCTTTATGAGTTAAAGAAGGTATCGCGGAGTTGGAACATCTGTTTTGATGTGGTAGTCAAAGAGTTTGACTTCATCAAAATGATAGATGAACCTTGTATTTACAAAAAGGGTAGTAGGGAGTATGGCGGTGATCCTCGTATTGTACGTGGATGACATACTCTTGATAGGAAAGGAGTTTCCTATGCTACACTCGGTCAATCTCCTCTATCACAATGATTCTCCATATAGGATCAACATGATACCTCCTAAATCCTGGATTTTGGATCTATGAGATAAATCTAAGTGAATGTTAGGATTCTCACTAGGTGCAGTGAGATGGTATCAAACGATCCTGGGGAGAATCACTGGATAGCTTCCAGGGTGGTAAGGTCGGCTGAATGTCAGTCACAGGCATTGTCTTTATCCTCTGTGGAGGGACGGTATGTTGGAAGAGTTCCAAGCTAGATACCGTGGCAGACTAGACGATAAAGGCTGGATACATTGCTACCAAGGATGCTACCAAATAGGTACTCTGGATGTACCTTAGTTCATGAGATGAACTTCGTTCCTACCATTGAGTGATAATGGAGTTATGGTTTTGGCCAAGGAACCCCCGTCCTATCTGTGATCCAGACATATTCTAAGGCAGTATCACCTGATCATGGAGATGGTTGATCTCTAGAGAGATCCAGGTTTTGGAGAGTAGACACAGAGGACAACACGGCGGATCCACTCACAAAGGCCTATTCCCAGAAGAGACTTTTATGGGATGGTTGAGTATGAGATACTTCAACCACTGTTGATTGTTGGGTATGAGATACTATAACAGATGGCCCTAGTGCAAGTGGGAGATTGTTAGTTATATGTATGCCCTAGAGGCCATTACTGTACATACGATATATATAGTAGTTGATGCTTGGACATATAGAGGGACGACTTTCTTGCTCGACATGATAGTATGCTATCTGGTTGCTCTTTATCTTAACATGTACACTGATTGTCTCTATAATACATGTTGATAAAGCCCTTAGGATAAGTACTTGACTACCAGGACTATGATGCAGATCATACTAGTGGGGACAGAGTGGTCGTAAAGTACATCCTTCAAATGTTCCTAGTCGAGGGTGTATCGAGACAGGGTATCGATATACCAGAGTAGACTAGCGTATACGCTTCTCGACCCATATGATGGGCGATGGATGATCCCATATCCATTGGTGTTTGAGATCAGAGAAGGTATGCGGGTGCTCAGTGGAGACTGGGTACACTGAACGGACTCGCCGAGAACTCCCAGATGGTATTGTACCTCACGTCAGATGGAAGTTCTCTGGTGACACTAGTACAGGTTAGTCTGTAGACCCGAGATCGTCATAGAGTCTTGTGTGATTCCCACTGTGCTTTGATTTCCACGTTACCATGTTCAAGAGAATGTGCAAAACGGTGTCTTTTGGGTACAGTCCCGAGTCACATGGAGGCAATGAGCGATAGGAGGGGTTTCGTCTCTCCCGGTATAGGGAGTTGATGTTGCGCTATACTCGATTGGCCATAACAGGAAATCCATGGCCAGGATTGCTGAGATCTACTGATAAGTGTTATCAGTAGTTTCTCGAACTGTTATGGACCTTGCATCGGCATGACTTATCAGCCTATTGGGGTCTGACATTACACCACCCCCAGGCTGTGATATGCGACATATCAGACGAAGAGACCTGATTGTACGGTAATGTTACTGATTGGATACACAGGAGTACGAGCAGACTTGCTTATTGATCTTCTGATCACTCAATACGCGGGTGGCCGTTACGTTTAGCAGACCGCTTGCGGCTTGTGGGTGTTTGATATGATCATCACCTACTGCCGGCGTATTGACGAGTCTTTAGAGTCCTACACAGAGGTTTCCTGGCTCAAGCGAAACGGAGTAGGAGCGCATATGTGATATGTGCGGGACCGAGATTAATGCGAGTATGTGATACCACATTCTATTCTCGCGAAGTGTGACATGATTGGTTATATGTGATATAGCCGAGCTATCGGATCAAGCATTGATTCGATAAGATGTTGCATTTGATATTAGTCAGTTATATGTGATATAGCCGGATTATTAAATCAAGAGTTGATTTAATAATTTAATGTATAATTATGTATTTGATATATTACATTACATTAACTAGTATTAGCTCACTTAAGATTTCTTTTCTCACATTTGATAAACTTTACATATATGTGATATATGTATTGTTTTCTTTTTGGCACAAAATATATATGTGATATATATAAGTGTGTCATGCTAGGTTACACATGCAACATGGATGTATGAGACTTATACCATGCTAGGGTTAAGTTAGGGTTTTTATTTATGTTAAGCTAATTCAAAAGAGTTTAAGTTTATTATGGTTAAGCCTGGACAAAAGCTTTTTGATAACCATTGACAAAGTCAACTCTTTTGTCAAGTTTAGGATATTTATTTAACCCAACCTTTAACCATAGTGTATGGTTTATTCTCTACATGAGTTAGGCATGATATTTTGTGACCATGGTTGCATTTGTAACCTCATGAGTTCATTCTTTTCTTTCAACACAACTTCATCTTCTTCTTCCTCATTCTTGAGCTCTCTTGATTTTGACAAAGTGATGAAACCTTGTGAGAAAATGATCTCTAATGTGAGCAAAATTCCTACTTCATCATCCTCTACTACTTGCCATTTAGTATAGGGTGTTTGCTTCACTAATTCCATGATTAGTGAAGAGATAGCTTGGGTTAGTGTCTCCTCGACGTAGATCATCTTCGGCCTCAAAGTCTTCGAAGCAAGCATGTTCGTTTCTTCAAGGGAGCCTCTCTAGAGTCCGGAGTTCACGATCGCAGCGAAGGGGACTACTACACGGAGCTATTGAAGTGAAGGACCGGTCTACAAAGCTTGTATTCCTTTCTCACTATAACTTGCGAAGTATTTTCATATGTTTTCCGTATTATTTCTAGTAAACGATCTATATTTAGGGTTACCTAGAACGGCAAAATTTTAATTTGGCATGGACGATGCCTCCCGAAACCTTGCTGCCGTTGTAGACAACCCTTCACATTCATTGGTTCAAGGGTATATCTCTTCACACCTCTGATACATGTCGTTGTAATTCTTCAACGTTTTCAGAGAGGTGGCGGGTCCCGACAACCAACAACTATGGACCGCAACGTCCTTAAACTAATAATGGACCGCAATATCCTGAAACTAGCTACGGACCGTAACGTTCTTAAACTAAACCCTCACCTCAAAAATGATGATCTGTGGACCGCAACGTCCCTAAACTAATAACGGACCGCAACGTCCTTAAACTAAAATAATAGAGCCCAAATGCTCTTTCGTTGGATCTAAATAATCCTAAAATCTTGTTAAGTAGATCTTAGTCTAAAATTAGACTAACGTATCCTTAACAAACATTTAAGTTGATCTTAAGCTCAAACGAGATTAACGATCTTTAAATCAAACCAAACCTAAATCTAAGAAAATACGGATTTGGACTAATCCACCCCTTACGGGCGACAATATAAATTAGTCTCCGTATACAATCCACGAGCAACCTAAAACAAAACAAACACACACGACATGAAGTGAACATCTGGAGCAGGAGAAAGTGGTTATCGCTACGTGGTAACGTAATCAACTGCAGGGGCTTACGCCTGCAGGGAAGAGCATCCCCATAATCAAAAACCCCTCGCAAATGAGGGGGAATCTGACGAAGTCTGCTATAACAGCCGCATCTGTCCAAACATCTGATACACGGTGCCATAAATCAACTTAGTATCTTCGGAGAGGTGGACGGATAAATCCAAATAGCATCTGCCCCTAAAATTCAGGCCAGACGTCCTAACGTCCCGGTCGCGTCTTTCAGAGGTAAATAGATTCTGGCACGCCCGATGAGACCTTTTCCTCTTTCCACTCCACACTTCGTGTGTCGTGTTCATGAACGAATTGTGGTTTAATATGGCTGCCCCTGGATGCGAGGTACTAAGATTTGGTGTCTTGCTCCTACGCAGAAGAGAAGATGACATCAATGGCTTCCAGCTGCACCAACTGTAACAACAACTCCCGCTCCGTCCCATCTGGAGGAGTAGCTTACGGGCCCCAAACGGCCTCCATCTTCGCAATGCCGGTGGAACAGGTGACACAGGCCACCACTGGTTTGTTCTTCGGGACCATGCTTCCGCCGACAAGCTTCAATGCTCCAGTGCCGTCACAGAAAGCTCCAAAGAAGTCGGTCTTCGATCGGCTAGCAACTACCGTGGCCCCTTTCAACGGGCCGTCTAAGAATACTGCCTCAGTCTTCGACAGGCTGAGCCTAAACTCAAATAGGCCCGCGAAGAGGCTCGCAATACCGGAGAAGGCTATCCCAACTCCTACTGCAGGTGAAGTCGTCCAAACTACTTCCCCTACTCGAAAGTCGGCCTTTGACAAGTTTACTATTCCTTCCCAGCGGATGTCAGTCTTTGACAGGCTGGCGCCAATAACAGCCTCTCCTCAAAGTAGGGGGCATGACGAAGCTACTCTGACGATAGAGGTGATCCCGGCTACACGACATGCTCGACGTCGTCACTGGCGTCGAGTGAGGAAAGCTGGGGGCAGTTCCCCTTCTGGACTTACCCCACCAACTCCAATGATGGAAGTCGATGCTGTTGTTCCAACTGGGAACAGTTTTGAGCCGCTCAGGAGGGTGCGTAAGAATTCTCCAATTGCCATACTAAAAAGGTCTCCTCCGCCTGCGGAGAACATCACAAAGGCAAAGTCGGAACAGCCCCCTCAGCGGCTGTCCTCCAAAATCCACAGAGTCTGGCGGAGAGTCCAAGACTCTGTAATTGACAAAGACTACTCTCGCCGACTAAAGAAAACAAAGGCTTGGCAAGGGGAGGACCATCCTCCCATCGTGCCACGGAAAGTATCGTCTGCATGGGTGCTCGCTGCAACGGCTCCCTCAACTTCGGCCTCCCACAAAAAGAGAAGGCCAGAGAATCAACCACCACCGGCGACAAATTCTGAGCATCATGGATCCAAACGCCCTAAGTATGGGGGCATGTGTTGGATATATGTATGCCTTAGAGGCCATTATATGTATAGTGGATGCTTAGACATGTATATATGTATAGATGACTTTCTTGCTCGACATGATAGTATGCTATCTAGTTTCACTTTATCTTGACATGTTTACTTGATACTGTTCATTGCATACATGTTGATGAAGCCCTCAAGATATATGCTTGACTTCCATGGCTATGATAGAGATCATACTAGTGGGGCATGTGTGGTCTATAAGTATATCCTTAAACGTTCCTAGTCGAGGGTATATCGAGACAGGGCATCGATATTCCAGAGTAGACTAGCGTATATGTTTCTTGACCCATATGATGGGCAATGGATGATCCCATATCCATTGGTGTTGTGACATCAAAGATTGTATACGGGTGCTCAGTAGAGACTGGGTACACTGAACGAACTCATTGAGAACTCCTAAATGGTATTATGTCTATCGTCGGATAGCAGTTCTCAGGTGACACAGGTACATGTTAGTCTGTAGACCCGAGATCATTATAGAGTCTTGTGCGTTCTCCTACTATACTTTGATTTCCACCCTACCACGGCTCTACTGAGTCGTGCAAACAGGTGGATTTTCAGTACAGTCCCGAGACACATGGAGACAATGAGTGATAGGATGGGTTTTGTCTCTCCCGATATTGGGAGTTGATGTTGTGCTATACGCGATTGGCTTTGACTCGAAGTCCCTGGCCAGGGCTGATGAGATTTACTGATAAGTGTTATCAGTATTTTCTCGACTGGTCATAGTCCATATCGGCATAACTTATTAAGTTATTAGGGCTCGACGATTCCATCCCTAGACTTAATATGCAACATATCCGACGAAGAGACCGGACTGTACGGTAAGTGTTACCAATGGCTCGACGGGAGTTTTGACGGGTTCGCTTGTTTTTCTTCTGATCGCTCATTACCCAGGTGGCTGTTACGTTTAGCTGACCGCTTGCAGTTTATGGGTGTTTTGATGTGATCATCACCCACTGCCGGCGTATTGACGATTCTTAGAGTCCCACACAGGAGTTTTCTAGCTCAGGCAAAACGATGTGGTGTGCATATGAGATATGCGCGGGGACCCGATTAAATGCGAGTATGTGATACCGTATTTTAATCGGGCGTTTACTATTGGTCGGGTCGTATGTGATATGACCGGTTTATTAAATCAAGTGTTGATTTAATATTAAACTTTTAGCTCACTTTTATTAAACCTTTTCTTTATGGATATATGCATATATGTATATACATACATATGATGATGTGTATGCACACATATATGCATGCATGTGTATCATGGTTGATGATACATGGAAGATGGCAATGCAAGACTCACTTGGTTGGATTTAATATGTGGATTTTTGTTTTAAGATAAAAGGATAAAGGAAATTATCATGACTTATTGTTTCTACACAATTCTTTGTTGACCATTGATTTAAACCCTAGATATTTTCCTTTGTTCTTTTAACTCATTACAAAATTATCTAGATATTTGTTTTAACCATGGTTAGTTGTGAGAGTGTCTCATATAAATATCCTTTGGTTTTTCTTTTCTATTATCAATTATCATTATCTTGAGAAAAGCTTTGCCATCTTCATCTTCCTCCTTCTTCAAACTCTCTTGAGTTTTACAAAGAGTGAGGAACTTAAAAAGAAAGGTTTTTTTTTAAGAGAGAACATAAACCACTTCATCATTCTACACTACCCTAGCCCTTTAGTGTAGGGTGTTTGCTTTACTTCTTCCAAGATCAAGTGAAGCTTGGAGCTTTGAGCAAAGGGACTTCGGGTGGATCGTCGTGGACAACGAAGGATTCAAGCGAGCCGTTCCAAACTCTAGGAGATCCAAGGAGTCACTCAAGGAGGTATACAAAGGTTGTAATTTCTCCACTTAGTGATAGATACTTGTAGCATGTGATACTATAAGTTTTGTTACCCTAACTTTCTGGTTTGATCCATGGATGACATTGTTTAGCACCCCTAAAATTTTGTTATAGTATGTTTGATGCAACCCAAACCCTAGGTGTGGTGCTAGAGAATCCCAACAGCATGGTTGTGCATACCGTCTATATGGCATCCGGAAAAGAGGATAGTCGTGCTTCCATGAGTCATCGACCACTTACACGGTCTGTGATGAAAGCACAGCAGCAACAGCAAAAGCTCCAGGAAATGTTGACAAAGATGGCCGCACTTGCTGGGCAGAAGGAAAGCCCGGAAGCACCGTCGGATCAACGCCAGGAGCAGGAAACCGACGCCGAGTTCCTCTTAAGAATGCTTGAAAAGAAAGATAAAGAAGCCGCTGAACAAGCGGCTAACATAAAACAAATGGCGCTCCTATTCCAAGATATGGTGGGGATGATGATCCAACCGGACCCTCCAGTTGAAGATCCCCCGATAATCATCGAAGACGACAGAGGAGAGACATCAAATCCTCCTCCGGCTTTATCAACAGCCAGGGAGGAGACGATCTCCAAAGCTAGCCTTGATGACTACATAGCTCAACAAATATGAGCTCATCAAGCGAACGAAGCGGCATGCCAAGTCGTTAGAACTGGACGACCATATCCAGGCTGGTACGATCAAATTAAGTACCCGCCGGGATATACGATCTCTAAATTCCACGTGTATAATAGGACAGGCAATCCCCATAAGCACGTCGCTCAGTTCAGGGCTCTATGCGGCAATACAGGAGGCGACGACAAATTGATACTTCACCAGTTCGTCGGCAGCTTAGCGGAGACGGCATTTAAATGGTACTCGGAGCTTCCGAATGACTCCATCAAAACATTCACAGAAATGGAGTTGCTATTCACCCAGCGTTTTGCAAGAGCCGGTGAAAGCACCTCGATCACGGCATTGATCAATGCCAGGGTGAAGCCAGGAGAGACCTGGGTTCAGTATGCAATTCGGTGGAGGACCCTATGGTTGAGATGCGAACAACGCATAGAAGAAGCTCCTGCCGTGGGCATGTTCATGGGGACCCTTGATCCGCAGGCAACTATATCCCAATTTATGATGTTCTTCAAGCCGAACACTTTCCAAGCCTTGATCGACAAGCTGGCCTAAATGTAGGGTTCCCAGGCACACTATTGAGGTCTCACAAGGCATCAACCATGCCAATTTCAAAAATACGGGTGCCGAGAAACCCTAATAGGGATCGTTAACTAGATATCTAGGCGAAAAGAAGAACTAGTAAACTACTTTACTAAGAGTAAACGGAAATACAACCTTTGTAGATCCGGTTCTCCACCTCCATGGCTCCGCGATGATGTCTCCTCGCTGTATAAATCGGATCTTGGGCTCTAGCGTCGGCTTCATCGGAGAAAAAGCGGGTTAGGTCATCGACGACGATGCCGAAGATGATCTACGTCGAGGCATCGCTAAATTAAGCTCCAACTTCACCAAGTCATGAAACTTATGAAGAAAACACCCTATACTACTTGGCAAGAGGTAGAGGATGATGAAATAGGAGGTGGGTTCACTTTAGAATTGGATTTCTCACTCTTTTCATCAAGTTGCCATTGATGAGGCAAGCTTTTTCTTCAAGAAGAAGATGAAGAAGAAGAAGATAATATTGTGATAAGTATTATAATAAGAATAATAAAATCATTCTTATCATAATCATGAACCATGGTCAAGTTTAGAGAACTAACTAAGGTTTAAGTGAATGGTTAGGGTTAAGCATGAGACAAAATGGTCACTTTAGTCAAAGCTTCATGAAGCTTCAAAGATAAAACAAAACTAGCAACCATTTTCCCTTTTTCTTTCCAAAATAAATAAATAAATAATAAAGAAAAGAAAAACCCTAATCATTAACTTAACCATGGTTTAATCTTTATACTTAACCAAGTTAACATGTATCATCAAACATGATACAATCAAGTGTACAAAAGTATATCACATATACAACTTGTGAACTTCTAGTGAGAAAATCCATTTAAGTGAACCTATATTAGTTAATGTAAAGTGATATATCAAATATATAATTATACATTAAATCATTAAATCAACACTTGATTTAACGATCCGGTCATATCGCATATAACCGACTAATATCAATAGTAACAACTTATCGAATCAACACTTGATCCGATAACCCGGCTATAACGCATATAACCGATCAATGTTACATATCGCGAGAATCGAATACAGTATCACATACTGGTATCATTCTCGGTCCCGCACATATCTCATATGCGCTCCTATTTCGTTTCGCTTGAGCCAGGAAACCTCTGTGTAGGACTCTAAAGACTCGTCAATACGCCGGCAGCAGGTGATGATCATATCAAGCACCCACAAGCCGCAAGTGGTCTGCTAAACGTAACGGCCACCCGGGTATTGAGCGATGAGAAGATCGACGATCAAGCCCGCTCACACTCCTGTGAATCCAACCAGTAACACTTACCGTACAGTCCGGTCTGATCGTCTGATATGTCGCATATCTTGCCTAGGGGTGGTAAACGTCAGACCCCAATAGCTCGATAAGTCGTCTCGATATGAGGTCTATAACAGTTCGAGAAACTACTGGTAACACTTACCAGTAAATCTCAGCAACTCTGACCAGGGATTTCCGGTTATAGCCAATCGAACACAGCGCAACATCAACTCCCTATACCGGGAGAGACGGATCCCCTCCTATCGCTCATTGCCTCCATGTGATTCGGGACTGTACCCAAAAACCACCATTTTGCATGCCCTCTTGGACGTGGTAAGGTGGAAATCAAAGCACAGTGGGAACCACACAAGACTCTATGACGATCTCGGGTCAACAGACTACTCTGTACCAGTGTCACCAGAGAACTGCCATCTGACGTAAGGTATAATACCATCTGGGAGTTCTCGGCGGGTCTGTCCAGTGTACCCAGTCTCCACTGAGCACCCGTATATCATCTCTGATGTCAAACACCAATGGATATGGGATCATCCATCGCCCATCTGTATGGGTCGAGAAGGTATACGCTAGTCTACTCTGGTATATCGATGCCCCGTCTCGATACACCCACGACTAGGGACCTTGAAGGATGTACTTATGGACTACCATGTCCCCACTAGTATGATCCGCAGCATAGTCCAGGTAGTCAAGTACACATCCTAAGGGCTTTACCAACATGTAACAGAGAGACAATGAGTATACACGTTAAGGTAAAGAGTAACCAGATAGCATACTATCATGTCGAGCAAGAAAGTCCTCCCTATATATGTCTAAGCATCCACTACAATATACATCCAATGTACAGTAATGGCCTCTAGGGCATACATATAACTAACAATCTCCCACTTGCACTAGGGATATCTGATAGCAGTGGTTGTAGTATCTCATACTCAACCATCCCATAAAAGTCTCTCTCTGGGAAAAGGCCTTTGTGAGTGGATCCGCCGTGTTGTCCTCTGAGTCTACTCTCCTAACCTCGATCCCCTGGAGATCAACCATCTCCATGATCAAGTGACACTGCCTTAGAATATGTCTGGATCACTGATGGGACCGGCGTTCCTTGGCATGAGCCACAACTCCATTGTCAAACAATGGGAGGAACATAGTTCATCTCATGAACCAATATATACCCAAACAGCCTCTTTGGTAGCATCTTAAGTAGCGATGTATCCAGCCTTTATCGTCTAGTATGTCACGGTATCTAGCTTGGAACTCTTCCAACATACCGTCCCTTTACTGAGGGTAAAGACAATGCCTGTGACTGACACTCAGTCTTCATTATCACCCTGGAACCCTTCCAGTGATTCTCCCCAAGATCGATTGATACCATCTCACTACAACTAGTGAGAATCCTAACATCCATTTAGATCTATCTCATAGATCCAAAATCCAGGATTTAGGAGGTATCATTTTGATCCTATATGGAGAATCATTGTGATAAGCGGAGATTGACCGAGCGTAGCATAGGAAACTCCTTTCTTATCAAGAGTATGACATCCACGTACTCTACGAGGATCACCACCATACTCCCTACTACCTTTTTGTTTATACAAGGTTCATCTACCATTTTGATGATGTCAAACTCTTTGACTAATCCATCAAAACAGATGTTCCAACTCCGCGATGCCTGCTTTATCACATAAAACATCTTGCACACGTTTCCGCTACTCCCACTGTCTACGAGACCCTCTGGCTGTGTACTTATAGACGCTCTCTTCTAAAACATCATTTAGAAAAGCTGTCATGACACCCATCCGCCAGATATCGTAGTCATGGTACGTAGCCGTGGCAAGTAGGATCCGGATGGACTTAAGCATAGCCACTGGAAAAGGTTTCATCATTATCCACGCCTGGTCGATGAAGAAAACCTTTAACAAGTCTAGCTTTGAAAGTCTCAACTTTTCCATCTACACCAAGTAATCTTCTCAAGATATACTTGCTCCTGATGGGGATTTAACCCTTCAGATATAGCAACCAAAGTCCATACTTTGTTGGTGTACATGGATTCCATCTCAGATCACTAAGCATCCATCCATTTTTACAGAGTCTCACTCCTGATGGCCAGCTCGAAAATAGTTGGGTCATCATCACATGATGCATTCCTCGCTCCCACTGTCATAGAGAAACCGAAATATCTCTCAGGTGGGTGAGGAACCCTACTAGATCGGCGGAGAGGCTGAGGTTCGTTGGAATCTACTGAATCCTTTGGTTCTTTCAAATCATCAGCTGCAGTTTGTATAGCTGGAACATTTCCAGTTCTACATAACAGATCTTGCCTCGAGCTTGTCCAGATTTTGCTTTTCAGACATAGGCTGGACAACCCCAAATCTTAACTAACTTAAGAGATGGGCTCTTCCCTTATCATATCAAATATGAAGAGGTAGGCAACTGATTTGATTTGAACCCTATTCAATAGGTATGCAGCTTCTCAAGTGCACAACTCCCAAAAAGGAAATAGGTAACTCAGTAGTACTCATCATAGAGCACACCATATCATATAGGGTGCATCTGCTCCGCCCCGATATACCATCGTGCTTTGGTGTATACGGAGGAGTAATACTGAGCGAGAATCTCATTCTCCTTTTGAATAGTCCAGAAATTCCGTGCTCAGGTATTCTCCTCCTTGATCTCATCATATGACATAATACTTTTACCCGTATTTGGTTCTCTACTTCTAACTTATATTATGTGAATATCTCAAAAAGGTTCGGACTTGTGTTTCAACAGGAACATATGTCTGAATCTAAAGAGATCATCAGAGAATGTAATGAAGTACAAAGAACCGGTCTTGGCAAGTGTAGACAGGGGACCTTACATACATCAACATGTATCATCCCAAGAGTTCACTAACTCTTTCTCTGTTTCCAGTAAACGGAGCTATGGTCATCTTATCTTTGTGACATGACTGGCAAGTTTCACAAGATGTAAATTCAAACTAATTTAAATATGCATCTTTATGTAACTTCAGCTAGTCGGGTCGCATTGATATGACCCAGTCTATAATGCCTCAAGAATGATCCGTTCATTTCTGAACTCTTCCTCTTGTGTGTGTTCTGTAGACTAAGAACTGTAGTTTGATTTAGAACATTAATGCTTTTAGATAACGTGCCTGATCCGATCAACTTTTGATATAGGAAATGTTCAAAACATTATCCAACAATACAAAATTATATCCTTTCTTTACTAATAAAGAGAGAGATATGATTTTGTATATCAGGTTCGGTATCTAATAACATTCGTTCAGAATCAATGTATTGGTAATACAGGGTGACAGTGACCAACAAACTTGGCTGCAACTCTTGTCCCCTTTTCTGCCTCATGAAACTTATCACCCGTTCTCAGTTCTCTACCTTTCTGTAGCCCTATGTAACAGATTACATATCTGGGATCCTGGTCTGGTATCACATACCCAGGACGTAAAGGATACTGAGAAACAGTTCTCTGTAATGAACACACCCGAAGATGATGCATCATCATGCACTCTCTTCGTTTGGGCGGCACGGGAATTCTGGTAATCCCCAATTTCCTGCTCTGTCTTATAACAATTATAAGTTGGAGCGGGACCAACGTTCCCCAGCTCAGTATAACAAGCGGGTTCGGTCAAATATCCGTATTATTATCTTGATTAAGGCGTGATATGGTCGCTACCTGGAGAGAGAGAGAAGAAAACACTCAGCGTATGCTCTTGCAAGAACAGATTGGTTATTATTTTATCTAATCAGGATGGCTCCCACTGCTTTTTATCAAATCTTCCTTCAAACCCAAAAAGGAAAAACTAGCCGGGATTAATTACACACTACAAGTTCGCCAATCTTTCAGCCAGGCCAGTGTCGGTACTTTGAGGGAGGTCCCCCGTGCTTTCGCACGAACCTAATTAATGTAAACCTCGTTTTCCCAGAGGCGTAGCCCCGTTGACACCTTTCTAGACACCTACTTGATCGGCTAATTGTAATGTGTAAAACTCTCCCAGGAGTAACTCTTACTCGCAGCGGGTATCGGGATCCAACTATCTCATAGAAGGTATGCAATCTCATTGCAAATTTCAACACTTGAAATTCCCGATAATATTTTGCCCCTAGTGTTCTATGACCTTGACGAATGCCAAACAACCCATAGTCCACTAGTCAAGTTCAACCCGTACATTTCTTGATTGAATTAAACCCACCTGCACGACCCTTGACGAATGCCAAACAACGCCGTACGAATACCCTAATCCAATCGCATCATATGCTCAAGCAGATAAATACTAGTTAGCTACCGTACACTACGCCTTGACGAATGCCAAACTACCGCAGCACGAATACTAACTAGTACATATCTGAAATGACGGAGGGCTACGACAGGTTTTTCTGAAAACCTATTGCGTAATGAACTTGATATCGTTGTAGAATCAAATGATTTTAAAATGGAGTGCTTTTGAGGCTTTTCTAGTTTTGCTAAAGGAGTCACTCCCGGTGAAAGGATCGTCGGTCCTTTCCTCTTCGAATGAGGTGCGGGATATATCATATATATCACTGTGCAAAGCAGAAATCTTAAAAGGAATCAAAAGACAAACCGAGTGTGTAGCATCTGCCAGTTATTGCTAAAGGAGTCACTCCCGCTGAAGGGATCTCGGTCCTTTCCTCATCGAATAAGGTGCAGGATATATCACATATACCGCTGTGCAAAGAAAGAACTGTAGCTACCTAGTTTATTTTGAAATTCGATTCTACAATATCTTAGGTTTCTTTTCTTTCATTAATCACATTAATGAAGTCCCATCATTTAAGTACCTAAACATCACAGATAAATACGACGTACACTTATGCCATCCGCATTCGTCTTGATGTCCCCTCGTGCACCGTTAGGTTAGGTAACTAACGGCAGAGCGGGGCAGGGCTAGCGCGGGTGTAAAACATAAGTAACGTCTATATAATATATCATATATACTATATACAGTATCCATCACAGAACATCACATGATCACATCACAGATATCGCAGCAGAAGAAACATATGAAATATTGGATATACTAGGACGTCCGTGTTTTTGATACGAGCCAGTATAAAACACGGATTCCACGGTCGCGATGAATAGCCAAACCCACACCCCTAGACCCCTACGAGAGCGGCAAGCAACCCTACCAATTCTAGGGTTAGGAGACCCGGACTTGACTCCTTGAGTTGGTCTCCCACTGGACTCCAGAACCCGGTTACTTGTGCTCCCCTCCTTGGGTCTATCCTAGTGCGGAAAAGTAAATAATATACAAAGGGTGACATCTTCCACAACCTGGAAGTGCCCCAATAAAAGAATATTATATACAAGTTTTTACATGAATGAAAATGAAAAACACTCATCTCACATAAAAAACCCCGGCTATTCAAACACGACGATCCAATATAACATATCCAGCAACACATAACATCACATGTCATCAACGTAAGTAAACATGCATATCCCAATTGTCGTTGACATATAGCAACGAAACCGGCGATATCACATATTACACTTACGGTCACAGAAAAGAAAGTGTAAAACTACAACAGTTGGAATCCGCAACCTCCTTAGACATCGCATGCCTAAACCAATGAACTCCTTAGGCATCACATGCCTAACAATTATAAACCCCGCATTTCAGTCTCATTATCGAAAACACTTTTCAATATCAAGTCGGGCAATTCAACAGGATTCCCGAGATGCTGATCGAATACTCGTCGCAAACTTCAGTAGACAGCCGCACCCCCGATACCGTCGACGAAGTGCACCAAGGCGGAACACCGCTACCGCAAGCACCCGAACGGATGCTTTCGGCGACGGGGTTCTCCTACAGTCACTTGGTCGGGGTTAAGGGATGTAGCTGTCTAATAAGTTTATCCGGCGAGTATCCGCGTACGCTACGTGATTGCGACGGACTTTTGATCATATCAAAATTCCGTGGCAACCGATCAAGTGAGACTAAACCGCTAGATTTATAATATTCATTCAGTTATCTCATAACTACTTATGAATTCCAAATATTGTATCGCATTCCGAATAAGATAGAAAATGTTAAACTTTCCGATCGAACAATCGAACATCCAAGTTTTCCCGAAACAGCTCATCACATGAAATAAGTTCAAAAACATTCACTTCGTGCCTCAGTACCAACGGTCCAGCCGTAGAAGGGTCAAGCCAACGCCTCACATGTGGCACGCCGTACTGCCCCAAACCCTAAGGTTCAAAGGGCAGTTCAAGACGGTCACATAATCGAGTTAAGGTTTGTTGTCTTCTAGAGGGACCATCGCGTTACTTGCACTACTTAGAATGTCTTTAAACCATGGAAAAAATCCAACACTTGGAAATTTCCCGGCAGGGGAAAAAGTGGGTATTTATATCCGGTCGAACTTTTTAACAGTTTCTAAAATATTCGGAAAAACATAAAGGAAGTTAAATTATCCGATCAAATTAACGAATCCCCAATAAAACCCTAGAAAACTCAACACTTGAGTGGAATTAAAAAATTCACATAAACAATTGCCAAGAAAGGACCTAAGAATAAAAATATGAAATTTGAGGGACTAAGTCCAAATTTGGGCCGCGGAAGAGCCGCCAAACCCCTGGTTTGGCCGCGGTTCCGCGGTCTAATTATGGAATTAGAGGCCCAAACTTCACAGTAATTCTTAGTTTTTCCTGCTCTATTTTCTGAGAATTTTTAATTCACAAAAATCCCTGTTTTTGAAAATTGTACAGAGAGCATGGAAAATTTGGGGTTTCGGGCTCGATCGGGTTTCTAACATCGTCTACGCATCGCCTAAGGCTCTAGCTAGGCTCTGATACCACTGTAGGGTTCCTAGGCACACTATTGAGGTCTCACAAGGCATCAACCAGTAACACTTACCGTACAGTCCGGTCTGATCGTCTGATATGTCGCATATCTTGCCTAGGGGTGGTAAACGTCAGACCCCAATAGCTCGATAAGTCGTGTCGATATAAGGTCTATAACAGTTAGAGAAACTACTGGTAACACTTATCAGTAAATCTCAGCAACCCTGGCCAGGGATTTCCGGTTATAGCCAATCGAACACAGCGCAACATCAACTCCCTATACCGGGAGAGACGAATCCCCTCCTATCGCTCATTGCCTCCATATGATTCGGGACTGTACCCAAAAACCACCATTTTGCACGCCCTCTTGGACGTGGTAAGGTGGAAATCAAAGCACAGTGGGAACCACACAAGACTCTATGACGATCTCGGGTCAACAGACTACTCTGTACCAGTGTCACCAGAGAACTGCCATCTGACGTAAGGTATAATACCATCTGGGAGTTCTCGGCGAGTCCGTCCAGTGTACCCAGTCTCCACTGAGCACCCGTATATCATCTCTGATGTCAAACACCAATGGATATGGGATCATCCATCGCCCATCTGTATGGGTCGAGAAGGTATACGCTAGTCTACTCTGGTATATCGATGCCCCGTCTCGATACACCCACGACTAGGGACCTTGAAGGATGTACTTATGGACTACCATGTCCCCACTAGTATGATCCGCATCATAGTCCAGGTAGTCAAGTACACATCCTAAGGGCTTTACCAACATGTAACAGAGAGACAATGAGAATACACGTTAAGGTAAAGAGTAACCAGATAGCATACTATCATGTCGAGCAAGAAAGTCCTCCCTATATATGTC
The DNA here is from genome assembly GCA_030015575.1 of Agapanthus africanus. Classification (NCBI taxonomy): domain Eukaryota; kingdom Viridiplantae; phylum Streptophyta; class Magnoliopsida; order Asparagales; family Amaryllidaceae; genus Agapanthus; species Agapanthus africanus. The sequence continues at coordinate 192,159,012 of CM057348.1, forward strand.
TAAGCATCCACTACAATATACATCCAATGTACAGTAATGGCCTCTAGGGCATACATATAACTAACATTAAATGGACCAGATGGGCCATAGACCGTCCTCCTAAAAAACGGAGCTTCGAAATGAAAAGGGTAAAGGGAAAGTTACCTTCATCGCCAACGCTCAGCAGCAGCTGAGTGATCCGCAACCAGCTGCTCGCCAAAACGATAAACCGCGATCACTCGGAGAAAAGTTGAGACGTCCTTACTCATTCCCTCGGGATAAAAAGAGAAGGCTGTTCGAACTGGCAGTGTGCAACAGGCTCATCACTCTGCCGGATCCGAGACGCCCACTGCAACCGGGCGATGTCAACAATCCCAATTACTGCCCCTACCACCGAATAGTGGGTCACCCGATCAAAAATTGCTTCATCTTCAAAAACTGGGTTGAAGACGAGTACCAACAGGGCAGGTTCGCGTTGTCTGAAAACTGGAGGGTAAACCCGCCACAACAACACGCTCATAAAAAGGTGGACACGCCGGGGGCATCGTTCTCATTTATAGAGGAAGCTCTGTGGGAAGTTGTCCTTCCAGCTAAGACCAAAAGAATGCTGAAGGATCTTCAAGCATGCCCGACAATCAGGTGGAAAAGCCCGCTGGAGCCCGAGATCATTGAGGGGATGCTGAAACCGTGCCCAACATCAGGAATTGGTAACAATGGGCAAAACATCCAGGCCCAGCCGTCGAAGTATTCAAAAAAGAAGAAGAAGGACAAGAAGCCCGTGCAGCTCGACGACAATCGTATAGGTCTGCAAAAGTACATCGATGCACTGGAGGAATATAACCAGAAGGCGCAAACCTCGGTCACACTCCAAGAGTTTCTCAACCATATCCTTGAGAGAGGAGATAATGACAATGACGACGGAGACGACTCGTCAGAAGAACCCGAGGATTATGTGGCTAGTTGTCACGTGATCTCTCATTCGTCAGTAAATGACGAAGAAGCTCACTCGACACCAAAAGATAATATATAGGAGCTGGGGGCATAATCAGTGCCAAAATCCATGGAACCGTCAGACGAGATGATTGACATGCTGCTGAACGAAGCCCGTCAGAAGAGCAAAGCTGATCAAGAGCGTGAAATGGCCATATTCGAAAGGGCCAAGCGTCGGCATCAAGTTGAAGAAGTCATGGTAGGGATGAGTCGCAAAGCACTCCAACCAGATCGAAGCACGCCCGCAGCAGACAAAAACAGGCTTAAGATAAGGAAACGGTTCGCTAAAGCCCTGTCAATGGGAATGAAGCTGCCATCTTTCAAAGGAAATACTCCTGGCGGTATACACCTTGACGAAGCGGATGTACAGCCGAGCTACTGCTTGTACTATCGAAAGGTTACACATCCCACTGAAGAATGTAATGCCTTTAAGAAATGGTGGCAAGGATACGTTGCTCGCCGACAACATTTCAAGCGGTTGAAACACAAAACTCGTCGGGAGCAGAGAAATACGACAGATGAGCACAAAAGAACTGCCGGAAATTGTCACATGGTTGATACCGGTTCGACAAGAGCAAAATCTCAAGTTCTTACCTTCGGGAGAGATTCTGACGAAGAAATAGCCCTCGGACCTCTCTTTAAGGAATCCACCTCCGAAAAAGAAGAAGAGATAAAGAACTGTAAGAACATTCAACTACGTAGCCGTACGTTGTCTGAAAAGAATCTAGGACCTTCAAACAAAGGTTCGGGCAAAAGAGACAAAGGGAAGGAAAAGGTCCCTAAGGAGGTAACCCTCGATGATAGAATCATCGAAGAGCACACAACCAATGACCCGCCTAAAAAGAACAAGGTGGATTACAATATCCTGGCACATCTGAGGAAGATACCCTCATAATTGAGTATTTTAGATGCCCTTCTCCTGTCTAAAGAGGCACGAGATTCTCTGATCAGGGCGTTACAAGAGCCCGATCAGTTTCAGGCTTTCCCAGTGGAAGAAAAGATGAAAGACGGGATGGAAGAAGTTCACATAGCGTACATCACCTTCAGTGATGAGGACCTTCTCCTCGGAACATGCGAGCACAATTGTCCATTATATGTAACTGGATATTGTCACGATATCAAGATATGAAAGATCTTAGTTGACAACGGGTCCTCTGTCAACCTCCTAAATGTGAGGGTGCTAAAAGAAATCTGCATAAGCGTTCAACACCTCGCTCGGGATAAAATCACCATCTCCGGGTTTGACTCCCAGTCATCACGGACGCTCGGGTATGTAATACTGACGTTACGCTTTGGGCTGTTCGTCATTGACATCAAATTTCATGTCATTGACGCCAAGACCTGCTACGACGCTTTACTCGGCAGGCCTTGGTTACACGAGTACAACATCATCCCTTCTACACAACATCAGTGTATGAAGTATTTCAAAGATGGTCTCGAGTATACCGTGACGGGGAAACTAAACCCATTCTCCGTAAATAAAGTCCGAAAGTATGAAAACGGAAAGTATTTCCTACCAGACTTTGAAGACACGGAAAGATGCCATAAACCGGAGAATAAGCAAAAAGCTATCATCATTATTCCAGTCTTCGGGAGCGATACCGAGGAGGAGGAAGAGATAGTCTATTTAGGGCCGCCCCAATACAACAGGCCGGGACCATCTACCTCTATTTTGGTCTTTGGAAGTGACTCTAAAGACGAAGTCAACGCAGTGTTCTCGGTCCGTCCATCAATGCAGGCCCTCACTGGAGATGATCAGAGTTTGCAAATCGCCATGGTTCCACGGCAGCACTACAGAGAGCTTGATGCGCTTGAGACATATAGTGTGCAAGAGCTGCAGACATTCTACATCCCTCCCAGACGAAGAGATGAAAAGGCTATCTTATTCTATCGATCCACGGAGACTAAAATTGAAAGAGAAGTCTGGCATGGTGCTGATTTTGCGCTCAACAGACTCCAACCCATTCGTCTGCCCAGATACTACACGGAGGGATTGAGAAGGTTATTAAGATGCCAAGGCGTACCTTTCAAACAGACTCCTCGACAAGCTCAGTTCTACAACAGGATTTGGAACGTCCCCGGAACTCAGCGAAAATTGCCCAACGGAAAATGGAAATGATCGGTCTTGGATATGTCCAGTCCAAGAAACGGGAGCAATTCCATGGCTGCCATGTCATAAATGACCTCGATGAAGAAGGGGTGCACTTTTAAAAGACGCTGACGTTGAACCAGAACGAGGTCCTACCATAAAAATACCGAGTCCGTCATTTTAAGAACAGATGGACAAGCTACTAAGGGAAGCGAGTCAAAAGGTTCGGAACGACCACGGCCGCGAAATGGCCATTTACGAGAATGCCAAGACGCAACGCCTCCTTCAGCAGGCTACGGAGGATGACAATGCCCTTCACCGTCAGCCTTCTATGGATTCCCAAGACAAGAAAAAGGCCCGACGCGGAGGCAAAAACAAGTTAAAGAACGGAAAAAAAGTTTGACAGTGGCAAAACGGATCCAAAAGGCTACGCGATCGAGAAAAGGTCTGCCGGAATCCGTCTCTTATGAAAAAGATGGGTCGAGCATATTCTTTCCCTCGAGACAAGACAAGGAGAATTTTTGACCTTGTCATGAAACATCAAATGATGACACTCCCGGAGGCTCGGCACCCCGATCAACCAAACGAGGTTCATCACCCGGATTATTGCTCCTATGACCGAGCGATAGGACATCCTCTTGAAGACTGCTTCACCTTCAAAAACTGGGTCGAAGACCAATATCAGCAAGGAAGGTTTGCTCTATCCAACAGTTGGAGGGTAGCCCCACCATAAAAGCATGTGCCAAAAGCAACGTATATAGAGAGAGTAGAACCAGATCAACATCGGTCTTGGAAACTATCTCTTACCTGTCACGTGATAACGCTGTCGGAAGAAGGAGTGCACGAGAATATGGATGACCTCTCCTGGTGCTTCGAAAATGAGGATGAAGATGAGTTGATCTCAGAATTTCCACCAGTGCCAAAAGAATTGGATGATGAGATACACACCATGGCGGACAACCTGAGAAAAATCGACTTGGGGACGGCAAACGACCCGCGACCAACGTTCATCAGTGAGCTACTGTCTAAAGAGCAGGTGGCTACGCTAAAAGATGTGCTCATGCAGTATAAAGACTGCTTTGCATGGAACTATTCCGAGATGCCAGGACTAGATCCAGAAATAGCTGTGCATAAATTAGTGATATCTCCGGACGTCAAGCCAATCAAACAAGCACCAAGAAGAATGCGGCTCGAACTTGAAATGAGTATCAATGCCAAAGTGAAGAAGCTAATCGACTCCGGCTTCATCCAAGAAGTTCAATACCCCGACTGGATTGCCAACATTGTCCCAGTGATGAAGAAAAATGGGACGGTGCACATCTGCGTGGATTTCCGAGACCTCAATAAAGCTTGCCCGAAGGATGATTTTCCCGTACCGGTTACCGAGTTGATGATAGATAACATGTCCACTCATGAAGTCTTCTCCTTCATGGATGGATCATCGGGGTACAATCAAATAAAGATGCATCCTGAAGACCAGAAGCATACCGCTTTCCGGACTCCTCTGGGCATATTTTGCTATAGAGTGATGCCTTTCGGTCTGAAGAACGCCGGCACTACCTATCAGAGGGCCATGACAAAGATTTTCGATGACCTTATACATGAAATCGTCGAATGCTAAATCGATGACCTCGTAGTGAAAAGCAAATCGTACGCGGAACACTGGGAGCATTTGAAAATAGTGTTCCAACGTCTTCGTAAGTATAACCTCAAGATGAACCCTCTGAAATGCGCATTCGGAGTCTCCTCAGGCAAATTTCTAGGGTTCATCACACCGAGGCATCGAAATAGATCCATCGAAGATCAAGGAGATTATGGAAATGCCCACTCCAAGAACTTTAAAACAATTGCGGTCTCTACAAGGAAAGCTCGCGTATGTCTGACGGTTCATAGCCAACCTTTCCGGAAAATGTCTCCCTACAGTCACCTGATGAAGAAGGGAACCCCATTCGTTTGGGATCATAAATGCCAGAGTGCACTGGACGAAATCCAGCAATACCTGCAGAATCCGCCGGTATTGACCGCTCTGGTCAAGGGAAAGCCCCCATCCTGTACACAACCGCCATTGAAGGTTCTTTGGGCGCCCTATGGGCACAGGAGAACGACTAAGGGAAAGAGAGAGCCCTCTACTATTTGAGTCGAGTTCTCCTGGGGGCAGAAAACAACTACTCCCTTATCGAAAAACACTGCCTGGTGTTAATCTTTGCGATAACGAAGCTCAGACACTATTCTTTGGCGCATGAGGTCCATCTCATATCAAAGGTGGATCCTCTCAAGTATTTGATGTCAAGAGCCATACTAATAGGATGACTCGCTAAATGGGCCCTCCTCTTAATGGAGTTCTTGATAATCCATCGACCCCTCAAGGCAGTGAAAAGCCAAGCCATCGCCGACTTCCTCGCTGAGCATCCGATACCTGGTGACTCACCTTTAAATTGCGAACTGCCAGACGAGCACGCGTTTGACACAATCGACAGGGAGAAAAGAGGGAGTGATACCCGATGGGAACTTTATTTCGACGGAGCATCTTCCGTGAAGAAGCGACAGCATAACACCCCCATAATCAAATCTGGGATAGGCATTATCTTCGTGACTCCGCAAGGAGGGATAATGCGCTTTGCCTTCTCCTTAACAGAGCCGAGGACAAACAATGAAGTGGAATATGAGGCTTTGATAGCAGGTCTTGAGATCGCTGTCGACATGGGAATCGAAAACCTCATTATATACAGAGACTCCCAGCTGGTCGTTAGCCAAATAAACGGTGACTATCAGACGTGCAAGCCAGAGTTGGTAAAATATGGCAAAAGAGTGCAACAGTTACTAACTCAAATTCCCTCCTACGCCCTGGAAAGCATACCACGTACAGAAAATAGCAAAGCTGATGCATTAGCTAAGCTCGCTAAAGAACTGGCTGACGAAAACCTCGATGATGTAAGAATCGTTGTACAGAGCCGTCGGATTCTCGCACCGGCAGAAATATCTCCGAAGTCATCTGAAGAAATGGAAGCGAGCAAGCAAATGGCCCTACGAATAGAGGACCAAGAAAGGGCTAAGGATTGGAGAGAATTCTTCATAGACTACAAATCCCGTCGAACACCTGAAGATGCATCCTCAAGACATCAGCTCATGAAACGAGCTCTGTCTTTCGCCTTCGTCAATGATACTCTATATAAGAGATCGTTCGACTCTCTATGGTTGAGATGCCTGGGACCAAAAGAAGCAAAAAGAGTCGTCCAAGAAACTCACGACGGACTCTGCGGTTCTCATCAAGCCGGGACAAAGATGAAGCTGAAGATCAAAAGGATGGGCTACTATTGGCCAACGATGATTCAGGACTGCCTCGAATATGCGAAGCAATGACACTCGTGCCAAATTCACGGGGACTTTATCCACCAGCATCCAAATCCTCTACACCCAACAGTGGCTAGCTGGCCGTTCGAAATGTGGGGGACCGACATAATTGGGCCTATTGAACCAGCGTCGTCCAAAGGACATCGGTTCATATTGGCGACAACTGATTACTTCTCTAAATAGGCAGAAGCAGTACTGCTAAGAGAAGTGAAGACGGAGAACATTCTCCATTTCTTCAAGACACACGTCATCTATCGGTTCGGCACTCCGCGACGGATTGTCTCCGATAACGGGCCGGCTTACAGAAGTCACAGAATCAGCTGCTTCACACAGCAACATAATATAGATTGGAGATACTCTTCGGTCTATAATCCCCGAGCTAACGGTCTGGCTGAGGCTTTCAACAAGACCTTGACGAAGATCATAAAGAAGACGGTGTCCGGAAACAAAAAGGACTGGCACGAAAAACTACATGAAGCTCTCTGGGCTTATCGGACCACGTTCAAAACGGCCACAAATACAACGCCATTCGCGTTGGTATTCGGCATAGAAGCGGTACCCCCCCTCGAGATAGAGCTACCTTATCTACGAGTGGCGGTTCATTACGAGCTAACAGATGAAAAGAATGCTCATCTTCGGCTTGAAGAGCTAGACGCCCTCGATGAAACTCGTCTCATGGCTCAGCAAAACTTGGAAGCTTACAAAGCAAAGATGACACGCTCATACAAAAGATTAACTAGGCCGAGAACATTCCGCCAAGGCGAACTCGTGCTAGTTGTCAAAAGACCTATAATCCCCAATCGTGCTAAACGGGGGAAATTCGAGCCAAACTATGAGGGCCCGTACATCATAGACAAAGTCTACCAAGGTGGGGCTTACTTGCTCATGGATATGCAAGGCGATAAACCCTTTCGGCCAATAAACGGATGATTCTTGAAGAAGTACTACGCCTGACGAGTCACAACTCAGGTCAATGATAGATGACGACGCCTATGTCCGCTCGCTATCTTCTTGAGTCAGGGCTCTAAAAGTAGTATCCAACGATACCCCATCTCAAACACGGAAAGCAATGGACCGAAATATCCCTAAACTAACAACGGACCGAAACGTCCCTAAACTAACAATGGACCGCAATGTCCTGAAACTAGTTACGGACTGTAACGTCCTTAAACTACTACGAACCGCAGCATCCTTAGGCTAACGCGGCAAAAAAAACGGTACGTACATAAGCGAAATGGGCACGGATGAAAACCCGAAAGGGCTCCATGAGTAAAAACAGCAGGGCTATCGGCGAGTTTGTGAAAACCCAAAAGGGCTCAGACTCGTAAAAAATTTCCTGTGCACTTGCAGGGTCCTCTCGAACTTGTAAGGAGAAAATACCAGCATGAGATCCTTACGAGTCACAAGGGAGCAAAACACTTACGAGATCCTCATGACTTGTAAGGAGAATTTCCCCCCTATGAGACCCCCACGGCTCCCAGGATTCAAAAGTCTTAAGATACAGAGACCTGAACCTGTTCTTAAGCCATCATATCCTCCAAACTGCCCTACAGACGGTCAATATTGACCCTTGTATACAATCCGCGGGCATAAATAAGCGTTCCCTCACCCAGTTCTACTAATGGTGTGAAATTCCCCTATTTGGTGAACAACACTTGTAGGTCCTCTCGACTTGCAAGGAGAAAATGCTCTTGTGAGATCCTTACGACTCACAAGAGCAAACGCACTTAGGAGTCCTCATGACCCCTAAGGAGAAATTACACCTACAAGATCCTCACAACTCGTAGGGAGAAATACCTTTATGAGACCCTTACGGCTCACGAAGTCAAAAGCCTTAGTTGTCAGGTCCCTAACCCTGTCTACTAAGCCACCTTTGTTCGATAGCGGCGAAGGCAAATGATGATTCGCTTTTGACAACGTTCCAGTAGTAGCGATACTGATGCCTAAATCGGTAACAAATTCCAAGTCCTTTCACGGCAAGTGATGATTCGCTCCTGGCAGTATTCCAGTCACGGCGATGTTGATGCTAAGATTGGTATTAGATCTCAAGTCCATAATCGCAACAACATCAGCGAGCCAAAAATACATATAAATTAGCCGAAATGATTGGGCAACTTGCAATAAAAAGCAGCGAGTAAAAATAAAAATAGCCGAAATGATTGGGCACCGTGAAAAATAGCCGAAATGATTGGGCAATCATGACTTTCGCGATATAAAAAGCTGAAATGATAGAGCATCGCGGAAAGAAATAAAAAAATTAAAGAATGAAACTTTTGCTCTACATGCGAATCCATACTGACCCCTGTATACAATCTATGGGCATAAACGAAAAGGGAACCACATTTCCCAATAGACTCTGTCAAAGGGAGAGTAAGATCTCGACGGCAACATTTGCATCCCAGAAGATCAACACTGCGTTCCTTCTCGACACCGCAGAAAGCGGAGCAAGTCAACCCCGACACCATAGAAAGCGGAAACAAGTCAGCCAATGACCTCCCTACCGGAACAATGCTCCGTCTCGGAAACAAGTCAGCCAAAGACCTCCCCGCCGGAACAATGCTCCGTCTCGGAAACAAGTCATCCAATGACCTCCCCGCTGGAATAATACTTTGTCTCGGAAACAAGTTATCCAATGACCTCCCCGCCAGAACAATGCTCCGTCTCGGAAACAAGTCATCCAATGCCCTCCCAGCCGGAACAATGCTCCGTCTCGGAAACAAATCAGCCAATGCCCTCCCCGCCGGAACAATGCTCCGTCTCAAAAACAAGTCAGCCAATGACCTCCCCGCCGGAACAATGCTCCATCTCAGAAACAAGTCAGCCAATGACCTCCCCGCCGGAACAATGCTCCGTATCGGAAACAAGTCAACCAATGACCTCCGGGCCGGAAAATGCTCCGTCTCAGAAACAAGTCAGCCAATGACCTCCCCGCCGGAACAATGCTCCGTCTCGGAAACAAGTCAGCCAATGACCTCCCCGCCGGAACAATGCTCCATCTCAAAAATAAGTCAGCCAATGACCTCCCCGCCGGAACAATGCTCCGTCGCGGAAACAAGTCAGCCAATAACCTCCCCGCCGGAACAATGCTCTGTCTCGGAAACAAGTCAGCCAATGACCTCCCTGCCGGAAAATGCTCCGTCTCGGAAACAAGTCAGCCAATGACCTCCCCGCCGGAACAATGCTCCGTCTCGGAAACAAGTCAGCCAATGACCTCCCCGCCGGAATAATGCTCCATCTCGGAAACAAGTCAACCAATGACCTCCCCACCGGAACAATGCTCCGTCTCGGAAACAAGTCAACCAATGACCTCCCGACCGGAACAATGCTCCGTCAACCAATGACCTCCCTACCGGAACAATGCTCCGTCTCGGAAACAAGTCAACCAATGACCTCCCGACTGGAACAATGCTCCGTCAACCAATGACCTCCCCACTGAAACAATGCTCCGTCTTGGAAACAAGTCAATTAATGACCTCCCCGCCGGAACAATGCTCCGACTCGGAATCAAGTCAACCAATAATCGCTTGATTCGTCTCGACCCCCAGGAAGATCAGTGTCCTTGGGCAAACCACTCAACCCGTAAAAAGAAAACTCTCTTGTGAGATCCTTATGACTCTCAAGAGAAAACGCACTTAGGAGTCTTCACGACCCCTAAGGAGAAATTACACCTATGAGATCCTCTCGACTCGTGGGGAGAAGCGTCTTTATAAGACCCTCACGGCTCATAAAGTTGAAAAATCTTAGGCAGCAGACCTGAACCTATTTCCTAAGCCTTCGCTATCTTACAAAGAGTTCAAGATGAACCGTTATCTACCATTTACAGGCCGCATTTGCTAAAGTCACATGCCAATGACACGACAAAGAAAAGAAAGCGATAGTATGAGATAAAATATGTCTTTTATTCATGAATTCAAATGAATACAAAATACATTTCACAAAGAAATCAAAATGAATACATGTTATTCATAAACCGCAAGCTTACAGTAAAAAAAAGGGGTACAAAAACGGTTATTGAGGAGGAGGCGTCTTCAACAAATCAGTCAGCCGCTCGCACTCTCCCCTCAATCCTTTCTCATGATCGGTCGCCGCGGTCAACTCCGCTTCAATTTGAGTCCGCTGCTGCAAACAGGACGAAAGCTTTTCGTCAGTTTCTAACATGGCGACTTTGCAGTCCTGTACAACCCACTCGGTGAAGTCAAGGGTCCGCTTCAGCGCCAACCCATCCGAAATACATCTTTAAAGATTGTCAAAGACGGCTTTTAGCTATGCAGCATTCGCTTCAACCTGGGCATGTAACCGGGCAGATTCGCTTTAGCTACTTCATGTTCCTTTCGCCTCAGGGTCACCTCTTGTTCAAAATGGCGGATGAAAGGACCACTACTCTCGACCCACGTAGCCCGCTGGGAGTTCGAAGCTAATACTTCAGGAGCGAGACGCTTGAGCTCAATCTCGTGCAGGCAAGCCTCGCTCTTTCTGCAGTAATCAACTCAAGAGCCGACGAGATCTTCATCATGGAAGTTCACGAGTGTCGCCAGCATTGGATTGACTTCAACAGCAAAATCCGTAGCAGAACTGAGGGCCTCGGCATCAAGATCTTCGATTAATTTGCTTAACATTCGCCGGCTATTCGCAGCGCCCCTGGAAGATGTGCGTTTAGCAAAGGGCCCTGCCGGCATTGCGATGCGAGACTCAAAGGGAGTTAGAGCCGGTGTGATTTTTGTAAAACAAATTATGGTCAAATATCGACTCGGGAGGAAAAGAAAATACACGAGCGATGGAGTCTATTATACCGGCTGTGGCAGGTGGCAAAATTGGGAGTACCGGAGGCGTGGCTATTCTCTCGTCTCCTCCTCCGATCCGTGACACTGCGATCAATATAAAGAAGACTTAGCAACAATACGGCTATTCATAAAAGAAAGAAGGAGACAATAGCCGAAGGATATACTGACCAGTACCAGGAGGCGGAATAACTTCCGACTGAAAGGAGAAATGCGGGTTCAGCACCTGATATAGATGGTCAAAAAGGACTCCTGCAAAGTTGTGACAATATACTGTCAATACAAGGAGGATGGTATCCACAGTGAAACCGATAAATCGCAAACCTATACCTTCCAGCATTTTGGAGGACATAGGAGAAGGTGAGGGAGCAACAGCCGTCATGGCGGCGACTGAAGGTGCTTCAGATGGCACAATCTCAGCGTTCACTGCACCTACAAACAAAATATCGTCAGAGGGAGCTGAACGGGATTGAGAAATAAAAAGAGAATAGTGACCCAAGACCTACCTGATGGGTCATCAACCAAAACCGTGACGGAAGCATCACCAGGCGTAGCGGCTTCTTCGCTCTCCCTCAGAGGAGTAGTTTCTGCGCCCATGGCTTCATCCCCTGATTCGACGAGGGCCGTCGTGACGGTTGCGACTCCCACCGATATCAAGGAGCTACACGGGGAAAGAGCTGTGGTTTGGACAGTCCCAGATTCCAGAGAGGGGGTAGCAACTTCAGGCACGGTAACCACCATGGTTTCACCCGTCATCCCATCACCAAGACTTGGCCCTGCAGAAAATGCATATGTCAAAATTCGAAGGTCAAGTTCTCGTAAAAGACTCAACGTTACGTTACCTTGGAGCAGATTTTCGGTTTCTTCCCGAGCCGCGCGCGCAACCTGTCTACGGGCGGCAGACAACGCAAAGGGAACATCCGCCGAAGGAGTATTAGCAAGCGGAATGATGCTTGAGCCTGCATCCACGGCCAAACCGGCATCGTGTTCCCTCCCCGCATGCTTCCTACGCTTCCTTTCGGTCTGAGCAGTGAGAAGCGATCTCCTCAAGACCTCTGATAAGGGGACGTTGTTGTCCGAAACAATCTCTGCCTCTGGAGCCGTTACGGCATCCTTCATCGGCTACTTCAGCAAAGCCTCCTGCCGGGATGTTTGGAGAGCTGGGGCCACAACAGCTGGCTCCGGAAGTTTTGCCGCATCGCTGGTCGAGTCGGCACTACACTTAGAATAACCTAAGTCAAGGTAGTCCCTGCAACAAGATGAAAGAAAGGGTCAGAGCACGAATAAAGAAAAGAATAAAGGCATAATGAACGGAATTTTACCAAGGCCCAAAGATGCGCGGAGCCTCTCTTCCTCTTCGAATGTCTTGAGGGAAGCCGCGAGAGCCTCTTCAGCAGAAATACCTATTGAAGAAGAAAGCGTCAGTAGAAGCATAATAAAAGAAGATAACCGCGGAAGAATGTAACTGAAGTATACTTGACTTCGCGATAGTGATCAGTGTCGCTTCATCGCGAGCCAGTCGCTCGGAAGCCACAAGGGCAGCCTGAAGATCAGTATCATCCGCAGGCACAATGAATAAACCCTCATTGGTCCTATACTCACACAAACCCTCACTGTAAGGAGCATGTAGCTCCTGGCCAAATACGATGTTGGCAGAAAACAACGACTTCTTCTTCTTTTGTGAGCGAGCGCCGTCAGCCAATTACAAGAGCTTGCGCTTAACAGGCATTTTTGGGCGGCGGGTCCCGATTTCTATACCAACGCCAGACTCCGGGGACGCTGCAGCTATCGTTTCTACAGGAACACGGGGTAGAGGCTTCTCAGGAAAGGAGTGCGGGACCACAACTGTATCAACCTCTCCTAATGAAGGACGAACGGCGATTCGTCGCATTAAGGGGACAGTTGGATTACCAGCAGGGACTGCACCCTTGCGATCGAGCAGTAGCCGACTTTCTTCCCTAATAACAGCACCCGTCGCATGCTGGTACCATAACACGTATGCGTTCGAAGCTTTCGGAACGTAGCTCGGCTCACTGATGAGAAAGTTGGACCCGGTATTTAGCCGCATGAAGTGGTGCAGTGCGCTGCGGATACCCTCTTCCATAGCAACCGGCTCAACTAAAAAAGCCTCAAGCGGGACACCCTGATCGTAACCCGACTGTTGAGAAAAACGGTGCGGGTTGTACCTCATGAACAGCACCGAGTCGTTCTGCCTGAACACTAGAAAGCCTGGCCTGATTGAATACAAATGCAGAATCTCCCGAGCCTTCAATGTAGGAGCCCCGTCTTTGAAGGTATCGCACAGCGGCTGCACTGTTTTACTGAATTCCTTACCGATAGTTAAGACTTTATTGACGAAAGTCATGCTATCCCTGACCATACGCGGGCGAAGGACCAGACGCCGAGCCTCTCGCTGTGACGGATCTAAAGCAGAAGCGTCAACTAGAAACATAACCCGGGGGAAATTATAACTGTCATAGAAACGGGGCCGTTTGTGAACTCCAAAAGCGCCAAGCACATGTAGCTCGATCCACGACGTGAAATAGTGCAGCGGGAGATGTACGGGCTATACCCTCGGCTGAGCGGTGTCTGCCGCTAAGCTTAGGTCATGATACAGGTGAGCCAGCGCAGCGATCCCGACGGCCACTCGCGTCCCGGCAACCATTCGATGAGTCGGATAGAAGACGGATAGACTCATATAGCGAGGGTGCATTAGGTCATTGATGATTCTTTTTCCTAAAGTTCACAAATCTCATAAGACTTAAGATTAGTATTAGGATTTTATCATCACTTGATCTACCTATTCTCTCGAATCCTTTACAAGCGGAGATTTCACTCACGCATCATGAAAATAGAATAATCAAGAATGAAGAATTTCATAATGCAAGAATGTAGAGAAAGCGAGAATTACAATTATCACCTTTATTAAATCTTCTTCAAATTACACCTCTCAATTCGAGTTTACAAGACCAGCTCTCGATAGCTCCTTTGAAAGAGAATTTGTCGTCGATCTTTGCTTGGCTCGATCGTCGTGAGACGTGGTCGCGGATCTCTTGCTCTTGATGACGATTCGGCGTTGCGATAAAGGATCTTCGATTGTCGCTTGATTTTGCTCTCAATGGATCTTGATTTGATTAGATTTGGATTGGATCTCAAGTTATGTCACTCAACTTGAATTGAATTGTAATTGTGGCTCAATTGTGTAATAATGAGTAACCCCCAAAAATTAGATCTAGATCCCCTTTTATAGATCTCCAATTAAGCTTCTCTCATAAGCTTGGTTGTTATGCAGAGCCTTCGAAGAAGCTAGGCCGTTACAGAGCGTCTTTTAGGAGCTAGGTCATTACAGAGAATATTCTGGAGAATTTTCGAACACCGATGAGCCAAGTCGGCCACGGATCCGCGGCGGATCGACCTCGATCGGTCGCGGTTCCGCGGCCGTATGTGGAGCTCTATGCATTATTTCTCTGGGGTAATTCTGGTGTTGGCTTTAGGGTTTTCTTCTGATGTCTGGAATATTATAATTATTTCTTAGATGCTGCCAGATTTTAAGTCTTTGACTTGATGCGTTTTATCGGCACTTTTGCGATTCCGGTTCTTTGACCTGAAGGATTTCCTACACACAATCTCAATAAAAAGTGTTGAGATATACAATATCATGCGTGAAATATTTACACACAATTTCCTTTATAATGCCGGTTATAATGTACAACATATGGTAATTGGTATTTTCCCAGATGATTCTGTAATATGTGTCATATTTTTAACAAACACCCTTAGATGATTAGAATAATGAGGAAATTGATGTGTTACAGAATGCAATATTTTCGACTGAACAAATTCCCACAAACTTAATTTTGATCGTCTCGAACAAACATCTTTTATTCAAGAGAAGGAGAAAATTTTATTAAGAAAAAGAAAAACTAACTAGCACACTTTCGTAGGAACTATTTTCAGACTTATTTTTATCCTCAGATTAGTGACTTCTTTCATCTTACTAACCCTTGGGACAACGGCTCATAACTACTTATTACTAGTTTCGTTTAAGAAAACTTCTAATTTTCTGGTTTTCTTAAATTTTTCCAATCTTTTAGATGTAATTTTTCACTTTCTAATCTTTTATTATCTTATTTATGTACACTTTTTTTTATTATATGTTTTGTGCTTGATTCGAGCGTCTTTTAGAGTTGTGTTTGTAGAATAACCACAATCAGAACGGTATCGCGCGTAGCTAGACCGAGGTGAGTATAGGTCGTCCTCAGGGAAACGTGGAACCTTTCATTCTTACTTTAGGCTTGTTGAAAAGGAGAGAGGGAGAATAAAGAATGGTGGAAATAGTTGTAGGATTTAGATCTACGTTAAACACGGATGCAAAATATAGATCTAGATTAATTACGGATGTAAGTTTAATATTAAAAAGGGGGCTTGTAGGGTTCATTAGGATTTAGTAGTTATGGATGATTAATTAAAGATTACTCTTTTTATCCTTTAATAGATTTAAAACTAGAATGACAGTGATGCATGTAGATTAGGGTTTCTAGAGGGAAAAGGGTTCCCACTCTTAACCCCTATCTCGACATAGAACTCCGTTCATATATAGATTTTACCAAAACAATTGTTAATCTAACTCTAATCATGGTCGCGATTATCAATGAATTGATAGCGCGCCAAATTAGGATGTTAACTATTCTTTTGATAAAGTTTATAAACTTTATAGGACTTAAAAAGAGTTTAAGGATCTTCATCATCTATTAACCTACCTTAATCCCATGAACCCTAACAAGCGAAGAATTACTCGCGCATGTTGCGAGAAGAAGAGATGGAGAGAGAAATCATATTAAAACTACAAAGAGATAGAATAAGAAAACTACTACCTTTATTAATCAACAAAATTCATTTACACTTTGTTCCCTTAGAAAATGATTACAAAATGCTAGTTTGCTTCTCGATCTCTTCTAAGGAGGTAGATGAACAGTTGATGATCAGCCTGGATGCGTGAGCCTGTCGTGGACTTCGTGATCTCTTCAGCTTGATGATTTTTCCAAGAGGCTCTCGGTCCTTATTTATAGTCCCAGAACCAGAACTCTAGTTTCCTAATTTGGAAACCAGTGGTTAAGATCCTAACAGCAAAATCCCAACTCCCAACTCGTCCAATCCGCGGCGGAACCGCGGCCAATAGGTGGGTTTGGCCGCGGTTCCGCTGCCTTATAGGGAGATCACTTGATTTGTTTTTTTGGAGCTTTATCTTGATGACACGTGGTGATCTTTTGAATCTCTGGAAACTGAAAATCTTTTCTACGTTACTGCCAGAATTGATTTCTTTAGTTTACATTCTTAATTAGGCAGGTTTGTTTTGCCAACTTTGATTTTCTTGATTTCAGCCCTGAAAATTCTGCACAATAACTCAACAAATAATATTAGTAGAGTTTGTTTTATTGAGATATTAACTTAACCATTAAGAATTGGTCAAAGGATTAATAAGGTAAGCATATTTAAATGGGCCAAATATTACATGGATATTATATGCTTACTTTTTCCTACAAAATGTTAATTATAATATATAAACACATGAAAATAGTATTTTTACAGATAAACCCTCATATGTATCATATATTATAATAAACACCTTTTATTATATAGAAATAGTAGAAAAAATGTCATATTAAATGTGCAGTTTTATCAACTGAACAGTGCTTAAGAAAAGTATGATACAAAGTGATGCGTAAATAAGCACAAACCTCCCCCAAACTTGTTTAGAACAGTGTCCTCACTGTTGTCATCTGTTAAATCTCAAAAACCTGTAGGCTTGGGAGGAAAATTTATTAACGGGGACAAGAATAAGTGAACGTGAAAATCTCCCCCAAACTTATTCTTTATTTATGTATAAATTTTTATTTATTTATTTATTTTTATTTTATTTTTATTTTTATTTTATTTTTATTTTTTTTATATGTATGTACAAGTTGACTCACCTCCATTCTAAAAGACAAGACAATATTACCAAGACATGGGGTGAGGTGGAGGAAAATCAGTCATTATAAAGCGGCTCCTGTAAAAACAGGAGCTCCTCCGAGGGGTCAGTGGAAAAATACGGTTTTAATTTATACCCATTCACTTTGAGAATTGAACCGTTTTCAACATTTTCAACCTCAATTGCCCCGTGCGGGTATACATACCGCACAACAAAAGGTCATTTCCACCGAGATCGTAGCATACCCGCATGAAGATGGAGACGCGATCGTAAAGAAGGACTTGTTGACCTGGGGTAAAAGTTTTTCTCAAAATGTTTTTATCGTGAAATACCTTAGTCCGATTCATTACAATTACATCATTATCGTAAGCTTCATCGCGGAGTTCGCTTAGCTCGTTTAATTGTAGCTTTCGAAAGTTGCAGGCTTGATTTAAGTCAAAGTTCAGTTCTTTAATGGCCCACATTGCTTTGTGTTCAATCTCGACTGGAAGGTGGCAAGCCTTACCAAACACTAGATGATAAGGAGACATACGGAGATCAGTTTTAAAAGCAGTACGGAATGCCCAAAGAGTATCCGTCAATTTGGCTGACCAATCTTTCCGGTTTTTAGAAACTGTTTTCTCCAAAATTTGCTTGATTTGTCTGTTGGAAACCTCAGCTTGCCCGCTCGTTTGGGGATTATAGGGTGTCGAAAGTTTGTGGTTGATTGCATATTTCCGCATCAAAGTCTCGAAAGACATACGCATTGGCTATCAGAGAATGGGTAAATGATACCACTGTCAAGGCATTTGATGATTTCTTTCTTTACCGCTTCCTTCATTACGGGATTCAACCGTCTTTGTGGTTCTCAAGTTGGCTTGGCTTCATCCATCAGATGTATATGATGTTCAACAATCAAGAGACTAATCCCTTTGATGTCAGCCATTGTCCAACCAAAAGCCTGACTATTAGATCTCAAGACCGTCAAAAGAGCTTTCTCTTGATCTAAGGCTAGAGAAGATGATATGATCACAGGTAAAGACTCATTCTCACCTAAATATGCATATTTAAGATGAGAAGGTATCAATTTGAGATCTAATGTCGGTGGAGAAACAATAGAAGGTGGGGTAAGAGAATGACATTCAGATTGACGAAGAAGCTCGTAGCCTGCAAAGGATACAGACTCGGAAAGTGATGAGTCAAAAGTTTTAGACTCAGGAGTGGACTCATCAAAAGTGTCCTCACTAAGATGTGCAAGATCAAATATTGATGTGCTAATGTCGTCGAGATTATCAAAGCAAAGTTCATCAACCTTGCAGCTTTCAGAAGCTATCTCGTGACAGAACAGACATCAAGAATGTGAGCAGAGGGTTCAGACGGCTGACTTCCAATCTTATAAATGTTCAGCTCAATTGACATCTTCCCGAAGGATAGGGTCATAGAGCCGTTTCAACGATTAATGACAGCATTGGAAGTGGCTAGGAAAGGTCGACCAAGAAGCACCGGAATTTGGTTCCGTAGGTTCGCTACAGGCTGTGTATCCAAAACAATAAAGTCCATTATAAATTTCCCAACTTTAATCAACACATCCTCGAGTTCACCCCTAGGTTTGGTGATTGATCGGTCTGCCATTTGGAGAGTGCAGTGAGCTGGTTTCAACTCTCCAATCCCTAACTGCTCGTAAACAGAATATGGAAGCAGGTTAACACTTGCGCCAAGGTCAAGTAGAGCACGGTTAATCTTTTTACTCCCAACAGAAATCGATATTGTAGGTCAGCCAGGGTCCTTACGTTTCTTTGGTAACTGTGGGGTAAAAGCAGTGCTAACATTATTTGTCATGAATACTTTTTTGGGCACTTGAGTCTTCCTCTTCCTAGTGCACAGGTCCTTTAAAATTTTCGCATAAGCCGAGACTTGTTGTATAGCATTTAGGAGAGAAATGTTGATGTTAACCTATTTAAACATTTCCATAATCTTCTCTATATGTGGACTTGTTTTGTTTCCCATTAACCGATTCGGATAAGGTGCTTTAGCAATAATAGCTGGATCCTGTTGGATATATGTATGCATTAGAGACCATTATGTGATAGTGGATGTATCTGTACATGTATATATATTCAGTGTACATTCTTGCTCGACATGATAATATGCTATCTGGTTCTTCTTTATCTGACATGTTGATTTGATCATGCTTTTATTCATTCACACATGTTGATAAAGCCCTGAGGATATTGGCTTGACTACTGTGATTATGATAGAGATCATACTAGTGGGACATCTGTAGTTTATAAGCATATCCTGAAATGTCCCTAGTCGTAGGTATATCAAGACGGGGCATCGATATACCAGAGTAGACTAGCGTATATGATACTAGACCCATATGATGGGCGATAAATGTTCCCACATTCATCGATGTTTGACATCAAGATCGTATACGGGTGCTCAGTGGTGACTGGGTACACTGGACGGACTCACCGAGAACTCCTATATGGAATTATATCTATCGTCGGATAGCAGTTCTCAGGTGACACTGGTGCAGGTTAGTCTGTAGACCCGAGATCGTCATAGAATCTTGTGTGCTCTCCCACTGTACTTTGATTACCACCCTACCACGGCTCTACTGAGTCGTGCAAACAGGTGGCCGTTGGGTACAGTCCCGAGACACACGAAGGAGATGAGCGATAAGAGGGGTTTCGTCTCTCCCGGTATTGGGAGTTGATGCTGTGCTGTGCTCGACTGGTTATATCAGTAAGTCCCTGGCCAGGACTGCTGAGATTTACTGATAAGTGTTATCAGTAGTTTCTCGATCTGTTATAGGTCATTCACCGGCACGACTTATTGAGTTATTGGGGTCGACGTGACCATCCCTAGGCTCGATATGCAGCATATCTGACGAAGAGACCGGACTGTGCGGTAGTGTTGCCGGTTGGCTCGACGGGAGTTGTAGCAGGTTCGCTTGTTTTCTTCTGATTGCTCAATACCCGGGTGGCCGTTACGTTTAGCTGACCGCTTGCGGCTTGGGGGTGCTTGATATGATCATCACCCACTGCCGGCGTATTGACGAGTCTTAGAGTCCCACAAAGGAGTTGCCTAGTCCAGGCGAAACGTTGTGGTGCGCGTATGCGATATGCGCATGGACCCGGTTTAAATGCGCGTATAAGATACCGTATATTAATCGGGCGGCTTGCTTTTGGTTGGGTCGTATGTGATATGGCCGGATTACTAAATCAAGTGTTGATTTATCATTTAACCATTAGTTTCTCACTAGAAATCCTTTCTTGTATTTTTGGATGTATGCATGCATGTATGCATTCTTTCTTGTTCATGCACATATGGATGTGCATGCACACATACATACATACATCATCCTTCATGGTTGTATATACATAGAAGATGGTGGCAATATAAGACTCACACCTTGTGTTAATATATGGATTATTATTTGTATTTGTGTTAAAAACAAAAGAAAAGAAAAAGGGTAATTCATGGTTTTGTTTCTACACTCTTCTTTGACCTAACCTTGCTCACCCACCTTTTAACCATGGATTAACTTTCCTTTTGTGTTTTAACTCAAATTCAATAATATCTTTATTATTTAAGCATGGTTTGAGATGAAGAGTGGAAAATATATATGCATATATTTTCTATTTTTCATAAGAGATTATCTTTTCTCTTGTTCTTAAAAAGCCATCATCTTCTTCCTCCTTACTCTTTTGCTCTCTAGATTTCTATAGTGAGCAAAACACTCACCAAATTAGGATTTTGAAGTGAGAAAAGTAACCACAACACTATTCTACACTAGTCTTGCCCACTTGTGAAGAGTGTTAGCTTCATTTTTCTTCTCTTGATCAAGTGAAGTTACAAGCTTGGACAAAGGAGCTTCGGGTGGATCGTCGTGGACATTAGAAGACATCAAGCGAACCCTTTTCCAACCCTCAAGTGGCCAAGGAGTCTAGCGTAGGGAGCTAAAAAGGTTGTACTCTCAAAACCCTAGCCTTTGTTACTTGTGATGTTGTTTAAGTTATGAAACCCTAATTTTCTAGGAATGATTCTTTGTGTGTTCACTTAGCACTTTAAAAATTTAATTTTGAGACATGTGATGCTTCCAAACCCTTCATAAGGTGCTAGGTAAACCTAACAATGGTATCAGAGCCGACCTAGAACTTTAGGCGACACTTTAACGAAGTTAAAACTCCGATCGAACCAAAATACGGTTTTTTGGGACACTCTCTGGACAATTTTTTGAAACTGTGATTTTTCAGTATTAAAAATATGTAAAAAAATCAGCAGGGAATTATAAGAGTTGTTGTAAAAAACGAAGCCCTAATCCTTATACCCCACCGCGGAACCGCGGCCAAAGCTTGCTTGGGCCGCGGCTCCGCGGCCGTACAGACCCATTAAGGCCTCGTTTTTATACACTGTACTTCCTACCTGCTTGTATATATTTTTAGGTATTTTTATTCTGAATCTAGTGCTGAATGTTCTGGAGATTGTTTTGGAGTCGGTGATTCGATCGGAATTTTAATTTCGTGCCTTTTTTCCGGGTAATTTAGAAAGTATTGAATTGTTCGAACGAGTATCATTTACTCACTTTTTCACGGGGTTTAAATCTTTCGGAAATACGTGCAAGTTTTGTGGTGGACCCTCTAGAAGGCAACAAACCTTAACTCGATTATGTGACCGTCTTGAACTGCCTTTTGAACCTTAGGGTTTGGGGCAGTACAGCGTGCCACATGTGAGGCGTTGGCTTGACCCTTCTACGGCTGGACCGCTACTACTATGACACACTCCGGGTTTTTGAACTCCGCTCAAGTGTTGAGCTTTAGGGAATTTTGGGTATTTGATCATTCGTTCGAAAACTTTAATACTGTCTATTTATCTGGAATGTGATGCAATGTGTGGAATTCATATAGCTAGACATGAAATACGAAGTATGTGATATTTCGCATTTACGATGTCTAAAGAGAATGTGGATTCCAGATATTGCAGTTTTACACTTTCTTTTCTATGACCGTAAGTGTAGTATGTCGATATCGCCGGTTTCGTTGCTATACATCAATGACAATTGGGGCACGCATACTTACGTTGATGATATGAGATATTATGTGTTGCTGAGATATGATGTGCAGGATTGTCGCAATTGAATAGCCGGGGGGGTTTATGTGAGATGAGAGTTTTATTTTTCATTCATGTAAAATTCAATTGTAATGTAATATTCTTTTATTTGGGGCACTTCCGGGTTGAGGTTGATATCACCAGTGTTGTATATTATTTACTTTTCCGCATTAGGATAGACCTAAGGAGGGGAGCACGAGTGACCGGGTTCTGGGGTTCAGTGGGTGGCCATCTCGAGGAGTCGAGACCGGGTCTCCTAAACTCCAGGATTGGTAGGGTCGCTTGCCGCTCTCGTAGGGGTCTAGAGGTGTGGGCTTGGCTATTCATCGCGACTGTGGAATCCGTATTTTCCATTGTTAGCTAAATACTAAATACGGACGTCCTACTATATCCCACATTATATATATATGTTTCTGCTGCTTGTGTTCTGTGATATCTGAGACGAATGATATATTATATATGAGATATATAGTAGACGTTGCTTATGTTTTACACCCGCGCTAGTCCCGTCCCGGCATGCCGTTAGTTAAGTAACCTAACGGTGCATAACGGAACATTGCGGCGAATGCGGATGGCATAAGCGTACGTGTTATTTTCGTTTCTTTTCTGTGATTGGCTTAAGGACTTAAATGATGGGACTACATTAATATGATTAATGTAAAGAAAATAAACCTAAAAAGATGTTGTAGAATCGGATTTGAAAACCACTCGGCTCTTTATGAAAAAGCTACTTTTCAAAACTGCGGAGCACAAGCCACTCCTTTTGAAAACCATTTGATTCTACGACGATATTGTAAGTGCACGGCGGCGCCCCGGCCGTCATTCCGACGGCCAAATGCGGAAGCGGTGATAAACTTAAATTTTTCTTGAACTGGCAAACCGCCGCGCACTAATACCCGGATCGAACCATTAATTAGTCCTAGCTAACAACAAGATGGGGAAGAGAGATATACCGACTGATCCAAGTCCTCCGGTCTTCTCGTCATCGTCCCGATCTCCTGCGGAAGCTCCGGTCTCCACCTCGTCGCCGGAAGTGCACCACATCGCCTACTTCTTTTACGGGCTCCCACCTCAATGCCGAGGCAACTCGGGCACGAAGCTGGCTAGTCGACGTGCCCAAGATGTGCTGTAGAATGTAGGGTGGATTACTATGTCTCATTTTGGGGTAGTAGAATTGCCTTTGGTGGAGGGATGGAACTTGGAGCTTTTGAGAATGATCTTGTGGGATTTTTGCAACATGAAATGAGCCAAAAAACCCCACCAAAAATTTGGGACAACCCCCACTAGGGAAGTGGCCGGCCAAGCAACTTGTGAGAGGGAGTGAATGAGAGAGTGTGTAGGAGAATGGCAAAGCATGAGAGAGATATGCAATAATCCAATGGAGAGAAAGAGAAGGCTATCATGCAAAGAATCATCATTCCAATAATTCCAACACTCAACCAACAACCATGATAGCAAATAAAACAACACTCCAACACCACCATCATCACCTCACAAAGTCAAGCAAGAAAGGTCAAAGGATGGGCTCCATCATGAAACCATCATGATACAAATAAATGCAAAGAACCCCTCCACAAATACTTATTTGCAACAATGCAAATAAGCCCCCCTCCACCAATCTTCGGCCAATGAACGATACAAAGGAAATTGGCCGAAACGGAAAGCAAACTGGCAACTCCAGAAAACTGGTCCCATAATAAATTACAGGAAAACCCCGATACTGTGCATACACACCCGCATTTGTATTCCGACCGAAATACAAATGCAATGAGACAAAATCTACACTGTACTATACTAGGATCCGGCTTAAACCAAAGCCGGCTAGTATTATCCGTTCGATCCTGATCCGTGCAATACCGCACGTATCTGATCGAACCCTGCCATATATCCATACGGCCTATAGTACAAACTGTCCGATCCTGATCCGTGCAATACCGCACGTATCTGATCGGACCTTGCCATATCTCCATACGGCCTCTACAACCTTTCGCCCGAAAGTTGAGTAACTGAATGTGGGGGACTCTAAAGACTCGTCAACACCTTGGTTGTGGATTTAACCACTAGCACGTCAGAGGTATAAGCCAATACGTAATGGGCTACCCGGTATTGACTAAAAGGGACGTCTGTGAGCGAACTCAGCCTGACAACCCTACTGAGCCTGTCAGTGACAATATCCGTACAGTCCGGTCCGTTCGTCTATGAGCATCGCATGGCGGGCCTAGGGGGTTGGTAAAAGTCAGACCCCCAAAAGCGGTACAAGTCGTGTCGGAGTGTAGCCCAGAACACCCTGAGATACTACTGGAATACCTACCAGTAAATCTCCTTGCCTCGGCCGAGGGCTTCGTGTAATGGCTCTCCTAGACACAGCACGACCTCACCCCCAATACCGGGAGAGACGAACCCCTGAAGATACGCTCACTGCCTCCATGTGGCTCGGGACTGTACCCAACTAAAACCTGTTTGCATGACTCCTTTGAGCCGTGGTAGGGTAGTAATCAAAGTACAGTGGGAACTCACACGAGACAAATGACGATCCCCAGGTCGATGAACTAACCTGCACACATGTCACCAGGGAACTGCCATCTGACGTCTGGTATATGACCAACTAGCATGTTCCCGGCGAGTCCTGTCCGGTGTACTCATAACCCAATGAGCACCTGTATACATCTTAGGTGATCCAACTGACACCAGTGGCTTGTGAGACCGGCCACCGCCCCTCGTCGGGGTCTCGACTGTATACACTAGTCTACTCTGGAGTATCGATGCCCTGTCTCGAAACTCACACGACTAGGGACCATTTAAGGATATGCTTATAGACCCCAGCTCCCACTTATATGATCGCCCTCATACTGCTGGTGGTCAAGCAAGAATTCTAGGGGCTCTATCAACGTGTAATAGCAACTTGTCAGGTCACCTAAAGCAGTACACGATGATAAAGGAAAACCAGATAGCATACTATCATCTCGAGTAAGACTGTCCTACCGGGATAGGTCCTCCATCAATCATTGCAATCACGTACCTGTGACCTAATAATTGACTCTGAGGGCACTATCTCCAACAATCTCCCACTTGTACTCAAGGCTAATTATTGCGATGTCGCATACTCACAGCCCGTGTGATACCGAACACCCAACTCCTCTAGTAGTCAGTATCACAAAGCTCGTTTGCGAAACTATTGCGTTCGAGGAATAGCCTCAGTGAGTGGATCCGCTATGATGTTTCTTTCTATGTCTCTCTATATCTCAAGTTCGCGGAGAAAACCATATCCCGAAATGAGCAATACCTGTCTTAGAATGTGTCTGGATGTCTGATGGGACCTAGCTCATAAATGAACTCCAAATCCAAACTTCTTAGACTGTATCGTCAACTGAACTTAATCAGTATCCTGCGCCATGCCACCCTCAGTATTGCCTTGGACCTCCTGTCCAAAATACTGCCCCTCATCAGAAGGAAAAACTATAACTCTGACAACCTCCTTGTCGTTCATGTCACCTTGGAAGCCTGGAATGATAACTGTCTCCTGTATGAGGCTGTCGTTATCATATCCCTAAAACATCCACTTATGTTCTAAAACTGCTTCCGACTGTTTCTCCCGGATTGGATCAATGTCAACTTATTGCATCTAGTGCAAGAACAATATCTGGTGTGGTACTTGACATCTCATGACTGACTCAATTGCCTGAGCAAGTGATCTGCCAATCATGCACATCCCTCTCCCCTTTAGTCTGTAAGACACCTTTAGAGAGGGTGACTCCATCACCTGCAGGTACACTACCGTGCCAGGAGTCGTCCATTCTAAATACTCTTAGAATGCTGTCTAAGTACCCTGATTGGGAAAGCACCCAAATCTAGATCTAAAACCATAGATCTAGTAACCAGTATGTCTGATATTATGTCCAAGTCCCATGTGGAGAAACCACTGTGTAACGACCAAAGTATAACCGATCGTAGTATAGGAGTTTCCTTTCCTACTCTGTGTATGTCATCCAAATACCAGGACATCACACCCTACTACCTTCTCAACAGATCCATCCCCTATTCTGATGAAGTCAAACCCATGACTGTCACGTCAGAAATAGATGATCTATTTCCGCTATATCTGCTTTAGTCTATAAATAGACATAAGCTACCTGTCTACCAATGCTTCCGCTGCTCCCACTGACCACGACAACCCTCTGGCAGAGTCATATACACGTACACTTCTGAAACCAGTTCAGAACGACGCTATACTCATCCTCCTGCCGGGTCTCACAGTCTGGAACAACAGCAATGGCAAGTGTGGGTAAAAAAGAACCTCCCTGTTACCGTCCTTGAGGCTACCGGAGTACCCCTCGGGTGCCTGAGGTTACCCACCGTATCTGCGGAGTGGCCAATGGAATGTCAAACCAGATTGAATCTTTAGGTTCCTTATCAAATCTTCAGTAATCGTTTGTGGTTCTGGAATCACTTCCAGTTCTACCATACTCCCACTACTGTTTTTCTGAAAAATCCAATTTTTAATAAAACTGTGGCGAGTCTAGAACAATATCGCTATTGTTCATCCAGATGGTAGAAAGTCAACCCTCGTCATAGCCTGGGTTAACCCACAAACAGCCATTACAGAAACGTGCCTTGAGTTGTCCAGTGTCTGGTTTTAATCATAAGCCGGACAACTCCCCGTACCTTAACACCGTTAAGATATGAACTGTTCTATATCCCATATAGAAACAGAGGCACAGATTTAATTGAACCAGATTCAAATCATGCAGCTGTCCCCAGTGCATGTCAACTAAATGGAAGGAGGTCTATCAGCGTTACTCAACTTAGGAATGCTTCCAATTATGAGTAACCTGAAAGAGAAGCTAGTTCTCTTAATCATCACTATCAACTGAATACCATACACAAGTATCTACATCTTCGATCACTTTGAAGAATCCCGATACTTGCAATACCTGGTTCTCTACTTTATTCAAATACCCATAACTTCTCAAAATTCGGACCCTGTGTTTCCACGAAACACCTGTCTAAAAACTAGAGAAGTCATAAGTAAACCGAATATAGTACGAGGACCAACCCCTCTGTCCTGATGGACCCTGGACAACATACAATACTCTGTATAAGTCCCTTGAGTCTGATAACTCATTCACTGTGTGTCGTAGATTGAGAACTGTACTTATGGTTAAGAAGAATTACACCGCTGTTTAATGCTCCTTACCTAACCATCCACTGATATAGGTAAATGTCGTAGACATAATTTCAGAAAGGTATATCTCACTCTATGAAAATAGACGTACAGATATATCAATTTGAAATTGGTGCATAACAGCGGATATTCAAAACCAAATATTTGCCGACCGGCAACCAGCCCAGGTGATTTCCTCAAATATCACCGATTACAACAAATCCCGATAGAATGAGGATGATCACCCAATTTCCAATAACTTACTCCCACTCATCATCTGTAAAACCATACAGATATGAGAATCATACCTGGTAAATACATACCCTGGAGTAAGTATCTAATCGGGAAATCAGTTTTGTTTTAACATTACACAGTGAAACTGAAACATTGAAATGTTTCGATGGGGTATCCTGGTATTCCTAGTAATGCCTCTACCATTATCCAGATTCACAACTATAACCGTATAATTCTTTGCCACCTCTCCAAATCCCTTTATATGTCTTTAGTCATTACCTTCTGTACACCCCTTTAGGCCAATTGGTTTTCTTCCTTCCCTACCGTTCGGCACCAGCCTATGGTTTGGAAGAAGACTATCCAATAAGCATAATGGGTGTACTGTCCCAATCCTAGGAACACTCGCAATGCGAGAGGAGGTGAGGATAAAAGACAATCGAATAAATCTTATTCCTATTTCTCCTGAACCAGAATCCATCCCCGAACTGGAACAAGTTCCTTTCGAGTTCGTATATAACCATACGATGGAGTATCCAAATAAACTGTGGATCTTCGTAGTGATACGGAGTGTCCTGGAGAAATATAAAGGTGATGTGGGAGTGGTAACGAAATACCTGGTTTGGTCGTGAATATCTGTTGCAATTTACTTTGCTCTCCTACTAATCCCTTGCTTTGTCTGAACTTATTACCTTCTGTACACCATCGTTAGGCTAATTGGTTTTCTTCATTCCCTACCGGTCGGCACCTGCCTATGGTTTGGAAGAAGACTATCCAATTTGCGTAATAGGTGTACTATCTCCTAAACCAAGGAGTACTCGCAACTTGAGAGAAGGTAAAAAGGAAAAGACAACTGAATAATCCTATCCGTTTTCTCCAGAACCTGAAACCATCCTCGAATAAATTCTTTCGAGTTCGTATCTAACCATACGATGGTTTTGTCCAATGGAAGTGGACGTTCGTAGTAATACGGGGTGTCCTGGAGAAGAGGGTAAGAGTAGGAGTGGAAATGAGGTTAGCAACTCTGACAATCCAAAAGCCAGTGTTTAGAAGCTTCGGTCAACTTGGTCTCTGAGTCAAAGTCTTAGGGTCGGGTCAATGGTCGCTGCCAAAGAGAGAGAGAAAAGAAACACTCAGCATGCACTCTAACCTAGATCAGAATGGTTACCAATTTATCTAATCTGGAAACCTCCCACTGTACCGTCAAATTCTCCTCCAAACCTGAAAGAAGAATTAGTCGGGGTCACCCGAGGAGTAAACTAACTCATCAGTGGGAATCGGGATCCAACTATCATCGCATGATAACGTGACGGAATCCGCTCACGGTATCACACTCCAGAAGGTATGCGCATATCTGACAAGTTTCAGTTCTTTTGAAACTCCCGATGTGATTTTTGCCCCATGCTCTTATGACCTTGGCGAAGGTCAACAAATCATAAGTCACATGTCAAGTTCTACCCGTCATTATCCAGGTTAATTTGAATCCACCCGTACAAGCCCTTGACGAAGGTCAACAAGGCTATACGACTGTCCCAAACCAACGCATCTATCTATGCAACAGAAAGGTAACAAGCAGCTACCATACACTATGCCTTGACGAAGGTCAACAAACATAGCATGAATACTACGTGCTACCCGTCTGAAACGACGGAGGGCTACGAATGGTTTCTGGCGAAAACCTTTAACGTAAAGAACTTGATATCGTCGAAGGAACGGATAGCTTTTTGAAAATATAGTGACGAAAACCGTTGCTAAAGAGGTCACTCCCGGTGAAGGGATCTCGGCTCTTTCCCCGTAGAATGAGGTGCAGGATATTCCAACTGAATACCACGGTGCAAAGCAAAAGTAATCGGCTATAGTGAAGTTAATGCCCTGACGCAAACTTTTTGTCCAAGGGGTCACTCCCTGTGAAGGGATCTCGGCCCTTGCCTCGTCGACTGAGGAGCAGGATATTCCAACTGAATACCACGATGCAAAACAAAAGTGAACGTCTTTGCAATAACAGCTTTTTGAAAAGTGTTCCAACAACATCAGATTAGGTTTGTTTTTAACTTGCATTGATCTGAATCAACGCAGTCCCATCAATTGATCACACCACAAAGAACGAAAATAATATGACGTACGTATATGCCACCCGCATTCGCCACTGGGTCCCGTCATTACCCGTTAGGTTAGCTAACTAACGACAGAGCGGGGACTGGACTAGCGCGGATGCAAAACATATACAACATCTACTAATATATATACCAATATATTATATTTCGCTCAAGGCGTGATAAAAAATGCAACATCACAGAGAATGAACAGCATCACAGAAACAATACAGATATCTGGGATCCCCGGGTTTCACAGAGCCACTACTGAAACCCGACGTTCCCCTGGTCGTGTGGATAGCCTGTGCAATGAAAACCTAGACCCCTACGGGCGCGGCAAGTCACCCGCCAAAACCTGAAGTGAGGCAGCCCCCTTCAGCGACGTGAATGGACCACCCGGCACTTCACGGAATCCGGCAACTTGGGCACCCCTCCTGGGTCAACCTGTACCCCCTACGAGTGCGGCGAATAGCCCGCCCATCCTAGAGTGAAGCCCCCTCTGTCTCAATGCCATGAGATGCGGGCTTGTTGTCCTCTAGAATCCGGCTATCCGTGCACCCCTCCGCGGGGCAATCCTAGTACAGAAAGTAAAATATACATACAACGGGTACAACGACCGCAACCTGGCCGTGCCCCAAAATAATAATACAAACAGGCAGTGACGGCAGTCCACATGTCGGACGCTCGCCCCGCAATATCAAATGTACATAATACAACAAAACTGTACTAGCATTGCATCCAGGCTATCCCCCACGACCGATCCGCAACATCACAGCAAAAACAGAACATCAATGTGAAAGTCACGTTCGCAAATCCGTCTAACCGGGCTATAGCAGTTAGACCGGATTTACCGATGGAGTGACATTCACGGTCGCAGATATAATGTAAATACTGTGAAATAATATGTTTAAAATATCCGATCAATCAAATTTTAACAAGTGGGCCCCCAAGCATTACTGTAGCAGATCAAGAAATTCTGGGCCCAATGTTAATATTCCAAAACCCCAATTTTAACCCCAGAAAGACACTGTGGAAATTTGGTGCAGGGATCTCCACAGTGTGCGGCGGAACCGCGGCGAGAAGGGGGTGTTTGCGGCGGTTCCGCGCTCCCACAGTGGAGTCACTTCATCGAATTTTTACAGAGCTCTTATATTTTCCAGTACATCACTTTTCTGTAACCTGAAAAAAATTTCGACACCAAAAAATTTCAACAGAAAACTGATGTGAACAAAAATGTAGATTTTGGAATTTTGGTCGATCGGAAATGCAAAACACATTAAACAAAGCTAGACTAAGTTAATGGCGAGTCTCTGATACCACTGTAAGTGCACGGCGGCGCCCCGGCCGTCATTCCGACGGCCAAATGCGGAAGCGGTGATAAACTTAAATTTTTCTTGAACTGGCAAACCGCCGCGCACTAATACCCGGATCGAACCATTAATTAGTCCTAGCTAACAACAAGATGGGGAAGAGAGATATACCGACTGATCCAAGTCCTCCGGTCTTCTCGTCGTCGTCCTGATCTCCTGCGGAAGCTCCGGTCTCCACCTCGTCGCCGGAAGTGCACCACATCGCCTACTTCTTTTACGGGCTCCCACCTCAATGCCGAGGCAACTCGGGCACGAAGCTGGCTAGTCGACGTGCCCAAGATGTGCTGTAGAATGTAGTGTGGATTACTATGTCTCATTTTGGGGTAGTAGAATTGCCTTTGGTGGAGGGATGGAACTTGGAGCTTTTGAGAATGATCTTGTGGGATTTTTGCAACATGAAATGAGCCAAAAAACCCCACCAAAAATTTGGGACAGCCCCCACTAGGGAAGTGGCCGGCCAAGCAACTTGTGAGAGGGAGTGAATGAGAGAGTGTGTAGGAGAATGGCAAAGCATGAGAGAGATATGCAATAATCCAATGGAGAGAAAGAGAAGGCTATCATGCAAAGAATCATCATTCCAATAATTTCAACACTCAACCAACAACCATGATAGCAAATAAAACAACACTCCAACACCACCATCATCACCTCACAAAGTCAAGCAAGAAAGGTCAAAGGATGGGCTCCATCATGAAACCATCATGATACAAATAAATGCAAAGAACCCCTCCACAAATACTTATTTGCAACAATGCAAATAAGCCCCCCTCCACCAATCTTCGGCCAATGAACGATACAAAGGAAATTGGCCGAAACGGAAAGCAAACTGGCAACTCCAGAAAACTGGTCCCGTAATAAATTACAGGAAAACTCCGATACTGTGCATACACACCCGCATTTGTATTCCGACCGAAATACAAATGCAATGAGACAAAATCTACACTGTACTATACTAGGATCCGGCTTAAACCAAAGCCGACTAGTATTATCCGTTCGATCCTGATCCGTGCAATACCGCACGTATCTGATCGAACCCTGCCATATATCCATACGGCCTATAGTACAATATGTCCGATCCTGATCCGTGCAATACCGCACGTATCTGATCGGACCTTGCCATATCTCCATACGGCCTCTACAACCTTTCGCCCGAAAGTTGAGTAACTGAATGTGGGGGACTCTAAAGACTCGTCAACACCTTGGTTGTGGATTTAACCACTAGCACGTCAGAGGTATAAGCCAATACGTAACGGGCTACCCGGTATTGACTAAAAGGGACGTCTGTGAGCGAACTCAGCCTGACAACCCTACTGAGCCTGTCAGTGACAATATCCGTACAGTCCGGTCCGTTCGTCTATGAGCATCGCATGGCGGGCCTAGGGGGTTGGTAAAAGTCAGACCCCCAAAAGCGGTACAAGTCGTGTCGGAGTGTAGCCCAGAACACCCTGAGATACTACTGGAATACCTACCAGTAAATCTCCTTGCCTCGGCCGAGGGCTTTGTGTAATGGCTCTCCTAGACACAGCACGACCTCACCCCCAATACCGGGAGAGACGAACCCCTGAAGATACGCTCACTGCCTCCATATGGCTCGGGACTGTACCCAACTAAAACCTGTTTGCACGACTCCTTTGAGCCGTGGTAGGATAGTAATCAAAGTACAGTGGGAACTCACACGAGACAAATGACGATCCCCAGGTCGTTGAACTAACCTGCACACATGTCACCAGGGAACTGCCATCTGACGTCTGGTATATGACCAACTAGCATGTTCCCGGCGAGTCCTGTCCGGTGTACTCATAACCCAATGAGCACCTGTATACATCTTAGGTGATCCAACTGACACCAGTGGCTTGTGAGACCGGCCACCGCCCCTCGTCGGGGTCTCGACTGTATACACTAGTCTACTCTGGAGTATCGATGCCCTGTCTCGAAACTCACACGACTAGGGACCATTTAAGGATATGCTTATAGACCCCAGCTCCCACTTATATGATCGCCCTCATACTGCTGGTGGTCAAGCAAGAATCCTGGAGGCTCTATCAACGTGTAATAGCAACTTGTCAGGTCACCTAAAGCAGTACACGATGATAAAGGAAAACCAGATAGCATACTATCATCTCGAGTAAGACTGTCCTACCGGGATAGGTCATCCATCAATCATTGCAATCACGTACCTGTGACCTAATAATTGACTCTGAGGGCACTATCTCCAACAGATATCAAGTTCAAAGCGTTAAAGATTTTCTTAAAAATCATCCGCAACCCTCCGTCATTTTAGGAAGTAGAGTACTTAGTATTCGTGCTACGTTTGTTGACTTTAGTTAAGGCGTAGTGTACGGTAGCTAAGTGATGTCTTCCTACACTGCATATGATGCAGATTAATTAGGACATTCATACGACTTTGTTGACCATAGTTAAGGGTCATATGGGTGGGTCTAATTAATCAAGAAATGACGGGTAGAACTTGACTGGTACTTATGATTTATTGACCTTAGTTAAGGTCATAAGTACTAGGGGTAAAAACCACATCGGGAATTTCAAGTGTTGAGATTTGCAATGAGATTGCATACCTTCCATATGATGGTTGGATCCCGATCCCACTGTGGGCAATAGTTGCTCCCAGGAGAGTTTTGCAGTTTACAATTAGCTAACTCATTAGGTGTCTAGAAAGGTGTTAACGGGGCTACGCCTCTGGGAAAACGAGGTTTACTTTAATTAGGTCCGTGCGAAAGCATGGGGAACCTCCCTCAAGTACCGACACTGGCCTGGCTGAACGGTTAGCGAAGTTGTAGACTGTAATTAATCCTGGCTAGTTTTCTTTTTAAGGTTTGAAAGAAAAACTTGATTAAAGCAGTGGGAGACATCGATTAGACAAGATAATAACCAATCTGATCTTTGCAAGAGCTTTCGCTGAGTGTATTCTTTTCTCTCTTTTAATGGCAGATACCAATGACTGGACTCAAGCTTCTACTAGATAAAAACAAACTGAATGGGACCAATTATAAAGACTGGCTAAGGAATCTGAAAATTGCCCTGACTTAAGATAAAGTATCATATGTCCTCACGGCTTCAGCCCCGCCCGTCCCAGGTCCAAAATCCTCAGTTGCGGACATTGAAGTCCGCAAGACATGGGATGCTGACTGTGCCACGGCGAAATGTCTCACGCTTGCATCGATGGACAACACACATCAAAAGCAGCACAAGAATATGGACATTCAAACCATATTCCTCCATACAAAGGAGTTGTATGGAGAGCAATCCCGAGTATTACGATACGAACCATCAAAGAAATTGTTTCAGATGCGAATGGCCCCTGGCACACCGGTAGGAGACCATGTTCTGAAGATGATAGCTCTTATAGAAGAGCTTGAGGACCTTGGATGGACGATGGACAATGAACAATATACGGATATTATTCTGCAGTCCCTCCCCTCCACCTTTGCTCAATTCATAGTTAACTTCAACATGCACAACATGGAGAGGGAACTACCTGAACTCCTTAATATGTTGAGGAGTGCAGAGAGCACACTGAAATCAGTGAAAACTCCCGTTATGACTGTTGGACAATCTTCCTCTTCTCGCCCAAAGGCTAAGGCCAAGGGAAAGAAAAAGAAGAAGCCCACCAATTCTAAGGGTGGAGTTAAAAAGGTTAAGGGGAAGGAAAAGTCCAAAGCTGGAGAATCGGGGAAAGGTGAATGTTTTCATTGCCACAAAACAGGACATTGGAAGCATAACTGTACGGAGTACTTAAATCTCAAGAAGAAGCATGGGGATGCTTCCGCTTCAGGTGTGTTTGTGACAGAAAACTGTTTTTCAATAAACTCTGCTTCCTGGGTATTAGATACCGATTCAGATTCTTACATTTTCAATTCTATGCAGGGGCTGAGAAATAGCAAGGTTTTGAAGACAGGTGACCATACTCTCCGCGTTGGAAATGGTTCCAATATACATACAGTCGCAGTGGGAGAGTATCACTTGGGGTTGCCATCTGGGTGTATATTGGTTTTGAACCCATGTTATTTTGTACCAAGTATGCTATGTAATATAATATCTGTTTTTTTGTTAGACAATGAAGGATATAACTTTATATTGCAGAACAATGTTATGAACATTCACCTGAATCAAATGTTGGTTAGGTATGGTACACTTAATAACGGGATATACGTCCTAAATCAACACACAGTTTTCAGCATACAACACACTAATAAAAGAAAACTTTCAGAAATAAATAAAGCTTTTCTTTAGCACTGTAGACTTGGTCATATTAACGAAACAAGACTAAACAAGTTACACAAAGATGGATATTTAAACCCTTTTGAAGATAAATCTTATGCGACTTGCCAGTCTTGTATCAAGGGTAAAATGACCAAAACTCCGTTTACCGGACACGGAGAAAGAGCTACCGAGCTCCTAGGACTCATACATAGTGATGTATGTGGACCAATGTCTACACAGGCTAGAGGCGGTTTTTCTTACTTCATTACTTTCACTGAAGATTTCTCAAGATTCGGTCATGTATTTTTATTAAAGCACAAATCCGAAGTTTTCGAGAAATTCACTGAATATAAACAAGAAGTAGAAAAACAAACCGGCTTGAGTATCAAAATGCTTCGATCAGATCGAGGTGGGGAGTACCTCAGTACAGAATTTACAAACTTCTTAAAAGAGAATGGGATTCTCTCTCAGCTCACTCCTCCTTACACACCACAGCACAACGGCGTGTCTGAACGACGGAATCGGACCCTATTAGATATGGTCCGTTCCATGATGAGTGATGCTGAGTTACCTGTCTCATTTTGGGGGCATGCATTGGAGACTGCAGCGTTTCTTTTGAACAGGGTTCCAACCAAAACCGTGTCTACCACTCCATATGAGATATGGCATGGGAAGAGACCATCTCTTAAGAGAATTAAGATTTGGGGTTGCCCGGCCTATGTTAAAAAGCAGAATCCGGACAAACTCGAGACACGGTCAGTCATGTGTAATTTTGTGGGATATCCAAGGAACTCTTATGGATATCCATTCTACCACAAGGAGGAACAAAAGGTGTTTGTTTCTCAGTATGCCACATCTTAGAAAAAGAGTTTTTCACAGATAAAGATGATGGCAAGGTGGTAGATCTAGAAGAGCTTCTAGAGACATAAACTACAAATGACAACTTGGTTGAACCGGCTGTTGCAATAGAAACTGAAGAACCTCGGCCACTCCGTAGGTCTGGTAGGACTTCTCGCCCACCGGAGAGGTACTACGGTTTCCTCATTGATGGTGACGGAGAAGACTGCATCATGGATGATGATGATCCTACCAGTTTTCAACAAGCTATCACGAGTGGAGACTCTGTGAAGTGGCTGGATGCCATGAGATCCGAAATGGAATCTATGTACACCAACAAAGTATGGACTTTGGACGTTGTACCCCCTGGGGTAAAACCTATGGGGTGCAAATGGATCTTTAAAAGAAAGATTGGTGTAGATGGGCAGGTGGAGACCTATAAGGCAAGACTTGTGGCAAAGGGTTTTCGTCAAAGACCAGGTTTGGACTATGACGAGACTTTTTCTCCCGTAGCCATGCTTAAATCCATTCGGATCCTACTTGCTATTGCTGCTCACTATGACTATGAAATCTGGCAGATGGACGTTAAAATAGCATTTCTAAATGGAAATTTAGAAGAATGCGTTTATATGGATCAGCCAGAGGGCTTCATTGACAGTGGGAGCAGCGGGAAAGCATGTAAATTGTACATCTGTTTCGATGATGTTATCAAAGAGTTTGATTTCATCAAAAATCCAGATGAACTTTGTGTTTATAAGAAGGCTGTAGGGAGAGCTGTCACATCCCTCGTATTGTACGTGGATGACATTCTTCTGATAGGAAATGATATTCCTATGCTACAGCCGGTCAAATCTTTCTTATCACTAAGGTTCTCCATGAAGGACCTGGGTGATGCCACATACATTTTGGGTATTAGGATCTATAGGGATAGATCCAAGAGGTTATTGGGATTGTCCCAAACCAGGTACATCAACACCATCCTAAAAAGGTTTAGTATGGAAGACTCCAAGCGGGGTGCCTTACCCGCTTGCCATGGGGTCACTCTCTCCAAGGACTCTTGCCCAAAGACCGATGAAGAGAGAGCTCGCATGAGCGTTATACCCTATGCTTCGGCAGTAGGATCTATAATGTATGCGATGTTATGTACACGCCCAGATGTAGCTTATGCACTTAGTGTTGTAAGCAGGTATCAATCCAACCCAGGGGAGAATCACTGGACAGCTGTGAAGAATATTCTTAAGTACTTGCGAAGGACTAAAGAATTGTTCTTGGTGTATGGTAATGGAGATCAAATGGAGGCCTTTACCGATTCGAGCTTCCAGAGCGATAAGGACGACAGCAAATCTATCTCTGGGTTTGTATTTACCCTCAATGGAGGGGCGGTAAGTTGGAAGAGTTCCAAACAGGATACCGTTGCAGACTCTACGATGGAGGTTGAGTACATTGCTGCAAATGATGCCGCCAAGGAAGCCGTCTGGATGAAGAAGTTCGTCTTAGAGCTAGGAGTAGTTCCAACCATTATTGATCCAATACCATTGTATTGTGATAATAATGGGGCTATGGCGTTAGCCAAGGAGCCCAGGTCCCATCAGCGGTCCAGACACATCCTGAGGCGCTTTCATTTGATCCGGGAGATTGTAGATCGCCGCGAGATCGAGATTAGGAGAGTAGACACAAAGAATAACGCCGCGGATCCATTCACCAAGGCCCTTCCTCAGCCGCAGCATGAGCGACTTTTTGAGATGTTGGGTATGAGATACGCCAATAACTGGCCTTAGTGCAAGTGGGAGATTGTTGGATATATGTATGCCCTAGAGGCCATTATGTGATAGTGGATGTATCTGTACATGTATATATATATATTCAGTGTACATTCTTGCTCGACATGATAATATGCTATCTGGTTCTTCTTTGTCTGACATGTTGATTTGATCATGCTTTTATTCATTCGCACATGTTGATAAAGCCCTGAGGATATTGGCTTGACTACTGTGATTATGATAGAGATCATACTAGTGGGACATCTGTAGTTTATAAGCATATCCTGAAATGTCCCTAGTCGTAGGTATATCGAGACGGGGCATCGATATACCAGAGTAGACTAGCGTATATGATACTAGACCCATATGATGGGCGATGAATGTTCCCACATTCATCGATGTTTGACATCGAGATCGTATACGGGTGCTCAGTGGTGACTGGGTACACTGGACGGACTCACCAAGAACTCCTATATGGAATTATATCTATCATCGGATAGCAGTTCTTAGGTGACATTGGTGCAGGTTAGTCTGTAGACCCGAGATCGTCATAGAGTCTTGTGTGCTCTCCCACTGTACTTTGATTACCACCCTACCATGGCTCTACTGAGTCGTGCAAACAGGTGGCCGTTGGGTATAGTCCCGAGACATACGAAGGCGATGAGAGATAGGAGGGGTTTCGTCTCTCCCGGTATTGGGAGTTGATGCTGTGCTGTGCTCGACTGGTTATATCAGTAAGTCCCTGGTCAGGGCTGCTGAGATTTACTGATAAGTGTTATCAGTAGTTTCTCGATCTGTTATAGGCCATTCATCGGCACGACTTATTGAGTTATTGGGGTCGACGTGACCATCCCTAGGCTCGATATGCAGCATATCTGACGAAGAGACCGGACTGTGCGGTAGTGTTGCCGGTTGGCTCGATGGGAGTTGTAGCAGGTTCGCTTGTTTTCTTCTGATTGCTCAATACCCGGGTGGCCGTTACGTTTAGCTGACCGCTTGCGGCTTGGGGGTGCTTGATATGATCATCACCCACTGCCGGCGTATTGACGAGTCTTAGAGTCCCACAAAGGAGTTGCCTAGTCCAGGCGAAACGTTGTGGTGCGCGTATGCGATATGCGCATGGACCCGGTTTAAATGCGCGTATAAGATACCGTATATTAATCGGGCGGCTTGCTTTTGGTTGGGTCGTATGTGATATGGCCGGATTGCTAAATCAAGTCTTGATTTATCATTTAACCATTAGTTTCTCACTAGAAATCCTTTCTTGTATTTTTGGATGTATGCATGCATGTATGCATTCTTTCTTATTCATGCACATATGGATGTGCATGCATACATACATACATACATCATCCTTCATGGTTGTATATACATAGAAGATGGTGGCAATATAAGACTCACACCTTGTGTTAATATATGGATTATTATTTGTATTTGTGTTAAAAACAAAAGAAAAGAAAAAGGGTAATTCATGGTTTTGTTTCTACACTCTTCTTTGACCTAACCTTGCTCACCCACCTTTTAACCATGGATTAACTTTCCTTTTGTGTTTTAACTCAAATTCAATAATATCTTTATTATTTAAGCATGGTTTGAGATGAAGAGTGGAAAATATATATGCATATATTTTCTATTTTTCATAAGAGATTATCTTTTCTCTTGTTCTTAAAAAGCCATCATCTTCTTCCTCCTTGCTCTTTTGCTCTCTAGATTTCTATAGTGAGAAAAACACTCACCAAGTTAGGATTTTGAAGTGAGAAAAGCAACCACAACACCATTCTACACTAGTCTTGCCCACTTGTGAAGAGTGTTAGCTTCATTTTTCTTCTCTTGATCAAGTGAAGTTACAAGCTTGGACAAAGGAGCTTCGGGTGGATCGTCGTGGACATTAGAAGATTTCAAGCGAACCCTTTTCCTAGATGATTCTGTAATATGTGTCATATTTTTAACAACCACCCTTAGATGATTAGAATAATGAGGAAATTGATGTGTTACAGAATGCAATATTTTCGACTGAACAGACGCCGCACAAGAGAAACTGCGCCGACCCTGAATAATTAGGTTGTACCACAACCCCCATAAGTGAAGAGACTTCTGCTCTGGATCGTGATCTTTAATTAGTGCAAAAACTTCCCGATCTACGGGCGCGTCGGCGTATGCACTCTCTGGGCGAACAAATGGGAAAGAAGAGTCAAAAGACATAGTACTTGCGGAAAAAGAAACGAGAGTTAGATGTCAATACTACATTAAAAATTCTGACATTTGGTACTTTAAATTTGTACTACACTGCAATGCAGGAAAAAGGGACCGAGGGGACCTACAAAATCAAAGTGATGGCTCATCATTGATGAGACAATCAATCATTAAGGAGGAAATCCTAAAAAAGATTCTCATTTGATGAGAAACTCATTGGGCCAAGGAGTTAAACTCCCTCGAGAGCAGTGCTCTGCAAACAGAAATTATATCTGTCAACCTTAATTATGAGGGGAATGAAAATTTCCCAAAATTTCTAAGAGTCATACTCTGTGAAAACGATAGAGTAATCCATTAGAACCCTAAAAAGCAAAGCTTTTTGCAGAGTAAAAACTCCAAGATCTTTAAGATCTACAAAACGAACTCTAAGAGTTCTTCATAGAGATGAACAGTGTTCTAATTAATGGGTTAAGTAACCCTAAAAAATACATTTTTAAGATCTACGATCTGAGAAGAGCGAAGCTCTGTTAATGGGTTCGATACTTACTAAATTTGGACAGAGTTCTAACTCTAAAAGGGATTTTCTTAGATAGAGATCTAAGCTCTGAAGGGAGAATTAAATTCTCAGAAACAACAAAGGAAGAAGATGAACAGAAGTCATCTCAAGGGCCAAAGGCCCTACTTATAGACGCTGGAAGATGATCCAACTTCCAAGATGATCCAACAGTGGAAAGGTTGCCACCACTGCACTCATGTGTGAGCCACATGAGCGCAACGGTGGGGGGGGGCATTTGTTTCCCCCCAATAGGAGAGCAAGGCTCTGTTCAAAATTTGAACTGAGGCAGCGCCTCACGTGCAAAGCACGAGAGCGCCAGTGCCAAGAGTTAAAAATTCTGAGGCAGCGCCTCACGTGCAAAGCACGAGAGCGCCGGCGCAAGAACTAAAAGATCTCCACCATTGGATCAAAGATCCAACGAAGATGATTAATCATCAAATTACAGAATTAAATTCTGTTGAGGAAATATTCCTCGAATCTTCCTAAAACAAGAAAGCTTAATCTCTGTAAAACAGAGCACTGTTGGATTAAAGATCCAATGATGATTAAAAATCACCAAGATATAGAATAAGCCCTGTATGGGAAAATATTTTCCCAATCTTGCTAAGAACAGGAAAAATATCTTCTGTAAAACAGAAGGCCTAGGATCAAAGATCCAATGGTGGATAAAATCCCCAAATCAATTAGACATCTCTCAATGAGAGATTTCCTTAACTAAATTAACAAATCAGCCTCCATTATATAAAGGACTCAAAACTTCAAGTCTTGGAGAGAAGAACACCCCCCCCTAAACCTCAAACTTCAAGACGAGAACGATTTCTTTTCAAGATAAATAAAAATAAGAGAGATCATAACATATCCTCCATATCTAAGAGTTTAACTCTCACATCAGAAGAACTTAGTTCTTTTTCCAGATCTCAGATCTATAAGACAAAGTCTTTCACAAGTGAGAATCTAATTCTCAGAGAATTGAATTGAGCACAACCGAAAACTCAGTGCTTAGCACTCAAAGTCTGGCGCTCAACCCCGAGCGCTCCACGTGCTCCTCACGTGGGCGCTATTTAATAAGAAACGCTTAGCACTCAAAGTCTGGCGCTCGGCGCCGAGCGCTCCACGTGCCCCTCACGTGGGCGCTATTCAATAAAAAGGTGCTTAGCATTCAGTGTTTGGCGCTCAGCGCCGAGCGCCTCACGTACTCTGCACGTGGGCGCCATAAATTGTTTAACACTACATATAAAAGAATATAAATAAAACAAAAAGAAAAAGGGGTGTCAGAACCCAAATCAATGCTCAGCAGTGCTGATACAGAAAGGGGATCAAGCCCAAATAAGCAATCAAGTGGGCTGAGCCCAAGGTTGGCCAAACCCTAAATTGACCGAGCCCGTATGTCTTCTTCTAAATTGGCCTTAGTCCCAAACAAGACTGCCAAGTCCCTGATGAACATTCATTGGTTCAAGGGTACATTTCTTCACACCTCTGATACATGTCGTTGTAATTCTTCAACGTTTTCAGAGAGGTGGCGGGTCCCGACAACCAACAACTATGGACCGCAACGTCCTTAAACTAATAATGGACCGCAATGTCCTGAAACTAGCTACGGACTGTAACGTCCTTAAACTAAACCCTCACCTCAAAAATGGTAATCTGTGGACCGCAACGTCCCTAAACTAATAACGGACCCCAACGTCCTTAAACTAAAATACTAGAGCCCAAATGCTCTTTCGTTGGATCTAAATGATCCTAAAACCTTATGAAGTAGATCTTAGTCTAAAATTAGACTAACATATCCTTAACAAACATTTAAGTTGATCTTAACCTCAAACTAGATTAACGATCCTTAAATCAAATCAAACCCAAATCTAAGAAAATACGGATTTGGACTAATCCACGCCATACAGGAGACAACATAAATTAGTCTCCGTATACAATCCACGGGCAACCTAAAACAAAACAAACACACACGACACGAAGTGAACATCTGGAGCAGGAGAAAGTGGTTATCGCTACGCGGTAACTTAATTAACTACAGGGGCTTGCACCTGCAGGGAAGAGCGTCCCCACAATCAAAAACCCCTCGCAAATGAGGGGAAATCTGACGAAGTCTGCTACAATGGCCGCATCTGTCCAAACCTCCGATACACGGTGCCATAAATCAACTTGGTATCTTCGGAGAGGTGGACGGATAAATCCAAATAGCATCTACTCTAAAAATTCAGGCCATACGTCCTAACGTCCCGGTCGCATCTTTCAGCGATAAACAGATTCTCTGGCACGCGCGGTGGGACCTTTTCCTCTTTCCACTCCACACTTCGTGTGTCGTGTTCGCGAACAAATCGCGGTTTAATATGGTTGCCCCTGGATGCGAGGTACTAAGATTTGGTGTCTTGCTCCTACGCAGAAGAGAAGATGACATCAATGGATTCCAGCTGCACCAACTGCAACAATAACTCCCGCTCCACCCCGTCTGGAGGAGTAACTTACGGGCTCCAAACGGCCTCTATCTTCGCAATGCCGGTGGAACAGGTGACACAGGCCACCACTGGATTGTTCTTCGGGACCATGCTCCCACCGACAAGCTTTAACGCTCCAGTGCCGTTACAGGAAGCTCCAAAGAAGTCGGTCTTCGATCGGCTTGCAACTACCGTGGCCCCTCTCAACGGGTCGTCCAAGTCTACTGCCTCAGTCTTCGACAGGCTAAGCCTAAGCTCAAATGGGCTTGCGAAGAGGCTCGCAATACCGGAGAAGGCTATCCCAACTTCTGCTGCTGGTGAAGTCGTCCAAACTACTTTCCCTATTCGAAAGTCGGCCTTTGACAGGTTGATCATTCCTTCCCAGCGGATGTTAGTCTGTGACAGGCTGGCACCAATAACAGCCTCTCCTTAAAGCAGGGGGCATGACAAAGCTACTCCGATGATAGAGGTGATCCCGTCTACACGACATGATCAACGTCGTTACTGGCGCCGAGTGAGGAAAGTTGGGGGCAGTTCCCCTTCTGGACTTACCCCACCAGCTCCAATGGTGGAAGTCGATGCTGCTGTTCTAACTGGAAACAACTTTGAGCCGCTCAGGAGGGTGCGCAAGAATTCTCCAGTTGTCGTACTAAAAAGGTCTCCTCCACCTGCGGAGAACATCACAAAGGCAAATTCGGAACAGCTCCCTCAACGGCTTTCCTCCAAAATTCACAGAGTCTGGTGGAGAGTCCAAGACTCTGTAATCGACAAAGACCACTCTCGCCGACTAAAGAAAACAAAGGCTCGGCAAGGGGAGGACCATCCTCCCGTCGTGCCATGGAAAGTATCGTCTGCACGGGTGCTCGCTGCAATGGCTTCCTCAACTTTGGCCGCCCACAAAAAGAGAAGGCCAGAGAATCAACCACCACCAGTGACAAATTCTGAGCGTGATGGATCCAAACGCCCCAAGTCTGGGGGCATGGTTGTGCATACCGTCTCCATGGCATCCGGAAAAGAGGATAGCTGTGCTTCCGTGAGTCATCGACCACTCACACGGTCTGTGATAAAAGCTCAGGAGCAACAGCAAAAGCGCCAGAAAATGTTGACAAAGATGGCCGCACTTACTGGGCAGAAGGAAAGCCCGGAAGCACCGTCGGATAAACGCTAGGAGCAGGAAACCGACGCTGAGTTCCTCCGAAGAATGCTTGAAAAGAAAGATAAAGAAGCCGCTAAACAAGAGGCTAACATAAAACAAATGGCGCTCCTATTCCAAGATATGGTGGGGAAGATGATCCAACCAGACCCTCCAGTTGAAGATCCCCCGATAATCATCGAAGACGACATCTCTTATGAAAAAGATGGGTCGAGCATATTCTTTCCTTCGAGACAAGACAAGGAGAATCTTTGACCCTGTCATGAAACATCAAATGATGACACTCCCGGAGTCTCGGCACCCCGATCAACCAAACGAGGTTCATCACCCGGATTATTGCTCCTATGACCGAGCGATAGGACATCCTCTTGAAGACTGCTTCACCTTCAAAAACTGGGTCGAAGACCAATATCAGTAAGGCAGGTTTGCTCTATCCAACAGTTGGAGGGTAGCCCCACGACAAAAGCATGTGCCAAAAGCAACGTATATAGCGAGAGTAGAACCAGATCAACATCGGTCTTGGAAACTATCTCGTACCTGTCACGTGATAACGC
Source organism: Agapanthus africanus (assembly GCA_030015575.1). Lineage (NCBI taxonomy): Eukaryota > Viridiplantae > Streptophyta > Magnoliopsida > Asparagales > Amaryllidaceae > Agapanthus > Agapanthus africanus. Next base: position 192,203,840 of record CM057348.1, read on the forward strand.
TGTCGGAAGAAGGAGTGCACGAGAATATGGATGACCTCTCCTGGTGCTTCGAAAATGAGGATGAAGATGAGTTGATCTCAGAATTTCCACCAGCACCAAAAAAATAGGAAGATGGGATACACACCATGGCGGACAACCTGAGAAAAATCGACTTGGGGACGGCAAACGACCCGTGACCCACGTTCGTCAGTGAACTGCTGTCTAAAGAGCAGGTGGCTACGCTAAAAGATGTGCTCATGCAGTATAAAGACTTCTTTGCATGGAACTATTCCGAGATGCCGGGACTAGATCCAGAAATAGCTGTGCATAAAGTAGTGATATCTCCGGACGTCAAGCCAGTCAAACAAGCACCAAGAAGAATGCGGCTCGAACTTGAAATGAGTATCAATGCCGAAGTCAAGAAGCTAATCGACTCCGGCTTTATCCAAGAAGTTCAATACCCCGACTGGATTGCCAACATTGTCCCAGTGATGAAGAAAAATGGGATGGTGTGCATCTGCGTGGATTTCCGAGACCTCAATAAAGCTTTCCCGAAGGATGATTTTCCTATACCTGTTACCGAGTTGATGACAGATAACACGTCCACTCATGAAGTCTTCTCCTTCATGGACGGATCATCGGGGTACAATCAAATAAAGATCATCCTGAAGACCAGAAGCATACCGCTTTCCGGACTCCTCTGGGCATATTCTGCTACAAAGTGTTGCTTTTCGGTCTGAAGAACGCTGGCGCTACCTATCAGAGGGCCATAACAAAGATTTTCGATGACCTCATATATGAAATCGTCGAATGCTATATCGATGACCTCATAGTGAAAAGCAAATCGTACGAGGAACACTGGGAGCATTTGAAAATAGTGTTCCAACGTCTTCGTAAGTATAACCTCAAGATGAACCCTCTAAAATGCGCATTCGGAGTCTCCTCAGGCAAATTTCTAGGGTTCATCATACGACACCGGGGCATCGAAATAGATCCATCGAAGATCAAGGCGATTATGGAAATGCCCACTCTAAGAACTTTAAAACAATTGCGGTCTCTACAAGGAAAGCTCGTGTATGTCTGACGGTTCATAGCCAACCTTTCTGGAAAATGCCGTCCCTACAGTCACCTGATGAAGAAGGGAACCCCGTTCGTTTGGGATCATAAATGCCAGAGTGCACTGGATGAAATCAAGCAATACCTGCAGAATCCGCCAGTATTGATCGCTCGGGTCAAGGGAAAGCCCCACATCCTGTACACAACCGCCCTTGAAGGTTCTTTGGGCGCCCTATGGGCACAAGAGAACGACCAAGGGAAAGAGAGAGCCCTCTACTATTTGAGTCGAGTTCTCCTGGTGGCAGAAAACAACTACTCCCTTATCGAAAAACACTGCCTGGCGTTAATCTTTGCGATAACGAAGCTCAGACACTATGCTTTGGCGCATGAGGTCCATCTCATATCAAAAGTAGATCCTCTCAAGTATTTGATGTCAAGAGCCATACTAATAGGATGACTCGCTAAATGGGCCCTCCTCTTGATGGAGTTCTTGATAATCTATCGACCCCTCAAGGCAGTGAAAGGCCAAGCCATCGCCGACTTCCTCGCTGAGTATCCGATACCTGGCGACTCACCTTTAAATTGCGAACTGCCAGACGAGCACGCGTTTGACACGACCGACAAGGAGAAAGGAGGGAGTGATACCCGATGGGAACTCTATTTCGACGGTGTATCTTCCGTGAAGAAGCGATAGCATAACACCCCCATAATCAAATCTGGGGTAGGCATTATCTTCGTGACTTCGCAAGGAGGGATAATGCGCTTTGCCTTCTCCTTAACAGAGCCGAGGACAAACAATGAAGTGGAATATGAGGCTTTGATAGCAGGTCTTGAGATCGCTGTCGACATGGGAATCGAAAACCTCCTCATATACAGAGACTCCCAGCTGGTCATTCGCCAAGTAAACGGTGACTATCAGACGTGCAAGCCAGAGTTGGTAAAATATGGTAAAAGAGTGCAACAGTTACTAACTCAAATTCCCTCCTACGCCCTGGAAAGCATAGCACGTACAGAAAATAGCAAAGCTGATGCATTAGCCAAGCTCGCTAAAGAACTGGCTGACGAAAACCTAGATGATGTAAGAATCGTTGTACAGAGCCGTCGGATTCTCGCACCGGCAGAAATATCTCCGAAGTCGTCTGAAGAAAAGGAAGCGAGCAAGCAAACAGCCCTACGAATAGAGGACCAAGAAAGGGCTAAGGATTGGAGAGAAGTCTTCATAGACTACTTCAAATCCCGTCGAACACCTGAAGATGCATCCTCAAGACATCAGCTCATGAAACGAGCTGTGTCTTTCGCCTTCGTCATTGATACTCTATATAAGAGTTCGTTCGACTCTCTGTGATTGAGATGCCTGGGATCGAAAGAAGCAAGTAGATTCGTCCAAGAAACTCACGACGGACTCTGCGGTTCTCATCAAGCCGGGCCAAAGATGAAGCTAAAGATCAAAATGATGGGCTACTATTGGCCCACGATGATTCAAGAATGCCTTCAAATACGCGAAGCAATTCCACTCATGCCAAATTCACGGGGACTTTATCCACCAGCATCCAAATCATCTACACCCAATAATGGCTAGCCGGGCGTTCGAAATATGGGGAACCGACATAATTGGGCCTATCGAACCAGCGTCGTCCAAAGGACATCGGTTCATATTGGCGACAACTGATTACTTCTCTAAATGGGCAGAAGCTATACCGCTAAGAGAAATGAAGACGAAGAATATCCTCTATTTCTTCAAGACATACGTCATCTATCGGTTCGGCACTCCACGGCGGATTATCTCCGATAATGGGCCTGCCTACAGAAGTAACAGAATCAGCCGCTTCGCATAGCAATATAATATAGACTGGAGATACTCTTCGGTCTATAATCCCCGAGCTAACGGTCTGGATGAGGCTTTCAACAAGACCTTGACGAAGATCATAAAGAAGACGGTGTCCGGAAACAAAAAGGACTGGCACGAAAAACTACATGAAGCTCTCTGGGCATATCGGACCACGTTCAAAATGGCCACAAATACAACGTCATTCGCGTTGGTATTCGGCACAGAAGCGGTACTCCCCCTCGAGATAGAGCTACCATCTCTACGAGTGGCGGTTCATTACGAGCTAACAGACGAAGAGAATGCTCATCTTCGGCTTGAAGAGCTAGACGCCCTCGATGAAACTCGTCTCATGGCGCAGCAAAACTTAGAAGCTTACAAAGCAAAGATGACACGCTTATACGAAAGATAAACGAGGCCGAGAACATTCTGCCAAGGCGAACTCATGCTAGTTGTCAAAAGACCTATGATCCCCAATCGTGCCAAACGGGGGAAATTCGAGCCAAACTATGAGGGCCCGTACATCATAGACAAAGTCTACCAAGGTGGGACTTACTTGCTCATGGATATGCATGGCGAAAGACCCTTTCGGCCAATAAACGGCCGATTCTTGAGAAGTACTACGCCTGACGGGTTATGACTCAGGTCAATAATAGATGACGACGCCTATGTCCGCTCGCTATCTTCTTAAGTCAAGACTCTAAAAGTAGTATCCAACGATACCCCGTCCCAAACACGGAAAGTAATGGACCGAAATGTCCCTAAACTAACAACGAATCGCAACGTCCTTAAACTAATAATAGACCGCAATGTCCTGAAACTAGCTATGGACCGTAACGTCCTTAAACTAAACGCTCATCTCAAAAATGGTGATCTATGGACCGCAACGTCCCTGAACTAATAACGGACCACAACGTCCTTAAACTAAAATAATAGAGCCCAAATGCTCTTTCGTTGGATTTAAATGATCCTAAAATCTTGTTAAGTAGATCTTAGTCTAAAATTATACTAATGTATCCTTATCAAACATTTAAGTTGATCTTAACCTCAAATGAGATTAATGATCCTTAAATCAAACCAAACCCAAATCTAAGAAAATACGGATTTGGACTAATCCATACCCTACGGGCGACAACATAAATTAGTCTCCATATACAATCCACGGACAAGCAAAAATAAAACAAACACACACGACATGAAGTGGCCTTCTGGAGCAGGAGAAAGTAATTATCGCTACGCGGTAACGTAATTAACTGCAGGGGCTTGCGCTCGCAGGGAAGAGCATCCCCACAATAAAAAAAACCTTCGCAAACAAGAGGGAATCTAACGAAGTCTGCTACAATGGCCGCATCCGTCCAAACCTCTGATACACAGTGCCAAAAATCAACTTGGTATCTTCGGAGAGGTGGACGGATAAATCCAAATAGCATCTGCCCCCAAAATTCAAACCAGACGTCCTAACGTCCCGGTCGCGTCTTTCGGCGGTGAACACCCGTCTCCACCTAGACAACATGTTGCGCATTCGCAACTTCCTTCACCACGTCTCCACCGAGACCAACAAGTTCTTCTTCATTACAAAAGCACCCCTGCACTCAAGGATCCTCACACAAAGAAAGAAAAACTTCTCTCGCTCTTCTTTCTTACAAAGGACTCTCTTCTACTCAAGATATCCTCATACAAAGACAAGAAGAGAGTTTACAATTCAGCACAAATACACTCAAAGGAGTTTCTCTTAAAGCTCACACTAATACTTCAATGAGTATGGAATAATCAAATTAAGCTCTTTGATCTTTTGAGTGTGTGAGAGAAAAAATAATCAAAATCAAGTTTTAGCTCTCACAAGAGATGAGAAAATAGCTTTTGGATATCTCAGAATATTTTTGCAAGTGTTGGCTTCTCAAAACCCAAAGCAAATTTCAATAAATACCACTAAAAAAAACTAGCCGTTACAAGTCAAATTAGTCAAATAGAGCCATTATCAGACGTCTGAAGTTCAACCAGACAGACGTCTGAAGAAGGATCAGTAACGGTTAAAAAGAAGCTTCAGACATTTGTTTTAAAAAGGTTCAGACGTTTGTCGATAGATTTTTCAAGAAGGCACAAAAGCACAGACGTCTAAAGAAGAAGACATTGACTTCTGAAGAAGAAATATTTTCAAGTGATTTTGAGCTTCAGACGTTTTTCTAAAATACTTTCAGACGTTTGCCTAAAATACCTTCATACGTTTGCTGTAGTTTTCAAAACATGGCTAATAAAAGTACAGAGAACAAACAAACGTTTGAAGCACAAGTGGCACACGTCTGAAGAATAAAAGGTTTTCAAAGTTTTGAACTTTCAGACGTTTGTGCTAAATGTAAGGTTACTTAGTAAGGCAGCAAGGTTTCAGGAGGTATCGTCCATGCCGTTTTCAAAATTTTGCCGAACTAAAGAACCCTAACTCTAGAATCTTAACTAGATATTTAAACGAACCAACATGTAAACAACTTTGCATACTAAGTGAATGCGGAATACAACCTTTGTAGACCGGTCCTTCACTTCAAATGCTCCGTGTAGAAGGCCCTTCACTGCGAGTAATGATCTCCCGAACTCTTGAGAGGCTCCACAAGGTGAAAGATACTAACTTGCCCGAAGTCTTCGAAGCCGAAGATGATCTACATCGAGAAGACTCAAGCTTATGCTACCTCTTCACTAAATTAGGGTTTAGTGAAGCAAACACCCTAAACTAAATGGCTAATAGCAGAGGATGATGAAATAGGAAATGGGCTCACTTTAGATTTAATTTTCTCACAATATTTTCTCACCTTGAGAAAAGCTAGCAAGCTTTCTCAATGAAGAAGAAGATGATCAAGTGAAGAATGAGAGAATGAACTCATGAAGTGAGAATATAAACCATGGGTGAGTTAGTGTCATACACTAACCCATGTAGAGACTTAACTAAGGTTGAGGATAATGGTTATGTTTATAAATATCTCAAGGAAAACAAAAAGAGTGGACTTGGTCAATGGTTATCCACAAGCTTCTACAAGCTTGTAGCCATGCCAAATATTCACCATTTTTGAATTACCTTGATAAATAAAAACCCTAGGATTATCCTAACTATAGTGTAAGTCTCATACACCCATGCTTCATGTATCATCAAGCATGACACAATAAAATGTACATTAATATATATCACATATATACTAAAGCACAAAGTGAGAAAAAGAAATGTTTAAGTGAGCAAATATTAGTTAATGTAAATTAATATATCACATATATAATTATACATTAAATTATCAAATCAACACTTGATTTAATAATCCGGCTATATCACATACAACCAACTAATATCATATGTAACAACTTATCGAATCAACACACTATCCGATAACCCGGCTATATCACATATAACCGACCGATGTCACAAATCGCGAGAATGGAATGCGGTATCACATACGCAAATTAATCTCGGTCCCGCACATATCACATATGTGCTCCTTCTTCATTTCGCATGAACCAGGAAACCTCTGTGTAGGACTCTAAAGACTCGTCAATACGCCGGCAGTAGGTGATGATTATATCAAACACCCACAAGCCGCAAGCGGTCTGCTAAACGTAACGGCCACCCGGGTATTGAGTGATCAGAAGATCAACAAGAAAGCCTGCTCATACTCTTGTGAATCCAATCAGTAACACTACCGTACAGTCCTCTCTTCGTCAGATATGTCGCATATCACAGCCTAGGGGTGGTATAACGTCAGACCCCAATAGCCTGATAAGTCATGCCGATGCAAGGTCCATAACGGTTCGAGAAACTACTGATAACACTTACCAGTATATCTCAACAACCCTGGCCAGGGATTTCCTGTTATGGCCAATCGAGTATAGCGCAACATCAACTCCCAATACCGGGAGAGACGAATCCCCTCCTATCGCTCATTGCCTCCATGTGACTTGGGACTGTACCCAAAAACCACCGTTTTGCATGATTTCATGACCGTGGTAAGGTGGAAATCAAAGCATAGTGGGAATCACACAAGTCTCTATGACGATCTCGGGTCGACAGACTAACCTGTACCAGTGTCACCAGAGAACTGCTATCTGACGATAGGTATAAAACCATCTAGGAGTTCTCGGTGAGTCCTTCCAGTGTACCCAGTCTCCACTGAGCACCCATATACCTTCTCTGATGTCAAACACCAATGGATATGGGATCATTCATCACCTATCATATGGGTCAAGAAGCGTATATGCTAGTCTACTCTGGAGTATCGATGCCCTGTCTCGATACACCCTCGACTAGGAACAACTATAGGATGTACTTGTGGACTACCCTAGCCCTACTAGTATGATCATAGTCCTAGTAGTCAAGTACACATCCTAAGGGCTTTATCAACATGTGAGAGAAAGACAGTATCACAATACAAATCTACATGTTAAGACAAATAGCAACCAGATAGCATACTATCATGTCGAGCAAGAAAGTCCTCCCTATATATGTCCAAGCATCCACTACAATATACATCACATGTACAGTAATGGCCTCTAGGGCATACATATAACTAACAATCTCCCACTAACACTAAGGCCATCTATTGTAGTATCCAATACCCAACAATTCAGCAGTGGTTGTAGTATCCTATACTCAACCATCCCAAAATCTCTCAAATAGTATTTGGTGAAACAGGCCTTGGTGAGCGGATCTACCGTGTTAACCTCAAAATCTACTCTCCTCACCTCGATCCTTTGGAGATCAACCATCTCCCTGATCAGGTGATACTTGCCTCAGAATATGTCTGGAATGCTGATGGGACCTGCGTTTCTAGGCCAAAACCACAACTCCATTGTTGTCACGGTAACAGTTATTGGACGCTCAATGGTAGGAACCTTGTTCATCTTATGAACAAGAAATGTCCAGACAGACACTTTGGTAGTATCGTTGGTAGCAATGTATTCAGCCTTTATCATCTAGTATGTCACAGTATTTAGCTTGGAACTCTTCCAACATACCGTCCCTCCACTGAGGGTAAAGACAATGCCTGTGACTGACTTTCAGTCGTCCTTATCACCCTGGAAGCTCGAACCAATAACTTTCTTTTAGTGCTTCTCAAGTACTTAAGAATGTCTTCCACAGCTGTCAGTGATTCTCCCAAGATCCGATTGATTCCTGATCACTACGCCTAGTGAGTCATCTACATCTGGTCTGGTACATAACATCGCATACATGATAGATCCTACTGCCGAAGTATAGGGTATCTCTTGCACGCAAGCTCTCTCCAAATCAGTCTCGGAAGACATCTTTTTGGAGAGAGTGGTTCCTGAGTAAGTGGACGAACCACCACGCTTAGAATCTTCCATACTAAACCCCTTTAGTATGGTGTTAATGTACCTGGATTTTGGGATACTCCCAACATCCACTTAGATCTATCACCATAGATCATTATCCACAGGATGCAGTAGGTATCATCCAGATCTTCTATGGAGAATCCGCATGATAAGAGGAGCTTGACCAAGTGTAGCATAGGAAACCATTTCCTATCAAGAGTATGTCATCTACGTACAATACGTGTAAGACAATCTCACTCTCTACAACCTTCTTGTATATACAAGGTTCATCTACCATTTTGATGAAATCAAACTCTTTGACTGCCACATCAAAACAGATGTTCCAACTCCGCGATGCGTGCATTGATCCTGATGGACTTAAGCATAGCTTTGAAAGTCTCAACTTTTCCATCTACACCAAGAATTTTCTCAAGATCCATTTGCTCCCAATGGGTTTTACCTCTTCAGGTGCAACATGCAAAGTCATATTTTGTTGGTGTACATGGATTCCATCTTTGACCGCATAGCATCCAGCCTTTTCATAGAGTCTCCACTCATGATGGCCTGCCTGAACCTAGTTGGGCCATCATCTACCATGATGCAATCCTCGCTCCCACTGTCACCGAGAAGACCGTAGTATCTCTCAAGTGGATGAGGAACCCTACCAGATTCGTGGAGAGGCTGAGGTTCGTTGGAGACTATTGTATCCTTTGGTTTCACCAAATCATCGGCTATTAGTTTATCTAGATGGAACTCCTTCCAGTTCTACCTCTTGACCACTAATTTCTTCACAAAAAATTCCTTTTCTAAAAGGTGGCATGCTGAGAAACAAAACACCTTTTGCTCCTCAGTTAGGTAGAAGATATTCCCTCACAGATGTTTTGGATATCCTAATAAACTTATACAGAACTAACATTGCCTCGAGCTTGTCTGGATTTTGCTTTTCAACATAGGCCGGACAATCCCATATCTTAACTCGTTTAAGACATGGTTTCTTCCCATACCCTATCTCATATGTAGTGGTAGGCACTGATTTGGATGGAACCTCATTCAATAGGTATGCAGCTTCTCAAGTGCAAAACACCAAAAAGAAATAGGTAACTCAGCCGTACTCATCATAGAGCGCGCCATATCTCATAGGGTGCGATACCTCCATCCCAATACACCGTTGTGCTGTGGTGTACTCGAAGGAGTAAGCTGAGAGAGAATCTCATTCTCTTTTTAGAAACTCCAAGAACTTCATGTGCAAGTATTCTCCTTCTCGATCACATCGAAGGACTTAATACTTCTACCCGTCTGGTTCTCAACTTCAAGCTTATATTTCTTGAATTTCTTAAAAGTTTCAGACTTGTGTTTCAACAGGAACATATATCCGAATCTCGAGAGATGATCAGTGAATATAATGAAGTATGAAGAACCAACCTTGGCATTAGTAGATATAGGACCGTATACATCATCATGTATCCGTCCTAAGAGTTCAGTATCTCTTTCTCTGTTTCCAGTAAACGGAGTATTGGTCATATTACCTTTGAGACAAGACTGGCAAGTAGCGTAAGATGAAAATTCGAATAGATTCCCATATTCATCCTTATGTAACTTAGCTGGTCGTGTCGCATTGATATGACCTTGTCTACAATGCCTCAAGAAGGATTTGTTCATTTCTGAACTGATCCTCTTGTGTGTTCGGTATACTTTGAACTGTGGTTTGATTTAGAACGTATATGCCATTACATAACGTGCCTGATCCAATCAACTCTTGATTCAGGAAAATGTTCACAACATTATCCTCCAATACAGAATTATATCCTTCTTTAACTTAATAAAAAAACTAATGTAATGTTGTATATCAGGTTCGGTATCTAATAACATTTGTTCAGAATCAATGTATTGATACAAGGTGATATTTGCCAACTAATTTGGCTGCAACACTTACACCATTCTCTACACTTAGAGACATATCACTCATTCTCAGTTCTCTATCTTTCTGTAGCCCATGTAACATATTACATATGCGGGATCCTGATCCGGTATCACATACCCAGAACGTAGAGGATACTGAGAAATAGTTCTCGGTAATGAACACACCCGAAGAAGATACATCAACATGCACTTTCTTCGATTGGGTGGCATGGGAATCCGAATATTCCCCTATTTCCTGCTCGGACTTATAACAGTTATAAGATATAGCGGAACCAACGTTCCCTAGCACAGTACAATAAGCAGGTTCGGTCAATGCATCCATATTATTATCTTGATTAAGGCATGATATGGTCGCTACCAGGAGAGAGAGAGAGAAGAAAACATTCTGCGTACGCTCTTGCAAGATCAGATTGGTTATTATTTTATCTAATCAGGATGGCTCCCACAGTTTTTATCAAATATTCCTTCAAACCCTAAAAGGTAAGACTAGCCGAGATTAATTACACCCTACAAGTTCGCCAATCTTTCAGCCAAGCCGGTGTCGGTACTTTGAGGGAGGTTCCCCGTGCTTTCGCACAGACCTAATTAAAATAAACCTCGTTTTCCCAGGGGCGTAACCCTGTTAACACCTTTCTAGACACCTACTTGATCGGCTAATTGTAATGTGTAAAACTCTCCCAGGAGTAACTCTTACTCACAGTGGGTATCGGGATCCAACTATCTCATAGAAGGTATGCAATCTCATTGCAAATTTCAATATTTGAAATTCCCGATAATAGTGTTTACCCTTAGCGTCCTATGACCTTGACAGAGGCCAAACTACCCATAGGGCGCTAGTCAAGTTCACCCTGTCATTTACTGATTGAATTAAACCCACCCGCACGACCCTTGACGGAGACCAAACTACACCGTATGAATATCCTAATCCAATCGCATCATATGCTTATACAGATAAGCACTAATCAGCTACCGCACACTACGTCTTGACGGAGGCCAAACTACCGTAGCACGAATACTAAGTAGTACTTATCTGCAATGACGGAGGGCTACACAGGTTTTAAGAAAACCATGAGCGTCATGAACTTGATATCGTTGTAGAATCGAATGATTTTGAAAAGGAGTGTTTTTTGAGCCCTTTACTAGTTTCGCTAAAGAGGTCACTCCCGGTGAAAGGATCTCGGCTCTTTCCTTATCGAATAAGGTGAAAGATATTTCATAAATACTACTATGCAAAGAAAAAACTATAGAAGCAATCAAAAGACAAACCGAGTGGGTTGTAGCATCTGCTAGTTTCGCTAAAGAGGTCACTCCCGGTGAAGGGATCTCGGCTCTTTCCTTATCGATTAAGGTGCTTGATATTCTACAAGGAATACCGCTATGCAGAGCAAGAACTAGAGCTATCAGTTTTTAAAACAAGTTTCTACAACATCTTTAGGTTTCTTTTTCTTTTATTTCATTAATCTCATTAATGAAGTCCCATCAATTTATGCTTCCTAAGCATCACAGAAGAAACGAAAGCAGCAATACTTATTATATATCATATATATAATATAGGCATTCGTCTCAGAACATATCAAGTGATCACATCACAAAATATGAGCAGCAGAAGAACACATATGACATATTGGATATACTAGGAATTCTGTATTTTAAATTAAGCCGGTATAAAACACGGATTCCACGGTCGCGATGAATAGCCAAACCCACACCCATAGACCCCTACGAGAGCGACAAGCAACCCTACCAATTCTAGAGTTAGGAGACCCGGTCTCGACTCCTCGAGATGGTCTCCCACTGTACCCTAGAACCCGTTTACTTGTGCTCTCCTCCTTGGGTCTATCCTAATGCGGAAAAGTAAATAATATACATCAACGGTGACATCATCCTCAACCCGGAAGTGCCCCAATAAAAGAATATTACATACAAGCTTTTACATGAATGAAAATGAAAAACTCTCATCTCAAATAAAAACTCCTGGCTATTCAAAACACGACGATCCAATATAATATATTACAGTAACACATAACATCACATGTCATCAACGTAAGTAAATATGCGTATCCCAATTGTCGTTGACGTATAGCAACGAAACCGGCGATACACCACATATTACACTTACGGTAGCAGAAAAGAAAGTGAAAATCTACAACAGTTGGAATCCGCAACCACCTTAGACATCATAAACCCAATGTATCACATACTTTGGATTTCATGCCCAACCAAATGAATTCCTTAGACATCACATGCCTAACAATTATAAACCTAGCATTTTAGTCTCGATATTGAAAACGCTTTTCAATAACTTTTCGGGTAATTCAACAAGATTCCCGATAACCTGATCGAATGCTCGTCGGAAACTTTAGGAGACGGCCGCACCCCCGATGCCGTTGACAAAGTGCATTAAGGCGGAACACCGCGGCCGCGAGCACCCGAACGGATACTTTTGGCGACGGGGTTCTCCTACAGTCACTTGGTCGGGGATATGGGGTGTGGCTATCTAGTAAGGTTACCCGGCGAGTATCCGCGAACACTACATAATTGCGACGGACTTTTGATCCACATCAAAATTTCGTGGCAACCGATCAAATGAGACTAACTTGCTAGATTTATAAAATTCAAACTAATTATCATATAACTAATTGCGTGGATTCCAAATATTGTATCACAATCACAGATAGCTAGACGAAATTAAACTTTTCGATCGAATAAACAAACACCCATAATTTCCCTACAAGCTCAACACTTGAGCGGAGTTCAAAAAGTGCCCAGAACACGCCACAGCTTCTATGAACCAGTCGTAGAAGGGTCAACCAATACCTCACCTGTGGCACCGCTGAACTACCATAAACCCTAGGGTTTGATGGCGGTTCTGACGGTCACAGAATCGAGTTAGGGTTTCGTTCTTCTAAAGGGTCCACAGAATCGCTTGCATGATTTTCTGAAGATTTTAAACTCCGAAAAAATCCAACTCTTGAAAATTTCCAGCGAGGGAAAATATGGGTTATTGATATCCGTTCGAAAGTTTTAACATCGCCTAAATAACCCGAATACATGTTAGAATTACGACAACAAAACACTCTGAGTTTCCTTTGGAGAAAGTTAACATCACATGTAAATTTATCAAAAACAAACAACACCTGAAACACCAAAACCCAGAGACTGGAACACACAAAAAATTTGAAGCCAAAATTCCTCAAAAGACCCGAGGTGGCCAGTTTTTAGGCCTATGTGGCCGGCCACCTTTACACCAAATTGCTCCAAATTTTTACAGTGTTCATGTTATATCACATACAACATTCTGCAGTTGTTTAAAAAAAATTTGACACCTTTAAAAATTCGATAGAAACCAGATTTAGTGTTTCAAGTTTCGGAGCAGTTTCGGTTTCGTAATCTAACGAATATCGTTTAAATCTCTAGTTTGGCTCTGATACCACTGTAGGGTTACTTAGCAAGGCAGCAAGGTTTCGGGAGGAATCATCCATGCCGTTTTCAAAATTTTGCCGAACTAAAGAACCCTAACCCTAGAATCTTAACTAGATATTTAAACGAATTAACATGTAAACAACTTTACATACTAAGTGAATGCAGAATACAACCTTTGTAGACCGGTCCTTCACTTCAAATGCTCCGTGTAGAAGTCCCTTCGCTGCGAGTAATGATCTCCCGAACTCTTGAGAGGCTCCACAAGGTGAAACATGCTAACGTGCTCGAAGTCTTCGAAGCCGAAAATGATCTACGTCGAGGAGACTCAAGCTCATGCAACCTCTTCACTAAATTAGGGTTTAGTGAAGCAAACACCCAAAACTAAATGGCTAATAGTAGAGGATGATGAAGTAGGAAATGGGCTCACTTTAGATTTAATTTTCTCACAATATTTTCTCACCTTGAGAAAAGCTAGCAAGCTTTCTCAATGAAGAAGAAGATGATCAAGTGAAGAATGAGAGAATGAACTCATGAGGTGAGAATATAAACCATGGGTGAGTTAGTGTCATACACTAACCCATGTAGAAACTTAACTAGGGTTGATGATAATGGTTATGTTTATAAATATCTCAAGGAAAACAAAAAGAGTGAACTTGGTCAATGGTTATCCACAAGCTTCTACAAGCTTGTAGCCATGCCAAATATTCACCATTTTTGAATTACCTTGATAAATAAAAACCCTAGGATTATCCTAACTATAGTGTAAGCTTCATACACCCAGGCTTCATGTATCATCAAGCATGACACAATAAAATGTACATTATGTAAGGTTATTAGGCACTAGAACAAGGTTCTACAATGCATCAAACATACCGTATTTAAAAATTTCAAGTGCCAAACAGCCTAAGCAAGGATCTTTACTGGAGAAATAGGGTTATAAACAACAAGTAAACTACTTTACTTCTAAGTGAGAGGGATTACAACCTTTGTAGTCCGTTCCTTCGCTTCATAAGCTCCGAGTTGAGGTCCCTTCGCTGCGATCATCAAGTTCCCGGGCTCTCGAGAGGCTCCATGAGGTGAATGATGCATCTTTCTTGAAGTCTTCGAAATCCAAGACGATCTACCTTGAGAAAACACAAACCCAAGCTCTTGCTTCACTAATGAGATATTAGTGAAGCAAACACCCTAATCTAAGTGGCAAGAATAGATGAGAATGATGAAGTAGGAATTTTGCTCTCTTTAGTTTTCTTTAACTCACTTTAATTCATCACAAAAAGCTAGAAAGCTTTGTGAGGAAGAAGAAGATGAGTTGTGATAATGAATTATCTCCTTGAGGTTAGAAAGGCAACCATGGGTTAAGCATGGCATGCTTAACCCTTGTAGATAATAAACCATGAGTTAGGATTAGGGTTGGGTTAACAAATATCAAGGAAAATATCTAAAGAGTGGACTTTGTCAACCATGACAAATATCTCATCAATTATCCACACAATTTTGATTTATCCAAAATAAATATAAATCCAACCATAAACCCTAATCATGGTTTAATCTTAAAAACCCTAGTTGCATTTGTAACCCAAACATGTTACAATATTATATATCACATATATAATATATAATGTAACAAAAGAAAATAATACAATTAACATATATCACATATATATCAATGTATTATCAAGTGAGAAAAAGAATCATTTAAGTGAGCTTATATTAGTTAATGTAATATAATATATCACATATATAATTATACATTAAATTATTAAATCAACACTTGATTTAATAATCCGGCTATTTTACAGATAACCGACTAATATAATCTGTATCAGTTCATCAAATCAACACTTAATCCGATGACCCAGCTATATCACATATACCCGGCCGATATCACATATCGCGAGAATCAAATACGGTATCTCATATCGTATTAATCTCGGTCCCGCACATATCATATATGTGCTCCTACTTCGTTTCGCTTGAGCCTGGAAACCTCTGTGTAGGACTCTAAAGACTCGTCAATACGCCGGCAGTGGGTGATGATCATATCAAACACCCACAAGCTGCAAGCGGTCAGCTAAACATAACAGCCACCCGGGAATTGAGCGATCAGAAGATCAACAAGCAAGCCTGTACAAACTCCTGTGAATCCAATCAGTAACACTACCGTACAGTCCGGTCTCTTCGTCTGATATGTCGCATATCCAGTCTAGGGGTGGTAAACGTCAGACCCCAGTAATCGATAAGTCGTGTCGATATGAGGCGCATAACGGGTCGAGAAACTTCTGATAACACTTACCAGTAGGTCTCCATATCAGCCGTGGCTAGGTACTTCCGGTTATAGCCAATCAAACACAGCGCAACATCAACCCCCAATACCGGGAGAGACGAAACCCCACCTATCGCTTATTTCCTCCATGTGATTCGGGACTAAACCCAAAAGCCACCGTTTTGCACGTTCTGATGAACGTGGTAAGGTGGAAATCAAAGCACAGTAGGAATCACACAAGACTCCATGACGATCTTGGGTATACAGACTAACCTGTACCAGTGTCACCAGAAAACTGCTATCTGACGATAGGTATAATAGCATCTAGGAGCTCACGGCGAGTCCGTTCAGTGTACCCAGTCTCCACCGAGCACCCATATAGCTTCTCTGATGTCAAACACCAATGGATATGGGATCATCCATCGCCCATCATATGGGTCAAGATGCGTATACGCCAGTCTACTCTGGAGTATCGATGCCCTGTCTCGATACTCTCTCGACTAGGAACGGTTATAGGATGTACTCTTGGACTATCCTGGCCCCACTAGTATGATCTACATCATAGTCCTAGTAGTCGAGTACATATCCTAAGGTCTTTATCAACATGTGAGAGAAGACAATAAACTAATACAAGTCAACATGTTAAGACAAAGTGAAACCAGATAGCATACTATCATATTGAGCAAAAAAGTCCTCTCTATATATATCCAAGCATCCATTATAATATACATCATATGTACAACAATGGCCTCTAGGGCATATACATAACTAACAATCTCCCACTTGCACTAAAACCAGCTGTTGTAGTATCTCTTACCCAACATCCCGAAGAGTCTTGATTGAATGTTTATTCCGGTGTGTAGGTAGAAAATGTATAGAAATCACAACCAAAGAAATTTTTGACCGCAATCAATAACGGTGTCGATTGTAGCGCGTTAGCGAGTGCGGATCGTCCACAGGGAAAGTGAGATTTGCTTATAATTGAATTAGATGAGTCGAAAATTAAAGAAAAGAGAAAAGACAATTTAATTCAAGATTTAAAAATGAATTTCAAGAATTATTAAAATCTAAATCTAATAGCAAGAAAACATTAAAATCAAGAATCAAGAATTGATGATTTCCAATCGAATTAGGTTTCAAGAATCGAAGTGAGGCTCGTAGGAATCGATCGAATCTATAGACGTAAGGAAAACTAGTGATTACGTTTTCTTATCCATTAATGATTTGATACTAGATCGATGACGATTAATCATGGTTTAAGGATCTTTCGAAGAAACTAGGATTTCTTCATCTCATCCTTTGTCCTTTCGATGAATCTCATTCAAAAAGCTAGCCTCTAGTAAATTGAATCACCAATCGTCGATCTCTAATTAAGAGCGAAAACATTCAAGAGAGCATCACTCGAAATTAGGTTGTCGATATTTCAATTTACAAGAGTTTACAAAACTTATAGGAATTAAGAATAGTTTCAAGATTTGTAACATCATCATCTATTGATTCTCTCAACTCCTTCACGAGCGGAGTTTTACTCAAACATCATATCAAAGAACACAATCAAGAATCGAGATCTAATCATGATGCAAGAATGTAAAGAAAGCAAGATAAAGAATTTCACCTTTTATTTATCAACAATTTCGTTACAATTCTCTCAAGATCTACAATGAGGAAAGAACTTGATCGTCGATTTGGCTTTGCACGTCTTCGTGAGTCGCGGATCGTCTTGGATCACTTGCTCGGTTGAAGATCGGCTTCGCTCCTAAAAGGTTGATGGCTTCTTGCTTGAATTGTACTTGGAGATCTTGAATTTGGCTTTGGTGATTGGATTAGGGTTAGGGTTTGAATACACAAGTTGTGTCACTCAACTTGTGTTGGGAATTGATGGAAGGATCAACAACCTTAGAGTGAAGCCTTAGGGTCCCTTTTATAGCCTTGATTAGGATTAGCTTCCTTTAGAAGCTAGGTTTAGTTTAGCTTCCCTTGTAAGCTTGGTAGTTAGGTAGAAGGTTCTAGAGTTAGTTAGTTAGGGTTAGCTTCCTTCATAAGCTTGGAGGTTAGGGAGAAGGTTCTAGGCTTAGGTAGTTAAGTAGCTTGCTTTGGAAGCTTGAGGGTGTTTAGCTTGAACAATAAGCCTTGCTGTTCGGACAGAAGCTTCTGGAGTTATCTGGAATTTGCAGTAGCTTGAAGAGGTTCTGAAGCTGAGAAGAGAAACCCTGAAAATTCTCTGCTGATGTGGCCGCAGATCCGCCGCGGGAAGGGCACTCTGGCCGCGGATCCGCAGCCCTTTTATGGCCTCTCTGCATCAAAATTCCTGTGTTGCTTTGTAATGGCTTTTTAGAACTTTTCTGATATTTGGAATATTATAATTCTCTCTAGTTCACTGCCAGATCTCAAGTCTTGGACTTGGCATATTTTTAACAGCACTTTTGACAATTTCAGCTCTTTTCCTGGAATTTCCTGCACAGATTCTCGAGACAAGTGTTGCGCTATACAAAGATTATGCGATGCAATGATAAACACTCAATTTCCCTCAAAATGCCGGTTTTAGTATATAACACAAGTAATTTGGTATTTTACGGCTGTTTTGCTAATATGTACAATATTCATACCGAACACTTATAGATGAGTGCAAATGGTAGGGAAATTGATGTATTAAAAATGCAATATTTTCGACTGATCAAATTCCCCCAAACTTATTTTCGGTCGTCTCGAGCGAACTTTTTTATTAGAAAGAGAAGGATAAAATAAAGAAAAAGAAAAACTAACTAGCACACTTTCGTAGGCAACACGATTGCACTGAGCACGTGCAACAAGCCTTTAAACCTCTAGGTGTCCCTAGTAGGAGGAGTGTTGTCTCCTGAGGGTTTTCAGCGGATTGCACCCACAAAATCCAATAATAAAAGGAAGACCGTGAATATTACATTTAAATATAAGAATTGTAAAAGAAAGACTTTGAAAATTAGAGTTTCCAACTACACTAGTTTTTCGGTTGTCATGAGCCCTATCTTAATAGTCATGAAAAGATGTTGGAAATCACATCATCCCTCAATAAAACATCGTCTTTATTCTTCATTCCTATCTTTCTTCCAAACATCGATCATATAACCCTACGTGTGTGTAAAGAACATCCCTACACCCGGAGAATTCAATTCAAGCTATCATACTCTTGTCCATCTGCCTTAGTACTTTTTAATTAATGAATATTTGGATTTGCTTACACATTTTCATGCGACCGTTAATACTTCTTGAGGTACTAACCAACCGATTACTCATGTGCTTGCTTATACGGTGTTTTAGTATTTTCCCCGTCTTGCACCACCTGTGGCTTAGCAGTGACTCCCAGACCAGTTGGTCTAAGGCACTAGGTGAAGAGGCACCCTCGCTATATTTTTTTATTGCTGCCTTGGCGATAACAAAACCAGTGTCCATTTTTCTGCACCATTTTATATTTTCTTCATTTTTTATTTCCTTCATACTTTTGGCTTTTAGACAAGAGCATTTCAAGGTATCCTCTACTATCCCGAGCTTCAAGACGTCTGTAAGTGCGTATAGTAGGGTATCAACGTTCAAAATGTTTGGCTTTCAGAATAGGAACTATTATTCAGACTTATTTTTATCCTCAGATTAGTGACTTCCTTCATCTTACTAACCCTTGGGACAACGGCTCATAACTACTTATTACTAGTTCGTTTAAGAAAACTTCTAATTTTCTTGGTTTTCTTAAATTTTTCTAATCTTTTGGGTGTAATTTTTCACTATCTAATCTTTTATTATCTTATTTATGTACAAAAATTTTATTTTTTTTTAAAATTTTTAAATTTTTATAGGTTTTCAGAAATGTTTTGTACTTATGCAAAGTGATATGCAAATGATGCGAAAATAAGCACAAACCTCCCCCAAACTTGTCTTCAACAGTGTCCTCACTGTTGCCATCCGCTGGATCACAAAAACCTGTAAGCCTGGGAGAAAATTTATTAACAGGAGCAATAAATATGATCGTGAAAATCCTCCCCCAAACTTATTCTTTTGGCTCACCATTTTGAGTAAAAAAATTTATTTTTTCAGGAGCTAGAAAATATACACCCCCCCAAACTTGAGTTAAACAATATGTTAAGCTTTGAAAATCATAAGAGGGGGTAAAAATTATTGGTCGATACCAAGCTTTGCAAAGACCGAAAGTTAACACCAACTATTCGAAGATTTTATCAGTGTAGTGCATCGGTTGGTGGAATAAGAAGTAGGGAAAGGATAAGTGGTGGAATAGAATATGTTTGCGTCTCGTTTGGAGAGACGATGCAGTGAATGTGATGGATTACTCGCATCCTTTTTACAGTCCAGAAGAAGGGGTGGAGGCTCAATTTTATTGTTTGGGAGATGATTCATCTCAACACCCGTATCATTCAAAAATGCGAGTTCATCAGCGAAGATTTCCTCAAAAGTCTCATCGATACCCCGAAGAATAATGTCATCACAAAGTGTGGGGTGATCTTCAGACTCTAAAAACAGTGCATAATCAGTGTTAGTTGTTGACCCGGACAACTCAGTGGAAGAGTCCGTATGTGTATGATACATAGTTGGGTCAAACAACATATGAAAAGAGTCAAGATCAGTATCATGAGGATCATCAATTTCGATGCTGTCGACATCCATTAATTCGACAGAACAGACCTGAGCAGTAGGTTCGGAGGGTACACTTCCCAACTTGTAAATGTTCAGCTTAATTGACCTATTCCCGAAAGATAGGGTCATAGAACCGTTACGACAGTTGGTGATAGTATTGGAAGTGGCCAAAAAGGGGTGACCAAGAATCACCGGAATTTGATTCCGTGGGTTTGCTACAGGCCGTGTATCAATTACAATAAAATCTACAGGGAATACAAATTCCCCGATTTTTATTAACACATCCTCCAGTTCACCCCTAAGTTTGGTGATTGATCGGTCAGCTATCTGGAGAGTGCAGTGAGCTGGTTTCAACTCTCCGATCCCTAACTACTCATAAACCGAGAAAGGAAGCAGGTTAACACTTACGCCAAGATCAAGTAGAGCACGGTTGATGTGTTTTTCCCCGATAGAAATGGAAATAGTAGGATAGCCAGGATCCTTACGTTTCCTCGGTAATTGTTGGGGAAAGGTTGTGTCTACTATTTTTGCCATGAATATCTTCTTGGACACTTGAGTCTTCCTCTTTCTAGTGCACAAGTCCTTAAGAGTTTTCGCATAAGCGGGGACTTGTTGAATTGCATCTAGAAGAGGGATGTTGATGTTAACCTGTTTCAAGATTTCAATGATCTTCTCCATTTGTGGACTTGGTCTGTTTTCCCTTAACCGATTCGGATAAGGAGCTTGAGCAATAAGATCGGGGTCCAACATTGGAGAAGATCGTGTAGGTGGAAATGATCTAAGAATAGGAATGGGGATCGTTTTCGGTGGACTAGAAGAGGTGGGCTGAGGTGTCGAGCCTTGGGGAAAACGGAGAATAGGCTCGGAAGAAAATGGTGGGGTAGACGAACTCGGGTCAGAATTAGAAGAAGAAGTGGAAGGAAAGGTCTCAGCCGGGGTATCATCGATAGATTTTTCAGTATCATCAATTTCTTCCCCAACGTGATTGTCAAGCACTCTTCCAGATCTCAACGTGGTGATTGCATTCACATGATGTGAATAGCCAGGATTGGGTAAAGGTTGAGCTAGAAGTTTCCCTTTCTCTCTTGCACTCAATTCAGCTTTTAATCGTGCAATTTCTTCTTCCATCGATTTTATACTCTCCGCTTGAGAAGTGGAGTTTCTCTTTATATCATCGACGGAAGTCTTTATTGTCAAAAGCAAGTTCATGAATGAAGAGGATTCATCAGTACCGGTCAACTACAAAGGATTATTTGGTGCAAATGTGTTGACCGGATTTTGAAAGTTTTGTGATTGGAAGGGGTGCTGACTCAATTGAAGTGGTTGCTGTTGTGGTGGAAGAGCCCTTTGGAAATTGTTTTGATTTAGAACCGTATTTTGTGATTGGTTCCAAGAAAAGTTAGGGTGATTCCTCCAACCCTGATTATATGTGGAAGAAAATGGATCATTTCTAGGTCTTTGAAAAGCAGAATTGATATGCTCATGACCTTGAAGCGGAGAATTTAGTGGACATTCTTCCGTCAAATGAGAAAGATCAGAACAGCATCCACATACAGTTTTGGAGAGTGACATTTGATTTAGGGCGGCGGCTAAAAATTTATTTTCCATAGTCTCGAGTTTCTTTTGCATAGCTGACATTTCAGCTCTAACTCCTATGGAAACATCGGATTGGTTATTGCCACCCCTAGACGATTGACTCACACCCTCCCACTGTAAAGATTTTTCAGCGAAATCTTCTAGGAATTTCTAAGCTTCTCCATCATCTTTAGTCATGAAGTTTCCTTGACACATGGATTCAAGGGTCTATTTTGTTGTAGGATTAATGCCCTCATATATGATTCGGCACAGATCCCATCTGGGGATTCCGTGATGTGGACATTGAACTAACAGATCCTTGAAACGTTCAAGACACTTCGAGAATGTTTCATTTGGAAGCTGGGTAAATTGATTGATTTTGCTACGGACTCGAGCCATCTTATGATTGGGGTAAAATTTCTTTAGGAATGCTTTTACGAATTCTTCCCAGTTTGAGATAGAATGTGCGGTTGTGTTATAAAGCCACTTCTCGGCTATATCGCACAAAGTAAATGGAAGAAAAAGAAGACGCATAGCATCCACAGAAAACTGTGAAGTACCCATCATTGCGCATACATTTTCAAATTTGGTAATAAAGACATATGCGTCTTCAGACTCGAGACCGTGATATTTGGGTAGAAGATTGATGTATTGGGGTTTTATTTCAAAATTGTCCCCGTTGGCTGGTGGAATGGTGAGACAGGTCGAAAGAGGACCTCGCATAGGATAACATCTCTCTTGGAGAGAGATGCGGGGTAGATTCTGCGCACCTGCGGGCGGTGGCAGAGTGGTGTAAAAGTTTGATGGAAATCCGTCCATCGCGGTGGTGGTGGGAAAAAGAAAATGTGGAAATACCGACTTTGGGGTCGATGGGGGAAAACGCGGACAAGACGGGCACTAGAATCCCGTGTCCAGCCAAGCATGCACTAAAGGGTTTAGCACAAATGGCAGCGTTAAGATAATTAGGGGAAAAGATGAAGTGGTGTTTGTTTTGAAAAAGATACGGATTTTTGAAAAAATGATGCAAATCACAACAAATTGTGGCCAGGTAAGTGGGAGGTTCTCCACTACGTAAGTAGTGGGCCTAATTAAGTAACCACTTGCCTTAGACACACTTGCCTTAGACACCACAAAAGAAACGCGGATAAGCAATAGATTACCCACGACCTTCTCCTGTCCTAAGTGAGCGCGACGATCCATAGAGTCAAGTCTAGATTTCTTTTAGTTAATGAGGGTAATGCGGATGCAGTTTTGTGATTTTCGGGGCTTAGGAAGGGTAATGAACTCCCCACCTAATCTGAATTTGGTCTTTGCCCCTTAATTTCTGTATTAAAAATGCAAACAACCAAGATCAAACACGCACAATTTTTGCTTTTGCGGCGCTGCGAATTTTTGCAAAGAAACCTGCAGAAATTGGTTAAAGGAGCAGATCGAGCAAGAGATAAGAAAGTCGGAGAGATACCAGAGAAGTTCCGTGCAGAGATGAAGCAAGGCCGCCGCGGATCCTCCGCGGGAGGCTCTTATTGCCGCGGAAACGCCGCGATCCAGAGGAATTCCTGCACAAAATTTTCAGAGTATGCTTCTGTTCACTCCCTGAGCTCTCTAAAATATTTAGAAAATTTTTCCTCAAGCTCCACAGATTCCAGATTTCCTCGCAACAAATCACAACGAATCGTTTAGTGTTTGCGCGAATTTTGATCTAAAAAAAATTCTGATGGAATAAATTTTTCAACTCAAATTTCAAAAACGAACAAATTAGCACACGATCTCCTGCAACGGCGCCATTTAATTGAATGTTTTTCCGGTGTGTAGGTAGAAAATATATAGAAATCACAACCAAAGAAATTTTTGACCGCAATCAATAACGGTGTCGATTGTAGCGCGTTAGCCAGTGCGGATCGTCCACAGGGAAAGTGAGATTTGCTTGTAATTGAATTAGATGAGTCGAAAATTAAAGAAAAGAGAAAAGATAATTCAATTCAAGATTTAAAAATGAATTTCAAGAATTATTAAAATCTAAATATAATAGCAAGAAAACATTAAAATCAAGAATCAAGAATTGATGATTTCCAATCGAATTAGGTTTCAAGAATCGAAGTGAGGCTCGTAGGAATCGATCGAATCTATAGACGTGAGGAAAACTAGTGATTACGTTTTCTTATCCATTAATGATTTGATACTAGATCGATGACGATTAATCGAGGTTTAAGGATCTTTCGAAGAAACTAGGGTTTCTTCATCTCATCCTTTGTCCTTTCGATGAATCTCATTCAAAAAGCTAGCCTCTAGTAAATTGAATCACCAATCGTCGATCTCTAATTAAGAGCGAAAACATTCAAGAGAGCATCACTCGAAATTAGGTTGTCGATGTTTCAATTTACAAGAGTTTACAAAACTTATAGGAATTAAGAATCGTTTCAAGATTTGTAACATCATCATCTATTGATTCTCTCGACTCCTTCATGAGCGGAGTTTTACTCAAACATCATATCAAAGAACACAATCAAGAATCGAGATCTAATCATGATGCAAGAATGTAAAGAAAGCAAGATAAAGAATTTCACCTTTTATTTATCAACAATTTCGTTACAATTCTCTCAAGATCTACAATGAGGAAAGAACTTGATCGTCGATTTGGCTTTGCACGTCTTCGTGAGTCGCGGATCGTCTTGGATCACTTACTTGGTTGAAGATCGGCTTCACTCCTAAAAGGTTGATGCGCTCTTGCTTGAATTGTACTCGGAGATCTTGAATTTGGCTTTGGTGATTGGATTAGGGTTAGGGTTTGAATGCATAAGTTGTGTCACTCAACTTGTGTTGGGAATTGATGGAAGGATCAACAACCTTGAGAGTGAAGCCTTAGGGTCCCTTTTATAGCCTTGATTAGGATTAGCTTCCTTTAGAAGCTAGGTTTAGTTTAACTTCCCTTGTAAGCTTGGTAGTTAGGTAGAAGGTTCTAGAGTTAGTTAGGTAGGGTTAGCTTCCTTCATAAGCTTGGAGGTTAGGGAGAAGGTTCTAGGCTTAGGTAGTTAAGTAGCTTGCTTTGGAAGCTTGAGGGTGTTTAGCTTGAACAATAAGCCTTGCTGTTCGGACAGAAGCTTCTGGAGTTATCTGGAATTTGCAGTAGCTTGAAGAGGTTCTGAAGCTGAGAAGAGAAACCCTGAAAATTCTCTGCTGATGTGGCCGCGGATCCGCCGCTGGAAGGGCACTCTGGCCGCGGATCCGCGGCCCTTTTATGGCCTCTCTGCATCAAAATTCCTGTGTTGCTTTGTAATGGCTTTTTAGAACTTTTCTGATATTTGGAATATTATAATTCTCTCTAGTTCACTGCCAGATCTCAAGTCTTGGACTTGGCGTATTTTTAACAGCACTTTTGACAATTTCGGCTCTTTTCCTGGAATTTCCTGCACAAATTCTCGAGGCAAGTATTGCGCTATACAAAGATTATGCGATGCAATGATAAACACTCAATTTCCCTCAAAATGCCGGTTTTAGTATATAACACAAGTAATTTGGTATTTTACGGCTGTTTTGCTAATATGTGCAATATTCATACCGAACACTTATAGATGAGTGCAAATGGTAGGGAAATTGATGTGTTAAAAATGCAATATTTTTGACTGATCAAGTCTCTCAAAGTGTATCTGGGGTATGGCCTTTGTGAGTGGATCCGCAGTGTTGTCCTTTGTGTCAACTCTCCTGACCTCGATCTCTCGGCGATCAACTATCTCCCGGATCAGGTGATACCGCCTCAGAATATGCTTGGATCTCTTATGGGACCTAGGTTCCTTGGCCAAAGCCACAGCTCCATTGTTATCACAATACTAAGGTATTGGATGCTCAATGAACGGAACCACACCAAGTTCAGTTATGAACTTCTTCATCCAGACAGCCTCTTTGGCACCATCGTTGGCAGCGATGTATTCAGCCTCCATCGTCGAGTCTGCCACGGTTTCTTGCTTGGAACTCTTCCAACAAACCGCCCCTATATTTAGGGTAAAGACAAATCCCGAATGCGACTTAGAGTCGTCCTTATCACTTTGGAAGCTCGAATCGGTAAAGGACTCCACCTGGAGTTCACCGTTACCATACACCAAGAACATCTCCTTAGTCCTTCTCAAGTACTTGAGAATGTTCTTCACAGCTGTCCAGTGACTCTCTCCTGGATCTGCTTGATACCTACTCACTACACTTAGTGAGTATGCTACATCGGGTCTGGTACATAGCATCGCGTACATGATAGAGCCTACTGCCGAAGCATAGGGTATCTCTTGCATGCGAGCTCTCTCCAAATCAGTCTTGGGAGACATCTCTTTAGAGAGAGTGGGTCCAGAGATCGTGGGTAAATTCCCACGCTTGGATTATTCCATACTAAACCTCTTTAGTATGGTGTCAATGTACCTGTATTGGGACAATCCCAGTATCCGTTTAGATCTATCTCTATAGATCCTAATCCCCAAAATGCAGGAGGCATCACCTAGATCTTTCATTGAGAATCTTTGTGATAAGAAGAGCTTGACCAAGTGCAGCATAGGAATATCGTTTCCTATCAAGAGTATGTCATCCACGTACAATACGAGGAAGACAACCTTACTCTCTGCCACCTTCTTGTAAATACAAGGTTCATCTACGTTCTTGATGAAGTCAAACTCTTTGACTACAACATCAAAACAGATGTTCCAACTCCGTGATGCCTGCTTTAAACCGTAAATGGATTTAAGCAGCTTGCACACCTTTCTGCTGCTCCCACTGTCTATGAAGCCCTCTTGCTGAGTCATGTACACGCACTCCTCTAAATCACCATTTAGAAAGGCGGTCTTAACATCCATTTTCCAGATTCTGTAGTCATGGTATGCAGCAATGGCAAGTAAGATCCGGATGGATTTAAGCATAGCTACTGGAGAAAAGGTTTCGTCATAATCCACACCTGGTCGTTAACGAAAACCCTTTGCAACAAGTCTAGCTTTGAAAGTCTCAACTTTTCCATCTACACCAAGTTTCTTCTTAAAGATCCATTTGCTCCCAATGGGTTTTACCCCTTCAGGAGCAACTTCCAAAATCCATACTTTGTTGGTGTACATGGATTCCATCAGATCGCATTGCATCCAGCTATATCACAGAGTCCCCACTCGTGATGGCCTGCTCGAAGCTAGTTGGGTCATCATCTTCCATGATGCAATCCTCGCTCCCACCGTCTATCAGAAAATCGTAGTATCTCTCAGGTGAATAAGGAACCCTACTAGATCGGAGAAGAGGCTGGGGTTCGTTGGGAGCTATTGAATCCTCTGGTTCCACTAAATCTTCAGTTGTAGTCTGTGCAGCTGGAGTTTCATCCAGTTCTACCTCGTTGCCACTAATTTCCTTTGTAAGAAATTCCTTTTCTAAAAAGGTGGCATATCGAGAAACAAACACCTTTTGTTCCTCGCCATGGTAGAAAAGATATCCATGTGAATGTTTGGGATATCCCACAAACTTGCAAAGAATTGACCGTGCCTCGAGTTTGTCCGGATTTTGCCTTTTGACATAAGCCGGACAACCCCATATCTTAACTCGTTTAAGATATGGTCTCTTCCCACTCCATATCTCATATGGTGTGGTGGGTACAGATTTAGTTGGAACTTGATTCAATAGGTATGTCGTTGTCTCAAGCGCATAACCCCAAAAGGAAATAGACAACTTAGCAGTGCTTATCATAGAGCGCACCATATCTAATAGGATGCGATTCCTCCGCTCTGATACACCGTTGTGCTGTGGTGTATAGGGAGGAGTAAGCTGAGAGAGAATCCCATTCTCTTTTAGATAGTCTAGAAACTCATTGCTCAAGTATTCTCCTCCTCGATCAGATCAAAGGATCTTAATACTTTTACCCGTTTGGCTCTCGACTTCGTTCTTATATTCTCTGAATTTCTCAAAAGTTTCAGACTTGTGTTTCAACAGGAACACATGTCCGTATCTTGAGAGATCGTCAGTGAATGTAATGAAGTACGAGGCACCATTCCTGGCATGTGTAGATATGGGACCGCATACATCACTATGTATCAGTCCCAAAAGTTCCGTAACTCTTTCTCCGTATCCACTAAACGGAGTTTTGGTCATCTTGCCTTTGAGACATGACTGGCAAATGTCATAAGATAAAAATTCGAACGGATTCAAATATCCATCCTTATGCAACTTAGCTAGTCGTGTCGCATTGATATGACTTAGTCTACAATACCACAAGAAAGATTCGTTCATTTCTGAACTCTTTCTCTTGTGTGTGTTTTGTACATTAAGAACCATGGTTTGATCTAGAACGTATATGCCATTATTTAACGAGCCTGATCCAATCAACTTTTGATTCAAGAATATGTTCATAACATTATCATGTACTACAAAATCATATCCTTCTTTACTAATAAAGAAATTGATATAATATTACATATCAGGGTCGGAATGTAATAGCATTCGTTCAGAATCATTGTGTTACCATTTGGTAACACAAGGTGATATTCGCCAACAGTTTTGGCTGCAACTTTTGCACCATTCCCAGTTCTTACGGAATGATCACCCTCTCCCAGTTCTCTACCTTTCTTTAGCCCATGTAACATATTACATATGTGGGATCCCGGTCCGGCATCTAAAACTCAGGACGTAGAGTGAACTGAGAAACAGTTCTCGATAACTAACACACCCGAAGAAGATGCATCAACATGCTTATTCTTCGTTTGGGCGGCGTGGGAATCCGGATATTTTTCTATTCCCTGCTCAGTCTTATAACAATTATAAGAAAAACAGAACCAACGTTCCCCTGTTCAGTATAACAAGCGGGTTCAGTCAATACATCCATATTATTATCTTGATTAAGGCCTGACATGGTCGCTACCTGGAGATATAGAGAAGAAAACACTTTAGCGTATGCTCTTCCAAGATTAGATTGGTTATTATCATATCTAATCAGGATGGCTCCCACTGGTTTTTATCAAATCTTCCTTCAAACCCTAAAAGGTAAGACTAACCGGGATCAATTACATTTTTACAAGTTCGCCAATCTTTCAGCCAGGTCAGTGTTGGTACTTTGAGGGAGATTCCCCATGCTTTCACACGGACCTAATTAAAATAAACCTCGTTTTCCCAGAGGCATAACCATGTTAACACCTTTCTAGACACCTACTTGATCGGCTAATTGTCATGTGTAAAACTCTCCCAGGAGTAACTCTTACTCGCAGTGGGTATCAGGATCCAACTATCTCATAGAAGGTATGCAATCTCATTGCAAATTTCAACACTTTAAATTTCGGATAATACTTTTGCCCTAAACCTCCTATGACCTTGACAAAAGCCAACAAACCATAGGATGCTAGTCAAGTCCAACCCGTCATTTCCCGATTGAATTAAACCCACCCGTACGACCCTTGACAAAGGACAACAAGGTCGTACGACTACCCTAATCCAATCGCATCACATACTTAAGCAGATAAGTACTAGTCAGCTACCGTACACTACGCCTTGACAAAGGCCAACAAACGCAGCACGAATACTAAATAGTCTTTATCTGAAATGACGGAGGGCTACGACAGGATTTTATGAAAACCTTTTGCGTAATGAACTTGATATCGTTGTAGAAACAAGTGATTTTGAAAAAAGAGTGTTTTTAAGGCTTTTATTAGTTTCGCTAAGGAGGTCACTCCCGGTGAAGGGATCTCGGCTCTTTCCTTATCGAATAAGGTGCAGGATATTTCATAAATACCGCTATGCAAAGCAAAGACTACAAAAGCAATCAAAAACACAACCGAGTATTTGTAGCATCTGCTAGTTTCGCTAAAGAGGTCACTCCCGGTGAAGGGATCTCGGCTCTTTCCTTATCGAATAAGGTGCTGGATATTCTACAAAGAATACCGCTATGCAAAGCAAAAACTAGAGCTACCCTTTTTATAAATTTGATTCTACAACATCTTTTAGGTTTCTTTTCTTTTATTAATCTCATTAATGAATCTCATCATTTAAGCTTCCTAAGCATCACAGAAGAAATGAAAATACAACGTACGCTTATGCCATCCGCATTCGCCACAGTGTCCCGTTATGCACCGTTAGGTTACTTAACTAACGGCATACCGGGGCGGGACTAGCGTGGGTGCAAAAATAAGCAACATTTATTATATATCATATATACAATAATAAAGCATTCGTCTTACGCATATAATATGATCACATCACATAATATCAGCAGCAGAAGACAACATATGAAATATTGGATATACTAGGAGGTCCGTGTTTTATTTTGAGCCTTTATAAAACACGGATTCCACGGTCGCGATGGATAGCCAAACCCACATCCCTAAACCCCTACGAGAGCGACAAGCAACCCTACAAATTCTAGGGTTAGGAGACCCGGTCTCGACTCCTCGAGATGGCCTCCCACTGGACCCTAGAACCCGGTTACTTGTGCTCTCCTCTTTGGGTCTATCCTAATGCGGAAAAGTAAATAATATACAATGGTGACATCATCCTCAATCCGGAAGTGCCCCAATAAAAGAATATTACATACAATGAATTTTACATGAATGAAAATAAAAACCATCATCTCACATAAAACCCCCGGCCATTCAAAACACGACGATCCAATATAACATATCACAGCAACACATAACATCACATTGTTCCCGCCAAAATCTTCGGCCAAGAGCTATTAGTTCCTTTTTATGCCGGCTTAAGTTTCACTTACAGATATGTGTGAAACCGGGCTCATTCATATACGCACATGCACACATCAGAGGAAGAACAGGTGTTCAACGACAAAAACAAAGTATTTAATTGAACATTTTATTCTACAGGAAATAAATCACCAAACATGGGATCGAAAGTACAGGGATTCACAAAACTATGGATACAATTATCTAACTCCTATCTGCCTTCTCCACCATGACAAAGCGGCGATCTTCACGAAGAGTAGCTACCCATCGGTCAGCACCGCACCCATCAGCAAAGGCAGACATTACGACCCGCTGAGCCCGTATCTGGCTTAGAAGCCGGACAGAGCGATCCCTCAGAGCTGTGGTGATCAAAAGTGTCTCATGGAAGCACTCGGTCTTGTCTTCCGCGGCGTCGAGCATTGCCGGAGTTATCTCCGTCGGAGGAGGGGGAATATCATTGATCACAGACAAGAAAACCATCCGGAGCCAAATGGAGCCGATGGGGAGAGGAGATCCTATACGAGTCAAGAGCTCGTGCAGCATCGTGTCGCATTGGTCATCCATAAAAGTAGGGTTCACCAAG
Organism: Agapanthus africanus; assembly: GCA_030015575.1. NCBI lineage: Eukaryota > Viridiplantae > Streptophyta > Magnoliopsida > Asparagales > Amaryllidaceae > Agapanthus > Agapanthus africanus. Next base: position 192,235,054 of record CM057348.1, read on the forward strand.
CGCGCAGCAAAACGAGGAACAATTTCCTCAATGGGCACCTCCCATGGCTGACGGCGAGCATGTGGGCGAGTACAAACCATAGCTCTTCTCTGTTAAAATGATTCTCTGAAAATGAGAAAGAAAAGAAGCATTGCTTCAGATTATGAAGGGAGGCATTTAAGTCTAGGCATAAAAAATGCTGTGCATGATGGAACTATTTCCAAGCTCTGGGAAAGAGAAGCTTGACTCAAGAAAAGTGGAGAAGGAAGGTGAAAAAACACCTTCAGTAATGAGGCAGCGCCTCACGTGCAAAGCACGAGAGCGCTGAGCGCCAGCGCTAAAGAGTCAAAGACACTGAGGCAGCGCCTCACGTACAAAGCACGAGAGCGCTGAGCGCCAGCGCCTCACATGCAAAGCACGAGAGCGCTGAGCGCCAGCGCTAAAGAGTCAAAGACTCTGAAGCAGCGCTCACATGCAAAGCACGAGAGCGCCAAGCGCCAGAACTAAATGTTCTCCACCGTTGGATCAAAGATCCAACGAAGATGATAAATCATCAAAATTCATAATAAAATTCTGTTAAGAAAATACTTCTCAGAATCTTTCCAAACAGGAAATATTGTGCTCTATAAATCAGAGCACTGTTGGATCAATGATCCAATGGTGATTAAAAATCACCAAGGTACAGAACAAATTCTGTATGGAAAGATATTTTCCCAATCTTGTTAATAACAAGAAAACTATCTTCTATAAAATAGAAACCCTTGGATCAAAGATCCAACGGTGGGTAAATTCCATAAATCAATTGGAGATCTCTCAATAAGAGATTTCCTTAACTGATTCAACAAATCAGCCTCCCCTATATAAAGGACCTAATACTTCAAGTCTTGCACATAGGAACCCTCCCCCCCCCACACACACACACACAAACTTTGAGAAATTTCAAAGAAAAGAGCAAGCTCTGAGAAGAAGAACTTTTCCTCAAGGTAAAAACAGAGAGATAGAAAACATTTCATCAAGGAAGAAGAATATAGTTCTTTTTTCAGATCATAGATCTATAAGACAGAGATCTTTCACAAAAAGAGATCATAGCATCTCATCATAAAAATGGGGGGAGAAGAATTTCATTCTCTTCAGATCATAGATCTACAAAGATAAAGTCTTTCACAAAAGAAAATAGAAGAGATTGTAACATCTCCTATAAAATTAAGAACTTTGTTCTTAAACTCACGAGACAAAGTCTCTTATAAACGAGAATTTAATTCTCAGAGCACAGAACTGATCAAAGTTGCCCAAAAAGAGCCTTAGCGCTCCAAATTAAAAAGAAGTGTCTTAGCGCTCCAAGACTTGCGCACAGCGCCGCAGCGCTCCCAACACTCTAAATTAAAGAAGCGCCTCAGCGCTCCAAGACTGGTGCTCAGCGCCAAGCGCACCACGTGCTCCTCATGTGTGCGCTCTTTCACAAGGAGTGCTCTGCTCTCATTTACTGGCGCTCAGCGCCAAGCGCACCACGTGCTCCTCACGTGTGCACTCTTTTACAGGAAGCGCCTTAGCGCTCTAAATCTGGCGCTCATCGCCAAGCGCATCACGTGCTCCTCACGTGTGCGCTGAGGGAATATAAATTGTTCTTTAAATAAGGCCCCAGAGCCATAATGAATGCTCAACACTCAATAAAAGACAAAAAGTTGTCAGAACCCAAACCAATGCTCAGTATTGTTAAATAAAAAGGGTCGAGCCCAAATAAATGTTCAACATTTTAACTGAGTAGGCCGAGCCCAATTTGGCCACAGATCCCTCATTTATATTAATTGAGCCCATATGCTCATAAATCTTTTTAGCCGATCTTAGTCCCAAACTTGACTACAGATCTCCCAACCAACATTGGTTCAAGGGTACATCTCTTCGTACCTCTGATATATGTCGTTGTAATTCTTCAACGTCTTCAGAGAGATGGAGGGTCCCAATAACCGATAACTTTTGGTGCATCCCCAAACAGTTGAACCAAAACCACACAGACTATGACGTCTTTAAACTGGACTATAATGTCCTTAAACTTTACGGACTGTGGGGTCCTTAAACTCATGGACTATGATGTCCTTAAACTTCACGTACTGTGGGGTCCTTAAACTCATGGACTATGATGCCCTTAAACTTTACGGACTGTGACGTCCCTAAACTCATAGACTATGATGTCTTTAAACTTTACAGACTATGATGTCTTTAAACTCCATGGACTATGATGTTCTTAAACTTATGAACCGCAATGTCCCTAAACTAAAACAATAGAGCCCAAATGCTCTTTTGTTGGATCTAAATGATCATGTTAAGTAGATCTTAGTCTAAAATTAGACCAACGTATACTTAACAAACGTTTAAGTTGATCTTAGTCTTAAATGATATTAACGATCCTTAAACCCAACCCAAACCCAAATCTAAGAAAATACGGATTTGGACTAATCCACGCCCTACGGGCGACAACATAAATTAGTCTCCATATACAATCCACGGGCAACCAAAAGTAAAAAAAACACATATGACACGAAATGACCATCTGGAGAAGGAGAAAGTTGTTGCCGCGATGCGGTAGCGTAATTAACTGCAGGGGCTTGCGTCTGCAGGGAAGAGCGTCCCCACAATAAAAAAAACCCTCAAACGAGGGGGAATCTGACGAAATCTGCTACAACGGCCGCATCCGTCTAAACCTTCGATATATGGTGTCATAAATCAACTTGGCATCTTCGGAGAGGTGGACAGATAAAACCCAAATAGCATCTGCCCCCCAAAATTCAGGCCTGACGTCCCAACGTCCCGATCGCGTCTTTCGGCGGAGAACAGATTCTGGCACACCCGGTGGGACCTTTTCCTCTTTCCACTCCACACTTCGTGTGTCGTATTTCGCGAACGAATCACGGTTTGCTATGGTTTCCCCTGGATTCGAGGTACTAAGATTTGGTGACTTGCTCCCGTGCAGAGAAAATAGCTTTCAACTGCACAAACTGCAACAACTCCCACTCCGTCCTTGCTGGAGGAGTGACCTATGGGCCCCAAGCGGCCTCCATCTACACAATGCCGGTTGAACAGGTGACTCAGGCCACCACTGGACTGTTCTTCGAGACCATGCTCCCATCAATGAGCTTCAACGCCCCACTGCCATCGCAAGAAGCTCTAAAGAAGTCAGTCTTCGATCGGCTTGCAACTATCGCGGCCCCTCTCAACGGGTCGCCCAAATCCAACGCCTCGGTCTTTAACAGACTGGGCCAAAGCTCTAATGGGTCCGTGAAAAATCCCGCAATACCTGAAGGGGTTATCCCGAAACAGATAGCCATCCCTGCTCCAGTAAATGAAGTCATCAGAGAGGCTTCTCCAGCTAAGAGGTCGGTCTTCACAAGACTGGCCGTTTCAGCTCCCGCCCCAGGCGAAGTCATCAAAACTGCTTCCCCTGCTCAGAAGTTTGCCTTCGACAGGTTGGCCATCCCCACTCAACGGACGTCAGTTTTCAATAGGCTAGCACTGGCAGCAACCCTTCACCAGAACAGGGGGAATGATGAAGCCGCCCCGACAAAGGAAATGATCCCATCTACAAGACGCGCTCGACGTCGCCACTGGGCCGAGTGAGAAAAGCTGGGGGCAGTTCCCCTTCTGGACTGACTCCGCCGGCTCCAACGGTGGAAGTCGACGCTGTTGTTCCAACTGGGAACAACTTTGAACCACTCAGGAGGGTCCGCAAGAACTCTCCGACTGCCGTGCTGAAAATATCTCCTCCACCTGTGGAGAATGCTACAAAGACAAAGCTGGAGCACCCCCCCTCAGCGGCTGTCCTCTAAAATTCACAAGGTCTGGCGACAGGTCCAAGACTCGGTGATCAACCAAGACTACTCCCGCCGACCGAAGAAGATGAAAGTTCGGCAAGAGAAGGACCACCCTGTTATACCATAGAAGGTGTCGTCTACTTGGGCGCCCACTGCAACGGCCCCCTCAACTTCGACCGCTCACAAAAGAAGAAGGCCGGAGAAAATCCCCGTGTCTGCGATGAATCTAAAGGACATTGAACCTAAACACCCCAAGTCTAGGGGCATGGTGGTGCACACTGTTTATATGGCATCCGGGAAAGAGGATAGTTGTATCTCCACGGGCCATCGACCTCTTACCAGATCAGTGACAAAGGCTCAAGAGCAACAACAGCAAAAACTCCAGGAGATGCTAACAAAGATGGCCGCACTCACTGGGCCAAAAGAAAGTTCAGAGACGTCGTCAGAGCAGCGTCAAGAACAGGAAACCGATGCTGAGTTCCTCCGCAGAATCCTCGAGAAGAGAGACATAGAGGCCGTGGAACAAGCAGCCAACATAAAACGAATAGCGCTTTTATTCCAAGATATGGTCGGGATGATGATACAGCCGGATCCTCCAGCTGAAGACCCCCCGATTATCCTTGAAGACGACAGAGGGGAGACATCGAACTCTCTTCCGGCTCTATCAGCAGCCAAGGAGGAGACGATCTCCAAAGACACCCTGGATGACTATATCGCTCAACAGATACCAGCTCATCAGGCGAGCGAAGCGGCCGGCCAAATTGTTAAGACTGGACGACCCTATCCGGGTTGGTACGACCAAATAAAGTACCCGCCGGGGTATACGATCCCTAAATTCCATGTATATAAGGGGACAGGGAATCTACATCAGCATGTTGCTCAATTCAGGGCCTTGTGCGGTAACACCAGAGGTGATGATAAGCTACTGCTTCGCCAATTCATTGGCAGCTTGTCGGAGACGGCGTTCGAATGGTACTCTGAACTCCCGAACGACTCCATTAAGACATTTGCATAAATGGAGCTACTGTTTACACAGAGATTCGCAAGCGCTAGCGAGCACACCCTGATCACCGCACTAATTAATGCCAGAGTGAAACTAGGAGAGACATGGGTGCAGTATGCAATCCGGTGGCGGAACTTATGGTCGAGATATGAATAACGCATAGAAGAAGCTCCTGCCATGGGCATGTTCATGTGGACCCTTGAGCCTCAGTCGACCATATCTCAATTCATGATGTTCTTCAAGCCAACCACCTTCCAGGACTTAATTGACAAGCTGGCCCAAATGGACCAGATGGGTTATAGGCCTTCCTCTTCAAAGACGGAATTTCGAAATGAAAAGGGTAAAGGGAAAGCAGCCTTCGTCGCCAACGTTCAACAACAACCGAGTAGCCCGAGACCGGTTGTTCGCCAAAGCAACAAACGGCGATCCCTCGATGAGAAGTTGAGCCGCCCTTACTCATTCCCTCGGGATAAAACAAGGAGACTGTTTGAACTGGCGGTGCACAAGTGGCTCATTACCCTGCCGAAGCTGAAACGCCTACTGCAGCCTGGTGACGTTAACAGTCCCAATTATTGCCCCTACCACAGAACATTGGGCCATTTAATCGAAAATTGCTACGTCTTCAAAAACTGGGTTGAAGACCAATACCAGCAAGGCAAATTCGCGTTGTCTGAAAACTGGAAGGTGAACCCGCCACAACCATATGCTCCGGAAAAGATGGACATGCCGGGGGCATCATGCTCATTCGTAGAGGAAGCTCCATGGGAAGTTGTTCTTTCGGCAAAAACTAAAATAATGCTGAAAGATCTTCAAACATGTCCGGCGATCAGGTGGAAAAGCCCGCAAGAGCCGGAGATCATCGATGGGATGCTGAAACCACGCCCAACATCGGGAGTTAGTAACAATGAGCAAAACACCTAGGCCCAGCCGTCAAAGTCTTCGAAGAAAAAGAAGAAGACCAAAAAGCCTGCGCAGTCTAATGACAAGCGCACGGATCTGCAAAAGTATATTGGCGCGCTGGAGGAATACAACCAGAAGGCATGAACCCCAGTCACGCTTCAAGAGTTTCTCAATCACATCCTTGAAAGTGAAGATAACGACAATGATGAAGGAGACGACTTGTCAGAGGAACCCGAAGATTATGTGGCAAGTTGCCACATGATCTCTCATTCATCGTTAAGTAACAAAGAAGCTCACTCAGCGTTAGAAGATAACATAGAGGAGTTGGGGGCAGGAGCAGTGCCAAAATCCTTGGATTATGTGACAGGGTCTATCAAGGGGAAATCTACTTGTTCATAGAGCATCCGGCGAAAATTCGCCTCAAAGCTACTACGGACCGTAATGTACTTAAACTAGCAATGGATCGAAACGTCCTAAAACTAACGACTAACCGAAATGTCTGTAAACTACTACGAACCGCAGCATCCTAAAGCTGACGCAAAAAAAATAAAAAAATAAAAAAAACAAAAACAAAAAAAACGGTACATCCATAAGCATGATGGGCACGGATGAAAACCCGAAAGGGCTCCGTGAGTAAAAACAGCAGGGCTACCGGCGAGTTTGTGAAAACCCGAAAGGACGCAATCTCGTTAAAAAACACTTGCAAGGTCCTCTCGACCTTGTAAGGAGAAAACTACCTGCGTGAGATCCTTACGACTCACAAAGGAGCGACACACTTAGGGATCCCCACGATTCCTAAGGAGAAATTACACTTACGAGATCCTCATGACTCGTAAGGAGAACCCTCTTATGAGACCCTTACGGCTCATAAGATTCAAAAGCCTTAAGCTAGAGGGATCTGAACCTGTTCTTAAGCCATCACCTTTTCCAGATTGCCCTACAAGCTGTTTAATACTGACCCTTGTATACAATCCATGGGAGCAAATAATCATTTCCTTTCCGAATCCCATCAACGACAAGGAATTCCCTCATTTGATGAACAAACACTTGTAAGTCCTCTCGACTTATAAGGAGAAAACACTCTTGTAAGATCCTTACGACTTATAAGAGATATGTAGGGTTTCTAGGCACTCTAATGGAGTCTCACAAGTGATCAAACATGCACAAATCAAAAAATTCCTTATGCCTACAAACCCTAATACGGATCGTTAACTAGATATATAAGCGAAGCAAGCATGTAATCGAATTAAATGCTGAGGGAAAGTGACTACAACCTTTGTAGATCCGGTCCACCACTTCCTAAGCTCCGCGATGATCTCCCTCCGCTGTCCAAATCGAACCCTTGACTCTAGCATTGGCATCATCGAAGAATGGGCGGGCTTGATCGTCGGTTCGATGCCGAAGATAATCTACGTCGAGGCATCACAAGAACAAGCTCCAACTTCACCAAGCCTTGAAAACTTGTGAAGGAAACACCCTATACAACTTGGCAAGAGGTAGAGGATGAAGAAATAGGAAGTGGGTAGACTTTAGATTTGGATTTCTCACTCATTTTGGCTAGTTGCCATTGATGGTGCAAGCTTTCTTCAAGTTGAAGATGAAGAAGAAGATGATAAAGAATTATGATAAGTGTTATGTAAATGATAAATAAATCAATACTTATCATTTACTAACCCTTGGTTAGTTGTAGAGAATGGACCATGGTTAACTTGAATGGTTAGGGTTAAGGATGAGACAAGAATGGTGACTTAGTCAAAGTTTCAAGAAACTTCAACTACAAACAAATCAAGCCACCATTCTATTTTCTTTATCATTTCCCTTTTCCAAAATAAACAAAAAGAATAAATAAATGAAAAAGTAAATAAAAATAAAACCCTAATCATAAACTTAACCATGGTCTAATTCTTTACACTAACCCTAGCTTGCATGTATCATCAAACATGATACAATCATGTGCACAAAATATATCACATATACAATGTGCACAAACCAAGTGAGTAAATCCATTTAAAGTGAACCAATACTAGTTAATGCAAAGTAATATATCAAATATATAATTCTACATTAAATCATTAAATCAACACTTGATTTAACGATCCGGTCATGTCGCATATAACCGGCTAGTATCCAATGTATCGGCTTATCGAGTCAATCCTTGATTCGACAACTAGGTTATATCGCATATAACCAATCGATACATTCATCGCGAGAATGAAATACGGTATCACATACACGCATTATTCTCGGTCCCGCACATATCTCATATGCGCTCCTATTTCGTTTCGCTTGAGCCAGGAAACCTCTGTGTAGGACTCTAAAGACTCGTCAATACGCCGGCAGCAGATGATGATCATATCAAACACCCACAAGCCGCAAGCGGTCTGCTAAACGTAACGGCCACCCGGGTATTGAGCGATCAGAAGATCGACGAGTAAGCCCGCTCACACTCCTGTGAATCCAACCAGTAACACTTACCGTACAGTCCGGTCTGTTCGTCTGATATGTCGCATATCTCGCCTAGGGGTGGTAAACGTCAGACCCCAGTAGTTCGATAAGTCATGTCGACTTGAGGTCCATAACATTCGTGAAACTACTGATAACTCTTACCAGTATATCACTGCAACCCTGGCCAGGGATTTCCTGTTATGGCCAGTCGAGCATAGCGCAACATCAACCCCCAATACCGGGAGAGACGAATCCCCTCCTATCGCTCATTGCCTCCATGTGAATCGGGACTGTACCCAAAAACCACCTGTTTGCACGACTCAGTAGAGCCGTGGTAGGGTGGAAATCAAAGCACAGTGGGAGACACACAAGACTCTATGACGATCTCGGGTCAACAGACTAAGCTGTACCAGTGTCACCAGAGAACTGCCATCTGACGTGAGGTATAATACAATCTGGGAGTTCTCGGCGAGTCCGTTCAGTGTACCCAGTCTCCACTGAGCACCCGTATACCATCTCTGATGTCAAACACCAATGGATATGGGATCATCCATCGCCCATCACATGGGTCGAGAAGATATACGCTAGTCTACTCTGGAATATCGATGCCCCGTCTCGATATTCCCATGACTAGGAACAATGAAGGATGTACTCATTGACTACCCAGGCCCCACTAGTATGATCTGCATCATAGTCCTGAAAGTCGAGTACTCATCCTAAGGGTTTATCAACACGTAATCAGAGAGACAGAAAGTATACATGTTAAGACAAAGAGCAGCCAGATAGCGTACTATCATGTCGAGCAAGAAAGTCCTACCTATATATGTCCCAGCATCCACTACAATATACATCCAATGTACAGTAATGGCCTCTAGGGCATACATATAACTAACAATCTCCCACTTGCACTAGGGCCATCTGTAGCAGTGGTTGTAATATCTAATACTCAACCATTCCCTAAAAGTCTCTCTTTGGGAAAAGGCCTTCGTGAGTGGATCCGCCGTGTTCTCCTCTGAGTCTACTCTCCTAACCTCGATCACCCTGGAGATCAACTATCTCCATGATCAGGTGATGCTGCCTCAGAATATGTCTGGGTCACTGATGGGACCAGGGTTCCAGGGCCTAAGCCACACTTCCATTGTCATACAATGGCAGGAACCTAGTTCATCTTATGAACCAATATACACCCAAACTGCCTCTTTGGTAGTATCATTAATAGCGATGTTATCAGCCTTTATCGTCTAGTTTTCCACGGTATCTAGCTTGGAACTCTTCCAACATACCGTCCCTTTACTGAGGGTAAAGACAATGCCAGCGACTGACATTCAGTCGTCTTTATCACTCTGGAACCCTTCCAGTGATTCTCCCCAGGATCGATTGATACCATCTCACTACAACTAGTGAGTATCCTAACATCCAATTAGATCTATCTCATAGATCCAAAGCTTAGGATTTAGTAGGTATCACTTTGATCCTATATGGAAAATCATTGTGATAAGCGGAGATTGATCGAGCGTAGCATAGGAAATTCCTTCCCTAACAAGAGTATGTCATCCACGTACTCTACGAGGATCGTCACCATACTCCCTACTACCTTTTTGTTTATACAAGGTTCATCTACCATTTTGATGATGTCAACTTCTTTGACTAATCGATCAAAACAGATGTTCCAACTCCGCGATGCCTGCTTTATCCTATAAAGCATCTTGCACACATTTCCGCTGCTCCCACTGTCTACAAGGCCCTCTGGCTGTGTTCTTATAGACGTTCTCTTCTAAATCATTATTTAGAAAAGTAGTCATGGCACCCAACCACCAGATATCGTAGTCATGGTATGTAGCCGTGGCAAGTAGGATCTGGATGGATTTAAACATAGTTCCTGGAAAAGGTTTCATCATTATCCGTGCCTGGTTGATGACGAAAAACTTTAACAAGTCTAGCTTTGAAAGTCTCAACTTTTCCATGTACACCAAGTAATCTTCTCAAGATATACTTGCTCCTGATGGGGATTTAACCCTTCAGATATAGCAACCAAAGTCCATACTTTGTTGGTGTATATGGATTCCATCTCAGACCGCTAAGCATCCAGCCATTCTTACAGAGTCCCTACTCTTGATGGCCTGCTCGAATCTAGTTGGATCATCATCTCATGATGCAATCCTCGCTCCCACTGTCATCGAGAAACCGAGGTATCTCTCAGGCAGGCGAGGAACCCTACCAGATCGGCGGAGAGGCTGAGGTTCGTCGGGGACTATAGAATCCTTTGGTTCTGTCAAATCTTCAGCTGTAGTTTCGTATAGCTGAAACCTTTCCAGTTCTACAGAACTGACCTTGCCTTGATCTTGTCCGGATTTTGCTTTTGACATAGGCCGGACAATCCCAAATCTTAACTTACTTAAGAGATAGGATCTTCCCTTTCCATATCACATATGAAGTGGTAGGCAGTGATTTGATTCGAATCTAATTCAATAGGTATGCAGCTTCTCAAGCGCATAACATCCAAAAGGAAATAGGTAACTCAGTAATACTCATCATAGAGCACACGATATCTAATATTGTGTGATTGCTCCGCCCCGATACACCGTTGTGCTATGGTTATTCGGAGGAGTAATGCTGAGAGAGAATCTCATTCTCCTTTAGAATAATCCAGGAATTCCATGCACAAGTATTCTCCTCCTTGATCTCATCAAAGGACATAATACTTATACCCGGTTATTGGTTCTCTACTTCTAACTTATATTCTGTGAATACCTCAAAAGGTTCGGACTTATGTTTCAACAGGAACATATGACTGAATCTTGAGAGATTATCAGAGAATATAATGAAGTATAAAGAACCAATCCTGGCATGTGTAGACAGGAGACCTTACATACATCATCATGCATCAGTCCCAAGAGTTTACCAACTCTTCCTCTGTTTCCAGTAAACAGAGCTGGTGTCATTATATCTTTGTGACATGACTGGCAAGTTTCACAAGATGTAAATTCAAACTGATTTAAATATACATCTAAATGTAACTTCAGCCAGTCTGGTCGCATTGATATGACCTAGTCTACAATGCCTCAAGAAGAATTCGTTCATTTCTGAACTCTTCTTCTTGTGTGTGTTCTGAATACAAAGAACTGTAGTTTGATTTAGAACGTTAATGCTTTTAGATAACGCGCCTAAACCGATCAACTTTTGATATAGGAAATGTTCAAAACATTATCCATCAATACAAAATTATATCCTTTCTTTACTAATAAAGAGACTGATATGATTTTGTATATCAGGTTCGGTATCTAATAGCATTTGTTCAGAATCAATGTATTCGTAATACAGGGTGACAGTGACCAACAGACTTGGCCGCAACACTTGCCCCATTTTCTGCCTCATGAAACTTATCACCCGTTCTCAGTTTTTCTACCTTTTTGTAGCCCTATGTAACAGATTACATATCTGGGATCCTGATCCGGTATCATATACCCAGGATGCAGAGGATACTGAGAAACAGTTCTTTATAATGAACACACCCGAAGGAGATGCATCATATGCACTTTCTTCGTTTGGGCGGCATAGGAATTCTGGTATTCCCCAATTTCCTGCTCTGTCTTATAACAATTATAAGTTGGAGCGGGACCAACGTTCCCCAGCTCAGTATAACAAGCGGGTTCGGTCAATACATCCATTTTATTATCTTGATTAAGGCGTGATATGGTCGCTACCAGGAGAGAAAGAGAAGAAAACACTCTGCGTGCGCTCTTGCAAGATCAGATTGGTTATATATTTTATCTAATCAGGATGGCTCCCACTGTTTTTATCAAATCTTCCTTCAAACCTTAAAAGGAAAGACTAGCCGGGATTAATTACACTCTACAAGTTCGCCAATCTTTCAGCCAGGCCAGTGTCGGTACTTTGAGGGAGGTTCCCCATGCTTTCGCACGGACCTAATTACAGTAAACCTCGTTTTCCCAGAGGCGTAACCCCGTTGACACCTTTCTAGACACCTACTTGATCGGCTAATTGCAAAGCGCAAAACTCTCCCATGAGTAACAATTACTCGCAGTGGGTATCGGGATCCAACTATCGTATAGAAGGTATGCAATCTCATTGCAAATTTCAACACTTGAAACTCCCGATAAAGGTTTTTACCCCTAGCACCTATGACCTTAACTATGGTCAACAAATCATAAGTGCTAGTCAAGTTCTACCCGTCATTTCGTGATTAATTAGACCCACCCACATGACCCTTAACTAAGGTCAACAAAGTCACGCGACTGTCCTAACTAATCGCATCATATGCGGTGTAGGAAGACATCACTTAGCTACCGTACACTGTGCCTTGACTATGGTCAACAAACACAGCACGATTACTAAGTACTCTACTTCCTAAAATGACGGAAGGTTGCGAATGGTTTTTGTGAAAACCTTTAACGCTTTGAACTTGATCTCGTTGCGGAATCAAATGGTTTTTAAATGGAATGTTTTCGAGGCTTTTCTAGTTTTGCTAAAGGGGTCACTCCCGGTGAAGGGATCGTCGACCCTTTCCTCGTCGAATGAGGTGCGGGATATATCATATATATCACTGTGCAAAGCGGAAACTATAGAAGCGATCAAAGACAAACCGAGGGTTGTAGCATCTGCCAGTTATTGCTAAAGGAGTCACTCCCGGTGAAGGGATCTCGGTCCTTTCCTCATCGAATAAGGTGCAGGATGTTCTATAATGAACACCGCGATGCAAAGCAAGAACTGTAGCTACCTGTTTTTATTTTGAAATCCGATTCCACAACATCAATTAGGTTTATTTTCTTTCATTAATCTCATTAATGAATATCCCATCAATTAAGTCCACCTAAACATCACAGATAAATATAACGTATGCTTATGCCATCCGCATTCGCCTCGATGTCCCGTCTGCACCGTTAGGTTAGGTAACTAACGGCAGAGCGGGGCAGGGCTAGCGCGGGTGTAAAACATAAGCAACGTTTATATAATATATCATATATACTATATATAATATCTGTCACAGAACATCACATGATCACATCACAGATAAATCACAGCAGAAGAAATATATGAAATAATGGATATACTAGGACATCCGTGTTTTCAATACGAGCCAGTATAAAACACGGATTCCACGGTCGTGATGAATAGCCTATCCCACACTCCTAGACCCCTACGAGAGCGGCAAGCAACCCTACCAATTCTAGGGTTAGGAGACCCGGACTCGACTCCTCGAGATGGTCTCCCACTGGACCCTAGAACCCGGTTACTTATGCTCCCCTCCTTGGGTCTATCCTAGTGCAGAAAAGTAAATAATATACATCAACGGTGACATCTTCCGCAACCTGGAAGTGCCCCAATAAAAGAATATTACATACAAGTTTTTACATGAATGAAAATGAAAAACACTCATCTCACATAAAAAACCCCGGCTATTCAAACACGACGATCCAATATAACATATCCAGTAACACATAACATCACATGTCATCAACATAAGCAAACATGCGTATCCCAATTGTCGTTGACATATAGCAACGAAACCGGCGATATCACATATTACACTTACGGTCACAGAAAAGAAAGTGTAAAACTACAACAGTTGGAATCCGCAACCACCTCAGACATCGCATGCCTGACCAAATGAATTCTTTAGACATCGCATGCCTAACAATTATAAACCCCGCATTTTAGTCTCATTATCGAAAACACTTTTCAATATCAAGTCGGGCAATTCAACAAGATTCCCGAAAAACTGATCGAATGCTCGTCGCAAAACTTTAGTAGGCGGCCGCACCCCTGATACCGTCGACGAAGTGCACCAAGGCGGAACATCGCTGCCGCGAGCACCCGGACGGATGCTTTCGGCGACGGGGTTCTCCTACAGTCACTTGGTCGGGGCTATGGAGTGAGGCTGTCTATTAAGTTTACCCGACGAGTATCCGCGTACACTACGTGATTGCGACGGACTTTTGATCACATCAAAATTCCGTGGCAACCGATTAAGTGAGACTAAAGTGCTATGTTTATAACATTCATTCAGTTATCACATAACTATTTGCGAATTCCAAGTATTGTATCACATTCCGGATAAACAGAAAATGCTAAACTTTCCGATTGAACATTCGAACACCCAAGTTTTTCCGAAACAGCTCAACACATGAAATAAGTCTAACAACATTCAGTTCGTGCCTCAGTACCAACGGTCCAGCCGTAGAAGGGTCAAGCCAACGCCTCACATGTGGCACGCCGTACTGCCCCAAACCCGAAGGTTCAAAGGGCAGTTCAAGACGGTCACATAATCGAGTTAAGGTTTGTTGTCTTCTAGAGGGTCCATCGCATTACTTGCACTACTTAGAACGTCGTTAAACTACGGAAAAATCCAACAATTGGAAATTTCCCGGCAGGGGAAAAAGTGGGTATTTATATCCGATCGAACTTTTTAACATATTCTAAAATTTATCCGGAAGAACACACTGACAAAATTAGACAATCCGATCGATACTCTAAGTCCCCAATACAACCCAGAAAATGAAACTCTGGAAAAAAAATATTAAAAATCCCCAGTAAAACCAGCACAGACAACTAAGAACTACTGTGCAAAATTGGATGCACAAAACGACAAACGAGCCGCGGAACCGCCGCATGAGCAAGCTCATGCCGCGGTTCCGCCGCACTTTAGTTGAATCACGGGCACGTGCAGCACAGTTTTTCTTAAAATTCCCTGCTGAATTTTCTGAATATTTTTAATTCACAAAAATCCACATTTTACAAAAATGTCCAGAGAGCATGTTAAATATTGGGGTTTCGGTTCGATCGGACTTCAAACTCCGTCTAGGCTTCGCCTAAGGCTCTAGCTAGGCTCTGATACCACTGTAGGGTTCCTAGGCACTCTAATGGAGTCTCACAAGTGATCAAACATGCACAAATCAAAAAATTCCTTGTGCCTACAAACCCTAATACGGATCGTTAACTAGATATATAAGCGAAGCAAGCATGTAATCGAATTAAATGCTGAGGGAAAGTGACTACAACCTTTGTAGATCCGGTCCACCACTTCCTAAGCTCCGCGATGATCTCCCTCCGCTGTCCAAATCGAACCCTTGACTCTAGCATTGGCATCATCGAAGAATGGGCGGGCTTGATCGTCGGTTCGATGCCGAAGATAATCTACGTCGAGGCATCACAAGAACAAGCTCCAACTTCACCAAGCCTTGAAAACTTGTGAAGGAAACACCCTATACAACTTGGCAAGAGGTAGAGGATGAAGAAATAGGAAGTGGGTAGACTTTAGATTTGGATTTCTCACTCATTTTGGCTAGTTGCCATTGATGGTGCAAGCTTTCTTCAAGTTGAAGATGAAGAAGAAGATGATAAAGAATTATGATAAGTGTTATGTAAATGATAAATAAATCAATACTTATCATTTACTAACCCTTGGTTAGTTGTAGAGAATGGACCATGGTTAACTTGAATGGTTAGGGTTAAGGATGAGACAAGAATGGTGACTTAGTCAAAGTTTCAAGAAACTTCAACTACAAACAAATCAAGCCACCATTCTATTTTCTTTATCATTTCCCTTTTCCAAAATAAACAAAAAGAATAAATAAATGAAAAAGTAAATAAAAAGAAAACCCTAATCATAAACTTAACCATGGTCTAATTCTTTACACTAACCCTAGCTTGCATGTATCATCAAACATGATACAATCATGTGCACAAAATATATCACATATACAATGTGCACAAACCAAGTGAGTAAATCCATTTAAAGTGAACCAATACTAGTTAATGCAAAGTAATATATCAAATATATAATTCTACATTAAATCATTAAATCAACACTTGATTTAACGATCCGGTCATGTCGCATATAACCGGCTAGTATCCAATGTATCGGCTTATCGAGTCAATCCTTGATTCGACAACTAGGTTATATCGCATATAACCAATCGATACATTTATCGCGAGAATGAAATACGGTATCACATACACGCATTATTCTCGGTCCCGCACATATCTCATATGCGCTCCTATTTCGTTTCGCTTGAGCCAGGAAACCTCTGTGTAGGACTCTAAAGACTCGTCAATACGCCGGCAGCAGATGATGATCATATCAAACACCCACAAGCCGCAAGCGGTCTGCTAAACGTAACGGCCACCCGGGTATTGAGCGATCAGAAGATCGACGAGCAAGCCCGCTCACACTCCTGTGAATCCAACCAGTAACACTTACCGTACAGTCCGGTCTGTTCGTCTGATATGTCGCATATCTCGCCTAGGGGTGGTAAACGTTAGACCCCAGTAGCTCGATAAGTCATGCCGACTTAAGGTTCATAACATTCGTGAAACTACTGATAACTCTTACCAGTATATCACTGCAACCCTGGCCAGGGATTTCCTGTTATGACCAGTCGAGCATAGCGCAACATCAACCCCCAATGCCGGGAGAGACGAATCCCCTCCTATCGCTCATTGCCTCCATGTGAATCGGGACTGTACCCAAAAACCACCTGTTTGCACAACTCAATAGAACCGTGGTAGGGTGGAAATCAAAGCACAGTGGAAGACACACAAGACTCTATGACGATCTCGGGTCAACAGACTAAGCTGTACCAGTGTCACCAGAGAACTGCCATCTGACGTGAGGTATAATACCATCTGGGAGTTCTCGGCGAGTCCGTTCAGTGTACCCAGTCTCCACTGAGCACCCGTATACCATCTCTGATGTCAAACACCAATGGATATGGGATCATCCATCGCCCATCACATGGGTCGAGAAGATATACGCTAGTCTACTCTGGAATATCAATGCCCCGTCTCGATATTCCCACGACTAGGAACAATGAAGGATGTACTCATTGACTACTGTCACGACCCACCCACAAACACAGATGGTATTGTCCGTTCTGGCCGAAACCGCACGGTTTTGTCCCTTTGAATGAACCCGGGGTTACTTCCCAGTAGGTCACCCATCCCAGAATTTCTCTGGCTCAAGCACGCTTAACTACGGAGTTCTTCAAACTCCGGAGTTCCGATTCATCCAAAAGGCGCCTCTGTGTTATAGGAGTGTGTCATTTCCATTTATAGTTCAAATCGTGTCCTCTTTCGGAATGGAATTCGATACTCCCCATTGTTCTATAGTGGTTCCCCGTGTGTATCCGTATCGGTTACATCCCCACCTCGATACCGGATAACACCTCACTTCTTCACGGGGTAGGTGGTATTCAGCCCCAACTCCACCTGAGGCATTACAACTACCCAGGCCCCACTAGTATGATCTGCATCATAGTCCTGGAAGTCGAGTACTCATCCTAAGGGCTTTATCAACACGTAATCAGAGAGACAGAAAGTATACATGTTAAGACAAAGAGCAACCAGATAGCGTACTATCATGTCGAGCAAGAAAGTCCTACCTATATATGTCCCAGCATCCACTACAATATACATCCAATGTACAGTAATGGCCTCTAGGGCATACATATAACTAACAAGATACACACTTAGGAATCCTCACGATTCCTAAGGAGAAAATGCACCTACGAGATCCTCACGACTTGTAGGGAGAAACACCTTTATGAGACCCTTGCGGCTCATGAAGTCAAAAGCCTTAGTCGACAGGATTCTAACCCTGTTTGCTAAGCCATCTTTGTTTAAATCGACAAAGGTAAATGATGATTCGCTCCTGGCAATGTCCCAGTTGTAGTGATGTTGATGCCTACATCGGTATCAAGTTCCAAGTCCTTTCACGGCAAATGATGATTCTCTCCTGGCAATATTCCATTCGCAGCGATGCTGATGCTAATATTGGTATCGGATCTTGAGTTCCGTACTAAAAAAATGCATGTAAAATAGCCGAAATGATGGGAAAACTTGCAATAAAATCAGCAAGTAAAATATACGCATACAAAAATAGCCGAAATGATTGGGCAACTTGCAATAAAAAGAAGCGGGTAAAAAGAAAAAAACAGCCGACATGATTGGGCACCGCGAAAAATAGCCGAAATGATTGGGCAATCGCGACTTTCGCGATACAAAATGCTGAAATGATATAGCATCGCGGAAAGAAAAATATATATGAAATAATGAAATTTTTGCCCTGCAGGTAAGTCCATACTGACCCCTGTATACAATCCATGGGCATAAACGAAAGAGAATCACGTGTCCCAACAAACTCTGTCAAAGGGAAAAGTCATATCTCGACAGCAACATCTGCATCTTAGAAGACCAATAACGGCGTTCCTTCTCAGCTCCAGCAGGATGCAAACGTAACGTCGATAACCGACCTCAGGGTCGCAACCAATCGGAGCCACGGCAAAATCCCTAGTTCCAAATCTCGACGGACACGTCTATAGCCTAGAGAGCGACAACGGCGTTCCTCCTCATCCCAGCAGGATTCGGATGCGACATCACCAATCGGAGCCACGGCAAAGTCCCCAGTTCCAAGACTCTTTGGTCCACAAACAACATAGCGTCATCAAATGACCCCGTCTCGGATACACGTCAGCAAATGACCCCGTCGCGGAAACACGTCATCAAATGACCCCATCTCGGATACATGTCAGCAAATGACCCCGTCGCGGAAACACATCATCCAATGACTCTGTCTCGAAAACAAGTCAACCAACCCCAGGGAAATCAATGTCCTTGGCAAAACCTCTCGATTCAGGGAAATCAGCGTCCTTGGCAAGAACATATCGATTCACGTAGACCCGCAAGGAAATCAGTATCTTTGCAGGAATCTCTCGATTCGTCTCAACCCCGAGGAAATTAATGTCCTTGGCAAAAACCTCTATTCAGGGAAATCAGCATCCTTGATGAGAGTATCTCGATTCACGTCGACCCGCAGAGAAATCAATGTCTTTGCAGGAATATACGACGTCAACAAACGGAGCCATGGCAAAGTCCCCTAGTTCTAAATCTCGACGGTTTACAAACAGCCTAGAGACTGCAACGGAGCCATGGAAAAGTCCCCTAGTTCCAAATCTCGACGGTTCACAGACAACCCAGAGACAACCTCGACATTCGACGCAATATTGCAGGCACAATGTCAACCAACGAAGCTAAGGAAAATCCCCTGCTTCAGGGTCTTGACGGCATTTCAAATGAGACCTGAAAAGACTATCGGAGATCATCCCACACCAGTGCGGAGTGGTCATGACTCATCGGGGCTCCCAAACTGAGCCTAACCTCAAGTAAAAAGCGACATGGAATACCCTAACGCTTGCTCTTTCGACGGTAATATTACCTAGAAGATTACTTGAAGACGTCTTGTCCAGCACCTGAAGGGATCGGAGACACGACAGTCGCGGGGCTACCCGAACAACAAGATTGCATATCGGGAAATATATCGGCCAATGCGATGGTGCGACGGGTAAAAAAACCCTAGTACCACATACCCTAACGGACTTCTATTAGCAGGAGTTAACTGTGACGTTAGGAAACCCTTGCGAGAACTTCTCGATTCGTCTCGACTCGTGAGGAAATTAGTGTCCTTGTGAGAATTTCTTGATTCATCTCGACTCGTAGGGCAAAGCCTTAGGCAACGGGGATAAGGACCTGTTTCCTAAGCACTGGGGCCCTGCAAGTTAGTCCAAGATGGACTATTGTATACTATTTACGGGCCACACTCTCCAAAGTCGAATCTCGATAAGGAGGGAAATAACCACTTACGAATCCTCTCGACTTGTAAGCGGGAAAAATTCTTTTATGAGATCCTTACGACTCTTAAGAGAAAATGGACTTAGGAATCCTCACGATTCCTAAGGAGAAAAGATACCTACCGGATCCTCTAGACTCGTAGGGAGAAAACCCTTTATGAGACCCTCACGGCTCATAAAGTTGAAAAGTATTAGGCAGCAAATCCTAACTCTGTTTCCTAAGCCATCGCTGCCCTACAAGAAGGTTCAAACTGACTCTTGTTCATTATTCACGGGCCACACTCTTCCAAGTCGAATATCGACAAGGGGGAAACAACCACTTATGAGTCCTTTCGATTTGCAAGGGAGAAAATTCTCTTGTGAGATCCTTACGACTCTCAAGAGAAAACGCACTTAGAAATCCTTACGGTTCCTAAGGAGAAAATACACCTACGAGATCCTCACGACTCGTAGAGAGAAAAATTTTTATGAGACCCTCACGGCTCATAATGTTGGAGAGTCTTAGGCAACAGATCCTAACCCTGTTTCCTAAGCCATCGCTACCCTATAAAGAGTTCAAGATGAACTGTTATCTACCATCTATGGGCCACACTTGCCAAAGCTACATGCCACTGAAATGGAGAAGTTACTCATGAGCATATAAACTACTTCACGCCAGAGTAAGATATAAAGAAATAGAAGGGTGCGGCTCATGCGGCTGAGGGTTTGGAACTATATCCCTTAAGAGTCGAGATTTGAGTCAATAATAAATGACGACGCTTGTGTCCGCTCGTTATCTTCTCAGATCAAGATTCTGAAAGTTATATACCAACCTGAAACTGGTCATACGCTATGAATTACTCTGCACTACTTCACCCATGTATATATTTACGTGGGCAAAGTAGTAGGGGGCATTTGTTCCCGCCAAAATCTTCGGCCAAGAGCTATTAGTTCCTATTTATGCCGATTTAAATTTCGTTTACAGATATGTGTAAAACCAGGCTCATTCATATACGCACATGCACACATCAGAGGAAGAACAGGTGTTCGACGACAAAAACAAAGCATTTAATTGAACATTTTATTCTACAGGAAATAGATCACCAAATATGGGATCGAAAGTACAGGGATTCACAAAACTATGGATAAAATTATCTAACTCCCTCTCTGCCTTCTCCACCATAACAAAGCGGCGATCTTCACGAAGAGTAGCTACCCATCGATCAATACCGCACCCATCAGCAAAGGCAGACATGACGATCCGCTGAGCCCGTATCTGGCTTACCAGCCGGACAGAGCGATCCCTCAGAACTGTGGTGATCAAAAGTGCCTCATGGAAGCACTCGATCTTGTCTTCCGCGGCGTCGAGCATTGCCGGAGTCATCTCCGCCGGAGGAGGGGGAATATATTGATCACAGACAAGAAAACCATCCGGAGCCAAATGGAGCCGATGGGGAGAGGAGATCCTATACGAGTCAAGAGATCGTGCAGCACCGTGTCGCATTGGTCATCCGTAAGAGTAGGGTTCACCAAGAGCGTAGCAAAACGAGGAACAATTTTCTCAATGGGCACCTCCCATGGCTGACGGCGAGCATGTGGGCGATTACAAGCCATAGCTCTTCTCTGTTAAAATGATTCTCTGAAAATGAGAGAGAAAAGAAGCATTGCTTCAGATTATGAAGGGAGACATTTAAGTCTAGGCACAGAAAATGCTGTGCAGGATAAAAGTATTTCCAAGCTCTGGGAAAGAGAAGCTTGACTCAGGAAAAGTGGAGAAGGAAGGTGAAAAGACACCTTCAGTAATGAGGCAGCGCCTCACGTGCAAAACACGAGAGCGCTGAGCTCCAGCACTAAAGAGTTAAAGACTCTGAGGCAGCTCCTCATGTGCAAAGCATGAGAGCGCTGAGCACCAACGCCATGAGTCAAAGACTCTGAGGCAGCGCCTCACGTGCAAAGCACGAGAGCGCTGAGCGCCAGCGCTAAAGAGTCAAAGACTATGAAGCAGCGCTCACGTGCAAAGCACGAAAGCGCTAAGCGCCAGAACTAAATGTTCTCTACCGTTTGATCAAAGATCCAACGAAGATGATAAATTATCAAAATTCATAATAAAATTCTGTTAAGCAAATACTCCTCAGAATCTTTTCAAACAGGAAAGATTGTGCTCTGTAAATCAAAGCACCGATGGATCAATGATCCAATGGTGATTAAAAATCACCAAGGTACAGAACAAATTCTGTATGGGAAGATATTTTCCCAATCTTGTTAATAACAAGAAAACTATTTTCTGTAAAACAGAATCCCTCGGATCAAAGATCCAACGGTGGGTAAATTCCACAAATCAATTGGAGATCTCTCAATGAGAGATTTCCTTAACTGATTCAACAAATCATCCTCCCCTATATAAAGGACTGAAGACTTCAAGTCTTGCATAGAGGAAACCCCCCCTCCCACAAGCTTTGAGAAATTTCAAAGAAAAGTGCAAGCTCTGAGAAGAAGAACTTTTTCTCAAGGTAAAAACAGAGAGATAGAAAATATTTCATCAAGGAAGAAGAACATAGTTCTTTTTTCAGATTATAGATCTATAAGACAGAGGTCTTTCACAAAAAGAGATCATGGCATCTCATCATAAAAAGGGGGGAGAAGAATTTCATTCTCTTCAAATCATAGATCTACAAAGACAAAGTCTTTCACAAAAGAAAATAGAAGAGATTGTAACATCTCCTATAAAATTAAGAACTTTGTTCTTAAACTCACGAGACAAAGTCTCTTATAAACGAGAATTTAATTCTCAGAGCGCAGAACTGATCAAAGTTGCCCAAAAAGAGCCTTAGCGCTCCAAATTAAAAAGAAATGTCTTAGCGCTCCAAGACTGGCGCACAGTGCCGCAGCGCTCCTAACGCTCTAAATTAAAGAAGCGCCTCAGCGCTCCAAGCTTGGCGCTCAGCGCCAAGCGCACTACGTGCTCCTCACGTGTGTGCTCTTTCATAAGGAGCGCTCTGCACTCATTTACTGGCGCCAAGCGCACCACGTGCTCCTCACGTGTGCGCTCTTTCACAGGAAGCGCCTTAGCGCTCTAAATCTGGCACTCATCACCAAGCGCATCACGTGCTCCTCACGTGTGCGCTGAGAGAACATAAATTGTTCTTTAAATAAGGCCCCATAGCCATAATGAATGCTCAACACCCAACAAAAGACAAAAAGTTGTCAGAACCCAAACCAATATTCAGCATTGTTAAATAAAAAGGGTCGAGTCCAAATAAATGTTCAACATTTTAACTGAGTGGGCCGAGCCCAAGTTGGCCATAGATCCCTCATTTAGATTAATTGAGCCCATATGCTCATAAATATTTTTAACTGATCTTAGTCCCAAACTTGACTAATCTCCCAACCAACATTGGTTCAAGGGTACATCTCTTCGTACCTCTGATATATGTCGTTGTAATTCTTCAACGTCTTTAGAGAGATGGAGGGTCCCAATAACCAATAACTTTTGGTGCATCCCCAAACAGTTGAACCAAAACCACACAGACTGTGACGTTTTTAAACTGGACTATGATGTCCTTAAACTTTACAGACTGTGGGGTCCTTAAACTCATGGACTATGATGTCTTTAAATTTTACGGACTGTGGGGTCCTTAAACTCATGGACTATAATGTCCTTAAACTTTACGGACTGTGAGGTCCTTAAACTCATAGACTATGATATCTTTAAACTTTACAGACTATGATGTCTTTAAACTCCATGGACTATGATGTCCTTAAACTTATGGACCGCAATGTCTCTAAACTAAAACAATAGAGCCCAAATGCTCTTTTGTTGGATCTAAATGATCATGTTAAATAGATCTTAGTCTAAAATTAGACTAACGTATTCTTAACAAACATTTAAGTTGATCTTAGTCTCAAATGAGATTAACGATCCTTAAACACAACCCAAACCCAAATCTAAGAAAATACGGATTTGGACTAATCCACGCCCTACGGGCGACAACATAAATTAGTCTCCGTATACAATCCACGGGCAACCAAAAGTAAAACAAACACACACGACACGAAGTAACCATCTGGAGAAGGAGAAAGTTGTTGCCGCGATACGGTAGCGTAATTAACTGCAGGGGCTTGCGGCTGCAGGGAAGAGCGTCCCCACAATCAAAAACCCCTCAAACGAGGGGGGATCTGACGAAGTCTGCTACAACGACCGCATCCGTCTAAACCTTCAATACATGGTGCCATAAATCAACTTGGCATCTTCGGAGAGGTGGACGGATAAAACCCAAATAGCATCTGCCCCCCAAAATTCAGGCCTGACGTCCCAACGTCCCGGTCGTGTCTTTCGGCGGAGAACACACATCTCATCAACGTAAATAAATATGCGTATCCCAATTGTCATTGATATATAACAACGAAACCGGCGATACACCACATATTACACTTACGGTCGTAGAAAAGAAAATAAAAAACTACAACAATTGGAATCGTAACTGCCCTTAGACAACACAAACCCGGGATATCACATATCCAAGATTTCATGCCTAACAATGTAAAGCTCACATTAAGGTCTCACCCATGAAAACACTTTTCAAAATAAGTCGGATAATTCAACAAGATTTCCGATTACACCCGAGACCGAAATGTTAGATTTACACGCAACAAACAAATTTGTAGATTCCAATTATTGTATCACATTACAGAAAGCTAGACGACGTTAAACAATTCGATCGAAACAACGAATTCCCAAATTTCACAGAGAGCTCAACATTTAAGCAGAATTAAAAATTCCCAGAAGCATGCCCCAGTACTTACGGACCTACAGCTGAAGGGCCCGACCCAAGCCTCTTAAGTGGCGCCGCGGATCCGCCGTCAAAACCATGTTTTAGCCGCAGATCCGCGGTCACTTAAACGAATTAGGGTTTCGTTCTTCAGGTGTGTCCATAGAATTACCTGCATGATTTTCTGAGTATTTTTAACATGAAAAATTTCAACTTTTTGAAAAATTTCTAGAGAGGGGGTATAATTTGGGTTTTCGGGATTCGATCGGACTTTTAATTTCGTCTACGCAACGCCTAATGCTCTAGCTAAATTTCGATACCGCTGTAAAGTTATTAGGCACTAGAACAAGGTTCTACAAGGTATCAAACATGCCATATTTAAAAATTTCAAGTGCCAAACAACCTAAGCAAGGATCTTTACTAGAGAATTAGGGTTATAAACAACAAGTAAACTACTTTACTTCTAAGTGAGAGGGATTACAACCTTTGTAGTCCGTTCCTTCGCTTCATAAGCTCCGAGTTGAGGTCCCTTCACTGCGATCATCAAGTTCCCGGACTCTCGAAAGGCTCCATGAGGTGAATGATGCATCTTGCTTGAAGTCTTCGAAATCCAAGACGATCTATCTTGAGGAAACACAAACCCAAGCTCTTGCTTCACTAATGAGATATTAGTGAAGCAAACACCCTAATCTAAGTGGCTAGAATAGATGAGGATGATGAAATAGGAATTTTGCTCTCTTTAGTTTTTTTTATCTCACTTTAATTCATCACAAAAGAAAAAGCTAGAAAGCTTTGTGAGGAAGAAGAAGATGAGTTGTGATGGAAAATGAAATATCTCCTTAAGGTTAGAAAGGCAACCATAGGTTAAGCATGGCATGCTTAACCCTTGTAGAGAATAAACCATGAGTTAGGATTAGGGTTGGGTTAACAAATATCAAGGAAAATATCTAAAGAGTGGACTTTGTCAACCATGACAAATATCTCATCAATTATCCACACAATTTTGATTTATCCAAAATAAATATAAATCCAGCCGTAAACCCTAATCATGGTTAAATCTCACAAACCCTAGTTGCATTTGTAACCCAAACATGTTACAATATTATATATCACATATATAATATATAATGTAACAAAAGAAAATAATACAATTAACATATATCACATATATATCAATGTATTATCAAGTGAGAAAAAGAATCATTTAAGTGAGCTTATATTAGTTAATCTAATGTAATATATCACTATATAATTATACATTAAATTATTAAATCAACACTTGATTTAATAATCCGGCTATTTTACAGATAACCGACTAATATAATCTGTATCGGTTCATCAAATCAACACTTAATCCGATGACCCGGCTATATCATATATACCCGGCCGATATCACATATCGCGAGAATCAAATACGGTATCTCATATCATATTAATCTCGGTCCCGCACATATCACATATGTGCTCCTATTTCGTTTCGCCTGAGCCTGAAAACCTCTGTGTAGGACTCTAAAGACTCGTCAATACGCCGGCAGTGGGTGATGATCATATCAAACACCCACAAGCTGCAAGCGGTCAGCTAAACGTAACAGCCACCCGGGTATTGAGCGATCAGAAGATCAACAAGTAAGCATGTACAAACTCCTGTGAATCCAATCAGTAACACTACCGTACAGTCCGGTCTCTTCGTCTGATATGTCGCATATCCAGTCTAGGGGTGGTAAACGTCAAACCCCAGTAACCGATAAGTCGTGTCGATATGAGGCTCATAACGGGTCGAGAAACTACTGATAACACTTACCAGTAGGTCTCCATATCAACCGTGGCCAGGGACTTCTAGTTATAGCCAATCGAACACAGCGCAACATCAACCCCCAATACCGGGAGAGACGAAACCCCTCATATCGCTCATTGCCTCCATGTGATTCGGGACTGAACCCAAAAGCCACCGTTTTACACGTTCTGATGAACGTGGTAAGGTGGAAATCAAAGCACAGTGGGAATCACACAAGACTATGACGATCTCGGGTCTACAGACTAACCTGTACCAGTGTCGCCAGAGAACTGCTATCTGACGATAGGTATAATACCATCTAGGAGTTCTCGGCGAGTCCGTTCAGTGTACCCAATCTCTACTGAGCACCCGAATAGCTTCTCTGATGTCAAACACCAATAAATATGGGATCATCCTGTTAGTGTATATGCCCTAGAGGCCATTACTGTATCATACTAGTTTGTATATTACTTGATGGAAGCTTGGGATATTCACCTTGTATAAACAATCTTGCTCAATATAGTAGTATGCTACTTGGTTTGTTTCTACTTCAATGTGTACATGTGTTTATTTTGCGATATCACCTATACGCATTAGTGGAGCCCTTAGGATCTTTGCTTGATTACCAGCGTTGTGATGGCAGTCACACTAGTGGGGGCTGGGTAATCTGTAAGCACATCCTTATACAGGTCCCTAGTCGCAGGACTATCGAGACAGGGCATCGATACTCCGAAGTAGACTAGCGTATGCGCTTCTCATCCCAGTGTGGGAGATGGTCTGTCCCACAGCCATCAGTACGTCGTACTGGAGATAGTATACGGGTGCTCGTTAGGTTACGAGTACACTGGACAGGACTCGTCGGGAACTGACAAGTTGGTATTATACCTATCGTCAGTTATCAGTTCCCAGGTGACATGAGTACAGCTTAGTCCGCTGACTTGACACTGGCACTTCGCCTCGAGTGTGTTCCCACTGCACTTTGATCACTACCCTACCACGGCTCAAAGGAGTCGTGCAAACAGGTAGTGGTTGGGTGCAGTCCCGAAGCACTTGGAGGCAGTGACGGTTAGACAGGATTCGTCTCTCCCGGTATTGGGGGTTGACATCGCGCTGTGTCTAGGAGAGCCATTACACAAGTAGTCCCTGGCCAGGGCAAGCGAGATATATTGGTAGGCTTCCAGTGTTATCTCAGGGTGTTTTGGGCTTCACTCCGACACGACTTGTACCGCTATTGGGGGACTGACGTTTTACCGCCCCCTAGGCCCGACATGCGATGTATCAGACGAACAGACCGGACTGTACGGAGAATGTCACATTCAGACTCAGTAGGAGTTCAGATGGGGTTCACCTCGCCAGCCTTCTTGTCGGCATCTACCTGGGGACCGTTACGCACAGCTAGTGCCGCTTGCGGTCTGTGGTTAAACCCACTGCCAGCGTAGTGTCGAGTCTTTAGAGTCCCACACAGAGGGTATTCGCCTCTGGGCAAAACAGAGTAGAGGTCGCATGGTTTTGCGACAGGGTTCGTTCTCATCCGCGCACTTGTGCACGTTTTGGAGTCCGGACGGATTATACTGGCAGGCTCTGGTTTGAGCCAGATACTGGTATATGTTTTGGGGGTTGCTTTTATATCTCGGTATTCTTGTTCCTCGGAACGAGAATGCAGGTGTGTATGCACAGTTGCTTGAGGCGGAGGATGAGGTATTTCATTAGGGTTTCGGAACGGGTGCGTTTGCACAGTTGACAGTCGTCATTTTCCAAACCCTAATAGATTTATGAAATATCAATTAATAATAGTAATTAAATGAAATATTGTTATGGTTGATTTTGTTGACTTGTTGACCATGGTTGACTTGTTGACCATGGTTGAATGTTGACCACCATCATGCTTTGAAAAGATACTCCTTGATTCATGCTTACACTCATTTATTGAAAGTATGATAGTGGTCATTCCAAAATAACCATCAACTATTCTCATTTTCAATTATTATTATTAATTAGATATTTCCTTTTCTTTTAGTTATGGTTGCAAAAGAAAAGAAAGCTCATTCTATCATAATCATTCTCTCTCCTCACTTCATCTTCTTCTTCCTCTAGCCAAAGGAGAATCCTTCTCATGTGTTGAGAATCCCTCTCCTTAAAAGAAAAGCACCCCTTAGACACTCTCTACTCACTCTAGGATCAAGGGTTTCGCAAGCCGGAGATTCCAGTTCACTCAAAGTTCGAGAAAGAGCCCGAAGGTTGAACCCTCAGGTGGATCCATCTTCGACGGAAGAAGGCGACGAGAAGAGAACCATCAACCTCTACAAGGTTTCAAGAAGAAGGAGTTCAAGTTTAGGTATAACCATCTTTCCGAGTAGCTAACTCTCTTTAGCAAGTTTTGCTAGTTTAGTTTAGAAAAGATCCCGACTTTGTTTAGTCCATGTTGCCCCATGCGCCAAAATTTGATTTTTATACCGTTTCCGCCTCCCCGTAAGAACCGGGGGTCGCAACGTGGACTTACAGTGGTATTAGAGCCTAACTAAACTTAAACTAGCTTGGTAGTGAAGTGTAACAAAGTTCGGAACCGAAAAATCCAAAAACCAAACTTTGCAAAAACCCTAGTTTCTGTTAAAAAATTTTCTGGTCAAAACAAGATTTGTTATACACCTAAATTCGGCTCAGGGTTTTGTGTGAACACCCAAGAAAAACGATCCCCTAATTCGTTCAAACCGCCGCGGATCCGCGGCCTCACCTATTCTTCGAGCCGCGGATCCGCCGCCGTTTAGTGTCTTCTGGTGATCGGCTTTCGTGCAGTGTGTCTCTGTGTTGGTTTTGGGATTTTTAAAATATATTATATGTGCCCAGATTTTCCAGAGCAGAAATTTACTTTTGGGGTCCTATAATTCCGTATTTTTTTTCCGAACTTCACTGCACTTTGACTATGATGGTTATATCTGTGATGTTTGCATGTATTGAACGTCGGCTAATCGCTATAAGACGATTAGTCGGGGTTATACATCTCTGTGATCTGTGTTTGATATTGGAATGTGTATATGAATGTGTTGGACTGTCGCGGGTGAATAGCCGGGGTGGATGTGAGATGAGCTTTTGTTTTTCTTTCATTCATTTGTAAATGTAAATTGATGTAATAATATTATTTGTATGGCCGCACAACCGGGTCGGGGTTGTAGCCGTCATTGTATAATTCTTTTTACTGTTTTTGCTCCTAGGATAGACCCATGGAGGGGTGCACAAACTGCCGAGTACTTGGCGGGTAGTTTACCGCACCCGTAGGGGTCTTGGGTGGGGTATTTGCTATTCACCGCGACCGTGTAATCCGCTTTTCGTTGCAGGCTCGAACGGATTGCGGATTGCTAGTATATCCAATGTATTCATCTGTGATCTGTAATGTCTATCATTGCTTTATATTTAGGCGTTGCTTATGTTTTACAGCCGCGCTAGCCCAGCCCCCGCTCTGTCGTTAGTTAAGTAACCTAACGAGTGATGACGGGACCCCGTGGCGAATGCGAATGGCATAAGCGTACGTCATATTTTGGTTGTTTTCTGCAATGGTAGGATTAAATGATGGGACGCATTAAAAGAACTAATGCAAGAATATCACGCATTAAAAGAACTAATGCAAGATAATAAACCAAGTTAAAGTCGTTGGAACACTTTCGAAAAACCACTCGGTTCTTTTCAAAACTAACTTTTAAATGCGGAGCTTGAGCCACTCCTTCTAAAAGCTATCTCGTTCCATCGATTATATCAAGTTCACTACGTTCACGGTTTCGCCAAAACCATCCGTAGCCCTCCGTCGTTTCATATGAATATTCAACAGTATTCAAGCTGTGTTTGTTGGCCTTAGTCAAGGCACAGTGTTTGGTAGCTGGTGGGTATTCATATGTTGCATAGATAGAATGCGTTGGTTTGGGACAGTCGTATTGCCTTGTTGGCCATAGTCAAGGGTATATACGGGTGGGTTCAAATTAACCTGGATAACGACGGGAAGAACTTGACATGTGACTTATGATTTGTTGGCCTTAGTCAAGGTCATAAGAGCATGGGGCAAAAAAATCCACATCGGAAGTTTCATAAGTACTGAAACTTGCTAGATTTGCATACCATTTGGAGTGTGATGATTCTGGTAGGATTCCTTCAGTTTCGTCACGCGATGATATTTGGATCCCGATCCTACTGTGAGTATATGCTACTCCTCGGGAAATTTCTCACTAAACGATCAATGCTATAAACCTAGTAGGTGCCTAGAAAGGTGTTAGCGAGGCTACGCCCCCAGGGAAAAGAGGTTCTTAAATTAAGGAACTTCGCGAAAGCGTTGGAAAACCTCCCTCGAAGTACCGACACTGGCCTGGCTGAACGGTTAAGCAAGTATTGTACGGTGGGATTGATCCCGGCTAATTCTTCCTTTGTGGTTTGAGGAGGGATTCGAGAGATAGTGGGAGCCATCCTGTTTAGACAAATTAAAAACCATTCTAAACTTGCAAGAGCATCGTGCTAAAGTGTTTCTTCTCTCCCCCCTGCAGCAACCAAATCGAAATGACTGGACTTAAGTTACTTCTAGATAAAAACATACTGATAGGGCCAAACTACAAAGATTGGCTCAGGAATGTCAAATTGGCAATCGCTTACGACAAGCTGGGGTATCTTCTTACCACCAAAGCTCCCCCCGTCCCAGGTCCCACCTCCAGCGTCGCGGATAAGGAAATCCGTAAGACTTGGGAGATTGATTGCGCGAAGGCCAGGTGCCTCGTACTTGCCTCTATGGACAACGAACATCAGAGGAGGCATGAGAATATGGACCTCGAGTCCATATTTCTCCATACAAAAGAACTGTATGGAGAGCAGTCTCGTATCGCAAGATACGAAGTGTCGAAGAAGTTATTTTCGACAAAGTTGGCCGTCGGATCATCGGTAGCAGACCACGTGCTTAAGATGATTGGCTACACTGAGGAGCTCGCGGAACTTGGGACTACGTTGGACAGTGAACTCTATACGGATTTAATTCTCCAGTCCCTTCCATCCACTTACGCCCAGTTTATACTGAACTTCAACTTACAAGAAAAGGAAGTTGAACTTTCAGAACTCCTCAACCTGCTGAGGAGCGCAGAGGGCACCCTACAGAAGGGTAGGGAAACACCCGCTTTGTTTGTAGGAGGATCTTCTTCCTCTAGGTCCAAGGCGAAAGCCAAGGGAAAGAGGAAGAAAGCCCCCGCCAAACCAAGAGGAGGTGTTAGTAAAGTGGGTACGAAGGGAAAGGAAAAGGCAACAAAGATTGCGGGGAAGCTTGTTGGAAAGGAAGAATGCTTCTATTGTCATAAGAGTGGACACTGGAAGAAAGATTGCAGGGCTTGGAAGGCCAGGACACAGGAACTGAAGCAGGTTGCGGCTTCAGCTTCAGGTGTGTATGTTATTGAAAACTGTCTTTCTATAAACTCTACTTCCTGGGTATTGGATACCGGATCAGGATCTCATATCTGTAATTCTTTGCAGGCGTTGAGAAACCGTAGGTTTTTGAAGGCAGGTGACATGACCCTCAGAGTTGCGAACGGAGCTAGCATGGATGCTAAAGCCGTGGGGGACTATCACCTGGGAATGTCAGATGGGCATGTTTTGGTTTTGCGTAATTGCTTTTTTGTACCCAACGCAACTTGTAATATCATTTCTGTATCTTTGGTTTCTAAAGAAGGTTATGAATTTGCGTTTGTAAGTAATGTTGTAAACATTCACCTTAATCAAGTTCTGATTGGGTCAGGTACACTGAGCAATGGTATATATGTATTAAACCAACCACAGATTTTCAATGTCCAAAATACACACAAAAGAAAGTCTCCAGATATCAATCAGGCTTTCTTATGGTATTGTAGACTGGGTCACATCAATGAGACATGGTTGACTAAGTTACATAAAGAAGGATACTTGGATCTGTTCGAGTATCAGTCTTATGCCACTTGTGAATCTTGTCTCATGGGAAAGATGACAAAGACTCCGTTCACTGGACGCGGAGAAAGAGCGAGCGAGCTCTTGGGACTCATACACAGTGAAGTGTGTGGTCCAATGTCTACACATGCGCGAAGCGGTTATTCATACTTCATTACTTTCACTGACGATTTCTCTAGGTATGGACATGTCTTCTTAATGAAGCACAAATCCGAGGCCTTTGAGAAATTTCGGGATTACAAGAATGAAGTTGAAAAACAAACAGGCAAAAGTATTAAGATTCTAAGATCGGATCGAGGTGGTGAATACTTGAGTGCCGAGTTCCTGGATTATTTAAAAGAGAATGGAATTCTCTCTCAGCGTACTCCTCCATACACTCCGCAACATAACGGTGTATCGGAAAGAAGGAATCGAACCCTATTGGATATGGTTCGTTCCATGATGAGTAAGGCTGAGTTACCGCGATCTTTCTGGGGTTATGCACTAGAAACAGCTGCACATCTCTTAAACCAAGTTCCTACTAAGACAGTGCCTACCACACCATATCAGATGTGGAGTGGAAAG
Source organism: Agapanthus africanus (assembly GCA_030015575.1). Lineage (NCBI taxonomy): Eukaryota > Viridiplantae > Streptophyta > Magnoliopsida > Asparagales > Amaryllidaceae > Agapanthus > Agapanthus africanus. Next base: position 192,267,855 of record CM057348.1, read on the forward strand.
AAACCCTGTCTTAAATCTTTTAAGACATGGGGATGTCCGGCTTTTGTAAAAAAGCAGCATGCGGACAAGCTCGAGGCACGCTCAGTACAGTGCAAGTTTGTGGGATACCCAAAGAACTCCAAGGGGTATCTATTCTATTACGCAAAGGAGCAAAAAGTCCTTGTTTCTCGCCATGCCCACTTCTTGGAAACTGAGTTTTTAGAAAATCAGATGAGTGGGAGCGCAGTAGAACTGGATGAAATTCCAGAACCTCAGACTATTACTGAAAGCTTAGTAGAACAAGAAGGTTCAAAAGAACAGGACATTCCTATGCCGCTCCGCAGAAGTAGTAGGCAGTCTCATCCGCCCGAGAGATACTACGGTTTTCTCATAGACGGGGATAGAGAGGATTGCATCATTGACTATGATGAGCCTACTAGCTTCCAGCAGGCCGTTCAGAGCGTTGACTCGGTAAAATGGCTGGATGCAATGCGGACCGAAATGGAGTCCATGTACACCAACAAAGTATGGACGTTGGACATTGCTCCAGACGGGGTAAAACCCGTAGGATGCAAGTGGATCTTCAAAAGGAAGATTGGTGTAGATGGACAGGTTGAGACCTATAAAGCTAGACTTGTAGCAAAGGGTTTCCGTCAAAGACCTGGCTTGGACTATGACGAAACCTTTTCTCCAGTGGCTATGTCGGATCCTTCTTGCCATTGCTGCCTTCCACGATTATGAGATTTGGCAGATGGACGTAAAAACCGCTTTTCTAAATGGAAATTTAGAGGAGTGTGTCTATATGGATCAGCCAGAGGGTTTCATTCAGAGTGGGAGCAGCGGAAAGGTGTGCAAGTTGCTTAAGTCCATCTATGGACTAAAGCAGGCATCGCGGAGTTGGAACATCTGTTTTGATGAGACGGTCAAGGAATTTGACTTTATCAAAAATCCAGATGAACCATGCATCTATAGTAGATTTGTAGCGAGAACTGTAGTATTCCTTGTTTTATACGTGGATGACATTCTCTTAATAGGAAATGACATTCCTATGCTACAATCTGTCAAGGGTTTCTTATCACACAGGTTCTCCATGAAAGACCTGGGTGATGCCTCTTACATCCTGGGGATCCGGATCCATCGTGATAGATCCAAGAGGATATTAGGACTTTCACAGTCCAGGTACATCGACACCGTACTGAAAAGATTCAGTATGGAAGATTCCAAGCGCGGTAACCTACCGGCTTGTCACGGGATCACCCTCTCTAAATAGATGTCTCCCAAGACTGATTTGGAGAGGGATCGCATGTCTATTATACCCTACGCTTCTGCGGTAGGCTCTATAATGTATGCGATGTTGTGTATCAGACCGGATGTAGCTTATGCACTGAGTGTAGTAAGCCGGTATCAGTCAAACCCTGGGGAGAAACACTGGATAGCAGTAAAGAACATTCTCAAGTACCTAAGGAGGACTAAGGAGATGTTCTTGGTGTATGGCGGAAAAGACCTCCAGATCGAGGCCTTTGCTGACTCCAGCTTCCAGATTGACAAGGATGATTCCAAGTCCATGTCGGGTTTTGTCTTTACCCTCAATGGAGGGGCGGTGTGTTGGAAGAGTTCCAAACAGGAAACCGTTGCAGACTCGACTATGGAAGCGGAATACATCGCTGCATCTGATGCCGCAAAAGAAGTTGTCTGGATGAGGAAGTTCTTGAAAGAACTTCAGGTGGTTCCGTCCATTGTTGACCCAATACCTCTGTATTGCGACAACAACGGGGCTATAGCTTTAGCGAAGGAACCCAGGTCCCATCAGAGATCCAGGCACATCTTGAGGCGGTATCACCTGATCAGGGAGATCGTGGATCGCAAGGAGATCGAGGTTCGGAGGGTTGCTTCAGAAGAAAACACTGCAGATCCATTCACCAAGGCCCTACCCCAGACTCAGTTCGAGCGGCTGATCGAGATGATAGGTCTTCGATACGCCAGTACATGGCCTTAGTGCAAGTGGGAGATTGTTAGTGTATATGCCCTAGAGGCCATTACTGTATCATACTAGTTTGTATATTACTTGATGGAAGCTTGGGATATTCACCTTGTATAAACAATCTTGCTCAATATAGTAGTATGCTACTTGGTTTGTTTCTACTTCAATGTGTACATGTGTTTATTTTGCGATATCACCTATACGCATTAGTGGAGCCCTTAGGATCTTTGCTTGATTACCAGCGTTGTGATGGCAGTCACACTAGTGGGGGCTGGGTAATCTGTAAGCACATCCTTATACAGGTCCCTAGTCGCAGGACTATCGAGACAGGGCATCGATACTCCGGAGTAGACTAGCGTATGCGCTTCTCATCCCAGTGTGGGAGATGGTCTGTCCCACAGCCATCAGTACGTCGTACTGGAGATAGTATACGGGTGCTCGTTAGGTTACGAGTACACTGGACAGGACTCGTCGGGAACTGACAAGTTGGTATTATACCTATCGTCAGTTATCAGTTCCCAGGTGACATGAGTACAGCTTAGTCCGCTGACTTGACACTGGCACTTCGCCTCGAGTGTGTTCCCACTGCACTTTGATCACTACCCTACCACGGCTCAAAGGAGTCGTGCAAACAGGTAGTGGTTGGGTGCAGTCCCGAAGCACTTGGAGGCAGTGACGGTTAGACAGGATTCGTCTCTCCCGGTATTGGGGGTTGACATCGCGCTGTGTCTAGGAGAGCCATTACACAAGTAGTCCCTGGCCAGGGCAAGCGAGATATATTGGTAGGCTTCCAGTGTTATCTCAGGGTGTTTTGGGCTTCACTCCGACACGACTTGTACCGCTATTGGGGGACTGACGTTTTACCGCCCCCTAGGCCCGACATGCGATGTATCAGACGAACAGACCGGACTGTACGGAGAATGTCACATTCAGACTCATTAGGAGTTCAGATGGGGTTCACCTCGCCAGCCTTCTTGTCGGCATCTACCTGGGGACCGTTACGCACAGCTAGTGCCGCTTGCGGTCTGTGGTTAAACCCACTGCCAGCGTAGTGTCGAGTCTTTAGAGTCCCACACAGAGGGTATTCGCCTCTGGGCAAAACAGAGTAGAGGTCGCATGGTTTTGCGACAGGGTTCGTTCTCATCCGCGCACTTGTGTACGTTTTGGAGTCCGGACGGATTATACTGGCAGGCTCTGGTTTGAGCCAGATACTGGTATATGTTTTGGGGGTTGCTTTTATATCTCGGTATTCTTGTTCCTCGGAACGAGAATGCAGGTGTGTATGCACAGTTGCTTGAGGCGGAGGATGAGGTATTTCATTAGGGTTTCGGAACGGGTGCGTTTGCACAGTTGACAGTCGTCATTTTCCAAACCCTAATAGATTTATGAAATATCAATTAATAATAGTAATTAAATGAAATATTGTTATGGTTGATTTTGTTGACTTGTTGACCATGGTTGACTTGTTGACCATGGTTGAATGTTGACCACCATCATGCTTTGAAAAGATACTCCTTGATTCATGCTTACACTCATTTATTGAAAGTATGATAGTGGTCATTCCAAAATAACCATCAACTATTCTCATTTTCAATTATTATTATTAATTAGATATTTCCTTTTCTTTTAGTTATGGTTGCAAAAGAAAAGAAAGCTCATTCTATCATAATCATTCTCTCTCCTCACTTCATCTTCTTCTTCCTCTAGCCAAAGGAGAATCCTTCTCATGTGTTGAGAATCCCTCTCCTTAAAAGAAAAGCACCCCTTAGACACTCTCTACTCACTTTAGGATCAAGGGTTTAGCAAGCCGGAGATTCTAGTTCACTCAAAGTTCGAGAAAGAGCCCGAAGGTTGAACCCTCAGGTGGATCCATCTTCGACGGAAGAAGGCGACGAGAAGAGAACCATCAACCTCTACAAGGTTTCAAGAAGAAGGAGTTCAAGTTTAGGTATAACCATCTTTCCGAGTAGCTAACTCTCTTTAGCAAGTTTTGCTAGTTTAGTTTAGAAAAGATCCCGACTTTGTTTAGTCCATGTTGCCCCATGCGCCAAAATTTGATTTTTATACCGTTTCCGCCTCCCCGTAAGAACCGGGGGTCGCAACGTGGACTTACACATCCATCGCCCATCATATGGGTCAAGTTGTGTATACGCTAGTCTACTCTGGAGTATCAATGCCCTGTCTCGATACTCCCTCGACTAGGAACAGTTATAGGATGTACTCTTGGACTATCCTGGCCCCACTAGTATGATCTACATCATAATCCTAGTAGTCGAGTACATATCCTAAGGGCTTTATCAACATTTGAGAGCAAGACAGTAAACTAATACAAGTCAACATGTTAAGACAAACTGAAACCAGATAGTATACTATCATATTGAGCAAGAAATTCCTCTCTATATATATCCAAGCATCCATTATAATATACATCATATGTACAACAATGGCCTCTAGGGCATATACATAACTAACACATTAATATATATCACATATATACTAAAGCACAAAGTGAGAAAAAGAAATGTTTAAGTGAGAAAATATTAGTTAATGTAAATTAATATATCACATATATAATTATACATTAAATTATCAAATCAACACTTGATTTAATAATCCGGCTATATCACATACAACCGACTAATATCATATGTAACAACTTATCGAATCAACACTTGATCCGATAACCCGGTTATATCACATATAACCGACCGATGTCACAAATCGCGAGAATGGAATGCGGTATCACATACGCTCATTAATCTCGGTCCCACACATATCACATATGTGCTCCTACTCCATTTCGCATGAACCAGGAAACCTCTATGTAGAACTCTAAAGACTCGTCAATACGCCGGCAGTAGGTGATGATCATATCAAACACCCACAAGCCGCAAGCGGTCTACTAATCGTAACGGCCACCCGGATATTGAGCGATCAGAAGATCAACAAGCAAGCCTGCTCATACTCCTGCAAATCCAATCAGTAACACTACCGTACAGTCCGGTCTCTTCGTCAGATATGTCGCATATCACAGTCTGGGGATGGTATAACGTCAGACCCCAATAGCCTGATAAGTCATGCCGATGCAAGGTCCATAACGGTTCGAGAAACTACTGATAACACTTACCAGTAGATCTCAACAACCCTAGCCAGGAATTTCCTATTATGGCCAATCGAGCATAGCGCAACATCAACTTCCAATACCGGGAGAGACGAATCCCCTCCTATCGCTTATTGCCTCCATGTGACTCGGGACTGTACCCAAAAACCGCCATTTTGCACGATCTCTTGACCATGGTAAGGTGGAAATCAAAGCACATTGGGAATCACACAAGACTCTATGACGATCTCGGGTCGACAGACTAACCTGTACCAGTGTCATCAGAGAACTGCTATCTGACGATAGGTATAATACCATCTAGGAGTTTTTGGCGAGTCCGTCCTGTGTACCCAGTCTCCACTGAGCACCCGTATACCTTCTCTGATGTCAAACACCAATGGATATGGGATCATTCATCGCCCATCATATGGGTCAAGAAGCGTATACGCTAATCTACTCTGGAGTATCGATGCCCTGTCTCAATACACCCTCGACTAGGAACAATTATAGGATGTACTTGTGGACTACCCTGGCCCCACTAGCATGATCTCCATCATAGTCCTAGTAGTCAAGTAGACATCCTAAGGGCTTTATCAACATGTGAGAGCAAGACAGTATCACAATACAAATCTACATGTTAAGACAAAGAGCAACCATATAGCATACTATCATGTCAAGCAAGAAAATCCTTCTTATATATGTCCAAGCATCCACTACAATATACATCACATGCACAGTAATATCCTCTAGAGCATACATATAACTAACACTAAATAGGTTCAGATGTTTGTTCTCACAAAAAGTTTAAATATTATGAAAACAACCAAAGGTCTGAAGAAAATTTGACAGACGTTTGTTATCAAAAATGTTTGAAGCCAATGAAAAAAACAGAGAACAAATAGACGTATGAACAAGCAGCTACAGACGTTTGTTCTGTCAAAATTTAAGTCCAATGAAAACCAGAGAACAAACAAACATATGAAGAAGCAATGACAGACGTCTATTCTGTCAAAGTGTTTAAAATATGAATACACAGGAAATAACCAGACGTTTGTTTAGGTGAGCTTCATACGTTTATTCTGAATCATGAAAACTGATATTTGAAATTTATGCATGTTTAGCAGACGTCTGAAGAAGGATTTTCCAGACAAATTTGAACTTGGCTTTTGAAAAAAAATAAACAAAAACCAACGCAAGTTTTTCACAAATCATACGAAGAGTGTGTGCAAGAGCTTAATATGATATTTTTCATAGACACGAGTACTCACATTGATTTCCAATGTCGATATCGTTTGTTTGCAAATCTTGAAACTTCTAATATCTCGACACGAGCTTTTGAATCTTGATTTCTTAAATTATTTTGAACTTGGACTTTGGCTCCTTCGCTTCATTAAGCTTGAATGTGATCTTTGAGGAGCTCTAATCCATTAACCTCTAATCTCTAATAGATTTTCCGTTTAAGCTCAATTGCCCCCATCCTCCATCATAAACTTGTGTCGGTTTGATATCCTGAAATCTTTCTCAAACACGACCAAGCATCATATACAGTGTTATAAAATAGGCAATATGAAATACATGTATAGGTCTATTAATATTGTATAATATCATCAAAACTAAATAGTAGGATTGTGAGAATCCATAAGCCACCAATCTCCTCCTTTTTGATGATGTCAAAATATTAATAGAAGATATCGATATATTGAAAATCAAACGTTTAAATAATCTTCAATAATCGATAAACGAACAATATACTAAAATTAAACATTTGAATAACTTCAATATATTGATATGAACCTATTACTCTCCCCCATTTTGACATAATAAAAAAGGGTGCCATAGGAAGTAAAATGTTTGAATTACTCCCGCTAGATACATGCATACACCAAAGGTAAGTTAAACGTTTGAATAACTCCCCCTAAATGTAGGCATAGAAGACTAATAGGAGTTGATATGAGCAAGGGTTAAAGTTAAACGTTTGAATAACTTTGAAAAGCAAGTATTTGGCTCATATCAATAAGCATGTATAAAATATAAGCAATAGTAAGCGATACATGCAAGATAACCATATGCAATATATAAACAAGTTCTAATATCATATGGTTGAAAAGATGAGATAAAGATATAGCAAAATAGGGTTTTCTCATCTATAGTGTCGGTAAACCCGTGAGGTCCCTAAACTCACTCCGCTAGGTCCTAAGATATGTTATAAATAACAAATCCACAATTACGTTCCCCTAACGAGAGTTGCGAAGGCCATTTTGGCAAGAGAATACTTAAGATAATATAGAAGCTATTAGAACTCATACGCAATCTATCAAATAGGGCACAAGAATATCAATGGAGAAGTTAGATATACCGATCTAGAGCAATGTTTTCTCCGAAGCTTATGTTTTACGTCATCTTGTGTGTGTCTTCCTATGACTCATACTCAAAGATATAATACACATTAGGCACAAGAGTATGAATTAAAGGAATACAATATCTCACAATCCATATCAAATAAGTTTGCACAAAAATACTATCAAGTGTGTAAATATAAGCACAAAAGCGCAAACCCAACTATTTTGAGTCACAAACAAAAACCATGACTCGCAAGTTTATGAAAAACTCCTCAAATATGCAAAGATATCATCAATTTTCATATTCAATGAATATAACATCAATCACATGATCATGAGCATAGTAAAAAGAAATTAAATGATAATCTACTCAATGATTCATCAATCGCATAATAAAACCAGGAAAATAAACTAAAGAAGCAATTCATTGACTAAAAACCATAAGTGCATTCAAACAAGTTCAAAAAAAAATTTCGGTTCTTAAACTAGTCAAAACAAAACAATACGGCAAAGAAAATATCCCATCTCTTATTTCCTTACTAGTCTTCATCCCCATCATCATTGTCACTCTCCACTGTATCGCAACTGACATTGTCACCGTTCCCACCCTTGCCGTCTTGGAAACCCTCAAAACTAGCATTGATGTTTCCAAATTGCTCTCCCAAGTATGTCATCATAATATCGTGGGACTCACGGTTTTTTCTTCTCATGGCTTCTATATTTTTTGCCAAAGTTTCTTGATTATCCCTTACATATCTCACCTCTCGCTCCAAAGAGTCGAAGCGATAAAAAATACTTGCAACATTGGGATCGTTCATGGATTGATTGGGAGCATCTTCCGCCTCTTCATCCTCTTCCTCACTGCCCTGTCTCATCGCATGCTCAGTCGCGGATTTCATCAGATTTATAGTGCGCATGTCGAGTGGTGTATCCATAGTGCTTAACAGTTGCCCTTCCAAAATAACTTTGAAATGCTTGAATATCCTTGTGAAAATCATTCCAAAAGACAAGTTCTTTAAAGGTCCAAAGTTTCTAGCCAACGAGATTACTTCCAAGTGAGGTTAGGAAGATTGCTTTTGACCCGGTACCAGAAAAGAAAGATCAAGAGCTTATGACATCCCCTAAAATCCCCCTATCATCTAGTTTACAAAGAACCACCTTCCCGAAAGCATTGCCGACGACTTTAACATCAAATTTCAATTTATCCTTAGAAGCGTAGAGAGGGTGGACCGGCCGACCATGAAGGAAATTATTTGCGGATACCAGATTCCAATCTCTGGGAAAAAGGGGATAGTTCTCAAGGTTGAAATAGTAGACAATAGCTCTACCGGATGGAACTCCAAGATATTTTTGGAGAAGAGTTTTGTTAACAACAATTTTCTTGCCAAGAACATAGGAGATTAAGGTGATTTTCTCGGTGTTTGAAACAGAGAGATTGGCAAAGAAAATTCTTACAAGGTTGGGAAAGAAGGGTTCATCAATGGAAGCATAGTTAACCTAACCTTGAGTTCTAAAGAGAATAGAAAGATGATACCCATTATAATCAACCAAAGTAATTCCAAAACCCGAGATTATCTTTTGGGCTTGGATGGATGAGAACAACCTCTCACAAGAAACATTGAGAAAGAGGTGATGATCAAAACTAGCACCTTAGGACGATCCTTCTCACAAGAAGTCTCTTCTTACCAAATTCTCCTTGGGAAGCTAGCTTAGGAGCCATTGATGGAGGGTGAGAAAAGAAAAAAATTAGGGTTTTGATTGGGAGAGGAGAGATTTCGATTTTGATGGGGAATCTCCTTGAGATATCGGTGGAGGAAATTTTAGGAACAAGGTTAGGGTTTTTGTGAGGAGGCGCTGATTGGCAGGGTTTTCCACCCTAGTTTTTAAAGTCCTATTCCGCAATCAAGACAGGTTCGCTTGGTAGCTAACCGGTTGAGTATGGGTCGATCCACGGAGAGATGTGAGTCTTTTTCTTAATATTTTAACGAGTTAAGTCAAATTTGTCCAAGTTTGTTCGATGCTAACTATATGTATTGATATGTATGTTAATGGAAGCTTGTTAGAGTTAGGATTATGTTAGATTGAGTTAGAACTTCGCTCACTTCTTTCATTTGCCTCTCTTGATATTGACGTTACGGTAATCGGCAACAATGGGGATTAGCACGACTAAGAAGGATACTTGCGAGTATAAGCTAGGCTTTCCAACGCTTAGTTCCTTCCTTTTGGTCCTTGTCTATCCATTCTTAGATCTTAGCCATAACCTCCTGTCAATCCCACCACAACCGGTCTCAATAGGGTGTCAACACTATTATAGAGGATAGGGTGCCGTAAGGAGCGGATTGTGGATGCTTTGACGGAAGTTCAATTCAAGCTGTTAGGCAAAGAAAAGATTGAGGGAGATTTCCTTCTCTCAAACTTCCCTTATCCTATCCTAACAAGTGAGAAAACTACCCACTCATTATAAACAAAAGGAAAATAATAACAAGTAGAGAAGATAGAAAGAAATGAGATAGAAGATGGCAACTAACTATTTGGGATCTCACCTAAGCAAGGATCACACTTAAGTATCATGGTTACAATGATAAACAAAAATAGAAAAAGAAGAGATGAAAACCGATAAATAACAATTTATACAGCTAGGAAAAATAAAAGCAAGTAAGTAAACTAGTTAACAATTTAAGCAAGACATGCATATAAAACTCTCCACTTCATATATCATCCACTCAAAAAGCTCACATATAAGTTTTAATGGAGGAAAGATGAAGAAGAAGAAGAAGAAGTTTAAACTAGGGGAAAATATATATTTTTTGTTTGCCCTTGATCTGGAATATTTATAGGCAATGAAGTGAAGCCCTAGGGTCTTTTTCTGAACCCATGTAAAATGACAAAAACACCCTAAAAAATTAGCCGCCTGATGACATGACATGGCCGCGGATCCGCCGCCAATGTGTGCTAAATTTCACGGTTCTGCGGTCATGTTGAGGAATTGGAGCGCCATTTTTCTTGTGGGTTCTCGTGTTTCTTTGTTCTTCTTTTTGGTACACTTGTATTTGCAGAATCATTCCAAATTACTTCCAGATTTATAACAGTCCCAAAAATGAAAATGAATGGACTTTTTATCTTAATCTTCCCCGAGCTCCGCGTTGCCTTCTTGATCCTTGTGCAGCTACTCTCGTGCTTTGTGCTTGTCTGAGACACGAATGACCATCGCTTGATCTTGTCTCCTGTACTGGTAAGCAGCACCTGACGGACAGTGAGCGGAACTCGTATTTTTCTTCGTTTGTCAGCAGCTGTCCTGAATTTGTCATAATTGTGCGTGATTTGTATTGTTTTGGACTGAGAACCTGTAACCTACAATTATGTAGCAAATACGGATCAAAAGCACCTACCTATATGCAATGCGATCAAGAATGGGTGGTATAAAAGTGTAAAATTCTGTTATGAACAATATCTCATGCTATACTTATGTTATATTCTTGATATCGATATATTACTCTCATTCATTATTTTGGTAATTCACAATATGAATTTGTATATACATGTGATCTATTTCTTGCTTATTTTACACCATATATATATGTATGTATGTATGTATATTATGTGTGTGTGTGTGTGTAGTTAGTATATCAATAACGCATGCTTTGAGTTTGAGTTATATCTTGATATCGATATACTATTCGGATTGTGATATCAAGATAATGAATGTTCAGATACTTGTGTTTAATATCTTGTTTATTCCACAACATTGTATATGATATGCTTGGTCGTATTTGAGAATGGTTTTTGGAATATCTTCACGTCACAAGCATACAACGGAAGATGGAGGTTATTGAGCTTAAACGGATATATCTAATGGAGGTTGAAGGATATGAACGAAAGCCTCCCAAATTGCACATCAAGCTTCGTAAGTTTAAGCTACGTAACCGAGAAACAAGGATTCAAGAGTTCAAGCTACGAATAGCCAAGAAACTAGAAGCCAAGTTCAAGTTTAAAACGTCAAAGATCGAAATCGAAGCAAAGTTTATTTGAAAATCAAATATCGGCTTTAAGACGCAAGTGAGTGAAATGATGTATTCGAGTTTGAAGTATTAAGTGTCAAAATTAATTGAAGATCAATCGACCAACGCAAAGTTCAAGCGAAGCGCCAAAATTTCAAGAGCTCGTGTCGAAGTGTCGAAAATTCAAGATTTCGAAGAAATGCGATATCGACATAGGATTCTATATAAATACTCTATTAAATATGGTTATTATCAATTAGAGCTCTTGAACACTCACACACGCTTGCACAAACATTTTACATTGCATAAACTTTGGGGTTTTCGATTTAAAATTGATTTTCATCATAAAACACATGTTTTTGAGTTGTTACACTTCAGACGTCCGTCTCCATTTGCTTCAGACGTCTTTCGTCTTTCTGTGTTTTGATAAAATCTCTAAATATCAGAAATATCAGTTTTCATGCTATTTGTGTTTCAGACGTCTGTCCCCTTCTTATTCAGACGTCTGTTTATTCTCTGTGTTTTCATATGGCCTATTTTTTTATGAGATACATACGTCTGTACCTTACTTATTCAGACGTATGTCTATTCTATGTGTTTTCATATGGCCCATTTTTTATGAGGGACAGACGGCTGTAGTTCATATGGACAGACGTCTGCTGAAGGTTTTCAAAATGGTTTTTTTTTTATTCTTCAGACGTCTGCCCATTATTCTTCATACGTCTGTCTACGATCTGCGTTTTTGATTGCCTTCTTTAGAATGATCGACAGACGTCTGCAGCTATACAGAACAGACGTCTGAAGAAGTTTTTGAAAATATAACCGTTGGGATCTATTTTGTTAAAACTTTAGGCGAGATTGTTCTTCTGACGTCTGTTCTTACTGAAAATGCTGATTTGACTTATAACGGCTAGTTTTTTATGTGGAGCTATAAAAGAGTTTTGGATTGGTTTTTTGAGCTCTTATCACTCAATATTTCAGTTTGCAAAATTCTTAAATGATCAGGAGAGAAAAATCTCACATCTCATGAGAGTTCAAAATAGTTTTTGATTTGCTTATCTAATCTCTCACATACACACACTCAAGAGCTAAATTTGATTTGCCATCTTCTTGAGTGTATGGTGCTTCAATTATAAAACTCTATTGAGAGTAATTATCCTCATTATATCCATCTTCTTGTTTTTGTGTGGAAGATATCTTGAGTGCAAGAAAGTCCTTGGTAAGATAGAAGAGTGAGAGAAGTTTTTCTTTTTGTGTGTGAGGGTTTTTAAGTGTAAGGGTGCCTTTGTAAGAGATGGGGAGCTTGTAATCGAGAAGAGCCACTCGTGTGTCGAGTGACGTATTGTTACGAGTGCGCAACGTGTTTGTCTCATTGGAGACGTGATTAAGTGAACGGGTTCATACACCTAAAGAAAATGGATTAGGAGATCTCCCAAACCACTTTAAAAATCTCGTGCCTTGAATTTTCAATTTCTCTGTATCTCTCTTTTATTACTTGTCATTTACATTTGTATCTAATTGCTTGTAAGTATCTATAAATTAGAAATTGCATACTTGTTTCCTACTTACTTTATATGCTCATAACTTGATATTGTTGTTTGCTTGTTATTCATTGTTTCACAATTCTAGTTTGCTTAGCCTCTTATCATATTGGTATATCATTTGTTATGCTTTGCAATTGTGTTCTCTATTAGCAAGTGTGGTGTAAATTTTATTTTGGGCATATCGGTAGTGTATTCCTATTCACCCCTTTAGGAATACTTTCATGAATGGGGTTTTACCCTTGATTTTAACAACATTTCATATAAAAGAAAAAAATGTAATGCAATGTATCAAATTTTTTTGTCCTTCGTCTTCTTTCCTTTTTTGCATTCAAACAAAAACAGATGGTTTAGACATATATTTTTATCTGTCATATATCTGCAGACTTTTTGAAACAGAAAGTCATGTAATCTATATCTCTACTATTATAATTCAATTTCAAAAGGTCCATATGCCAAATTCAAAATAAATAAATAAATAAATTTTCTCTAACCTCCCATTAGTCGTAGTCTCTCTCTATCACACACGCTCTCTCTCACACCCCTAAAATTTCATTTATTTTTCACTCTCTGTATTGCAGATGCAAACATATAATACACAAATTTTAACACATTATTGTTTGCAGAGTGAGGGATGGCATGAAGACGTGAACATGATTATATCCACAAACAAATAAAATTAAAACTAGAAAAACATATAGAAATTTATGCGTTTGCGGCCAATAGACATCAAGCTGATGGAATGTGAGAACATAATTATTATTTTAGGTGGACGTTTTTGCTATATTCAACTTACCAATATGCAAAGATCAATCAAGTGTAACAAGAAGCCACAAAAATATCTAATGTTCTTTATTTTCATTTTATTTTAATTGAAAAAAACAAAAATTGAAGTAGCAGAAGCGAATTCGTGCACTAATGCTCACCATATTAGCTTCACATTAAAAGGTCAAAAAAGCATCACACAATACATCCATGCAATTCATTGGTTCAAACGTAAGCAAATGTTTGGAAGAAAAAAAGGGTAAATTGCTTAATAATACCATAATGTTTCCACCATGCTGCAACTAAATACCATAAAGTTTAAAACTGAGCAACTAAATACTATAAAGGTTTTTTGCACTTTGCTATCTTGACGCCGTTAACAGCAGAGTCAAAATGCCCAAATTGTCGTAGTTTATATTTGGATTAAAAAATTCCTAATCCTAATCACCTAGCTCTCTGACCCTAACCAAAACCCACAGCCGCCGCCTCTCCTATCGCCACTCCCCGCCGCCGCCGCTTCCGCCCCCATCGCCGCCGCCGCTTCACCAACTCTCCCTCCCATGGCCACCTTCAACCTCCATCTCGCCCCATGGCCACCATCGCTCTACCCCCATAGACACCACCATCAACCTCCATCTCAGCCCCCATCGCCACCACCTCCTCTACTTTCGCCACCGCCGTCTCCCTATCACTCCAATGACAACTACTCTCTGTCCCCATCACCGCTACGTCCCATGGCCACCATCAACCTCCACTTCATCCCCATGGCCACCACCTCCTCCTCCACCACCACCTCCGACCCTATTGCCACCGCCACCTTCCCATCACCGCCGTCTCCGCTGCCGCATAACCATCTCTACCCCATCTCCATCTTCGCTGGCGCCGAAAACTTGAAAACCGAGAATTTAAAAAAGCTAGAGAAAGAAGATGGGTTAGGTTTAGGAATTTTTTTTTGTCTTTTTTAAAATTAAAAGATCCAAGAACAAAGTTGTCCAAAAATGCCCAGGTGACATGCATGTGAGCAATTTCCAATGGCCAGTTAACAAAGGGCAGCATATTGCTAACTGGGGAAAACATTATGGTATTTAAATGCTGGAAAAAAACATATATAGTATTATTCTATATAAAGTGTAAAATATTGTGGTATTCTTATGCAATTTACCCCAAAAATAAAATAAAATAAAATAAAATAACTTAAGCAAATGAACTCTCTGCAAGCTAATATTCTCAATGGAACTTCTGATATCATTAAGCCTATGATGCAAACAACTCGGATCATATAGGAATAAAATAAATCAGGCATCTTGACTGCCTCGTTGCTTTAAGCTGCAGTAACAAGAGAGCGATCAGACTCCCTGCAGCCTTAAACACGCATGTCTCCTGATTTTGATTCCATTATTTGGAATCAATATCAATCAAGAATGATGAAAATAAAAAGGTGAGGCTGCCAATAGTCTCTTTTGGTACAACGAGAATATTGCCTGCCATTGCTCATATATCATATACACATGCCAGAACCGAACAAAACAGGATCACATACATAAAATTCAAAACTTATTCCACGAACTGAACTGAACTAAACGTACTGTAAGAAGGAATATACTGGTTTAGCTTCAATAGTATGTGCACTCAGTCAGTTGCATTTCAAATGAAATAAACTCCATCTACTTGCTAAATTCAGGTCATTAAAAAGAAAAGAAAAAAACTAAATTTAGGTTACTCATAACAAAGCATCTAAATCTACTAGTTGAATTCTATGTTGCAATCTCACTACGACAATCTATTTAGTACAAATAGATATCGAATACGGAAGTTTACATGCGGGTTTAGAATGAAAGGTCTACATGCTGATTCCCTGACACCTTGCTAGTGATATGGAGGAAACATTAGTAAGGATGAAACCTGCGGCCACCGCCACGGTTATTATTATCATTGCCTTTGCGTCCACCGCTGCTTGAGCTCCCACTCCGGTTATTGCCGCCTCGCTGTGGTGGGGCCATTGGTGCTCCAGGCTGCTGCCTGTAAATTTTCAAGGATGTGTAGAATGTTATAATGCTGTGAGAATCAATAAATTGCTTGGTAGCAAGATTCTATTGTATACAAGTTTATTTAACTAGATTGGTTTAGTAGAGTCAGATTCTCTTGATGCAATTATGTATACAGCACAGGGAGAAGCTAAGCTTAATGTCCTGCGGGGTTAAGCACACAGAATAGCTTTATGCCATGATAAAAGAAGAAGGGTATGGCAAATATACA
Source organism: Agapanthus africanus (assembly GCA_030015575.1). Taxonomy (NCBI): domain Eukaryota; kingdom Viridiplantae; phylum Streptophyta; class Magnoliopsida; order Asparagales; family Amaryllidaceae; genus Agapanthus; species Agapanthus africanus. Next base: position 192,283,814 of record CM057348.1, read on the forward strand.
GTAATAAGAAACCCTTTCTTTTTCTTTTTCTTTTTTTTTGGGGGGGGGGGGGGGGGGGGTTCACCACCCCTGTGGCACTTCCTGGCTCTGTCAATGCTTACAACAACAAAAACAACTAAGCGTTCCATCCCCAAATATCAGGCAAGTGAACAATGAATAACCAAAAATTATACTTTAATCACATTGTAGCTCATAGCACTTAGGTATAGCATCATTTGGTCAGTTCTCATTATTAAATATTAGTTTTTTGCACATGTGATACAGAAGAAAATTAACATTTATACAATTACTGTGGAACTGTGAGGGAAAGGGGATGGATGGGAACAAGATTGTTGAAATTAAAATAAGCCAATTAAAATTTTAAATATGAAGAATGATGATGTAAATTGTTGTGAAAGCTCTCTCTCTCTCTCTCTCTCTCTCACACACACACACACAGATTGATTTAAAATTTGAAAAGTAAACGATATCATGAGTGAACTTCTTTAGGGACTTTTCTCAATTTTTTCCCACTTTTTACAAAAGGCAAAGACATCAATAGATGACATGAGTTACATTATAACAGTAGAGATATCTATTTTATGTAGATAAAAAAATAATTAGAGCAATAATGCCTAAAATGCTACAACTATGTGACTAAGCATTAGAGATTCACTGGCCTAATATAAACTCTTATACAGGATGTTACTCGATCCAGCAAAACCGGAATGCAAAATGGTTACTATATCCTAGAACTAAGAAATAATGCTATCAAGTGACACATGGCTTTGGCAGATAATCTATGAGGATAAATAACTCTATCAAGCAGAATATTAGAATCTACATTGTCAGGAGTGTGCTGCTTAGTACAAATTGCTAATGACCTGGTTCGATTTGGTGTTAGGGCTAGACTAATATTTGGGCAAGTATCAGTAGTGTAAATCTATAAGATGATGTTTACATCTGACTGAAACAATAACAGATCCGACAATACATTTCCACAAGCTTTGTACTTACAAGACATATCCGAGACGTCCATCTGGTAATATCATTGGCACCATTGCCATTCCACCAGGAGCTTGCCCTCTTCCATACATCATAGGCTGCAAGAAGAAAACTATATTGATGATCGAGATTGACATAACTTGCAATGCCATATGGAAAAGATGAGAAACAAATCATACTGGCGCAAATCCTGGAGCAAGAGCACTGAAACCACCGCCCATGACACCATACCCACGAGGTGCAAAGTTAGGTAGGAGAGCAGCTTTATGAGAATTAGATCCTGTCTCAACTTTCTTATCGGACGGTGGCTTTGCAAGAGAACATTCAAGAACATCACCTATGCATCGGAACAGGAAAAAGTAACTTAGGTGCTTAGGGAAAGAAAATAATAGGAGGGTCATCGCTTTTGGAAAATATAATTCTGTCAGTAAATTACCATCTAGCTCATATTTCTCAGTGTTTTTCAGTGCCTTCATGGCCGATGAACGTTCTGCAAAGTGCACAAATCCAAACCTTTTCTCCTGTCCAGGCTTGGCAGGAGGAAGCACCACCTTTGTTACTTCACCATGATGCTCGAAAAGCTTTCGCAGCTGATCCTGAGTGACATCCTTTGGTAATTTCTTTACATAAACTGCCTTTATCTGCAGAAAAAAGTATGCCCACCGATTATTCATAGCCTTTAAAATATGTGCAATAAAAAGCAATTTGGAAAGGGAAAAAAAGAGTCGGAACAGTAAAAAGAGTAATAGGCTTTAATTACAACCTGGGAATTAGAAGATGAATCCCCGCTTTTAGGATCAGCCCAGCTCACTGTAGGGGCATTATTGTCTAGTTTGAACTGCGGGGTGGACATCTTCTTTCTTGAATATTCAGCACATGCATGGTTGTAGTACTCAATAAAAGCGAAACCACGGTTACGGCTCGAATTCAGTGGGTCCTGTAATAATGAGAAAATATGTTGAGTAATAATAAGATAATAGTAATTCGGTCTTCAAAGAAGCGAACATCAGTCAAGGTAGAAAGTGCCCAAGCGTGAATATTGGCAATTCATCTGATTCCTGCATGCTAAAGTATTTATATTGTAAATAGAAAACATCATAATTTTTTTAATAAAATCTGTCATTAACTTTGAATAAGGACATGTGTGCCGGCATGTGTATATGCATGCACAAGAGAGAAGTCAGATTTTACCTTCATCAAATCCACAGTTGTAACACCTGGGCCAACCTTTGTTGCTGCCTTTTTCAGATCTTCCACAACCCAGTTTCTAGGAACATTTCCTATGAACAACCGATGCTTTGCTTGAGATGATGAGCACTTTAACTTTTTTCCCTGAAGCAGGACAACATATTAATAAGCCTTCATATGTATTGGTACACAAGCGATAAATAGCATCCTACAAAGCACTTGCATCTCGAATGCACTAAGATATTATTCTGTCTTTTTTATGCAAATGCAAGGAATATATAACAATATCTAGTTCAGTAAGGAAAAACGAAATGTAAATCTTGGGAAATACATTAAGCAAATTTACCTTGAACTCGGTGTAATTCAGATCTTTAATAGCTTTGGCAGCCAATTCTTTTGTTCTAAAAGTAACAAAGGCATAACCTTTGTTCTCTGATGAATCCCTGCCTTTCATCATCCTAACCTGTCATCAATAAAACATGTGATAAACGCCAGTCATACACCAGAAAAAATAACAAACTCTAGGATTAAGCAGGAGATGGAATATACCTCAGTGACTTCACCAGCTGACTCACACAAGCTCTTCAAATCTTCATCTGTGGCATCATAAGGAAGGCCGCCAATATAAACCTCAGATCCATGGGGTGGCAGAGAGAGGAGTTCAGCATGCTTTTTAATTTCCTCCTCGTCCCTCTCATCGTCCTCATCTACTTTCATGTTATCCTCACCACCATTAGTTGCATCTGCGTCAATTTCTTCTTCCTCATCTTCGACCTCCTCTTCCTCCTCCACCACTTCCTCTTCTTCCTCTTCTTCTACTTCCTCCTCAACTTCTTCATATTCAACCTCTTCTTCCATTGTGTCCTCAGGTTCATCAAGGTCCACCTGCTCTTCAGGCTCCGCTGGCTCTACCTCAACAGGTTCAGGTTCCTTGGCAGCTGCAGCATTTCTTTTTGTCCTCGGCATATTCTGTATCTAAAAAGAAGCTTGCAAGACAACTGTGAAAGAAGCACAGAAGCCAGAAGCATTTTCGAGAGGAAGCATACAGATACAGAAAGAGGAAAATAGAAAGGGCAACAGGAGTTGCAGAGTAAGAATCTTGATTCAATCATAGCCATAGCATGGCTCAAAGGAGTTTCAATGTGAAAGAAATTCTGTATTAGATGATAACGGTAGTAGTAATAATAGAGATAGGCAAGAGAAATCATGTCAAACTGATAAACAAACTGAATGATATCAATGGGCACAAATTGTCAAGAATTTCTTGTTAATTAGGTACTGGCAGAAGCCCAAATATACTCGCTGTTTAAGTGAATAATTATTTATGTTCGAGGCAATGAATCAAGGGGGGAAGAAAAAAGAAAAGGCAATAATGTGAGAAAAAAGAAAAACAATATAGACATTGAATAAACAACGAACAAATATTGCAGACATAATTTTGTTCATTTCTTTGTTCAAGTATCAAGGGCAGACTCCATACGATGATCCCATAGGATGACATAATCTTAGTCGGCATGGAAGTTAAACTAAAAGTTTTAGCAACAATCAATTTGCAGGTTCAGTGTCTGATCTAATAATAACAGTTCCAGCTCTCTAAGTGGGTAAAATAAACAATTTACATTATTCTTTCCCAGTTAAGCAGTTATAATATGACAAATTTATTTGATAACCTACATTTTTGTAGTTATTCACTGACTTTACCAAAAAACGGTTGCCTAAGAGTTCAATCCCTCTGGAAGGTATTTTTTTTGTTGGTTGGGGGGGGGGGGGGATGAGAATAAAAAAGCCAATATGAAAGGAAGAAAAAATGTTCCAACTTCATTGTTTTTCTAAAGAAAGAGTAGGTGTGCATATTTGAGCTGCAATATACACAAGGCCTTAAAGATCACGACCAACGGATGCAGGGGCGGATGCAGAAATTTTGGTGAGTTAAGGAAAAATAAAGACAATAATGTTCTATAGAGAAGAACTACTAAATAATATATAAAAGACATTACACAATTTTTAAAAGTAAAAAGAATAATCTTTAAAATAATTTACGCATTTGAAAATTTTCATATTATAAAGACATATTGAAACCCATACCATTAATATGAAGTATCTTTACTATTATTATTAGAACCGACATGCCATCTTCTCATTTTTTCAGAAAATCCAAAAAAAGAAAAAAAATAAAAGTCTTTAAAAGACACCCCCCACCACCTCTCTCTCTCAATTTGTGACTTGCATTTATTTCTTAGACTCTCTCTTACTTTCGTCTCCCTCTCTTAATTTGTGCTTTAGATTCATTTTGCACAAGCCTTGATATATACACACGTGCATAGCATGTGCAAATAATCTAATAAAAATAAATAATGCAAACACACTAGGAATTGAACCCATGGCCTTCAACTACAGAATTGTCCAACTTACCATCTAAGCTAAACTCCAATATTGAAGTTTTATAAAATATGAATATATAAAATAATTCTAAAATATAATACTTGGTACCGATATAAATCTTTATTTTGGCAAAAATTCAGTGGGGGCAATCGCCCTCGCTGGACCGCATGTAGATCTGCCCCGGAAGGGAAGTAAGGGCTATCACTAAAAAAATTAGATACCAATATGACCAGCTACTTTTATCTCTGTAGAGAACAGAGATTTAGATATATCCGATCATCAATCGGTCAATTTAAACATATCACTCAAAGCTATAAAATTGAGCGATTGGTCCACAATCACAACAACAAAAAAAACAATAACAAAGACTTTATCTTGAATTCATTCGTAGTTATATGTCATTAAATTATCAACTATCATATCATTCCTCGGTCTCCATTAACAACAACGCTATCACTCCTATCGATCTCCGTTGCACATTTCAAACCCTAGATTTCCTCCAAGTTCGTAAAATTCACGGCCAAATCACAAGAAATCCTTCCCAAACAAAGCTCATAACCTAATTCGACCTAAATTAGCCTTAAAAAATCATACGAAAGGGGAACAAATTCAACAAAGGTCTCAAATATGTCGCGAAGTAATCTTGAAAAATGAAATAAAAGGGAGGAGTTTACAAGAAGAGAACTCACCAAAGAGGCGAATCGACGAGATTGAAGAGAGACGCGAGCAGCGATAATAAAAAAAGTGGCGAATTTTATTACTCTCTTTATCTTTAACAAACCCTAGATAGCAAAACGCGAGATGGAGGTATTCTGAAATTACTAAAACGCCCTTAATCGTCTGAACTGGGTACTTGGTTCGATCGCAGAACCCGACCCGTTTTGAGCACATGGTTCCTCAGCATCATCTGATTTTTATCAGTGATTAAAAGGCAAACTCAGGTGGGTTAACAAGATCTTAAGTTTATCCATATCACTCCAAAAAGAGGAAAAATTATTCGGAATACCCAATGCGATGCATCCGAACAGAAAAGAGAAAGAGATCAGATATTTCGGGCACCCTTCCGCCGTTTTGGGTTGCGGTACCTATATTTCTATTTCCATATCTCACACGACCAGAAATATGCGCTTGTTATAGAGAAGAATTTTTCCTAATATTGTCCTTTCTCGTAAACTAATCATTTTCTAAAATATTTATGAAAATCATAAACTTTGGTGTAAAACTAAAAATTCATAACCATAAAAATCCAAATTAAAGATTGAAAGTAACAAATCCGTGAGTTATACCAATATCTTCAGAATGCTAAATATTCACTAATTAATAGTTTTTTTCTCTAAGTTAATACATGACGTCCATAAAATTTTCAATAAACATCCAAAACTAAATTTATAAAATCAAGCATGGTTAAATTTTAGTAAAATATTTCAATTATGGTATTTAACATTTTAAATATGCAAAAAAAAAAAATATTGCCAATTTTGGGATTTGGTCGGTGCAATATTCCGACTTCCTATGAGAAATCAAATATAAAAACATAGGAAATTATCTAAACGAAATAAATATGTAAAAATGATCCTATTTATAATCTTTTTAAGAAAATAAAAGTCTTTAATTTATATTCATCTGTTGAGCTCAACATTTAATCTATCCAAATACAATTAGGCCTTCATAATAATTCTTTGTAAATATCTTTTACTTCCATTCTTTTCTTCATCCATGTACAAATAAATATCTTTCTTTATAGATCGTCTATCAATCTTGCAAAATTTAATAACTTTCATTATTTCCAGATGTGGATATATATTTTTCTTCCTATATTTCCTAATATAATATAGTAAAATAGTTTCTCTCCGTTATTTAATTTTAAATTTCATGTCACATTTTACTTTTGGAATTGTAAACTTGATGGAAATCCAAATGGGACTCGACTAATAAATTCTTGGCTGGTTTGGATCTTTCATTTCTTTAATTTTTTTAAGCTATACCAACCTATTCATTTTTAAGTTATAATAATCTCTAATGAGAGTTACTTAAAAAGATAATTATAAGATAATAATCTATTCCTTTTTTATAATCATAAGTAAATTTATAATTTATAATATTTATTTTTCTATAATCATAAGTAAATTTATATTTTTTTATATTTATTTTATACCAGGCAATCAGTAAATCAATTTTCAATTCTTCATATCTAATAAAAATAAGGCTGAAAGCGGTAGAAAACACCTTTAACATTTCCCCCAATAAAGAGCAGAAATACCCCTAACTTTCTAAATGCAGCACTTTCTCCTCTTTACTTTAATTGATTCTCAAGATACTCTTTATATAAATATTTAATTAAAAAAATATATCTTCTTCTCTCTTTCTTATATATAATCTCATTACTTTTCGATATTACTCATACCTTTCAAAATTCTTTAAGTATTTTTAAATACCCAGACTTATTTAGTGGCTATTAAGTTTATTTTGTCAATTTAATTTATTTTCAAATACCAACTTTACTCTCATCATCATTGTCATCATCTTCATCAAATCCCAAGCTACCTACATATTCTTTCTTCTCATCCTTAATCAAATTAATTATTTTATTTTCAAAATGAAAACACCTCTTATTATGATTATTTTCTTATATATATAATTTTTCTATTATGTTCGAATCTATTCCTTTCTACAGAATTTTTTTTTAAAAAAACATAACGAAACATATATATCAAAAGATTAAGAGGTATATATAATTTATTATATTGTCTTAAGAAGTAAAACGAGCTCTCATATTTAACATGTTATTTGCTAGAGATATAGATGGTCACACCCCGCGACAAGTGGTGCAAGCCAATCGCAATCCTTTATTCTGAGGGGCTGTTTGGTTGGGTGTAGTTGAACCTCCGTATGGTTCTAACTACACGGAATTATAAAATCATATGTCTGATTGTGTAGTTGTTATTCAACTTGTGGTAGAAAAAACAAATTGTGTTAAAATTCATGTATTTGCAGCTACGCTTAAATTGATCGCTTTTACAACTGCATGAGTTGGAATGCAAAAAATAATTTAAAAAAGATTGTTATTGTATTGTAACTACATCCAAACAAACACATATTTTACAAAAGCATGCAGTTGGAACTTCGTTTTAACCAAACAAAAGAATGAAGTTATTACCACGGCGTTTGCATCTGCATATAGTTGTAAATATATTGTTTTTCCAACTACAAGCAACCAATTGTTTGCTGGAATCAAAAAACAAGTATGAAAATTGAGGTCTCACAAACAAAAAATTTTGTCTCCTGGAATTGCCATTTCCTTATTTGTTTGTAAAGAATTAGAATGGTTTTTGTCCTTGATGATACTCGTAAGTGGGAATTTTCCAGACCACGACACATAGCTGATGACGTGTCATCCGCTTAAGCCCGCTAGATTTCTGGGGGTTACGGAGCTGGAACAGGCATGATGCATCGAGGATATTCCTTGTCTCCGAAATTGCATCCGACCTTTTGGAGATCTTCCCGAAGTACCTTCCCTATTCGCCTAGCAACCAGCCAACAGCTCGTCTCCGAGCTATCCTAAAGTCGAGCTTTCTCAGCCTCCTTTCTCGTCTCGGAGCCGTTACCGAGCTGAGCTTCCTCAGCCCCCTCGCTCACTTCTGAGCTATCCACCGAGCTGAGCTTCCTCGGCTTCTCTATTCAACCGAGAGCACGGAGCCCAAGAGCCCTTGTAACGGCTCCGTGTATCTCGCCAAAACGAGATCTCCGCCGCTCCACGTCCCGCATCCCACGCTGGCGTGTCTCTCCATTAATCGGCATACCCCGCCATCAATGCAAACGTGAGGCGGGGGCGTAACAAACAACGAGAATCTCGCGCCGGTTCGCTCCATGCGACCGCTATATAAACCCGCTCTTCCAGACGACTCAGGTAACTCGAACTCAATCCAATACGCCGCTACTTTGCCTCAATATTTCTCGGTACTTACTTGATTGTCGGAGGGTCCTACGGTGGCTTCCCACCCTGGGATTTCCTTTGCAGGTAGCTTGGCGTCAACAACTCATTGAAATCCACACGCTCAATCTTCCACAACAAATCTCAGCCGTTCAGCCCCGCTGGCTGCAAGATTGATAGAGGACGGCATTTGAGGGAGATTCCGGCCTCCATCAGTTGGCCGAAAATTGTGCTCCGCTTCCTTCAGTTTGGTGAGGAGCTCTTTCTCGCGCGAGGATGACTCTCTGGCCTTTTTCGTCGCCGGGGCCACATCCTCAACCTCCATAGCGGCAAGGAGGGCTCAATGCTAAAGGACCTGCGCTAAAACACGAACAATTTTCGTTAGAAGCTAAAAAGAGGAAAAAGCACTTAAGAATTTTTTTAGAAGATTACCAACCTGGGCTGCCTCCTGGGCTATTTCCGCCACTTGAGCCTACATGGTGCCCCGGGGAATCTTGGCCCCCGCTGCTTTCTCCATGTCCGCCAGCAAACTGTCGGCCACGGAAAGCCCCGATGACACCTGTAAGACTACGGTATCTCCCCGGCCGTCTATCCGAGGCCAAAATGCGGAAACGAAAATTTTTCTTGACTTGAAAACGGCGCTATCGTATGCTTAAAAAACCCGGATCGAACCATTAACCTATAACTAGCTATCAAGAGAAGGGATAGAATCCTATACCGATCGATCCGTGTCCTTCGATTTTCGGCCACCATCCCAAGCTCCTCGCGGCATCTCCGGTCTTCATCTCCTCGTCGGAAAAGGGCACCACATCGAGAAGTCTTTTTACGGGCTCCCGCTTCATCCGAAGCAACTCGGGCGCGAAGTGTATTAGCCGACGCGTCCAAGGTGTTGTAGAGAATGTTTGTGATCACTTTGCCTCTTACATCCATTGCTTGGATGGAGGTTGAAGGTGTTGCCATTAATGGAAGCTATGAGCTAGAGGAAGAAGAAGAAGAAGAAGAAGAGAAGGCTTTCTCTTTTCTTTTCTTTTGTTGTAATGCTATCAATAATGAGAGTGAGAGAGTGAAGAATAATATGAGAGCTAACCATAACCCTTGGCTGCCCCTCTCTCTCCTCTCATCAAATCAACACACTAATCAATCACATAATGTGATGTTTGCACAAGAAATGATACCATGACTCACTCATGAAGTACATGTATCATTTAATGCACAAAATGATGGTTCTAGCTCATAATTTCCATTTGTAAACATTAACCCAAATGTTTACAACAATAAAAAGATACGGCAACATCTAAAGTAAACTCGTGACGGATCACAAGGATACCCCTCACCTGTATATACATACCTGCATCCGCATTCCGACTGAATGCAAATGCGATGAGACTAAAGTAATCCAACAAATTTAATACCAGTATCCGGCTTAAACCAAAGCCCACTAGTATGATCCGTCCGATCAAGATCCGTGCAATAACGCACGTATAAGATCGAACCCTTCCATATATCATACGGCCTCTACAACGTTTCGCCCGAAACTTGAGAAACTGTCTGTGGGAGACTCTAAAGACTCATCAATACTTTGGTTGTGGATTTAACCACTAGCACGTCAGAGGTATTAGCCGTACGTAACGGGCTACCAAGTATTGACCAAAAGGAAGGTCGATGAGCGAACTCATCCTGACACCCTACTGAGCCTGTCAGTGACAATATCCGTACAGTCTGGTCTGTTTGTCTATGAGCATCACATGGCGGGCTTAGGGGGTTGGTAAAAGTCAGACCCCCAAAAGTGGTACAAGTCGTATCGGAGTGTAGCCCAGAACACCCTGAGATACTACTGGAATACCTACCAGTAAATCTCCTGCCTCGGCCGAGGGCTTTGTGTAATGGCTCTCCTAGACACAGCGCGACCTCACCCCCAATACTGGGAGAGACAAACCCCTGCATATCCGCTCACTGCCTCCATGTGGCTCGGGACTGTACCCAACTAAAACCTGTTTGCACGACTCCTTTGAGCAGTGGTAGGGTAGTAATCAAAGCACAGTGGGAACTCACACGAGACAAATGACGATCTCAGGTCGATGAACTAACATGTACACATGTCACCAGGGAACTGCTATCTGACGTCTGGTATAAGACCAACTAGCATGTTCCCGGCGAGTCCTGTCCAGTGTACTCATAACCCAATGAGCACCTGTATACATCTTAGGTGAACCAACTGACACCAGTGGCTTGTGAGACCGGCCACCGTCCCTCGTCGGGGTCTCGACTGTATACACTAGTCTACTCTGGAGTATCGATGCCCTGTCTCGAAAACTCCCACGACTAGGGACCTTTTAAGGATGTGCTTATAGACCCTAGCTCCCACGTATATGATCGCCATCATACTACTGGCCGTCAAGCAAGAATCCTAAGGGCTCTATCAAAGTGCAATAGTGACCTGTAAGGTCACCTGAAACAGTACACGATGATAAAGATAAACCAGATAGTATACTATCATCTTGAGTAAGACTGTTCTAACGGTATAGGTCATCTCTCAATCATTGCAATCACGTGCCTGTGATCCAATAATTGACTCTGAGGGCACTATCTCCAACAACCTCGATGCAGAAGTCGCCCTCTTGCACCTGTATCCCAGCCGATGGTGGTCGGGAAACCACTCTCTTGAGTCTCTTGGCCGGAGACTCGGCGGAGGACGGCGTCTCCATCCTGGCCAGGAAAGCTTGATCCCGGGCATTCTTCTGCCCTCCACTCCGGCGTTACTCCGAAACGGGAGGAGCAACGACTACCTTGGCGGGAGGAGCTAGTCGAGGGTCCGCGCCGAGTGCGGGCTTGGATGAACTAGCATCGTCGTCCTTCCTCTCATGCATCTTGGCAGCTATGGTGGCCATGATCTTCAATCAATCCATTGGCTATGCGGAAGAAAACGAAAGAAAAGGTCAACGACAGGAATGGCAAAATTACACTAAGCATAAATTAATCGGTGAAGTCCTAACTTACCCCTGAAGCGCGCGGGGCTGAGTCCCGCCCAGCTCAAAGCCTGCTCGGAAAGCAGGACATCGGCTCGCTGGATCGGCTCCTACTATGACACTATCCCTGCCTCCGGGGCATTTGACTGCTTAACCCTTGGACAATACGTCCTGTGCCATTTGGTGGGCATTGGCCAATCCTCTCCCTCTGGAGTACCGACAAAAACAAACTTCTCCTTCCACTCGTGGATGGAAGAAGAGACGACCACTACCCCAGACCCGGCCACCCTACCCTTATGTTTTTTAAAAGAAAGGTAAACCCAGTTCGTCTCGTTCTTGCGAGTGCCAGGGTGATTTTTGTAGCAAAGGAAGGAAAGGAGACTTAAGTCAAATGGGATCCAATCAATTTTCAATCAGACCAGGAATCCGAGGAGAATTATCCACGAGTTCGGCGCTAGCTGGCCCGGGGCAAGCCGGAAGCAATGGAGTACAACACAAATCTCAGATGAGAAGGGCGGACACATCCCTGCTCGAAACGCTTCCAGGTACAGAGCAGTCTCGTTACCCTGTATCTGGTCTGCCCGTTCACCCTCTCTGGCTAGACAAAATGAATAGCCAGGGGATGTAGAAACGAGCCCGGACATCGGAAAGCTTGTCCAATCGATTCAATATCGAAGGCGCGTCGCGAGTATTTTCAATGCGCACCTTGAGGGCTCTATTTGCCACCTGACGATGAAGAACAAGGGCGTCGCCACCCCTTGGGGGCGAGCCCGACGGAAAAGAAGACGAAGAAGAAGAAGAAGAACTTCGTCGGCTATCGGAAGCCGAGAAAGAAGAAGATGACCCACTGGACTCGGCTTCAGAAGCTGAAGCCTCATTATCCGACTCAACCCCAACTACATCAACGGAAACTTCTGAAGAAGACATCTAACCTGATTTAAGGAAAGGTCGGCTGAAGGTGGATTTTAGCTGAAGATCCGACCTAAGTAACGGAGCGCCGGGCAATCTTCAGACAACGGAAAACAACTAAAGCAAAAGTGTTTCCTAAGGAAAAGCCTCCCCTATTTATATGCCGAGCAAAAGCCATCCGACAATCCAAATCCACTCCCGCCAAAACGAAGCGTCACAACCTACGGCCCCGATGACGCCACATGGCAACCGACCATGGGACGTTTCCCCCTCACGCGGATCCAACTGGCGACGTCTCGCAGTCCGCCACCCAATGGTGGCCACGTGACACGAAGATCAACTGCCTGAGTGAGCGAAGCGACGTCTCTTTATGGCGCAATCATTTCGCTGATCCGCTGACGTCATCAAGGATACACGCGGAAATTTAGGCGTATCGTGAATCGCCACGTAGATCCGGAGATCGAAGAGACACGTCCGCCAAACGCCACATCGTTCTCAGACAATCCACTACGAAAATTCCTAGGCACCAAGCTGAACGGAGAAAACCGAGCAGACTACTCTCGACCCGACCCATAAATAGGTCAGAACGAGAGTGGGGGATAATGATGATACTCGTAAGTGAGAATTTCCCAGATCACGACACGTAGCGGATGACGTGTCATCCGCTTAAGCCCGCTAGATTTCTGGGGCTACGGAGCTGGAATAAGTATAATGCATTGGGGACATTCTTCGGCACCTCGTCTCTGAGGTTGCATCCGACCTTTTGGAGACCTTCCCGGAGTGCATTCCCTATCCGCCTAGCAACCAGCCATCAGCTCGCCTCCGAGCTATTCTACAGCCGAGCTTCCTCGGTCTCCTTGCTCGTCTCCGAGCTGTTACCGAACTGAGCTTCCTCAGCCCCCTTTCTCGCCTCCGAGCCATCCATCGAGCTGAGCTTCCTCGGCTTCCCTGTTCAACCGAAAGCACGGAGCCCAAGCGCCCTTATAACAGCTCCGTGTATCTCGCCAAAACGAGATCCCCGTCGCTCCGTGTCCCGCATCCCATGCTGGCGTGTCTCTCGTTTAATGGGCGTATCTCGCCATTAATAGGCATACTCCGCCATTGTCATGACCCAAAATTTGGCACGTGACCAGCACTTAAACCACGCGACGTCAACAGACGTACCGCAATTTAAGTAAGCTGAAAACCCAGAAATCTAAACCGTCAAAGAAGTAAGTGATAAAAATATTGTTAAAAATATTTGGAAATCTCAAGTAAAAATTTTTAAACTTAAGTTTATTTTCTTAAAAATTTCGGCAGCACCTCCTTTGTAAAATCCAACCCCGAAACGGGTACAAACATATGATATAAGTAAAGCATCCCCAAATGGGAGCAAATCACGCCCAAAGGCGGAAACAACCACCACAAGCATATATATACGACGCCGTAGCGAAAAAATAGACAATATAAGTGGAAAAAAACAGTATGAAGAGATAAAACTACATAATAAAAGCCGGCTCACACGAGCACAACACCCAGAGTCACAAAATATACAATATCGTCCTCACAATTCGTCTTTAAGTCGATACAGGGAATTGGTAGATGGAGAGTACTAGATACAATGAGAGATATACAATGAATATAAATCGATAACCGCGAACCCATCTATAGCAAAAAGGCTCAAGCCAACCGTAGCGGTATCCGCTGAAAGAGATACAATAAGAAGCCCTGCTGCGACTACTCTGAGGGTCAAGCCTGCAAAACACTGTGGTACAACGGGGGTGAGTTGCCAACTCATGAATAGTAAGTTACATCATACAGATAATCACAGGTATGCACGTACAGCGATAATCTATCACATGCAATCTGATAGCATAAATATGGTAATATGGATATGCAACAATCATGAAAGGTGCTCTATCAGGTACTACAAATACATGAAATAATGCATATCAAATAACTACTGAGTATGGGATAAAACATATCATCATCAATGAATCATCATTGTGGAAAAACCGGTGTCCATCAACGACACCCCAAATCCCAATACCTCAGGCGCCGTCACTCTGATCGGCCCTCATGTCATGTAAATCTTATGGAACCTGAGTGCCCAATATCGGCACTCGAAAACATCATGAAATACTCGTGTCCAGTATCGACACGTAAATCCACATAACTCGGGCTCTGTCAGTCCGGATCGGCCCACGGGCTCCATCAGTCCGGATCAGCCCATATCCATCTCATGACTTCGGTCGGTATCCTCCGAATAACCGCCGGGTCCTGTTGGGGTAAAAATTTACACCCCGGTTGACCAAGTCAAAATCAAAGTCAACCCCAAGCCGGGTGGGCCAAAGCCCAGGTCAAGTGGGCTAATGCCCGGAGCGAGCCCGACCATGAAGCGGCCGGCCTCCTCCATGCCAAAATATAGATCATGTAATAAATAATTTTTATGTAATTTTTATGCATGAATGTATGTAAAATGGACATAAAGCCAAATTTTTGTAAAGCCCATGGCTTATGTGCAAAAAGAAATGGCACATGAGCCATGGGATGGGCAAAATGCCATTTTTGCAAAGCCCAAGGAGCTATATGTAAATATGTAAGCCTATATAAGGCAAAATGATGATGAATAAAAGATATACCTTTTCATTCCCAAAAAAATTAGGGCCTGTGCCTCTTCCTCCTTCCTCAAGGTTCCAAAACCTTCTTCTTCTTTTTTGAATTAAATCAAGAGTTTTACTCTTCCTTTTTCAAAACTAAATAGTTTTTCACCATAAAACCCACAAAGGGGAACTTAGATCTACCATTAGATCTCAAAAAGAAGAGATTTTTAAAATCCCACATCTCTTGATCTTCAAGATCCGGCCAAACAAAGGAAGAAGAAGGAGACTCATCTCCAGAAACCCCACTTTGGGGAAGAACTAGGGCTCAAAGGGAGAAGCCCTTCATCAGCTTCAAAACATCTTAGGAGTTTAACTCCTCACATATATATATATACACACACACAAAATAATAAGTGCTCCTTTCTGGGAGTACAACTCCCATTGTAGGGACCAAGTCTCTTTTGCTGCTCGAGCGCCCACGTGCTGACACGTGGCGCTCTTGCGCCCAGAGAGCTAGCGCCCGAGCGTCCGCGTGCTGACACGTGGCGCGCTTGCGCTCAGAGCGCTAGCGCCCACGCGCTGACACGTGGCGCGCTAGCGCTCAGTGCGCTAGCGCTCTTGCGCTCAGAGCGCTAGCGCCCACGCGCTGACACGTGGCGCGCTAGCGCTCAGTGCGCTAGCGCTCTTGCGCTCAGAGCGCTAGCGCCCACGCGCTGACACGTGGCGCGCTAGCGCCCACGTGCTGACACGTGGCGTGCTAGCACTCAGTGCGCTAGCGCCCGAGTGTCCACGTGGTGCGCTAGCGCTCTTACGCTCAAAGCGCTGGCGCTGGCCCCACGCGTCCTTTGGATACCTTTTCCTCCTTTTTATATATATACATGTATATACACATATGTATACATATGTACACACACATACTCCACGACACTGTCTCTGTTAGAAAAAAATTTCTAATGGGGTGCTGCCCCGCACCCCGCAAGGGGGTTGCTAGCCCCCTTGACCCCCAGCCCGCTATCCGGGTAGCGGGACTCCCGTAAAAACTCTGCGTGGCTCCCGATATACCCAAACCCCCTTCCAAAACAACACACACGTACACTGCATATTGAGTTCGCATGACCAGTTTAACCCGTTAATCGGTGGTTCCCTCGCCCCAAAGGCGAGGGGTAATTAACGGCAGCTAAGTCCGCGGCTGCTGGAGATTCGGAGCCCTACAATCAATAAACCCCAGCCTACCCTAGGCAGAGGGAATCTATAGTACGCCTGACAAGTGCGCGTGTATTCCCATCTCAATAGGGTGATGAAAAACACCCTACAGATTCTGGCACGCCCGGTGGGACCTATCTCTCCTTCCATATTTTGGGTTAAATATCCATGCGAACTCAATCAACATATACATTGATTTCCTGTACTGAAACCATGCTTCTATTTGCAGGTTAACGACTTTCGACTGCAATCCTCGGACGCAACAACATGTCTCCAAAGGCAATCTCAGCTCTCAGTACAGCTCCTGTCTCCTACACGATGAAGATAGACTCCAGGGCGGTCCTCCCGGCCAGTCTTGGGCGACAATGGGAAGAGCTGCCGCTACCATTCGGCTCTATTATGTTCGTGTCAGCTAACGCCGTCCCAGCTCCTCAAGCTCCGGTAACAGACAAACCGGTCTCAAAAGGGAAAAGGCCGAATGTCATGGTCGCGAGGGCGTCCCAACACAAACGCAAGTCGGTATTTGAACGACTTTCCTTGGCCCCAGCTAGGGGCAAGGCCATCAACACTGACAAAGCAATAAGGCATCTCGAGCAAGCTCCGGCGATGCTCCTGACAACTGCTCAATCGGGTATCTTCTCTAAGCTCCCTGTTAGATGACCTCTACGTCGTTAAACTGGAAACAGATGACCTCTACATCGTTAAACTGGAAACAAATGACCTCTATGTTAGTGTATATGCCCTAGAGGCCATTACTGTATCATACTAGTTTGTATATTACTTAATGGAAGCTTAGGATATTCACAGTTGTATAGACAATCTTGCTCAAAATAGTAGTATGCTACTTGGTTTGTTTCTACTTTAACGTGTACATGTGCTTCTTTTAGTTTATCACCTATACATATTAGTGGAGCCCTTAGGATCTTTGCTTGATTACCAGCGTTGTGATGCCAGTCACACTCGTGGGGGCTGGGTAATCCACAAGCACATCCTTATACAGGTCCCTAGTCGTAGGACTATCGAGACAGGGTATCGATACTCCGGAGTAGACTAACGTATGCGCTTCTCATCCCAGCATGGGAGACGGTCTGTCCCACAGCCGTCAATACGTCGTACTTGAGATAGTATGCGGGTGCTCGTTAGGTTACGAGTACACTGGACAGGACTCGTCGGGAACTGTTGGTTGGTACTATACCTATCGTCAGTTATTAGTTCTCAGGTGACATGAGTACAGCTTAGTCCGTTGACTTGACACTGTCACTTCACCTCGAGTGTGTTCCCACTGTTCTTAGATTGCTACCCTACCACGGCTCAAAGGAGTCATGCAAACAGGTAGCAGTTGGGTGCAGTCCCGAAGCACTTGGAGGCAGTGACGGTTAGACAGGATTCGTCTCTCCCGGTATTGAGGGCTGATATCGCGCTGTGTCTAGGAGAGCCATTACACAAAGTCCCTGGCCAGGGCAAGCGATATATACTGGTAGGTTTCCAGTGTTATCTCAGGGTGTTCTGGGCTACACTCCGACACGACTTGTACCGCTATTAGGGGACTGACGTTTACCGCCTATAAGTATGCGGCAGCGCCCCGGCTGTCTAACAGACGCCAATATGCGGAACAAAACTTTTACGACTGGCACTATCGCATACTATAACCCGGATCTGCCATTAAAGCTAAACTAACAAATTGTAAAGAGGGTAGAATTGTTATACCGAACGATCCGAGTCCTTCGGTCTTCAGCCATCATCCCACGCTTTGTTGCGGCGGCTTTAATCTTCTGAAACTCCAGTCTCGTCGTCCAGGTGGCACCACGTCGACGGATCTTTAAACGGGCTCCCACCTCTGAACCGGGGCAACTCGGTCGTCAAGTTTGCCAAAAGAGACGACCAAGATGATGTAGAGAATGAGTAGAACACTTTGTCTCATTACGTCCAAGGTTATGGACGAACGGTTAATAAAGTTTCCATTTGGAATCGGGTGAATGGAAATTGAACTAGGAAATTTCCACACACTAAACTATCATGATCTTTTTCTCTCAAGCAAATGAAAAAAAAACACACTCTCTCACAATAAGGGGCCGGCCATAAATAGGAGAGGGGGGTGAGTGTAGGAGCTAGGAGGGTGATTATAAGGAAAAATATCAAGGATATTTATCATGAAGAAATGAGTGGTATGAACACATTAAATGAATTAATCAACCTCACTTAACACCTCACCTCACAATTAATGCAAATGATGAGTCACTAATCCTAGTCACCATTTCTAGAATCTTCTAGAACCATGACTCACCCAAAAGACGAAAGGATAAATCTGCATTTAACCGAATGTTAAATACGGCTGATAGAAAACTGGAAACTGGCAACTTCCAAAAATGATCCTGAAACGAATTTCAGGATAACCCCGTAACAGTATAAACATACCCGTATTTGTATTACGACCAAATACAAATGCAACTGAGACAAAGATATTATATCTACACAGTATAATACTGGGATCCGGCTTAAACTAAAGCCTACCAGTATTATCTGCCCGAAAAATGACACGTTTAGAAAACGCACGTGCTTTTTCTAAACCCTGCCATAATACCATACGGCATCTACAACGTGTCGCCCGAACTTGGGAAAGTGTCTGTGGAGGACTCTAATGACTCATCAACACACTGGCACTGGGTATAACCACTAGCACGTCAGAGGTACAATCTGTACGTAACGGTTTGCCTATGTATTGATTGGAAGGGAAGCTGACGAGCGAACTCATCTATAAACCCTACAGAGCCTGACAGTGACAATATCCGTACAGTCCGGTCCATTCGTCTATGAGTATCGCATATTAGGCCTAGGGGGTCGGTAAACGTCAGACCCCCAATAGTTGCATAAGTCGTGTCAGAGAGCAGCCCAGAACACCCTGAGATACTACTGGTATACCTACCAGTATATCTCGATTACCCTGGCCAGGGATTTCGTGTAATGGCTCTCCTAAACACAGCGCAATCTCACCCCCAATACCGGGAGAGACGAATCCCCGAAGATCCGCTCACTTGCCTCCAATGTGGCTCGGGACTGTACCCAAAATATACCTCTTTGCATGACTCCTTTGAGCTGTGGTAGAGTATAAATCAAAGCACAGTGGGAACTCACACGAGACAAATGACGACCTCAGGTCGATGAACTAACCTGTACACATGTCACCAGGGAACTGCTATCTGACGATATGTATAATACCAACTAGTATGTTCCCGGCGAGTCCTGTCCGGTGTACTCATAACCCAATGAGCACCTGTATACATTTTAGGTGATCCAACTGACACCAGTGGCTTGTGAGACCGGCCACCACCCCTTTTCGGGGTCTCGACTGTATACACTAGTCTACTCCGGAGTATCGATGCCCTGTCTCGAAACTCCCACGACTAGGGACATTTTTAAGGATGTGCTTATAGACCCCAGCTCCCACGTATATGATCGCCATCATACTGCTGGTAGTCAAGCAAGAATCCTATGGGCTCTATCATCATGCAATAGTGAACTAAAGTATATATACGATGATAAAGACAAACCAGCTAGTATACTATCATCTCGAGCAAGACTGTCCTATCGGTATAGGTCCTCCTTCAATCATTGCAATCATGTACCTGCGATCCAATAATTGACTTAGAGGGCACTATATCCAACACCGCCCCCTAGGCCCGCCATGCGATACTCTTAGACGAACAGACCGGACTGTACGGAGACTGTCATATTCAGGCTCAGTAGGAGTTCAGATGGGTTCACCTCGTCAGTCTTCTTATCGGCATCTACCTGGAGACCGTTACGTACAGCTAGTACCGCTTGCGGCCTGTGGTTAAACCCACTGCCAGCGTAGTGTCGAGTCTTTAGAGTCCCACACAGAGGGTTATTCGCCTTTGAGCAAAACAGAGTAGAGGTCGCATGGTTTTGCGACGGGGGTTCGTTCACATCCGCGCACTTGTGCACGTTTGGTGTCCGGACAGTTAATACTAGTGGGCTTTGGTTTAAGCCAGATCCTAGTATATGTTTTGGGATTGGTTTTATCTCATTGTATTCGTGTTCCTCGGAACATGGATACGGGTGTGTATGCACAGTTGACTGAGGCAGAGGTAGAGGACTTTCATTAGGGTTGATGACCGTTGTCTTTTTCTTAATCCTAATGAATATGTGAAATATGATTATTAATATTAATTAATTATAATTGTGTTATGGTTAGGGTTGTTGACCATTTGACTATGGTTGACTTGTTGACCTATGTTGACATATTGACCATCATCATTTCACATGAAAGATGCTCTTTGATTCTTGCAAAATTCATTAATGTGAAATGATAATGGTCATTTCAAGTTAACCATCACTATTATCTTTGATTAATTATTTAATTATCATAATTCACATATATGTGAGGATGGTTGATATTATCCTCATTCTCTCATGCTCATTCTCTCTCATCCTCTTCCTCTCTCTCAAAGCTCTCCCCTCTCATGAGTTAAGAACCATTTTGCTTTTGAGATAAAACACCAAAATTACTCTCTACTCATCCTAAGGTTCTAGGTTTAGCACACCAAGCACTTTAGTTACCTCTAGGTTGAGGTAGGAGCCAAAGGTAGATGCCCTCGAGTGGATCTTTCTTCGGCAAGAGAAGGCGACGAGGACGACCCGTTCATCCCACTCCAAGGAGCAAGAAGAGAAGGAGTTCAAGACTTAGGTATAACCCTTTAACCGAGTAGCTAAATCTCTTAGCATGGTTGTTAGTTTTTGTTTAGCAAAGATTCTCCTTTTAGTCCATGTTGCCTTGAGTTCTAAAAATCGATTTTTTATACCGTTTCCGCCTCCCCGTAAGCACCGGGATGGGCAACGTGGACTTACAGTGGTATCAGAGCCTGGCTAAACACAAACTAGCAAGTTAGCGAAGTATCTAGAATTTCGATCGGAGATAAAACCGCAAAACACGTGAAAAATGTGAACTTTCTGCCGTTTTTTATTTCTGTTCAAAAAATAATTAATCATACACTAAAAATAGGCTCAGGGTTTTTAAAGAACACTCAAGAAAAATGATCCAGTGACTCGGTCAACGCGCCGGGAACCGCGGCAAGAGCATGCTCTTGCCGCGGATCCGCGGCCGAGTTGACTCGGCCGTGGGTCATGTTTCTTGTAGTATTCTTATAATGGTGTTTTGGGATTTTTAGGATGGGTTGTTTCTGCCCAGAATTTCCAGAGAACAAATTTGTATTTAGGGTGGTTACAAATCTGTATTTTGATCGAACTTCTCTAGACTTTGGCTAATGGGTTATATCTGTGATGTGATATATGTATTGAACGTCTGCTAATCGCTATACGTCGATTAGTGGGGGTTATACATATCTGTGATCTGTAATGTTGATGGTTTGTGTATATGAATTCATTGGATTGTCGCGGATGAATAGCCGGGGGTTATGAGATGAGAGTTTTCTTTTTCTTTCAATTCATGTAATTTGTAATTGATGTAATATTATTTATATGGCCGCACAACCGGGATGGGGTTGTAGCCGTCATTGTATAATTTCTTTTACTGTTTTTGCTTCTAGGATAGACCCAAGGTGGGGTGCACAAACTACCGGGTACTTCGAAGTGCCGAGTGGCCTACTCACGGTGTTGAGGGAGGTTGCTTCGCTTCGGATACTTGGCGGGTAGTTTGCCACACCCGTAAGGGTCTAGGGTGGGGTCTTGGCTATTCATCGCGACCGTGTAATCCGTCTTTCATTACAGGCTCGAACGAAATGCGGATTCCTAGTATATCTAATGTTTTCATCTGTGATCTGAAATGGCTATCATTGCATGTGACGAATGTATATATCTATATATGATATCTATTTAGGCGTTGCTTATATTTTGCATCCGCGCTAGTCCAGCCCCCGCTCTGTCGTTAGTTAAGTAACCTAACGGGTGATGACGGGACCCCGTGGCGAATACGGATGGCATAAGCGTACATCATATTTTCGTTGTTTTCTGCAATGGTAGGATTAAATGATGGGACACATTAAATTAATGCAAGAAAATAAACCAAAGTAGAGTCGTTGGAACACTTTCAAAACCACTCGGTTTCTTTTCAAAAACAACTTTTAAACGCGGAGCTTAAGCCACTTCTTTTAAAAGCTATCTCGTTCCATCGATTATATCAAGTTCACTACGTTCACGGTTTCGCCAAAACCATTCATAGCCCTCCGTCGTTTCACATGGATAGTCAATAGTATTCAAGTTATGTTTGTTGGCCAAAGTCAAGGTATAGTGATTGGTAGCTATTGGGTATTCATGTGCAGCATAGATAGATGTGTTGGTTTGGGACAGTCGTACTGCCTTGTTGGCCAAAGTCAAGAGTAGGTACGGGTGTGTTTAAATTAACCTGGAGAATGACGGGTAGAACTTGACATGTGACTTATGATTTGTTGGCCAAAGTCAAGGTCATAAGAGCATGGGGCAAAAATCCACATCGGGAGTTTCTAAAGAAACTGAAATTTGCTAGCGCTGCATACCATTTGGAGTGTGATGATTCTGGTAGGATTCCTTCAGTTTTGTCACACGATGATATTTGGATCCCGATCCTACTGTGAGTATATGCTACTCCTCCGGAACTTTCTCACTTAATGATCAATACTATAAACCAAGTAGGTGTCTAGAAAGGTGTTAGCGGGGCTACGCCCACAGGGAAAAGAGGTTATTTAATTAAGGAACTTCGCGAAGGCATTGGAAAACCTCCCTCGAAGTACCAACACTGGCCTGGCTGAATGGTTAAGCAAGTATTGTACGGTGAGATTGATCCCGACTAATTCTTCTTTTTTGGTTTGAGGAGGGATTCGAGAGACAGTGGGAGCCATCCTGTTTAGACAAACTAAAAACCACTCTAAACTTGCAAGAGCATCATGCTAAAGTGTTTCTTCTCTCTCTCCTAATTGCAGCGACCAAATATCATGACTGGACTTAAGTTACTACTAGATAAAAACATACTGACAGGGCCAAACTATAAGAATTGGCTCAGGAATGTCAAAATGGCAATCACTTATGACAAGTTGGGGTATCTCCTTACCACCAAAGCTCCCCCTGTCCCAGGTCCCAAAACCAGCGTCGCGGATAAGGAAATCCGTAAGACCTGGGAAATCGACTGCGCGAAGGCCAAGTGCCTCGTGCTTGCCTCTATGGACAATGAACATCAGAGGAGGCACGAGAATATGGACCCTGAATCCATATTTCTCCATACAAAAGAATTGTATGGAGAGCAATCCCGTATCGCCAGATACGAAGTCTCGAAAAAGTTGTTTTCGGCGAGATTGGCCGTCGGATCATCGGTAGCGGAACACGTGCTTAAGATGATTGGCTATATTGAAGAGCTCGCGGACCTTGGGACCACGTTAGAGAACAAGCTCTACACGGACTTGATTCTCCAATCCCTTCCTTCCACTTACGCCCAGTTTATCCTGAACTTCAACTTGCAAGAAAAAGAAGTTGAACTTTCAGAACTCCTCAACATGCTGAGGAGTGCAGAGGGCACCCTACAGAAAGGTAGGGAAACATCCACTTTATTTGTAGGAGGATCTTCTTCTTCTAGGTCCAAGACGAAAGCCAAGGGAAAGAAGAAGAAAACCCCCACCAAACCAAGGGGCGGTGTTAGTAAAGTGGATACGAAGGGAAAGACAAAGGCAACAAAGGTAGCGGGAAAGCTTGTGGGGAAGGAAGAGTGCTTTTACTGTCACAAGAGTGGATACTGAAAAAAGGATTGCAGGGCTTGGAAGGCCAGAAACCAGAACCCGAAGCAAGTTGCGGCTTCGGCTTCAGGTGTGTATGTTATTGAAAATTGTCTATCAATAAACTCTACTTCCTGGGTATTGGATACCGGATCAGGATCTCATATCTGTAATTCTTTGCAGGCACTGAGAAAGCGTAGGTTTTTGAAGGCAGGTGATATGACCCTCAGAGTTGCAAACGGAGCTGGCATGGATGCTGAGTCCGTGGGGGACTATCACCTGGGAATGTCAGATGGACATGTTTTGATTTTGCGTGATTGTTATTTTGTACCCAATGCAACCTGTAATATCATATCTGTATCTTTATTATCTAAAGAAGGTTATGAATTTGCATTTGTAAGTAATGTTGTGAACATTCACCTTAATCAAGTTTTGATTGGGTCGGGTACATTAAACAATGGTATATACGTATTAAATCAACCACAGATTTTCAATGTCCAGAATACACACAAAAGAAAGTCTCAAGAAATCAATCATGCTTTCTTATGGAATTGTAGACTGGGTCACATCAATGAGAGAAGGTTGACGAAGTTACATACAGAAGGATATTTGGATCCGTTTGAATATCATTCATATGCAACTTGTCAATCCTGTCTCAAAGGAAAGATGACAAAGACTCCATTCACTGGATACGGAGTAAGAGCGAGCGAGCTCTTGGGGCTCGTACACAGCGATGTGTGCGGTCCAATGTCTACACATGCATGAAGGGGTTATTCTTACTTCATTACTTTTACGGATGACTTTTCAAGGTACGGATATGTCTTCTTAATGAAGCATAAATCAGAAGCCTTTGAAAAATTCCAGGAATACAAGAATGAAGTAGAAAAACAAACAGGCAAAAATATCAAGACATTGAGATTTGATCGAGGTGGTGAATACTTTAGTGTCGAGTTCCTGGGTTACCTAAAAGAGAATGGAATTCTCTCTCAGCTTACTCCTCCGTACACTCCGCAATATAACGGTGTATCGGAAAGACGGAACCGAACCCTATTGGATATGGTACGGTCCATGATGAGTAACGCTGAGTTGCCGCGATCATTCTGGGGATATGCGCTAGAATCAGCTGCATATCTTTTGAATCGAGTTCCAACTAAGATTGTGCCTACCACACCATATCAGATATGGAGTGGGAAGAAACCCTATCTTAAGCACATTAAGACATGGGGATGTCCAGTTTTTGTTAAAAAGCAGCATGCGGACAAACTCGAGGCACGCTCAGTACAGTGTAAGTTTGTGGGACATCCAAAGAACTCCAAGGGATATTTCTTTTATTGCGCAGAGGAACAAAAGGTTTTTGTTTCTCGTCATGCCTGCTTCTTGGAAACTGAATTTTTGGAAAATCAGATAAGTGGGAGCGCAGTAGAACTGGAAGAAATTCCAGAACCACAAGCTATTACTAAAAGCTTAGTAGAACCAGAGGGTTCAAAAGAACAGGATATTCCTACGCCGCTCCGCAGGAGTAGTAGGCAGTCTCATCCGCCCGAGAGATACTATGGTTTTCTCATAGACGGGGATAGAGAGGATTGCATCATTGATTATGATGAGCCGACTAGCTTCCAGCAGGCCATTCAGATCGTTGACTCGGTAAAATGGTTGGATTGCGGACCGAAATGGAGTCCATGTACACCAATAAAGTATGGACGTTGGACGTTGCTCCAGATGGGGTAAAACCCGTAAGATGCAAGTGGATCTTCAAAAGGAAGATTGGTGTAGATGGACAAGTTGAGACCTATAAGGCTAGACTTGTTGTAAAGGGATTTCGTCAAAGACCTGGTTTGGACTATGACGAAACCTTTTCTCCAGTGGCTATGCTGAAATCCATTTGGATCTTTCTTGCCATTGCTGCCTTCCACGATTATGAGATTTGGTAGATGGACGTAAAGACCGCTTTTCTAAATGGAAATTTAGAGGAGTGTGTCTATATAGACCAGCCAGAGGGTTTCATTCAGAGTGGGAGCAGCGGAAAGGTATGCAAGTTGCTTAAGTCCATTTATGGACTAAAGCAGGTATCACGGAGTTGGAACATCTGTTTTGATGAGACGGTCAAAGAATTTGGCTTTATCAAAAATCCAGATGAACCATGCATCTATAGTAGATTTATAGCAAGAACTGTCGTATTCTTCGTTTTATATGAGGATGACATTCTTTTGATAGGTAATGACATTCCTATGCTACAATCTGTCAAAGGGTTCTTGTCACACAGGTTCTTCATGAAAGACCTGGGTGATGCCTCTTACATTCTGGGGATCCGGATCTATCATGACAGATCCAAGAGGATATTAGGACTTTCACAGTCCAGGTACGTCGACACCATACTGAAAAGATTCAGTATGGAAGATTCCAAGCGCGGTAATCTACCGGCTTGTCACGGAATCACCCTCTCCAAAGAGATGTCTCCCAAGACTGATTTGGAAAGGGATCGCATGTCTATTATACCCTACGCTTCTGCGGTAGGCTCTATAATGTATGCGATATTGTGTACCAGACCAGATGTAGCTTATGCACTAAGTGTGGTAAGCCGGTATCAGTCAAACCCTGGGGAGAAGCACTGGATAGCGGTAAAGAACATTCTCAAGTACCTGAGAAGGACTAAGGAGATGTTCTTGGTGTATGGCGGAAAAGACCTCCAGATCGAGGCCTTTGCTGACTCCATCTTCCAGAGTGACAAGGATGATTCCAAGTCCATGTCGGGTTATGTCTTTACCCTCAATGGAGGGGCGGTGTGTTGGAAGAGTTCTAAACAGGAAATCGTTGCTGACTCGGCGATGGAAGCGGAATATATCGCTGCTGCGGATGCCGCAAAAGAAGCCGTCTGGATAAGGAAGTTCTTGACATAACTTCAGGGGTTCCGTCCATTGTTGATCCAATACCTCTGTATTGCGACAACAACGGGGCTATAGTTTTAGCGAAGGAACCCAGGTCCCATCAGAAGTCCAGGCACATCTTGAGGCGGTATCACCTGATCAGGGAGATCGTGGGTCGCCAAGAGATCGAGGTTCGGAGAGTTGCTACGGAAGATAACACTGCTGATCCATTCACGAAGGCCTTACCCCAGACTCAGTTCGAGCGGCTGATCGAGATGATAGGTCTTCGATACGCCAGTACATGGCCTTAGTGCAAGTGGGAGATTGTTAGTGTATATGCCCTAGAGGCCATTACTGTATCATACTAGTTTGTATATTACTTAATGGAAGCTTGGGATATTCACAGTTGTATAGACAATCTTGCTCAAAATAGTAGTATACTACTTGGTTTGTTTCTACTTTAATGTGTACATGTGCTTCTTTTAGTTTATCACCTATACACATTAGTGGAGCCCTTAGGATCTTTGCTTGATTACCAGCGTTGTGATGCCAGTCACACTCGTGGGGGCTGGGTAATCCACAAGCACATCCTTATACAGGTCCCTAGTCGTAGGACTATCGAGACAAGGCATCGATACTCCGGAGTAGACTAGCGTATGCGCTTCTCATCCCAGCATGGGAGACGGTCTGTCCCACAGCCGTCAGTACGTCGTACTTGAGATAGTATGCGGGTGCTCGTTAGGTTACGAGTACACTGGACAGGACTCGTCAGGAACTGTTGGTTGGTACTATACCTATCGTCAGTTATCAGTTCTCAGGTGACATGAGTACAGCTTAGTCCGTTGACTTGACACTGTCACTTCGCCTCGAGTGTGTTCCCACTGTTCTTAGATTGCTACCCTACCACGGCTCAAAGGAGTCGTGCAAACAGGTAGCAGTTGGGTGCAGTCCCGAAGCACTTGGAGGCAGTGACATTTAGACAGGATTCGTCTCTCCCGGTATTGGGGGTTGATATCGCGCTGTGTCTATGTCACGACCCGAAAGAGCACGTGACTGGCTCTTGAACCATATGAAGTCTATAGGACTCCATCTGACCCAAGTAAGCCAAAAGCCCAGAAATCTAAAACTATTTTAAGGAGTAAAGAAACATGTTTTGAAGTCAAGCTTTTTAAATAACTAAGCCGAATATGCATTTTTAAAATGTGTAGTCTTTTCTGAAAAATTCGGCAGAGTTTCCTTTGTAAAAACTGGCCCCGAACGGGGTACAACAAGAATAATATATAAATGCAGTGATAAAAGGCATCCCCAAGTGGGATCTAGCTCTTCGTCAATCGACGGTCACAACTACACAAGCAATAGAATATACAACGCCGAAGAGCGAGGATCAAAACTCAAAAGAAACTCAAACAGCCTGAAAACCGTAATACTACAAGCGCGACTCTAAGCTCGAAATAATGCATCACTGTTTTTCTAAGTCTGAAACAATATACAAGTTTTGGTTGATGGAATTTCTAGATACAATGAATAGTACAAGTACAATGGCGGTTCTGATACAAAAGAACCCACCTACCCAAGCAAGTCACCCGTATGAAAGCAGTGTGCCAGAAAAGCCGCTATGAAACCTGTACGGCAAAACCTGCAAGAACTGTGGCACAACGGGGGTGAGTTGCCAACTCGTGAATAGAAAATATCTACAAGCAGAGATCGAATGTATGACCCATCCTAGGTCAATACGATCAGATATATATGAACCTCAATATGAATAAGTCTGAAGCATACTAAAGTGGCAATGTAATCTCTATACATGAGTGTAGTGCCAAGTGCTCGTGCCAGTGCCTCAAGTAATAGCATATCATAAATATGAGGTATGATTAATGTAATCAATCTACATGTACGTGGATCCCATCCACTCGTCACCCAATGACAATAAGCATCATGCATGTAAATGTCATAAAGTATATGCATGGAAAATATGAGGATATAACCAAAAGCATGGAACCTGAGTGCCTAGCATCGACACTCGAAAACATCATGAAAACCTGTGCCTAGTATCGGCACATAAATCCTCATATATCGGGCATCCGTCAGTCCGGGTCAGCCCACTCTCTCATATATCGGGCATCCGTCAGTCCGGGTCATCCCTCTCTCAATATATCGGGCATCCGTCAGTCCGGGTCAGCCCACTCTCAATATATCGGGCATCCGTCAGTCCGGGTCAGCCCTATCGGGCATCCGTCAGTCCGGGTCAGCCCACTCTCAATATATTGGGCATCCATCAGTCCGGGTCAGCCTTCTCTCAATATATCGGGCATCCGTCAGTCCGGGTCAGCCCTCTCTCAATATATCGGGCATCCGTCAGTCCGGGTCAGCCCACTCTCAAAACCAGAAATATCAGAGAAACAACATATCTCAATGCGCAAATCAGAAAGCATGATGCATGTGACATATAAATGAAATGCAAGTAACAATATATCCTGCAGCATGGAATAATAATAATATATCAATACATACAAGCAATGCAATGCAAATAGCATGAATATGCGGAATCAACTAATCGACGCAACAGTGAAGAATCTACCTCAATAACTATATCATGCAGCCTTGCCTTTTGAAATAAGACGAATCAGGGTTTTTGGTAAAATAAGGGCTACGGTGTTTTAAGAAAAGATGTGTCGTTTGAAAATATCCATAGAATCCCTTTTTCCTATCCTTAAAATATCCCCGATTCGTTAGTTTTGAAATATGTATGACTCGAGTCTAGTCTAACGCCTACTATGCGAACTACGGACCCAACTATCAAGTCAATCGGGAGGGGTATGGAAACCACCTACATCTGAGTCGATATATATATAAATATAATAGTCAATAATCCCGCCTCAATGGTATCGCAAACGATATAACATCCTCGAGTCATGAGCGCGGATCTATCATCAATATAGGCTCGTACGGTAAATCGTCGTACGGCATCCCAATAGCTGGGTACGGGTCAATATCGCATTATCTCATCACATATCAGGTATCACTACCCTCATCTCACATAATCTAGGGTACAGATCTAAGTCTAGTACAATCGATACCATCTATATAAATGCGTGTGTAAACATACGTCCCAAAGCCCGCCAAAGCATTCCGTCGTATCTCCCATACGAATCCTGTCATATCGCCGATCTCACGGCCTCAAATCGAATC
Organism: Agapanthus africanus; assembly: GCA_030015575.1. Classification (NCBI taxonomy): domain Eukaryota; kingdom Viridiplantae; phylum Streptophyta; class Magnoliopsida; order Asparagales; family Amaryllidaceae; genus Agapanthus; species Agapanthus africanus. The sequence continues at coordinate 192,313,727 of CM057348.1, forward strand.
TCATCGACTCAACTCACATCCCAAGTACTATCCTCATAATCCAGTATATGTACACATAGTCCCATACCCATGTGAACACATACAAATATAAGATTCTCATATACACACGCGAAAGAAGGTATGTATGCAAGTGCGTGCGTGCGTGCGTGTATGGGAGCAACCCCTACTCTAGGGTTTCGCAATACACTAAATCAATCCATCATATCATCAATAATCTCAAAAAACACATAATAATTATATGTGTGTATACGTATTCGTATACATCACCACGGACTGCGGGGGTGCTATACGCCATCCACCCGACTTCCCCCGTATATATAATCTACTCACCGGGTCTTCGCTCACCGAAATCGATGATGCCGTGCTTGTTCGCCTCGGAATCCTTGCGAGGGTACCTACAATAATAAACGGTCGCAATACGTATTAAAATCAAGGCAGAAAACCGATACGCGCACAGTATGCTCATAGGTTGGAACCTATGGCCTAAACGTGCAAATCAATCAAACAATCCCTGTTGTCGATGTACGAACACCCAACAACAATATACAAATCCAAATATCAAGAAAGTGCATTTTAAAATACGGAAAACATCACCTAAAACACACCAAAATGCTTCCAGATTTTCCCCAGGTGACAATCAGCCAAAACTGCATATAGGAGGGGTTTAATTTAGTGCAAAATGAGCCCTGGAACAAAAATGAACCCATTCCCCTCTACTCTGGCCGCAAATTGCGGCCAGAATGATTAAATCTGCAGCCTGGGATTTGAATTAGGGGCTCGGGTCTTGGTGGTAGCTTCCTAGGTGCCTGCACGACTCATTGTCAGCTCAATTTTATTTTAGGGGTCTCGGGGTGATAGCAGATTCCTTAATACACACCCAGATTTCACAATATCTCCGATATCGGTTTCTAAATCCATATTCCGGGTTTCAAATCTCAGGTTTGGGTCTCAATTCCATCACTAGGGTGTTTGTGCAGCCTCCACTAAGCTCAATCTCACACCACAACTCACAATTCCCTCAAACCCTAACTAGGTTTCCTTAAGTCCACCAAAACACATAATAATCGGTTCTAAACTAAACATGGGGTACAAGTAATGCATAAACCAAGCTAAAGATCCAGAAATTTACCTTATTTGCAACTCAAGAAAATTCTTGAGTTGCCTCTAGTGGCCAAAATCCTTGCTTTCTTGGTCCAATGTGTAGATCTTGGGCTCGTGCACCTTTTTAGTGAAATGGAATTAGGTTTTTGGTGTAGTTTTAAAGATGATTTGGGGCTTTGAAGAGGGGGAGAATGAGGAGCAGGAGCAGCAGCAGCAATGGAGAAAGAGGGAGAGAAATGAGGGAAAAAATGAAGAGAATGGCTAAGTCTTTGGTCAAAATAACCCATACCCCTCTCTCTCACCAACCCTCATATTATATTACTTTTCCATTTTCTTTTTCCTCAATTTCCTTCTCACTCAAATAGTGAACCCAAATGAACAACCATGGCAAGAAAAATGTAACACAAGTGTAGAAAAAGATATGTGCATGTTTTGCAAAAAAATGCCAAAAAAACCGATTAGCGATTTTTAATCGCGATTAGCACTAAATGAGTGTCAAACTAATCACAAAAACTTTAAAATGGCATAATCCAATAGAATACCCTATTTTGGAATTTTCCATAATTTTTCCAAAATTTCCCCTATTTATTTGTATTTAATTATACCGAAATATTAAAATATTCATTAAAATAATATTAAATTATAAAAATTCCCAAAAATAATATTTTATTATTTTGAAATGTTACAGTCTCGGAGAGCCATTACACAAAGTCCCTGGCCAGGGCAAGCGAGATATACTGGTAGGTTTCCAGTGTTATCTCAGGGTGTCCTGGGCTACACTCCGACACGACTTGTACCGCTATTAAGGGACTGACGTTTACCGCCTCCCTAGGCCCGCCATGCGATACTCTTAGACGAACAGACCGGACTGTACGGAGACTGTCACATTCAGGCTCAGTAGGAGTTCAGATGGGTTCACCTCGTCAGTCTTCTTATCGGCATCTACCTGGAGACCGTTACGTACAGCTAGTACCGCTTGCGGCCTGTGGTTAAACCCACTGCCAGCGTAGTGTCGAGTCTTTAGAGTCCCACACAGAGGGTTATTCGCCTTTGAGAAAAATAGAATAGAGTTCGCATGGTTTTGCGACGGGGTTCGTTCACATCCGCGCACTTGTGCACGTTTGGTGTCCGGACAGTTAATACTAGCGAGCTTTGGTTTAAGCCAGATCCTAGTATATGTTTTGGGATTGGTTTTATCTTATTGTATTCGTGTTCCTCGGAACATGGATACGGGTGTGTATGCACAGTTGACTGAGGCAGAGGTAGAGGACTTTCATTAGGGTCGATGACCGTTGTCTTTTTCTTAATCCTAATGAATATGTGAAATATGATTATTAATATTAATTAATTATAATTGTGTTATGGTTAGGGTTGTTGACCATTTGACTATGGTTGACTTGTTGACCTATGTTGACATATTGACCATCATCATTTCACATGAAAGATGCTCTTTGATTCTTGCAAAATTCATTAATGTGAAATGATAATGGTCATTTCAAGTTAACCATCACTATTATCTTTGATTAATTATTTAATTATCATTATTCACATATATGTGAGGATGGTTGATATTATCCTCATTCTCTCATGCTCATTCTCTCTCATCCTCTTCCTCTCTCTCAAAGCTCTCCCCTCTCATGAGTTGAGAACCATTTTGCTTTTGAGATAAAACACCAAAATTACTCTCTACTCATCCTAAGGTTCTAGGTTTAGCACACCAAGCACTTTAGTTACCTCTAGGTTGAGGTAGGAGCCAAAGGTAGAGGCCCTTGGGTGGATCTTTCTTCGGCAAGAGAAGGCGACGAGGACGACCCGTTCATCCCACTCCAAGGAGCAAGAAGAGAAGGAGTTCAAGACTTAGGTATAACCCTTTAACCGAGTAGCTAAATCTCTTAGCATGGTTGTTAGTTTTTGTTTAGCAAAGATCCTCTTTTAGTCCATGTTGCCTTGAGTTCTAAAAATCGATTTTTTATACCATTTTCGCCTCCCCGTAAGCACCGCGGTGGGCAACGTGGACTTACACTCTAAGTCGTTAAACTGGAAACAGATGACCACCAAGTCGTTAAACTGGAAACAGATAACGTCTACGTCGTTAAACTGGAAACAGATGACATCTAAGTCGTTAAACTGGAAACAGATGACCTCTACGTCGTTAAACTGGAAACAGATGACCTCTATGTCGTTAAACTGGAAACAGATGACCCATAAGTCTTTAAACTAGAAACAGATGACCACCACGTCGTTAAACTGGGAACAATTGACCACTAAATCGTTAAACTGGAAGCAGTCGATCTCTAAGTCGTTAAATTGGGAATGTAAAAAGAAATATATATGTGTAAATAAACAAAAAATGTGAAAATAAAAGAAAAATAAAGAAAAACCGAAATGATGTGGCAACTCGCAATAAAAACCAGCGAGTAAAATAAAGATGAAAATAAAGCCGAAATGATGGGGCAACCGCGAATAAAAGCTGAAATAATAGAGCAATCGCGGTAAAACAAAAAAAACAAACAAAACAAAGGCGAATGATGAGTCGCTCCTGATACCATATTCCAGTACAGCGATGCAGACGCCAACCAAAATCCAATTTCCCAAAATTCTTCCGGCCCTACGGTCAGTCCCCAAATTGACTGCCGTATACAATCCACGGGCTCAAATAATTCTCATCATACCCATGCCCCACCGTAATCACTAGTTACGCGGCTGGTTTCCGCCTTTGGAACTATGCTCCATTGAGAAGACCCACTCATGTGTCCTCATAATACATGAGGAGAACAAACCTTTGTGAGATTCTTATGACTCATAAAGGAAAAACATGTTGGAGATGGTGCCCTCAGAGTTAATTATTGGATCACAGGCACGTGATTGCAATGATTGAGGGAGGACCTATGCCGGTAGGACAGTCTTACTCAAGATGATAGTATGCTATCTAGTTTATCTTTATCATCGTGTACTGCTTTAGGTGACCTTACAAGTCACTATTGCGCGCTGATAGAGCCCTTAGGATTCTTGCTTGGCGGCCAGCAGTATGATGGCGATCATATACGTGGGAGCTGGGGTCTATAAGCACATCCTTAAAAGGTCCCTAGTCGTGGGAGTTTTCGAGACAGGGCATCGACACTCCAGAGTAGACTAGTGTATACAGTCGAGACCCCGACGAGGGGCGGTGGCCGGTCTCACAAGCCAATGGTGTCAGTTGGTTCACCTAAGATGTATACAGGTGCTCATTGGGTTATGAGTACACCGGACAGGACTCGCCGGGAACATGCTAGTTGGTTTTATACCTGACGTCAGATAGCAGTTCCCTGGTAACATGTGTACAGTTAGTTCATCGACCTGAGATCGTCATTTGTCTCGTGTGAGTTCCCACTATACTTTGATTACTACCCTACCACGGCTCAAAGGAGTCGTGCAAACAGCTTTTAGTTGGGTACAGTCCTGAGCCACATGGAGGCAGTGAGCAGATCTGTAGGGGTTCGTCTCTCCCGGTATTGAGGGTGAGGTCGTGCTGTGTCTAGGAAAGCCATTACACGAAGTCCTTGGCCAAGGCAGGAGATTTACTGGTAGGTATTCCAGTAGTATCTCAGGGTGTTCTGGGCTACACTCCGACACGACTTGTACCGCTTTTGGGGGTCTGACTTTTACCAACTCCCTAGGCCCGCCATGCGATGCTCATAGACGAACGGACCGGACTGTACAGATATTGTCACTGACAGGCTCAGTAGGGTGTCAGGATGAGTTCGCTCATCGACCTCCCTTGTGGTCAATACCTGGTAGCTCGTTACGTAAGGCTAATATCTCTGACATGCTAGTGGTTAAATCCACAGCCAAAGTATTGACGAGTCTTTAGAGTCCCCCACAGACAGTTTCTCAAGTTTCGGGCGAAACGCTGTAAAGGCCGTATGGATTTATGGCAGATTTCGAACGTACGCGTGCACTTGTGCACGTGTAGTGTTTCGGACGGATAATACTAGCGGGCTTTGGTTTAAGCCAGATCCTAGTATTACACTGTGTAGATTTTGTCTCATTGTATTTGTATTCGGTTGGAATACCAATGCGGGTATGCATATACAGTCGCGGGGTTTTCCTGTAATTTATTACGGGATCGTCTTTTTGAAGTTGCCAATTTGCATTCCGTTTCGGCCATTTTCCTTTCTTTCTTTTTTTGGCTGAAAATTGATGGAGAGGGTTCTTTTTGCAAATATGCAATTAGTAATGGAGGGTGTTTTTTGTAGTGGAGGGTTCATGATGGTTCTAGCATCCTTTGACTTCTTTTTGTTCATCATTACTTGCTATTTGATTTGATGGAGATTGGATTGGTTATGATGATGAAGTGAGGCTTGCTTTTGACTTATGATCACTCATTTCTCTCTTGCATTTTTTTTCCTCTCTCCTCCATATAGCATGGCCGGCCATTTCATTTGGGGGGCTCTCATATTTTTGGGTGGGGAAAATATTGAACTCATTCTTCTTGCATCAAAGTCCTTAGCTCCTCTTCAAAGATTCTTCCTCCACCTCCAAAATGGCAACTTCATAAACCATAGAGACAAAGTGATCTACATATATTCTATAGCAACCTTGGACACGTCGACTTGCCAACCTCGTGTCCGACTTGCCTCGGTTCAGAGGTGGGAGCCCGTAAAAAGACTTCTCGATGTGGTGCCCTTTCCGACGAGGAGATCGAGACCGGAGATTCCACGAGGAGATCGGGATGGTGGCCGAAGACCGAAGGACACGGATCGCTCGGTATAGCTCTCTACCCTTTCTCTTGTTAGCTAGTAGTAGGTTAATGGTCCGATCCGGGTTTATAGTCCGTGGTAGCGCCGGTTTCTTGTTAAAGAAAAGTTTTTGTTTCCGCATTTTGGCCTCGGACAGACGGCCGAGGCGCTGCCGTAGACTTACATGGTATCAGAGCCACGCCATTAACCTTTACTAGCTTGCTCTAACGTGTTTACAAGTTCGATCGAACGAATTTCCAAAAACCACATTTTCCAAGCATCAGTTTCTGTCGAAATTTTTTAGTTGTCAAAAAAATATTTGGTGTATTGCAGAAATACATGCAGGCTTTTTCAAGAGAACTGAAGAAATTTGGTCGGCTGATTTCATTGTAGCGCGGCGGATCCGTGGCCGTAACCACGTTTTTGGCCGCGGATCCACCGCCGTACTGTAGCCACAGTGCACCAAATTTCTTCAGTAGGTCTCTGTGTTGGAATTTGGGTTTTTGGTATATTCTGTTTGGGCCCAGATTTATTTTGAGTGTTACAGTTGTGCTTGGGGCCCACTTCGGGAAATTTAGTCGATTGAAAATTTTAAACATGTTAGTTCACAGTATTTACATTATATCTGCGACCGTGAATGTCACTTGATCGGTAAATCCTGTCTAACTGCTATAGCCCTTTTAGACAGATTTACGAACGTGACATTCACGTTGATGTTCTGTGTTGTGCTGTGATGTTGCGGATTTGTCGTGGTGGATAGCCTGGATGCAATGGTAGTACAGTTTGGTTGTATTTGTATATTTGATATTGCGGGACGAGCGTCCGACATGTGGACTGCCGTCACTGCCTGTTTGTATATTATTCTTTTGGGGCACGACCGGGCTGAGGTCAATGTACCCGCTGTATATTTTACTTTCTGTACTAGGATTACCCCGCGGAGGGGTGCACGAGTAGCCGGGTTCTAGAGGGCAATGGGCCCACATCTCATGGCTTTGAGACGGAGGGGGCTTCACTCTAGAATTGGCGGGCTATTCGCCACACTCGTAGGGGGTACAGGTTGACCCAAGGAGGGGTGCCCAAATTACCGGATTCCGTGAAGTGCTGGGTGGTCCATTCACGTTGCTGAAGGGGGCTGCCTCGCTTCAGGTTTTGGCGGGTAACTTGCCGCGCCCGTAGGGGTCTAGGATTTCTTTGCACAGGCTATCCACAAGACCAGGGGAACGTCGGGTTTCAGTAGCGGCTCTATGAAACCCGGGGATCCCAGATATCTGTATTGTTCTGTGATGCTTATTACATTTCTGTGATGTTGCATTTTATCACACCTTGAGCGAATATTATATATTGATATATATACTAGTAGATGTTGTATATGTTTTGCATCTGCGCTAGTCCAGTCCCCGCTCTGTCGTTAGTTAAGTAACCTAACGGGTGATGACGGGACCCAGTGGCGAATGCGGATGGTATATACGTATATCGTATTTTCGTTCTTTATTGGTGTGATTAATTGATGGGACTGCATTGATTCGGATCAATGCAAGCTAAACAAACCTATTCTGATGTTGTTGGAATAATTTTTTCAAAAAGCTGTTATTGCAAGGACGTTCTCTTTTATTTTGCACAGTGGTATTCGGTTATGAATATCCAGCACCTTAGTCGACGAGGCAAGGGCCGAGATCCCTTCACCGGGAGTGACCCCTTGGACAGAAGTTTGCGTCAGGGTAATAACTTCACTATAGCCGATTACTTTTTGCTTTGCCTCGTGGTATTCAATTGGAATATCCTGCACCTCATTCAACGGGGAAAGAGCCGAAATCCCTTCACCGGGAGTGACCTCTTTAGCAAGAAGTTTTCGCCACTATATTTTTATAAAAAGCTATCTGGTTCCTTCAACGATATCAAGTTCATTACGTTAAAGGTTTTTCGTCAAAAACCATTCGTAGCCCTCCGTCATTTCAGACGGGTAGCACGTAGTATTCATGCTATGTTTGTTGACCTTCATCAAGGCATAGTGAATGGTAGCTGCTTGTTACCTTTCTGCTGCATAGATAGATGCGTTGGTTTGGGACAGTCGTATAGCCTTGTTGACCTTCGTCAAGGGTTTGTACGGGTGGGTTCAAATTAACCTGGACAATGACGGGTAGAACTTGACATGTGACTTATGATTTGTTGACCTTCGTCAAGGTCATAAGAGCATGGGGTAAAAATCACATCGGGAGTTTCTAAAGAAACTGAAACTTGCCAGATATGCGCATACCTTCTAGAGTGTGATAACGTGAGTGGATTCCATCACGTTATCATGCGATGATAGTTGGATCCCGATTCCCGCTGATGAGTTGGTTTACTCCTCGGGTGATCCCGACTAATTCTTCTTTCAGGTTTGGAGGAGAATTTGACGTTACAGTGGGAGGTTTTCTGATTAGATAAAGTGATAACCATTCTGATCTAGGTTAGAGTGCACGCTGAGTGTTTCTTTTCTCTCTCTCTTTGGCAGCGACCATGACCCGACCCTTGACTATGACTTAGTAACCAAGTTGACCGAATCTTCTTATAAGACTGGCTTTTGGATTGTCAGAGTTGCATACCTCATTGCCACTCCTACTTTTACCCTTTTCTCCAGGACACCCCGTATTACTACGAACGCCCACTTCTATTGGATAAAACCATCGTATGGTTATATACGAACTCGAAGGAACTTGTTCCAGATTCAGGGATGGTTTCTAGTTCTGGAGAAAACGAATAGGACTATTCAGTTGTCTTTTCCTTTTACCTTCTCTCAGGTTGTGAGTGCTCCTTGGATTAGGACAGTACACCTATTACGCTAATTGGATAGTCTTCTTCCAAACCATAGGCAGGTGCCGAACGGTGGGGAATGAAGAAAACCAATTGGCCTAACGATGGTGTACAGAAGGTATTAAGTAAAGACAAATAAAGGGATTAGTAAAAGGGCAAAGTAAACTGCGACTGCTATCATTCATGACCAACCAAGTATTTCATCGCCACTCCTACTTCACCTTTGTATTTCTCCAGGACACTCCGTATCACTACGAAGATCCACATTTTTTTGGATACTCCATCGTATGGTTATATACGAACTTGAAAGGAACTCGTTCCAGTTCGGGGATGGATTCTGGTTCAGAAGAAATAGGAATAAGGTTTATTCAGTTGTCTTTTATCTTTACCTTCTCTCGTATTGCGAGTGCTCCTAGGATTAGGACAGTACACCCATTATGCTTATTGGATAGTCTTCTTCCAAACCATAGGCTGGTGCCGAACGGTAGGGAAGGAAGAAAACCATTTGGCCTAAAGGGATGTGCAGAAGGTAATGACTAAAGACATATAAAGGGATTTGGAGAGATGGCAAAGAATTATACGGTTACAGTTGTGAATCTAGATAATGGAAGAGGCATTATTAGGAATACCTGGATACTCCTTCGAAACATTTATATGTTTCAGTTTCACTGTGTAATGTTAAAAGAAAACTGATTTCCCAATTAGTCCTTGCTTCAGGGTATGTATTTACCAGGTTTGATTCTCACATCTGTATGGTTTTACAGATGATGAGTGGGAGTAAGTTGTTGGGAATTGGGTGATCATCCTCATTATATCGGGATTCGTTGTAATTGGTGATATTTGAGGAAATCGCCTGGGTTGTTTGCCGGACGGCAAATATTTGGTTTTGAATATCCGTTATTATGCACCAATTTCAAATTGACATATCTGTACATCTATCTTTATAGAGTGAGATATAACCTTTTGAAATTATGTCTATGACATTTACCTATATCAGTGGATGGTTAGGTAAGGAGTATTAAACAGCGGTGTAATTCTTCATAACCATAGTACAGTTTTCAACCTACGACGCACAGGATTTGAGTTATTCAACTCAGGGGACTTATACAGAGTATTGTATGTTGTCCAGTGTCCATTATGACAGAGGGGTTGGTCCTCATACTATATTCTGTTTACTTTTGACTTCTCTAGTTCTTAGACATGTGTTTCGTAGAAATATAAGGTCCAAGTTTTGAGAAGTTAAAGGTATAAGAGTAAAGTAGAGAACCAGATGTTGCAAGTATCGAGATTCTTCAAGGTGATCGAAGATGTAGGTACTTGTATATAGTATTCAGTTGACAGTAATGGTTTTTGAGAAACTTGTTTCTCTTTCAGGTTACTTATAATTGGATGCACTCCTAAGTTGAGTAATGCTGATCGGCCTCTCTCCATTTAGTTGACATGCACTGGAGACAGTTGCATGATTTGAATCTGGTTCCAATTAAATTAGTGCCTCTGTTTCTATATTGGATATAGAACGGTTCATATCTTAACGATGTTAAGGTACGGGGAGTTGTCCGGCATATGCTTAAAACTAGACTCTGGATAACTCAAGGCACGTTTCTGTAATGGCTGTTTGTGGGTTGACCCGGGCTATGATGAGGGTTGACTTTCTACCATCTGGAAGATCAATAGTGATATTGTTCTTGACTCGCCACAGTTTTAGTAAAATGGATTTTTTTTCCAGAAAACAGTAGTGGGAGTATGGTAGAACTGGAAGTGATTCCAAAACCGCAAACGATTACTGAAAATTTGATAAGAACCTAAAGATTCAATCTGGTTTGACATTCTATTGGCCACTCCGCAGATGTGGTGGGTAACCTCATGCACTCGAGAGGTACTTCGGTATGCTCAAAGACGGTGACAGGGAGGTTCTTGTTTACCCAAACTTGCCATTGCTGTTGTTCCAGACTGTGAGACCCGGCAGGAGGATGAGTATAGCGTCGTTCTAAACTAGCTTTAGAAGTGTACATGTATATGACTCTGCCAGTGGGTTGTCGTAGTCAGTGGGAGCAGCGGAAGCATTGGTGGACATGTAGCTTGTGTCTATTTAGAGACTAAAGCAGATGTAGCGGAGATAAATCATCTATTTCTGATATGACAGTCATAGGTTTGACTTCATCAGAATAGGGGATGGATCTGTTAAGAAGGTAGTAGGGTGTGATGTCCTGGTATTTGGATGACATGCACAGAGTAGGAAGTGAAATTCCTATACTACGATCGGTTATACATTGGTCGTCACACAGTGGTTTCTCCACAAAGGACATGAATATTACATCAGATATTCTGGTTACTAGAGCTATGGTTTTAGATTTAGATTTGGGTAGTTTCCCAATCAGGGTACTTAGACAACATTCTAATGGTATTTAGAATAGACGACTCCTGCCACGGTAGTGTACCTGCAGGTGATGGAGTCACCCTCTCTAAAGGTGTCTTACAGACTAAAGGGGAGAGGGATGTGCATGATTGGCAGATCACTTGCTTAGGCAATTGAATCAATCATGAAATGTCAAGTACCACACCAGATGTTGTTTTTACACAAGATGCAGTAAGTTAATATTGATCAAATCCTGGAGAAACATTCGGAAGCAGTTTTTGAACCTAAGTGGATGTTCTAGGGATATGATAACGACAGCCTCATTCAGGAGACAGTTATCATTCCAGGCTTCCTAGGTGACCTGGATGACAGAGTGACTGTCAGAGTTATAGTTTTTCCTCTGACGAGGGGCAGTATTTTGGACAGGTGGTCAAAGCGGATACTGAGGGAGGCATGGCGCAGGATACTGATTAAGTTCAGTTGACGATACAGTCTAAGAAGTTTGGATTTGGAGTTCATTTATGAACTAGGTCCCATCAGATATCCAGACATATTCTAAGACAGGTATTGCTCATTTCGGGAGATGGCTTTCTCCGCGAACTTGAGATAAAGAGAGACATAGAAAGAAATATTAGGGTGGATCCACTCACTGAGGCTATTCCTCGAACGCAATAGTTTCGCAAACAGGTTTTGTGAGACTGATTAGTAGAGGAGTTGGGTGTTCGGTATCACACGGGCTGTGAGTATGCAATATCGCAATAATTAGCCTTGAGTGCAAGTGGGAGATTGTTGGAGATAGTGCCCTCAGAGTCAATTATTGGATCACAGGCATGTGATTGCAATGATTGAGGGAGGACCTATGCCGGTAGGACAGTCTTACTCAAGATGATAGTATGCTATCTGGTTTATCTTTATCATCGTGTACTGCTTTAGGTGACCTTACAGGTCACTATTGCGCGTTGATAGAGCCCTTAGGATTCTTGCTTGATGGCCAGCAGTATGATGGCGATTATATACGTGGGAGCCGGGGTCTATAAGCAAATCCTTAAAAGGTCCTTAGTCGTGGGAGTTTTCGAGACAGGGCATCGACACTCCAGAGTAGACTAGTGTATACAGTCGAGAGCCCGACGAGGGGCGGTGGCCGGTCTCACAAGCCACTGGTGTCAGTTGGTTCACCTAAAATGTATACAGGTGCTCATTGGGTTATGAGTACACCGGACAGGACTCGCCGGGAACATGCTAGTTGGCTTTATACCTGACGTCAGATAGCAGTTCCCTGGTGACATGTGTACAGGTTAGTTCATCGACCTGAAATCGTCATTTGTCTCGTGTGAGTTCCCACTGTACTTTGATTACTACCCTACCACGGCTCAAAGGAGTCGTGCAAACAGTTTTTAGTTGGGTACAGTCCCGAGCCACATGGAGGCAGTGAGCGGATCTGCAGGGGTTCGTCTCTCCCGGTATTGGGGGTGAGGTCACGCTGTGTCTAGGAGAGCCATTACACGAAGTCCTTGGCTAAGGCAGGAGATATACTGGTAGGTATTCCAGTAGTATCTCAGGGTGTTCTGGGCTACACTCCGACACGACTTGTACCGCTTTTGGGGGTCTGACTTTTACCAACCCCCTAAGCCCGCCATGCGATGCTCATGGACGAACGGACCGGACTGTACGGATATTGTCACTGACAGGCTCAGTAGGGTGTCAGGATGAGTTCGCTCATCGACCTCCCTTGTGGTCAATACCCGGTAGCTCGTTACATACGGCTAATACCTCTGACGTGCTAGTGGTTAAATCCACAGCCAAAATATTGACGAGTCTTTAGAGTCCCCCCCAGACAGTTTCTCAAGTTTCGGGCAAAACGCTGTAGAGGCCGTATAGATTTATGGCAGGGTTCGAACGTACGCGTGCACTTGTGCACGTGTAGTGTTTTAGACGGATAATACTAGCGGGCTTTGGTTTAAGCCAGATCCTAGTATTACACTGTGTAGATTTTGTCTCATTGTATTTGTATTCGGTTGGAATACAAATGCGGGTATGCATATACAGTCGCGGGGTTTTCCTGTAATTTATTACGGGATCGTCTTTTTGAAGTTGCCAATTTGCATTCCGTTTCGGCCATTTTCCTTTCTTTCTTTTTTTGGCTGAAAATTGATGGAGAGGGTTCTTTTTGCAAATATGCAATTAGTAATGGAGGGTGTTTTTTGTAGTGGAGGGTTCATGATGGTTCTAGCATCCTTTGACTTCTTTTTGTTCATCATTACTTGCTATTTGATTTGATGGAGATTGGATTGGTTATGATGATGAAGTGAGGCTTGCTTTTGACTTATGATCACTCATTTCTCTCTTGCATTTTTTTTCCTCTCTCCTCCATATAGCATGGCCGGCCATTTCATTTGGGGGGCTCTCATATTTTTGGGTGGGGAAAATATTGAACTCATTCTTCTTGCATCAAAGTCCTTAGCTCCTCTTCAAAGATTCTTCCTCCACCTCCAAAATGGCAACTTCATAAACCATAGAGACAAAGTGATCTACATATATTCTATAGCAACCTTGGACACGTCGACTTGCCAACCTCGTGTCCGACTTGCCTCGGTTCAGAGGTGGGAGCCCGTAAAAAGACTTCTCGATGTGGTGCCCTTTCCGACGAGGAGATCGAGACCGGAGATTCCACGAGGAGATCGGGATGGTGGCCGAAGACCGAAGGACACGGATCGCTCGGTATAGCTCTCTACCCTTTCTCTTGTTAGCTAGTAGTAGATTAATGGTCCGATCCGGATTTATAGTTCGCGGTAGCGCCGGTTTCTTGTTAAAGAAAAGTTTTTGTTTCCGCATTTTGGCCTCGGACAGATGGCCGGGGCGCTTCCGTAGACTTACAAAACACACTTAGGAGTCCTCACGACTCCAAAGGAGAAAATACACCTGCGGGATCCTTACGACTCGTAGGGAGAAAATGCTTTTATGGGACCCTCACGGCCTATAAAATTGAAAAGCCTTAGGTGACAGGGACCTAAACCTGCCTCCTAAGCCATCGCTCCCCATACCCCAACGGCGAATGATGAGTCGCTCCTGGTACCATATTCCAGTGCAGCGATGCAGACGCCAACCAAATTCCAAACTTAAATCCCAAACGGCGAATGATGAGTCGCTCCTGGTACTACATTCCAGTGCAGCGATGCAGCCGCCAACCAAATTCCAATTCCCATACCCCAACAGCGAATGATGAGTCGCTCCTGGTACCATATTCCAGTGCAGCGATGTAGACGCCAACAAAGTCCTGAAATTTTTCCGGCCCTACAGTCTGGATCATACATCCTGCAAAACCGTATACAATCCACGGGTGTAAAACGATCCCAATCTCTCTCAAGTCCTACCTGCGAGACCACATTCAAAGTCACACCGGCGGTGAAAATTCAAAAAAAAAGAAGAAGAAAAAGAAAATAAAGAAGGTATGTCCATAAGCAAAATGGGCACGGATGAAAACACGAAAGGGCTCCGTGAGTAAAAGCAGCAGGACTACCGGCGAGTTTGTGAAAACCCGAAAGGGCGCAAACTCGTGAAAAGAGATGAAATGCACTTGCAAAGTCCTCTCGACTTTGTGAGGAGAAAATTCCCGCGTGAGATCCTTACGACTCACAAAGGAGCAACACACTTAGGAGTCCCCACGACTCCTAAGGAAAAAATACACCTACGAAATCCTTACGACCCGTAGGGAGAAAATGCTTTGTGAGACCCTTACGGCTCACAAAATTGAAAATTCTTAGGTGATGGGGACCTAAAACCTGTCTCCTAAGCCATCGCTTCCTAACAAGCAAGCGCAAATGATGAGTTTCTCCTGGCATTATTCCAGTGTAGCAATGCAGACGCCAAACAAAAAAAAAACCAATCCCCAAATCCTCTCAAAGACAGATGATGATTCGCTCCTGGTACCATATTCCAGTATAGCGATGCTGATGTCAACTCAAATCAAACAAATCAAACCAACCAATTCCAACAACGACACTCCGTGCTGAGGAAACGTCAAGCAGACACTCTGTGCCGGAGACACGTCAACCAGCGACACTCTGCATCGGGGGAGACGTCCAACACAGAAACTCCGCATCAGGGAAACGTCCAACAACGACACTCCGTACCGGGGAAACGTCAAGCAGACACTCCGTGCCGGGGACACGTCAACCAGCGACACTCTGCATCGGGGAGACGTCCAACACAGACACTCCACATCAGGGAAACGTCCAACAACGACACTCCGTGCCGGGGAAACGTCAAGCAGACACTCCGTGCCGGGGACATGTCAACCAGCGACACTCTGCATCGGGGGAAACGTCCAACACAGACAATCCGCATCAGGGAAACGTCTAACAACGACACTCCGTGTCGAGGAAACGTCAAGCAGACACTCCGTGCCGGGGACACGTCAACCAGCGACACTCTGCATCGGGAAAACGTCCAACACAGACACTCCGCATCAGGGAAACGTCCAACAGCAGACACTCCGTGCCAGGGAAACGTCCACCACGGACACTCCATGCCGGGGACACGTCAACCAGCGACACTCTGCATCGGGGAAACGTCCAACACAGACACTCCGCATCAGGGAAACGTCCAACAGCAGACACTCCGTGCCGGGGAAATGTCAAGCAGACACTCCGTGCCGGGGACACGTCAACCAGCGACACTCTTCATCGGGGAGACGTCCAACACAGACACTCCGCATCAGGGAAACGGCTAACAACAGACACTCCGTGCCGGGGAAACGTCAAACAGACACTCCGCATCAGGGAAATGTCCAACAACAGACACTCCGTGCCGGGGAAACGTCAAGCAGACACTCCGTGCCTAGAACACGTCAACCAGCGACACTCTGCATCGGGGGAAATGTCCAACACAGACACTCCGCATCAGGGAAACGTCCAACAGAAGGCACTCCATGCCGGGGAAACGTCAAGCAGACACTCCGTGCCAGGGACACGTCAACCAGCGACACTCTGCATCGGGGAGACGTCCAACACAGACACTCCGCATCAGGGAAACATCCAACAACAGACACTCCGTGCCAGGGAAACGTCAAACAGACACTCCGCATTAGGGAAACGTCCAACAACAGACACTCCGTGCCGGGGAAACGTCAAGCAGACACTCCGTGCCGGGGACACGTCAACCAGCGACACTCTGCATCGGGGGAAACGTCCAACACAGACACTCCGCATCAGGGAAACGTCCAACAACGACACTCCGTACCGGGGAAACGTCAAGCAGACACTCCGTGCCGGGGACACGTCAAGCAGCGACACTCTGCATCGGGGAAACTTCCAATACAGACACTCCGCATCAGGGAAACGTCCAACAGCAGACACTCCGTGCCAGGGGAACGTCTACCACGGACACTCCGTCTCGGGGACACGTCAACCAGCGACACTCCGTGCCGGGGGCACGTCTACCAAATCACTCCGGGCCAGGAAAACGTATACCACGGACACTCCGTCTCGGAGACGCGTCAAGCGTCGACCGTCCCTGTCGTAAAAAGGGCAGTGCATCCCAAAAAGTGGGGACCAAAGCAAGTCGCCTCCACGTGAAAGAAGATCCATCAATTTCATGCACACGACCCACATATGCTGTGTGCATTTATTGATGAGGGGCAATTTGTTGGGGTAAAAATTTACACCCCGGTTGACCAAGCCAAAATCAAAGTCAACCCCAAGCCGGGTAGGCCCAAGCCCAGGTCAAGTGGGCCAATGCCCGGAGCGAGCCCAACCATGAAGCGGCCGGCCTCCTCCATGCCAAAATATAGATCATGTAATAAATAATTTTTATGTAATTTTTATGCATGAATATATGTAAAATGGGCATAAAACCAAATTTTTGTAAAGCCCATGGCTTATGTGCAAAAAGAAATGGTACATGAGCCATGGGATGGGCAAAATGTCATTTTTGTAAAGCCCAAGGGGCTATATGTAAATATGTAAGCCTATATAAGGCAAAATGATGATGAATAAAAGATATACCTTTTCATTCCCAAAAAAGTTAGGGCCTGTGCCTCTTCCTCCTTCCTCAAGGTTCCAAAACCTTCTTCTTTCTTTTTGAATTAAATCAACAGTTTTACTCTTCCTTTTTCAAAACTAAATAGTTTTTCACCACAAAACCCATAAAGGGGAACTTGGATCTACCATTAGATCTCAAAAAGAAGAGATTTTTAAAATCCCACATCTCTTGATCTTCAAGATCCGGCCAAACAAAGGAAGAAGAAGGAGACCCATTTCCAGAAACCCCATTTTGGGGAAGAACTAGGGCTCAAGGGGAGAAGCCCTTCATCAGCTTCAAAACATCTTAGGAGTTTAACTCCTCATACACACACACACACACACATAGAGAGAATAATAAGTGCTCCTTTCTGGGAGTACAACTCCCATTGTAGGGACCAAATCCCTTTTGCTGCTCGAGCGCCCACGTGCTGACACGTGGCGTGCTAGCGCTCTTGAGCCCAGAGCGCTAGCGCCCGAGCGCCCACGTGCTGACACGTGGCGCGCTAGCGCGCTTGCGCCCAGAGCGCTAGCGCCCAAAACGCTAGCGCCCGAGCGCCCACGTGCTGACACGTGGCGCGCTAGCGCTCTTGCGCTCAGAGCGCTAGCGCCCACGTGCTGACACGTGGCGCGCTAGAGCTCTGAGCGCAAGCGCTAGCGCCCACGTGCTGACACGTAGCGCGCTAGCGCTCAGTGCGCTAGCGCTCTTGCGCTCAGAGCGCTAGCGCCCACGTGCTGACACGTGGCGCGCTAGCGCCCGAGCGCCCACGTGTTGACACGTGGTGCGCTAGCGCTCTTGCGCTCAAAGCGCTGGCGCTGGCCCCACGCATCCTTTGGATGCCCTTTCCTCCTTTTTATATATATACATGTATATATACATATGTATACATATGTACACACAAACATACTCCACGATACTGTCCCTGTTAGAAAAAAATTTCTAACGGGGCGCTGGCCCGCACCGCGCAAGGGGCTGCTAGCCCCCTTGACCCTCAACCCGCTATCCGGGTAGCGGGACCCCCGTAAAAACTCTGCGTGGCTCCGGATATATCCAAACCCCCCTCCAAAACAAAACACACGTACACTGCGCATTGAGTTCGCATGACCAGTTTAACCCGTCAATCGGAGGTTCTCTTGTCCCAAAGGCGAGGGGTAATTAACAACAGCTTAGTTCGCGGCTGCCGGAGATTCGGATCCCCACAATCAATAAACCCCGGCCTACCCTAGGCTGGGGGAATCTGTAGTACGCCTGACAAGCGCGCGCGTATTCCCATCTCAATGGGGTGACGAAAAACACCCTACAGGTCCAAACTATCACCGGTAAGTAGTGCTCCCCTGCCAGGCTCACCGCCTAACTATACGAGTCTTCTTATCCCGGGATACCTCACCGGGTCCACCATGTACCTCCAGACGGTGCCTACCGCTCCTCGAATTGGGTATACTCACACAAGCTCTCAGAACCGAGAAAACTTATGGTGGACGCATCGAAATATCATAACAAGAGAAACCGGGTTTTCAAAACAATGCATGCTTTCTTGAAATATTCCCACGGTTCTCAAATTCATAAATCACATGAAATCCGTATCTCAATGTGTAAATCCATGAAATATGATATATGCAACACAAAACAGTAATATGAGCATATCAAGGGAAAACCGCTCTTTTAAATGAATCCAGTTTTTAAATATATCATGCGGTTCCCAATTCCTCCAAAATCAATGCAACATCATATAAGGGTGTACAGGTAGCTATGTATGCACGATGCATTTCATAAGCGCAATAGAACAAGAATCAATGTCTCAATATCAATAACAATACAATACCGCATATGTGTATAGGTTGTGCATGTCATGGCAATTACCGACGATGTGGGTATAGCATACAACTTAGTGCTCATGCAACATGAACCGTCAGTAATGGTGCAGTGTCCACTAGGTACCAAGTCAAGGCACAACAAGTAATGGTATGCAATGATGCTCATGCACAATCAACATATATGAATATCAACATGCGGCTATATTATCATATCTAGCCCTGACGCATAACGCCATACGGGCGATTTCCCCGTAGATGTTAAATCTACTCACCGATGATCTCGAGCTACTTAAATCCGACCACCTTCTTCTCTTTCTTCGTAGCGTCCGAAGTCCCCGCACTCGCCCCTAAAATCACACAAACATATCAAGTGCAACTTAAAAATCAACCAATAATACGTACAAAGTACGTTTAAATCGACGCATCGACTCCAACAACCTCTCAAGTGTTCTCTTAGCGACTAACGTATGTAGAGATAATCTAAAACAACTTTAAGTGTAGCAAGCTACACAAACGACGCGAACCGTGTCGGATATCGTAACGCGCTTAGTCGAAACACTAAAAACTAGCAATTTGATCCCAGATTGTACATACTGCCAAAACCTAAAAATCTAGAAGTACCAAACACCCTAAAACAACTGCAGACAGCTACCCTAAAAATCACAACACCCCAGTCCCCCATACGGCTGAGCTTGTCGGAATTCCATCAAGTGTTGCCGGCCAAAACCGGTCAGGTGGGGTTCGTGTTGCAGGTAAACATTCAGGGCCTATAGTACAACACCACTACATCGCTAGACATTCCAGTAAACATTCGGGTTGATAGCAGATTACAGACACTCAAAAACAACACTAAAAATACGATATGGGCTCAAAACTACATCTTTATCACTCTAAACCGCGACTACTAGGCAACGCAACAATATAACAACCTAATTAACAGTTTAGAGGTCATTACCTAACCACACTTGCTCAAAATCCTAGCTTTCCATGCTCCAAGTGATCCTAATGGCCTAATCTTGACTTGTGAAGGGTTTTGGTGGGGTTTAGTGGAGATTTGGTTTGGGTTTTGTGAGGATTGGTTTGGGGTTTCAGTTTGAGGAAGTTGAAGAGCAAGAGAAAGAGAGTGTGAGGTGAGAAATGAGTGTGTGAGAAATAATTGAGAGAGTGAGATGAGTGTGGTGAGAGTAAGCCATGCCCCTCTCTCTCCTCCATAAATGCTTGCCATGCCTTGTCCCCCATGCTCATGATGCCATGTCAACCCTCTCTCTCCCTCTCTTTCTCAAGTCAACCCAAGTTCAAGCCTCTTTTATTTTTAAAACTAAATAGTTTAAATAATTACACAACACTTAAAAGGAATGAGGTTAATATGCCATGGCTACTTAAGCATGGTTAACACTTAATTAACCCTGGGTTAACATGCATATGTGTGTGCAAGCCCAAAATAAATATATATTAATTAAGTTTTATAAAATATATGAAAACTATTTTGGTAAACTTTTTACTAAAAAATCCGTATTATCGCTTAATTAACACTAATCGCATTCTAAGGTGTTACAACCATCAACACGAACGTGAGGCGGGAGGCGTAATGGACGGCGAGAATCTCACGCCGGTTCGCTCCACGCGACCGCTATATAAATCCCTCTTCCAGACGACTCAGGTAACTCGAACTCAATCCAATACGCCGCTACTCTGCCTCAATATTTCTCGGTACTTATTTGATCGTTGGAGGGTCCTACGGTGATTTCCCACCCGGGACTTCCTTTGCAGGTAGCTCGGCGTCAACAACCC
The DNA here is from genome assembly GCA_030015575.1 of Agapanthus africanus. Classification (NCBI taxonomy): domain Eukaryota; kingdom Viridiplantae; phylum Streptophyta; class Magnoliopsida; order Asparagales; family Amaryllidaceae; genus Agapanthus; species Agapanthus africanus. Next base: position 192,334,315 of record CM057348.1, read on the forward strand.
ATTGAAATACGCACGCTCAATCTTCCACAACAAATTTCAGCCGTTCAGCCCCGCTGGTCGCAAGATCGACGGAGGACAACATCTGAGGGAGATTTCGACCTTCATCAGTCCTCTTCAATCCTTTCCTTTATATGGTTGAACAAATAAAAATGGGAATAGAGTTTTGAGAATGAGATAAAAATGAGAGAGAGAGAAAGAGAGGTAACCATAATTTTTCACAAATAAAACAACTTCTCCTCTAACTCTAATCCTACGTGTCTTCAGAAATGAGCAATTCCATCCAAAACATCTTAAATGTGGAATTACTCCAAAAAGATGACGTCAATTTCCAAAACTTATAACAAACAAAGAAATGTCAATTCCATATTGTTTTTTTTATGAATGTCCTCAGATTCCCATAAGTCAATTACGGTACAATAGAGTGGGCAGACTAAAAGAATCGTAAGACCTAGCCTATTTGTAAAGGTCACCAATTTCCAGAAAATTATCTCTTTCAAAATCAATATAAACCAAACCAGTTCAACTTTCCAATACAGCAATAGTTCCAAAAGTTTATTATTACAGTCCACACAACATCATGCCTCTTTTGGGATCTAGACATCCAAACACAAACCATAGCAATCTTTTCCCACTTCCATTCTAGAATAGGAATATGTTACAATAAATTGGCAGGTTTTTGATGTTCGGTCTTGACCAACTGGCAAGTCAAACACTGAGCCACAAAAAAAAAGCATCAAGAATGCTTTCGCAATAAACAAGAAAGAATCCCCTCATCTATGTGTCACCCATCCGAAAGAAATACACAATTGAAATCACAAAATACATCAAGACACTAACACGCAATTGCTGCATTTTTCTTCGGAATAAACAGGTCCAATGTATACAAATAACACGCAGCATTTCCCATAAATTAATTATCAATTTCCTTGCCCAATTCCATTGATTAACTGATCACAGCAGAATTCAAGCTTCCTTTATATTTCTCTTGCTTACATGTGAAGCAGAATTTAGACATCTCCTGATGAAGCAGTTTCTACCGCCTGAAAATAATTGAACCAAAAATCATAGCGCGCTTTTAACATATATCAAATACAAATACAAAAACAGAAGTTTCCTCTTGAGGTGATCACTGCATGTACTCATAATCTTGGCAAGGTAGTCTCGGTTCCTCTCGGCCATGAAAATACCTGATTAGATTTTATGAAGTCGAGCACGGCCGAAGCTAGCTGTTCTTGATGGGCTGTATACCCGTGGTTGGCACCTTCGACAACGTGCAGCTTGTGATTAGGTATAAACTTTGCAAACTTGAATGCATCTTCTATGGGTATAATTTCATCGGCTGAGCCATGAACAGTCAACACCCTGTGCCACAATAACGCTGAATTCAGAATCTATGATTATTGCTATGTCATAAAAGTTTGCAGCATCACTCTAACCTGCACTCTTTGTCAATGGAAAGGGAGGCTGCATGCATGTTGGTATTCAGCCGTTCCATTAAACTTTCTTCAGTTGCCCGAAATTCAACATTTCCTATGAAAAGTAATTATACATTCATACACCATTCAGCATCAGAGAGAATTTATACATCAGGTTACACACTAACACCACGTTATGTATAGGGCAGAAGAGAAATGGACGCTTCAACATATTGGCATATTAAGCATGCAATCCAAAATAAGCGACTTAAATTTGAATATTTAGAGGAGTTAAATGAATGAATAGATGGCTGGTATTTTTTTTAACAATATCATATTTATGTATTGAAAAGATACCACTTCTGTTCTTCATGTCAATGAACCCATCGTTCTTGATTTTCTGCAGATACTCTTTCCCAAAACGATTTTCAAGGCCTTCATCTAAATCAAAACGCCCAGAAACATTGATCACGGTAGGGATATCATGATAGGTTGAAGCATATAGGAGAATAACATTTCCTCCTGTAAGAATTTCGTTCAATGATCAAGTTATTCAAGAAGATATAAGACTTCTACAAGATGAAAGGACCATCTGATTTACTAAATACCTGAAGTGGCAACATCATTACAGCAAATTGTGAGTGTACATGGTAGCAAGAATCTTAAAGCTCTTTGCATGATGTAAAAATGTTTTTTAAGGCTAAATTTCAAAAAACTACCCTTAGAAATGAGTTCACTGAACTACCTTAAAGTCTTTTATAACAGTAAACTCCCTTAAACTTTTGACTTGAAGGGAGTTCTTTTCACTATAATACCCTTAAACACAGCACACTCAGAGAACTTTAGGGTAGCTGAAAAACACTTGTAACTAAGGAGCTTAGTGAAATCAAGCATATTTTTTAATGAGTTAGTTAATATGTGAAGAAAAGGGTTTATTGAGAATTCCAAGAAAGCAAAAGAGATTTTTTTAGGCCGTTGTCAGTGGGCTTAGTATTGATCATGACATTAACTTAAGCCATCATTATAAGAGCAATGAAACCATAATCCCAATTCCTTAATATATTCAGAACATCAAAATTCTCATTGTATTCAATATGGTAACTGTAACCTCAAGAATCATATGTTATATCTGTAACCCTCAATTCAAAAATTCATAAAGTCCATACTAACAGATGTGGGCTATAGATAAGATGAGATGGGAGAATTAACTTTGCTGGAACATATAGCTTCACATAGGTCTTTGTAGGTGAATGCAAGTATCAGATGCAATTTATATTCAATGAGGAATTTCCGGAAAAAGGGAAATCTATAATGCCAGATGCATTCGGACTTCAGTCAGTATCAGGCACAAGTTTATGTGAGATCGGAAAATGAATTCAAATACAAATCACATGTGCAACCACCAACCTTTACTGTGGCCAAGAATAGCACCAACTTCATGTGCCTTAGATAGGTATTCAATTACAGCTCGCAAATCCTCAACCTCTTTCCGATAGTTGCCAAACTCAAATTCACCTTCACTTTCCCTGTAAGTTGAAAGATATTTTACTGCACCAAAATAAATTTTGAATACAAAGTCGGCTGAAGGAGGAAGATCACAGAACAATCCTATGCCTATTAGAAAGACCAGCTCACAACAAATTTTGCCATAAAAAGATACGAAATAAGTTTGTGGATATATCAGAAATATATAGAATGCCAAGAGCATTGATTGACTAGGAAAAAAGATAGATTGAACCAAAAACAGTGAACGTTAGTTTTATCTGGATAATGTTGTCACTGACAGTATAGTTTCCCATCAGGTTTATACGTAGGCAGTAATTAAGGTGTGTAATTTTTTGGAGTTTGTTAAGTAATGGTAAGTCGGCACTGCGCGTTTATAAGGAAAACTGAGTAGGGGAATTCAAACATATTTAAGTTGAGGAGGTAGTTATGAGGGTAAATGTTAATGGACCAGGGAGGGAACCAGGATTCTTGTTTTGAGGGGCTAAAAGCCTAAAATTGGAAGCCCTTTTTAGCCTAGTATAAATATTTTTGTACATACAAGAGTTAAGGTTGTACAATAAATTTTAGGGAAAATTGTTTCGGAGCCCAGTTTCAGAAGTTGCTTATTTCTAAACCCACATATTTTCAGAATTGTTAAAAAAAACCAATACTTAGAAAATACGAATGTTTCAAGCCCATACGTATTCTAGTTGAAATTTTTTTCTTTCAAAATATTAGCTTTACCCTTTCCCAGGGTATACGCGTTTAGAACTTTAGTAACTTCGTTTATTTGACTATAACAGAATTTATCAAATTATTACACTATTTATCAAACCATAACATATCTAACAAATCATACTATTTATCATAATATAACTTTATTTATCAACCATAACATATATTTTATGAAATCTTCAAAGGGTATTATTGACCAAGGTTTGAGAACTCGGTTTCGGTTCTTTCAATATTTAACAATTTCGGTGGGTATTGGTAAGTTTCGTAAATTTCTGCCAAGGTTTCTGTTGCAATGCATGGTATTTATACATACATTCATGCATTCACACATGTGTATATATCTTCTTTACATGGATGCATAGCGATATATTAGTCCAGTTCTTAAACTACAAAAGATTTTGCTTTATAAGAATATGTTGTTTCCTTCTTTATTCCAAATTTCCAACAGAACATAAAGTTCTAGCCATGAAAACTCTTTTTTATCATTTATTTTAGCTACAAAGACGTGTTACAGTTATATGTGCAGAATTTTCTTTCTAATTTCAGTTTTAAGACAAGTTGTAATGGTGAATACCCTTTTTCTTTCTAGTTTGAGCTGTAAAAGCATGTTGCAGCAGTGAACACACCTTTTTCCAGTTGTAAAGTAAGTTGCAGGTATTTGAAAAACCCATATATCTCAGCTGAAAAGATTTTTCACAGCCGGACAGTAGTAAATAATTTAGGGATTCACATCTAGTTGGACGCCTACACTTCCCAATACGTCTCTTCTCCCTCCCACTTTAGCTCATACAACCAAAGATCCTTCCTACCTTCCTGTGTAAATCTTCTCCCCCTCTAATATTCTTTCTTCTTAAATAATTTTTAAATCTTTTTTAGTTTCTCTGCTCAGTTTACTTCCTTTATTCACTTTGTTTATTTGAAAATTTTGAAAGTTTTCATGATATTTTTGACTGACAACCAAAGTTCCAATGGAAACTTATTCAAACTTTCTTGTTTTGGAAAGTTTTAGCCAAAACTTCTCTGATGCCTGGTATTTAACATGCAATATCGGACCGGTCTCCTGTTTTGGAAAGTTTCGGCCGAAACTTCTTTGATACCTTGTATTTAACATGCAATATCGGATCGGTCTCTCCCAAGACCGGTCCAAAACGGTCGAAACTTTTACATTTCAGCCGATTACTTGAACCTTGTTATTGAAAATATATACAAAAATATGTATACAAATCAAGATTTGGGTTAGAAGAAATTCAAAAACGTACTTTGGGATTTTCAACAATTTTGGAACTTTTGAAGTTTAAAGATAGGTCAAGTTAAGAAATTAGGCCCCGAAACAATTTTCCATAAATTTTATTATATTCATAACGATAAAATCACTTTATAATTTCCAATATTTAACCTAGATATGATTGACGTTTTATTGAAAGCGAAATATAAAGTACAATAATTAAAAGAGTATAGCTCTAGCATTATAAAATCAATCATTTATTTGGATGAATTCCCAACAGAATCGAAGATGATAATTAATAATTTAATATGTTAATTATTTTTAATAATTTATTTAAATGGGATTATAAAATAACTATCTAACTATAACTGTAGGAGATGAATAATTTCTCTATGAAATTTCTGCCAAAAATATTACATCTTGTCTAAACAAGTGTATAATATCTCTTTTAAATTAGGAATCAATTACTAATATGATTTACAAAATAAACATATTATTTCATTATTAAAAAGAACGTGTAGTGTATATGTAAATCCCCAATTCCATTGTACTTTCTTTATTTAAAATTTTAATCTCAATAAATTTCCGATTACATCCCAAATTATTTTCCTAATTTTCCCATTTTTCTAATATCCTAATTCATCTAAATCCTATTTTCTTTTTTCTAACAATTAAAACCTAAACTAAACCCTTACCCATTACCTAAACCCAGCCCCTCTCCATTCCTTCTCTTTCTTTTTGAACCCAGCCCAAGCCCAATACCAAAATCAAAACTCGCACATGAGCCCTAAACTCCCTCGCTCTCTTCTTCTTTCTTTAAAAAAAACCACCGAACCCCATGCCCTCCTTTCTCGCCCACGTCCTCTGCAAGACCCACTCCTCGCCAACGGCCTCGCCAACGCCCCTAATAACCCTCGAGATCCCCTCCAACGTCGCCTCCAAATCCTCACCTCTCTCTTTATCTCACAATCTCTCCCTCTCTCGTTCTCAAACTCCCTCTCTATATCTCTTAAACTCGCCTCCACCACCATCGACAATCACCTCGCCGGCAACCCCGACGACCCCCTCGTCTCCTTCACAACCGAGATCTCCATCACATCCCTCTATCAAATTCTCTTACTGCAACTCGCCACCGACCTCACCCATCGCCGACGACCACCCCTGAGCACCACCACCGAACCAATCTCCCTACTGTCACCGTCTACATCGCTGCTACAACCGACCTTCTCTCCTGAACCGACGATCTCGAGCCCCACTTTGTTGCCACCTTTACCGGAGCTCCTTCATCGCCGCCATTAACTGCCACCCTCCTCGCCTCACTGCTACAGCCATCGACGGAGCGACATCGCCACTACCAACAAGCTCCAACTAGCCATCGTCGTCTCCATCGCCGTTACAACCATCACGTCACAAATCGTCGAGGCCAAGCTCAAGCCCACGCCAAGGCCATGCCACGAGCTCGAGCCATAACCGAGCCCAAGCTTCTTGCTGTCATGCGTGCGATCGCCGTCGTCGTTGCTGTGCCGTTTTCGTCTTGAGGCTAATGAAATCCCATTCACATGCTACTACATGCTAAATATAGCGTTAACTTAAATAATCATTATTATATATATATATATATTCATTTTTAAATCATAATTATGATAGTGTTGTATAGCGGATCTTGTGTTGGTATTGAAACCCGTCTAGGGTTTACTATCCTGTGTTAACATCTTTTAGAACGTACATGAATAACATCTAGTATTGATCAATTAAGGGAAACGGACGTTTTGATTGATAACCGTATATATAACCTAGGTGTTCGACACGAAACCCTAATGAAAATCCCATTTAAAAATGACGGAATTTATGACCCATAAATCCCTTTAATGTTAATGAATAACATGTAAGAATTTAAGAGAAAAATATTGAATTTATCACTATGAAATGATACCTCCATTTAGTTATATCAAATCTGAAATTTTACCATGCACATCGCCTTATTAAAATCATTGTAAATTATACAGATCGTAATGTAATGTTCTAGGGCTCGTATCGAAACCGACTAGATAACCTCGAACCCTATGCAAATTGTTATTTAATATGACCTCGATACGATAGAGAAAACTTGAGAGAAATACGGTTCTGGACTGCAGTCTAGAGCAGTATTTTCATATGACACCTGGTTTCAAATGGCTGTATATCCCTTTATAAATCTGAAAATACGTGGCGTCCTATATCGTCGCGTAAATAATTAAGTTAGATAACAAATGATGTTGGTTTCATTTAATTTAAATATCGTTTGCTATTTTAAATATATTTTAGATCGTTGACATATCCTGCAGTTTTCTGCAGTGACAGTTTATACATATTGACATTAAACTGAACTTAGCTCCCTGTATACAACGGTTATTATTGATCCGTCTGTTGCGTTGGAAATCTAACTAATAGGGTTAGATTTTATTCAACTGTAGCGATTGTTGATTCTAATCATAATCTGTAGAAAACTGCGCTTGAATTGGAACTTCCAGATCCGAAACTGAAATTCCAGCAGCTTACATCTGTTTTTAAATGAACATAACTCCTAAACCATAATGCCTATTGATATGAAACTAATTTCAGTGCTTAGATAATCAATAATACTTCATATGCCTTTTATATTGTTTTTCTCAATTCTGCACGTGTGATTATTTATGAATTTTCCAAGTTATATGACACTGGCTGACCATAATTTAGCGAACATTTACTTGAACGCATTTCTACCATTTCTGTGATTGCTTTACACTCTTTGCTTAGTGATCGTTTACATTGAAACCCTTGCGACTGATTGCGTTGCCGTTTGATAAGTGTCAGTGCCTGAGTTGTGGCAAGTACGATAGTGAACAGTGATTGAAAGTGATACCGATAAGCGAAAGCGTGACTCAATAGCGAAAGTGACATGTACTTGTTCACAACTTATCTAATACCTGAACACATACTATAATCGAGAGAAATGGGAAAATTGAGGTGGAATCGAACTCGTATTTAGCGAAGTACAATTACTTAGATGATGATCATTTGATTTTTAACGATATATATACTGATTAGATCATGGGCCTAGCGGCACAGTTGCAGGGTTATGTCCCGGACAACGGACCGTAGTCTCGAGCATGCACGGGACCCTTGTTACACGAGCATCTTTTTTCACCGATCGATTTCAATTGACTTAGTGATTGATAGGTAGCGACATACATATTGCATGGATTGCTGACATGATGCATATACTATACTGTTCACATATACCTGATATTCCAAATTCTCATGATACTAGTTTATTCTGTGCATTTCATGCTTAATATCATTGTACACATATATGTATATTGCTATATGTGTCGCCCCGAAAACCCGAGTGTGCATGCTCAGAGGACGTAGTAGACCCAGTTCAGGAGCAGGACCTGTCCTATAAGATTACAGAGATTTAGACTGCAACACCAGCGTTATCATCTTCTGCTTGCAATAAGGACATTGTTATTTCTTTTGCTTAGTAGTTTCTTTCATTTGAATAATTGTATCCTTGAGCTCTATTGGTTAAATGTAATAAAGTTGTGGATTGTGATTTCTTTTACTTTTGTGCCTTGTTTACTGATTACCATATAATGTTAGAAGTCGAAGTGTGACTATGGCGGGATTATTCCCTGACCGTATGAGTATGGTTGGCCCAGTCACCCTCGTATTCCGTATTTTTGGAAGCGGGACGTGGCATGGTTTTGTTGGTATCAGAGCGTCAGGTTTAAAATAAAATTACAGTTCCGTCAAGGGATCCTTAGACTGAGTTGTACCCTTAACTTATACTTTATTATATTGCCTTTCCACTTCTTATAATCCTTGTTGAATCATTATGTAATCCTTACATGTATCTGATCCTTTCTCTTGATCTTTCAGTGATATGGCTTCCTCAGGCAACTCCTCAGGTGCTGGTGCACACGATCGTACCGAGAAGATTATCAGCACACTAATGACCCTAGCAGAAACTCAAGAAAGAAAGATTGATCTCTTAGCCAAAGGACTGAAGGCGATGAAGAGACCGCAATTACCGCTTTGGGGAGATCTACAGTTGTCCCTGCCGCCCCCGATGATGCTCTCGTACCAGCTACACAGGCTAAGGCTGGTACCGTTCCTAATTTCAGGAGACTTCACCCGGCTGCATTCACGAGAGTAGTGGATCCACTTAAGCAGAACAATGGTTAATCAATGTGGATAATCTTTTGACGGGCGCTCAAGTCCCTGACGTTGACAGGTAAGCATGGTGAAGATCCAGCTGGAGGATGAGACCCGCACATGGTGATCCGCAGAGGAGAGCAGGCTAGATAAGCCTATCGGATGGGGACACATTCTCCATGTGTTTTCTGGATCACTATTTTCCGGCTACTGTCAAGGCTGAGATGGAGGAGAAATTTATCACTCTGAAGCAAAATGGCCGCCCAGCGGACGTCTACGCTGCAGTATTTAACAGACTGAGTCGCTTTGCACCATACATGGTAGCCGCCAAGGCCAAACGGTTTCAACATAGGCTTGATATTGAGCTGCAGCAGCTTATCGCGTCTCTCGACCTACTGACCTTCGCACAGGTGTTGAACGCTGCTCGGATACAAGAAAGGTTGGCAGATAAGGCCAAGGGCCAGCGATCGATGGATATGAGGCTCATTGTAATTCAGTCACGAGCTGATACTTCTCCTCATGGAGCAATCCCAGTTCACAAGCCAAGGGTAACATAGATGAAGCGTTCTTTCTCACCTCAGCAGCCGCAGCGGATGACTCTGACTTGCGATTATTGCCAGAGACCAGGGCATATGCAGAAGGATTGTCGTAGAGACAAGAGACAATGTCTAATTTGCGGATCCGGCTAGCACAAAGCCAGCGGGTGTCCCTAAAGATCCGAGCTACAGGGAGGGTTCGGACAACAACGGTCGTTCGACACTTCAGCTCAGAGGGGTCCACCTCTGGCATCTCAGCGGCGACTATTTGATCAGAGGCAGACTGGTACAAGTTGGAATCATAGGCGGGCTTTCACCCTCACTGCCGAGCAGGCGGAAGCTTCTGGAGAAGTGGTTGCAACTTGCAAGTACTCTCCTTGTTTATTCTGTACCAGCTAGAGTTCTATTTGATTCGGGTGCTTCACATTGCTTTATATCTGCAAGGATTGTCGACACTCTATACCTCACGAACCGTTGACCAAGGGCTGGGGGATACATACTGGTAATGGGATTATCGTGTCCAGCCGAGAGTGTAGGCTGTGTCCTGTGGTAATTTGTGGCAGAGAGTTTTATGCAAACTTTCTTTTGATTGGGACTGATAGTTATGACGCCATTCTAGGGATGGATTGGCTGAGCACATTCTATGCGGTTATTAACTGTCGAGCTAGGAGTGTTACTTTTCGCATTCCTAATCATCCGGAATTCGTATTCATAGGCGGTAGCGAGTCTTTGGAGCCAGCCAAGTTTCGAGCGAAGCCGAAGACTTTGACCGCTATAGAGATAGACAAGAAGCAGGCACAAGAGGTTATTCGAGCGTGTCTTGATGCCCAAAGATCTACCTGGTTTACCCCCGCCTCGTATATTGGGCTTTTCGATCGATCTGATTCCACGTACGGCGCCAGTTTCTAAGGCTCCATACAGGATGGACCAGTTGAGTTGGCTGAATTGAAGAAGTAGATAGAAGATCTTCTGGACAAGAGGTTTATACATCCAAGTGCTTCTTCATGGGGTGCTCCTGTGTTATTGGTGAAGAAGAACGATTCTTTGCGCATGTGCATCGACTACCGTGAGTTAAACATGGTGACAGTGAAGAAGTATCGCATTTCCCGCATCGATGACTTGTTTGATCAGCTAGATGGTGCCCGGGTATTTTCTAAGCTGGTCAAGGTATCACCAAATTAAAGTTAAGGCAGAGGATGTGCAAGACGGATTTTCGGACCCGATATGGCCATTATAAGTTTCTTGTGATGTCATTCGGTGTTACCAATGCATCTGCTTTATTTATGGACTTGATGAACATGATTTTCTCTAAGTATTTGGATGAGTTTTTCGTATTCATCGACGACATTCTAGTCTACTCCAGGAGTCGTGAGCATGCCGAGTATCTACGAATTGTGTTGGGGATTCTGCAGGAGGAAAACTTTATGCTAAGCTGAGCAAGTGTGAGATTTGGCTCGACAAGGAGCAATTTGTAGGGCATGTCGTTTCGAGTGACGTCATTTTAGTGAATCTGACGAAAGTAGAATCTATTAGAGACAGGCCGACACCGAAATCAGCAACTGAGATAAAAAGCTTTCTGGGATTGGCTGAATATTATCAGCGGTTTGTTCAAGATTTATCCAGAGTGGCAGAGCCCTTGACAAAACTTACGCGGAAGGAGGTACCTTACGTTTGGTCGGATGAGTGCACCCAGGCGTTCGAACTGTTGAAGCAGAAGTTGACCACAGCCCTAATTCTAACTGTGCCAAATAGTTTTAGTGGTTTAGTCGTTTATAGTGACGTGTCGGGAAAGGGTTTAGGCTGTATTTTGATGCAGCACGGTCGAGTAGTGGCTTACGCCTCTCGTCAGTTGAAGACTCACGAGAAGAACTATGACATGCATGACTTAGAGTTAACGGCACTTGTGTTCGCATTGAAGATTTGGAGATATTACTTACTAGGCGAAAGAGTGGAAGTATACACAGAACATAAAAGTTTGAAATACGTGTTCACGCAGAAGAAGCTGATACGAGACATTACAAATGGTTAGAGTTGATGGCGGACTACGATATTGATTCGCGGTATCACCCGGGGAAGGTGGACGTCTTTCCTGATGCTCTCAGTCCCAGGACATCACTATATTGTTGACTTGTCAAAAGGGGATTCTCGAAGGTTTTCAGAGACTCGAACTAAAGACAGTTACACCAGGTGTAGCCAGACATCTCTAGTAGTTGCAGGTTCAGTCATCGTTTGTAGAATGCATTAAAGTGGCACAAGCTGGAGATTCTCAGTTGTAGAAATTTAGGGGATTAGTTAAGGCTGGTTTTTGGATAGACTTGCTGATTCACGAAGATGGTTTCCTGAGATTTAGCAGTCGGTTGTGTGTTCCAAAGGGGTATTCGAGATGAAGTTCTAGCTGAGACACATAATTCAGCTTATTCGGTGCATCCGAGAGACACTAAAATGTACAGAGATTTGAGGCAGCACTTCTGGTGGAACGGAATGAAAAGAAAGATTACTCGCTTTGTCTTCAAGTGTCTGGTATGCCAATAGGTGAAAGCCGAGTATCAGAGAGTAGCTGGGTTGTTACAACCGCTTCCAATACCTGATTAAAAATGGGAGCACATCACCATGGATTTTATTGCGGCGCTATCTCGAAGTCCAAGGGGCAACAATGTCATCTGGGTTATTGTTGATCGTCTCATGAAAGCAGCACATTTCATACCTTTCCGAATGGGGCAATCGACGGAGTCACTTATGGAAAATTATATACAGGAAATAGTAAGGCTTCATGGAGTACCCGTCAGCATCATGTCTGATCGAGACACTAGGTTCATTTCTTATTTCTGGAAGATCCTACAGGAAAGTTTGGACACTCTTCTCAAGTTCAGCACAACATACCATCCGTAGACGGACGGGTAATCCGAGCTACTATCCAGGCGCTCAAGAATATGTTGAGGGAGTGTATGCTGGATTTTCCAGGTTCTTAAGAGGATCACCTCCATTTGGTGAAGTTTTCTTATAACAACATATTCTAAGCAAGCATCCAGATGGCCCCGTTCGAGGCTCTTTATGGACGGAGGTGTCGTTCACCTCTTTGTTAGGACGATATGGGTGAACGAAAGTTATTGGGCCCCGAGCTTATAGTTCAAACAATAAGCAAGGTTCAGAAGATCAAGCAGCGTATCAAGGCTGCTCAGGACCGACAGAAGAGTTGAGCCGATGCCAGTAAAAGGTCGTTGGAGTCTGGAGCTGGCGATCACGTATTTATAAAGATATCACCTACTCAGAGAGTGATCAGGTTTGGTAGTCATGGGAAGCTCAGTCCTTAATTCATCGGACCTTTCGAGGTGCTAGAGCGAGTAGGAGAGATGGCTTATTGACTTGTCTTGCCTCCATCGTTAGCTAGTGTGCACAATGCTTTCCATGCATCTCAGTTGAGGCGCTATGTTCTAGACGACAGCCATATTCTTTACCCTTCAGAGTTGACGTTGGGCACTGATCAGTCTTACGAGGAGTAGCATACCACCATTCTCTACCGCAGGGAGAGTGTTGAAGAATAAAGTCATTCTCTTGGTTCGAGTTTCTTGGGAAGGTCGTTCTCCAGGGGAATCTACCTAGGAACGTGAGGAGGATATTCGTTCTTGCTTTCCGCATATTTTTGAGTAGTTGTTCGTTTGTTTGTTTCCGTTATTTTCGTTTTTAATTTCGAGTACGAAATTTTTGTAAGGGGATATGATGTAAATCCTCAGTTCCATTGTACTTCCTGTATTTAAAATTTTAATCCCAATAAATTTCTGATTACATCCCCAATTATTTTTCCTAATTTTCCTATTTTTCTAATATCCTAATTCTTCTAAATCCTATTTTCTTTTTTCTAATAATTAAAACCTAAACTAAACCCTAACCCATCACCCAAACCCTCTCCATTCATTCTCTCTTTCTATTTGAACTCGGCCTAAGCCCAATACCAAAATCCAAACCTACACCCGAGCCCCAAACTGTTTGCCCTAAACTCCATCCCTATCTTCTTCTTTTTCTTTCTTTTAAAAAAAACCACCGAGCCCCATGCCCTCCTTCCTCGCTCACGTCCTCCGCGAGACCCGCTCCTCGCCAACGCCGCAACCTCGCCCATGTCCCCCAACCTCTGAGATCCCCTCCAACGTCGCCTCTAAATCCTCGCCTCTCTAACCTCTCTCGTTCTCAAACCCCATCTTTCTATATCTCTCAAACTCGCCTCCACCACCGTCGACAACCTCGACGACCCCCTCGTCTCCTCCACAACCGAGATCTCCATCACCCCTCTATCAAATTCTCTCACTGCAACTCACCATCGACCTCACCCATCGCTGACAACCACCCATGAACACCACCACCGAACACATCACCCTACTGCCACCGCCTTCATCAGCGGCCACCGCTGCTACAACCCACCTTCTCTCCTCAGCCGACGATCTCGAGCCCCACTTCGCCGGAGCTCCTTCCATTCGCTGCCACCCTCCTCGCCTCACCGCTGCAACCATCGATGGAGCGCCATCGCCGCTGCCAACAAGCTCCAACCAGCCACCGTCGTCTACATCGTCATCGTAGCCACCCCATCACAAATCGTTGAGGCCAAGCTCGAGCCATAGCCGAGCCCAAGCTTGTTGCTGCTGTTGTGTTTTTGCCGCCGTATGTGCGATCGCCGTCGTCGCTGCTGTGCCATTTTCGTCTTGAGACAACTACTACATGCTAAATATAGCGTTAACTTAAATAATCGTTATTATATTTATATATATATATATTCATTTTTAAATCATAATTATGACCGTGTTGTATAGCGAATCTTGTGTTATTGAAACCCGTCTAGGGTTTACTACCTCGTATTAATATCATTTAGAACTTACATGAATAACATCTGAAATTGATCAATTAAGGGAAACGGACGTTTCGATTGATAACCGTATATATATAACCAAGGTTTTCGATGCGAAACCCTAATGAAAACCCCATTTAAAAATAGCGGAATTTATGACCCATAAATCCCTTTAATGATGATGAATAACGTGTAAGAATTTGAAAGAAATATTGACCTTATCACTATGAAATGATACATCCATTTAGTTGTCAAATCTGAAATTTTACAACGCATGTCGTCTTATTAAAATTATTGTAAATTATATATAGATCGTAATATAATGTTCTGGGGCTCATATCAAAACCGACTAGATAACCTAAAATCCTATGCAAATTGTTATTTAATATGATCTCGATACGATCGAGAAAACTTGATAGAAATACGGCTCTGGACTGCAGCCTAGAGCGGTATATTCAGATGACACCTAATTTTAAATGCATGTACATCCTTATGTAAATCTGAAAATACGCGGAATACTATATCGACGCATAGATAATTAAGTTAGCTAACAAATGGTGTTGGTTTCATTTAATTTAAATATTATTTGCTATTTTAAATATATTTTAGATCGTCGACATATCCTGCAGTTTTCTGCAGTGACAGTTTATACATATTGACATTAACCTGAACTTATCTTCCCGTATACAGCGACTATTATTCATCCGTCTGTTGCGTTGGTAACCTAAGTAATAAGGCTAAATTTTATTCAACTGTAGCGATTGTTGATTCTGATCATAATCTGTAGAAAACCGAGCTTGAATTGGAACTTCCAGTTCTGAAACCGGAATTCCAGCAGTTTACACCCGTTTTTAAATGAACATAACTTCTAAACCATAATGCTTATTGATATGAAACTAATTTTACTGCTTAGATACTTAAGTATGCTTCATATGCCTTTTATATTGTTTTGCTCAATTTTGCACGTGTGATTAATTATGAATTTTGCAAGTTATATGACACTAGTTGCCTATGATTTAGCGAACATTTACTTAACGTATTTCTACCACGTTTTGTGATTGCTTTACACCCTTTGCTTAGTGATCGTTTACATTGAAACCCTAACGACTAATTGCATTGTTGTTTGATGAGTGTTAATGACTGCGTTGTGACAAGTACGATAGTGAACAGTGATTGAAAGTGATACTGATAAGCAAAAACGCGACTGAATAGCAAAAGTGACATGTACTTGTTCACAACTTATCTAATACCTGAACACATACTATAATCTGGAGAAATGAGGAAATCGAGGTAGAATCGAACTCGTATTTAGCGAAGTACAATTACTTAGAGGATGATCATTCGATTTTTAGCGATATATATACTGATTAGGTCATGGGCATAGCGGCACAGCTGCAGGGTTATGTCCCGGGCAACAACGGGCCGTAGTTTCGGGCATGCACGAGACCCTCGTTAAATACGAGTATCTTTTTCCACCGATCGATTTCAATTGATTTAGTGACTGATAGGTAGCGACATACATATAACATGGATTGCCGACATGATGCATATACTATACTGTTCACATATACCTGATATTCCAAATTCTCATGATACTAGTTTATGCCGTTCATTTCATGTTTAATATCATTGTACACATTATATATGTATATTGCTATATGTGTCACCCCGACGACCCGAGTGTGCATGCTCAGAGGACGTAGTAGATCCAGCTCAGAAGCAGGACCTGTCCTACGAGATAGCGGAGATTTAGATCGCGACACCAGCGTTATCGCCTTCTGCTTGCAATAAGGATATTGTTATTTCTTTTGGTTTTTCGTTTGAATAATTGTATCCTTGAACTTTGTTGGTTAAATGTAATAAAGTTTTGAATTGTGATTTCCTTTATTTTTTGTGCTGTGTTAACTGATTATCATGCAATACTAAAAGCCGAAATGTGATTATGACGGAATTATTTCCTGACCGTAAGAGCATGGCTGGCCTGGTCACCCTCATATTCCGTATTTTGCGAAACAGGACGTGACAGCATATTTAGGAGGGCAAAAGCAATAACTAAGGAAAGAAACATAAATTTTAAGGATCTTAGCATAAGCAATTGCCTCACTCATTGTACATGTGGTTTCGTCCTTATTAATTGTGCAAGAATTATCGATACCTGGGAGACTGGGTGCTAGCACTCCTAACTTTATCTATGTTATTGATGTAAATTGCATCCCAACTAGAAGATAAAAGATAGAAACAATTTCTTTATACGCCATATATCATGACACATGGACAAAAAATGAGCTATGCTGCTCCTACTCTATATAAAAGAAATAAGCATATTATAAAATAATGTACAAAGTAATTTTAAATACATTATGTATAGATTTTTTCCATTATAGTATAACGAGATTTCACGGCTAATTGATATCTTTTTTTTCTAATTGCAATTACCAATCTACTATTTCTAATTTTTCAAATGATAATTTTTAAAACAATCCCCATTTAAATTTTAATTAGTGAAATCGACCTTAATATTTTTTATTTGCTCCACCTCTAACTCGCGATAAGCATCGGATTTATTTTTAATTAACATTATTGCAAATCCAGGGTTGGCAACCCAAAAACCATTTGTTATTCAACAGACTTTAATTGCCGTTGGCTATTGGAATAGAACACATGCAATAATTGTTTAGTTCTTAGAATATTCTTTTTTTTTAGAATATTCTTTTTTTTTTGAATATTGTTCTTTTCATTTCGATAATTTGAAGTTATTACTATTACAAACACATGCAGTAATTACGATAGTATTGTGATACACATATTTCCACTCTTCTTTTTGCTCAGTTTATCTTTAACATATCATATAGCAACAAGTGAGTCCACTGCTTATCTTTAAGTTCTTACGACCAAGGCTTATTTTTCCACTCTATGTTTATTGTTCAAGGCAAAAGTGATTCTAGTTCTCTACTATCTTAGTTATCATTTTAATTTTCAATAATTGTTTTAACAATTTCAAAGTCTGATTTTAAGGTTGTTTTGCTTCACTGATGGTTTTTGGACCTTTCTCTTACAATAATATATTTATTAATGCTATATCCTCTTGTTGAAGCTTGGTTTCCCGATAATTACATCAAGCAATCTTTTATGACTTACTTTCACTCTCTTCTAATTCTTAATTGTTGATCTTTATCTACCCATCCTTTTTTCCTTTGCCTTCTTTCCTCTTTTTTCTTTAATTCTCTTTTTTCAATTCTTTGTACCTGATTCTTTTAATTCTATAATAAAATCTCTAATCCATTCTTAGTATAATTTCTTCCTTGTGAAAGTACAAAGGTGTAGATTAATTCAAAATGAAATGAAAAACAAAACTTTCCTTCTATGTTCTATTTCAGACTTGTGCAGTTTGAGCTATAATGATCTATAAAGAACTAGTTTAGAGTTTTTAAAGGAAACCAAATGATTGTCTCTTTCTCCTACTTTTTTCTAATCAGTTCGTTTAGAACTATGTATAAGAATTTGGCTGATGGATTGTACTTATTTTTTTTAATTCTTCATGTACATGATTTCTTTATACACATACATGGGAGCTACTGTGAGATATTTAAAAGACAAACTTTGTCATAAGACTACTGCATTACCCATGAATTATTAGAAGAACTCGGCTAATTATACATGTGTTTTGTACCAAATACACACTACAACTTATATCTCTATTGATTAGAAAATGACTTTTTCCATGAATCCAAGATTACCAACCCTGGATTTGCATTAATGTTATTTCAAAATATAAATTTGACGCTAATTGAAAATATAAATCTAATCGCGTTGGATTTGGTTAAAGGTCGATTTTCACAAACAAAAATTAAGAAAGCCAGAGTTCACGAATTAAATATTAAACAAGTATTTTTTTCAAATTGTCTTTCAAATGCAAAACACGATGGATTATGCCAAACCCTAAATGTTAATAATAGTTTTAGATACATAGTCAACATGCAACTTATATATCAAATAATAAATGTAGATGGTGTTATGAAAACAGAAAAAGGAATGCTTCAAAATCTTCATAGGTGTTGAGCTGCTCTTTGGCCTTTGTCCAGAGAAACCCATATGATCGAGTGTGTGTGAGAGAGAGCTCAGGGATAATTAGTAATCGTTTCTTAGGCACAAGATAGGATGGTTTTGAAGGTAGAAGATGAGAGATTGAAGGTGAAATTTTAAGGTTTAGAGTTTTTGAGATAGAAGATGTGAGATTGAAGAAGAAAATTTAAAGTATAAAGTTTTAGAGATAGAAAATGTGAGAAATTGAAGAATGATTGTTGGATTTTAAAGTTTTGAATGTGAATGAGCAATTGAAAGTGAAGTTTTGGATTTTGAAGTTTGAAACATGCTGTTGGGTTCTAAGGTTACTGATGGAGGACTAAAGTGTTCATATAGCAGTTAGGGAGACGGGAGACCAAAGAGCTACAATGTATTTTGATTGTCTTTATTGTTTCAGTTATGATGTCCATGTAGTTTTTTTTTTAATTATGAGTTATGTATTTAAGTGTAGGTAATGAAGTTTAAGGGTTATGTATTAGCCTCTATATAGGCCTAGTTTCTTTGAGAAATGGAGACTATGCATGAAATTTTAATTAAAAATATTATTCTCTTTGAGTTGAGATTGTGTGCACTCTGCGGAAGGAGCCGCGGTCTTCTTCAGCCGTGGTCGAAGATCGGATGTGGTTAATCTATATCCAGCTGTGGTTGGAGAAACCATCTCAACGCTATCCACTACAGAACCTAGTTCCTCCTAATCACCCTCGACAACAAGAACAGATCAAGATCAGCATATAATCAACACCCTCAAGCATTTTAGATCAGATTCAAGCTGAATCTAGACCCTTTCGCCCTGACTCGCTGTAAATGCTGAAAACAGACACTATGTCCGCACCGGACAACAGTTTGCATCCATTTCTCATGGGCCAGAGCAGAGAACAGTAACAATTTTGTTCTGGTCTGCCATACAAACCCCTATTGTAGTGTATTTTCAACAATATAGAGCCAAGTCATCGTGTTTGGGCTAAAGTCTGATGATCCAGATATAATTCATTGTTGTTATTAGCTGCAACATCAAACAAGAGCTTCCCTTTGTTCAATTTCTAAAGTAAAGGCTAACTTGTTTAGGTTAGTAGCTGGGTTATTACTTGTTAACTGATTTGGGTCAGTTTTTGAAGAATATTGAACACTTTGAAGAAGCTAAATCAAAACTTATTTGAACCGGAGTTTTCTAAACTACAATATGTAGATTCTATACAAAAATTGTGTAGATAGTTTACACTCGTTCGGCTTATCGATTATCAACACATAATCTATTGCTTAAACTCTAAAATTCAATTGTGATTAACATGATTAAAGTTTAGTTTACTTATCATAATTTATCATTTTCAGATCTCTTGTGTGTGTTAATCATATATAGGGCTTGCATTTGTTAATTTGCATTACATTTATTCAGAATATCTTCTTTAGAATTTACATATCCATCATAGCGGGCTTGCCGCGCGCGCGCACACACACAGCTTATCCCTTAACCATTCTGTCATGCTCAGTTGCATGTGGAAGTATTTGATGAAGGAAAGAAATTGAATTTGTAATTTGAAGATTGTTATTGGGTTTTAGTTTTTTGGATTAGAAAGATGAGGAAGTGAAGATGGAGTCTGAAGAATGTTGATGGGTTTTAAGAGTTTTGGATTTGGAATATGAGAAAATGAAGAAGAAAATTGAAAAATGTTGTTGGTTTTTAGGGGTTTTGGATGTGAAAGATGAGTAATGAAGATGGAACTCGAAAATTGGTGTTGGGTTTAAGGTTTTGAATGTGAAAGATAAGAAATAGAGATGAGAATTTGCGGGTTTACAGTTTTGAGTGTAGAAAATGACAGGATTTGAAGAATAATTGTGGCTTTTAAGGATATGGATTTGGAGTTTGGGAAATTGAAGTTGAAAGTTTGTGATTTTATGGTTTTGGAGGTAGAAAATAAAGTTGTAATAGAGATTATGAATTAAAATAGGGTTTCAAATAATAAGTATTGTTTTAGTGAATGGAAAATGTTTTTTTTGGGGGTGTTAAAGGAGTGACATAAGTTTAGGGGAGCACAAGGTAAATATTGACTTTTGACGGGGGGTGGGGGTGGGTATGAGGTAAATATTGCTAATCAAGACACCATAAACTGGAGGAAAAGGACGCCGAATGAACATTGAAGCAGAAGTACATTGCAGCATCTTATGAGCAGCTTACCCATTTCCAGAGAAATCAAAGTGGAAGGCACTGATCCCTTGACTTGTTAAGGCAGCAATAAGGTTTAGCATTGTTATATCTTCCTGGAAACAGTAACCTCTGTGAGCTAAACATTCAAGAAAGGAAAATTCCGATCCAAATCCCACAGATTAAAATTCAAGAAGGGAAAAATGAGAAATTCCGGAGTACCAAGTCCAGAACTCCAATGTGCAAAATATGAATACTCCCCAATACTTGCTACACTCGTAAACATGACTAAAAAAGGGCATGCAAATAATATGCTCCCTCTAGTAAGAAGCAAGCACACCCTCGTAACCAACCTGAATCTTTCCCTGATCTAAGATAAAAGATTTTAATGTTATATAGTATTAATTGGTTATAAGCTATGCAAACTATTAAACATTTAATAAATTAAACTGTTTGAGTGACAGCTTTGTATTTAAGCAGGTAAAGTTCAACTAAGACAAAGAAGAAAATAAAAGGAAGGCACAAGAGAGAATACTTAAGTTTCCACATGTTGCTTGAACATCTTAAAGTGCCTAAGAGATGGAGTAAACAAAAGACCAAAAAAAGAAAGAAGGAATGAATGAAAGAAAAAACAGATGTCCAGAATTACATCAGGTTGTATGCCAGCAGCATCTTTTGTTGGCAATGATATATAACTAAGACTCAATCATTGTCTTATACGAGTCTGATTAATGGGACGAGGTCCTAATTACCCTATACCACACTTGGAAAGATTGATTTCAACATGTTCGCTGTTTTAATGACGAGACTACCACAATAACCCGCCATGGTGAAGAAAGCGATGGTAAAAATTAAATAGTAAGAACCAAAAAAGAGGGATCTCGAAAAGACATCAAACAATGGTAGTCAAAGTTGGAGCTGCTTCTCTAAAATTAACCCTATTATACTCTCAAAATCATGAGGTAAGCAAAATTAGAATCAAAAAAATTTGTATAGAGAAGCTTTTACTACAAAGTTCCACAGATCAAGGAGAAAGTAACTACCTTTGAGCTTCGAAAGCCATGGCACAATACCACAACCTTGTTGGAACCAGTTTTGTGAAGGACCCCAACTAGATTTTCCCCAAACTTGTTTGGAATTCTCATCCTTTGCTGAGAAACAACTGCACACGATAAAAAAATACAATATGTGAATAATCAAATAGTTGCACTTGATCCATGAACAGTGTAATAAAAATGCGAAAAATTGTTGGAAAAATTACCAGGATTCTGATCAGCCATCGTCTGAGAATTGATGCTGAAATTATTAGGATCGGTTCTATTTGTCTTTGGCTGTGGAGAGCAAAATAAACAGAAACGGAAATCAAAATTAAACTGGTCTTCCTTTACACATCATCCCAAAAACTTAACTATTTCCATGTATCACTATCACCTATCAACTTTATATTTTTATATACCGATTGCCGACCCTAAAACCTTTTCAATTATTCAAAATCCTCCATGTGAGATTTTGTAAACCAAGAATATCTAAGAACGTTCTGCTATACTGCAGACGTTAACAATCGATGAAAATGGTATATTGGTAATTGAGCATTTAATTTTTATAATAATCTAAATTTAAAAAAAATTAATTTCCTGCAAGGCTGTAACAGAAGAAACGTAGTGAAGTATAACACCGGGACTTGCTTTTGAAAAGAATTGTAAATTTAAACAAGTTAACTATATGTGATTAGTTTTGTCATGATATCAAGTAAATCCAATTAAAATCGAGGAATGAACGTTTTTTTGTGTTTATAATAGAGTGGAAATATTCCTCTGAATCCAAGGGGGTATTCAAAAATAAATATGAAGCATTGAAGGGGGGTATAAACAAGCCTTACGTAAAGGGTCCATGTGGAAGTTTTGGAGGTGATATACCATACATAACCTTAATCCAAAATTCCAATTATCTTATCAAATCGTTTGTTACAGCTCAAAGCATTTTTTCCCTAGCAATTCTTAATCTGCTCTCTCTCCTGGCTTAATATTCCTAAATTATTCACTCTTCTTCAACTGATTCTCAACGCATTCGAAACATGATCACGTTTAATTGTTTTTCCTCTAGTAATTCTTGAAAAAAAGAGAGAAGAGATCGAAGATGAGTGTCTTTACCTTTTGGATTAGGGTTCGAAGCTATTAAGGAAGAAGAAAGGGGTAAATTGGAATTAAAAGCATAATTTAAAATACAAGGGTGCAAATATTTACTATGTAAGTTCAGTGCGGAATAACACTATTTGCACAGATAGTGATGTTCCCTCTATGAGAAAAGTTCTTCACAAACAATTATGTTGTATTCGACATATATTTTACAGTAGTGTTTCATATTCTTGGAAACATAGTTGCTCTCGGGTATAACAGTACCTTCTCAGATTTTAAGAAGTCAAGTACAACAGAAGCAAGTTGTTCTTGATGGGCAGTATAGTTGTGGTTGGCTCCTTCGACAATGTGCAGAATGTGATTAGGTATGAGCTTTGCAAACTCAAGCGCATCTTCTACAGGTATAATTTCATCAGCTGAACCATGAACAGTTAATACCCTGTACCACAATAATAAGAAATTAAAAATCTATGTGACAGTTGCTTTAACCGATATTGTGGTATCATATCAGTTCGTATACCTGCACTTGCTGTCGATGGAAAGGGAGGCTGCATGCATGTTGGTGTTTAGCCGTTCCATTAAACTTTCTTCAGTTACCCGAAATTCAACATTTCCTATAGCAAAAAGTTTTAAATTTCTATTTAAAGTCGTTAAGGTATTATGACTACTATGTAAAGAAGGATTTTAAGTTAAAAAATATATACCAAGTATTCTACAGGACTGGTGTTTAAGAGAGTATCCAAAGTACACATGCCGCATTATGTATAGGGCAGAGGAGAAATAGATTCGAAGAGGCAGGAGATCAAGGTCCCACTCAGGAACTTTCCATTCTCCACCTTTTTGGATAAATCCCACTAAAATACATCTGTCGTGTTTATTCAAACTACCATAAAGTTTTTTTGTTACAGTGAACTCCCTTATACTATGGTTTTCAAGGGAGGCTTTCTCACTAAAATATCCCTAAATCTAGCACTCTAAAGGAGATTATGGTATTAAAAAATTTAGTCAACGGGTATTTTAGTGAAAAAGCAGTAAAAGTTAAGGGTATTTTAGTGCTATTAGCCCCCATTTTTTGTATCTCTTCGCAACTAGTTGCATGAACATGCATAGGAATCTTAGCTAAATATTCTAAATCTCTATAGAATGTCAGAGTCCAGAGGGAGATGAGAACATCGACAGCAATCGAACAAACATGCTTGCGCTTAGGACTACCTTTGTTGAGCCATGATGAATATCTAGGAAGCACAAACACTTCTATTTGCTCGTCGTATCTATGTTTGATATGTATTGGACGCTCCGCCGGGGACCATGTCTGACACGCTTGGGCAATGTCGGTCCAAATTGGACATGTCCGACACTTCTACAGAAAGTAGGGGGTTGAGTAAGAAGAATGTGGAATATAAGCGTGTAGAGATGATACCTTCGATGATACAAAACTATTAAATATTTTAAATCTCTCATGACGGACTAGAGCTTGAAGGAATAGTGGTCAAAATTGATGCAATATGACGTCCAATTTAAAAAGGTTAATGTTTTGTTTGTTGTAAATTTTTTATAGATTGTATTCTTGTGTGTTTTAACTTTTAGTTTTGTATATGTACTAGTCTGAAAACTTGTAGTTATGGAAGATAATTTATTCCTTGATTTTATTTTTATTCTACTTTTAATGTTTTATTAGGACATGTTTTCATTTCGTAGTTTATACTATTTTGTTTGATACATATATAATTAAATATAGATATTCCTTTTCACAAATTTGCCATGTCCCGTGTCCGTATCCGTTCCGATGTCCATGTCCATGCTTCAAAGTAGAATATCAATCATGTTAGCAGTTGCCACAACAATTTATCTATTGGGATAGTGAAGATGTTATCTGGAACAGAACAGGAAAGATTCTCCTTTCTCCTATCAGAGTGAATGTGGCAGCATCCTATAAAAATTTCTGGAGCATATTAAGCATGCCATTAAAGATGATCAACTTAAATTTGAATTATAAGATGATCAAAAGCAACATATAGGTGCCATGTATTTTCTAACACTATCAAAGCTTTGTATTGAAAAGATACCGCTTCTGTTCTTCACGTCAATAAACCCATCTTGCTTGATTCTCTGCATAAAATCTTCCCCGAGACGATTTTCAAGGCCTTTGTCTAAGGCAAAACGACCAGAAACATTGATCACCATAGGGACATCATGATAGGTTGAAGCATATAAGACCACCACATCTCCTCCTGTAAGAATCTCCTTCCATGATTAACTTATCAAAGAAGATACAAGACTTCTACTAAATGAAAGCGCGATATAGGCTAAATGTCCAAAGCTGCAATATCCATTGACCCAATTATAAGTGCATATGGTAGTGTGAATCTTAGGAGCCCTTGTACATGGTGTATGAATAGTTTTAATGAGTTAGTTATTGTGTGAAAGAAAAAGGTTATGAAACAATTTAGTTATTTAACTAGGGCTATTGCCAGTGATTTTTAGAATGGTCATAACATTAGCTTAAGCTATCATAATAATAGTATTTGAAACCTTAATCACAATTCTTATTGTATAAAGAACGTGAAAAAATTTCAACCTATTCAACATGGTTACTGTATTAATGAAGAGACCTACAAGGCCTGCCACAATAATATGCAAACACATGCATCATAATCATATAGTTTTATCGATTAACTTTTGCTGGAAAAAAAATATTTTTTGCTTCGGTCTTAAGAGGTGAATGCATAGTCAAGTGCAATTTATATTTGATGAGGATATTTTCCTGAGAATGGAAACCTTGGCATGCACACTAAAGTCAGAATCAAATACGATTTTATACAACATCAAAAATAAATACAAATGCAAATTTGCGCAGCTTAAATCACTAACCTTTACTGTGTCCAAGAATAGCACTAATTTCATGCTCCTTAGATAGATATTGGATTACCGCTCTTAAATCTTCTGCCTCTTTATGATAGTTGCCGAATTCGAATTCACCATCACTTTCCCTGTTTAGATATTGAAAGTAGGATTAAAGATCTATCACTGTATAAATAAAGTAGATATAGAAGTGAGTGGGAAACAATATAGTAAATATACATCAACATGGAAACCAATATATAGCTCCGATATATTTTGCTATAACAAAGATATGAAATAATTTTGCGGAAATATCTGAAATTTCTAGCATGCCAAGATCATTCATTGGCCAGGAGGAAGGACGGATTGCACCAAAATCAGTTATCTTTTACTTTTCTTGACATGATGTTGTCCACTGATAACCTGAATTCTCAATCAGGTATAGATCATCTATCTGAGCAATATCTGAGCGGCGTCGGCGGCGTCATCTAAGCCTTTCCCCATCCCAATAAGGTCAGCTATGAAGCAAAGCTCCAGTAAAGATCTAACAAAATTTTACGTTCGGTAGTCAACCCAACGTTTGCCAAATTTCTAGTTCAGAAAAGTATGACAAGAGAAGGGCTTGTCATAGTCCTTGATGACCAATTGGCATACTCCAAATTCTGGTAAATATGGATAACTCTCAAAGTAGAAGATATGATATATTTGCCCTATACAATAATGTTCAACTCTAAGGCACAAATATAGCCAAGAGCGAAATGGAACATATTCCCCATGTGAAAGGGAGTGATAAGCTGGCGATGCAGTTTTGGTAGGAAAATTGACCTGGGGTATTTTCAGATTTTCAAGGAGGGCGGTAATTATGAGGGAACCATGAAAATCTGCCCAAAAAATGTTGATAATGCAAGAAGTATCAAAAAATTGGGGAAGGGGTTGTAGTTCCCCCAAGCTTCATCTATGTAAGTGAGGCTGTTGATGTAAAATCGCATCCCAATTAGAAGTGGTAAAAGGCACAAAAGAAGAAACGATTCTCTTTACCGCCATGCATACTGATAGGAGGGGGGAAATTTGGGCTCTATATAAGGAAACAAGCACATTATAATGTAATGTACGTAGAATGTAGACAGCCTCATATGTAGATTCTATTCCATTAGGGTATAAAGAAAATTTAGAATGGCCATTGAAGTTACATTATCCACTTCAAATATTTAGGTCCTAAATAATAGAGAAGTGCTTATAATTTAATAACTTGACTCCCAAGTCCCAACTCAATAACTAAATTGTATTTCCCAGATACTAGAACCAGATATCTAATCAACCCGTTTTACCTCAGTTTGTGGCTGAAATTAGCAGACAACTCAGATCAAAAGTTTGTTATGCTGATTGGGCGGGACAAGGGGCTGTCCGCTGGTTGGATCAGAACTGAGCAATTTTGGGGATGTTCAGGTGCAGATATCAATTGTTTGGGCTGAAATGGAGCTGCAACAAGGCTGAAAAAGGATTGCCTATCCCCCCTGGTTTCAGAGTACTGAAAAAGAGCACTTTTGGGAGCTGAGAATAGCAGTTTTGATGGATCTGGACAGGTTTTATGCTGGTTTGATGGATCTGGACAGGTTTGAGTATGATGAACTAAATGTTGACGACGAATTTGGCGATGACTTTGATGAACAGTGATAGACGATGGTTTGACGAATACGACGATGACGATCACGATGAATTTTCCAACCGCAACCAATCAAAGATTCGACCGCAGCCAAAGATGCAATTACTCCGTAGAGTGACACAAATAGCAAGAGTAATTTTTTTAATCTCAATTATTATGACATGGTCTATCTTTCTCGTCCTCATACAAAGCCTTTATATAGCCTCATTGCATAACACCTTGCCTTCTCATATTCATAACTCACATAATAACTCTATACATCCAAAATTCTAGCAAAATAAATCAAATAAGGCTTTAGATATGCATAACTCTCAAATTAAAACCAAGTGTCTCTTTGTTTCATAACTTTGCATTTATGGTCCTCCATCATTTAGACACATAACCAACATGCAACTTTTGTAGAAATTATTTAAAAGAGGATTGCATCATGAAAAAGAAAGGGTACGCTTAAAAGTCCTTCATAGGTGTTGAGTTGTTCTTTTGACCCTCGTGAATTAAAACCTATACAAGAGCATGAGAGAGGAGAGTAAAGCTTGTGAGTGAAAATTTAGGGATAATTAGTAATAATTGTGATGGAGGACCTATGTTGCGTCAAATAGCTCATGCAAAGATAGAGGGGGAAGTGGTTGGCTTTTAGCAATGGACTTTGTCTTTTCCCTTTATGTCTTTTCCCTAGTCATCTAAGATGGTAGAAACTGTGAGAACTACAGAGAAAATATTTTAGCACTTACGAGGCCAGCTTTGTTTGCCGCTCCACTCTTTCTCCTGGCTTTTAAATACTAATTATGATTTAAAAAGTGCAATTCAATATGTACATTGAAGTGACATCTTTCCATAATAATCATTGATATAGTTAATATCTTCACATAGTGATAAACTTTGCAGTTATCATCTATGAACACTTGCTGCAGTGCTACCCATACCAATTAACTTAAAGATTAATCAGCCACCAAACTTCTTGATTTTGTGGATTCTGGGTCACCTTTGTTTTTCCTATTTTTCTTTCTTTTTTTTTTAATTTTAAGCTGAGAGCAAAGTCATCTACAATTGAATTGTGCATATTTCACCAATATGAAGCTAGGTTAGGTAGAACATAGTACTGTGGCAAATATTTCCAGTGATTTTTTTTTAAAAAAATGATATAAAACTGAAACCATGCCTAGAGATAATTAAAATAGTAAAATTGAAGGAAAGGCACACCGAAGAAACCTTGAGGAGGATGTGTATTGCAGTATCTTAAGAACCACTTACCCATTTCCAGAGAAATCAAAGTGAAAGGCGCTGATCCCTTGACTTGTTAAGGCAGCAATAAGGTTTACTATTGTTTTATCTTCCTGGAAATAGTAACCACCTGTGAGATAATCACTAGCATGCCAACCTCATCCATAAGCATAATTAGTCAATTTATATATATTTTAATTAGTCAATTTATATATTTTTTAATTAGTCAATTTATATATATTTGATCATGTTATTATGTACAGAAGCATGACTGAGGCACAAAAGCAACAAAAGCGTGGAAATTTCAATAATCAAAAAATAAAACTAAATCCACACTCCACATGGAATCATTCATGAAGGGAGAAGTCACAAATTCATGAAGTACTTAGTTCAAACCTCCAATGTGCTATTTACAAGAGCTCCTTATTACATGCCACCTTGACTGGAAAAAAATGTTCATGCAGATAATACACTCACGATATGTATAAAGCTAAGGCTAGCGCATCTCCAAAATCAAGCCCGATCTTCCCTAACCTAACCTAAAGCTTTTATGCTATAAAAATTATCGAACTCAAATCGACATAAATTGTAGATGGCCTGACTGCATATTTCAGCAGGTGAAGTTCCACTAATACAGGGGAAAAATTAGAGGAAAAGCAATAGAGTCTAGAGCATACTTTAGGTTATTAACAACTAGGATTTGGCACATGCGATGCAGGTGATCAAACTAATATAATATCAAAAATAAAGAGATTTGTAAATTTCATAATTTAAATATACCTATGTTTTATTACTTCAATTTATTATTAATTTATTAGGTATTTTTCTAATTTTTGAAGAAGTATGTCGATAAACATGGATTTCATATTTGTTACAAATGTCGAAGTTGTTCTTAACCATAATAATCTTACGCATTTTCTTTGTTTAAAGCTATATTTTAAGCTTTTACATAGGATTTTCTCATCAAAAGAGTTGATGACCTAGATCATCTTAGAATTAAGGGTTTTTCTCAAATTATTGTATTTACTTTGAATTAAATGGGAGAAGGACACATACCCCTTTTGTGTTCTGGTTATATTAGTAGAGACTAGAGATGTTGGCAAGTCTACCATAGTAGCTCGGTGATGTCATATGTTTTTCTTAAAAATCCTAGGCCATGTTTGGATATGGAGCTAGGATAACTGTAGTTCACTTTTAAGTGGAGATAGGCGGATGCACATTGTGGTTTGCAAGCCCCAAAGTTCAAAAAAAGAGTTTACAAAACTTTGATTAGATTGGAGTTGAGCTAACTGCAGTTATCTTAACTTTTGAGATGAGATAACTACAGTTTTCTCAGCTCCAAAATGATTGCCAAACAAGATAAAGATAGGATTTTGGAGTTTAGTTTTACTAACTGTATGAAACTACAGTCTAGAAAACTTAACTCCATTCCCAAATAGGGCCTTGGAGAGTACTCAACTCATGGATAAAACACAAGGAAAGGGCGGGGGAAAAGATGATTTTAATTCTAAATTACATAAGAGAGTACCCTAATCCGACTTGGCAAAATTTCTTTCTTCTTTTTTTCAATGTTTCCTCTTTTACACAATGAAGCTACAACAATAGCCTGCCATAGTGATGATGCTCAGAAGTGGGAATTTCTCAGATCATGACACGTAGCAGATGACGTGTCTCTAGGGCTATGGAGTTGGAGTAAGTATGATGCTTTGGGGGCGTACCTCGGGACCTCATCTCCGAGGATACACCCGACCTATCAGAGACCTCCCTGAGTACCTTCCATACTCACCCAACAAACAGCCAACAGTTTGCCTCCGAGCAGTCTAGACATGTCGAGCTTCCTCGGCTTCCCGGCTCGTATCCGAGCCTTCTGACATACCGAGCTTCCTTGGCCGTCCAGCTCATCTCCGAGCCTTCAGACGTGCCGAGCATCCTCGGCTCCCCCGACCAACCGAGAGCACCGAGCCCAAGCGTCCCCGCAACGGTTCCGCGTATCTCGCCAAAACGAGATATCCGCCGCCCAACGTTCCGCGTCCTACGCTGGTGCGTCCCCCATTAATGCGGGGATAACACATGGGCGTAACTGACGGCGAGGATCACGCACCGGCTCGCTCCACGCGACAACTATATAAACCCTCCTTCAGACGACTCAGGTAACTCGAATTGATTTCAATACGCCGCTATTCTGCCAATATTTCTCGACACTAATTTGATCGTCGAAAGGTCGTACAGTGGTACACCTACCCCGGGACTTCCTTTGCAGGTAGCTCGGCGCAACACCAACCTATTGAGATTCATACGCTCAACCTCCACAAGCCAATCTCAACCGTTCGAAATCGTTCGCTACCAGATCGACGGAGGACAGCATCTGAGGGAGATCACAGCCTCCATCAGTTGACGCCATCTGTGGGAACGTTTCATAAACTTCTCCACCCATAAAGTTGATCTTCCGCTCTCGACCCGATGGCGAGCGACAATCGCGACGATCCAAATACGAGCCGCCACAATGGAGACGGAAGCGGCTCGTCTCCCCCTCCTAACGTCATCAACGTCTTATCCGCTCGGATAGACAGGCTCACATCGCTGGTGGATGTCCTCTTCCGCGTTCAAGAGGCGGGCCCTACCAACCAGACCGCAGTTCCCCCTCATCGAGATAACGACGTCCATAAAAGGACGGATGGCCATGCTCAGGCCCTCGATCTCACTCGTGCTCACCTCAGCGTCACCGAGCGACGGCGTGCCAACTCCGGCTGCCATGACCCGTATGCGGCAAATGATTTCATGACCCGCTGGACGCCGGACAGCTCCACACCCCAATCTCAGGGGAGACTAGGCTGTCGCTGTAAGGTTAGTCTAGCACCCTATAATGAGTTTTGAAGTATCACATGTCTCAAAGTATGTATTCTGATGGTGCTAAACAAACACGCAAAGGAATCGATCCTAGAAAATTAGGGTTACTAAACTTTAAGCTAATAAAAATAAGGGTTTCGAGACTACAACCTTTGTAGCTCCCTTTTTGCTTGACTCCTTAGACTCTTGGGTGTTGGAAGAAGGTCCACTTATAGTCCTCTCACGTCCACGACGATCCACCCGGAGTTTCCCGTCCAAGCTAGCAACTTTGGAAAAACCAAGAGAACACTCTAATCAAGTTGGCTAAACTTGAGTAGAATGATGTTGTGGCTAAAGATCTCACTTCAAAATCCTATTTTTATGAGTATTTTGCTCTCTTGAAAGAACTAGAGAGCAAAACATCAAGGTTGATGAAGATGGTGGTTTTTTGTGAAGAAGAGAATAATAGAACCATTGAAAGAGAAAAGAAAAATAAGTATATATATATATATATATATATATATATATTTTCTTTCTCATACCCAACCATGGTTAGATCTAAAGATATTATTGGATTTAAGTTAAAAGCACAAAAAGAAAATAAACCATGGGTTAAAGGTTAGGTGAGCATGGTACGGTTAAGAAGAGTGTAGAATCCCTTAATGATTTAACCCATTTTCATTTCCTTTTTGCTTTAATTTAAAAACAATAATAATCCAAAAAAATAACCATAGTGTGATTCTTATATTGCCACCATTCTCATTGTATAAGCAACCATGATAAAATGATGTATGTATGCATGTGTGCATGCATATCCATATGTGCATGAACAAGAATGAATGCATACATGCATGCATACATCCAAAATAAACAAGATAGGATTTGTAGTGAGAAGCTAATGATAAATCAACACTTGATTCACTAATCCGGTCATATCACATACGACCCGACCATTAGCAAGCCGTCCAATTAATATACGGTATCCCATACACGCATTTTAATCGGGTCCAAGCGCATATCACATACGCGCACCACAACGTTTCGCTTGGACTAGGTAACTCCTATGTGGGACTCTAAGACTCGTCAATACGCCGGCAGTGGGTGATGATCACATCAAGCACCCCCAAGCCGCAAGCGGTCAGCTAAACGTAACGGCCACCCGGGTATTGAGCGATCAGAGGAAAACAAGCGAACCTGTTACAACTCCCGTCGAGCCATCCGGCAACACTACCGTACAGTCCGGTCTCTTCGTCAGATATGCCGCATATCGAGTCTAGGGATGGTCACGTCGACCCTAATGACTCAATAAGTCGTGCCGTTGAATGGTCTATAACAGTTCGAGAAATTGCTGATAACACTTATCAGTAAATCTCATCAGCCCTGGCCAGGGACTTTCTGATATAACCAGTCGGGCACAGCACAGCATCAACTCCCTATATCGGGAGAGACGAAACCCCTCCTATCGCTCATCGTCTTCGTATGTCTCGGGACTGTACCCAACGGCCGCCTGTTTGCATGACTCAGTAGAGCCGTGGTAGGGTGGCAATCAAAGTACAGTGGGAGAACACACAAGACTCCATGACGATCTCGGGTCTACAGACTAACCTGTACCGGTGTCACCTGAGAACTGCTATTCGACGATAGATATAATTCCATATAGGAGTTCTCGGTGAGTCCGTCCAGTGTACCCAGTCAGCACTGAGCACCCGTATATGATCTTGATGTCAAACATCGATGAATGTGGGAACATCCATCGCCCATCGTATGGGTCTAGTATCATATACGCTAGTCTACACTGGTATATCAATGCCCCGTCTCGATATACCTACGACTAGGGACTTTCTAGAATATGCTTATAGACTACAGATGTCCTACTAGTATGATCTCCATCATAGTCAGAGTAGTCAAGCCAATATCCTCAGGGCTTTATCAGCATGTATGAATGAATAAAAGCATGATCAAATCAACATGTCACATAAAGTAGAACCAGATAGCATACTATCATGTCGAGCAAGAATGCATACTGAATATATATATATATATATATATATATATACATGTATAGATACATCCACTATCACATAATGGCCTCTAGGGCATACATATATCCAACAGTCGCTCCAACACCCGCCGCGCGCTCACACCCCCTGAGAAGATGTCGGTCAGTTCGCCTGCTTCCAGGCACAACCGACACCCCTACTCCCGCCGAAGCCACACACGCGGAGAACGTCAGGACTACTCAAGAAAGGCCTCGCCTGAGGATTTAAGAGATTTGATAGAGCAGAATCGAAGCCGCACCGTCGTGCAGACCCGGAGCGGGGTAGCCACCACTCAGACTGTGCAGAATCCTCGAGGTACCACCACCGACTCGCAGCCCTCGAAAAGAAAATCGAAAGCATACGACGAGATGGCCATACGTCCGGTGAAGGGGCCAGGTATTCCGCCGATTCACTCACAAAGTCCTTTACAGAAGAGCTGCTGGCCAAACACGTCTCGTCCAGTAACAAGCCGCCTAAAGTGGCCCTCTTCGACGGGAAGTCCGACCCGAAGGACCATTTGGATGCATTTATAGCGGGCATGAGCTTCCAAGATAACTCGGACGCGGCTCAATGCTAAGCTTTTCCCACTACGCTAATCCGGGCTAGCCGGGACTGGTTCCGGGGGCTTGCGTCATGCTCCAACTCCACCTTTGACGAGCTGGTTACCCAATTTCTCGACCATTTCGTCGGCAACCGAAGGCAGAAGAAGACAGTCGACTAGTTATTCACTGTCAAGAGCCGAGACAGGGAATCCTTCAAAGGGTTTGTCACCCGCTTCTACAATGCCCTCCTGGATGTACCCGAGCACCACGACGAAACGGTCATCAACACGCTGAGGTCGGGTCTTAGACACAAAGAGTGACTCCGCTCTTTTGCATTGGCGCAACCTAAGACCATGGTCGAAGTGAAAGCGTGCAATGAGCGAGAAATCCAACTCGAGTTCAAGGTGAACTCCAACATGCCCGAAGGCGATCAAGCGAACCGGAAGAAGAGGGACAAAGAAGAGAAAAGGAAAGACGATTGTCCGAAACTTTACTCCCCGAGGTTCCAGGAGTACACTCCTCTAAACATTTCCCGGACCGAGCTGCTGGAGGAAGCTAAGGGCGAAAAGTTCTTCAAGCTCCCGCCAGCTACCCGATGGACGGCCAAACGGCTTCGAGGCCCGTATTGCGCCTATCATTGGATGCAAGGACATCCGACCGGGGATTGTAAAGAGCTGCGCGATTACATCGAGAAGCTGATCCGCTCCGGTCACTTGGCAAAGTACCTGCGAGATAAACGTCAAGCAGATAGGGGGCAGGCCGATCAAATTAAACCCGGAGAACTGACGATCGGACAGATCATGGTCGTCGCCGACTGATCCAAGTCCGAGCAACAAGGACACCCACCGAAACCGGTCATTCAATGCAGGAGAATTTAAACTGAATCACATAATCTGTATTTTATTTAATAATAAAGATTCTTGCTTTCCTACAAACTGAACCATTTCTCTTTGTTTCCATGCTAAAATTCCCTGCAGGGCCGACGAATGTCTTCCTGCTCGGCTCATTTACAGCGGGTAGCTTCCTGCCCAACAACACTCTGAATCAAAAGCTCTCATCACGAGGCGACCGGATAGCTTCCTGCTCGGTTCATCCACAGCGGGTAGGTTCCTGCTCAACAACGCTGTGGATCAAAATCTCTCATCATAAGGCCGCCGAGCAATTTCCTGCTGGCCTATCTGCAGCGGGTAGATTCCTGCCCAACAAACGCTGTGGATCAAAAGCCCCCATCACGACGCCGCCAAGCAATTTCCTGCTGGTCCATCTGCAGCGGGTAGATTCCTGCTCAACAAACGTTGTGGATCAAAAGCCCTCATCACGACGCCGCCGAGCAGCTTCCTGCTCGGTCCATCCATAGCGGGTAGATTCCTGCCCAACAACGCTATGGATCAAAAGCCCTCATCACGAGACCGCCGAGCAATTTCCTGCTGGCCCATCTGCAGCGGGTAAATTCCTGCCCAACAAACGCTGTGGATCAAAAGATCTCATCACGAGGCGACCGAGTAGTATCCTGCTCGGTTCATCCACAAGCGGGTAGCTTCCTGCCTAACAAACGCTATGGATCAAAAGCCCTCATCACGAGGCCGCCGAGCAATTTCCTGCTGGCCCATCTACAGCGGGTAGATTCCTGTCCAACAACGCTGTGGATCTAAAGCCCTCATCACGAGGCGACCGAATAGCTTCCTGCTCGGCCCATCCCTAGTGGGTTGCTTCCTACAAACTACGCTAAGGGTCCAAAGCCCTCACCACGAGGCGACCGGGTAGCTTCCTGCTCGGTTCATCCACAAGCGGATACCTTCCTGCCCAACAAACGCCGTGGATCTAAAGCTCTCATCACGAAGCCACCGAGCAAATTCCTGCTGGCCCATCTGCAGCGGGTAGCTTCCTGCCCAACAAACGCTGTGGATCCAAAACCCTCGTTACGAGGCCACCGAGCAAATTCATGTTGGCCCATCTGCAGTGGGTAGATTCCTGCCCAACAACACTGTGGATCTAAATCCCTCATCACGAAGCGACCGAGTAGCTTCCTACTCGGTTCATCCACAAGCGGGTAGCTTCCTGCCCAACAAACGCTGTGGATCGAAAGCCCTCATCACGAGACGACCGAGTAGCTTCCTGCTTGGTTCATCCATAAGCGGGTAGCTTCCTGTCTAACAAACGTTGTGGATTAAAAGCCCTCATCACGAGGCCGCCGAGCAATTTCCTGCTGGCCCATCTGCAGCGGGTAGATTCCTGCCCAACAAACGCTGTAGATCAAAAGCCTTCATCACAAGACGACCGGGTAGCTTCCTGCTCGGTTCATCCACAAGCGGGTAGCTTCCTACCCAACAAACGCTGTGGATCCAAATCCCTCATTACGAGATGACCGAGTAGCTTCCTGCTCGGCCCATCCCTGTGGGTAGCTTCCTACCCAACTACGCTAATGATCCAAAGCCCTCCTCACGAGGCCGTAGAATCGAGCAATACCGACCTATGCAAACTTGGCTATCATTCGATCCATACTTGATGCGCGATCGCCACCTCGACTCCGGGAAAAGGAAGGACACTGACCTTCCTACAGTTGGATATCAATCGGTTCATACTCGACGAGTGATCGCCACCTCGACTCCGG
This sequence comes from Agapanthus africanus, assembly GCA_030015575.1. Classification (NCBI taxonomy): domain Eukaryota; kingdom Viridiplantae; phylum Streptophyta; class Magnoliopsida; order Asparagales; family Amaryllidaceae; genus Agapanthus; species Agapanthus africanus. Next base: position 192,370,822 of record CM057348.1, read on the forward strand.
GGAAAGGGAGGGTACCGACCTTCCTACACTTGTCTATCATTCGACTCACACTCGACGCGCGATCATCATCCAGAAAGGCCGAGCACCAACGTAACACTCACAAGATGAAAAGACCTACGAGCTAAAAATACTTGCAGAATGAAGATTTGAACAATGAAAAGTATACGAGCTAAAGTACTTGCACAGTGAACAGACATTTGGGCAAAGGAAAAAGGTGTACTTTATTTATAATCAAAATTAAATACAAGGTATTCTGGACTCCTCAACCTTACAAAAATGCCCGGAGGCTTACAAAATCTTCAAGGGAGGAAAGCTCAGACCGCCCGCTCGGCCGGGATCTCACCCTGCTCGATGCCCCAAAACTGCGACCTCCAGGTCAACGCTTCCACCGACAGCCTCGCCCCCAACGGCCACCTTGGCGACTTCCCCCTGCGGCGCTTCCTCGGCCAGGAGGTACTTAGCGCGGAGCTCGCAGTCGGCGAACTCCGGCATAGACTCTTTGACGGTGTCGAGGGCGCTTTGCCACACGACGACCGCGGATTCGGCGTGATCGGCGTAAAATTGATCGGACGCCTTGTATCCCTCCACGGCCTTCGCCGTCCGGCTCTCGGCAAGCTTCACCGCGTCTAGAGCCATCCGGACATCCTTTTTGAGGGCGTCCCTCGACTTCTTCATCGCGTTATAGAAGCTGTTCACCTCCACCAACTTGGCTTGGATACCTAGTTGGACTCGTTCAAGAGCCGATGAGACTCCTTCAGCTTGGAGTTCGTCAGCCCCTCAGCAACCAATCGAGAGTCGAGGAGAGCCGCCTTCTCCTTCGCCTGTTGCAGTTGGAAGCAAAGTTCTTCCTCCCGTGAGGAGGATTCACCCGTCTTTTTCATGTCCGGGCTACCTTCTCGGATTCCATGGCGACGAGGAGAGCACAGTGATGAATGACCCGAGAAAAGCAGCGAACGGGTTAGAAAGCTCAAACCGAGGAAATTAGACTTAAGAAATTTTAAGAAAAGTCAAGTACCAACCTGAACCGCCTCTTGCGCTATGGAGGCCACCTGGGCCTTCATGGTCCTCCGGAAAATCTTGCCCCCGGCTGCTTGCTCCATAACCAAGAGCAAGCTGTCGGCAACGGAGAGCCCCGAGGGCACCTCAATGCAGAAGTTGCCCTCTTGCACTGGGATCCTGGTAGAAGGCGGTCAAGAAACCACCCGCTTCTATCTTTTGAGGGGGATTTCGGCAGGCTCAGCCTCCTCCCTCGTCTGGGATGCCGGGTCCCGCGTATGCTTATGACCCCAGCGGCGTTCTTCCGTGACTCGAGGAGCGGCAGAAGGCTTGGTTGGTGGAGTTTGGCCTCGGGGCCGAGCTCGGACCGGGTCGGGACGAGCTTGCGCCCCCGGTCTTGTTTCCTTAGGCCTTTGCGGCCATGGCTGCCAGGATTTTTGATCTGTCCATTGGCTCTGTAAAAAAGACACCAACAAAAGGGGGTTAGCGACACTGAAACGGTAAAGGAAATTTAGCAAAATCTAAACAGATCGTCAAGAGCCCTAACATACCCAGAAAACGCGCAGTACTGAGCCCAGCCCAGCTCAGTGCCTGCTCGGAAAGCAGGACATCAGCCTGCAGGATCGGTTCCTATAGGGACACCATCCTTGCCTCGGGAGAGGTCGACTGCTTCGCCCTTGGGCAGTCAGCCATGTGCCACTATGTGGGCACCGGTCGATCCTCGCCCTCCGGTAGCCCGACGAAAATGAACTTCTCCTTCTATTCATGAATGGAAGAAGGGACGACCACTACCCCGACCCAGCCGACCAACCCCTACGTTTTTTAAACGAAAAATACACCCAGCTCGACTCTTCCTTGCTGGTGCCGGGTGTTCAGTTGAAAATATTGCACTTTAGTACAAGTATTTTCCTTACATTTCTTAAATAATAAAAGGTGTTTATTATAAATATTAAACATATTTGGATTTGTCTGCAAAATACTATTTGCCATATATTTATATATTATAATTAATATTATGAAGGAAAATATAGGCATTTTATATTTATATAATATTTTGGTAATTGAAAATATGCATATCATATCAAATATTCTAATCACAATTCTTAAAAAATATAACATCATACAAATGGTTAGAATAATATTTCAAAATATATGCATAATATTTTAGTAATTAAAAGATGCATAGCATATCAAATATTCTTAATCATGTTTTTTAAAGATTTATTACCATATATAGTGATTAAGATACTCTCTCTAATTTAATAAATAGTACTAACATTATTCATAGAGATATTGTGCAAGATTTAGCTCAGGTCAAGAGATCGAGATGTTCAAGATGTCAGGATTAAAAATCTGCCAAAATCATAAAATCAATACTGACAGGGACTCAGAATCCATATATGGAAAGTCACCATATTAGGAAGTCACCATATATGATAACTAGTTTTTTTTCTTTGAGGGCTATATAAAGGACCAAGGGCTAAAGCTAGAAGGCATCAAGTCAAAGAGATCACGAAGTCCAAGACGGCTCACGCATCCAGGCTGATCATCAACTGTTCATCTACCTCATTCGGAAGAGTTCGAGAAGCAAACCAAGTTTTTGTAATCATTTTCTAAGGAATAAAGTGTAGATTGTTCAAGTTGATTAATAAAGCTAGTTGTTTTATTTAATTCTTTTGCATTTTACATTATGTTTTCCCTCTCTGTATTTTCATCTCCTTTTCCCAACATGCGCGAGTAATTCTCCGCTTATTAGGGTTCATAGGATTATGCTAGATTAATGGATGATGAAGATCCTTAAACTCTTTTTACGTCCTATAAAGTTTATAAATTTTATTAAAAGAATCATTAACATCCTAATCAGGCGCGCCACCAATTTATTGTTAGTCTCGACCGCAATTAGAGATTAGATTAATGATTGTTTTGGTAAAGGCTAGATATGAACGGAGTTTCATGTCGAGATAAGGGTTAAGAGTGAGAACCTTTTTTCCTCCAGAAACCCTAATCTACATGCATCTCTGTCGTTCTAGTTTTAAATCTATTAAAGGATAAAAAGAGTAATCTTTAATTAACCATCCATAACTACTAAATCCTAATGAACCCTACAATCCCCCTTTTAATATTGAACTTACATCCATAATTAATCTAGATCTATATTTTGCACCCGTGTTTAACGTAGATCTAGAACCTACAACCATTCTTATTTCTTCCTCCTTTCTTTCTCAACACGCCTAAAATAAGAATAAAATATTCCACGTTTCCCTGCGGACGACCCGTACTCATCTCGGCTAGCTACAAGCGACACCGTTATTGATTGCGGTTAAACTACAAACACACTTTTTCACAACAATCAAATGGCGCCGTTCCCGGAGATATGTGCGTAATTTTTTTATTCTTACCATTTGTGTTGAATTCTTATACGATCTATATCATAATAAAACAAAACTGCAAATTGCATATTTAACGATTTGTGCGTGAATTTTTTGCAAGGAGATCTGGAGTCACAGACTTGAGGAAACAGGAGATCTAGGGTTCCAAACTTCTCTGGTATCTTTCCCAACTCTTTCTCTCTCCTCTAAAATCCAATAAAATCTATTTCTGTAGCATTCTTTGCAAAATAGCGCCGCTCAAAAAAAAATCTTTTTGCAAAAGTTTTGTGATTGGTTTTGTTTTGCATATTTTAATACGGACTTTACGGGGCAAAGACCAAATCCAGATTAGGTGGGGATTTCATCACCCTTCCTAAGCCCCACAAATCACAAACCGAGCACCTGCAGCAACCCTACATTAATTTAAAAAATATCCAGACCAGACTCTAAGGACTGTCGCGCTCAATAAGGACAGAGGAAGGTCGTGGGTAATCTATCGCTTATCCGCATTACTTTTGTGGTGTCTAGGCAAGTGTGTCAAAGGCTAGTGGTTATTAATTAGGCCCACTACTTACGTAGTGGAGTACCTTCCCACTTACCTGGCACTTACCTGGCTTCAAGGGTAGTAAAGAGGCGGTAAAGGATTGATCCTGTGGCTTGTCCTTTGGAAGTCTAGGAGCGGTCTAGAGACTGGACCCAGGTAACCTTAGTTCTAGGGTTGCTTGTGCATTTTAGAGTGATTTATCTTGAGTCCCACTTTTTCAAAACAAATCAAATTTAAATCACACACGCTGCCACTTGCACTAAACCCGCTTAGTGCATGCTCGGCTGGACACGGGATCCTAGTGCCCATCTCGTCCGCGTTCCTGCTATCGACGCCGAAATCGGTACTTCTTCATCTTCTTTTCCCCCCACCACACACCACGATCGAGATGGACGACACTCCATTAGAATATAACACCACGCTGCCACCGCCCGTAGGTGCGCAGAATCCACCGCGCATCTCTCTCCAAGAGAGATGCTATCCTATCCGTGGTCCCCTTCCTACTTGTCTATCCATTCCACCAGCTAACGGGGATAATTTCAAAATTAAACCCCACTACATCAATCTGCTGCCCAAATTTCACGGGCTCGAGTCTGAAGACGCATACGTTTTTATTACCAAATTCGAAAATGTATGTGCTTTGATGGGTACTTCACAGCTTTCTGTGGATGCTATGCGTTTACGTATTCTCCCGTTCACTTTGTGCGATTTAACCGAGAAGTGGCTTTATAACATACCTAGACATTCTATTTCAACATGGGACGAATTCGTTATAGCGTTCCTGAAGAAATTTTATCCGGATCATAAGACTGCCCATGTTCGGAGCGAAATCTTCCAATTTACCCAACTTCCCAATGAACCATTTTGGAAATGCTTTGAACGGTTCAAGAATCTTCTTTTACAATGTCCTCATCACGGAATCCTTAGATGGGATCTGTGCCGAATTATCTATGAGGGTATTGATCTAACGACAAAACAGATGCTTGAAATAATATGTCAATGCAATTTCATGTCTAAAGATGACGGTGAAGCGTGGAAATATCTGGAAGATCTCGCTGAAAACACTTTGCAGTGGGAAAGCGTAAGACCACCTTCATCCAGGGGAGGTACTCATCAGCTCGATATTTCCATCGCAGTAAAAACTGAAATGGCAGCGATGCAGAAGAAACTCGACGCTATTGAAAACAAGTTCTCATCATTCTCCCTAAATCAGGTCACGCTCCCCAAGACCGTCTGTGGTTGCTGTTCTGATCCTTCACACTTAACGGAAGAATGTCCTATGAATGCATCGTTTCAAACTAATGCTGCTTTTCAGCAGCGACATAGAAACGATCCTTATTCTTCCACGTACAATCAAGGATGGAGGAATCATCCTAACTTTGCTTGGAACCAAAACCAACCCCAAAATCAAAATCAGTTCCAAAGCAATTATCAAAGACCTCCTCCACAGCAACCACAACCACAGAATCAGCTCCCCTTTCAGTCCCAAAATTTTCAAAATCCGGCCAACACTTCTAAACCACAAGTGGCCGGTACTGATAACTCTTCACTCGCACAAACTTTGGATTTGTTCATGAAACATTCCATGTAATTGTCGGCTGAAATGAAGTCTTCTATTGATACCATAAAGAAAGACTCCGCCTCCCATGGTGAGAGTATTAAATCAATAGAAAACCAACTTGCACAGTTAAACGCCGCAATGAGTGCGAGAGAGAAAGGTAAACTCCCATCTCAACCCCTACTGAATCCTGGCCATTCACAAAATCATAATGTGAATGCCATTACTACGTTGAGATTGGGAAAAGTGCTGAATAACCGAGTGGGTGAGCAATGTGATGATGTTAGTGACACCAATGATACCCCAGCTTCTACTTCTTCCCCTAATTCGTCTAGTCTCCCACCGACTTCCGAGCCTATTCTCCGTTTTCCCCAAGGCTCGAACCCTTCACCCATTTCCTCGAATCTACTTAAAACGATCCCCACTCCAATTCTGGGATCCACTCCATCCCCACAATCCTCTCCAATGTTGGACCAAACCCTTATTGATAAAGCACCTTATCCAAACAGGTTAAGGGGCAACAGACCAAGTCCACAAATGGAGAAGATTATGGAAATTTTTAAGCAAGTTAACATAAACATTCCTCTCCTAGATGCTATTCAATAAGTTTCGTCATATGCGAAAATCCTAAAGGACTTGTGTACTAGGAAGAGAAAAGTTCAAGTACCTAAAAAAGTTTTCCTTGCGAGTAATATGAGCACTGCTTTTATACAACAACTACCCAAGAAACGAAAGGACCCCGGAAGTCCTACAATTTCTATTTCCATTGGGGGTAAAAATATCAATCGCGCTCTACTCGATTTAGGTGCTAGTGTTAACTTGCTTCCGTATTCTGTTTATGAGCAATTAGGGATCGGAGAGTTAAAACCTGCGCATTGCACTCTTCAGATGGCCGATCGATCTATCACCCAACCTAGAGGTGAGCTAGAAGATGTGTTAATCAAAGTCGGGGAATTTATATTTCCTGTGGACTTTATCGTTATTGATACACAACCTGTGGCAAACCCACGCAATCAAATCCCGGTGATACTCGGTCGACCATTTTTTGCCACTTCCAACGCAGTAATCAATTGTAGAAACGGCTCTATGACCCTGTCCTTTGGAAAGAAGTCAATTGAGCTTAACATTTACAAGTTGGGAAGTGAACCCTCCGAACCCTATGCTCATGTGTGTTCTGTCGAATTAATGGATGTCGACAGCAGCGAATTTGATCAACCTCATAATTCTGACTCTTTTCATATGTTGTTGCTTGACACGGACTCTTCCACCGAGTTGTCCGGGCCAACATCTAACGCTGATGAGGAACTTTTTATAGAGTATGACGATCACCCCATTTTTTCTGATGACATTATTCTTAAGGGTATCGACGAAAGCTTTGAGGAAATTTTCGCTGATGAACTCGCATTTTTACAAGACACGGGTGTTGAGATGAATCAACTCCAAGACAAAGAAATTGAACCTCCACCCTTTCTTCTGGACAATCATGATAATACGAGTAATCCATCATCGCTATCCTTGTGTCGTCTCTCCAAATTAAGACACAATCATTTTCCATTACACCTCTTATCACCTCCCCACTTCTTCACGTCGAAAGGTGACATGTTCTTCCACCAACCTTGGTGTTTCATCGATAAAATTTTTGAGTGGTTGGTGTTGACCTTCGGTCTTTGCAAGGCTTGGCATTGACCAATAACCTTGACCCCCTCGTGTGATTTTAAAAGATTAACATAGTTTAACTCAAGTTTGGGGGGATATTTTGGCTCTTGAAAGAAAATGATTTTTACAAAATTGTGAGCCAAAAATAAGTTTGGGGGAGGATTTTCACTTTCATATATTCTTGCTCCCATTAATAATTTCCTCCCAAGTCTACAGGTTTTTGAGCTTAACGGATGACATCAGTGAGGACACTGCTGTAAACAGGTTTGGGGGAGCTTTGTGCTTATTTACACATCAATTTGCATCATATTTTGCATAAGCACAACATTTTCAAAAATTTTAAAAAAAAAATCTTTTATAACAAAAGAGTAGAAAGTGAAAAATTACATCCAAAAGATAGCAATAGTTTAAGAAAACCAAGAAATTAGAAGTTTTCTTAAACGAACTAGTAATAAGTAGTTATGAGCCGTTGTCCCAAGGGTTAGTAAGATGAAAGAAGTCACTAATCTGAGAATAAAAATAAGTCTGAAAAATAGTTCATATTCTGGAAGCCAAACATTTGAATATTGATACCCTACTATATGCACTTACACACGTCTTGAAACTCGGGATCGTAGAGGATACCTTGAAATGCTCTTGTCTAAAAGCCAAAGTATGAAGAAAATAAAAAAAAATTGAATAAAATATAAAATGGTGAAGAGAAAAATGAACACTGGTTTTGTTATCGCCAAGGCAGCAATAAAAAAATATAGCGAGGATGCTTCATCACCTAGTGGCTTAGACCAACTGGTTTGGAAGTCACTGCTAAGCCTTAGGTGGTGCAAGATGAGGAAAATACACCGTATAAGCAAGCACATGAGTAATCGGTCAGTTAGTACCTCACGAAGTATTAACGGTCGCATGAAAATGTGTGAGCAATCTAAATATTTATCAAATTAAAAAGTACTGAGGTAGATGGACAAGAGTATGATAGCTTGAATTGAATTCTCCGAGTGTAGAGATGTTCTATTCACACACGTAAGGGTATATGATCGATGTTTGGATGAAAGGTAGGAATGAAGAATAAAAACGATGTTTTATTGAGGGATGATGTGATTTCTAACATCTTTTCATGACTATTAAGATAGGGCTCATGATTACTGAAAAACTGGTGTAGTTGAAAACTCTTATTTTCAAGTTCTTTCTTTTATAGTTCTTATCTTTATATGTAACTTTCACCATCTCTCTTTTATTATAGGATTTTGTGGGTGTAATCCGCTGAAAACCCTCAGGAGACAACACTTCTCCTACTAGGGACACCTAGAGGTTTAACGGCTTGTTGCACGTGCTCAGTGCAATCGTGTTTGCCTACGAAAGTGTGCTATTTAGGTTTTTCTTTTTCTTTTTCTCTTTCTCTTGAATAACTAGTTTGCTCGGGACGATCAAAGTTAAGTTTGGGGGTATTTGTTCAGTTGAAAATATTGTACTTTGGTATAAGTATTTTCCTTACATTTCTTAAATAATAAAAAGTGTTTATTATAAATATTAAACATATTTGGATTTGTCTGCAAAATACTATTTGCCATATGTTTATATATTATAATTAATATTATGAAGGAAAATATAGGCATTTTATATTTATATAATATTTTGGTAATTGAAAATATGCATATCATATCAAATATTCTAATAACAATTCTTAAAAGATATAATATCATACAAATGGTTAGAATAATATTTCAAAATATATGCATAATATTTTAGTAATTAAAAGATGCATAGCATATCAAATATTCTTAATCATGTTTTTTAAAAATTTATTACCATATATAGTGATTAAGATACTCTCTAATTTAATAAATAATACTAACATTATTCATAGAGATATTGTGCAAGATTTAGCTTAGGTCAAGAGATCAAGATGTTCAAGATGTCAGGATAAAAAATCTGCCAAAATCATAAAATCAATACTGACAGGGACTCAGGATCCATATATGGAAAGTCACCATATTAGGAAGTCACCATATATGATAACTAGTTTTTCTTCTTTGAGGGCTATATAAAGGACCAAGGGCTAAAACTAGAAGGCATCAAGCCAAAGAGATCATGAAGTCTAAGACGGCTCACGCATCTAGGCTGATCATCAACTGTTCATCTACCTCCCTCGGAAGAGTTCGAGAAGCAAACTAAGTTTTCGTAATCATTTTCTAAGAAATAAAGTGTAGATTGTTCAAGTTGATTAATAAAGGTAGTTGTTTTATTTAATTCTTTTGCATTTTACATTATGTTTTCCCTCTCTGTCTTTTCATCTCCTTTTCCCAACATGCGCGAGTAATTCTCCGTTTGTTCGGGTTCATAGGACTAGGATAGATTAATGGATGATGAAGATCCTTAAACTCTTTTTATGTCCTATAAAGTTTATAAACTTTACTAAAAGAATCATTAACATCCTAATCGGGCGCGCTACCAATTTATTGTTAGTCTCGACCGCGATTAGAGATTAGATTAATAATTATTTTGGTAAAGGCTAGATATGAACGGAGTTCCATGTCGAGATAGGGGTTAAGAGTGGGAACCCTTTTCCCTCCAGAAACCCTAATCTACATACATCTCTGTCGTTCTAGTTTTAAATCTATTAAAGGATAAAAAGAGTAATCTTTAATTAACCATCCATAACTACTAAATCCTAATGAACCCTACAAGCCCCCTTTTAATATTGAACTTACATCCATAATTAATCTAGATCTATATTTTGCATCCGTGTTTAACGTAAATCTAAAACCTACAACCATTCTTATTTCTTCCTCCTTTGTTTCTCAACACGCCTAAAATAAGAATAAAATATTCCACGTTTCCCTGCGGACGATCCGTACTCATCTCGGCTAGCTACAAGCGACACCGTTATTGATTGCGGTTAAACTACAAACATACTTTTTCACAACAATCACCGGGTGATTTTTATAACAAAGAAAAGACACAAGGAGGGTCAAACTGAAGGGGATCTGATCAAGTTTTAACCGGACCAGAAATCCGAAAAGGATTCTCCATGAGTTCGGCGATAGCTGGCCCGGGGCAAGATGGAAGCAACAAAGCACCCTACAAACCTCGGTTGGGAAGGGCAGACGCATTCCTGTCCGGAATGCTTCCAAATACAGAGCAATCTCCTTGCCCCGCACCTGGTCTGCCCGCTCACCCTCTCTGGCTAAACGGAATGAATAGCTAGAGGGGATATGGAATCGAGCCCAAATATCGGAAAACTCGTCCAAACTCTTCAAGACGAAGGGCGCATCGCGGGTGTTCCCGATGCGCACCTTGGGAGTCCTTATCGCCGCCCGACGGCGAGTGACAAGGACGGCTCTGACTCTAGGGGGCAAACCCGACGCAGAAGACGAAGAAGAAGAACCTTCTTGGCTATTTGAAGCCGAAGAGGAGAAAGACCCACTGAACTCGGCCTCAGCAACTGAGGCCTCATCGTCCGACTCTACCCTTACTACCTCTACAGAATCCTCGGATGAAGACATCTAACCTGATTCAAAGGAAGGGACTCGCCGAGAAAAAATCAACAGAGGATCCGATCTAAGAGGAGGAGCGCCAGGCAATCTTCAACAATGAAAGAGAATTGGGGCAAAGTGTTGGCCCTAAGATGGTCCCCTCCTATTTATACACCCCCAGAGAGAACATCATATGGCCCAGATCGATTCCCGCCAAAACGAAACATCGTACCTGGCAGCCGATGGGGCTCCACGTGGCGATAGACCATTAGGGACGTATCTTCGATTGCAGGAGTCAGAGACAGCCTTTTGCATCCGCCAACCAACGTCAGATATGTGGCCCGTAGCCCAACTGACGATCGAGCGAAGCGGCGCCCCTTCTTTAAAGCGCAATCATTTCACTAATATGTTAACGCCATTGGGGATACACGCGAAAACTTAGACGCACGGTGAGACGACACATGGACTCGAGGATTGAAACGACGCAACCGCCAAAAGCCGTGTCGTTCCTGGACAATCCACACTATGATTCTCGGCACCAAACTGAGCAGAAGAAAACCGAACAGGCCACTCTCGATCCGACCCATAAATAGGTCGGAACGAAAGTGGGGGGCTAATAATGATGCTCAGAAGTAGGAATTCCCTAGATCATGACGCGTAGCAAATGACGTGTCCCTAATGCTACGGAGTTGGAGTAAGTATGATACTTTGGGGGCATACCTCGGGACCTCGTCTTCAAGGATACACCCGACCTATCTGAGACATCCCTGAGTACCTTCCATACTCACCCAACAAACAGCCAACAACTCGCATCCGAGCAGTCCAGACATGCCGAGCTTCCTCGGCCTCCTGGCTCGTCTCCGAGCCTTCTGACATGCCGAGCTTTCTCGGCCGCCCGGCTCGTCTCCGGGCCTTCAGACGTGCCGAGCTTCTTCGGCTCTCCCGACCGACTGAGAGCACCGGGCCCAAGCGCCCCTGCAACAGTTCCACGTATCTCGCCAAAGCGAAATATTCGCCGCCCCACGTTTTGCGTCCCATGCTGGCGCGTCCCCCCATTAATGGGCGCATCCCGTCATTAATGCGGGGATAACGCAGGGACGTAACTGACGGCGAGGATCACGCGCCGGCTCGCTCCACGTGACCGCTATATAAACCCCTCCTTCAGACGACTCAGGTAACTCGAATTGATTCCAATACGCCGCTACTCTGCCAATACTCCTCGGCACTAACTTGATCGTCGGAGGGTGCTACGGTGGTACACCCACCCCGAGACTTCCTTTGCAGGTAGCTCGGCGCAACACCAACTCATTGAGATCCACACGCTCAACCTCCACAAGCCAATCTCAACCGTTCGAGATCGCTCGCTACTAGATTGACGGAGGACAACATTTGAGGGTGATCACAGCCTCCATCACATAGGAATAATGCAAACAATGGCAAAAATCAATAGATGAGCAAGAAAGGAGGGATTTTGAGCAAACATCAAGCAATTAACCCTATTTGCGTTTTCAATTGTACTCTCAAAATGATGAAGCAAGCAAAATTAGAACAAAATATTTACATAGATCTAGAAGTAAAGTCAGCACCTTGGAGCTTCGGAATCCATGGCACAACACCACGACTTTGTTGGAGCCAGTTGAGTGAAGAACCCCAACGAGATTTTCCCCAAATTTGTTTGGAATCGTTGCCCTTTGTTGGGAAACAGCTGATCACAATAATGAACAGCAAACTTCTGTGAATAATCGAATGTGTTCTTGAAAATTGCGAAGAAATTGTTAGAAAATTTACCAGGATTTCGATCGGCCATCGTCTGAATGCTGAAATATACTGAAATGGAAATGAAACATTAAATCGGTTTTTCTTCACATATCAACCACAAAAGTTTGCCAATCGCCCTTATCCGTAAATTGTCAAAAAGAAACCCAACCGCTTTTTATTAAAAAAAACTCAGCCTCGAAATGTTGGCCAAAAACCCAATAGAAAAGTTTTTTGTTGATAAGAAATCTCTTATCCGAGATATCTAGTAGTTGTCTGCTTTATCTATTTTCGTGCAATATATAAACAGCAGCCAACGATATTTAAACAGTTGCATGTGATATCTAAACCGCTACCTGAAATATCTAAATAGATTGTATGAATTAGTTAGATATAGCAGATTACTATGTAGATGCTTCACGAAAAAAATTTAGGGTTTTTTTTACTGTTGTTTTGAGGTTGGGGGTTTTGACAACAGAAAAAGTGCTTAGATTTTTTGACAATTTACCCTTATATTTTTATATTACTTACACCAAAACCTTCTCAAATCTTGATCATTCAAATTTGGTGGGAGATGATAAATGAGCATTTTTTTTTTTGAGAAAAAATGGGCTGTGGATGACTCAACCAAGCTTGGAGGTGAACTCAAAACATAACACCTAAAGTTGGTCCCATCTCTACTTAAATCAAGTACTCACCCTTTGTTTTTGGTTTTAAGAAGCGGAATCTGAACAGCTAACTAATTAGTTATGAATCTTCATATCCCCATTATCATTTTTCTTTTTATAAAAAAAACTTTGCATTGACATTTTATAATTCGGCAAAACTTTGATATTTCTATATTTCAACCCAAAAAGATTGAAATTACATACTTCACCCCCCTCTCTGGAAAAAACTTTTCAGTTATCCAAGTTTCATTCCATGGTTACTTTTATGAAAGAAAAATTTCCAACAAAATGTTTGGAATGCGGTGATCTAGGAAGAATCCTTGGGATCACTTCTTATACATTGGTTGAGAATAATTCTGATCTAGTTCATGGCCTATTAGAAGTAGAAAGTGCTCTGGCGGGATCCTCGCTGACAGAAAAAATTGCAGTCAATTTGTAAGTGTTAAGTGAAATAGTGAAATGAGTCCCCACTTCGCCTGAAACACACCCATACTTGTTTTCCGAGAATTTAGGATTCCTCAGGGATCGGAGTAACTCAAATTATGTGTAACAACCTAGTTCATTTATACCAATTCCAGTTCCCGTATTTACTTATCTGTGGTATTTTCTTGATTTATCGTGTTTTGGGTACGAATGGTATTTTACATTTTACTTTGCATTCGACCCGACCCGTTTGCTTGAATCTGTTTGATTCATATTTATGAATTACCCTGACTTGTTATGTAGATTGTGCATTTTCATGTTTAGTGCATACTGACATTTTATCTGGTATTGCATCTTTTACCATATAACACTTTAAGTCACGTAAAATAATTTAAAATTACATAACATGGCTTGCGTGATACCCCTAACCCCCGTGGTGGCATCCGCGCATCTTGTTTTCGTCCCGTTCAGTGAAACGGACGTGTTTGGATGGCTACGCGTACGTACGTGCATCCGTTCTTGGGGGTATACATTTTCGTTACCTGAGCATCCGTTTTGAATTTTGAAAGTCGCATGTATTTTTCATATTTTAAATCTGAATTTTTAGACCCGATCTGGGCGCGTTTTGGAATACTTTTGTATCCCGCCAAAATTCTAATTATTTAAAATTTTAAAATTCGTTTAAAATATTTTTTTAACCGTTCATAAGTTTCTTTTAACAAACTAAAAATCTTTTTAAAATTTTGAAATCTAAAATCCTAACTCCTAACCAATCAGAATTCTCTCTCTCTCTCTTTCCAGCTCTCTCCCTCGCTGGCCGTGGCCCCACTTCCTCTCTCTCTTTCCTTCTCTCTCTTTTCTCTTTCTTTCTCTCTTTCTCTCTCCCTGCTAACTTCCAAAATTCTTTCTCCTCACTATTCACTCCCATCTCTCTCTCTCTCTCCTCGTGATCTCCTCTCTCTCTCCCCTCTCGGATTCCTCTCTCTCTCCCCTTTCTTTCTCTGTTTCTTTTCTTCTTCCTCCATAATTTTTCCCGCTTCCTTCGCCACGAGAAAACCCTAGCCCCTCGTAGCGTCGCCTCTTGCCGCCGACCCCTCGCCTCCATCGTCTTGTCTCCACCTTCTCTTCCTCCGCCTCCAACCATCACCACAACCATCACCACCATCAACCACAACCCACTGCACACCCCGACCCAAGAACCTCCACTTTCATCGGCGTTAACCCTCGACGGAGACCTCGTCGCCTCACCCTCGTCTCCACCATCTCATCGCCATCCCCAACATCACCTCCTTCTTCCCCACAATCTATCGCGACCCCAAGCCGAACCCCTGCAACCCATCACCACGACACCCATCGCCTCTCGTTGCCGGCGACCCCTCGCTGTCGCCACCATCCCCGTCGCTACCATCACCTCGACCTCCTCTCATCCTCCCTGCACTCCATACCACCCTACACCGAGCTTTCTTCCCGATCACCCTCACCTCTGCCTTCTTCTTCTTCGAGCGCCCAAGCAACCAAACCCATCACCAAACCCGTCTCGTCTTCGAACCATCAACCACCGACACCGCCAACTCCTTCATCTTGCCGTCGACTTCAAAAGACCTGGCCCATCTTCTTCTTCCCATCGACTTCAACCCCACACCGAACAGCCATCGTCGCCTCAGCCGAACCCCATCGCCAGCAAACCTTAAACCCTACACCATCATCTTCATACTCGAATCCATCTCCTCACCAACCTCGAATCGAACAGCACCTCATCACCATCACCTCGCCTGAAAACCCACCACCGAGCCAACTCTGTAAGTGCACGGCGGCGCCCCGGCCGTCTATCCGACGCCGGAATGCGGAAACGAAACTTTTCTAAAAACTAGAAACCGGCACCACCGTGCACTAAAATCCCGGATCGGGCCATTAACCTAACTCTCGCATACTAGAAAATGGTAAGGAATCTATACCGAGGGATCCGTGTCCTTCGGTCTTCGGCCTCCACTCCGATCTCCTCCCGGAATCTCCGATCTTCACCTCCTCGTCGAAACGGGCACCACATCGCCGGGTTATTTTACGGGCTCCCACCTCTGGACCGAGGCAACTCGGGCACGAAGTTGGCGAGTCGACGTGTCCAAGAATGCTGTAGGCTAGTATAGAATCACTTTGTCTCAATGGGGTGATTGAAGTTGCCTTGTATGGATGTGGAGCAGAGAATGAACCTTTTGAGAGAGGTGAGGAATTTTTGAAGCAAGCCAAAAAGAGATGAAGAAATTCCCACACACTAAAAATGAATCCTCTCTCCTCTAGTAGTGGCCGGCCCCTTGCTCAATTGAGGAGGGAAAAAGAGAATAATCCAAGTGGGGATAAGGTGTGATGATATTAATGGATTAAAGTCACACCAATTGCTAATCTAAATCCAAATCAATTCCTATCCAATAAATGCAAGAGAAATGACCCAAAAAGAATCTAATAATGCTACACCCATCATAGTGCCTCAAATCACAAAAGACACCCTCCACAAAACTAATTTGCATACTTGCAAATAACCCCCTCCATCGGAAAAATCCGGCCATGAAGGAACAAAGGAAAGCTGACCGGAATGGAATACAAACTGGCAACTTCAGAAAACTGATCCCGTAATAAATTACAGGAAAACCCCGCGACTGTATATACATACCCGCATCTGTATTCCCACTGAATACAAACGTAAAGAGATAAAATCTACACTGTACAATACTAGGATCCGGCTTAAACCAAAGCCCGCTAGTATTATCTGTCCGATCATGATCCGTGCAATACCGCACGGATAAGATCGAACCCTGCCATATCTCCATACGGCCTCTACAACGTTTCGCCCGAAACTTGAGAAAACGGTCTGTGGGGGACTCTAAAGACTCGTCAATACTTTGGCTGTGGATTTAACCACTAGCACGTCAGAGGTATTAGCCATACGTGACGGGCTACCGGGTATTGACCAAAAGGGACGTCGATGAGCGAACTCATCCTGACACCGTACTGAGCCTGTCAGTGACAATATCCGTACAGTCCGGTCCGTTCGTCTATGAGCATCGCATGGCGGGCCTAGGGGGTTGGTAAAAGTCAGACCCCTAAAAGCGATATAAGTCGTGTCGGAGTGTAGCCCAGAACATCCTGAGATATTACTGGAATACCTACCAGTAAATCTCCTGCCTTGGCTAAGAACTTCGTGTAATGGCTCTCCTAGACACAGCGCGACCTCACCCCCAATACCGGGAGAGACGAACCCCTGCAGATCCGCTCACTGCCTCCATATGGCTCGGGACTGTACCAAACTAAAACCTGTTTGCATGTCTCCTTTGAGCGTGGTAGGGTAGTAATCAAAGTACAGTGGGAACTCACACGAGACAAATGACGATCTTAGGTCGATGAACTAACCTATACACATGTCACCAGGGAACTGCTATCTGACGTCAGGTATAAGACCAACTAGCATGTTCCCGGCGAGTCCTGTCCGGTGTACTCATAACCCAATGAGCACCTGTATACATCTTAGGTGAACCAACTGACACCAGTGGCTTGTGAGACTGGCCACCTCCCCTCGTCGGGGTCTCGACTGTATACACTAGTCTACTCTGGAGTATCGATGCCCTGTCTCGAAACTCCCACGACTAGGGACCTTTTAAGGATGTGCTTATAGACCCCAGCTCCCACGTATATGATCGCCCTCATACTGCTGGCAGTCAAGCAAGAATCCTAGGGGCTCTATCAACGTGTAATAGCGACCTGTAAGGTCACCTAAAACAGTACACGATGATAAAGATAAACCAGATAGTATACTATCATCTTGAGTAAGACTGTCCTACCGGTATAGGTCCTCCCTCAATCATTGCAATCACGTGCCTGTGATCCAATAATTGACTCTGAGGGCACTATCTCCAACAATCTCCCACTTGCACTCAAGGCTAATTATTGCGATGTCGCATACTCACAGCCCATGTGATACCGAACACCCAACTCCTCTACTAGTCAGTCTCACAAAGCTCGTTTGCGAAACTATTGCGTTCGAGGAATAACCTCAGTGAGTGGATCCGCTGTGATGTTTCTTTCTATGTCTCTCTTTATCTCAAGTTCGCCGAGAAACCCATCTCCCGAAATGAGCAATACCTGTCTTAGAATATGTTTGGATGTCTGATGGGACCTAGTTCATAAGTGAACTCCAAATCCAAACTTCTTAGACTGTATCGTCAACTGAACTTAATCAGTATCCTGCGCCATTCCTCCCTCAGTATCCGCGTGGACCACCTGTCCAAAATACTGCCCCTCTTCAGAGGGAGAACTATAACTCTGACAGTCACTCTGTCATCCAGGTCACCTTGGAAGCCTGGAATGATAACTGTCTCCCAAAGGAGGCTGCCGTTATCATTTCCCTAGAACATCAATTTATGTTCTAAAACTGCTTCCTAATGTTTCTCCAGAATTGGATCAATATCAACTTATTGCATCTGCTGCAAAAACAACATCTGGTGTGGTACTTGACATCTCATGATTGACTTAATTGCCTAAGCAAGTGATCTGCCAATCATGCACATCCCTCTCCCCTTTAGTCTGTAAGACACCTTTAGAGAGGGCGACTCCATCACCTGCAGGTACACTACCGTGCCAGGAGTCGTCCATTCTAAAACACCTTTAGAATGTTGTCTAAGTACCCAGATTGGGAAACCACCCAAATCTAGATCTATAGATCTAGTAACCAGAATGTCTTGATATTATATCCAAGTCCCATGTGGAGAAACCACTGTGTGACAACCAAAGTATAACCGATCGTAGTATGGGAATATCACTTCCTACTCTGTGTATGTCATCAAATACCAGGACATCACACCCTACTACCTTCTTACAAGATCCATCCTCTATTCTAATGAAGTCAAATCTATGACTGTCACATCAGAAATAGATGATCTATCTCCGCTATATCTGCTTTAGTCTATAAATAGACATGAGCCACTTGTCCACTATACTTCCGCTGCTCCTACTGACTACGACAACCCTCTGACAGAGTCATATACACGTGCACTTCTAAAGCTAGTTTAGAACGACGCTCTGTCGGGTCTCATAGTCTGGAACAACAACAATGGCAAGTCTGGGTAAACAAGAACCTCTCTGCCACCGTCCTTGAGCATACCGAAGTACCTCTCAAGCGCATGAGGTTACCCACCATATCCCCGGAGTAGCCAATGGAATGTCAAACCAGATTGAATTTTTAGGTTCTTATCAAATTTTCAGTAATCGTTTGCGGTTCTGGAATTACTTCCAGTTCTACCATACCCCCACTACTGTTTTCTGAAAAAATCCATTTTTATTAAAACTGTGGCGAGTCAAGAACAATTTCACTATTGATCTTCCAGATGGTAGAAAGTCAACCCTCGTCATACCCTGGGTCAACCCACAAACAGCCATTACAGAAACGTGCCTTGAGTTATCTAGAGTCTGGTTTTAAGCATAAGCCGGACAACTCCCCGTACCTTGACAATGTCAAGATATGAACTGTTCTATATCTAATATAGAAACAGAGGCACTAATTTAATTGGAACCAGAATCAAATCAGGCAGCTGTCTCCAGTGCATGTCAACTAAATGGAGAGAGGTCGATCAGCATTACTCAACTTAGGAATGCTTCCAATTATGAGTAACCTGAAACGGAAGCAAGTTCTCTTAATCATTACTATCATCTGAATACCACACACAAGTATCTACATCTTCGATCACCTTGAAGAATCCCGATACTTGCAACACCTGGTTCTCTACTTTATCCACATACCTATAACTTCTCAAAACTTGGACCCTGTGTTTCTACGAAACACATGTCTAAGAACCAGAGAAGTCACAGGTAAACAGAATATAGTACGGGGACCAACCCCTCTGTCCTAATGGACACTGGACAACATACAATACTCTGTATAAGTCCCCTGAGTCTAGTGACTCATTCACTGTGTGTCGTAGGTTGAAAACTGTACTTATGGTTAAGAAGAATTACACAGCTGTTCAATGCTCATTACCTAACCATCCACTGATATAGGTAAATGTCATAGACATAATTTCAAAAAGGTATATCTCACTCTATTAAAATAGACGTACAGATATATCAATTTGAAATTGGTGCACAACGACGGATATTCAAAACCAAATATTTGCCGTCCGGCAAACAACCCAGGCGATTTCCTCAAATATCACAAATTACAACGAATCCGGATATAATGAGGATGATCACCTAATTCCCAATAACTTACTCCCACTCATCATCTGTAAAACCATACAGATGTGAGAATCAAACCTGGTAAATACATACCCTGGAGCAAGTGTCTAATTGGGAAATCAGTTTTCTTTTAACAGTACACAGTGAAACTGAAACATTGAAATGTTTCGATGGGGTATCCCGGTATTCCTAATAATGCCTCTTCCATTATCCAGATTCACAACTATAACCGTATATCTCTTTGCCATCTCTCCAAATCCCTTTATATGTCTTTTAGTCATTACCTTTTGCACACCCCTTTAGGCCAAATGGTTTTCTTCCTTCCCTACCGTTCGGCACCAGCCTATGGTTTGGAAGAAGACTATCCAATAAGTATAATGGGTGTACTGTCCTAATCCTAGGAGCACTCGCAATGCGAGAGAAGGTGAAGATAAAAAACAACCGAATAAAGCTTATTCCTATTTCTCTTGAACCAGAATCCATCCCCGAACTGGAACAAGTTCCTTTCGAGTTCGTATATAACCATACGATGGAGTATCCAAATAACTGTGGATCTTCGTAGTGATACGAAGTGTCCTGGAGAAATACAAAGGTGATTTAGGATTGGCGAAGAAATACTTGGTTTGGTCGTGAATAGCAGTCGCAATTTACTTTGCCCTCTTACTAATCCCTTGATATGTCTTTACTTAATACCTTCTGTACACCATCGTTATGCTAATTGGTTTTCTTCATTCCCTACCGTTCGACACCAACCTAAGGTTTGGAAGAAGACTATCCAATTTGCGTAATAGGTGTACTATCTCCTAAACCAAGGAGTACTCGCAACCTGAGAGAAGGTAAAAGGAAAAGATAACTGAATAGTCCTATTCGTTTTCTCCAGAACCGGAAACCATCCTCGAATAAATTCCTTCGAGTTCGTATATAACCATACGATGGTTTTGTCCAATGGAAGTGGACGTTCGTAGTAATACGGGGTGTCCTGGAGAAGAGGGTAAAAGTAGGAGTGGCAATGAGGTTTGCAACTCTGACAATCCAAAAGCCAGTGTTTAAGATGGTTCGGTTAATTTTGGTCAGTGAGTCATAGTCAAGGGTCAGGCCATGGTCGCTGCCAGAGAGAGAGAAAAGAAACACTCAGCGTGCACTCTAACCTAGATTAGAATGGTTATCACTTTATCTAATCAGCAAACCTCCTACTGTAACGTCAAATTCTTCTCCAAACCTGAAAGAAGAATTAGTCGGGCTCACCCGAGGAGTAAACCAACTCATCAGTGGGAATCGGGATCTAACTATCATCGCATGATAACGTGACGGAATCCGCTCACGTTATCACACTCCAGAAGGTATGCGCATATCTGGCAAGTTTCAGTTTTTTTAGAAACTCCCGATATGATTTTTACCCCATACTCTTATAACCTTGACTTTGGCCAACAAATCATAAGTCACATGTCAAGTTCTACCCGTCATTCTCCAGGTTAATTTGAACCCACCCGTACCTACCCTTGACTTTGGCTAACAAGGCAGTACGATTGTCCCAAACCAACGCATCTATCTATGCTGCATATGAATACCCAACAGCTACCAATCACTGTGCCTTGACTTTGGCCAACAAACACAGCTTGAATACTATTGACTATCCATATGAAACGACGGAGGGCTACGAATGGTTTCTGGCGAAAACCTTTAACGTAATGAACTTGATATCGTTGAAGGAACCGGATAGCTTTTTATAAAAATATAGTGACGAAAACCTTTGCTAAAGAGGTCACTCCCGGTGAAGGGATCTCGGCTCTTTCCCCATAGAATGAGGTGCAGGATATTCCAACTGAATACCACGATGCAAAGCAAAAGTAAACGACTATAATGAAGTTATTGTCCTGACGCAAACTTCTGTCCAAGGGGTCACTCCCGGTGAAGGGATCTCGGCCCCTGCCTCGTCGACTGAGGTGCAGGATATTCCAACTGAATACCACTGTGCAAAACAAAAGAGAACGTCCTTGCAATAACAGCTTTTTTTAAAAAAATGTTCCAACAACATCAGAATAGGTTTGTTTAGCTTGCATTGATCCGAATCAACGCAGTCCCATCAATTGATCACACCACAAAAGAACGAAAATAATGATGTATGTATATGCCATCCGCATTCGCCACTGGGTCCCGTCATCACCCGTTAGGTTACTTAACTAACGACAGAGCGGGGATTGGACTAGCGCGGATGCAAAACATATACAACATCTACTGATATATATATCAATATATAATATTCGCTCAAGGCGTGATAAAATGCAACATCACAGAAATGTAATAAGCATCACAGAACAATACAGATATCTGGGATCCCCGGGTTTCATAGAGCCACTACTGAAACCCGACGTTCCCCTGGTCGTGTGGATAGCCTGTGCAATGAAATCCTAGACCCCTACGGGCGCGGCAAATTACCCGCCAAAACCTGAAGCGAGGCAACCCCCTTCAGCAACGTGAATGGACCACCCAGCACTTCACGGAATCCGGTAACTTGGGCACCCCTCCTTGGGTCAACCTGTACCCCCTACGAGTGCGGCGAATAGCCCGCCAATTCTAGAGTGAAGCCCCCTCCGTCTCAAAGCCATGAGATGCGGGCCCGTTGCCCTCTAGAACCCGGCTACCCGTGCACCCCTCCGCGGGGTAATCTTAGTACAGAAAGTAAAATATACATACAACGGGTACATCGACCTCAGCCCGGTCGTGCTCCAAAAGAATAATATACAAACAGGCAGTAACGACAGTCCACATGTCGGACGCTCGCCCCGCAATATCAAATGTACATAAACAACTAAACTGTACTAACATTGCATCCAGGCTATCCACCACGACAAATTCGCAACATCACAGCACAACACAGAACATCAACGTGAATGTCACATTCGCAAATCCGTCTAAAATGGCTATAGCAGTTAGACAGGATTTACCGATCAAATGACATTCACGGTCGCAGATATAATGTAAAAACTGTGAACTAACATGTTTAAAATTTTCGATCGATCAAATTTACCGAAGTGGGCCCCAAGCACTACTATAGTACTCAAAGAAAATCTGGGCCCAAAAATAATATACCAAAACCCCCAATTTCAAGTCAGGAACCTACTGAAGAAAAACGATGCAGAGAGCTTACTGTTAAGCAGCGGAACCGCAGCCAGAAGGGGGTTACGGCCGCGGTTCCGTGGCTAACAGTGACAACATGCTACCGTATTTCTTCATTGTTCACTAAAAACCTTGCCTGATTTTTTGCAATACACCAAATTATTTTTCGAGCACAAAAAATTTCGACAGAGAACTGAACCAGAAAATGCGGGTTTTCGGAAAATCCGTTCGATCGAACTTTTAAACACGTTAGAGCAAGTTAGACAAGGTTAATGGCGTGTCTCTGATACCATTATAAGTGCACGGCGGCGCCCGGCCGTCTATCCGACGCCGGAATGCGGAAACGAAACTTTTCTAAAAATTAGAAACCGGCACCACCGCACACTAAAATCCCGGATCGGGCCATTAACCTAACTCTAGTATACTAGAAAATGGTAAGGAAGTTATACCGAGCGATCCGTGTCCTTCGGTCTTCGGCCTCCACTCCGATCTCCTCCCGGAATCTCCGATCTTCACCTCCTCGTCGGAACAGGCACCACATCGCCGGGTTCTTTTACGGGCTCCCACCTCTGGACCGAGGCAACTCGGGCATGAAGTTGGCGAGTCGACGTGTCCAAGAATGCTGTAGGCTAGTGTAGAATCACTTTGTCTCAATGGGGTGATTGAAGTTGCCTTGTATGGATGTGGAGCAGAGAATGAACCTTTTGAGAGAGGTGAGGAATTTTTGAAGCAAGCCAAAAAGAGATGAAGAAATTCCCACACACTAAAAATGAATCCTCTCTCCTCTAGTAGTGGCCGACCCCTTGCTCAATTGAGGAGGGAAAAAGGGAATAATCCAAGTGGGGATAAGGTGTGATGATATTAATGGATTAAAGTCACACCAATTGCTAATTTAAATCCAAATCAATTCCCATACAATAAATGCAAGAGAAATGACCCAAAAAGAATCTAATAATGCTACACCCATCATAGTGCCTCAAATCACAAAAGACACCCTCCACAAAACTAATTTGCATACTTGCAAATAACCCCCTCCATCGGAAAAATCCGGCCATGAAGGAACAAAGGAAAGCTGGCCGGAATGGAATACAAACTGGCAACTTCAGAAAACTGATCCCGTAATAAATTACAGGAAAACCCCGCGACTGTATATACATACACGCATTTGTATTCCCACTGAATACAAACGCAAAGAGACAAAATCTACACTGTACAATACTAGGATCCGGCTTAAACCAAAGCCCGCTAGTATTATCTGTCCGATCATGATCCGTGCAATACCGCACGGATAAGATCGAACCCTGCCATATCTCCATACGGCCTCTACAGCGTTTCGCCCGAAACTTGAGAAAACGGTCTGTGGGGGACTCTAAAGACTCGTCAATACTTTGGCTGTGGATTTAACCACTAGCACGTCAGAGATATTAGCCATACATGACGAGCTACCAGGTATTGACCAAAAGGGACGTCGATAAGCAAACTCATCCTGACATCCTACTGAGCCTGTCAGTGACAATAACCGTACAGTCCGGTCCGTTCGTCTATGAGCATCGCATGGCGGGCCTAGGGGGTTGGTAAAAGTCAGACCCCCAAAAGCGGTACAAGTCGTGTCGGAGTGTAGCCCAGAACACCCTAAGATATTACTGGAATACCTACCAGTAAATCTCCTGCCTTGGCCAAGGATTTCGTGTAATGGCTCTCCTACACACAGCGCGACCTCACCCCCAATACCGGGAGAGACGAACCCCTGCAGATCCGCTCACTGCCTCCATGTGGTTCGGGACTGTACCCAACTAAAACCTGTTTGCATGTCTCCTTTGAGCGTGGTAGGGTAGTAATCAAAATACAGTGGGAACTCACACGAGACAAATGACGATCTCAGGTCGATGAACTAACCTGTACACATGTCACCAGGGAACTGCTATCTGACGTCAGGTAGAAGACCAACTAGCATGTTCCCGGCGAGTCTTGTCCGGTGTACTCATAACCCAATGAGCACCTGTATATATCTTAGGTGAACCAATTGACACCAGTGGCTTGTGAGACCGGCCACCGCCCCTCGTCGGGGTCTCGACTGTATACACTAGTCTACTCTGGAGTATCGATGCCCTGTCTGGAAACTCCCACGACTAGGGACCTT
This sequence comes from Agapanthus africanus, assembly GCA_030015575.1. Classification (NCBI taxonomy): domain Eukaryota; kingdom Viridiplantae; phylum Streptophyta; class Magnoliopsida; order Asparagales; family Amaryllidaceae; genus Agapanthus; species Agapanthus africanus. The sequence continues at coordinate 192,395,737 of CM057348.1, forward strand.
TTAAGGATGTGCTTATAGACCCCAGCTCCCACGTATATGATCGCCCTCATACTGCTGGCAGTCAAGCAAGAATCCTAGGGGTTCTATCAACGTGTAATAGCGACCTGTAAGGTCACCTAAAACAGTACACGATGATAAAGATAAACCAGATAACATACCATCATCTTGAGTAAGACTGTCCTACCGGTATAGGTCATCCCTCAATCATTGCAATCACATGCCTGTGATCTAATAATTGACTCTGAGGGAACTATCTCCAATAAACTCCTATCACCATCTTCTCCTTACTGCAACCATCTCCTTCCCTCGTCTCAATACCCTCCAGCCGAGATCATCAAGTCGACGAAGCCTGCAACCCAACACCGATCTTCATTGCCGTCGTCTTCTTCTACTTCCTCTTCCGTCAAACTAAGCACCTTTGACGTCGACTCAAAGAAACCCATCGCCTCATCGCCGCTGAGTTGCACCTAGACCGAGCACAACATAGATCCCAAGTTGAGACCAACCGAGATCAAATCTTTGATCTTGATCCGTTTCGCGTCTTCGTGTGGTCATCAATCGCGTATTCGTCTCGAGGCAAGTTATCTTGCTACATGCTACATTACATTTTATGCATCTATTTTAATAAATATAATAATTGAATTTCAAACCGTGCATCCAAAGTACCTGTTTCACAGTTTTACAATGACCGTATGCATCCATTCTTATCATTTCATATCCAGCATATGCAAACCTATCTTGTCACATATCATACTATAGCATACCGCATCAAATTGAATATAACCATTCACATTGTTTAATTGAACATCGTGCATTAACTAGTTTATCATTTAAAGGTTATATGATATCAATTCGCATCCATATCGAATAGAACACATATAGCCTCATTTACCGATCTCATTTATAACCTAATACAGTTATTATAACATCCCACGTTTAATAAAGAGCATCTTAATTAATGTTGGAACTAAGTGTAACCCTAATCGATAATTGTACATCCGTATCTTTGAATTTATATCTATTGGCATACCATATCACATTATTCCATTTTATTGTTATAGTGGTACTCCATACTTGTTTTGTGTACCCATGCTTATTATAGTTTGATTATGAGCACCCACGTGACACTTGTGCACCCCCTGACATGACTTGATACACTACTACTTGACACGACCTGATACCGTGCACTACTTGACATGATTTGATACTTGTACACTACTTGATATGACCTGATGTACCGCAGCTTGACCTGTTACCTGATCTTGTTACTAATGCCAACAATCTTGACCTGTTGTCCCTACGGACATTTCCTGTTATCTATTCAGACAAACATGTACCTGCTTGATCCTGTGTTGGCATTAACTCCAGATTTATCAATACGTGACTTGAACGCATAACTTGGGGGTATGGAGAAATCAATGATGAAACCTGACTTGTAACTCGACAGTTCGATGCCTTTACTGATCAGTCTTACGGGCTAGGCCAGCCCTGGGATGCTGCTGCTGACATTATTCATCGTTACATACTACCTTTTACTGCCTTGCGGCACATCTCGGATTCAGCCCGAGAATCTTGACCGTGGTCCCGGGCACGCACGGGATACTATTGAGTTACATCGATAATTCATCAAATTGATTTCAAAGACTTGATAGTAGTTAACCCAGTAGACCAGTTTAGATTACTTACTGCACATCACCTGTGCCTTACCCTTCACTGTCCTTATTTATGTTACTGTTATACCTTTATTACTGTTCATACTCGTGCTTGCATGTCTCGTTACCCCCTGATTATATGATTATTGATGTTATGACGCACTGACGTCTGGGTTTTGCATGGCCCAGATCCTCTCCCTTGTCGCAAGCTGATCAGGAGTACTTCCGCCGTTAGACCGAGCAGTGAGGATTCAGTTGGTATCCAGTTTTACTTTCCAGGTGTTTTATTGTATTGGATCTTTTTGCTTCCGCATTATTTTATTCTTGACTCGTTATTCTGGCTCATGGACATGTATTTGACAGTTATTATTATTGTTCTTGATATCTCTACAGCCGTAATGTGATTGTGGAAGGATATTTCCTATTCACAGGTAACATGGTTGGCTCTGTCACGTGCCTATCTTAGCGTACTCTGGGAAGTGGGGCGTGACAGGATTTGTTTGGTATCAGAGCTATAGGATTTAGGTTAATTGGATTTGATTCTTTTGTAGTTGGGTATTGGACCCAATACACGAATCAGAATACTCGTGATTAGGAACATGTCCTGCCATATTGTTATCATGATTCTTGAATCATATCTTTCTCTTATCCTTTGCCTTGACGATAGGCAAACCACTTTGCATCTCGACTTGAAACCTTTTTGGTTCCCTATTGTTTCTCCCTGTTCCTTAATTCTGATACTAAGATTTGGGCGACTTGAGTGGAGTTATGTGATTGTAACTATGAACTGCAGCATGGTTACAATGCGGTACTCTATTTAAGTAACTTGGTGTCCTGGTCTTGATTCATTTCCTTGTTCCATGGTCGTTTTATTACCTTGGTTCTCTCAGTTTCATTGCTTACCAGTTCATGTTTTTGCAGATTTCTTGGTGATTGATACCGGCAGCTATGAAGTTGTTTTGGGAATGGATTTTATCGGCACTTTCCACGCTCACATTGATTATAGGGCAAAGAAAGTAATTTTCCAGATTCCCGGACATCCGGAGTTTATCTTTATTGGAGAAAGCAGTTCTGTCGGGCCAGTCGAGTTTAGGGCTAGGCCGACAAACAATGTTCTTTCGTCGATGGAAGTGGATAAAGAAGAAGCGCCAGCTATAGTTCGAGATTTCATGGACGTGTTCGAGGACATATCCGGTTTATCGCCGAAATGAGACATGGAATTCGCGATTGATCTTGTTCATGGTGCAGCGCCAGTCTCAAAGGCGTACTATCCAATGGCGCCAGTAGAATTGGAAGAAGTCAAGAAGCAGGTTGTTGAATTACTTGAGAAGGGTTGGATTCGCAGCAGTAATTCACCTTGAGGAGCTCCAGTTCTTCTAGTAAAGAAGAAAGATCGCACAAGGAGGATGTGCATCGATTATCGAGAATTAAACCGGGTGACTATTAAGAACAAGTAACCGATCTCTCGCATTGGCGAATTGTTCGAGCAGCTTAGTGGCGCGAGGGTATTCTCGAAGCTGGATTTGCGATCCGGATATCATCAGGTCCGAGTTAAATCAGAAGATATTTGCAAGACTGCGTTCCGAACTCGGTATGGACATTACGAGTATTTAGTGATGCCCTTCGGAGTAACGAATGCACTGGCGATATTTATGGACTTGATGAACCGAATCTTTTCACCGTTCTTGGACCAGTTTATAGTGGTGTTCATTGATGATATTCTGGTTTACTCAAGGAGAATTGAAGAGCACGCAGAACACTTGAAGATCGCACTGCAGACTTTGAGGCAAGAAAGATTGTATGCAAAGATGAGCAAGTGCGAGTTTTGGCTTGAAGAAGTGAAGTTTTTGGGGGCATGTCGTGTCCGGTGATATAATCGCTGTTGATCCCGAAAAGATTGCAGCAGTTCGAGATTGGCCGATTCCGATGAACGTTGCAGAGATCAGAAGCTTTCTTGGACTTTCCGAGTATTACAGAAGGTTCATGGAGAATTTTGCTCATTTGGCTGAGCCTCTGACCAAGCTTACGCGCAAAGAAGTACCATTTGTGTGGACGGATAAGTGTGCGTCAACTTTTGAGGCGTTGAAGCAGAGACTGATAACCGCTCCTATTTTAACCGTGCCAGACAGTTCCGGAGAATTGGTGATTCACAGCGACGCATCTGGGAAAGGATTGGGATGTGTTTTGATGCAGTATGGGAAGGTTATAGCTTACGCATTGAGACAGTTGAAGACCCATGAGAAGAATTACCCAACTCATGACTTGGAGCTAGCAGCTGTGATTTTCGCTTTGAAGATTTGGAGATACTACTTATTGGGCGAAAGGGTCGAAGTATTCACCGATCACGAAAGCCTGAAGTATGTGTTCACACAGAAGGAGCTTAATATGAGGCAGCGTAGATGGTTGGAGCTGATGGCTGCCTACGATCTTGATCTTAAGTACCATCCGGGGAAAGTTAATATTGTGCCGGATGCGCTTAGTCGGTTGCCAGCAATTCCGATATTGACTGCACAAAAGGAACTTATTGAGGACTTTTGGAGATTTGATTTGGAGATTGTGCTACTGCATTCTTCGGGACAGTTGATGCAGCTGCAAGTACAATCGTCGTTGATCAAAAATATTAAAGCAGCGTAGTTACAGGACTCTAGATTGCAAAAGTTTCGAGAACAGGTTGAAGCTGGACTTCGAACGGACTTGTTGATTCATGAAGATGGTTCATTACGATATGGTAGTCGTTTGTGTGTGCCAAAAAGAGATATTCGTGAGGAGGTTATGAAGGAGGCGCACAGTTCTGCATATTCCATATATCCAGGAAGAACGAAGATGTACCGAGATTTACGACAGCATTTCTGGTAAGAAGGCATGAAACGGGAGATTGCCCGCTTTGTAGCGAAGTGTTTGGTGTGTCAGCAAGTTAAGGCTGAACATCAAAGGGTTGCTGGTTTATTACAACCACTTCCGACTCCTCAATGGAAGTGGGAACATATAACCATAGATTTCGTGATTGCCTTACCGCGGAGTCCAAAGGGCAACAATGCAGTTTGGGTGATTGTTGATCGATTGACCAAGGCAGCTCATTTCATACCATTTCGAGTTGGTCAATCAACAGAACCTTTGGCAGAACGGTACATGCAGGAGATTGTAAGATTGCATGGAGTACCGGTGAGCATCGTGTCCGACCGTGACACCCGTTTCTTATCACACTTCTGGAGGAGTTTATAAGAAAGTTTGGGGACTCGATTGAAGTTTAGCACAGCTTATCATCCTCACACAGATGGCCAGTCAAAGAGAACGATCCAAACTCTTGAAGACATGTTGAGAGCTTGCATGTTAGACTTCAAGAGTTCATGGGAGGATCATCTACACTTGGTGGAGTTTTCTTACAATAACAGTTTTCAGGCGACTATTCAGATTGCTCCATTCGAAGATTTATATGGTCGCAAGTGTCGTTCACCCGTTTATTGGGATGATATTGGAGAACGAAGATTGTTGGGACCAGATTTGATCGTGCAAACAGTTGAGAAGGTTAACACTATCCGGAATCATTTGAAAGCAGCACAAGACCGACAAAAGAGTTGGGCAGATACATCGAGAAGACCTCTAGAGTTCGCTGCTGGTGATCTGGTATTCTTGAAGATATCACCGACTAGAGGGGTGATTCGTTTCGGAAGTCGAGGAAAGCTTAGTCCTTGATTCGTTGGACCTTTTGAGATTTTGGAGCATGTTGGAGAAGTGGCGTATCGATTGGCTTTACCGCAATCCTTGGCGAATGTTCATGACGTGTTTCATGTATCTCAACTCCGTAAGTATGTTCGAGATGAAACATATGTGTTGGATTATTCGGAGCTGACTGTATGAGAAGATTTAAGCTTTGAGGAGCGACCGATGTCGATTGTGGATCGAAGGGAAAAAGTTCTTAAGAACAAAATTATCCCTCTTGTACTTGTTTCTTGGGGAAATCGCTCGCGTGGAGAATCAACTTGGGAATGAGATGATGAAATCCGGCAGAAGTTTCCACATCTATTCTTGTAGTTCTTGATTGTTTATCTTTTCGTGTTCTTGGAATTTTGAGGACGGAATTCTTTTTTGTAGTTGGGTATAATGTAACAACCTAGTTCATTTATACCAATTCCAGCTCCCGTATTTACTTATCTGTGGTATTTTCTTGATTTATCGTATTTTGGGTGCGAATGGTATTTTACATTTTACTTTGCATTCGACCCGACCCGCTTGCTTGAACCTGTTTGATTCAGATTTATGAATTACCCTGACTTGTTATGTAGATTGTACATTTTTATGTTTAGTGCATACTGGCATTTTATCTGGTATTGCATCTTTTACCATATAACATTTTAAGTCACGTAAAATAATTTAAAATTACATAACATGGCTTGCATGATACCCCTAACCCCCGTGGTGGCATCCGCGCATCTTGTTCTCGTCCCGTTCAGTGAAACGGACATGTTTGGATGGCTACGCGCACGTACGTGCATCCGTTCTTGGGGGTATACATTTTCGTTACCTGAGCATCCGTTTTGAATTTTGAAAGTCGCATATATTTTTCATATTTTAAATCTGAATTTTTAGACCCGACCCGGGCGCGTTTTGGAATACTTTTGTATCCCGCCAAAATTCTAATTATTTAAATTTTTAAAATCCGTTTAAAATATTTTTTTAACAGTTCATAAGTTTCTTTTAACAAACTAAAAATCTTTTTAAAATTTTGAAATCTAAAATCCTAACTCCTAACCAATCAGAATTCTTTCTCTTTCTTTCCAGCTCTCTCCCTCGCTGGCCGTGGCCCCACTTCCTCTCTCTCTTTCCTTCTCTCTCTCTTTTCTCTCTTTCTTTCTCTCTTTCTCTCTCCCCACTAACTTCCAAAATTCTTTCTCCTCACTATTCACTCCCCTCTCTCTCTCTCCTCTCGATCTCCTCTCTCTCTCCTCTCGCATTCCTCTCTCTCCCCCCTTTCTTTCTCTGTTTCTTTTCTTCTTCCTCCATAATTTTTCCTGCTGCCTTCGCTACGAGAAAACCCTAGCCCCTCATAGCATCGCCTCTTGCCGCCGACCCCTCGCCTCCACGGTCTCGTCTCCACCTTCTCTTCCTCCGCCTCCAACCATCACCACAACCATCACCACCATCAACCACAACCCACTGCACACCCCGACCCAAGAACCTCCACTTTCATCACCGTTAACCCTCACCGGAGACCTCGTCGCCTCACCCTCGTCTCCACCATCTCATCGCCATCCCCAACATCACCTCCTTCTTCCCCACAATCCATCGTGACCCCAAGCCGAACCCCTGCAACCCATCACCACGACACCCATCGCCTCCCGTTGCCGGTGACCCCTTGCTGTCGCCACCATCCCTGTTGCTACCATCACCTCGACCTCCTCTCATCCTCCCTGCACTCCATACCACCCTACACCGAGCTTTCTTTCCGATCACCCTCACCTCTGCCTTCTTCTTCTTCGAGCGCCCAAGCAACCGAACCCATCACCAAACTCGCCTCGTCTTCGAACCATCAACCACCGACACCACCAACTCCTTCATCTTGCCGTTGACTTCAAAAGACCTGGCCCATCTTCTTCTTCCCATCGACTTCAACCCCATACCGAACAGCCATCGTCGCCTCAGCCGAACCCCATCGCCAGCAAACCTTAAACCCTACACCATCATCTTCATACTCGAACCCATCTCCTCACCAACCTCGACTCGAACATCACCTCATCACCATCACCTCGCCTGAAAACCCACCACCGAGCCAACTCCTATCACCATCTTCTCCTTACCGCAACCATCTCCTTCCCTCGTCTCAATACCCTCCAGCCGAGATCATCAAGTCGACGAAGCCTGCAACCCAACACCGATCTTCATTGCCATCATCTTCTTCTACTTCCTCTTCCATCAAACTAAGCACCTTTGACGTCGACTCAAAGAAACCCATCGCCTCATCGCCGCTGAGTTGCACCTAGACCGAGCACAACACAGATCCCAAGTTGAGACCAACCGAGATCAAATCTTTGATCTTGATCCGTTTCGCGTCTTCGTGTGGTCATCAATCGCGTATTCGTCTCGAGGCAAGTTATCTTGCTACATGCTACATTACATTTTATGCATCTATTTTAATAAATATAATAATTGAATTTCAAACCGTGCATCCAAAGTACTTGTTTCACAGTTTTACAATGACCGTATGCATCCATTCTTATCATTTTATATCCAGCATATGCAAACCTATATTGTCGCATATCATACTATAGTATACCGCATCAAATTGAATATAACCATTCACATTGTTTAATTGAACATCGTGCATTAACTAGTTTATCATTTAAAGGTTATATGATATCAATTCGCATCCATATCGAATAGAACACATATAGCTGCATTTACCGATCTCATTTATAGCCTAATACTGTTATTATAACATCCCATGTTTAATAAAGAGCATCCTAATTAATGTTGGAGCTAAGTGTAACCTAATCGATAATTGTGCATCCGTATCTTTGAATTTATATCTATTGGCATACCACATCACATTATTCCATTTTATTGTTATAGTAGTACTCCATACTTGTTTTGTGTACCCATGCTTATTATAGTTTAATTATGAGCACCCACGTGACACTTGTGCACCCCCTAACATGACTTGATATACTACTACTTGACACGACCTGATACCGTGCACTACTTGACATGATTTGATCCTTGTAGACTACTTGATATGACCTGATGTACCACAGCTTGACCTGTTACCGGATCTTGTTACTAATGCCAACAATCTTGACCTGTTGTCCCTACGGACATTTCCTGTTGTCTATTCAGACAAACGTGTACCTGCTTGATCCTGTGTTGGCATTATCTCCAGATTTATCAATACCTGACTTGAACGCATAACTTGGGGGTATGGGGAAATCAATGATAAAACCTGACTTGTAACTTGACAGTTCGATGCCTTTACTGATGAGTCTTATGGGCCAGCCCAGCCCCGAGATGCTGCTGCTGACATCATTCATCGTTACATACTACCTTTTACTGCCTTGCGGCACGTCTCGGATTCAGCCCGAGAATCTTGACCGTGGTCCCGGGCACGCACGGGATACTATTGAGTTACATCGATAATTCATCAAATTGATTTCAAAGACTTGATAGTAGTTAACCCAGTAAACCAGTTTAGATTACTCACTGCACATCACCTGTGCCTTACCCTTCACTGTCCTTATTTATGTTACTGTTATACCTTTATTACTGTTCATACTCGTGCTTGCATGTCTCGTTACCCCCTGATTATATGATTATTGATGTTATGACGCACTGACGTCTGGGTTTTGCATGGCCCAGATCCTCTACCTTGTCGCAGGCTGATCAAGAGTACTTCCGCCGTTAGGCCGAGCAGTGAGGATTCAGTTGGTAGCCGGTTTTACTTTCCAGGCGTTTTATTGTATTGGATTTTTTTGCTTCCGCATTATTTTATTCTTGACTCGTTATTCTGGCTCATGGACATGTATTAGACAGTTATTATTATTGTTCTTGATATCTCTACAGCCGTAATGTGACTGTGAAAGGATATTTCCTATCCACAGGTAGCATGGTTGGCTCTGTCACGTGCCTATCTTAGCATACTCTGGGAAGCGGGACGTGACATTATGGAAATCCTGTTACTATTAAAAGAGATGTATATGATTATACTACCTCCAAATATCCTCACTTAACGCGATTAATGTTATGATTGTCGGCCGCTGAGGCCAATACCGTCGTTCATCGCTAAACGCCGCCTATGAATGCCTGGTCCCGTTGTCATTGCTCGTCGCCTTCCATCGCAGGACACCTTCGGTCATCGCCTCCATGGCTGATAAAAATTTCATCCCTTCCAGTCGACTCCTGGTGCCCACCGTCGGAGCTATCTCGCCGCGAACAGCCGGCGCTTCCCATCGATGCCAGTTGCCACCTTCAAATGGTGTAGGTCGTCGCCCTCTGTTATGTCCATCGGTGATGGTTGCCGTTGCTCATCTCCCATCTCGTCCTCCCTTAGCGGCCACCACCGGTTGTCGCCGTCTATCATCGACTGCCATGTCAGGCCCTGCCCTCCCAATTCATCGCTCTCCATCATCGACCACTAGGCCGGACGCCGTCTGTCATCACCTGCTCGTTGTCGATCGGATGACTGTAGCCAGCTGACACCTTTTTTTATGTTCCCTTCGTTAGAGTTAAATTTCTAACTCCAAAAAGAAACTTACTGTATTTTAACCCCAATGATTAAATCTTGGATTAAAATATGATCAAGAACAAGCCAAAGGCTTGTTCATCACGGGTGGGCCCCTTACTTAAGACGGTTCCCCTTAGCACAACTCAAATTGAGTTGTCACAAGGCATCCCTTCTTGGGATGCCCATCCCGATACAGGGAGGCTTCTAAATGGAGTGTCCCGACGCTAGACAGTATCGGGACCCCCTTTATCAGAATAGAGTTGACATATTCTTCAGAAGATAGTGGGGAGATTTCCACCGCCCACTTCCCTGATATTTAGGGAGTAGTTATACACTAATCCCCACTCACAGTAGGGTATAAATACCCCATGTGAACAATTGAAGAAGGGAACTCTTTGCTCGAAACCCTAAAACTTTGACTAAAGTTCTGAGGAGAAGAAGAAGTAAAGGAAGAATAAGAAGGTGAGGTATAGGAATGGGATACCCCCATTCCTACACTCTTCCAATCTCTTTCTGTCTTATTCTCTCCACCTCTCTCTGGTCAAAGAGAATCGTGAAAAGTTAATTAAGTTTTCAGCCCCAATAGAGGGCCTTGGAAGCCATGGCCATGGCTTCCTTTATGAAGAAGGAAACTTAGAACACAAATTTGTTCTTGACCAATAACAGAACCTAGAACATGGGCCACTTCATGTTCTTCATATTTTAGAAACAGGCCATCCTATTTCTCATACACTAACAGAAATAAACAAGCTGTTTCTTGAAAAATATAGATCAAAACCCTATGATGTTCTATATAAACATATATGAATAGAGTATTTTATTTACTTTGAGACATAAAATGTGTCTCTGAATATATAGGAACAGGAAAACCCTATTCATTTTAAGACATAAAAATCAAGTCTTTATAGAAACATGAATAGGAAAACCCTGTTCATTTTTCAAACATGTAAATACATGTTCATGAATGGAAAAATCATATTCATGAGATATGAAAAACACGTCTTCATATAACTTGCGAATAGGGAAACCCTATTCACTCCTAAGATATGTAAAGCATATCTTTATAAGTGAACATAGTGCTAAAAACACTGTGTTCATCACTGAAACGTGGCTCAAAAACATGTTTTACCCTTGAACACAAATCCATGTGTTCAATTTACTCAAAACCATTAAGAATGATGTTATATATATTATTCATGATGTGTGCAAGAAACTCAATTCAATAAGTTTCATCAAATGAAACTCAATAAAAGGAGTTTCTAACTTGGCTTATGCACAAGCCATCAGAAGGCTTAAAATAGGCCTTCCGGTGGTTTCGGGACCTCCTCCTGATTCCTCGGGAGGCTCTAAACAAGGCCTCCCAAGGAAAGAAACATATTTGTTTCTTCCCTTGGTGTGGACCCCACCTAAGGTGTCCCCATCTACAATTCAAATGAAGTGATGGAACCCCATCTAGGGTGTCCCACCTACATTTCAAAAGCAGTGATATGGCCTCCACATAGGGCAGTGCCCATCAAATGTTGTCAAGTTAACACTAAAATATCCCCAAGTATTTAAAATTAACTCTTAAATTAGAGTTCCATGTAATTTTACATTCTTGTTGCAATGTTAATCCAATTTACTTTCCGATTGTACACAAACTTGAACAAAATGAATAAGAATGTAGAGTGTTTTTCGTCATCCATTGGGATGGATGTACTCACTTGTCAGGTGTTATACAGATTCCTCCTACCGGATAATGAGCGGGGGTTTATTAATTGTGTGGATCCATATCTCCAGCGGCAACAGACAAAACTGCTGTTAATCACCCATCGCTTTTAAGGCAAGAGAACCTCTAATTAAAGGGTTATGCAAGTCATGCGAACTCAATGTGAAGGTATATGTGTTTGAAAAGAAATGCAAGTTTGTTCATTCATTTTTTGTTTGTTTATTTATTTATTTTTTTTAAGAAAAAAAGTCTGGATGCCCCTGAGGAAGGGAAACCTAGGCCCAGGGTCGGTTCCTCTCTAAGGAGGGGGCGGCTCCCCCATAAGGGGGGATTGATTCCCGTAGGGGTCGCCCCCCTTTGGGGAGAGGTCGACTCCTTTTAGAAGTGCGAGTACTGTTTTAGGGTACCAAGCGGCGCTATGCTTGATGGGGTTTCCGGGTCTGATGCTCCCATGGCATTTTGTTTAGTTTCATTTCATTTCATTTTATTATTTTTATTGTTTAAAAGAAGCTAAGTGTGCGGCTTTTGATGAAATTTGGATGGCATAACGGTAGATTTGGTCGGGTTTTCGTTTCTTCATTTCGGAAAACATAGGCTGAAGCCTATATTTCCACGTATTTGGGTGAAGCATGGATGGAATCCGCGTTCAAGAGAGAAGTACAGATCAAAATTCGCATTCCCGAACGTTCCTCCAAGGGATAAGCCCAAAGATCTTTCTTTTGGTGGGGTCACCCTCAACCTTCTCTCTACTTTTGACAAAAAAAATCTTTCTTGAATTTTAGAACTTAGGATTTGGGTCTTAAATGAGGGAAATGAGGTCTCTTTTCTCTCTTTTAGGGCCTTTGATCTTGTAAAGATAGGGTTTTGGGAGATGGGTGTTTACCACCGAAAACCGAAGACGATCGATGTTGGTACGTCTTGCCTGAATTTGGGGGCAGATGCATTGGTATGACCATCCACCTCTCTGAATACACTAAGTTGATTTATAGCACAATATATCGGAGGTTTGGATAGATGCGACCGATATAGCTGACTTCAGATACCCCTCAGGGTGAGCTTTATTGATTGTGGGGATGCATTTTCCTACAGGCGCAAGCCCTTGTAGTTAATTACGTTATCATGAACGACAACAACTTTCTACACTCCATGTTGGTTTTTTTATGTGTCGTGTCTTTTGGTTTATTTGGGTTTGCCCTTAGATTATATACGGAGATTAATTTTGTCGTCGTCCGCTCCGTACATATTTTATATTTTGTGTCAAGCATTGCTTAACCATGCCCACATTAGTATCTTGGTTAGCTAATGGGGATGAACCTAAGTTCCATTCTCACATTGTGAGGTCCATTAGTTCAATTTAAAGCTTAAACTTTATCTAAGGACACGTAAGTCTCATTTGAGAACTAAGGTCTACTTAGATGGTTTGGAGAATATTGACTTCGCCTGGGAACATGCAGTCTCATTTGAGAACTAAGCCTACCTAGATGGCTTGGTTACATATTGAGAATTTTATTCTCAGTTAATCACTAGATCATAAGGAAGCTTAAGCTTCAACACGTAACTAATTGGCTAAGTATGGGATCTGTTTGGCGCTCTCTTTGCTTGGCGCCAGTGCTGCTCTAGTGCATATGCATTTGCACGTGGCGCTGGCGCTGCCACTGAGGCTTTCGTGCATTGCATGCGGCACAACGCAATATCGAGAGCTTAAGCTCTGGCACAACCTTGCAAAAATACTATTGACGCATCTTGGTAAAGACAACATTGGCGCTGGCGCTACATGCATTGCACGTTTGACTCATCGCTAGGATTTTGGGAGCTTAAGTTCCATCTTCTCCTTGGAACAGAAATGCTAACCTTTCTATAGTTTTAAGACTTGGTTTTCATGAAGATTAAGCCTCGGTAAAATGATCTTTTGATCATAAAAATTGGTAAAAGATTAGATTTTTCATGTTCTTAGGACTTTGGGTTCTATTTTTTGGTCGTGATCTTAACGTCGATATGTTTTCTTAGGTTTCATGAAGCCAAGCTTCGATCTTTGGTGAACTTGTTGATCTTTTTCATGTTCTGATGGATGGGGTAATAAAGTTTCCCTTCAAGATTTTAGATCTTAAGATCAAACCCCTCATGAGAGCATAAACTCTTGGCCAGAGGGAGTTTAATCATGGATCTTTGATCCAAAGGAAGAACTTTAGGTTCTTGGGAAGCTTAACCTTCGATAATGTAGAAGAGAAGGTAAAGAAGAGATTTTTCTCTTTCCCTTATCTAGGATTTGAAGGAACTGAAATTTTTTCTTCAAGCAGAAGCTTTTAGTCTCCTTTTTGAACCTTGTAAGGGGGTTGTGTATATGGAGATTAATCTCTTAGACACCTATTTATAGGAGAGGAGAATGGTTGAGAAAGTTGAGAGAATCTTTTATTTGAGAGATCTCAATTGATCCTATGATCAACTGGGGTGCTTAAGCACCGTTGGATGTTTGATCCAAGGGATTTTATGATTTTAACAGATTATTTTTCTGTTTTAGAAAGATAAAGGAAAATATTTTCCAAAATAGAGCTTAAGCTCTGATTGAAGTATGCGCTTTACCATATAAATGCACATGCGCCACGTGCGTTGCACGTTTGGTGCTGGCGCTTGTGTCCACCCATTGGCGCTTGCGCCAATGTGTTGCATGTGGCGCTGCGCACAACCAATTTGCTTGGCGGTTGCGCATGCGCCCAACCATTGGCGTAACTTTTTGGGCGGAAACAAATTGCCCCCAGCTCTGCACCTACGTGTATTGCACGTGGGGGAAATGTTTCAGGACATGAGTCGTTGGATCCTCCTCAAAATCCGGGGGAGCTTAACCGACCCTTGCTCCCTATAAATAGAGCTTAAGCTCTAGAGGAAGCCCTTACGCCTTTCATTTTCTTCTCTCAAACTTTTGAGAGCTTAAGTTCTCGTTCACATAGAGCTTACGCTCTGATCTGAAGCTTAAACTTCCTTCAAAGAATTTTTAACTAAGGAATTTTTCTGTAACACTTTGAAAATCGTTTAGGTAGTTTTTCGATAATCGGTAAAATAATCAGTACTTTCCGTAAAATGTAAAAATAATTATTTTTCAATATAGGCCTAATTATATAAAATTTAGATAAGAAATTGCTAGAAATTGGTTACTTAATTGTCACTTAAAAATTTCTAGTCATTTAAATTTTTTTCCTTAATTAATTATTTTTAATATTATTTTAAGCTTTTAAATATACATTAAATTAGTGATAAATACAAATTTGAATGGGTAAATTACATACTTAGGAACCATTACAAAACTAAAACCTAGTGGAAATCAATGTAGTCAATTTAAAAATTTCTAGTTACTTAAATATTTTTTTTTCCATAATTTGATTTTAATAATATTATAAACTCTCGTTAATATATCTAATTAGCGTTAAATTAGCAATGAGATTTGGTTAATTCCTCAAACATACACCATGACAACTAAATTTAGTTCGTAACATGAAATGTCTTTTTTGTTAACATTCAAACTTCGAGTGAATTCCATGGTCAAACAAGAAATGAAATAAAAGGAAATTTAAATAGGAAATGATGTGAAAGACATTAATTGAGTTTGAGGGGTATTTTTCTTTGGAAAATTCCACACCATTCCCTCACACCTCCCCTTCTCCCCTCAGGCCGAGCCCTCCCTGCAGTGAGCCTCCCCAATTCCCCACTCATTTCCATCTCAAATTTCATCCAAAAATTTATTAAAAATCCACAATTTCTTCACAAATTCAAGCAAACCCTTATTCTATCTTTTCTCAAACCCAATTTGATTTAAAACATGGAGAAAAGAGACATCTTTGGAGGCTAAGTGCAAGAGGTTCAAATTTGTGAGGTAAAAAAAAATTCTAATCTAATTGTTAAATTGTAGTTTAATTATGCTAAAATTGAAATTTAAAGTGTGAAATTGGTTGTAATTGCTTGTTTTAGGAAATTCAAAAAAGGGGTTTGAATTTATAATTAGGGTTTGAAGCATTACAAATGGGTTAAATTGAGTGTTGTGGCTAGCTAGTTGTGTGGATTGGATGATTATACTTGATAGTTGTCATTTTGTCGTTAATCCGCGATGTTTGCACGAATTTGGAATTTCTAATGCTTACTAGGTTTTTATATAATTAGGATGTGAATTAATTTTGAGATGTTGGCTATATCATTAGCATCTCCTACGATATTTAGGGTGTGTGAATGCGAAATTTGGTTTGATCGGGTTTAGTTTTGACGGTTGTTCCGAACGACGAATTTAGTTAAGGTTATAGTGATTTTCGTGTGTGTTCCGCGCACCTAGTGCACGTTGTACCTAACTTGTGAGCGTTGATCTTTTCATACTGTAACTTTGCGTCGTTTCAGAATATATAACCTTATGTCATGTGTTGTGCAATTTTAGGATCGGTTGCGGAAATATCGGACGCGGCGCGCAAAGGCAAAGCGGTGGTTGGATCAGATTAGCGAGGTGTCCGGGTGAGTAGATGTATACATCTATAGGGAAATCGTCTGGATGGCGCGAGGCGCCCCATAGTTAGGATCACTTTATTACTTGTAAACTATATGCATAGTTATTTAGTTAACCATCTCATTCATATGCATATCTTTCTAGTCATTCGTCTGCTGGCATTGCATGGTTATCTATATACCTATGTGTGATATCACCTCTTAGGACACGTACACCATTACCATTGGCTCATGTTTCACGCACACTATTCATGTGAGCACACACGCCTTTGGTAATTGCCATGCCTTGAGCACTTTAGAACCTGCTTAGTTCAGTATCAAACATTTGCATCATACATGATACATTGAATTGCAAAGCATGCATATACTTCACTTCATTATCATGCTTGTATAGATTCCTCGTCATAAACTCCATTGCATAATATTGATATCATAGCATCTATCATTCACAACATGTCAGATATTATGATTTCTTGAGGATTTCGGTGTTGATGAGATTTCTGGATTTTGGGGAAAACCGCAAGAATTTTCCAAACTCATTATGTTTTAAAAAGGCAAGTTGCGGTTTTCTCGTGATGTATGTGTCATCCACCATGAGTTTTCATATTTTCTGTTGGATTTCGAGACCCGATTCGAGGAGTGGATGAACCGTCTCGGGTATATGGTGGGTCCGGTATGGTACCCCGGGGCAAGAAGATCGAGTTGTAGACGATGAGCCTGGCAGGGGAAGACTACTTACCGGTGATGTCTGGCGCAGCGGATATCCAGAGGATGCCGACCGTTGTCGTGAGATTTGATGATATGGGCCGATCCGGACTGACGGAGCCCGAGATATTGAGATATTGACATAATGAGACATTGAGACAGATATATTTTCATATTTGGTGTCGATGCTTGACACGGTTTTCGGATGATTTCATTGATGGTAACTTAGCTATTGTACATATATTTTTCTAAGTTAAGAATGCAGAGATCATCGTATTTAAACACTTAAAGATTTTGTATTGATTTTGCATTCATATGCATACATACTAGTGGCATTACATCATATTTAGACATACAAGTTGTGACGCATTTGCGTGCATTCTTACGATAGCCTTATTAGATATTATTTACTACTCACGAGCTGGCAACTCACCCCCGTTGTGCCACAGTGTCTTGCAGGTCGGACCCGTCAGCCTTGTAGCGGTGGGGTTATCCTTTTCATTGGCTTCTTTTGCTCAGATTCACGATATTGCTCGTAGGTGGGTTGCGAGGACACTTTGTCTCTTTTGTACTATCATTGTATCTAGTATTCTCCATCTACCACTTCTTATTTTGTATATGCGACCTAGTAGTGAGACTGAGAGATTTGTGTATACGTGGTTCCTCTGGGGTCGAGCTCACTTGAGCCGACGTTGTGTTTTCCTTATTTTTATGCTTCTTTATGCTTATTTGCTTGATATTACATATATATTGCATGTGGTTATGATCCGCCTTGGACGAAGAGCTAGCTCCCGCTTGGGGATGCCATTATATCATTACAGGTTTATATATCTTGTTGTACCCGTTTTGGGGTCAGTATTTACAAAGGAGACTCTGCCGAAATTTTCGGAAAATTTTGATGTTTTTAAAAAGGGATTAATATAACTAAATTGGTTTAAAAATCATTTTTGTAACAACCGAATCCAATTCTACTAATTTCAGTTACCATATGAATGGAGTGTGGCCTTTATTTCATTTATCTTGCTTGATTGTTACTTATTGCAATTTTACCCGTCAATTCAATTCTGCATATAACAATTTAAGGCATCTAAAATAAAATTAAAAATATTTATCATGGCATGCTTGACACCCTTAACCCCATGGTAGCGTCCCTGCATCGTGTTCTCGTCCCGTTCAGTGAAACGGACGTGTTTGGATGGCTACGCGTGCGTACGTGTGTCCGTTTTGGGGGTATGCTTTTTGATCATAAAATACTTCATTTTAAATTTTGGATCCATCCTAAAATTTTCTTATTTAAATTTCAAAATTTTGGACCCGACCCGGACGCAATTTGGAAATACTTTACATTTGCGCCAAATCCCAATTTCTAAATTTTCTTAACCGTCGAATATATTTAATTTAACCCTTATAATATTTTTTCCTATTTCCTAAAATCTTTCATAATTTTCCATCCCAGCCAATCATCTCCTTCTTTAACCCCCGTGGGCCCCACCCTTTCCTACGTCTCTCTCTCTTTTCTTTCTCGCTACAATCCAAACTTCTCTCTCCTCCCCAATTCTCTCTCCTCTCGATCTCTTTCCCCTCTCTATCTCTCTCCCCTCTCTCTCCCCATCTCTTTCTCTCTCTCTCTCCCCCCGTCTTTCTCTCTCTCTCTCTCCTTTATATATTTCTTTCCTCCTTTTATTTCTTCTTTTCTCCTCACAGCACCCAACCTCGTGAGAAGCCCTAGCCGCCTCGCCCTTCGCCGCCGCAGCTCCAACGCCGACGCCATCATCGCCGACCGCATCGCCTCCTTGCCCTCGTCCGCTCTACTGCACCTCCTTCCTCCTTTCCCATTCTTTCCGAGTACCCTGCACGAGGCCGTGCACCCACTTGCAGCCGCAGCTCGTCGTGGGATCGCCGCCGCCGATCTCCATACGTTCCCTAGCCTCGCAAGCACCCTCCTCGGTGAGCTTAACATCCCCTCCTCTTCTCCTTTCTTCTTCTTCCTTCTCTGTTCAGGTTTCTTGATCCGTATATTTCTCGCCGTCGTCGTAGGCTGACCGCCGGAGCTCCGTCGACGTGGTCGACCATCACCACCCCTCCACAGATCCTTGTTTCCTGATTTAAAATCAGGAAAGCCTATGGAAGAGGCATCACGTGCTAACATGTGACCAGCAATCACGTGCTAACATGTGACCAGCAATCACGTGTTGGCACGTGACATTTAAAAGCAGCTTCAAAGGCACATCAGTTTCCTGATCAAATCAAGGAAAAGGCTTCAGAAGAGGTCACGTGCTCACACGCGACTAGGGGTCACGTGTTGGCACGTGACATTTAAAAGCAGCGGACTCATTCTCTGATTAAATCAAGAAAAAGGCTCCAGACGAGGGTCACGTGCTCACACGTGACCAGGGGTCACGTGGTGGCACGTGACGGCTAAGCAGCGGCCAGAAGGCAGAGCGCAAAAAGAAGAAGAGGGCTCGTTCCAAGGGGTCACGTGCCCACACGTGACCGGCTTTCAAAGCCCATCTGTTAACAGAATTAAATTCTGAGAAAAGATCTCTCAAGTCTTTCCAAAAGAAAATGATTATTTGGAACCGGTTGGATTAAAAATCCAAAGGTGATTAAATATCACCTATCTATGGAAAAATCTTGAACTTGGAAAGATTTCCCCTTAAAATCTAACCGAAACAACAAAGGAATATCTCTGGATTTAAAATCCAATGGTGAATAAAATTCACCTAATAATCCAAAGGTCCAAACGAATGGTGAATACAAATCAAATCTCTCAATGAACGATTCATCAAAAACTAATTGATTCTGCTGCTTCTCCTATAAATAGGAGCCAAGAGACACACAGAGAGAGGGATATATACAGAGGGATCGATACATAGAGAGAGAGAAAAAAATAGAACCTTGATACTTTGGAGCGATTTGGATCTTCTGCAAAAGAAAATCTTAGGTAAGAAAGAGAAGGCCTTAAAAGAGAATTTAATTCTCAACAGAGTTTAACTCTAATATTAAACAGAAGAACATAGTTCTCTCTTTAGTGGAGGATCTGTAAAGTGCACATCTCCCCTTGAATTGAGAATTTAATTCTCATTGGGTTGAGATCCTGCCATGCAGATCCAAAGCATAGAGAGGGAATGGAAGTTTGAGAATTTAATTCTCACAAAACTATAGGAATTTAATTCCTTTAAGATAAAATTAGGGTTTAACCCTATATTATGGGAATTTAATTCCTTCAGAATGAACAGAATCAGGGTTTAACCCTGATTAAGAACTTAGTTCTGTTAAAATAACAGGAATTTAATTCCCTTAAGAAAGAGAAAATTAGGGTTTCACCCTATGACAGAATCTCATTCCTCAGAATAATTCTCTAAAAGAGAGTGGGAACTTAATTCCTTAAAGCTGTTATTAGGGTTTAACCCTATGAAAGAATGCAGTTCTTCACATATATGAGGAATTTAATTCCTACAGAAAATTCAGAGTTCAACTCTATCCCAGAATATAAATCTTCAGAAGGAAATAGGAATTTAATTCCTCAAAAAATTATTGTTAGGGTTCAACCCTGCGAAGAATTTAATTCTTAAAGGGATTAACAGATCTTCCAAAAAACATACAAAGAGGCAGGGTCACGTGCTACCACGTGATCCCCGAAAAGATCCACAGAAAAGGCCCTTTGAGGCAGTGCCTCACGTGACCCACGTGACCCTTGGCAGAAGCTTTAACATACAAGCATCAAGATGCCCATCACGTGACAGCACATGATGCTCCAAAGTATTCAATGCTTTTGACAGAATAAAATAAAGGGAGGGTGCCCTCACGTGTTACCACGTGACCCCTCTTGCCTTAGTGTTTAACACTAAATTGGAACCCCTGAATCCAGTGTTAAACACTGTTTTGCCTTAGTGTTCAACACTAATTAAAGAGCTTTCTCGCAGTGTTTAACACTGAATTTCTTAGTGTTTAACACTAAATTAAATCTCTGTTAACAGAGTTTAACATTAATCTTCTTAGTGTTCGACACCAAATTAAAATCTCTGTCATCAGTGTTTAACACTGATGATCTTAGTGTTTAACACTAATTTGAGATCTCTGTTGCTAGTGTCTAACACTGATTTGTTCTAGTGTTTAACACTAATTTGAACCCCCTGTTGCTAGTGTTTAACACTAACTTCAGCCCAATTGGCTAAATATCCAGAGGCAAAGCCTCTCCTCTAATGGACCAACAGAGGGCCAATATCCCAAACATGATTGGACTTAGCCCAAGCTGGCCATAAGTCCTCAATTCAAATTCAACTGAGCCAGTGGGCTCATAATATAATTAATTGGTCTTGGTTCCAAATTGGGCCAAAGATTATTTAATCTACCTCGGTTTAAGGGTACATCTCTTCACTCCTTTGATACGTGGCGTTGTAATTCCTCAACGTCTTCAAAGAGGTGACGGGTCCCGATGACCACATATTGATACGGACTGTGGGGTCCTTAAACTCATGGACTATGAGGTCCTTAACCTTGACCGGGATGTCTTAAAACTAACATCGGACTGTGGAGTCCCTAAATCCACGGACTATGAGGTCCTTAACCTTGACCGGGATGTCTTAAACCTAACTACGGACTGTGGAGTCCTTAAATCCACGGACTATGAGGTCCTTAACCTTGACCGGGATGTCTTAAAACTAACAACGGACTGTGGAGTCCTTAAATCCACGGACTATGAGGTCCTTAACCTTGACCGCAACGTCTTAAAACTAACATTGGACCGCAATGTCCTTAAACTACCCATGGACCGCAATGTCCTTAAACTACCTATTGACCGCAATGTCACTAAACTAAACAACAGAGCCCCCTTTTATTGCTCTCTTGTCGGATCTAAACGATCCCGTTAAGTTGATCTTAGTCTAAAAACTAGACTAACGCATCCTTAACAAACGTTTAAGTCGATCTTAGTCGCAAATGAGGCTAACGTATCATTAAACACAACCCCCAAACCCAAATCTAAGATAATACGGATTTGGACTAGTCCACGCCCTACGGGCGACGACATAACTCAGTCTCCGTATACAATCCACGGGCAACCAAACACAAAATAAACACACACGACACGAAGTGATCATCTGGAGAAGGAGAAAGTTGTTACCGTAATGCGGTAGCATAATTAACTGCAGGGGCTTGCGCCTGCAGGGAAGAGCGTCCCCACAATCAAAAACCCCTCAAGCGAGGGGGAATCTGATGAAGTGTGCTACATCGGACGCATCCGTTTAAACCTTCGATACATGGTGCCATAAATCAACTTGGTATCTTCGGAGAGGTGGACGGATAGCACCAATTAGCATCTGCTCCGAATCTCAGGCGAGACAGTCCATGTCTTGGCCGTCTTTCGGTGGGGAACAATCCTCGTGAGCACCCTCTTCTCTATCCTCCTTCTCTTCTCTCTTCTTGATTCTTCTTGTGTCGTTTCATGAATTCTTGAATAATGTAGATTCACTGTTTTTGGGTTCGCCGGAATCCGGCCGTGCCGGCGACGTGTCTCGACGATCCAGTGAGATACCCTAACCTGTGTGGTTCTACTGTTCGTCGTTTGGGTTCATTCCGTGAACCGTGCGCCCGTCGCAAGTTTTTCCCCGCCGACGTTTAACGTTCCGTTTTCCCGATTCGCGACCCGTCGAGGAAAGTACCCCTTGCTACATGCTAAATAATATTTACATATACATTGATGACACCCTAAACCTGCAGTTTAATTTTAGTACTATAATTTCCCATTTTCATGTTCAATGTCGTGTTATATCATTTTATTCTCCCAAGCTTGAAACCTACCGTTTGAAATTACTGTATTTGAATCTAATAATCACGTTTACATGTTTCAATCACACTTTCACTAATGACGTAGCCTATGACACTTTCTCTATAGTTTTACTTCATTCGGACACTCGTGTTCATTTAACCTGTATTAACTGTGACTTCATCCATTGAACCTATATATATATATATATATATATATATATATATATATATATATCATTGCATCCATAAAATTCTTAAACTTGTTAACATGATTTAACGGCCCTAACTGTCATATTGTATTCTTATAATGTTGATAACATCTCTGAAACACAATTGATAACTGTGCTACTAATTAATTGAAGCTTCTTTATTGTTTAATTCGTTGCTTAAATTTATGTTGTTGATGACCATGCTGGATTATGTAACTGAGTATGAGCACACCCATGATATCGTTTACATCTTGATCTGACTTGCTACATACATATTGATTGACCCGACATGGTACCGTATACTGCTTGACTTGACCTGATGTACCATGACTTGACTCGTTACCTGATCTTGTGTCTAATGCCAACAAACCCGACTTGTAGTCCTCATGGACCATTCCTGTTGTCTATCCAGACAAACCTGCTTACCTGCTCTTATGTTGGCATTAGTTCTTGAGTACGGAATACCTGGCTTGACATACACATATAACTTGGGGGTATGGGGAAATCAAAGGTGAAACCTGACTTGTAACTCAACAGTTCGCTACTTGTTCTGATCAGTTTTAGAGGCTAGGCCAGCCTTGGAATGATGCTGCCGACATTATTCATCTGTACATATTCCTGTTTAGTGCCTAGCGGCATGTCTCGGTTTCAGCCCGAGAATCTGGGCCGTGGTCCTGGGTATGCACAGGATACTATTGAGTTACATCGATGATTCACCAATTTGGTTTCAAAGACTTTAGAACGGAAAATCTGATAGAACAGTTTAGTTTATCCACTTCACACTACCCTGCACTGCTCTGATTTATATTGTTGTTACCCTTGCTTTATTCATGTTTACATTCGCATTGCCTGTTACCCTGTTTATATGTTATTACTTGATGACTTGACGCGCTGACGTCTGGGTTTTGCATGGCCCAGATTCTGTACCACTGTTGCAGTCCGAGCAGGAGTACTTCAGCCAACAGGCTGAGCTGTGAGTGTCAGCGGTGGTTAGTTTTTCTTTCCTGCATTTTTATTCCTGATGTGAGCCCGCGTTATGGGACATACATTCCAGTTATTTTGTATTGGATCTTTCGCTTCCGCATTTTATTATTCTTGACTCATGTTATCTTGGATTATGGACATGTTTTAGATAGTTTTATTTTGTTCTTGATATCTCTACAGCCGTAATGTGACTGTGGATGGATACTTCCTACCCACAGGTAGCATGGTTGGCTTTGTCACGTGCCCACTTTAGCGTACTCTGGGAAGCAGGGCGTGACATGGTTCTTTTGGTATCAGAGCCATAGGTTAGTCGGGTTGATTCTTTTTGTAGTTGGGTATTATACCCAATACACGAATCAGAATACCCGTGTTTAGGAAACATGTCCTTCCACCTTGCCGTTTTACCATTCTTGAATCACATTCTTCCTGATTATATCTTTTACGATGTGCAAACTTCCTTTGCATATCGACTCGAAAACCTGATTCCTTGTCATCTCTAGGACTTAGGCGACTTGGGTGGAGTTACGTAATTGTGGCTACCAAAAGAACCATGTCACGCCCCGCTTCCCAGAGTACGCTAAAGTGGGCACGTGACATAGCCAACCATGCTACCTGTGGGTAGAAAGTATCCATCCACAGTCACATTACGGCTGTGATCTTCGCGTTGAAGATTTGGAGACACTACCTTTTAGGCGAAAGGGTCAAAGTTTTTACTGATATAAGAGCTTGAAGTATGTGTTCACGCAGAAGGAGCTTAATATGAGGCAACGTAGATGGTTGGAGCTGATGGCTGACTACGATCTTGATCTTAAGTACCATCCGGGGAAGGTTACTATCGTGCCGGATGCGCTTGGTCGGTTACCAGTAATTCAGGTGTTAACTACGCAGAAGGAGCTCGTTGAAGATTTTCGAAGATTTGACTTGGAGGTTGTGCTACCGCATTCTACGGGACAGTTGATGCAGCTGCAAGTACATTCATCGTTGATCGAGAATGTTAAAGCAGCACAATCGCAGGATCCTAGACTGCAAAAGTTTCGAGAACAGGTTGAAGCCGGACTACGAACAGATTTATTGATCCACGAAGATGGTTCGTTGAGGTATGGTGGCCATTTGTGTGTGCCAAAGGGAGATATTCGTGAAGAGCTCATGAAAGAAGCACACAGTTCAGCTTATTCTGTACATCCAGGAGGCACAAAGATGTACCGAGATATTCGACAGCATTTCTGGTGGGAAGGCATGAAGCGGGAGATTGCTCGCTTTGTGGCAAAGTGCTTGGTTTGTCAGCAAGTTAAGGCTGAACATCAAAGGGTTGCTGGTTTATTGCAACCACTTCCGATTTCTCAGTGGAAGTGGGAACATATAACCATGGATTTCATGACGGCTCTATCGCGGAGTCCAAAAGGCAACAATGCAGTATGGGTGATTGTTGATCGATTGACCAAGGCAGCTCACTTTATCCCTTTTCAGGTTGGTCAATCAACAGAAACTTTGGCGGAGCGGTACATGCAGGAGATTGTAAGATTGCATGGAGTACCGGTGAGCATCGTGTCCGATCGGGACACTCGGTTCTTATCACACTTTTGGCGGAGTTTACAGGAAAGTTTGGGGACTCGATTGAAGTTTAGCACAGCTTACCATCCTCAAACTGATGGTCAGTCAGAGAGAACAATCCAAACTCTTGAAGATATGTTGAGAGCGTGCATGTTGGACTTCAAGAGTTCATGGGAGGATCATATACATTTGGTGGAGTTTTCTTACAACAACAGTTTTCAGGCAACTATCCAGATCGCTCCGTTTGAAGCTTTGTATGGTCGTAAATGCCGTTCACCTGTTTGTTGGGACGATGTCGGTGAACAAAGATTGTTGGGACCAGATTTGGTTGTACAGACAGTAGAGAAAGTTAACACTATCAGAAATCATATGAAGGCAGCACAAGACAGACAGAAAAGTTGGGCTGATACGTCGAGAAGACTTCTAAAGTTCGCTGTGGGTGATTTGGTATTCTTGAAGATATCACCGACTAGAGGGGTGATTCGTTTTGGAAGCCGAGGAAAGCTTAGTCCTCGATTTGTTGGACCCTTTGAGATCTTGGAGCGTGTTGGTGAGGTAGCGTATCGTTTGGCGTTACCGCAGTCCTTGGCGAAGGTGCACGATGTGTTTCACGTATCTCAACTCCGTAGGTATGTTCGAGATGAAACGCACGTATTGGATCATTCTAAGCTGACGGTACGAGAAGACTTGACTTTCGATGAGCGACCGGTTGAAATTGTGGATCGAAGGGAAAATGTTATTAAGAACAAGGTGATCCCTCTTATGCTTGTTTCTTGGGGTAATCGCTCGCATGGAGAGTACACTTGGGAACGGGAAGATGAAATCCGGCAGAAGTTTCCTCATCTTTTCTTGTAGTTATTTGTCGTCTATCTTTGTATTCTTGAAATTTTGAGGACGAAATTCTTTTCGTAGTTGGGTATAATGTAACAACCGAACCCAATTCTACTAATTTCAGTTACCATATGAATGGAGTGTGGCCTTTATTTCATTTATCTTGCTTGATTGTTACTGATTGTAATTTTACCCGTCAATTCAATTCTGCATATAACAATTTAAGGCATCTAAAATAAAATTAAAAATATTTGTCATGGCATGCTTGACACCCCTAACCCTGTGGTAGCGTCCCTGCATCGTGTTCTCATCCCGTTCAGTGAAACGGACGTGTTTGGACGGCTACACGCACGTACGTGTGTCCGTTTTGGGGGTATGCTTTTTGATCATAAAATACTTCATTTTAAATTTTGGATCCCGCCTAAAATTTTCTTATTTCAATTTCAAATTTTTGGACCCGACCCGGGCGCAATTTGGAAATACTTTACATTTGCGCCAAATCCCAATTTCTAAATTTTCTTAACCGTCGAATATATTTAATTTAACCCTTATAATATTTTTTCCTATTTCCTGAAATCTTTCATAATTTTCCATCCCAGCCAATCATCTCCTTCTTTAACCCCCGTGGGCCCCACCCTTTCCTACGTCTCTCTCTCTCTCTCTCTCTTTTCTCTCTCGCTACAATCCAAACTTCTCTCTCCTGCCCGATTCTCTCTCCCCTCTCCATCTCTCTCCTCTCTCTCTCCTATCGTAATCTCTCTCTCTCCCCCTCTCCCCGTCTTTCTCTCTCTCTCTCTCCTCTATATATTTCTTTCCTCCTTTTATTTCTTCTTTTCTCCTCAACAGCACCCAACCTCGCGAGAAGCCCTAGCCGTCTCGCCCTTCGCCGCCGCAGCCCCAACGCCGACGCCATCATCGCCGACCGCATCACCTCCTTGCCCTCGTCCGCTCCACTACACCTCCTTCCTCCTTTCCCATTCTTTCCGAGTACCCTGCACGAGGCCGCGCACCCACCTGCAGCCGCAGCTCGTCGTGGGATCGCCGCCGCCGATCTCCATACGTTCCCTAGCCTCGCAAGCACCCTCCTCGGTGAGCTTAACATCCCCTCCTCTTCTCCTTTCTTCTTCTTCCTTCTCTGTTCAGGTTTCTTGATCCGTATATTTCTCGCCGTCGTCGTAGGCTGACCGCCGGAGCTCCGTCGACGTGGTCGACCATCACCACCCTTCCACAGATCCTTGTGAGCACCATCTTCTCTATCCTCCTTCTCTTCTCTCTTCTTGATTCTTCTTGTGTCGTTTCATGAATTCTTGAATATTGTAGATTCACTATTTTTGGGTTCGCCGGAATCCGGCCGTGCCGGCGACGTGTTTCGACGATCCAGCGAGATACCCTGACCTGTGTGGTTCCACTGTTCGTCGTTTGGGTTCATTCCGTGAACCGTGCGCCCGTCGCGAGTTTTTCCCCGCCGACGTTTAACGTTCCGTTTTCCCGATTCGCGACCCGTCGAGGCAAGTACCCCTTGCTACATGCTAAATAATATTTACATATACATTGATGACACCCTAAACCTGCAGTTTAACTTTAGTACTATAATTTCCCATTTTCATGTTCAATGTCGTGTTATATCATTTTATTCTCCCAAGCTTGAAACCTACCGTTTGAAATTACTGTATTTGAATCTAATAATCACGTTTACATGTTTTAATCACACTTTCACTAATGACGTAGCCTATGGCACTTTCTCTATAGTTTTACTTCATTCGGACACTCGTGTACATTTAACCTGTATTAACTGTGACTTCATCCATTGAACCTATATATATATATATATATATATATATATATCATTGCATCCATAAAATTCTTAAACTTGTTAACATGATTTAACGGCCCTAACTGTCATATTGTATTCTTATAATGTTGATAACATCTCTGAAACACAATTGATAACTGTGCTGCTAATTAATTGAAGCTTCTTTATTGTTTAATTCGTCGCTTAAATTTATGTTGTTGATGACTATGCTGGATTATGTAACTGAGTATGAGCACACCCATGATATCATTTACATCTTGATCTGACTTGCTACATACATATTGATTGACCCGACATGGTACCGTACACTGCTTGACTTGACCTGATGTAGCATGACTTGACTCATTACCTGATCTTGTGTCTAATGCCAACAAACTTGACTTGTAGTCCTCATGGACCATTCTTGTTGTCTATCCAGACAAACCTGCTTACCCGATCCTGTGTTGGCATTAGTTCTTGAGTACGGAATACCTGGCTTGACATACACATATAACTTGGGGGTATGGGGAAATCAAAGGTGAAACCTGACTTGTAACTCAACAGTTCGCTACTTGTTCTGATCAGTTTTAGAGGCTATGCCAGCCTTGGAATGATGTTGCTGACATTATTCATCTGTACATATTCCTGTTTAGTGCCTAGCGGCATGTCTCGGTTTCAGCCCGAGAATCTGGGCCGTGGTCCCGGGTATGCACGGGATACTATTGAGTTACATCGATGATTCACCAATTTGGTTTCAAAGACTTTAGAATGGAAAACCTGATAGAACAGTTTAGTTTATCCACTGCACACTACCCTGCACTGCTCTGATTTATATTGTTGTTACCCTTGCTTTATTCATGTTTACATTCGCATTGCCTGTTACCCTGTTTATATGTTATTACTTGATGACTTGACGCGCTGACGTCTGGGTTTTGCATGGCCCAGATTCTGTACCGCTGTTGCAGTCCAAGCAGGAGTATTTCGGCCAACAGGCTGAGCTGTGAGTGTCAGCGGTAGTTAGTTTTTCTTTCCTGCATTTTTATTCCTGATGTGAGCCCGCCTTATGGGACATACATTCCAGTTATTTTGTATTGGATCTTTCGCTTCCGCATTTTATTATTCTTGACTTATGTTATCTTGGATTATGAACATGTTTTAGGTAGTTTTATTTTGTTCTTGATATCTCTACAGCCGTAATGTGACTGTGGATGGATACTTCCTACCCACAGGTAGTATGGTTGGCTATGTCATGTGCCCACTTTAGCGTACTCTGGGAAGCGGGGCGTGACGGTTTTCATAAAAGGTTTTCCTTCACTCTTGTTGATTTTGGTTTAGATTTTCTGAGCTTTGGCTGACTTAGGTTACGTTACGCCTTTAGACGTCTCGTAATCTAAGTGCCAGTCACGTTCCGTACCTTCGGGTCGTGACATTTCCTTTATTAAATCTTGGTAAGAACCCAGATTTCTTTGGAGTTTAAGCTCTGGCGTTATTTAGCGCACTCCCATTTTTGGGACTTTGGAGCCTATGCTCCACTCTTAGAAAGTCCTTTGAGTTTCTAATGAGCACATGCTTTAGGCCCTTATGAGTCAAAGTTCAAACTTTTTGTGGGTCACTTTCGACCCAGTGGGGCCTCTTAGCTCTGAAGCTAGAGACTCCACATTCTGCACTTACAGTGCTTTCCCATGCTTTTGGGCTGACGATCTTCTTGCTTTCCTTTTCATATCTCATAGACGGTCACCTGTATTCTATTAGGGATATCATCTCTCATGCTGACATTTGCTCTTATGGACCTCATATACCGACGCTCAATGTGAAACCGTGCTGCGTCATTTTGAGGATCTGTAACAACCGAGTCTAGATATACAAATTCCAGTTACCGTGTGTGTGGTGTGGTATGTATTTCATTTATCATGCTTTGACAGTTACTAGTTATAGTTTACCCCGACATTACATATGTTTGCATATAACAATTAAGTTACTTAAAATAGTTTAAAAATACTTGTCATGGCCTGCTTGGTATCCCTAACCCTGTGGTAGCGTCCTTGCATCGTGTTCTCGTCCCGCTTAGTGAAACGGACGTATTTGGACGACTACGCGCACGCACATGCGTCCGTTCTTGGGGGTTTGCTTTTTCAGTACAAAATCCTTCATTTCAAATTTTGGAACTTGCTAATAATTTTTATATTTCAAATTCAAATTTTGGACCCGACCCGGACGCAATTCTGAAATATTTTGTATTTCCGCCAAATCCTATTTTTTTCTAAATCTTTTAATCAGCCAAAATATTTTCTCAGCCTATTATAAAATTGTCTAAACCAACGAAACTATATTTTTATCACACCAGAAAATCTTTCTAAAATTTTATCCCTAAACAAATTCTTATTCCCCTCACCCAATCAAAACTCTTCTTTCCTCGTCGCTGGCCCCCACCTTCGTCTCTCTTTCTTCTTTTCTTCTTCTCTCTCTTCTCGTTTCTCCCTCTCTCTCTTTCTTTCTTTCACCGCTAGCAAACAATCCTCTCTCTCCTCCTCTTTCTCTCTCCTCTCGCTTCTCTTTTCCTCTCTCCTCTCGCGTCTCTCTCTCACTCCTCTCGTGGTGAGAAGGGATCCCGTCACCGCTCTAAGGACCTGGTCACCTCCCTCTTATGTTTTCTTTCTTCTTCTCGTTTAAAACCCCGAGTCCATGTAAACCCATGGCTGCGATTACACCCTAACCCTAGCCGCTTCCTTCTTCACGACCTCGCCTCAACCTTCGTCTCCACTGTTCTCTCTTTCTCCTCGTCGTCATCATCTTCTTCTTCTTCTTCGCCCTCGCCCGAGCCAGCCACACCATCACCTGCACCCAAGAAACTCACTTGCACCGTCTCGTCCCATCGCCACCGACCACCTTCGCCATTGCAACCTCCTCCCTCTCCTCTGTTCTCCTTCCAGCAACCAAGAATCCTGCACACAAAACCCCAGCAACTTCTACCCGAGCTCAAACCCTAACCAAACCCTAGATCTTCAGAAATCCTTCGCCGGCGTCCCTCATCGCCGGCGATCTCGCCGCTACTGCTAGCACTCCCCTCTGCAAACCAGTAAGCCATCGTACACACCTTCCTCCTCTACTCTCTTTCTTCTTGCATTCTTTTTCTTTTTCATTTAGATCTTGTTTCTTGTATTCGCTGTTTTGACAAGATCACCAAAGTTGGCTACGATGTCGACGACCCCGACGACCCAGCGAGGACCCCTGACCCGTGTGATTCCACTGTTCGTCGTTTGGACTCATTCCGTATACCGTGCGCGCATCTCGACTTTTCCCCGCCGACGCGTAACGTTCCGTTTTCCGTATCGCGACCGTCGAGGCAAGTGAAACTTGCTACATGCTATTCAAACTATTCTTATACTAATTTATCTTTTTTCCTATTAAATCTCTAGATAGAATCAAAAGTCTTAAATTTCAAGTTAACCGCATAATGTTCCGTTTACATATTTTCTGATCTAGAACTTGAAACTTAATTGTTGCATCTAATTGTTTATGCCTAGTAATTACACTTGTATGTTAGATCACATAATCATAATTGTTTTATAGTCATATCACCCTTTTGTAGTTTTACCCAATCGGACGACCGATTGCATAGATTTAGCCTTATTCACATTCAATTGCATCTCTAGATGGTTTAATACATATTAATATGATTTTATCATCCACATCTGTAATACTGCATTCCTGAAATGTTAAAACTATTCCTTAAACCAAACTGATAACCGTATAACTAAGTAGTTTAATCTGCACCTATTGCTATCATGTTACTGTGCCTGTTTATTGTTCTGATAGTACCATGCTTGTTTATTCATAACTATGATTATGCTAGTCGATTATGAGCATCCATATGTTATCCTGTACACCCTGATGTGATTTTCTACACATATTACTTGACCTGACATGGTACCGTACACTCTTGACATGACATGACATCTAAATACACTACTCGACTAGACCTGATGTACCATGGCTTTACCTGTTACCTGATCTTGTGTCTAATGCCAACAAACCTGACATATAGTCCTTACGGACCGTTCCTGTTGTCTATCCAGACAAGCTTGTACCTACCTGCTCCTGTGTTGGCATTAGTTCTTGATTACTTAAATACCTGACTTGAACACCTATAACCTGGGGGTATGGGGAAATCAATGATGAAACCTGACTTGTAACTCAACAGTTCGCTACCTTTACCGATCAGTTTTAGAGGCTGGGCCAGCCTTGGGATGCTGCTGCTGACATCATCCATCGTTATCCATTACCTTTTAGAGGCTAGGCCAGCCTTGGGATGATGCTATGGACATCATTCATCTTTACCCTTTTCCTTTAGTGCCTAGCGGCATATCTCGGTTTCAGCCCGAGAATCTTCACCATGATCCCGGGCACGCACATGATACTATTGAGTTACATTGATGATTCATCAAATTGATTTCAAAGACTTGAGAGTAGATAACCCAATAGACCAGTTTAGTTTACTCACTGCACACTACCCTTCACTGCCCTGATTTATATTGCTGCTACACCTGTTTTACCACCATGATTATATTTGCATTGCCTGTTACCCTGTTTATATTTTATTACTTGATGACATGACGCGCTGACGTCTGGGTTTTATATGGCCCAGATTCCGTACCTTTGCTACAGTCCGAGCAGGAGTACTTCAGCCAGCAGGCTGAGCAGTGAGGATTCAGTAGTAGTTAGTTCTTTTACTTTCTGCATTTTATTCCTGATGTGAGCCCGCATTATGGGACATACATTCTAGTTATTTTGTATTGGATCTTTTGCTTGCGCACTTTTATTATTCTTGACTCATGTTATCTTGGCTTATGGACATGTATTAGATAGTTATATTTCATTCTTGATATCTCTACAGCCGTAATGTGACTGTGGATGGATACTTCCTACCCACAGGTAGCATGGTTGGCTATGTCACGTGCCCATCTTAGCGTACTCTGGGAAGCGGGGCGTGACATGGTTGTTTTGGTATCAGAGCCATAAGATAATCGGGTTTGATTCTTTTGTAATTGGGTATTGTACCCAATACACGAATCAGAATACCCGTGTTTAGGAAATATGTCCTGCCACCTTTCCGTTTTACCATTCTTGAATCTAACCTCCTTCCGATTATATCTTTTACGGTGTGCAAACTTCCTTTGCATATCGATTCGAAACCTGATTCCTTGTTATCTCTAGAACTTAGGCGACTTGGGTGGAGTTATGTAATTGTAGCTATGATACCGCGACATGGTTACAATGCGGTACTCTATTTAAGTAACTTGGAGTTCTAGCCTTGATTCATATCCTTGATTTACATTTTGAATTTGTATCATACTAATCCTATTTGGTATCTTGGTTGCAGTATCATGGAAGCCAGAGACCTACAATCGTACCAGAGGTGTATGGATGACGCTACTTTGCTTGGAGTAATTTGTGACTTGCTTGAGGACCATAAGCAGCAGACTGAGCTGAAGCTGGCGTTTGCACTAGACCAAACGTCCGTACGTAGAAGAGTTCCGGTGAACAGACGCAGCGTAGCACCAATGAAGAAAACAATTGTGGTTGATCGGAAGAGGAGCGTGATTTGTGGCTACTGTCATGTACACAGACATATGCAAAGGGATTGCCGAAGGAAACAGGGGCTCTGTTTGGTTTGTGGATCGGCGGATCACACTATCCGTGTTTGTCCGTCGAAACTTCATAAGGAAGAGAATGTTCGGAGGCCAGTGTTACCCAAGAAAAGGGGAAGGATGTTGTGCGACTTCTGCCAACGACCGGGTCATTATCGAAGAGTTTGTCGTAAGAGGCTTGGACTTAGTCTGTGTTAGGTCCACGTTACCTCTCCCGGTACTTTCGGGGTTGCGGAAACGGTAAAACAAATTTTTTTTCTAAACTTTGTAACATAGACCGTAAAAGTCGGATCTTTACTAAACAATACACTAGCATCCTAACATGAGATGTGATCTACTCGGTTAGGGGTTATACCTCAACTTGAACTCCTTCTCTTCTTGTTGTTCTTCACTTCTTGTTGTTCTTCTCTTCTTGTTGTTCTTTTCTTCTTGTTGTTCTTCTCTTTGCTTGCTCAATGGTTGATCCGGACTTTGGTCACCTCCGCGGCCTCCTTGAGTCGAAGACGATCCACCCGAGAGATGTACACCGAGCTCCACCTCAAGCCGAGGTAACTAGGGCAAGGAGATTGCTAATCTAGAAGCCCTAGGATGTGTAGAGGAGATGTATGGATGTGTTTGTCAATTGGAATCCTTTTTCTCTCAACACATGAGATCAAAGGAGAAATCAAGAGGAGGAAGAAGAAGGAGCTTGCTAGCAACCATGGAGCTTCTCATTTCAAGAGAGAGAACGAGAATAAAATTATGATACAAAAGAAAAACAACCATGGTTGCAAATAATGCAAAACAACATCATTACTAATCCCATCAAGATAAAGTTGATGGCTACTTTGAAATGACCATTATCATAATCCAAAAGAAAAAGGGAAAAGAAAAGAAGAGTGTGGAACCCTCTTGAAAGTCAATGGTCAACCCGGTCAACCGGTCAACAA
Organism: Agapanthus africanus; assembly: GCA_030015575.1. NCBI lineage: Eukaryota > Viridiplantae > Streptophyta > Magnoliopsida > Asparagales > Amaryllidaceae > Agapanthus > Agapanthus africanus. Next base: position 192,430,206 of record CM057348.1, read on the forward strand.
AGTCAAGAGAGGTCAACGGGGTCAAATGGTCAATGCAATTAGCCATCATAAGATTATCACTAATAGGATTAGTAAATGATGTTCGCGGCTCATAATGGTTTTGACCAAACGAACTGTCAAAACCCTAATGAGCCTGCCACATAACGGTTTTGGCCGAACCAACTGCCAGAACCCTAATGAGGCACCTCCTCCTTCATCACTCCGAAAAACTGTGCATACACATCTGCATCCGTATTCCGTAGAATGCGGATGCACAGAAGACAAAACAAATCCATCCGTGCAATACTAGGATCCGGCTTAAACCAAAGCCTACTAGTACTGCCTGCCCGAACACCATACGCACACAAGTGTACGTAAGTGATCGCAGCCCTGCCGTAAAACCATACGGCCTCTACATGTTTCGCTCAGTGCAGGGAAACTCTCTGTGTGGGACTCTAAAGACTCGACACTACGCTGGCAGTGGGTTTAACCACAGACCGCAAGCGGCATTAGCTGTACGTAACGGTCCCCAGGTAGATGTCGATAAGAAGGCCGATGAGGTAAACCCATCCGAACTCCAACTGAGCCTGTATGTGACAATCTCCGTACAGTCCGGTCTGTTCGTCTGATACATCGCATGTCGGGCCTAGGGGGGCGGCTAGCGTCAGACCCCTAATAGCGGTACAAGTCGTGTCGGAGTGAAGCCCAGAACACCCTGAGATAACACTGGAACCTACCAGTATATCTCGCTTGCCCTGGCCAGGGACTACTTGTGTAATGGCTCTCCTAGACACAGCGCGATGTCAACCCCCAATACCGGGAGAGACGAATCCTATCTAACCGTCACTGCCTCCAAGTGCTTCGGGACTGCTCCCAACTACTACCTGTTTGCACGACTCAGTAGAGCCGTGGTAGGGTAGTAACCAAAGAACAGTGGGAACACACTCGAGGCGAAGTGACAGTGTCAAGTCAGCGGACTAAGCTGTACTCATGTCACCTGGGAACTGATAACTGACGATAGGTATAATACCAACCATCAGTTCCCGACGAGTCCTGTCCAGTGTACTCGTAACCTAACGAGCACCCGCATACTATCTCAAGTACGACGTACCGACGGCTGTGGGACAGACCGCCTCCCGTGCTGGGATGAGAAGCGCATACGCTAGTCTACTCCGGAGCATCGATGCCCTATCTCGATACTCCCACGACTAGGGACGTGTATAAGGATGTGCTTGTAGATTACCCAGCCCCCACGAGTGTGATCGCCATCATAATGCCGGTAATCAAGCAAAGATCCTAAGGGCTCTACTAATGCGTATAGGTGATATAATAAATAAACACACATGTACACATTAAAGCAGAGACAAACCAAGTAGCATACTATAATATTGAGCAAGATTGTCTGTACAACTGCGAATATCCCAAGCTTCCATCAAGTAATATACATACTAGTATGATACAGTAATGGCCTCTAGGGCATATACACTAACAATCTCCCACTTGCACTAAGGCCATGTACTGGCGTATCGAAGACCTATCATCTCGATCAGCCGCTCGAATTGAGTCTGGGGTAAAGCCTTCGTGAATGGGTCCGCAGTGTTGTCCTTTGTGTCCACTCTCCGCACCTCGATCTCCTGTCGATCAATGATCTCCCTGATCAGGTGATACCGCCTTAAGATGTGCCTGGATTTCTGATGGGACCTTGGTTCCTTCGCTAAAGCTATAGCCCCATTGTTATCGCAATACAAAGGTATTGGGTCAACAATGGACGGAACCACCTGAAGTTCACTAATGAACTTCTTAATCCAGACCGCCTCTTTTGCGGCATCGCTTGCAGCAATGTATTCAGCCTCCATCGTCGAGTCTGCGACGGTATCCTGCTTGGAACTCCTCCAACATACCGCCCCTCCGTTGTGGGTAAACACAAAACCCGAGACAGACTTGCTGTCATCTTTGTCACTCTGGAAGCTTGAATCGGTAAAGGACTCGACCCTGAGGTCTCCATTACCGTAAACCAGGAACATCTCCTTAGTCCTTCTCAGGTACTTAAGAATGTTCTTCACTGCTGTCCAGTGGTCCTCCCCTGGGTCTGACTGATACCGGCTTACCGCGCTCAGCGCGTAAGCTACATCTGGTCTTGTACATAGCATCGCATACATTATAGATCCTACCGCCGAAGCGTAAGGTATAGTGCTCATGCGAACCCTCTCCTCGTCAGTCTTAGGAGACATCTTCTTGGAGAGGGTAATTCCGTGCAATGCGGGTATGTTACCGCGCTTGGAACCCTCCATACTAAATCTCTTTAGTACGGTCTCTATGTACCTGGACTGCGAAAGTCCCAATAGTTTCTTGGATCTATCTCTATAGATCTTGATCCCCAGAATGTACGAGGCATCACCCAGGTCTTTCATGGAGAACCTTTGTGACAAAAATAGCTTGACCGATTGTAGCATAGGAATATCATTTCCTATCAAAAGAATGTCGTCCACGTACAAGACTAGGAATACGACAGTTCATCCTACAATCTTCTTATAAACACAGGGTTCATCTTCGTTCTTGATGAAATCAAATTCCTTGATTGCCTCATCAAAACAGATGTTCCAGCTCCGTGATGCCTGCTTTAATCCATAAATGGATTTAAGTAACTTGCACACCTTCCCGCTGCTCCCACTGTCTATGAAACCTTCTGGTTGATCCATGTAAACGCACTCTTCCAAACAACCGTTTAGGAAAGCCGTTTTAACATCCATCTGCCAGATTTCATAGTCATGGAAGGCAGCAATGGCAAGTAGGATCCGAATGGATTTGAGCATAGCCACCGGAGAAAAAGTCTCGTCATAGTCCAAACCAGGTCTTTGACGAAAACCTTTTGCAACGAGTCTAGCTTTATAGGTTTCCACCTGCCCATCTACACCAAGTTTCCTTTTGTAGATCCATTTGCATCCAACGGGTTTTACCCCAGGTGGAGCAATATCCAAGGTCCATACTTTATTGGCGTACATGGACTCCATTTCGGATTGCATTGCTTCTTGCCACTTATCAGAGTCCCTACTGATAATGGCCTGCCTGAAACTGGAAGGGTCATCTTCTTCCAAGATGCAATCCTCTCGATCCCCGTCAATGAGAAAACCGTAGTATCTCTCGGGCGGATGAGAAATCCTACCAGATCTGCGGAGTGGCTGAGGTTCGTTTGGGGTTATTGAATCTAGCGGTTCCTCCAAATTTTCAGTTACATTTTGTGGTCGCTGAATTTCTTCCAGTTCTACCGAACTCCCACTAGTTTCTTTTGCAAGAAACTCCCTTTCTAAGAAGGTAGCGTGGCGAGATACAAACACCTTCTGTTTCTCAGTGTGGTAGAACAGATATCCTAGTGAGTCTTTAGGATATCCCATAAATTTACACAGAACTGACCGTGCCTCCAGCTTGTCCGGTTTCTGTGTTTTCACATAGGCCGGACAACCCCATATCTTAAATCGCTTAAGATACGGATTTCTTCTACTCCATATTTCATATGGAGTCTTAGGCACTGATTTGGATGGAACATAATTCAATAGGTATGCCGCTGTCTGAAGCGCATGTCCCCAAAATGAAAGAGGCAACTCAGCACTACTCATCATGGAGCGAACCATATCCAATAGGGTACGATTCCTCCGCTCCGAAACACCGTTGTGCTGTGGTGTATAAGGAGGAGTAAGCTGAGAGAGAATACCATTCTCTTTTAAGTAATCTAGGAATTCCGTGCTTAAGTACTCCCCTCCCCTGTCTGACCGGAGGATCTTGATACTTTTTCCTGTCTGGTTCTCTACTTCGTTTCTAAATTCCTTGAATTTCTCAAAAGCTTCAGATTTGTGTTTCATCAGATACACATATCCGAACCTAGAGAGATCGTCAGTGAATGTGATGAAGTACGAGAACCCACCCCTTGCATGTATAGACATCGGACCACATACATCACTGTGTATGAGTCCCAAGAGCTCTGCTGCTCTTTCTCCATGTCCGGTGAACGGAGATTTGGTCATCTTCCGTTTGAGACAGGACTGACAAGTTTCATAAGATGAAAACTCGAATGCATTCAAGAGTCCATCTTTATGTAACTTACTCAGTCTTTTCTCTACGATATGACCAAGTCTACAATGCCACAAGTAGGATTCATTCGTATCTGAATTCTTCCTCTTGCGTGTGTTTTGTATATTGAGAACTGTATTCTGATTTAGAACGTAGATACCATTACACAGTGTACCCTCGCAACCAGTACCTTATGAAGGTAAATGTTCATGATATTCTTTTCAAGAACAAAGTTATATCCATCTTTATCGAGTAAAGAAACTGATATTATGTTGCAAACCATAGAGGGTACATAGTAGCAATCGTTCAAAATCATAGTCTTGCCATTTGGCAATACTAGGTGATATTCACCGACGGCTGCCGCATTAACTTGTGCTCCGTTCGCTACTCTGAGCGACATATCACCCGGTGCAACTTTCCTACTTGTTCTCAGTCCCTGCAATAAATTACAGATATGAGATCCTGATCCGGTATCTAGTACCCAGGAGGTAGGGCTGACCGTAAAACAGTTCTCAATAACAAGAACACCTGAAGTAGATGCAAAATCATGCTTCTTCTTCAACTGGGTATCCTGGAAATCCATACAATCCCCTTTCCCATTCTCATACTCATGACTGTTGTCACAAGTTAGAGCTGAACCAACTTTCCCCAGTCCCGAATAAGAATTCGGATCGGTCAAGCGATACATTTTATTATCTTGATTAGGGCGTGAAAAGGTTGCTGCCTGGAGAGAGAGAAAAGAAACACTCAGCGTATGCTCTTGCAAGATTAGATTGGTTTATTAATTTATCTAACCAGGATGTCTCCCACTGTTTACTCAAATTCTTCTTAAAACCTTTTTTTTAAAAGAAGAACTAGCCGGGTTTTTAATTCACGTCACAATACTTGCTTAACCTTTCAGCCAGGCTAGTGTCGGTACTTCGAGGGAGGTTTTCCAACGCTTTCGCGAAGTTCCTTAATTTAAGAACCTCTTTTCCCTGGGGGCGTAACCCCGCTAACACCTTTCTAGACACCTACTAGGTTTATAGCATTGATCGTTAAGTGAAATAATCTCCCGAGAGTAATCCAACTCATCAGTGGGATCGGGATCCAACTGTCATTGTGTGATGACCTAGATGGAATCCACTCTAGTCACCACACTCCAGAAGGTATGCTAAATCTGCAAGTTTCAGTTTTTTTTTGAAACTCCCGATGTGGTTTTTGCCCCTAGGACCCAAGTGATCTTGACGGAGTCAACAAATCAAAGATTCCTAATCAAGTTCAACCTGTCATTATCTGGATTGCATTAAACCCACCCGCATAACCCTTGACGGAGTCAACAAGGTTATACGACTGTCCTAATCAATCCCATATACCGATACAAACAAGCAGCACTTAGCTACCGTACACTACGTCTTGACGGAGTCAACAAACGCAGCACGAATACTAAGTGTTACTTGTAAGAAATGACGGAGGGCTACGGCTGGGTTTTTGGCGAAAAACCCGTTAACGTAATGAACTTGATGTCGTTGAAGGAACCTGGTAATCTGTTTGAAAATATAGTGGCGAAAACTTTTGCTAAAGAGGTCACTCCCTGTGAAGGGATCTCGGCTCTTTCCTCGTCGAATGAGGTGCAGGATATTCCAAAATGAATACCTCGATGCAAAGCAAGAATAATCGACTATAGTGAAGTTATTACCCTGACGCAAACTTTTGTCCAAGGGGTCACTCCCGATGAAGGGATCTCGGCCCTTGCCTCGTCGACTGAGGTGCTGGGCATTCATAACCGAATACCTCGATGCAAAACAAAAATTGAACTTCCTTGCAATAACAGCTTTTGAAAAACTTGTTCCAACAACGTCTTTTAGGTTTATTTTCTTGCATTAGTTCTTTTAATGCGTCCCATCATTTAAATCCTACCATTGCAGAAAACAACCAAAATATGACGTACGCTTATGCCATTCGCATTCTCCACGGGGCCCCGTCATCACCCGTTAGGTTACTTAACTAACGACAGAGCGGGGGCTGGGCTAGCGCGGCTGTAAAACATAAGCAACGCCTAAATAGTTATTATATATAGATATACTGCAATGACAGCCAATCCAGATCACAGATGAACACTTTGGATATACTAGGAACCCGCGATTCGTTCAAGCCTGCAACGAAAAACGGATTACACGGTCGCGATGAATAGCCAAAACCCCACCCAAGACCCCTACGGGTGCGGCAAACTACCCGCCAAGTACCCAAAGCGAAGCAACCTCCCTCAATGCCATGCGTAGGCCACTCGGCACTTCGAGATACCCGGTAGTTTGTGCACCCCCTCCATGGGTCTATCCTAGGAGCAAAAATAGTAAAAAGAATTATACAATGACGGCTACAACCCCGACCCGGTTGTGCGGCCAAACAAATAATATTACATCAATTTACAAATTTATTACATGAATGAAAGAAAAAGAAACTCTCATCTCACATCCACCCCGGCTATTCATCCGCGACAATCCAACGAGTTCATATACACAAACCATCAACAACACAGATCACAGATATGTATAACCCCGACTAATCGACATATAGTGATTAGCCGACGTTCAATACATATGAACATCACAGATATAACCTTTGTAGTCAAAGTATATCGAAGTTCGGAAAAATACGGATTTATAGGCCCCCAAAAACAAATTTCTATTCTGAAAAATCTGGGCACATATAAACCATCTCAAAAATCCTAAAACCAAGTCAGAAACACTCTGCACCAAAATCGACCCAGTGACTCACCAAGATGGCCACGGTTCCGCGGCCCTTTGGTCGAGTTGCTGGCTCGTTTTTGGTGGCTTTCTTCTAAAAACCCTGAGATAATTTTTGGTGTATGACAAATTTTGTTTTGATCAGAAAAAATTTTAACAGAAACTCAGATTTTTGTAACTCGGTTTTTTTCGATTTTTCCGTTTCGAACTTCGATACACTTCACTACCAAGCTAGTTTATGTTTAGTTAGGCTCTGATACCACTGTTAGGTCCACGTTACCTCTCCCGGTACTTTCGGGGTTGCGGAAACGGTAAAACAAAAAAAATTTCTAAACTTTGTAATATGGACCGTAAAAGCCGGATCTTTACTAAACAATACACTAGCATCCTAACATGAGATGTGATCTACTCGGTTAGGGGTTATACCTCAACTTGAACTCCTTCTCTTCTTGTTGTTCTTCACTTCTTGTTGTTCTTCTCTTCTTGTTGTTCTTTTCTTCTTGTTGTTCTTCTCTTTGCTTGCTCAATGGTTGATCCGGACTTTGGTCACCTCCGCGGCCTCCTTGAGTCGAAGACGATCCACCCGAGAGATGTACACCGAGCTCCACCTCAAGCCGAGGTAACTAGGGCAAGGAGATTGCTAATCTAGAAGCCCTAGGATGTGTAGAGGAGATGTATGGATGTGTTTGTCAATTGGAATCCTTTTTCTCTCAACACATGAGATCAAAGGAGAAATCAAGAGGAGGAAGAAGAAGGAGCTTGCTAGCAACCATGGAGCTTCTCATTTCAAGAGAGAGAATGAGAATAAAATTATGATACAAAAGAAAAACAACCATGGTTGCAAATAATGCAAAACAACATCATTACTAATCCCATCAAGATAAAGTTGATGGCTACTTTGAAATGACCATTATCATAATCCAAAAGAAAAAGGGAAAAGAAAAGAAGAGTGTGGAACCCTCTTGAAAGTCAATGGTCAACCCGGTCAACCGGTCAACAAAGTCAAGAGAGGTCAACGGGGTCAAATGGTCAATGCAATTAGCCATCATAAGATTATCACTAATAGGATTAGTAAATGATGTTCGCGGCTCATAATGGTTTTGACCAAACGAACTGTCAAAACCCTAATGAGCCTGCCACATAACGGTTTTGGCCGAATCAACTGCCAGAACCCTAATGAGGCACCTCCTCCTTCATCACTCCGAAAAACTGTGCATACACACCTGCATCCGTATTCCGTAGAATGCGGATGCACAGAAGACAAAACAAATCCATCCGTGCAATACTAGGATCCGGCTTAAACCAAAGCCTACTAGTACTGCCTGCCCGAACACCATACGCACACAAGTGTACGTAAGTGATCGCAGCCCTGCCGTAAAACCATACGGCCTCTACATGTTTCGCTCAGTGCAGGGAAACTCTCTGTGTGGGACTCTAAAGACTCGACACTACGCTGGCAGTGGGTTTAACCACAGACCGCAAGCGGCACTAGCTGTACGTAACGGTCCCCAGGTAGATGTCGATAAGAAGGCCGATGAGGTAAACCCATCCGAACTCCAACTGAGCCTGTATGTGACAATCTCCGTACAGTCCGGTCTGTTCGTCTGATACATCGCATGTCAGGCCTAGGGGGCGGCTAGCGTCAGACCCCTAATAGCGGTACAAGTCGTGTCGGAGTGAAGCCCAGAACACCCTGAGATAACACTGGAACCTACCAGTATATCTCGCTTGCCCTGGCCAGGGACTACTTGTGTAATGGCTCTCCTAGACACAGCGCGATGTCAACCCCCAATACCGGGAGAGACGAATCCTGTCTAACCGTCACTGCCTCCAAGTGCTTCGGGACTGCTCCCAACTACTACCTGTTTGCACGACTCAGTAGAGCCGTGGTAGGGTAGTAACCAAAGAACAGTGGGAACACACTCGAGGCGAAGTGACAGTGTCAAGTCAGCGGACTAAGCTGTACTCATGTCACCTGGGAACTGATAACTGACGATAGGTATAATACCAACCATCAGTTCCCGACGAGTCCTGTCCAGTGTACTCGTAACCTAACGAGCACCCGCATACTATCTCAAGTACGATGTACCGACGGCTGTGGGACAGACCGTCTCCCGTGCTGGGATGAGAAGCGCATACGCTAGTCTACTCCGGAGCATCGATGCCCTATCTCGATACTCCTACGACTAGGGACGTGTATAAGGATGTGCTTGTAAATTACCCAGCCCCCACGAGTGTGATCGCCATCACAACGCCGGTAATCAAGCAAAGATCCTAAGGGCTCTACTAATGCGTATAGGTGATATAATAAATAAACACACATGTACACATTAAAGCAGAGACAAACCAAGTAGCATACTACAATATTGAGCAAGATTGTCTGTACAACTGCGAATATCCCAAGCTTCCATCAAGTAATATACATACTAGTATGATACAGTAATGGCCTCTAGGGCATATACACTAACAGTCTGATTTGTGGATCAGAGGATCACACCATTGTTAATTGTCCGTCAAGGCTAAGATTGAAGGAAGATACTCGGGAGCCGCCGCAAGAGCAGCTTCCAGATCAGGAGCAGTTTATTCGGGGAGCTAATCAGGCTCAGACTTTTTCCCTGATGGCTGAAGAGGCTAAACCTTCAGAGGAAGTCATTTCAGGTACCCTATTGTTCATGGTTTTCTCGCATTAGCGTTATTCAATTCTAGTGCATCCCATTGATTTATATCGTCCAAGTTTATTGCTGTTCACTCGATGACTTCCACGACCCTGTTTAATTTTGCGACATACACACTGGGATTGGGGAAAATCATAACTAGTAGAGGGTGTAAGGTTGGTTTCGTCGTGGTTTGCGGACGGGAGCTATTGCAGAGGTCTTGGAAGTTGTTACTAGTAGTATTGATGTAGTCTTGGGAATGGAATTTCTCAGCACTTTCCACGCTCACATGGAGTGTAGAGTGAAGAAAGCGAATTTCCAGATTCCCGGACACCCAGAGGTTGTCTAGAAGAAGCAGTTATGTCGGGCCAGTCGAGGTTAGGGATAGGCCGACAATTAATGATCTTTCGTCGATGAAGGTTGCTAAAGATGAAGCGCTAGCTGTTTTTCGAGATTCCATGGATGTGTTTGAGGACATATCAGGTTAACCGCCGAGGCGAGACGTAGAGTTCTCAATTGATCTTATTCCTGATGCAGCGCCAGTATCTAAAGCGTATTATCTCATGGCACCAGTGGGATTGGAAGAAGTTAAGAAGTAGGTTACTGATTGCTTGAGAAGGGTTGGATTCGCAGCAGTAACTCGTCTTAGGGAGCTCCAGTTCTTCTAGTAAAGAAGAAAGATGGCACAAGGAGGATGTGCATCGACTATCGGGAATTTTACTGGGTTACTATTAAGAACAAGTACCCGATCCCTCGCATTGGCGAACTATTTAAGCAGCTTAGTGGCGCGAGGGTATTCTCGAAGCTGGATTTGCGGTTCGAACATCATCAGGTCCGAGTTAAATCAGAAGATATTTGCAAGACTGCATTCCGAACTCAGTATGGACATTACAAGTATTAGTGATGCCCTTCGGAGTAACGAATGCACCGGCGATATTCATGGACTTGACAAACCGAATCTTTCCACCATTCGTGGACCAGTTTATTGTGGTGTTCATTGACGATATTATGGTCTATTCGAAGAGTATTGAAGAGCATGCAGAACATTTGAAGATCGCACTGCAGACGTTGAGACAAGAGAAGTTATGTGCGAAGATGAGCAAGTGCGAGTTTTGTCTGGAAGAAGTAAAGTTTTGGGGCATGTCATGTCTGGAGATGGAATCACCGTCGATTCCGAAAAGATTGTAGCAATTCTAGATTGGCCGATTCTGAAGAATGTTGCGGAGATAAGAAGTTTTCTTGGACTCGCCGGGTATTACAGAAGATTCGTGGAGAACTTTGCTCGTTTGGCGGAGCCGTTGACCAAGCTTACGCGCAAGGAGGTACCTTTTGTGTGGACGGATAGGTGTGCGTCAGCTTTTGAGACGTTGAAGCAAAGATTGATAACCGCCCCTATTCTGACCGTGCCAGACAGTTCCGGAGGATTGGTGTTTCACAGCGACGCATCTGGAAAAGGATTGGGGTATGTTTTGATGCAGCATGGGAGGGTTGTAGCGTACGCATCGAGACAGTTGAAGACCCATGAGAAGAATTACCCAACTCATGACTCGGAGCTTGCAGCTGTGATATTCGCTTTGAAGATTTAGAGACACTACCTTTTGGGCGAAAGGGTCGAGGTGTTCACTGATCATAAGAGCTTGAAGTATGTGTTCACGCAGAAGGAGCTTAATATGAGGCAACGTAGATGGTTGGAGCTGATGGCTGACTACGATCTTGATCTTAAGTACCATCCGGGGAAGGTTAATGTCGTAACGGATGCGCTCAGTCGGTTACCAGCTATTCAGATGTTGACTACGTAGAAGGAACTCGTTGAAGAATTTCGAAGATTTAATTTGGAGGTGGTGCTACCGCATTCTTCGGGACAGTTGATGCAACTGCAAGTACATTCGTCGTTAATCGAGAGTATTAAAGCAGCGCAATCGCATGACCCTAGATTACAAAAGTTTCGAGAACAGGTTGAAGCTGGACTTCGAACAGACTTATTAATCCATGAAGATGGTTCGTTGAGATATGGTAGCTGGTTGTGTGTGCCAAAGGGAAATATTCGTGAAGAACTTATGAAGGAGGCACACAGTTCAGCTTATTTCGTACATCCAGGAGGCACGAAGATGTACCGAGATATACGACAACATTTCTGGTGGGAAGGCATAGAACAGGAGATTGCCCTCTTTGTGGCAAAATGCTTGGTGTGTCAGAAAGTTAAGGCTGAACATCAAAGGGTTTCTGGTTTATTGCAACCACTTCCGATTCCTCAGTGGAAGTGGGAACATATAACCATGGATTTCGTGACAGCTCTACCGCGGAGTCTAAAAGGCGACAATGCAGTATGGGTGATTGTTGATCGTTTGACCAAGGCAGCTCATTCCATTTCTTTTCGGGTTGGTCAATCAGCAGAAGTTTTGGCAGAACGGTACATGCAGGAGATTGTAAGATTGCATGGAGTACCGGTGAGCATCGTGTCTGAGTGACACTCGATTCTTAGTACACTTTGGAGGAGTTTACAAGAAAGTTTGGGGACTCGATTGAAGTTTAGCACAGCTTATCATTCTCAAACAGATGGCCAGTTGGAGAGAACGATCCAAACTCTTGAAGATATGTTGAAAGCTTACATGTTGGACTTCAAGGGTTCATGGGAGGATCATCTGCATTTGGTGGAGTTTTCTTACAACAACAGTTTCCAAGCGACAATTCAGATGGCTCCATTCAAAGTTTTATATGGTCGCAAGTGTCGTTCACCTATTTGTTGGGACGATGTCGTTGAACGAAGGTTATTGGGACCAGATTTGGTTGGGCAGGCAGTTGAGAAAGTTAATGCAATCCTTGGCGAGTGTTCATGACGTGTTTCACGTATCTCAACTCCGTAAGTATGTTCGAGATGAAACATATGTGTTAGATCATTCGGAGCTGACTGTACGAGAAGACTTGACTTTCGAGGAGCGAATGATAGCGATTGTGGATCGAAAGGAAAAGGTTCTTAAGAACAAGATTATCTCTCTTGTACTTGTTTCTTGGGGTAGTCGCTCACATGGAGAATCAACTTGGGAGCGGGAAGATGAAATCCGGCAGAGCTTTCCCCATCTTTTCTTGTAGTTATTGGTCGTTTATCCTTTAGTGTTCTTGGAATTTTGAGAACGAAATTCTTTTTGTAGTTGGGTATAATATAACAACCAAGTCCAGATATACAAATTCCAGTTACCGTGTGTGTGGTGTGTGGTATGTATTTCATTTATCATGCTTTGACAGTTACTAGTTATAGTTTACCCCGACATTACATATGTTTGCATATAACAATTAAGTTACTTAAAATAGTTTAAAAATACTTGTCATGGCCTGCTTGGTATCCCTAACCCTATGGTAGCGTCCTTGCATCGTGTTCTCGTCCCGCTCAGTGAAACGGACGTGTTTGGACGACTACGCGCACGTACGTGCGTCTGTTCTTGGGGGTATGCTTTTCAGTACAAAATCCTTCATTTCAAATTTTGGAACATGCTAATAATTTTTATATTTCAAATTCAAATTTTGGACCCGACCCGGGCGCAATTATGAAATATTTTGTATTTCCGCCAAATCCTATTTTTTTCTAAATCTTTTAATCAGCCTAAATATTTTCTCAGCCTATTATAAAATTGTTTAAACCAACTGTTTAAACCAACGAAACTATATTTTTATCACACCAGAAAATCTTTCTAAAATTTTATCCCTAAACAAATTCTTATTCCCCTCACCCAATAAAAACTCTTCTTTCCTCGTCGCTGGTCCCCACCTTCGTCTCTCTCTCTTCTTTTCTTCTTCTCTCTCTTCTCGTTTCTCCCTCCCTCTCTTTCTTTTCTTTCTTTCACCGCTAGCAAACAATCCTCTCTCTCCTCCTCTTTCTCTCTCCTCTCGCTTCTCTCTTCCTGTCTCCTCTCGCGTCTCTCTCTCACTCCTCTCGCGGTGAGAAGGGATCCTGTCACCGCTCTAAGGATCTGGTCACCTCCCTCTTATGTTTTCTTTCTTCTTCTTATTTAAAACCCCGAGTCCATGTAAACCCATGGCTGCGACTACACCCTAACCCTAGCCGCCTCCTTCTTCACGACCTCGCCTCAACCCTCGTCTCCACTGTTCTCTCTTTCTCCTCATCGTCATCATCATCTTCTTCTTCTTCGCCCTTGCCCGAGCCAGCCACACCATCACCTGCACCCAAGAAACTCACTTGCACCGTCTCGTCCCATCGCCGCCGACCACCTTCGCCACTGCAACCTCCTCCCTCTCCTCTGTTCTCCCTCCAGCAACCAAGAATCCTGCACACAAAACCCCAGCAACTTCTACCCGAGCTCAAACCCTAACCAAACCCTAGATCTTCAGAAACCCTTCGCCGGCGTCCCTCATCGCCGGCGATCTCGCCGCCACTGCTAGCACTTCCCTCTGCAAACCAGTAAGCCATCGTACACACCTTCCTCCTCCACTCTCTTTCTTCTTGCATTCTTTTTCTTTTTCATTTAGATCTTGTTTCTTGTATTCACTGTTTTGACAAGATCACTGGAGTTGGCCACGACGTCGATGACCCCGACGACCCAGCGAGGACCCCTGACCCGTGTGATTCCACTGTTCGTCGTTTGGACTCATTCCGTGTACCGTGCGCGCGTCGCGACTTTTCCCCGCCGACGCGTAACGTTCCGTTTTCCGTATCGCGACCCATCGAGGCAAGTGAAACTTGCTACATGCTATTCAAACTATTCTTATACTAATTTATCTTTTTTCCTATTAAATCTCTAGATAGAATCAAAAGTCTTGAATTTCAAGTTAACCACATAACGTTCCGTTTACATATTTTCTGATCTAGAACTTGAAACTTAATTGTTGCTTCTAATTGTTTATACCTAGTAATTACACTTGTATGTTAGATCACATAATCATAATTGTTTTATAGTCATATCACCCTTTTATAGTTTTACCCCATCGGATGACCGATTGCATACATTTAGCCTTATTCACATTCAATTGCATCTCTAGATGGTTTAATACATATTAATATGATTTTATCATCCACATGTGTAATACTGCATTCCTGAAATGTTAAAACTATTCCTTAAACCAAACTGATAACCGTATAACTAAGTAGTTTAATCTGCACCTATTGCTATCATGTTACTGTGCCTGTTTATTGTTCTGATAGTATCATGCTTGTTTATTCATAACCATGATTAAGCTAGTCGATTATGAGCATCCATATGTTATCCTATACACCCTGATGTGATTTGCTACACATATTACTTAACCTGACATGGTACCGTACACTCTTGACATGACATGACATCTAAATACACTATTCGACTAGACCTGATGTACCATGGCTTTACCTGTTACCTGATCTTGTGTCTAATGCCAACAAACCTGACATGTAGTCCTTACGGACCATTCCTGTTGTCTATCCAGACAAGCCTGTACCTACCTGCTCCTGTGTTGGCATTAGTTCTTGATTACTTAAATACCTGACTTGAACACCTATAACCTGGGGGTATGGGGAAATTAATGATGAAACCTGACTTGTAACTCGACAGTTCGCTACCTTTACCGATCAGTTTTAGAGGCTGGGCCAGCCTTGGGATGCTGCTGCTGACATCATCCATCGTTATCCATTACCTTTTAGAGGCTAGGCCATCCTTGGGATGATGCCATGGACATCATTCATCTTTACCCTTTTCCTTTAGTGCCTAGCGGCATATCTCGGTTTCAGCCCGAGAATCTTCACCATGATCCCGGGCACGCACAGGATACTATTGAGTTACATCGATGATTCATCAAATTGATTTCAAAGACTTGAGAGTAGATAACCCAATAGACCAGTTTAGTTTACTCACTGCATACTACCCTTCACTGCCCTGATTTATATTGCTGCTACACCTGTTTTACCATCCATGATTATATTTGCATTGCCTGTTATCCTGTTTATATTTTATTACTTGACGACATGACGCGCTGACGTCTGGGTTTTGCATGGCCCAGATTCCGTACCTTTGCTGCAGTTCGAGCAGAGTACTTCAGCCAGCAAGCTGAGCAGTGAGGATTCAGTAGTAGTTAGTTCTTTTACTTTCTGCATTTTATTCCTGATGTAAGCCCGCATTATGGGACATACATTCCAGTTATTTTGTATTGGATCTTTTGCTTCCGCACTTTTATTATTGTTGACTCATGTTATCTTAGCTTATGGACATATATTAGATAGTTATATTTCATTCTTGATATCTCTACAGCCATAATGTGACTGTGGATGGATACTTCCTACCCACAGGTAGCATGGTTGGCTATGTCACATGCCCATCTTAGCGTACTCTGGGAAGCGGGGCGTGACAGGATCATTATGGGCGATTGCTTCCTCACCGCTCCTTTCTTATGCAGATGATTTTTAAAGCGATCTCGAATGCTTTGCCGGAGCTCTCTGAGGTGATGTCGCTCCAAGCACTTGATCAAGCTGAAGATAAAGTGCACTCGGTCTACCTGATGGGCCTGATCTCAAAAAGTCGGAAGGACCATGCGGCTACTTTCCTGCACTATATTTATCAGCAGAGGGCAATCATATCCTCATATATGAGGGTGGAAAATATCAGTGGCGACCCCGCTACATGTCTTCGTGAATGGACGCCCAAGGTGATGGAAGAAAATGCCCAGGAGGTCTTGTTAGGTTATATTTTTGAGTTTATCAACCCTTGTACCACTACTAGTATATTGCCGCTCTGAGTTTTGAACGATGCAATAAAATAACATTTTCTTTAAATGTTTGTATCTGTGAGTTGCACGTTTTTCCTTTTGTTTGTGCTTGTGAAACATTAGCTTAGTTTATGTACTCGTTCCAGAGCGTTCAGTTTATTCTCTTTTTAGGTATGAATAAACTCATCCTGGCGTTAGGTATGCGAGGCTGTTAGGTTTGCGGTACTGGGTGTAGTCCGTCGCACCATCGCGTTAACTTGATTCTTCTCAGTTAGCGTTCTTTCAGATCACTATTCGAGTAGCCACGCAATCCTTGCATCTCCGAGCCTTTTTGAGGCGGGATATTACGTCCCTATTCCCTTATAAAAAAAAAGAGGAGAGAAAAGGGGAGAAAATTCTCACGGCTCAAGCCTCACGTGTTAAACGCATGAGCGCCTATATGCAGAGCATATAGGCGCCGCAATTAAACAACTAAAGGCTAAATGGGCTTCACGTGTTAAATACGTGAGCGCCTATGTATAAAGCATGAAAGCACAAAAGAAACCCCACACTGGGGTCACGTGTTAAACACGTGAGGATACCCTTTTGAAGCATTAGCTTCAGAAAGAGTTAAACTCTATCCATAGAATTAAATTCTATTTTTATATGCAAAACATATGAGCATTAAGAGTAAATGACAAAAGGCCAAATTGACCTTACGTGTTAAACACGTGAGCGCCCATATGCAAGGCATATGGGCGCCAAATGAGTGAAGCTGAGTAAGCCTCACGTGTTAAACACGTGCGCCTCCTTACGTAGAATTAAATTCTACTCTTGGGAAATACTTTCCTGGATTTTTCTAAAAGAGAAAGATCCTTTCTGTTAAACAAGGAACCGTTGGATCAAAGATCTAATGGTGATTAAGTATAGAATTAAATTCTATTAGAAAGGATATTTTCTGTTGAACAGAAAGTTGGTGGATCAATGATCCAATGAGATGGAAAATATTTCCCATATGTTTCTAAACAGAGAAAGATTGTGCTATGTTAAACCGAGCACCCTTGGATTAAAAATCCAATGGTGATAAAAATATCACCGTTCAATAGAATAAAATTCTATATATAGGAAAATATTCCCCCAATCTTTTTAAAACAAGAAAACATATTCTGTAAGACAAAAACACTTGGATCAAAGATCCAACGGTGGGTAAAGTTCCCCAAACAGATTTTGAGACCAATAAAATCAATTGGAATCTCTCAATAAGAGATTTTAATTAACAAACTTGCCCCCACTATATAAAGGACCCGAGACTTCAAGTCTCATGGACGGACATAAGCTTCTGCAAAAAAAAAAGGAAATACATGGAGCTCTTGAAAGAACGGAGAATTTAATTCTCAAAGAAGAAAACTCTCCTCCTCAAAAAACCCTAGGTAAAGAAGAGACAGAGAGCAAAATATCTTTTTTTACTTATATAAGGGTTTAACTCTTCTCAAAGAACTTAGTTCTTCCTCTGGATCAGAGATCCATAAGACAAGTCTCCCACAAGTTGAGAATTTAATTCTCATCGGGAAGATCTTGTTCTTGAGAATCAAAGTTTTAGAAAAGAACTAGGTCCAAAAGAAAGAAAAAGAAAAGAACACATGCTCTGGGAATTTAATTCCTCCAAAATTAGGGTTTAATCCTACATAAAAAACTTAGTTTTTATAAAAATGAAAGAAAAACTTAGTTCTCTAATTAAAAAAAATGATGATGATCTAAGATTTTCAAAACAGAAATCGTGATGATCATCAATGATTAAAATGTCATTAACAGAGATTACCATTTCTAAAAAAGAAGAACTTGGCATCCCACGTGAGCAAAATTAGTGCTCAGCACTATTATAGTGCCTCAGGTATTTTCTACGTGAGTGCCTAAACCAAACAAAAGAAGAGCTAAAACGCCTCATGTGCTGCCTACGTGAGCGTCTCCTTTGTGTTGATTATGCAGCCACCAAATAAAGCACCCCAGCACCCCAAAAATAAAGCAGTCATGTGAAATACACGTGAAACACTCTTGGAGACCTAAAATCTGGCACCTCACGTGCTTCACACGTGAGCACCAGAGCTCTAGCCAAGTGCTTAGCACTTCTGTATAAAAAAAAGGGAGGCGAACAAACAAAACCCGAAATCAATACTCGGAAACCTCACATGCTTCCTACGTGAGTGCCATGCAAAGTGCTTAGCACTCTATATTCAGTCAAAATGACTAAAGTGCTTAGCACAGATTGGGCAGTGCCCATATCTGAGCGCCTCACATGTTTCATACATGAGCGCCAGAGAAAACTAGTGCTTAGCACTATAGTAGCGCCTCACGTGAAAAACATGTTGTAGGGTGTTTTTCGTCACCCCATTAAGATGGGAATGCGAGCGCTTATCAGGCATACTATAGATTCCCCCTGCCTAGGGTAGGCTGGGGTTTATTGATTGTGGGGATCCGAATCTCTGGCAGCCGCGGACTAAGCTGCCGTTAATTACCCCTCGCCTTTGGAGCGAGGGAACCTCCGATTAACGGGTTAAACTGGTCATGCGAACTCAATATGCAGTGTGCGCGTGTTGTGTTTTGAAAGGGGTTTTTGGATATATCGGGAGCCACGCAGAGTTTTTACGGGGGTCCCGCTACCCGGATAGTGGACTGGGGGTCAAAGGGGCTACAGCCCCCTTGCGGGATGCGGGACAGCGCCCCGGCCCAAATTTTTTTTGGGAGGGGCAGTGTTGTAGAGTATGTGTGTGTGTATACATATATATAAAAAAAAGGAAAGGGAAAGGGCATCCAGAGGATGCGTGGGGAAAAGCGCCAGCGCTTTGGGTGCTAGCGCTTTGAACGCAAGAGCGCTAGCGCCCCACGTGTTAGCACATGGGCACTCGGGCGCTAGCACTTTGGGCGCTAACGCTCTGAGCGCAAGAGCGCTAGCGCTCCACGTGTCAGCACGTGGGCGCGCTAGCGCACTAAGCGTAAGAACGCTAGCGCTTTGAGCGCTAGCGCCCCACGTGTCAGCACGTGGGCGTCCGGGCTCTAGCGCTTTGGGCGCTAGCGCCCTGAGTGCAAGAGCGCTAGCGCTTTGAGCGCTAGCGTCCCACGTGTCAGCACGTGGGCGCTCGGGCGCTAGCGCTTTGGGCGCTAGCGTCCTGAGCGCAAGAGCGCTAGCGCTCCACGTGTCAGCACGTGGACGCTCGGGCGCAAAAAGAGACTTGGTCCATGCAATGGGAGTTTTACTATCAGAAAGGAGCACTTATTATTCTGTATATATATATATATGTATGTGTGTGTGTGTGTGTGTGTGTGTGTGTGTGTGTGTGTGTATGAGGAGTTAAACTCCTAGGATATTTTGAAGCTGATGAATATATATATATATATATATATATATATATATATATATATATATATATATATATATATATACACATATGAGGAGTTAAACTCGTAGGATATTTTGAAGCTGATGAAGGAGGTTCTCCCCTTGAGCCTTAGTTCTTCCCCAAAGTGGGGTTTCTGGAGATGGGTCTCCTTCTTCTTGTCGTTTGGCCGGATCTTAAAGATCAAGAGATGTGAGATTTTAAAAATCTCTTCTTTTTGAGATCTGATGGTAGATCCAAGTTCCCCTTTGTGGGTTTTGCGGTGAAAAACTATTTAGTTTTGAAAAAGGAAGAGTAAAACTCTTAATTTAATTCAAAAGAAAGAAGAAGGTTTTAGAACCTTGAGGAAGGAGAAAGAGGCACAGGCCCAAATTTTTTGAGGAATAAAAAGTCTATGTTTTATTCATCATCATGTTGCTTTATATAGGCTTACATATTTACATACAGCCCCTTGGGCTTTACAAAATGGCATTTTGCCCATCCCATGGCTCATGTGCCATTTCTTTTTGCACATAAGCCACGGGCTTGCAAAAAATTTGGCTTTATGCCCATTTTGTTTACATTCATGCATAAAAAATTACATAAAAATTATTTATTACATGATTTCATTTTGGCATGGGGGAGGGCCGGCCGCTTCATGTTCAGACTCGACCTGGGCATGGGCCCGCTTGACCTGGGCTTGGGCCCACCTGGCTTAGGGTTGACCATGACTTTGACTCGGTCAACCGGGGTGCAAATTTTGACCCCAACAAAGTGCCCCCCATCAATAAACGCACACCACATATGTGGGTCGTGTGCATGAAATTGATGGATTTTCTTTCGCGTGGAGGCGACTTGCTTTGGTTCCCACCTTTTGGGATGCACTGCCCTTTTTACGACATGGACGGTCGATGCTTAACGCATCTCCGAGACGGAGTGTCCGTGGTAGACGTTTCCCTGACCCGGAGTGATTTAGTAGACGTGCCCCCAGCACGGAGTGTCGCTGGTCGACGTTTCCCCGAGGCGGAGTGTCTGTTATCGATTGCCCTCGGCACGGAGTGTCTGCTTGACGTTTCCCCGAGGCGGAGTATCGGTTGGTTGACGTGTCCCCGAGACGGAGTGTCTGTTGTCGATGTTTCCCCGGCACGAAGTGTCTGCTTGACGTTTCCCCTAGGCGGAGTATCGGCAGGTTGACGTGTCCCCGAGATGGAGTGTCTGCTTGACGTTTCTCCGTTACGGAGTGTCGTTGTTGGATGTTTCCCTGATGCGGAGTGTCTGTGTTGGACGTTTCCCCTGCATGGAGTGTCTGTGTTGGGCGTTTCCCCGAGACGGAGTGTCGCTGGTCGACGTTTCCCCGAGGCGGAGTGTCTGTAGTCGATGTGCCCCCGGCACGGAGTGTCTGCTTGATGTTTCCCCGAGGCGGAGTATCGGCTGGTTTACGTGTCCCCGAGACGGAGTGTCTGTTGTCGATGTGACCCCGGCACGGTGTGTCTGCTTGACGTTTCCCCAAGGCGGAGTATTGGCTGGTTGACGTGTCCCCAAGACGGAGTGTCTGTTGTCGATGTGCCCCCGGCACGGAGTGTCTGCTTGACGTTTCCCCGAGGCGGAGTATCGACTGGTTGACGTGTCCCCGAGACGGAGTGTCTGTTGTCGATGTGCCCTTGGCACGGAGTGTCTGCTTGACGTTTCCCCGAGGCGGAGTATCGGTTGGTTGATGTGTCCCCGAGACGGAGTGTCTGTTGTCGATGTGCCCCCGGCACGGAGTGTCTGCTTGACGTTTCCCCGAGGCGGAGTATCGGCTGGTTGACGTATCCCCGAGACGGAGTGTCTGTTGTCGATGTGCCCCCGGCACGGAGTGTCTGCTTGACGTTTCCCCGAGGCGGAGTATCGGCTGGTTGACGTGTCCCCGAGACGGAGTGTCTGTTGTCGATGTGCCCCCGGCACGGAGTGTCTGCTTGACGTATCCCCGAGACGGAGTATCGGCTGGTTGACGTATCCCCGTGATGGAGTATCTATTGTCGATGTGCCCCCGGCACAGAGTGTCTGCTTGACATTTCCCCGAGGCGGAGTATCGGCTAGTTGACGTGTCCTCGAGATGGAGTGTCTGTTGTCGATGTGCCCCTTGCACGGAATGTCTGCTTGACGTTTCCGCAAGACGGAGTATCGACTGGTTGACGTGTCCCCGAGACGGAGTGTCTGTTGTCGATGTGCCCCTGGCATGGAGTGTCTGCTTGACGTTTCCCCGAGACGGAGTATCGACTGGTTGACGTGTCCCCGAGATGGAGTGTCTGTTTGATGTTTCCCCGTTACGGTGTGTCGTTGTTGGACGTTTCCCCGATGCGGAGTGTCTGTTGTTTGAAGCAGAGGTCGACGTTGGAATTGGTTGGTTTGATCTGTTTTGGGTTGACATCAGCATCGCTACACTGGGATATGGTACCGGGAGCGAATCATCATCTGTCATGAGAGGATTTAGGGATTTGGTTTTGGTTTGGCATCTGCATTGCTGCACTGGAATAATGCCAGGAGCAACTCATCATTTGCCCCGGAAGGATTTGGGAATTGGTTCTTGTTTGGCATCTGCATTGCTGCACTGGAATAATGCCAGGAGCAACCCATCATTTGCCCCGGGAGGATTTGGGAATTTTTTTTTTGGGTTTGGCATCAGTATGCTACACTGGAATATGGTACCAGGAGCGAATCATCATTTGCGCTTGCTTATTAGGAAGCGATGGCTTAGGAGACAGGTTTTAGGTCCTTATTACCTAAGACTTTTCAATTTTGTGAGCCATAAGGGTCTCACAAAGCATTTTCTCCTTACGGGTCGTGAGGATCCCGTAGGTGTATTTTTTCCTTAGGAGTCGTGGGGACTCCTAAGTGTGTTGCTCCTTTGTGAGTTGTAAGGATCTCACGCGGGAATTTTCTCTCCTCACAAAGTCGAGAGGACTTTGCGAGTGCATTTCATCTCTTATTCACGAGTTTGCGCCCTTTCGGGTTTTCACAAACTTGCCGACAGTCCTGCTGTTTTTACTCACGGAGCCCTTTCGGGTTTTCATCCGTGCCCATTTTGCTTGTGGACATACCATTTTTTTCTATTTTTATTTTATTTTACGCCCGTGGATTGTATACGGTTTTGTAGGATGTATGATCCAGACCGTAGGGCCGGAAAAATTTCGGGACTTTGTTGGCATCTGCATCGCTGCACTGGAATATGGTACCAGGAGCGACTCATCATTCGCCATTGGGGTATGGAAGTTGGAATTTGGTTAGCGTCTGCATCGCTGCACTGGAATATGGTACCAGGAGCGACTCATCATTCGCCACTTAGGGATTGGGGAGCGATGGCTTAGGAGACAGGTTTAGATCCCTATCACCTAAGGCTTTTCAATTTTATGGGTCGTGAGGGTCCCATAAAAGCATTTTCTCCCTGCGAGTCGTAAGGATCTCGCAGGTGTATTTTCTACTTAGGAGTCGTGAGGACTTCTAAGTGTGTTTTTCCTTTGTGAGTCGTAAGGATCCTACGAAGGTTTGTTCTCCTCATGTATCGTGAGGACACATGAGTGGGTCTTCTCAATGGAGCATAATTCCAAAGGCGGAGACCAGCCGCGTAACTAGTGATTGCGGTGGGATATGGATATGATGAGAATTATTTGAGCCCGTGGGTTGTATACGGTAGTCAATTTGGGGATTGGCCGTAGGGCTGGAGGAATTTTTGGGAAATTGGATTTTTGTTGGCGTCTGCATCGCTGCACTGGAATATGGTACCAGGAGCGACTCATCATTCGCCGTTTTTTTGTATATATATATATTTTTTTACCGCGATTGCTCTATCATTTCAGCTTTTCTTATCGCGAAGATCGCGATTGCCCTATCATTTCGGCCTTTTATTCGCGGTTGCCCCATCATTTCGGCTTTATTTTCATTTTTATTTTTACTCGCTGATTTTTATTGCGAGTTGCCCCATCATTTCGGCTTTTCTTTTTATTTATTTACACATTTTTTTTATTTACACATTTTTTTTACATTCCCAGTTTAACGATTTAGAGGTCGACTGTTTCCAGTTTAACAACGTAGAGGTCATTTATTTCCAGTTTAAAGACTTAGAGGTCTACTGTGCCCAGTTTAATGACGTGGTGGTCGATTGTTCCCAGTTTAACGACGTGGTGGTCGATTGTTCCCAGTTTAACGACATGGTGGTCGATTGTTCCCAGTTTAAAGACTTGGTGGTCTGTCATTCCCAGTTTAACAACGTGGTGGTCAGCTGGCTCCAGTTTAACGACTTGGTGGTCATCTATATCCAGTTTAAAGACTTGGTGGTCATCTGTCTCCAGTTTAACGACTTGGTGGTCGTCTGTTTCCAGTTTAACGACATCTCATCATCTGTTTCCAGTTTAACGACTTGGTGGTCGTCTGTTTCCAGTTTAACGACACAGAGGTCATCTGTTTCTAGTTTAACGACATGGTGATCATCTGTTTCCAGTTTAACGATGTAGAGGTCATCTGTTTCCAGTTTAACGACTTAGAGGTCATCTGTTTCCATTTTAACGACATAGAGTTCATCTGTTTCCAGTTTAACAACATAGAGGTCATCTGTTTCTAGTTTAATGACGTGGTGGTCATCTGTTTCCAGTTTAACGACATAGAGGTCATCTGTTTCCAGTCTAACGACGTGGTGGTCATCTGTTTCCAGTTTAACGACGTGGTGGTCAACTGACGGGGAGCTTAGAGAAGATACCCGATTGAGCAGTTGTCAAGGGCACCGCTGGAGCTTGCATGAGATGCCTTATTAGTTTGTCGGTGTTGATGGCCTTGCCCCCAGCTGGGGCCAAGGAAAGCCGTTCAAATACCGACTTGCGTTCGATGATGGCAATTGGAAATTGTTAACCCCTGCAAATAGAAACATGATTTCAGTATAGACAATCGATATGTACATTGATTGAGCTCGCATGAACGTTCAACACGAAATATGAGAGGAGAGATAAATCCCACCGGGCGTGCCAGAATCTGTAGGGTGTTTTTCATCATCCCATTGAGATGGGAATGCGCGCGCGCTTGTCAGGCATACTACAGATTCCCCCTGCCTAGGGTAGGCTGGGGTTTATTGATTGTGGGGATCCGAATCTCCGGCAGTCGCGGACTAAGTTGCCGTTAATTACCCTTCGCCTTTGGAGCGAGAGAACCTCCGATTAACGGGTTAAACTGGTCATGCGAACTCAATGTGCAGCGTGCGTGTGTTGTGTTTTTAAAGGGGTTTTTGGATATATCGGGAGCCACGCAGAGTTTTTACGGGGGTCCCGCTACCCGGATAGCGAGCTGGGGGTCAAGGGGGTAAGCAGCCCCCTTACGGGGTGCAGGGCAGTGCCCCGGCCTAAAATTTTTTTTGGGAGGGGTAGTGTTGTAGAGTATGTGTGTGTGTGTGTATACATATATATAAAAAAAGAAAAGGGAAAGGGCATCCAGAGGATGCGTGGGGAAAAGCGCCAGCGCTTTGGGTGCTAGCGCTTTGAACGCAAGAGCGCTAGCACCCCATGTGTCAGCACGTGGGAGCTCGGGCGCTAGCACTTTGGGCGCTAGCGCTCTGAGCCAAGAGCACTAGCGCTCCACGTGTCAGCACGTGGGCGCTCGGGCACTAGTGCTTTGGGCGCTAGCGCTCTGAGCGCAAGAGCGCTAGCGCTTTGAGCGCTAGCGCTCCACGTGTCAGCACGTGGGCGCTCGGGCGCTAGCGCACTAAACGCAAGAACGCTAGCGCTTTGAGCGCTAGTGCCCCACGTGTCAGCACGTGGGTGCTCGGGCGCTAGCGCTAGCGCTAGCGCTTTGAGCGCTAGCGCCCCACGTGTCAGCACGTGGGCGCTCGGGCGCTAGCGCTTTGGGCGCTAGCGTCCTGAGCGCAAGAGCGCTAGCGCTCCACGTGTCAGCACGTGGGCGCTAGGGCGCAAAAAGGGACTTGGTCCCTGCAATGGGAGTTGTACTCCCAGAAAGGAGCACTTATTATTCTGTGTGTGTGTGTGTGTGTGTGTGTGTGTGTGTGTGTGTGTGAGGAGTTAAACTCCTAGGATATTTTGAAGCTGATGAAGGAGGTTCTCCCCTTAAGCCCTAGTTCTTCCCCAAAGTGGGGTTTCTGGAGATGGGTCTCCTTCTTCTTCTTGTCGTTTGGCCGGATCTTAAAGATCAAGAGATGTGAGATTTTAAAAATCTCTTCTTTTTGAGATCTGATGGTAGATCCAAGTTCCCCTTTGTGGGTTTTGCGGTGAAAAACTATTTAGTTTTGAAAAAGGAAGAGTAAAACTCTTGATTTAATTCAAAAGAAAGAAGAAGGTGTTATAGAACCTTGAGGAAGGAGAAAGAGGCACAGGCCCTAATTTTTTGAGGAATGAAAAGTCTATGCTTTATTCATCATCATGTTTCCTTATATAGGCTTACATATTTACATACAACCCCTTGGGCTTTACAAAATGGCGTTTTGCCCATCCCATGACTCATGTGCCATTTCTTTTTGCACATAAGCCATGGGTTACAAAAAATTTGGCTTTATGCCTATTTTGTTTACATTCATGCATAAAAAATTACATAAAAATTATTTATTACACGATTTCATTTTGGCATGGGGGAGGGCCGGCCGCTTCATGTTCGGACTCGACCTGGGCATGGGCCCGCTTGACCTGAGCTTGGGCCCACTGGCTTGGGTTGACCATGACTTCCACTCGGTCAACCAGGGTGCAAATTTTGACCCCAACACATGTGAGCGCCAGAAAAGATTAATGCTCAGCACTATTCCAGTGCCCCACGTGAAACATACGTGAGCATTATATATATTAGTGTTTAACACTGTTGGGTAGTATAGAAACCCAATCTGAGCCAAAATTGGCTAAGTTTCCTGAGGTTAAATCTCTTTGATTTCAAATCAACCGAGCCCATATTGTTCTTGATTTCCAAACTGATCTTAGTCTCAAACATGACTAATGATCTCTTGCCGATGATATCCAAAATGATGTTCATCCCATATCTTCTAAGGTAATCTTAGTCTCAAATATGACTAATGATTCTTAGGTCCACCACAACCCCTTTTCCCCTCAAATATGGGATTTGATTCAAGGGTACATCTTTCCACACCTCTGATATATGTCGTTGTAATTTCTCAACGTCTTCAGAGAGATGGCGGGTCCCGATAACTAATAACTCTTTTCATCACACATTGATGCACTTAAATTGACGTGCACACCTCAAATCGGATCGCCTCCCAAATTGGGCGCATTCCATGTCACCACCGTTCACTCCGCCACGTAACAAATACACGTGCGTGCAAGATGAATGATGGATAGAAACGTTCTTAAACTAACATTCGTCCCTAAAATGGGAATGTTGGACCGAAATGTCCTTAAACTAATATTCGTCCCCAAAATGGGAATGTTGAACCGAAATGTCCTTAAACTAATATTCGCCCTAAACACGACAATAATGGATCATAATGTCCCTAAACTAAAATAATTGAGACCATATGCTCATTTGTTTCTAAGTTGATCTTAGTCTCAAATATGACCGACGATCCTTAAATTAAACCCAAATATCCCATGAATCGATGGACCTCATTTATATAAGATCTGCATCCTAAGTTCATTCCCGTTGGCGAACCAAGCTACCAATGTGGACCTCGTCAAGCAAAATTCTTGACCTAAACCCAAATCTAAAATATACGAATCTGGACTAATCCGTGCCCTACGGGCGACGATATAAATTAGTATCCGTATACAATCCACGGGAAACCCAAAATAAAAAAAATAACACATGACACGAAGTGAACTGCTGGAGCAAGAGAAAGTGGTTATCACAACGCGGTAACGTAATTAACTGTAGAGGCTTACGCATGCAGGGAAGGGCGTCCCCATAATCAAAAACCGCTTATAAATGAGGGGGAATCTGATAAAGTCACGCTACAATGGTCGCGTCTATCCAAACCTCCGATATACAGTGCCATAAATCAACTTGGTATCTTCGGAGAGGTGGATGGATAAGTCCAAATAGCATCTGCCCCCAAATTCAGGCAAGACGATATATCCCAGTTCATCTCCATTTTCGGCGGTGAACAATCCTAAATAATCTTCCTAGGCTGATATGTGTATTGCCATCAGAGATTCAGTGTTAGACGTCACCATAGCACTTAACTTTGGTGTCAGACTCTTTGAGTCCCAGAGAAGTCAAGTCTACACCCTTCTGAGACGAGATGACATCTAGTGGTCTTTTGGCGTGTACATACTGCCATCGAGACCTGGAGGTAGGAAATTGTCGTCGCTCTGCTTTTGTATTTTTCACCCCCCGCTTCCCAGTGTACGGAGAAGTAGACATGACGGGCCGCGACGTATTTACTCAGAAGTAAACACGTTAAGCGTAAATAAGCAATATAAATGAATACACAAGAATAACAAGAGATGTAATAATAACAACAACATTTATTAGCATTCTTTCATTACATACAACTGAAAAGGAAGGTACAATGATAGAAAGCGATGTCTAAACAGTGGCATATGAACTGAAATAAGTACAAGTAAAAGCCTAGAAGTCCGGCTCCTCTGTGAACTGCTCCAAATCGTCCTGACTGGGCTCGGTCTTCTGAGAGTCGGGTCCTTCATACGAACATTCAAAAGAAAGAAGTGACAGGAATGTCGCCAGTGAACTCGGGCTTGGTAAGTCCCAAAAGATAGAATGTAATAGACAAGTAAAGAGAATAGAACCTGTAAATTGTACATGTTTATGTTTTTTATACTAACGTAGTTGTTTGTTGCTTGGTACAGAATGTATCCGTGTATATGAGAGGAGTCCAACTTTTCCCGTGGACTAAGGTAACCCGTAGTACAAGGCCCCGTCAAAACCCACGGGACAACGGCACGGGATATTCATGTAGGTGTCTTTTAGTGTCCATCATTGTGCCACTTTTAACACATTCCATACCAATCTACCCCGTTAAACCCCGTAATGTATATTGTATTGATTGGTAATTATCAGACTTACCGAGACAATGGTATAATTTGTTTATGTAAACAAGTTCAGGATGTATCAAGTAGTCATGTAATAAAGTCAAGTTATAGTCATGGTTCGGTCAAGTCAAGTCATGTTTGCATGTTTGATATTGTTCTGGTATTCAAGTTCATGTTTGGTATATTGGATTCATGTTTGGATTGGATTCAGATTGATACTTGGAATCAGACTTGAGTCAGACACTTTAAACAGAATTTGGATCCTGAATTAGGTTTAGGAGTTATCGGTAACTGCTGTACATGGACGGCAGGATTTGTGTCTTTTTCCAGGAAAATTACCATTGATAACTCCATTTTGGATTTCTACCTTAAATAGGCAAGCACTCACTTTCTCTGGCTCCCTGAGGCTCAAGAGAATTCGTCCCGCTTAAATCTATATTTACTAGGGTCCTTAATGTAATTTTATATATCTCGAGGGGTTTTATGAAAAATATTTTATATACTTTCAAAATAAATCTCGAGTAATTATTTATGTTCTTCAGGGTTTCAATGGATGTGAAATTTAAAGAATGAGGTATATTAGTGGATAGTAACTTAGCTTGAATAGTTCTTGGTATTTTAGTGAAACTTGTCTTGTATTGATACTTGACGGTATTTTAATGAAACTTGTCATTCTTTTATTTTCTAGAAACATGGAATTTTTATTATATATTAAAATTATATGGTTTGATAATATTTATATAATTATTAAAAATTAATTTTACTTATTAAGTAGAAAATCTCTTTTTTCTTAAAAATCGTATTAAAATTCTTTCAAGATCGTATGCTCCGTGAGAAGGCTGCATCTCGCTCTACTAGTCCCGAGAATGTACGATAATTTGCACCATCCAATAGCGGGTTTTCCAAAATGGGTTGTAGAGGCATAATCGCAAAGAGTTTAATAGTACTGTTTAAAAGAAAACGGGTTTTTATAGTTCAAGGTATTTTGATGAAAAGTCATATTTTGCCACAAAAGTTATGTCTCAAGAGAATCGTGCTATATCAAGATGTGTGTATGTGAGAGGTAGGTCATTACCTCGTGAAGTTTTCTAAAGGTATGCTAAGCAAAACAATTAAAAGATGTTGTATAGAAAGTACATGGTATTTAAATGTAAAAGTTGATTTAAAGTTATTTAGTATGTTGTATTTGAGTGAAAATGAATTCTAAACATTAGATTCAAGGTTATAATTATAGGATAAGAGTTTGAATGTAAGTTATAAAAGAATTAATAAAATTTCTAGGTTTTAGAGAGAAATGTCGGTGGTAACTCCACTTACCGACGTGTTTTGAAAAGAGAACTTTTTTAAGATGAAAGAGTAGAATAAGAAGTGAGACTTACAAGCAAAAAGGAAAGATGAGAGGTAAAGGATTAGGGTGGTAGCCTTCATGACGTTGAGGGGTCACCGGAACTTGTGTAGATCCTCGCTGAATTCTGACCTTGGGCTAACTTCACTTTTACTCTTCTTGGACTTGGAAAATTTTGATATTTTTGACTAGGATTTTTAGAATGAGGAGGGCTAGGGTATGAGGTTGTATTTATAGGGTGGAATTAGGGTTTTGGAATTTAAAGATTGAATTAAAAAGTATTAAAAATTGGATTAATGGATGAAATTGAAGTCTCTGTTAATTTGTAGAGAAAACAAACAGTATGGGGGTAATGGGGGTAGGCCAAAGGTCTAGTGTGTAGAGAATGGGGACTTTTCCCTATGGGGGACCCGTCTCCGATGGTCTATTTCCCGATCTTGCCGGCCATTTGGTGTCGGGGGACTGTCGGATGATTTCCACGTGTTCATCTCAGTTCATACAACATTTTGCACATATTAGATTTCTCTGACTTTTCATTTTTACGTGTATTGCACGTGTAAACTTTTGGGCTTCCAAAATTTTAAAAGAAAAATCAGTAAAAATAATATGTGGTTGATGGGATTCGAACATAGGGGCTGCGTCACAGCAGTGCAAGGCTTTACCAATGAGCTACGAGCTATTTCTTGCCGTTCTTAAACAAGAATAAATTTTAAATTGTGTTCAGGCTTGCAAACTCCTTTCTGTACTTTAAGAAGAAAAATTTTGTACAGAAAATTTAGGGTCGTTACATTCTACCCTTCTTATAAAAATTTCGTTCTCGAAGTTTTAGAAAGAAGTTGTAACAGATTTAAGAAAAATTTGGTTACAGTGTTGGTGAAAAGTACTACTGAAAGTGCATTAAAAATATGTTTGAAAGAACGAAAGGATGCAAGGGTTTTGAAAGAATAAAAATTACCAGTGTTTTCCTGATCTATAACTTCGGCTTCTACGGCCGCTAAAGTGAAAGCGTGACGCCGGGATACATTCCTCCTAACTGGAGGCACATTCCTCTGTCTTTGGGGTATATTTCTCTGCCCTTGAGGCATGATCCTCATTGCATGATGGAACTGATGAGGAGGATGTGCAGAAGGTCCACGAGAAGGTAGAGCAGGTAGGGCAAGAAGAGGTGCAGGAGCTTGAATAGTTGGCCGCTGTGGAAAGGTGATGTGTGCTGGAACTGGGTTGTGTCTATCTGGACATGTTCCAATGTCGTGAGTGGATGCGCCATAAACTAAGCACAGACCGTTTGCATACCTGCAGTTCTTTACCAGGTATCCATCCCTCTTGCAGTAGAAGAAAAAATTTGGACTTGGCAGGTTAAATGTTACTTCCGGTCTCCTGGGTGAAAAAGTTGTCATGGAAGAGGCTCCTCCTGCTATCTGGGTGGCAGGGCGCTTCACAACGGCAGACCGAGGTCTGCCTTTTTTCTTCACCACTGCCTCATAGCGGCGGGCAGCCTTTAGCGTAAGATCATGGTTGGGAAATCCCCTGTAACTAGTGCAACTTGGATTTCCGGGTCCAACCCTTGCTGAAATCTCGTGCCATGATTTCAGCAGTCGGGATCAAGTGTGCCGTGAACCTGCTAAGCATGGTAAACTCAGCATCATATTCATCCACAGATTTGTTCCACATCGAACCTTGCTGCAAGTAAATGAACTGCTGTTCCATGTCGAATCGGGCAGTCTCGGGAAAGTATTTCGCGTCGAACATGTCGCGAAAAGTCATCCATTCAATCGGCTGGGCAAGATGGCTTTCTTCAGCCTTCCACCATACTCTGGCGTTATCTGTGAGTTGCAGCTTCACAACTCTTACCCAAGCGATCTCTAGTACTTGTGCTGCTGCCAGGTCATCTTCAATAGACTGAGCCTATTTCTCTACCTCTAGTAGGCTCTCTTTTCCAGAAAAGTTCTTAGGGAGCAATGCCCGGAATTGTTTGACTCCGGGTGCCTCAGTCTCTGGACGATGCAAGAGGATAGCAGTCTGCTGCTGCTGACCCTCAAGAAGGCTCTTTATTGCCTCAAGCAATACCGTCTGCTCGTTGATAGGAGCTGCTACGGTAGGTGGTGGTGGTAGAGGAGGTGGAGTGTTTCCATTCATGTTGGTGCTCATGTTGTTCGGAGAATCCATAACCTTGAGAGAAAAGGAAGGGTTAGGATAGATTCAAAAGCTTAGAAATGTAAGGTGATGGAGGGTGGAATCTCCTTCAGATGTTGCTTCCCGTTGATCTGCTGATGGCTGCGATGGGTGGCTAAGATTGGATCTGGAAGCTATCGCTCCTGAAGCATGTGGATCTCAATGGGTTGTGGTTGTGGTTGCCGAGTTACCTACAAGGAAGTCCCGGGGTGGTTGTACCACCGAGGACCCTCCGATGATCAAGTTAGTCTAGAGATCCGAGCAGAGTAACGGCTTAGTGGAGTAAAATTGGCTTACCTTGACTGTCTGAAAGAGGGGTTTAAATAGTGGTGGCAGCAGGTGCAGCAGGCGCGAGAATTACGCCGGCCGTTACGCTCCCGACATCACGCCCACTTGATGAGCGAGACCTCCCATTAATGGCGAGACAGGCTCGTTAATGGAGGATCGTGGTGGCGTGGAACGTGGGATGTGGCCGGCGGAGATCTCGCGCATGGCGAGATTCACGGGATGGCGGTTACGCCTGCAAGCGATGCTGTTGGTCGGTCGATGAGACCGAGGAAGATGACCCCGGCGGGAGAGCTCGCGGAAGAGCAGGAGAGCTGAGGTATCTTGTTTCTGCGATAGCTCGGGAACGAGCTGTGAGGCCGAGGAGGCCAATTGTGCTGGGGCTCGGAGGCGAGCCAGCCTCGTCGGTAGGACGGGCATAGGAGCAGTCTGGTCAGCCCCTGTAGGTCCTTTCTTGCATGCTCTTGGACACGCCATCTGCCACGTGTCACGATATGGGAGATCACTGATATCAAGCATCATCATTATCCCCCCACTCTCGTCCCGACCAGCTGACGGATCGGGTCGAGAGTGGTCTACCGGGTCACCCGAGGTGAGCTCTCTTCCGAAGATATTGTCGGGCGTGTCCTGGGAAATCCGTTGTCTTTTTCTGGATGACGCCAGCGAATCAAGGGGAGATCTTCTACATTGAAGAGGGGTGCCGGATCGTTCGCACTTTTGACGAAGTGGTGGCCCACGTGTTGAGCGTTGGTTGGCGGATGCGACGGGCCGCAGGCCTCTGGCGTCTGATGGGATGCTGTCTAATGCGCGCACACCAGGTGGATCGATCTGGGTTGTCGAATGTGAAGGGTTGTTTTTGGCGGGAGTCGACGGTCGCCGTTGGATGGGGGCGCCAGAGGCTATAGGTAGAGGTGGGGCCCTCTTCAGGGCCCATCTCTATTCATATTTTCCTCGTCCCTGATCTTGTAAGCTCGACACTTTCATCTTAGGTCGGATCTTCTGCTTTCCCGAGGACTTCTCAATCAAGTTAGATGTCTTGCTTCTTCTTCCTTCTGCTCCTTCTCCTTCTAAGTCGAGCCTCTTCTCCTTTTTGGTAGGATGGATGGTTCGATCTCAGACTCTTGGCGCCTTTGGCGCTCAGTCCCGGAGGGGGGATGGCGGTGCGGCCTTGCCTCTGGCTGACTCGAGCCCTGCGCCGGATGTGGCCCCGACGGCGGGGCCACCTGCCCTGTCACGAGCTCTTGGTGATTGTTTCGGCGGCGGCTAAAGGCGTACACGGGTTCCCGATTCTCAGGCGAGGGATGCAGGAGAGGGAGAAGACAGGGTTCCTCTCAAGCGGAAGAGGACGGTCTCTCGTGCGTCGCCGGCGGAAATTCTGGAGGGACTCCCGTGCAGGAGGGGGACGTCCAGTTCGTGGTCCCATCAGGGCTCTCCGTTGCCGCCAGTCTTCTTGCTGGTATGGAGGAGTTGGCCGGGGGCCGGATGCCGCGGGGGACCTTGAGGGCCCGAATGGCTGCTATCGCACAGGAGGCGGTTCAGGTATGCTCTCCCTCATGTGTTGCTTTGAGCGAACTTTTCTTAGTTCGGGTGTCCTTAGGTTTCTCTGCCGTTTTCTGCCAGGTCCTTCAGCACTGTGCTCTTGTCACTCGTATAGAAGTCGAGGGGCTATTCGGGCTATGGGGTCAGCAGGAAAGTCTTCTTCGGAGGTCGAGGGTCTACGACTCGAGCTGCGTCCGGAGAGGGAGAGGTCACTCACCCTCAAAGTTCGGTCGGAAGTCACGGACCTCACCATTTCGAAGTGCCGGGAGTCTTACCACCGCCTAAGTGAGTCCCACCGAGTCATTGAGGCGAAGTTGGTGGAACTGGCCGATCTCTTTGCAGCCCTGAGGAGGGCGAGGGATGCCAGCAGGCGAGATGCCGGCACGGTGCATCAGGCGGCAGAGGCCGCCGAAGCCCGGGCCAGGAAGGCGGTGACGGATTACAAGGAGTCGGACCAGTTTTACGTCGACCTCGGTAAGGCCTCCTCCCTTGCTTGGAACAAAGCTCTTGATGCCGTCAAGGAGTAGCTTCCGGAGTTCGCCGACGCTGAGCTCCGTGCTCGGGTCCCACTCTCGGTGGTCCCGCCTCCGGCCGATAGCGATGAGGGGAGTGAGGTCTAGGCGGGGCTTGCTGCTCGATCTTTTTGGTTTTTCCTCCTCTCTCTCTTATAAGCTTCCGGGTGATTTGATAAGGCTGGGGAGCCCACAGTACCCTTTTAAAAGCTTTGACTTTTTGAATAAAAACTTTTTGTTTTTGCAGTAGTGTTTGTGCTTGCGCTTCCTTTTGTTGGTAGACACTTGTATCCCTTTTGTTGGTAGACACTTGTATCTGCACAGTACTGCTTTATGGCCGTGTCGTCTTTTTGTCCGGTGATTACGCGTTGACTTGAGTCTGCACTCTTGCCAAGTGTTCCAAGGTAGGCGGTAAGACGGTATCTCCATGGCCCCGAAGTCGAAGTGTAGATCACTGAGACGTTGATAGTCTGGATGCCTCTTGTTGAGTTCACGTTCCTTAGTTGTTGGAAGGGCCGTAATTGGCCAACTGAGGATTGTTGGCTATAGTGCCCTCAAGGCAATTATCATAGTCGCGGACTTGTGATTATGATGATTGAGTGAGGACCTATACCGATAAAACAGTCTTACTCAAGATGATAGTATGCTATCTGGTTTGTCTTTATCATCATATACATGTTGATAGAGCCCATAGGGTTCTTGCTTGACTGCCAGCATTGTGATGGCGATCACATACGTGCGAGCTGGGGGTCTATAAGCACATCCTTAAATGTCCCTAGTCGTGGGAGTATAGAGACCGAGCATCGATACTCCAGTGTAGACTAGTGTATACTGATCGAGACCCCGACGAGGGGCGGTGGCCAGGTCTCACAAGCCATTGGTGTTCGTTTGTTCACCTAAGATTGTATACAGGTGCTCATTGGGTTATGAGTCCACTGGACGGACTCGCTGGGAACCTGCTAGTTTGTATTATACCTATCGTCAGATAGCAGTTCTCAGGTGACATGTGTACAGGTTAGTCTGTCGACCTAAGATCGTCATTTGTCTCGTGTGAGTTCCCACTGTGCTTTGATTACTTCCTTACCACGGCTCAAAGGAGTCGTGCAAATAGGTTTTAGTTGGGTACAGTCCCGAGCCACATGGAGGCAGTGATCGGATCGTCGGGGATTCGTCTCTCCCGGTATTGGGGGTTGATGTCGCGTTGTGTACGGATGACCATCACCATAAATCCGTGGCCACGGTGGACGAGAATTATCGATCCAGGATCGATAGTTTCTCAGGTGGTGATGAGGTTTCATACCGATACTAAATATCGCGTTGTTAGGGGTCTGACTTTATCCACCCCCTTAGACTCGATATGCGATACTCTTAGACGAACAGACCGGACTGTACGGATATTATCACTGACAGGCTCAGTAGGGGTTCAGGATGAGTTTGCTCGTCGGCCTCCCTTTCGCTCAATACCTGGGTAGCCGTTACATACAGCTAGTGCCGCTGACATGCTTGTATTTAAACCCACTGCCAGCGTATTGACGAGTCTTTAGAGTCCCACACAGAGGGTTTTCACGGTTCAGGCAATATGGTGTACTTGTCGTATGTTGGTACATACGGGTGTCCGAATAAATATGTGCACTTGCCGTGCAGACTTTAATCGGACGATTGATAATACTAGCGGCTTAGGATTAAGCTGGATTATTAAATCAGGTTTTGATTTAATAATTGATATATGTATTTGTATATACGTATTCTAGTATTATTGTTCACTATTCATTTTCTCTCTTGGCTATTCGTATTTTTGTACGAATACGCGTATAAGTATTTCGATACATGTACCGGGAAGTATTCTGTATTTTATACGGAATAACTTCTAAACGTTTTGCCACTTCATTATTTGATTTTTCATTTATGAAAATTCATTTTGTTTAATGATGAGGTGGAGGGTGACAAGGCAAAGGCATGTGCATGAGTCAAGCATAGTGTATGGTATGGTTGTGTATATTTTATTTGATTAATGGAAATTGATATTTTTTTTGAGGGCATGAGAGGGGGGCGGGCGGCCATATTGGCGGGGGTGGATTTCATTTCATGATTTTCATTACACTAGCATTTACTCCTTCACTCTCTCATTCACTCAAAAGAAAAGAACACAAAAACACTTAGCATTATTCTTGCTCATGCAAATGCTTCATCACCTCCATTCTTCTTCTTGAGTTTCTCATTGAGCTCATGGTTGAGAGAAAATTGTAGTGACATTTTCATACACCCCCACTCTCTATAGCTAGCGACTTTGGAGCGTCGGTTACCTCGTTTGTCGAGGTTGGAGCTTGCGCCGTTTCTCTCGGGTGGATCATCGGAGATGGAGGAAGATCGGCAACCAAACATCATCAAGGAACCACCAGGAGCTTGGAATGAAGACCGAAGGACTCGGATCAACTCGGTATAATAATTCTAACTCTTAGTTTAGTTTGCTAGTTTAGGGTTTAAGGTCGATCCGGGATTCGGGTAGCGGTAGCGCCGGTTTAGAAAATTTTTGTTCCGCATTTTGGCCGCGTTTCGACTGCCGGGGCGCTGCCGGGACCCTTCATGGTATCATAGCCACCTTTTAAACCCCTTACTAGCTTGTTGAAACGTGCTTGAAAGATCGATCGACGGAAATTTCCGAAAACACGATTCCGATTTTCTGTTCTCTGCCGATTTTCAAAAGTGTTCAAAAAATATTTTCCAGTGGCTTAAAAATCCGTGCAGGCTTTTTGTAGGGTACAGAAAAAATTTGGTCTCCTGAAGCCTCAAACGCGCCGCGGAACCGCCGCACTTACCCCCTATTAGCGGCGGTTCTGCGGCCAATTAGTGGCGATGGGCTTCCAAAATTTTCCTGTAGCCCTCTGACTTGGAATTGTGATTTTTGACATATTCTGTTTTGGCCCAGATTTCTGTTTCAGTGCTGGTTTTACTATTGGGGCCAATTTGGAAATTTAGTCGATCGATATTTTAAGTGGGCGTTTAACAGTACATACATTTCTATCTGCGACCGTGAATGTCATTTGATCGGTAAACTCGTCTAATAGCTATATGTCTTTTAGACGGGTTTGCGAACGTGACATTCACGTTGATGTTCTGTGTTGTACTGTGATGTTGGTTGGATCGTCGTGGTGGATAGCTATGGTGCAATGTTAGTACAGTTTTAATTTCATTTGTACATTTGATATTGCAGGGCGAGCGTCCGACATGTGGACTGCCGTCACTGCCAGTTTGTATATTATTCTTTTGGGGCACGACCGGAATGAGGTCGATGTCACCCTTGTATATTTTTTCTTTTCTGTACTAGGATTACCCCACGGTGGAGTGCACGAATAGCTGGATTCTAGACGGCAACGGGTCCGCATCTCATGGTGTTGGGATAGGAAGGGACTTACTCTAGAATTGGCGGGCTATTCGCCGCACTCGTAGGGGGTATAGGTAACCCAGGAGGGGTGCTCAAGTTACCGGATTCCGTGAAGTGCTGGGTGGTCCATTCACGTTGCTGAAGGGGGATGCCTTACTTCTGGTTTTGGCGAGTAACTTGCCGCGCTTGTAGGGGTCTAGGTTTCATTGCACAGGCTATCCACACGACAGGGAACGTCGGGTCTCACTTGCGGCTCAAGTGAAACCCGGGGCTCCAGATTATCCACCATTCTGTGATGTTACTTTATATCATGCCTGGGACGAATGTTATATATATTTATATATATTAGTAGATGTTGTATATGTTTTGCACCCGCGCTAGTCCAGCCCCCGCTTTTTCGTTAGTTAAGTATCCTAACGGGTGATGACGGGGCCCAGTAGCGAATGCAGATGTCATATACGTACATTTTATTTTCGTTCTTTTATGGTGTGATTAATTGATGGGACTGCATTGATTCTTATCAATTAAGGATAAAACAAACCTATTTATATGATGTTGTTGGAACCAAGTTTTTAAAAACTGACATTACAGACGTTTTTTTTTGCTTTGCATCATGGTATTCAGTTTGGAATATCCTGCACCTCATTCGACGAGGTAAGGGCCGAGATCCCTTCATCGGGAGTGACCCCTTGAGTAAAATTTTGTGTCAACGTAATAAATTCACTATAGTCAATTACTTTTGCTTTGCATCGTGGTATTCAGTTTGGGATATCCTGCACCCCATTCGACGGGGAAAGAGCCGAGATCCCTTCACCGGGAGTGACCTCTTTAGCAAATGTTTTCGCCACTATATATTTATAAAAACCACTTGGATTCCTTCAACGAGATCAAGTTCATTACGTTAAAGGGTTTTCGCTAAAAACCAGCCGTAGCCCTCCATCATTTCCTACAAGTAGTACTTAGTATTCGTGCTGCGTTTGTTGACTCCGTCAAGGCGTAGTGTGCGGTAGCTGAGTGGTGCTTGTTTGTAGCATGGATATGTGATTGGTTAGGACAGTCGTGCGGCCTTGTTGACTCCGTCAAGGGTTCGTGCGGGTGGGTTTAATGCAATCAAGATAATGACGGGTTGAACTTGACTAGGATTCTTTGATTTGTTAACTCCGTCAAGGTCACTTGGGTCCTAGGGGTAAAAATCACATCGGGAGTTTCAAACATACAGGAAACTTGCCAGGCTTGCGCATACTTTCTGGAGTGTGGTGACTTGAGTGGCTTCCATCAAGTTGTCATGCGATGATAGTTGGATCCCGATTCCCACTGATGAGTAGGATTACTCCTCAGGTGATTCCGACTAATTCTCCTATTGGGTTTGGAGGAGAAACAGTGGGAGCCATACAGATTAGATAAAATGATTAACCATTCTGATCTAAGTTAGAGTGCACGCTGAGTGTTTCTTCTCTCTCTCTCTGGCTGCGACTATGACCCGACTTTTGACTAAAACTCATGAAACCAAGTTGACCGAACCTTCTTTAAACACTTTGACTTTTGGAATGTCACGGTGTCGCATATATCATTGCCACTTCTATATCACCTTTGCATTTCTCCAGAACACCTCGTATCACTATGAACGTCCACTTCCATTGGACAAATCCATCGTATGGTTATATACGAACTCGAAGGAACTTTTTTGAGGATGGATTCTGGTTCTGGAGAGATTGAATAGGATTATTCGGTTGTCTTTTCTCTTTACCTTCTCTCAGGTTGTGAGGGCTCCTAGGATTAGGAGAGGGTACACCTATTGAGCTTATTGGATAGTCTTCCTCCAGACCGTAGGCAAGTGCCGAATGGTAAGGAAGGAATAAAACTAATTAAGCTTAAGTGTGGTGTGCAGAAGGTAATAACTAAAGACATATAAAGGGATTAGAATAATGGCAAAAGGAAATTGCGATCACCATCATTCACGATAAAGACCGTGTATACCTCTGCCACTCCTACATCCACTTTGCTTTTCTCTAGAACACTCCGTATCACTACGGATATCCACTTCCATTGGATATGCCATCGTATAGTTACATACGAACTCGAAGGAATTCGTTCCAGATTCGGGGATGGTTTCCGGTTCAAGAGAAATTGGATAGGATTATTCTGATGTCTTTTCTCTTTACCTTCTCTCAGGTTGCGAGGGCTCCTAGGATTAGGAGAGTAAACCTATTACGCTTATTGGATAGTCTTCTTCCAAACCTTAAGCTGGTGCCGAAGGGTAGGGAATGAAGAAAACCAATTAGCGTAAAGGAGGTGTACAGAAGGTAATAAGTAAAGACATAATAAAGGGATTGCAGTGAGGGTAGGTAAGTATATGGTTACTGTTATGATTCAGGATAGTGGAAGAGGCGTTACTAGGAATACCAGTTAACCCATTTTGAAACATTTTCATGTTTCAGTTTCACTGTGCGATGTTAATTGATAACTGTTTTCCCAGTTGGAATCTCACTCCAGGGTATGTATTTACCAGATTAGTTTCTCACATCTGCATGTTATTACAGATGGTGAGTGGGAGTAAGATATTGAGAATAGGGTGATTAGATCCTCATTATATCGGAATTCATTGTAATTGGTGATATTTGAGGAAATCATCTGGATTTTGCCGGTTGGCAAATATTTGGTTTTGAATATCCGTTGTTATGCACTAATTTCAAACTGATATATCTGTACATTTATTTTATAAAGTGAGATATAACTTTTTGATATTGTATCTATAACATT
Organism: Agapanthus africanus; assembly: GCA_030015575.1. NCBI lineage: Eukaryota > Viridiplantae > Streptophyta > Magnoliopsida > Asparagales > Amaryllidaceae > Agapanthus > Agapanthus africanus. Next base: position 192,470,628 of record CM057348.1, read on the forward strand.
TACCTATATCAGTTGGTGATTAGGTAAGGTACATTCAATAGCGGTGTAATTCTTCTTAACTATAGTACAATTTTTCAACTTACGACGCACAGGGTTTGAGTTATTGAACTCAGGGGACTTATACAAAGTATTGTATGTTGTCCAGAGTCCATTAGGACAATGGGGTTGGTACTCGTACTATATTCTGTTTACTTGTGACTTCTCCAGTTCTGGACAAGTATTTCATTGAAATGCAAAGTCCAGATATTGAGAAGTTATAGGTATAAGAATAAAGCATAGAACCATTTGTTAGAAGTATCAGGATTCTTCGAGGAAGTCGAAGATGTAGATACTTGTGTTTGGTATTCCGTTGATAGTAATGGTTTTGAGAACTTGTTTCTTTTTCGGGTTACTCATATATGGATGCACTCCTAGATGAGTAATGCTGATTGTCCTCTTTCCATTTGGTTGATATGCACTGGAGACAGCTGCATGATTTTGAATCTGGTTCCAATTAAATTAGTGCTTTTGTTTCTATATTAGATATATATAGAATCAATTTATATCTTAACGATGTTAAGGTATAGGGAGTTGTCCGGCTGATGCTTAAAACCAGAATCCGGATAAACTCAAGGCACGTTTCAGTAATGGCTGTTTGTGGGTTATCCCGGGCTTTGACGAGGGATAACTTTCTACCATCAGGAAGATCAATATTTATATTGTTCTTGACTCGCCACAGTTTTAGTAAAATGGACTTTTTCAGAAAAACAGAAGTGGGAGTGTGGTAGAACTGGGAGTGATTCCAGAACCACAAACGATTACTGAAGATTTAATAGAACCTAACGATTCAATCAGTTTCGACGTTCCATTAACCACTCTGCAGATTTTGGTGGGTAACCTCAGGCACCCGAAAGGTACTTCGGTCTTCTCAGAGACGGTGACAGGGAGGTTCTTGTGTAAGTCTATGGTAGCGCCCTGGCCGTCTACAGACGCCAAATGCGGAACAAAAGCTTTTTAACTGGCGCTATCGTATACTTTAACCCAGATCTGCCATTATTGCTAAACTAACAAACTGTAAAGAGTGTAGAAAGGTTATACCGAACGATCCGAGTCCTTCGTTCTTTAACCATCATCCCACGCTCCGTTGCGGCTGCTCCGATCTCTTCGATCTCCGATCTGCTCGTCCAGGTGGCACCACGTCACTGATTCTTTAAACGGGCTCCCGCCTCTGACTTGAGGCAACTCGGTCGTCAAGTTTGCTAAAAGAGACGACCAAGATTGATGTAGAGAATGAGTAGAAGACTTTGTCTCGTTCCGTCCAAAGCTATGGACGAACGGTTAATGAAGTTGCCACTCAAATCGGGTGATGGAATGAAATGAGCTGTGAAATTCCATACACCCCAAAATCTATCATAATCTTTTTACCAGATGAAAACTCAAGTGAGTGAGAGAGAGGGGAGGGGCCGGCCATATATAGGAATGGGGGGGTGAGTGTAGGAGGGAAGAGGGTGACCACAAGAGAAAATATCATGTGTGAACACAAACAAATATCTCAAGTGTGAACACAAAGTGTGAACACACCAAAAGCAACCAATGAAAACACAACACCATTTAACCTAGTCACCACATCTAGATGCTTCTAGAAACTTCCACACTCATCTCAAGAAAAGATAAATCCGTCTTTAACTGAATGTTAAAAGACGGCTGATAGAAAACTGGAAACTGGCAACTTCCAAAAGTGATCCCGAAACGACTTTCAGGATAACCCCGTAACTGTATAAATATACCCGCATTTGTATTACGACCGAATACAAATGCAACTGAGACAAAGATATTATATCTACTCAATATAATACTCGGATCCGGCTTAAACCAAAGCCGACCAGTATCATCTGCCCGAAAACTGACACGTGCGTAAACGCACGTGCATTTTTCGAACCCTGCCATAAAACCATACGGCCTCTACAACGTTTCGCCCGAACTTGGGAAACTGTCTGTGGGGAACTCTAATGACTCATCAGTACCCTGGCAGTGGGTTTAACCACAAACCGTCAGCGGCACTAGATATGCGTAACGGCTGCCCATGGACTGACCTCAAGGGAGGCTGATGAGCGAACTCACCCGGAAACCCTATTGAGCCTAACAGTGACAATGTATATACAGTCCGGTCCGTTCGTCTATGAGTATCGCATATCTGCCTAGGGGGCTAGTAACGTCAGACCCCCAATAGCAGTATAAGTCGTGTCGGAGTGTAGCCCAATAACACCCTGAGATACTACTGGAGTACCTACCAGTAAATCTCCTGCCACGGCCGTGGGCTATGTGTAATGGCTCTCCTAGACACAGCACGATCTCACCCCCAATACCGGGAGAGACGAATCCCCTGCTGATCCGCTCACGTGCCTCCATATGGCTCGGGATTGTACCCAAAAGCTACCTATTTGCACGACTCCTTTGAGCCGTGGTAGGGTAGAAATCAAAGCACAGTGGGAACTCACACGAGACAAATGACGACCTCAGGTCGATGAACTAACCTGTACACATGTCACCAGGGAACTGCTATCTGACGATATGTATAATAGCAACTAGCAGGTTCCCTGCGAGTCCTGTCCGGTGTACTCATAACCCAATGAGCACCTGTATACATCTTAGGTGATCCAACTGACACCAGTGGCTTGTGAGACCGGCCACCGCCCCTCGTCGGGGTCTCGACTGTATACACTAGTCTACTCCGGAGTATCGATGCCCTGTCTCGAAACTCCCATGACTAAGGACCACAAATAAGGATATGCGTATAAACTACCCAACTCTCACGTATATGATCGCCATCATACAGTTGGTAGTAAAGCAAGATCCTAAGGGCTCTATCAAAGTGTAACATGTAATCAGTCACCTGAACATGTACACGACTGATAAAGGCAAACCAGATAGCATACTATCATCTTGAGTAAGGCTGTCCTACTGGTATAGGTCCTCCGCAATCATTGCAATCACGTACCTGCGATCCAATAATTGACTCCGAGGGCACTATTTCCAACAATCTCCCACTTGCACTCAAGGCTAATTATTGCGATGTCGACTACTCACAGCCCGTGTGAAACCGAACATCCAACTCCTCTACTAATCAGTTTCACAAAGCCCGTTTGTAAAACTATTGTGTTCGAGAAATAGCCTCAGTGAGTGGATCCGCCTAGAAGTTTCTTTCTATATCTCTCTAAATCTCAAGTTCGCGGAGAAAGCCATCTCCCGAATTGAGTAATACCTGTCTTAGAATATGTCTGGATATCTGATGGGACTTAGTTCATAAATGAACTCCAAATCCAAACTTCTTAGACTGTATCGATCACTGAACCTAATCAGTATCCGGCACCATGCCACCCACAGTATCCTCTTGGACCACCTGTCCATAATACTGTCCCTCGTCAGAGGGAAAACTAAAACTCTGACAATCACTCTGTCAACCATGTCACCTTTGAAGCCTGGAATGATAACCGTCTCACAAAGGAGGCTGCCGTCATCAAATCCGTAGAACATGTACTTATGTTCCAAAACTGCTTCCTTATGTTTCTCCAGGATTGGATTAATATAAACTTATTGCATCTAGTGCAAAAACAACATTTGGTGTGGTACTTGACATCTCATGATTGACTCAATTGCCTAAGCAAATGATCTGCCAATCATGCATATCCCTCTCCCCTTCTGTCTGTAAGACACCTTTAGAGAGGGTGACTCCATCACCTGCAGGTACACCACCATGCTAGGAGTCAACTATTCTAAAAACCATTAGAATATCTGTCAAAGTACCCATATTGGGAAACTACCCAAATCTAGATCTAAAATCATAGATCCAGAAACCAGAATGTCAAATATTATATCCATATCCTGTCTGGAGAAACAACTGTGTGACGACCACAGTACAACCGATCGTAGTATAGGAATTTTACTTCCTACTCTGTGTATGTCATCCAGATACCATGACATCACACCCTACTACCTTCTTAACAGATCCATCCCCTATTCTGATGAAGTCAAACCCATGACTGTCACATCAAAATTAGATGATCTATCTCCGCTATAACTGCTCTAGTCTATAAATAGATATAAGCATCTTGCCCACTATGCTTCCGCTGCTCCCACTGACTACGACAACCCTCCTACCGGGTCTCATAGCCTGGAACAATAGTAGTGTCAAGTCTGGGTAGATAAGAACCTCCCTGTCACCGTCCTTGAGGCTACCGAAGTACCTCTCGGGTGTCTGAGGTTACCCACCGTATCTGCGGAGTGGCTAACGGAATGTCAAACCTGATTGAATATATAGGTCCTATTAAATTTTCCGTAATCGTTCGCGGTTCTGGAATCACTTCCAGTTCTACCATACTCCCACTACTGTTTTTCTGAAAAAATACATTTTACTAAAACTGTGGAGAGTCAAGAACAATATCACTATTGATCTTCCAAATGGTAGAATATCAACCCTCGTCATAGCCAGGGTCAACCCACAAACAGCCATTACAGAAACGCGTCCTGAGTTATCCAGAGTCTGGTTTTAAGCATAAGCTGGACAACTCCCCGTACCTTAACATCTTTTAAGGTACGAACTATTCTATATCCAATATAGAAACTTTGGCACTTTATTTAATTGGAACCAGATTCAATCATGCAGCTGTCTCCAGTGCATATCAACTTAATGGAAAGAGGCTAATCAGCATTACTCAACTTAGGAATCCATCCAATTATGAGTAACCTGAAAGAGAAACTCGTTTCTCAAAATCATCACTATCATCTGAATACCAAACACAAGAATCTACATCTTCGATCTCTTTGAAGAATCCCGATACTTGTGATACCTGGTTCTCTACTTTATTCTTATACCCACAACTTCTCAAAACTTAGACCTTGTATTTCTACGAAACACTTGTCTAAATAGAGAAGTCATAAGTAAACAGAACATAGTACGAGGACCTACCCCTTTGTCCTGATGGACACTGGACAACATACAATACTCTGTATAAGTCCGCTGAGTTAAACAACTCAAAACCTGTACGTCGTAGGTGGAAAACTGTACCCTGGCGATTTCTTCAAATATCACCAATCACAACGAATTCCGATATAATGAAGATAATCACCTAATTCCCAATAACTTACTCCCACTCATCATCTGTAAAACCATACAGATATGATAATGAAGCCTGGTAAATACATACCCTGGAGTAAGTATCCAATCGGGAAAACAGTTTTCCTTTAACAATGCACTGAAACATGAAAATGTTTCCTAGGGGTATTTTGGTATTCATAGTAATGCCTCTTCCATAATCCAATTCATGACTATAACCGTATATTTTACTGCCATCTCTCTAAGTCCCTTTATTTGTCTTTAGTCATTACCTTCTGTACACCATTGTTAGGCTACATGGTTTTCTTCCTTCCCTACCATTCGGCACCAGCCTATGGTTTGGAAGAAGACTATCCAGTAAGCATAATAGGTGTACCCTCCTAAACCAAGGAGTACTCGCAACTTGAGAGAATGTGATGATAAAAGACATCTGAATAATACCTTATTCTTTTAAAGGTGAAATAGGAGTGGCGACGATGTACGCGGTTTTGGTCGTGAATGATATCAGTCGCAATTTACTTTGCCCTCTTTCTAATCCCTTTATTTTGTCTTTACATATTACCTTCTGCACACCCTACTTAGGCTAATTGGTTTTCTTCATTCCCTATCTTTCGGCACCTGCCTATGGCTTGGAATAAGACTATCCAATAAGCGAAATAGGTGTACTCTCCTAAACCAAGGAGCCCTCACAACCTGAGAGAAGGTGATAATAAAAGACAATTGAATAAACCAATTCTATTTCTCCTGAACCTGGATCCATCCTCGAAGAAGTCCCTTCGAGTTCGTATATAACCATACGATGGATCTATCCAATGGAAGTGGATGTCCGTAGTAAAATGGGTGTTCTGAGAAATGCAAAGGGTAAAAGAAGGAGTGGCAATGACTTATGCAACATAGACAATCCAAAAGCCAGTATTTTAAGAAAGTTCGGTCAACTTGGTCACTAAGTCATAGTCTAGGGTCGGTCAAAGGTCGCTGCCAAAGAGAGAGAGAGAAAAGAAACACTCTGCGTGCACTCTAACCTAGATCAGAATGGTTATCACTTTATCTAATCCGGAAACCTCCCACTGTCCTGTCAAATTCTCCTCCAAACCTGAAAGAAGAATCAATCGGGATCACCCGAAGAGTAAACCAACTCATCAGTGGGAATCGGGATCCAACTCTCATCGCATGATAACGTGATGGAATGCATCCACGTTACTCATACTCCAGAAGGTATGCGCATACTTGGTAAGTTTCAGTTTCTTTAGAAACTCCCGATAGGATTTTTGCCCCATGCTCTTATGACCTTGGTTTTGGTCAAAATGTCATAAGTCACATGCCAAGTTCTACCCGTCACTATCTTGTCAATTTGAACCCACCCGCACATGCCCCTGACTTTGGCCAATCGGCAGAACGACTGTCCCAAAACAACTCATCTATCTATGCAACAATTGAATACCCAGCAGCTACCAAACACTATGCCTTAACTTTGGCTAAAATGCATAGCTTGAATACTACTGAATACCCAAAAGAAGTGACGGAGGGCTACGGATGGTTTTTGGCGAAAAACCTTTAGCGTAGTGAACTTGATATCGCTGAAGGAACCTGATAACTTTTTAAAATATAGTGGCGAAAACCTTTTGCTAAAGAGGTCATTCCCGGTGAAGGGATCTCTGCTCTTTCCTCGTGGAATGAGGTGCAGGATATTCCACTGAATACCGCGGTGCAAAGCCACATGTAATCGACTATAGTGAAGTTATTACCCTGACGCAAACTTCTGCCCAAGGGGTCAGTCCCGGTGAAGGGATATCGGCCCTTGCCTCGTCGAATGAGGTGCAGGATATTCCACTGAATACCGCTATGCAAAACAAAAGGAAACGTCTTTGCAATAACACCTTTTAAATTTGTTCCAACAACTGTAAACAGGTTTGCTTTACTTTGCATTGATCAAAATCAATGCAGTCTCATCAATCAATCACACCAGAAAAGAACGAAAATAAAATGTATGTATATGCCATCCGTATTCGTCACTGGGTCCCGTCATCACCCGTTAGGTTACTTAACTAACGACAGAGCGGGGACTGGACTAGCGCGGGTGTAAAACATATACAACATCTAATAGTATATAAACCAATATACAATAATCGCTCCAGGCGTGATAATATGCAACATTACAGAAAAGTAATAAGCATCACAGAACAATACAGATAATCTGGGATCCCCGGGTTTCACAGAGCCGCTGCTGAAACTCGACGTTCCCCTGTCGTGTGGATAGCCTGTGCAATGAAACCTAGACCCCTATGGGTGCGGCAAGTTACCCGCCAAAACCTGAAGCGAGGCAGCCCCTACAGCATAGTGAATGGACCACCCAGCACTTCACGGAATCCGGTAATCTTGGGCACCCCTCCTTGGGTCAACCTGTACCCCCTACGAGTGCGGCGAATAGTCTGCCAATTCTAGAGTGAGGCCCCTCTGCCTCTCAAAGCCATGAGATGCGGACCCGTTGCCCCTCAGAACCCGGCTATCCGTGCACTCTGTCGCGGGGTAAAACCTAGTACAGTAATGAAAAATAGTACAACAGGTACATCGACCGCAACCTGGTCGTGCCCCAAAAGAATATTATACAACAGGCAGTGACGGCAGTCCACAAGTTGGACGCTCGTCCCGCAATATCAAATGTACAAATAAATCTAAACTGCACTATCATTGCATACTGCTATCCACCACGACAAATCCGCAACATCACAGCACAACACAGAACATCAACGCGAATGTCACGTTCGTAAACCCGTCTAAAAGAACTATAGCAATCTGACGCGGTTTACCGATCAAATGACATTCCCGGTCGGAGATATAATGCAAGTACTGTAAACCAACGTGTTTAAATTTCGATCGACTAAATATCACGAAGTGGGCCCCACGAACAACTGGTGAACAGTAACAAAATCTGGGCCCAAAAGATATATACCAAAAACCCCAAATTCCAACAGAGAATACACTGTGCAAATTTGGTGCACTGATTCAATAGAACGACCGCGGATGCGCGGCCAAACCATGGGTTTGGCCGCGATTCCGCGGCAGTTTGGTGGAATCACGTGCTCAAATTTGGTCGGTGTGCTTCTAAAACCCTGCACAACTTTCTGTGATATGTAGAATAATTTTAGGACATCATTTAAAATCTACAGAAACTGTGAATTTGAAATTTGCAGTTTTTGATTTCCGGTTCGATCGATGTTTTAAACGCGTTAGCACAAGTTAGTAAAGCAAAATGGTGAGGCTCTGATACCACTGTAAGTTTACGGTAGCGCCCCGGCCGTCTACAGACGCCAAATACGGAACAAAAACTTTTTAACTGGCGCTATCGTATACTTTAACCCGGATCTGCCATTATTGCTAAACTAACAAACTGTAAAGAGTGTAGAAAGGTTATACCGAACGATCCGAGTCCTTCGTTCTTTAACCATCATCCCACGCTCCGTTGCGGCTGCTCCGATCTCTTCGATCTCCGATCTGCTCGTCCAGGTGGCACCACATCACTGATTCTTTAAACGGGCTCCCGCCTCTGACTTGAGGCAACGCTAAAAGAGACGACCAAGATTGATGTAGAGAATGAGTAGAAGACTTTGTCTCGTTCCGTCCAAAGCTATGGACGAACGGTTAATGAAGTTGCCACTCGAATCGGCTGATGGAATGAAATGAGCTGTGAAATTCCATACACCCCAAAATCTATCATAATCTTTTTACCAGATGAAAACTCAAGTGAGTGAGAGAGAGGGGAGGGGCCGGCCATATATAGGAATGGGGGGGTGAGTGTAGGAGGGAAGAGGGTGACCACAAGAGAAAATATCATGTGTGAACACAAACAAATATCTCAAGTGTGAACACAAAGTGTGAACACAAAGTGTGAACATACCAAAAGCAACCAATGAAAACACAACACCATTTAACCTAGTCACCACATCTAGATGCTTCTAGAAACTTCCACACTCATCTCAAGAAAAGATAAATCCGTCTTTAACCGAATGTTAAAAGACGGCTGATAGAAAACTGGAAACTGGCAACTTCCAAAAGTGATCCCGAAACGACTTTCAGGATAACCCCGTAACTGTATAAATATACCCGCATTTGTATTACGACCGAATACAAATGCAACTGAGACAAAGATATTATATCTACTCAATATAATACTCGGATCCGGCTTAAACCAAAGCCGACCAGTATCATCTGCCCGAAAACTGACACGTGCGTAAACGCACGTGCATTTTCCGAACCCTGCCATAAAACCATACGGCCTCTACAACGTTTCGCCCGAACTTGGGAAACTGTCTGTGGGGAACTCTAATGACTCGTCAGTACCCTGGCAGTGGGTTTAACCACAAACCGTCAGCGGCACTAGCTATGCGTAACGGCTGCCCATGGACTGACCTCAAGGGAGGCCGATGAGCGAACTCATCCGGAAACCCTACTGAGCCTAACAGTGACAATGTATATACAGTCCGGTCCGTTCGTCTATGAGTATCGCATATCTGCCTAGGGGGCTAGTAACGTCAGACCCCCAATAGCAGTATAAGTCGTGTCGGAGTGTAGCCCAATAACACCCTGAGATACTACTGGAGTACCTACCAGTAAATCTCCTGCCACGGCCGTGGGCTATGTGTAATGGCTCTCCTAGACACAGCATGATCTCGCCCCCAATACCGGGAGAGACGAATCCCCTGCTGATCCGCTCACGTGCCTCCATATGGCTCGGGACTGTACCCAAAAGCTACCTGTTTGCACGACTCCTTTGAGCCGTGGTAGGGTAGAAATCAAAGCACAGTGGGAACTCACACGAGACAAATGACGACCTCAGGTCGATGAACTAACCTGTACACATGTCACCAGGGAACAGCTATCTGACGATATGTATAATACCAACTAGCAGGTTCCCGGCGAGTCCTGTCCGGTGTACTCATAACCCAATGAGCACCTGTATACATCTTAGGTGATCCAACTGACACCAGTGGCTTGTGAGACCGGCCACCGCCCCTCGTCGGGGTCTCGACTGTATACACTAGTCTACTCCGGAGTATCGATGCCCTGTCTCGAAACTCCCACGACTAGGGACCACAAATAAGGATATGCGTATAAACTACCCAACTCTCACGTATATGATCGCCATCATACAGTTGGTAGTAAAGCAAGATCCTAAGGGCTCTATCAAAGTGTAACATGTAATCAGTCACCTGAACATGTACACGACTGATAAGGCAAACCAGATAGCATACTATCATCTTGAGTAAGGCTGTCCTACCGGTATAGGTCCTCCGCAATCATTGCAATCACGTACCTGCGATCCAATAATTGACTCCGAGGGCACTATCTCCAACATCTTGTTTACCCAGACTTTCCATTGCTGCTGTTCTAGACTATAAGACCCGGCAGGTGGATGAGTATACCATCATTCTAAACTAGCTTTAGATGTGCACGTGTATATGACTCTGCCAGAGGGTTGTTGTAGTCAGTGCGAGCAGCGGAAGCATAGTAGGCAAGTAGCTTATGTTTATTTACAGACTAAAGTAGGTATAGCGGAAATAGATTGTCTATTTTTGATGTGACAGTCATAGGCTTTGACTTCATCAGAATAGGAGATGGATCTGGTAAGAAGGTAGTAGGGTGTGATGTCCGAGGATTCGGGATGACATGCACTTAATAGGAAGAGATTTCCTATACTACGATCGATTATACTGTGGTTGTCACAAAGTTGTTTCTCCACATAGGATATGGATATAATATCAGGTTTTTGGTTACTAGATCTATGGTTTTAGATCTAGATTTGGGAAGTATCCTAATCTGAGTACTTTGACATTAAATGGACGACTCCTGGCATGGTGGTGTACCTGCAGGTGATAGAGTCAACCTCTCTAAAGGTGTCTTACAGACTAAAGGGGAGAGGGACCTGCATGATTAGCATATCACTTGCTTAGGCAATTGAGTTAATCATGAAATGTCAAGTACCACACCAGATATTGCTTTTGCACTAGATGCAATAAGCAGATATATTAATCCAATCCTGGAGAAACATTGGGAAGCAGTTAATGAACATAAGTGAATGTTCTTGGGAAATGATTACGGCAGCCTCCTTCGGGAGACGGTTATCATTTCAGGCTCCCAAGGTGACCTGGATGACAGAGTGACTGTCAGAGTTATAGTTTTCTCTCTTTTGAGGGACAGTATGTTGGACAGGTGGTCCAAGCGGATACTGAAGAAAGGCATGGCGCAGGATACTGATTAAATTCAGTGGACGATATAGTCTAAGTAGTTTGCTGGATTTGGAGTTCATTTGTGAACTGGGTCCCATCAGATATCCAGACAAATTCTAAGACAAGTATTGCTCATTTCGGGAGATAGTTTTCTCCGCGAAGTTGAGATTAAGAGAGATACAGAAAGAAACATTGGAGCGGATCCACTCACTGAGGCTATTTCTTGAACGCAATCATTTTCGCAAACAGGCTTTGCGAAACTGATTAGTAGAGAAGTTGGGTGTTCGGTATCACACGGGCTGCGAGTATGCGACATCGCAATAATTGGCCTTAAGTGCAAGTGGGAGATTGTTGGCTATAGTGCCCTCAAGGCAATTATCATAGTCGCGGACTTGTGATTATGATGATTGAGTGGGGAACTATACCGATAAAACAGTCTTACTCAAGATGATAGTATGCTATCTGGTTTATCTTTATGATCATATACATGTTGATAGAGCCCATAGGGTTCTTGCTTGACTGCCAGCATTGTGATGGCGATCACATACGTGGGAGCTGGGGGTCTATAAGCACATCCTTAAATGTCCCTAGTCGTGGGAGTATCGAGACCGGGCATCGATACTCCAGTGTAGACTAGTGTATACTGATCGAGACCCCGACGAGGGTGGCCAGGTCTCACAAGCCATTGGTGTTAGTTTGTTCACCTAAGATAGTATACAGGTGCTCATTGGGTTAAGAGTACACTGGACGGACTCGCCGGTGTAGGGTTACTAGGCACTCTAACAGGGGTTAAAGAAGCATCAAACATGCCCGTTTAAAATTTTAGCCGTGCTAAATAACCCTAAACAAGATCGTTGCTAGAAAATTAAGGTTTCATTTGCAAGTAAACTACGTTTACAACTAAGTGAATACGAAATACAACCTTTGTAGATCGGTCCTTCACTTCTATAGCTCCTTGTTGAAGTCCCTTCGCTGCGATCGTGGTTCTCCCGGACCCTTGCATGGCTTCACGAGGCAAAAGACACGTCCTTGCTTGAAGTCTTCGAGGCCGAAGATGATCTACGTCGAGGGGATGCCAACTCAAGCTTCTACTTCACTAACTTGAGAATTAGTGAAGCAAACACCCTAAACTAAAGTGCTAGTCTAGTAGAGGATGGAGAAATAGGAAGTGGGTTCTCTTTAGAATTTTATTTCTCACAATCTATCTCACTTTGGATCAAACCCTAGCAAACTTTTTCTCTTTTACAAATGAAGAAGAAGATGAACAAAAGAAAGAGATGAGGATAATGATCAAGTGAGAAAGCTAACCATGGTGAGTGAGTATCATATACTAACTCTTGTAGAGACTTAACCCATGGCTAATCCTTATGGTTGGGTTAACAAATATCCATAGTAAAAACAAACTCAAGTGGACTTAGTCAATGCATCCACAAGCTTCTACAAGCTTCATGCATTGATCTAATCCTCCACTAATTTTGTAATTACTTAAAATATAAAAACCCAACATAATAGATAGCATGGTGTAAGTCTCATACACCCAAGTCAAGTGTATCATCAACCATGATACAAAAAGAAAACACATTTTAATATATATCACATATATATTAAAGTTGTGTTCATATGAGAAAAAACATAACGTGAACAAGTGTTAGTAAATGTAAACTAGTATATCTAATATACAATTATACACTTAATTATTAAATCAACACTTGACTTAATAATCCGGTCATATCTCATATAACCGACTAACATCCATTGTATCGACTTATCGAATCAACACTTGATTCGATAACCCGGCTATATCATATATAACCGACCGATACAAAAAGTCGCGAGAATAGAATACGGTATCACATAACGCATTATTCTCGGTCCCGCACATATCACATACGTGCTCCTATTTAGTTTTGCCTGAGCCAGTAAAACCTCTATGTAGGACTCTAAAGACTCGTCAATACTCCGGCAGTAGGTGATGATCACATCAAGCACCCACAAGCCGTCAGCGGTACTAGCTGGACGTAACGGCTACCCGGGTATTGAGTGATCAGAAGATCAGCAAGCAAGCCCGCTCCAACTCCTATAAAAGCCTGCCGGTAACACTTCCCGTACAGTCCGGTCTCCTCGTCTGATATGTCGCATATCAAGTCTAGGGGTGGTAAACGTCAGACCCCAATAACCGATAAGTCGTGCCGATATGAGGCTGATAACGGGTCGAGAAACTACTGGTAACACTTACCAGTAAATCTCTAAATCAGCCCTGGCCAAAGACTTCCCTGTTACGGCCAATCGAGCACAGCGCAACATCAACCCCCAATATCGGGAGAGACGAAACCCCTCCTATCGCTCATTGCCTCCATGTGAATCGGGACTGTACCCAAAAACCACCGTTTTGCACGTCCTCATGGACGTGGTAAGGTGGAAATCAAAGCACAGTGGGAATCACACAAGACTCTATGACGATCTCGGGTCTACAGACTAACCTACACAAGTGTCACCAGAGAACTGCCATCTGACGTGAGGTATAATACTATTTAGGAGTTCTCGGCGAGTCCGTCCAGTGTACCCAGTCTCCACTGAGCACCCGTATACCATCTCTGATGTCAAACACCAAAGGATATGGGATCATCCATCGCCCATCTCATGAGTCGAGAAGCGTATACGCTAGTCTACTCTGGTATATCGATGCCCCGTCTCGATACACCTACGACTAGGGACCTTGAAGGATGTACTTATGGACTACCATGTCCCCACTAGTATGATCCGCATCATAGTCCAGGTAGTCAAGTGCACATCCTAAGGGCTTTACCAACATGTAACTACAAAACAGTATAAGGAGACAAGTATACATGTTAAAGTAAAGTGCAACCAGATAGCATACTATCATATCGAGCAAGAAATTCCTCTCTATATATGTCCAAGCATCCAATATAATATACATCATCTGTACAATACTGGCCTCTAGGGCATACATACAACTAACAATCTCTCACTTGCACTACGGCTAGCTGCTGTAGTATCGCATACCAAGCATCCCGAAGAGTTTCTCAAACTGTATCTGGGAAATGGTCTTCGTGAGTGGATCCGCAGTGTTGTTCTTCGTATCAACCCTCCTGACCTCGATCTCCCGGTGATCAACTATCTCCCGGATCAGGTGATACCGCCTCAGAATATGCCTGGATCGCTGATGGGACCTGGGTTCCTTGGCCAAAGCCACCGCTCTATTGTTATCGCAATACAAAGGTATTGGATGCTCAATGGATGGAACCACTCCAAGTTCAGTAATGAACTTCTTGATCAAGACAGCCTCTTTGGCAGCATCGTTGGCAGCGATGTATTCAGCCTCCATTGTCGAGTCTGCCACGGTTTCCTGCTTGGAACTTTTCTAGCTAACCGCCCCTCCGTAAAGGATAAGACAAATCCCGACTGCGACTTAGAGTCGTCCTTATCACTCTGGAAGCTCGAATCTGTAAAGGACTCTACTTGGAGTTCTCCGTTACCATACACCAAGAGCATCTCTTTAGTCCTTTGCAAGTACTTGAGAATGCTCTTCACAGCTGTCCAATGACTCTCTCCAGGATCAGCTTGATACCTACTCACTACACTTAGTGGGTATGCTACATCGGGTCTGGTACATAGTATCGCGTACATGATAGAGCCTACAGCCGAAGTATAGGGTATCCCTTGCATGCGAGCTCTCTCCAAATCAGTCTTGGGAGACATCTCTTTGGAGAGAGTGAGCCCTGAGATCGTGGGTAAAAACCCACGTTTGGACTCTTCCATACTAAACCTCTTTAGTATAGTGTCAATGTACCTGGATTGGGACAATCCCAATATCCTTTTAGATCTATCTCTATAGATCATAATTCCCAATATGCAGGAGGCATCACCAAGATCTTTCATTGAGAATCTTTGTGATAAGAAGAGTTTGACTGATTGCAGCATAGGAATGTCATTTCCTATCAAGAGTATGTCGTCCACGTACAATACGAGGAAGACAACCTTACTCTCTGCCACCTTCTTGTAGATACAAGGTTCATCTACGTTTTTGACGAAATCAAACTCTTTGATAACGACGTCAAAGCAGATGTTCCAACTCCGCGATGCTTGCTTTAATCCATAAATGGATTTAAGCAGCTTGCACACCTTTCCGCTGCTCCCACTATCTACGAAGCCCTCTGGCTGAGTCATGTACACGCACTCTTCTAAATCACCGTTTAGAAAGGCGGTCTTAACATCCATTTGCCAGATTTCGTAGTCATGATATGCATCGATGGCAAGCATGATCCGGATGGATTTAAGCATAGCCACTGGAGAAAAGGATTCATTATAGTCCACACCTGGTCTTTGACGAAAACCCTTTGCAACAAGTCTAGCTTTGAAAGTCTCCACTTTCCCATCTACACCAAGTTTTTTCTTGAAGATCCACTTGCTCCTAATGGGTTTTACCCCTTCAGGAGCAACTTCCAAAGTCCATACTTTGTTGGTGTACATGGATTCCATCTCGGACCGCATTGCTTCCAGCCATTTCACTGAGTCCCCACTCGTGATGGCCTGCTCGAAGCTAGTTGGGTCATCATCAACCATGATGCAATCCTCGCTCCCACCATCCATGAGAAAACCGTAGTATCTCTCAGGTGGGTGAGGAACCCTACTAGATCGGCGGAGAGGCTGAGGTTCGTTGGGAACTTCTGAATCCTCTGGTTCCACTAAATCTTCAGTTACAGTTTGTGTATCTGGAACCTCTTCCAGCTCTACCACTTTGCCACTAATTTCTTTTACAAGAAATTCCTTTTCTAAAAAGGTAGCATGTTGAGCAACAAACACTTTTTGTTCCTCACCGTGGTAGAAAAAATACCCATATGAGTTCTTTGGATATCCCACAAACTTGCAAAGAACTGACTGTGCCTTGAGTTTGTCCGGATTTTGTCTTTTGACATAGGCCGGACAACCTCATATCTTAACTCGTTTAAGATATGGCCTCTTCCCACTCCATATCTCATATGGTGTGGTAGGTACAGATTTAGATGAAACTTGATTCAATAGGTATGCTGCTGTCTCCAGCGCATACCCCCAGAAGGAAATAGGTAACTCAGCTGTGCTCATCATAGAGCGCACCATATCTAATAGGGTGCGGTTCCTCCGTTCCGATACACCGTTGTGCTGTGGTGTATATGGAGGAGTCAGCTGAGAGAGAATCCCATTCTCTTTTAGGAAGTCTAGGAATTCATTGCTCAAGTATTCACCTCCTCGATCAGATCGAAGGATTTTAATACTTTTCCCGGTTTGGTTCTCGACTTCTTGTTTATATTCTCTAAATTTCTCAAAAGCTTCTGATTTGTGTTTCATCAAGAACATATATATCCGAATCTAGAGAGATCGTCAGTGAATGTAATGAAGTACGCAGAACCATTCCTGGCATGTGTAGACATGGGGCTGCATACATCACTATGTACCAGTCCCAAGAGTTCCATAACTCTCTCTCCGTGTCCCGTAAATGGAGTTTTGGTCATCTTGCCTTTGAGACATGACTGGCAAGTGTCATAAGATGAAAATTCAAACGGATTCAAATATCCATCTTTATGCAACTTAGCTAGTCGTGTCGCATTGATGTGACCCAGTCTACAATGCCACAAGAAGGATTCGTTCATTTCTGAACTCTTCCTCTTGTGTGTGTTTGTTATGCTCAGAACTGTTGATTGATTTAGAACATAAATGCTATTGCACATCGTGCCTGATCCAACCAACTTTTGGTTTAGAAAAATGTTCATAACATTATCCTGTAATACAAAATTATATCCCTCTTTACTCAACAAAGAAACTGATATAATGTTACATATCAGGTTCGGCATGTAATAGCATTCATTCAGAATCATTGTATTACCAGTTGGCAATACAAGGTGATATTCCCCGACGGTTTTAGCTGCAACAATTGCACCATTTCCAATCCTTATGTCTTTATCACCTTCTCCAAGTTCTCTACCTTTCCTAAGCCCATGTAACTGATTACATATATGGGATCCTGACCCGGTATCTAATACCCAGGACGTAGAGGAAATGGAGAAACAGTTCTCTGTAACGAACACACCCGAAGAAAATGCATCAACATGTACTTTATTCATTCGGGTGGCATGGGAATCCTGGTATTCCCCTATATCCTGTTCAGTCTTATAACTCTTATAAGAAAGAACGGAACCAACGTTCCCCAGCACAGTATAACATGCGGGTTCGGTCAATACATCCATATTATTATCTTGATTAAGGCATGATATGGTCGCTACCTGGAGAGAGAGAGAAGAAAACACTTTAGCGTATGCTCTTGAAAGATCAGATTGGTTATTATTTTATCTAATCAGGATAGCTCCCACTGTTTTTATCAAATCTTCCTTCAAATCCTAAAAGGAAAGACTAGCCGGGATTAATTATGCCCTACAACTTCGCCAATCTTTCAGTCAGGCCAGTGTCGGTACTTTGAGGGAGGTTCCCCGTGCTTTCGCACGGACCTAATTAAAGTAAACCTCGTTTTCCCAGAGGCATAACCCCGTTGACACCTTTCTAGACACCTACTTGATTGGCTAATTGTCCTGTGTAAAACTCTCCCAGGAGTAACAATTACTCGCAGTGGGTATCGGGATCTAACTATCTCATAGAAGGTATGCAATCTCATTGCAAATTTCAACGCTTGAAATTCCCGATAATATTTTGCCCTAAACGATCTATGACCTTGACAAGGTCAACAAACCATAGACCGTAAGTCAAGTTCAACCCGTCATTTCTTGATTGAATTAAACCCACCCGCACGACCCTTGACAAGGTCAACAAGGCCGTACGACTACCCTAAAACAATCTGCATCATATGCATAAACAGATAAATACTGGTCAGCTACTGCACACTACGCCTTGACAAGGTCAACAAACGCAACACGAATACTAAGCAGGATTTATCTGAAATGACGGAGGGCTACGACAGGTTTTTCTGAAAACCTATTGCGTAATGAACTTGATATCGTCGTAGAATCATATGAATTTTGAAATGGAGTAATTTTGAGGCTTTTATTAGTTTTGCTAAAGAGGTCACTCCCGGTGAAGGGATCTCGGCTCTTTCCTTATGGAATAAGGTGCAGGATATATCATATACATCACTATGCAAAGCAAAACTCTAAAAGCAATCAAAAGCAAATCGAGTGTTGTAGCATCTGCCAGTTTTGCTAATGAGGTCACTCCCAGTGAAGGGATCTCGGCTCTTTCCTCATCGAATAAGGTGCGGGATATATCATATATATCGCTATGCAAAGCAAAAACTGTAGCTACCTTTTTTGAAAAATTTGATTCCACAACATCTTTTAGGTTTCTTTTCTTTCATTAATCACATTAATGAAGTCCCATCATTTAAGTCACCTAAACATCACAGATAAATACGACGTACACTTATGCCATCCGCATTCGCCTCGATGTCCCCTCGTGCACCGTTAGGTTAGGTAACTAACGGCAGAGCGGGGCAGGGCTAGCGCGGGTGTAAAATATAAGTAACGCCTATATAATATATCATATATACTATATACAGAATTTATCACAGCACATCAAATGATCACATCACAGATATCGCAGCAGAAGAAACATATGAAACATTGGATATACTAGGACGTCCATGTTTTATTTTGAGCCTCTATAAAACATGGATTCCACGGTCGCGATGAATATCCAAACCCACACCCCTAGACCCCTATGAGAGCGGCAAGCAACCCTACCAATTCTAGAGTTAGGAGACCCGGACTCGACTCCTCGAGTTGGTCTCCCACTGGACTCCAGAACCCGGTTACTTGTGCTCTCCTCCTTGGGTCTATCCTAGTGCGGAAAAGTAAATAATATACAAATGGTGACATCGACCTCATCCCGGAAGTGCCCCAATAAAAGAATATTACATACATTTTATTTTACATGAATGAAAATAAAAACTCTCATCTCACAGAAAAACCCCCGGCTATTCAGAACGCGACGATCCAATATAACATATCCAGCAACACATAACATCACATGTCATCAACGTAAGTAAATATGCGCATCCCAATTGTCGTTGACATATAGCAACGAAACCGGAGATATCACATATTACACTTACGGTCGCAGAAAAGAAAGTGTAAAACTACAACATTTGGAATCCACAATCTCTTTAGACATCGTAAATCCGAAATATCACATATTTAGCATTTCATGCCTAATTGTATGAATTCCACATATTGTATCACATTCCAGATAAATAGAGAGACAGTATTAAACTTTCCAATCGAATAATCAAATACCCAAGAGTTCCTAAATAGCTCAACACTTGAGCGGAGTTCAAAAATTCCAGAATACGTCACAGTAGCAACGATCCAGCCGTAGAAGGGTCAAGCCAACGCCTCACATGTGGCACGCCGTACTGCCCCAAACCCTAAGGTTCAAAAGGCAGTTCAAGACGGTCACATAATCGAGTTAAGGTTTGTTGTCTTCTAGAGGGTCCATCGCGTCACACGCACATTTTTCCGAAAGATTTAAATCCGAGAAAAATTCAACACATGAATGTTTTTCGTGCCGGGAAAAATTGAGTTAATGATATCCGTTCGAACATTTTAATACTTTCTAAATTATCCGGAATAACAAAACAAAATTAAATTCTCCGATCGAATCGACGATTACAAAATAAACCCTAAAATACTCAACACTTGAGTTAATTTAAAAATACCCAGAAAATATAAATAACAGAGATAGAAATTACAGTGAAAAATTTAGTGCATGCTTCCTCATTACTGTCGCGGATCCGCGGCCCAAGGAAGGTACGGCCGCGGTTCTGCGGCGGTTTGTACGGATGGTGCGCTCAAATTTCACCGTAGTCCTTAGAAAACCCTGCTGAATTTTTTAGGTATTTTTAATTCTGAAAAAACACAATTTTGAAAAAATGTACAGAGAGGGGGTTAACTTTGATGTATACGGGTTCGTTCGGAGTTTTAACTTCGTTAACACATCACCTAATACTCTAGCTAGTCTCTGATACCACTGCAGGATTACTAGGCACTCTAACAACGGTTAAGGAAGCATCAAACATGCCCGTTTAAAATTTTAGCCGTGCCGAATAACCCTAAACAAGATCGTTGCTAGAAAATTAGGGTTTCATTTGCAAGTAAACTACGTTTATGACTAAGTGAATACGAAATACAACCTTTGTAGATCGGTCCTTCACTTCTATAGCTCCTTGTTGAAGTCCCTTCGCTGCGATCGTGGTTCTCCCGGACCCTTGCATGGCTTCACGAGACGAAAGACACGTCCTTGCTTGAAGTCTTCGAGGCCGAAGATGATCTACGTCGAGGGGATGCCAACTCAAGCTTCTACTTCACTAACTTGAGAATTAGTGAAGCAAACACCCTAAACTAAAGTGCTAGTCTAGTAGAGGATGGAGAAATAAGAAGTGGGTTCTCTTTAGAATTTTATTTCTCACAATCTATCTCACTTTGGATCAAACCCTAGCAAACTTTTTCTCTTTTACAAATGAAGAAGAAGATGAACAAAAGAAAAAGATGAGGATAATGATCAAGTGAGAAAGCTAACCATGGTGAGCGAGTATCGTATACTAACTCTTGTAGAGACTTAACCCATGGCTAATCCTTATGATTGGGTTAACAAATATCCATAGTAAAAACAAACTCAAGTGGACTTAGTCAATGCATCCACAAGCTTCTACAAGCTTCATGCATTGATCTAATCCTCAACTAATTTTGTAATTACTTAAAATATAAAAACCCAACATAATAGATAGCATGGTGTAAGTCTCATACACCCAAGTCAAGTGTATTATCAACCATGATATAAAAAGGAAACACATTTTAATATATATCACATATATATTAAAGTTGTGTTCATGTGAGAAAAAACATAAAGTGAACAAGTGTTGGTAAATGTAAACTAGTATATCTAACACACAATTATACACTTAATTATTAAATCAACACTTGACTTAATAATCCAGTCATATCTCATATAACTGACTAACATCCATTATATCGACTTATCGAATCAACACTTGATTCGATAACCCGGCTATATCATCTATAACTGACCGATACAAAAAGCCGCGAGAATAGAATACGGTATCACATACACGCATTATTCTCGGTCCCGCACATATCACATACGTGCTCCTATTTCGTTTTGCCTGAGCCAGTAAAACCTCTATGTAGGACTCTAAAGACTCGTCAATACTCCGGCAGTAGGTGATGATCACATCAAGCACCCACAAGCCGTCAGCGGTACTAGCTGGACGTAACGACTACCCGGGTATTAAGCGATCAGAAGATCAGCAAGCAAGCCCGCTCCAACTCCTGTAAAAGCCTGCCGGTAACACTTCCCGTACAGTTCGGTCTCCTCGTCTGATATGTCGCATATCAAGCATAGGGGTGGTAAACGTCAGACCCCAATAACCGATAAGTCGTGCCGATATGAGGCTCATAACGGGTCGAGAAACTACTGGTAACACTTACCAGTAAATCTCTAAATCAGCCCTGGCCAGGGACTTCCCTGTTACGGCCAATCGAGCACAGCGCAATATCAACCCCCAATACCGGGAGAGACGAAACCCCTCCTATCGCTCATTGCCTCCATATGAATCGGGACTGTACCCAAAAACCACCGTTTTGCACGCCCTCATGGACGTGGTAAGGTGGAAATCAAAGCACAGTGGGAATCACACAAGACTTTATGATGATCTCGGGTTTACAGACTAACCTGCACAAGTGTCACCAGAGAACTGCCATCTGACGTGAGGTATAATACCATCTGGGAGTTCTCGGCGAGTCCGTCCAGTGTACCCAGTCTCCACTGAGCACCCGTATACCATCTCTGATGTCAAACACCAATGGATATAGGATCATCCATCGCCCATCTCATGGGTCGAGAAGCGTATACGCTAGTCTACTCTGGTATATCGATGCCCCGTCTCGATACACCTACGACTAGGGACCTTGAAGGATGTACTTATGGACTACCATGTCCCCACTAGTATGATCCGCATCATAGTCCAGGTAGTCAAGTATACATCCTAAGGGCTTTACCAACATGTAACTACAAAACAATATAAAGAGACAAGTATACATGTTAAAGTAAAGTGCAACCAGATAGCATACTATCATATCGAGCAAGAAAGTCCTCTCTATATATGTCCAAGCATCCAATATAATATACATCATCTGTACAATACTGGCCTCTAGGGCATACATACAACTAACAGCCGGGAACCTGCTAGTTGGTATTATACCTATCGTCAGATAGCAGTTCCTAGGTGACATGTGTACAGGTTAGTCTGTCGACCTGAGATCGTCATTTGTCTCGTGTAAGTTCCCACTGTGCTTTGATTACTACCCTACCACGGCTCAAAGGAGTCGTGCAAATAGGTTTTAGTTGGGTACAGTCCCGAGCCACATGGAGGCAGTGATCGGATCGTCGGGGATTCGTCTCTCCCGGTATTGGGGGTTGATATTGCGTTGTGTACGGATGACCATCACCATAAATCCGTGGCTACAGTGGACGAGAATTATCGATTCAGGATCGATAGTTTCTCAGGTGGTGATGAGGTTTCATACCGACACTAAATATCGCGTTGTTAGGGGTATGACTTTATCCACCCCCTTAAACTCGATATGCGATACTCTTAGACGAACAGACCGGACTGTACGGATATTGTCACTGACAGGCTCAGTAGGGGTTCAGGATGAGTTTGCTCGTAGGCCTCCCTTTCGCTCAATACCTGGGTAGCCGTTACGTACAGCTAGTGCCGCTGATGTGCTTGTGGTTAAACCCACTGCCAGCGTATTGACGAGTCTTTAGAATCCCATACAGAGGGTTTTCACGGTTCAGGCAATATGGTGTACATGTCGTATGTTGGTACATACGGGTGTCCGATTAAATATGTGCACTTGCTGCGCAGACTTTAATTGGACGGTTGATAATACTAGCGGCTTGGGATTAAGCCGGATTATTAAATCAGGTTTTGATTTAATAATTGATATATGTATTTGTATATACGTATTCGAGTATTATTGTTCACTATTCATTTGCTCTCTTGGCTATTCGTATTTTTGTACGAATACGCGTATATGTATTTCGATACATATACCGGGAAGTATTCCGTATTTTATACGGAATAGCTTCTAGAAGTTTTGCCACCTCATTATTTGATTTTTCATTTATGAAAATTCATTTTGTTTAATGATGAGGTGGAGGGTGACAAGATAAAGGCATGGGCATGGGTCAAGCATAGTGCATGGTATGGTTGTGTATATTTTATTTGATTAATGGAAATTGATATTTTTTTGAGGGCATGAGAGGGGGGGGGGCTGGCCATATTGGTCGGGGTGGATTTCATTTCATGATTTTCTTTACACTAGCATTTACTCCCTCACTCTCTCATTCACTCAAAAGAAAAGAACACAAAAACAATTAGCATTATTCTTGCTCATGCAAATGCTTCATCACCTCCATTCTTCTTCTTGAGTTTCTCATTGAGTGATATTTTCATACACCCCCACTCTCCATAGCTAGCGACTTTGGAGCGTCGGTTACCTCGTTTGTGTAACATTTCAAAAAAATAAAATATTATTTTTTGGGAATTTTTATAATTTAATATTATTTTATTGAATATTTTAATATTAGGTGTAATTAAATACAGAAAAATTTGGAAAAAATTATGGAAAATTCTAAAATAGGTTATTTTATGGAATTATGCCATTTTTAAGTTTTTATAATTAGTTATATGCTAATTTAGTGCTAATCGCGATTAAAAATCGTTAATCGGGTTTTTAGCAATTTTGTGCAAAACATGCACATATCTTTTTCTACACTTGTGTTACATTTTTCTTGCCATGGTTTCACTTTGGGGTTACTATTCTTGGGAGAAGGATTTTGAGAGAGAAGGAAAAGAAAAAGAAAGAACATGGGCATTTAATGAGGCATGGTGTATTTTGACTTGGATTTCTCTCTCCCTCTCATTTTCCTCTTCTCTCTCCCTCTTCATTTTCCCTTAGTGTTTCAGCTGAAACCCTTGCCCTCTTTACCCTCTCCTCTTCAAGCCCCAAATCATCCTACAAACTACACCAAAACCCTACCCCCATTTCATTAAAAGTGTGCACAAGTTCAAGATCTACACATTGGACCAAGAAAGCAAGGATTTTGGCCACTAGGGGTAACTCAAGAAAATTCTTGAGCTGCCAAATGAGGTATTTACTGAACCCTTAGCTTAGTTTTAGCATTTCTTATACCCCCATGTTGTGATAGAACTGATATTGTTTGATTTTGTGGACTTGAGGAAAACCTAGTTAGGGTTTGAGGAAAATTTGAGTTATGATATGAAATTGAGCTTAGTAGAGGCTACATATACACCCTATTGCATGAATTGAGACCCAAACCTGAAGTTTAAACCCAGAATACGGATTTGTAGAAACCAATATCGGAAAATTTGTGAAATTTGTGAAGGTTATTTGGGATCTTCTATCAACTCGAGACTCTGAAAATTAAATTGAATGGACAGTGACATGTGCAGGCATCAAGGAAGCTAACCCCAGAACTCTAGGCCCTACTTCCCTTTCCCGGCCGTAAATTTAACCCAATTGGCCGCAATTTGTGGCCCGACCAGCACCGAAATGTCTCGTTTTGGTTCTGCTGCTCCTACATGTATAGATTAGACCCCTGGCATGTATAGATTTGTCTAATTTGACTTAGGGTGAAATCTGGAGCCTATTTCCCTTGTTGCTGTTTTGGATTCGTGTTTCCGTATTCCGTATTTTTATTTCTGAATTTACGTATTGTGTTTTACCTCGACTATTTGGCGTTTATACGACGATATCGAGGATTGATTGTTGGTTTTGGAGGCGTACCCATAGGTTCTAACCTATAGGCCCCTTAGCGTATCGTTTTGGTTTTCGTATGCCGTTTTAGCTTTGATTTGGTTTTAATAAGCATTTTGCGATACGTTAATGTGTCGGTACCCCATGAAAACTTCGGGACGACAAGCAAACGCGTGGTGACGTCGACAATGAAGACGCAATGTGAGTAGATTATATCTACGGGGGAAGTCGGGTGGATGGCGTATAGCACCCCCGCAGTCCGTAGTTGGTATACCTTATATGTATATTATTTATGATAGTATAGTGTCGTGGATTATTGAGATGTGTTAGATGTGATAGGGTTAGAAGTAAACTAGAATATTTCCTAGTTGCGAACCCTAGGATAGGTTTACACCCACACGCACACACATGTTGATTTGCTATACTTATACTGTGATGATGATAGATAGTGGATGACTTTGGAGATGAGTCGATGATATTGGGTTTTGTGCCGCGAGATCGGTGATTTGATATGATTCATATTTGGGATACGACATGTGATCTCTAGCGGGCCTTTGGACGTGTGTTTACACACGCAGTCATATTGATGGTATCAGTTGTACTAGACTTAGATCAGTACCCCAGAGTAGGTGATATGATAATGAGGATACCAAATAATTGATGAGCTGATTGTGATATTGACCCGTACCCAGCTATTGGGATGCCGTACGACGATTTACCGTATGAGCTTTATATTGATTATAGATCCGCACTCATGACTCGAGGATGTCAGATGATATACTGTATCGTACGCGATACTATTGAGGCGGGATCACTGACTATTTTATTTATATATATATATCGACTCAGATTTAGGTGGTTTCCATACCCCTCCTGATGGACTTGGCTTAGTAGATGTTAGACTAGACCCGAGTCATACCTATTTCAAAACTAACGAATCGGGAATTATCTTAAGGACAAGTAAAAGGGATTCTACGGGTATTTTCAAAAGACGTATTTATTCTTAAAAACACCGTAACCCTTATTTTACCAAAACCCCGATTCGTCTTATTTCAAATGGCACCACTGCAGGACATGAACATATTGGTGTACATTCTTCACTGTTGCATTGATTATCCGATTCCGCATCGCATTGCATGTGTTTATCTCTATATTGCAATCATGCTATTAGGACACCAGCACCATTATTGATGATGCATATGTTCCACGTACACTTGCTTGCCGGCTCACACACTTCATCATCGATAATTGCCATGTCACTACACGGTAGTATTATTGCATCAGGATATGACTTTGTATGTGCATACCACTATTCTAGGTTGCATGATATATTGTTATACTTGCATCTCAATTATATGTCACATACATCATGCTTTCTGATTATGCACATTGAGACATTCGTTTTCATGATATTTCTGGATTTGGGAATTGTGGATAATTTCAAAGGAGAGTATGTACTTATTTGAGAAACTCGGTTTCTTTGATATGATATTTGCGCAGCCACCATGAGATTTATCGGTTCTGATTATATACCCCATACGAGGAGTGTGTGCCGTATGAGGGTACATGGTGGGGCCCGGTATGGTTCCCCTCGGCAAGATGATCGAAGGATTATGCCGATTGAGCCTGGAGGTGGGCGAGTACCTACCGGTGATTGTATTTGAGCTCGGCAGATATCCGGGGGATACAGACCGGAGTTGAGAGATGGACATGGGTTGACCCGTGCTGCCGGGGCCGAGGGCCGATACCGCAGACGGAGCCCCATATGGACGAGGATTTACGTGCCGATGCTAGGCACAGGTTTCATGATGTTTCCATGATTTGATTATATCCTCACATTTACATGCATGATGCTTATTGTCATTGGGGTGACAGGTGGACGGGATTCACATATATACAGACTTTTATTACATTAATCATACTTCACTTGTATATATAACAGGGTATGAGGGCGCTGTTATATATACCCTTACACCAATATTAGTGGAATGGGACGCTAATATATGTGTATTGACTTTCATTTTGATACTTCATCATATTTACTTCATGCAGACATACCCTATATGTATGACATGTTATTACCTGAGGCACTGGCACGGGTACTTGGCACTACATACACGATTAGATGTTATATTGCCACCTTATCATGCTTCAGGCTTATTCTTTGAGGTTTATATACTGATCGTATTGACCTAGGAGTATGTCGTGCATTCGATTTCTGCTTGTAGATATTCTCTATTCACGAGTTGGCAACTCACCCCCGTTGTGCCACAGCTTCTTGCAGGTTTTGCCGTACAGGTTCCATAGCGGCATTTCTGGCACACTGCTTCCTTGCGGGTGAATTGCATTTGGTAGGTGGGTTCTGTTGCATCAAGAACCACCATTGTACATGTATTATTCATTGTATCTAGAATTCCATCAACCAAAACTTGTATATTGTTTCAGACTTATACATTAGTGATGTATTATTTCGACCTTAGAGTCGCGCTTAGTAGTATTGCGGTTTTCATGCTTATTGAGTTTTTTTGGATTTGATCCTCGCCATTCGGCATTGTGTATTACATTGCTTGCATGGTTGTGACCGTCGATTGACGAAGAGCTAGCTCCCGCTTGGGGATGCCTTTTATCACCGCATATATATATATTGTTCTTGTTGTATCCCGTTTGGGGCCAGTATTTACAAAAGAAACTCTGTCGAAATTTTTAGAAAAGACTTTACATTTTTAAAATGCATATTCGTCTAAGTTTTTAAAAACCTTGACTTCAAACATGTTTTTCTTCACTTCTTTAAACCAGTTTTCTTTATTTATCCTTAAAATGGTTTTAGATTTCTGGGTTTTTGGCTTACTTGAATCAGATGGAGTCCTATAGACTTCATATGGTTCAAGGTCCAGTCACGTGCTCTTTCGGGTCGTGACAGTTTGTCGAGGTTGGAGCTTGCGCCATTTCCCTCGGGTAGATCATCGGAGATGGAGGAAGACCGGCAACCAAACATCATCAAAGAACCGCCAGGAGCTTGGAATGAAGACCGAAGGACTCGGATCAACTCGATATAACAATTCTAACTCTTAGTTTAGTTTGCTAGTTTAGGATTTAAGGTTGATCCGGGATTCGGGTAGCGGTAGCGCCGGTTTATAAAATTTTTGTTCCGCATTTTGGCCGCGTTTCGACGGCCGGGGCGCTACCGGGACCCTTCAAGGATGGTGCCGAGCAGAGTGGCTGCTCGGTGCCTCTTGGCGAGGGCTTTGATCCTTAGCGCTGGAGGGGCCGTAAGAGGCCTGCTGAGGATGGCCGAGCAAGGTAGCTGCTTGGTGCCTCTTGGCGAGGGCTTTGATCCTCAGCGCGGGAGGGGCCGTGAAAGGCCTGCTGAGGACGGCCGAGCAGGGTAGCTGCTCGGTGTCTCTTGGTGAGGGCTTTGATCCTCAGCGCTGGAGGGGCCGTGAGAGGCCTGCTGAGGACGGCCGAGCAGGGTAGCTGCTCGGTGCCTCTTGGCGAGGGCTTTGATCCTTAGGGATGCCCGAGCGGGGTTGCCTCCCGGTGCCTCTTGGCAAGGGCTTTTATCCCTGGCGTTCTGCAGGGATAACCGAGCACGGATCGTGCTAAGCGGTTGCCTCTTTCGAGGGCTTTTCATCCTTAGAGCGGGAGGGACGTAGGAGGCCTACTAAGTATGTCCTGGCGGGGTTGCCGCCCGGTGCCTCTTGGCGAGGGCTTTGATCCCTGGTGTGTTTCCAGGGACAACCGATCATGGTACGTGCTAAGCGGTTGCCTCTTGCGAGGGCTTTTGGGTCCTTAAGGATGGCCGAGCAGGGTTGCTTCCCAACCGCCTCTTGTCGAGGGCTTTGATCCCTGGCGTTGTGGGTAGGGAAGCTACCGGCCAGGGATAGCCGAGCAAGGTAGCCGCTTGGCTGCCTCTAGGTTAGGGCTTAGATCTCTGGCGTCGTGGGTAGGGAAGCTACCGGCCAGCGATAGCTGAGCATGGTAGCTGCTAGGCGCCTCTTGCGAGGGCTTTGATCCTTAGATGTTGGCGGGGCCGTAACTGGCCAACTAAGGATAGCCGAGCAGGGTAGCCGCTCGGCTACCTCTAGGTGAGGGCTTAGACCACAAAGAGAGAACTCTTCTTTTTTGCAATTTTCTAACGCTCCCTTCTTGTTATTCGGATGAAAAGGACTTCTTAGAAAAAATTTACATTGTCTTTGTGGCAGGAGGGGTGTACACTTGTAGGTAGTGAGTTCATGTTAGTTATGTATATGCCCTAGAGGCCATTGTTGTACATATGATGTATATTATGATGGATGCTTGGATATATATAGAGAGGACTTTCTTGCTCGTCATGATAGTATGCTATTTGGTTTCACTTTATCTTAACATGTTGACTTGTATTGGTTTACTGTCTTTCTCTCACATGTTGATAAAGCCCTTAGGATCTGTACTCGACTACTGGGACTATGATGAGATCATACTAGTGGGGTCACGGTAGTCGATGAGTACATCCTATAACTGTTCCTACTCGAGGGTATATCGAGACAGGGCATCAATACACCAGAGTAGACTAGCGTATACGCATCTTGACCCATATGATGGGCGATGGATGTGTTAGTTATATGTATGCCCTAGAGGCCATTACTGTACATTGGATGTATATTGTAGTGGATGCTGGGACATATATAGGTAGGACTTTCTTGCTCGACATGATAGTACGCTATCTGGTTGCTCTTTATCTTAACGTGTATACTTTCTGTCTCTCTGTTACATGTTGATAAAGCCCTTAGGATGTGTACTCGACTTCCAGGACTGTGACGTAGATCATACTAGTGGGGCCTGGATAGTCCATGAGTACATCCTTCAATGTTCCTACTCGAGGGAATATCGAGACGGGGCATCGATATTCCAGAGTAGACTAGCGTATATCTTTTCGACCCATGCGATGGGCGATGGATGATCCCATATCCATTGGTGTTTGACATCGGAGATGGTATGCGGGTGCTCAGTGGAGACTGGGTACACTAAACGGACTCGCCGAGAACTCCCAGATGGTATTATACCTCACGTCAGATGGCAGTTCTCTGGTGACACTGGTACAGCTTAGTCTGTTGACCCGAGATCGTCATAGAGTCTTGTGTGTCTCCCACTGTGCTTTGATTTCCACCCTACCACGGCTCTACTGAGTCGTGCAAACAGGTGGTTTTTGGGTACAGTCCCGATTCACATGGAGGCAATGAGCGATAGGAGGGGATTCGTCTCTCCCGGTATTGGGGGTTGATGTTGCGCTATGCTCGACTGGCCATAACAGGAAATCCCTGGCCAGGGTTGCAGTGACCTACTGGTAAGTGTTATCAGTAGTTTCACACATGTCATGGACTTCACGTCGGCATGACTTATCAAGCTACTGGGGTCTGACGTTTACCACCCCTAGGCGAGATATGCGACATATCAGATGAACAGACCGGACTGTACGGTAAGTGTTACTGGTTGGATTCACAGGAGTGTGAGCGGGCTTGCTCGTCGATCTTCTGATCGCTCAATACCCGGATGGCCGTTACGTTTAGCAGACCGCTTGCGGCTTGTGGGTGTTTGATATGATCATCACCTGCTGCCGGCGTATTGACGAGTCTTTAGAGTCCTACACAGAGTTTTCCTGGCTCAAGCGAAACGAAATAGGAGCGCATATGAGATATGTGCAGGACCGAGAATAATGCGTGTATGTGATATCGTATTTCATTCTCGCGATGAATGTATCGATTCGTTATATGCGATATAACCTAGTTATCGAATCAAGGATTGATTCGATAAGCCGATACATAGGATACTAGTCGGTTATATGTGATATGACCGGATCGTTAAATCAAGTGTTGATTTAATGATTTAATGTATAATTATATATTTGATATATTACTTTGCATTAACTAGTATTGGTTCACTTTAAATGGATTTTCTCACTTGAATTGTGCAAGTTGTATATGTGATATACTTTTGTGCACTTGATTGTATCATGTTTGATGATACATGTTTACTTGGTTAAGTGTAAAGAATAAAACCATGGTTAAACTAATGATTAGGGTTTTTTTTATCTATTTATTTATAATTCTTATTTTGGAAAAGATAAAGAAAGAATGGTGGGGTTTTTGTTTGCTAGTTGAAGGTTCTTGAAGCTTTGAACTAGTCCACCATTCTTGTCTTATACTTAACCCTAACCATTCAAGTTAACCATGGTCCATTCTCTACAAACCAAGGGTTAATATATGATAAGTATTGATTTATTTATCTAATGATTCAACACTTATCATATCATCTTCTTCTTCTTCATCTTCTTCTTCCATGAAGAAAAGCTTGCTACATCAATGGCAAGTGATGAAAACAAGTGAGAAATCCAATTCTAAAGTGAACCCACTTCCTATTTCTTCATCCTCTACCTCTTGCCAAGTAGTATAGGGTGTTTTCTTCACAAGTTTCATGACTTGGTGAAGTCGGAGTTTGATCTTGTGATGCCTCGACGTAGATCATCTTCGGCATCG
Source organism: Agapanthus africanus (assembly GCA_030015575.1). Taxonomy (NCBI): domain Eukaryota; kingdom Viridiplantae; phylum Streptophyta; class Magnoliopsida; order Asparagales; family Amaryllidaceae; genus Agapanthus; species Agapanthus africanus. Next base: position 192,502,321 of record CM057348.1, read on the forward strand.
AAGCCGACGATCAAGCCCGCCCATTTCTTCGATGAAGCCGATGCTAGAGTCCGGATTCCGATTTGGACAGCGGAGGGACATCATCGTGGAGCTTAGGAAGTGGTGGACCGGATCTACAAAGGTTGTAGCTTCTTTCCCTTTTGTTAAAGTTGTTTACTTGCATCGCATAGCCTATATATCTAGTTAACGATCCGTATTAGGGTTTGTAGGCACTTGTAAAATTTGAATTAGCCATGTTTGATCACTTGTGAGACTTCATTAGTGTGCCTAGGAACCCTACAGTGGTATCAGAGCCTAGCTAGAGCCTTAGGCGATGCGTAGACGGAATTAGAAATCCGATTGAACCGAAACCCCAATCGCATTTTGCTCTCTGGACATTTTGAAAAACGTGGTTTTTTCCAGATTAAAAATATTCAGAAAACTCAGTAGAAGATTCTAAGAATTACTGTATAAAAACGGGGTCCCTGAATCCATTAAAGCGCGACGGAACCGCGGCATTAGCATGCTAATGCGGCTGTTCCGCGGCCCTTTTGTCTCCTCTTGCAATACATTTTGCACAGTAATTCCTAGTTTGCAGTGCTGGTTTTCCTAGGAATTTTTAATAATTTTTCAAGAGTTGAATTTTCTGGTTTGTATTGGGGACTCGGTGTATCGATCGGATTGTCTAATTTTGTCAGTGTGTTTTTCCGGGTATTTTTAGAATATGTTAAAAAGTTCGACCGGATATAAATACCCATTTTTTCCCCTGCCGGGAAATTTCCAATTGTTGGATTTTTCCGTAGTTTAACGACGTTCTAAGTAGTGCAAGTAACGCGATGGACCCTTTAGAAGACAACAAACCTTAACTCGATTATGTGACCGTCTTGAACTGCCCTTTGAACCTTCGGGTTTGGGGCAGTACGGCGTGCCACATGTGAGGCGTTGGCTTGACCCTTCTATGGCTGGACCGTTGGTACTGAGGCACGAACTGAATGTTGTTAGACTTATTTCATGTGTTGAGCTGTTTCGGGAAAACTTGGGTGTTCGAATGTTCAATCGGAAAGTTTAACATTTTCTGTTTATCCGGAATATGATACAACAATTGGAATTCACAAAAGTTATGTGATAACTGAATGAATGTTATAAACATAGCACTTTAGTCTCACTTGATCGGTTGCCACGGAATTTTGATGTGATCAAAAGTCCGTCGCAATCACGTAGCGTACGCGGATATTCGCCGGGTAAACTTAATAGACAGCCTCACTCCATAGCCCCGACCAAGTGACTGTAGGAGAACCCCGTCGCCGAAAGCATCCGTTCGGGTGCTCGCGGTAGCGGTGTTCCGCCTTGGTGCACTTCGTCGACGGTATCGGGGGTGCGACCGTCTACTAAAGTTTGCGACGAGCATTCGATCAGGATGTCGGGAATCTTGTTGAATTGCCCGACTTGATATTGAAAAGTGTTTTCGATAATGAGACTAAAATGCGGGGTTTATAATTGTTAGGCATGCGATGTCTAAAGAATTCATTTGATCAGGCATGCGATGTCTGAGGTGGTTGCGGATTCCAACTGTTGTAGTTTTACACTTTCTTTTCTGTGACCGTAAGTGTAATATGTGATGTCGCCGGTTTCGTTGCTATATGTCAACGACAATTGGGATGCGCATATTTACTTACGTTGATGACATGTGATGTTATGTGTTGTTGGATATGTTATATTGGATCGTCGTGTTTGAATAGCCGGGGGGTTCTTATGTGAGATGAGTGTTTTTCATTTTCATTCATGTAAAAAACTTGTATGTAATATTATTTTATTGGGGCACTTCCAGGTTGCGGAAGATGTCACCGTTGATGTATATTATTTACTTTTGTGCACTAGGATAGACCCAAGGAGGGGAGCACAAGTAACCGGGTTCTAGGGTCCAGTGGGAGACCATCTCGAGGAGTCGAGTCCGGGTCTCCTAACCCTAGAATTGGTAGGGTTGCTTGCCGCTCTCGTAGGGGTCTAGGGGTGTGGGATAGGCTATTCATCACGACCGTGGAATCCGTGTTTTATACTGGCTCGTATTGAAAACACGGACGTCCTAGTATATCCAATATTTCATATGTTTATTCTGCTGTGATTTATCTGTGATGTGATCATGTGATGTTCTGTGACAGATATTATATATAGTATATATGATATATTATATAAACGTTGCTTATGTTTTACACCCGCACTAGCCCCTGCCCCGCTCTGCCGTTAGTTACCTAACCTAACGGTGCAGACGGGACATCGAGGCGAATGCGGATGGCATAAGCGTACGTTATATTTATCTGTGATATTTAGGTGGACTTAAATGATGGGATATTCATTAATGAGATTAATGAAAGAAAATAAACCTAATTGATGTTGTGGAATTGAATTTCTAAATAAAACAGGTAGCTACAGTTCTTGCTTTGCATCGCGGTGTTCATTGTAGAACATCCTGCACCTTATTCGATGAGGAAAGGACCGAGATCCCTTCACCGGGAGTGACTCCTTTAGCAATAACTGGCAGATGCTACAACCCTCGGTTTGTCATTTGATTGCTTCTATAGTTTCTGCTTTTGCACAGTGATATATATGATATATCCCGCACCTCATTCGACGAGGAAAGGGCCGACGATCCCTTCACCGGGAGTGACCCCTTTAGCAAAACTAGAAAAAGCCTCAAAAACATTCCATTTAAAAACCATTTGATTCCGCAACGAGATCAAGTTCAAAGCGTTAAAGGTTTTCATAAAAACCATTCGCAACCCTCCGTCATTTTAGGAAGTAGAGTACTTAGTATTCGTGCTGTGTTTGTTGACCATAGTCAAGGCACAGTGTACGGTAGCTAAGTGATGTCTTCCTACACCGCATATGATGCGATTAGTTAGGACAGTCGCGTGACTTTGTTGACCTTAGTTAAGGGTCATGTGGGTGGGTCTAATTAATCACGAAATGACGGGTAGAACTTGACTAGTACTTATGATTTGTTGACCATAGTTAAGGTCATAGGTGCTAGGGGTAAAAACCTTTATCGAGAGTTTCAAGTGTTGAAATTTGCAATGAGATTGCATACCTTCTATATGATAGTTGGATCCCGATACCCACTGCGAGTAATTGTTACTCCTGGGAGAGTTTTGCACTTTACAATTAGCCGATCAAGTAGGTGTCTAGAAAGGTGTCAACGGGGTTACGCCTCTGGGAAAACGAGGTTTACTGTAATTAGGTCCGTGCGAAAGCACGGGGAACCTCCCTCAAAGTACCGACACTAGCCTGGCTGAAAGATTGGCGAACTTGTACAGTGCAATTAATCCCGGCTAGTCTTTCCTTTTAGGGTTTGAAGGAAGATTTGATAAAAACAGTGGGAACCATCCTGATTAGATAAAATATATAACCAATCTAATATTGCAAGAGCGCACGCTGAGTGTTTTCTTCTCTCTCTCTCCTGGTAGCGACCATATCACGCCTTAATCAAGATAATAAAATGGATGTATTGACCGAACCCGCTTGTTATACTGAGATGGGGAACGTTGGTCCCGCTCCAACTTATAATTGTTATAAGACAGAGCAGGAAATAAGGGGAATACCAGAATTCCTATGCCGCCCAAACGAAGAAAGTGCATATGATGCACCTCCTTCGGGTGTGTTCATTATACAGAACTGTTTCTCAGTATCCTCTGCATCCTGGGTATCTGATACCGGATCAGGGATCCCAGATATGTAATCTGTTACATGGGGCTACAAAAAGGTAGAAAAACTGAGAACGGGTGATAAGTTTCATGAGGCAGAAAACGGGGCAAGTGTTGCAGCCAAGTCTGTTGGTCACTGTCACCCTGTATTATCAATACATTGATTCTGAACGAATGTTATTAGATACCGAACCTGATATACAAAATCATATCAGTCTCTTTATTAGTAAAGAAATGATAAAATTTTGTATTGTTGGATAATGTTTTGAACATTTCCTATATTAAAAGTTGATCGATTTAGGCGCGTTATCTAAAAGAATTAACGTTCTAAATCAAACTACAGTTCTTAGTATTCAGAACACACACAAGAAGAAGAGTTCAGAAATGAACGAATCATTCTTGAGGGCATTGTAGACTAGGTCATATCAATGCGACCCGACTGGCTGAAGTTACATTTTAGATGCATATTTAAATCAGTTTGAATTTACATCTTGTGAAACTTGCCAGTCATGTCACAAAGATAAAATGACCATAGCCCTGTTTATTGGAAACAGAGAAAGAGTTAATGAACTCTTGGGACTGATACATGATGATGTATGTAAGGTCTCCTGTCTACACATGCCAGGAATGGTTCTTTATACTTCATTATATTCTCTGATAATCTCTCAAGATTCAGACATATGTTCCTGTTGAAACACAATTCCGAACCTTTTGAGATACTCACAGAATATAAGTTAGAAGTAGAGAACCAATACGGGTATAAGTATTATGTCCTATGATAAGATCAGGGAGGAGAATACTTGTGCATGGCATTCTGGACCATTCTAAAGGAGAATGAGATTCTCTCTCCGTATTACTCCTCTGAATACACCACAGCACAACGGTGTATCGGGGCGGAGCAATCGCACAATATTAGATATCGTGTGCTCTATGATGAGTATTACTGAGTTACCTATTTCCTTTTTGGGTTGTGCACTTGAGAAGCTGCATACCTATTGAATTGGGTTCAAATCAAATCAGCTGCCTACCACTTCATATGTGATATGGAAAGGGAAGAGCCCATATCTTAAGTTAGTTAAGATTTGGGGTTGTCTGGCCTATGTCAAAAGCAAAATCCGGATAAGATCGAGGTAAAGTCAGTTGTGTAGAACTGGAAAGGTTCCAGCTATACAAAACTGCAGCTGATGATTTGACAGAACCAAAGAATTCAATAGTTCCCGACGAACCTCAGCCTCTCCGCCGATCTAGCAGGGTTCCTCACCTGCTTGAGAGATACTTCGGTTTCTCGATGACAGTGGGAGCAAGGATTGCATCATGAGATGATGACCCAACTAGATTCGAGCAGGCCATCAAGAGTAGGGACTCTGTAAGAATGGCTGGATGCTTAGCAATCTGAGATGGAATCCATATACACCAACAAAGTATGGACTTTGGTTGCGATATCTGAAGGGTTAAATCCCCATCAGGAGCAAGTATATCTTGAGAAGATTACTTGGTGTAGATGGACAAGTTGAGACTTTCAAAGCTAGACTTGTTAAAGGTTTTCGTCATCGACCAGGCACGAATAATGATGAAACCTTTTCCAGGGACTATGCTTAAGTCCATCCAGATCCTACTTACCACGGCTACATACCATGACTACGATATCTGGTGGTTGGGTGCCATGACTACTTTTCTAAATAATGATTTAGAAGAGAACGTCTATAAGAACACAGCCAGAGGGCTACGTAAACAGTGGGAGCAGCGGAAACGTGTGCAAGATGTTTTATGTGATGAAGCAGGCATCGCGGAGTTGGAACATCTGTTTTGATGAGTTAGTCAAACAATTTGACATCATCAAAATGGTAGATGAACCTTGTATATACAAAACGGTAGTAGAGAGTGAAGTGGTCATCCTCGTATTGTACGTGGACAACATACTCTTGATAGGAAAGGAATTTCCTATGCTACGATCGGTCGATCTCCTCTTATCACATAGATTCTCCATAAAGGATCAAAGTGATACCTCCTAAATCCTGGGATTTGGATCTATGAGATAGATCTAAATAGATTTTAGGATTCTCACTAGCTATAGTGAGATAGTATCAGTTGATCCTGGGGAAAATCACTGGAAGTGTTCCAGGGTGATAAAGACGACTGAATGTCAGTCACAGGCATTGTCTTTACCCTCAGTAAAGGGACGGTATGTTGGAAGATTTCCAAGCTAGATACCGTGACAAACTAGAAGATAAAGGCTGGTAACATCGCTATTAAAGATACTACCAAAGAGGCAGTTTGGGTGTATATTGGTTCATAAGATGAACTAGGTTCCTACCATTGTATAACAATGGAACTATGGTTTTGGCCAAGGAACCCTGGTCCCATCAGTGACCCAGACATATTCTGAGGCAGCATCACCTGATGATGGAGATAGTTGATCTCCAGGGTGATCAAGGTTAGGAGAGTAGACTCAGAGGACAACACGGCGGATCCACTCACGAAGGCCTTTTCCCAAAGAGAGACTTTTAGAGGATGGTTGAGTATGTGATACTGCAACCACTGCGACAGATGGCCCTAGTGCAAGTGGGAGATTGTTAGTTATATGTATGCCCTAGAGGCCATTACTGTACATTGGATGTATATTGTAGTGGATGCTGGGACATATATAGGTAGGACTTTCTTGCTCGACATGATAGTACGCTATCTGGTTGCTCTTTATCTTAACGTGTATACTTTCTGTCTCTCTGTTACATGTTGATAAAGCCCTTAGGATGTGTACTCGACTTCCAGGATTGTGACGTAGATCATACTAGTGGGGCCTGGATAGTCCATGAGTACATCCTTCAATGTTCCTAGTCGAGGGAATATCGAGATGGGGCATCGATATTCCAGAGTAGACTAGCGTATATCTTCTCGACCCATGCGATGGGCGATGGATGATCCCATATCCATTGGTGTTTGACATCGGAGATGGTATGCGGGTGCTCAGTGGAGACTGGGTACACTGAACGGACTCGCCGAGAACTCCCAGATGGTATTATACCTCACGTCAGATGGCAGTTCTCTGGTGACACTGGTACAGCTTAGTCTGTTGACCCGAGATCGTCATAGAGTCTTGTGTGTCTCCCACTGTGCTTTGATTTCCACCCTACCACGGCTCTACTGAGTCGTGCAAACAGGTGGTTTTTAGGTACAGTCCCGATTCACATGGAGGCAATGAGCGATAGGAGGGGATTCGTCTCTCCCGGTATTGGGGGTTGATGTTGCGCTATGCTCGACTGGCCATAACAGGAAATCCCTGGCCAGGGTTGCAGTGACCTACTGGTAAGTGTTATCAGTAGTTTCACACATGTCATGGACTTCACGTCGGCATGACTTATCAAGCTACTGGGGTCTGACGTTTACCACCCCTAGGCGAGATATGCGACATATCAGATGAACAGACCGGACTGTACGGTAAGTGTTACTGGTTGGATTCACAGGAGTGTGAGCGGGCTTGCTCGTCGATCTTCTGATCGCTCAATACCCGGGTGGCCGTTACGTTTAGCAGACCGCTTGCGGCTTGTGGGTGTTTGATATGATCATCACCTGCTGCCGGCGTATTGACGAGTCTTTAGAGTCCTACACAGAGTTTTCCTGGCTCAAGCGAAACGAAATAGGAGCGCATATGAGATATGTGCAGGACCGAGAATAATGCGTGTATGTGATATCGTATTTCATTCTCGCGATGAATGTATCGATTCGTTATATGCGATATAACCTAGTTATCGAATCAAGGATTGATTCGATAAGCCGATACATAGGATACTAGTCGGTTATATGTGATATGACCGGATCGTTAAATCAAGTGTTGATTTAATGATTTAATGTATAATTATATATTTGATATATTACTTTGCATTAACTAGTATTGGTTCACTTTAAATGGATTTTCTCACTTGAATTGTGCAAGTTGTATATGTGATATACTTTTGTGCACTTGATTGTATCATGTTTGATGATACATGTTTACTTGGTTAAGTGTAAAGAATAAAACCATGGTTAAACTAATGATTAGGGTTTTGTTTATCTATTTATTTATAATTCTTATTTTGGAAAAGATAAAGAAAGAATGGTGGGGTTTTTGTTTGCTAGTTGAAGGTTCTTGAAGCTTTGAACTAGTCCACCATTCTTGTCTTATACTTAACCCTAACCATTCAAGTTAACCATGGTCCATTCTCTACAATTAACCAAGGGTTAATATATGATAAGTATTGATTTATTTATCTAATGATTCAACACTTATCATATCATCTTCTTCTTCTTCATCTTCTTCTTCCATGAAGAAAAGCTTGCTACATCAATGGCAAGTGATGAAAACAAGTGAGAAATCCAATTCTAAAGTGAACCCACTTCCTATTTCTTCATCCTCTACCTCTTGCCAAGTAGTATAGGGTGTTTTCTTCACAAGTTTCATGACTTGGTGAAGTCGGAGTTTGATCTTGTGATGCCTCGACGTAGATCATCTTCGGCATCGAAGCCGACGATCAAGCCCGCCCATTTCTTCGATGAAGCCGATGCTAGAGTCCGGATTCCGATTTGGACAGCGGAGGGACATCATCGTGGAGCTTAGGAAGTGGTGGACCGGATCTACAAAGGTTGTAGCTTCTTTCCCTTTTGTTAAAGTTGTTTACTTGCATCGCATAGCCTATATATCTAGTTAACGATCCGTATTAGGGTTTGTAGGCACTTGTAAAATTTGAATTAGCCATATTTGATCACTTGTGAGACTTCATTAGTGTGCCTAGGAACCCTACAGTGGTATCAGAGCTTAGCTAGAGCCTTAGGCGATGCGTAGACGGAATTAGAAGTCCGATTGAACCGAAACCCCAATCGCATTTTGCTCTCTGGACATTTTTGAAAAACGTGGTTTTTTCCAGATTAAAAATATTCAGAAAACTCAGTAGAAGATTCTAAGAATTACTGTATAAAACGGGGCCCCTGAATCCAATAAAGCGCGGCGGAACCGCGGCATTAGCATACTAATGCGGCGGTTCCGCGGCCCTTTTGTCTCCTCTTGCAATACATTTTGCACAGTAATTCCTAGTTTGCAGTGCTGGTTTTCCCAGGAATTTTTAATAATTTTTCAAGAGTTGAATTTTTTGGTTTGTATTGGGGACTCGGTGTATCGATCGGATTGTCTAATTTTGTCAGTGTGTTTTTCCGGGTATTTTTAGAATATGTTAAAAAGTTCGACCGGATATAAATATCCATTTTTTCCCCTGCCGGGAAATTTCCAATTGTTGGATTCGATATAGCCGGATTGTCGAGTCAAGTGTTGATTCGATATAGCCGGATTGTGTATATAAACTGTATTGGACTGTTGTGGTGATTAGCCGGGTTTTGTGATGGGTTATTGTATTAATTCATTTGATGTAAATGTAATAAGTTGTAATATTATTTTGCGGGGCACATCCAGGTTGCGGTTGTAGCCACCGTTGTATTATTTCTTTTTACTGTTTTTGCTCCTAGGATAGACCCAAGGTGGGGTACACAAACTACCGGGTATTTTGAAATGTTGAGGTAAACCGCTTCACTTCTGGTACTTGGCGGGTAGTTTGCCGTACCCGTAGGGGTCTGGGGTGGGGTAATGGCTATTCATCACAACTGTGTAATCCGTCTTTTATTGCAGGCTCAAAAGAAATGCGGATTGCTTGCAAATCCAATATTATTTATCTAAGATCTGGAATGCTTATTATTGCGTCTGACGAATGTACAATATCTATATATGATAGCTATTTAGACGTCACTTATGTTTTAGACCCGCGCTAGCCCAGCCCCCGCTCTGTCGTTAGTTAAGTAACCTAACGGGTGATGACGGGACCCCGTGGCGAATGCGGATGGCATAAGAGGACGTTGTATTTTCGTTGTTATCTGTAATGATAGGTTAATTGATGGGACGCATTATTATTAATGCAAAGAAAATAAAACCTAAACTGAATCGTTGGAACAATTTCTAAAACCACTCGGTTTTCTTGAAAAAGCAAAATTTTAAATACGGAGCTTAAACCACTCCTTTTAAATAAAAGCGATCTCTGTTCCTTCGATCATATCAAGTTCATTACGTTAACGGTTTTTTGCCAAAAACCAGCCGTAACCCTCCGTCGTTTCAGATAGACAGCACATCATATTCATGCTATGCTTGTTGGCCTACGTCAAGGCATAGTGTATGGTAGCAGTGTGTGTGCCTATATGTTGCATAGATAGATGCATTAGTTTAATACAGATGTACACCTTGTTGGCCTACGTCAAGGGCTTGTATGATGTACTTAAATTGATCAGGACAACGACGGGTAGAACTTGACTTGCGTCTTATGACTTGTTGGCCTACGTCAAGGTCTAAAAGAGCTTGGCGTAAAAATCACATCGGGAGTTTCAAACATAAAGGAAACTTGCAGATTTAGCTTACCTTCTGGAGTGTGGTGACTAGAGTGGCTTCCATCTAGGGCATCATGCAATGATAGTTGGATCCCGATCCCACTGATGAGTAGGATTACTCTCGGGAATTTTTCTCACTTAACAATCAATGCTATAAACCAAGTAGGTGACTAGAAAAGTGATAGAGGGGCTACGCCTCCAGGGAAAAGAGTTTATTTAATTAAGGAACTTCACGAAAGCGTTGGAAAACCTCCCTCGAAGTACCAACACTAGCCTGACTGAAAGGTTAAGCAAGTATTGTGACGTGTGATTAAAACCTGACTAGTTCTTCTTTTAAGGTTTTGAAGAAGGATTTGAGGAAACAGTGGGAGCCATCCGGTTTAGATAAATTAATAAACCAATCTAAACTTGCAAGAGCATATGCTGAGTGTTTTCTTTTCTCTCTCTCTGGCAGCTACCATGACTGGATTAAAACTATTACTCGAAAAAAATATACTGACCGGGCAGAACTATAAAGATTAGCTAAGGAACGTCAATATTGCACTGACTTATGACAAAATATCATATGTTACCACCGCTGTTCCTCCCCTTATCCCTGGACCAGATTCCTCAGTTGTGGACAGGGAAGTCTGCAAAACCTGGGATCTAGATTGTGAGCGAGCTAAGCGTATCGTGCTGGCGTCCATGAACAATGAACTCCAGAAACAGCACGAGAGTATGGATATTGTATCCATCTTTCTCCGTGTCAAAGAGTTGTATGGAGAGCACTCACGTATCGCGAGGTACGAAACCTCAAGGAAACTCTTCCAGATGAGATTAGCACCAGGATCGCCTGTAGGAGAGCACGTCCTCAAAATGATCATCCTCACTGAGGAACTCGAAAACCTGGGATGCGTGCTAGAGAATGATTTGTATATCGACTTGATATTGCAGTCCCTTCCCCACACCTTCTCTCAGTTCGTGCTGAACTTCAACATGCACGAAATGGAAATGGATCTTCCAAAGCTCCTCAATATGTTGAGGGTAGTAGAGACCTCCTTGAAAAAGGAGAAGACCCCCGTTCTGTATGTTGGTCAATCATCTTCTTCTAAATCTAAAGCGAAAGCTAAAGGGAAGAAGAAGATGAAAGCCACCAAACCGAAAGGTGGGGTCAAGAAGGTGCAGGGAACGAACAAGGCAGGAAGGGTGAAGACAGAAAAGAACGAGTGCTTATATTGTCACAAGCAAGGGCACTGGAAGAAGGATTGTCAGGCCTTCAAAGCCAAAGACATGAAGCATGCACTTGCTTCTACTTCAGGTGTGTTCGTAATCGAAAATTGTCTTTTAGTAAACTCTACTTCATGGGTACTTAATACCGGTTCTGGTTCTTACATCTGTAATTCGTTGCAGGATCTGAGAAATAGTAGAGTACTGGGGGCAAGTGATATGACTCTCCGGATGGGCAATGGAATGCATGTAGATGCAGTTGCAATAGGGGAATATCACCTAGGGTTGAATAGTGGACACATTTTGGTATTGTATAGCTGTTTTTGTATTCCCACTATGTTGTGTAATATTATATCAGTATCTTTGTTGTCTAATGAAGGATATAATTTTGCGTTTGAAAGAAATGTCATGAACATTCTCCTAAATCAAGAACTGATTGGGTTTGGCACACTGGAAAACGGCATATACATACTTAATCAACCTCAAATTTTCAATATTCAAAACACGCGTAAAAGAAAGGCTCCAGATTCGAATCAAGCCTTCCTATGGCATTGTAGACTTGGTCATATAAATGAAACAAGGTTGACTAAGTTACATAAAGATGGATATCTAGATCCGTTTGAATATTCATCATATGCAACTTGTCAATCATGTATTAAAGGAAAAATGACCAAATCTCCGTTCACCGGACACGGAGAAAGAGCCACTGAACTCTTGGGACTTATACACAGTGATGTATGTGGTCCGATGTCTACGCATGCACGAAGTGGTCACTCCTACTTCATCACTTTTACTGATGACTTCTCTAGGTATGGACATGTGTTCTTAATAAAGCATAAATCCGAGGCTTTTGAGAAGTTTAAGGAGTATAAAAATGAAGTAGAGAAACAAACTGGTAAAAGCATCAAGACACTTCGATCTGATCGAGGTGGAGAATACTTAAGTACCAGTTTCCTTGAATACTTAAAAGAGAATGGAATTCTCTCTCAGCTTACTCCGCCTTATACACCTCAGCATAATGGTGTATCAGAAAGGAAGAATCGCACGCTATTAAATATGGTGCGTTCAATGATGAGTAGTGCTGAGTTGCCACTTTCCTTCTGGGGTTTTGCTCTAGAATCAGCAGCATACCTATTAAATAGAGTTCCGACTAAGTCTGTACCTACCACTCCATATGAAATATGGAGCGGGAAGAGACCATATCTCAAGTATATCAAGATATGGGGGTGTCCGGTATATGTTAAAAAGCATAATCCGGACAAGCTCGAGGCACGATCGGTTTTGTGCAAGTTTGTAGGATACCCCAAGCATTCAAGGGGGTATATGGTCTACCACACTGAAGAACAAAAGGTGTTTGTCGCTCGCCACATTGTCTTCTTAGAAAGAGAATTTCTTGCAAAAGAAATTAGTGGGAGCGCAGTAGAACTGGAAGAAATTCCAGAACCTCAAACTGCTACCGAGGACTTAGAAGAATCTCAGATTTCAATAGAACATGACGAACCAACGCCACTCCGCAGATCTAGTAGGCTTTCTCATCCTCCTGAAAGATACTATGGTTTTCTTCTTGATGGGGATCGAGAGGATTGCATCATCGATGATGATGAGCCTACTAGTTTTCAGCAGGCTATCACGAGTAGCGACTCAGTGAAGTGGCTGGATGCTATGAGATCCGAAATGGAATCCATGTACACCAATAAAGTATGGACTTTAGAAGTTGCTCCTCCTGGAGTAAAACCAGTTGGATGCAAATGGATCTTCAAAAAGAAGATTGGTGCATTTGGACAAGTGGAAACCTACAAAGCTAGACTCGTAGCAAAAGGTTTTCGTCAAAGACCAGGATTGGACTATGATGAAACCTTTTCACCTGTAGCTATGCTTAAATCCATTCGGATCCTGCTTGCGATTGCTGCCTTCCATGACTATGAAATCTGGCAGATGGACGTAAAAACAACTTTTCTAAATGGACATTTAGAAGAGAGTGTTTACATGGATCAACCAGAAGGTTTCTTAGACAGTGAGAGCAGCTGAAGAGTCTGCAACTTGCTTAAATCCATTTATGGATTAAAGCAAGCATCGCGGAGTTGGAACATCTGCTTTGATGAGACAGTCAAAGAATTTGACTTTATCAAAAATGTAGATGAACCATGTATTTATAGGAAGATTATGGAAAGAGCAGTAGTCTTCCTCGTTTTGTACGTCGACGACATACTACTGATAGGGAATGATATCCCTATGCTACAATCTATAAAGCTCTTCTTGTCACGGAAATTCTCTATGAAAGACTTGGGAGATGCATCATACATTCTGGGCATTAAGATCTATCGTGATAGATCTAATAGAATATTGGGACTTTCACAGTCCAGGTATATAGACAATATACTAAAGAGATTTAGTATGGAAGATTCCAAGCGTGGTAATATGCCCGCTTGTCACGGAATCACTCTCTCCAAAGACATGTCTCCAAAGACTGATGAAGAGAGGGCTCGCATGGGCATTATACCCTACGCTTCGGCGGTAGGATCTATAATGTATGCGATGTTATGTACCAGGCCAGATGTAGCTTACGCACTTAGTGTGGTAAGCTGGTATCAGTCGGACCCAGGTGAGAAACATTGGATAGCGGTAAAGAACATTCTCAAGTACCTGAGAAGGACTAAGGAGATGTTCTTAATTTACGGTAATGGGGACCTCCAGGTAGAGGCTTTTACCGACTCCGGCTTCTAAAGTGACAAAGATGATTCTAAATCCATTTCGGATTTTGTGTTTACCCTCAATGGAGGGGCGGTATGTTGGAGGAGTTGCAAGCGTGGTAAAAACAAAACCCGAAAATGGATTTAGAATCATCTTTGTCACTTTAGAAGCCGGAGTCGTTAAAAGCCTCTACCTGGAGGTCCCCATTACAGTAAATTAAGAACATCTCCTTAGTCCTTCTCAGGTACTTGAGAATGTTCTTTACCGCTATCCAATGTTTCTCACCTGGGTCCGACTGATACCAGCTTACCACACTAAGTGCGTAAGCTACATCTGGCCTGGTACATAACATCGCATACATTATAGATCCTACCGCCGAAGCGTAGGGTATAATGCCCATGCGAGCCCTCTCTTCATCAGTCTTTGGAGACATGTCTTTGGAGAGGGTGATTCCGTGACAAGCGGGCATATTACCACACTTGGAATCTTCCATACTAAATCTCTTTAGTATATTGTCTATATACCTGGACTGTGAAAGTCCCAATATTCTATTAGATCTATCACGATAGATCTTAATGCCCAGAATGTATGATGCATCTCCCAAGTCTTTCATAGAGAATTTCCGTGACAAGAAGAGCTTTATAGATTGTAGCATAGGGATATCATTCCCTATCAGTAGTATGTCGTCGACGTACAAAACGAGGAAGACTACTGCTCTTTCCATAATCTTCCTATAAATACATGGTTCATCTACATTTTTAATAAAGTCAAATTCTTTGACTGTCTCATCAAAGCAGATGTTCCAACTCCGCGATGCTTGCTTTAATCCATAAATGGATTTAAGCAAGTTGCAGACTCTTCCGCTGCTCTCACTGTCTAAGAAACCTTCTGGTTGATCCATGTAAACACTCTCTTCTAAATGTCCATTTAGAAAAGTTGTTTTTACGTCCATCTGCCAGATTTCATAGTCATGGAAGGCAGCAATCGCAAGCAGGATCCGAATGGATTTAAGCATAGCTACAGGTGAAAAGGTTTCATCATAGTCCAATCCTGGTCTTTGACGAAAACCTTTTGCTACGAGTCTAGCTTTGTAGGTTTCCACTTGTCCAAATGCACCAATCTTCTTTTTGAAGATCCATTTGCATCCAACTGGTTTTACTCCAGGAGGAGCAACTTCTAAAGTCCATACTTTATTGGTGTACATGGATTCCATTTCGGATCTCATAGCATCCAGCCACTTCACTGAGTCGCTACTCGTGATAGCCTGCTGAAAACTAGTAGGCTCATCATCATCGATGATGCAATCCTCTCGATCCCCATCAAGAAGAAAACCATAGTATCTTTCAGGAGGATGAGAAAGCCTACTAGATCTGCGGAGTGGCGTTGGTTCGTCATGTTCTATTGAAATCTGAGATTCTTCTAAGTCCTCGGTAGCAGTTTGAGGTTCTGGAATTTCTTCCAGTTCTACTGCGCTCCCACTAATTTCTTTTGCAAGAAATTCTCTTTCTAAGAAGACAATGTGGCGAGCGACAAACACCTTTTGTTCTTCAGTGTGGTAGACCATATACCCCCTTGAATGCTTGGGGTATCCTACAAACTTGCACAAAACCGATCGTGCCTCGAGCTTGTCCGGATTATGCTTTTTAACATATACCGGACACCCCCATATCTTGATATACTTGAGATATGGTCTCTTCCCGCTCCATATTTCATATGGAGTGGTAGGTACAGACTTAGTCGGAACTCTATTTAATAGGTATGCTGCTGATTCTAGAGCAAAACCCCAGAAGGAAAGTGGCAACTCAGCACTACTCATCATTGAACGCACCATATTTAATAGCGTGCGATTCTTCCTTTCTGATACACCATTATGCTGAGGTGTATAAGGCGGAGTAAGCTGAGAGAGAATTCCATTCTCTTTTAAGTATTCAAGGAAACTGGTACTTAAGTATTCTCCACCTCGATCAGATCGAAGTGTCTTGATGCTTTTACCAGTTTGTTTCTCTACTTCATTTTTATACTCCTTAAACTTCTCAAAACCCTCGGATTTATGCTTTATTAAGAACACATGTCCATACCTAGAGAAGTCATCAGTAAAAGTGATGAAGTAGGAGTGACCACTTCGTGCATGCGTAGACATCGGACCACATACATCACTGTGTATAAGTCCCAAGAGTTCAGTGGCTCTTTCTCCGTGTCCGGTGAACGGAGATTTGGTCATTTTTCCTTTGATACATGATTGACAAGTTGCATATGATGAATATTCAAACGGATCTAGATATCCATCTTTATGTAACTTAGTCAACCTTGTTTCATTTATATGACCAAGTCTACAATGCCATAGGAAGGCTTGATTCGAATCTGGAGCCTTTCTTTTACGCGTGTTTTGAATATTGAAAATTTGAGGTTGATTAAGTATGTATATGCCGTTTTCCAGTGTGCCAAACCCAATCAGTTCTTGATTTAGGAGAATGTTCATGACATTTCTTTCAAGCGCAAAATTATATCCTTCATTAGACAACAAAGATACTGATATAATATTACACAACATACTGGGAATACAAAAACAGCTATACAATACCAAAATGTGTCCACTATTCAACCCTAAGTGATATTCCCCTATTGCAACTGCATCTACATGCATTCCATTGCCCATCCGGAGAGTCATATCACTTGCCCCCAGTACTCTACTATTTCTCAGATCCTGCAAAGAATTACAGATGTAAGAACCAGAACCGGTATTAAGTACCCATGAAGTAAAGTTTACTGAAAGACAATTTTCGATTACGAACACACCTGATGTAGAAGCAACTGCATGCTTCATGTCTTTGGCTTTGAAGGCCTGACAATCCTTCTTCCAGTGCCCTTGCTTGTGACAATATAAGCACTCGTTCTTTTCTGTCTTCACCCTTCCTGCCTTGTTCGTTCCCTGCACCTTCTTGACCCCACCTTTCGGTTTGGTGGCTTTCATCTTCTTCTTCCCTTTAGCTTTCGCTTTAGATTTAGAAGAAGATGATTGACCAACATACAGAACGGGGGTCTTCTCCTTTTTCAAGGAGGTCTCTACTACCCTCAACATATCGAGGAGCTTTGGAAGATCAGTTTCCATTTCGTGCATGTTGAAGTTCAGCACGAACTGAGAGAAGGTGTGGGGAAGGGACTGCAATATCAAGTCGATATACAAATCATTCTCTAGCACGCATCCCAGGTTTTCGAGTTCCTCAGTGAGGATGATCATTTTGAGGACGTGCTCTCCTACAGGCGATCCTGGTGCTAATCTCATCTGGAAGAGTTTCCTTGAGGTTTCGTACCTCGCGATACGTGAGTGCTCTCCATACAACTCTTTGACACGGAGAAAGATGGATACAATATCCATACTCTAGTGCTGTTTCTGGAGTTCATTGTTCATGGATGCCAGCACGATACGCTTAGCTCGCTCACAATCTAGATCCCAGGTTTTGCAGACTTCCCTGTCCACAACTGAGGAATCTGGTCCAGGGATAAGGGGAGGAACAACGGTGGTAACATATGCTATTTTGTCATAAGTCAGTGCAATATTGACGTTCCTTAGCCAATCTTTATAGTTCTGCCCGGTCAGTATATTTTTTTCGAGTAATAGTTTTAATCCAGTCATGGTAGCTGCCAGAGAGAGAGAAAAGAAAACACTCAGCATATGCTCTTGCAAGTTTAGATTGGTTTATTAATTTATCTAAATAGGATGGCTCCCACCGTTTCCTCAAATCCTTCTTCAAAACCTTAAAAGAAGAACTAGTCAGGTTTTAATCACACGTCACAATACTTGCTTAACCTTTCAGTCAGGCTAGTGTTGGTACTTCGAGGGAGGTTTTCCAACATTTTCGTGAAGTTCCTTAATTAAATAACCTCTTTTCCCTGGAGGCGTAGCCCCTCTAACACTTTTCTAGTCACCTACTTTGTTTATAGCATTGATTGTTAAGTGAGAAAAATTCCCGAGAGTAATCCTACTCATCAGTGGGATCGGGATCCAACTATCATTGTATGATGCCCTAGATGGAAGCCACTCTAGTCACCACACTCCAGAAGGTAAGCTAAATCTGCAAATTTCCTTTATGTTTGAAACTCCCGATGTGATTTTTACGCCAAGCTCTTATAGACCTTGACGTAGGCCAACAAGTCATAAGACGCAAGTCAAGTTCTACCCGTCGTTGTCCTGATCAATTTAAGTACATCGTACAAGCCCTTGACGTAGGCCAACAAGGTGTACGTCTGTATTAAACTAATGCATCTATCTATGCAACATATAGGCACACACATTGCTACCATACACTATGCCTTGACGTAGGCCAACAAGCATAGCATGAATACGATGTGCTGTCTATCTGAAACGACGGAGGGTTACGGCTGGTTTTTGGCAAAAAACCGTTAACGTAATGAACTTGATATGATCGAAGGAACAGAGATCGCTTTTATTTAAAAGGAGTGGTTTAAGCTCCGTATTTAAAATTTTGCTTTTTCAAGAAAACCGAGTGGTTTTAGAAATTGTTCCAACGATTCAGTTTAGGTTTTATTTTCTTTGCATTAATAATAATGCGTCCCATCAATTAACCTATCATTACAGATAACAACGAAAATACAACGTCCTCTTATGCCATCCGCATTCGCCACGGGGTCCCGTCATCACCCGTTAGGTTACTTAACTAACGACAGAGCGGGGGCTGGGCTAGCACGGGTCTAAAACATAAGTGACGTCTAAATAGCTATCATATATAGATATTGTACATTCGTCAGACGCAATAATAAGCATTCCAGATCTTAGATAAATAATATTGGATTTGCAAGCAATCCGCATTTCTTTTGAGCCTGCAATGAAAGACGGATTACACAGTTGTGATGAATAGCCATTACCCCACCCCAGACCCCTACGGATACGGCAAACTACCCGCCAAGTACCAGAAGTGAAGCGGTTTACCTCAACACTTCAAAATACCCGGTAGTTTGTGTACCCCACCTTGGGTCTATCCTAGGAGCAAAAACAGTAAAAAGAAATAATACAACAGTGGCTACAACAGCAACCTGGATGTGCCCCGCAAAATAATATTACAACTTATTACATTTACATCAAATGAATTAATACAATAACCCATCACAAAACCCGGCTAATCACCACAACAGTCCAATACAGTTTATATACACAAACAGTTATATATAACATCACAGATATGTGCAATCCCCTGCCAACTGACATACTAGCATTTAGGGGAGGTTTACGAACACATAAAACATTTCACAGATATAATCAAACATGCAAACACCGTATAATTTCGATCGATTAAACACTTTAAATTTTTGCTCCAATACTTCTCTGCAAATTTGAAACCTGAGCAAAAATAAATCATACCAGAAAATACCAAATATCACTGAGGATCCACACAAGAAAATTGGTCTGAATCGGCCACAACTCGGCCGCGGAATCGCGGCGGATCGGTGGGATCGGCCGCGGTTCCGCGGCGCTTTGTCCGATTCAGGAGCCCAATTTTCTTGGGTGTTCTTACACTTATATTTAGGTCATTCTGAAGGTCCCTGAAAAATTTTTGGACCTCATTTAAAATTCGACAGAAACTTCATGATATCGGGGTTTTTCCGGTTTGTTTTTCCGTTCGAAATTCATACAATTTTGCAAGTGTGTTAATTATTGTTTAGTTAGGCTCTGATACCACTGTAAGTCGATGTACAACACCCCAATACTTGTGGGGAGGCGGAAATATGAAAAACGATCTTGTTCTTTGGTTAAACATTGACTAACCGCATGAATCGTTTGCTAAACAATACTTAAACAAAACCTATAGAGTTCTAAACTACTATGTTAAGAGATTATACCAAACGGTTCTAGTCCTTCGTCTTTACGTTATCTACGGCCTCTTTGGATCTCCACGTCCTCCTCGGCTTCCTTCCGTGATAGACGATCCATCCGAGAACCCTAATCCAAGCTATAACCTCTAAACTTGAGGTTGCTTAGTTTCTCTAGTTGCTAATTAGAGTAGCTAAGGTGATGTAGAGATAGGTTATGGAGTGATTAGTCTTTCCTAATTCTTGTTCTCAACTCATGAGTGGTAGGATTAGGGTTTGGTGAAGGAGAGAGCTTGAAGAGAGAGAATGAGAAGATGATAATGATGATAAATAAAAATAATGATATAGCTTCTCACTTGATATATGAAGCATAATGAATTAAAAAGAAATGAATAATATGAGATTATTCATCATGCTTCATAAATGCAAGTGGGTGATTCATTATGTAAGTCATTAAGCATTTAATAATGCATTAATGACATGATGAATCACTCACAATGAGTCACTAAATCATTAAATGACAATGCCACCTCTCCCTCCAAGTCACATCCTTCTAGAAGCTTCTCGGAAAATTATGAGAACGCCCCTCTCATCCGTGAAAACACGGAAAAACTTTAGACTGTATAAATCCAATAACCTGATACTAGAATCTGGCTTAAACCAAAGCCGGCTAGTAAAAACTGTCCGAATGTCGTACGTACGTTTAAACACGTATGCGTCCGAACCTTTGTCGTAAAACCATACGACCTCTATATCATTTCGCCTGGAGTTGGGAAATCTCTGTGTGGGACTCTAAAGACTCGACTACTACGCTGGCAGTGGGTTTAACCACAGACCGCAAGCGGCACTAGCTGTACGTAACGATCCCCAGGTAGTTGTCGATAAGAAAGCCGATGAGGTAACCCATCCGAAATCCTACTGAGCCTGTCCGTGACAATATCCGTGCAGTCCGGTCTGTTCGTCTAAGAGTATCGCATGTATGGTCTAGGGAGGTGGTGGACGTCAGACCCCTAATAACCGTACAAGTCATGTCGGTACGGCTCTATCACCATCCGAGAATCTACTGATCAATCTATCAGTAATTCTCAATCAGCCCTGGCCAGGGACTTATGGTAATGACCAACCGATCACCGTGCGATATCAACTCCCTATACCGGGAGAGACGAATCCCTAACAGTCACTCACTGCCTCCACGTGGCTCGGGACTGTGTCCAACTAAAATCTGTTTGCACGACTCCTTTGAAT
Organism: Agapanthus africanus; assembly: GCA_030015575.1. NCBI lineage: Eukaryota > Viridiplantae > Streptophyta > Magnoliopsida > Asparagales > Amaryllidaceae > Agapanthus > Agapanthus africanus. The sequence continues at coordinate 192,523,362 of CM057348.1, forward strand.
CGTGGTAGGGTAATAATCAAAGCACAGTGGGAACTCACACGAGACAAATGATGACCTTAAGTCAACGGACTATCTGCACACATGTCACCTGAGAACTGCTATCTGACGTTAGGTATAATACCATCCAGTCAGTTCTCGGCGAGTCCTGTTCGGTGTACTCACATCCAGTGAGCATCTGTATACAATCTTAGGTGCACTCCACCAATGGCTGCGGGACCAATCCATCGCCCCTCCTCAGGATCTAGATATGTATACACTAGTCTACTCCGGAGTATCGATACCCAGTCTCGATACTCCTGCGACCAGGGACATCTAAGGATGTGCCTATTGACTATCCAGCTCCCATAAGTATGACTGCCATCACAACGCCGGTAGTCAGGCAAAACACCCTATGGGATTTATCAACATACATATATAAATACCAAGTAAAATATATCATACGTTAAGACAAAGACAAACCAAATAGCATACTATCATATCAAGCAAGACTGTCATGTACATACATATCTCAAGCATCCTATACAATGTAGGCCTCTAGGGCATATATATCCAACAGCAGGGCCTCGTACTCCGCCGTGTTGTTTAAGGCCTTGAATCCGAGCTTTAGGGGGTACTCCATTTCTGCCTCGTTCGGGCCCCGAATGATGAGGTCGTCGCCACAGCCTTCCTCGGTTGAGGACCCGTCGACATAAATGACCCACTCTGGGACCGAGTCGGGTTTCCCCACGATTGGGTGCTGAGCTGTAAGGGCCGGCGTGGACTCCGGCTCCTTGCTGGGGATGGTGCATTCGACGATAAAATCGACCAAGGCTTGTGCTTTGATGGTCTATCTTGGGCGGTATTTTATGTCGAACTGGGACATCTCCCACCTCCACTTCTCTAAGCGAACCGAGGATTCTGGTGAGGCGAGGATAGACCCCAGCGGGCGCTCGGTGAGAAGGAGGATAGTGTGTGCCTGGAAGTAGTGTCGCAGCTTCCTTGAGGCCACAACGAGTGCCAAGACAATCTTCTCCATGGCTGGGTATCTCGTTTCTGCGTCTTTGAAGACGTGGCTCACGTAGTACACCGGTTTTTGCGCTCCATCGACCTCTCGTACGAGCACTGAGCCTGCTGCTTAGCCGGATACCGCCAGGTATAGAGATAGCTCATCTCCCTCAACTGGTCGGGTGAGCAGCGGTGGCGTCATAAGATGCCTTTTTAACTGGTCGAAGGCGGTCTGGCACTCTTCTGACCATTCGAACCTCGGAATTTTCCTCAGAGCTTTGAAGAATGGGAGGCATTTTTCCCCAGACCTCGACATGAAGTGGCTCATAGCGGCTACCCGCCCTGTCAGTCGCATGATCTCGACGTTGGTCTTAGGCACAGTCATGTTGAGGATAGCGTCGATTTTTTCCGGGTTAGCCTTTATCCTACGGCGGGAGACCATGAAACCGAGGAACTTTCCCCCGGTGACCCCGAATGCGCACTTGGTTGGATTCAGCTTCATCTTGAACTTACGGAGTACCTCGAAGGCTTCACCCAGGTCCTTGGTATGGTCGTTCGACAAGACTGATTTGACTAGCATATCGTCGATGCAAACCTCCATGTTCCTGCCGATCTGTGGCTTGAACATACGGTTGACCAGCCGTTGGTACGTAGCCCCGGCGTTTTTGAGTCCAAAGGGCATCACCTTGTAGCAGTATACCTCTCGGTCCGTTGTGAATGCGGTGAGATCATCATCAACCGGATTCATGCGGATCTGATTGTAGCCGGAGAAGGCATCCATAAAGCTCAACAGCTCGTGTCCTGCCGTGCCATCGACGAGCTGATCTATCCGAGGTAGGGGTAGTTGTCTTTGGGGCAGGCCTTGTTGAGGTCGGTGAAGTCGACGCATATGCGCCACTTCCCGCTTGACTTCTTGACTAGGACGACGTTCGCTAGCCATTCTGAATAGGGCACATTCCGAATGAAGTTGGCAGCGATGAGCCGATCTACCTCGTCCTAGATAGCCTTCTATTTGCCCGGGGCGAAGCTTCGCTTCTTCTGTTTGACGGGTCAGGCCGTAGGATCTACCCCCAGCTTGTGGGATATAATTTTGGGGTCGATCCCCGACATGTCAGCAGGCGCCTAGGCAAACACGTCGGAGTTGTTTCTGAGGAAATGGACCAGGTCGTCTCGCTGAGGACCTGTCAGAAGTGACCCGATCTGAACGATTCTTTCATCGTCCCCTTCTACAAGGGGGACCGCTGTTAGAGGCTCCACTGGGGTCCCTCGGATCTCTTTTTGCTCGTCTCAAGTATCCAGGGAACCCCTGATGTCACCCCCGCCATCGACATCGTCGGCCGGCTCTTCTGATGAAGATGTTGCGATGAAGCAAACCTTTGCAACTCGCTGGTCTCCATAGGCCCGACCTATTCTGCTCTGGTTGAGAGGGAACTTTATCGCCATGAGGTAGGTCAATATCTGGGCCCGTAGGGAGTTCAGCGTTGGGCGGCCGAGAAGGATGTTGTAGGCCGATGGGATTCTTGCTACGATGAATTCCACCTGTACTGTCCGCTATGGCCGGCCTCCCCGACGTTGAACTGTAAAGTGATTACTCCTTCCGCCGGGATGGAGTGGTTAGTGAATCTTGAAAGGACGTGGGAGGTCGGCCTTAGGTCTGCTGTGGTGAGCCCCATGTGCAGAAAACAGTCGTAGATGAGAATGTCTGCTGAGCTTCCTGAGTCGACCAGGATCTTGTGCACCTTGTATTGATGGACCCGAGCCGTAATCACCACGGGTCGTTGTGGGGCAGGGATATGCCGTGAAAGTCCCCGTCGTCAAAAGTGATCGGCTCGGTCTCCCTGGCCTTCTTCCTTGGCCGGCCGTCGACCCCCGAGGCTGGCGTGGGGTGCTGAGTCTCGTAGGCACTCGATGTACCCCACGCCGTCGTGACCATGATTTTGGAGGGTCGACGGCTCCTTTCGGTGGGGCTCCTTACGTTCCCTAGTAGGGTTGTTTTCGAGCTGCCGTGGGGAGTCTCACGTGCATGACCCCGTCGAGGGAGGGGGTGCCGGTCATGCCTGCGAACAGGCGAGCTGACCGCCACCGCCTCGTAAGGAACAGGGGTGCGACGAGACTCGGGGCGAAAATCTCTGGAGTAAGACCTCGGAGCCAAACTTAGCGGTGCCCACCGGTTTTTCGAGTACGTCGGCCCGAGAAAGCCGAGGTTGTCAGAAATGATGAGGCGGTGGTCGACGGTGCCGATGCGGACGGAGTCTTCCCTTCCACCGTAGGGGTCCTGGCCCTGAGGCGGGGGAGCGACGAATCGGTGGTCTCGTCTCGCCGTTTGGACGCGGATCAGCGCCTCCACGAAGGATGCGAGTCGGTCTATCCGGCCGGCGAGGGCGTTGATGGCATTCGATGGAGGAGGCTCGTCTGTGCCTCCGTTGAGAGGGAGGCGGCAGTTGGCGCTTGGATCTTCTTGATGATCGCTCGCCATTGGAGTGAGATCGGGAGGCGAACTTTTATTTTTGTGGAATCTACGTTCCCACAGACGGCGCCAGCTGATGGAGGGTGGAATCTCCTTCAGATGTTGCTTCCCGTTGATCTGCTGATGGCTGCGATGGTTGGCTAAGATTGGATCTGGAGGTTGTTGCTCCTAAAGCGCGTGGATCTCAATGGGTTGTAGTTGTGGTTGCCGAGTTACCTGCAAGGAAGTCCCGGGGTGGTTGTACCACCGTGGACCCTCCGATGATCAAGTTAGTCTAGAGATCTGAGCAGAGTAACGGCTTAGTGGAGTAAAATTGGCTTACCTTGACCGTCTGAAAGAAGGGTTTAAATAGTGGTGGCAGCAGGTGCAGCAGGCGTGAGAATCACGCCGGCCGTTACGCTCCCGACGTCACGCCCACGTGATGAGTGGGACCTTCCATTAATGGCGAGACAGGCTCGTTAATGGGGGATCGTGGTAGCATGGAATGTGGGATGTGGCCGGCGGAGACTTTGCGCATGGCGAGATTCACGGGATGGCGGTTACGCCTGCAAGCGGTGCTGTTGGTCGGTCGATGAGACCGAGGAAGATGACCTCGGCGGGAGAGCTCGCGGACGAGCAGGAGAGCCAAGGTATCTTGTTTCTGCGGAAGCTCTGGAACGAGCTATGAGGCCGAGGAGGCCAATTGTGCTGGGGCTCGGAGGCGAGCCAGCCTCGTCGGTAGGAAGGGCATAGGAGCAGTCTGGTCGGCCCCTGTAGATCCTTTCTTGCATGCTCTGGGACACGCCATCTGCCAAGTGTCACGATCTGGGAGATCACCGATATCGAGCATCATCATAAGGAATGTTTAGTTACTGATTCTTATAATTCTTATGACATATTGCTTATGTTTCCATGTAAAACTGACCTACATGGGCCACTAACAAAACCTGTCACACCCCGCTTTCCAGTGTACGGAGAAGTAGACATAACGTGCCGCGACGTATTTACTCAGAAGTAAACACGTTAAGCTTAAATAAGCAATATAAATGAACACATAAGAATAACAAGAGATGTAATAATAACAACTCTTATTAACATTCTTTCTTTACATAAACCTGAAAAGAAAGTACAATGATAGAAAGCGATGCCTAAACAATGGCATATGAACTGAAATAAGTACAAGTAAAAGCCTGGAAGTCTGGATCCTCTGTGAACTGCTCCAAATCTTTCTGACTGGGCTCTATCTCCTAAGAGTTGGGTCCTCCTGACGAACATTCCAAAGAAAGAAGTGACATGAATGTCGTCGGCGAACTAGCGCTCGGTAAGTCCCAAAAGATAGAATGGAATAGACAAGTAAAGAGAATAGAACCGGTAAATTGTACAGGTTTATGTTTGTTATATTAACGTAATTGTTTGTAGCTTAGTACAGAAGGTATCAATATATACGAGAGGAGTCCAACTTTCCCCGTGGACTAAGGTAACCCGTAGTATAAGGCCCCGTCAAAACCCACGGGACAACGGCACAGGATGTTCATGTAGGTGTCTTTTAGTGTCCATCATCGTGCCACTTTTAACACATTCCGTACCAGTCTATCCCGTTAAACCCCGTAATGTATATTGTATTGATTGGTAATTATCAGACTTGCCTAAACCATGGTATAAGTTGTTCATGTAAACAAGTTCAAGATGTATCAAGTAGTCATGTAATGAAGTCAAGTCATAGTCATGGTTCGGTCAAGTCAAGTCATGTTTGCATGTTTGATATTGTTCTGGTATTCAAGTTCATGTTTGGTATATTGGATTCATGTTGAATTGGATTCATGTTTGGATTGGATTTAGATTGATACTTGGACTCAGACTTGAGTCAGACACTTTAAACAGAATTTGGACCTGAATTTGGTTTAGGAGTTATCGGTAACTACTGCACATGGACGACAGGATTTGTGTTCTTTTTCCAGGACAATTACATTTGATAACTCCATTTTAGATTTCTACTTAAATAGGCAAGCACCCACTTTCTCCGGCTCCATGAGGCTCAAGAGAATTGGTCCCGCTTAAACCTATATTTACTAGGGTTCTTAATGTAATTTTATATATCTCGAGGGGGTTTTATGAAAAATATTTTATATACTTTCAAAATAAATCTCGAGTAATTATTTATGTTCTTTAGGGTTTCCATGGATGTGAAATTAAAGAGTGAGGTGTATTAGTGGATAGTAACTTAGCTTGAATAGTTCTTGGTATTTTAGTGAAACTTGTCTTGTATTGATACTTGACGGTATTTTAAAGAAACTTGTCATTCTTTTATTTTCTAGAAACATGCAATTTTTATTATATATTAAAATTATATGGTTTGATAATATTTATATAATTATTAAAAATTAATTTTACTTATTAAGTAGAAAATCTCGTTTTTCTTAAAAATCGTATTAAAATTCTTTCGAGATAGTATGCTCCGTAAGGAGGTCTGTATCTCACTCTACTAGTCCCGATAATGTACAATAATCTGCACCATTCAATAGACGGTTCCCCAAAATGGGTTGTAGAGGCATAATTGCAAAGAGTTTAATAATACTATTTAAAAGAAAACGGGTTTTTATAGTTCAAGGTATTTTGATGAAAAGTCGTATTTTGCCACAAAAGTTACGTCTCAAGAGAATCGTGCTATGTCAAGATGTGTGTATATGAGAGGTATGTCATTACCTCGTGAAGTTTTCTAAAGGTATGCTAAGCAAAACAATTAAAAGATGTCATATAGAAAGTACATGGTATTTAAATGTAAAAGTTGAATTAAAATTATCTAGCATGTTGTATTTGAGTGAAAATGAATTCTGAACATTAGATTCAAGGTTATAATTACAGGGTAAGAGTTTGAATGTAAATTATGAAAGAATTAATAAAATTTTCCAGGTTTTAGAGAGAAATGTCGGTAGTAACTCCACTTACCGGCGTGTTTTGAAAAGAGAAATTTTTAAAGATAAAAGAGTAGAATAAGAAGTGAGACTTACACGCAAAAAGGAAAGATGAGAGGTAGAGGATTAGGGTGGTAGCCTTCGTGACGTCGAGGGGTCACTGGAACTTGTGTCGATCCTCGCCGGATTTTGACCTTGGGCTAACTTCACTTTTACTCTTCTCGGACGTGGAAAATTTCGATATTTTTGACTAGGATTTTCAGAATGAGGAGGGCTAGGGTATGGGGTTGTATTTATAGGGTTGAATTAGGGTTTTGGAATTGAAAGATTGAATTAAAAAGTATTAAAAATTGGATTAATGGATGAAATTGAAGTCTCTGTTAATTTTTAGAGAAAACAAACAGTATGGGGGTAATGGGGGTAGGCCAAAGGTCTAGTGTGCAGAGAATGGGGACTTTTCCCCATGGGGGACCCGTCGCCGCCGGTCTATTTCCCGATATTGCCGGCCATTTGGTGTCGGGGGACCGTCGGATGATTTCCACGTGTTCATCTCAGTTCATACAACATTTTACACATGTTAGATTTCTCTGACTTTTCATTTTTATGTGTATTGCACGTGTAAACTTTTGGGCTTCCAAAAGTTTAAAAGAAAAATCAGTAAAAATAATATGTGGTTGATGGGATTCGAACACAGGGGCTACGTCACAGCAGTGCAAGGCTTTACCAATGAGCTACAAGCTATTTCTTGCTGTTCTTAAACAAGAATAACTTTTAAATTGTGCCCAGGCTTGCAAAATCATTTCTGTACTTTAAGAAGAAAAATTTTGTACCAAAAATTTAGGGTTGTTACATTCTACTCTTCTTATAAAAATTTCGTTCTCGAAATTTTTTGAAGGAAGTTGTAAGAGGTTAAAGAAAAATTTGGTTACAGTGTTGGTGAAAAGAACTACTGAAAATGCATGAAAAATATGTTTGAAAGAACGAAAGGATGCAAGGGTTTTGAAAGAAGAAAGATCACTAGTGTTACCCTGATCTATAGCTTCGGCTTCTACGGCCGCTAAACTGAAAGCCTGACGCCGGGGCACATTCCTCCTAGCTGGAGGCACATTCCTCTGTCCTTGGGTATGTTTCTCTGCCCTTGAGGCATGTTCCTCATTGCCTGATGGAACCGACGAGAAGACTGTGCAGGAGGTCCATAAGTAGGTGGAGCAGCTAGGGCAATACGAGGTGTAGGATCTTGAATAGCTGGCCGCTGTGGAAAGGTGATGTGTGCTGCAACTGGGTTGCGTCTATGAGGACATGTTCCAATGTCGTGAATGGATGCTCCACAAACTAAGTACAGGCCGTTTGCTCGCCCACAGTTCTTTACCAGGTATCCATCCTTCTTGCAGTAGAAGCAAAAATCTGGACTTGGTCGGTTAAATGTTACTTCCGGTCTCCTGGGTGCAAAAGTTGTCATGGAAGAGTCTCCTCCTGCTATCTGGGTGGCAGGGTGCTTCACACCGGCAGTCTGAGATCTGCCTTTCTTCTTCATCACCGCCTCATAGCGGCGGGCATCCTTTAGCGTAAGATCATGGTTGGGAAATCCCCTGTAGCTAGTGCAGCTTGGATTTTCGGGTCCAACCCTTGCTGAAACCTTCATGCCCTGATTTCAGTAGTCAGGATCAAGTGTGCCGCGCACCTGCTAACCATGGTAAACTCAGCATCATATTCATCCATGGATTTGTTCCATATCGAACCATGCTGCAAGTAAATGAACTGCTGTTCCATGTCGAATCGAGCAGTCTCAAGAAAGTATTTCACGTCGAACATGCCGTGAAATGTTTTCCATTTAATCGGCCGGGCAAGACGGCTTTCTTCAGCCTTCCACCATACTCTGGCGTTATCTGTGAGTTGCAGCTTCGCAACTCTTACCCAAGCGATCTCTGGCACTTATGCTGCTGCCATGTCATCTTCAATAGACTAATCCCATTCCTCTTCCTCTAGTGGGCTCTCTTTCCCATAAAAGTTCTTAGGGTGCAATGCCCGAAATTGTTTGACTCCGGGTGCCTCAGTCTATGGGCGGTGCAAGAGGATAGCAGTCTGCTGCTGCTGACCTTCTAGAAGGCTTTTTATTGCCTCAAGCAATACCGTCTGCTCGTTGATAGGAGCTGCTACGGTAAGTGGTGGTGGTAAAGGAGGTGGAGTGTTTCCATTCACGTTGGTGCTCATGTTGTTCAGAGAATCCATAACCTTGAGAGAAAAGAAAGAGTTGGGATAGATTCAAAAGCTTAGAAATGCAAGGAATGTTTAGTTGCTGATTCTTCTAATTCTTGTGATATATTGCTTAGGATTCCATGCAGAATTGACCTACATGGGCCACCAACAAAACCTGTCACGCCCCGCTTCCTAGTGTACGGAGAAGTAAACATGACGGGTCGTGACGTATTTACTGAGAAGTAAACACGTTAAGCGTAAATAAGCAATATAAATGAATACACAAGAATAAAAAGAGATGTAATAATAACAACAACTTTTATTAACATTCTTTCTTTACATACAATTGAAAAGGAAAGTACAATGATAGAAAGCGATGCCTAAACAGTGGCATACGAACTGAAATATGTACAAGTAGAAGCCTAGAAGTCTGGCTCCTCTGTGAACTGCTCCAAATCATCCTGACTGGGCTCGGTCTCCTGAGAGTCGGGTCCTCCTGACGAACATTCCAAAGAAAGAAGTGACAGGAATGTCGTCAGCAGACTAGCACTCGGTATGTCCCAAAAGATAGAATGTAATAGATATGTAAAGAGAATAGAACCGGTAAATTGTACAGGTTTATGTTTGTTATACTAACGTAGTTGTTTGTAGCTTGGTACAGAAGGTATCAGTGTATACGAGAGGAGTCCAACTTTCCCCGTGGACTGAGATAACCCGTAGTACAAGGCCCCGTCAAAACCCACGGGACAACGGCACAGGATGTTCATGTAGATGTCTTTTAGTGTCCATTATCATGCCACATTTAACACATTCCGAACCAGTCTACCCCGTTAAATCCCGTAATGTATATTGTATTATTTGGTAATTATCAGACTTGCCGAGACCATGGTATAAGTTGTTCATGTAAACAAGTTCAAGATGTATCAAGTAGTCATGTAATGAAGTCAAGTCGTAGTCATTGTTCGGTCAAGTCAAGTCATGTTTGCATGTTTGATATTGTTCTGGTATTCAAGTTTATGTTTAGTATATTGGATTCATGTTAGGATTGGATTCAGATTGATACTTGGACTCAAACTTGAGTCAGACACTTTAAACAGAATTTGGATCCTGAATTAGTTTTAGTAGTTATCGGTAACTGCTGCACATGGACGAAAGGATTTGTGTCTTTTTCCAAGACAATTACCATTGATAACTCTATTTTAGATTTCTACCTTAAATAGGCAAGCACCCACTTTCTCCGGCTCGCTGAGGCTCAAGAGAATTCGTCCCGCTTAAACTTATATTTACTAGGGTGCTTAATGTAATTTTATATATCTCGAGGGGTTTTATGGAAAATATTTTATATACTTTCAAAATAAACCTCGAGTAATTATTTATGTTCTTTAGGGTTTTCATGGATGTGAATTTTAAAGAATGAGGTATATTAGTGGATAGTAACTTAGCTTGAATAGTTCTTGGTATTTTAGTGAAACTTGTCTTGTATTGAACTTGAAGGTATTTTAATGAAATTTGTCATTCTTTCAGTTTCTAGAAAACATGGAATTTTTACTATATATTAAAATTATATGGTTTGATAATATTTATATAATTATTAAAAATTAATTTTACTTATTAATTAGAAAATCTCATTTTTCTTAAAAATCGTATTAAAATTCTTTCGAGATCGTACGCTCCATGAGGAGGTCTGCATCTCACTCCACTAATCCCGAGGATGTGCGATAATCCACACCATCCAATAGCGGGTTCCCCAAAATGGGTTGTAGAGGCATAATTGCAAAGAGTTTAATAATACTATATAAAAGAAAACGGGTGTTTATAGTTCAAGGTATATTGATGAAAAGTCGTATTTTGCCACAAAAGTTATGTCTCAAGAGAATCGTGCCATGTCAAGATGTGTGTATGTGAGAGGTGGGTCATTAGCTCGTGAAGTTTTCTCAAGGTATGCTAAGCAAAACAATTAAAAGATGTCGTATAGAAAGTACATGGTATATAAATGTAAAAGTTGATTTAAAGTTATCTAGCATGTTGTATTTGAGTGAAAATGAATTCTAAACATTAGATTCAAGGTTATAATTATAGGGTAAGAGTTTGAATGTAAGTTATGAAAGAATTAATAAAATTTTCTAGGTTTAGAGAGAAATGTCGGTGGTAACTCCACTTACCTACGTGTTTTGAAAAGAGAACTTTTTTAAGCTGAAAGAGTAGAATAAGAAGTGAGACTTACAAGCAAAAAGGAAAGATGAGAGGTAGAGGATTAGGGTGGTAGCCTTCGTGACATCTAGGGATTGCCGAAACTTGTGTAGATCCTCGCAGGATTTTTACCTTGGGCTAACTCCACTTTTACTCTTCTTGGACTTGAAAATTTTTGATATTTTTGACTATTATTTTCAGAATGAGGAGGATTAGGGTATGAGGTTGTATTTATAGGGTAGAATTAGGGTTATGGAATTGAAAAATTGAATTAAAAAGCATTAAAAATTGGATTAATGAATGAAATTGAAGTCTCTGTTAATTTGCAGAGAAAATAGACAGTATGGGGGTAATGGGGGTAGGCCAAAAGTCTAGTGTGCAGAGGATGGGGACTTTTTCCCACGGAGGACCCGTCGCGACCGGTCTATTTCCCGATCTCACCGGCCATTTGGTGTCGAGGGACCGTCGGATGATTTTCACGTGTTCATCACAGTTCATACAACATTTTGCACATGTTAGATTTCTCTGACTTTACATTTTTACGTGTATTGCACGTGTAAACTTTTGGGCTTCCAAAAGTTTAAAAGAAAAATTAGTAAAAATAATATGTGGCTGATGGGATTCGAACACAGGGGCTACGTCACAGCAGTGCAAGTCTTTACCAATGAGCTATAAGCTATTTCTTACCGTTCTTAAATAAGAATAACTTATAAATTATGCTCAGGCTTGCAAACTCCTTTTTTTATTTTAAGAAGAAAAATTTTGTATAGAAAATTTAGGGTCGTTACAGTCTTGGCTCTTTGAACCTTGCGGACAACACGTCAATAATCTGCTAGAGTAGAATGGGCATCCAGGTAGTCTTTTAGGCTGTATGTATTGCCTTCGAGACCCAGATCATCGTTGACGAGTTTCTTTTTTTGGTAGAGCTTGATGGAGCATGTTGCTCACTTTCATTTGTTTGCACCTAAGAGTCAGTATTGATCTGCTTGTAGAGCATGCTTTTCTCTCTCTCTCTCTTTTATCGCGATTGCTCTATCATTCTGCTTTTCTTATCACGAAGGTCCCGACTGCCCTATAATTTTTGCTATTTATTCGAGTTTGCCTCATCATTTCGGCTATTTATTTTTTATTTTTACACGTTAATTTTATTGTGAGTTGCCCCATCATTTGGGCTATTTATTTTCTTTTTTTATCTCCCAGTTTAACGAGTTAGGGGTCAACATTTTGGATTGCAGGTTGGCATCAGCGTTGCTATCACTGAAGCACGTGTGCTAGGAGCAATTCATCATTTGCTTTGGGGAAGACTTGGAATTTGGGCTTTTAGTTAGCATCAGCACCGCTAACACCGAAACTTAATGCCAGAAGAAACTCATTTTTTGCCCTTGTTCATTGGAGAGCGATGGTTTAGGAGACAGGTTTAGGTCTCTGTCGTCTAAGGCTTTTTCAATTTTTATGAGCCGTAAGTATCTCATAAAAATATTTTCTCCCTACGAGTCGAGAGGATCTCGTAGGTCTATTTTCTTTTTAGGAATCATGAAGACTCCTAAGTGTATTTTCCCTTATAAGTCGTAAGGATCTTATAAGAAGGATTTCTCCTTACGAGTCAAGAGGATCTCGCAAGTAGCTTTAACCACGTGCTAGGAGGATTGCTCGTCTTTGGTGGGACTTTATTGAAACTTTTTCTTAACGAGTTTGGGCCCTTTCAGGTTTTCACAAGCTCGCGGGAAGTTCTACTATTTTTATTCACAGAGCCTTTTCAGGTTTTCATCCGTGCCCTTTTTGCTTATAGGCCGACCTTTTGTTTAACGAGTTTGCGCCCTTTCGGGTTTTCATACGCTCGTAGGTAGTCCCGCTGTTTTTACTCAAGGAGCCTTTTTAGGTTTTCATTCGTTCCCTTTTCGCTTATGGACTGAACCTTTTTTTACTCATCATTCTCCTCGTGTATCGTGAGGACATCTAAGTGAGCCTTCTCCTCGTTGGTAGCTTAGTTGGCCAATGGAGGATGTTTGGGATGCGAGTTTGTTCCAAGTAGCTCATGGATCGTATACGGTAGTAAATTTAGAGACTGGCTACATGGAAACTTTGGAGACTTTGTTTCTAACGCGACTTTGTCTCTAGGGGGTAAATTTTGATGCGATTTTATCGCAAAGAGCCCATGAATGGTATACGGTAGTCAATTTGGAGACAGGCCGCAGGGCAAATGTCTTAGGAGACAGGATTAGGTCCCTGTTGCCAAAGGCTTTTCAATTTTATGAGCCGTGAGGGTCTCATAAAATTATTTTCTTCCTACGAATCGAGAGGATATCATATAAGTATATTTTTGCTTATGAGTTGAGAGGATTTTTCATTCTCCTCATGTGTCATAAGGACGAATGAGTGGGTCTTTTCTACATTGGTAGCTTGGTTTGCCAATGTGGGTTATTTTGAACGCGGGTTTAATCGCCAGTAGCCCATGGATTGTATACGGTAGTCAATTTGGAGACCGACCGTAGAGCAACACATACTTAGGGAGCATTTCTCACCATGATAAGGCTCTTAGGGTCTTGACTTGGGAAGATAGGGAGCGGACATAGGTGTCTTCATCTATCGTTGACCCAGGAAAAAACTCTTCAAGTATAATACTTCTTGAGGAAGCGACTGTTTATCGGTCGAAATGTCCTTTCTCCATGCATGTTCATCAGCATGTAGGCCCCGTTTTGATAGACTTTGTCTATGTATGGGCCTTCGAAGTTTGGTTTAAACTTCCTACGCTTTGCATGGTTGGGGATCATTGGTCTCTTGACGACCAATACTAGTTCATCTTTGCGAAATACCATCGGTCTACCGAGCTTATCATAAGCTCGTGTCATTCTCGCCCTATGATCCTCTAGACTTTGTTGTGCTGTAAGACGGGTTTCGTCGAGAGCGTCGAGTTCTTTGAGCCGGAGATGGGTGTTTTCCTCATCAATGAGCTCAAATTGGATCACCATTTGTAATGACGGGAGTTCGATCTCTATTGGGAGCACTGCTTCGGCGCCGAACACTAGTGAGTAGGGCGTTGTCTTCGTGGCCGTATTGAACATTGTTCGGTAGTGTCATGACCCAATTTAGGCACATGACCGGCACTTAGACTACGTAACGTCAACAGGCGTAACGCAATTTAAGTAAGCCGAAAACCCAGCAATCTAAACTATTACAAGAAGGAAAAGCTAGAACACATTTAAAAATCTCGATGCAAAACTTTAAGCTTAAGTTTGTTTTCATAAAAATTTCGGCAGCACCTCCTTTGTAAAAGCTAGCCCCGAAACGGGTACAAACATAAGGTATAAGTAAAGCATCCCCAAACGGGAGCAAATCTTGCCCAACGGCGGAAACAACCACCACAACAGATATACGACGCCGTAGCGAAGAAATGAGATAATTAACATAAATAAAGGCCGGCTCACAAGAGTACGACAACCAAAGTCATAAGAATATACAATATCGATCCTCACAACTCGTCTCTAAGTCAATACATGAAGGTGGTAGATGGAGAGTACTAGATACAAAAGATATACAACGTGCATCATCGGATAACCGCAACCCACCTAAAGCAAAAGGCCTCACAGCCAACCGTAGCGGTATCTGCAAAAGTAGAGATAATAAGGCACCCTGCCATGACTACTCTGAGGATCAGACCTGCAAAACACTGCGGCACAACGGGGGTGAGTTGCCAACTCGTGAATAGAAAATAACATCATACTATAATCGCAAGTATGCACTAATAGCGATAATCTATCACATGTAATCTGATAGCATAAGTATGGCAATATGAATATGCAACTATCATGATTAAGGCACACACCAAGGTACTACATCTATATGAAACAAATGCATATCAAATAAATGCGGAGTATGGGATAAAACATGTCATCCTCACGAAATCCTCATCATAGCAGGACCAGTGCCCATCAAGACAATAAATTTCCCAAATTCCTCAAATCGGCCTTCAGATCGGTCCTCATAACCTGTAAGTCTCATGGAACCTGAGTGCCTAACATCGACACTCGAAAACATCATGAAATATTCATGTCCAACATCGACACGTAAATCCACATATCGCACCTGTACATCTCATGGAACCTGAGTGTCCAACCCGACACTCGATATCCTCGGAACCTGAATGTCGAACCTCGACACTCGCAATCCCCATATCCATATATCTCTCGGAACATAAGTGCCCAACATCGACACTCGAATACCCAAAATCCATATATCTCTCGGAACATAAGTGCCCTACATCGACACTCAAAATCCCCAAATCCAGAGAAATCGGGTTTTCAATACAATACACATTTCTTGAAATATCCCCGCGGTTCCCAAATCTGGAAAATCACATGAAATCCATATCTCAATGCATAAATCCATATAATATGATGTATGCAACATAGAACAACAATATGAGCATATCAAAGAAAAATCCGCCATTTAAATGCATCAAGTCATTAAATACATCACGCGGTTTCCAATTATCCAAATCCAACGCAACATCATATAAGTGAACAAGTAGCTATAGCAAGGTATATGTGTAAGCATGTAGGTATACATGTATGCTATATTTCATATGCGCAATCGCACGAGAATCAATGCTTCAATGTCACTAATCAATACAATATCGCATATGCATATGTGTTGTGCGTATCATGGTAATTACCGACAATGTGTGTAGTATACAATGAGTGCTCGTGCAATATGGACTGTCAATAATAGTGTAGTGTACAATGGGTACAGGTTCAGGCACAACAAGTAACTTTATGCAATGAAGTTCATGCACCATCTCTATATGTGCATATAAACATGCGGCTAATATCATATCATATCTAGCCCTAACGCTTAACGCCACACGGGCGATTTCTCCGTAGATGTTAAATCTATTCACCGACAGTCGCTGGCTAGGTAAATCCAATCGCCTGCTTCCCTTTCTTTGCAGCGTCCGAAGTCCCCGCTTGCGATCCTATCGCCTGCTTCACATAAATGCTCCCATGACTTACCTAGCCACCTCTCTCTCTCAATCCAAACAAGATATTTCTCACACAAATATCTAAGGCAAGGTTAAGGCAAGGTTAGATTAAGGTATGGATTGCTTAAGGAGTCATGGTCACTTAACAAGATTAACACTAACTAACCCTCACATTAACATGCACATGTGTATGCAAGCTATAACAAATAATAATAAAATATTAATTAATTGTTATAAAATGTGAGGAAACCAATTTGGTAAACTTTTCCTCGAAAACACGCATTAACGCTTAATTAACACTAACCGTATTTCTAAGGTGTTACAATCTCTCCCCTTAAAGAAAACTCGTCCCCGAATTAAAATTCTTACTAAGCGTACCTTCAAAGAGATGAGGGAACTTCTTCCGCATCTCTCTCTCGGCCTCCCAAGTGATCTCCTCACTAGTCGGGCTACGCCAAAGAACCTTCACAGATGGCAAGACCCTTGACCGAAGTTTCTTCACCTGCCGATCCAAAATAACTACCGGCTGCTCGGTGAACGAAAGATCGCGCTCAAGATGAACGGTCTGGTGCTGAATCATGTGAGAAGGATCATGAAGGTATCTACGAAGCATCAACACATGGAACACGCGGTGAACGTCCAGAAAACTGGGCGGGAGCGCTAAACGATAAGCAACGGTACCAACTCCTTAAGGATCTCGAAAGGACCTACAAATCTAGGACTGAGCTTCCCCTTTCCCCCAAATCTCATAACGGCCTTCATCGGAGAAATCCGCAGGAATACATGATCCCCCACTGCGAACTCAAGTCTGCGACGACGACGGTCGGCATATGACTTCTGTCTGCACTGGGCTGCTTTCATCCTGTCCTGAATCAGCTGGATATTCTCCGTAGTCTCCAGAACTAGCTGGGGTCCCAAAACCCTACTCTCACTGAGTTCGGTCCAACAAACTGGCGATTGACACTTCCTACCATATAAATCCTCAAAAGGTGCTATCTGAATAGTCTCCTGAAAGCTGTTGTTGTAGGAGAACTCAATCAACGGCAAGTGACGATCCCAACTGCCACCAAAATCAAGCACGCATGCCCAAAGCATATCCTCTAGAATCTGTATTGTCCGCTTTGACTGACCATCGGTCTGCGGATGGAAAGCGGTGCTAAAACTCAACCGGGTACCCAAAGCTTCCTGAAGCTTCTACCAAAGACGGCTAGTAAACTGGGTGCCTCTGTTGGATACAATGCATATGGGAACGCCATGCAAATGTACAATCTCATCTATATACAACTGAGCGTATTGAGCATAACCGAAAGTGGTCTTCACTGGAAGGAAGTGAGCCGCTTTCGTCAACCGGTCAACAATTACCCAAATGGAGTCATACCCCCGACTGGTCTTGGGTAGACCCACAACAAAGTCCATGGTTTTCTGCTCCCATTTCCACTCAGGAACGGGTAAAGGCTGCAACTCTCCAGCCGGTCCCTGATGCTCAGCCTTGACTTGCTGACAAGTCAGACACCTCGAAATGAAGTCCGAAACATCGTGCTTCATCCGTTCCCACCAGTAAATGTCTCTCAATTCACGGTACATCTTGGTGGAACCTGGATGAACGCTAAAGGCCGACTGATGTGCCTGCTCTTGGATCTCGTGCTTCAACCCATCAATATCTGGTACACACAAGCGAGTCCCGTAACGTAGCACACCCTGGTCATCAATCAAGAACTCCGAATCTATACCCTGCCGAACAAGCTCAAAAATCTCAGAGAAACGGGAATCACTGGGCTGCGCCTCACGGATACGATCAAGTAGAAGTGGACGGGCGCGGACATAAGCAAGCTGTCCCCCAGTGGAAGTAAACTCAAAATGAACTCTACCATCGCACAAGATCTTCCAATCCGCAGAAGACTGTCTCTGAACTGCGCTCAACTCGGACAAGCTACCCCCAGGCCTACGACTCAAAGCATCAGCTACCACATTCGCCTTTCCCAGGTGATAAAGGATCTCACAATCATAATCCTTCACAAGCTCCATCCACCGGTGCTGTCTCAGATTCAGGTCCCGCTGCTAGAAGATGTACTTCAAGCTCTTATGGTCCATGAAAATCTGACACGGCTCCTCGTACAAGTAGTGTCTCCAAATCTTCAACGCAAAGACCACCGCGGCCATCTCAAGATCGTGAATGGGGTAATTCTGCTCGTGCTTCTCTAGCTGCCTAGAAGCATAAGCAATCACTCTATCATGCTGCATCAGTACACAATTGAGCCCCACTCGAGACGCATCGCGGTAAACAACAAAGTTACCCGATCCTGAAGGCAAAGATAGAACTGGTGTAGTCGTCAACTGAGTCTTCAACTGCTAAAAACTCTGCCCGCATGCATCAGTCCAAAGAAAAGGAACCCCTTTCCGGGTCAGTCTGGTCAGCAGTGCAGCGATACTCAAAAAATCCTGCACGAAGCGGCGGTAATAACCAGCTAAACCCAAAAGGTTGCGGACCTCTGTCACGAATACAGGTCTGGGCCAAAGCTGTACAGCCTCGATCTTCCTTGGGTCCACAAGAATACCATCTCCTGTCACCACATGACCCAGGAAGTCAACTCTATCAAGCCAAAATGCGCACTTTGAGAATTTAGCATACAACTGGTGCTCTCTCAATGTCTGCAAAGCAGTCCTTGTAAGTCCACGTTGCGACCCCCGGTTCTTACGGGGAGGCGGAAACGGTATAAAAATCAAATTTTTGGCGCATGGGGCAACATGGACTAGACAAGGTCGAGATCGTGTCTAAACTAAACTAGCAAACATGCAAAGGAGAGTTAACTACTCGGCAAAGTGGTTATACCTTAACTTGAACTCCTTCTTCTTGAAACCTAGTAGAGGTTGATGGTTCTATCCTCGTAGCCTTCTTCCGTCAAAGATGGATCCACCTGAGGGTTCAACCTTCGGGCTCTTTCTCGAACTTTGAGAGAACTAGAATCTTCGGCTTGCTAAACCTTTGATCCTAGAGAGAGTAGAGAGTGTCTAGGGGTTGTTTTCTTTTTAAGGAGAGGGATTCTCAACACATGAGAAGGATTCTCCTTGAGCTTGAGGAAGAAGAAGATGAAATGAGGAGAGAGAATGGTTATGATAGAATGAGCTCCTTTTTCCTTAGCAACCATAACAAAAGGAAAAAGAATTATCTAATTAATAATAATAATTCAAAATGAAATAGTTGATGGTTGTATTTGGAATGACCATTATCATCACTTCATTAAATGAATGTAAGCTAGAATCAAGGAGTATCCTTGCAAAGCAATGATGATGGTCAAACATTCAACCATGGTCAACAAGTCAACCATGGTCAACAAGTCAACAAAATCAACCATGACACAATTTCATTTAATTACTATTATTAATTGATATTTCATAGATCCATTAGGGTTTGGAAAAAGACGACTGTCAACTGTGCATACGCACCCGTTCCGAAACCCTAATGAAAAACCTCTTCCTCCGCCTCAATCAACTGTGCATACACACCCGCATTCTTGTTCCGAGGAACATGAATACCAAGAGATAAAATCAACCCCAAAACATATACCAGTATCTGACTCAAACCAGAGCCTACTAGTAATATCCGTCCGGACTCCAAACGTGCACAAGCACGCGGATGAGAACGAACCCTGTCGCAAAACCATGCGACCTCTACTCTGTTTTGCCCAGAGGCGAATACCCTCTGTGTGGGACTCTAAAGACTCGACACTACGCTGGCAGTTGGTTTAACCACAGACCGCAAGCGGCACTAGCTGTGCGTAACGGTCCCCAAGTAGATGCCGACAAGAAGGCTGACGAGGTGAACCCCATCTGAACTCCTACTGAGTCTGAATGTGACAGTCTCCGTACAGTCCGGTCTGTTCGTCTAATACATCGCATGTCGGGCCTAGGGGGCGGTAAAACGTCAGTCCCCTAATAGCGGTACAAGTCGTGTCGGAGTGAAGCCCAAAACACCCTGAGATAACACTGGACGCCTACCAGTATATCTCGCTTGCCCTGGCCAGGGACTACTCGTGTAATGGCTCTCCTAGACACAGCGCGATGTCAACCCCCAATACCGGGAGAGACGAATCCTGTCTAACCGTCACTGCCTCCAAGTTCTTCGGGACTGCACCCAACCACTACCTGTTTGCACGACCCCTTTGAGCCGTGGTAGGGTAGTGATCAAAGTGCAGTGGGAACACACTCGAGGCGAAGTGCCAGTGTCAAGTCAGCGGACTAAGCTGTACTCATGTCACCTGGGAACTGATAACTGACGATAGGTATAATACCAACCTCTCAGTTCCCGACGAGTCCTGTCCAGTGTACTCGTAACCCAACGAGCACCCGTATACTATCTCCAGTACGACGTACTGATGGCTGTGGGATAGACCATCTCCCACACTGGGATGAGAAGCGCATACGCTAGTCTACTCCGGAGTATTGATGCCCTGTCTCGATAGTCCTGCGACTAGGGACCTGTATAAGGATGTGCTTATAGATTACCCAGCCTCCACTAGTGTGACTGCCATCACAATGCTGGTAATCAAGCAAAGATCCTAAGGCCTCCACTAATGTGTATAGGTGATATACTAAAATAAACACAAGTACACATTGAAGTAGAAACAAAGTAAGTAGCATACTACTATATTGAGCAAGATTGTTTATACAAGGTGAATATCCCAAGCTTCCATTAAGTAATATACAAACTAGTATGATACAGTAATGGCCTCTAGGGCATATACACTAACAATCTCCCACTTGCACTAAGGCCATGTACTGGCGTATCGAAGACCTATCATCTCGATCAGCCGCTCGAACTGAGTCTGGGGTAGGGCCTTGGTGAATGGATCTGCAGTGTTTTCTTTTGAAGCAACCCTCCGAACCTCGATCTCCTTGCGATCCACGATCTCCCTGATCAGGTGATACCGCCTCAAGATGTGCCTGGATCTCTGATGGGACCTGGGTTCCTTTGCTAAAGCTATAGCCCCGTTGTTGTCGCAATACGGAGGTATTGGGTCAACAATGGACGGAACCACCTGAAGTTCTTTCAAGAACTTCCTTATCCAGACAGCTTCTTTTGCGGCATCAGATGCAGCGATGTATTCCGCTTCCATCGTCGAGTCTGCAACGGTTTCCTGTTTGGAACTCTTCCAACATACCGCCCCTCCATTGAGGGTAAAGACAAAACCCGACATGGACTTGGAATCATCCTTGTCACTCTGGAAGCTGGAGTCAGCAAAGGCCTCGATCTGGAGGTCTTTTCCGCCATACACCAAGAACATCTCCTTAGTCCTCCTCAGGTACTTGAGAATGTTCTTTACTGCTATCCAGTGTTTCTCCCCAGGGTTTGACTGATACCGGCTTACTACACTCAGAGCATAAGCTACATCCGGTCTGGTACACAACATCGCATACATTATAGAGCCTACCGCAGAAGCGTAGGGTATAGTAGACATGCGATCCCTCTCCAAATCAGTCTTGGGAGACATCTCTTTAGAGAGGGTGATCCCGTGACAAGCCGGTAGGTTACCGCGCTTGGAATCTTCCATACTGAATCTTTTCAGTACGGTGTCGATGTACCTGGACTGTGAAAGTCCTAATATCCTCTTGGATCTATCACGATGGATCCGGATCCCCAGGATGTATGAGGCATCACCCAAGTCTTTCATGGAGAACCTGTGTGACAAGAACCCCTTGACAGATTGTAGCATAGGAATGTCATTTCCTATTAAGAGAATGTCATCCACGTATAAAACGAGGAATACTACAGTTCTTGCTACAAATCTACAATAGATGCATGGTTCATCTGGATTTTTGATAAAGCCAAATTCCTTGACCGTCTCATCAAAACAGATGTTCCAACTCCGCGATGCCTGCTTTAGTCCATAGATGGACTTAAGCAACTTGCACACCTTTCCGCTACTCCCACTCTGAATGAAACCCTCTGGCTGATCCATATAGACACACTCCTCTAAATTTCCATTTAGAAAAGCGGTTTTTACGTCCATCTGCCAAATCTCATAATCGTGGAAGGCAGCAATGGCAAGAAGGATCCGAATGGATTTCAGCATAGCCACTGGAGAAAAGGTTTCGTCATAGTCCAAGCCAGGTCTTTGACGGAAACCCTTTGCTACAAGTCTAGCTTTATAGGTCTCAACCTGTCCATCTACACCAATCTTCCTTTTGAAGATCCACTTGCATCCTATGGGTTTTACCCCGTCTGGAGCAATGTCCAACGTCCATACTTTGTTGGTGTACATGGACTCCATTTCGGTCCGCATTGCATCCAGCCATTTTACCGAGTCAACGCTCTGAATGGCCTGCTGGAAGCTAGTAGGCTCATCATAGTCTATGATGCAATCCTCTCTATCCCCGTCTATGAGAAAACCGTAGTATCTCTCAGGCGGATAAGACTGCCTACTACTTCTGTGGAGCGGCATAGGAATGTCCTGTTCTTTTGAACCCTCTGGTTCCACTAAGCTTTCAGTAATAGCTCGTGGTTCTGGAATTTCTTCCAGTTCTACTGTGCTCCCACTTATCTGGTTTTCCAAAAACTCAGTTTCCAAGAAGTAGGCAT
This sequence comes from Agapanthus africanus, assembly GCA_030015575.1. NCBI lineage: Eukaryota > Viridiplantae > Streptophyta > Magnoliopsida > Asparagales > Amaryllidaceae > Agapanthus > Agapanthus africanus. Next base: position 192,545,645 of record CM057348.1, read on the forward strand.
GACGAGAAACAAGAACTTTTTGTTCCTCTTCACAGTAGAAGAAATATCCCTTGGAGTTCTTTGGATATCCCACGAACTTACACTGTACTGAGCGTGCCTCGAGCTTGTCCGCATGCTGCTTTTTAACAAAAGCTGGACATCCCCTAGTCTTAATGTGACTGAGATGGGGCCTCTTCCCACACCACATCTCATATGGTGTAGTAGGCACAGTCTTAGTAGGAACTCGGTTCAAAAGGTACGCAGCTGATTCTAGCACATACCCCCAGAATGATCGCGGTAACTCAGCGTTACTCATCATGGACCGTACCATATCCAATAGGGTTCGGTTCCGTCTCTCCGATACACCGTTGTGTTGCGGAGTGTATGGAGGAGTAAGCTGAGAGAGAATTCCGTTCTCTTTTAAATAATCCAGGAACTCGTCACTTAAGTATTCTCCACCTCGATCCGATCTTAGAATCTTGATACTTTTGCCGGTCTGTTTTTCAACTTCATTCTTATATTCCTGGAACTTTTCAAAGGCTTCGGACTTATGTTTCATTAAGAAGACATAACCGTACCTTGAAAAATCATCCGTAAAAGTAATGAAGTAAGAATAACCGCTTCGCGCATGTGTAGACATTGGACCGCACACGTCGCTGTGTACAAGTCCCAAGAGCTCGCTCGCTCTTACTCCGTGTCCAGTGAACGGAGTCTTTATCATCTTTCCTTTGAGACAGGATTGACAAGTGGCATACGATTGATATTCGAACGGATCCAAATATCCTTCTGTATGTAACTTAGTCAACCTTCTCTCATTGATGTGACCCAGTCTACAATGCCATAAGAAAGTCTGATTGATATCTGGAGACTTTCTTTTGTGTGTATTCTGGACATTGAAAATCTGTGGTTGGTTTAATACGTATATACCATTGCTCAGTGTACCTGACCCAATCAGAACTTGATTAAGGTGAATGTTTACAACATTACTTACAAACGCAAATTCATAACCTTCTTTAGAAACCAAAGATACAGAAATGATATTACAAGTTGCGTTGGGTACAAAAAAGCAATTACGCAAAACCGAAACATGCCCATCTGACATTCCCAGGTGATAGTCCCCCACGGCTTTAGCATCCATGCTAGCTCCGTTCGCAACTCTGAGGGTCATGTCACCTGCCTTCAAAACCCTACGGTTTCTCAATGCCTGTAAAGAATTACAGATATGAGATCCTGATCCGGTATCCAATACCCAGGAAGTAGAGTTTATAGAAAGACAGTTTTCAATAACATACACACCTGAAGCTGAAGCCGCAACCTGCTTCAGTTCCTGTGTCCTGGCCTTCCAAGCCCTGCAATCTTTCTTCCAGTGTCCACTCTTATGACAATAAAAGCATTCTTCCTTTCCAACAAGCTTCCACGCAATCTTTGTTGCCTTTTCCTTTCCCTTCGTACCCACTTTACTAACACCGCCTCTTGGTTTGGCAGGGGCTTTCTTCCTCTTTCCCTTGGCTTTCGCCTTGGACCTAGAGGAAGAAGATCCTCTTACAAACAAAGCGGGTGTTTCCCTACCCTTCTGTAGGGTGCCCTCTGCGCTCCTCAGCATATTGAGGAGTTCTGAAAGTTCAACTTTCTTTTCTTGTAAGTTGAAGTTCAGTATAAACTGGGCGTAAGTGGATGGAAGGGACTGGAGAATTAAATCCGTATAGAGTTCACTGTACAACGTGGTCCCAAGTTCCGCGAGCTCCTCAGTGTAGCCAATCATCTTAAGCACGTGGTCCGCTACCGATGATCCGACGGCCAACTTTGCCGAAAATAACTTCTTCGACACTTCGTATCTTGCGATACGAGACTGCTCTCCATACAGTTCTTTTGTATGAAGAAATATGGATTCTAAGTCCATATTCTCGTGCCTCCTCTGATGTTCGTTGTCCATAGAGGCAAGCACGAGGCACCTGGCCTTCGCGCAATCAATCTCCCAAGTCTTACGGATTTCCTTATCCGCGACGCTGGAGGTGGGACCTGGGACGGGGGGAGCTTTGGTGGTAAGAAGATACCCCAGCTTGTCGTAAGTGATTGCCATTTTGACATTCCTGAGCCAATCTTTGTAGTTAGGCCCTGTCAGTATATTTTTATCTAGAAGTAACTTAAGTCCAGTCATTTCGATTTGGTCGCTGCAGGGGGAGAGAAGAAACACTTTAGCATGACGCTCTTGCAAGTTTAGAATGGTTTTTAATTTGTCTAAACAGGATGGCTCCCACTGTCTCTCGAATCCCTCCTCAAACCACAAAGGAAGAATTAGCCGGGATCAATCCCACCGTACAATACTTGCTTAACCGTTCAGCCAGGCCAGTGTCGGTACTTCGAGGGAGGTTTTCCAACGCTTTCGCGAAGTTCCTTAATTTAAGAACCTCTTTTCCCTGGGGGCGTAGCCCCGCTAACACCTTTCTAGGCACCTACTAGGTTTATAGCATTGATCGTTTAGTGAGAAATTTCCCGAGGAGTAGCATATACTCACAGTAGGATCGGGATCCAAATATCATCGCGTGACGAAATTGAAGGAATCCTACCAGAATCATCACACTCCAAATGGTATGCAAATCTAGCAAGTTTCAGTACTTATGAAACTCCCGATGTGGATTTCTGCCCCATGCTCTTATGACCTTGACTTTGGCCAACAAATCATAAGTCACATGTCAAGTTCTTCCCGTCGTTCTCCAGGTTAATTTGAATCCACCCGTACATACTGTAAGTCCGCGGCGGCGTCTCGGCCATCTAACAGATGCCGATATGCGGAACAAAACTTTTACGACTGGCGCTATCGCGTACTTTCTCCCGGATCGCCCATTAAAGCTAAACTAACAAATTATAAAGAGGGTAGAATTGTTATACCGAATGATCCGAGTCCTTCGGTCTTCAACCATCATCCCACGCTATGTTGCAACTGATCCGAACTTGCTCGATCTCCGGTCTCGTCGTCCAGGTGGCACCACGTCGACGGATCTTTAAACGGGCTCCCGCCTCTGAACCGAGGCAACTCGATCGTCAAGTTTGCTAAAAGAGATGACCAAGATGAAGTAGAGAATGAGTAGAACACTTTGTCTCGTTACGTTCAAGGCTATGGACGAACGGTTAAAGGAAGTTGCCATTTGGATCAATCGAATTGAGAAATGAGCAATCTAATTTTCATGAAGCCAAAACCATAATGTTTTTAATCAAAAAAATGAATCTCTCTCACACAAGAGGGGCCGGCCACATTTTATGAAGAGGAGGGTGAGTGTAGGAGCTTGCAAGTGGTGACCATATCCATCATACTTATCATAACCTAACAACAAAGTATGAATCACTAGAAATCAATAAATGCAAACCAATCACATTAAACCTAGTCATCCTCCATCATTAATGAACCATTAATGACACTAATGAGTCACAAGCCTTGTCATCACTTCTAGAACCTTCTAGAAGCATGACTCACTCAGAAGACGAAAAGAAAAATCCGTATTTAACCGAATGTCAAAATACGGCTGATAGAAAACTGGAAACTGGCAACTTCCAAAAATCATCCCGAAACGAATTTCAGGATAACTCCGTATTGGTATAAACATACCCGCATTTGTATTACTACCGAATACAAATACAACTGAGACAAAGATATTATATCTACACAGTATAATACTGGGTTCCGGCTTAAACCAAAGCCTACCAGTATTATTTGCCCGAAAACTGACACGTGCGAAAACGCACGTGCATTTTCCGAACCTTGCCATAAACCCATACGGCCTCTACAACGTTTCGCCCGAACTTGGGAAAGTGTCGGTGGGGGGCTCTAATGACTCATCAGTACACTGGCACTGGGTATAACCACTAGCACGTCAGAGGTACAAGCTGTACGTAACGTTTTGCCTATGTATTGATTGGAAGGGAAGCTGACGAGCGAACTCATCTATAAACCCTACTGAGCCTGACAGTGACAATAACCGTACAGTCCGGAACATTCGTCTATGAGTATCGCATATACGGCTTAGGGGGTCGGTAAACGTCAGACCCCCAATAGCTGCATAAGTCGTGTCAGAGAGCAGCCCAGAACACTCTGATATACTACTGGTATGCCTACCAGTATATCTCGATTACCCTGGCCAGGGATTTCGTGTAATGGCTCTCCTTAACACAGCGCGATCTCACCCCCAATACCGGGAGAGACGAATCCCCGAAGATCCGCTCACTTGCCTCCAATGTGGCTCGGGACTGTACCCAAAATATACCTGTTTGCACGACTCCTTTGACCCGTGGTAGGGTATAAATCAAAGCACAGTGGGAACTCACACGAGACAAATGACGACCTCAGGTCAATGAACTAACCTGTACACATGTCACCAGGGAACTGCTATCTGACGATATGTATAATACCAACTAGCATGTTCCCGGCGAGTCCTGTCCGGTGTACTCATAACCTAATGAGCACCTGTATACATCTTAGGTGATCGAACTGACACCAGTGGCTTGTGAGACCGGCCACCGCCCCTCGTCGGGGTCTCGACTGTATACACTAGTCTACTCTGGAGTATCGATGCCCTATCTCGAAACTCCCACGACTAGGAACTCTTTTAAGGATGTGCTTATAGACCACAGCTCCCACATATATGATCGCCATCATACTGCTGGTAGTCAAACAAGAATCCTATGGGCTCTATCATGATGATAAAGACAAACCAGATAGCATACTATCATCTCGAGTAAGACTGTTTTATCGGTATAGGTCCTCCCTCAATCATTGCAATCACGTACCTGCGATCCAATAATTGACTTAGAGGGCACTATATCCAACAATCTCCCACTTGCACTTAAGGCTAATTATTGCGATGTCGTGTACTCACAGCTCGTGTGATACCGAGCATCCAACTCCTCTACTAATCAGTTTCACAAAGCTCGTTTTTAAAACTCTTGTGTTCGAGAAATAGCCTCGGTGAGTGGATCCGCTTCGGTGTTTCTTTCTGTATCTCTCTATATCTCAACCTTGCGGAGAAAACCATCTCCCGAATTGAGTAATACCTGTCTTAGAATATGTCTGGATATCTGATGGGACCTAGTTCATAAATGAACTTTAAATCCAAACTTCTTAGACTGTATCGATCACTGAAACTAATCAGTGTCTAGCACTATGCCTCCCACAGTATCCTCTTGGACCACCTGTCCATAATACTGTCCCTCGTCTAAGGGAAAACTATAACTCTGACAGTCACTCTGTCATCCATGTCACCTGTGAAGCCTGGAATAATAACTGTCTCCCGAAGGAGGCTGCCGTCATCAAATCCGTAGAACATCCATTCATGTTCTATAACTGCCTCTTAATGTTTCTCCAGGATTGGATTAATATAAACTTATCGCATCTAGTGCAAAGACAACATCTGGTGTGATACTTGACATCTCACGATTGACTCAATTGCCTAAGCAAGTGATCTGCCAATCATGAACGTCCCTCTCCTTTTTAGTCTGTAAGACAGCTTCAGAGAGGGTGACTCCATCACCTGCAGGTATACCACCATGCCAGGAGTCATCTATTCTAAAATACTATTAGAATACTTGTCAAAGTACCCATATAGGGAAACCACCCAAATCTAGATCTAAAACTATAGATCTAGTAACCAGAATGTCAGATATTATACCCATATCCTTTGTGGAGAAACAACTGTGTGACGACCAAAGTACAACCTGATCGTAGTATAGGAATTTTACTTCCTACTCTGTGTATGTCATCCAAATACCAGGACATAACACCCTACTACCTTCTTAACAGATTCATCCCCTATTCTGATGAAGCCAAACCCATGACTGTTACATCAAGAATAGATGATCTATCTCCGCTATTCCTGCTCAAGTCTATAAATAGACATAAGCTTCTTGCCCACTATATTTCCGCTGCTCCCACTGACTACGACAACCCTCTGGCAGAATAATATATACGCATACTTCTAAAACTAGTTTAGAACGACGCTGTACATTTCCTCCTGCCCGGTTTCATAGTCTGGAACAACAGTAGTGTCAAGTCTGGGTAAGCAAGAACCTCCCTGTCACCGTCCTTGAGGCTACCGGAGTACCTCTCGGGTGTCTGAGGTTACCCACCACATCTGCGGAGTGGCTATTGGAATGTCAAACCTGATTGAATATATAGGTCCTATTAAAACTTTCCGTATTCGTTTGCGGTTCTGGAATCACTTCCAGTTCTACCATGCTCCCACTACTGTTTTTCTGAAGAAAAAAAATCCATTTTAATAAAACTGTGGCGAGTCAAGAACAATATCACTATTGATCTTCCAGATGGTAGAAAATCAACCCTCGTCAAAGCTAGGGTCAACCCACAAACTGTCATTACAGAAACGTGCCCTGAGTTTTCCAGTGTCTGTTTTAAAGCATAAGCTGGACAACTCTCCTTACCTTAATATCGTTTAAGATATGAAGCAATCTATATCCAATATAGAAACATAGGCACTTATTTTAATTTGGAACCAAATTCTAATCATGCAGCTGTCTCCAGTGCATAATAACTTAATAGAGAGAGGATGATCGGCATTATTCAACTTAGGAATCCATCCGATTATGAGTAACCTGAAAAAGAAACAAGTTTCTCAAAAACTATTACTATCAATTGAATACCATTCACAAAAATCTACATCTTCAATTTCTTTGAAGAATCCCGATACTTGTGACACTTGGTTCTCTACTTTATTCCCATACCCACAACTTCTCAATACTTAGACATTGTATTTCTACGAAACACTTGTCTAAAAACTAGAGAAGTTACAAGTAAACAGAATATAGTACGAGGACCAACCCCTTTTGTCCTTACGGACACTGGACAACATACATTACTCTGTATAAGTCCACTGAGTTGAATAACTCATAACCTGTACGTCGTAGGTTGAAAACTGTTCCCAGGCGATTTCCTCAAATATCACCAATTACAACGAATTCCGATATAATGAGGATGATCACCTAATTCCCAATAACTCGCTCCCACTCAACATCTGTAAAACCATGCAGATGTGAGAATCGTTCCTGGTAAATACATACCCTGGAGTAAGTATCCAATCGGGAAATCAGTTTTCTATTAACAATGCACAGTGAATATGAAACATAAATATGTTTTATAGGGGTTTCCTGGTATTCCTAGTAATGCCTCTTCCATAATCCAAATCATGACTTTAACCGTATATTTCCCTGCCATCTTTCCATTTCCCTTTATTTGTCTTTAGTCGTTACCTTCTATACACCATCATTAGGCTAAGTTGTTTTCTTCCTTCCCTACCGTTCAGCACCAGCCTATGGTTTGGAAGAAGAATATCCAGTAAGCATAATAGGTGTACCCTCCTAATCCTAGGAGTACTCGCAACTTGAGAGAAGGTGATGATAAAAACAACTGAATAATACCTTATTTTTATTTCTCCTGAACCAGAATCCATCCTCGAAAAAATGTCCTTCGAGTTCGTATATAACCATACGATGGATTTATCCAATGGAATTGGATGTTCGTAGTGATGCGGGTTGTTCTGGAGAAATCAAAGGTGAAGTAGGAGTGGTGATGAAATACGTGATTTGGTCATGAATGTAAATAGTCGCAATTCACTTTGCCCTCTTTCAAATTCCTTTATCTTGTCTTTACATATTACCTTTTGCACACCCTACTTAGGCTAGTTGGTTTTCTTCATTCCCTACCGTTCGGCACCAGCCTATGGTTTGGAAGAAGACTATCCAATAAGCATAATAGGTGTACTCTCCTAAACCAAGGAGCCCTCGCAACCTGAGAGAAGGTGATAATAAAAGACAACAGAATAAACCAATTCTATTTCTCCTGAACCTGGATCCATCCTCGAAGAAGTCCCTTCGAGTTCGTATATAACCATACGATGGATCTATCCAATGGAATTGGATGTTCGTAGTAATACGGGGTGTTCTGAAAAATACAAAAGGTAAAAGAAGGAGCGGTAATGTCTTATGCAACTATAGACAATCCAAAAGCCAGTAAGTTAAGAAGGTTCGGTCAACTTTGGTCACTGAGTTATAGTCTGGGGTCGGTCAAAAGTCGCTGCCAAAGAGAGAGAGAGAGAAGAAACACTCTGCGTGCACTCTAGCCTAAATCAGAATGGTTATCATTTTATCTTATTAGGAAACCTCCCACTGTTTTCTCAAATCTCCTCCAAACCTGAAAGAAGAATTAGTCGGGGTCACCCGAAGAGTAAACCAACTCATCAGTGAGAATCAGGATCCAACTATCATCGCATGATAACTTGATGGAAGCCACTCAAGTCATCACACTCCAGAAGGTATGCGCAAGTCTGGCAAGTTTCTTGTATGTTTGAAACTCCCGATGTAATTTTTATCCCATGCTCTTATGACCTTGACGTAGGCCAACAAATCATAAGCAACATGTCAAGTTCTACCCGTCGTTGTCCTGATCAACTTAAGTCATCGTACAAGCCCTTGACGTAGGCCAACAAGGTGTACGTCTGACTTAAACTAATGCATCTATCTATACAACAAATAAATACCCAGCAGCTACCAAACACTATGTCTTGACGTAGGCCAACAAACATAGCTTGAATACTACTGACCATCCATAAGAAACGACGGAGGATTACGGCTGGTTTTTGGCGAAAAACCTTTAACGTAATGAACTTGATCTCGTTGAAGGAATCTGATAGCTTTATAAAAATATATAGTAGCGAAAACCTTTTGCTAAAGAAGTCACTCCCGGTGAAGGGATCTCGACTCTTTCCTCGTGGAATGAGGTGCAGGATATTCTAACTGAATACCGCTATGCATAACAATAGGAAACGTCTTTGTAATAATTTTAAAATTTGTTCCAACAACATCAAATATAGGTTTGTTTTATCTCGCATTGATAAGAATCAATGCAGTCCCATCAATCAATCACACCAGAAAAGAACGAAAATAAAATGTACGTATATGCCATCCGCATTCGTCACTGGGTCCCGTCATCACCCGTTAGGTTACTTAACTAACGACAGAGCGGGGACTGGACTAGCGCGGGTGTAAAACATATACAACATCTAATAGTATATATACTAATATACAGTAATCGCTCCAGGCGTGATAAACGCAACATTACAGATAAGTAATAAGCATCATAGAACAATACAGATAATCTGGGATCCCCGGGTTTCACAGAGCTGCTACTGAAACCCGACGTTCCCCTGGTCGTGTAGATAGCCTGTGCAATGAAACCTGGACCCCTACGGGTGCGGCAAGTTACCCACCAAAACCTGAAGCGAGGTAGTCCCCACAACATAGTGAATGGAATACCCGGCACTTCACGGAATCCGGTAAATTGAGCACCCCTCCTTGGGTCAACCTGTACCCCCTACGAGTGCGGCGAATAGTCTGCCAATTCTAGAGTGTGGTCCCTTTGCCTCTCAATGCCATGAGGTACGAACCCGTTGCCCTCCAGAACCCGGCTATTCGTGCACCCCACCGCGGGATAAACCTGGTACATCGACCGCAACCTGGTCGTGCCCCAAAAGAATAATATACAAACAGGCAGTGACGGCAGTCCACATGTTGGACGCTCGCCCCGCAATATCAAATGTATAAATAAATTTAAAACATTATCATTGCACCCTGCTATCCACCACGACAAATCCGCAACATTACAGCACAACACAGAACATCAACGCGAATGTCACGTTCGCAAACCCGTCTAAAAGAACTATAGCAATCAGACGCGGTTTACCGATCAAATGACATTCCCGGTCGGAGATATAATGAAAGTAGTGAAAAACTAACAAGTTTAAAATTTCGATCGACTAAATTTCCCGAAGTGGGCCCCACATACATCTGGTGTACAGTAACAAAATTTTGGCCAAAAAGACATATACCAAAAATCATCATTTCCCATGAGAAACCCACTGAAAAAATTTGGTGCACTGTTCCCACAAAAGCGCGGCGGATCAGCGGCCAAACCATGGTTTGGGCCGCGGATCCGCGGTCGTTTTGTGGGATCACGTGCCCAACTTTCACCAGTATTCTTCAAAAACCCTGCATGATTTTCTGAAATGCTCAAAATGAATTTTAGAACAGTTTAAAAATCGACAGAAACATCATGTACAGAAAATTGTGATTTCGGAAATTCCGTTCGATCGATCTTTTAAACGCGTTAGCACAAGTTAGTATAGCTTAATGGTGAGTCTCTGATACCACTGTAAGTCCGCGGCGGCGCCCCGGCCATCTAACAGATGCCGATATGCGGAACAAAACTTTTACGACTGGCGCTATCGCGTACTTTCTCCCGGATCGCCCATTAAAGCTAAACTAACAAATTGTAAAGAGGGTAGAATTGTTATACCGAATGATCCGAGTCCTTCGGTCTTCAACCATCATCCCACGCTATGTTGCAACTGATCCGAACTTGCTCGATCTCCGGTCTCGTCGTCCAGGTGGCACCACGTCGACGGATCTTTAAACGGGCTCCCGCCTCTGAACCGAGGCAACTCGATCGTCAAGTTTGCTAAAAGAGATGATCAAGATGAAGTAGAGAATGAGTAGAACACTTTGTCTCGTTACGTCCAAGGCTATGGACGAACGGTTAAAGGAAGTTGCCATTTGGATCAATCGAATTGAGAAATGAGCAATCTAATTTTCATGAAGCCAAAACCATAATGTTTTTAATCAAAAAAATGAATCTCTCTCACACAAGAGGGGACGGCCACATTTTATGAAGAGGAGGGTGAGTGTAGGAGCTTGCAAGTGGTGACCATATCCATCATACTTATCATAACCTAACAACAAAGCATGAATCACTAGAAATCAATAAATGCAAACCAATCACATTAAACCTAGTCATCCTCCATCATTAATGAACCATTAATGACACTAATGAGTCACAAGCCTTGTCATCACTTCTAGAACCTTCTAGAAGCATGACTCACTCAGAAGACGAAAAGAAAAATCCGTATTTAACCGAATGTCAAAATACGGCTGATAGAAAACTGGAAACTGGCAACTTCCAAAAATCATCCCGAAACGAATTTCAGGATAACTCCGTATAATACCAACTAGCATGTTCCCGGCGAGTCCTGTCCGGTGTACTCATAACCTAATGAGCACCTGTATACATCTTAGGTGATCGAACTGACACCAGTGGCTTGTGAGACCGGCCACCGCCCCTCGTCGGGGTCTCGACTGTATACACTAGTCTACTCTGGAGTATCGATGCCCTATCTCGAAACTCCCACGACTAGGAACTCTTTTAAGGATGTGCTTATAGACCCCAGCTCCCAGATATATGATCGCCATCATACTGCTGGTAGTCAAACAAGAATCCTATGGGCTCTATCATGATGATAAAGACAAACCAGATAGTATACTATCATCTCGAGTAAGACTGTTTTATCGGTATAGGTCCTCCCTCAATCATTGCAATCACGTACCTGCGATCCAATAATTGACTTAGAGGGCACTATATCCAACACATACCCTTGACTTTGGCCAACAAGGCAGTACGACTGTTCTAAATCAACGCATCTATCTATGCTGCACATGAATATCCAATAGCTACCAATCACTATGCCTTGACTTTGGCCAACAAACACAGCTTGAATACTATTGACTATTCATGTGAAACGACGGAGGGCTACGAATGGTTTTGGTAAAACTGTGAACGTAGTGAACTTGATATAATCGATGGAACGAGATAGCTTTTAGAAGGAGTGGCTCAAGCTCCGCATTTAAAAGTTAGTTTTGAAAAGAACCGAGTGGGTTTTCGAAAGTGTTCCAACGACTTTAACTTGGTTTATTATCTTGCATTAGTTCTTTTAATGCGTGATATTCTTGCATTAGTTCTTTTAATGCGTCCCATCATTTAATCCAACCATTGCAGAAAACAACCAAAATATGACGTACGCTTATGCCATTCGCCTTCGCCATGGGGTCCCGTCATCACCCGTTAGGTTACTTAACTAACGACAGAGCGGGGGCTGGGCTAGCGCGGCTGTAAAACATAAGCAACGCCTAAATATAAAGCAATGATAGACATTACAGATCACAGATGAATACATTGGATATACTAGGAATCCGCAATCCGTTCGAGCCTGCAACGAAAAGCGGACTACACGGTCGCGGTGAATAGCCAAAACCCCACCCAAGACCCCTACGGGTGCGGCAAACTACCCGCCAAGTACCTGGTAGTTTGTGCACCCCTCCATGGGTCTATCCTAGGAGCAAAAACAGTAAAAAGAATTATACAATGACGGCTACAACCCCGACCCGGTTGTGCGGCCATACAAATAATATTATTACATCAATTTACAAATTACAAATGAATGAAAGAAAAACAAAAGCTCATCTCACATCCACCCCGGCTATTCACCCGCGACAGTCCAACACATTCATATACACATTCCAATATCAAACACAGATCACAGAGATGTATAACCCCGACTAATCGACTTATAGCGATTAGCCGACGTTCAATACATACAAACATCATAGATATAACCAATATAGCCAAAGTGTAGCGAAGTTCGAAAAAAAAAATACGGATTTATAGGACCCCAAAAGTAAATTTCTTTTCTGGAAAATCTGGGCACATATAACATATTTGAAAAATCCCAAAACCCTACCAGAAGAACACTGCACAAAACACGATCACATGAAGAGCCCAAACGGCGGCGGATCCGCGGCGAAGAGAATAGCTGAGGCCGCGGATCCGCGGCGGTTTGAAGGATTCATGGGATCGTTTTTGGTGGGTGTTCTCACAAAACCCTGATCCGATTTTAGGAGTAAAAATTTTTACTTTTAGAGCACAAAAAATTTCAACAGAAACTTAGGGTTTTAGATTTCCGATTTTTGTGATTTTTCGGTTTCGAACTTCCATACACTTCGCTACCAAGCTAGTTTAAGTTTAGTTAGGCTCTGATACCACTGTAAGTCCACGTTGCGACCCCCGGTTCTTACGGGGAGGCGGAAACGGTATAAAAATCAAATTTTTGGCGCATGGGGCAACATGGACTAGACAAGGTCGGGATCGTGTCTAAACTAAACTAGCAAACATGCAAAGGAGAGTTAACTACTCGGCAAAGTGGTTATACCTTAACTTGAACTCCTTCTTCTTGAAACCTAGTAGAGGTTGATGGTTCTATCCTCGTAGCCTTCTTCCGTCAAAGATGGATCCACCTGAGGGTTCAACCTTCAGGCTCTTTCTCGAACTTTGAGAGAACTAGAATCTTCGGCTTGCTAAACCTTTGATCCTAGAGAGAGTAGAGAGTGTCTAGGGGTTGTTTTCTTTTTAAGGAGAGGGATTCTCAACACATGAGAATGATTCTCCTTGAGCTTGAGGAAGAAGAAGATGAAATGAGGAGAGAGAATGGTTATGATAGAATGAGCTCCTTTTTCCTTAGCAACCATAACAAAAGGAAAAAGAATTATCTAATTAATAATAATAATTCAAAATGAAATAGTTGATGGTTGTATTTGGAATGACCATTATCATCACTTCATTAAATGAATGTAAGCTAGAATCAAGGAGTATCCTTGCAAAGCAATGATGATGGTCAAACATTCAACCATGGTCAACAAGTCAACCATGGTCAACAAGTCAACAAAATCAACCATGACACAATTTCATTTAATTACTATTATTAATTGATATTTCATAAATCCATTAGGGTTTGGAAAAAGACGACTGTCAACTGTGCATACGCACCCGTTCCGAAACCCTAATGAAAAACCTCTTCCTCCGCCTCAATCAACTGTGCATACACATCCGCATTCTTGTTCCGAGGAACATGAATACCAAGAGATAAAATCAACCCCAAAACATATACCAGTATCTGACTCAAACCAGAGCCTACTAGTAATATCCGTCCGGACTCCAAACGTGCACAAGTGCGCGGATGAGAACGAACCCTGTCGCAAAACCATGCGACCTCTACTCTGTTTTGCCCAGAGGCGAATACCCTCTGTGTGGGACTCTAAAGACTCGACACTACGCTGGCAGTGGGTTTAACCACAGACCGCAAGCGGCACTAGCTGTGCGTAACGGTCCCCAGGTAGATGCCGACAAGAAGGCTGACGAGGTGAACCCCATCTGAACTCCTACTGAGTCTGAATGTGACAGTCTCCGTACAGTCCGGTCTGTTCGTCTAATACATCGCATGTCGGGCTTAGGGGGCGATAAAACGTCAGTCCCCTAATAGCGGTACAAGTCGTGTCGGAGTGAAGCCCAAAACACCCTGAGATAACACTGGACGCCTACCAGTATATCTCGCTTGCCCTGGCCAGGGACTACTCGTGTAATGGCTCTCCTAGACACAGCGCGATGTCAACCCCCAATACCGGGAGAGACGAATCCTGTCTAACCGTCACTGCCTCCAAGTGCTTCGGGACTGCACCCAACCACTACCTGTTTGCACGACCCCTTTGAGCCGTGGTAGGGTAGTGATCAAAGTGCAGTGGGAACACACTCGAGGCGAAGTGCCAGTGTCAAGTCAGCGAACTAAGCTGTACTCATGTCACCTGGGAACTGATAACTGACGATAGGTATAATACCAACCTCTCAGTTCCCGACGAGTCCTGTCCAGTGTACTCGTAACCCAACGAGCACCCGTATACTATCTCCAGTACGACGTACTAATGGCTGTGGGACAGACCATCTCCCACACTGGGATGAGAAGCGCATACGCTAGTCTACTCCGGAGTATCGATGCCCTGTCTCGATAGTCCTGCGACTAGGGGCCTGTATAAGGATGTGCTTATAGATTACCCAGCCCCCACTAGTGTGACTGCCATCACAACGCTGGTAATCAAGCAAAGATCCTAAGGCCTCCACTAATTTTTATAGGTGATATACTAAAATAAACACAAGTACACATTGAAGTACAAACAAACCAAGTAGCATACTACTATATTGAGCAAGATTGTTTATACAAGGTGAATATCCTAAGCTTCCATTAAGTAATATACAAACTAGTATGATACAGTAATGGCCTCTAGGGCATATACACTAACAGTCCTCAAGTGCTGCTCATGCTCCTCACGACTCCTAGAGTAGACCAGAATGTCATCAATAAACACAATAATAAACTGGTCGAGGAAAGGCCTGAAAATCCAGTTCATCAGATCCATGAACGCTGCTGGGCATTGGTGAGTCCGAACGACATCACCAGAAACTCACAATGCCCGTAGCGTGTACGAAAAGCAGTTTTCGGAATGTCATCCCGCAACTGACGATAACCCGAACGCAAATTAATCTTAGAAAAATGTTTCGCACCCTGGAGCTGATCAAACAAATCGCCAATGCGAGGTAAAGGATACATATTCCGCACCGTAACTTGGTTCAATTGACGATAATCAATACACAATCTCAAACTGCCGTCCTTCTTCTTGACGAACAACACAGGAGCTCACCAAGGTGAAACACTCGGACGCACAAGTCCCTTATCAAGAACCTCTTGCAATTGATCCTTAAGCTCTCTAAGCTCTGCCGGAGCCATCTGGTAAGGCGGTATAGAAATAGGCCCCGTGCTAGGAATCAGATCAATGCAAAACTCAATATCGCACTCTAGCGGCAAACCAGGTAACTCATCGGGAAAAACGTTGGGAAACTCTCACACGATAGGAACCCGGTCCAACGACTCTACTTTGGTTCTAGTATCACAAATGAAAGCCAAGAATCCCTGACATCCCCTCCTCAAAAGTCGACTAGCGTAAAGGGTTGAAATCAAACTGTGAGGGGTGGCACCACGGTCCCCCTGCACAACCCGAACAGACTTTCCCGGAAAACTAAAACTGACTGTCTTCTCACGGCAGTCCACGGACGCATAGCAAGCAGCTAACCAGTCCATGCCAAGGAGAACGTCGAAATCCAACATATCTAGAAGGATCAAGTCGATGGACGAATCTCTATCTCCAATACAAACGGTACACGACCGAAACATATGTCGCACAACAAAAGAATCGCCAACAGGAGTAATCACAATAAGCGGCTGATCTAGCAAACACGACTCTCGGCCCGACCTCGGCACGAAGTGCGTATAAACATATGAATGCATAGATCCCGGATCAAACAAAATATGTGCCTCAAAAGAACATACAGAAAGAGTACCTGAAACCACTGCATTGGACGCCTGCACGTCCTGATGAGTCAAGGCAAACACCTGAGCCCGTCCTCTACCGGCGACTGGCAGGCCTTCGCCTCTGCCACCCCGTCCCCTCGGAACAAAACCGCCATGGCCCCGACCTCTCTAAACATGAGTCTGATGCGAAGCACCAACAGGCATAAGAGGCAATGCCCTCTGAGGTGTAGAAGGTGGTAGGGTAACATGTGGTACAGCTGCCCCGCTCTCACATGGTTCAGTACAATCTCGAACGCGATGACACAAACTCCCGCACCGGTAACAACCAGATGAAAACTGCAGACTCTTCTGGGGATAAAAGATAAATAATTGTCCTCGTCCCAAGTCTCCACTCCCCCAGTATCTGAACGGGATCTGTCACGGCGTCTAAACGCCTGTCTCTGTGCTGATACACCAGTACGAACCCTCTTCGGTTCCGGAATAACCGACGTCTCGGACAAATGCTCCTCAACCAATAGGGCTGCGTCCACCGCTGCTGCATACAGGTCACAATGCTGTATGCTGATGGCGAGGAACAACTGGGTAAGCAGGCCTCGAAAAACCTCTTTACCCGCATCTCCTCCGTAGCTACCAAATACGGAGCATACACAGATAGCTCGGTAAACTGCACATCGTACTCGGCCACCGTCATACCCTGAGTCTAGCGTAACGACTCAAAACTGCGTGCTCGAGCATCCCTGACTCTCAGCAGAAGAAAACACGCAAGAAACACCGTCACGAACTCAGTCCAAGTCATAGGAGAAAGACCTGGGGCTCTGCCCTTCTCTAAGGACTTGCACCACTTCTGGGCCAAACCTTCCAGACCAAATCTCGCGAACTCTACCCATATCACGTCGGAGCATATCAGCGAACGACATATCCTGGCCATCCGATCGATAAACGACTGGGGATCCTCAGCTGCATCAGTGCCAGTGAAAACCGAAGGTCTCGGCCTCATGAAGTCCGATAACGATACGGAGATCACCTCTGTAACTGCAAGTACAACTGCCTGAACAGTGGGCAACATCGCGGCCCATACAACAGGTGGAATAACCTACTGTCTCTGCGCTCGAATGGCCTCAACTAATGACCCCATCATCTGGCGAAAATCCTGCATATCGGCCCCTAACATATCCATATGGTCCGTCGAAGGTGGATCAATCTGCTCCTGCACAATGGGAATACCGCCTTGGTCAGTCTTCGTCTCAGACGAGTCAACTCTGATCTCCGCCCTCGTAGCCGCTCTCTGCGCCCTCGTAGTCTTCGGCGGCATAAAGGCTGGAAATGGAAACATGATTCGATAAGGACACAGAAATCGAATCACAAGGATGTATACAATCACAGAAGGAATTTCAAACAATAAGTCCTAAGTTCACTTAGGCGGAGTACCGTGTCGTAAGTATGCCGCGGAACATACACATGCTACGTTACTCTGTATAAGCTACCTACTCCATCATACCAAGGTCATGCTACACTCCAAAAGGTAAAACTAGCGCTCTGATACCAACTTTGTCACGACTCAATTTAAGCACATGACCGGCACTTAGACTACGTAACGTCAACAGGCGTAACACAATTTCAGTAAGTCGAAAACCCAGCAATCTAAACCATTACAAGAATGAAAAGCTAGAACACATTTAAAAATTTCGATGCAAAACTTTAAGCTTAAGTTTGTTTTCATAAAAATTTCGGCAGCACCTCCTTTGTAAAAGCTAGCCCGAAAACGAGTACAAACATAAGGTATAAGTAAAGCATCCCCAAACGGGAGCAAATCTCGCCCAACAGCGGAAACAACCACCACAACAGATATACGACGTCGTAGCAAAGAAATGAGATAATCAACATAAATAAAGGCCATCTCACAAGAGTACGACAACTAAAGTCATAAGAATATACAACATCGATCCTCACAACTCGTCTCTAAGTCAATACATGAAGGTAGTAGATGGAGAGTACTAGATACAAAAGATATACAACGTACATCATCAGATAACCGCAACCCACCTAAAGCAAAAGGCCTCACAGCCAACCGTAGCGGTATCCGCAAAAGTAGAGATAATAAGGCGCCCTGCCGCGACAACTCTGAGGATCAGACCTACAAAACACTACGGCACAACGGGGGTGAGTTGCCAACTCGTGAATAGAAAAGAACATCATACTGTAATCACAAGTATGCACTAACAGCGATAATCTATCACATGTAATCTGATAGCATAAGTATGGCAATATGAATATGCAACTATCATGATCAAGGTACACACCAGGGTACTACATCTACATGAAACAAATGCATATCAAATAAATGCGGAGTATGGGATAAAACATGTCATCCTCATGGAATCCTCATCGTGGCAGGACCAGTGCCCATCAAGACAATCAATTTCTTAAATTCATCAAATCGGCCCTCAGATCGGCCTTCATAACCTGTAAGTCTCATGGAACCTGAGTGCCCAATATCGGCACTCGAAAACATCATGAAATACTCGTGTCCAACGTTGACACGTAAATCCACATATCGTTGTTAGTTATATGTATGCCCTAGAGGCCATTACTATACATAGGATGTATATTGTAGTGGATGCTTGGACATATATAGGGGGGACTTTCTTGCTCGACATGATAGTATGCTATCTGGTCGATCTTTACCTTAACGTGTACACTGATTGTCTCTCTGTTATATGTTGGTAAAGCCCTTAGGATGTGTACTTGACTACCTGGACTATGATGCGGATCATACTAGTGGGGACATGGTAGTCCATAAGTACATCCTTCAAAGTCCCTAGTCGTGGGTATATCGAGACGGGGCATCGATATACCAGAGTAGACTAGCGTATACCTTCTCGACCCATACAGATGGGCGATGGATGATCCCATATCCATTGGTGTTTGACATCAGAGATGATATACGGGTGCTCAGTGGAGACTGGGTACACTGGACGGACTCGCCGAGAACTCCCAGATGGTATTATACCTTACGTCAGATGGCAGTTCTATGGTGACACTGGTACAGAGTAGTCTGTTGACCCGAGATCGTCATAGAGTCTTGTGTGGTTCCCACTGTGCTTTGATTTCCATCTTACCACGTCCAAGAGGGCGTGCAAAACGGTGGTTTTTGGGTACAGTCCCGAGTCACATGGAGGCAATGAGCGATAGGAGGGGATTCGTCTATCCCGGTATAGGGGGTTGATGTTGCGCTGTGTTCGATTGGCTATAACCGGAAATCCCTGGCCAGGGTTGCTGAGATTTACTGGTAAGTGTTACCAGTAGTTTCTCGAACTGTTGTAGACCTCATATCGACACGACTTATCGAGCTATTGGGGTCTGACGTTTACCACCCCTAGGCGAGATATGCGACATATCAGACGATCAGACCGGAGTGTACGGTAAGTGTTACTGGTAGGATTCACAGGAGTGTGAGCGGGCTTGCTCGTCGATCTTCTGATTGCTCAATACCCGGGTGGCCGTTACGTTTAGCAGACCGCTTGCGGCTTGTGGGTGTTTGATATGATCATCACCTGCTGCCGGAGTATTGACGAGTCTTTAGAGTCCTACACAGAGGTTTCCTGGCTCAAGCGAAACGAAATAGGAGCGCATATGAGATATGTGCGGGACCGAGAATAATGCGTGTATGTGATACCGTATTTCATTCTCGCGATGAATGTGTCGAATGGTTATATGCGATATAACCTAGTTATCGAATCAAGGATTGATTCGATAAAACGATACATTGTATACTAGTCGGTTGTGTGCGACATGACCGGATCATTGAATCAAGTGCTGATTTAATGATTTAATGCATAATTATATATTTGATATATTACTTTGCGTTAACTAGTATTGGTTCAATTTAATTGGATTTTCTCACTTGAAGTTCACAAGTTGTATATGTGATATACTTTTGTGCAGTTGATTGTATCATGATACATGTTAACTTGAGTTTGTGTAAAGATTAAACCATGGTTATATGAGTGGTTAGGGTTTTGTTTATTTACTTATTCATTTATTTATTCTATTTTGGCAAAAGGTAAAATGGTGGCTTGATTTGTTTTCAAGTTGAAGCTTCATGAAGCTTTGACTAAGTGACCATTTTGTCTTCATGCTTAACCCTAACCATTCCATCTAACCATGATTTATTCTCTACACTTGACCATGGTTGCCATATGATAAGTATTGTTTTTATTTTCTATTTGAAAATAACTTATCATAATATTCATCTTCATCTTCTTCTTCTTCTTCACATGAAGAAGCTTGCTACCAACAATGGCAAAGTGAGAAAATGAGTGAGAAATCCAATTCTAAAGTGAACCCACCTCCTATTTCTTCATCCTCTACCACTTGCCAAGTAGTATAGGGTGTTATCTTCACAAGTTTCATGACTTGGTGAAGTGGGAGCTTGATCTTGTGATGCCTCGACGTAGATCATCTTCGGCATCGTAGTCGACGACCTAGCCCGCCCATTTCTCCGATGAAGCCGACGCTAGAGCCCGGGATTCTATTTGGACAGCGAGGAGACTTCATCATGGAGCTATGGAGGTGGAGGACCGGATCTACAAAGGTTGTATTTCCGTTCTTTTAGTTAAGTAGTTAACTTGTTTCTCTTTGTCGCCTAAAATTCTAGTTAACGATCTAGTCTAGGGTTTCTCGGCACCGTAAAATTTGAAATTGGCATGGTTGATGCCTTGTGAGACCTCTTGAGAGTGCCTAGGAACCCTACAGTGGTATCAGAGCCTAGCTAGAGCCTTAGGCGATGCGTAGACCGAGTTAGAAGTCCGATTAAACCGAAACCCTAACACAAATTTGCTCTCTGGACTTTTTCCAAAAATTGGGTTTTTTCCAGATTAAAAATATGCAGAAAATTCAGCAGGAAATTCTAAGAATTACGGTGCAAAAATTACCTAATGATCTGTCTAAAGTGCGGCGGAACCGCGGCATTAGCGTGCTAATGCGGCGGTTCCGCGCCCATTTTGTCTCTTCTCCCATTGAATTTTGCACAGTAATTCCTATTTTGCAGTGCTGGTTTTCCTGGGATATTTTTTTTCTAAACTCAAGAGTTGAGTTTTCTGGGTTGTATTGGGGACTCGGTGTTTCGATCGGATTGTCTAACTTTGTCTATTTGGCTTTCCGGATAAATTTTAGAATATGTTAAAAAGTTCGACCGGATATAAATACCCACCTTTTCCCCTGTCGGGAAATTTCCAAGTGTTGGATCTTTCCGTAGTTTAACGACATTCTAAGTAGTGCAAGTAACGCGATGGTCCCTCTAAAAGACAACAAACCTTAACTCGATTATGTGACCGTCTTGAACTGCCCTTTGAACCTTCGGGTTTGGGGCAGTACGGCGTGCCACATGTGAGGCGTTGGCTTGACCCTTCTACGGGTGGACCATTGGTACTGAGGCATGAACTGGATGTTTTTAAACTTGTTTCATGTGTTGAGCTGTTTCGGGAAAACTTGGGTGTTTGAATGTTCGATCGGAAAGTTTAACATTTTCTATTTATCTGGAATGAGATACAATAATTGGAATTCACAAGTAGTTATGAGATAACTGAATGAATGTTATAAACATAGCAGTTTAGTCTCACTTGATCGGTTGCTATGGAATTTTGATGTGATCAAAAGTCCGTCGCAATCACGTAGCGTACGCGGATACTCGCCGGGTAAACTTAATAGACAGCCTCACTCCATAGCCCCGACCAAGTGACTGTAGGAGAACCCTGTCGCCGAAAGCATCCGTCCGGGTGCTCGCAGCAGCGGTGTTCCGCCTTGGTGCACTTCGTCGACGGCATCGGGGGTGCGGCCGCCTACTAAAGTTTGCGACGAGCATTCGATCAGGATGTCGGGAATCTTGTTGAATTGCCCGACTTGATATTGAAAGGAGTTTTCAATAAAGAGACTAAAATGCGGGGTTTATAATTGTTAGGCATGCGATGTCTAAGTAATTCATTTAATTAGGCATGCGATGTCTATGGAGGTTGCGGATTCCAACTGTTGTAGTTTTACACTTTCTTTTCTGTGACCGTAAGTGTAATATGTGATATCGTCGGTTTCGTTGCTATATGCCAACGACAATTGGGATGCGCATATTTACTTACGTTGATGACATGTGATGTTATGTGTTGCTGGATATGTTATATTGGATCGTCGTGTTCGAATAGCCGGGGGTTTTTATGTGAGATGAGTGTTTTTCCTTTTCATTCATGTAAAAACTTGTATGTAATATTCTTTTATTGGGGCACTTCCAGGTTGCGGAAGATGTCACCGTTTGTATATTATTTACTTTTCCGCACTAGGATAGACCCAAGGAGGGGAGCACAAGTAACCGGGTTCTGGAGTCCAGTGGGAGACCAACTCGAGGAGTCGAGTCCGGGTCTCCTAACTCTAGAATTGGTAGGGTTGCTTACCGCTCTCGTAGGGGTCTAGGGGTGTGGGTTTGGCTATTCATCACGACCGTGAAATCCGTGTTTTATACTGGCTCGTATTGAAAACACGGACGTCCTAGTATATCCAATATTTCATATGTTTCTTCTGCTGCGATATCTGTGATGTGATCATATGATATGTTCTGTGATGGATACTATATATAGTATATATGATATATTACATAGGCGTTACTTATGTTTTACACCCGCGCTAGCCCTGTCCCGCTCTGCCGTTAGTTACCTAACCTAACGGTGCATGAGGGGACATCGAGACGAATGCGGATGGCATAAGTGAACGTTGTATTTATCTGTGATGTTTAGGTACTTAAATGATGGGACTTCATTAATATGATTAATGAAATAAAAGAAACCTAAGATGTTGTAGAATCGAATTTCTAAGAATAAAACAGGTAACTACAGTTCTTGCTTTGCACAGCGGTATATGTGATATATCCTGCACCTTATTCGATGAGGAAAGGACCGAGATCCCTTCACCGGGAGTGACTCCTTTAGCAATAACTGGCAGATGCTACACACTCGGTTTGTCTTTTGATTGCTTTTACGAGTTTTTGCTTTGCACAGTGATATATATAATATATCCTGCACCTCATTCGACGAGGAAAGGGCCGACGATCCCTTTACCGGGAGTGACCCCTTTAGCAAAACTAGAAAAGCCTAAAAAACACTCCATTTTAAAATCATTTGATTCTACAACGATATCAAGTTCATTACGCAATAGGTTTTCAGAAAAACCTGTCGTAGCCCTCCGTCATTTCAGATAAGTCCTATTTAGTATTCGTGCTACGTTTGTTGACCTCCGTCAAGGCGTAGTGTGCGGTAGCTAACTAGTATTTATCTGCCTATGCATATGATGCAGATTGGATTAGGGTAGTCGTGCGGCCTTGTTGACCTCCGTCAAGGGTCGTGCAGGTGGGTTTAATTCGATCAAGAAATGACGGGTTGAACTTGACTAGTAGCCTATGGATTGTTGACCTCCGTCAAGGTCATAGGACGCTAGGGGCAAAATATTATCGGGAATTTCAAGTGTTGAAATTTGCAATAAGATTGCATATCTTCTATGAGATAGTTAGATCCCGATACCCGCTGCGAGTAAGAGTTACTCCTAGGAGAGTTTTATACATTACAATTAGCCGATCAAGTAGGTGTCTAGAAAGGTGTTAACGGGGTTACGCCTCTGGGAAAATGAGGTTTACATTAATTAGGTTCGTGCGAAAGCACGGGGGACCTCCCTCAAAGTTCCGACACTGGCCTGGCTGAAAGATTGGCGAACTTGTAGTGTGTAATTAATCCCGGCTAGTCTTTCCTTTTAGGGTTTGAAGGAAGATTTGATAAAAAGCAGTGGGAGCCATCCTGATTAGATAAAATAATAACCAATCTATTCTTGACAGAGCGCACGCTGAGTGTTTTCTTCTCTCTCTCTCTCCAGGTAGCGACCATATCACGCCTTAATCAAGATAATAATACGGAATATTGACCGAACCCGTTTGTTATACTGAGCTGGGGAACGTTGGTCCCGCTCCAACTTATAATTGTTATAAGACAGAGCAGGAAATTGGGGATTACCAGAATTCCCGTGCCGCCCAAACGAAGAAAGTGCATGTTGATGCATCATCTTCGGGTGTGTTCATTACAAAGAACTGTTTCTCAGTATCCTCTGCATCCTGGGTATTTGATACCGGATCAGGATCCCAGATATGTAATCTGTTACATAGGGCTACAAAAGGGTAGAAAACTGAGAACGGGTGATAAGTTTCATGAGACAGAAAACGGGGCAAGTGTTGCAGCCAAGTCTGTTGGTTACTGTCACCCTGTATTACCAATACATTGATTCTGAACGAATGCTATTAGATACCGGACCTGATATACAAAATCATATCAGTCTCTTTATTAGTAAAGAAAGGATATAATTTTGTATTGATGGATAATGTTTTGAACATTTCCTATATCAAAAGTTGATCGGTTCAGGCACGTTATCTAAAAGCATTAATGCTTTAAATCAAACTACAGTTCTTAGTATACAGAACACACACAGGAGGATGAGTTCAGAAATGAACAAATCCTTCTTGAGGCATTGTAGACTAGGTCATATCAATGCGACCTGACTAGCTGAAGTTACATTTAGATGCATATTTAAATCTGTTTGAATTTACATCTTATGAAACTTGCCAGTCATGTCACAAAGATACGATGACCATAGCTCTGTTTACTGGAAACAGAGAAAGAGTTAGTAAACTCTTGGGATGATACATGTTGATGTATGTAAGGCCCCCTGTCTACATATGCCAGGACTGGTTCTTTGTACTTCGTTACATTCTCTGATAATCTCTCAAGATTCAGACATATGTTCCTGTTGAAACACAAGTCCGAACCTTTTGAGATATTCACAGAATATGATTTAGAAGTAGAAAACCAAAACACGGGTATAAGTATTATGTCCTTTGATGAGATCGAGGAGGAGAATACTTGAGCACGGAAATCCTGGATTATTCTAAAGGAGAATGAGATTCTCTCTCAGCATTACTCCTCCATATACACCATAGCACGATGGTATATCGGGGCGGAGCAATAGCACCCTATGTGATATGGTGTGCTCTATGATGAGTACTACTGAGTTTCCTATTTCCTTTTTGGGAGTTATGCACTTGAGAAGCTGCATACCTATTGAATATGGTTCAAATCAAATCAGTTGCCTACCACTTCATATTTGATATGATAAGGGAAGAGCCCATCTCTTAAGTTAGTTAAGATTTGGGGTTGTCCAGCCTATGTCTGAAAAGCAAAATTCGGACAAGCTCGAGGCAAGATCTGTTATGTAGAACTGGAAATGTTCCAGCTATACAAACTGCAGCTGATGATTTGAAAGAACCAAAGGATTCAATAGTTACCAACGAACCTCAGCCTCTCCGCCGATCTAGTAAGGTTCCTCACCCGCCTGAGAGATACTTCGGTTTCTCTATGACAGTGGGAGCGAGGATTGCATCATGAGATGATGACCCAACTAGTTTCGAGCTGGCCATCAGGAGTAAGACTCTGTAAGAATGGCTGGATGCTTAGTGATCTGAGATGGAATCCATGTACACCAACAAAGTATGGACTTTGGTTGCTATATCTGAAGGATTAAATTCCCATCAGGAGAAAGTATATCTTGAGAAGATTACTTGGTGTAGATGGAAAAGTTGAGACTTTCAAAGCTAGACTTGTTAAAGCTTTTCGTCATCGACCAGGCGTGGATAATGATGAAACCTTTTCAAGTGGTTATGCTTAAGTCCATCCGGATCCTACTTGCCACGGCTACATACCATGACTACGATATCTGGCGGTTGGGTGCCATGACTGCTTTTCTAAATGCTCTTTTAGAAGAGAACGTCTATAAGTATACAGCCAGAGGGCTTCGTAGACAGTGGGAGCAGTGGAAACGTGTACAAGATGCTTTATAGGATAAAGTAGGTATCGCGGAGTTGGAACATCTGTTTTGATGTGTTAGTCAAAGAGTTTGACATCATCAAAGTGGTAGATGAACCTTGTATAAACAAAAGGGTAGTAGGGAGTATAGTGACGATCCTCGTAGAGTACGTGGATGACATGCTCTTGATAGGGAAGGAGTTTCCTATGCTACGCTCAGTCAATCTCCGCTTATCACAATGATTCTCCATATATGATCAAAGTGATGCCTCCTAAATCCTGGGTTTTGGATCTATGAGATAGATCTAATTGGATGTTAGGATTCTCACTAGTTGTAGTAAGATGGTATCAATTGATTCTGTGGAGAATCACTGGAAAGGTTCCAGAATGATAAGGACGACTGAATATCAGTCACAGGCATTGTCTTCACCCTCAGTAAAGGGACGGTATGTTGGAAGAGTTCCAAGCTAGATACCGTGGCTAACTAGACGATAAAGGCAGGATACATCGCTACTTAAGATGCTACCAAAGAGGATGTTTGGGTGTATATTGGTTCATGAGATGAACTACGTTCCAACCATTGTGAGACAATGGAGTTGTGGCTTATGCCAAGGAACGCCGGTCCCATCAGTGATTCAGACATATTCTGAGGCAGCATCACCTGATCATGGAGATAGTTGATCTCCAGGGTGATCGAGGTTAGGAGAGTAGACTCAGAGGACAACACGGCGGATCCACTCACAAAGGCCTTTTCCCAGAGAGAGACTTTTATGGGATGGTTGAGTATGAGATACTACAACCACTGCTATCAGATGGCCCTAGTGCAAGTGGGAGATTGTTAGTTATATGTATGCCCTAGAGGCCATTACTATACATAGGATGTATATTGTAGTGGATGCTTGGACATATATAGGGAGGACTTTCTTGCTCGACATGATAGTATGCTATCTGGTTGATCTTTACCTTAACGTGTACACTGATTGTCTCTCTGTTACATGTTGGTAAAGTCCTTAGGATGTGTACTTGACTACCTGGACTATGATGCGGATCATACTAGTGGGGACATGGTAGTCCATAAGTACATCCTTCAAAGTCCCTAGTCGTGGGTATATCGAGACGGGGCATCGATATACCAGAGTAGACTAGCGTATACCTTCTCGACCCATACAGATGGGCGATGGATGATCCCATATCCATTGGTGTTTGACATCAGAGATGATATACGGGTGCTCAGTGGAGACTGGGTACACTGGACGGACTCACCGAGAACTCCCAGATGGTATTATACCTTACGTCAGATGGCAGTTCTATGGTGACACTGGTACAGAGTAGTCTGTTGACCCGAGATCGTCATAGAGTCTTATGTGGTTCTCACTGTGCTTTGATTTCCATCTTACCACGTCCAAGAGGGCGTGCAAAACGGTGGTTTTTGGGTACAGTCCCGAGTCACATGGAGGCAGTGAGCGATAGGAGGGGATTCGTCTCTCCCGGTATAGGGGGTTGATGTTGCGCTGTGTTCGATTGGCTATAACCGGAAATCCCTGGCCAGGGTTGTTGAGATTTACTGGTAAGTGTTACCAGTAGTTTCTCGAACTGTTGTAGACCTCATATCGACACGACTTATCGAGCTATTGGGGTCTGACGTTTACCACCCCTAGGCGAGATATGCGACATATCAGACGATTAGACCGGAGTGTACGGTAAGTGTTACTGGTAGGATTCACAGGAGTGTGAGCGGGCTTGCTCGTCGATCTTCTGATCGCTCAATACCCGGGTGGCCGTTACGTTTAGCAGACCGCTTGCGGCTTGTGGGTGTTTGATATGATCATCACCTGCTGCCGGAGTATTGACGAGTCTTTAGAGTCCTACACAGAGGTTTCCTGGTTCAAGCGAAACGAAATAGGAGCGCATATGAGATATGTGCGGGACCGAGAATAATGCGTGTATGTGATACCGTATTTCATTCTCGCGATGAATGTGTCGAATGGTTATATGCGATATAACCTAGTTATCGAATCAAGGATTGATTCGATAAAACGATACATTGTATACTAGTCGGTTGTGTGCGACATGACCGGATCATTGAATCAAGTGCTGATTTAATGATTTAATGCATAATTATATATTTGATATATTACTTTGCGTTAACTAGTATTGGTTCACTTTAATTGGATTTTCTCACTTGAACTTCACAAGTTGTATATGTGATATACTTTTGTGCAGTTGATTGTATCATGATACATGTTAACTTGAGTTTGTGTAAAGATTAAACCATGGTTATATGAGTGGTTAGGGTTTTGTTTATTTACTTATTCATTTATTTATTCTATTTTGGCAAAAGGTAAAATGGTGGCTTGATTTGTTTTCAAGTTGAAGCTTCATGAAGCTTTGACTAAGTGACCATTTTGTCTCCATGCTTAACCCTAACCATTCCATCTAACCATGATTTATTCTCTACACTTGACCATGGTTGCCATATGATAAGTATTGTTTTTATTTTCTATTTGAAAATAACTTATCATAATATTCATCTTCATCTTCTTCTTCTTCTTCACATGAAGAAGCTTGCTACCAACAATGGCAAAGTGAGAAAATGAGTGAGAAATCCAATTCTAAAGTGAACCCACCTCCTATTTCTTCATCCTCTACCACTTGCCAAGTAGTATAGGGTGTTATCTTCACAAGTTTCATGACTTGGTGAAGTGGGAGCTTGATCCTCTGATGCCTCAACGTAGATCATCTTCGGCATCGTAGTCGACGACCTAGCCCGCCCATTTCTCCGATGAAGCCGATGCTACAGCCCGGGATTCTATTTGGACAGCGAGGAGACTTCATCATGGAGCTATGGAGGTGGAGGACCGGATCTACAAAGGTTGTATTTCCGTTCTTTTAGTTAAGTAGTTAACTTGTTTCTCTTTGTCGCCTAAAATTCTAGTTAACGATCTAGTCTAGGGTTTCTCGGCACCGTAAAATTTGAAATTGGCATGGTTGATGCCTTGTGAGACCTCTTGAGAGTGCCTAGGAACCCTACAATCGTACCTGTACATCTCATGGAACCTGAGTGTCCAACCCGACACTCGAAATCCTCCGAACCTGAATGTCCAACCTCGACACTTGCAATCCCCAAATCCATACATCTCTCGGAACATAAGTACCCAACATTGACAATCGAAATCCCCAATCCATATATCTCTCGGAACATAAATGCCAAACATCGATACTCGAAATCCCCAAATCCATATATCTCTCGGAACATAAGTGCCCAATATCAACACTCGAAATCCCCAAATCCATATATCTCTCGGAACATAAGTGCCCAACATCGACACTCGAAATCCCCAAATCCAGAGAAACCAGGTTTTCAAAACAATACACATTTCTTGAAATATCCCCGCGGTTCCCAAATCCGGAAAATCACATGAAATCCATATCTCAATGCGTAAATCCATGTAATATGATGTATGCAACATAGAAAAACAATATGGGCATATCAAGGAAAAATCCGCTATTTAAATGCATCAAGTCATTAAATATATCACGCGGTTTCCAATTATCCAAATCCATCGCAACATCATATAAGTGAACAAGTAGCTATAGCAAGGTATATGTGTAAGCATGTAGGTAGGCATGTATGCTATATTTCATATGCGCAATCGCACAAGAATCAATGCCATAATGTCACTAATCAATACAATATCACATATGCATATGTGTTGTGCATATCATGGCAATTGCCGACAGTATGTGTGTAGTATACAATGAGTGCTCGTGCAACATGGACTGTCAATAATAGTGCAGTGTACAATGGGTACAGGTTCAGGCATAACAAGTAACTTTATGCAATGAAGTTCATGCACCATCTCTATATGCGCATATAAACATGCGGCTAATATCATATCATATCTAGCCCTGACGCTTAATGCCATACAGGCGATTTTCCCGTAGATGTTAAATCTACTCACCGACAGTCCTGGGCTAGGTAAATCCAATCACCTGCTTCCCTTTCTTCGCAACGTACGAAGTCCCCGCTTGCGATCCTATTAACACAAACATAACAAGTGCAAATCTCAGAAATCGATCAATTTCATGTACACACTAGTTTGACCGGCGCACCAACTCCAATCCAACTCACAAGTGTTCGTCTAATGGCTAACGTGTGTGGCGACACACCAAAACCAACCCAAGTGCAGCAGCTACACAAGATCACGAACCGTGTCGGATAACGTAACACGCGTACTCAAAACACTAGATTATAGTAAAGTGATCCCAGATTTTGATACACAAACAATTGGTGAAAGTTGCAAGTGCCATGAGACCACATACAACCCCAAAGACCCTATACCCAAAACCCAACACCCCAGCCCCCACTCTGGCTGCAATTTGCATCCAGAACCAATAAATCTTCGGCCTGATGGTAAAGGAATGGTCTCGAGTTTTTACGGTGGGTTCTAGGTCACAACACTAGGTCACTGTGATGGGAACTTTTCCAACAAACACCTGGTTCTACAGCAGATCACAGAGACTTCAAGTTGACACTAAAAATATGATATTTGCACAAAACTAAACCTTTAGTGTTCTAAACCATAACTTTGAGGCAACACAACAAAATAAATACCTAATTATCAGTAGAGGTCATTACCTAACCATTCTTGCTCAAAAAATCAAATCTTTCCAAGCTCCAAGGCATCTTAGTGGCTAAAGCAAGACTTTTGAAGTGTTTAAATGGGATTTTTGTGAAGTTTAGCAAGGTTTTAGTGATGGGGTAGTGAGGGTTCAGTTTGGGGTTGAGGGGATGAACAATAATTGAGAGTGAGAGAGAATGAGAGAGTGTGAGAGATGATAATAATGAGAGGTGAGTGTTGGGTGAGCCTTAGCCTTACACTCACTCTCTCCCTCTCCTCATTAATGCTCATATAAATGGTCCCATGACTCACCTAGCCACCTCTCTCTCTCAATCCAAACAAGATATTTCTTACACAAATATCTAAGGCAAGGTTAAGGTAAGGTTAGATTAAGGTATGGATTGCTTAAGATGTCATGGTCACTTAACAAGATTAACGCTAACTAACCCTCACATTAACATGCACATGTGTGTGCAAGCCATAACAAATGATAATAAAATATTAATTAATTGTTATAAAATGTGAAGAAACTGATTTGGTAAACTTTTCCTCAAAAACCCGCATTAACGCTTAATTAACACTAACCGCATTTCTAAGGTGTTACAATCTCCCCTCTTAAAGAAAATTCGTCCCCGAATTAAAATTCTTACTAAGTGTACCTTCAAAGAGATGAGGGAACTTCTTCCGCATCTCGCTCTCGGCCTCCCAAGTGATTTCCTCACTAGTCGGGCTATGCCAAAGAACCTTCACAGATGGCAAGACCCTTGACTGAAGTTTCTTCACCTGCCAATCCAAAATAACTACCGGCTGCTCGGTGAATGAAAGATAGCGCTCAAGCTGAACGGTCTGGTGTTGAATCATATGAGAAGGATCATGAAGGTATCTACGAAGCATCGACATATGGAACACGGGGTGAACGTCTAGAAAACTGGGCGGGAGCGCCAAACGATAAGCAATGGTACCAACTCGCTCAAGGATCTCAAAAGGACCTACAAATCTGAGACTGAGCTTCCCCTTTCTCCCAAATCTCTTAACGCCCTTCATCGGAGAAATCCGTAGGAATACATGATCCCCCACTGCGAACTAAAGTCTGTGACGACGACGATCGGCATATGACTTCTGTCGGCACTGGACGGCTCTCATCCCGTCCTGAATCAGCTGGATCTTCTCCGTAGTCTCCTGAACTAGTTAGGGTCCCAAAACCCTACTCTCACTGAGTTCGGTCCAACAGACTGGCGATCGAAACTTCCTACCATATAAAGCCTCAAAAGGTGCCATCTGAATAGTCTCCTGAAAGCTTTTGTTGTAGGAGAACTCAATCAACGGCAAGTGACGATCCCAACTGCCACCAAAATCAAGCACGCACACCCGAAGCATATCCTCTAGAGTCTGTATCGTCCGCTCTGACTGACTATCGGTATGCGGATGGAAAGCGGTGCTAAAACTCATTCATGCACTGATGTTGTGTAGAAGAGATGATGTTGTACTCGTGTAGCCAAGGTCTACCGAGCAAGGCCTTATAGCAAGTTTTGGCGTCGATGACGTGGAATTTGATGTCAGTGACGAGTTGTCTGAATCGAAGCGTCATCACTACAGACCCACGGGTTCGAGAAGATTGAGAATCAAACCCGGAAATTGTGATCTCCTCCCGAGCAAGATATTTGACATCCATGGCCAACTCTTTGAGCACCCTCACTTTAAGCAGGTTGATCGAGGATCCATTGTTGACGAGGATCTTATTTATCCTTACGTCTTTTCAATAGCCAACAACATATAGGGGTCAGTTTTGCTCGAACGTCCCTAGCAAAATATCTTCTTCACTGAAGGTTATATCGGCGGTATGAACTTTCTCAAATTCATCCTTCAAGTTCTTTTCGGCGAAGAAGGCTTGGAATTGATCAGGCTCGTTTAAAGCCTTGATGAGAGACTCTCACAGCTCTTTCGACAGGAGTAAAGCATCATATATGCTTAAGTGCGATGTTAACTTTTTCAGGTGCGTTAGGACGTAATCCACCTTAATCTTCTTTGGCGGGTCCTTGGCGGTGAGATCTTTGGCAACTTCTTCATTTACCTCAATCTCTTCGATTTCTTTTTCTTTTCCCTTATCTTTATTCTTTGAAGCTTTGTTTGTGGGTCCAAGCTTTTTCTCAAGAAGGGTGCGGCTACGCAGTTGAATATTATCCCAGACTTTTGTCGCTTCTTCTTTTTCCGAGATGGAGCTTGCAAATAACGGAGGCCTGAAAATGACTTCATCTTCAGAGTCACTCTTGAAAACAAGAATCTTGCATCTTCCATCTTTTGGAGGTTGGGCCTCATTTAGGCGGCCTTCGCCTTAAGAAATCATGTGGCAGTTTTCCACCATCGACTTCACTTTGTCGCCTGCTTCTGACTTTTCGTTCTCAAGCCGACGAGCGCGGGCCTTACTTTTCTCTTTCTTCAATTTTCTTTTGTGAGAGACATAACCCAACCACCATTTCTTAAATGCATTGTATTCGTCTATGAGGTGTAAAATTCTCCGGTGATAAAGACAATATTTCGGGTGTTCTTTATCACCGTCAAAATATGACACTCCGGGAGTGTATAACAAGAGAGGTGGTAGATTCATCCCACATGATAGGGCCTTGGCAAACTATTTCTCAACTTTGGCCTTGCTTCTCCTTTTTGTGACCGGAGTTTGCTTCGGTTGGGGAGTATCATAACTTGTCCCTTCTGCGAGTTGTTTGCTTAGATATGGTTGCTTGGCTCTCTCGTAGATAGCCATCTCACGCCTTATAATACCTTCTCCATTTTGAAAAACTTCTTTTATCTGCTTGTCAATGGGATCCTCTTGTGGCAGATTTGGAGCACTTTGTGCAGGCCCTGCCCCCTGCTCAGCCGTGTTGTTTTCCGGTAAAGCGTCTTCTTCTTCGTCTGATACATAAGAATAGGAGACCATGCGACAACTTTTCATACACTCCTCTTCTTCTGTCGGGTCTTCTTCTTCAACACCGCTGTCTTCAAAGAGATGTTGGAGGAATTCTTCGAATGTAATAGGAGCACGCGCCTTCTGATTGTATTATTCTAGCGCATCAATATACTTCTGAAGCTCTGCACGCCTGTCAACATATTTGTGGGGCTGTACGGGGTTTTTTTCCTTCTTATTTTTTTTTCTTAGAAGAGGGAATTAGGAGACTTTTCTCCTTGCTCTCAACCTTTGCAGTGGGACGTGGTATTAACACCCCTTTAATGATCTGCGGCTCAAACGGACTTTTCCACTTAATTGCTGGGCATGCACGCAATTCATTTAGCATCATCTTAGTTTTTGACGAGAGGACCATTTCCCACATGCTTTTCGCTACCATCGAACAAGAGGCCCCTGCCGTATCGGCTTTCTTCGGGATATGCTTTTGTGGCGGATCCACCTTTCAGCTGTCCTTCATCATGAATTTGCCCTGCTTATACTGATCATCGACCCGATTCTTGAATACAAAGCAGTCTTCGATTGAGTGACTTATAACCCGATGATATGAGCAACAGTTGAGGTCGTTAACCGTGTTTTCTTGTGCTGGTGGCCGTGGTTCAGGCAACGACAACATGCGATTGTTCTTGCAGGGTCGAATAACTTCTTTGTCTTGTCACAAAGAAAAGAATACTCACGTCCTAACTTCTCTTTAAGGGCGGGACCCGAACGATTGTTGTTCTGACGGCTAGGTTCTTTGAAGCCGCCTTGTTATTGTTGAGCATTAGTGACTGTTGGGTTAACCTAGCACCTCATGAAGGGATTGGAAGCATCACATGTACCAAATATGGAATTTTTAGGGTGCTAAGTTAACGATCATTGAATCGTTCTTAGAAAATTAGGGTTTCGAAATTTTGCATATCAACATAAGCAAGAAAAGCTAGGGTTTTGAGAGTACAACCTTTGTAGCTCCCTACGCTAGACTCCTCGACTACTTGGGGTTTGGAAACGGGTCCACTTGAACTCCTCTAGGTCACCGATGATCCACCCGGAGTCCGCTTTGTCCAAGCTTGCAACTTCACCCGATCAAGAGAAATGAAGCTAACACTCCAAACAAGTGGGCTAGACTTGTGTAGAATGATGTTGTGATTCTCTTTCTCACTTCAAAATCCTAACTTGATGAGTATATTGCTCACTACAAAAATCTAGAGAGCAAATGAGAGAGGAAGAAGAAGATGATGGCTATATCTTTTTACAAGAGTGAAAAGAATAACTCTTGTCTAAGAAAAATGAAAATATATGAATATATATTTTCATGTTCTCATCTCAAACCATGGTTTAAACAATGAATATATTATTGAACTTGAGTTAAAACACAAAAGGAAAGTTTACCCAAGGTTAAAAGGTGGGTGAGAATGGTTAGGTCAAAAGAAGAGTGTAGAAACAAATCAATCATAACCATTTTCCTTTTTCCTTTTTGCTTTAAATCAAATGTAATAAAAACCATATATAAAACCATGGTGTGAGTCTTATATTGCCACCATTTTCATGTATGTACAACCATGAAGGATGTATGTATGTATGCATGTGTGTATGTACATCCATATGTGCATGAATCTAAAAAGAGAACATACATGCATGCATACATCCATCAAAGACAAGAAAGGATTTCTAGTGAGAAACTAATGGTTAAATGATAAATCAACACTTGATTTATCAATCCGGTCATATCACATATGACCCTAACCAAAAGCATGTCGCCCGATCAATATACGGTATCCTATACCCGCATTTTAATCGGGTCCATGCGCATATCGCATACGCGCACCACAACGTTTCGTCTGGACTAGGTAACTCCATTGTGGGACTCTAAGACTCTTCAATATGCCGGCAGTGGGTGATGATCAAATCAAGCACCCCTAAGCCGCAAGCGGTCAGGTAAACGTAACGGCCACCCGGGTATTGAGCGATCAGAAGAGAACAAGCGAACCTGCTACAACTCCCGTCGAGCCAACCGGCAACACTTCCCGCACAGTCCGGTCTCCTTGTCTGATATGTCGCATATCAAGTCTAGGGGTGGTAAACGTCAGACCCCAATAACCGATAAGTCGTGCCAATGTGAGGCTCATAACGGGTCGAGAAACTACTGGTAACACTTACCAGTAAATCTCTGAATCAGCCCTGGCCAGGGACTTCCCTGTTACGGCCAATCGAGCACTAATTGAAATATCTTCTTGGATTGTGTATTTGGTTTTTGGAAAATAGACTTTAGAAATCACAACCAAAAAATTTTTGACCGCAATCAATAACGGTGTCGGATGTAGCGCGTTAGTAAGTGCGGATCGTCCACAGGGAAAGTGTAATCCGTTCAATTTCCAAATTAGATGAGTTGAAAATTTAATGAAAAGAAAAGAAAACAATTCATGATTTGCATT
Source organism: Agapanthus africanus (assembly GCA_030015575.1). Taxonomy (NCBI): domain Eukaryota; kingdom Viridiplantae; phylum Streptophyta; class Magnoliopsida; order Asparagales; family Amaryllidaceae; genus Agapanthus; species Agapanthus africanus. The sequence continues at coordinate 192,581,582 of CM057348.1, forward strand.
TGAAGATCAAGAAATAAGAAAAATCTAGATCTAGAAAAGACATTAAAGACAAGAATTGAGATGTATGATAATTTCCAACCAACAATCAAGATTAGAAGTATGGCTCGTAGGAGTAGATCGGATCTATAGATGTGATGAGATCTAATGATTACTCATTCTTATCCTTTAACGAATTGATACTAGATCGATGCTAATTCATCGAGGGTTAAGGATCTTGCGAGGAAATTAGGGATTCCGCAACTCATCCTTTGTCCTTTCGATGGATCGTATTCAAATTCTAGCTTCTAATTAATCAAATGGTCAATAGTTGTTCCCTAGTTTCGAGTGAACACGATCAAGAAAGCATCATCTCGAAACTAGGTCATTAATCATTTGATTCACTAGAATTTCCAAACATTATAGGATTTAAGAATTGTAAAAATATCTAAATCATCATCATCTAAAGATCGTCACAACTCCTACACGAGCGGAGATTACTCAAACATCATGATCACAAACACAATCACAAATTGAGATCTAATCATTATGCTTGAATTAAAAGATAAGCAAGAATATAGAAAATTCACCTTTATTTATCGACAAATTTCGTTACAACTCTCTTGAATTTACAAAAGGAAGGAACTAGATCGTCGATTTCGGCTTCGCTCGGCTCCTTGAGTCACGGATCGACGTGGATCTCTTGCTCCGTTGGAATCCGGCGTCGCTTCTAAAGGTTGAAGGCACTCTTGCTTGAATTGCTCTCGGGATCATGATCTTGATTTTGAGTTGGGGTTGAATTTGAGGCACAAGTTTTTGTCACTAAACTTGTGGGTTGAAGATGGTGATGATTCTTGAACCATTTGCACCCTAGATCTAGGCTCCTTTTTATAGACCTCTAGATCTAGAATTGAAATTTGAATTCCCTCCACAAGTTAGTTAACCAAAAGATTTAAATTTCCCTCCAAGAGTTAGTTAAGCCCAAAATTTGAATTTCCCTCCAAGAGTTTGTTAAGCCGAGCCTTCTAGATGTGCCACATGGAGTTTCTACAGTATTCTGGAAGCTTTGGCCGTTATTTTAGACATGTGGAGAAATTTGAGCCGATGATGTCATCAAAGCGTCGCGGTTCCGCGGCTCAAGCAGGCTCCCGCCGCGGAACCGCGGCGCTTTAGAGGCCTTAGGGCTTGATTTTTTTACAGTAACTCTTGGGCTTTCTTGTGGGCCTTTTTCTGATATATGGATTTTTATTTGGCCTTCTGTATTACTACCAGATCTTCAGCCTTTGAGTTGGCGCATTTTTTATCAGATCTTTTCCTAATTTTAGGCTCTGCTTCCGGAATTTCCTGCATAGACTCCAAGACAAGAGTTGCGCAATGCAAGGATGATGCGATGCCATGAAACACACACAATTTCCCTAAAAAGTGTCAGTTTTAGTGTATAGTACAAGTAATTCAGTATTCTACATGTGCTTTGTTAATATGTGCGATAAGAATACTGGATACCTATACATGAATGCAAAAGGTAGGGAAATTGCCGTGTTAGAAATGCAGTATTTTCGACTGATCAAATTCCCCCAAACTTATTTTCGATCGTCTCGATCGAACTGTTTTAATAAAGAGAAGGAGAAAATAAAGAAAGAGAAAAGCACACTTTCGTAGGCAACACGATTGCACTGAGCACATGCAACAAGCCTTTAAACCTCTAGGTGTCCCTAGTAGGAGAAGTGTTGTCTCCTGAGGGTTTTCAGCGGATTGCACCCACAAAATCCAATAATAAAAGGAAGATCATGAATATTACATTTAAAGACAAGAATCATAAAAGAAAAGCCTTGAAAATTAGGGTTTCCAACTAAGCTAGCTTTTCGGTTGTCATGAGCTCAATCTTAATGGTCATGAAAAGATGTCAGAAATCACGTCCTCCCTCAATAAAACATCGTCTTATTCTTCATTCCTATCTTTCTTCCAAACATCGAGCATATCACCCTGCGTGTGTGTAAAGACATCCCTACACCTGGAGAATTCAATTCAAGCTATCATACTCTTGTCCATCAGCCTCAATACTTTTAAATTAATGAATATTTAGACGAATTTGCTCACCCACTTTCATGCGACCGTTAATAATTCTTGAGGTACTAACCGACCGATTACTAATGTGTTTGCTTATTTGGTGTATTTTCCTCGTCTTGCACCACCTTAGGCATAGCAGTGACTCCCAGACCAGTTGGCCTTAGGGCACTAGGTGAAGAGGCACCCTCGCTATATATTTTTTTTATTGCCCTCGGTGATAACAAAGACCAGTGTCCATTTTTCTCACCATTTTATATTTAACTCATCATTTTTTTTATTTCCTTCATCATTGGCTTTAAGACAAGAGCATTTCAAGGTATCCTCTACTATCCCGGGCTTTAAGACGTGTGTAAGTGCGAATAGCAGGGTATCAACGTTCAAAATGCTTGGCTTTCCAGAATAGAAACTATTTTTCAGACTTATTTTTATCCTCAGATTAGTGACTTCCTTCATCTTACTAACCCTTGGGACAACGGCTTATAACTATTTATTACTAGTTCGTATAAGAAAACTTCTAATTTTCTTAGTTTTCTTAATTTTTCTCTAATCTCATGGATGTAATTGTTCACTATCTAATATTTTATTATCATAAATATTAAATATTTTTATATTTTGAAAATTTTAAATTTTTATGAGTTTTGAAAATTTTGAATTTTTATGGATTTTGAAAATTTTAAATTTTTTTTATAGGTTTTTATGGGTTTTGAAAAACTATTTAAAAAAAATGATGAGCCCAAAAATATGTACATAGATTATTTATGGGTTTTGAAAATTTTTATGGTTTTTAAAGAAATGTTTTGTGCTTATGCAAATGATATGCACATGATGCAAAACTAAGCACAAACCTCCCCCAAACTTGTTTTCAACAGTGTCCTCACTGTTGCCAACTGCTATATCTACAAAACCTGTAAGCCTGGGAGGAATTTATTAGTGGGGGCAAAATATATAAGTGAAGAACCTCTCCCAAACTTATTTATTTATTTTTTTTCACTCAAAATTTTTCTTTCCAAGAGACAGAAAAAAAAATGTCCCCCCAAACTTGAGTTATGCAATGTTAAGCTTTGAAAATCACATGAGGGGGTCAAGAACAATTGGTCGATGCCAAGCTTTGCAAAGACCGAATGTCAGCACCAACCATTTGAAAATTTTATCAATGCAGTGCTTGGATTGGTGGAAGAAGAAGTGGGGAAAGGGTAAGGGGTGGAAGAGAGTGTATGTGCGTCTCATTTTGGAGAGACGATGCAGTGAATGTGATGGATTACTCGCATTCTTTTTACAATTCAGAAGAAGGGGTGGAGGTTCAATTTCATTGATTGGGACATGATTCATCTCAACACCCGTGTTATTCAGAAATGCGAGTTCATCAGCGAAGATCTCCTCAAAAGTTTCATCAATACCCCGAAGAATAATGTCATCACAAAGTGCGGGGTGATCTTCAGACTCTAAGAACGGTTCACAATCAGTGTTAATTGTTGACCCGGACATCTCGGTGGAAGAGTCCGTATGTGTATGATACATAGTTGGGTCAAACAATAACGTATGAAAAGAGTCAAGAACGGTATCAGGAGGATCATCAAATTCGCTGCTGTCGACATCCATTAAGTTGACAGAACAGACATGAGCAATAGGTTCGGAGGGTACACTTCCAATCTTGTAAATATTCAGCTCTATTGACCTATTCCCGAAGGATAGGGTCATAGAGCCATTACGACAGTTGATGATAGCGTTGGAAGTGGCCAAAAAGGGGCGACCTAAAATCACCGGAATTTGATTTCGGGGGTTCGCTACAGGCTGTGTATCAAGTACAATAAAATCCACAGGGAATACGAATTCCCCGATTTTTATTAACACATCCTCCAGTTCACCCCTAGGTTTGGTGATTGATCGGTCAGCAATCTGGAGAGTGCAATGGGCTGGTTTCAACTCTCCGATCCCTAGTTGCTCATAGACTGAGAAAGGAAGCAGGTTAACACTTGCGCCAAGGTCTAAAAGAGCATGATTGATGTGTTTATCCCCAATAGTAATCGATATTGTAGGACATCCTGGGTCCTTACGTTTCTTTGGTAGCGGAGGGATAAAAGCAATGCTAATGTTATTGGACATGAAGACCTTCTTTGGCACTTGAGTCTTTCTCTTCCTAGTGCACAAGTCCTTAAGAATTTTCGCATAAGCGGGGACTTGTTGAATGGCATCTAGGAGAGGGATGTTGATGTTAACTTGCTTGAACATGTCCATAATCTTCTCCATATGTGGACTCGATGTGTTAGCCCTTAACCGATTAGGATAAGGTGCTTTAGCAATAAGCGCTGGGTCCATCATAGGAGAAGGAAGTGTGTGTGGACCTGATCCCAAAATAGAAGTGGGGATCGTCGGTGGTAGACTAGAAGAGGTGGGCTGAGGTGTCGAGCCTAGAGGGAAATGGAGAATAGGCCCGTGAGAAGGCGGTGGGGTAGGAGAACAAGAATCAGATGCAGAAGTGTGTGTGCGAGGAAAGGTCTCAGCCGGGGTGTTGATAGGATCATCAATATCATCAACTTCTTCCCTAACATGGTTATCCAGCACTCTCCCAGATCTCAACGTGGTGATTGCATTCACATGATGTGAATAGCCAGGATTGGGTACAGGTTGAGCTGGGAGTTTCCCTTTTTCTCTCACACTCATTCCGGCCTTAAGTCGTGCAATCTCAGCTTCCATCGTTTTGATACTCTCAGCTTGGGACGCTGAGTTTTTCTTTATCTCACCAACGGAAGACCTAACCTCGGCCGACACTTCCATGAAATTTGACATGAGTGATTTCATGGTTTGAGCGAATTGAGAGAATTCGTCAGAACAGGTCGACTGCACAGGATTAGAAGGTGCAGGAGGGTTGACCTGGTTTTGGAAATTTTGTGACTGGTAGGGGTGCTGGGTGAGCTGAAGTGGTTGTTGTTGTGGAGGAAGAGCCCTTTGGAATTGATTCGGGTTTGGAACCGTGTTTTGGGATTGGTTCCAAGCAAAATTTGGGTGATTCCTCCAACCCTGACTATATGTGAAAGAAAAAGGGTCGTTTTCAGGTCTTTGAAATGTGGCATTGGTATGCTCGAGACCTCGAAACCGAGAGTTTAATGGACATTCTTCCGTCAAGTGAGAAGGATCAGAACAGCACCCACAAACAGTTTTAGGGAGCGACATTGGGTTCAGGGAGGCTGCTAAGAATTTGTGTTCCATAGCGTCGAGCTTCTTTTGCATTGCTGTCATCTCTGCTCGAACACCTATGGACATGTCTATTTGGTGTACACCACCCCTACTCGATGGCTGGGTTCCAGTCTCCCACTGTAGTGACTTTTCAGCGAACTCTTCTAAAAATTTCCATGCTTCCCCATCATCCTTGGTCATAAAGGTGCCTTGATATATGTTTTCAAGGTTTTGTTTAGTGGTAGGGTTACTGCCCTCATATATGATTCTGCAAAGTTCCCATCTCGGGATGCCGTGATGTGGGCATTGAACCAAAAGATCCTTTAATCGGTCAAAGTATTTTGAAAATGGTTCAGCCGGAAGCTGGGAGAATTGATAGAGTTCGCTACGGATTCGAGCTATCTTTTGCATCGGGTAGAATTTCTTAAGGAATGCCGCAACGAATTCTTCCCAATTCGTGATGGAATGTGCAGTGGTGTTATACAGCCACTTCTCGGCTAAATCGCACAAGGTAAATGGAAGAAGTCGTAGACGCATGGCATCCACAGAAAGTTGTGATGTACCCATTATTGCGCATACGTTTTCAAATTTTGTGATAAAAACGTACGCGTCTTCAGTCTCGAGACCGTGGAATTTGGGTAGAAGGTTGATATACTGGGGCTTAATCTCAAAGTTATCCCCGTTGGCTGGTGGAATGGATAAGCAGGTCGAGAGAGAACCTCGCAAAGGGTAGCACCTCTCTTGGAGAGAGATGCGGGGAGGATTCTGCGCACCAACGGACGGCGGCAGAGCAGCGGTAAAGAGGTTCGATGGAGACTGATCCATCGGTGTGGGTGTGGTGGGGGATAAAGGAAAGGTAAATGGAGAAATACCGACTTCCGAGTCGATCGAGGGGACGCCGACAAGACGGGCACTAGAATCCCGTGTCCAGCCTATCTTGCACTAAAAGGGGTTAGTACAAGTGGCAGCGTGATTTATAATTAGGGGAAATGAAGTGAATGCGGTGTTTGTTTTGAAAAATGATACGGATTTTGAAAAAATGATGCGAATCCCAAAATGCAACACACAAAACCCAAATTCTAGTGGTCACCTAGGTCCGGCTCTAGACCGCTCCTAACTGCCAAAAGACAAGTCGCAGAATAGAATTCTCCACTGCCTCTTTGTCCCCCTGTGGCCAGGTAAGTGCCAGGTAAGTGGGAAAGTACTCCACTACGTAAGTAGTGGGCCTAATTAATAACCACTAGCCTTCGACACACTTGCCTTAGACACCACAAGAAAACGCGGATAAGCAATGAATTACCCACGGCCTTCTTCTGTCCTAGGTGAGCGCGACGGTCCTTAGAGTCATCTCTAGATATTTTTTAATTAATGAGGGTAATGCGGATGCAGGTTTGTGATTTTTGGGGCCTAGGAAGGGTAATGAACTCCCCACCTAATCTGGATTTGGCCGTGCCCCTTAATATCCATATTAATTATGCAAACAACCACAACGTCAAAATAAGCACAATTTAATTTTTGCAATTTGCGCGCTGCGAATATTTGCAAAGAAACCTGCAACAAATTGTTAGTTGGAGCAGATTTTAGGATGGAGATAAGAAAGTTAGAGATTACCAGATAAAATTTTTCCAGAAAACCCCTTGATAGACCGCGGAACCGCCGCAATTAGCTCCCCATGCCGCGGAAACGCGGTGGAATAGTGTGATCTCTGCACTAAATTTTTCCAGAGAGCTTCTGTTTAGCCCTTGAGTCCTCTGGAATTCTCCAAATAATTTTCCAATTTCAAAGAAAGCTCCAGATTTCCTTGCAATTAACCACAACAACACGTATTAGTGTTTGCGCGAGTTTTGCTCTTTAAAAATTTTAGATGGAAAAAACTTTTCAACTCAAATTTCAAAAAATGAACAAATAGCATACGATCCCCGGCAACGGCGCCATTTTGATTGAAATATCTTCTTGGATTGTGCATTTGGTTTTTGGAAAATAGACTTTAGAAATCACAACCAAAAATATTTTGACCGCAATCAATAACGGTGTCGGATGTAGCGCGTTAGTAAGTGCGGATCGTCCACAGGAAAAGTGTAATCCGTTCAATTTCCAAATTAGATGAGTTGAAAATTTAAGGAAAAGAAAAGAAAACAATTCATGATTTGCATTTGAAGATCAAGAAATAAGAAAAATCTAGATCTAGAAAAGACATTAAAGACAAGAATTGAGATGTGTGATAATTTCCAACCAACAATCAAGATTAGAAGTATGGCTCGTAGGAGTAGATCGGATCTATAGATGTGATGAGATCTAATGATTACTCATTCTTATCCTTTAACGAATTGATACTAGATCGATGCTAATTCATCGAGGGTTAAGGATCTTGCGAGGAAATTAGGGATTCCGCAACTCATCCTTTGTCCTTTCGATAGATCGCATTCAAATTCTAGCTTCTAATTAATCAAATGGTCAATAGTTGTTCCCTAGTTTCGAGTGAACACGATCAAGAAAGCAACATCTCGAAACTAGGTCATTAATCATTTGTTTCACTAGAATTTCCAAACATTATAGGATTTAAGAATTGTAAAAATATCTAAATCATCATCATCTAAAGATCGTCACAACTCCTACACGAGCGGAGATTACTCAAACATCATGATCACAAACACAATCACAAATTGAGATCTAATCATTATGCTTGAATTAAAAGATAAGCAAGAATATAGAAAATTCACCTTTATTTATCGACAAATTTCGTTACAACTCTCTTGAATTTACAAAAGAAAGGAACTAGATCGTCGATTTCGGCTTCGCTCGGCTCCTTGAGTCGCGGATCGTCGTGGATCTCTTGCTCCGTTGGAATCCGGCGTCGCTTCTAAAGGTTGAAGGCACTCTTGCTTGAATTGCTCTCGGGATCATGATCTTGATTTTGAATTGGGGTTGAATTTGAGGCACAAGTTTTTGTCACTAAACTTGTGGGTTGAAGATGGTGATGATTCTTGAACCATTTGCACCCTAGATCTAGGCTCCTTTTTATAGACCTATAGATCTAGAATTCAAATTTGAATTTCCTCCACAAGTTAGTTAAGCAAAAGATTTAAATTTCCCTCCAAGAGTTAGTTAAGCCCAAAATTTGAATTTCCCTCCAAGAGTTTGTTAAGCCGAGCCTTCTAGATATGCCACGTGGAGTTTCTACAGTATTCTGGAAGCTTTGGCCGTTATTTTAGACATGTGGAGAAATCGGAGCCGATGATGTCATCAAAGCGCCGCGGTTCCGCGGCGCAAGCAGGCTCCCGCCACGGAACCGCGGCGCTTTAGAGGCCTTAGGGCTTGATTTTTTTACAGTGACTCTTGGGCTTTCTTGTGGGCCTTTTTCTGATATATGGATTTTTATTTGGCCTTCTGTATTACTACCAGATCTTCAGCCTTTGAGTTGGCGCATCTTTTATCAGATCTGTTCCCAATTTTGGGCTCTGCTTCCGGAATTTCCTGCATAGACTCCAAGACAAGAGTTGCGCAATACAAGGATGATGCGATGCCATGAAACACACTCAATTTCCCTAAAAATTGTCGGTTTTAGTGTACAGTACAAGTAACCCAGTATTCTACATATGTTTTGTTAATATGTGCGATAAAATACTGGATACCTATACATGAATGCAAAAGGTAGGGAAATTGCCATGTTAGAAATGCAGTATTTTCGACTGATCAAGCATAGCGCAACATCAACCCGCAATACCGGGAGAGACGAAACCCCTCCTATCGCTCATTGCCTCCATGTGACTCGGGACTGTACCCAAAAACCACCGTTTTGCACGCTCTCATGGACGTGGTAAGGTGGAAATCAAAGCACAGTAGGAATCACACAAGACTCTATGACGATCTCGGGTCTACAGACTAACCTGCACAAGTGTCATTTGAGAACTGCCATCTGACGTGAGGTATAATACCATCTGGGAGTTCTCGGCGAGTCCGTCCAGTGTACCCAGTCTCCACTGAGCACCCGTATACCATCTCTGATGTCAAACACCAATGGATATGGGATCATCCATCGCCCATCTCATGGGTCGAGAAGCGTATACGCTAGTCTACTCTAGTATATCGATGCCCTGTCTCGATACACCCACGACTAGGGACCTTGAAGGATGTACTTATGGACTACCATGTCCCCACCAGTATGATCCGCATCATAGTCCAGGTAGTCAAGTACACATCCTAAGGGCTTTACCAACATGTAACCATAAGACAGTATAAACAGACAAGTATACATGTTAAGATAAAAAGCAACCAGATAGCATACTATCATATCGAGCAAGAAAGTCATCTCTATATATGTCCAAGCATCCAATATAATATACATCATCTGTACAATACTGGCCTCTAGGGCATACATATAACTAACAATCTCCCACTTGCACTAGGGCCAGCTGCTGTAGTATCGCATACCGAGCATCCCGAAGAGTCTCTCAAATTGTATCTGGGGAATGGCCTTCATGAGTGGATCCGCTGTGTTATTCTTCGTGTCAACCTTCCTAACCTCGATCTCCCGGCGATCAACTATCTCCCGGATCTGGTGATACCGCCTCAGAATGTGCCTGGATCGCTGATGGGACCTGGGTTCCTTGGCCAAAGCCACCGCTCCATTGTTATCACAATACAAAGGTATTGGATGCTCAATGGATGGAACCACTCCAAGTTCAGTAATGAACTTCTTGATCCAGACAGCCTCTTTGGCAGCATCGTTGGCAGCGATGTATTCAGCCTCCATCGTCGAGTCTGCCACGGTTTCCTGCTTGGAACTCTTCCAGCTAACCGCCCCTCCGTAAAGGGTAAAGACAAATCCCGACTGCGACTTAGAGTCGTCCTTATCACTTTGGAAGCTCGAATCGGTAAAGGACTCCACTTGGAGTTCTCCGTTACCATACACCAAGAGCATTTCTTTAGTCCTTCGTAAATACTTGAGAATGCTCTTCACTGCTGTCCAGTGACTCTCTCCAGGATCAGCTTGATACCTACTCACTACACTTAGTGAGTATGCTACATCGGGTCTGGTACATAGCATTGCATACATGATAGAGCCTACAGCTGAAGTATAGGGTATTCCTTGCATGCGAGCTCTCTCCAAATCAGTCTTGGGAGACATCTCTTTGGAGAGAGTGACTCCAGAGATCGTGGGTAAGTTCCCACGCTTGGATTCTTCCATACTAAACCTCTTTAATATGGTGTCAATGTACCTAGATTGGGACAATCCCAATATACGTTTGGATCTATCTCTATAGATCCTAATCCCCAATATGCAGGAGGCATCACCAAGATCTTTCATCGAGAATCTTTGTGATAAGAAGAGCTTGACCGATTGCAGCATAGGAATGTCATTTCCTATCAAGAGTATGTCGTCCACGTACAATACGAGGAAGACAACCTTACTCTCTGCCACCTTCTTGTAGATACAAGGTTCATCTACGTTTTTGACGAAATCAAACTCTTTGATAACGACGTCAAAGCAGATGTTCCAACTCCGCGATGCTTGCTTTAATCCATAAATGGATTTAAGCAGCTTGCACACCTTCCCGCTGCTCCCACTGTCCACGAAGCCCTCTGGTTGAGTCATGTACACGCACTCTTCTAAATCACCGTTTAGAAAGACGGTCTTAACATCCATTTGCCAGATTTCGTAGTCATGATATGCAGTGATGGCAAGCATGATCCGGATGGATTTAAGCATAGCCACTGGAGAAAAGGTTTCGTCATAGTCCACACCTGGTCTTTGACGAAAACCCTTTGCAACAAGTCTAGCTTTGAAAGTCTCCACTTTCCCATCTACACCAAGTTTTTTCTTGAAGATCCACTTGCTCCCAATAGGTTTTACCCCTTCAGGAGCAACTTCCAAAGTCCACACTTTGTTGGTGTACATGGATTCCATCTCGGACCGCATTGCATCCAGCCATTTTACTGAGTCTCTACTCATGATGGCCTGCTCGAAACTAGTTGGGTCATCATCCTCCATGATGCAATCCTCGCTTCCACCGTCAATGAGAAAACCGTAGTATCTCTCAGGTGGACGAGAAACCCTACTAGATCGACGGAGAGGCTGGGGTTCGTCGGGTACTACTGAATCCTCCGGTTCTACTAAATCATCGGTTGTACTTTGTGGTGTTGGAACCTCTTCCAGCTCTACCTCTTTGCCACTAATCTCTTTTGCAAGAAATTCCCTTTTCAAAAAGGTGGCATGTTGAGCAACAAACACTCTTTGTTCCTCAGCTTGGTAGAAAAAATATCCTTGAGTGGATATCCCACAAACTTGCAAAGAACCGATCGTGTCTCGAGTTTGTCCGGATTTTGCTTTTTGACATAGGCCGGACAACCCCATATCTTAATTCATTTAAAATATGGTCTCTTCCCACTCCATATCTCATATGGTGTGGTAGGTACAGATTTAGACGGAACCAGATTCAATAGGTATATGGCTGTCTCAAGCGCATACCCCCAAAAGGAAATAGGTAACTCAACATTGCTCATCATTGAGCGCACCATATCTAATAAGGTGCGATTCCTTCGTTCCGATACACCGTTGTGCTGTAGTGTATAAGGAGGAGTAAGCTGAGAGAGAATCCCATTCTCTTTTAGATAATCTAGGAATTCAATGCTTAAGTATTCACCTCCTCGATCAGATCGAAGAATCTTAATACTTTTTCCCGTTTGGTTCTCTACTTCGTGCTTATATTCTCTGAATTTCTCAAAGCTTCAGACTTGTGTTTCAACAGGAACACATGCCCGTATCTAAAAAGATCGTCAGTGAATGTAATGAAGTAGGAATAACCGTTTCTGGCGTGTGTAGACATAGGACCACATACATCACTATGTACCAGTCCTAAGAGTTCAGTAACTCTTTCTCCATGTCCACTAAACGGAGTTTTGGTCATCTTTCCTTTGAGACATGAATGGCAAGTGTCATAAGATGATAATTCGAATGAATTCAAATATCCATTCTTATGTAACTTAGCTAGCCGTGTCTCATTGATATGGCCAAGTCTACAGTGCCACAAGAAGGATTCGTTCATTTCTGAGCTTTTCCTCTTGTGTGTGTTTTGTATATTGAGAACTGTATTTTGATTGAGAATGAATATGCCATTATGTAACGAGCCTGATGAAATCAACTTTTTATCTAGGAATATGTTCATAACATTATCCTTTACTACAAAATTATATCCTTCTTTACTTAATAAAGAAACTGATATAATGTTGCACATCATGTTCGGTATATAATAGCACTCATTCAGAACTAGTGTATCACCACTTGGTAATATCAGGTGATATTTGCCAACTGCTTTGGCTGCAACATTTGCCCCATTCCCTACTTGAACGGAATGATCACCTTTTCCCAGTTCTCTACCTTTCCGTAGCCCATGTAACTGCTTACATATGTGGGATCCTGATCCGGTATCTAATACCCAGGACGTAGGGTGAACTGAAAAACAGTTCTCAATAACAAACACACCCGAAGAAGGTGCATCATCATGCATGTTCTCCGTTTGGGCGGCGTAAGAATCCAGATATTCTCCTGTTTCCTGTTCAGTCTTATAACACTTATAAGATAGAACGGGTCCAACGTTCCCCTGCACAGTATAACATGCGGGTTCGGTCAATACATCCATATTATTATCTTGATTAGGGCATGACATGGTCGCTACCTGGAGAGAGAGAGAGAAGAAAACACTTTAGCGTATGCTCTTGCAAGATCAGATTGGTTATTATCTTATCTACTCAGGATGGCTCCCACTGGTTTTTATCAAATCTTCCTTCAAACCGTAAAAGGAAAGACTAGCCGGGATTAATTACACCTTACAACTTCGTCGATCTTTCAGCCAGGCCAGTGTCGGTACTTTGAGGGAGGTTCCCCGTGCTTTCGCACGGACCTAATTAAAGTAAACCTCATTTTCCCAGAGGCATAACCCCGTTGACACCTTTCTAGACACCTACTTGATCGGCTAATTGTCCTGTGTAAAACTCTCCCAGCAGTAACAATTACTCGCAGTGGGTATCGGGATCCAACTATCTCATAGAAGGTATGCAATCTCATTGCAAATTTCAACACTTGAAATTCCCGATAATGCTTTTGCCCCTAGCGATTTATGACCTTGACTAAGTCAACAAACCATAAATCGCAAGTCAAGTTCAACCCGTACATTTCTCGATTGAATTAAACCCACCCGTACGACCTTTGACTGAGTCAACAAGGCCGTGCGAATGCCCTAATCCAATCACATCTCATGTTGTAACAGATAAACATTATTTAGCTACCGTACACTACGCCTTGACTAAGTCAACAAACATAGCACGAATACTAAATAATATCTATCTGAAATGACGGAGGGTTACGCAGCTTTTTCAGAAAACCATAAGCGTAATGAACTTGATATCGTTGTAGAATCAAGTGAATTTTTTGAAATGGAGTGATTTTGAGGCTTTCATTAGTTTTGGTAAAGAGGTCACTCCCGGTGAAAGGATCTCGGCTCTTTTCTTATCGAATAAGGTGCGGGATATATCACATATATCACTGTGCAAAGCAAAACTCCAAAAGCAATCAAAAGTCAAACCGAGTGTTGTAGCATCTGCCAGTTTTGCTAAAGAGGTCACTCCCGGTGAAAGGATCTCGGCTCTTTCCCCATCGAATAAGGTGCAGGGTATATCATATATACCGCTATGCAAAGCAAGACTGCAGCTACCCTTTTATTTTAAAATTTGATTCTACAATATCTTTTAGGTTTCTTTTCTTTCATTAATCATATTAATGAAGTCCCATCATTTAAGTCACCTAAACATTACAGATAAATACGACGTACACTTATGCCATCCGCATTCGCCTCGATGTCCCCTCCTGCATTGTTAGGTTAGGTAACTAACGACAGAGCAGGGCAGGGCTAGTGCGGGTGCAAAACATAAGTAACGTCTATATAATATATCATATATACTATATAAAGTATCCATCATAGCACATCACATGATCACATCACAGATATCGCAGCAGAAACATAGATATAATGTGGGATATACTAGAACGTCCGTATTTAGTATCTAGCCAAAAATAGAAAATACGGATTCCACAGTCGCGATGAATAGCCATGCCCACACCCTGGACCCCTACGAGTGCGGCAAGCGACCCTACCAATTCTGGAGTTTAGGAGACCCGGTCTCAACTCCTCGAGATGGCCTCCCACTGAACCCCAGAACCCGGTCACCTGTGCTCCTCTCCTTGGGTCCATCCTAATGCGGAAAAGTAAATAATATACAACACAGGTGGTATCGACCTCAACCCGGAAGTGCCCCAAATAAAAGAATATTACATTACATTTGAATTTACATGAATGAAAATATAAAACTCTCATCTCACATAAACCCCCCGGCTATTCAATCGCGACAATCCTGCACATCATATCTCAGCAACACATAATATCTCATATCATCAACGTAAGCAAGTATGCATATACCGATTGTCGTCGACGTATAGCAACGACAATCGGCAATACCACTACATACTACACTTACGGTCACAGAAAAGAAAGTGTAAAACTGCAATATCTGGAATCCACATTCTCTTTAGACATCGTAAATGCGAAATATCACATACTTCGTATTTCATGTCTAGTAATATGAATTCCACACATTGCATCACATTCCAGATAATTAGACAGTATTAAAGTTTTCGAACGAACGATCAAATACCCAAGATTCCCTAAAGCTCAACACTTGAGCGGAGTTCAAAAACCCAGAGTGTGACACAGTAGTAGCGGTCCAGCCTAGAAGGGTCAAGCCAACGCCTCACATGTGGCACGCCGTACTGCCCCAAACCCTAAGGTTCAAATGGCAGTTCAAGACAGTCACATAATCGAGTTAAGGTTTATTGTCTTCTAGAGGGTCCACCATAAAACTTGCACGTATCTCCAAAATATTTAAACCCCGTGAAAAGTGAGCAAATGATACTCGTTCAAACACTTCAATACTTTCTAATTTATCCGGAAAAGCTACGAAATGAAAATTCCGATCGAATCGACGAGTCCAAAATCATCTCCAGAATTTACAGAACTAAATTCAGATTAAAAATACCCAAAACCATCTAAAAGCAGACAAGAATACACTGTAGCAAAAATGAAACCTTAAGGGCTCTGTACGACCACGGAGCCGCGGCCTAAGCAAGCTATGGCCGCGGTTCCACGGTGGAATTGTCGAATTAGGGTTTCATTTTTCACAGTATATCTTAGAATTCCCTGCTCTATTTTTTACATATTTTTAATTCTGAAAATAACCAAATTCGGAAAAATGTCCAGAGAGGGTTCTATAACGTCGTATTTTGGTTCGATCGGATTTTTTACTTCGTAAAATTGTCGCCTAATGTTCTAGGTCGGCTCTGATACCAATGTTGGGTTAGCCTAGCACCTCATGAAGGGATTGGAAGCATCACATGTACCAAATATGGAATTTTTAGGGTGCTAAGTTAACGATCATTGAATCGTTCCTAGAAAATTAGGGTTTCAAAATTTTGCATATCAACATAAGCAAGAAAAGCTAGGGTTTTGAGAGTACAACCTTTGTAGCTCCCTACGCTAGACTCCTCGGCTACTTGGGGTTTGGAAACGGATCCACTTGAACTCCTCTAGGTCACCGATGATCCACCCGGAGTCCGCTTTGTCCAAGCTTGCATCTTCACCCGATCAAGAGAATGAAATGAAGCTAACACTCCAAACAAGTGGGCTAAACTTGTGTAGAATGATATTGTGGTTCTCTTTCTTACTTCAAAATCCTAACTTGATGAGTATATTGCTCACTACAAAAATCTAGAGAGCAAATGAGAGAGGAAGAAGAAGATGATGGCTATATCTTTTTACAAGAGTGAAAAGAATAACTCTTGTCTAAGAAAAATGAAAATATATGAATATATATTTTCATGTTCTCATCTCAAACCATGGTTTAAACAATAAATATATTATTGAACTTGAGTTAAAACACAAAAGGAAAGTTTACCCAAGGTAAAAAGGTGGGTGAGAATGGTTAGGTCAAAAGAAGAGTGTAGAAACAAATCAATCATAACCATTTTCCATTTTCCTTTTTGCTTTAAATATAATGCAATAAAAACCATATATAAAACCATGGTGTGAGTATTATATTGCCACCATTTTCATGTATGTACAACCATGAAGGATGTATGTATGTATGTATGTATGTATGTGTGTATGTACATCCATATGTGCATGAATCTAAAAAGAGAACATACATGCATGCATACATCCATCAAATACAAGAAAGGATTTCTAGTGAGAAACTAATGGTTAAATGATAAATCAACACTTGATTTATCAATCCGGTCATATCACATATGACCCTAACCAAAAGCAAGCCGCCCGATCAATATACGGTATCCTATACGCGCATTTTAATCGGGTCCATGCGCATATCGCATACACGCACCACAACGTTTCGCCTGGACTAGGTAACTCCATTTTGGGACTCTAAGACTCGTCAATACGCCGACAGTGGGTGATGATCATATCAAGAACCCCCAAGCCGCAAGCGGTCAGCTAAACGTAACGGCCACCCGGGTATTGAGCGATCAGAAGAGAACAAGCGAACCTGCTACAACTCCCGTCGAGCCAACCGGCAACACTTCCCGTATAGTACGGTCTCCTCGTCTGATATGTCGCATATCAAGTCTAGGGGTGGTAAACGTCAGACCCCAATAACCGATAAGTCGTGCCGATGTGAGGCTCATAACGGGTCGAGAAACTACTGGTAACACTTACCAGTAAATCTCTGAATCAGCCCTGGCCAGGGACTTCCCTGTTACAGCCAATCGAGCACAGCGCAACATCAACCCCCAATACCGGGAGAGACGAAACCCCTCCTATCGCTCATTGCCTCCATGTGACTCGGGACTGCACCCAAAAACCACCGTTTTGCATGCCCTCATGGACGTGGTAAGGTGGAAATCAAAGCACAGTGGGAATCACACAAGACTCTATGACGATCTCGGGTCTACAGACTAACCTGCACAAGTGTCACCTGAGAACTGCCATCTGACGTGAGGTATAATACCATCTGGGAGTTCTCGGCGAGTCCGTCCAATGTACCCAGTCTCCACTGAGCACCCGTATACCATATCTGATGTCAAACACCAATGGATATGGGATCATCCATCGCCCATCTCATGGGTCGAGAAGCGTATACGCTAGTCTACTCTGTTATATCGATGCCCTGTCTTGATACACCCATGACTAGGGACCTTGAAGGATGTACTTATGGACTACCATGTCCCCACTAGTATGATCCGCATCATAGTCCAGGTAGTCAAGTACACATCCTAAGGGCTTTACCAACATGTAACCATAAGACAGTATAAAGAGACACGTATACATGTTAAGATAAAGAGCAACCAGATAGCATACTATCATATCGAGCAAGAAAGTCATCTCTATATATGTCCAAGCATCCAATATAATATACATCATCTGTACAATACTGGCCTCTAGGGCATACATATAACTAACAGTGACAAACGCCGCTTTGTTCTTGCCCTTGCTGTTTTGGGATTCCCTTCCTGTAGAGTAAGAGATATGGTCAATTTTCTCCAGTTGAACCAGCTTGTCAAGGAGCTCCTGATATGTAGTAGGCTTGGCCAAGGATAAGAATGGATAAACCTTTAAGTGTGGATCGAGAGTGCCTATGAACATCCCGACTGCTGAAGGTTCGATGATGGGTTGCTCACATTTCAAGGCGAGATTTCTCCACCGGATGGCGTATTGCACCAGTGTTTCGTTCGATCTTACTAACTCATTGATTAATGCGGAGAATGAAGTACGCTCTCTTGCGCTAACAAAGCTCTGCATGAAGAGCAGCTTCATGTCAGCAAAGGTCTCCATGGGGTCATTTGGGAGCTCTGAGTACCATTCGAAGGCAGTATCCGCCAGACTGCTGACAAAATGTTGAAGGAGTAGCTTATCATCGCCTCCAGTATTTCTGCACATTGCCTTGAACTGTGCGATATGTTGGTGGGGATTGTCAGTTCCCCTGAAGATGTTGAACTTCGGGATCGTATATCCTAGAGGGTATTGTTTCTGGTCGTACCATGCTGGATATGGCTAACCAGTTTTGACCAGCTTGGCTGTTGCTTCACTGGCGGTGAGGAGTTTGACCTGTTGGGCGATGTACTCATTGAGCTGTGCCTTCGAGATTACCTCGTCTTTTGCGCTTGATAGGGTTTGGAGAGGACTTCTAGCATCCCCTTTCTCATTATCAAGGACCACCGGCGGTTCTTTGGCCGACGATTCTGATGGATGAGCCATCATCCCACACATCTTCTGCAGGAGGAGGGCCATCTTGTTCTTGTTGGAGGTCATTTCCGCCGCTTCTTTCTCTTTCTTATCAAGAGAGCATTTTAAAGAGCCAACATCTGGTTCTTTCCTATTTGGATCTTCTTGCTCGTCCTCCGGACATGCTTGAGGTGGTGGGCTGACAAGTGTCGCTTCTTGAATGGTTAATTCTTACAGTTGTTGTTGTTTATGAGCTTGCGATGCAGTCAAGGACTGAGTATGAGGTCTATGACTAGTGTAAGCATTTTTTTCACTTCCATTCACGATACGCACGGTGTGAACTATTTCAGTCCCACGACTGAGGCTTTTGATGTTTCGCCGCTTAGGATTTACCTTGGGCGATGGGGGGCCTTTTCCTTTTTGGGAGAGTCGCCATGGACTTGGAAGCCGAGTCATCGTCTTTTGGTGGATTCCCGAGCTTCTCAGATTTTGGAGATGGCTTGGTGTTGATGACAGAACCACGTACTTCCTTGCAGACTTTATAGATTCTTGAGAAAAGTCACGGAACAGGAGCACTGGCCTTTGCTCATTTACTGCCTCCATAGGCGGTGGAGACTTCTTCAAGACAGCAGCAGGCGAGTTTCGCCTGACCCTTCTCAATAACTCGAAGCTATTTTCAGTCGAGACAGCCGCATTGATAGTTGAGCCTGGTATTGGTAGAGTTAATCCTGATGGGGAGATGCCCCCAGCCTACCTTTGTCGGCGCCAGTAACGGCGTCAAGACCACCTTGAAGTAGAAACCTTTTCAGCTTTAGGAGCCTCATAGTTATACCCCCTATGTGGACCTTGATCCTGGACGGGCGTCAGTCGCTTGAACACTGACTCCTTTGGCAGCGTAGGGGTATTGGGTGTCAGCTTGTGGAAGACAGACTTGCTTGGAGCGGCCGGGACAGCAGGTGTCAGCCTCTTGAGGATTGACTTTCTCAAAGCTGGTAAAACAGCAGGAGTGGCAAAGGTCGGCCTTTTAAAGACTGAGTTCTTTGGTATTACAGGCTCCTTTGATAGGCATGCGGAACTTGGTGTCATTTTATTGAAGACTAACTTCTTTGAGACCTCCTCCTTTGGCGTTGAGGCACCGATGGTAGGAAGGAGTGGAGGCATTCACTTGGATTGGAGCACATTCCATTCTTGCATGAGTTGGGATGTTGGGATACCAAGCACTGCGACCATGATCTGCCCAGAAAGGATCAGCTGAGGTGCAGCAGTTTTAAAACCGGAGTTGGTGTTGAATGCTATTGAAGCCTACATAGGAAAGAAAACACCTGGTTCAGTATACCCCGAAATCTAAGAGCAACCAAAAAACAAAAATCACTATTTTGTTCGCTAGGATACACGACATACAAAGTGTGGAGTGAAAAGAGAAAAATAGTCCCACCGGGCGTGCCAGAATCTTTTTACCGCCGAAAACCGGAGACAACCGATGTTGGAACGTCTTACCTGAATTTGGGGGCAGAAGAATTGGTATGATCCATCCATCTCTTAGAAGACACTAAGTTTATTTATAGCGCTACATATTGGAGGTTTGGATAGATGCGACTGATGTAGCTGACTTTAGATTCCCTCTCAGGGTGAGGTTTATTGATTGTAGAGATGCATTTTTCCTACAAGCGCAAGCTCTTGTAGTTAATTATGTTATCGCGAACGATAACAACTTTCTACACTCCAGATTATTTTCTTTGTATGTAGCGTCTTTTGGTTTATTTGTGTTTGCCCTTGGATTGTATACGGAGACTAATTTTGTCGTCGCCCGTAGGGCGCGGATTAGTCCAAATCTATACATATTTTATATTTTGTGTCAAGCATTGTTTAACCATGCCCACATCGGCATCTTGGTTAGCCAATAGGGATGAACCTATGTTCCATTCTCACATTGTGAGGACCATCAGTTCAATTTAAAGCTTAAACTTTTTTTAAGGACACGTTAGTCTCATTTGAGAACTAAGGTCTATTTAGATGGTTTGGAGAATATAGGCTTTATCTAGGAACACGTAATCTCATTTGAGAACTAGGCCTGCCTAGATGGCTTGGTCATATATTGAGAATTTTATTCTCAGTTAATCACTTGATCACAAGGAAGCTTAAGCTTCAACACTTAACCAAATGGCTATATATGGGATCTGTTTGGCGCTCTTCTTTACTTGGTGCCACTTTAGCGCATGTGCATTTGCACGTGGCGCCGGCGCAACCGCTTTTGATTTGTGCATGGCTCTTGGTGGGACATGGTGATGCTTTGGCGCTAGTTCTCTCGTGCATTGCACGTGGCGCAGCGCAATATCTAGTGCTTAAGCTCTGGCGCAACCTTGCAAAAATACTATTGGCGCATCTTGGTAAAGATAGCATTGGCGCCGGTGCGACGTGCATTGCACGTTTGGCGCATCGCTAGGGTTTTGGGAGTTTAAGCTCCATATTCTCCTTGAAACAGAAAGGTTAACCTTTTTAGGGTTTCAAGACTTGGTTTTCATGAAACTTAAGCTACGGTAAAATGATCTTTTAATCATAAAAATTGGTAAAAGATAACAGTTTTCATGATCTTGGGACTTTGGGTTCTATTTTTTTGGTCATGATCTAAACGACGATATGCTTTCCTAGGTTTCACGAAGCCAAGCTTCGATCTTTGGTGATCTTGATTATCTTTTTCATGTTCTGATAGAGGGGGGTAATAAAGTTTCCCTTCGAGATCTTAGATCTTAATATCAAACCCTTCATGAGAGCTTAAGCTCTTGGCCAGAGGGAGTTTAATCATGGATCTTTGATCCAAAGGAAGAACTTTAGGTTCTTGAGAAGCTTAAGCTTCGGAAATGGAGAAGGGATGGTAAAGAAGAAATTTTTCTCTTCCCCTTACTTGGGGTTTGAAGGATATGAAGAATTTTCTTCAAGTAGAAGCTATTTGTCTCCTTTTTTACCTTGTGGGGGGCTGTGTATATGGAGATTAATCTCTTAGGCTCCTATTTATAGGAGAGAATAATGGTTGAGAAAGTTGAGAGAATTTCTCATTTGAGAGATCTCAATTGATCCTATGATTAACCGGGGTGCTTAAGAACCATTGGATCTTTGATCTAAGGGATTTTCTGATTATAACAGATCATCTTTCTATTTTATAAAGATAAAGGAAAATATTTTCCGAAATAGATCTTAAGCTCTGATTGAAGCATATGCTTCACTATATAAATGCACCTGCGCTACGTACGTTGCATGTTTGGTGCTGGCACTGGCACTTGTGTCCACCCATTGGCGCTTGCGCCACGTGCATTGCACGTGGCACTGCGCGCAATCAATTTGGTTGGCGCTTGCACATGCACCTAACCATTGGTGCAACTTTTTGGGCGGGAACAGTGGGTTCTCTTTCTTCTTTCCTTTTTGGATATTAAGGAGGAAGGAAGGGGCCAAAAAGCTCTCATTTATGAGATTTGATGGAAGAAATAGGCTCCATTTTAATGATCTATGAGCTTTTGTTATTTATTTTAAGAAAAAGAGAGGTTTTTCTCGTGAATTATTTGGAGAAGAAGAAGAAGAGAGAGAGAAGAGAGAGGCACAAACCCAAGTATTTTGTGAGATTGGGAAAACTTAACATTTCTTGATATCCTTAGGTTTAAATACTCATTACAATTTGTAACTTAGCCTTTGGGTTTTATATAATTGCTTTTTGTTTCTTCTATATCCATGTGCATATCTTTTTGCACATAAGCCATGGGCTTTATAGGATTTTTGCTTTTTTCCTATTTGTATTACATTTTTACACTTATTTGCATACAAAATTTATTTATTACAAATTTCATTCTTTTTTTCTTCGATGGCCGGCTGGCTTCGCTTAGGTTGAGGTGGTTTGGGCGTAGGCCCACTTGCTTGGGCTTGGGCCCGGATTGGTTGGATTTGGGTCCACTTGTTTGGGCGTTGACTTTGATCTTTTTACTTTGACCTTAACTTTTACTTTTAATTTTTTTTATTTTAATTTCGTCAGTGGGGTGTAAATTTCGACCTCAACAAAGTGCCCGCCATCAATAAATGCATACAATATGTATATGTTGTGTGCATGAAATTGATGGATTTTCTTTCATGTAGAGGTTGACTTAATTTGGCTCTCGCTTTTGGGAGGCAGGCACCGTGCTTTTTACTACATGGACAGTCAATACTGGCATGTCTACAACATAGATGTTAATGGTACTTGAATTGATTCCGAGGCGGACCTTGATTCCGATGGGGAGGTCGATGGTTGACTTGATCCACTTTCAGTGGTGTTGGTGCTTGACTTGATCCACATTTGCGGTGTCGGCGCTTGACTTGATCTACTTCTGCGGTGTCGGTGCTTGACTTGATTGATTTGATTTGGGAATGGAGTCAGCAACTCTACCACTGGAATTAGGCTCCAGTGGTAACTCGTCCGGTACCCAATTTTGGCTTGATTTGATTGATTTGGTTGATTTAGGAGCGGAGTCGACATCTCTACCATTGGAATTAGGCTCCGGAGATAACTCGTCCGGTACCCAGTGATTGATATGTGATATGTGAAGTTCGTAAATACTGCAATCAATGACGGTGTAGCATAAGCTAGCTAAAAGCGAGTCGAGGGTCGTCCACATAGATACGGTTGAGTTCTACTTCTAGTCTTAGAAGAGTTATGCAAAAAGAGTTCGTGTTTTTTTGTTTGTTTTTTACTATGTGATATGTAAAGGAAGGAAAGGACTTGTTAAGGTCTTAGTTTTGGGTGGTTTAAGTCATGTAACAAATCCGTATTCTCATATTTGAGCTCCTCATTTGTGTTGATGCTAGGGCAATCATAAACAACGTGGATCAGGGTTCTTTAGAAGGGTACTTGCGAGTATAAGCAATGCATTCCAAGTGCTAAGTCCCTTCTACCGGCCCTTATCCTTACGTTCTTTACTCTTGACTCTAGCCCTCGGCCAAAGTGAACATAACTTATCTCGAATTTGGATCGCAAAAATCATCGAGAGATAGTATGCCCAAAAGGAGAAGTTTGTGCTTCTTTAGTCGGGGTTCAACTCAATCGAGTTTGAACAAATGAGAGGTAAAGGAATGTTATCATTCTTTATACCACCCTCTCCTTAACCCCAATAAGCATAAGAAAATTAGTCACCCACAAAAAGCAAACAAGAGAAAGGAAGAGTTCATCAAATATCAAGAATAAAAAATGCGACTAAACTATTACAAGAAAACCAATGGTCACTTAGCACTTAGGTCTTTCTTCAATGAAGAAGGAACCCTCTTGATAATGGTGACCTATAACAAGGATTAACTAAACTAATGACAAGTATTAAAGAGCATGAAATGGAAAGGAGGCTAACTAATAACAAGAAATAAATAACATAAATAAAAGAGATTAATTTCATTAAACAAAATAAATAGTTACAAGAAGATAAAAAGCTTCAATCTTCATCAAGGAGGATAGCCATGGGGCTAACCTCCATGAAGGAGAAGATACAATCCTACTAACTACATATGACTATTCTAAGCTAAGAAAAAACTATCTTCTTTGGCTACTGATCCGAGATATATATATAGGTTGGAGGGAAAACCCTAGGATGATTCTGGTGTTAGAGTTCCTAGCGTCCAAGAGGCCACAACCGCGGCCGATGCGGAATGAATAATATAAATTTTAGAGGCGTTAGAAACTGCAAACCCTAGAATCTAAACCAAACACATAAATTAGAAAATATCATATAGTTCTTAGCTACTATGGAAGAGGGTTATACTATAAGATCGAGTCCTTCGGTCTTCATCTCCTTTTTCCTTAGCTCCTTTGGGTCTCCTTGATCGAGCTTGACCGCCGGTCTTCCTCCGTCGAAGATGATCCACTCGAGAGATGTGGTTCATGGCTCTAACTCCACACTAAAAATCAAGTGGAGCAACTAAAATTCCTAGCTTGCTACACTAGGAAGTTTAGTGATGTAGTGAGTTGTTCTAGTGTATTTCTATCTCTCTTCCAACCTTAATTCTCAACTCATGAGATAATAGGGAGGAAAATGAAGGGGGAGCTCAAGAAAAGAGCAAGTGAGGAGGGAGAAGAAAATGGTGAGAATGAATAAATCATGTGAGAGAAAATTTTCACCATGGTTTTGTATAAAAGGTTTTTGCAAATAAAATATAGCAACCATGCTTGAATAGTTTGCAAAAATGAATATACAAATCATTTGTCAAGACTAGTTCTCACCATTTTCACCTTACTACTTTTACACCTTATTTTTCATTTAAATGAATAAATGGATAAACAAAAAATGAGATGTCCACCTTCTATAATGTTTTCTGTATAAATACGGAATACATTCTACCGAATATATATATCCGTATTCGTATCAAAATACGAATAGCTAAAGAGATAGAATAATAAAAAGAACATAATACTAGAATATACAAATCAAAAAATATATATGTAAATTATTAAATTAATACTTGATTTAATAATCTTGCATAATCCTAAGACGGCTAGTATTATCAACTGTCCGATCAACTCATTTGATTGGAACTCTGCACGTATTAAAATACGGCCACTACATCATTTCGCCTGAACCAGGAAAACCCTCTGTGTGGGAATCTAAAGACTCGACAGTACGTCAGTAGTGAGTTACTGGATAAATTCATAACCATAAGCACATCAGCAGCACTAGCTGTACGTAACGGCTACCTGGGTACCTGTCGAAAAGGATGGCCGACGAGCAAGCTCATCCGAACCCCTACCGAGCCTATCTATGAAAATCTCCGTACAGTCCGGTATTTTTGTTTAAGAGTATCGCATACTGGGTCTAGGAGGTGGTAAACGTCAGACCCTAATAACCCGATAATTCGTGCCAATATGGCTCAGGACCAATCCGGAAAACTATTGATCTAACTATCAGTAAATCCCAACTGTCTTGGCCAAGGTCTTCCCCAACAATTGCTCACTGCCTCCATGTGGCTCAGGATTGTACCCAACTAAATCCTGTTTGCATGACTCAGTAGAGCCGTGGTAGGGTAGTAATCTAAATACAATGGAAACTCACATGGGACAAATGGCGATCTCAGGTCTGAAGACTAGCCTGTACTCATGTCTCCTGAGAATTGCTAACTAATGATAGGTATAGTACCATCTAGAAGTTCTCGGTAAGTCCGTCCAGTGTACTCACCCCCAGTGAGCACCTGTATACGATCTTATGTGTCAAAGACCAATGGCTGTGGGACCAACTATCGCCCTTCGTCGGGGTCTATAACTGTATACACTAGTTTACTCCGGAATATCGATGCCCTATCTCGATACTCTTACGACTGGGGACATTTAAGGATATACTTATGGACTATCCAGCCTCCACATGTATGATCGCCATCATAACGATGGTAGTCAAGAAATAATCCTACGGGCTTTATCAACATGTATTAATAATACGTAATAACAAGCAAAACATATAAACATGTTAAGATAAAGACAAACCAAATAGCATACTATCGTATCGAGCAAGATTTTCCTGTACATACATATGTCCAAGCATCCACTTTATATACATATACAATTATGGCCTTTAGGGCATGCATATCCAACATCTGGAAGCCTTCAAAATGACTAAATAACCCCAAAATCCCAACCTCAGCGCCGCCTACTTGGCCGCCAATCGGTGGCTAAATGAATTAACTTGGTTGTCAATTGGTGGCCAAAATGTGGAATTGGGCGTCTAGCCTTTTCCCCTGTTCTTATGGGCTTTAATGGGGTTCTTCTAACACTTGAAAACTTGAATCTGAGAACTTGGACTTTTGCAGGGTCTGACCGTTGAATCTGACTAGGTCCGTTTTGCATAGTTTTGAACTTGAAAGTCCATCAATTGCTCCAATATCTATTTCCCACAATTATGTAGCACACATGGATCAAATAACATTTATTTATATACACAAGACTAATAATGAGAAGTATTAGAATGCAATAAATTGTGATGAACAAATACCTCCAAAGATATGTAAAATCTATTTTTTAAGAGATAGCAGGAGGATTTCCATCGCCCACTTCCCTGATATCTAGGGAGTTTTTATACACTACTCCCTACGCATAGAGGGGTATAAATGCCCCCTATGAGCAACTAAAGAAGGGAAATCTTTGCTCGAAACCCTAGAACTCTGAATAAAGTTCTGAAGAGAAGAAGAAGAGGAAGAAGAAGAAGGTGAGGTATAGTAATGTGATACCCCAATTCCTTCACTCTTCTAATCTCTTTATGTCTCATTCTCTCCTCTCCTCTCTAATCAGAGAGAGAATCATGAAAACTTATATAAGTTTTCAGCTCCAACAGAGGGCCTTGGAAGTCATGGCCATGGCTTCCTTTATGAAGAAGAAAAATTAGAACACAAATATATCCTTGACTAATAACAGAACCTAGAACATAGCCTATCCATGTTCTTCATATTTCAAAAATATGCCATCCTATTTCTCATACACTAACAGAAGTAGACAAGATATTTCTTGAAGAATATAGATCAAAACTCTATGATATTCTATATAAACATACGAGAATAAAATATTCTATTTACTTTGAAACATAAAATGCGTCTCTAAATATATATAGGAACAGGAAAATCTTATTCAGTTTAAGACATAAAAAGCGTGTCTTTATAGAAACATGAACAAGAAAACCCTGTACATTTTTCAGACATGTATTTACATGTTCATGAATGGAAAAATCCTATTCATGATACATGAAAAACATGTCTTCATATCACTTGCGAATAGGGAAACCCTATTCACACATCAAATATGTAAAGCATATCTTTATAAGTGAACATAGTGCTAAAAACACTGTGTTCATCACTGAAACATGGCTTAAAAACATGTTTTACCCTTGAACACAAATCCATGAGTTCAATTTGCACAAAACCATTAAGAATGATGTTATATATATCATTTCTGATGTGTGCAAGAAACTCAATTCAATGAGTTTCATTAGAGGAAACTCTATAAAAAGAGTTTCTAACTTGGCCTGTGCACAAGCCATTGAAGGCTTAAAATAGGCATCCCGGCTGTTTCGGGACCCCTCCCGATTCCCCAGGAAGCCTTAAATAAAGCCTCTCGAGGGAAGAAACATATTTGTTTAATCCCTTGCGTGTGGACCCCACCTAGATGTCCTACCTATAATTCTAATGAAGTGATGGAACCCCACTTGGGGTGTCCCACCTACATTCAAAAGAAGTGATTTGGCCTCCACATAGGGCAGTGCTCATCAACTGTTGTCAAGTTAACACTAAAATACTCATAAGTATTTAAAATTAACTCTTAAACTAGAGTTCCATGTGATTTTTCATTCTTATTGCAATGTTAATGTAATTTACTTTCAGATTGTACACAAACTTAAACAAAATGGATAAAAAAGCAGAGTGTTTCTCGTCATCCATTGGGATGGATGCACTCGCTTTTCAGGCGTTGTACAAATTCCCCCTACCTGATAGTGAGCGGGGGTTTATTAATTATGGGGATCCAAATCTTCATCAGTAGCGGATGATATTTCTGTTTATTAATTGTGGGGATCCGATTAAAGGGTCGTGTAAATCATGCGAACTCAATGTGAAGGTGTATGTGTTTGAAAAAAAATACAAGTTTGTTCATTATATTTTTGTTTATTTATATTTTATTTATATTTTAAAGAAAAAATTCCGAGTGCCCCTGGAGAAGGGGAACACGGGCACAGATCGGCTCCCCTTTAGAGGGGGTGGCTCCCCTAGGGGAGGGGGCCGGCTGCCCCTAGAGGTTTCCCCCCTTTGGGGAGGGGCCGGCTCCTTTTAGAGGAACGGGTACCCCTTTTGGGGTACCCAGAGGCGCTACGCGTGATGGGGTTTTCCGGTCGGACGCCCCGGCGGTGTTTTGTTTCATTTTATTTATTTTATTTTATTTATTTTTATTGTTTAAAAGAAGCTAAGTGTGCGGATTTCAACGAAATTTCTGCGGCATAACCGCCAGATTTCGTTGGTTTTTCATTTTATTTTGGAGAACATAGGCCGAAACCTATATTTCTATGTATTTGGGTGAAGCACGGATGGCATCCGCATACAAGAGGGAGTACGAAACGAAATTCGTATCCCCAAAGGTTTCCCCATGAGATAAGCCCAAATGCCTTCCCTTTAATAGGGTCACCCTCGACCTTCTCTCTACTTTGATAAAAAAAACTCTCTTGATTCTTAGAACTTAGGATTTGGGTCTTGAATGATGGAAAGGAGGTCTCTTTTCCCTCTTTTAGGGTCTTGTATCTTGTAAAGAGAGGGTTTTGAGAGATGGGTTCTCCTTCTTCTTCCTCTTTGGATCTTGAGAAGGAAGGAGTAGGACAAAAAGCACTCCTTTCTGGGATTTGATGGAAGAAAGAGACTCTCTTTTAATGGATTTATGGATTTTTTTTTATTTATTTTAAGGAAAAAGAGATTTTTCTCTTGATTTATTTGGAGAAGAAAAAGAAGAAGAGAAGAGAAGAGGGAGGCACAAACCCTCGTATTTTGTAGGAATGGGAAAATTGAACATTTCTTGTTATTGTTGGGTTTAAACACCATTACAATTTGCAACTTAGCCCTTGGGCTTTATATAATTGCTTTTTGTTTTTCCCATACTCATGTGCATATCTTTTTACACATAAGCCATGGCTTTACATGATTTTGGTTTTTTTTACCTATTTGTATTACATTTTTACACTTATTTGCATGTAAAATTTATTTATAACAAATTTCTTTCTCTTTCTTCTTCTATGGCCAGTTGGTTTCGCTTGGGCTTGAGATGGTTTGGGCCTGGGCCTACTTGCTTGGGCTTAGGCCCAGATTGGTTGGCATTGGGTTCATTTGTTTGGGCGTTGATTTTGACATTTTGATTTTTTACATTGACTTTGACTTTTAATTTTTTTTATTTTAATTTCATTAGTGGGGTGTAAATTTCGACCCTAACAAAGTGCTCCCCGTTAATAAATGTATACAGTATGTATGTGTCATATGCATGAAATTGATGGATCTTCTTTCTTGTAGAGGTTGACTTGATTTGGCTATGCTTTTGGGAGATTGACACTGTCCTTTTTACGACATTGACGGTCGATACTGACGTGTTTACAGCATAGAGGTTAATTGTACTTGACTTGATTCTGAGGTGGGGCATGATTCCGACAGGAAGGTCGATAGTTGACTTGATCCACTTTTAGTGGTGTCGGTGCTCGACTTGATCCACTTTCTATTGTGTCCGTGCTTGACTTGATCCACATTTGCAGTGACGGCGCTTGACTTGATCCACTTTTGCAGTGTCGGTGCTTGACATGATTGATTTGATTTGATTTGGGAAATGAGTCAACATCTCTACCACTGGAATTGGTTCCAGTGGTAACTCGTCCGATACCCGATTTTGGCTTCATTGGATTGATTTAATTGATTTGAGAGTGGAGTCTACATCTCTACCACTAGAATTGGGCTCCGGAGATTACTTGTTCGGTAACCGGTCTTGGCTTAATCGGATTGATTTTATTGATTTGGTTGATTTAGAAGCGGAGTCGACATCTCTACCGTTGGAATTGGGCTCCAGAGGTAACCCGTCCGATACCCGGTCTTTGCTTGATTTGATTGATTTAATTGATTTGGGAGCGGACTCAACATCTATACTACTGGAATTGGACTCTAGAGGTAACTCTTCCGGTACACGGTCTTGGTTTGATTGGATTTTGGGAGTGGAGTCAACATCTCTACCGCTGGAATTGAGCTCCAGAAGCAACTCGTCCGATACCCGATCTTTAGCTTGATTAGATTGATTTTATTGATTTAGTTGATTTGGGAGCAGAGTCAACATCTCTACCGCTGGAATTGGGCTCTAGAGGTAACTCGTCCAGTACCCGATCTTGGCTTGGTTGGATTGATTTGGTTGATTCAAGAGTGGAATCAACATCTCTGTCACAGGAATTAGGCTCCAGAAGTAACTCGTCTGGTACCCAATCTTGACTTGATTGGATTGATTTGATTGATTTGGGAGGTCCCAGTCCATCCTGCGGAAATTTTGAGCTTGGAAGCACTACCCGGTAGGGATTTAATTTGATTTGCTTGATTTCTGCCTAGTCCAGTGAGGCTTTCAAGCTTGGAAGCACTGCCAAGCGGGACTTGGAATTTGGATTTTTGAAGTTGGTAGGCTTTTTTTGTGTTGAGAGTTGAATTAGGACTCAAAGGCCCGAATTTTTGGAATTAAAATTTGAGTTGTGCTTGGATTTGAGCCAAGATTTTGATTGGGTTGGTATTTGAGAATTTTGAATGTAAGTTGGATTAGAAGTTGGAATTGGATTTTGGAGTTGGAATTTGGATATTTGAAGTTGGCGAGATTTGAATTTGGGTTGAAATTTGGAGAGGAGTTGGATTTAAGTTTGGATTGAAAACTGGAATTTTGGGGTTGGAAAATGAAATTGGATTTAGAGTTGGAATTTTGTAGTTTGAAATTTTGGGTTCTGGGCTGGCATCAGCATTGCGAACAATGGAGCACGAGTGTGAGGAGAAATTCATCATTTTCCGTTGGGAAATTTGGGATTTAATTTTTGGTTGACATTAGCATTGCTAACATTGAAGTATAGTTTCAGAAGCGAATCATCATTTTTTATTGGACAAATTGAATTTGGATGTGGAATTGTTTAGGGTCTGCAACGCTAACATTGGAATGGTGTCAGGAGCGACCCATCATTCGCCTTCTGGGGGTATTAGGAACTTGAGAGTTTTTCGCATCGCTACATTGGAGTGTGGTGCCAGGAGCGACCATCATTCGCTTTTGGAGGATTTAGATGTGGAGTTTTTTTTTCGGTGTCTGCATCGCTATCACTGGAATGGTACCAAGAGCGACTCATCATTCGCCGTTGAAGAATTTGGATATGGAGTTTTTTTGTTTAGCGTCTGCATCGCTAACACTGGAATGATACCAGGAGCGACTAATCATCCGCCGTTGGGGAATTGGGAATTTGAGGGTTTTGGTTTTCTTTGTTCGGCGTCTGCATCGCTAACACTAGAATTGTGTCAAGAGTGACTCATCATTCGTCTTTGTAGGATTTGGATTTGGAGTTTTTTTTTGGCGTATGCATCGCTAATACTGGAATGATACCAGGAGCGACTCATTACTCGCCATTGGAGGATTGAGAATTTGAGTGGTTTTTATTACGTCTATGATTTTCCTAAATATAAATAAAAGGCTTTTTATAATTTTCTTTGTGTCAAACATTTTATTGAAGACATCATTTGGAAGAGAATGCTTGGAAATAATTTATTTATTTTTAAAACCAATTAATATAATTTTTTAGTAATTTTTAAAGAATTAAATTGAATTTTTAGGAAAGGATAAAGAATTGGAATATTTTAATACAAGAAAAGAAAGTTATTTTTGACCAAATCTTGTTATAAGAGGAATAAAATATTAAAATAGATTTTCCTAGAATTTTCCAAAATTTTCCAATATTTTTAACTATTTTAAAATAATTTTTTTAATTTAAGAACTCATTTTAAGAATACAGTTTTTAATTTAAAAAGAAAACAAAAGAAAAGAAAATTTAAAATCCCAAGGAAACGGGGGAAGATTTCCCTGCGTGGGGGAACAGGCAAGTAGGGGCTACGCGCCTGTGCGTGCGCCCTCATGGGCGACTCACACCCATGCACGTGAGCATGGACCGTTGGATCGTTTGATCCCATGATCCAACGGTGGAGGCAAGTGGGCGGGGTAACGGTTCGTAACGGGCGCTGGTTCTGGCGGCGATCAGCGGCGGATCCGGATTGAATTAATGGTTTGGACCCTACAAAACACCCCTATTTCTATTCATTTTTCTCACAATCTACCCAGTAAAAAAATTCTAAAAAATTATCTTGTTCTTCGTTTTCTCGACACCGACGCTGTTGTACTGCCCGTTCATCCAGCAAAAATCCGAGGAACGAGATATTCATGTTACGGTGCCTCTCAACGTTTTTCGACCCGCTCGTTCACTCGTCTCAAAAAGGTAGGATCTGTCTCTCTCCTTCTCAATCTTGTCGCCTCTTCTACGCATGCTAAACCTGTTCTAAATGTCAATTGCACTCTAAATAATTAACACGGTTATGTTAGTTGTATTTGTTAACTTATAATCCATAACTCCGACAAAGTCAACTTTTGTTACCTTTAACTTAATCCCATACTCCAGGATGAAAACTATTTCACGGAGTAACGACCTACCCCTTTTAATTACTGTTATTTGTAACTACATATATGCTGTTATGCTTCTCAACCCTAAAACCTGGAAATCACCATTTATAAGGCGAAATACTTTAAAATAGTGTATTTTACATAAAACACCCTCAAGAATTTAAAATAGCGTAATTTTTTTTATAAAACACCCTCAAGATTTTAAATTGCGTATTTTTACATAAATACCCTAAAATTTCCAAATACCGTATTTTCACATAAATACCCTAAGCTTTCCAAATACCGTATTTTCATATAAATACTCTTGGATTACCCAGACTAGTATTTTCAATTAATTAGACAGCTGGAGAGTTTACGTGGCATCTTATCTCTTGAGCCTTGGGGAGCTGGAGATAAGGCATCATACACCTACCCCTAAAATGTAGAGTTTTAATAATTAAGAAACATATGTAAAAGAACTTCACCAAGCTATACTTTTACTAAAATACCATGAACTTTTATAGAACCGAATCACATGGGTATTGTCTTAAATTAATCCAACTCATGATAGGACATATGACATTCTACTTGATATGGTTAGGGTTAGACATACGAATCCTAAGTATGGAATACTATCCCGGTACATGGATGACTTTAATACTACTGGAAATTCCATGCCTAAAAGATATGTATGGAATACTATTCCGTCTTACGGATGATCATACTTCTATTGAAATTCCAGCTTAGTAAAACTATGTGCTAACACCAATCTAAGTATCCATCACTTTATGATACATTATCTGATACGGTTAGGGTTAGACACACGAATCCTAGGTATGGGGCCCTATCCCGATATTCGGATGACCTTATTACTTTTGGAAATTCCATGCTTAGAAGATAGGTATGAAATACTATCTGTTAGTTATATGTATGCCCTAGAGGCCATTATTATACATGTGATGTATATTATAGTGAATGCTTGGACATATATATGGAGGACTTTCTTGCTCGACATAATAGTATGTTATCTGGTTGCTCTTTATCTTAACATGTACACTTATTGTCTCTCTATTACATATTGATAAAGCCCTTAGGATGAGTACTTGACTACCAGGATTATGATGCAGATCATACTAGTAGGGTAGAGGTAGTCGGTAAGTACATCCTTCAAATGTTCCAAGTCGTGGGAGTATCAAGATGGGGCGTCGATATTCCAGAGTAGACTAGCGTATACGCTTCTTGACCCATATGATGAGCGATGGACGATCCCATATCCATTGGTGTTTGACATCAGAGACGATATACAGGTGCTCAGTGAAGACTGGGTACACTGAACGAACTCGCCGAGAAATCCTAGATGGTATTATACCTATCGTCAGATAGCAGTTCTCTGGAGACACTGGTACAGGTTAGTCTGTAGACCCGAGATCGTCATAGAGTCTTGTGTGATTCCCACTGTGCTTTGATTTCCACCTTACCACGTTCAAGAGAACATGCAAAACGGTGGTTTTTTGTTACAGTCCCGAGTCACATGGAGGCAATGAGCGATAGGAGGGGATTTCGTCTCTCCCGGTATTGGAGGTTGATGTTGCGCTATGCTCGATTGGCCACAACAAGAAATCCCTGAACAGGATTGTTGAGATTTACTGGTAAGTGTTATCACTAGTTTCTCGAACCGTTATAGGTCTCACATCGGCATGACTTATCAGGCTATTGGGGTCTGACGTTTACCACCCCCAGGCTGTGATATGCGACATATCAGACGAAAAGACCGGACTGTACGATAATGTTACTTATTGGATTCGCAGGAGTATGAGCATGCTTGCTTGTTGATCTTCTGATCGCTCAATACCCGGGTAGCCGTTACGTCCAGCTAGTACCACTGACGGCTTGTGGGTGTTTGATATGATCATCACCTACTGCCGGCGTATTGACGAGTCTTTACAGTCCTACACAGAGGTTTCATGGCTCAGGCGAAATGAAGTAGGAGCACATATGTGATATGTGCGGGACCGAGATTAATATGCGTACGTGATACCGTGTTCTATTCTCGCGATATGTGATATCGATCGGTTATATGTGATATAGTCGGGTTATCGAATCAAGTGTTGATTCGATAAGTTGATACAAATGATATTAGTCGGTTGTATGTGATATAGCCGGATTATTAAATCAAGTGTTGATTTAATAATTTAATGTATAATTATATATTTGATATATTAACTTACATTAATTAATAATAGCTCACTTAAGCATTTCTTTTTCTCACTTATGTGTTCACTTAATATATATGTGATATATATTATTGTGTCATGCTTGATGCTACATGCTACATGGGTGTATAAGACTCACACCATGCTTAACATAATGAAGGGTTTTATTTATTTAAAGTAAATCAAAATTAGTTGGAAATTAGTCTAATGGTTGAAGCTTGTGGAGCCATTGACTTAGTCCACTAATTTTGTTTTACTTAAGATATTTATTAACCCAACCATTATGATTAGCCATGGTTTAGTCTCTACAAGAGTTAGTATATGATATTAACTCATCCATTGTTGCTTTTCTTCATCTCCTTCCTCAAGCTCTCTAGTTTTTGGGAGGTGAAGAAAATTAGTAAGAAAAAAATATTCTAAAGAGAGCAACATTCCTACTTCATTAACCTACACTAGATTAGCCATTTAGTTTAGGTTGTTTACTTCACAATTAGTGAAGAGGTAGCTTGAGCTAGTGTCTCCTCGACGTAGATCATCTTCGGCCTCGAAGACTTCAAGCAAGCTTGTTCCTTTCATCTTGTGGAGCCTTTCTAGAGTCCGGGAGTTCACTACTTGGAGCGAAAGGACTACTACACGGAGCTATTGAAGTGAAGGACCAGTCTACAAAGGTTGTATTCCTTGTTCACTTAGATGTAAAGATATTTACATACTAGTTTCATCTAATTCTCTAGTTAAGATTCTACGTTAGGGTTCTATAGCGCGTCATTTTTTGAAAACGGCATGGTCGATACCTCCCGAAACCCAGTGGCGGTGTTGTGGAACCCTACAGTGGCATCAGAGCCATGCTAGAGAATTAAACGATATTTGTAGTATTACAAAACTGAAACAACTCCGAAACATCGAAACGTAAAACCTAGTTTCTGTCAAAATTTTCAGAGTGTCTAAAATTCTTTTAAGCAACTGCAGAATGTTGCATGAAATGTAACATGAACACCAGACAAAAATGAGCCCCTTTCACCCATTTTGACCCGGTGACATGTGAGGTTTTGACCGGCCCCACCGGTTTTGTAGGCTTGTTCTGGTTTCATTTTTGCGTGGTGTTCCAGTCTCTGGGTTTTGGTGTTTCAGGTATTGCTTGTTTTTGCTGAGATTGCATGTGATGTTATCTTTATGCAAAGGCAATTCGGAGTGCTTCGTAGTCGTAATTCTAATATCGTTTCAGGTTATCTTGACGACGTTAAAAAGTTCGAATGAATATCAAATACCCATTTTCCCCCTCGCTGGAAATTACCCAAGATTTGGATTTTTCCAAGTCTAAAATCTTCAAAAAGTCATCCAGGTGATTCTATGGACCCTCTAGAAGAATGAAACCCTAACTCAATTCTATGACCATCGGAACCGCCACCAAACCCTAGGGTTTGCGGTAGTTCCACGGCGCCATAGGTGAGGCAAGGGTTGACCCTTCTATGGTTGGCTCATAGGTGTTGTGGCATGTTCTAGGTATTTTTAAACCGCGCTCATGTATTGAGCTCTTTGGGAAATTTTGGGTGTTTGTTAATTTGATCGAAAAATTTAACATCGTTTAACTATCTGTGATTGTGATACAATACTTGGAATCTACAATATTTAGTTTTGTAAAAACTAATTTGAATTTTATAAATCTAGCAATTTAGTCTCATGTGATCGACTGCCACGGGATTTTGATATGGATCAAAACTCCGTCGCAATTACGTAATGTACGCGGATACTCGCCGGGTAACCTTACTAGATAGCCACGCCCTATAGCCCCGACCAAGTGACTGTAGGAGAACCCCATCGCCAAAAGCATCTGTTCGGGAGCTCGCGGCTGCGGTGTTCCGCCTAAGTGCACTTCGTCGACGGCATCGGGGGTGCAGCCGTCTACTAAAGTTTCGGACGAGCATTCGATCAGGTTGTCAGGAATCTTGTTGAATTACCCGAATGGTTATTGAAAAGTGTTTCCAATATCGAGACTAAAATGCAGGGTTTATAATTGTTAGGCATGTGATGTCTAAGGAATTCATTTGGTTAGGCATGAAATCCGAAGTATGTGATACATTGGGTTTATGATGTCTAAGGTGGTTGCGGATTCCAATTGTTTTAGTTTTTCACTTTCTTTTCTGCGACTGTAAG
Source organism: Agapanthus africanus (assembly GCA_030015575.1). NCBI lineage: Eukaryota > Viridiplantae > Streptophyta > Magnoliopsida > Asparagales > Amaryllidaceae > Agapanthus > Agapanthus africanus. Next base: position 192,618,604 of record CM057348.1, read on the forward strand.
TGTAATATGTGGTGTATCGCCGGTTTCATTGCTATATGTCAACGACAATTGGGATACGCATATTTACTTACGTTGATGACATGTGATGTTATGTGTTGCTGTGATATGTTATATTGGATCGTCGTGTTTTGAATAGCCGGGGTTTTCTATGTGAGATGAGAGTTTTTCATTTTCATTCATGTAAAAACTTGTATGTAATATTCTTTTATTGGGGCATTTCCAGGTTGAGGATGATGTCACTATTGATGTATATTATTTACTTTTCCGCATTAGGATATACCCAAGGTGGGGACCACAAGTAACCGGGTTCTAGGGTCTAGTGGGTGACCATCTCGAGGAGTCGAGGCCGGATCTCCTAACTCTAGAATTATGAGGGTTGCTTGCCACTTTCGTAAGGGTCTAGGGATATGGGTTTGGCTATTCATCACGACCGTGGAATCCGTATTTTTTATTGGCTTAATTTAAAACACGGAATTCCTAGTATATCCAATATTTCATATGTTATCTTCTGCTGCTGATATTTTGTGATGTGATCACTTTATATGATGAGACGAATGCTGTTATTATATATATGATATATAATAAGCGTTGCTTATGTTTTTCACCCGCGCTAGTCCCGCCCCGCTATGTCGTTAGTTAAGTAACCTAACGGTGCATAACGGGACACTGTGGCGAATGTGGATGGCATAAGAATACGTTGTATATTCGTTTCTTCTGTGATGCTTAGGAAGCATAAATGATGGGACTTCGTTAATGAGATTAATGAAATAAAAGAAACCTAAAGATGTTGTAGAATCTTTTTTTAAAAACTGGTAGCTCCAGTTCTTGCTTTGCATAGCGGGATTCCTTGTAGAATATCCAGCACCTTATTCGATAAGGAAAGAGCCGAGATCCCTTCATCGAGAGTGACCACTTTAGCGAAACTGGAAGATACTACAACCCACTAGGTTTTGTCTTTTGATTGCTTTTTAGTTCATGCTTTGCATGGTGGTATTTGTGAAATATCCAGCACCTCATTCGATGAGGAATGTGCCAAGATCCCTTCACCGGGAGTGACCTCTTTAGCAAAACTAGCAAAAGCCTCAAAAACACTCCTTTTCAAAATCACTCGATTCTACAACGATATCAAGTTCATTACGCAAAAGGTTTTCTTAAAAACCTTTCATAGCCCTCCGTCATTTCAGATAAGTAGTATTTAGTATTCGTGCTACGTTTGTTGGCTTTCGTCAAGGCATAGTGTGCGGTAGCTACTTACTGCTTATCTGCTGCATATGATGCGATTGGATTTGGGTAGTCATACGACTTTGTTGGCTTTCGTAAAGGGTCGTGCAGGTGGGTTTAATTCAATCATGAAATGTACGGGTTGAACTTGACTAGCGGACTATGGTTTGTTGGCGTTCGTCAAGGTCATAGGACGCTAGGGGCAAAATATTATCGGGAATTTCAAGTGTTGAAATTTGCAATGAGATTTCATACCTTCAATGAGATAGATGGATCTCGACACCCATTGCGAGTAAGAGTTACTCCTGGGAGAGTTTTGCACATTACAATTAGCCGATCAAAGTAGGTGTCTAGAAAGGTGTTAACAGGGTTACGCCCCTGGGAAAATAAGCTTTATTTTAATTAGGTCCATGTGAAAGCACGGGAAGCCTCCCTCAAAGTACCGACACTGGCCTGGCCGAAAGATTGGCGAACTTGTAGGGTATAATTAATCCCGGCAAGTCTTACTTTTCAGGGTATGAAGGAAGATTTGATAAAAACAGTAGGAGCCATCCTTATTAGATAAAATAATAACCAATCTGATCTTGCAAGAGCATACGCTGAGTGTTTTCTTCTCCCTCTCTCCTGGTAGCGACCATGTCATGCCTTAATCAAGATAATAATATGGATGTATTGACCGAATCTGCTTATTATGCTGAGCTGTGGAACGCTGGTTCCGCTCTATCTTATAATTGTTATAATTCCGAGCAGGAAATAGGGGAATATCCAGATTTCCACGCAACCCAATCGTGGAATAAGCATGTTGATGCATATTCTTCGGGTGTGTTCGATTGCCAAGAACTGTTTCTCAGTATCCTCTACGTCCTAGGTATGAGATACCGGATTAGGATCCCACATATTTAATCTGTTACATGGGCTACGGTTTGGTGGAGAACTGGGATTGGGTGATATGTCTCTAAGTGTTAAAGAATGATGCAATTGTTGCAACCAAATAAGTTGGCAAAGATCACCCTGTATTAATACATTGATTCTGAAAGAATGTTATTACATACCTGTTCATCACAGAAAACTGCATTTTAATACTGCTCATTCATTATCTATTTTGTGATATATCGGTGCTATTAATAAGTGTCTGCTCAGTAATTATAGATTACAGGTATTCATGATAATGTTATTTATATGTATGCCCTAGAGGCCATTACTGTACATGAGATGTATATTGTAGTGGATGCTGGGGCATATATAGGTAGGACTTTCTTGCTCGACATGATAGTACGCTATCTGGTTGCTCTTTATCTTAACATGTATACTTGCAGTCTCTCTATTACATGTTGGTAAAGACCTTAGGATGTGTGCTCGACTTCCAGGACTATGATGTAGATCATACGAGTGGGGCTTGGGTAGTCAATGAGTACATCCTTCATTGTTCCTAGTCGTGGGAATATCGAGACGGGCATCGATATTCCAGAGTAGACTAGCGTATATCTTCTCGACCCATGTGATGGGCGATGGATGATCCCATATCCATTGGTGTTTGACATCAGAGATGGTATGCGGGTGCTCAGTGGTCACTGGGTACACTGAACGGACTCGCCGAGAACTCCCAGATGGTATTATACCTCACGTCAGATGCAGTTCTCTGGTGACACTGGTACAACTTAGTCTGTTGACCCGAGATCGTCATAGAGTCTTGTGTGTCTCCCACTGTGCTTTGATTTCCACCCTACCATGGCTCTACTGAGTCGTGCAAACAGGTGGTTTTTGGGTACAGTCCCGATTCACATGGAGGCAATGAGCGATAGGAGGGGATTCGTCTCTCCCGGTATTGGAGGTTGATGTTGCGCTATGCTCGACTGGCCATAACTGGAAATCCCTGGCCAGGGTTGCACTGATTTACTGGTAAGTGTTATCAGTAGTTTCATGCTTGTTATGGACCTTACATCGGCATGACTTATCAAACTACTGGGGTCTGACGTTTACCACCCCTAGACGAGATATGCAACATATCAGACGAACAGACCGGACTGTGCGGTAAGTGTTACTGGTTGGATTCGCAGGAGTGTGAGCGGGCTTGCTCGTTGATCTTCTGATCGCTCAATACCCGGGTGGCCGTTACGTTTAGCAGACCGCTTGCGGCTTGTGGGTGTTTGATATGATCGTCGCCTACTGCCGGCGTATTGACGAGTCTTTAGAGTCCTACACAGGGGTTTTCTGGCTCAAGCGAAACGATATAGGAGCGCATATGAGATATGTGCGGGACCGAGAATAATACCAGTATGTGATACTGTATTCTATTCTCGCGATTTGTATCATTGGACGGTTATATGAGATATAGCCGGGTTACCGAATCAAGTGTTGATTCGATACATTGATACACTAGATATTAGTCGGTTATATGCGATATGACCAGATCGTTAAATCAAGTGTTGATTTAATGATTTAATATATAATTATATATTTGATATATTACTTTACATTAACTAGTATTGGTTCATTTAAGATTGATTTTCTCACTTGAATGTGCACATTGTTTATATGTGATATATGAAAGTGTACATGTTTGTATCATGCTTGATGATACATACAAGTTGTGCGTATGAGATTTAAACCAAATCAAGGTTAAATTAGGGTTTACTAATTTCCTAACAAATAACAAAAGAGGTGAGACTTTGGTCAAAGTTATCAAGCTTCATGAAGCTTGAAGAAATTTTGACAAAGTCAAGTCTTTTGTCATTTCCTTAGAATATTAGTTAACCCAACCCTTAACCTAATACTTTGGTTAATTCTCTACATGAGTTAAGCATGAGGGCTTAACTCAACCATGGTGCTATAATTAAAAGGATAATTTTCATTCTTTATTCATTATTCTTATTCATTATTCTTTCTTCTTCTTCTTCTTCAAGAAGAAGAAAGCTTGCTACCTCTAATGGTGCCATGAGATTTAGAGTGAGAAATCCAAATCCCAAGTGAACCCACTTCCTATTTCTTCATCCTCTACCACTTGCCAAGTAGTATAGGGTGTTCTCTTCACAAAGTATTTGACCAAGTGAAGGAATAGCTTGAGTTTGAGTCTAGATCATCTTCGGCATCGAAGTCAACGACCTAGCCCGCTTATTTCTCCGACGAAACCATCGCTAGAGTCCGGGATCCCGATGATCGCAGCAGAGGGACGACAACACGGAGCTAAAGAAGTGGAGGACCGGATCTACAAAGGTTGTAATCCTTTTCACTTGTAGTTAAAGTAGTTAACTTGCATGTATTTCGCCTTACCTTTAGTAACGATCTTGCATTAGGGTTTCTCGGCACATGAAAAATTTGATTTTGGCATGGTTGATGCCTTGTGGAATCTCATGAGTGTGCCTAGGATCCATACAGTGGTATCAGAGCCTAGCTAGAGCTTTAGGCGAAGTGTAGACGATGTTAGAAATCCGATCGAATCCCGAAACCCTAAACTTGACCCCTTTCTGTACAATTTTTGAAACTGTGGATTTTTGTGAATTAAAAATATCCAGAAAATTCAGCATGGTTTTTTAGGAGTTACTGTGCAGCACGTGCGCCTATATCGACCAATGCGCTGAGGAACCGCGGCCCCACCCTGGCTTGCGCGGCGGTTCCGCGGCCATAATAGTGAATCTTGCCACGTGGTTTGCACAGTAATTCCTTTCTGTAATTGCTGTGTTTTCTGGGAAATTTTAATTTCTACTCAACAGCTGAGTTTTCTGGGTTGTATTGGGAGTTCGTTGATTCGATCGAAAGTTTAACTTCGTCTATGTGTTTTTCCGGATATTTTAGAACTTGTTAAAAAGTTCGACCGGATATAAATACCCACTTTTTCCCCTGCTGGAAAATTTCCAAGTGTTGGATTTTTCCGTAGTTTAAGAATGTTCTAAGTAGTGCAAGTAACGCGATGGACTCTCTAGAAGACAACAAACCTTAACTCGATTATGTGACCGTCTTGAACTGCCCTTTGAACCTTAGAGTTTGGGGCAGTACGGCGTGCCACAAGTGAGGCGTTGGCTTGACCCTTCTACGGCTGGACCGTTGGTACTGTGGCATGAAGTGGATATTTTTTAACTTATTTCAAGTGCTGAGCTTTTCGGGAAAACTTGGGTGTTTGATTATTCGATCGGAAAGTTTAACATTGTCTATTTATCTGGAATGTGATACAATATTTGGAATCCACAAGTAGTTATGAGATAACTGATTTGGATGTTATAAACATAGCAGTTTAGTCTCACTTGATCGGTTGCCACGGGATTTTGATATGATCAAAAGTCCGTCGCAATCACGTTGAGTACGCGGATACTCGCCGGGTAAACTTAATAGACAGCTACACCCCATAACCCCGACCAAGTGACTGTAGGAGAACCCCGTCGCCAAAAAGCATCCGTTTGGGTGCTCGCGGCAGCGGTGTTCCGCCTTAGTGCACTTCGTCGACGGTATCGGGGGTGCGGCCGTCTACTAAAGTTTACGACGAGCATTCGTTCTAGATGTCGGGAATTTTGTTGAATTGCCCGATTTGATATTGAAAAGTGTTTTCGATAATGAGACTAAAATGCGGGGTTTATAATTGTTAGGCATGCGATGTCTAAGGAATTTATTTGGTTAGGCATGCGATGTCTATGCAGGTTGCGGATTCCAACTGTTGTAGTTTTACACTTTCTTTTCTGCGACCGTAAGTGTAATATGTGATATCGCCGGTTTCGTTGCTATATGTCAACGACAATTGGGATGAGCATATTTACTTACGTTGATGACATGTGATGTTATGTGTTGCTGGATATGTTATATTGGATCGTCGTGTTTGAATAGCCGGGTTTTTTTTATGTGAGACGAGTGTTTTTCATTTTTCATTCATGTAAAAACTTGTATGTAATATTCTTTTATTGGGGCACTTCCGGGTTGAGGATGATGTCACCATTGTATATTATTTACTTTTCCGTATTAGGATAGACCCAAGGAGGGGAGCACAAGTAACCGGGTTCTAGGGTCCAGTGGGAGACCATCACGAGGAGTCGAGTCCGGGTCTCCTAACTCTAGAATTGGTAGGGTTACTTGCCACTCTCGTAGGGGTCTAGGGGTGTGGGATTGGCTATTCATCACGACCGTGGAATCCGTGTTTTATACAGGCTCAAAATAAAACACGGACGTCCTAGTATATCCAATATTTCATATGATATTTTCTGCTGCGTTATCTGTGATGTGATCATGTGATTTGTTCAGATAGGTATTGTATATAGTATATATGATATATTATATAGACGTTGCTTATGTTTTACACCCACGCTAGCCCTGCCCCGCTCTGCCATTAGTTACCTAACCTAACGGTGCAGACGGGACATCGAGGCGAATGCGGATGGCATAAGCGTACGTATTTATCTGTGATGTTTAGGTGGACTTAAATGATGGGACATTCATTAATGAGATTAATGAAAGAAAATAAACCTAAAAGATGTTGTGGAATCGAATTTCAAAAATAAAACAGGTAGCTACAGTTCTTGCTTTGCATCGTGGTGTTCCTTGTAGAACATCCTGCACCTTATTCGATAAGGAAAGAGCCGAGATCCCTTCACCGGGAGTGACCCCTTTAGTAATAACTGGCAGATGCTACAACCCTCGGTTTGTCTTTTAATTGCTTCTATAGTTTTTGCTTTGCACAGCGGTATATATGATATATCCTGCACCTTATTCGATGAGGAAAGGACCGACGATCCCTTCACCGGGAGTGACCCCTTTAGCAAAACTAGAAAAGACTCAAAAACACTCCATTTAAAAACCATTTGATTCTGCAGCGAGATCAAGTACAAAGCGTTAAAGGTTTTCATAAAACCATCCGCAACCCACCGTCATTTTAGGAAGTAGAGTACTTAGTATTCGTGCTGTGTTTGTTGACCATAGTCAAGACACAGTGTATGGTAGCTAAGTGATGACTTCCTACACCGCATATGATGCGATTAGTTAGGACAGTCGCGTGACTTTGTTGACCTTAATTAAGGGTCATGTGGGTGGGTCTAATTAATCACGAAATAACGGGTAGAACTTGACTAGTGCTTATGATTTGTTGATCATAGTTAAGGTCATAAGTGCTAGGGGTAAAAACCTTTATCGGGAGTTTCAAGTGTTGAAATTTGCAATGAGATTGCATACCTTCTATATGATAGTTGGATCCCGATACCCACTGCAAGTAATTGTTACTCCTGAGAGAGTTTTGCACTTTACAATTAGCCGATCAAGTAGGTGTCTAGAAAGGTGTCAACGGGGTTATGCCCTGGGAAAACAAGGTTTACTTTAATTAGGTCTGTGCGAAAGCACGGGAAACCTCCCTCAAAGTACCGACACTGGCCTGGCTGAAAGATTGGCGAACTTGTAGAGTGTAATTAATCCCGGCTAGTCTTTCCTTTTAGGGTTTGAAGGAAGATTTGATAAAAACAGTGGGAGCCATCCTGATTAAATAAAATATATTACCAATCTAATCTTGCAAGAGCGCACGCAGAGTGTTTTCTTCTCTCTCTCTCCAGCTAGCGACCATGTCACGCCTTAATCAAGATAATAATATGGATGTATTGACCGAACCCGCTTGTTATACTGAGCTGGGGAATGTTGGTCCCGCTCCAACTTATAATTGTTATAAGACCGAGCAGGAATTAGGGGAATACCAGAATTCCCATGCCGCCCAAACGAAGAAAGTGCATGAGATGCATCTCCTTCGGGTGTGTTCATTACAAAGAACTGTTTCTCAGTATCCTCTACGTCCTGGGTTTTAGATACCGGATCAGGATTCTAGATATGTAATCTGTTACATAGGGCTACAGAAATGTAGAAAACTGAGAACGGGTGATAAGTTTCATGAGACAGAAAACGGTGTAAGTGTTGCAGTCAAGTCTGTTGGTCACTATCACCCTGTATTACCAAAATACACTGATTCTGAACGAATGTTATTAGATACCGAACCTGATATACAACATCATATCAATCTCTTTATTTACTAAAGAAGGATATAATTTTGTATTGTTGGATAATATTTTTACACATTTCCTATATCAATACTTGATCGGTTCAGGCACGTTATCTAAAAGCATATACATTCTAAAATAGACCACAGTTCTTAATGTATAAAACACACACAAGAGGAAGAGTTCAGAAATGAACGAATTCTTCTTAAGGCATTGTAGACTAGGTCATATCAATGCGACCCGACTAGCTAAGTTATGCATATTTAAATTAGTTTGAATTTACATCTTGTGAAACTTGCCAGTCATATCACAAAGATAAAATGACCATAGCTCTGTTTACTCGAAACAGAGAAAGAGTTAATGAACTTTTGGGACTGATACAAAGAGATGTATAAAGGTCCCCAGTCTACATATGCCAGGACTGGTTCTTTGTACTTCCTTACAATCACTGATGATCTCTCAAGATTCGGACACATGTTCCTGTTGAAACACATGTCTGAAGCTTTTGAGAAATTCAATGAATATAAGTTAGAAGTAGAGACCCAAATACAGGTATAAGTATTATATCCTATGATGAGATCAGGGAGGAGAATATTTGTACATGGAGTTCTTGGATTATTCTAAAGGAGAATGAGATTCTCTCTCAGCATTACTCCTCTGTATACCCACAGCACAACGGTGTATCGGGACGGAGCAATCGCACCCTATATGATATGGTGCGCTCTATGATGAGTACTGCTAAGTTACCTATTTCCTTTTGGGGGTTATGCACTTGAGTAGCTGCATACCTATTGAATTAGGTTCGAATCAGATCACTGCCTACCACTCCATATGAGATATGGTATGGGAAGAACACATCTCTTAAGCAAGTTAAGATTTGGGGTTGTCTGGCCTGTATCAAAAGCAAAATCCGGACAAGATCGAGACAAGGTCAGTTCTGTAGAACTGGAAGGATTTCCAGCTATACAAACTACAACTGATGATTTGATAGAACCAAAGGATTCAGTAGTCTCCGACGAACCTCAGCCTCTCCGCCGATCTAGTAGGGTTCCTCATCCGCCTGAAAGATACTTCGGGTTCTCGATGACAGTGGGAGTGAGGATTGCATCATGAGATGATGACCCAACTAGTTTCGAGCAGGCCATCAAGAGTAGGGACTCTGTAATGAATGGCTGGATGCTTAGCGATCTGAGATGGAATCCATGTACACCAACAATGTATGGACTTTGGATGCTATATCTGAAGGGTTAAATCCCCATCAGGAGCAAGTATATCTTGAGAAGATTACTTGGTGTAGATGGAAAAGTTGAGACTTTCAAAGCTAGACTTGTTAGTGGTTTTCATCATCGACCAGGCATGGAAAATGATGAAACCTTTTCCAGTGGCTATGCTTAAGTCTATCCAGACCCTACTTGCCATTGCTACATACCATGACTACGATATCTGGCGGTTGGGTGTCATGACTGCTTTTCTAAATACTGATTTAGAAGAGAGCATCTATAAGAACATAGCCAGATAGCTTTGTAAACAGTGGGAGCAGCGGAAACGTGTGCAAGATGCTTTACAGAACAAAGCAGGCATCGCGGAGTTGGAACGTCTATTTTGATGTGGTAGTCAAAGTGTTTGACTTCATCAAAATGGTAGATGAACCTTGTACATACAAAAAGGTAGTGGAGAGTAAGGTGGTGATCCTCATAGAGCAAGTGGATGACATACTCTTGATTGGAAAAGAGTTTCCTATGCTACGCACGGTCAATCTCCTCTTATCACATGGATTCTCCATATAGGATCAAAGTGATACCTCTTAAATCTTAGGTTTTGGATCTATGAGATAGATCTAAATGGAAGTTAGGATTCTCACTAGGTGTAGTGAGATGGTATCAATCGATCCTGGGGAGAATCACTAGAAAGGTTCCAGGGTGATAAGGACGACTGAATGTCGGTCGCAGGCATTGTCTTTACCCTCAGTGGAGGGACGGTATGTTAGAAGAGTTCCAAGCTATATACCGTGGCAAACTAGACGATAAAGGCAAGTGACATCGCTATCAAAGATACTACCAAAGAGGAAGTTTTTGTGTATATTAGTTCATGAGATGAACTAGGTTCCTACCATTGTATGACAATGGTGTTGAGGCTTTGGCCTAGAAACCCCGGTCCAATCAGTGACCCAGACATATTCTGAGGCAGCATCACCTGATCATGGAGATAGTTGATCTCCAGGGTGATCGAGGTTAGGAGAGTAGACTCAGAGGACAACACGGCGGATCCACTCACAAAGGCTTTTTCCCAGAGAGAGACTATTATGGGATGGTTGAGTATGAGATACTGCAACCACTGCTACAGATGGCCCTAGTAAAAGTGGGAGATTGTTAGTTATATGTATGCCCTAGAGGCCATTACTGTACATGAGATGTATATTGTAGTGGATGCTGGGGCACATATAGGTAGGAATTTCTTGCTCGACATGATAGTACGCTATCTGGTTGCTCTTTATCTTAACATGTATACTTGCAGTCTCTCTATTACATGTTGGTAAAGCCCTTAGGATGTGTGCTTGACTTCTAGGACTATGATGTAGATCATACTAGTAGGGCCTGGGTAGTCAATGAGTACATTCTTCATTGTTCCTAGTCGTGGGAATATCGAATCGGGCCATCGATAATCCAGAGTAGACTAGCGTATATCTTCTCGACCCATGTGATGGGCGATGGATGATCCCATATCCATTGGTGTTTGACATCAGAGATGGTATGCGGGTGCTCAGTGGTGACTGGGTACACTGAAAGGACTCGCCGAGAACTCCCAGATGGTATTATACCTCACGTCAGATGGCAGTTCTCTGGTGACACTGGTACAGCTTAGTCTGTTGACCCGAGATCGTCATAGAGACTTGTGTGTCTTCCACTGTGCTTTGATTTCCACCCTACCACGGCTCTACTGAGTCGTGCAAACAGGTGGTTTTTGGGTACAGTCCCGATTCACATGGAGGCAATGAGCGATAGGAGGGGATTCGTCTCTCCCAGTATTGGGGGTTGATGTTGCGCTATGCTCGACTGGCCATAACTGGAAATCCCTAGCCAGGGTTGCACTGATTTACTGGTAAGTGTTATCAGTAGTTTCATGCTTGTTATGGACCTTACATCGGCATGACTTATCAAACTACTGGGGTCTGACGTTTACCACCCCTAGGCGAGATATGCAACATATCAGACGAACATACCGGACTGTGCGGTAAGTGTTACTGGTTGGATTCGCAGGAGTGTGAGCGGGCTTGCTCGTTGATCTTCTGATCGCTCAATACCCGGGTGGCCGTTACGTTTAGCAGACCGCTTGCGGCTTGTGGGTGTTTGATATGATCATCGCCTACTGCCGGCGTATTGACGAGTCTTTAGAGTCCTACACAGGGGTTTCCTGGCTCAAGCGAAACGATATAGGAGCGCATATGAGATATGTGCGGGACCGAGAATAATACCAGTATGTGATACTGTATTCTATTCTCGCGATTTGTATCATTGGACGTTTATATGAGATATAGCCGGGTTACCGAATCAAGTGTTGATTCGATACATTGATACACTAGATATTAGTCGGTTATATGCGATATGACAGGATCGTTAAATCAAGTGTTGATTTAATGATTTAATGTATAATTATATATTTGATATATTACTTAACATTAACTAGTATTGGTTCACTTAAGATTGATTTTCTCACTTGAATGTGCACATTGTTTATATGTGATATATGAAAGTGTACATGTTTGTATCATGCTTGATGATACATACAAGTTGTGTGTATGAGATTTAAACCAAATCAAGGTTAAATTAGGGTTTACTAATTTCCTAACAAATAACAAAAGAGGTGAGACTTTGGTCAAAGTTATCAAGCTTCATGAAACTTGAAGAAATTTTGACAAAGTCAAGCCTTTTGTCATTTCCTTAGGATATTAGTTAACCCAACCCTTAACCTAATACTTTGGTTAATTCTCTACATGAGTTAAGCATGAGGGCTTAACTCAACCATGGTGCTATAATTAAAAGGATAAGTTTCATTATTCATTCATTCTTCTTATTCATTATTCATTCATTCTTCTTCTTCTTCAAGAAGAAGAAAGCTTGCTACCTCTAATGGTGCCATGAGATTTAGAGTGAGAAATCCGAATCCAAAGTGAACCTACTTCCTATTTCTTCATCCTCTACCACTTGCCAAGTAGTATAGGGTGTTCTCTTCATAAAGTTTTTGACCAAGTGAAGGAATAGCTTGAGTTTGAGTCTAGATCATATTCGGCATCGAAGTCAACGACCTAGCCCGCTTATTTCTCCGACGAAACCATCGCTAGAGTCTGGGATCCCGATGATCGCAGCGGAGGGACGTCAACACGGAGCTAAAGAAGTGGAGGACCGGATCTACAAAGGTTGTAATCCCTTTCACTTGTAGTTAAAGTAGTTAACTTGCATGTATTTCTCCTTACCTCTAGTAACGATCTTGCATTAGGGTTTCTCGGCACATGAAAAATTTGATTTTGGCATAGTTGATGCCTTGTGGAACCTCATGAGTGTTCCTAGGATCCCTACAGATACAACACTGAAAACACATTCAATATCACAGATATAACGTTTGGGAGCTGACACTGCAAACAGAACAGAAAACCGACCGATATCCAAAGAGCTTTTGCAAAATAAATGTGTGCACACAATTTCGTTCCAACACACACAAGTGTGCACAAGACTCTTTGGTACATGGACCATGGTGGGGCATCCTTGGCACACAAATGATGAATTGTGTAAGTGGTGGGCACATATGGTGTGATGGGCAATAAATGCATAAAGCTTTGATGTGATATTTTGCATCAAGTTTCCCTCAAATTCTCTGCATACAAACCAGGCTTAAATAGCTAAATCAAGCAGCATAAGAGTGGTGTTGGAGTAGAAACAAGACCACCATGCCAAGATGAGCCCATGCGCTCGGATTGGGACCGGCCACATGCCCAAATAATCTGGCGAGCTCGGCCCCCTTACTCCAATCATCCCCATTTTTCTTCTGGTCAATTCCTAGGGTCACATCAGTCCATCTATATTATTTATTTATTCTGAAGTTGAGCCTATAAATACCAGAACAGATATTGAGCAAGGGTGTAAGTCCACGTTGCGACCCCCGGTTCTTACGGGGAGGCGGAAACGGTATAACAATCAAATTTTTGGCGCATGGAGCAACATGGACTAAACAAGGTCGGGATCGTGTCTAAACTAAACTAGCAAACATGCAAAGGAGAGTTAACTACTCGGCAAAGTGGTTATACCTAACTTGAACTCCTTCTTCTTGAAACCTAGTAGAGGTTGATGGTTCTTTCCTCGTAGCCTTCTTCCGTCAAGGATGGATCCACCTGAGGGTTCAACCTTCGGGCTCTTTCTCGAACTTTGAGAGAACTAGAATCTTCGGCATGCTAAACCTTTGATCCTAGAGTGAGTAGAGAGTGTCTAAGGGGTGTTTTCTTTTCAAGGAGAGGGATTCTCAACACATGAGAAGGATTCTCCTTGAGCTTGAGGAAGAAGAAGATGAAATGAGGAGAGAGAATCAATATGATGGAATGAGCTCATTTTCCTTTTGCAACCATAACAAAAGGAAAAACAATTATCTAATTAATAATAATAATTCAAAATGAAATAGTTGATGGTTGTATTTGGAATGACCACTATCATCACTTCATTAAATGAATGTAAGCTAGAATCAAGGAGTATCCTTGCAAAGCAATGATGATGGTCAAACATTCAACCATGGTCAACAAGTCAACCATGGTCAACAAGTCAACAAAATCAACCATGACACAATTTCATTTAATTACTATTATTAATTGATATTTCATAAATCCATTAGGGTTTGGAAAAAGACGACTGTCAACTGTGCATACGCACCCGTTCCGAAACCCTAATGAAAAACCTCTTCCTCCGCCTCAAACAACTGTGCATACACACCTGCATTCTCGTTCCGAGGAACAAGAATACTGAGAGATAAAAGCAACCCCAAAACATATACCAGTATCTGACTCAAACCAGAGCCAGCCAGTAATATCCGTCCGGACTCCAAACGTGCACAAGTGCGCGGATGAGAACGAACCCTGTCGCAAAACCATGCGACCTCTACTCTGTTTTGCCCAGAGGCGAATAGCCCTCTGTGTGGGACTCTAAAGACTCGACACTACGCTGGCAGTGGGTTTAACCACAGACCGCAAGCGGCACTAGCTGTGCGTAACGGTCCCCAGGTAGATGCCGATAAGAAGACTGACGAGGTAAAACCCATCTGAACTCCTACTGAGTCTGAATGTGACATTCTCCGTACGGTCCGGTCTGTTCGTCTGATACATCGCATGTCGGGCCTAGGGGGCGGTAAACGTCAGTCCCCCAATAGCGGTACAAGTCGTGTCAGAGTGAAGCCCAAAACACCCTGAGATAACACTGGAAGCCTACCAGTATATCCCGCTTGCCCTGGCCAGGGACTACTCGTGTAATGGCTCTCCTAGACACAGCGCGATGTCAACCCCCAATACCGGGAGAGACGAATCCTGTCTAACCGGCACTGCCTCCAAGTGCTTCGGGACTGCACCCAACTACCACCTGTTTGCACGACTCCTTTGAGCCGTGGTAGGGTAGTAGTCAAAGTACAGTGGGAACACACTCGAGGCGAAGTGCCAGTGTCAAGTCAGCGGACTAAGCTGTACTCATGTCACCTGGGAACTGATAACTGACGATAGGTATAAAAACCAACTAGTCAGTTCCCGACGAGTCCTGTCCAGTATACTCGTAACCTAACGAGCACCCGCATACTATCTCAAGTACGACGTACTGACGGCTGTGGGACAGACCGTCTCCCACACTGGGATGAGAAGCGCATGCGCTAGTCTACTCCGGAGTATCGATGCCCTGTCTCGATAGTCCTGCGACTAGGGACCTGTATAAGGATGTGCTTACAGATTACCCAGCCCCCACTAGTGTGACTGCCATCACAACGCTAGTAATCAAGCAAAGATCCTAAGGGCTCCACTAATGCGTATAGGTGATATCGCAAAATAAACACATGTACACATTGAAGTAGAAACAAACCAAGTAGCATACTACCATTTTGAGCAAGATTGTATATACAAGGTGAATATCCCAAGCTTCCATTAAGTAATATACAAACTAGTATGATACAGTAATGGCCTCTAGGGCATATACACTAACAATCTCCCACTTCCACTAAGGCCATGTACTGGCGTATTGAAGACCTATCATCTCGATCAGCCGCTCGAACTGAGTCTGGGGTAGGGCCTTGGTGAATGGATCTGCAGTGTTTTCTTCTGAAGCAACCCTCCGAACCTCGATCTCCTTGCGATCCACGATCTCCCTGATCAGGTGATACCGCCTCAAGATGTGCCTGGATCTCTGATGGGACCTGGATTCCTTCGCTAAAGCTATAGCCCCATTGTTGTCGCAATACAGAGGTATTGGGTCAACAATGGACGGAACCACCTGAAGTTCTTTCAAGAACTTCCTCATCCAGACAGCTTCTTTTGCGGCATCAGATGCAGCGATGTATTCCGCTTCCATCGTCGAGTCTGCAACGGTTTCCTGTTTGGAACTCTTCCAACACACCGCCCCTCCATTGAGGGTAAAGACAAAACCCGACATGGACTTGGAATCATCCTTGTCACTCTGGAAGCTGGAGTCAGCAAAGGCCTCGATCTGGAGGTCTTTTCCGCCATACACCAAGAACATCTCCTTAGTCCTTCTCAGGTACTTGAGAATGTTCTTTACCGCTATCCAGTGTTTCTCCCCAGGGTTTGACTGATACCTGCTTACCACACTCAGTGCATAAGCTACATCCGGTCTGGTACACAACATCGCATACATTATAGAGCCTACCGCAGAAGCGTAGGGTATAATAGACATGCGATCCCTCTCCAAATCAGTCTTGGGGGACATCTCTTTAGAGAGGGTGATTCCGTGACAAGCCGGTAGATTACCGCGCTTGGAATCTTCCATACTGAATCTTTTCAGTACGGTGTCGATGTACCTGGACTGTGAAAGTCCTAATATCCTCTTGGATCTATCACGATGGATCCGGATCCCCAGGATGTAAGAGGCATCACCCAGGTCTTTCATGGAGAACCTGTGTGACAAGAAACCCTTGACAGATTGTAGCATAGGAATGTCATTTCCTATTAAGAGAATGTCATTCACGTATAAAACGAGGAATACTACAGTTCTCGCTACAAATCTACTATAGATGCATGGTTCATCTGGATTTTTGATAAAGCCAAATTCCTTGACCGTCTCATCAAAACAGATGTTCCAACTCCGTGATGCCTGCTTTAGTCCATAGATGGACTTAAGCAACTTGCACACCTTTCCGCTGCTCCCACTATGAATGAAACCCTCTGGCTGATCCATATAGACACACTCCTCTAAATTTCCATTTAGAAAAGCGGTTTTTACGTCCATCTGCCAAATCTCATAATCGTGGAAGGCAGCAATGGCAAGAAGGATCCGAATGGATTTCAGCATAGCCACTGGAGAAAAGGTTTCGTCATAGTCCAAGCCAGGTCTTTGACGGAAACCCTTTGCTACAAGTCTAGCTTTATAGGTCTCAACCTGTCCATCTACACCAATCTTCCTTTTGAAGATCCACTTGCATCCTACGGGTTTTACCCCGTCTGGAGCAATGTCCAACGTCCATACTTTGTTGGTGTACATGGACTCCATTTCGGTCCGCATTGCATCCAGCCATTTTACCGAGTTAACGCTCTGAACGGCCTGTTGGAAGCTAGTAGGCTCATCATAATCTATGATGCAATCCTCTCTATCCCCGTCTATGAGAAAACCGTAGTATCTCTCGGGCGGATGAGACTGCCTACTACTCCTGCGGAGCGGCGTAGGAATGTCTTGTTCATTTGAACCCTCTGGTTCCACCAAACTTTCAGTAATAGCTTGTGGTTCTGGAATTTCTTCCAGTTCTACTGTGCTCCCACTTATCTGGTTTTCCAAAAACTCAGTTTCCAAGAAGTAGGCATGACGAGAAACAAGAACTTTTTGTTCCTCTTCACAGTAGAAGAAATATCCCTTGGACTTCTTTGGATATCCCACAAACTTGCACTGTACTGAGCGTGCCTCGAGCTTGTCCGCATGCTGCTTCTTGACAAAAGCTGGACATCCCCATGTCTTAATGTGATTAAGATGGGGCCTCTTTCCACACCACATCTCATATGGTGCGGTAGGCACAGTTTTAGTAGGAACTCGGTTCAAAAGGTATGCAGCTGATTCTAGCGCATACCCCCAGAAAGATCGCGGTAACTCAGCATTACTCATCATGGACAGTACCATATCCAATAGGGTCCGGTTCCGTCTCTCCGATACACCATTGTGTTGCGGAGTGTATGGAGGAGTAAGTTGAGAGAGAATTCCATTCTTTTTTAAGTAATTCAGGAACTCGGCACTTAAGTATTCTCCACCTCGATCCGATCTTAGAATCTTGATACTTTTTCCGGTTTGTTTTTCTACTTCATTCTTATATTCCTGGAATTTTTCAAAGGCTTCGGACTTATGTTTCATTAAGAAGACATAACCGTACCTTGAAAAATCATCCGTAAAAGTAATGAAGTAAGAATAACCGCTTCGCGCATGTGTAGACATTGGACCGCACACGTCGCTGTGTACGAGTCCCAAGAGCTCGCTCGCTCTTACTCCGTGTCCAGTGAACGGAGTCTTTGTCATCTTTCCTTTGAGACAGGATTGGCAAGTGGCATACGATTGATATTCGAACGGATCCAAATATCCTTCTGTATGTAACTTAGTCAACCTTCTCTCATTGATGTGACCCAGTCTACAATGCCATAAGAAAGTCTGATTGATTTCCGGAGACTTTCTTTTGTGTGTATTCTGGACATTGAAAATCTGTGGTTGGTTCAATACGTATATACCATTGCTCTGTGTACCTGACCCAATCAGAACTTGATTAAGGTGAATGTTTACAACATTATTTACAAACGCAAATTCATAACCTTCTTTAGAAACCAAAGATACAGAAATGATATTACAAGTTGCGTTGGGTACAAAAAAACAATTACGCAAAACCAAAACATGTCCATCTGACATTCCCAGGTGATAGTCCCCCACGGCTTTAGCATCCATGCTAGCTCCGTTCGCAACTCTGAGGGTCATGTCACCTGCCTTCAGAACCCTACGGTTTCTCAACGCCTGCAAAGAATTACAGATATGAGATCCTGATCCGGTATCCAATACCCAGGAAGTAGAGTTTATCGAAAGACAGTTTTCAATAACATACACACCTGAAGCTGAAGCCGCAACCTGCTTCAGTTCCTGTGTCCTGGCTTTCCAAGCCCTGCAATCTTTCTTCCAGTGTCCACTCTTATGACAATAGAAGCATTCTTCCTTTCCCACAAGCTTCCCCGCTATCTTTGTTGCCTTTTCCTTTCCCTTCGTACCCACTTTACTAACACCGCCCCTTAGTTTGGCGGGGGCTTTCTTCCTCTTTCCCTTGGCTTTCGCCTTGGACCTAGAAGAAGAAGATCCTCCTACAAACAAAGCGGGTGTTTCCCTACCTTTCTGTAGGGTGCCCTCTGCGCTCCTCAGCATGTTGAGGAGTTCTGAAAGTTCAACTTCTTTTTCTTGTAAGTTGAAGTTCAGTATAAACTGGGCGTAAGTGGATGGAAGGGACTGGAGAATTAAATCCGTATAGAGTTCGCTTTCCAACATGGTCCCAAGTTCCGCGAGCTCCTCAATGTAGCCAATCATCTTAAGCACGTGGTCCGCTACCGATGATCCGACGGCCAACTTTGCCGAAAATAACTTCTTCGACACTTCGTATCTTGCGATACGAGACTGCTCTCCATACAGTTCTTTTGTATGAAGAAATATGGATTCCAAGTCGATATTCTCGTGCCTCCTCTGATGTTCGTTGTCCATAGAGGCAAGCACGAGGCACCTGGCCTTCGCGCAATCAATCTCCCAAGTCTTACGGATTTCCTTATCCGCGACGCTGGAGGTGGGAGCTGGGACGGGGGGAGCTTTGGTGGTAAGAAGATACCCCAGCTTGTCGTAAGTGATTGTCATTTTGACATTCCTGAGCCAATCTTTGTAGTTTGGCCCTGTCAGTATGTTTTTATCTAGAAGTAACTTAAGTCCAGTCATTTCGATTTGGTCGCTGCAGGGGGGAGAGAAGAAACACTTTAGCACGATGCTCTTGCAAGTTTAGAGTGGTTTTTAATTTGACTAAACAGGATGGCTCCCACTGTCTCTCGAATCCCTCCTCAAACCATAAAGGAAGAATCAGTCGGGATCAATCCCACCGCACAATACTTGCTTAACCGTTCAGCCAGGCCAGTGTCGGTACTTCGAGGGAGGTTTTCCAACGCTTTCGCGAAGTTACTTAATTTAAGAACCTCTTTTCCCTGGGGGCGTAGCCCCGCTAACACCTTTCTAGGCACCTACTAGGTTTATAGCATTGATCGTTTAGTGAGAAATTTCCCGAGGAGTAGCATATACTCACAGTAGGATCGGGATCCAAATATCATCGCGTGACGAAAATGAAGGAATTCTACCATAATCATCACACTCCAAATGGTATGCAAATCTAGCAAGTTTCAGTACTTATGAAACTCCCGATGTGGATTTTTGCCCCATGCTCTTATGACCTTGACTTTGGCCAACAAATCATAAGTCACATGTCAAGTTCTGCCCGTCGTTCTCCAGGTCAATTTGAATCCATTCGTACCTACCCTTGACTTTGGCCAACAAGGTAGTATGACTGTTCTAAATCAACGCATCTATCTATGCTGCACATGAATACCCAATAGCTACCAATCACTATGCCTTGACTTTGGCCAACAAACATAGCTTGAATACTATTGACTATTTATGTGAAACGACGGAGGGCTACGAATGGTTTTGGTAAAACCGTGAACGTTGTGAACTTGATATAATCGATGTAACGAGATAGCTTTTAGAAGGAGTGGCTCAAGCTCCGCATTTAAAAGTTAGTTTTGAAAAGAACCGAGTGGTTTTTCGAAAGTGTTCCAACGACTTTAACTTGGTTTATTATCTTGTATTAGTTCTTTTAATGCGTGATATTCTTGCATTAGTTCTTTTAATGCGTCCCATCATTTAATCCTACCATTGCAGAAAACAACCAAAATATGACGTACGCTTATGCCATTCGCATTCTCCACGGGGTCCCGTCATCACCCGTTAGGTTACTTAGCGCGGCTGTAAAACATAAGCAACGCCTAAATAGTTATAAATATAGCAATGATAGACATTACAGATCACAGATGAATACATTGGATATACTAGGAATCCGCAATCCGTTCGAGCCTGCAACGAAAAGCGGATTACACGGTCGCGGTGAATAGCCAAAACCCCACCCAAGACCCCTACGGGTGCGGCAAACTACCCGCCAAGTACCCGGTAGTTTGTGCACCCCTCCATGGGTCTATCCTAGGAGCAAAAACAGTAAAAAGAATTATACAATGACGGCTACAACCCCGACCCGGTTGTGCGGCCATACAAATAATAATATTACATCAATTTACATATTACAAATGAATGAAAGAAAAACAAAAGCTCATCTTACATCCACCCCGGCTATTCACCCGCGACAGTCCAACACATTCATATACACATTCCAATATCAAACATAGATCACAGAGATGTATAACCCCGACTAATCGACTTATAGCGATTAGCCGACGTTCAATACATACAAACATCACAGATATAACCAATATAGCCAAAGTGTAGCGAAGTTCGAAAAAAATACGGATTTATAGGACCCCAAAAGTAAATTTCTTTTCTGGAAAATCTGGGCACATATAACATATTTGAAAAATCCCAAAACCCTACCAGAAGAACACTGCACAAAACACGATCACATGAAGAGCCCAAACGGCGGCGGATCCGCGACAACAAGAATAGCTATGGCCGCGGATCCGCGGCGGTTTGAAGGATTCATGGGATCGTTTTTGGTGGGTGTTCTCACAAAACCCTGAGCCGATTTTAGGAGTAAAACTTTTTACATTTAGAGCACAAAAAAAAATCAACAGAAACTTAGGGTTTTTGATTTTCCGGTTTTGCGATTTTTCCGTTTCGAACTTCCATACACTTCGCTACCAAGCTAGTTTAAGTTTAGTTAGGCTCTGATACCACTGTAAGTCCACGTTGCGACCCCCGGTTCTTACGGGGAGGCGGAAACGGTATAACAATCAAATTTTTGGCGCGTGGGGCAACATGGACTAAACAAGGTCGGGATCGTGTCTAAACTAAACTAGCAAACATGCAAAGGAGAGTTAACTACTCGGCAAAGTGGTTATACCTAACTTGAACTCTTTCTTCTTGAAACCTAGTAGAGGTTGATGGTTCTTTCCTCGTAGCCTTCTTCCGTCAAAGATGGATCCACCTGAGGGTTCAACCTTCGGGCTCTTTCTCGAACTTTGAGAGAACTAGAATCTTCGGCTTGCTAAACCTTTGATCCTAGAGTAAGTAGAGAGTGTCTAAGGGGTGTTTTCTTTTCAAGGAGAGGGATTCTCAACACATGAGAAGGATTCTCCTTGAGCTTGAGGAAGAAGAAGATGAAATGAGGATTGAGAATCAATATGATGGAATGAGCTCATTTTCCTTTTGCAACCATAACAAAAGGAAAAGGAATTATCTAATTAATAATAATAATTCAAAATGAAATAGTTGATGGTTGTATTTGGAATGACCACTATCATCACTTCATTAAATGAATGTAAGCTAGAATCAAGGAGTATCCTTGCAAAGCAATGATGATGGTCAAACATTCAACCATGGTCAACAAGTCAACCATGGTCAACAAGTCAACAAAATCAATCATGACACAATTTCATTTAATTACTATTATTAATTGATATTTCATAAATCCATTAGGGTTTGGAAAAAGACGACTGTCAACTGTGCATACGCACCCGTTCCGAAACCCTAATGAAAAACCTCTTCCTCCGCCTCAAACAACTGTGCATACACACCTGCATTCTCGTTCCGAGGAACAAGAATACTGAGAGATAAAAGCAACCCCAAAACATATACCAGTATCTGACTCAAACCAGAGCCAGCCAGTAATATCCGTCCGGACTCCAAACGTGCACAAGTGCGCGGATGAGAACGAACCCTGTCGCAAAACCATGCGACCTCTACTCTGTTTTGCCCAGAAGCGAATAGCCCTCTGTGTGGGACTCTAAAGACTCGACACTACGCTGGCAGTGGGTTTAACCACAGACCGCAAGCGGCACTAGCTGTGCGTAACGGTCCCCAGGTAGATGCCGATAAGAAGACTGACGAGGTAAAACCCATCTGAACTCCTACTGAGTCTGAATGTGACATTCTCCGTACGGTCCGGTCTGTTCGTCTGATACATCGCATGTCGGGCCTAGGGGGCGGTAAACGTCAGTCCCTCAATAGCGGTACAAGTCGTGTCGGAGTGAAGCCCAAAACACCCTGAGATAACACTGGAAGCCTACCAGTATATCTCGCTTGCCCTGGCCAGGGACTACTCGTGTAATGGCTCTCCTAGAAACAGCGCGATGTCAACCCCCAATACCGGGAGAGACGAATCCTGTCTAACCGGCACTGCCTCCAAGTGCTTCGGGACTGCACCCAACTACCACCTGTTTGCACGACTCCTTTGAGCCGTGGTAGGGTAGTAGTCAAAGTACAGTGGGAACACACTCGAGGCGAAGTGCCAGTGTCAAGTCAGCGGACTAAGCTGTACTCATGTCACCTGGGAACTGATAACTGACGATAGGTATAAAAACCAACTAGTCAGTTCCCGACGAGTCCTGTCCAATGTACTCGTAACCTAACGAGCACCCGCATACTATCTTAAGTACGATGTACTGACGGCTGTGGGACAAACCGTCTCCCACACTGAGATGAGAAGCGCATGCGCTAGTCTACTCCGGAGTATCGATGCCCTGTCTCGATAGTCCTGCGACTAGGGACCTGTATAAGGATGTGCTTACAGATTACCCAGCCCCCACTAGTGTGACTGCCATCACAACGCTGGTAATCAAGCAAAGATCCTAAGGGCTCCACTAATGCGTATAGGTGATATCGCAAAATAAACACATGTACACATTGAAGTAGAAACAAACCAAGTAGCATACTACCATTTTGAGCAAGATTGTATATACAAGGTGAATATCCCAAGCTTCCATTAAGTAATATACAAACTAGTATGATACAGTAATGGCCTCTAGGGCATATACACTAACAAAGGGTACCATGTAATATATTCTTTAATTTTGTTAGTTTCTTTTGTTTTTGGTTTAGGCTTGAGAGTTGCGTGAGCTTTACTTGGCCTCTTCTTCTTCTTCCCTCTTGAAGCTTTCTATTGAGAGCTTCATTATGGAGGTTGAACAAGTTAGTAACATCTTGTACCTCTTCTTCAAGTGTTAATAATATTTGTGTTTCTTTGTTTACTTGCTTTCTTTTCTTTACTTGCTTTGTTTTTCTTTTATTTATGATGCTTAACTAATCTTATTTGGTTGTGGTTATGGTAAGGAAGTGAGATGAAAGGCTTTGCCTCCTCCTCCTCTTGTTAATGTTTAATGTGCTTAATTTTGATTCTAAACTTAGTATTGTAACTTGGATGGGTTGATATGGTATGTTGATTCCATGGTTACTTTGTAACCTCATCACATACCATATTCTCCCCACAAACCTCATCTTGCAAGCCTAAGGTTAGAATCAATTTGATATTAAGTTTGCTAAGCTTGGATATGGTATTTTGTGATTAAAAGACTTGATAAATCTCTTGGTTTCATATACCATATACCATCACAAACCCTTAGCAAAGTGAACACTAAAACTATTTGCTCTCACTCACTAATTGTGTTTTTGATGTTGTGGTAAGCTTGATATCCCTTGTGCTTAGTGTTGTTACCCCAAACTCGGACATACAACGGTAAGTGAACAAAACGGACTAGTTTCGTGTTTTGCGGAGAATATCGGAATTTGACGACTTGTGCCCCGCAACCGCTTTGAAAAGTCGTGCTTCATGCCGGGATCAACGTGAGGACGGACAACTCATGATCAAAGAAGCGTCGAGGGAATCGTCGCAATTCGAACTTCCGAGCCAAAGCCACGACCAATCTTTCTTAACTTGTTTTCCTTGTTTCTTTGTTTTCGTATTCTTTATTTTTGTGACAACCAACCATTCGTTATTTGTTGAACCTTAAACAAAAATTCCCAATACAAAATTCCTTGTAGATCGACCCATACATGTCGGCTTGCTACAACGCGCCGTGCACTTGTGGTTTATAAATAGTAAAACGAGAACGAGCTCACATGCGCATTCCGTTTCCTTAAAACGATCACATTTCCAAAACATACGCGTTTGCACGCGCGGGTGAGTTCCCAACAGTTGCTTCGGAGTTTTTCGTTTTCATGATTCTAATTGCATCGTCTAATCTTTTAGCTTAGGCTCTGATACCATGAAATTATACCCTATCACCACCATGAGGTCCAAGTGGCATCAAGCATGCCAAATTCAAATTTTTATAGGTGCTAAGCTAGACTATCCAAGATCTTTAGCTAGTTGATTAGGGTTTAAAGTTTGATATCAAGAAAATAGAAGAAGTGAAAGATGGCTATACCCTCGTAGATCGAGTCCTTCACTTCACATGCTCCGTATAGTAGTCCCGTGACTCCACTAGGCTCCACTTGAGGGTTTGGACGAGCTTCCTCCGATGACCTTCGTGTCGAAGATGATCCATGCGAAGTCCCTCCAACTCAAGCTACCTCTATACTAAACTATTTAGCGTAGGAAACACGCTACACTCGATCACTAGTCAAGTGTAGGATGGTGAAGTAGGGGATATGATTTTCTTACAAGTTTGTGTTCAAGCTTCATGGTTCACATCACATGTGAGGGTTGAAGCTTGAACCATGACAATGAGGAAGATGAAGAAGCTAGAGAGCATATGGGAGCAACTAAAGAAAAATGGCTAAGTGTTGAATAAGATGAAGAATGGCTCATCTAAAACCTCACTCGTTGAAGCATACAAATATCCACAAATAAAATATGGTGCCATACTTCAATAGTAAGTCAAGATGAATAAAATATTTTATGTGCCATACCTCACACCATTCCACTTCAATTTCCACCTCATTTCTATTTTCACAAAATAGAATTTTATACCATGCTTCATTATTATATATATATATATATATCATATATATTAATATATTTATAATGAAGAATAATTAGTGAGCTGATGATATTAGTTAAGATATAATTATATCACAATAACATATATCACATTATTAAATCAACACTTGATTTAATAATCCGGTTATATCACATATAACCGACTAATATCATTTATCTGTATATCACATTATCAAATCAACACTTGATTCGATAATCTGGTTATATCATATATAACCTAACTCGATAACAGATAACTGCCAGATTACAATACGGTACCACATACACGTATTTAATCTGGCCCACACATATATCACATATGTGTCCTACTTCGTTTCTCTTGAACCAGAGAACTTCCGTATGGGACTCTAAAGACTCGTCAATACGCCAGCAGTAGGTGATGATCACATCAATCACCTACAAACCGTCAGCGGTACTAGTTGGACGTAATGGCTACCCGAGTATTGAGCGATATGAAGATCAACAAGTAAGGCTGCCCATACTATCCATGAAACCTATCAGTAACACTACCGTACAGTTCGGTCTCTTCGTATGATATATCACATATCATGTCTAGGGGTGGTAAACGTCAGACCCCAGTAACATGATAAGTCATGCCGATGTCTGGCATATAACGGTTCGAGAAACTACTGATAACTCTTATCAATAAATCTCAGCAGCAGCCCTGGCCAGGGACTTTCAGTTATAGCCAATCAAGCATAGCGCAACATCAACCCCCAATACCGGGAGATACGAAACCCCTCCTATCGCTCATTGCATCCATGTGACTCGGGACTGTACCCAAAATCCATCTGTTTGCACAACTCCTCTTGAGCGTGCTAGGGAGGAAATCAAAGCACAGTAGGAGTCATACAAGACTCTATGACGATCTCAGGTCTACAGACTAACCTGTACCAATATCACCAGAGGACTGCTATCTGACGATAGGTAAACTACCAACTAGGGGTCCTAGGCGAGTTCATTCGGTATACCCATTCTCCAATGAGCACCTATGTACAATCTTTGATGTCACACACTAATGGTTGTGGGATCAACCATCGCCCTCTAAGGGACAAGAAACATACACACTAGTCTACTCTGGAATATCGATGTCCTAGTCTCGATATTCTCTCGACTAGGAACTGACTAAAGGATGTAATTTTGGACCACCCTCACCCCACTAGTATGATCTCACCATAATCTTGGTAGTCAAGTACATATCTTAAGGGCTTTATTAACATGTAAGAGACAGACAGTATAAATACCAGTCTACATGTTAAGATAAAGGTAACCGATAGCATACTATCATGTCGAGCAATAAAGTCCTCTATATATGTCCAAGCATCCACTATATCATCAATAATGGTCTCTAGGGCATACATATTCCTAACAAGGATATCCTATAAACTTGCACAGAACTGACATTGCCTCGAGCTTGTCCGGATTTTCCTTTTTAACATAGGACAGACAACCCCATATCTTAACTCATTAAAGAGATGGTCTCTTCCCATTCCATATCTCATATGGAGTGGTAGGCAACGGATTTGGTCGGAACTCTATTCAATAGATATGCAGCTATCTCAAGCGTATAACCCTAAAAAGAAATAGGCAACTCGATATTACTCATCATAGAATGCACCATATCTAATATGGTGCAATTCCTCCGCTCCAAAAATCCATTGTGTTGTGGTGTATACAGAGGAGTAAGCTGAGAGAGAATCCTATTCTCTTTTAAGTAGTCTCTGAATTCCGTGCTCAAGTATTCTCTTCCCCAATCATATCGAAGGATTTTAATATTTTTACCCGTCTAGTTCTCAACTTTGTACTTATATTACTTGAATTTCTCAAAAGATTCAGATTTGTGTTCCAACAGGAACACATGTCCGTATCTTAAAAGATCATCGGTGAATATAATGAAGTACGAGGAACCATCCCTGGCATGTGTAAACATAGGAACGCATACATCACTATGTATCTGTCCCGAGAGTTCAGTAGCTCTTTCTCTGTGTCCAGTAAACGGAGATTTGGTCATCTTGCCTTTGAGACATGACTGGAAAGTTTCATAAGATGTAAATTCGAACGTATTCAAATATGCATCTTTATGCAATTCAGCCAGTCTTGTTGCATTGATATGACCTAGTCTACAATACCACAAGAAGTCTTCGTTCATTTCTGAACTGTTCCTCTTGTGAGTGTTTTGTATACTTAGAACTGTAGTTTGATTTAGAACGTTTAATACCGTTATACAACGTACCATACCCAATCAACACTTGATTCAGGAAAATATTCACAATATTTTTGGTACGAAATAACAGTCGCTCAGAATCATTGTGTTACCACTTGAAAATACAAGGTGATATTCGCCAACTGCTTTAGCTGCAACAATTGCACCATTTCCTATTACTAGAGACATATCACCCTTTCCCGGTTCTCTACTTCTCTTCAACACATGTAACATATTACATACGTAGGATCCTGATCCGGTATCCAATACTCAGGATGTAGAGTTAACTGAGAAACAGTTCTTGGTAACGAACACACCCGAAGACGATGCATCAACATGCTTATTCTTCGTTTGGGTGGCGTAGGAATCCGGATATTCCCCTATTCCTTGCTCAGACTTATGACAGTCATAAGATAGAGCGAAACCTAGCCCAGTATTATAAGTGGGTTCGGTCAATACATCCATATTATTATCTTGATTAAGACATGTCATTGGTCGCTACCAGAAGAGAGAGAAGGATAATCACTTTGCGTGCGCTCTTGCAAGATTAAATTGGTTATTATTTTATCTAATCAGGATGGCTCCCACTGTTTTTATCAAATCTTCCTTCAAATCCTAAAAGGTTAGATTAGCCGGGATTAATTACACCCTACAAGTTCGACAATCATTCGGCCGGGCAGGTATTGGTACTCTGAGGGAGTCTCCCCATGCTTTCGTATGGAACTAATTATATAACCTCATTTTTGCAGGGGCATCCATTAACACCTTTCTTAGACACATAATGGATCGGCTAATTGTAAGTGCAAAACTCTCCCAGGAGTAACTCTTACTCGCAGTGGATATCGAGATCCAACTATCATATAGAAGGTATGCAATCTCATTGCAAATTTCAACACTTGAAATTCCCAATAATTGTTTTTACCCCTAGCGTCCTATGACCTTGACGCAGGCCAAACAACCCAGAGGGCGCTAGTCAAGTTCAACCCGTTCATTTCTTGATTGAATTAAACCCACCCGTATGACCCTTGACACAGGCCAAACAACGTCGTACGACTACGCTAATCCAATCGCATCATATGTTGTAGATAAGCACTAATCAGCTACCGCACACTACGCCTTAACGCAGGCCAATAAACGTAGTACGAATACTAAATAGCACTGAACTGAAATGACGGAAGGCTATGGCTGGTTTTGATAAAAACCTTTAACGTAATGAACTTGATATCGTTGTAGAATCTAGTGATTTTGAAAAAGAATGGTTTAAGCTCCGCTTTTAAAAGCGAAAGTTTTCAAAAACAAACCAAATAGCTTTTACAATCTTTTGCTAAAGAGGTCACTCCCGGTGGAGGGATCTTGGCTCTTTCCTCATTGAATGAGGTGCTGGATATCTATCGAGGAATACCACTATACAAAGCAAGAATTACAGAAGTTATGATGATAAACCGAGTGGGTTGTAGCATTTGCTAATTTTGCTAAAGAGGTCACTCCCAGTGAAGGGATCTCGGCCCTTTCCTCATCGAATGAGGTGCTGGATATTCATCAAGGAATACCACTATACAAAGCAAGAACTAGAGCTACCTTTTTAAAAAAATTTGATTCTATAACATCTTTAGGTTTCTTTTCTTTTTATTAATCTCATTAATGTAGTACCATCATTTAATGTTTCCTAAATATCAAAGAAAATGAAACGAAAATAAAACGTACGCTTATGCCATTTGCATTCGCCACGGGGCCCGTCATGCACCGTTATGTTACTTAACTAACGGCAGAGCGGGGGCTGGACTAGCGCGGGTGCAAAACATAAGCAACGTTTATTATATATCATATATATAAAGCATTCGTCTCACACAGTTATATGATCACATCACAGAACCAAGCAGCAGAAGTCAACATATGAAATATTGGACATACTAGGAGGTCCGTGTTTTAAATTAAGCCAATAATGTAAAACACGGATTCTACAGTCATGATGAATAACCAAACCCACATCCCATAGACCCCTACAAGAGCGGCAAGAAACCCTACCAATTCTAGAGTTAGGAGACCCGGTCTCGACTCCTCGACATGGTCTCCCACTGTACTCTAGAACCCGGTTACTTGTGCTCCCCGCCTTGGGTCTATCCTAATGCGGAAAAGTAAATAATATACATCAGTGGCGACAACATCCTCAACCCGGAAGTGTCCCAATAAAAGAATATTACATACATATTTTACATGAATGAAATTGAAAAACTCTCATCTTACGCAAAACCCCGGCTATTCAATCACGACGATCCAATATAACATATCACAGCAATACATAATATCACATGTCATCAACGTAAGTAAATACGTGTATCCCAAATTCTGTTGACATATAGTAACAAGATTTAGGATACCCCACATATTACACTTACTGTCGTAGAAAAGAAATGAAAAACTATAATAATTAGAATCCGCATATCCTTAGACATCATAAACCCGGAATATCTTATATTCCGGATTTCACGCCTAACTTATAAACCTTGCATTTTAGTCACAAATTGAAAACACTTTTCAATAAGCTGTCGGATAATTCAACAAGATTCCTGACTAAGTGATCGCGTACTATAGGCAATTGCGACGGAGTTTTGATCCGAATCAAAACTCCGTGACAATCGATCAAACGAGACAAAACAGCTAGATTTACAATATACTAACTAGTTTTCATAAAACAAATTATTCCGGATTCTAACAATTATATCACATATCATCAAAGTCTATACAACGTTAAACATTTCGATCGATTTATGTAATACCCACAAAATCCAGAGACCTCAACAACTTGAGAATTATTAAAAACGTCCAGAGAGTGCATGATCACCAAATGGAGCAGCACAAGAGAAACGACTGTTTCTCCCAATCAGAGCAAAACTCTGTTCAAATTTCAAATTTTGAAATGAAGCAACGCTTTATAGCAGCGCCAAGTGCGCTGCGCCCCAAGTAGCGCACCACGTGCAAAGCACGTGTGCGCTAGCGCTAAGTGCGCGGCACTATAAGCAGCGCACCACGTGCAAAGCACGTGTGCGCTAGCACTAGGAGCGCTGCACTATAAGCAGCGCACCACGTGCAAAGCACAGGTGCGCTAGCGCTGGAACTAAAAGCTCCCCACTGTCAGATCAAAGATCCAATAAAAATGATAAATCATCAATTAACCAGAATAAAATTCGGTTAGGGAGAGATTCCTCAAAATCATTCCAAACAAAAAGATTGTGCTCTGTAAATCAGAGCACCGTTGGATCAATGATCCAAAGGTGATTAAAAATCACCAAAATTACAGAATAAATTCTGTATGGGGAAAGATTTCCCAATCTTGTTAAAAATAAGAAGATTGCCTTCTATAAATCAGAAGCTTTTGGATCAAAGATCCAACGGTGGGGAATTCCCCAAATCAATTGGAGAAAAGATCTCCTTAACCGATTGAACAAATCAGCTTGCCCTATATAAAGGCCCCAAGACTTCAATTCTAGAAGAATATAGAGAAACAAAGGGAGGAACCCCCCTAAAAACTGTGGGAAATCTCAGAAAGAAGAGCAAGCTCTCAAAAGAAGAAGATATTCTTCAAGGTAAAAAGAATAGAGAGATGAAATCATCTCATATAAAATAAGAATTCACTTCTTTCTTTAAGATCATATATCTATAAGACCAAGGTCTTTCACAAAGAGATCAAAGGATCTCATCATAAAAGAATAAGAAGAAGAACATAATTCTTCTAGATCTATAAGACTAAAGACATTTACAAAAAGAGAGCATGAACATCTCATTATAAAAAAGTGGGGAGAATAATTCAATTCTCTTAGGATCACAGATCCATAAAGGCAAAACCTTTTACCAAAATAAGAGATTGAAACATCTCCTATAAAATAAGAACTCTGTTCTTAGAATCTTGAGACAAAGTCTCTTATAAACGAGAATTTATTTCTCAGATCATAAAACTGATCAAATAGCGCTTTGCGCTCATAAACTAGCACTTTGCGCTATTGGACTGGCGCTCAGCGCCAAGCGCACCACGTGCTCCTCACGTGTGCGCCACTTAACAGATAATGCTTTGCGCTCTTAGACTGGCGCTCAGCGCCAAGCTACCACGTGCTCCTCACGCGTGCGCCACTTAACAAACAGCGCTTTGCGCCCATAAAATAGCGCTTTGCGCTCATAAACTGGCGCAATGCGCCCATTATCTAGTGCTTAGCGCCAAGCGCCACGTGCTCCTCACGTGTGCGCTACCCAGCAGAAGCGCTCTGCGCTCTTTGACTGGCGCAAAGCGCCAAGCGCGCCACGTGCTCCTCACGTGTGCGCTAAAAGAACATAAATTGTTCTATAAATAAAGCCCAGAGCTATGAGGAATGCTTAGTGTTCAGTAAAAGACAAAAACATTGTCAGAATTCAAATCAATGCTCAACATTGTCAAATGTTTAACATTTTAACTTAGTGGGTCGAGCCCAAGATGGCCATAAACTCTTCATTCAGATTAATTGAGCCCATATGCTCATAAATCTCAGATCTTAGTCCCAATTGGATTACAGATCTCCCAACCAAAATTGGTTCAAGGGTACATCTCTTTACTCCTCTGATACATGTCGTTGTAATCCTTCAACGTTTTCAGAGAGGTGACGGGTCCCGACAACCAAACATTTCATAGACTGTGGGGTCCTTAAACCCATGGACTATGATGTCCTTAACCTCGGACTGTGGGGTCCTTAAACCCATAGACTATGATGTCCTTAGCCATGGACTGTGGGGTCCTTAAGCCCATGGACTATGATGTTCTTAACCTTGGACCGTAATCTCCTTAAATTAATCGACCGCAATGTCCCTAAACTAAACAATAGAGCCCAAATGCTCTCTTGTTGCATCTAAATGATCCCGTTAAGTTGATCTTAGTCTAAAATTAGACTAATGTATCCTTAACAAACGTTTAAGTTGATCTTAGTCTCAAATGAGACTAACGTATCCTTAAACCCAACCCCCAAACCCAAATCTAAGAAGATACGGATTTGGACTAATCCACGCCCTACGGGCAACAACATAAATTAGTTTCCGTATACAATCCACGGGCAACCAAAAACAAAACAAACACACACAACATGAAGTGACCATCTGGAGAAGGAGAAAGTGGTTACCGCGATACGGTAGCGTAATTAACTGCAGGGGCTTACGCCTGCAGGGAAGAGCGCCCCCACTATCAAAAATCCCTCAATGAGGGGGAATCTGACGAAATCTGCTACATCGGCCGCATCCGTTTAAACCTTCGATACATGGTGCTATAAATCAACTTGGCATCTTCGGAGAGGTGGAAGAATAGCACCAAATAGCATCTACCCTCGAAGATTCAGGCCGGACGTCCCAACGTCCCGGTCGCGTCTTTTGGCGGGGAACAAATTCTGGCACGCCCGGTGGGACATTTTCCTCTTTCCACTCCACACTTCTGTGTCGTGTACCCGAACGAATCGCGGTTTAATATGGTTGCCCTTGGGTTAGAGGTACTAAGATTTGGTTTTGCTCCCGTTTAGAAAAAAGAACAGCAATGGCCTCTAACTGCTGCACCTACAACTGCAACTCTTGTTCCGCCTCATCAAGAAGGATAAGCTATGGGCCCTAAGCAGCCTCCTTTTCACAATGCCGGTGGAACATGTAACTCAGGCCACCACTGGGCTATTCTTCGGGACCATGCTCCCACCGATGAGCTTCAACGCCCATGTACCATTGCAAGAAGCTCAGAAGAAGTCGGTCTTTGATCGGCTTACCACTACTGCGGCCCCTCTTAACGGGTCACCCAAACCAAGCGCCTCAATTTTCAGCAGACTGGGCCAAAGCTCCAACGGGCCCGTGAAGAAGCCCGCAATAACAGAAGGCATTATCCCGAAGCGGATAGCCATTCCTACTCCTGAAGTCACCAAGGTGGCTTCTTCGGCTAAGGGGTCGGTCTTCACAAGACTGGCCATTTCAGCTCCCACTCTAGGTGAAGTAACAAAGGCCGTTTTCCCTGTACGAAAATCGACCTTTTCAAGATTGGCCATTCCCTGTCAGTGAGCATCCGTCTTTGGCACGCCGGCGCCAACAGCAGACTCTCATCAGAACAAGGGGCATGGAAAAGCTGATCCAACAGTAGAGGTGATCCCGGCCGCACGACATGCTTGACGTTGCCATTGGCGCCGAGTGAGGAAAGCTGGGGGAAATTCCCCTTCTGGACTGACTCCACCAGCTCCAATAGTGGAAGTTGATGCTGCTGTTCCAACTGGGAACAGCTTTGAACTACTTAACAGGGTGCGCAAGAATTTGCCAACTGCTATGCTGAAAAGATCTCCTCCACCTATGGAGAATGCCCCAAAGGCGAAGCTGGAGCAGCCCCCTCAGCGGCTGTCTTCTAAAATTTATGAAGTTTGGTGACAGGTCCAGGACTCCGTGGTAGATCAAGACTATCCCCACCGACAGAAAAAGATGAAGGTTCGGCAAGAAGAGGACCACCCTGTCAAGCCACGGAAGGCGACAGCTACTTGGGTGCCCACTGCAACGGCCCCCTCAACTTCGACTGCTCACAAAAGGAGAAAGCTGGAGAAGATCCCAGTGTCTGCGGCGAATCGCAAGAACACTGAATCTAAACGCCCCAAGCCTAGGGGTATGGTGGTACATACTGTTTGTATGGCATCCGGGAAAGAGGATAGCCGTATCTCTACGGGCCATCGACCGCTTACGCGATCCGTGACAAAAGCCCAGGAGCAGCAACAGAAGCTTTAGGAAATGTTAACGCAAATGGCCGCACTCACTGTGCCAAAAGAAAGCCCGGAGGCGTCATCAGAGCAGCGCCATGAACAGGAAACCGATGCTGACTTCCTCCGCAGAATCCTCGAAAAGAAGAACAGAGAAGCAGCGGAACAAGCGGCCAATATAAAATGAATGGCTCTTCTCTTCCAAGACATGGTCAGGATGATGCTACAACTGGATCCTACGGCTGAAGATCATCCGATTATCCTAGAAGACGACCGAGCGGAGACGGCAAACCCTCTTCCGGCTTGTTCAGCAGCCAAAGAGGAGACCATCTCAAAAGCTGCCCTGGACGATTACATCTGTAACAACCTAGTTCATTTATACCATTTTCAGTTCCCGTATTTGCTTATCTGTGGTATTTTCTTGATTTATCGTGTTTTGGGTGCGAATGGTATTATATATTTTACATTGCATTTAACCCGACCCGCTTGCTTGAACCTGTCTGATTCATATTTCTGAATTACCTTGACATGTTACATAGACACGTGCATCTCATATTTAGTGCATACTGGCATTTTATCTGGCATTGCATCTTTTATCATATAACATTTTAAGTCATGTAAAATATTTTAAAATTACATAACATGGCATGCATGATACCCCTAACCCCGTGGTAGCATCCGCGCATCTTGTTCCCGTCCCGTTCAGTGAAACGGACATGTTTGGATGGCTACGCGCACGTACGTGCATCCGCTCTTGGCGGTATGCATTTTCGTTACCTGAGCATTCGTTTTGAATTTTTAAAGTCGCGTATATTTTTCGTATTTTAAATCCGAAATTTTAGACCCGACCTGGGCGCGTTTTGGAATACTTTTGTATCCCGCCAAATTTCTAATTATTTAAAATTCGTTTAAAATTCATTTAACAGTTCCAAAGATTTTTACAGCTTAAATTTCTAACAGAATAAAATCTTTTAATTTAAAAATCCTGAAATCTTATTTTCCTAACTGTTACAGCACATCCCCAGCTCTCTTCTTTCTAGCCCGGCCCCACGCCTCTCTCTTCCTCTCTTCCTTTCGCTCTCTCCCACAAACAAACAAATCTCTCTCTCCTTACTGTTCCTCTCTTCCTCTCTCTCTCATCTCGATCTCTCTCTATCTTTTTCTCTCTTCCTCTCTCTCATCTCGATCTCTCTCATTCTCTCTGTCTCTCTCCTCTCTCTCTCCAATTTCTCTCCCTCTTCTCTCCCTTTCCCTGCATAGATATATAAATATTATATTGTTTTTATTATTATTATTATTATTGAACTTTAACTCAGTATCTCCCTCCCTCACTATTCATCTCCTTCAATATTTTCTTCCCGCCTCGCGAGAACCCAAGCCCAGCCTCCCCCTCTGCCACGTCGTCGAGCCCCTCGTCTCCACGCCTTCGCTGCCTTCTTGACCTCTTCACCGTCATCCTCTTCCCTCCTCTTCCGTACAACCCCTGCAGCCCTCACGTAAACCCACGACAACCCTAACCCTGCCTTCGTCGTCGTCATCATCCTCGCCGTCGACGACCCCGTCGCCATCACCTCCATCTTCATCACCTTCTCCTTCTCCTTATCTTCCTCACCTCACTCCTCGTATCCTCGCCTTCTTCACCCAAGTAAACGCCCTGCACCCTAAGTTTCCGGCCACTGCACCCATCTCCGCCTTACCTCACCTTGCCTTCGCCGACCCCCTTGTCACCTCCTCGGCCCAGAACCCCAAACCCCAGGACATCATCACCCACTTCCCCTCTTCTCTTCTTTCTTCTCCTTCTTTTCTTTTTTTCTTTCTTGATCTTGAATTTTTCCGGTGATCGCCGGAGATCTATTGCCGTCGTCACCCTCTGTCCTCGCCTTTGTACCAAACCACAGAACAGCCACAACCTTCATCTCTTTTTTCTTCTCTTGTTTTTCCTTCTCTTCTTGTTTTCTTGTTCTTAATCAATGTTTCCGATCACCGCCGGAGCCGTGCTCGCCGCCGCTGATCCGGGCGACTCAGTGGACATCCCTATCCAGCGTGGTCCGTTCCTGCATTGCTTGGTTCAGTCTCATGTGCGCCGTATGTGCATTGCAACTTTTACCGACATTGGACGTTGCAGCACGTATCCATATCGTGATCCATCAGGCAAGTTAATCTTGCTACATGCTATATAACTCATTACATATTTATTTAATTAAATACTATGCCTATAGTTTAAATCTAGTATCTCATGTTTAATTTTATAACGTTTCAGTGTTCCGTTTGCATATCATGAAAACCTATCTTGTTGCATACTAGATTACAATATACTGCACCCATACCAATATTTATATCACATATTGCTTAGTTCTATATCCCACATTACCATTTTATGGTTTGTATAGTTTTTATAATGTTTCGGATACCCGTTTGCATCCATCTCATTAAGAATATATAATTGCATCCATAGATCACATTAATACATAATACTGTGAAATTAATATTCTATGTTTA
Source organism: Agapanthus africanus (assembly GCA_030015575.1). Lineage (NCBI taxonomy): Eukaryota > Viridiplantae > Streptophyta > Magnoliopsida > Asparagales > Amaryllidaceae > Agapanthus > Agapanthus africanus. Next base: position 192,655,443 of record CM057348.1, read on the forward strand.
ATAAATTGCATCCTAATTAGTATTGGAACTATAATTGTAACCCTAATCGATAATTGTGCATCCATATCTTTTAACTTATATCTATGTGCATACCACATCACATTATTCCATTTTATTGTTATATTGGTACCCCATACTTATTTTTGTGTACCCATGCATATTACAGTTTGATTATGAGCACCCACGTGATACTTGTGCACCCCTGACATGACTTGATACACTACTACTTGACACGACTCGATACATGTGCACTACTTGCCATGACTTGATACCTATGCACTATCTGACATGACCTGATGTACCACAGCTTGACCTGTTACCGGATCTTGTTACTAATGCCAACAATCTTAACCTATTGTCCCTACAGACATTTCCTGCTGTCTATTCAGACAAACCTGTACCTGTTGATCCTGTGTTGGCATTAGCTCCAGATTTATCAATACCTGACTTGAACACATAACTTGGGGGTATGGGGAAATCAATGATAAAACCTGACTTGTAACTCGACAGTTCGATACCTTTACTGATCAGTCTTACGGGCTAGGCCAGCCCCAGGATGATGCTGTTGACATCATTCATCGTTACATACCACCTTTTACTGCCTAGCGGCACGTCTCGGATTCAGCCCGAGAATCTTGACCGTGGTCCCGGGCATGCACGGGATACTATTGAGTTACATCGATGATTCATCAAATTGATTTCAAAGACTTGAGAGTAGTTAACACAGTAGACCAGTTTAGATTACTCACTGCACATCACCTATGCCTTACCCTTCACTGTCCTTATTTACTTTACTGTTATACCTTTATTACTGTTCATACTCGTGCCTGCATGTCTTGCTACCCCCTGATTATATTATTATTGATGTTATGACGCACTGACGTCTGGGTTTTGCATGGCCCAGATCCTCTACATTTGTCGCAGGCTGATCAGGAGTACTTCCGCCGTTAGGCCGAGCAGTGAGGATCTAGTTGGTATCCAATTTTACTTTCCAGGTGTTTGTTTCTTGGATCTATTGCTTCCGCATATTATTTTATTCTTGACTCGTTTATTTTGGCTTATGGACATATGTTAGATAGTTTATTATTGTTCTTGATATCTCTACAGTCGTAATGTGACTGTTGAGGGATATTTCCTATCCACAGGTAGTATGGTTGGCTCTGTCACGTGCCTATCTTAGCGCACTCTGGGAAGCGGGGCGTGACAACATCGCTCAGTAGATACGAGCTCATTAGGCGATGAAACGGCTGGGCAAATTGTTAAGACTGGACGACCCTATCCGGGTTGGTACGACCAAATAAAGTACCCGCCGGGATACACGATCCCCAAATTCCACGTATATAAGGGGACAGGAAATCACACCAGCACATTGCTCAATTTAGGGCTCTGTGCGACAACACTGGAGGTGATGATAAACTACTGCTCTGCCAGTTTATTGGCAGCTTGTCGGAGACGTCATTCGAGTGGTATTCGGAACTCCCGAATGACTCTATCAAGACATTTGCAGAGATGGAGCTGCTATTCACCCAACGTTTTGCGAGCACTAGCGAACGTACCCCAATCACAGCATTGATCAATGCCAGGGGGAAGCCAGGCGAAACATGGGTGCAATACGCGATACGGTAGCGGAACCTATGGTCGAAGTGCGAGCAGCGCATTGAAGAAGCGCCTGCGGTAGGCATGTTCGTGGGTACTCTCGACCCTCATGCGACCATTTTCCAATTCATGATGTTTTTCAAGCCAACTACTTTCGAGGCCTTGATTGACAAGCTGGCCCAAATGGACCAGATGGGTCACAGACCGTCTTCCTCGAAAATGGAGCCTCGAGACGAAAAAGGGAAGGGGAAAGCGACCTTCGTCGCCAATGCTCAACAGTAGCCCAGTGGCCCAAAACTAACTGATCACCTAGACGAGAGACGGCGATTCTTTAATGAGAAAATGAAGCATCCTTATTCGTTTCCGCGGGACAAAACGAGGAGATTGTTCGAGCTAGCGGTGTACAACAGGATCATCAACTTACCGGATCCAAAACGCCCATTGCAACCCGGTGAGACTAATAATCCCAATTATTGCCCCTATCACCAAGCGATAGGCCATCCAATCGAAGATTGCTTCGTCTTCAAAGGGTGGATTGAGAACCAATACCAACAGGGCAAATTCGCACTATCCAAGAATTGGAAAGTAAGCCCGCCCCAGCCGCATGCTCTCAAAAAGGCGAACACACCAGGGGCATCGTGCTCTTTTGTCAAAGAAGCTCCATGGGAGGTCGCTCTTTCAGCCAAAACGAAAAGAATGCTGAAGGATCTCCACACATGCTCAGCGATCAGGTGGAAAAATCAGCTAGAACCCGATATCATCGAGGGAATGCTGAAGCCGCGCCCGACGCCAAAAATTGGTAGCGATAATCAAAACGCTCAGGCCCAGCCGTCAAAGTCTTCGAAGAAAAAGAAGAAAACCAAAAAGCCCGTGAAGCCTGCCGACAAGCGCACGGACCTGCAAAAACACATCGACATGCTGGAAGAATATAACCAGAAGGCGCGAACCACGGTCACACTTCAAGAGTTTCTCAGCCACGTCCTTAAGGACGGAGATGATGACAATGGAGAAGGCTCGTCAGATGAACTTGAGGATTCTGTGGCAAGCTGCCATATGATCTCTCACTCTTCAATAGACGGTGAAGAAGTTCCTGATGCAGAGAAACTGGGGGAAGATCCCGAATCAGAGCTCCTAGGACCGTCAAAAGAGATAATTGATGCATTCCTGAACGAAGCTCTTCTGAAAAGTAAGGTTGATCGAGAGCGCGAAATGGCCATATTTGGAAAAGCCAAATGTCGGCGACTGGATGAAAGGGTTGAAGCGCCGCAACCAGACCAAGGCAGGACCGCGACAAACAAGAGCAGGCTTAAAATGAAGAAAAGGTTCGCCAAAACCATATCAATGGGAATGAAGCTGCCACCCTCCGAAGGAAACACTTCTGATGAAATACACCTTAATGAAGAGGATGTGCATTCTAATTACTATTTATATCATCGAAGGATTGTGCACCCTACTGAAGAATGCAACACCTTTAAAAATTAGTGGCAAGGGTATGTCGCTCACAGGCAGCACTTCAAGAGGATGAAGCGTGAAGCTCGTTGACAGCGGAAAAATGCGACAGACGAACGTGGAAGAGCTGCCGGCAACTGTCACATGGTTGATAGCAGGGGATCGCAAGTTCTCACCTTCGGTAGTGATTCTGAAGAAGAAAAGACTCTCGGCCCTCTCTTCAAAGAATCCACCTCAGGAAAAGAGGAAGAATCGAAGAGCTGCGGGAACATTCAGCTGCGCAATCGCACGATACCTGAAAAGAATCTCGGACCTGCAAATTAGGGGTCGATCAAAAAGGATAAGGGAAAAGAAAAGGTCCCTTAGGATATCACCCTCGATGACCAAGCCGTCGAAGAGCTGACAGCCAAGGACCCGCCCAAGAAAAACAAGATGAATTACAATGTTCTGGCACACCTGAGAAGATACCCTCGCAGCTCAGCATTCTCGATGCCCTTATGCTATCTAAGGAGGCGAGAGATTCTTTTATCAAAGCACTACAAGAGCCCGAGCAGTTCCAAGCTTTCCTCGCCAAAGAAAAGATGAAGGACGAGCTGGAAGAAGTGCACACAGCCGATATCACCTTTGGCGATGAAGATCTCCTCCTCGGGACGTGCGAGCATAACCATCCACTTTATGTCTCTTGATATTGTCATGATATCAAGATAGGCAAAATCCTGGTTGACAATGGGTCCTCCGTTAACCTTCTCAATGTAAGAGTGTTGAAGGAAATCTGCATGAGCGTTCAACACCTCGCTCGGGATAAGATCACTATCTCCAGGTTTGACTCCTAGTCATCAAGGACGCTCGGGTCTGTGATACTGACGTTACGCTTTGGGCTGCTTGTCACGGACATTAAATTTCATGTCATTGACGCTAGGACATGTTATAATGCTTTTCTCGGCAGGCCTTGGCTACACGAGTACAACATCATCCCTTCTACACAACATCAGTGTATGAAGTATTTCAAGGATGGTCTCGAATATACCGTGACAGGGGAATTGAACCCATTCTCCATGAATGAAGTCAGAAAGTACGAAGACGCAAAATACTTCTTACCAGATTTCGAAGACACGGAAAGATGCCACAAACCGAAGAACAAAGCTATCACCACTATTCCAGTCTTCGGGAGTGACACTGAGAAGGAAGAAGAAATAGTTTATTCAGGGCCGCCCCAATGCAACAAGCCGGGACCGTCCACCCCTATTCTGTTCTTCGGCAGCCACTCGGAAGATGAGGTCAATGCCGTATTTTCTGTTCGACCATCGATACAATCCTTCGCTGACGATGATCGGAGTGTGCAAATCACCATGGTTTCGCAAGAGCATTACAAAGAACTCGACGCACATGATACCTATAGTATGCAGGAACCGCAGATATTCTATGTCCCTCCCAAGTGAAAAGATCAAAAGGCGATCCCCTTTTATCGATCCGCAGAAACTAAAGCGGAGAAAGAAATTTGGCATGGTGCCGATTCTACGCTTGACAGGCTCCATCTCATCCGTCTGCCCAGATACTACACAGAAGGATTAAAAAGGCTGTTGAGGCTCCAAGGCGTACCCTTCAAACAGACTGCTCGACAAGCTCAGTTCTACAACAGGACCTGGGACGTCCCGGGAACTCAACAAAAATTGCCCAACGGGAGAATGGAAACGATCGGGCTTGGATATGTTCAATCCAAGAAACGAGAGCGGTTTCACGGTTGCTACGTCATACATGACTTTGACGATGAAGGAGTGCTCTATGGGAAGACGCTAACCCTGAACCAGAACAAGGTCTCACTATGAAAGTGCCAAGTCCGTCGTTCGAAGAATAGATGGACAAGCTTATAAGTGAAGCGGGTCAAAAGGTTCAAGACGACCATAATCGTGAAATGGCCATCTACGAGAAAGCCAGAACACAGCGCCTTCTTCAGCAGGCTACGGAAAATAACGATACCCTTCGTCGCCAGCCCGTCATACAAAAGACCCGATGCAGAGGTTGAAATAAACCCAAGAACGAAAAAAGCGTTCAACGGCGACAAAGTGGGTCCAAGAAGCTACGCGATCGAGAATCGAGCAACCAGGATTCGTCTCTTATAAAGAAGATGGGTCGAGCGTATTCTTTTTCCTAAGACAAGACAAAGAAGATACTCGATCTTGTCATAAAACATCAGATGATTACCCTCCCGGAGTCCAAGCACCCCGAGCAAACAGGCGAGGTCTCTCACCCGGACTGTTGCTCCTGTCACCGAGCGATAGGACATCCTCTCGAAGACTGCTTTACATTCAAAGACTGGGTCGAAGTCCAGTATCAGTAAGGCAGGTTCGCTCTATCCGGCAGTTGGAAGGTAACCCCACTACAGAAGCATGAACCGAAAGCCATGTATGAGGCGAGAGTAGAGCCAGACCAACGTTGGTCTTGGAAGCGATTTCGTACCTGTCACGTAATAACGCTGTCAGAAGAAGAACCCGAGAATATCGATGACCTCCCCTGGTGCTTCGAAAATGAGGACGAAGACGAGGTGGTCTCAGAATTTCCACCAGCGCCAAAAGAGCTGGAAGATGGGATACATACTACTGCAGATAACCTCAGAAAAATCGACTTGGGGACGGCAAGTGACCCACGGTCGACGTTCGTCAGTGAGCTATTGTCTGAAGAAAAGGTGGCTACGCTCAAAGACGTGCTCATGCAATATAAAGACTGTTTCGCATGGAACTATTCTAAGATGCCCGGATTAGATCCGGAGATTGTTGTGCATAAATTAGCGATATCTACGGACGTCAAGCCAATAAAACGAGCGCCGAGAAGGATGCGGCTCGAGCTTTAGATGAGCATCAATGCCGAAGTCAAGAAGCTAATCGACTCCGGCTTCATCCAAGAGGTTCAGTATCCTGATTGGATTACCAACATTGTCCCAGTGATGAAGAAAAATGGGACGGTGTGCATCTGTGTGGATTTTCAGGACCTCAATAAAGCTTGCCCGAAGGACGACTTTCTAGTACCGGTCACTGAGCTGATGATAGATAACACGTCCACACACGAAATATTCTCCTTCATGGACGGATCATCAGGGTACAATTAGAAAAAGATGCATCCTGAAGACCAGAAGCATACTGCTTTCCGGACCCCTTTAGGCTTATTCTGCTACAAAGTGATGCCTTTCAGTCTGAAGAACGCCGGTGCCACCTATCAGAGGGCCATGGCGAAGATTTTCGATGACCTCATACACGAAATCGTCGAATGCTATATCGACAATCTTGTGGTGAAGAGAAAATCGCATGAGGAGTGTTGGGAGCATCTAAAAATAGTGTTCCAACGTCTTCGGAAATACAATCTGAAGATGAACCCTCTCAAATGCGTGTTCGGAGTTTCCTCGGCAAATTCCTAGGATTCATCGTACGACATCGGGACATCAAAATAGACCCGTCAAAGTTCAAGGTAATCATGGAAATGCCTCCGCTAAGAACTTTCAAGCAACTGCGATCTCTCCAAGGAAAGCTCGCATATATCCGACGGTTCATAGCTAACCTCTCCAGAAAATGCCGCCCCTAAATTCACCTGATGAAGATGGGAACCCCGTTCGTTTGGGATCGCAAATGCCAGAGCACACTAGACGAAATCAAGCAATACCTGCAGAACCCGCAGGTGCTGACTGCCCTGGTCAAGGGAAAGCCTCTCATTCTGTACACAACAGCCCTCGAAGGTTCTTTAGGCGTGCTATGGGCACAAGAAAACGACCAAGGGAAAGAGAGAGCCCTCTATTATTTGAGTCGAGTTCTCCTGGGGGCAGAAAACAATTACTCCCCCATTGAAAAACACTGCCTGGCGTTGATCTTCGCGATAACGAAGCTCAGACACTATGCGTTGGCACATAAGGTCCATCTCATATCAAAGGTGGATCCTCTAAATATTTGATGTCAAAGGCTATATTAACAGGACGGCTCGCTAAATGGGCCCTCCTCTTAATGGAATTCTCGATAACATACCGACCCTTCAAGGCGTAAAAGGACAGGCCATCGCCGACTTCTTCGCTGAGCATCCGATACCTGCCGATTCTCCTTTGAACTGCGAATTGCCCAACGAGCATGCATTTGACACGATCGACAGGGAGAGAAGAGAGAATGATACCTAGTGAGAACTCTACTTCGACGGAGCATCTTCTATGAAGAAGCGAAAATAAAGCACCCCTATAATCAAATCAGGGGTAGGCCTCATCTTCGTGACTCCACAAGGAGGGACAATGCCCTTTGCCTTCTCCTTAACAGAGCCAAGGATAAATAATGAAGCCGAGTATGAAGCTTTGATGGCAGGTCTTGAGATCGTTGTTGATATGGGAATCGAAAACCTCCTCATATACGGAGACTCCCAACTGGTCGTTAGCCAAGTAAACGGCGACTATCAGACGTGCAAACCAGAGTTGGTAAAGTACGGTGAAAGGGTACAACAATTGCTGGCTCAAATTCCCACCTACGTCCTGGAAAGCATACCGCGTGCGGAAAATAGCAAAGCGGATGCGTTAGCCAAACACGCTAAAGAACTGGCTTACGAAAACCTCGATGATGTAAGGATCGTGGTACAAAGCCATCGGATTCTTGCACCGGCAGAAATATCTCCGGATTCGTCCGAAGAAAAAGGAACGACCGAACAAACGGCCCTACAAATAAAAGACCAAGAAAAGGCTAAGAATTGGAGAGAAGTCTTTATAGACTACTTCAAATCCCATCAAACACCTGAAGATGAACTTTAAGATATCAGCTCATGAAACGAGCTCTATCTCTTGCCTTCGTCGATGATACTCTGTATAAGAGATCGTTCGACTCCGTGTGGCTAAGATGCCTTGGACCTGAAGAGGCAAAGAGAGTCATGCTAGAAACTCACGACGGACTCTGCGGTTCTCACCAAGCCGGGCCGAAGATGAAGCTGAAGATCAAAAGGATGGGCTATTATTGGCCCACAATGATCCAAGACTGCCTCGAATACGTGAAACAATGCCACTCGTGCCAGATTCACGGGGACTTTATCCATCAGCATCCAAATCCGCTACACCCAACGGTGGCTAGCTGGCCGTTCGAAATATGGGGAACCGACATAATCGGGCCCATTGAACCGGCATCATCCAGAGGACATCGATTCATTTTGGTGACAACTGATTACTTCTCCAAGTGGGCGGAAGCAATTCCGTTAAGAGAAGTGAAGACGAAGAATATCCTCTATTTCTTCAAGACACATGTCATTTACCGGTTCGGCATTCCGCAACGGATTATCTCCGATAACGGGCCAACCTACAGAAGCCACAAGATCAGCTGCTTCGCACAACAGCATAACAGAGACTGGAGATACTCTTTGGTCTATAATCCCCGAGCTAACGGTCTAGCTGAGGCTTTCAACAAGACCTTGACGTAGATCGTGAAAAAGACGGTGTCCAAAAATAAAAAAGGACCGGCACGAGAGATTGCATGAAACTCTCTGGGCGTATCGAACTATGTTCAAAACGGCCACAAACACAACGCCGTATGCATTGGTATTCGGCACAGAAGCGGCAATCCCCCTCGAGATAGAGTTACCCTCTCTACGAGTGGCGGTTCACTACGAGCTAACAGATGAAGAAAATGCTCACCTTCGGCTTGAGGAGCTCGACGCCCTTGATGAAACCCGGCTCATGGCGCAACAAAACCTGGAGGCTTATAAAGCAAAGATGACACGCTCATACGAGAGATTGACTAGGCCGAGAACATTCCGCCAAGGCGAACTCGTGCTAGGGGTCAAAAGACCTATGATCCCCAATCACGCCAAATGGGGAAAGTTCGAGCCAAACTACGAGGGCACGTACATCATAAACAAAGTTTACCAGGGTGAAGCCTATCTACTCATGGACATGCATGGTGAAAGACCTTTCAGGCCAATAAACGGTCGCTTCCTGAAAAAATACTACGCCTGACGAGTCACGGCCTAGGTCAACGATATATGACGACACCTATGTCCACTCGCTATCTTCCTAAGCCCAAACTCTATAAGCAGTAGCCGGCAAACAGACAGAAACTTCCTTAAACTAACAATGGACCACAATGTCCTAAAACTGGCTGTTGACCGAGACGTCTATAAACTACTACGGACCACAGCATCTCAAGGCTGACATAAAAAAAACGATATGTCCATAAGCGAGATGGAAACGGAAGAAAACCCGAAAGGGCTCCGTGAGTAAAAACAGCAGGGCTACCGGTGAGTTTTGTGAAAACCCGAAAGGGCGCAATCTCGTTAAAAGACACTTGCAAGGTCCTCTTGACCTTGTGAGGAGAAAATACCTACGTGAGACCCTTACGACTCACAAGGGAGCAACACACTTAGGGATCCCCACGATTCCTAAGGAGAAATTACACTTACGAGATCCTCACGACTCGTAAGGAGAATTCCCCTTTGAGACCCTCACGGCTCACAGGGTTCAAAAGCCTTAACTTACAGGGATCTGAATCTGTTCTTAAGCCATCACAATCTCTAATGTTTCCCTACAAGCGTCTAAATATTGACCGTTTTATACAATCCATGGGCGCGAATAAACATTTCCCAAACAAAGTCCCACCAGTGACTAAGGATATGCTCGCACGGTGAACAGCCCTTGTAAGTTCTCTCAACTTATAAGGAGAAAATACTCTTATAAGATCCTTACGACTTATAAGAGACCATACACTTAAGACTCCTCACGATTCTTAAGAAGAAAACGCACCTACGAGATCCTCACGACTCGTAGGGAGAAATACCTTTATGAGACCCTTACGGCTCGTAAAGTCAAAAAGCCTTAGCCAATAGGATCCTAACCCTGTTTGCTAAGCTACCTTTGTTCAACATCGACAGAGGCAAATGATGATTTGCTCCTGGCAATATCCCAGTTGTAGCGATGCTGATGCCTAAATCGGTATCAAATCCCAAACTCGCAGCGAGCCACAATGCATATGAAATAGCCGAAATGATGGGGCCACTTGCAACAAAATCAGCAAGTAAAATATAGGCATACAAAATAGCCGAAATGGTTGGGCAACTCGCAAGAAAAAGCAGAGAGTAAATAAAACAAATAGCCGAAATGGTTGGGCAACTCGCAATAAAAAGCAGCGAGTAAATAAAACAAATAGCCGAAATGATAGGGCACCACGAAAAATAGCCAAAATGATTGGGCAATCGCGACTTTCGCGATATAAAAGCTGAAATGATAGAGTATCGCGGAAAGAAAAATATATAAAATGAAACTTTTTGCCCTACAGGTGAGATCACATCGATCCCTGTATACAATCCAGGGGCACAAACAAAGAAGGAACCATACTATCCCACCAAGCTCCATCAGAAAGAGAAGCCAAATCTCAACGGTTCACAGACAACCTAGAGACTATCTCGGAGCCATGGCAAAGTCCCTGTTCCAAGTCTCGATGTCGCATCTACAGCCTAGAGATCACCAACAGCGTTCCTCCTTATTCCAGCAGGATTCAGACGCTATAATCAACCTTGGATCCATGGCAAAGTACCTGTTCCAAACCACGACGGTTCACAGACAACCGACAGAGCACATCCTGGTCCCGTAGAACACGGCTAATGTCAATCCTGACCCCGTGGAAAATGCCCAGAGCAAATCCTGGTCCCGTAGAACACGGATAATGTCAATCCTGACCCTGTGGGAAACGCCCAAAGCAAATCCCGGTCCCGTAGAACACGGCTAATGTCAATTCTTACCCCGTGGGAAATGCCCAGAGCAAATCCCGGTCCCGAAGAACATGGCTAATGTCAATCCTGACCCCGTAGGAAGCGCCCAGAGCAAATCCTGGTCCTGTGGAACACGGCTAATGTCAATCCTGACCCGGTGGGAAACGTCCAGAGCAACCCCTAACACCGTGAAATGCGGATAAATTCAACCCCTGACTCTATGAAATGAGGATAAAGTCAACCCCTGACTCCGTAAAATGCGGATAAAGTCAACCCCTGACACCGTGAAATGCAGATAAAGTCAACCCCTCCTGGTCCCGTGGAACACAGCCAAAGTCAATTCTGACTCCGTGGGAAACAGCCAGAGTAAATCCTCGAACACCCCGTCAAAGCAATGCTTTGACTCGGGAGTAGGTCAACTCATCAATCACTTACGAGTCCTCTCGACTTGTAAGGAGAAAAATCTCTTATGAGATCCTTACGACTCTGAAGAGAAAATGCACTTAGGAATCCTCACGATTCCTAAGAAGAAACTACACCTACGGGATCCTCTCGACTCGTAGGGAGAAAAGTCTTTATGAGACCCTCACGGCTCATAAAATTGAAAAGTCTTAGGCAACAGACCTGAACCTGTTTCCTAAGCCATCGATACCCCGTAAAGAGTCCAAGATGGACCGTCACATACTATCTACAGAGCACACTTGCTAAAATCATATGGCAACGACGCAACAAAGAGAAGAAAGCAACAGTAGAACAAAAAATGTGTATCTTTTAGTCATGAATTCAGTGGAGTACAAGTTGAATCATATGAAAGAATAAAAAATGGATACATGTTATTTAAAGATTACAAGTGTTCAATCTATGCAAAACAGCTACTGACTAGGAGGCGTTTTCAATAAGTCAGCAAGTTGCTCGCGCACTCCTTTCAATGTCCTCTCATGGTCGGTCGCTGCGGCCAGCTCTGCTTCAATTCGAGCCCGTTGCTACAAGCACGATGAAACCTTCTCATCGACTTCCCGTTGGGCAGCTTCGCGACTTTGCGTAACCCGCTCAATGGAGTCGAGCTTCCGCCTCAATGCCAGCCCGTCCGAAATGCATCGCTGCAAATTGTCAAAGACGGCTCTCAGTTGCGTGGCGTTCGCTTCAACTTGGGCGCGCAGCCGGGCAGATTCACCTGAAGCCTCCTCGCGTTCCTTCCGCCTCAAGGTCGCTTCTTGTTCGAAATGGCGAAGGAAGGACACGCTCTGCTCAACCCATGCAGCCCGCTGGGAGTTCAAAGCCAACATCTCAGGAGCAGGACGCCTAAGCTCAAGCTCATGCAGGCAGGCCTCAATCTTCCTGCAGTGGTTAACCCAAGACTCAACGACGCTTTCGTTATGGAAGTTCACAAGCGTCGCCAACATTGGATTAACCTCGGCAGCAAAATTTGCGACGAATGTAGGGGCCTCCGCGTCAAGCTCCTCGATGTATTCACTCAACATACGTAGATTGGTCACAGCGCCTTTTGAAGATGGACGTCTAGAAAAGGGCCCTGCCGGCATTATGATGCGAGACTCGAACGGAGCTGGAGTCGATGCGACCGCTGCAAAACAAATCACAGTCAGATGACGACTTAAGAAATAAAGAAGATACACGAACAATAGAGTTTATTATACCGGCTACAACAAGGGGCAGAGCTGGGAGTACCGGTGGCGCGACGATACCTTCGTCCCCTCCTTCAATTTGTAAGACTACAAGTAAAGCAAAGAAGAATTAGCAATAACATAGCTTCCCGTTAAAGAAAAGAAAAGGCGTCGGTTAGAAAAGATATTCACCGACACCAACAGACGGCCTAATCTCCGACTGGAAGGAGAAGTGCGAGTTCAGCACCTGATATAGGTGATCAAAGAGGACTCCTGCAAGATCACGATGATACATGGTCAGTACACGGAAGATGTTGTCCCTGATTTAAATTAATCACAAACCCATACCTTCTAACATTCGAGAAGATATAAGAGGAGACGAAGGGGCAGCAACCGTCAGAGCGGCAGCTGGTGGTGCTTCTTCAGGTGTCACAACCTCAGCGCTCACCACACCTACATTCGAAAGGAACAAGGTGTCATCAAAAGGGATTGCAAAAATGAAAAGAATGTAGCGGTCCAAGACCTACCAGATAGGTCATCAGCCAAAACGGTGATGGGAGCATCACCAAGGATCACGACTTCTTCGATCTCATTCAGGGGATGGTTTCTCCGCCCGTAGCTTCATCCCCTGATTCCACGAGAGCCATCGTGACACTCGCAATGCCAGGTGATGGCAGGGAACCGCAGGCAGAAAAAGCGGCAATTGGAGCAGTCCCGGACTCTTGGGAAAGAGTAGCCGCTTCGGGATCAGTGGTTGCCGTTATCTCACCCACCACCTCCTCACCAGGACTTGGCCCTGCAGGGTAAGATATATGAGAATATGAAGATCAAATTCTGACAAAGGACCCAGTGTTATATTACCTTGGGACGAATTTTCAATTGCTTCTCGAGCCGCGCGTACCGCCTGTCTATGAGCGGTAGACAGGGCAGCCAGGGCACCCTCTGAAGAAGCAGGGACATGAGAAGCAGCACTCGAGCCTGCACCTACGGCTAAGGCAGCGTTACGTTCTCTTGCTGCACGCCTCCTGCGCTTCATTTCCGCCTGGGCCGTGAGAGCTGATCTTCTTAGGACCTCCGTTAAGGAGACGTCATCGTCTGCGCCAGGAGCTACCTCTGGAGCCGTTATAGCGTCCGTCATCGGTTACTTAAGAGAAGCCACTTTTGGCAACACTGGGGAAGCTGGAACTTCAGTAGCCGGCCTTGGGAGCATCTCCGCACTACCCTACGAAGTCAGCGTTGCACCCGGGATAACCTGAGTCGAGGTAGTCCCTGCAATAAGATGAAAAGGAAGGGTCAGATTACCCATAAGAAAGTGGAATGAAGGCACGATGAACCAAAATATACCAACGCCCAGCGAAGCGCGAAGCCTCTCTTCCTCCTTAAAGTCTTGAGGGAAGCCGCGAGAGCCTCTTCAGTGGAAACGCCTGTTGAAGAAAAAGTGTCAGCCAAAATATGATAATAAAAATGTAATGCAAACGACAAAAAGATACGACTGAAGATTACCTGACTCGGCGAGGATGATCAGTCCCGCTTTGTGGCTAGCTAGTCGCTCGGAAGCTGCGATGGCAGCCTCCAGATCAGTATCATCCGGTGCTATGAATAGACCCTCGTTGGTCCCGTATTCGCTTAAACCTTCGCTATAAGGAGCATGGGGCTCCTGGCCAAGTACAACGTCTGCAAAAAGAATCAACTTCTTCTTCTTCCGCGAGCGAGTACCGACCGCCGGTAACACAAGCTTGCGTTCAGCGGGCAACTTCGGACGGCGAGTCCTGATCTCCGCACCCAAGCCGGACTCAGGAGACGCCATGGAGACCTCTTCGATAGGAGCACGGGGCAGCGGCAACTCGGGCATCTCACGTGGTACCACAACAGCACCAACCTCTCTCAAAGGAGGACGAACAACGGTCCATTGCTTCAAAGAAATAGCTGGATTACCAGCAGGGGATGCACCCTTACGATCAAGCAACAACTTCTTTTCTTCCCTGATGACAGCACCCATTGCGTGCAGGTACCACGCCACGTACACGTTCAACACCTTTGGGACGTAGCTTGGCTCACTGATAAAAAAGTTAAAACCAGTGTTGAGCCTCATGAAATGGTGTAGCGCGCTGCGGATGCCTTCTTCTGTGGCGGGCGGTTCAGCTAGAAAGGCCTCAAGCGGAACACCCTGATTGTAGCTGTATTGTTGGGCGAAACGATGCGGGTTATATCTCATAAACAACGCCGCGTCATTCTGCCTAAACACCAGAAAGCCCGGCCTGATCGAATATAGGTGGAGAATCTCCCGAGCTTTCAAGGTAGAGGTGCCATCTTTAAAGGTGTCCCGTAGCGGCTGCACCGCCTTCGCGGATTCTTTTCCAATACTTAAGACCTTGTCAACAAAGGTCATGCCATCCCCAACGGTACGCGGGCGAAGGAGCAAGCCCCGAGCCTTTCGTGGAGTCGGTTCCAAAATAGAAGCGTCAACCAGCCGCAGCAGTCGAGGAAAGTTATATCTTTCATAAAAAAAGGGGCCTCTTGTGAATTCTAAAGGCTCCAAGCACATACAACTCGAGCCATGAGGTAAAATAATGCATTGAGAAGTTCACAGGTTGCACCCCCTGTTGAGTAGTATCTGCCGCTAGGCTAAGACCGTGATACAAATGGACTAACCCAGCAATCCCGACGGCCACATTTACCCCAATAACCATTCGATGCGCTGGATAGAAGAAAGACGGCCTCATACGGCGAAGATGCATCGGAAGCGCAAACCAGCTCAACCATAGCCCGAGAAACCCCAAAAAGAACGTTTCTTCGTCGATCTCAGAAGCTGCCAGCTCTGCAAAAGGGACGACCGGGGTGTCAGGGAGAAAGAAACTCTTCTGATCCGCCTCCGCCGTCGGCAGGTTTCCCAAACCTAAGCCAAAAGGATCGTCAAGTTTGGCAAACTTCACGGATTCCTTCAACAGTACCTCCGAGCGGATTAAACGAGCAATAAAATCCATAAAATTAACCCCACGGCTCCCAGAATCGAGAAATAGGCCCTCGTAGATATTCAACACCTTAATCAAACTTGATAATTGATGTTGAATGGCGTTGTCCGGGGTAAGACCCATCATCACCGACTTGGCGGCAAAGACATATTCATCATGAGGAAGTAGTTCCTCATAATGCTCCCCTCTAACAGGCAAGCCAGAGATCTCCGCGAACTCCTCTAAAGAGATGGAGACTTCCTGATCCAACAAAAGGAAGTATGAGTCGAAACGTTCCATTGTTCCAAAAAAGATTTTACCCACAATGTAGGAGGCGTGGGGTACTGAAAGAGAGAAACGTAAACCGCGGGATACAACCCGAGCCTCAGCAGCCGCAACCTCTTGGCGGACAGAATGTACCGAGTCCACTGCAAATATCCGGCTGGGTGATGGGGAGTCAAGCCTATGTTGTATGGCTGTCCCCAAGGGCGCGGCTAACCCTGGCATATACGCCGCCTTAGGATATCCAACGCCATTAGAGGCTGTATGGGTATCGCAGCGAAAGAAGGCTGAAGGAGACCATCTAAAGTCCAATTGACCTCCTCCACGGCATAGTTCACCGGGGGTGGGTCGGCGTAAGAGATCGCCGAAATAGGCTCCGAGGGTACCGCGCAAGAAAAGCTCCGCCAACCCCTGATGATTTGGTTGTACCTTGTTCCCCATAAATGAAGATTCTTGTGCTCCGGGTCATGATCTTTGATCAGTGCAAAAACTTCTCGGTCTACGGGCGCTTCGGGGAATCCACCTTCCGAACGGACGAACGGAAAGGAAGTGTCGAAAGACATAGTACCTGCGCGGAAAAGAACAAATTTTCAGCCGCCATTGCTACAGTTTAAGTTCTATCACTAGGTACATTAAATCCGTACCGCACTGCAATGCAGTGAAAAGGAACCAAAGGGGACCCACATATTCTAGATGACAATTCATCGTTAATAAAACAGTCTCATCATTTGATGAGACTGTCATTAAATAAGGAAATCCTCAAAGAGATTCTCATTCAATGAGAACCCCTCGGGCCAAGGAGTAAATCTCCCCATGAGAGCAGTGATCTGTGATAGAATGACATCTGTCAGATTCTAATGATGAAGGAATAAAAAATTCCCCAGAGAAAATTCTAAGAGACTTGCTCTGTAAAAGTGATGGAATAACCCATCAGAAAACTTAAAATAAAGTTTTTAATGAATTAAAATTCTGAGATCTTCAAGATCCATGAACAAACTCTTAAGACTTCTTCATAAAAGATTAATAAATCTACATGATTTGAAAAGAGCAATGCTCTGTTAATGCGTTAAGAAACCCCAGGAAAGATCTCTTTAGATCTATGATTTCAAGAGAGCAAAGCTCTGTTAATGAAACCCTAAAAAAGGTTTTCTTTAGATCGAGATCTATGAAGAGCAAAACTCTGTTGATAGGTAAATCCTAGGTTATTAAAAGATCCTTTAAAAGATTTGATCTTAACCTAAATTTTGACAGAGTTTTGTCCTTAAGAAAATTCTTAAGATGAAGAGCTATGCTCTAAAAGAGAATTGGTTCTCAGGAAAAAACAAGAAAGAAGATGAACAGAAATCATCTCAAGGGCCAAGGGTCCTATTTATAGGCTTTGAGATGTCGTTTCAACTTCTGAGTTGATCTAAGGGCGCAAATGCTGCCATCGCTGCACTCACATGTAGGCCACGTGAGCGCAACGGTGGGGGGCATTTGTTTCCTCCAATTAGAGCAAAGCTCTGTTCAAATTTCAAATTTTGAAATGAAGCAACGCTTCATAGCAGCGCCAAGTGCGCTGCGCCCCAAGTAGCGCACCACGTGCATAGCACATGTGCGCTAGCACTAAGTGCGCGGCACTATAAGTAGTGCACCACGTGCAAAGCACGTGTGCGCTAGCGCTAGGAGTGCTGCACGCTAAGCAGCGCACCACGTGCAAAGCACATGTGCACTGCACTCTAAGCAGCGCACCACGTGCAAAGTACGGGTGCGCTAGCGCTGGAACTAAAAGCTCCCCACCGTCAGACCAAACATCCAATAAAAATGATAAATCATCAATTAACCAGAATAAAATTCTGTTAAGGAGAGATTCCTCAAAATCATTCCAAACAAAAAGATTGTGCTCTGTAAATCAGAGCACCGTTGGATCAATGATCCAAAGATGATTAAAAATCACCAAAATTATAGAATAAATTCTATATGGGGAAAGATTTCCCAATCTTGTTAAAAACAAGAATATTGCCTTCTGTAAATCAGAAACCCTTGGATCAAAGATCCAACGGTGGAGAATTCCCTAAATCAATTGGAGAAAAGATCTTCTTAACCGATTGAACAAATCAGCTTGCCCTATATAAAGGCCCCAAGACTACAAGTCTAGAAGAATATAGAGAAACAAAGAGAGGAACCCCCCTAAAAACTATGGGAAATTTCAGAAAGAAAAGCAAGCTCTCAAAAGAATAAGATTTTCTTCAAGGTAAAAAGAACAGAGAGATGAAATCATCTCATATAAAAGAAGAATTCACTTCTTTCTTTAAGATCATAGATCTATAAGACCAAGGTCTTTTACAAAGAGATCAAAGAATCTCATCATAAAAGAATAAGAAGAAGAACATAATTCTTCTAGATCTATAAGACTAAAGACTTTTACAAAAAGAGAGCATGAACATCTCATTATAAAAAGGGGGGAGAATAATTCAATTCACTTAGGATCACAGATCCATAAAGGCAAAGCCTTTTACCAAAATAAGAGATTGAAATGTCTCCTATAAAATAAGAACTCTGTTCTTAGAATCTTGAGATAAAGTCTCTTATAAACGAGAATCTATTTCTCAGATCATAAAACTGATCAAATAGCGCTTTGCGCTCATAAACAAGCACTTTGCTCTCTTGGACTGGCGCTCAGCGCCAAGCGCACCACGTGCTCCTCACGTGTGCGCCACTTAACAGATAGCGCTTTGCGCTCTTGGGCTGGTGCTCAGCGCCAAGCGTACCACATGCTCCTCACGTGTGCGCCACTTAACAAACAGCGCTTTGCGCCCATAAAATAGCGCTTTGCGCTCATAAACTGGCGCAATGCGCTCATTATCTGGCGCTTAGCGCCAAGCGCGCAACGTGCTCCTCACGTGTGCGCTACCCAGCAGAAGCGCTCTGCGCTCTTTGATTGGCGCAAAGCGCCAAGCGCGCAACGTGCTCCTCATGTGTGCGCTAAAAGAACATAAATTGTTCTATAAATAAAGCCCAGAGCTGTGAGGAATGCTTAGCATTCAGTAAAAGACAAAAACATTGTCAGAATTCAAATCAATGCTCAGCATTGCCAAATGTTTAACATTTTAATTGAGTGGGCCGAGCCTAAGTTGGCCATAAACCCCTCATTCAGATTAATTGAGCCCATATGCTCATAAATCTCGGATCTTAGTCCCAATTGGACTACAGATCTTCCAACCAAAATTGGTTCAAGGGTACATCTCTTTACTCCTCTGATACATGTCGTTGTAATCGTTCAACGTCTTTAGAGAGGTGACGGGTCCCGACAACCAAACATTTTATGGAATGTAGGGTCCTTAAACCCATGGACTATGATATCCTTAACCTCGGACTGTGGGGTCCTCAAACCCATGGACTATGATGTCCTTAATCTTGGACTGTGGGATCCTTAAGCCCATGGACTATGATGTCCTTAACCTTGGACCGTAATGTCCTTAAACTAATCGACCGCAATGTCCCTAAACTAAACAATAGAGCCCAAATGCTTTCTTGTTGGATCTAAATGATCCCGTTAAGTTGATCTTAGTCTAAAATTAGACTAACGTATCCTTAACAAACGTTTAAGTTGATCTTAGTCTCAAATGAGACCAATGTAGTTAGTTAGGCTTTAGCTTCCTTCATAAGCTTGGAGGTTAGGGAGAAACTTCTAGGCTTAGGTTGTTAAGTAGCTTGCTTTGGAAGCTTGGAAGTTTAGCTTATACAAGGGCCTTGCTGAACTGGCGGAAGATTCTGGAGTTTTCTGGAATTTGCAGTGTATTGAAGGAGTCTTCCAAGTGAAATAAGAAACCTGAGATGAAAAATTGCTGAGGTCATCCTCCTATGGCCGCGGATCTGCGGCGCCAAGGGGGTTTTGGCCGCGAAACCGCGGCCCATTGGTTGCCTCTCTGTGTGGAAATTCTGGTATATATTGGTGCTGGCTTTAGGTATATTTCCTGATATGTTGAATCTCAAAATTCTTTCTAGATTACAACCAGATCACAGGTCTTGGACTTGGAGTCATTTTCTCAGCACTTTTAACTGTTTTGGCTCTGTTCCTGGAATTTCCTGCACAAATTCTCGAAATAAGTGTTGCGCTATACAAAGATGATGTGATGCCATGATAAACACTCAATTTCCCTCAAAATGTCGGTTTCAAAGTATAACACAAGTAATTTGGTATTTTACGGCTGTTTTGCTAATATGTCCTATATTAATACCGAACACCTATAGATGAGTGCAAATGGTAGGGAAATTGACGTGTTAAAAATGCAATATTTTCGACTGATCAAATTCCCCCAAACTTATTTTCGGTCGTCTCGAGCGAACTGTTTTATTATAAAGAGAAGGAGAAAATAAAGAAAGAGAAAAACTAACTAGCACACTTTCGTAGGCAACACGATTGCACTGAGCACGTGCAACAAGCCTTTAAATCTCTGGGTGTCCCTAGTAGGAGGAGTGTTGTCTCCTGAGGGTTTTCAGCGGATTGCACCCACAAAATCCAATAATAAAAGGTAGACCGTGAATGTTACATATAAAGACGAGAATTATAAAAGAAAGACTTTGAAAATTAGGGTTTCCAACTACACTAGCTTTTCGGTTGTCACGAGCCCTATCTGAATAGTCATGAAAAGATGTTAGAAATCACGTCATCCCTCAATAAAACATCGTCTTTATTCTTCATTCCTATATTTCTTCCAAATATCGATCATATAACCCTACGTGTGTGTGAAGAACATCCCTACACCCGGAGAATTCAATTCAAGCTATCATACTCTTGTCCTTCTGCCTCAGTACTTTTTAATTAATGAATATTCAGATGAATTTGCTCACACACTTTCATGCGACCGTTAATACTTCTTGAGGTACTAACCGACCAATTACTCATGTGCTTGCTTATTAGGTGTATTTTCCTCGTCTTGCACCACCTAAGGCTTAGCAGTGACTCCCAGACCAATTGGTCTAAGGCACTAGGTGAAGAGGCACCCTCGCTATTTTTTTTTATTGCTGCCTTGGCGATAACAAAACCAGTGTTCATTTTTCTTCACCATTTTTATATTTTATTCATTTTTTTATTTCCTTCATACTTTGGCTTTAAGACAAGAGCATTTCAAGGTATCCTCTACTATCCCGAGTTTCAAGATGTGTGTAAGTGCGTATAGCAGGGTATCAACGTTCAAAATGTTTGGCTTCCAGAATAGAAACTATTTTTCATACTTATTTTTATTCTCAGATTAGTGACTTCCTTCATCATACTAACTCTTGAGACAACGGCTCATAACTACTTACTAGTTCGTATAAGAAAACTTCTAATTTTCTTGGTTTTCTTAAATTTCTCTAATCTTTTGGATGTAATTTTTCACTATCTGATCTTTTATTATCTTATTTATGTACATAATTAAATATTAAATATTTTTATCTTTTGAAATTTTTTTAAATTTTTATAGGTTTTAGAAAATGTTTTGTGCTTATGCAAAATGATATGCAAATGATGCGAAAAATAAGCACAAACCTCCCCAAAACTTGTTTTCAACGGTGTCCTCACTGTTGCTATCTGCCTATCTTACAAAAACCTGTAAGCTTGAGAGGAAATTTATTAACGGGGGAAAAATATTTAAGTGAAGATCCTCCCCCAAACTTATTCTTTTCACTCACTTCCATTCAAAAGATGATGCAGTAATTTACAGAACATGGAGGTGAGACGGAGGAATTTTAATCAAGATAAAATGGCTCCTGTAAGAACAAGAGCTCCTCCGTGGGGTCGGTGGAAAAATACGGCTTTAATCTATGTTCATTCACTTTGAAAAATGTACCGTTTTTAACATTTTCTACCTCAACTGCCCCGTGCGGGTATACAGACCGCACAATAAAAGGTCCCTTCCACCGAGATCGTAGCTTACCCGCGTGAAGGTGTAGTCGTGAATCATAAAGAAGGACTTGTTGACCAGGTGTAAACGTTTCCTCAAAATATTTTTATTGTGAAATACCTTAGTCCGATTCTTTACAATTACAGCGTTATCATAAGCTTCATCGCGGAGTTCGCTTAGCTCATTTAATTGCAGCTTCCGAAAGTTACAGGCTTGATTTAAGTCAAAGTTGATTTCTTTAATAGCCCACATTGCTTTGTGCTCAATCTCGACTGGCAAGTGACATGCCTTCCCAAACACTAACCTATAAGGAGACATCCCTAGATCGGTTTTATATGCAGTTCGGAATGCCCAAAGAGCATCCGTCAATTTGGTCGACCAATCTTTTCTATTCTTCGCAACAGTTTTCTCCAGGATTTGTTTGATCTGTCTATTCGAAATCTCAGCCTGCCCGCTCGTTTAGGGATGATAGGGTGTGGTTGATTGCATATTTCCGCATCAAAGTCTCGAAAGACCTGTTGCAGAAATGTATCCCGTTATCGCTAATGATAGCACGTGGGTGTCCAAATCGCGAAAAGATGTTTTCTTTTAAGAACCTAATGACAACCTTCTTGTCCTTAGTGCGACATGGAATAGCTTCAACCCACTTTGAG
This sequence comes from Agapanthus africanus, assembly GCA_030015575.1. Classification (NCBI taxonomy): domain Eukaryota; kingdom Viridiplantae; phylum Streptophyta; class Magnoliopsida; order Asparagales; family Amaryllidaceae; genus Agapanthus; species Agapanthus africanus. The sequence continues at coordinate 192,677,570 of CM057348.1, forward strand.
ACGTAATCAACCGCAAGCAGTATGTACAGATTCCCAAAGGAGTTGGGAAAAGGACCCATAAAGTCAATGCCCCAAACATCGAAAATTTCAACCACTAAAATAGGTTGTTGTGGCATCTCATTTCTCCGGGAAATCCTACCCGTGTGTTGACACTGTGTACAGGTTTTGCAATGATCAAATGCGTCTTTGAACAAGGTCGGCCAATAAAAACCGCATTGCAAAACCTTCTCCGCCGTCTTTTTAGGACCGAAGTGACCCCCACATGCCTGATCATGACTAAAAGATAGAACACTCTTGAATTCCTCATTTGGGACACACCGGAGAATGATCTGATCAGGACAATACTTAAACAGATAAGGTTCATCCCAGTAAAAGTGTTTTACTTGGGATAGAAAACGATGTTTGTCCTGTTTTGACCAATCGCTGGGTATCTGTCCCGTGACAAGATAGTTCACAATATCCCTGAACCAAGGTTCATCGGATACGTTCAAGAGTTGTTCGTCCGGAAAAGAATCATTGATCGGCAGGGTCACAGGTGAAGAAGAGATGCGTGAAAGATGGTCGGTTACAACGTTTTCACATCCTTTCTTATCTTTGATAACAAGGTCAAATTCTTGTAATAGAAAGATCCAACGTATTGGCTTACATTTAGCATCCTTCTTCGCCAAAAGATGTTTCAAGGCGGAGTGATCAGTATACATAACTATTGGTGAGCCAATCAAGTAAGGCCTGAATTTTTCTAATGAAAATACAACCGCCAGTTCTTTTTCGGTAGTTGTATAGTTAATTTGAGCATCGTTCAAGGTCTTACTTGCATAATAGATCATGTTTGGCATCTTTTCAATGTGATGTCTTAAGACTGCACCAACTGCAAAATCTGATGCATCACATATAAGCTCAAAAGGGTGGTCCCAATCTGGAGACGATAGAACGGGGGATGTAGTGAGAAAGCGTTTGAGTGAGTCGAATGCTGCCTCACAATCCGAGTGAAAGTGGAAGGTCGTATCCTTGGCCAAGAGAAGAGTTAAAGGTCTAGAAATTTTGCTAAAATCCTTAATGAATCTCCTGTAAAAGCCTGCATGGCCAAGAAATGATCGGCTTTCCATGATGCTTTTAGGATGAGGAAGGTTTTGAATGACATCTATCTTAGCTCTGTCAACCTCAATGCCTTTTTGTGAAATAACATGTCAAAGCACAATTCCCTCTTGGACCATGAAATGGCATTTTTCCCAATTCAAGGTTAAGTTCTTCTCTTTGCAACGAGTAAGAACCGCGTCAAGATTCGATAAGCAGTCAGAAAAAGAGTCTCCGAAAATCGAGAAATCGTCCATGAAAATCTCCAAAAAATTCTCGACCATGTCCGAGAATATCCCCATTATACACCGCTGAAATGTAGCGGGAGCATTGCATAACCAAAAGGGCATGCGACTATAAGCAAAGGTACCAAAAGGACAAGTAAATGTGGTTTTATCTTGATCCATTTTGGCGATGGGGACCTGATTATAGCCAGAGTATCCGTCCATAAATCAATAATACCTAAGCGTTTCAGCATCTGATCAATGAAAGGTAGAGGAAAGTGGTCTTTCCTCGTAGCGGCATTGAGTTTCCTGTAATCAATGCATACACGCCACCCAGTTTGGGCCGTGTCTGAATTAACTCATTTGCCTCATTGGTAATAACAGTGATGCCAGATTTCTTAGGGACGACATGAATTGGACTCACCCATTGGCTATCGGAGATTGGGTAAATAATACCATTGTCAAGGCATTAGACGATCTCTTTCTTCACCGCATCCTTCATGACAGGGTTCAACCGTCTCTGTGGTTCTCGGGTTGGTTGGGCATCATCCATAAAGTGTATATGATGTTCTACAATCAAGGGACTAATCCCTTTGATGTCCGCCATGGTCCAACCAAACGCCTGCTTATTAGATCTCAATACCGTCAAAAGTGCATTCTCTTGCTCTGGTGCTAGAGAAGCGGATATGATAACCGGTAAAGACTCATTCTCACCTAAATATGCATATTTAAGATGAGAAGGTAAAAGTTTGAGATCTAATGCTGGCGGAGAAATAATAGAAGGTGGGATCATCGAATGATATTCGGAGTCACAAAGTAGCTCATAGCCTGCATAAGATACAGACTCGGATGGTGATGAGTCAGGAGTGTCGGACTCAAGCGTGGAAAATGTGTCCTCACTAAGATGTGCAAGATCAAACATTGATGTGGTAGTGTCGTCGAGATCTTCAAAGCAAAGTTCATCAACTCCGCAACTTTCGGGAGCAATCTCGTGGACATAGCACACATCAAGTATATGAGCAGAGAGTTCAGATGGCTGACTTCCAATTTTGTAGATGTACAGTTCAATTGTCATATTTCCAAATGATAGGTTCATTGAACCGTTTCTACAGTTAATGACAGCATTGGATGTGGCAAGGAATGGTCGACCCAAAATCACCGGAATTTGACTCCGTGGGTTTGCTACAAGTTGTGTATCGAGAACAATGAAGTCCACAGGGAATACAAATTCCCCGACTTTTATCAACACATCCTCTAGTTCACCCCTAGGTTTGGTGATTGAACGGTCTGCCATTTGGAGAGTGCAGTAAGCTGGTTTCAACTCTCCAATCCCTAACTGCTCATAAACAGAGTATGGAAGCAGGTTAACACTTGCACCAAGATCTAGAAGAGCATGGTTGATGTTTTTACCCCCAATAGAAATCGATATCGTAGGACATCCTGGGTCCTTACGTTTCTTTGGTAGCTGTGGGATAAAAGCAGTGCTAATATTATTAGACATGAAGACCTTCTTTGGCACTTGAGTCTTCCTCTTCCTAGTGGACAAGTCTTTAAGAATTTTCGCATAAGCGGGGACTTGTTGAATAGCATCTAGGAGAGGGATGTTGATGTTAACCTGTTTGAACATTTCCATAATCTTCTCCATATGTGGACTCGATTTGGTACCCCTTAACCGATTCAGATAAGGAGCTTTAGTAATAAGCGCTGGGTCCATCATACGAGAAGGTGGTGTATGTAGACGTGATCCCAGAATAAGAGTGGGGATCGTCTGTGGACTAGAAGAGGATTGCTGAGGTAACGAGCCTTGTGGGAAACGGAGAATAGGCTCGTGAGAAGGCGGTGGGGTAGAAGAACAAGGATCAGAAGTAGAAGTGTATGTGAGAGGAAAGGTTTCAGCCGGGGTGTTATTGATAGATCGCTCAGTATCATCAAACTCTTCCCCAACGTGATTATTCAGCACTCTTCCTGATCTCAACGTTATGATGGCATTTACATTGTAATGCCCAGGATTCGGTAGGGGTTGAGACGGAAGTTTCCCTTTTTCTCTCGCACTCATTTCGGTTTTTAGTCGTGCAATTTCTGCTTCCATCGATCTGATACTCTCAGCTTGGGACGCTGAGTTTTTCTTTATCTCACTGACGGAAGATCTAACCTCAGCCGACACTTCCATGAAATTTGACAAGAGTGACTTCATGGTTTGTGTGAATGCAGAGAACTTGTCAGAACAGGTCAACTGCAAAGGATTAGAAGGTGCAGGAGTGTTGACCTGGTTTTGAAAATTTTGTGACTGGTAAGGGTGCTGAGTGAGTTGAAGTGGTTGCTGTTGTGGTGGAAGAGCCCTTTGGAAATTGGTTTGGTTTGGAACCGTGTTTTAATTTTATTGTTGGTTCCAAGTAAAATTAGGGTGATTCCTCCAACCCTGATTATATGTGGAAGAATATGGATCATTTCAAGGTCTTTGAAATGCGGCATTGGTATGCTATTGACCTTGAAACGGAGAATTCAATGGACATTCTTCCGTCAAATGAGAAGGATCAGAACAGCATCCACATACAGTTTTGGGGAGCGACATCGGATTTAGGGAGGCTGCTAGAAATTTATGTTCCATAGCCTCGAGCTTCTTTTGCATTGCTGCCATTTCAGCTCGAACACCTATGGAAACATCAATTTGGTGTACGCTACCCCTAGACGATGAGTGGTTTACACTCTCCCGCTGTAAGGATTTTTCAGTGAACTCTTCTAAAAATTTCCAAGTTTCCCCATCATCCTTGGTCATAAAATTGCCTCGACACATGGCTTCAAGGTTCTGTTTAGTGGTAGGGTTAATGCCCTCATATATGATTCGGCACAGATCCCATCTAGGGATTCCGTGATGTGGGCATTGAACCAACAGATCCTTGAACCGTTCAAAACACTTCGAGAATGGTTCATTCGGAAGCTGGGTAAATTGATTTAGTTCGCTACCAACTCGAGCTGTCTTATGATTAGGGTAGAATTTCTTAAGGAATGCTGCAACGAATTCTTCCCAATTCGAAATGGAATGTGCGGTAGTGTTATACAGCCACTTCTCGGCTATATCGCACAAGGTAAATGGAAGAAGACGTAGACGAATAGCATCCACAGAAAGCTGTGAGGTACCCATCATTGCGGATACATTTCCAAATTTAGTGATAAAGACATATGCGTCTTCAGACTCGAGACCGTGGAATTTTGGTGGAAGGTTGATGTATTGGGGTTTAATCTCAAAATTATCCCCGTTGGCTGGTGGAATGGATAAGCAGGTCGAAAGAGGACCTCGCATAGGATAGCATCTCTCCTAGAGAGAGATGCGGGGTGGATTCTGTGCACCAACGGACGGCGGCAGAATAGTGGTAAAGAAGTTCGATGGAGAAGGATCCATCGATGTGGGTGTGGTGGTGGGTAAAGAAGAAGTAAATGTAGAAATACCGACTTCGAAGTCGATCGGGGGAACGCGGACTAAACGGGCACTAGAATCCCAAGTCCAGCCTATCTTGCACTAAAAGGGTTTAGTACAAGTGGCAGCGTGAAAATAATTAGGGGAAATGATGTGATTGGTGTTTGTTTTGAAAAAGATACGGATTTTTAAAAAAATGATGCAAATCACAACAAATGCAACAAGCAAAACCCTAAGTCTAATGGTCACCTAGGTCAAGGCTCTAGACCGCTCCTAACTGCCAAAAGACAAGTCGCAGGATCAATCCTCCCCTGCCTCTTTGTCTCTCCTGTGGCCAGGTAAGTGCCAGGTAAGTGGGAGGTTCTCCACTATGTAAGTAGTGGGCCTAATTATGTAACCACTTGCCTTAGACACACTTGCCTTAGACACCACAAAAGAAACGCGGATAAGCAATAAATTACCCACGGCCATCTCTTGTCCTAAGTGAGCGCGACGGTCCTTAGAGTCAAGTCTAGATTTCTTTTAGTTAATGAGGGTAATGCGGATGCAAGTTTGTGATTTCCGGGGCTTAGGAAAGGCAATGAACTCCCCACCTAATCTGAATTTGGCCGTGCCCCTTAAATTTCGTATTAAAATGCAAACAACCAAAAATCAAAACACGCACAATTTTTATTGCTTTTTGCGGCGCTGCGAATTTTTGCAAAGAAACCTGCAGCAAATTGGTTATTGGAGCAGATTTAGGAGGAGATAAGAAAGTGAGAATTATACCTAAAAATTTTGGTGCAGCAACGCTCCTGAAAAGCCGCTGTTCCGCCGCAATGTACCTGTTCTTGCCGCGGATGCGCGGTGGTAATGTTCGATCACTGCACAAAAATCACAGTAACTGTTCCTGTTCACCTCCTGTTGCCTCTGGAATATTTAAAATATTTTTCCTCAAGCTTCACAGATTCCATATTTCCTTGCAACAAATCACAACGAATCGTTTAGTGTTAGCGCGAATTTTGATCTCAAAATTATGATGGAATAATCTTTTCAACTCAAATTTCAAAAACGAACAAATTAGCACACGATCCCCTGCAACACCTCCATTTGATTGAATGAATTCTTTGTTCATGTCGGTAGAAAATGTATAGAAATCACAACCAAAAATATTTTGACCGCAATCAATAACGGTGTCGGATGTAGCGCGTTAGCGAGTGCGGATCGTCCACAGGGAAAGTGAGATCCATTCGAATTCGAATTAGATGAATTGAAAATTAAAAAGAAAAGAAAGAAAAGACAATTCAATCCAAGATTTGTAAAATGAATTCAAGAATCATCTAGATCTAAATCTAATTAACAAGAAAACATTTAAAAATCAAGAATCAAGAAGTGATGATATCCAATCCAAATAATCAAGAATCGAAGTGAGGCTCGTAGGAATCGATCGAATCTATAGACGTGATGAAATCTATTGATTACGTTTTCTTATCCATTAATGATTTGATACTAGATTGATGACGATTAATCGAGGTTTAAGGATCTTTCGAAGAACTCATCTCATCCTTTGTCCTTTCGATGAATCTCATTCAACAAAACTAGCCTCTAGTAAATTCAAGAATCGATCGTGGATCCCTAATTAAGAGCGAACACAATCAAGAAAGCATCGCTCGAAACTAGGTTGCCGATTCTTCGATTTACAAGAGTTTACAAAACTTATAGGAATTAAGAATCGTTTCAAGATTTGTAACATCATCGTCTATTGATCGTCTCGATTCCTCCACGAGTGGAGTTTTACTCAAACATCACAACACGAAACACAATCACAAATTGAGATCTAGTCATGATGCAAGAATGTAAAGAAAGCAAGATATAGAAATTTCACCTTTATTTATCAACAATTTTGTTACAAATCACTCGAGATCTACAAGAGGAAAGAATTTGATCGTTGATTTCGGCTTCGCTCGTCTCCTTAAGTCGCGTATCTCCTTGGATCACTTGCTCTGATGAAGTCCGACGTCGCTTTCTAAAGGATCAAATGCTTCATGCTTGATTTGGTACTCGGAGTTCTTGATTTTTGGCTTTGGATTTCGAATTGGGGATTAGGGTTTACAAGTTGTGTCACTCAACTTGTGGGAGAGATGAAGATTGAACTAAAGAACAACCTTTGAGAAGAAGCTTTAAGGTTCCTTTTATAGCCTTCATTAGCTTTGGCTTCCTTTAGAAGCTACGTTTAGTTTAGCTTCCCTTGTAAGCTAGGTAGTTAGGTAGAAGCTTCTAGAGGTAGTTAGTTAGGCTTTAGCTTCCTTCATAAGCTTGGAGGTTAGGGAGAAGCTTCTAGGCTTAGGTTGTTAAGTAGCTTGCTTTGGAAGCTTGGAAGTTTAGATTGAACAAGGGCCTTGCTGATCTGGCGGAAGATTCTCGAGTTTTCTGGAATTTGCAGTGTATTGAAGGAGTCTTCCAAGTGAAATAAGACACCTAAGATGAAAAATTGCTGACGTCATCTTCCTATGGCCGCGGATCAGCGGCGCCAAGAGGGTTTTGGCCGCAGAACCACGGCCCATTGGTTGCCTCTCTATGTGGAAATTCTGGTATATATTGGTGCTAGCTTTAGGTATATTTCCTGATATGTTGAATCTCAAAATTCTTTCTAGATTACTACCAGATCACAGTTCTTGGACTTGGCGTCATTTTCTCAGCACTTCTAACTGTTTTGGCTCTGTTCCTGGAATTTCTTGCACAGATTCTCGAAACAAGTGTTGCGCTATACAAAGATGATGTGATACCATGATAAACACTCAATTTCCCTCAAAATGTCGGTTTCAAAGTATAACACAAGTAATTTGGTATTTTACGGCTGTTTTGCTAATATGTCCTATATTAATACCGAACACTTATAGATGAGTACAAATGGTAGGGAAATTGACGTGTTAAAATTGCAATATTTTCGACTGATCAAATTCCCCTAAACTTATTTTCGGTCGTCTCGAGCGAACTGTTTTATTAAAAAGAGAAGGAGAAAATAATGAAAGAGAAAAACTAACTAGCACACTTTCATAGGCAACACGATTGCACTGAGCACGTGCAACAACCCTTTAAACCTATAAGTGTCCCTAGTAGGAGGAGTGTTCTCTCCTGAGGGTTTTCAGCTGATTGCACCCACAAAATCCAATAATAAAAGGTAGACCGTGAATGTTACATATAAAGACGAGAATTGTAAAAGAAAGACTTTGAAAATTAGGGTTTCCAACTACACTAGCTTTTCGGTTGTCATGAGCCCTATCTGAATAGTCATGAAAAGATGTTAGAAATCACATCATCTCTCAATAAAACATCGTCTTTATTCTTCATTCCTATATTTCTTCCAAACATCGATCATATAACACTACGTGTGTGTGAAGAACATCCCTACACCCGGAGAATTCAATTCAAGCTATCATACTCTTGTCCTTCTGCCTCAGTACTTTTTAATTAATGAATATTCAGATGAATTTGCTCACACACTTTCATGCGACCGTTAATATTTCTTGAGGTACTAACCGACCGATTACTCATGTGCTTGCTTATTAGGTGTATTTTCTTCGTCTTGCACCACCTAAGGCTTAGCAGTGACTCCCAAACCAGTTGGTCTAAGGCACTAGGTGAAGAGGCACCCTCGCTATATTTTTTTTATTGCTGCCTTAGCGATAACAAAACCAGTGTTCATTTTTCTTCACCATTTTTATATTTTATTCATTTTTTTTATTTCCTTCATACTTTGGCTTTAAGATAAGAGTATTTCAAGTTATCCTCTACTATCCTGAGTTTCAATATGTGTGTAAGTGCGTATAGCAGGGTATCAACGTTCAAAATGTTTGGCTTCCAGAATAGAAACTATTTTTCAGACTTATTTTTATCCTCAGATTAGTGACTTCCTTCATCTTACTAATCCTTGGGACAACGGCTCATAACTACTTATTACTAGTTCGTATAAGAAAACTTCTAATTTTCATGGTTTTCTTAAATTTTTCTAATCTTTTGGATGTAATTTTTCACTATCTAACATTTTATTATCTTATTTATGTACACAATTAAATATTAAATATTTTTATCTTTTGAATTTTTTTTAAATTTTTATAGGTTTTAGAAAATGTTTTGTGCTTATGCAAAATGATATGCAAATGATGTGAAAAATAAGCACAAAGCTCTCCCAAACTTGTTTTCAACAGTGTCCTCACTGTTGCTATCTGCTATCTTACAAAAACCTGTAAGCTTGGGAGGAAATTTATTAACGGGGGAAAAATATTTAAGTGAAGATCCTTCCCTAAACTTATTCTTTTCACTCACTTCCATTCAAAAGATGATGCAGTAATTTACAGGACATGGAGGTGAGACGGAGGAATTTTAATCAAGATAAAATGGCTCCTGTAAGAACAGGAGCTCCTCCGTGGGGTCGGTGGAAAAATACGGCTTTAATCTATGTCCATTCACTTTGAAAAATGTACCGTTTTTAACATTTTCTACCTCAACTGCCCCGTGCGGGTATACAGACCGCACAATAAAAGGTCCCTTCCACCGAGATCGTAGCTTACCCGCGTGAAGGTGTAGTCGTGAATCATAAAGAAGGACTTGTTGACCAGGTGTAAACGTTTTCCTCAAAATGTTTTTATCGTGAAATATCTTAGTCCGATTCTTTATAATTACAGCGTTATCATAAGCTTCATCGCGGAGTTCGCTTAGCTCATTTAATTGCAGCTTCCGAAAGTTGCAGGCTTGATTTAAGTCAAAGTTGATTTCTTTAATAGCCCACATTGCTTTGTGCTCAATCTCGACTGGCAAGTGACAAGCCTTCCCAAACACTAACCAATAAGGAGACATCCCTAGATCGGTTTTATATGCTTTCGGAATGCCCAAAGAGCATCCGTCAATTTGGTCGACCAATCTTTTCTATTCTTCGCAACAGTTTTCTCCAGGATTTGTTTGATCTGTCTATTCGAAATCTCAGCCTGCCCGCTCGTTTAGGGATGATAGGGTGTGGAAAGTTTGTGGTAGATTGCATATTTCCGCATCAAAGTCTCGAAAAACCTGTTGCAGAAATGTGTCCCGTTATCGCTAATGATAGCGCGTGGGTGTCCAAATCGCGAAAAGATGTTTTCTTTTAAGAACCTAATGACAACCTTCTTGTCATTAGTGCGACATGGAATAGCTTCAACCCACTTTGAGACGTAATCAACCGCAAGCAGTATGTACAGATTCCCAAAGGAGTTGGGAAAAGGACCCATAAAATCAATGCCCCAAACATCGAAAATTTCAACCACTAAAATGGGTTGCTGTGGCATCTCATTTCTCCGGGAAATCCTACCCGTGTGTTGACACTGTGTACAGGTTTTGCAATGATCAAATGCGTCTTTGAACAAGGTCGGCCAATAAAAACCGCATTGCAAAACCTTCTCCGCCGTCTTTTTAGGACCGAAGTGACCCCCACATGCCTGATCATGACTAAAAGATAGAACACTCTTGAATTCCTCATTTGGGACACACCGGCGAATGATCTGATCAGGACAATACTTAAACAGATAGGGTTCATCCCAGTAAAAGTGTTTTACTTGGGATAGAAAACGATATTTGTCCTGTTTTGACCAATCGCCGGGTATCAGTCCCGTGACAAGATAGTTCACAATATCCCTGAACCAAGGTTCATCGGATACGTTCAAGAGTTGTTCGTCCGGAAAAGAATCATTGATCAGCAGGGTCACAGGTGAAGAAGAGATGCGTGAAAGATGGTCGGCTACAACGTTTTCACATCCTTTCTTATCTTTGATAACAAGGTCAAATTCTTGTAATAGAAGGATCCAACGTATTAGCCTACCTTTAGCATCCTTCTTCGCCAAAAGATGTTTCAAGGCGGAGTGGTCAGTGTACACAACTATTGGTAAGCCAATCATCTGAATTTTTCTAATGCAAATACAACCGCCAAAAGTTCTTTTTCGGTAGTTGTATAGTTAATTTGAGCATCGTTCAGGGTCTTACTTGCATAATAGAACACGTGTGGCATCTTTTTAATGTGATGTCCTAAGACTGCACCAACTACAAAATCTGATGCATCACACATAAGCTCAAAAGGGTGGTCCCAATCTGGAGACGATAGAACGGGGGCTGTAGTGAGAAAGTGTTTGAGTGAGTCGAATGTTGCCTCACAATCCGAGTCAAAGTGGAAGGTCGTATCCTTGGCTAAGAGAAGAGTTAAAGGTCTAGCAATTTTGCTAAAATCCTTAATGAATCTCCTGTAAAAGCCTGCATGGCCAAGAAATGATCGGGTATCCTTGACGCTTTTGGGACGAGGAAGGTTTTGAATGACATCTATCTTAGCTCTGTCAACCTCAATGCCTTTTTGTGAAATAACATGTCCAAGCACAATTCCCTCTTGGAACATGTAATGGCATTTTTCCCAATTCAAGGTTAAGTTCTTCTCTTTGCAACGAGTAATAACCGCGTCAAGATTCGATAAGCAGTCAGAAAAAGAGTCTCCGAAAATCGAGAAATCGTCCATGAAAATCTCCAAAAAATTCTCGACCATGTCCGAGAATATCCCCATCATACACCGCTGAAATGTAGCGGGAGCATTGCATAACCAAAAGGGCATGCGTCTATAAGCAAAGGTACCAAAAGGACAAGTAAATGTGGTTTTATCTTGATCCTTTTTGGCGATGGGGACATGATTATAGCCAGAGTATCCGTCCATAAAGCAATAATACTCATGTCCAGCTAAGCGTTTCAGCATCTGATCAATGAAAGGTAGAGGAAAGTGGTCTTTCCTCGTAGCGGCATTAAGTTTCTTGTAATCAATGCATACACGCCACCCAGTTTGGGCACGTGTCTGAATTAACTCATTTGCCTCATTGGTAATAACAGTGATGCCAGATTTCTTAGGGACGACATGAATTGGACTCACCCATTGGCTATCGTAGATTGGGTAAATAATACCATTGTCAAGGCATTTGACGATCTCTTTCTTCACCGCATCCTTCATGACAGGGTTCAACCGTCTCTGTGGTTCTCGGGTTGGTTTGGCATCATCCATCAAGTGTATATGATGTTCTACAATCAAGGGACTAATCCCTTTGATGTCCGCCATGGTCCAACCAAACGCCTGCTTATTAGATCTCAATAACGTCAAAAGTGCATTCTCTTGCTCTGGTGCTAGAGAAGCGGATATGATAACCGGTAAAGACTCATTCTCACCTAAATATGCATATTTAAGATGAGAAGGTAAAAGTTTGAGATCTAATACTGGCGGAGAAATAATAGAAGGTGGGATCATCGAATGATATTCGGAGTCACAAAGTAGCTCATAGCCTGCATAAGATACAGACTCGGATGGTGATGAGTCAGCAGTGTCGGACTCAAGCATGGAAAATGTGTCCTCACTAAGATGTGCAAGATCAAATATTGATGTGGTAGTGTCGTCGAGATCTTCAAAGCAAAGTTCATCAACTCCGCAACTTTCGGGGGCAATCTCGTGGACAGAGTACACATCAAGTATATGAGCAGAGGGTTCAGATGGCTGACTTCCAATTTTGTAGATGTTCAGTTCAATTGTCATATTTCCAAATGATAGGTTCATTGAACCGTTTCTACAGTTAATGACAGCATTGGAAGTGGCAAGGAATGGTCGACCCAAAATCACCGGAATTTGACTCCGTGGGTTTGCTACAGGTTGTGTATCGAGAACAATGAAGTCCACAGGGAATACAAATTTCCCGACTTTTATCAACACATCCTCTAGTTCACCCCTAGGTTTGGTGATTGAACGGTCTGCCATTTGGAGAGTGCAGTGAGCTGGTTTCAACTCTCCAATCCCTAGCTGCTCATAAACAGAGTATGGAAGCATGTTAACACTTGCGCCAAGGTCTAGAAGAGCACGGTTGATGTTTTTACCCCCAATAGAAATCGATATCGTAGGACATCCTGGGTCCTTACGTTTCTTTGGTAGCTGTGGGGTAAAAGCAGTGCTAATATTATTAGACATGAAGACCTTCTTTGGCACTTGTGTCTTCCTCTTCCTAGTGCACAAGTCTTTAAGAATTTTCACATAAGCGGGGACTTGTTGAATAGCATCTAGGAGAAGGATGTTGATATTAACCTGTTTGAATATTTCCATTATCTTCTCCATATGTGGACTCGATTTGCTACCCCTTAACCGATTCGGATAAGGAGCTTTAGCAATAAGCGCTGGGACCATCATAGGAGAAGGTGGTGTGTGTAGACGTGATCCCAGAATAGGAGTGGGGATCGTCTGTGAACTAGAAGAGGATTGCTGAGGTAACGAGCCTTGTGGTAAATGGAGAATAGGCTCGTGAGAAGGCGGTGGGGTAGAAGAACATGGATCAGAAGTAGAAGTGTGTGTGAGGAAAGGTCTCAGCCGGGGTGTTATTGATAGATCTCTCAGTATCATCAAACTCTTCCCCAACATGATTATTCAGCACTCTTCCTGATCTCAACGTTGTGATGGCATTTACATTGTAATGCCCAGGATTCGGTAGGGGTTGAAACGGAAGTTTCCCTTTTTCTCACGCACTCATTTTGGCTTTTAGTCGTGCAATTTCTGCTTCCATCGATCTGATACTCTTAGCTTGGGACGCTGAGTTTTTCTTTATCTCATTGACGGAAGATCTAACCTCAGCCGACACTTCCATGAAATTTGGCAAGAGTGACTTCATGGTTTTTGTGAATGCAGAGAACTCGTCAGAACAGGTCAACTGCAAAGGATTAGAAGGTGCAGGAGTGTTGACATGGTTTTGAAAATTTTGTGACTGGTAAGGGTGCTGAGTGAGTTGAAGTGGTTGCTGTTGTGGTGGAAGAGCCCTTTGGAAATTGTTTTGGTTTGCAACCGTGTTTTGATTTTGTTGTTGGTTCCAAGCAAAATTAGGGTGATTCCTCCAACCCTGATTATATGTGGAAGAATATGGATCGTTTCTAGGTCTTTGAAATGCGGCATTGGTATGCTCTTGACCTTGAAAAGGAGAATTCAATGGACATTCTTCCGTCAAATGAGAAGGATCAGAACTGCATCCACATACAGTTTTGGGGAGCGACATCGGATTTAGGAAGGCTGCTAGAAATTTATGTTCCATAGCCTCGAGCTTCTTTTGCATTGTTGCCATTTCAGCTCGAACACCTATGGAAACATCAATTTGGTGTACGCCACCCCTAGACGATGACTGGTTTACACTCTCCCACTGTAAGGATTTTTCAGCGAACTCTTCTAAAAATTTCCAAGCTTCCCCATCATCCTTGGTCATAAAATTGCCTTGACACATGGCTTCAAGGTTCTGTTTAGTGATAGGGTTAATGCCCTCATATATGATTCGGCACAGATCCCATCTAGGGATTCCGTGATATGGGCATTGAACCAACAGATCCTTGAAACGTTCAAAACACTTCGAGAATGGTTCATTCGGAAGCTGGGTGAATTGATTTAGTTCGCTACGGACTCGAGCTGTCTTGTGATTAGGGTAGAATTTCTTAAGGAATACTGCAACGAATTCTTCCCAATTCGAAATGGAATGTGCGGTAGTGTTATACAGCCACTTCTCGGCTATATCGCATAAGGTAAATGGAAGAAGACGTAGACGCATAGCATCCACAGAAAGCTGTGAGGTGCCCATCATTGCGCATACATTTTCAAATTTGGTAATAAGGACATATGCGTCTTCAGACTCGAGACCGTGGAATTTTGGTAGAAGGTTGATGTATTGGGGTTTAATCTCAAAATTATCCCCGTTGGCTGGTGGAATGGATAAACAGGTCGAAAGAGGACCTCGCATAGGATAGCATCTCTCCTTGAGAGAGATTCGGGGTGGATTCTGCGCACCAACGGACGGTGGCAGATTAGTGGTAAAGAAGTTCGATGGAGAAGAATCCATCATTATGGGTGTGGTGGTGGGTAAAGAAGAAGTAAATGTAGAAATACCGACTTCGGAGTCGATCGGAAGAACGCGGACTAAACGGGCACTAGAATCTCTTGTCCAGCCTATCTTGCACTAAAAGGGTTTAGTAAAAGTGGCAGCGTGAAAATAATTAGGGGAAATGATGTGATTGATGTTTGTTTTGAAAAAGATACGAATTGTTAAAAAAATGATGCAAATCACAACAAATGCAACAAGCAAAACCCTAAGTCTAATGGTCACCTAGGTCAAGGCTCTAGACCGCTCCTAACTGCCAAAAGACAAGTCGCAGGATCAATCCTCCACAGCCTCTTTGTCTCTCCTGTGGCCAGGTAAGTGGGAGGTTCTCCACTACGTAAGTAGTGGGCCTAATTAAGTAACCACTTGCCTTAAACATACTTGCCTTAGACACCACAAAAGAAACGCGGATAAGCAATGAATTACCCACGGCCTTCTCTTATCCTAAGTGAGCGCGACGGTCCTTAGAGTCAAGTAAAAATTTCTTTTAGTTAATGAGGGTAATGCGGATGCAAGTTTGTGATTTTCGGGGCTTAGGAAGGGCAATGAACTCCCCACCTAATCTGAATTTGGCCGTGCCCCTTAAATTCCGTATTAAAATGCAAACAACCAAAAATCAAAACACGCACAATTTTTATTGCTTTTTGCGGCGCTGCGAATTTTTGCAAAGAAACCTGTAGCAAATTGGTTATTGGAGCAGATTTAGGAGGAGATAAGAAAGTGAGAATTATACCTAAAAATTTTGGTGCAGCAACGCTCCTGAAAAGCCGCGGTTCCGCCGCAATGTACCTGTTCTTGCCGCGGATGCGCAGTGGTAATGTTCGATCACTGCATAAAAATCACAGTAACTGTTCCTGTTCCTCTCCTGTTGCCTCTGGAATATTCAAAATATTTTTCCTCAAGCTCCACAGATTCCAGATTTCCTTGCAACAAATCACAACGAATCGTTTAGTGTTTGCGCGAATTTTGATCTCAAAATTATTATGGAATAAACTTTTCAACTCAAATTTCAAAAACGAACAAATTAGCACACGATCCCCGGCAACGCCGCCATTTGATTGAATGAATTCTTTGTTCGTGTCGGTAGAAAATGTATAGAAATCACAACCAAAAATATTTTGACCGCAATTAATAACGGTGTCGGATGTAGCGCGTTAGCAAGTGCAGATCGTTCACAGGGAAAGTGAGATCCGTTCGAATTCGAATTAGATGAATTGAAAATTAAAAAGAAAAGAAAGAAAAGACAATTCAATCCAAGATTTGTAAAATGAATTCAAGAATCATCTAGATCTAAATCTAATTAACAAGAAAACATTTAAAAATCAAGAAGTGATGATATCCAATCCAAATAATCAAGAATCGTAGTGAGGCTCGTAGGAATCGATCGAATCTATAGACGTGATGAAATCTATTGATTACATTTTCTTATCGATTAATAATTTGATACTAGATCGATGACGATTAATCGAGATTTAAGGATCTTTCGAAGAAAATAGGGTTTCTTCATCTCATCCTTTGTCCTTTCGATGAATCTCATTCAACAAAACTAGCCTCTAGTAAATTCAAGAATCGATCGTGGATCCCTAATTAAGAGCGAACACAATCAAGAAAGCATCGCTCGAAACTAGGTTGCCGATTCTTCGATTTACAAGAGTTTACAAAACTTATAGGAATTAAGAATCGTTTCAAGATTTGTAACATCATCGTCTATTGATCGTCTCGATTCCTCCACGAGCGGAGTTTTACTCAAACATCACAACACGAAACACAATCACAAATTGAGATCTAGTCATGATGCAAGAATGTAAAGAAAGCAAGATATAGAAATTTCACCTTTATTTATCAACAATTTTGTTACAAATCACTCGAGATCTACAAGAGGAAAGAATTTGATCGTTGATTTCGGCTTCGCTCGTCTCCTTGAGTCGCATATCTCCTTGGGTCACTTGCTCCGATGAAGTCCGGCGTCGCTTTCTAAAGAATCGAAGGCTTCATGCTTGATTTGGTACTCGGAGTTCTTGATTTTTGGCTTTGGATTTTGAATTGGGGATTAGGGTTTACAAGTTGTGTCACTCAACTTGTGGGAGAGATGAAGATTGAACTAAAGAACAACCTTTGAGAAGAAGCTTTAGGGTTCCTTTTATTGCCTTCATTAGCTTTGGCTTCCTTTAGAAGCTAGCTTAGTTTAGCTTCCCTTGTAAGATAGGTAGTTTAGGTAGAAGCTTCTAGAGGTAGTTAGTTAGGCTTTAGCTTCCTTCATAAGCTTGGAGGTTAGGGAGAAGCTTCTAGGCTTAGGTTGTTAAGTAGCTTGCTTTGGAAGCTTGGAAGTTTAGCTTGAACAAGGGCCTTGCTGATCTGGCGGAAGATTCTGGAGTTTTCTGGAATTTGCAGTGTATTGAAGGAGTCTTCCAAGTGAAATAAGAAACCTGAGATGAAAAATTGCTGACATCATCCTCCTATGGCCGCGGATCCGCAGCGCCAAGGGGGTTTTGGCCGCGGAACCGCGGCCCATTGGTTGCCTCTCTGTGTGGAAATTCTGGTATATATTGGTGCTGGCTTTAGGTATATTTCCTGATATGTTGAATCTCAAAATTCTTTCTAGATTACTACCAGATCACAGGTCTTGGACTTGGTGTCATTTTCTCGGCACTTTTAACTGTTTTGGCTCTATTCCTGTAATTTCCTACACAGATTCTCGAAACAAGTGTTGCGCTATACAAAGATGATGTGATGCCATGATAAACACTCAATTTCCCTCAAAATGTCGGTTTCAAAGTATAACACAAGTAATTTGGTATTTTACGGCTGTTTTGCTAATCTGTGCTATATTAATACCGAACACCTATAGATGAGTGAAACGGTAGGGAAATTGACGTGTTAAAAATGCAATATTTTCGACTGATCATCAAGCCAACATCCTAAGGGCTTTATCAACATGTATATGAGAGTCGGTATAATAAACCAGTGAACATGTTAAGATAAAGGAAACCAGATAGCATACTATCATGTCGAGCAAGAAAGTCCTCCATATATATGTCCAAGCATCCACTATATCATACAATAATGGCCTCCAAGACATACATATCACTAACATCTACATTTTCGATCACCTTGAAGAATCCTGATACTTGCAACATATGGTTCTCTACTTTATTCTTATACTTATATCTTTTCAAAATCTGGACCTTGTATTTGAACGAAATACTTGTCTAAAACTAGAGAAGTCATGAGTAAACAGAATATAGTACGAGTACCAACTCCTTTTGTCCTAACGGACACCGGACAACATACAATACTCTGTATAAGTCCACTGAGTTTAATAACTCGAACCCTGTGCGTCGTTGGTTGAAAATTGTACTATGGTTAAGAAGAATTACACCGTTGTTGAATGCATATTACCTAATCACCAACTGATATAGGTAAATGTCATAGACATAATTTCAAAAGGTTATATCTCACTTTATAAAATAAACGTACAGATATATCAGTTTGAAATTGGTGCATAACAACGGCTATTCAACTAAATATTTGCCATCAGGAAAAACCCAGGTGATTTCCTCAAATATCGCCAATTACAAAGAATTCTGATATATAGAGGATATAATCACCCAATTCCTAATATCTTACTCTCACTCAGTATCTGTAACGCCATACAGATGTGAGAATCAAATCTGGTAAATATATACTCTGGAGTCAGAATCTAATTGGGAAAACAGTTTTCAATTAACACCGCAAACTAAAACCAAAACATAAAAATGTTTTGAAGGGGTAGCCGGGTATTCCTAGTAATGCCTCTTCCACTATCCAGATTCACGACAGTAACCGTATATTTCCTTGCCCACACTCCAATCCCTTTATATGTCTTTACTTATTACCTTTTGCACACCACACTTAGGCTAATTGGTTTTCTTCCTTCCCTACCCTTCAGCACCAACCTAAGGTTTGGAAGAAGACTATCCAATAAGCGTAATAGATGTACTCTCTTAATACCAGGAGCCCTCGCAACCTGAGAGAAGGTAAAGAGAAAAGACAACTGAATAATCCTTATTCTATTTCTCCAGAACCAGAAACCATCCTCGAACTGGAACAAGTTCATTCGAGTTCGTATGTAAATATATGATGTAAATATCCAAGTAATATGTGGATTTTCGTAGTGATACGGAATATTCTGGAGAAAAACAAAGGTGAAAGTAGGAGTAGCGGAGGTATACGCGGTTTTGTCGTGAATGATAGTAGTCACAATTTTCTTTGCCCTTAATCTAATCCCTTTATATGTCTTTACTTATTATCTTCTGTACACCACACTCAGGCTAATTGGTTTTCTTCCTTCCCTACCTTTCGGCACCAGCCTAAGGTTTGGAAGAAAACTATCCAATAAGCGCAATATGTGTACTCTCCTAATATCAGGAGCTCTCACAACCTGAGAGTAGGTAAAGGGAAAAGAAACCAAATAATCCTATTCAATTTCTCTAGAAGCGGAAACCATCCTCGAATATGAAACAAGTTTCTTTGAGT
Source organism: Agapanthus africanus (assembly GCA_030015575.1). Lineage (NCBI taxonomy): Eukaryota > Viridiplantae > Streptophyta > Magnoliopsida > Asparagales > Amaryllidaceae > Agapanthus > Agapanthus africanus. The sequence continues at coordinate 192,696,721 of CM057348.1, forward strand.
TCGTATATAACTATATGATGGTCATATCCAATAAATGTGGATCTTCGTAGTGATACGGAATGTTCCAGAGAAATTCAAAGGGTAAGAGTAAGTGTGGTAATGATTTATGCAACTCTGACAATCCAAAAGTCAAAGTGTTTTAAGAAGGTTCGGTTATCTTGGTTCATGAGTTTTAGTCTAAGGTCAGGCCATGATCGCTGCCAAATAGAGAGAGAAAAGAAACACTCAGCGTGCACTCTAACCTAAATCAGAATAGTTAATCACTTTATCTAATCAGGATGTCTCCCACTATTTCCTCGAATTCTCCTTCAAACCCTAAAAGGAGAATTAGTCGGGATCATCTAAAATCATCCGAGGAGTAATACCTACTCATCAGTGGGAATCAGGATCCAACTATCATCGCAAGATAACTTGATGGAAACCACTCAAGTCACCACACTCCAGAAGGTACGTGGATGCATGGTAAGTTTCCTGTATGTTTGAAACTCCCAATGTGGTTTTTACCCCTAGGATCCAAGTGACCTTGACAAGGTCAACAAGTCAAAGGGTCCTAGTCAAGTTCAACCCGTCATTATCCTGATTGCATTAGACCCACCCGTACAGACCCTTGACAAGGTCGAACGACTGTCCTAATCATTCAACATATCCATGCGACAGAAAAGTATTACAGATCCACCGCACACTACGCCTTGACAAGGTCAACAAACGCAGCATGAATACTAAGCAATACTAATCTGAAATGACGGAGGGCTACGACTGGTTTTTGGCGAAAAACCTTTAACATAATGAACTTGATCTCGTTAAAGGAATCCAAGTGGTTTTACAAATATATAGTAGTGCAAACTTTTGTTAAAGATGTCATTCCGTGTGAAGGGATCTCGGCTCTTTTCTCATCGAATGATGTGCAGGATATTCTTAACTGAATACCACGATACAAAGCAAAATAATCGACTATAGTGAAGTTATTACGATGACGCAAACTTTTGCCCAAGAGGTCACTCTCTGTGAAGGGATCTCGGCTCTTGCCTCGTCGAATTAAGTGCCGGATATTCATAACCGAATACCACTGTGCAAAGCAAAAGGAAACATCTTGTAATAACAGTTTTTGAAAATTTGGTTCCAACAACATTATATAGGTTTGTTTTCCTAGCATTAATCAAAATTAATGCAGTCCCATCAATTAATCATATCACACCACAGAAAGGAACAAAAATATAATGTACGTATATGTCATCTGCATTCGCCACTAGGCCCCGTCATCACCCGTTAGGTTACTTAACTAACGACAGAGCGGGGGCTGGACTAGCACGGGTGCAAAATATATATAACATCTACTAGTATATATAAAAATATATATAACATTCGTCCCGGGCATGATATAAGCAATATCACAGAATCTCAGCAAGCAACACAGAGTGGTGGATAATCCTGGAGCCTCGAGTTTCATTTAAGCCGCAAATGAGACCCGACGTTCTCTGTCGTGTGGATAGCCCATGCAATGAAAACCTGGACCCTTATGAGTGCGGCAAGTTACCTGCCAATCCCACAAGTGATGCAACCTCAATCAACAAAGTGAATGGGCCACCCAGCACTTCACGGAATCCGGTAAATTGTGCACTCCTCCGTGGGTCATCCTATACCACCTACGAGTGCGGAGAATAGCCCGCCAATTCTAGAGTAAGGTCCCCTCTGTCTCAACGCCATGAGATGCGGACCCGTTGCCATCTAGAACCCAGCTATTCGTGCACTCCACCGCGGCGTAATCCTAGTACAGAAAAGAAAATATTATATACAAGAGTGACATCGACCTCAACCCGGTCGTGCCCCAAACAAATAATATACAAGCAGGCAGAGACGGTAGTCCACAAGTCGGACACTCACCATGCAATACTAAATATACAAATGAGTCTAAACTGTACTAACTATCATTGCACCACTGGCTATCCACCACGACAATCCAACCACAATATCCGCACAATCACAGAACATCAACGTGAATGTCATGTTCGCAAACTCGTCTAAAAGAACATATAGCTGTTAGATGGGTTATACCGCTCTAATGACATTCACGGTCGCAGATATATCACATGCACAGATAAACACACACTTAGAATTTCGATCGACTAAACTTTTCATAATTGGCCCCAAATGCAAATCTAGCACTCAAACAAATCTTGGCTAAAACCAAACATCCTAAAAATCAAATTTCCATGTCAAAGAGTGCCTGAAGAAATTTGGACCAAAATGCCCACAAATCCGCCGCGGAACCGCGGCCAATGAGCATGTAATGCCGCGGAACCACGACCATTTGGTGGGGTCACGAGACCAACTTTCTTGAGGTGCCCTTATAATGCCTGCATGTATTTTTAAGACACCCAAAAATATTTTTTGAACACTTTTCAAAATCGACAGCAAGGATGTGAAAATGGAATTTTAATTCGGAAAAATTGGTCGATCGATATTCTAACCTTGTGCAAACTAGGTAGTATTGGTTTATGGGTGGCTTTGATACCATTGTTGGATTTCGCCGGAGTCCTGGGCATCTACCGTGGCCGATGCGGAACAAAAACTGACGTTTAAAAAATTTGACGCAAATAACGGTCTAAGATCGAAATCATAAACCATACTAGCTAACTAGAGAGTGCAAATCTACTGTGATAGAGATGGTTATACCGAATGAAACAATTCATTCGATCTTCTACCACCTTCATTAGCTCCTATGGGTCGCGGATCGAATTTGGTTGCCGGTCTTCCTTCATCGATGATGATCCACCCGAGGGAAACGACGCAGGCTCCAACCTTGCCAAACGAGGCAACCGACGCTCCAAGGTTGCTTGCAATGGAGAGTGGAGGTGTAAGAATATCTCACTATATTTTTCTCTCATGCTAAATGCTCAAATGAGCAACTCAAGAAGAAGAAGGAGGAGGTGAGGAAAACTAGTAGCATGAGCAACTCAAGAATGGCTAAGTCTCACCAAGAGAGTGTGTGAGTAATGAAGCAAGTGATGAATGAATAATAATCAATAATGGATGTGGATGGCATGTGGAGAAAAATGGCTAAGTCATTTGCAACCATCCAACCAAAATATCTCTTTCATTTTCCAAATAAAATAACCAAGAGCCATGCCTCTCTACATGCCTCACCATGCTCATACCAACTCACCCTCCACCTCATTTCCAAAATGATTTTCTAAAAAGGAAAATCATGTAATGAGGTGTCAATCTTCTAGAAGAAATTCCGTATAAATACGGAATACAACCTGGTATACATATCGAAATACATATACTTGTATTCGTACAAAAATACGAATAGCCAAAAGAGAAAATGAATAGTGAACAATAATATTAGAATACATATAATATATATATATATATATATAAATTATTAAATCAAAACCTGATTTAATAATCCGGCTTAATCCCAAACTGCTAGTATTATCAACCGCCCGATTAAAGTCTGTGTAGCCTGTACACATATTTAATCGGACACATGTATGTACCAACATACGTCATCTAAACCATATCGCCTAAAACATGAAAACCCTCTGTGTGGGACTTTAAAGACTCTGCAATACGCTGGAAGTGGGTTTAACTACAAGCACGTCAGCGGTACTAGCTGTACGTAATGGCTACCCGGGTATTAAGCGAAAGGAAGGCCGACGAGCAAACTCATCCGTACCCCTACTGAGCCTGACAATGAAAATCTCCATACAATCCGGTCTATTCGTCTAAGAGTATCGCATATCAAGTCTAGGGGGTGGATGGAGTCAGACCCATAATAACACGACATTTAGTGTCGGTATGAAACTCATCACCACCTGAGAAACTATCGATTCTAGATCAGTAATTCTCGACTATCTTGGCCAAGGATTTCTGGTGATGGCCACCCGTGCACAACGCGACATCAACCCCCAATACCGGAAGAGACGAATTCCCGACGATCCGCTCACTACCTCCATGTGGCTCGGGAATGTACCCAACTAAAACCTGTTTGCACGACTCCTTTGAGCCGTGGTAGGTTAGTAATCAAAGCACAGTGGGAACTCACACGAGACAAATGACGATCTCAAGTCGACAGACTAACCTGTACTCATGTCACCTGGGAGCTGCAATCTGACAATAGGTATAATACCATCAAGCAAGTTCCCCGCGAGTCCGTCCAGTGTACTCATAACCCAATGAGCACCTGTATACTATCTTAGGTGACTAACTGAAACCAATGGCTTGTAAGACCGGGCACCGCCTCTCGTCGGGGTCTCAATAAGTATATACTAGTCTACTCCGGAGTATCGATACCCAGTCTCGATACTCCCACAACTAGAGACATTTAAGGATGTGCTTATAGGCCACCCAGCTCCCACTTATACCATCGCCATCATAATGCTGGTAGTCAAGCAAGAATCCTATGAGCTCTATCAACATGTAATAGTGATCTGTAATGCCACATAATACTGTACATGATGATAAAAACAAACCATATAGCATATTATCATCTCGAGTAAGACTTTTCTACTGGTATAGATCTTCCTTCAATCATCACAATCGCGTGCCTGCGATTCAATAATTGACTCGAGGGCACTATAGCCAACAAAAAATTGATATGATAAGTAGCTAGCCTTGAACTAAATAATAACCAGACTTCTTCTTTTTTTACATAAATGTTGGTGAATGTTCTCCGCCGAAAGACCGGGAAGACTGACGTCTTGCCTGAATTTGGAGGCAGATGCTATTTGGATTTATCCGTCCACCTCTCCGAAAATGCCAAGTTGATTTATGGCACCGTATATCGGAAGTTTAGACGGATGCGGCCGTTGTAGCAGACTTTGTCAGATTCCCCCTCGTTTGAGGGGGGTTTTTGATTGTGGGAACGCTCTTCCCTGCAAGCGCAAGCCCCTGCAGTTAATTACTCTACTGCTTCGCAGTAACAACTTTCTCCTTCTTTAGATGGTCACTTCGTGTCGTGTGTGTTTGTTTTACTTTTGGTTGCCCGTGGATTGTATACGGAGACTAATTTATGTTGTTGCCCATAGGACGTGGATTAGTCCAAATCTGTATTTTCTTAGATTTGGGTTTTGGTTTGGGTTTAAGGATGTGTTAGTCTCATTTGAGACTAAGATCAACTTAAACCTTTGTTAAGGATACGTTAGTCTAATTTTAGACTAAGATCAACTTAACAGTTTGTTAAGGATACGTTAGTCTAATTTTAGACTAAGATCTACTTAATAGGAGCATTTAGATCCAACAAAAGAGCATTTGAGGACCCCACAGTCCAAGGTTAAGGACATCATAGTCCATGGGCTTAAGGACCCCACAATCCAAGGTTAAGGACATCATAGTCCTTGGGTTTAAGGACCCCACAGTCCGAGGTTAAGGACATCATAGTCCATCATAGTTCATGGGTTTAAGGACCCCACAGTCCGAGGTTAAGGACATCATAGTCCATGGGTCTAAGGACCCTACAGTCCATGGAATGTCTGGTTGTCGGGACCCGTCACCTCTCTGAACACGTTGAAGGATTACAACGACTAATATCAGAGGAGTGAAGAGATGTACCCTTGAACCAATGTTGATTGGGAAATCTGTAGTCCAATTTGGGACTAACATCAATTAATTAGATTATGAGCACATGGTCTCCGTTAAATCTGAGTTGAAGACTTATGGTCAACTTGGGCTAAGTCCAATTAGGTTTAAAATGCTGGACCTTTGTTGGGACTGTTGAACACTTGTTTGGGTTCAGCCCCCATTATTTAGCAATGCTAAACATTTTATCTCTGGCTGAGCACTAACCATTCATTATAGCTTTGTACTTTACTTTGCATATCATATGAACTGATCAATTTTGAGGTTCAGTTGGAGGGGATTCTTGCCTCTGGCAGACTCAGCCAATTTAGGCTAAGACCGGTTTGAATACAGTGTTAAACACTAGCACATATTTGGCGATCACGTGTTCTCACGTGATGTACTTAAAATAGTGTTAAACACTAGGGATGAAATGCTCAAAAATAGTGTTAAACACTAAAAATGAAGAGGTCACGTGGGGTCACGTGAGGCGCCAGAGAATTGGGCTAAACTTATTTTATTTTACTCTCAAAATCTGCCAATAAGTGTTAAACACTTAGTCTTTGTAATCATCACGTGTGAACACGTGATAGTGCCCATGTATTGGGTATTAATTCCTCTGTTTTCCCTCATTTGCCCTTTTAAAAAGGTGTTTGTCAGGGGTCACGTGGGGACACGTGAGGCGCCATAAATTAGTACTGCCTTTGCTCTGTTCTCTCTTTTTGAGGGATTTATCCGAGGGTCACATGAAAACACGTGACCCAACTTCATTCGTTTTCTTTTGATCACTAAGGAGGGGAGTCACGTGTTGTCACGTGATCAGGTTGGATACTGGGTTTTTTACGTGCATGGAGAGTTTTAAGTCCCTTGTTTAAGAATTAAATTCTTTTGTATGGTTGAACCCTAATTTTATTTAGAAGTATTAAATTCCTATGTATTTGGAAGAATTAAATTCTTTAAATCCAACCCTCCCTCTAAGTTTTGGATCTGCATGGCAGAATCTCCCCGATGAGAATTAAATTCTCAACTTATGGGGAGATCTACTTCTGCAGATCTTCAACCATGAAGAAGAACTAAGTTCTTATTTTAAGGGTTAAACCACGTCTCTCTTGGAGGAATTAAATTCCTAAGTATTTGGAGGAATTAAATTCCTTAAACTCAATTCTCCCTCTAAGTTTTGGATCTGCATGGCAGAATCTCCCCGATGAGAATTAAATTCTCAACCTATGGGGAGATCCGCTTCTGCAGATCTTTAACCAAAGGAAGAACTAAGTTATTATTCAGAAGAGTTAAACTCTTAGTTTGAGAATTAAATTTTCCTTTTATTTTGTGGAGCTTATGATCTCTTTCCCTTTCTCACCTAGGGTTTCTTTCTCTTCTGAGAAAATCTTCCTTTCTCTCTAGAGAATTAAACTCTCTTCTTTTTTCTCTGTGTTGTTGTATCCCTCCTTTTTTTCTTCTCTTCTTGGCTCCTATTTATAGGAGAAAGAAAAGAATCAGTTTGTTTAGTCAATCTTTCATTGAATGATTTTAATTGATTTTGTAACCAACATGATCTTTTAGATCACTCAGTGAATTTTATTCACCATTGGATTAAACTAGGCATTTTGATTTCCCTTAATTAAAATTTAATTCTATTAGTTCAGAAGGTTTAAGAGCCTATCACGAGTTAGCACGTGACCCCACTGATTGACCAATTAATTAGAATTTAATTCTATTGGTTTAGAGGGCTCAGGAATCCATCACGTGTTGGCACGTGACCCCACTAATTAATTATTTAATTAGAATTTAATTCTATTGTTTCAGAGGGTTTAAGAGCCTATCACGTGTTGGCACGTGACCCTGCTAATTAATTATTTTCAATTATTTATTTTATTCAGTGCCTACAGGCTTTGCCTGTAAATGATCACGTGTCTGCACGTGATGCCCGGTCACGCGTGGGCACGTGATGCCCGGTCACATGTGGGCACGTGATACGTTATAACTTTTGATCCCGGATGAATTATGAGGCCCATAATATATCAAATCGAAGGATTTTTCAAGACACTTTCGATACCATCAGATTTAGCTATTTCTCATTCGGGAGTTTGTCAAAATGCAGCCCAGAAAATACTGGTTCAAATTTTCTTAAACGTATCGCTGCCATTTGATACCTTGGGCTCTTTTGCGCGGAATTTTTTTGGCGGGAACAGTTAATAGTAGCTATCCTTTTGTGTTCATTTTACCGTCATATATTAAACTCAAATTGATGAAAATTAATAGTAATTAAGCTCAGAATGTAATAATATTAATGGAAGAATTATTGTTACATTGCATAGACAAATTATCAATTAGCCCTTTTTTTCATTTATTCCATAAGGCTTATACCAAACGCATATTGATGAGAATTAGATTGGTTCGTTAGCAGAAAACATATTTTTACACTGATGTTGATATTGCTTTTGTATCAATATACATGCCTGAAGGTAAGTAGAAGGTTGATTGGAAAATTAATTTTTAATAATAAGTAGTAAGAGAACAAATGTTAAATTTTTAAGATTCGATGCATATGAAAAGATTTGGAAAGGACTTACATCGCGATTAGAACATGAAAGATGATGGAATCTTATTGGAGCGTTTTGTCGAACACCTCCGAACGCAAAATTTAAAACATCGACAAATTGAAGATCCGGAGACGTGGAAATGATCATGGCGCTCACACGGATACGGGCCTGGGTTAGGAGCCTCGGTTCTTTGCTTGGTCGCATCGTACGGACTTGTTGAAGGTCGGTGGAGAATATGTTGTTATCGAAGTTGTTGTTGCGGTTGTTGCCGTTGTCGTTGACAACGGAAACGGGGTTGGGTGCTCAACCAAGAAAGGGTGGCCGGCCATGGATGGGTCTCGGTTGGATTTGGTGGAAAGGAGAGTGTAATTTTGTATGTGTGTATGAATCTATATATGTGTATGTAGAGAGAGGAGGAAGTTAAGGGAGCAGAGAGAGAATTGAGAGAGATATATAGAGAGAATTAATGTGAATCAATAAGAGAGAGAGAGTGGGGAGAAGAGGGGTCGGCCATGGAGGTTAGGTAAGTTATGAGCCGAAATAGGGGAAGAGGCCAGCATGATTCATGGGAGGAATTAGTGTGTTAGTGGGGGTTAATGCATGAAGAATGGGTATTGCAGTATGCACAGGGAGGGAGAAAGAAAGGAAAAGAACAATGGCTTTTTGGCTTGGGATTGTTGGATATATGTATGCCCTAGAGGCCATTATATGATAGTGGATGTATCGGTATGTGTATATATATATTCAGAGGAAATTTTGCTCGACATGATAGTATGCTATCTGGTTGTTCTTTATCTTAACATGTTCACTTGATCATGCATACTACTCATTTGGTACATGTTGATAAAGCCCTTAGGATATTTGCTTGACTACTGGGACTATGATGCAGATCATGTCAGTGGGACATGAGTAGTTTATAAGCATATCCTTGAAATGTTCCTAGTTGTGGGTGTATCGAAACAGGGTATCGATATTCCAGAGTAGACTGGCGTATACGTTACTTGACCCATATGATGGGTGTTCATATCAGAATTTTGCATTATTATATTCCTCATTCTTAATCATATTGCAAATAAATTAGAACTTTTGATCCATGTCTGCTAAATATTTGCAGGTTACAGGTTCTCAGATCATTACAGTGAAATTCATGAAAATACGCTACAAATGTGAGACTACGACCAATAATAGATGAATCCGTATGATGTCGCCCACCATTTCAAGGAACAACTGAAAATCATGAGACAGTTCAATTCACAAAGTTTAAGGGCAGCACAAGATTCAAGACTTCAACGTGAAGCTCACGGTAAAAAGTCCACTGTTGAATATCTGGAAGAGAATTGAAGAGATTCTGAGAGACCAAGTGAAGAAAACAGAAGATAAAAGCAACTTGAAGAAACCCTAAAGAATTGGGCCCATGAGCCCACCAAATAGCGGCGGATCCGCGGCCAAACAAGCTATTCTGCCGCGGTTCCGCGGCCGTGCAATGCACGTGTCGGTGGGGTGTCGGTGCGTTGACTCGGTCTTTGGGGTTGTTTTGTAATTTCATGCATGGATCAAAATGTAAACCTAGGGTTTTTACCATCTATAAATAGGAGGGCTCAAAACCAAATAAAGAGTGCCTCTTCTAGGGTGCCTTTCTTAGGATGCCTTTTTCGCCTTTTTCTAGATCTAAATTCAATTGTCATGCATTCTTGAGGTCATCCATAAAGTAAGAGTTTTTATTTTTATCTCGCATTCTTTTATTATCTGAATTTAATTCTTGCAATTTTTATCTATTCGTTTAATATCTGCAATTTAGTTTTCTAATATAAAAATTATAAAAAAAATGAATTTCATTGATTATAACTTTCCTAATGAGTGAGTAATCCCTCACTTGTTAGGGTTAGGATAGGGAAGGTTTGAGAGATGGAAATCTCTCTCACTCGTTTCTTTGCCCATATAATTTTATTAAAAGGACTCTTTTTAAATCAACTACACACCGCTCACTACGGCACCCTATCCTACGTAATAGCGGCGATTCCCTAGTTAGACCAGGTGTGATTGAATTAACTAGAGGTTAGCGCTAAAAGCCAAGAACGGAGGGAAAAGGACCAAAAGGAAGAAACTTAGTTTCTTCCCAGTCGTGTTAATCCCCATTGTTGCCGATTACCCTAACACCTTTATTCATAACTAAGGTATCGATAGAAGCGAGAAGATCCCTATCTCGAACTAACCTAATCCTAACCCTAGCAAGCTTTTTATCAACTTTTATCTCATTCTTAGATCTTAAAACAAAACCACCAATTTTTTGGACTTAACTCGTTAAAACATAAAGAAAAGGAATGCTTCTCCCTGTGGATCGACCCGTACTCAACCGGCTAGCTACCAAGAGACACCGTTATTGATTGCGGTATATTCTTAACTTTGATTTTAAAACGCACACAAAAGAATGATCAATCAAATGGCGCCGTTGCCGGGGTGACGGTAGTCTCTTTCTTTGTGTAATTTCGGGTTAAAAAAATTTAAAAAAAATTATAAAAATTGAAAAATTTTAAAACAAAATAAAATAAAATACAAATAAAAATCATCTTGTTCTTTTTGAAAGGTTTTTGTGCAAGTGTGCAGGCTTGGAGCAAACTCTGTTTCAGATCTGAAGCAAGCCTAGTGAACAAATCAAGAAACAGAGGATCTGAACAGACAGGGGAGAATCCAAACAATACGGAGAAAATTTTTGGAGATCTAAACCAATTAAACCGCCGCGGAACTGCGGCAGATTTAGGGGTTTGACCGCGGAACCGCGGTCAACTGGTGACATCAGCACCCAAAAATCTCTGTGAGTATCTCGTTTCTCATCTACTCTCCTCTACACTCCACTAAAAAAAATTTCCTGCAGGTTTCTTTGCACAGATTCTCTTTCTCCTATCCAATAAATTGTTTTTGTGCAGGATTCTTTGCGCTGCCAAATAAAAAAAAATTGCAAAGTGTTTTAGATTTTTGGTGTGTTAACTGCTTTGCATAATTAAAACGGAAATTAAGGGGCTATAACACCAATCAAGATTGGGTGGGGATTTTATTACCCTTCCTACGACCCCAAAAATCACAAAAAGCATATACATCACCCTCGAGTTAATTAAAAAAATATTTAGACTCAGCCAATTAAGGACTGTCGTGCTCATTAGGACAGGGAAGGTTGTGGGCAATCGGTCGTTTATCTAAACCTGACTTTGTGGTGCCTAGGCTAGACAAGTGAGAAAGATAATTTTAAAAGGCCCGTCTCACGGTGATTCGTGAGCGGATCCCTCCTTTCTTCATTTGTGCTTACCTGACCACAATTGGCGGTGAAGAGGCGATTTGAGGGATATCTCACAACTTGCCCTTTGGAATGGTTAGGAGCAGTCTAGTTGACTTAGGAGACCCTGGCTCTAGGCTTGTTCATGCATGCTTAAAATTTTGATTGTGCCGTAGTTCCGTATAAATTTTTGCAAAACTCTTTCTAAGAAAACACTTTCAAAAATTTCAAAACTCCAAAAACAAACAATTTTTTTAAAAAAGATTAAAATTAAAATTAAAAATTAAAAATAAAAAAATTCACGTTCTTTTCCTTTCTCTCATCACATCATGCGTACCCCACCTCGCAAAACTCTTGCGAACTTTGGTACCCTCAACCAGACATTACTTCCTACACTTCTTATTTTGGTCGAATTTCGAACGACCCCTCCATACCCAAAATTTCTTTGAAAGATCGATTAGACGCGTCTAGGACAACCAGTTAGACTCCGCAATCCACATTATATCAACCATTTCAACCTTCACCACTTTCTTACGTTGATACACCTTTTTCAAGTCCTGTTGTAACTCCGAAACCCATGTCTATTGCTGAACATATTGAACAATCTCGTAACCGATCTTTCACTCCTTTCACCACTGCAAATTCTTTGGATCAACAATTCCCTTCACCTTCTTATCCAAATATTGATCCTACTCCTGTTCAACCATTCAATTCCTACCGGTCCTACCCGACTTTTGCACCTTCCCTAGACATTGCTTCTACACAGCCATTTCGGAGTTTTCAGTATCCAAACAACTTTAAATGTTTTACTGAAACCCCTTCAAAACCCATGTTTAGTCTGGAACAGTCGTTGGAAGATTTTATGGTAGCGTCAAGACAACAGATGATGGATTTGAATGCGTCCATGGCCGCCTTTATACAACCTAGTGATCCGGTAGCTAGTTTCCAACTAGCTCCAAATTTTCCAATGTATGATGAGGCGGTAGGACAGGTCGAGAATTTGAGTGATGAGAGTGAGTTGTACAACCTTCCAAATCAAACCTACCCATCCCCAATTGAATCCCACAACTCCGGTTTTGAATGTCTATCAAGTGTTCCAAATGATTCACCAGTTGAAAATAAAACGTTTAATGAGTTATGCGACTTTGTAGTGTTTGATTTACCTGATTGTGAAGGGTCCCTTTCGAGTGAAACTATCACCAATCCTTTTAACCTCTACACCTCCACTCTAGAACCTGAATTGATTAATATCCATGCTTTTGATGAGATGTCTGAAAAAATTGATTTTCACTTGATTGAGAATATAGACGCTGGGAATATTTTGGACGATGAACCCACAAATTTAGATGAGTTTCTCTCTCCAGTTCATCATCCCGAGTCATTAACTGTTTTTCCCGAACTTCATATGCGTCTTGATTTTGATGAGAATTGCATGGATAAGCTAAATTTTGAGGAGAGTATGGTGGAAATTATTGAGGATGAAGCAGTTTTACTTGAGGAGTCGGATTTTCCAATTCATTCTATCCCTTTCATTGACTGCGCACACCCTCCTGAATGTTTAACCGATACCCTTCCTCAATCACTTCCCTCCATCCTCGTTCCGACTTTGCAAGAAACTGTTACACTTCCATTTCCAATGTCTGGGATACCATGTTCGACGTACCCATGTTTTCTCACGAATCTTGAGGGATTTGAACCCATTTCTCGACAGGTTGATAGATTAGCATAATCGCTTTTTACACATCGGTCATCACAATTTGTGCTAATTTATTCACTCCATTTCCACCCTCAAGTTCATATTCAACTTCTTTCTCCCACTTTCTCTGGTTCTTCTTCTAATCTTCCTTTAATGATAGCGAGTGTTAATGAATCACAATCCGATATTTTGAGTTCGATAATTCTTGAAAAACAACTTGATTTATACTCTTTTGAGACTAGGGTAGATGAGCATTACGAGTCTCCTACCTCCGTAATTTTTAAAAAATCAAGTGTGTTGAATTCTGGCGTGACACTTATTGACATAGAAACGTTCAATCGGACCATCGATGAAAATTTCAAAGATATTTTCGCCGACGAACTCGCATTCCTAAACGACACGGATTTTGTGATTAATTAACCTCCACCTGAAGAAGTCGAACCACCACCATTTCTTCTTATCCCATACGAGAATGTGACCATTCTTCCCATTCCTAATCATCCACATTCTCGTTTCCATTCACCAGTATTGTTTCGTCTCTACAAATCGAGACGTAAACCTTTTCTTTTACACTACTTATCTCTTCCCCACTTCTTCCTGCCTCCATACAACATGTTCTTTCACCAACCATACCATTATAACGATAAAATTTTTGATTGGTTGGTGCTAACATTTGGCCTGTGTAAGGCCTTGTATAGCTTGATACTATGTCCCCCCCCAACTCTGCACTTTAACGCTTACACAGTGGAAACACTGTTTCACTTAAATTTGGGGGGACCTTTTTATATATATTTTTTGTTTTCTTTTTCCGTTAATAATAAAAAAACAGTGGAGTGCCGACAATTTTGATCCTTTTGATGTAGCCTGACGGTGAGGGCACTGTCAAGTTTAAGTTTGGGGGTGTGCTCGGTAAGCTTTCTTCCTTCGCATTCATATGTATATTTTTTGCATTTGCATAATTATTTTAAAACCCAAAAAAATTTAAAAATTTTAAAAATTATAAAAATTGAAAATTTTCAATTTTGGCCATATAGTTCGACAAAACGTTTGAATAGTAGGGAAAAACTAGATCATAAACTTAGTAAATTGAAAACCTTAAAAATAACCTTTCTTAAAGTTTAACGGTAGAAAATATATGTCCTTGTGGTTTATTTAGAAATAGGCAAATTTTGAGTTCAGTTCTTGGGCTAAGTCAAAATAAGGGAAGAGTATTGAAATTTTTATTGAAGTGTAAGTCTGAAAAATAATTCCGAACCTATAGTCTAAATTCTGAAAATATATACCTTACAACTCGCACATACACGCACCTTGAAACTTGGGATGGTAGAGGATACCTTGAATTGCTCTTGTCTAAAATCCTTCGTATAAGAAAAAAATTAAATAAAAGTACAAGAGTGAATAAAGAGATATAAAAAAAATGAACACTGGTTTTGTAATTACTTAAGGCTACATAAATAAAAAAATATATATAGCGGGGGTGCTTTATCACCTAGTGCCTTAGACCAACTGGTTTGGGAGTCACTGTTAAGCCTTAAGTATTACAAGACAAGGAATTACGCCTAAATGCGCAAGCACATTTTGTAATCGGTCGTTTAGTACCTCAAGAAGTATTAACGGTCGCATGAAGGATATGTGAGCAATTTCATCTAAAATTCACCAACTAAAAGTACTTTGGACGATGGATAAGAGTATGATAGATTGAATTGAATTTCCAAGTGTATGGGTGATAATCACACACACACGTGGGAGTATATGATTGGAGTTTGGAAGATAGATAGGAATAAAAGATAGGGCTTATATCTTCAGTGGAGATGATAAAAATTCCTAAGTTAAGATGGAACCTTAGAAGGAAAATTCAAAAGATACTGAAAACTTAATAAATTTACAGAACATATACGATCTTAAGTTAAATGAAAAGGAAGCGTGAAAAATATGTGTTGATGATTTCTAAGTTGAAGATAATAGAATTTCTTGCTAGAATACTGAATTGAAGAATTAGAGTCAACAGGACAAATTAATCGGATTTTGTGGGTAGTATCCGCTGAAAACCCTCAGGAGACAACACTCCTTCTACTAGGGAAACATAGAGGTTTAACGGCTTGTTACACGAGCTCAGTGCAATCGCGTTCCCTGCGAAAGTGAGGTTAGGATTTTGTTGAGAATAAAAATGGTTTTGCTCGGGACGAGCAAAAGATAAGTTTGGAGGTATTTGTTCATACCAGAATTTTGCATTATTATATTCCCCATTCTTAATCATATTGCAAATAAATAGGTACATTTGATCCATATCTGCTAAATAGTTACAGGTTACAGGTTTTCAGATCATTACAATGAAATTCAAGAAAATACGCTACAAATATGAGACTACGACCAACAATAGATGAATCCGTATGATACCGCCCACCATTTCAAGGAACAACTGAAAATCATGAGACAGTTCAATGCACAAAGTTCAAGGGCAGCACAAGATTCAAGACTTTAACGTGAAGCTCACGGTAAAAAGTCCACTGTTGAATATCTGGAAGAGAATTGAAGAGATTCTGAGAGACCAAGTGAAGAAAACAGAAAATAAAAGCAACTTGAAGAAACCCTAAAGAATTGGGCCCATGAGCCCACTAAATGGCCGCGGATCCGCAGCCAAACAGGCTATTCTGTCGAGGTTCCGCGGCCGTGCAATGCACGTGTCGGTGGGGTGTCAGTGCTTTGACTCGGTCTTTGGGATTGTTTTGTAATTTAATGTATGGATCAGAATATAAACCTATGGTTTTTCCCATCTATAAATAGGAGGGCTCAAAGCCAAATAATAGGTGCCGCTTCTAGGGTGCCTTTCTTAGGATGCCTCTCTTTGCCTTTTTTCTAGATCTAAATTCAATTGTCATGCGTTCTTGAGGTCATCAATAAAGTAAGAGTTTTTATTTTTATCTCACATTCTTTTATTATCTGAATTTAATTCTTGCAATTTTTATTTGTTCTTTTAATATCTGCAATTTAGTTTTCTAATATAAAAATTATAAAAAAAATGAATTTCATTGATCATAACTTTCCTAATGAGTGAGTAATCCCTCACTTGTTAGGATTAAGATAGGGAAGGTTTGAGAGATGGAAATCTCTCTCACTCGTTTCTTTGCCTATATAATTTTATTAAAAGGACTCTTTTTTAAATCAACCACACACCGCTCACTACGGCACCCTATCCTACATGATAGCGGTGATTCCCTAGTTTGACCAGGTGTGATTGAATTAACTGGAGGTTAGGGCGAAGAGCCAAGAACGGACGGACAAGGACCAAAAGGAAGAAACATAGTTTCTTCCCAGTCGTGCTAATCCCCATTGTTGCCGATTACCCTAACACCTTTATTCATAACTAAGGCATTGATGGAAGCGAGAAGATCCCTATCTCGAACTAACCTAATCCTAACCCTAGCAAGCTTTTTATCAACTTTTATCTCATTCTTAGATCTTAAAACAATACCACCAATTTTTTGGACTTAACTCGTTAAAACATAAAGAAAAGGTATCCTTCTCCCTGTGGATCGACCCGTACTCAACCGGCTAGCTACCAAGTGATACCGTTATTGATTGCGGTATATTCTTAACTTTGATTTTAAAACGCACGCAAAAGAATGATCAATCAATGGGCGATGGATGATCCTATATCCGTTGGTATGGTAACACCAAAGACTGTATACAGGTGCTCAGTAGAGACTGGGTACATTGAACGGACTTGCCGAGAACTCATATGTGGTATTATATCTATCGTCGGATAGCAGTTCTCAGATGACACTGGTATAGGTTAGTCTGTAAACCCGAAATCGTCATAGAGTCTTGTGTGTCCTCCCACTGTACTTTGATCTCCACCCTACCACAGCTCAACTGAGTCGTGCAAACAGGTGAATTTTGGATACAGTCCCGAGGCACATGGAGGTAATGAGCGATAGGAGGGGTTTCGTCTCTCCCGGTATTGGGGGTTGATATTGCGCTATGCTCGATTGGCTATAACAGGAAGTCCCTGACCAGGGCTGATGAGATTTACTGATAAGTGTTATCAGTAGTTTCTCGATCTGTTATGAGCCATATACCGGCATGACTTATTGAGTTATTGGGGTCGATGATACCATCCCAAGACTCTATATGCAGCATATCTGACGAAAAGACCGGACTGTACGGTAAGTGTTGCCAGATGGCTCGACGGAATTTTTGATAGGTCCGCTTGTGTTTCTTCTGATCGCTCAATACCTGGGAGCCGTTACGTACAGCTTGTGCCGCTGACGGTTTGTGGGTATGTGATATGATCACTACCTACTGCTAGCGTATTGACGAGTCTTAGAGTCCCACAAAGGGGTTTCCTAGCTCAGGCGAAAAGATGTGGGGTGCATATGGGATATGCGCGGGAGCTCGATTAAATGCATGTATTTGATACCGTATTTTAATCGGGCGTTTACTATTGGACGGGTCGTATGTGATATGACCGGTTTATTAAATCAAGTGTTGATTTAATATTAAGTCCATTAGCTCATTTATTAAAACCTATTTCTTTATAATGCATGCATGAGTGTATGTATATATTGATATGGATGCACACATGCATGCATACATGTGTCATGGTTGATGATACATTGGTGATGGCAATACAAGACTCACATGGTAACATATATATATATATATTTTTTGATTATTGAGAAAAGCAAGATGGGAATAAAATCATGTTGACTTTCTACACTCTTCTTTTGTGTTGACTAAAGTCAAAACCATGGTTTCATTTCCCATGGTTTTTGTTGCCCATTATTTTGCTTAAACTCAAGTATCAAAATTTCTAGATATTTTGTAACTATGGTTTAGGATGAGATAGCCCTCTCTCTCTCTCTCTCTTGATTATGTTGATTATTCTCTCATGAGTTAAGTTTAACCATTCTCTTTCTTCTTCCTCATTCAAGCTCTCTAACTTTTTCAAGTGAGTGAAGAAAAAAAAAAGAAAAGGTTTTTAAGTGAGATCTAAACCTACATCACCAATCTATATTAGTCTAGCCCACTGGTGTAGGTTGTTTGCTCCACTTCCATTAAGTTCAAGTGAAGCTAGGAGCTTGTGCAAAGGGACTCCGTGGTGGATCATGTTACTTATATGTATGCCCCAGCGGCCATTACTTTACATACGATATATATTGTAATGGATGCTTGGACATATATAGGGAGGACTTTCTTGCTCGACATGATAGTATGCTATCTGGTTGTACTTTATCTTAACATGTACTCTGATTGTCTCTATATTACATGTTGATAAAGCCCTTAGGATATGTACTCGACTACTGGGACTATGATGAGATCATACTAGTGGGGCCACGGTATTCGACGAGTACATCCTATAACTGTTCCTAGTCGAGGGTGTATCGAGACAGGGCATCGATACACCAGAGTAGACTAGCGTATACGCATCTTGACCCATATGATGGGCGATGGATGATCCCATATCTATCGGTGTTTGACATCAAGGATGGTGTACGGGTGCTCGGTAGAGACTGGGTACACTGGACGGACTCGCCGAGAACTCCCAGATGGTATTATACCTCACGTCAGATGGCAGTTCTCCAGTGACACTGGTACAGAGTAGTCTGTTGACCCGAGATCGTCATAAAGTCTTGTGTGATTCCCACTGTGCTTTGATTTCCATCATACCACGTCCAAGAGGGCGTGCAAAAAGGTGGTTTTTGGGTACAGTCCCGAATCACATGGAGGCAATGAGCGATAGGATGGGATTCGTATCTTCCGGTATAGGGAGTTGATGTTGTGCTGTGTCCGATTGGCTATAACTGGAAATACCTGGCCAGGGTTGCTGAGATTTACTGGTAAGTGTTATCAGTAGTTTCTCGAACTGTTATAGACCTCAAATCGACAAGACTTATCGAGCTACTGGGGTCTAACATTTACCACCCCTAGGCGAGATATGCGACATATCAGACGACGAGACCGGACTGTACGGGAGTGTTACTGATTGGATTCACAGGAGAATGTACAGGCTTGCTTGTTGATCTTTTAAGCGCTCAATACCTGGGCGGCTGTTACGTTTAGCTGACCGCTTGCAGCTTGTGGGTGTTTGATATGATCATCACCTACTGCCGGCGTATTGACGATTCTTTAGAGTCCTACACAGAGGTTTCTTGGCTCAGGCAAAACGGAGTAGGAGCACATATGTGATATGTGCGCGACCGAGGATAATGCGGTATGTGATACCGTATTGGATTCTCGCGATATGAGATATCGGCCGGGTATATGTGATATAGCCGGGTCATCGTATTAGTCGGTTATATGCGATATAGCCGGATTGTCGGATCAAGTGTTGATTCGATAATTTAATGTATAATAATATATATGATATATTAAATTACATTAACTAATATTAGCTCACTAAAAGATTCTTTTTCTCACTCGAGTAATACATTGATATATATGCGATATATGTTAATTGTATTATTTTATTTTGTTACAATAAATATTATATATTTGATATATAATATTGTAACATGATGTGTTTATTAATGCAACATGTTTAGTGGAGATTAAACAAGGTTAGGGTTTGATTTGGGTTAATCTCTTCTAGAAGTTTCTAGAAGCTTTCATTTTTTGTTTTGGAAAAGATATTTTGCAAGATATTTCTTTAACTCAACCCAAACCCTAACCCTAGTTAATTCTCTGCAATGGTTACTTGAACCATGGTTGCATTTCTAACCTTATCATAACTATCATTATTCATCACAAAAGGATTCTATTGATTATTCATCTTCTTCTTGCTTGAGTTCTTCATGAAAAGCTTTCTTGTTTTGATTTTGTGATGAATGAGTGTGAGAAAAAGATAATAAAAGAGAGCAAAAATCCTACTTCATCATCCTCATCTATCCTTGCCATTTAGATGAGGGTGTTCACTTCATTTAGTGAGTGTTAGCTTGTGTTAATGAAACTTCAAGGTAGATCATCTATGTTATCGAAGATCGGAAGCAAGACTGCATCTTTCTTTTCGTGGAGCCTCTCGAGAGTCCGGAACACGATGATCGCAGCGAAGGGACCTCAACACGGAGCTTAAGAAGTGAAGGACCGGATCTACAAAGGTTGTAATCCTTCTCACTTAGTGTTAAAGTGTTTAACATACTTGTTTTCGCATAAATTCTAGTTTAAAGATCCGGCTTTGGGTTGTTCGGCACGGCTAAATTTTTAATCGGGCATGGTTGATGCCGCGTAGACCTTTGTGCATATGCCTAGCAACCCTACAGTGGTAATAGAGCCAAGCTAGAGCTTTAGGCGAAGTCTAGACAAAGTTTAAAGTCCGATCGAACCCCGAAACCCCGACACGGACCCCTCTCTGGATATTTTTCAAAAAGTTGATTTTTTCTGAATTAAAAATGCTCAGAAAATTAAGCAGGAAAAACTAAGAATTACTGTGAAGTACAGACCTGTAATGCACTGATTTGACCGCGGAACCGCGGCCAAACCATGCGTTTGGCGGCAGTTCCGCGGCCAAAATTTTGAATTAGTCCTTGTAACTTCATATATTTATTCTTAGGTCCTTTCTTGTCATTTTTTTCTGTGAATTTTTTAATTCCACTCAAGTGTTGAGTTTTCTAGGGTTGTATTGGGGACTCGTTGATTCGATCGGATAATTTAACATTGTTTAGTTTGTCCGGGTTATTTTTAGAAAGTGTTAAAAAGTTCGAACGGATATCAATAACTCATTTTTTCCCCTGCCGGAAAATTTCCGAGTGTTGGATCTTTCCGTAGTTTAAGAACGTTCTAAATCATGCAAGTAACGCGGTGGACCCTCTAGAAGACAACAAATCTTAACTCGATTATGTGACCGTCTTGAACTGCCTCTAAACCTTAGGGTTTGTGGCAGTACGGCATGCCACATGTGAGGCGTTGGCTTGACCCTTCTACAGCTGGACCATTGGTACTGTAGCATGTGATGGATGTTCTTAAACTAATTTCAAGTGTTGAGAACTATTTGGGAAATCTTGGGTGTTTGATCATTCGATCGGAAATTTTAACATTGTCTATTTATCTGGAATGTGATACAATATTTGGAATCCACAAATAGTTATGAGATAACTGATTTGAATATTATAAACATAGCAATTTAGTCTCAGATGATCGTTGCCACAGCATTTTGATGTGATCAAAAGTCCGTCGCAATCACGTAGCGTACGCGGATACTCGCCAGGTAAACTTAATAGATAGCCACGCCCCATAGCCCCGACCAAGTGACTGTAGGAGAACCCCGTCGCCGAAAGCATCCATTCAGGTGCTCGCGGCAGCGGTGTTCCACCTTAGTGCATTTCGTCGATGGCATCTGGGGGTGCGGCCGTCTACTAAAGTTTGCGACGAGCATTCGATCAGGATGTCGGGAATCTTGTTGAATTACCCGACTTGATATTGAAAAGAGTTTTCGATAAATGATACTAAAATGCGGGGTTTATAATTGTTAGGCATGCGATGTCTAAGGAATTCATTTGGTTAGGGATGCGATGTCTAAGGAGGTTGCGGATTCTAACAGTTGTAGTTTTACACTTTCTTTTCTGTGACCGTAAGCGTAGTATGTAGTGTATCGCCGGCTTCTTTGCTATACATCAACGACAATCGGGATACGCATACTTGCTAACGTTGATGATATGAGATATTATGTGTTGCTGTGATATATTATATTGGATCGTCGCATTTTGAATAGCTGGGGGTTTTATGTGAGATGAGGGCTTTTATTTTCATTCATGTAAAATTCATTTGTATGTAATGTTCTTTTATTGGGGCACTTCCAGGCTGAGGATGATGTCACCATTGTATATTATTTACTTTTCCACATTAGGTAGACCCAAGGCGGGGAGCACAAGTAACCGGGTTCTAGGGTTCAGTGGGAGACCATCTCGAGGAGTCGAGACCGGGTCTCCTAACCCTAGAATTGGTAGTGTTGCTTGACGCTCTCGTAAGGGTCTAGGGATGTGGGTTTGGCTATTCATCGCGACTGTGGAATCCGTGTTTTATACAGGCTCGTATTAAAAACACGGACGTCCTAGTATATCCAATATTTCATATATGTTCTTCTGGTGCAATGTTCTGTGATGAGATCATATTACTGCCTGAGATGAATGTTTATATTATATATATGAGATATATATTATATATTGTTGATTTCGTTTCATATCTGATGCGTGTGTAGCATAATAAAACTGGGACTTCATTAATGAGATTAATGAAATAAAAGAAACCTAAAGATGTTGTAGAAACTTGTTTAAAAACTGGTAGCTCTAGTTCTTGCTTTGCATAGCGGTGTTTCTTGTAGAATATCCAGCACCTTATTCGATGGGGAAAGAGCCGAGATCCCTTCACCGGGAGTGACCTCTTTAGCGAAACTAGCAGATGCTACAAACTCGGTTTGTCTTTTGATTGCTTCTATAGTTCTTGCTTTGCATAGTGATATTTGTGTAATATCCTGCACTATTCGATGAGGAAAGGGCCGACGATCCCTTCACCGGGAGTGACCCCTTTAGCAAAACTAGAAAAGCCTCAAAAACACTCCATTTAAAATCACTCGATTCTACAACGATATCAAGTTCATTACGCAAAAGGTTTTCTTAAAAACTTGTCGTAGCCCTCCGTCATTTCAGAAAAGTACTAATTAGTATTCGTGCTACGTTTGTTGACTATGTTAAGGCGTAGTGTGCGGTAGCTGATTAGTGCTTATCTGTATAAGCATATGATGCGATTGGATTAGGGTAGTCGTGCGACTTTGTTGACTATGTTAAGGGTCGTGCGGGTGGGTTTAATTCAATCGGGAAATGACGGGTTGAACTTGACTAGCACTTATGATTTATTGACTATGTTAAGGTCATATAGCTGCTAGGGGTAAAATATTATTGGGAATTTCAAGTGTTGAAATTTGCAATGAGATTGCATACCTTCTATAAGATAGTTGGATCCCGATACCCGCTGCGAGTAAGAGTTACTTCTGGGAGAGTTTTACACATTACAATTAGCCGATCAAGTAGGTGTCTAGAAAGGTGTTAACGGGGTTACGCCCCTGGGAAAATGAGGTTTACTTTAATTAAGTCCGTGCGAAAGCACGGGGAACCTCCCTCAAAATACCGGCACTGGCCTGGCTGAAAGAATGGCGAACTTGTAGCGTGTAATTAATCTCGGCTAGTCTTTCCTTTTAGGGTTTGAAGGAAGATTTGACTAAAACAGTGGGAGACATCCTGATTAGATATATTAGATAACCAATCTAATCTTGCAAGAGCATACGCTGAGTGTTTTCTTCTCTCTCTCTCCAGGTAGCGACCATATCACGCCTTAATCAAAATAATAATACAGAAGAATTGACCGAACCCGCTTGTTATACTGAGCTGGAGAACGTTGGTCTCGCTCCAACTTATAATTGTTATAAGACAGAGCAGGAAATAGGGGATTACCAGAATTCCCGTGCCGCCCAAACGAAGAAAGTGCATGCTGATGCATCTTCTTCGGGTGTGTTCATTACAGAGAACTATTTCTCAGTATCCTTTACGTCCTGGGTATTTGATACCGGATCAGGATCCCACATATGTAATTTGTTACATAGGCTACAGAAAAGTAGAGAACTGAGAATGGGTGATAAGTTTCATGAGATAGAAAACGGTGCAAGTGTTGCAGCCAAGTCTGTTGGTCACTATCACCCTGTATTAACAGAATACATTGATTCTGAACGAATGTTATTAGATACCGAACCTGATGTACAACATCATATCAGTCTCTTTATTAGTAAAGAAAGGATATAATTTTGTATTGTTGGATAATGTTTTGAACATTTTCTATATCAAGAGTTGATCGGTTCAGGTACGTTATCTAAAAGCATAGACATTCTAAATCAAACTACAGTTCTTAATATACGGAACACACACAAGAGGAAGAGCTCAGAAATGAACGAATCCTTCTTGAGGCATTATAGACTAGGTCATATCAATGCGACCCGACTAGCTGAAGTTACATTAAGATGCATATTTAAATTTGTTTCAATTTACATCTTGTGAAACTTGCCGATCATGTCACAAAGATAAGATGACCATAGCTCTGTTTATTGGAAACAGAGAAAGAGTTAGTGAACTCTTGGGATTGATATATGTTGATGTATGTAAGGTCCCCTGTTTACACATGCCAAGACCGGTTCTTTGTACTTCATTACATTCTCTGATAATCTCTCAAGATTTAGACATATGTTCCTGTTGAACCACAAGTCCGAAGCTTTTGAGATATACACAGAATATAAGTTAGAAGTAGAGAACCAAAAATAGGTATAAGTATTATGTCCTTTGATGTGATCAGGGAGGAGAATACTTGAGCACGGAATCCCTGGATTATTCTAAAGGAGAATGAGATTCTCTCTCAGCATTACTCCTCCGTATACACCATAGCACGATGGTATATCGAGGTGGAGCAATAGCACCCTATATGATATGGTGTGCTCTATGATGAGTACTACTGAGTTTCCTATTTCCTTTTGGGGGTTATGTACTTGAGAAGTTGCATACCTATTGAATAGGGTTCAAACCAAATCAGTTACCTACCACTTCATATGTGATATGGAATGGGAAGAGCCCATATCTTAAGTTTGTTAAGATTTGGGGTTGTCCAGCCTATGTCTAAAAGCATAATCCGGACAAGCTCGAGGCAAAGTCAGTTCTGTGGAAGTTTGTTGGATATCCCAAGCATTCGCAAGGGAATATCTTCTACCAAACAGAGGAACAAAAGATGTTTTGTTTCTCAGCATGCCACCTTTGAGAAAGGGAATTTCTTGTGAAGAAATTAGTGGTCATGAGGTAGAACTGGAAGGAGTTCCAGCTATACAAACTACAGCAGATGATTTGGTAGAACCAAAGGATTCAATAGTAACCAACGAACCTCAACCTCTCCGCCGATCTAGTAGGGTTCCTCACCCACCTGAGAGATACTTCGGTTTCTCTATGACAGTGGGAGCGAGGATTGCATCATGAGATGATGACCCAACTAGTTTCGAGCTGGCCATCAAGAGTGGGACTCTGTAAGAATGGCTGGATACTTAGTGATCTGAGATGGAATCCTTATACACCAACAAAGTATGGACTTTGGCTGCTTTATCTGAAGGGTTAAATCCCCATCAGGAGCAAGTATATCTTGGGAAGATTACTTGGTGTACATGGAAAAGTTGAGACTTTCAAAGCTATGCTTAAGTCCGTTCAGATCCTACTTGCCACTGCTGCATACCATGACTACGATATCTGGTGGTTGGGTGTCATGACTGCTTTTCTAAATGATGTTTTAGAAGAGAGCGTCTATAAGTACACAGCCAGAGGGCTTCATAGAAGGTGAGAGCAGCGGAAACGTGTGCAAGATGCTTTATAGGATAAAGCAGGCATCGCGGAGTTGGAACATCTGTTTTGATGTGGTAGTCAAAGAGTTTGACTTCATCAAAATGGTAGATGAACCTTGTATAAACAAAAAGGTAGTAGAAAGTATGGTGGTGATCCTCGTAGAGTACGTGGATGATATACTCTTGATAGGGAAGGAGTTTCCTATGCTGCGCTCGGTCAATCTCCGCTTATCACAAGGATTCTCCATATAAGATCAAGGTGATATCTCCTAAATCCTGGGTTTTGGATCTATAAGATAGATCTAATTGGATGTTGGGATACTCACTAGTTGTAGTGAGATTGTATCAATCGATCCTGGGGAGAATCACTGGAATAGTTCCAGGGTTATAAGGACGACTGAATGTCAGTCGCAGGCATTGTCTTTACCCTCAGTGGAGGGACGGTATGTTGGAAGAGTTCCAAGCTAGATACCGTGACTTACTAGACGATTAAAGGCAAGATATATCGTTACCAAGGATGCTACCAAAGAGGCAGTCTGGATATTTATAAGTTCATGAGATGAACTTCGTTCCTACCATTGTGTGACAATGGAGTTGTGGCTTATGCCAAGGAACCCCCGTCCCATCAGAAATCCAGATATAATTCTTAGGCAGTATCACCTGATCATGGAGACAGTTGATCTCCAGGGAGATCGAGATTAGGAGAGTAGACACAGAGGACAACAGCGCGGATCCACTCACAAAGGCCTTTTTCCCAGTAGAGACTTTTATGGGATGGTTGAGTATGAGATACTTCAACCGCAGCTAATTGTTGGGTATGTGATACCACAACAGATGGCCCTAGTGCAAGTGGGAGATTGTTAGTTATATGTATGCCCTAGAGGCCATTACTGTACATACGATGTATATTGTAATGGATGCTTGGACATATATAGGGAGGACTTTCTTGCTCGACATGATAGTATGCTATCTGGTTGTACTTTATCTTAACATGTACTCTGATTGTCTCTATATTACATGTTGATAAAGCCCTTAGGATATGTACTCGACTACTGGGACTATGATGAGATCATACTAGTGGGGCCACGGTATTCGACGAGTACATCCTATAACTGTTTCTAGTCGAGGGTGTATCGAGACAGGGCATCGATACATCAGAGTAGACTAGCGTATACGCATCTTGACCCATATGATGGGCGATGGATGATCCCATATCCATCGGTGTTTGACATCAAAGATGGTGTATGGGTGCTCAGTAGAGACTGGGTACACTGGACGGACTCGCCGAGAACTCCCAGATGGTATTATACCTCACGTCAGATGGCAGTTATCCGGTGACACTGGTACAGGGTAGTCTATTGACCCGATATCGTTATAGAGTCTTGTGTGATTCCCACTGTGCTTTGATTTCCATCATACCACGTCCAAGAGGGCGTGCAAAAAGGTGGTTTTTGGGTACAGTCCCAAATCACATGGAGGTAATGAGCGATAGGATGGGATTCGTCTCTCTCGGTATAGGGAGTTGATGTTGTGCTGTGTCCGATTGGCTATAACTGGAAATACCTGGCCAGGGTTGCTGAGATTTACTGGTAAGTGTTATCAGTAGTTTCTCGAACTGTTATAGACCTCAAATCGACAAGACTTATCGAGCTACTGGGGTCTGACGTTTACCACCCCTAGGCGAGATATGCGACATATCAGACGACGAGACCGGACTGTACGGGAGTGTTACTGATTGGATTCACAGGAGAATGTACAGGCTTGCTTGTTGATCTTCTAAGCGCTCAATACCTGAGTGGCTGTTACGTTTAGCTGACCGCTTGCAGCTTGTGGGTGTTTGATATGATCATCACCTACTGCCAGAGTATTGACGATTCTTTAGAGTCCTACACAGTGGTTTCTTGGCTCAGGCAAAACGGAGTAGGAGCACATATGTGATATGTGCGGGACCAAGGATAATGCGGTATGTGATACCGTATTGGATTCTCGCGATATGAGATATCGGCCGGGTATATGTGATATAGCCGGGTCATCGTATTAGTCGGTTATATGCGATATAGCCGGATTGTCGGATCAAGTGTTGATTCGATAATTTAATGTATAATAATATATATGATATATTAAATTACATTAACTAATATTAGCTCACTAAAAGATTCTTTTTCTCACTCGGGTATTACATTGATATATATGCGATATATGTTAATTGTATTATTTTATTTTGTTACAATAAATATTATATATGTGATATATAATATTGTAACATGATGTGTTTATTAATGCAACATGTTTAGTGCAGATTAAACGAGATTAGGGTTTGATTTGGGTTAATCTCTTCTAGAAGTTTCTAGAAGCTTTCATTTTTTGTTTTGGAAAAGATATTTTGCAAGATATTTTTTTAACTCAACCCAAACCCTAACCCTAGTTAATTCTCTGCAATGGTTACTTGAACCATGGTTGCATTTCTAACCTTATCATAACTATCATTATTCATCACAAAAGGATTCTATTGATTATTCATCTTCTTCTTGCTTGAGTTCTTCATGAAAAGCTTTCTTGTTTTGATTTTGTGATTAATGAGTGTAAGAAAAAGATAATAAAAGAGAGCAAAAATCCTACTTCATCATCCTCATCTATCCTTGCCATTTAGATGAGGATGTTCACTTCATTTAGTGAGTGTTAGCTTGTGTTAATGAAACTTCAAGGTAGATCATCTATGTTATCGAAGATCGGAAGCAAGACTGCATCTTTCTCTTCGTGGAGCCTCTCGAGAGTCCGGAACACGATGATCGCAGCGAAGAGACCTCAACACGGAGCTTAAGAAGTGAAGGACCGGATCTACAAAGGTTGTAATCCTTCTCACTTAGAGTTAAAGTGTTTAACATACTTGTTTTCGCATAAACTCTAGTTTAAAGATCCGGCTTTGGGTTGTTCGGCACGGCTAAATTTTTAATCGGGCATTGTTGATGCCTCGTAAACCCTTGTGCATGTGCCTAGCAACCCTACAGATCATCGTGGACTTCAAAGAACTCAAGCGGACCAGTCCAAACACCAAGTTGATCTAAGGGGTCACAAGAGGAGGTCTACAAAGCTTGTATTACTCACCTATTAGTGTTAGACACTTGATAGTATGTGATACTAATTCTTGTTACCCTAATTTTCTAGTTCGATTCATGGTTGGTTTTGTTTAGCACCCCCTAAATTTTTATTATAGCATATGTGATGCAACCCAAACCCTAGGCATGGTGCTAGATAAACCCTTCAGCGGTATCAAAGCCAAGCTAGAAACTTAGATGATGTTAGAAATATTACGAAACTGAAACAACTCCGAAAGTTCAATAAACTGAAACCCTGAAAACTGCTCTCTGTCGTTTTTTAAATGACCTGCAAAAAAAAATTAAAGCAACTGCAAAAGCTTGCATATGATGCATGTTGAACACTGGAGAAAAACAAGGCGATTCTACCGGTTTTGACCCGGTGAAAGGCCCAATTTTTCCCGTCTGGCCGGCCCAATTTTTCCCGTCTGGCCGGCCCAATCCCCTGTGTTTCGCTTCAGTTTCCTCTGGTGCTCTGGTCTGTTGGTTTTGAGGTTTCAAGTATTGTTTGTTTAGCCCAAAATTTCTTGTGATGTTAATTTATTAAGGGACTAATTCGGAGTATTTCGTAGTCATAATTTTAACATTGTTTTAGGTAACTTAGAAGACGTTTAATGGTTCAAACGAACATCAAACACCACCTCATTACTCTCGCTGGAAATTTTCCAAGTTTTGGAATTTTCCAAGTTAAAGATATTCGAAAGATCATGCAAGTAACCCTATAAACCCTCTAGAATAACGTAACCCTAACTCGATTCTATGACTACGGAACCGCGGCCAAATCTTAGGGTTTGTCATAGTTCCGTGGCGCCATAGGTGAGGCAAGAGTTGACCCTTCTACGGTTGGTCCATAGGTACTGTGGCATGTTTTGGGTATTTTAACTTTGCTCAAGTGTTGAGCTCTCGGGGTAATTTGTGGCTGTTTGTTGATTCGATCGAAACGTTTAACATCGTCTCGATATTTGTGAATATGATACAATAATTGGAATCTACACTAATTAGTTTTGTGAAAAGTAATTAGTTGCGTGTAAATCTAACATTTTGGCATCGGGTGGAATCGGGAATCTTGTTGAATTACCCGACTTCTTTTGAAAAGGTGTTTTCATATATGGGACCCAAATGTAAGATTTGCATCGTTAGGCATGAAATCCAGAATATGTGATAATCCGGGTTTATGATGTCTAAAGGCAGTGATGATTCCAATTGTTGTAGTTTTTCACTTTCTTTTCTGCGACCGTAAGTGTAATATGTGGTGTATCGCCGGTTTCGTTGCTATACATCAACGACAATTGGGGTACGCATACTTACTTACGTTGATGATTTGTGATGTTATATGTTGCTGAGATATGATGTACAGGATCGTCGTGATTGAATGGCCAGGGGTTTTATGTGAGATGAGAGTTTTTCTTTTCATTCATGTAAAATTCATTGTATGTAATATTCTTTTATTGGGACACTTCCGGGTTGAGGATGTTGTCACCATTTTTGTATATTATTTGCTTTTCCGCATTAGGATAGATCCAAGGTGGGGAGCACAAGTGACCGGGTTCTAGGGTCCAGTGGGAGGCCATCTTGAGGTGTCGAGACCGGGTCTCTTAACTCTAGAATTAGTAGGGTCACTTGCCGCTCTCGTAGCGGTCTAGAGGTGTGGGCTTGGCTATTCATCGTGACCGTGGAATCCGTATTTTCTATTGTTGGCTAAATACAAAATACGGACCTCCTAGAATATCCTATATTTTCATATATGTGCTTCTGCTATTGATATTCTGTGATGTGATCACTTTATATGCTGAGATGAATGATGTATTATATATATGATATATAATAAACGTTACTTATGTTTTGCATCTGCGCTAGTCTCGCATCGCTATGCCGTTAGTTAAGTAACCTAACGGTACATAACGGGACATTGTGGCGAATGCAGGTGGCATAAGCGTACGTTCTATTTTTCATTTCTTTTCTGTAATGGCTTAAGGACTTAAATGATGGGACTACATTAATGACATTAATGTATAGAAAAAGGAACCTAAAAGATGTTGTAGAATCGGATTTGAAACCTACTCGGCTTTTTGTGAAAAAGCAAGTTTTCAAAGTGCGGAGTTTAAGCCACACCTTTTAAAAACCATTAGATTCTACAACGATATCAAGTTCAAAGCGTTAAACGTTTTCTTAAAAACCACTCGCAGTTGTTCACCGCCGAATACCGGGAAGACAAACGTCTTGCCTGAATTTGGGGGCAGATACTATTTGGTTTTATCTGTCTACCTATCTGAAGATGCCAAATTGATTTATGGCACCATGCATAGGAGGTTTAGACAGATGCAGCCGATGTAGTAGACTTCATCAAATTCTCCCTCATTGTGAGGGGTTTTTGATTGTAGGGACGCTCTTCCCTACAGGCGCAAGCCCCTACAGTTAATTACGCTACCATATCGAGGTAACCACTTTCTCCTTCTCCAGATGGTCACTTCGTGTCGTGTGTGTTTGTTTTATTTTTGGTTGCCCGTGGTTGTATACGGAGACTAATCTATGTTGTCGCCCGTAGAGCGTGGATTAGTCCAAATCCGTATTTTCTTAGATTTGGGTTTGGGTTAGTTTAAGGACCGTTAGTCTTTTTTTTTAGACTACGATCAACTCAAACGTTTGTTGAGAATACGTTAGTCTAATTTTAGACTAAGATCTACTCAACAGGATTTTGGGATCATTTAGATCCGAAGAAAGAGTGTTTGGACTCCATCGTCTTAGTTTAGGGACGTTACGGTCCATTGGGTTTAAGGACATCATAGTCCGTGACAGTTTAAAAACATCATAGTCTATGAGTTTAAGGACCTCATAGTCCATAAAGTTTAAGGACATCATAGTCCATGAGTTTAGGGACCTCATAGTCCGGTTTAAAGACACCATAGTCTGGTTTAAAGATGTCATAGTCTGGTATTTTGGTTTCACAATTTGAGTATGCGCCAAAAGTTTTTGGTTATAGGGACCCTCCATCTCTCTGAAGACGTTGAAGAATTACAACGACATGTATCAGAGGTATAAAGAGATGTACCCTTAAACCAATGTTGGTTGGGAAATCTATAGTCAAGTTTGGGACTAAGATCAATTAAAGATTGTGAGCACATGGGCTCAATTAATCTTAATTAGGGATTTATGGAAAACTTGGGCTCAGCCCACTCAGTTTTGAATAAAATGTTGAACATTTATTTGGGCTCAGTCCCTTTTTATTTAACAATGCTGAGCATTGATTTGGGTTCTGACACCCCTTTTTCTTTTTTCTTTTACTGAGTGTTGATGTCACGACCCGAAAGTACGGAACGTGACCGGTACTTAGATTACGAAACGTCTAAAGGCGCAACATAACCTAAGTAAGCCGAAACCCAGAAATCTAAACCATAAAAAAAAGAAGAAGAAGAAAAGAAAACATGAAGAAAAACAAGTTTAAAAGTATCAGCAAATTTCCCAAAAATTTCGGCAGAGTCTCCTCTGTAAAAACTGGCCCCCAAACGGGTACAACAAGTATAATATACATAAACAATAAAAAGCATCCCCAAACGGGAGCTAGCTCAATGCCAACAGGCGGAAACAACCACAACAATACACAATAGTATACAACGCCAAAAGGCGAGGCTCAAAACTCAAAAGATAACAAAACCACCATATCAGAATAATACATGCGCGACTCTAAGGTCGAAATAAAAGACTGGTCC
The DNA here is from genome assembly GCA_030015575.1 of Agapanthus africanus. Taxonomy (NCBI): domain Eukaryota; kingdom Viridiplantae; phylum Streptophyta; class Magnoliopsida; order Asparagales; family Amaryllidaceae; genus Agapanthus; species Agapanthus africanus. Next base: position 192,728,944 of record CM057348.1, read on the forward strand.
AATAAACTTATCAAGTAATACAAGTATGGTTGATGGAGCTTACTAGATACAAATGAAAGAATAAAAGTACAATGGTGTTTCGGATACAAGTGAACCAACCTACCGTGCAAATCACCCTGAAAGAATAGATGTGCCAGCAAGCTGCCAGGGAAACCTGTACATCGAACCTGTAATAAAATTTGGCACAACGGGGGTGAGTTGCCAACTCGTGAGTAGAAGACATCTACGAAAAGAAATCGAATGCACGACGCTATCCTAGGTCATAATAATACACTATTATATCCCAAACATCTAGTAATAGCAGGGTAATACTACGTGTAAGTGTAGATACTCCGTGTTTGTGTCAGTGCCTCATATAATACTATGTCATATGAAATGAAATGCATGCACCATGAATGTAAAGTAACAAATCCTGAAATCCAGATATATATGTATAAGAACTCTTTAGCTGTTATCATAGTAAAGTGTGTATAAGCATCTGAAATCTCAACAATGAAATCCATGGAAATCCGTGTCAAGCATCAACACAACACATGTAATCTCAAGTCTCAATATGTCGGGCTCCGTCAGTCCGGATCGGCCCATATCATCAAATCTCACGACAACGGTCGGTATCCTCCGGATATCCGCCGCGCCAGACATCACCGGTAGGTAGTCTTCCCCTGCCAGGCTCATCGTCTACAACTCGATCTTCTTGCCCCGGGGTACCATACCGGGCCCACCATGTACCCGAGACGGTTCATCCACTCCTCGAATCGGGTCTCGAAATCCAACAGAAAACATGAAATCTCATGGTGGACGACACATACATCACGAGAAAACCGCATCTTATTTTAAAAAGAGAGGAGGAGAGAGAGAGAGAAGGTTTTATAATTTCTTGCGGTTTTCCCCAAAAATCCAGAAATCTCATAGAAATCCAAATCTTAAAATCATGAGTAAGTATATGATAAGTGTCGGCATATGCCCATGATACTACAGGATAACATGAAAATATGAATGCATGAATGTCAAGTAATAGATATCATGTCTATACTAACATCAGAGAGTAATCACGATATTATATCGGTCTAGTTGTTAACTGATTCTATCAATTAAAGATAATATGATCTAAAGTGTACGTGACATAGCAATTACCGATGATGATGTGTGTGAGCCGGCAAATGAGTGTGCGTGGAATATGCGCATCATCGGTAATGGTGCTGGTGTCCTAACAGGTAAGGTTTATATTGATTATAGCAGCATATGTAAGAACATGCATCATTATGATTCTAGTGTGAAAGTAAGACGGATGTATGTTATCCACTCATTTGATATACCATTACCACTACCACTATATGACTCGAACCTAATCTAGTGTCCATCTAACCTCCTAAGGAACAAAACCTAAGAAACTAGTCAACAAGAAACAAGAGTCTACCTAAGGTCTGAATCAATATCTCTAATAGTCGGCGATCCGGCCTCAATAGCGTCACGTACGTAGTACGGTTTCCTCGAATCAAGAGTGCGGATCAATCATCATATTTATGCCTCGTACGGTAAAATCCATCGTACGGCGTCCCAATATCAGGGTACGGGTCAAGTATCTCCTAGGTGTCTCATCATTAGTATAATGTCATCATCAACACATCTCATGATCAAGGTGCTAAACTGTGATCGCATACATCAATAATATATTATTGCCATCATAATAAGCATCGTTAGTTTATCCTCAGAAATATCATGTCATATGTATCATATCGTCCTCAAGTCACACCTCTATGATATCGACATCAGGTCACACCTATATGATGTCGTAATCAAGTCATACATATCACATATCGTGATCAATCACAAGTTACAGTCCGGGTACTATTTTAGAGTCCCATGTACCTCAATATCATCACCACCCATTATAATTTAAGTATACATGTTCATTATCTCATTCTGTAATGATCCGCTAACACTTAATACGACTGTATAGCCAAGAATCATGGCATCAAGCCCAGTTACACTGTTTCATCATATCTCGGATATCATATCACATCAATGTATCCCATATACGTGTTGTATATATATATATATACCTATACCTCGTCCTATATATATATACACATGCACGTATACACCATGTCGTTTTTCAGTGTGTGCGTGTGTGTGTTTCTACCTGAAACCTACGAGCCTCTTCAAAGGTATTCATCTTCTGATATGTCTTCCTAAATCAGTCTAGTCCAGCCTAGGGTCATTACTAGGGCCCTACTCATTACGAATCTAGGGTCACATCTGGTTTCCTAATGTCAAATGTACTATTCCTATTCTACGTTGCGGGGGTGCTAAACGCCATCCACCCGACTTCCCCCCGTAAATATGCATCTACTCACCTGGTCCATGTCTGCCGAAGACGGTGTCGCCATCCTCCTCTTCATCGCCCGCAGTCCACGTGAGGGGTACCTAAACGCAAACATATAAATAGCATCATAAACTGAATCACATACAAAAGTCAAAACGACGCAATGAACCGGCATAGGTTAAAACCTATGTCCCGTCCACGCAAAAGAACCAAATATCGCTCGATATCGGCGTACAAACTCTGATGGATCGAGATAAACATCAACAAATAACTCGTAGTTTTAAAACACATTACTTATATTATAAAACATGATTAAATCCATCGAAACCCTAAAATCCATCAAACCGTCCAATTTCGTAAAACCCGAAAATGCCAATTTACCATTTTTCATCAAAACTTAACATTTAAATGAAACCAATGGTTATAAAACTCATTAAATAGCATAACTAGACTATACAAACCATTACTATATTTTTTTTACACAAATTTGTATTAATTTGAAATTTCTAGTTTGCAACCTTTAACAATTTTCAACATTTTTGAAGCAAAATACCACAATTCCACCACAAAACATGATTTTGCATGAATTAATGTATTAAACCACAATTCATGATGATAATGATTTAATGAAACCATAAGTTATATTTTTAATCTCATTTATTTAGGAATTTCTAAAATCTAGTTTACAAAATTAGCAATTTTTTATCACAATTTATCAATTAACCATAGAAACTAGCAATCAAACAAAGTTTTTCTTTCCATTAACATGCTAATATTCTTATTAAAACTACCATCTAATGATAACCACCTTAATAAGAATTTTATATTACCCACATATATATTTTACAAAAACTAGTTAGCTAAATAGCTCCATTTAAACAATTTTAAGTGAAAAATTTACAATTCAACAACCATGCAAGATTTTCCAATTCTAAAAGTGTTAAACTAACTATTATAACCCTAATTATTTAATAAAAATCATAACTTGAATTTACAAACCCTAACTTGAATTTAAAAAAAGAACATAGAATTAATTCATTAAATCTAATTAAGCTTAATATGAACATCTAATAACAATAAATCAAAAGAAAGAAAATTATACCTTCAAAATGTGAAATCCAAACAAGAAATGAGCCTCCAAAATGCATGCCTTCCATCTCCAAATTTCATATAAAAATGAGCAAGGAATAAAGAGTATGAAATAAATAGGATTTTGTGGAATTTTAATGGAATTTTTGATGTATTTTTAATGAATTTTGAATAAAAATGAGGTGGGAAATGGGGGGGGCAGCCATGGGGGGGTTTGTGGCCGGCCCTAGAGAGGTGAGGGAGAGAAAGAAGAGAGTGGAAAAAGTGTGTAGAAGTTTTAAGAGAAGAAATATCACTTAAAGGTCTTTTCATGCTTTTATTTATTTATTTATTTATTCCTTCACTATAGCAACCCAAGAAAACTCTAGAAAATAGGAAAAATTTGAAAATAAATTTTGCATGATACATACTAAATTCTAACATGCCATGGTTCATTTTTACAAATTAAAACCATTCAAATTTGTAATTTACACTATTTTAGTGTAAAAATAAAGCTTATGTTAATATTTAAAATAATTAATTTAGGAAAAATTTTTAATTAAACTAAAAATTTATAAGTGGCTAAATAAACACTATTTACTAGTAATTACATAATTAAATAGGTATTTTTGAATTTATAATGAAAAACAATTGCGGTTTGGTTTTACGAAAAATACATTTTGCTTTACCGAAAATCATAAAATTCACTTAAACAATTTTATTCATTTAATTATTTATTTAATTATTTTTAAAACGTTACAGTTGAACACTTTTTATGGCGCTGGGCTTTATTTAAACACTTTGTGTTCCTTCAGCGCACACGTGAGGAGCACGTGGCGCGCTTGACATTTGGCGCCCACCAATGAATGCAGAGCGCTCTTTATTTAAACAGCGCCCACGTGAGGAGCACGTCGCTTGCTTGGCGCTGAGCGCCAGACTTGGAGCACTAAGGCGCTTCTTATGAAATAGCGCACACATGAGGAGCACGTGGTGCGCTTGGCGCTGAGCGCCTGACTCGGAGCGCTAAGGCGCTTCTTATGAAAAAGCACGCATGTGAGGAGCACGTGGTGCGCTTGGCGCTGAGCGCCAGACTTAGAGCACTAAGGCGCTTCTTTGGCAGTTCTGGTCTGTTCTGTGCTCTAAGAATTAAATTCTTGTTTATAAGAGATTTTGTCTCATAGATCTAAGAACTAAGTTCCTCTATGATCCCTTTTGTTTTTCTTTATGAGAGACTTTGTCTCATGGATCTAAGGACTAAGTTCTTCTTTTTATGAAGAAATGTTATGATCTCTTCTGTTTTTGTGAAAGACTTTGTCTTATAGATCTGTGATTAGAAAAAGAACAAAGTTCTTATTTTTATCAAGAGATGCTATGGTCTCTCTTCTTTTTAATTACCTTGAAGAAGGTTCTTCTTCTTAGAGCTTGCTCTTTTCTTTTTCTTTTCTGAAAACTTGAAACTTATGGGGGGTTCCTCTGTAAAAGACTTGAAGTCTTGGGTCCTTTATATAGGGAAGGCTGATTTGTTGAATCAGTTAAGGAAATCTTTTCTCTGATTGATTTAGTGATTTTCCCACCGTTGGATCTTTGATCCTAAGGCTTCTGTTTTACAGAAGACATCTTTCTTGTTAGTAACAAGATTGGGAAAATATTTTCCCATACAGAGATTGTTCTGTATCTTGGTGATTTTTTAATCACCATTGGATCTTTGATCCAACGGTACTCTGATTTACAGAGCACAATCTTTCTTATTTGGAAAGATTTGAGGAGTCTTTCCTCAACAGAATTTAATTCTGTAATTTGATGATTTAGTATCTTCGTTGGATCTTTGATCCAAAGGTGGAGAACATTTAGTTCTAGAGCTGGCGCTCTCGTGCTTTGCACGTGGGGCGCTGCCTCAGAGTCTTTGACTCTTAGCGCCGGCGCACTTGGTGCTGACGCTCTCGTGCTTTGCACGTGAGGCGCTGCTGTAAGTCGACGTTAGACACCCCACAGGATGCGGGGAGGTGGAATAGGTAAAACAATCATTTTGTTCAAGTTAACATCGACTAACTTTACGGATCTTTGCTAAACCCTAGCTAACAAACTATCTAGAAGTGCTAAACTACTATGATAGATGATTATACCTCAAGATACTAGTCCTTCTTGTTCTTGTTGTTCACCTCCTCGTCGGCCTCCTCGATGTGATAGAAGATCCACCCGAGAGTTCCTCCTCCAAGCTTTAACCTCTCACTTGAGGTAACTAAGTGGCTACGATTGCTAATACAAGTGACCTAGAAGATATAGAAGTGGATTAAGGATCTATTAGTCTTGCTAACCCTTGGGATCTCAACACATGAGAGGATTAGGGTTAGGTTTAAGAAGAGGAGATCTTGAGGAGAGAGAATATGTTTGTGAGAATGAAATGAAAAATAACTCATTTGTGTATATATTATGAAGCATAAAATATCTTGCACCAATATCTTGCACAAATATATTCATGCTTCATTTAATACAAATGAATGAATCATCTAATGAGTCATTAAAACAATTAATGCTTCATTAACTCATTTGGATGAATCATCTCATGAGTCACTAATTCATTTAATGCAAATTACACATAAGCTCTCCACCTCACCTTTCTTCTAGAAGCTTCTCGACTAATTACGAGAATACCCCTACCATCCGTAAAACACGGATATTCTGAGACTGCATAAATCCAATAATCCAATACTAGAATCTGGCTTAAACTAAAACCTGCTAGTATAATATGTCCGAACATCATACGTGCACAAGTACACATATATGTCCGAACCCTGTCGTAAAACCATACGACCTCTATATCGTTTCGCCTGAAGCAGGGAAACTCTCTGTGTGGGACTCAAAAGACTCGACACTACGCTGGCAGAACCACAGGCCGCAAGCGGCACTAGCTGTACGTAACGGTCCCCAGGTAGATGTCAATAAGAAGGCCGATGAGGAAACCCATCTGAACTCCTACTGAGCCTGATGTGACAATCTTCGTACAGTCCGGTCTGTTCGTCTAAGACTATCGCATATCGGGCCTAGGGGGAGACAAGCGTCAGTCCTCTAAAATCTGTATAAGTCGTGTCGGAGTGAAGCCCATTACACCTTGAGAAGCTAATGGAAATCCTACCAGTAAATCTCGTTTGCCTTGGCCAGGGACTTTGCATGATGGCTCTCCAAACACAGTGCGATATCAACTCCCAATACCGGGAGAGACGAATCCTATCTAACCGCCACTGCCTCCATGTGCTCGGGACTGCACCCAACTGCTACCTGTTTGCACGACTCCATTGAGCCGTGGTAGGGTAGAATTCTAAGAACAGTGGGAACATACTCGAGACGAAGCAGCAGTATCAAGTCAACGTACTATGCTGTACTCATGTCACCTGGGAACTGTTAACTGACGACGGGTATAATACCAACCAACAGTTCCCTGCGAGTCCTGTCCGGCGTACCCGTAACCCAACGAGCACCTGCATACTGTCTCTAGTACAACGTACTAATGGCTGTAGAACAGACCATCTCCCCTGCTGGGATGAGAAGCGTATACACTAGTCTACTCTGGAGTATCGATGCCCTGTCTCGATAATCCTACGACTAGGGACCTGAAAAAGGATGTGCTTGTAGACTGCCGAGCTTCCACTAGTGTGACTGCCATCACAACGCTGGTAGTCAAGCAAGATCCTAAGGGCTCTATCAATATGTATTCGCGATATGCTAAAAGAAACATATACACATATTAAGATAGATATAAACCAAGTAGCATACTACTATGTTGAGCAAGACTGTTAATACAACTGTGAATATCCCAAGCTTCCATTAAGTAATATATAAGCTAGTATGATACAATAATGGCCCCTAGGGCATATACACTAACAGCTGCCTTAGAGTCTTTGACTCTTAGCGCTGGCACACTCGTGCTTTGCACGTGAGGCGCTGCCTCAGAGTCTTTGACTCTTAGCGCTGGCGCTTTTGACGCTAGCACGCTCGCGCTTTGCACGTGAGGTACTTCCTCAGTTTAAATTTCAAATTTTGAATAGAGCTTTGCTCTGATTGGAGGAAACAAATGCCCCGGCACCGCTGTGCTCACGTGGCTCACACGTGAGTGCAGCGGTGGCAGCCTTTCTACCGTTGGATTGTCTTGGAATTTGGATCGACTTCCAATCGCCTATAAATAGGGCTTTTGGCCCCTTGAGATGACCTCTGTTCATATTTTTTTTCTTGTTCTTGAGAATTTAATTCTCCTTCAGAGCTAAGCTCTTTGCCTTAAAAAAGCTTCTTCGAGTCAAAACTCTGCCTAAATTTGGTAAGAATTGAACTTATTAACAGAGCTTTGCTCTTCTCAGATTGTAGATCTTAAAATGTTTTAGGGTTTTACCCATTAACAGAGCCATGCACTTCTCAGATCATAGATCTAAAAAAATGTTTTAGGGTTCTACCCATTAACAGAGCCTTGCTTTTCTCAGATCATAAATCCATTCATCTTCCATAAAGAACTCTTAGAGTTTGTTCATAGATCTTGAAGATCTTGGAGTTTTTTTAACTTAGTAAAGTTTGCTTTTTAGGGTTTTTGATGGGTTACTCTATCATCTTCACAGGGCATAGCTCTTCAGAATTTTTTTGGGGAATCTTTATTCCCTTCATCATTAGAGTTGACAGATGTCACTCTTTTCAAAGCGCTGCTCTCAAGGGAGTTTTACTCCTCGGCCCAAGGGGCCTCTTATTAAATGAGAATTCTTTTAGGATTTCTTATTTAATGAGTGACTGTCTCATCAATGATGAGTCGTCACCTTGATTTGGTGGGTCCCCCTTTGGTCCTTTTCCACTGCATTGCAGTGTGGTACAAATTTTAAATACCAAGTGTAAGAATTTGAATTGTAGCCTTGACAGCTAATTCTTGTTCTTCTTCGCACAGGTACTATGTCTTTTGACACATCTTTCCCCTTCGTCGTCCGGAAAGCGCATTCCCTGACGCGCCCATGGATAGGGAAGTCTTTGCACTGATCAAATACCACGACCCGGAGAAAAAGTCTCTTCATTTATGGGGTCGTGGTACAATCAGATCATCAGGGGTCAGCGTAGCTTTTCTTGCGCAGCAACCCCGGAGCCCATTTCAGCGATCCATTACGCCGACTCAACCCCAGTGAACTATGCCGTAGAGGAAGTCAACTGGACTTCGGAGGGTTGCCTTCAGCCCTCTATGGCCGCAATACCCATACAGCCTCCGATGGCTTTGGATACTCTGGGGCGGCGTATATGTCAAGGCGAGTCGCGCCCTTGGGGACAGTCGTATATGATAGGCTTGACTCTTCGCCATCCAGCTGGATATTTGCAGTGGGCCCGGTACATTTTGTCGGCCAAGAAATCGAAGTTGCTGAAGCTCGGGTTGTACCCCGCGATTTATGCGTCCCTATTCCAGTATTCCACGCTCCCGTATGGTGGGTCAAAGCTTTTTTGGAACAATGGAACGTTCCAACTCACACCTTCCTTCTATTAGATCGGGAAGTTTCAATCTCTTTAGAGGAGTTCGCGGAGATCTCCGGCTTGTCTGTCAGAGGGGAACATTATGAGGAGATATTACCCCTTGACGAGTACATTTTCACCACTCGATCAGTAGTGATGGTTCTGACCCCAGAGAATGCCATTCAGCACCGATTCCCAAGCTTGATCAAGGTGTTAAATATTTACGAGTGCCTGTTTGTTGAATCCGGAAGCCACCGGGTCAGCTTTACGGATTTCATCACCCGTTTTCTTCGCCCGAAAGTCTTGTCGAAACAAGCTGCAAAGTTTGCCAAGCTCGACGATCCTTTCAGTTTTGGCTTGGATAGTCGGCCGACGGCGGAAGCAGATCAAAAGAATTTCTTCCTCCCAAACGCCGCGGTCGTCCCTTTTGAAGAACTCGCCACTCAAGACATCGACGAAGAGGCATTCCTTTTAGGGTTCCTTGGTTTATGGTTAAGCTAGTTTGCGCTCCCCATGCACCTTCGCTACATGAGGCCGTCCATTTTCTACCCGGCTCACCGAATGGTTGAAAAGACGCAGATTGCCGTTGGGATTGCTAGGCTGGCATACCTGTATCATGGCCTTAGCTTAGCGGCCAACACCACTCAGCCGGGGGTGCAGCCCGTAAACTTCCCGATGCATTATTTCACTTCATGGCTAGAGATGCATGTGCTTGGCGCCTTTGGAATCCACAAGAGGCCCCGTTTCTACAAAAGTTATAACTTTCCTCGGGTTATGCGGCTAGTTGACGCTTCCGTTTTGGAACCAACTCAGCGAGAGGCTCGGGGTCTGATTCTTTGCCCGCATACGGTCGGGGATGGCATGACCTTCGTCGATAAGGTCATGATTATCGGCAAGGAGTCCAGTAAAGCGGTGCAACCGCTGCGAGACATCCTTAAAGATGGGGCTCCCGCGTTGAAAGCTCGTGAGATCTTGCATTTGTACTCAATCAGGCCAGGCTACTTGGTGTTCAGGCAAAATGACTCGGCGCTTTTCATGAGGTACAACCCGCACCGTTTTGCCCAGCAGTCGGGTTATAATCAGGGTGTTCCCCTCGAGGCCTTCTTAGCAGAACCGGTTGCTACTGAAGAGGGTATCCGGAGTGTGTTGCACCACTTCATGTGCCTAAACACTGGGTCCAACTTTTTGATCAGTGAGCCGAGCCGCGTTCCAAAAGCCTTGAACGTATATATGGTGTAGTACCAGCATGCGATGGGTGCCGTTATCAGGGAAGAAAAGCGATTATTTCTTGATCGCAAGGGTGCTGTTCCAGTTGGTAATCCAGTCGTTCCCTTGAAGCGACGGACCATCGTTCGTCCTTCCTTGAGAGGAGCTGCTGCGGTGGTGATCCCGCATGCTATGCCTGAGATGCCTCTACCCCGTTCCCCTATAGAAGCGGTAGCTGCAGCGTCTCCTGATTCTGACGTGGATACAAAGATCGGGACTCGTCGCCCAAAGTTGCCCGCCAAGCGCAAGCTCCTGTTGCCGGCTGCCGGCAGCCGTTCGCAAAAGAAGAAAACGTCGTTGTTTTTTGCTGACGTCGTATTCGACCAAGAGCCACATGCTCCTTATAGCGAAGGCTTGAGCGAATACGGGACAAATGAGGGTTTATTCATTGCGCCGGATGATACCAATCTAGAGGGTGCCATCGCGATTTCCGACCAACTAGCTCACGATGAAACAGCACTGATCACCATCGCCCAGTCAAGTAGACTTCAGTCGTATCTTTCCGTGGTTATATGTAATTTTTTTTGCTTTGATTGACGCTTTCTTCTTCAACAGGTATCTCCGCCGAAAAAGCTCTCGCGGCTTCCCTCAAGACTTTCGAAGAGGAAGAGAGGCTCCGCGCTTCTTTGGGCCTTGGTATGCTTCAGCTCATTGTGCCTTCATTCCCTTTTTCTTTATTCGTGATTTGACCCTTTCTTTTATTTTGTTGCAGGGACTACCTTGACTCGGATTATCCCGAGTGCAGTGTCGATCCCCAGTGGTGATGCGGCAACGCTTCCAGAGCTGGCTGCTGAGGCCCCGGCTCCCCCAATATTGCCGCAAGAGGCTTCGCTTAAGCAGCCGATAACAGATGTCGTAACGGCTCCAGAGGCAGCTCTTGGTTTGGACGATGACGTCCCTTTGACGGAGATCTTGAGGAGATCACTTTTCACTGCTAAGGCCGACAAGAAGCGTAAAAAACGTGCGGCGAGGGAACGTGATGTCAGCTTGGCTATGGGTGCAGATTCAAGCACCACCCCATCTGTCGCTATTCCTCCAGAGGATGCTCCAGCTGCCCTGTCTACTGCTCATAGACAGGTCATGCGCGTGGCTCGGGAGGAAACTGAGAATCCATTGCCAGGTAATGTAATGCCCGGTCTTTTCATTTTTACTCGATCCACAAATTCTGATATACTATATCTTGCAGGGCCAAGCATTGGAGATGAGGCGGCAGGTGAGAAGACGACGAGCACAGAGCCCGAAACGGCTACTCTCTCTCGGGAGTTCGGGACTGCCCAAACTGCCGCTCTTTCCCCTTGCGGTTCCCTGCTATCGGCTGGCATTGCGGGTGTCACAACGGCCCTCGTCGAATCAGGGGACGAAGCTACAGGCACCGAAACTATTCCACTAAAGGAGAGCGAGGAATCCGCTGCGCTTAGTGATGCTCTCGTCGCGGTTTCGGTTGGCGACCTATCAAGAAGATCTTGGGTCACTGTTTTCGTTTTATCTTTCGACCCCGTTCAGCCCCATCTGACGACATTTTGTTTGTTTTGGTTGTAGGTGCAGTGAATGCGGAGATTGCGCCATCTGAAGCGCCTCGGGTCGCCGCCGTGACGGCTGTTGTTTCGTCGCCTTCCCCCATGTCGTCTAGAGTGCTGGAAGGTATATGTTTGCGATTTATCGGTTTCATTGTGGATAATATGCTCTTTGTACTGACATTGTATTGTTACAACCTTGCAGGAGTCCTTTTTGACCATCTGTATCAAGTGTTGAACCCATATTTCTCCTTCCAGTCGGAGATCGCTCCACCTGCTGGTGTCGGTGAGTATAATCTTTAGCCAATGTCTCTTTCCTTCCTTTTATGGGCAATCATGTCGTTGCTAATTCTTCTTTGAATTGATTGCAACGTTAAAGATTGGAGGAGGGGACAAGAGAGTAGGCGCGCCTCCGATACTCCCAACTTTACCACCTGCCGCAGCCTATATAGTAGAGTCCATCGCCCGTGTATTTTGCAGCAATCGTACCAACTCCAGCTCCCTTCGAGTCTCGAATCCCAATGCCAGCAGGGCTCTTTGCTAAACGCCCATCTTCCAAGGGTGCTGCGAATACCCTATGAATGCTGAGCGAGTTCGTTGAGGATCTTAACGCCGAGGCCTTCGCATCCGCTGCAGATTTTGCTGCTGAGATTAATCTTTTGTTGGCGATGCTCGTGAACTTCCACAGCGAGGGCATCGTCGAGTCTTGAGTTAACTACTGTAGGAAGATTGAGGCATGTCTGTATGAGATTGAGTTCAGGCATCCCGCTCCGGAAGTGTTGGCTTTGAACTCCCAGCGGGCTCCATGGGTTGAGCAAAGCATTCATTTCCTCCGCCATTTCGAACAAGAGGCGACCTTGAGGCGGAAGCAACGCGAGGAGGCTTCAACCGAATCTGCCCGGCTGCGCGTCTAGGTTGACGCGAATGCTGCACAGCTGAAAGCTATCTTTGAGGGCCTCCTACGATGTATTTCTGATGGGCTAACGCTGAGGCAGAATCTCGACCTCACTAAGCGGGATGTGCAGAGTCGTGAGGCAGCTCAGCGGGAAATCGATGAGAAACTTTCATCCTGTTTGCAACAACGGGCTCGAGTCGAAGCGGAGCTGGCCGCGGCGGCTGATCATGAAAAGGGGCTGAGAGGAGTGCGCGAGCGGCTTACTGATTTGCTAAAATCGCCTCCTTCTCAATAGTCGTCTTTGTATCGATTATAATTTATGAATAAAATGTATTCATTTCATTTTTTATTTTATATGATATATATCGTATTCAATTGAATTCATGAATAAAGAACACATTTCTTATCTCCGACTATCGCTTTCTTTCTCTGCTGTGTTGTTGGTATGTTATTCCAGCAACTGTGGCCTATAGATGATAGATAACAGTTCATCTTGAACACTTTGTAAGGTAGCGATGGCTTAGGAAACAGTTTCAGGTTTGTTGCCTAAGACTTTTCAATTTTATGAGTCGTGAGGGTCTCATAAAGATTTTTCTCCCTACGAGTCGTGAGGATCTCGTAGGTGTATTTTCTCCTTAGAAGTCGTGAGGATTCCTAAGTGCGTTTTCTCTTGAGAGTCATAAGGATCTCACAAGATAGTTCTCTCCCTTATAAGTCGAGAGGACTCGTAAGTGATTGGTGAGTTGACTAGTTCCCAAATCAAAGCATTGCTCCGACGGGGAGGTCAAGGGTTGACTTGCTCCGCTTTTTACGGTGTCAGGGTTGACTTTCTTCGTTTTCTATGGTGTCGGGATCGACTTTCTCCGATTTCTACGGTGTCGGGATCGACTTTCTCCATTTTCTACGGGGTCGGGATCGACTTTCTCCGTTTTCTATGGTATCAGGATCAACTTTCACCGTTTTTTACGGTGTCAGGATTGACTTTCTCCATCGGGATCGACTTTCTCCGTTTTCTACGGTGTCAGGATTGAATTTCTCCATTTTCTACTGTGTCAAGATCGACTATCTCCATTTTCTACGGTGTCGGGATCGACTGTCACCGTTTTCTACGGTGTCAAGGTTGACTTTCTCCGTTTTCTACGGTGTCAAGATCGACTTTCTCCGTTTTCTACGGTGTCAGGGTTGACTTTCGTCGTTTTCTACGATGTCAGGATTGACTTTCTCCATTTTCTACGGTGTCGGGATCGACATTCGCCGTTTTCTTCGGTGTCGGGATTGACTTTCTCAGTTTTCTACGGTGTCAGGATTGACTTTCTCCATTTTTCTACGGTGTCAGGATTGACTTTCGCCGTTTTCTACGGTGTCAGGATCGACTTTTCCCGTTTTCTACGGTGTCAGGATCGTCTTTCTCCGCTTTCTACGGTGTCAGGGTTGACTTTCATCGGTTTCTACGGTGTCAGGGTTGACTTTCTCCATTTTCTACGGTGTCAGGATCGACTTTCTCCGTTTTCTACGGTGTCGGGGTTGACTTTCGTCGTTTTCTACGGTGTCAGGATTGAATTTCTCAGTTTTCTACGGTGTCGGGATCGACTTTCGCCGTTTTCTACGGTGTCGGGATTGACTTTCTCAGTTTTCTACGGTGTCAGTATTGACTTTCTCCGTTTTTCTACGGTGTCAGGATTGACTTTCTCCGTTTTCTACGGTGTCAGGTTAGACTTTCCCCGTTTTCTACGGTGTCAGGATCGACTTTCTCCGTTTTCTACGGTGTCAGGGTTGACTTTCTCCGTTTTCTATGGTGTCGGGATCGACTTTCGCCGTATTCTATGGTGTTGGGATTGACTTTCTCCGTTTTCTACGGTGTCGGGATCGACTTTCGCAGTTTTCTACGGTGTCAGGGTTGACTTTCTCCGTTTTCTACGATGTCTGGATTGACTTTCTCCGTTTTCTACGGTGTCAGGGTTGACTTTCGCCGGTTTCTACGGTGTCAGGATTGACTTTCTCCGTTTTCTACGGTGTCAGGGTCGAATTTCTTCATTTTCTACGGTGTCAGGATTGACTTTCTCCGTTTTCTACGGTGTCGGAGTTGACTTTCGCCGTTTTCTACAGTGTCAGGATCAACTTTCGCCATTTTCTGCAGTGTCGGGATCGACTTTCTCCGTTTTCTACGGTGTCGGGATCAACTTTCTCCGCTTTCTACGGTGTCAGGATTGACTTTCTCCATTTTCTACGGTGTCGGGATCGACTTTCTCCGTTTTCTACGGTGTCGGGGTTGACTTTCTCCGTTTTCTACGGTGTCGGGATCGACTTTCTCCGTTTTCTACGGTGTCGGGGTTGACTTTCTCCGTTTTCTACGGTGTCGGGGTCAACTTTCTCCATTTTCTACGGTTGTCAGGGTTGACTTTCTCCGTTTTCTACGGTGTCGGGATCGACTTTCTCCATTTTCTACGGTGTCGGGATCGACTTTCACCGTTTTCTACGGTGTCGGGATCGACTTTCATCGTTTTCTACGGTGTCGGGATCGACTTTCGCCATTTTCTACGGTGTCAGGGTTGACTTTCTCCATTTTCTATGGTGTCGGGGTCGACTTTCTCCGTTTTCTAAGGTGTCGGGATCGACTTTCTCCGTTTTCTACGGTGTCGGGGTCGACTTTAGGTTGTCTGTGGACCGTGGAGTCTTAGAACTAGGGACTTTGTCATAGATCCAATTGATGATGTCGCGTCCGTATCCTGCTGGAATGAAGGGGGACACCGTTGCTGATCTCTAGGCTGTGGATGTCGTCGTCAAGATCTGGCTTTCCTTTGACAGAGTCTAGGGAAATGTGGTTCTCTTTTCATTTATGCCCATGGATTGTATACAAGGGTCAGTATGGACCTACCTGTAGGGCAAAAGTTTCATTTTATATATGTTTTTGTTTTCTTTCCGCGATGCTCCATCATTTCAGCTTTTTATATCGCGAAAATCGCGACTGCCCAATCATTTCGGCTATTTTTTGCGGTGCCCGATCATTTCAGCTATTTTTCTTTTTACTCGCTGCTTTTTATTTCGACTTGCCCAATCATTTCGGCTAGTTTTATATGTATTTTTGGCTCGCTGACTTTTTGCTGCGAGTATGGACTTGGAATTTGATACCGATTTAGGCATCAGCATCGCTACAACTGGGATATGGCCAGGAGCGAATCATCATTTGCCTTTGTCGGTTCGATCAAAGGTGGCTTAGCAAACCGGGTTAAGATCCTGTCGACTAAGGCTTTTGACTTTAAGAGCCGTAAGGGTCTCATAAAGATGTTTCTCCTTACGATTCATGAGGATCTCGTAAGTGCGTTTTCTTCTTAAGAATCGCGAGGGTTCTTAAGTGTATGTTCTCTTTGTAGGGTTCCTAGGCACTCTCTAGAGATCTCACAAGGCATCAACCATGCCAATTTCAAATTTTAATGGTGCCGAGAAACCCTAATACGGACCGTTGGCTAGAAAACTAGGCGAAAACAGTAAACTAGTTAACACTTAACTAAGAGATACGGAAATACAACCTTTGTAGATCCGGTTCTCCACCTCCATAGCTCCGCAATGAAGTCTACTCGCTGTCCATAACAAGTCCCGGGCTCTAGCGTCGGCTTCATCGGAGAATGGACGGGCTAGGTCATCGATGTCCATGCCGAAGATGATCTACGTCAAGGCATCGCTAAATCAAGCTCCGACTTCACCAAGTAAAGAAACTTGTGAAGAAAACACACTCTACTACTTGGAAAGAGGTAGAGGATGATGAAATAGGAAGTGGGTAGACTTTAGAATTGGATTTCTCACTCTTTATCATCAATCACCATTGATGACCTCAAGCTTTTCTTCTTGAGTTCAAGGAAGAAGAAGAAAAATGATATGATAAGTTATTATCAGAAGAATAATAAATTTATCCTTATCATAATATTAACCTAAGTTAAGTGTAGAGAATTGACCAAGGTTAAAGAATGGTTAGGGTTAAGGAGATGAGACAAAAATTGTCACTTAATGAATGCTTCATGAAGCTTCATGTTGCAAACAAAATAAGCCACCATTTTTCTCTCAATTCTTTTCCTTTTTCCAAAAATAAAAGGATTAATAAATGAATAAATAAAACCCTAATTATCCACTTAACCATGGTTTAAATCTTTACACTTAACCAAAAAGATATGTATCATCAAACATGATACAAACAAGTGCACAAAATCATATCGCATATGTAATGCGCACATCCGAGCGAGAAAATCCATTTAAAGTGAACCGATACTAGTTAATGCAAAGTAATATATCAAATATATAATTATGCATCAAATCATTAAATCAACACTTGATTTAACGATCCGGTCATATCGTATATAACCGACTAGTATGCAATGCATCGGTTTATCGAATCAACCCTTGATTCGATAACTAGGGTATATCGCATATAACCTAATCGATACATTCATCGCGAGAATGAAATACGGTATCACATACACGCATTATTCTCGGTCCCGCACATATCTCATATGCGCTCCTATTTCGTTTTGCTTGAGCCAGGAAACCTCTGTGTAGAACTCTAAATACTCGTCAATACGCCGGCAGCAGGTGATGATCATATCAAACACCCACAAGCCGCAAGCGGTCTGCTAAACGTAACGGCCACCCGGGTATTGAGCGATCTGAAGATCGACGAGCAAGCCCGCTCACACTCCAGTGAATCCAACCAGTAACACTACCGTACAGTCCGGTCTGATCGTCTGATATGTCGCATATCTCGCCTAGGGGTGGTAAACATCAGACCCCAATAGCTCAATAAGTCGTGTCGATATGAGGTCTATAACAATTCGAGAAACTACTGGTAACACTTACCAGTAAATCTCAGCAACCCTGGCCAGGGATTTCCTGTTATAACCAATCGAACACAGCGCAACATCAACTCCCTATACCAGGAGAGACGAATCCCCTCCTATCGCTCATTGTCTCCATGTGACTCGGGACTGTACCCAAAAACC
Organism: Agapanthus africanus; assembly: GCA_030015575.1. Classification (NCBI taxonomy): domain Eukaryota; kingdom Viridiplantae; phylum Streptophyta; class Magnoliopsida; order Asparagales; family Amaryllidaceae; genus Agapanthus; species Agapanthus africanus. The sequence goes on from CM057348.1 coordinate 192,746,467, forward strand.
ACCATTTTGCACGCCCTCTTGGACGTGGTAAGATGGAAATCAAAGCACAGTGGGAACCACACAAGACTCTATGACGATCTCGGGTCAACAGACTACTCTGTACCAGTGTCACCAGAGAACTGCCATCTGACGTAAGGTATAATACCATCTGGGAGTTCTCAGCGAGTCCGTCCAGTGTACCCAGTCTTTACTGAGCACCCGTATATCATCTCTGATGTCAAACACCAATGGATATGGGATCATCCATCGCCCATCTGTATGGGTCGAGAAGGTATACGCTAGTCTACTCTGGTATATCGATGCCCCGTCTCGATACACCCACGACTAGGGACTTTGAAGGATGTACTTACGGACTACCCTGTCCCCACTAGTATGATCTGCATCATAGTCCAGGTAGTCAAGTACACATCCTAAGGGCTTTACCAACATGTAACAGAGAGACAATCAGTGTACACGTTAAGGTAAAGTTCAACCAGATAGCATACTATCATGTCGAGCAAGAAAGTCCTCCCTATATACGTCCCAGCATCCACTACAATATACATCATATGTACAGTAATGGCCTCTAGGGCATACATATAACTAACAATCTCCTACTTGCACTAGGGCCATCTGATAGCAGTGGTTGTAGTATCTCATACTCAACCATCCCATAAAAGTCTCTCTCTGGGAACAGGCCTTTGTGAGTGGATCCGCTGTGTTGTCCTCTGAGTCTACTCTCCTAACCTCGATCTCCCTGGAGATCAACCATCTCCATGATCAAGTGATACTGCCTTAGAATATGTCTGGATCACTGATGGGACCGGCGTTCCTTGGCATAAGCCACAACTCCATTGTCACACAATGGGAGGAACATAGTTCATCTCATGAACCATTATACACCCAGACAACCTCTTTGGTAGCATCTTAAGTAGCGATGTATTCAGCCTTTATCGTCTAGTATGCTACGGTATCTTGCTTGGAACTCTTCCAACATACCGTCCCTCGATTAAGGGTAAAGACAATGCCTGTGACTGACATTCAGTCGTCTTTATCACTCTGGAACACTTCCAGTGATTCTCCCCAGGATCGATTGATACCATCTCACTACAACTAGTGAGTATCCTAACATCCATTTAGATCTATATCATAGATCCAAAATCCAGGATTTAGGAGGTATCACTTTGATCTTATATAGAGAATTATGGTGATAAGCGGAGATTGACCGAGCGTAGCATAGGAAACTCCTTCCCCATCAAGAGTATGTCATCCACGTACTCTACGAGGATCGTCATCATACTCCCTACTACCTTTTTGTTTATACAAGGTTCATCTACCATTTTGATGATGTCAAACTCTTTGACTACTTCATCAAAACAGATGTTCCAACTCCGCGATGCCTGCTTTATCCTATAAAGCATCTTGCACACGTTTCCGCTGCTCCCACTGTCTACGAAGCCCTCTGGCTGTGTACTTATAGACGCTCTCTTCCAAAACATCATTTAGAAAAGCAGTCATGACACCCAACCACCAGATATCGTAGTCATGGTATGTAGCCGTGGTAAGTAGGATCTGGATGGACTTAAGCATAGATACTTGAAAAGGTTTCATCATTATCCACGCCTGGTCGATGATGAAAACCTTTAACAAGTCTAGCTTTGAAAGTCTCAACTTTTCCATGTACACCAAGTAATCTTCTCAAGATATACTTGCTCCTGATGGGGATTTAACCCTTCAAATATAGCAACTAAAGTCCATACTTTGTTGGTGTATAAGGATTCCATCTCAGATCGCTAAGCATCCAGCCATTCTTACAGAGTCTTACTCCTGATGGCCAGCTCAAAACTAGTTGGGTCATCATCTCATGATGCAATCCTCGCTCCCACTGTCATAGAGAAACCGAAGTATCTCTCAGGTGGATGAGGAACCCTACTAGATCGGCGGAGAGGTTGAGGTTCGTTGGTAACTATTGAATCCTTTGGTTCTATCAAATCATCAGCTGCAGTTTGTATAGCTGGAACCTTTCCAGTTCTACATTACAGACTTTGCCTCGAGCTTGTCCGGATTTTGCTTTCAGACATAGGCCGATCAACCCCAAATCTTAAGGAACTTAAGATATGGGCTCTTCCTTTTTCATATCACATATGAAGTGGTAGGCAACTGATTTGATTGGAACCCTATTCAATAGGTATGCAGCTTCTCAAGTGCATAACTCCCAAAAAGGAAAAAGGTAATTCAGTAGTACTCATCATAGAGCACACCATATCAGATAGGGTGTATCTGCTCCGCCCCGACATACCATCGTGCAATGGTGTATACGGAGGAGTAATGCTGAGAGAGAATCTCATTCTCCTTTAGAATAATCCAGGAATTCCGTGCTCAACTATTCTCCTCCTTGATCACATCAAAGGACATAATACTTATACCCGTATTTTGGTTCTCTACTTCTAACTTATATTCCGTGAATATCTCAAAAGGTTCGGACTTGTGTTTCAACAGGAACATATGTCTGAATCTTGAGAGATTATCAGAGAATATAATGAAGTATAAAGAATCAGTTCTGGCATTTGTAGACTGGGGACCTACATACATCAACATGTATCATCCCAAGAGTTCACCAACTCTTTCTCTGTTTCCAGTAAATGGAGCTATGGTCATTTTATCTCTGTGACATGACTGGCAAGTTTCACAAGATGTAAATTCAAACTGATTTAAATATGCATTTATATGTAACTTAAGCTAGTCGGGTCGCATTGATATGACCTAGTCTACAATACCTCAAGAAGGATTCGTTCATTTCTGAACTCTTCCTCTTGTGTGTGTTCCGTATACTAAGAACTGTAGTTTGATTTAGAACATTAATGCTTTTAGATAACGTGCCTGAACCGATCAACTTTTGATATAGGAAATGTTCAAAACATTATCTAACTATACAAAATTTTATCATTTCTTTACTAATAAAGAGAGTGATATGATTTTGTATATCAGGTTCGGTATCTAATAACATTCGTTCAGAATCAATGTATTGGTAATACAGGGTGACAGTGACCAACAGACTTGGCTGCAACACTTGCCCCGTTTTCTGCCTCATGAAACTTATCACCCGTTCTCAGTTCTCTACCTTTCTGTAGCCCTATGTAACAGATTACATATCTGGGATCCTGATCTAGTATCACATACCCAGGACGTAGAGGATACAGAGAAACGGTTCTTTGTAACGAACACACCCGAAGATGATGCATCAGCATGCACTCTCTTCGTTAGGGCGGCACGGGAAATCTGGTATTCCCCAATTTCCTGCTCTGTCTTATAACAATTATAAGTTGGAGCGGGACCAACGTTCCCCAGCTCAGTATAACAAGCGGGTTCGGTCAATATTCCATATTATTATCTTGATTAAGGCGTGATATGGTCGCTACCAGGAGAGAGAGAGAAGAAAACACTCAGCGTGCGCTCTTGCAAGAATAGATTGGTTATTATTTTATCTAATCAGGATGGCTCCCACTGCTTTTTATCAAATCTTCCTTCAAACCCTAAAAGGAAAGACTAGCCGGGATTAATTACACACTACAAGTTCGCCAATCTTTCAGCCAGGCCAGTGTCGGTACTTTGAGGGAGGTCCCCCGTGCTTTCGCACGAACCTAATTAATGTAAACCTCGTTTTCCCAGAGGCGTAACCACGTTGACACCTTTCTAGACACCTACTTGATCGGCTAATTGTAATGTATAAAACTCTCCCAGGAGTAACTCTTACTCGCAGCGGGTATCGGGATCCAACTATCTCATAGAAGGTATGCAATCTCATTGCAAATTTCAACACTTGAAATTCCCGATAATATTTTGCCCCTAGCAGCTATATGACCTTAACATAGTCAACAAATCATAAGTGCTAGTCAAGTTCAACCCGTCATTTCCCGATTGAATTAAACCCACCCGCACGACCCTTAACATAGTCAACAAAGTCGCACGACTACCCTAATCCAATCACATCATATGCTTATGCAGATAAGCACTAATTAGCTACCGCACACTACGCCTTAACATAGTCAACAAACGTAGCACGAATACTAACTAGTACTTATCTGAAATGACGGAGGGCTACGACAGGTTTTTCTGAAAACCTATTGCGTAATGAACTTGATATCGTTGTAGAATCAAATGATTTTTAAAATGGAGTGCTTTTGAGGCTTTTCTAGTTTTGCTAAAGGAGTCACTCCCGGTGAAGGGATCGTCGGTCCTTTCCTCGTCGAATGAGGTGCGGGATATATCATATATATCACTGTGCAAAGCAAGAACTGTAGCTACCTGTTTTATTTTGAAATTCGATTCTACAACATCTTAGGTTTCTTTTATTTCATTAATCTCATTAATGAAGTCCCATCATTTAAGTACCTAAACATCACAGATAAATACGACGTACACTTATGCCATCCGCATTCGCCTCGATGTCCCCTCGTGCACCGTTAGGTTAGGTAACTAACGGCAGAGCGGGACAGGGCTAGCGCGGGTGTATAACATAAGTAACGCCTATATAATATATCATATATATACTATATACAGTATCTATCACAGAACATCACATGATCACATCACAGATATCGCAGCAGAAGAATCATATGAAATATTGGATATACTAGGACGTCCGTGTTTTCAATACGAGCCAGTATAAAACACGGATTCGATTCCACGGTCGTGATGAATAGCCAAACCCACACCCCTAGACCCCTACGAGAGCGGCAAGCAACCCTACCAATTCTAGAGTTAGGAGACCCGGACTCGACTCCTCGAGTTGGTCTCCCACTGGACTCCAGAACCCGGTTACCTGTGCCCTCCTTCTTGGGTCTATCCTAGTGCAGAAAAGTAAATAATATACAAACGGTGACAACTTCCGTAACCTGGAAGTGCCCCAATAAAAGAATATTACATACAAGTTTTTACATGAATGAAAATGAAAAACACTCATCTCACATAAAAAAAACCCCGGCTATGCAAACACGACGATCCAATATAACATATCCAGCAACACATAACATCACATGTCATCAACGTAAGTAAACATGCGCATCCCAATTGTCGTTGACATATAGCAACGAAAACGGCGATATCACATATTACGCTTACGGTCACAGAAAAGAAAGTGTAAAACTACAACAGTTGGAATCCGCAACCACCTCAGACATCACATGCCTGACCAAATGAATTACTTAGACATCGCATGCCTAACAATTATAAACCCCGCATTTTAGTCTCAAAATCGAAAACACTTTTCAATATTGAGTCGGGCAATTCAACAGGATTCCCGACAATTTGATCGAATGCTCGTCGCAAACTTCAGTAGACGGCCGCACCCCCGATACCGTCGACGAAGTGCACCAAGGCGGAACACCGCTACCGCAAGCACCCGAACGGATGCTTTCGGCGACGGGGTTCTCCTACAGTCACTTGGTCGGGGCTATGGAGCGAGGCTATCTATTAAGTTTACCCGGCGAGTATCCGCGTACGCTACGTGATTGCGACGGACTTTTGATCACATCAAAATTCCGTGGCAACCGATCAAGTGAGACTAAACTGCTATGTTTATAACATTCATTCAGTTATCTCATAACTTTTTGTGAATTCCAATTATTGTATCACATTCCAGATAAATAGAAAATGTTAAACTTTCCGATCGAACAGTCGAACACCCAAGTTTTCCCAAAACAGATCAACAGATGAAACAAGTCTAACAACATTCAGTTCGTGCCTCAGTACCAACGGTCCAGCCGTAGAAGGGTCAAGCCAACGCCTCACATATGGCACGCCGTACTGCCATAAACCCGAAGGTTCAAAGGGCAGTTCAAGACGGTCACATAATCGAGTTAAGGTTTGTTGTCTTCTAGAGGGACCATCGCGTTACTTGCACTACTTAGAACGTCGTTAAACTACGGAAAAATCCAACACTTGGAAATTTCCCGACAGGGGAAAAATTGGGTATTTATATCCGGTCGAACCTTTTAACATATTCTAAAATTTATCCGGAAAACACATAGACACAGTTTGATAATCCGATCAAATATACGAACTCCCAAAACAAACCCAGAATCCTCAACTGTAGAAAAAATATTAAAAATTCCCAGGAAAGGCACCACAGGAAACTACGAATTACTGTGCAAACAACTTTAAATAATGTGGCCGTACAGCCGCGGAACCGCCGCATGAGCTTTGCTCATGCCGCGGATCCGCGGCTCTTTAGTGGAATTTGACTGTCGAATTTCACAGTAACTCTTAGATGTTTTTGATGTGTTCTCTGCATATTTTTAATTTTGAAAAAGACCATATTTTAGAAATTGTCCAGAGAGCATGATCCGGGTTCGGGTTTTGGTTCGATCGGACTTTAAATTGCATCTAGACTTCGCCTAAGGCTCTAGCTTGGCTCTGATACCACTGTAGGGTTCCTAGGCACTCTCTAGAGGTCTCACAAGGCATCAACCATGCCAATTTCAAATTTTAATGGTGCCGAGAAACCCTAATACAGACCGTTGGCTAGAAAACTAGGCGAAAACAGTAAACTAGTTAACACTTAACTAAGAGATACGGAAATACAACCTTTGTAGATCCGGTTCTCCACCTCCATAGCTCCGCAATGAAGTCTCCTCGCTGTCCATAACAAGTCCCGGGCTCTAGCGTCGGCTTCATCGGAGAATGGACGGGCTAGGTCATCGATGCCCATGCCGAAGATGATCTACGTCGAGGCATCGCTAAATCAAGCTCCGACTTCACCAAGTAAAGAAACTTGTGAAGAAAACACACTCTACTACTTGGCAAGAGGTAGAGGATGAAAAAATAGGAAGTGGGTAGACTTTAGAATTGGATTTCTCACTCTTTATCATCAATCACCATTGATGACCTCAAGCTTTTCTTCTTGAGTTCAAGGAAGAAGAAGAAAAATGATATGATAAGTTATTATCAAAAGTATAATAAATTTATCCTTATCATAATATTAACCTAAGTTAAGTGTAGAGAATTGACCAAGGTTAAAGAATGGTTAGGGTTAAGGAGATGAGACAAAAATGGTCACTTAATGAATGCTTCATGAAGCTTCATGTTGCAAACAAAATAAGCCACCATTTTTTCTCTCAATTCTTTTCCTTTTTCCAAAAATAAAAGGATTAATAAATGAATAAGTAAAACCCTAATTATCCACTTAACCATGGTTTAAATCTTTACACTTAACCAAAAAGATATGTATCATCAAACATGATACAAACAAGTGCACAAAATCATATCGCATATGTAATGCGCACATCCGAGCGAGAAAATCCATTTAAAGTGAACCGATACTAGTTAATGCAAAGTAATATATCAAATATATAATTATGCATCAAATCATTAAATCAACACTTGATTTAACGATCCGGTCATATCGTATATAACCGACTAGTATGCAATGCATCGGTTTTTCGAATCAACCCTTGATTCGATAACTAGGGTATATCGCATATAACCTAATCGATACATTCATCGCGAGAATGAAATACGGTATCACATACACGCATTATTCTCGGTCCCGCACATATCTCGTATGCGCTCCTATTTCATTTTGCTTGAGCTAGGAAACCTCTGTGTAGGACTCTAAAGACTCGTCAATACGCCGGCAGCAGGTGATGATCATATCAAACACCCACAAGCCGCAAGCGGTCTGCTAAACGTAACGGCCACCCGGGTATTGAGCGATCTGAAGATCGACGAGCAAGCCCGCTCACACTCCAGTGAATCCAACCAGTAACACTACCGTACAGTCCGGTCTGACCGTCTGATATGTCGCATATCTCGCCTAGGGGTGGTAAACGTCAGACCCCAATAGCTCGATAAGTCGTGTCGATATGAGGTCTATAACAATTCGAGAAACTACTGGTAACACTTACCAGTAAATCTCAGCAACCCTGGCCAGGGATTTCCTGTTATAGCCAATCGAACACAGCGCAACATCAACTCCCTATACCGGGAGAGACGAATCCCCTCCTATCGCTCATTGCCTCCATGTGACTCGGGACTGTACCCAAAAACCACCGTTTTGCATGCCCTCTTGGACGTGGTAAGATAGAAATCAAAGCACAGTGGGAACCACACAAGACTCTATGACGATCTCGGGTCAACAGACTACTCTGTACCAGTGTCACCAGAGAACTGCCATCTGACGTAAGGTATAATACCATCTGGGAGTTCTCAGCGAGTCCGTCCAGTGTACCCAGTCTTTACTGAGCACCCGTATATCATCTCTGATGTCAAACACCAATGGATATGGGATCATCCATTGCCCATCTGTATGGGTCGAGAAGGTATACGCTAGTCTACTCTGGTATATCGATGCCCCGTCTCGATACACCCACGACTAGGGACTTTGAAGGATGTACTTACGGACTACCCTGTCCCCACTAGTATGATCTGCATCATAGTCCAGGTAGTCAAGTACACATCCTAAGGGCTTTACCAACATGTAACAGAAAGACAATCAGTGTACACGTTAAGGTAAAGTTCAACCATATAGCATACTATCATGTCGAGCAAGAAAGTCCTCCCTATATACGTCCCAGCATCCACTACAATATACATCATATGTACAGTAATGGCCTCTAGGGCATACATATAACTAACACTCTTATAAGTCGTAAGGATCTTACAAGAGTCTTTTCTCCTTATAAGTCGAGAGGACTTACAAAGGTCGTTCACCATGTGAGGATATCTCTCGTTGCTGGTGGGGCTCTATTAGGGAAATGTTTATTCGTGCCTGTGGATTGTATACAAGGGCCAGTATTGGACCACATGTAGGACAAATTGGGGTGTGTGACGGCTTAAGAACAGGTTCAGATCCCTGTAGCTTAAGGCTTTTGAATCCTATGAGCCGTGAGGGTCTTATAGGGGAATTCTCCTAACGAGTTGTGAGGATCTCGTAAGTGTAACTTCTCCTTAGGAATCGGGGATCCCTAAGTGTGTTGCTCTCTTGTGAGTCATAAGGATCTCACGCGGGTATTTTCTCCTTACAATATCGAGAGGACCTCGCAAGTGTGCATGAATTTTTTACGAGTATGCGCCCTTTCGGGTTTTCACAAACTCGCCGGTTGCCCTGCTGTTTTTACTCATGGAGCCCTTTCGGGTTTTCATCTGTGCCCATCTCGCTTATGGACGTACCCTTTTTTATTATTATTTTTTTCCCGTCAGCCTTAGGATACTGCGGTTTGTTGTAGTTTACAGACGTTTCGGTCAGGCGTAGTATTTTTTCAAGAACCGGCCGTTTATTGGCCTGAAGGGTCTTTCGCCATGCATATTCATGAGTAAGTAAGCCCCACCTTGGTAGACCTTGTCTATGATGTACGGGCCCTCATAATTCGGCTCGAATTTCCCCTGTTTGGCACATGGGGATCATAGGTCTCTTGACCACTAGCACGAGTTCGCCTTGGAAAAATGTCCTCGGCCTAGTCAATCTCTCGTATCAGTGCGTCATCTTCTCTTTGTAACCCTCCAAGTTTTGCTACGCCATGAGCCGAGTTTCATCGAGAGCGTCGAGCTCCTCGAGCCGAAGATGTGCATTCTCTTCGTCTGTTAGCTCGTAATGAACTGCCACTCATAGAAAGGGTAACTCTATCTCCAAAGGGAGTACCGCTTCAACGCCGAATACCAATGCATGCGGCGTTGTGTTTGTGGCCATTTTGAATGTGGTCCGATACACCTAGAGAGCTTCATGCAGTCTCTCATGCCAATCTTTCTTATTTTTGGACACCGTCTTCTTTATGATCTTCGTCAAGGTTTTGTTGAAAGCCTCAGCTAGATCGTTAGCTCGGGGATTATAGACCGAAGAGTATCTCCAGTCTATGTTATGCTGCTGCGGGAAGCGGCTGATTCTGTGACTTCTGTAGGCTGGCCCGTTATCGGAAATAATCCGTCGCGGAGTGCCGAACAGATAGATGACGAGTGTCTTGAAGAAATGGAGGATGTTCTCCGTCTTCACTTCCCTCGGCGGTATGGCTTCTGCCCACTTAGAGAAATAATCGATTGTCGCCAATATGAACCGATGTCCTCTGGATGATGCTGGTTCAATGGGCCCGATTATGTCGGTTCCCCACATTTCGAATGGCCAGCTAGCCACCGTTGGGTGTAGCGGATTTGGATACTGGTAGATGAAATACCCGTGAATCTGGCACGAGTGGCACTGCTTCGAGTATTCGATGCAATCCTGGATCATCGTGGGCCAATAGTAGCCCATCCTTTTGATCTTCGGCTTCATCTTTGGCCCGGCTTGATGAGAATCGCAGAGTCCGTCGTGAGTTTCTTGGACGACTCTCCTTTCTTCTTCCGGTCCCATGCATCTCAGCCATAGAGAGTCGAACGATCTCTTATACAGCGTGTCATTGACGAAGGCGAAAGACAGAGCTCGTTTAATGAACTGATGTCTTGAGGACGCATCTTCAGGTGTTCGACGGGATTTGAAGTAGTCTATAAAGACTTCTCTCCAATCCTTAGCCTTTTCCTGGTCTTTTATTTGTAGGGCCATTTGCTTGGTCGCTTCCTTTTCTTTGGACGACTCCGGAGATATTTCTGCCGGTGCAAGAACCCGACGGCTTTGCACAACGGTCCTTACGACATCGAGGTTTTCGTCAGCCAGTTCTTTAGCGAGTTTGGCTAACGCTTCCGCTTTTCTATTCTCCGCTCATGGTATGCTTTCCAGGGCGTAGAAAGGGATTTGAGTTGGCAATTGTTGCACTCTCTTGCCGTACTTCACCAACTCTGGTTTGCACGTTTGATAGTCACCGTTTACTTGACTAACGACCAGCTGGGAGTCTCCGTATATGAGGAGGTTTTCGATTCTCATGTCAATGGCGATCTCAAGACCTGCTATCAAAGCTTCATATTCGGCTTCATTGTTTTTCTTCGGCTCTGTTAAGGAAAAGGCAAAGCGCATTATCCCTCCTTGTGGAGTCACGAAGATAAGGCCTACCCCAGATTTGATTATAGGGGAGCTGTGCTTTCGCTTCTTCATGGAAGATGCCCCATCGAAGTAGAGTTCCCATCGGGTATCACTCTCTCCTCTCTCCCTTTCGATCGTGTCAAACGCGTGCTCGTCTGCCAATTCACAATTTAGGGGTGAATCGGCAGGTATCGGATGCTCAGTGAGGAAGTCGGCGATGGCCTGGCCTTTCACTGCCTTGAGAGGTCGGTATGTTTTCTAGAACTCCATCAAGAGGAGGGCCCATTTAGCGAGCCGTCCCGTTAGTATGGCTCTTGACATTAAATATTTGAGAGGATCCACTTTTAATATGAGGTGGACTTCATGCGCCAACGCAGAGTACCTGAGCTTCGTTATCGCGAAGATTAACGCCAGGCAGTGTTTTTCGATGGGGAGTAGTTGTTTTCTACCCCTAGAAGAACTCAACTCAAATAGTAGAGGGCTCTCTCTTTCCCTTGGTCATTTTCGTGCGCCGCCTAAGGAACTTTCAAGGGAGGTTGTGTACAGGATGAGAGGCTTTCCCTTGACAGGAACTGTCAGTACCGGCGGATTCTGCAGGTATTTCTTGATTTCGTCTAGTGCGCTTTGGCATTTGCAATCCCAGACGAACGGAGTCCCCTTCTTCATCAGATGACTGTAGGGGCGGCATTTGCCGGAGAGGTTAGCTATGAACCGTCGGATATATGCGAGCTTTCCTTGGAGAGACCACAGTTGCTTGAGAGTTCTTGGCGGAGGCATTTCCATGATCGCCTTGATCTTTGATGGGTCTTTTTCGATGCCCCGGTGCCGTACGATGAATCTAAGAATTTGCCCGAGGAAACTCCGAACACGCATTTGAGAGGGTTCATCTTCAGGTTGTATTTCCGAAAGCGTTGAAACACGATTTTCAGATGCTCCCAATGCTCCTCGTATGATTTGCTTCTTACTACGAGGTCATCGATATAGAATTCGACGATTTCATGTATGAGGTCATCGAAAATCTTTGTCATGGCCCTCTGATAGGTGGCGCCGGCGTTCTTCAGACCGAAAGGCGTCACTTTGTAGCAGAATATGCCCAGTGGGGTCCGGAAAGCGGTATGCTTCTGGTCTTCGGGATGCATCTTTATTTGATTGTACCCTGATGATCTGTCCATGAAGGAGAAGACTTCGTGAGTGGACGTGTTGTCTATCATCAGCTCGGTAACCGGCACGGGAAAATCATCCTTCGGGCAAGCTTTGTTGAGGTCTCAAAAGTCTACGTAGATGTGCACCGTCCCATTCTTCTTCATCACTGGGACGATGTTGGCGATCCAGTCAGGGTATTGAACTTCTTGGACGAAGCCGGAGTCGGTTAGCTTCTTGACCTCGGCGTTAATGCTCATTTCAAGTTCGAACCGCATTCTTTTCGGCGCTTGTTTAACTGACTTGATGTCCGAAGATATCGCCAATTTGTGCACAGCTATTTCTGGATCTAGTCCCGGCATCTCGGAGTAGTTCCATGCGAACCAGTATTTATACTGCATGAGCACATCTTTGAGCGTAGCCACCTGCTCTTTAGAAACCAGCTCACTGACGAATGTAGGCCGCGGGTCGTTTGCCGTCCCCAAGTCGATTTTCCTCAGGTTGTCTGCATAGTGTGTATTCTATCTTCCAATTCTTTTGGCGCCGGTGGAAATTCCGAGATCGATTCTTCTTCATCCTCGTTTTCGAAACACCAAGACAGGTCATCCATGTTCTCGGGCACTCCTTCTGACAGCGTTATCACGTGGCAAGTACGAGATCGTTTCCAGGACCGATGTTGGTCTAGTTTTACCCTCGCCACATACGTTGCCTTTGGCATATGCTTTTGCGGTGGGGCCACCTACCAATTGTCGGATAGAGCGAACCTGCCGAGTTGATATTGGTCTTCAACCCAGTTTTTGAAAGTAAAGCAGTTTTCAAGAGGATGACATATTGCTCGGTGATAGGAACAATAATCTGGGTGATGAACCTCGTTTGCTTGATCGGGGTGCCGAGACTCCGGGAGTGTCATCATCTGATGTTTCATGACGAGGTCGAATATCTTCCTCATCTTGTCTTGAGGGAATGAATATGCTATATCCATCTTTTTCATTCGAGATGGATTCCGACTGACCTTTTCTTGATCGCGTGGCCTCTTAGTTCCGTTTTGCCACTGTCGAACGTTCTTTCCGTTCTTCAACTTGCTTTTGCCTCTGCATCGGACCTTTTTCTTGTCTTGGGAATGCATAGCAAGTTGTCGGTGGAGGGCATCGTCATCCACCGCAGACTGCTGAAAGAGGCGTTGCGTCTTGGCTTTCTCGTAAATGGCCATTTCGCGGCTATGGTCGCTCCAAACCTTTTGACTCGCTTCCCGTACTAGCTTGTCCATCTGTTCTTCAAACAACGGACTCGGCATTTTTATGGCAGGACCGTGTTCTAGTTCAACATCAGCATCTTTTAAAAGAGCATCCTCTTCTTCATCCAGGTCCTTTATGACATGGTTACCATAGGACTGCTCCCGTTTCTTGGACTGGACATATCCAAGCCCGATCGTTTCCATTTTTCCGTTGGGCAATTTTCGCTGAGTTACTGGGATATTCCAAATCCTGTTGTAGAACTGAGCTTGTCGAGAAGTTTGTTTGAAAGGTACGCCTTGGCGTCTTAGCAACCTTTTCAATACCTCTATATAGTATCTGGGCAGACTGATAGGTTGGAGTCTGTCGAGTACAGGATCGGCACCGTGCCAGACTTCTCTTTCGACTTTAGTCTCCATGGATCGATAGAATAGGATCGCCTTTTCACCTCTTTGCCTGGGAGGGACGTAGAATGCCTACAGCTCTTGCACACTATATGTCTCTAGCGCATCAAGCTCTCTGTAGTGCTGCCGCGGAACTCTGACGACTTGCAAACTCTGATCATCTCAAGTGAAGGCCTGCATTGATGGACGAACCGAGAATAATGCATTGACTTCGTCTTCAAAGTCACTGCCAAAGACCAGAATAGGGGTAGACGGTCCTAGTTTGTTGCATTGGGGCGGCCCTGAATAAACTATCTCTTCCTCCTCCTCGGTATCGCTGCCGAAGACCGGAATAGTGGTGATAACTTTTTGCTTGTTTTCCGGTTTATGGCATCTTTCCGTGTCCTCAAAGTCTGGTAGGAAATTCTTTGCATCCTCGTACTTTCGGACTTCATTCACGGAGAATGGGTTCAGCTCCCCTGTCACGGTATACTCAAGACCATCTTTGAAATACTTCATACACTGATGTTGTGTAGAAGGGATGATATTGTACTCGTGTAACCAAGGCCTGCCGAGCAAAGCGTTGTAGCAGGTCTTGGCGTCAATGACATGGAATTTGATGTCAGTGACGAGCAGCCCAAAGCGTAACGTCAGTATCATAGACCCGAGCGTCCGTGATGACTGGGAGTCGAACCCGGAGATAGTGATTTTATCCCGAGCGAGGTGCTGGACGCTCATGCAGATTTATTTTAGCACCCTCGCATTTAGGAGATTGACAGAGGATCCATTGTCAACTAGGATCTTCTCTATCTTGATGTCATGGCAGTATCCGGTGACGTACAAGGGACGGTTGTGCTCGCACGTTCCGAGAAGGAGATCTTCATCGCCGAAAGTGATGTCAGCAGTATGCACTTCTTCCAGCTCGTCCTTCATCTTTTCTTCGGTAAGGAAAACTTGGAACTGCTCGGGCTCTTGTAGTGCCTTGATCAAAAAATCTCTCACCTCTTTAGATAGAAGAAGGGCATCGAGAATGCTTAGCTGTGAGGGTATCTTTCTCAAGTGTGCCAGAACATTGTAATTGTAACATTTCAAAAAAATAAAATATTATTTTTGGGAATTTTCATAATTTAATATTAATTTTTTATGAATATTTTAATAGTCGATATAATTAAATACCGATAAATGGGGGGAAATTATAGAGAAAATTATGGAAATTCTAAAATAGGTTATTTTGTGAAAATATGCTATTTTAAGTTTTTATGGTTAAGTATATGCTATTTTAGTGTTAATCGCGATAAAAAATCGCTAATTGGATTTTTGGCTTTTTGTGCAAAAATGTTGCACATAACATTTTCTACACTTGTTTCATGTTTTGAACTCATGTTAAGCCTAGGGTTGAACCATGTTAGATGACCATGGTGGGTTGAACCATTTGGTTAGGTTAATTAGTTTTAACCTAAGGGATTTGGTCTTGTCTAAGGGTGATTAGGGTTAGTTGACCTTGTGTAGGGAGAAAGTGAGCCATGATGGATTGTAGGTGCTAACATGTTTCAAGAGAGAGAGAGAGATGGTTAGGGTGTGCCATGATCCATCTCCTTCTTCATTATCCTTTGTGCTCTTTCATTCTACCTCTCACTCTCACACATCACACCACTTCAAAACAACTTCAGCCAACATCACCAGCTGAAACCTTACATCAGCCACCCATTTGCATCAGCAGCTACATCAGCAACAATATTCAGCAGCCCTACACCAGCCCCTAGCACCATAGCCCACACCTACACACTCCCATCAACACTTTTCAGCCCCCATATCAACCCATCAGCACACTTCAGCCCCCCTCTATCAACATCTTTCAGACACCAGAAACAGCTCTGAAGCTGCAACAGCAGCAAGAAACAGCTACATCATCATTCAAGCAACACCAACACAATATCATACCTCAACACAAACCAACACCCCATAACTACAACAGCTGCACACCACTAAGCCACCAACACTTCAGCTGCTGGCTCTCACAGAGAAAAATAAAACAAAGGAAAATAGCAAGCAGCAGCAGCAACCTGATGCAGCAACAGCCCAGAACAGCAACTTGAAGCTGCTACAGAGCACTTCAGCAACCCTTCCTTCTTCTTCCTTCTTCCCTTCTCCTTCATCCTAGAACTCTCTTGAGGTATAATCTCACAACCCAATTCCTATCTTGCAAGTTATAGTTGTCTAGCTGAAATTTAGTGTTATATTGAAGATTAGTGCTAGTTTAGGAGAATTAGAGTGAGACTCGACCAAGTGTTGGTTTTGATTGTTAGTATAACCTTATTAGGTGTGTTTGAGACCGGTTCACCCCAGAATTTCCCCAGATTCCAGCGAAATACCAGATTTGTTATACTTGGCGTAATTCAGCGATTTTGTCGACTTCTGGACCTTTCTGGAAACTGCTATCAACCCGGACCTCCTAAAATAAAATTGACTTGGCAGTAGGCTGTGCAAACACCCTGGAACCATCACCCAAAACCCTAGCCCCCACCTCATTTTTCAGGCCGCAAATTTAATCCCCCTGGCCGCAATTTGCGGCCGGACCAGGGTGAAATCCCCTCGTTTTGCGTGCACAGCACTATTTCATGTAAACTTGACCCCATGTATGTCTAGTTTTGACTGATTCCAGTTAGGATAGAATCTGAGTTGATTTTCATGAGTTGGCGTATGATTTACGACTTGATTTCGTATGGATTTTGGGTATTTGGTGATTCGTTTCCGTCGGGTGGCGTTTGAACGCCAACGACCAGTGAGCATTGACTGTGTTTGCACGCAAGGCGATAGGTTTTTACTTATTGGCGTAACGTGCTCATGGTTTTCATGTGTTTTAGCATGTGATATTCTTGTAGGTACTCACGTGACGTCGAAGCGTTGGAGATGCAGATGGCGACATCGGCACCGGCACACATGAACAAGGTGAGTAGATTTATATCTACGGGGAGAAGTCGGGTGGATGGCGTATAGCACCCCCGCAGTCCGTGGTGATGTATACGGATGCGTATACACACCTAGAATTATTATATGTTATTTGGGATTAATGGTGATGTTTAGGATGGACATTAGTGTGTTGGATGATTTAGTGTCGCGAACCCTAGGTAGTGGGTGCACTACACATACATAAACACACATACATACTTGCATACATCCTTGTCCATATGTGCTTATGGGATTCTATATAGATATGTGTTCACATACAGACTTGGGGATGAGACATGGGATTGAGATGAGTCGATGATATTTGATCCAAGATTATAATATCGGTGATATGGTAAAATTCGTATTTGGGATACGTCTTGATGCTTTAGCGGATTTTGGGATGATGATGCCATAGGAATAGTGACATATATATGTAAATGATCGACATGTGATTATGATATGAGATATGATATGATATGATATGACATGACAAGATACTCATGATAGGCCGCCTTGGGCGTTGTTTACTTCTTGAGATGATATGTGCTGATGATATCGTTTTTGCTAGAGGCTGTCAATCGGAAGCCGGATTATGATTATATTGATGATTTATGATGATAATATCGATTTAAACTAGACTGTCGATCAGTAGTCAGATCTTGATCATAGTAATGATATTAGCATTGTACTAGACATAGGTCAGTACCCAGATAATGATATTTGATAAAGAGAATACCAGATAAATGATATGACGAATGTGATATTGACCCGTACCCAGATTTGGGGATGCCGTACGACGGATTTACGTACGAGCTATAAATTGATGTTTGATCCGCACTCTTGATTTGGGAATAACTAATTATAGAGATATGTATTCGGATGTGATATTATCGAGGCGGGATCACCGACTATATATATGTGTATCGACTCAGAGGTTAGGCGGTTTCCCTTACCTACTGTTAGCTTTAGCTCAGCCTTATAGTTGGTGTAGCTATGGGACTCTTATGACATTAGATGCAGTTTAGCTACCTTTGTGTTTAGCATTCAGCTCCCGCTTGTTGTTGTTGTTGCTCTGCATCGCATACTGTTGTGATTCATATTTCATTATTGATATCATGTTGTTAGGACACCGGCACCATTACCGATGATGCGTACGTTCCACATACACTTACTTGCCAGCTCACACACATCTTCATCGGTAATTGCCATGTCACTACACAGTAGTATTATTGCATCAGGATATAACCCTTGTATGTGCATACTATTATTCCATGTTGCATGATATACTGTTATACTTGCATTTCATTTTTATGTCACATACATCATGCTTCCTGATTATACGCATTGAGATATACTGTTTCTATGATATTTCTGAATTTGGGAACCGTGGATATTCAAAGAGATTATGTAAATGTTTTAAAAACCCGGTTACCCTTGATATGATATTTCAGTGCGTCCACCATGTGTTTTCTCGGTGCTGAGAGCGATATGTGAAACCCGATTCGAGGAGGCGGACGAGACCGAATGCGGGTACATGGTGGACCCGGTGCGGTACCCCGGGGCAAGAAGATCGCAGGAGATGGCGTTGAGCCTGTCAGGGGAGCACTACCGACCGGTGATTTTACCCGACACGTCGGATATCCGGAGGATACCGTCGTAGTCATGAGATGGATGGTAGGGGCCGATCTGGACTGACGGCGCCCTGGATTTTATGATTGAGACATTGAGATTTAAGATATTGAGGTACAGAGATTGTGATACAGAGATATCGAGATATTGAGATTATGTTTTGTGCCGATGCTAGGCACTGTTTTATGCTGATTTCATTTATGATACCTCATTTTAAAAATACAAAAATCTCACAACTTTATGAAAGCAGTTTTCTTCAGTATATGCATTCTGTTTCATGCATTCATAAATCATTCATATGATACATTGCCACCTGATGCACTAACACGGGCACCTGGGTTTACACTTGGGTTAGATATTTACCCTAGTCTAATTATAGATTGCCGGTTATATATTTAAGGATTATATATTTTGATCGTATGACCTCGGATTGCGTCATACATGCGATTTTCTGTTCGTAGATCTTTTTCTACTCACGAGTTGGCAACTCACCCCCGTTGTGCCCCAGTTTCTTACAGGTGTTGCCGTACGGGTTTCATTACGGTTTTGCGGGCACAGTTTCTTTCAGGTGACTTGCTAGTAGGTAGGTTAATTGTATCGTACCCACCATTATACATTGTATATTATATTTCAGTTGTATCTAGAAGTTCCATCAACCAAACATGTACTTATTTGAGATAAAGACCAGTGATGTTATTCTTTCGACCTTAGAGTCGCACGTTATATTCTCTGGGTTTCTTGCTGTTGAGTTTCCTTTCTGTTGTGATCCTCGCCTTTAGGCGTTGTATATTATGTTGCATACTGGCTGATTTACATATGGTTTTTCCTACTCTCTACTACTTTTCATGGTTTGGATTTCTGGGCTCGGCTTACTTAGAGTACGTACGCCTCGAGACGTTCGTAGTCTAGGTGCCGGTCATGTTCCGTACTTTCGGGACGTGACAAAGTTTGTATCAGAGCGCTTGAGCGGGACTACTCCGCCATACTTGATTTCGGTATTTTGGGCGATTTATTCGCATGATTTGGTTTTGATGATTGGGTTTCATGATATGTGTTTTCATGCACCATAGTTGCACCTATTGAGTATTTACGATTTTCGCCCAGTTGTTGCACTTGATATCGTTTCCGTGACTTGGTTTCACATGTTTATGACTTCATGGGTTTCATACATTTGAGTTGATTTTGTGCGTATGCACGCACACGATTTGGTTTTTGCACTCGGTATAGTTTACATATGCTTGCAGTGCAGTGGCATGTATTTTGTGCACTTGGTTGCACTGGACTTCAATTTCGAGGGTGATGCTGCACCTGATTGGATTTTGCGCGTGTTCGACGCTGGATATTGGATTTCGTGATTTCGTGCATGATGCACCGGATTTGGATTTTCGTGCCTGTTGGGCGCAGGTTATGAGATGCGATTTGGTGCACCTCAGATGCACTAAAACGGGATTTTTTTCGTGCATGTCAGATGCACCTGATTTTGCTATCAGGCACGCATGTCAGATGGTCTTCTTCTTGCCGAGCCTTCGTCATCTTCAGCCGGCGAGAGCAATCTTTGTCAATTACAGAGTCTTGGACTTTCTGCCAGACTCTGTGGATCTTAGAGGACAGCCGCTGAGGAGGATGTTCCGGTTTTACCTGCGTTGTGTTTTCAATAGGCGGAGGATACTTCTTCAGTACAGCGGTTGGAGAGTTCTTGCGCACCCTCCTGAACAGCTCGAAGTTGTTCCCAGTTGGAACAGCAACATCAATTTCCACCATTAGAGTTGGTGGGGTAAGTCCAGAGGGGGAACTGCCCCCAGCTTTCCTCATTCGGTGCCAATGGAGACATCGAGTATGTCGTGCAGACGGGACCGCCTATGTTGTGGAAGCTACCTCGTTATGCCCCCTGCTTTGATGAGAGGCTGCTGTCGGTGTCAGACTGTCGAAGACTGACTTCCGCTGAGAGGGAACGGACAATCTGTCGAAGGCAGACTTTCTGGCAGGGGAATCATTTTTAACGACCTCGCCTGCAGCAGGATTTGGAACGGCCAGTCTTGCGAAGACCGATCCTCTAACAGGAGAAGCCCCTTTGACGGCTTCGTCTGTCGGAACAGGAATGGCTATCCGCTTCGGGATAACCCCTTCAAATATGGCGAGCCTTTTTGCAGGCCCACTGGAGCTTTAGCTCAGTCTGTTAAAGATTGAGGTAGAAGACTTGAACGACCCGTTGAGAGGG
Source organism: Agapanthus africanus (assembly GCA_030015575.1). Lineage (NCBI taxonomy): Eukaryota > Viridiplantae > Streptophyta > Magnoliopsida > Asparagales > Amaryllidaceae > Agapanthus > Agapanthus africanus. The sequence goes on from CM057348.1 coordinate 192,766,939, forward strand.
GTTGTGCTAGTTGCAAGCCGATCGAAGACCGACTTCATTGGAGCCTCTCGTGATGGTATTGAAGTATTGAAGCTCATTGGCGGGAGCATAGTCCCGAAGAACAATCCAGTGGTGGCCCAAGTCACCTGCTCCACTGGCATTGCAAACATGGAGGCCGCTTGGGGCCCATAAGTCGCTCCTCCGGCAGGGACAGAGTGGGAGTTGCTCTTGCAGTTAGCACAGCTGGAGGCCATCGATATCTCCTTTTCTACATGGAGAAAGGCGCCAAATCTTAGCACCTCGAATCCAGGGCAACCATATTAAACCGCGAATCGTTCGCAAACACGACACACGAAGTGTGGAGTGGAAAGAGGAACAGGTCCCACCGGGCGTGCCAGAATCTGTTCACCGCCGAATACCGGGAAGACAAACGTCTTGCCTGAATTTGGGAGCAGATGCTATTTGGTTTTATCTGTCTACCTCTTCGAAGATGCCAAGTTGATTTATAGCACCATGCATCGGAGGTTTAGACAGATGCGGCCGATGTAGCAGACTTCGTCAGATTCCCCCTCATTGTGAGGAGTTTTTGATTGTGGGGACGCTCTTCCCTGCAGACGCAAGCCCCTGCAGTTAATTACGCTACCGCATCGTGGTAACCACTTTCTCCTTCTCCAGATGGTCACTTCGTGTTGTGTGTGTTTGTTTTATTTTTGGTTGCCCGTGGATTGTATGCGGAGACTAATTTATGTTGTCGCCTGTAGGGCGTGGATTAGTCCAAATCCGTATTTTCTTAGATTTAGATTTGGGTTGGTTTAAGGACCGTTAGTCTTTTTTTTAGACTAAGATCAACTCAAACGTTTGTTGAGGATACGTTAGTCTAATTTTAGACTAAGATCTACTCAACAGGATTTTGGGATCATTTAGATCCGATGAAAGAGTGTTTGGACTCTATCATCTTAGTTTAGGGACGTTGTGGTCCATTGGGTTTAAGGACGTTATAGTCCGTGACAGTTTAAAGACATCATAGTTGATTTTGGGCTCAGGATTTTGGGCTCAGTCCCTTTTTATTTAACAATGTTGAGCATTGATTTGGGTTCTGACACCCCTTTTTCTTTTGTTTTTTACTGAGTGTTGAACCCTTTTTATGGCACTGGGCTTTATTTAAAGAACACTTTGTGTTCCTTCAACGCACGTGAAGAGCACATGGCGCGATTGGCACTTGGCGCCCACCAATGAGTGCAGAGCGCTCTTTATTTAAACAGCGCCCACGTGAGGAGCACGTGGCGCGCTTGGCGCTGAGCGCCAGACTTGGAGCGCTAAGGCACTTCTTATGAAATAGCGCACACGTGAGGAACACGTGGTGCGCTTGGCGCTGAGCGCCAGACTCGGTGCGCTAAGGCGCTTCTTATGAAATAGCGCACACGTGAGGAACACGTGGTGCACTTGGCGCTGAGCGCCAAACTTGGAGCGCTAAGGCGCTTCTTTGGCAATTCTGGTCAGTTATATGCTCTAAGAATTAAATTATCGTTTATAAGAGACTTTGTCTCATGGATCTAAGAACTAAGTTCCTCTATGATCCCTTTTGTTTTTCTTTATGAGAGACTTTGTCTCATGGATCTAAGGACTAAGTTCTTCTTTTTATGAAAAAATACTATGATCTCTTCAGTTTTTGTGAAAGACTTTGTCTTATAGATCTGTGATCTAGAAAAAGAACTAAGTTCTTATTTTTGTCAAGAGATGCTATGTTCTCTCTTCTTTTTAATTACCTTGAAGAAGGTTCTTCTTCTTAGAGTTTGCTCTTCTCTTTTTCTTTTCTGAAAACTTGAAACTTATGGGGGGGTTCCTCTGCACAGACTTGAAGTCTTGGGTCCTTTATATAGGGGATGCTGATTTGTTGAATCAGTTAAGAAAATCTTTTCTCTGATTGATTTGGGGATTTTCCCACCGTTGGATCTTTGATCCTAGGGCTTCTATTTTACAGAAGACATCTTTCTTGTTATTAACAAGATTGGGAAAATATTTTCCCATACAGAGATTGTTCTTTATCTTGGTGATTTTTTAATCACCATTGGATCTTTGATCATCACCATTGGATCTTTGATCCAACGGTGCTCTGATTTACGGAGCACAATATTTCTTGTTTGGAAAGATTTGAGGAGTCTTTCCTCAATAGAATTTAATTTTGTAATTTGATGATTTATTATCTTCGTTGGATCTTTGATCCAAAGGTGGAGAACATTTAGTTCTAGCACTGGCGCTCTCGTACTTTGCACGTGGGGCGCTGCCTCAGAGTCTTTGACTCTTAGCGCTGGCACACTTGGCACGAGCGCTCTCGTGCTTTGCACGTGAGACGCTGCCTCAGAGTCTTTGACTCTTAGTGCTGGTGCACTCGTGCTTTGCACGTGAGGCGCTGCCTCAGAGTCTTTGACTCTTAGCGCTGGTGCTCTTGGCGTTGATTTCAGATTTTGAACAGAGCTTTGCTCTAATTGGAGGAAACACCAGCCCTCGGTCATTTTAGGAAGTAGAGTACTTAGTATTCGTGTTGCGTATTTTGACTATAATTAAGGCGCAGTGTACGGTAGCTAAGTGATGTCTTCCTACACAGCATATGATGCGATTAGTTATGACATTCATATGATTATGTTGACTATAGTTAAGGGTCATATGGGTGGGTCTAGTTAATCACGAAATGACGGGAAGAACTTGACTAGTACTTATGATATGTTGACTATAGTTAAGGTCATGGGTGCTAGGGGTAAAAACCATATCGGGAGTTTCAAGAGTTGAAATTTGCAATGAGATTGCATACCTTCTATGTGATAGTAGGATCCCGATCCCACTGTGAGCAAGAGTTGCTCCTGGGAGAGTTTTTCACTTTACAATTAGCTAACCCATTAGGTGTCTAGAAAGGTATCAACGGGGCTACGCCTCTTGGAAAACAAGGTGTATTTTAATTAGGTCCGAGCGAAAGCATGGGGAACCTCCCTCAAAGTACCGGCACTGGCATGGCTGAACGGTTAGCAAAGTTGTAGAATGTAATTAATCCTGGCTAATTTTCTTTTTAAGGTTTGAAAGTAAAATTTGATAAAAGCAGTGGGAGACATTGATTAGATAAGATAATAACCAATCTGATTTTTGCAAGAGCTTTCCCTGAGTGTATTCTTTTCTCTCTCCTAATGGCGGATAACCATGACTGGACTTAAGCTTTTGTTAGAGAAAAATAAGCTAACCGGGCCGAACTATAAAGACTGTCTGAGGAACATTAACATTGCTCTCACATATGATAAAGTATCATATGTCCTCACTGCCTCAGCCCCTCCCAGCCCAGGCCCTGAATCTTCTGTTGCGGATAAGGAGATCCGCAAAACGTGGGATATTGACTGTGCTACTGCCAAATGCCTCACGCTTGCATCGATGGACAATACACATCAAAAGCAGCATGAGCAGATGGATGTTCAATCCATCTTTCTCCATACAAAAGAGTTGTATGGGGAGCAATCTCGTATCTTACGATACGAAGCGTCTCGAAAGTTGTTTCAGATGCAGATGGCTCCTGGCATACCAGTAGGTGATAACGTTTTGAAGATGATAGCTCTTATTGAAGAGCTTGAGGGCCTCGGATGGACAATGGAGAACGAGCAATATGTTGATATTGTTCTACAGTCTCTTCCCTCTGCCTTTGCTCCATTCATAGTGAACTTCAACATGCATAATATGGAGAAATCACTATCCGAACTTCTCAATATGTTGAGAAGTGCGGAGAGCACGCTTAAGGCGAAGTCTCCCTCTCTGTTTGTTGGACAATCTTCCTCTTCCGTCCCAAAAGCCAAGGCCAAGGGAAGGAATAAGAAGAGACCCACCAAACCGAGAGGTGGAATCAAGAAGGTATAAGGGAGAGACAAATCCAAGGTTGAGAAGTCGGGAAAAGGAGAATGTTTCTATTGCAAGAAGACGGGGCATTGGAAGCGGAATTGTGTCGTGTATATTGCTGATCTCAACAAAAAGAAGCATGGTGATGCTTCTGCTTCAGGTATGTTTGTGACTGAAAACTGTTTTTCTATAAACTCTGCTTCCTGGGTATTGGATACCGGTTCGGATTCTCATATCTGCAATTATGTGCAGGGCTTGAGAAATAGTAGAGTTTTGAAGACCGGTGATCACACTCTCTGAGTTGGAAATGGTTCCAATGTACATGCAGTTTTAGTGGGAGAGTATCACCTAGGGTTGTCGTTGGGTTGTATATTGGTTTTGAACCCATGTTATTTTGTACCTAGCATGCTTTGTAATATAATATCTGTTTCTTTGTTAGACAATGAAGGATATCATTTTGTATTGGAGCATAATGTTATGAACATTAAACTGAATCAAGAGTTGCTTGGTTCTGGTACACTTAATAACGGGATATACGTCCTAAATCAACACACGGTTTTCAACATACAACACACAAATAAAAGAAAATTTTCAGATATAAATGAAGTTTTTCTTTGGCATTATAGACTTGGTCATATTAATGAAACAAGACTAAACAAGCTTCATAAAGATGAATATTTAAATCCTTTTGAATATAAATCTTATGCGACTTGTCAGTCTTGTATCAAAGGGAAAATGACCAAAACTCCGTTTACTGGACACAAAGAAAGAGCTACAAAGCTCTTGGGCCTCATACATAGTGATGTATGTGGACCAATGTCTACACAAGCGAGAGGTGGTTTTTCTTACTTCATAACTTTTACTGATAATTTCTCGAGATTCGTTCATGTGTTTCTATTAAAGCATAAGTCTGAAGCTTTCGAGAAATTCAAAGAGTACAAACTTGAAGTAGAAAAACAAACAGGAATGAGCATCAAAATACTTCGATTGTATCGAAGTGGAGAGTATCTTAGTACAGAATTTTCGAACTTCCTAAAAGAGAATAGGATTCTCTCTCAGCTCACTCCCCCATACACACCATAGCACAACGGTGTGTCAGAGCGGCGGAATTGCACCCTATTGGATATGGTGCAATCCATGATGAGTGATACTAAGTTACCTCTCTCCTTTTAGGGGCATGCATTGGAAACTGCAGCTTTTCTGTTGAACAATGTTCCAACCAAGACCGTGTCTACCACTCCATATGAGATATGGTATGGGAAGAGACCATCTCTTAAATGAGTTAAGATTTGGGGTTGTCCGGCTTTTGTCAAAAAGCAGAATCCAGACAAACTCGAGACACGATCGGTTAAATGTATATTTGTGGGATATCCGAAACATTCGTTTGGATATATGTTCTACCACAAGGAGGAACAAAAGGTATTTGTTTCTCATTATGCCATGTTTCTAGAAAATGAAATTTTTCCAAATGATACTGATGGCAATGTGGTAGATCTAGAAGAGGTTTTAGAGACACAAGTTATAAATGACGACTTGGTTGAACATGATGTTGCAACAGAATCTTATAATCCTCAGCCACTCCGTAGATCTGGTAGGACTTCTCGCCCACCGGAGAGATACTACGGTTTTCTCATTGATGGTGATGGAGAAGATTGCATCATGGATGATGATGACCCTGCCAGTTTTCAGCAAGCTATCACGAGTGGTGACTTTGTGAAGTGGCTGGATGCCATGAGATCCGAAATGGAGTCTATATACACCAACAAAGTATGGACTTTGGATGTTGTACCCTTTGAGGTAAAACCCGTAGGGTGCAAATGGATATTTAAAAGAAAGATCGGTGTAGATAGGCAGGTGAAGACCTATAAGGCAAGGCTTGTGGCGAAAAGATTTTGTCAAAGACCGGGACTGGACTATGACGAAACCTTTTCTCCTGTAGCCATGCTTAAATCCATTCGGATCCTACTTACTATTGCTGCTCACTACGACTATGAAATCTGGCAGATGGACGTTAAAAATGCTTTTCTAAATGGTGATTTAGAAGAATGCATTTATAAAGATCAGCCAGAGGGCTTCATTGATATTGGGAGCAGCGGAAAAGCATATAGGTTGCTTAAATCCATTTATGAATTAAAGCAAGCATCACGGAGTTGGAACATTTACTTTGATGATGTCATCAAAGAGTTTGATTTCGTAAAAAATACAGATGAACCTTGTGTTTAGGGAGTACTGTCACATTCCTCGTATTGTACGTAGATGACATTCTTCTGATAGGAAACGATGTTCCTATGCTACAATAGGTCAAACTGTTCTTATCACAAAGGTTCTCCAGGAAAGACCTGGGTGATGCCTCGTACATATTGGGCATGAAGATCTATAAGGATAGATCTAAAAGGTTGTTGGGATTGTCCCAAACCAGGTACATTAACACCATCCTAAAGAGATTTAGTATGTAAAACTCCAAGCGGGGTGCCTTACCCGCTTGTCATGGAGTTACTCTCTCCAAGGACTTTTGCCTAAAGACTGATGAAGAGAGAGCTCGCATGAGCATTATACCCTACGCTTCAGCCGTAGGATCTATAATGTATGCGATGTTGTGTACACGCCCTGATGTAGCTTATGCACTGGATGTAGTAAGCAGGTATCAATCCAACCCAGGGGGGAATCACTAGACAGCTGTGAAGAACATTCTTAAGTACTTGCGAAGGACTAAAGAAATGTTCTTGGTGTATGATAACAGGGATCTCCAAAATAGAGGCCTTTACCGATTCGAGCTTCCAGAGTGATAAGGATGACAGCAAACTATCTCAGGGTTTGTATTTACTCTCAATGGAGGCACGGTATGTTGGAAGAGTTCCAAACAGGATACCGTTGCAGACTCCACAATGGAAGCTGAGTATATTGCTGTAAATGATACTGCCAAGGAAGCCGTCTGGATGAGGAAGTTCATCTCGGATCTAGGAGTAGTTCCAACCATTATTGATCCAATACCATTGTATTGTGACAATAATGAAGCTATGACGTTGGCCAAAGAGCCCAGGTCCCATCAGCGATCCAGACACATCCTGAGGCAATATCATCTTGTAACATTTCAGAAAAATAAAATATTATTTTTGGGAATTTAGATAATTAAATAATAATTATTATGAATATTTTAATGTATGGAGATTAGTTTTAATGATATGGTATAATTATATACCGATAGTTTGGAAAACATTCGGAAAATTATAAGAACTATTGATTCTGAAAGGGATTATAAGAATGGAGCATTCATAGATTTTTATATAATTAATTATATTCTATGTAATACTAAACTCGATTAATTTTCACTAATTGGGCTTTAAGTATGATTTTTGCATATGACATGCCCCATATCATATTACACATTTGTTACATTTTTCTACCATGACTTATTCTTTTTCAAGAATGGATTTGTTTTAAAATGAGATTAAAAGAAAAGGAAAAGATAAATAAAAAGAAAAGAAAAGATTAAAAAAAGAAGTATGGGCATGAGAGAGAAGAGAGAGGGTGATGGGGACATTGACCTTGGCTCATTTGTGATTGTCTTCATCATCTTCATCATTTTCTCCTACTCCTTCACCTCCATGGCTGCCCTCTTCCCTCCCCCATCTCTACTCCTCACAACACCATCAATTATACACCAAAACCCGGCATTCACTTCATAAAAATCATGCACAAGCTCACTACAAGCATGGGAGACCAAGAAAGTTGGGATTTTGAAGACTTGGGGCAACTCAAGAATTTTCTTGAGTTGCCAAATGAGGTATTTCCTTCACCATTAGTATAGTTATTCATTTACTTTAGCATCTATTTTAGTTTAAAGTTGTTTAAGTGAGGTTTAGTGACCTTTGAAAATTCTAAGATCAAGTTTAGGGGATTCATGAAGTGAGATGGTGAACTTGAGTGTAATTGTGACTACAACCCCCCTTTAGTGTTAAACACTTGGATTAAAACAGAGCCCAGACCATGCAATTGGATTTAGATATTGAAATATCGGTTTTGTGAGAATTTGAGGCCTACAGGGAATCTGGAGTGACCTGAGACCATTACAGGAAAATCTAGCCACCCCAGAAACCTAGATGGACCACTAGGAAGCCACCCTGAAAATACGAGCCTAATCCTCTGCAACAAAACCGGCGAGACCGGATATTAAGGTATTGTCACCGGTCAAGGTGTGGGCAATAGGGTCTAGGTTGGTTCTGTAGCTCATATACCCCTTATATAACCCTACAGTATTGCTAGTTTAACTTAATTCCACCTGAACTAAAATCTGGAACAAGTTTTCAAAGTGGTTGTTTATGTTTTGTGATTTTAGTGATTTCCGATTTCAAAAACTTGGTTTTTGGTGTTCGAACTGTGGATTTAATCGTTGAGCGTTTGTACGTCAACGACGAGAGATTTATAATGGTTTTCGTATGCGTAGGCTATAAGTTCTAACCTATAGGCACCTCGCGTGTCGTTTTGGTAGCGAATCGAATTTTTATGTGATACGATATGTTATGACATATAGGTACCTCCGCGTGAAATTCGGGACGACAAGTAAGAGCATGGCGATATCGACTTCGACAAGCAAGGATCAAGGTGAGTAGATATATATCTACGGAAGAAGTCGGGTGGATGGCGTATAGCACCCCCGCAGTTTCGCAGTGTAGTATACAAATAAGTTATATATATAGATAAATATGTGTATTGTGATACATGGATGATTATCAAGATAGGCTTTAGGTGTTCACGGGTTAGTTTTAGTGTAATTGTAAGTTTGTGCTTATAGTGTAATTTCTTAGCCGCGAAACCCTAGGGTAAAGGTTCACACACACACATGCACACACGTGATATGGTTTTTGGTGTATACATTTATATGTATATATATGTATGTGGATGCATTGGTACATATATATATATATATACACACACACGGATGATAAGGATAGTATATGATACTTGGAGATGAGTCGATGTGATTGGGCATGATGTCGTGAGATCGGTGATGTGAATTGGGTCGTTTTATAATATACGACATGATATATGAGTGGATCGTTTGACGATGTGTTTTCATACACACGCGGATATATATGTATGATGGTATCGGAATGTACTAGATTTTAGATCAGTACCCCTAATTCAGGTTATGATGATAATGATACCAGATAAATAATAAGTTATATGTGATATTGACCCGTATCCCGATTTGGGATGCCGTACGATGGATTTTTCCGTACGATGTACAAATATGATGATTGATCCGCACTCTTGACTCGAGGATGTCGTATTATATATTTTATCGTACGTGACACTATTGAGGCGGGATCACCGACTACTAGATATATCGACTCAGACTTAGCTGGATTTCCTTACCCTTTCGATTAGTCTCTTAGTTTAGTCCTGTAGTTTATTAGGTAGATGTTAGACTGGGCTCGAGTCATACTTATTTTCAAAGCTAACGAATCGTGAGTATTTTAAAGACAGGCCGAGGGGTACTACGGATATTTCAAAGGACATACCTTTTTCTTAAAAACGTCGTAGCCCCTATTTTCTAAAAACCACGATTCGTGCTATTTCAAATGCCAAAATTGTATGACTCGTACTTATAAATGTATATGCTTATATGTTGCGTTTACTATTCATTTTCCGTATATTCTTGTTGTTCACATCGCATTGCATGCTAAATTGTGTTTTCATTAGTTATTATGAACCCATGCTGTCAGGACACCAGCACCATTACCGATGATGCGTATGCTCCACGTACACCTGCTTGCCGGCTCACACACATCATCATCGATAATTTTCATGTCACGTACACATTAGAAAACACTACTCATTGGTATAAATTACTAGCTGATAGTTTCGACATAGTACTAGTGTGCTTGCTTTCATATACTAGCTTAGACATTGCATTTATTACTGTGATATTTCATGCATATGTATATTCATTTGTCATGCAATATTATGGGGCTTATTGCCGGTATTCACTGTTTAATTACTTTGATTATGGGATTCGGATTTTCCATGAGATTTCTGGATTTGGAGAAACTGCAAGGATTTTATAACTGATTATCATTTCTAAAAATAGAAACTGCGGTTTTCTCATGATATGATGTGAGATATGTCCACCATGAGTTTCCTCGGCCCTTGAGCAGTATCATACACCCGATTCGAGGAGGAGGATGAACCGTCTGCGAGTGCATGGTGGACCCGGTGCGGTACCCCAGGGCAAGATGGTCGCAGATGATGGCGTTGAGCCCGGCAAAGGAGCACTACTGACCGGTTATTTATGACGCGGCGGATATCCGGAGGATACCGACGTAGTCGTGAGATATTGATGATTTGGGCCAGTCTGGATTGCCGGAGCCTGAGATATTGAGACATTGAGATATTGATATTTTATGATATGGGCCAGTCCGGATTGCCGGAGCCCGAGACATTGGGATATTGGGATATATATTTTGTGTCGATACTTGACATGGATTCTCTGTTGATTTCATTGATGATACTTCGATTTTTACACAGAAATCTCAGTGAGATATGAAAATAGTTTTCTCATTCAAAATGTATTCCGTTTTCATGCATTCATACATCATATACGTGACATGTTGCTACCTGAGGCACTGACACGAGCACTTGGTATTACACTTATGTATAGATGTTTACCCTTGCCTTTATTGATGCTTCAGGTCATATTATTTTGAGGAAATTTTATTGTATGACCTAGGATAGAGTCATACATGCGATTTCTTCTCGATGATATTTTCTACTCACGAGTTGGCAACTCACCCCCGTTGTGCCACAGTTTCTTGCAGGTTTTGCCGTACAAGTTTCGTTGCGGTTGCTGGCATACTGTACCCAGGTAATTGCTTTGGTAGGTGGGTTCACTCGCACATGGCCACCGTCGTATTTTATTTATTTCAGTTGTATCTAGTAAACTCCATCAACCAGACTTGTATATTTTAGAGACTTAGGAAACCGGTTGTATATTCTTTCGACCTTAGAGTCGCGCGCTTGTATTATTATGGTTTTCTTTGGTTTTCATTCTGAGTTTTGATCCTCGCCCTTCGGCGTTGTATATTATATTGCTTGCATGGTTGTGTCCGCCAATTGGCGAAGAGCTAGCTCCCGCTTGGGGATGCCTTTATTCATTATGTATATTATTCATGTTTGTACCCGTTTGGGGCCAGTATTTACAAAGAAAACTCTGCCGTAATTTTTGGAAAGGACTTGATGTTTAAAAATGCTTACTACGGCTTATTTGTTAAAACACTTGCTAAAAAAAACTAAGTTTTCCTTCACTTCTAATTTAAATGGTTTAGATTTCTGGGATTTTGGCTTACTTGAATTAGATGGTGTCCTATAGACTTCATATGATTCAAGTGCCACTCACGTGCCATTTCGAGTCATGACACATCTGATCCGGGAGATAGTTGATCGCCGCGAGATCGTGATTCGGAGAGTAGATACAAAGAATAACACCGCGGATCCACTCACCAAGGCCCTCCCTCTGCCGCAGCATGAGCGAGTTTTTGAGATATTGGGTATGAGATACGCTAATAATTGGCCTTAGTGCAAGTAGGAGATTGTTAGATATATGTATGCCCTAGAGGCCATTATATGATAGTGGATGTATCGGTATGTGTATATATATATTCAGAGGACATTCTTGCTCGACATAATAGTATGATATCTGGTTGTTCTTTATCTTAACATGTTCACTTGATCATGCATATTACTCATTTGGTACATGTTGATAAAGCCCTTAGGATATTTGCTTGACTACTAGGACTATGATGCAGATCATACTAGTGGGGACATGAGTAGTTTATAAGCATATCCTTGAAATGTTCCTAGTCGTGGGTGTATCATGACGGGGCATCGATATTCCAGAGTAGACTAGCGTATACGTTACTTGACCCATATGATGGGCGATGGATGATCCCATATCCATTGGTGTGGTGACACCAAAGACTGTATACGGGTGCTCAGTGGAGACTGGGTACACTGAACGGACTCGCCGAGAACTCTTATGTGGTATTATATCTATCGTCGGATAGCAGTTCTCAGGTAACACTGGTACAAGTTAGTCTGTAAACCCGAGATCGTCATAGAGTCTTGTGTGTCCTCCCACTGTATTTTGATCTCCACCCTACCATGGCTCTACTGAGTCGTGCAAACAGGTGGATTTTGGGTACAGTCCCGAGACACATGGAGGCAATAAGCGATAGGAGGGGTTTCGTCTCTCCCGGTATTGGAGGTTGATGTTGCGCTATACTCGATTGGCTATAACAGGAAGTCCCTGGCCAGGGCTGATAAGATTTATTGATAAGTGTTATCAGTAGTTTCTCGATCTGTTATAAGCCATATACCGGCATGACTTATTGGATTATTGGGGTCGACGATACTATCCCTAGACTCTATATGCAGCATATCTGACGAAGAGACCGGACTGTACGGTAAGTGTTGCCAGATGGCTCGACGGGATTTTTGACAGGTTCGCTTGTGTTTCTTCTGATCGCTCAATACCTGGGAGCCCTTACGTACAGCTTGTGCCGCTGACGGTTTGTGGGTATATAATATGATCACTGCCTACTGCTAGCGTGTTGACGAGTCTTAGAGTCCCACAAAGGGGTTTCCTAGCTCAGGCGAAAAGATATGGGGTGCATATGGGATATGCGCGGGAGCTCGATTAAATGCGTGTATTTGATACCGTATTTTAATCGGGCGTTTACTATTGGACGGGTCGTATGTGATATGACCGGTTTATTAAATCAAGTGTTGATTTAATATTAAGTCCATTAGCTCATTTATTAAAACATATTTCTTTATGATGCATGCATGAGTGTATGTATATAATGATATAGATGGACACATGCATGCATACATGTGTCATAGTTGATGATACATTGGTGATGGCAATGCAAGACACACACACACACACACACACACACACACACACACACACACACACATATATATATATATATATATTTCGATTATTGATGTAACGTTTTAAAAATAAATAAATAAATAAATAGAATCCTTTAGGTGAATTCTCTGATAATCGGTAAAATAAATCATGTTTTCCGTAAAATTCAAGATATAATTATTTTTCATCATAGACTTAAATACGCCTATTTTAACTATGCAATTGCTAATATTTGATATTTATTTAGTCACTTATAAATTATTAGTTTACTTAAATATTTTTCCGCAATTAATTATTTTAAATATTATTTTAAGCTTTTAATTATACATTTAATTAGTGGAAATTACAAATTTAGAATGGGTCAATTGGACAAATGTGAACCATGACATATTGGAATCAAGTGTGTAACATGCAAATTCTTTCTCAAATTTACTCCAAAGTTCTAGTAAAGTATAGGATTAATTAAAAAAAAAAAAAAGAAAAGAAAATGAAGCATGCAAGCATTTAATTGAGGTATGGTCACCTCCCTTGTACACACCTCTCTCTCTCTCTCTCTCTCTCTCTCTCTCTCTCTCTGCGAATTCTGAAGCTGCCTTCATTCCCCATTTCATCACTTCATTTCTCATTAAAGAAATCCCCTGTTTTTCTAATCAAAAATAAAATAAAGTAAAGACAATAAGATATGGTTTTTTCTTGAACTTTCTACATACACATCACACATTTACCCCTCTCCCCCATGAGGCTGAGCCATCCCCTGCTGCAGCCCTAGAAATTCTCCACTTCTTTCCACTTCTAAGATCCCCAAAATTTCCATCAAAAATCCAAACTAAAACCTCACAAATTGCTAATTAACCTTTAGCCTAGACTCCTTAGCCAAACTTGCTTGATCCTTGGAGCAAAAGACCATTTTGGAAGGCAAAGTGCATGTTTGATCTCTTGAATTATGAAGTATAAATCTTAACCTATGGTTTAATTATTGTTTAATTACTTCCATCTAGCTAATTAGGAGTTTAATTTTGGTTTTTATTGAAAGTTGAAAATTTACAAGAGAAAGGTTTGGATCAAGATTGGGTTTTTATTACTTGGTTAAGATTGCAATGTGTAGATTAGTATCTAAGGCTTGCAAAAATCTATTCTAATTGTTAATTTGCTAATTTCTACTTTTAATTTGTCCAAATTAGATAATTTTTCAAACTAGGTTTTAGGATTAATACAAATTGGTGTGATAAAATTTTAGTAATAGGTTGTGTGACTTAGTTAAGATATTTAGTGAGGATTATGGCCACTAGAATTGCTAAAACATTTAGATTGGTACTAAAATGGTTAAAGATGCTTACTATGTTTTCGGAATAAATCGAAGTGAATTAAGTTCGAGGTGTTGATAGTTTGCAACCTAATTCATATAATATCTAAAGTGTTGTAAATGCACGACGGGTACGATTGGATTTTAGGCTTGGTGGTTTTCATGATTAGCGACCCTAGTTGTAGTTTGCGGCGTTGTCGCGAGCGCGTTTCTGCGCCATGAGCGTGCAGGTCTAATTAGCGCGCGTTGTTTGACTTGTGTCGTTTGTGTCTGCGACTAATCGTATATTATCCTCTAAATTGCTTGTGTGCGATTCTAGGATCAGGTGCAGAGGCGTCGGAGATGGCACGGAAGAGACATGGCCGAGATCGGATCAGATTAGCCGAGGCGTTCTGGTGAGTAGATGTATACATCCATGGGGGGATCGTCTGGATGGAGCGAGGCGCCCGATAGTTTAGTATTATTGTAGTACTTGCATTATATGCGTAGTTTCCTAGTTAGCCATCCCATTGCATCGCATCGTTATATATATATATATATATATATATATATATATATATATATATATATATATATTTGTGAATCATCTCATAGGACACTTACACCATTACCATTGGTTCCTGCCGCACGTACACTGTTTATGTGAACACACACGCCTTTGGTAATTGCTATGTCACGAACACTATAGAACTTGATTAGGATCGGTAATTGTGCATTTGCATCATATATGATCCGTAGGCTTATACCAGTATATTCATTTCATTAAGGTGGGTACATAGGATTGTTATTCATATGTACACACCGCATTGCATCATGATTCATGCATAGTTTCTGGTCGTATTTCGCATGGTATATACTACCGAATCATAGATTTCCATCATCATCAGTATGTTTATATATTATGATTCTTCTCGAGGATTTCAGTATTTATGAGATTTCTGGATTTTGGAGAAAACCGCAAGAATTTATAAACTTATTATCCTTTTTAAAAATGCAAGTTGCGGTTTTCTCGTGATATGATGTGTGCAGCGTCCACCATGTGTTTTCTCGGTTCTTGAGCTGTATCACATACCCGATTTGAGGAGAGAGATGCACCGTCTGCGGGTACATGGTGGACCCGGTGCTGTACCTTGGGGCAAGAAGATCGTACAGATGGAGTTGAGCCCGGCAGGGGAGCACTACTGACCGGTTATTTGTGATGTCTAGCGCGGCAGATATCCGGAGGATACCGACCGTAGCCGTGAGAGTTGATTATTTGGGCCGATCAGGACTGCCGGAGCCCAAGATATTGAGATTTTGAGATTCGAGATATTGAGATATTGAGACTTTGAGATACAGAGATATTGATATATTGAGATATTGAGATATTGAGACATACATATTTAGTGTCGATGCTTGACAAGAATTTCAGTTGATTTCATTGATGATACTTCAGTTATTTCATAAAGTTTTTACTAAGATAAGAATACAGATTTTCTCGTACCAAACATATTCAGGTTTCATGTGATTTTGCATTCATGTTGCACGCATACTAGTGCATCGCATCATATCGGTATACGTAGGTTGTGACGCATTTGCGTGCATATTTACGATAGCCTTATTAGATGTTACTTAGTACTCATGAGTTGGCAACTCACCCCCGTTGTGCCACAGTACCTTGCAGGTCTGATCCGTCAGCACAGTAGCGGCGGGTGTACCTTCCATTCTGCATTGTTTGCTTTGGCTTACAGCTTGCTCACTGGTGGATTTTGGAGGATTCGCTTTTGCTCCCACCGTGTATTTTTATTTTGTATCTAGTACACTCCATCTACCCTTGTATATTAGACTAGACAGTGAGACTTGAGACTTGTATTTGTGGTTTGGTGTCGATGCTCACTTGAGCCGACGTGATGCTTTTATACTTTTATACTTATTTCGCATTATTATGATATATTCATTGCATGTGGTTGTGATTCCGCCTTTGGCGAAGAGCTGGCTCCCGCTTGGGGATGCCTTTATTCATTTATATGTATTTTCTTGTTTTGTACCCGTTTCAGGGTCAGTATTTACAAAGGAGACTCTGCCGAAATTTTTGGGAAATTTTGATGGCTTTTTAAATGTTTCATGCGACTTATTTTGTTTAAATCGCTTTCTTTACATAGGTTTTCCTTCACTCTATTGCTTTAAATGGTTTAGATTTATGGGCTTTGGCTTACTTAGATTATGTTGCGCCTTAAGACGTTTCGTAATTTAAGTGCCGATCGTGTTCCGTACTTTCGGGTCATGACAATTGAGAAAAGCAAAATGGGAATAAAATCATGGTTGATTTTCTACACTCTTCTTTTGTGTTGACTAAAGTCAAAACCATGGTTTCATTTCCTATGGTTTTTGTTGCCCATTGTTTTGCTTAAACTCAGGTATCAAAATATCTAGATATTTTGTAACCATGGTTTGGGATGAGATAACCCTCTCTCTTGATTATGTTGATTATTCTCTCATGAGTTAAGTTTAGCCATTCTCCTTCTTCTTCCTCATTCAAGCTCTCTAGCTTTGTGAAGAACATAAAAAGAAAAGGTTTTTAAGTGAGATCTAAACTCACATCACCAACCTATATTAGTCTAGCCCAGTGTTGTAGGTTTGTTCCACTTCCATTAAGTTCAAGTGAAGCTGGGAGCTTGTGCAAAGGGACTCCGTGGTGGATCGTCATGGACTTCGAAGAACTCGAACGGACTGGTCCAAACACCAAGTTGATCCAAGGAGTCGCAAGAGGAGGTCTACAAAGGTTTTATTACTCACCTCTTAATGTTAGACACTTGATAGTATGTAATACTAGTTCTTGTTACCCTAATTTTCTAGTTCGATTCATGGTTGGTTTTGTTTAGCACCCCTTAAATTTTTATTATAGCATGTATGATGCAACCCAAATCCTAGGCATGGTGCAAGAGAAACCCTACAGGGATTTGGGCTCTAGAAAATATATGGAGGGAATTGGGTCATAGGTTTTAAGTAAAGAAGTGAAGAAAAAGAAATGGAGAAAAAGTAAGTGAAAAGAAATTAAAATAGAAAGGAAGAAATATGGACGGTCCAGATGGGCTAAGGGTTTAAAAATGAAAAAGGAAAACATATGGAAAACTAGAATTTGTGATTGGTGTTGGGTTTGGGTTCTGTAAGTTAGTTGTGAAAAAGAAAATAAAAGAAATGGTTTAGGATTCTATTTAGTTTTGGTTTACATGAATAAAAATTGGTTAAAAGGTTTGGGCTTTGGAAAAAAATAATTAATCTAGGTAAAATATATGGAATAAAAATAATAAAATAATATACCTAATAAAATATACGAAAAATACCAAAAACAAATAAATATCGTATTTAAAATAATACAAAGGTATAGAAATTTTAGAGTCGTTACATTCTACCCTCCTAAAATTATTTCGTCCTTGAAATTACTCAAGAAGGATATCACAACAGAGTAAGGAAAAGGGTTAGGATAGTGCAGACGCGTTTCATCGTCACGCTCCATCAGTCGGTAAGCTAAGCAGATCGCGATAAGAAAACCAGAAAGACGATAAGTTTCAAAAATCAGAATAAATTCTGTTAGGATAAGCAAGAGTAGTTTCCAAGAATGCCTCGAACAAGCTCTCCAATAGAAAAACGTAAATAGGAATTGGATTTCTCAAGAATGGTATAAAGATAAGGAATGATAATTAAATCAGGGAAGGATATTAGTTAACAAGAGATATGCGGTAGAACATAGCCAATTTCAATAGGGGGAGAATCAACGGCAGAACTCCAGATCACTCAAGTAGAGTACCGCATTGTACTTATGTTGCGGTTCATAATTACAATTACTTAACTCCATTTAAGTCACCAAATCCTAATATCAGAGTCGATGAAATAAGGTTTAAGAACAATAAGGAACCACCATTCGCAATTTCGTCTTCTTTACATCGAGACACGATTATCGGAGAAAATAAGAAAAGATTCAATGGGATGCAATCATGCTGCAGGAGTTACAGTCTACCCTCCTTAAAAGAATTTCATCCGGGAAATTCTCTTAAGAAGCACGTTGCAGCAAACTCAGAAAAACCATGGATGGCGTCATCTTCAAACTCCTTCGAACAATGTTCAAACTAGGTGAGCTAATAGGCCTATGCAATACAATTAGAAGGGGTAAAGTAGAGTTAAGAATTCAAAATTCAAGAGATTATATTCAAATAAGTCGAAAGAGAAGTTCAAAATTGATTCAAGGAATAAGTTGAGATTCAGGAGATTTGAAATTGCAAGGAATGTTTAGTTGCTGATTCTTATAATTCTTATGATATATTGCATAAGAATTCATGCAGAACTGACCTGCATAAGCCGCCAACAAAACTTGTCACGTCCCGATTCCCAACAGACGGAAACGGTGACGTGGCAAGCTCGCAACATATTTACTATAAAAATAAATACGTTAAGCGTAATTAAGCAACATAACAATGGACAAGAATAAAAAGAGTAATAAAATAAAACAACTTTATTTACATTCAACTTTACATACAACTGTCTAAAAGTAAAAGATACAATAAAAAAGCAAATGCCTGAACAATGGCATACTGAAAGTGAGTGCAGGAAGAACTGGTAGTCAGGCTGAGCTGCAAGCTAGTCCAAGTCCTCCTTGCTCGGCTCTACGTCTTAAGAGTCCGGTCCTCCTGACGAACATTCCAAAGAAAGAAAACAAAGAGAAATGTCGTCGGCGAACTAGCACTCGTTAAGTCCCAAAAGGAGAAAGAGAAAATAGTATATAATGTGAAATGAACAGGTAAAGTTGTATATGATCGTTCACAAGTATAAGATAGTTATTCTAACGTGATTATTTGTAGTTCGATAAGGAAGGTATTCATATATACAAGAGGAGTCCATCTTACCCCATGGACTATGGTAACATGTAATACAAGGTCTCTTCGTATCCCACGGGACAACGGCACGTGCATTCATGTAAGTGTCTTTTAAGTGACCTCTCGTGCCACGATATACGTTCCGTACCAATCTACTCCTTTATCCCCGCGTATTGTATTGTAGAGATTAAGATTACAAATTTTGGCCGAATCCATGGATATAAAATGTACAGGTTCATGTTCAAGATGTAATCATGTATTCAGGTAGTCATGTCAAGTTCATATCAAGTTATAACCATAGTTCGGTCAAGTCGAGTCAAGTATTCAAATTTGAGTTTGATATTTGAATTCGTGTGTTCAGGTTCATGATCAAGTATTCAAGTTTCTGTTTGATTTTGGATTCTGGTTTGAGTTTGGATTCTGGTTTGAATTTGGCTTCATATTGAAGTTAGAATCTTATGAAAGGACTTTGTTCTTTCAACATCTTAAATTTAGGAGTAATCGGCAACTGCTGCATATGGACGGCAGGATTTGTATATTTTTTCAAGACAATTGCTATTGATAATTCCGTTAAGTTGTCTAACCTGAATAAGTAAGCACTCACTTTCTCCGGCTCTCTGGGGCTCAAGAGAATTGATCCCGCTTAAACCTATATTAAACTAGAGTCCTTAAAATATTGTTTTGCATATCTCAAGGGGGTTTTATGAAAAATACTTTAATATAGTTTGAAAATAAACCTCGAGAGTGATTTATAATATTAAGAGTTTTTTTTTAAAAAATGTATTTTAATTTTAGTAGTATTTTAGTGAAAACTTAGTTTTTAAAAATTTATAGTATTTTTATGAAAAGTCTTATCTTTTGAAAACTTGGGGTATTCAAGTAGAGGTATTTTATAGAAAATCTAGTTTGGGATATTGGTGATATTTTTGTGTAATTTTAATTTTTCATTTTAATATATTTTTCAAAAATTAGTTTTCATAGAAAAATACAGATTTATGATTTATAAAAAAATTCAAATGGTTTAATTTGTTAAAAAGTCATATTCTTTAAAAATCGTATTTTTATTTCCTTTCGAACCCGAATTCTCCGTGAGAGGTTCTGTATCCCGCTCTACTATTCCAAGGACGTGCGATAACGCACACCCTCCATAAATGGGTTCTCCTAAAAGGGTTGTAGAGACGTAATTGCAAAGGAAAGAGTTTGAGGTAAATTTCTATTTTTAACTCTTCGAGGTATTTTAGTGCAAAGCGATTCTTTAGAAAAATTGCTATGAACTTGTAGTAGTGCTATGATTCAAAAATGTGCATGTGGGGTAGATCGTTACCCCGTGCAATATCGACGATTTATCACATAAACTAAAGGGTATTTAAATTATATAGTTATACAGTTACAGTAGGCATCAATTTGTTGTGAATATATGTACACAGTTATACATAGTTTACTGGTTATATACATAATTTTTGTTTTATCAGTTTTAATTTGTCAATATAGATTCATATATTAGGTATATTATGTTAGTTGAAGTCGAGTTATAATTTAGAGTACAATGTATGTTGTAATGAAAAATTGTAGCTATCCTTTTGTGTTCATTTTACCGTCATATATTAAACTCAACTTGATGAAAATTAATAGTAATTGAGTTCAGAATGTAATAATATTAATGGAAAATTACTGTTACATTGCATAGACAAATTATCAATTAACCCTTTTTCATTATTCCACAAGGCTTATACCAAACTCATATTGATGAGAATTAGATTGGTTCGTTAGCACAAAACATATTTTTACACTGATGTTGATATGCTTTTGTATCAATATACATGCCTGAAGGTAAGTAGAAGGTTGATTGGAAAATTAATTTTTAATGGTAAGTAGTTAGAGAACAAATGTTAAATTTTTAAGATTCGATGCATATGAAAAGATTTGGAAGGGACTTACATCGCGATAAGAACATGAGAGACGACGGAATCTTATTGCGGCGTTTTGTCAAACACCTCCGGACGCAAAATTTAAAACATCGATGAATTGAAGATCCGGAGACGTGGAAATAATCATGGCGCTCATGTGGACATAGGCCTGGGTTAGGAGCCTCGGTTCTTTGCTCGGTCACGTCCTACGGAATTGTTGAAGGTCGGTGGAGAATATGGTGTTATCAAAGTTGTTGTTGCGGCTGTTGCCGTTGTCCTTGACAACGGAAACGGGGTCGGGTGCTCAACCAAGAGAGGGTGGCCGACTATGGATGGGTCTCGGTTGGATTTGGTGGAAAAGAGAGTGTAATTTTGTATGTGTGTATGAATCTATATATGTGTATGTAGAGAGAGGGGGAAGTTGAGGGAGCAGAGAGAGAGTTGAGAAAGACATATAGAGAGAATTAATGTGAATCAATAAGAGAGAGGGAGTGGGGAGAAGAGGGGTCGGCCATGGAGGTTAGGCCAGTTATGAGCCGAAATAGGGGAAGAGGCCAGCATGATTCATGAGAGGAATTAGTGTGTTGGTGGGGGTTAATGCATGAAGAATGGGTATTGCAGTTTGCACAGGAAGGAAGAAAGAAAGGAAAAGAACAATGGCTTTTCGGCTTGGGATTTGGGCTCTAGAAAATATATGGAGGGAATTGAGTCATAGGTTTTAAGTAAAGAAGTGAAGAAAAAGAAAAGGAGAAAAAGTAAGTGAAATAGAAAGGAACAAATATGGATAGTGCAGATGGGCTAAGGGTTTAAAAATGAAAAAGGAAAACATATGGAAACTAAAATTTGGGCTTGGTGTTAGGTTTGGGTTCTGTAGGTTAGTTGTGAAAAAGAAAATAAAAGAAATGGTTTAGGATTCTATTTAGTTTTGGTATACATGAATAAAAATTGGTTAAAGGGTTTGTGCTTTGGAAAAAAATAATTAATCTAGAAAAAATATATGGAATAGAAATAATAAAATAATATACCTAATAAAATATACGAAAAATGCCAAAAACAAATATATACCGTATTTAAAATAATACAAAGGTATAGGACTTTTAGGGTCGTTACACGTTTTCGTTGGACAGGAAGCTACCCATTGTGGATGGGCCGAACAGGAAGCTACCCAACTGCCTCATGATGAAAGCTTGGATCCACAGCGTTGTTGGGAAGGAAGCTACCCACGGTGGATGGGCCGAGCAAGAAGCCACCCGCTGCCTTGTGATGAGGGTTTTAGATCCACAGCGTTGTTGGGCAGGAAACTACCCGCTGTGGATGAGCGGGCGGGAAGCTACCCGGCGGCCTCATGATAAGGGCTTTGAATCCACAGCGTCGTTGGGCAGGAAACCACTCACTGTGAATAGACCGAGCAGGAAGCTGCCCGGCCGTCTCATGATGAGAGCTTTGGATCCACTGCGTTATTAGGCAGGAAGCTATCCGCTGTAGATGGGCCAGGCAGGAAGCTACCCGGTGGCCTCGTGATGAGGGCTTTATATCCACAGCGTTGTTGGGAAGGAAGTTACCCACTGTGGATAGGCCGAGCAGGAAACTACCTGGCCACCTCATGGTGAGGGCTTTGGATCCATGGCGTTGTTGGGCAGGAAGCTACCCGCGGTGGATGGGTCGAGCAAGAAGCTATCCGGCTGCCTCGTAATGAGGGCTTTGGATCCACGGTGTTGTTGGGCAGGAAGCTACCCGACTGCCTCGTGATGAATGCTTTGGATTCACAGCGTCGTTGGGCAGGAAGCTACCCGCTGTGGATGGGCCAAGAAGGAAGCTATCCGGTCGCCTTATGATGAGGGCTTTTGGATCCACAGCGTTGTTGGACAGGAAGCTACCCGCTGTAGATGAACCGAGCAGGAAGCTGCCCGGCAGTCTCGTGATGAGGGTTTTAAATCCACGATGTTGTTGGGTAAGAAGCTACTCGCGGTGGATGGGCCGAGCAGGAAGCTACCCGGCCGCCTCGTGATAAGGGCTTTAGATCCACAGCATTTGTTTACCCCAATCAGAGCAAAGCTCTGTTCGAATTCCGAGGCGGGAGATAAAGCAACGCTTCATCTTCCCCCAATCAGAGCAAAGCTCTGCTTTGAAAATTTAAAAATTTAATAAATGAAGCAACGCTTCAGATTATTTGCGCTGCTCAACACGCCACGTGTCAGGCGCTGATGCGTCAGCGCAGCGCCCGAGAAGGCGCACCCAATCAGAGCAAACCTCTATTAAATGAAGCAACGCTTCAGTTGCGCAAGCACTGCGCTGCGCGACACGTGTCAGGGCAGATGCGCTAGCGCAGTTGCGCTGCGCTGTGCGCTGCGCGAAACGTGTCAGCGCAGATGCGCTAGCGCAGTAGCGCAGTTGCGCTGCGCTGCGCGACACGTGTCACGCGCTGGGGCATCTGAGCCAAACAGAATTAAATTTCTACGAAATCTTTTCTGTTCTTATTAAAACAAGAATATTTTTCTCTGCAAAGCAGAAGCCCTTGGATCAAAGATCCAACGGTGGGAAAATTCCCAAAATCACTCAGAGAAAAATCTCTTTAACAAATTTAACTAATTTATGGACACTATAAAAAGGACCCCAGACCTCAATTCAAAGGGATGAACATTTTTCTAAAAAAAAAGAAGAGAGAGAGAACTCTGAGAAACTCCTCAAGAATAAAAAAGGTAAAAACCTTTAGAAAAAGAGAAAGTTCTCTTATGAACAAATCATAAATCTAAAAACAAGATCAATGATCTTTAATAAAAATAAAATAAAATAAAATAGTGCTTTACACTTTTCATGAACCTTTGGTTCTCTGAGATAAGAAAAACAAGAAAAAACTTATTTTTCTTTGATCTAAATTAGATCAAGAAATCAAATAGTGCTTTGCACTTCTGTTCTTGAATCTAAAAGATTCTTAGTGCTTTACACTTGCAAACTGCGCTGTTGCGCTCTTGGGAGAGCGCCACGTGTCAGCATCTAAACCACTTGCGCTACGCGCTCTTGAAATAAGAGCTTTGCTCTCTGGAGTTGGCGCAACTCACCAGAGCGCGCCACGTGTCAGCAGTGCACTAGCGCAGCGCACTGCACTGTTGCGCTTGCGCTCACCAGAGCATGACACGTGTCCTCACCACAAGCGCTTGCGCTCAGTGATTGGCGCAAAGCGCCTAACAAATGCAATGCATTTTAATGAAGGGCCAGGCCCAATTAAAAGACCAAACAGGCCTAATTAAATTGATGCTCTGCATCATTTATAAATGGGCAAAGCCCAAACAAAATAATAAAATGCTATACAGATGCCTTGCAGGGCCCAAAATAAATTGATGCTCTGCATCTTTTATGGACAGAGCCCAAACAAAAAAAATAGAAGTAATGCAATGCATTATTTAAGTGTGGGCAAAGCCCTAGCACAGGTCTAATAGACTAAAAATAAATAAAATGTTGAACATTTTCAACTGGACTTAGCCCAATTCTGGCCGTAAGTCCTTAAATTAAATTGAACTGAGCACAGATGCTCTCTCAAATCAATTTATATCCGGTTCGAGGGTACATCTCCGAACTCCTTTGACATTCATCGTTGTAATTCCTCAATGACGTCAAAGAGGTGGCGGGTCCCAACGACCACACATCAATATGGACTGCGGGGTCCTTAAACTCGTGGAACGAAACGTCCTTAAACTAATATCGGACCGAAACGTCCTTAAACTAATATCGGACCGGAACGTCCTTAAACTAATGTTGGACCGGAACGTCCTTAAACTAATGTTGGACCACCACGTCCCTAAACTGGAACATGGACCACCACGTCCCTAAACTGGAGAATGGACCGCAACGTCCCTAAACTACCGATGGACCACCATGTCCCTAAACTGGAACAATAGAGCATCCAAATGCTCTTTTGTCGGATCTAAACGGTCCCGTTTAAGTTGATCTTAGCCCCAAATACGGCTAACGTATCCTTAAACATTTGAATGAACAATAAAACTTCAAATCGATTTTGGTTCAAGGGTACATCTCTGAACTCCTCTGACACCTATCGTTGTAATCCTTCAACGACGTCAGAGAGGTGATGAGTCCTGACGACTATATGTATTAAATCGATCACCACGTCAAGTTGATCTTAGTCCAAAACAGGACTAACGTATCCTTGACGAACGTTTAAGTTGATCTTAGCCGCAACGCGACTAATGCATCCTTAAACTAAAAACACCAAACACAAATCTAAGTAAATACGGATTTGGACTAATCCACGTCCTACGGGCGACGGCATTACTCAGTCTCCGTATATAATCCACGGGCAACCACAAACAAAACAAACACACACGACACGAAGTGAAATTCTGGAGAAGGAGAAAGTGGCTACCGGGCGCGGTAGCGTAATTAACTGCAGGGGCTTGCGCCTGCAGGGAAGAGCGTCCCCACAATCAAAAACCCCTCTAGCGAGGGGGAATCTGACGAAGTCTGCTACATCGGCCGCATCCGTCTAAACCTCCGATATACGGTGCCATAAATCAACTTGGCATCTTGGAGAGGTAGATGGATAAAACCATATAGCATCTGTCCCGAATCTCAGCGTCAGGACATCGCAGTCTTGTGCGCCGTCCTTCGGAGGGGAACAGATTCTGGCACGCCCGGTGGGACCTTTTCCTCTTTGCATTCCACACTTCGTGTGTAGTCTTCGCGAACCAATCGCGGTTTGTTAAATGGTTGCCTTCGGATTTCAAGTTACTAAGATTTGATCTTTTGCCTGGCGCAGAACTCAAGATTCAATGGCCACTAATTGCACCAACTGCTCGAAGTGCCACTGCAACGGACGCTCCACCTCACTGGGAGGTGTAGCATATGGGCCCTAAGCGGCTTCCTTCCTCACTCTGCCAGTAGACCAGGTGACCCAAGCCACCACTGGCCTGTTCTTCGGGACCATGATCCCACCCACAAGCTTCTCTGAGCCAATACCTGCACCGGAAGTGAACAAAAAGTCGGTCTTTGACCGGCTCACTGCTACGACGGCCCCTGTCGACGGGTCGCCCGCAACCAAACCGACAGCCTCCGTCTTCACCAGGCTAAATCTGAACTCTAAAATGGCTGTCCAAAGGAAGGCAATAACTGCTGCCCCAGAAGTCGTCAAGGCGGCTTTCCCTATCAAAGAGTCAGTCTTTTCAAGACTGACGATTCCTGCTCCTGCCCCTGCTCAAGGATCCGTCTTCGGCAGGTTGAATATCACCCGTCAGAAGACAACCTCAGTCTTTAAGAGGTTAACACCGGCGGCGCCTCATTCAGACAGGGGGCAAAAAGAAACTATCTCAATCTCTGAGCCAATCCCAACGGCTCGCCGTGCTCGACGTCGCCATTGGCAACGAGTGAGGAAGGCAGGGGGCAACTCTCCCTCAGGGCTAACTCCACCAGCTCCAGTGGTGGAAGTCAGCGCTGCTATCCCAACTGGGAACAGCTTTGAACTGCTGAGGAAGGTGCGAAAAAACTCTCCAACCGCTACACTGAAGAGATCTCCTCCACCTGCGGAGAGAGTTCCAGAAACGAAGCAAGAACAGCCCCCTCAACGGCTATCCTCAAGATTTTATAAAGTTTGGCGGAGGGTTCAAGACTCCGTAATTGACCCAGGTCACTCTCGTCACCAGAAAAGGGCGAAGGTGGAAAAAGACAAGGGTCGTCCCATTGAACAGCCGAAGACAGCAGCTGCTAGGATGCCCACTTCAATGGTTCCTTCAACCTCAACGGCCCACAAAAGAAGGAGGCCAGAGAAAACTCCCGCGTCAGCGGCAAAAGTTAAAAATGGTGAACCTAAACGCCCCAAGTCAGGGGGAATAACAGTTCATACGGTTTATATGGCATCGGGAAAAGAAGATAGCCGCATATCAACAGGTCATAGACCACACACGAAGTCAGTGACCAAGGCTCAGGAGCAGCAGCAGAAGCTCCAAGAGATGATGAACGCTATGGCCGCACTTACAGGACCAAAAGAAACCCCTGAACATCCTCGGACGAGCGTCAAGAACAAGAAACGGACGCAGAATTCCTTCGTCGCGTACTGGAGAAGAAGGATAAAGAAGCTGCGGAGCAGGCAGCCAACATAAAGAAAATGGCCCTCCTGTTCCAGGATATGGTGGGTATGATGATTCAACAAGACCCACCTGCTGAAGATCCCCCGATCATCCTTGAAGACGATAGGGGAGAGACGTCGAATCCTCCACCAGCTCTGTCCACTGCTAAAGAGGATACAATCTCCAAAGCTGATTTGGATGAGTACATAGCCCAGAAAATACGGGTTCATCATGCGACTGAAGCGGCCGGTCACGTCGTAAAAACGGGGCGGCCATATCCAAGTTGGTACGATCAAATCAAGTACCCACCCGGTTACACAATTCCCAAGTTCCATGTCTACAAAGGGACGGGCAATCCTCATCAGCATGTTGCCCAGTTCAGGGCACTCGGCGGCAACACCGGCGGTGATGACAAGCTGTTGCTTCGCCAGTTTGTTGGAAGCTTATCAGATACGGCGTTCGAATGGTACTCTGAGCTCCCGAACGACTCTATTAAAACCTTCGCGGAGATGGAGCTGTTGTTTACTCAGCGTTTTGTAAGCGCCAGTGAACGTACCCCGATGACAGCACTGATTAACGCCAGGGTAAAGCCAGGCGAGACGTGGGTTCAGTACGCTATACAATGGCTGAACTTATGGTCAAAGTGTGAGCAGCGCATTGAAGAAGCTCCCGCGGTGGGTATGTTTATGGGAACCCTCGATCCACAAGCAACCATCTCGCAGTTTATGATGTTTTTCAAGCCGACTACCTTCCAGGCCTTGATTGACAAACTAGCGCAAATGGATCAAATGGGCCATAAACCCCCTCTTCCAAGGCCAGACACCCGAAATGACAAAGGGAAGGGAAAAGCGATCGTCGTCGCTAATGCTCAACAACAACCGAGCGACTCAAAGCCGGTTGCTCGTCAAAATAATATGCGACCGTACGTGCCCCTTGAGGATAGAATGGGACGTCCTTATTCCTTTCCCCGCGATAAAATGAGGAGATTATTCGAGCTGGCGTTGCGCAACAGACTCATAAATTTGCCGGATCCAAAACGTCCGTTGCAACCAAGTGACGTCAACGAGCCCAACTACTGTCCTTATCATCGAGTACTAGGCCATCCGATCGAAGATTGCTAGGTTTTCAAAAATTGGCTTGAAAACCAGTACCGACAGGGCAAGTTCGCGTTATCTGACAAATGGAAGGTGAATCCCCCGCAGCCCCACACCTCTAAGGGGACGAATACGCCGGGGGCAACATGCTCCGTCATTGAAGAAGCTCCTTGGGAGGTTGTATTATCAGCCAAGACAAAGAGGATACTAAACAACCTTCAGACATGTCCAGCGATCAAGTGGAAGAATCCGTTGGAGCCGCAGGTCATTGAAGGGATGTTGAAGCCACGTCCAACTCCAAAGACCGATGGTGGCGGTTCAAGCACTTGCAGCCAGCCGTCAAAATCTTCGAAAAAGAAGAAGAAGAAATCTAAGAAGCCCGTGAAGCCTGGCGCCAAACGCATGGACTTACAAAAGCAAATTGACGCGTTGGAAGAATACAACCAAAAGGCGCGGACTCCCATTACATTCCAAGAGTTCCTCAATCATGTCTTTCAAGAAGAAGATGAAGGAGAAAGTTCATCGGATGAATCCGAGGAATATGTGGCGAGCTGTCATATGATTTCCCATTCGATCACGAACGATGAGGAGACTCCTTGCACCAAAAAGCTGGGGACAGATCCTGAACCAAAAGTTCTGGGGCCACCAGAGGAAATAATCGACGCATTCCTTAATGAAGCTCGGTTGAAAAGTAAAGCTGATCGGGAGCGCGAGGCGGCTATATTTGAAAGAGCCAAGCGCCAGTGACTCGATGAAGGAGCTGAGATGATCCCGGTGGAGCTAAACACCTCCGCTACCGACAAAAGCCAATTCAAGATGAGAAAGAAGTTTGCTAAGGCCATATCAATGGGCATGAAGCTACCATCCTCCGAAGAAGAAATTACCGGTAAAGCGAAAATGCACCCGTCTTATTGCTTATATCATCAAAAGGTTTCGCACCCCACTCAAGAGTGCAAAGCTTTCGATAGATGGTGGCAAGAGTATGTTGCTCATCGACAACGCTTTAAGCGGGAGAAGCGTAAAACTCGTCAAGAGCAAAGAAATACGACCGAAGGGAGTAAAAGAACTACCGGCGATTGTCGCGTAGTTAACACCGGCGGGTCACAAGTGCCTACATTCGGGAGCGATTCTGATGAGGAGCTGGAACTTGCCCCTCTCTTTAAAGGGTCCGCGTCGAGAAAAGAAGAAGAACCGAAGGTTTGCGAAAATATCCGGCTACGTAATCGCACGCTGCCCGAAAAGAACCTCGGACCCCCCTCGAACAAAAAAGATAAAGGGAAAGAAAAGGCCTCTTGGGATATCGTCTTAGATGACCAAGTGGTGGAAAAGCTAGCTGCCAAAGATCCACCAAAGAAGGATAAGGTGGACTACAACGTCTTAGCACATCTGAGGAAGCTGCCCTCACAGCTCAGCATTCTTGACGCCCTTTTGCTATCAAAAGAAGTGAGAGATTCGTTGATTAAGGCGCTCCAAGACCCAGAACAATTCCAAGCATGCCTGGCCGAGGAAAAGATGAAGGACGAATTGGAGGAGGTGCATACGGCCGATGTTACTTTTGGCGATGAAGACCTTCTACTTGGGACGTGCGAACACAATCGCCCTCTCTATGTCTCAGGATACTGCCATGATATAAAGATAGGCAAAATCCTGATCGATAACGGGTCGTCTGTTAACCTACTCAACGTGCGGGTGTTGAAGGAAATCTGCATGAGCGTCCAGCACCTTGCTCGGGACAAGATCACCATCTCCGGGTTCGACTCCCAATCGTCAAAGACTCTTGGATCTGTGATACTGACACTACGCTTCGGGCTACTCGTCACGGACATTAAGTTCCACGTCATAGACGCCAAGACATGTTACAACGCTTTGCTCGGTCGACCATGGTTACACGAGTACAACATCATCCCTTCTACACAACATCAGTGTATGAAGTATTTTAAGGATGGTTTCGAGTATACCGTGACGAGAGAACTGAACCCTTTCTCTGTGAACGAGGTCCGCAAATACGAAGATGCCAAATACTTCTTACCGGATTTCGAAGACACGGAGAAGTGTCACAAGCCGGAGAATAAAACTAACGCTACCATCCCTGTCTTCGGCAGTGATACTGAGGAGGAAGAGGAGATAGTTTATTCGGGTCCGCCCCAACACAACAAGCCGGGACCACCGGCACCTACAATGATCTTTGGCAGCGACTCGGAAGATGAAGTCCATGCTGTATTCTCTGCTCGACCTTCAATACAAACGTCCGCTGACGAAGAGCAAAGTCTACAAGTCGCCATAGTGCCGCTTAAACACCATAAAGAACTGGATGCACTTAATATCTACAGTGTAGAAGAGTTGCGGACATTCTATATCCCTCCCAGGCGAGAGAGCGAGAAAGCAATTCTGTTTTACCGCTCTGAAGAAACCAAGGTAAAAAAAAGAAATCTGGCATGGCGCGGATCCTGCGCTCGACAGGCTTCAGCCTATCCGTCTTCCCAGATATTATACAGAGGGTTTGAAGAAACTGCTGAAACGCCAGGGGATATCCTTCAAACAGACCGTTAGAGAGGCCAAATTCTATGATAGAGTCTGGAACGTTCCCGGGACTCAACGCAAACTGCCTAACGGGAGAATGGAAACAAAAGGGCTTGGATACATCCGGTCAAAGAAACGAGAGTTACTGCCCAGCTGTTACGTCGTGTATGACCTTGATAAAAAAGCGGATGCTCAATGGGAGGACGCTAATCCTAAACCGGTGAAAGTTCCAGATGCGAAGGAGCCCGGTCCGTCGTTCGAGGAACAAATGGACAAACTTATAAAGAAAGCTGGTCAAAAAGTCCGAGATAATCACAACCGCGAGACGGCCATTTATGAGAAAGCCAAGACGCAACGCCTTCTCCAACAAGCCGTAAAGGACGAAAATGCCGCTCCTTGTCAACCTGTTATAAAGAAAACTCGGCGCAAAAGCAGAAATAAGTCGAAAGGCCAAAAAGACGCTCAACAACAACAAGGCGGGGCTAAGAAACCACACAAACGGAAGGCGAGCATTATTGATCTATCCCTCACGAAGAAAATGAGTCGAGCATACTATTTTCCTCGAAACAAGACAAAGAAGATACTTGATCTTGCTCTAAAACATCAAATACTTACACTGCCGGAGTCCAAAAACCCCGAACAGGCAGGCGAAGTCTCTCATCCGGACTATTGCCCTTATCACCGAGTTATAGGGCATTCTCTTGAAGATTGCTTCACCTTCAAGAATTGGGTCGAAGATCAGTATCAGCTTGGCAAGTTCGCTCTATCCGACAACTGGAGGGTAGCACCGCCACAGAAGCACGAGCCCAAGGCCACAAAAGAAGAACCGGTTCCGCATTGGGATTGGAAGCGAATTCGCATCTGTCACATGATTACAATATTAAAAGAAGAGCCCGAGGACATAGAAGAGCTCCCTTGGTGCTTCGAAAACAGCAGCGACGAGATAATCTCAGAATTCCCACCAGCGCCAAAAGAGCTGGAAGATGGAATCCATACCACTGCAGATAACCTCAAGAAGATTGAGTTGGGGACGGCAAACGATCCAGGCCGACATTCATCAGCGAGTTACTATCTGAAGAAAGGGTAGCTGCGTTAAAGGATGTGCTTCTGCAGCATAGAGATTGCTTCGCGTGGAACTATTCCGAAATGCCGGGGCTAGATCCAGAAATTGCTGTACACAAATTGGCAATATCCCCGGACGTCAAGCCAGTCAAACAGGCGCCGAGAAGAATGCGGCTTGAGCTTGAAATGAGCATCAATGCTGAGGTCAAGAAGCTAATCGACTCTGGCTTCATCCAGGAAGTTCAATACCCTGAATGGATCGCCAACATCGTCCCGGTGATGAAGAAAAATGGGACAGTGCGCATATGTGTGGACTTCCGGGATCTCAACAAAGCCTGCCCGAAGGATGATTTCCCGGTGCCAGTCACCGAACTGATGATAGAAAACACGTCCACTCATGAAGTTTTCTCCTTTATGGACGGCTCATTAGGGTATAATCAAATAACGATGCATCCCGAAGACCAGAAGCACACCGCCTTCAGGACTCCTTTGGGTATATTCTGCTACAAGGTGATACCCTTCGGTTTAAAGAACGCCGGTGCTACTTACCAGAGAGCCATGACGCAGATATTTGATGACCTTATACACGAAATCGTCGAATGCTATATCGACGATCTCGTGGTTAAAAGTAAATCATACGAAGAACATCTCGAGCATTTGAAGACCGTATTTCAACGCCTTCGGCAATACAACTTGAAGAAGAACCCTCTTAAGTGTGCATTCGGAGTTTCCTCGGGCAAATTTTTAGGATTCATCGTCCGACACCGGGGTATCGAAATAGATCCGTCCAAGATCAAGGCGATCATGGAAATGCCTCCGCCGAGGACTCTTAAACAGTTGCGGTCTCTCCAAGGGAAGCTCGCATACATACGGCGATTTATAGCCAATCTCTCAGGCAAGTGTCGCCCTTACAGTCACCTGATGAAGAAAGGAACTCCATTCATCTGGGATCAAAAATGCCAAAGCGCACTGGATGAGATCAAGCAATACCTGCAGAACCCCCCAGTGTTGGCTGCTCCGGTTAAGGGGAAACCTCTCATCCTTTATACAACTGCCCTCGAAGGTTCTTTAGGCGCATTATGGGCATAGGAAAATGACCAGGGAAAAGAAAGAGCGCTCTACTATCTAAGTCGAGTTCTACTGGGGGCAGAAAACAACTACTCCCCCATTGAAAAACACTGCCTGGCGTTGATCTTCGCAATAACAAAACTTAGACATTACGTGTTAGCACATGAAGTCCGTCTCATTTCGAAGGTGGACCCTCTCAAATATCTAATGTCAAAGGCCATATTGACGGGACGACTCGCTAAATGGACCCTGCTCTTGATGGAGTTCTCGATAATATATCAACCTCTCAAGGCAATAAAAGGCCAGGCCATCGCCGACTTCCTCGCTGAGCATCCGATACCGGCCAATTCTCCTTTAAACTGCGATCTTCCAGACGAACATGCGTTTGATGCGGTCAACGGTGATGATACTCGATGGGAGCTTTATTTCGATGGCGCATCTTCCATGAAGAAGCGCAAACAAAGCACCCCTATAATTAAATCGGGCGTAGGGCTCATCTTTGTAACTCCACAAGGAGGGATAATGCGCTTTGCTTTCTCCCTAACAGAGCCGAGGACAAACAATGAAGCCGAATACGAAGCTCTGATAGCAGACCTCGAGATCGCCATCGACATGGGAATTGAAAACCTCCTCATATACGGGGATTCTCAACTGGTCGGTAGTCAAGTAAACGGTGACTACCAAACGTGCAAGACAGATTTGGTAAAGTACGGCGAAAAAGTGCAACAACTGTTGACCCGAATTCCCTCCTATACTTTGGAGAACATACCGCGCGCGGAAAACAACAAAGCAGACGCATTGGCCAAACTTGCTAAAGAATTGGCTGACGAGAATCTCGATGACGTTAAAATCGTAGTACAAAGCCGTCGGGTGCTTGCCCCCGCAGAAATATCTCCGGAATTGCCCGAGGAAAAAGGAGCGAGCGAGCAAACGACCCTGCAAGTAAAAGGCCGGGAAAAGACCGAAGATTGGAGAGAAGTCTTCATAGACTACTGTAAATCCCACCAAATGCCCGAAGATGCGTCCGCAAGACATCAGCTCATGAAACGAGCTCTGTCTTTCGCCTTCGTCAATGATACTCTATACAAGAGGTCGTTTGATTCTCTGTGGCTGAGATATTTAGGACCTGACGAGGCGAAAAGAGTCGTTCAGGAAGTTCATGACGGAATCTGTGGTTCTCACCAAGCAGGCCCAAAGATGAAGTTGAAGATCAAACGGATGGGCTACTATTGGCCCACGATGATTCAAGATTGCCTCGAATATGCGAGGCAATGTCACTCATGCCAAATTCATGGGGACTTCATCCATCAGCATCCAAACCCATTACATCCAACGGTGGCTAGCTGGCCATTCGAAATGTGGGGGACTGACATAGTCGGCCCCATCGAACCAGCATCATCCAGAGGACATCGTTTCATCCTGGCGACGACTGACTACTTCTCTAAATGGGCAGAAGCAGTACCGTTAAGAGAAGTGAAGACGGAAAATATCCTCCACTTCTTCAAGACGCACATCATATATCGGTTTGGAACGCCAAGACGGATCATCTCCGATAACGGGCCAGCCTACAGAAGCCACAAGATCAGTCGCTTCGCGCAACAACACAATATAGATTGGAGATATTCCTCGGTTTATAATCCGCGAGCTAACGGTCTAGCTGAGGCCTTCAACAAGACCTTGACGAAGATCATGAAGAAAATAGTGTCGCGAAATAAGAAAGACTGGCACGAAAGACTGCAAGAAGCTATCTGGGCGTATCGAACTACGTTTAAAACGGCCACAAACACAACGCCGTACGCGTTGGTGTTCGGTACGGAAGCAGTACTCCCCCTCGAGATAGAGTTACCCTCTCTGCGAGTGGCAGTTCACTACGAGCTGACGGGTGAAGAAAATGCTCACCTCCGGTTTGAAGAGCTTGACGCTCTTGATGAAACCCGGCTCATAGCACAGCAAAATCTGGAAGCTTATAAAGAAAAGATGACGCGCTCATATGAAAGACTGACCCGACCGAGGACATTCCGCCAAGGCGAGCTTGTGCTAGTGGTCAAAAGGCCTATGATCCCCAATCGCTCCAAGCGGGGAAAATTCGAGCCAAACTATGAAGGCCCGTACGTAATAGATAAGGTCTACCAGGGCGGGGCCTATCTACTCATAGATATGCACGGTGAAAGGCCTTTCAGGCCGATAAACGGTCGCTTCCTAAAGAAATATTATGCTTGATGAGCCACAACCTAGGTCAATGATAGATGACGACGACTACGTCCGCTCGCTATCTTCCTAAGCTCAAACTCCATCAGCAGTAGCCAGCCGTCTCAAACGTCGGACCGAAATGTCCTTAAACTAGTAGCGGACCGAAACGTCCTTAAACTGCAGTGTTTCGCCCACTCAGAGCAAAGCTCTGTTTGAATTCAAAATTTAAATTTTCGAAGCAACGCTTCAAGTCTCAAGCGCAGCGCACCCAATCAGAGCAAAGCTCTGTTTAAAGGAAGCAACGCTTCAGATCCTTTGCGCTGCGCGCTCTGCGCCACGTGTCCAGCGCAGATACATTAGCGCAGCGCACCCAATCAGAGCAAAGCTCTGTTCAAAGGAAGCAACGCTTCAGATCCTTTGCGCTAGCGCTCTGCGCCACGTGTCCAGCGCAGATACATTAGCGCAGCGCACCCAATCAGAGCAAAGCTCTGTTTAAAGGAAGCAACGCTTCAGATCCTTTGCGCTGAGCGCAACGCGCCACGTGTCAGGCGCAGATGTATCAGCGCTGCGCCCAAGAAGACGCGCCCAATCAGAGCAGAGCTCTATTTGCCTGAAGCAACGCTTCAGTTGCGCTGCGCTCTGCGCTGCACGACACGTGTCAGCGCAGATGCACTAGCGCAGTTGCGCTACGCTCTGCGCTGCGCGACACGTGTCATGCGCTGGGGCATCTGCGCCAAATTAAATTAAGATTTTTAAGAAATCTTTTCTGTTCTTGTTGAAACAAGAAGATTTTCTTCTGCAAGGCAGAAGCCCTTGGATCAAAGATCCAACGGTAGGGAAAATTCCCCAAATCACTCAGAGGATGATCTCTTTAACAAATTTAACTAATTTGTGAGCACTATAAAAAGGACCTTAGGCCTCAATTCAAAGGCATCGAGTTTTTTTTTGAGAATTCAAGAATCCTAAACAGAAAGAACTCCGAGAAAATTTCAAGAAAGAGGTAAAGAACCTTCATGGATTAGAAGAAATTCCTTCTAAAAGACCATTAGTCTAAAACAAAAAAATATAAGATCAATGATCTTTATAAAAAAGAAGAAAACAGTGCTTTGCACTTCTTGTGAACCTTCGGTTCTTTAAAAACGATGTAAACAATAAAAGAATAGTGCTTTGCACTTCTGCGAACCTCTGGTTCTTCGAATAAAGAAGAAATTTATTTTTTTTCTTTGATCTAATTTAGACCAAGAACTTGAACAGAGCTTTGCACTTCCTTTCTGGAATCTAAAAAGATTCTTAGTGCTTTGCACTTCCAAGTTGCGCCGCTGCGCTCTTGAGAGAGCGCCACGTGTCGGCCATAAAACACTTGCGCTAAGCGCCCTTGAGATAGAGCTTTGCTCTCCGGAATTGGCGCAACTCGCTGAGAGCGCGTCACGTGTCAGCAGCGCAACAGCGCATTGCACTGCGCTAGTGCGCTTGCGCTCATCAAAGCACGACATGTGTCATCACCATATGGACTTGCGCTCGTTACTTAGCGCAAAACGTAGATGCATTAAGAAGGGCCAAGCCCAATTAAGAGAAGGCCTAACAGGCTCAACAAAGCGCAAATGCATTATTTTAAGGGGGCAGAGCCCAAACAAGAACAAATGCTTTGCATCATTTATAAATGGGCAGAGCCCAAACAAAAATATTCAGAATGCTATGCATTTTAAAAAAAAGGGGCAAAGCCCAAACGAAGTAGATACTTTGCAAATGGGCAGGACCCAAAATAAACCGATACTCTATATCTTCTGTGGGTAGAACCTAAATAAAAAAATGCAATGTTGAAATGGACTTAGCCCAATCGTGGCCATAAGTCCTTAAATTAAATTGACTGAGCAAAATGGCTCTCCTAAATCAATCCACGCCCGGTTTGAGGGTACATCTCCGAACTCCTTTGACATCTATTGTTGTAATTCCTCAACGACGTCAAAGAGGTGACGGGTCCCAACGACCATAGACTAAAAATAACGGACCGAAATGTCCTTAAACTAATAACGGACCGAAATGTCCTTAAACTAATAACGGACCGAAATGTCCTTAAACTAATAACGGACCGAAATGTCCTTAAACTAATAACGGACCGAAATGTCCCTAAACTAATAACGGACCGAAACGTCCCTAAACTAAAATTGGACCGAAACGTCCCTAAACTAACATCGGACCACCACGTCCCTAAACTGGCGATAGACCACCACGTCCCTAAACTGGAATATAGACCACTACGTCCTTAAACTGGCGACGGACCGAAACGTCCCTAAACTAATAATGGACCACCATGTCCCTAAAACTGGCAACGGACCGTCACGTCCTTAAACTGGCACAAAAGAGCCCAAATGCTCTCTTGTCGGATCTAAACGGTCCCGTCTAAGTTGATCTTAGCCCCAGCTACGGTTAATGTGTCCTTAGATCTTTAAATAAACAATAAAACCCCAAATCAACTTTGGATCAAGGGTACATCTCTGAACTCCTCTGACGCCTGTCGTTGTAATCCCTCAACGACGTCAGAGAGGTGACGAGTCCCGACGGCCAGATAATTAAATCAATCACTATGTTAAGTCGATCTTAGTCTAGAGCATGACTAACGTATCCTTAACGAAGGTTTAAGCTGATCTTAACCGCAATACGACTAATGCATCCTTAAAGTAAAAAACACCAAACTCAAATCTAAGCAAACACGGATTTGGACTAATCCACGTCCTACGGGCGACGGTATTACTCAGTCTCCGTATACAATCCACGGGCAACCACAAACAAAACAAACACCCACGACACGAAGTGAAATTCTGGAGAAGGAGAAAGTTGTTACCGCGATGCGGTAGCGTAATTAACTGCAGGGGCTTGCGCCTGCAGGGAAGAGCGTCCCCACAATCAAAAACCCCTCAAGCGAGGGGGAATCTGACAAAGTCTGCTACATCGGCCGCATCCGTCTAAACCTCCGATACACGGTGCCATAAATCAACTTGGCATCTTCGGAGAGGTAGACGGATAAAACCAAATAGCATCTGCCCCGAATCTCAGCGCCAGGACATCGCAGTCTTGTGCGCCGCCGTTCGGAGGGGAACAGATTCTGGCACGCCCGGTGGGACCTTTTCCTCTTTCCACTCCACACTTCGTGTGTCGTCTTCGCGAATCAATCGCGGTTTATTAAAGGGTTGTCTTCGGATTTCAAGTTGCTAAGATTTGGTCTTTTATCTGGCGCAGAGAGAACTCAAGCATCCATGGATTCCCACTGCACCAAATCCGCGAAGCACCACTGCAACGGACGCTCCACCTCACCGAGAGGTGTAACATATGGGCCCCAAGCGTCCTCTTTCCTTACTCTGCCGGTAGAGCAGGTGACCCAGGCCACCACCGGCCTATTTTTCGGGACCATGGTCCCCCCTGCAAGCTTCTCTATGCCGATATCCGCACCAGAAGCGAACAAGAAGTCGGTATTCGACCGGCTCGCTGCTGCTACGACCCCTGTCAACGGGTCGCCCGCTACTAAGCTGACAGCCTCTGTTTTCACCAGGCTAGGTCAGGATCATAAAGTGGCTGTCCCAAAGAGGGCAACGGCCACAGCTTCGGAAGTCGTTGAAGCAGTTTCTCCTATCAGGAAGTCAGTCTTCACAAGATTGACGGTTCCTACTCCTCCTTCAGCTGATCAAAAAGCATCAGTCTTTGATAGGCTGACACCGGCAGTTGCCCCACTCCCAAACAAGGGGCAACAAGAAACTGTCCCGATATCTGAGCCAGTCCCAATGGCTCGTCGTGCGCGACGTCGCCATTGGCAGCGATTAAGGAAAGCAGGAGGCAACTCCCCTTCAGGGTTAACCCCGCCTGCTCCAGTGGCGGAGGTCAACGCTGCTGTTCCAACTGGGAACAGCTTTGAATTGCTAAGGAAGGTGAGAAAGAACTCCCCGGTTGCTACATTGAAAAGGTCTCCTCCACCCATGGAAAAAGATCCGAAGACGAAACAGGAACAGCCCCCTCAACGGCTGTCATCAAAAGTTTATAAAGTATGGCGCAGGGTTCAAAACTCTGTGATCGATCCGGACCACCTGCGTCACCAGAAGAAGGCGAAGGTGGAGAATAACAAAAGCTGCCCCATTAAACAGCAGGGGGCAACAAATGCTAGAATGCCCGCTTCGACGGCTCCTTCAACCTCAAAGGTCTACAAAAGAAGGAGGCCAGAGAAAGCTCCCGCAACAGCAGCAAGAGTTAACAATGGTGAACCTAAACGCCCCAAGTCAGGGGGCATAATTGTTCATACGGTTTACATGGCTTCTGGAAAGGAAGAAAGCCGTACTTCTACGGGTCACCGACCGCTCACCCGATCAGTGACCAAGGCTCAGGAGCAGCAACAAAAGCTCCAGGAGATGATGACCACAATGGCTGCACTCACTGGGCCGAAAGAAACCCCGGAAACATCCTCAGAAGAACGTCACGAACAAGAGACGGACGCTGAATTCCTCCGGCGCGTGCTAGAGAAGAAAGATAAAGAGGCTGCGGAACAGGCAGCCAACATAAAGAAAATGGCCCTCCTGTTCCAGGATATGGTGGGTATGATGATTCAACCAGATCCACCTGTTGGAGATCCCCCGATCATTCTTGAAGATGATAGGGGAGAGACATCGAATCCTCTACCGGCTCTGTCCGCAGCTAAAGAGGATACCATATCAAAAGCTGATTTGGATGAATATATTGCTCAACAAATACGGGTGCATCAAGCGGTTGAAGCAGCCGGTCAGATCGTGAAAACGGGGCGGCCATATCCGGGCTGGTACGACCAAATCAAGTACCCGCCAGGTTACACAATTCCTAAGTTTCATGTCTACAAGGGGACCGGCAACCCCCATCAACATGTTGCCCAGTTCAGGGCACTGTGTGGTAACACTGGAGGCGACGACAAACTTTTGCTGCGCCAATTCGTTGGAAGCTTATCAGACACGGCTTTCGAGTGGTATTCCGAGCTCCCCAACGACTCTATTAAAACCTTTGCGGAGATGGAGCTGCTCTTCACCCAACGTTTTGCAAGCGCCAGCGAGCGTACTCCGATGACGGCGCTGATTAACGCCAGGGTAAAGCCCGGCGAGACGTGGGTTCAATACGCTATACGGTGGCGTAATCTATGGTCTAAGTGTGAACAACGCATAGAAGAAGCGCCGGCAGTGGGGATGTTTGTTGGAACGCTTGATCCGCAGGCAACCATCTCGCAGTTCATGATGTTCTTCAAACCGACTTCCTTCCAGGCTTTGATCGACAAATTAGCGCAGATGGACCAGATGGGCCATAAACCCCCTCTCCCGAAGCCGGACCCCCGAAACGATAAAGGAAAGGGAAAAGCGATCATCGTCGCCAATGCCCAACAACAACCGAGCGACTCGAAGCCGGCTGCTCGTCCAAACAATACACGCCCATACGTACCCCTTGAGGACAGGATGGGACGTGCTTACTCCTTCCCCCGTGATAAAACAAGGAGGCTATTCGAGCTGGCGTTGCGCAACAGGCTTATAAATCTGCCAGATCCAAAACGTCCGTCACAACCGAATGACGTCAACGATCCTAGTTACTGCCCTTATCACAGAGTGTTGGGACATCCAATCGAAGACTGTTACGTTTTCAAAAATTGGCTTGAGAATCAATACCGTCAGGGCAAATTTGCGCTGTCTGACAAATGGAAGGTGAACCCTCCGCAGCCCCACACCTATAAGGGGACGAATACGCCGGGGGCAACATGCTCCGTTATTGAAGAGGCTCCCTGGGAGGTTGTATTATCGGCCAAAACGAAAAGAATGCTAAATGATCTTCAAACCTGCCCAGCGGTCAAGTGGAAGAACCCCTTGGAACCGCAGGTTATTGAGGGAATGTTGAAGCCACGACCGACCCCGAAGACCGATGGTGGTAGTTCAAGCGTTCATAGCCAACCGTCAAAATCTTCGAAAAAAGAAGAAGAAGAAATCTAAGAAGCCCGTGAAGCCTGGCGACAAGCGCACGGACTTACAAAAGCAAATCGATGCGCTGGATGAATATAACCAAAAGGCGCGAACTCCCATCACGCTCCAAGATTTCCTTGATCACGTCTTCCAAAAAGAAGATGAAGGAGAAAGTTCATCGGATGGATCTGACGAATATGTGGCAAGCTGTCATATGATCTCCCATTCGACCACGAACGATGAAGGAACTTCTGGCACTGAAACGCTGGGGGCAAATGCCGAATCAGGAACCCCAGGGTTACCGGTTGAAATGATTAATGCGTTTCTTAATGAAGCTCGGTTGAAAAGCAAGGCTGATCGAGAACGCGAGATGGCTATATTCGAAAGGGCTAAGCGTCAGCGACTTGAGGAAGGAGCTGAAATGATCCCGTTGGAGCAAAATGCCTCCACCACTGACAAAAGCCAATTCAAGATAAAAAAGAAATTTGCTAAGGCCATATCGATGGGCATGAAGCTACCACCCTCTGAAGAAAAAGTTACCGGCGCGGTAGAAATGCACCCCTCTTATTGCTTATACCATCAGAAGGTCTCGCATTCCACCCAAGATTGCAAAGCTTTCAATGGATGGTGGCAAGGATACGTCGCTGATCGACAACGATTTAAACGGGAAAAACGTAAAATTCGCCGAGGCCAAAGAAATACGACTAAAGAACTTGAAAGAACTGCCGGCAATTGTCACATGGTTAACACTACCGGGTCACAAGTGCCTACATTTGGGAGCGACTCCGATGAAGAGCTAGAGCTTGGCCCTCTCTTCGAAGAATCCACTTCAGGAAAAGAAAAAGAACTAAAGGCCTGCGAGAATATACAGCTGCGCAATCGAACATTACCCGAAAAGAACCTCGGACCCTTGAATAAGAAAAACAAAGGGAAAGAGAAGGTCTCTGAAGACATCGCTTTGGATGGCCAAGTTGCGGAAGAGTTAACCGCCAAGAATCCCCCAAAAAGGAATAAAGT
Organism: Agapanthus africanus; assembly: GCA_030015575.1. Lineage (NCBI taxonomy): Eukaryota > Viridiplantae > Streptophyta > Magnoliopsida > Asparagales > Amaryllidaceae > Agapanthus > Agapanthus africanus. The sequence continues at coordinate 192,808,759 of CM057348.1, forward strand.
AGATTACAATGTCTTGGCGCATCTGAGAAAGCTACCCTCACAACTCAGCATTCTCGAAGCCCTATTGCTATCGAAAGAAGCGAGGGATTCTCTGATTAAGGCCCTACAAGATCCGGACCAGTTCCAGGCTTTCCTAGCCGAACAAAAGATGAAGGATGAATTGGAAGAGGTGCACACAGCCGACGTTGCTTTTGGTGATGAAGACCTTCTCCTCGAAACATGTGAGCACAATCGCCCACTTTATGTTTCAGGATACTGCCATGACATAAAGATAGGAAAAATCTTGGTCGATAACGGATCGTCTGTCAATTTACTCAATGTGCGAGTGTTAAAGGAGATTTGCATGAGTGTCCAACACCTCGCCCGGGACAAAATCACCATCTCCGGTTTCGACTCTCAATCCTCAAAGACTCTCGGATCTGTGATATTGACGCTACGCTTCGGGGTGCTCGTCACAGACATCAAATTCCATGTTATAGACGCCAAGACGTGCTACAATGCTCTGCTCGGCCGACCATGGCTACACGAATACAATATCATCCCTTCTACACAGCATCAGTGCATGAAGTATTCTAGGGACGGCCTCGAGTACACAGTGGCAGGAGAGTTGAATCCATTTTCCTGTGAACGAAGTTCGCAAGTATGAAGATGCCAAATACTTCTTACCGAATTTCGAAGACGCGGAAAGGTGTCACAAACCGGAGAACAAAACTAACGCAACCATCCCTATCTTCGGCAGTGACACCGAGGAGGAGGAGGATATAATTTATTCAGGTCCGTCCCGGTCCACCAGGCCAGGACCATCTGGTCCTTCATTGATCTTCGGTAGTGACTCAGAGGATGAAGTTCATGCTGTATTCCCTGCTCGGCCTTCGATACGGGCTTCTGCCGAGGAAGAGCGAAGTCTACAGATAACCTTGGTGCCGCTCGAGCATTACAAAGAACTGGATGCACTCGACACCAACAGCATAGAAGAATTGCAGACATTCTATATCCCTCCTGGACGAAAAGGCGAGAAAGCAATCCTATTCTACCGTTCTGAAGAAAACAAGGTGGAAAAGGAAATTTGGCACGGCGCGGATCCCACGCTCGACAGGCTCCAGCCTATCCGTCTTCCCAGGTATTATACCGAAGGTTTGAAGAAGCTGCTGAAACGCCAAGGGATGTCCTTCACACAGACCGTCAGAAAGGCCAAATTCTATGACAAGGTCTGGAACGTTCCCGGAACTCAATGCAAACTGCCTAACGGGAGAACGGAAACGAAAGGGCTCGGGTATATTCGCTCAAAGAAACGTGAGCTAATAAACAGCTGTTATGTCATGTATGACTTTGATGAAGAAGCAGACGCTCACTGGGAAGAAACTAATCCGGAATCAGTGAAAATTCCCTATGCAAGACCTCCTAACCCATCGTCTGAAGGCCAAATGAGCAAACCTACAAGGGATGCCAGTCGAGAATCCCGAGATGATCATGATCGTGAAATGGCAATCTATGAGAAGGCCAAGACACGGCGCCTCCTTCAGCGGGCGATGAAAGACGAAAACGCCGCCCCTTGTCAACCTACTATGAAGAAAGTTCGACTCGAAGGCGGAAATAAGTTGAAAGGCAAGAGAAGCGCTCGACAACCGCAAAGCAAAGCTAAGAAGCCACGCATCCGAGAGTCAAGCGTTGTCGACCAAGCCATCATGAAGAAAATGGGTCGAGCATACTCATTTCCTCAGAACAAAACAAGGAAAATACTTGAGCTTGCTCTGAAACATCAAATGCTTACTCTGCCAGAGTCTAAACATCCTGAGCAGGCGGGCGAAGTCTCCAACCCAAAATATTGCTTTTACCATCGAGTAATAGGGCATCCACTCGAAGATTGCTTCACCTTTAAGAATTGGGCGGAGGATCAATATCAGCTTGGCAAGTTCGCATTGTCTGACAGTTGGGAGGTAGCGCCGCCGCAAAAGCACGAACCCAAAAACACAAGAACAAGACCAACCTCGCATTGGGATCAGCAGGAAACTCGCACCTGCCATGTGATAACAATATTAAAAGAAGGGTCCGAGGATATGAACAACCTCCCTTGGTGCTTTGAAAGCGGCAGCGACGAGGTGATCTCAGAATTTCCCCCAGCTCCGAAAGAACTGGAGGACGGAATCCATACCACCGCAGACAATCTTAAGAAGATTGAGTTGGGGACAGTAGATGATCCGCGACCGACATTCGTCAGCGAGCTGCTGTCTGAAGAGAGGGTGGCTGCGTTAAAAGACGTCCTTGTGCAGCATAAAGATTGCTTCGCATGGAACTATTCCGAGATGCCGGGATTAGATCCAGAAGTTGCTGTACATAGACTAGCAATATCCCCAGACGTCAAGCCAATCAAACAGGCGCCGAGAAGAATGCGACTCGAGCTTGAGATGAGCATAAACACCGAAGTCAAAAAGTTAATCGACTCTGGCTTCATTCAGGAAGTTCAGTACCCTGAATGGATTGCCAACATCATCCCAGTAATGAAGAAAAATGGGACAGTACGCATATGCGTAGACTTTCGGGATCTTAATAAAGCCTGCCCAAAAGATGATTTCCCAGTACCAGTCACTGAACTTATGATAGACAACACATCCACTCATGAGGTTTTCTCCTTCATGGACGGCTCGTCGGGGTATAACCAGATAAAAATGCATCCCGAAGACCAGAAGCACACAGCCTTCAGGACTCCTCTTGGTATATTTTGTTACAAAGTGATGCCCTTCGGTTTGAAGAACGCCGGTGCTACTTATCAGAGGGCCATGACAAAGATCTTCGACGACCTCATACATGAAATCGTTGAATGCTATATCGACGATCTTGTGGTTAAAAGCAAATCATACGAAGAACATCTCGAGCACTTAAAGATCGTGTTTCAACGCCTTCGGCAATACAACTTGAAGATGAACCCTCTTAAATGTGCGTTTGGGGTTTCCTCGGGCAAATTCCTAGGATTCGTCGTTCGACACCGGGGTATTGAAATAGATCCGTCGAAGATTAAAGCGATCATGGAAATGCCTCCACCGAGGACTCTCAAACAGCTGCGGTCTCTCCAAGGGAAGCTCGCGTATATAAGGCGATTTATAGCTAACCTTTCAGGAAAGTGTCGTCCTTATAGTCACCTGATGAAGAAGGGAACCCCATTCGTTTGGGATCAAAAATGCCAAGGCGCGCTAGATGAGATCAAGCAATACCTGCAAAACCCGCCGGTGCTGGCTGCTCCGGTTAAGGGGAAGCCTCTCATTCTTTATACAACCGCCCTCGAAGGTTCCTTGGGCGCATTATGGGCACAAGAGAACGACCAAGGGAAAGAAAGAGCACTCTACTACCTAAGTCGAGTTCTGCTGGGGGCAGAAAGCAATTACTCTCCCATTGAAAAACACTGCCTGGCGTTGATCTTCGCACTAACAAAGCTTAGGCACTATGCGTTAGCGCACGAGGTCCGTCTGATTTCAAAAGTGGACCCTCTCAAATATTTAATGTCAAAAGCCATATTGACAGGGCGTCTCGCTAAATGGGCCCTACTCTTGATGGAATTTTCGATAACATATCAACCTCTCAGGGCAGTAAAAGGCCAGGCCATCGCCGACTTCCTTGCTGAGCATCCCATACCTGCCGATTCTCCTTTAAACTGCGATTTGCCAGACAGACATGCGTTTGACACAATCGACAGTGGTGATACCCGTTGGGAACTTTATTTCGACGGAGCATCTTCCATGAAAAAGCACAAACAAAGTACGCCAATGATCAAATCGGGGGTGGGACTCATCTTCGTGATTCCACAAGGAGGGATAATGCGCTTCGCCTTCTCCTTGACAGAACCGAGAACGAATAATGAAGCTGAATATGAGGCTCTGATAGCAGGCCTCGAGATCGCCATCGATATGGGAATTGAGAACCTCCTCATATACGGGGACTCCCAATTGGTCGTCAGTCAAGTGAACGGCGATTACCAAACATGTAAACCGGAATTAATAAAATACGGTGAAAAAGTGCAGCAACTGCTAACCCAAATTCCCTCCTACACGTTGGAAAGCATACCGCGTGCGGAAAACAGCAAAGCAGACGCACTAGCCAAACTTGCTAAAGAACTGGCTGACGAGAACTTCGACGACGTTAAAATCATAGTACAAAGCCGTCGAGTGCTCGCCCCAACAGAAATATCTCCAAAATCGTCTGAAGAAAAAGAAGCGGAAGAGGAGACAACCCTGCAAACAAAAGACAGGGAAAATACCGAGGACTGGAGAGAAGTCTTCATAGATTACTTCAAGTTCCACCGAATACCTGAAGAAGCGTCCACAAGACATCAGCTCACGAAACGGGCTCTGTCTTTCGCCTTCGTCAATGATACTTTGTATAAAAGGTCATTCGACTCTCTGTGGCTAAGATGCTTAGGACCTGACGAGGCGAGAAGGGTCGTCCAAGAGGTTCACGACGGACTCTGTGGTTCCCACCAAGCAGGCCCTAAAATGAAATTAAAGATAAAGCGGATGGGCTACTACTGGCCTACGATGATGCAGGATTGCCTGGAATACGCCGGACAATGTCACTCGTGCCAAATTCATGGGGACTTTATCCATCAGCATCCTAATCCACTGCACCCAACAGTGGCTAGTTGGCCGTTCGAAATGTGGGGAACTGACATAGTCGGTCCCATCGAACCAGCATCGTCAAAAGGACATCGTTTCATCTTGGCGACGACTGATTACTTCTCCAAATGGGCGGAGGCGGTACCGTTGAGGGAAGTGAAGACGGAGAACATTCTCCATTTCTTCAAAACGCACGTCATATACCGGTTCGGAACCCCGAGAAGGATCATCTCTGACAATGGGCCAGCCTACCGAAGTCATAAGATTAGCCGTTTCGCACAGCAGCACAATATAGACTGGAGATATTCATCAGTTTATAATCCGCGAGCTAACGGTCTAGCTGAGGCCTTCAACAAGACCTTGACGAAGATCATAAAGAAAACAGTATCCCGAAATAAAAAAGACTGGCACGAGAGGCTGCAAGAAGCTCTTTGGGCGTATCGAACTACGTTCAAGACAGCCACAAAAACAACGCCATACGCGTTGGTATTTGGGACGGAAGCAATACTCCCCCTCGAGATAGAGTTACCCTCTCTACGAGTAGCAGTCCACCACGAGCTGACGAACGTAGAAAATGCTCACCTTCGGCTTGAGGAGCTTGACGCCCTTGAAGGAACACGGCTCATAGCGCAACAAAATCTAGAGGCTTATAAAGCAAAGATGACGCGCTCATACGAAAGATTGACCCGACCGAGAACGTTCCATCAAGGCGAACTAGTGCTAGTGGTCAAAAGGCCCATGATCCCCAATCGCGCCAAGCGGGGAAAGTTTGAGCCAAACTATGAAGGACCCTACATCATCGATAAGGTCTACCAGGGCGGGGCCTATCTACTCATGGACATGCACGGTGAAAGACCCTTCAGACCAATAAACGGTCGCTTCTTAAAGAAATACTACGCTTAATGGGCCACAGCCTAGGTCAATAGCAGATGACGACGACTATGTCCGCTCGCTGTCTTCCTAAGCCCAAGCTTTATAAGCAGTAGTCAGCCCTCTCCACATTGGACCGAAATGTCCTTAAACTAATAGCGGACCGAGATGTCCTTAAACTAATAACAGACCGAAACGTCTTTAAACTACTACCACAGCATCTTTAGGCTGACGAGATAAAAAAAAAAAAAAAAAAAAAAAAAAAAAAAGCGGTAAGTCCATAAGCAAAATGGGCACGGATGAAAACCCGAAAGGGCTCCGTGAGTAAAAACAACAGGACTACCGGCGAGTGTTTGTGAAAACCTGAAAGGGCGCAACCTCGTTGAAGACACTTATAGGGTCCTCACGACCTTATAAGGAGAAACCACCCGCGTGAGATCCTTACGACTCACAAGGGAGCAACACACTTAGGAATCCCCACGACTCCTAAGGAGAAAATACACTTGCGAGATCCTCACGACTCGTAAGGAGAACTCTCTTATGGGACCCTCACGGCTCATAAGATTTGAAAGTCTTAAGTCACAAAGACCTAAACCTGTGCTTAAGCAAACCCCCACAAACTTCCAATGCTGCCCTACAAGCGGCTCATATTGACCCTTGTATACAATCCACGGGCACAAATAAATATTTCCCTAACAAAGTCCCATCCATGACTAGGGATGTGCTTGTACAGCAAACAACACTTGTAAGTCCTCTCGACTTATAAGGAGAAAACCTTCCTGTAGGATCCTTACGACTTACAGCGGAACAATACACTTAGGAATCCTCACGATCCCTAAGGAGAAAATGCACCTATAAGATCCTCACGACTTGTAGGGAGAAATAACTTTGTGAGACCCTTACGGCTCATGAAGTCAAAAGCCTTAGTCGACGGGACCTTAACCCTGGTCGCTAAGCCTCCTTTGTTTGACAACGACAGAGGCAAATGATGATCCGCTCCTGGCAATATCCCAGTTGTAGCGGTGCTGATGCCGAAATCGGTGTCCAAATTCAGGTTTACAGCGAAAAGCCAGTAGGCCGCACATGCATACGAAATAGCCGAAATGATGGGACGACTTGCAAAAAAAAAAAAAAAAAAAAAAAAAAAAAAAAAAAAAAAAGGTGTATGCATGAAAAAATAGCCGAAATGATTGGGCACCGCGAAAAATTGCCGAAATGTTTGGGCAATCGCGACCTTCGCGATATAAAAGCTGAAATGATAGAGCATCGCGGAAATAAAATAAAATAAAAGAAGAAATGATAAAACTTTGGCCCTACAGTAGAGGTCACATCGATCCCTGTATACAATCCAAGGGCGTAAACAAAGAAGAAACCATACTTCCCCAGCGGATTCTGTCAAACGACGAAGCCAAACCTCAACGGCTCATTTCAACCGAAGAAGCCAGTGACTTTAACAAAATCCTTGACTCACGGATACAAACACTCCTTGACGAGAGCCTTTTGATCCGCGTCGACCTATAGAGCCACCAGAGCCTCCGTGGGAATCATCGACTCGTTTCAAACCCTAAGGACACAAATAATCCTTGGTGCTTGGGACACAAATAATCCCTAGCAAAATTTCTCGACTCACGGATACAAACACTCCTTGACGAGAGCCTTCTGATCCGCGTCGACCTGTAGAGCCACCAGAGCCTCCGTGGGAATCATCGACTCGTTTCAAACCCTAAGGACACAAATAATCCTTGGCGCTTGGGACACAAATAATCCCTAACAAAATTTCTCGACTCACGGATACAAACACTCCTTGACGAGAGCCTTCTGATCCGCGTCGACCTGTAGAGCCACCAGAGCCTCCGTGGGAATCATCGACTCGTTTCAAACCCTAAGGACACAAATAATCCTTGGCGCTTGGGACACAAATAATCCCTAGCAAAATTTCTCGACTCACGGATACAAACACTCCTTGACGAGAGCCTTCTGATCCGCGTCGACCTGTAGAGCCACCAGAGCCTCCGTGGGAATCATCGACTCGTTTCAAACCCTAAGGACACAAATAATCCTTGGCGCTTGGGACACAAATAATCCCTAGCAAATTCCTCGACTCACGGATACAAACACTCCTTGACGAGAGCCTTCTGATCCGCGTCGACCCGCAGAGCCACCAGTGCCTCCGTAGGAACCATCGACTCGTTTCAAACCCCAAGGACACAAATAATCCTTGGCGCTGAGGAAACAAATAATCCCAGCAAACTTCTCAACTCACGGATACAAACACTCCGTGACGAGAGCTTCTTTGACTCACATCTCGGGCAGTAAGGATTCAAAAACTTGCTTCCTGAACAATGGGACCCTGCAAGTCAATCCTAAATGGTCTCTTGCATACTATTCACGGGTCTCACTCTCTGAAGTCGATTCTCGACAAAGAGGGAAACAACCGCTTACGAGTCCTCTCGACTCGTAAGAAGGAGAAATGCTCTTATAGGATCCTTACGACTTATAAGAGAAAACCACACTTAGGAATCCTCACGATTCCTAAGGAGAAAATCCACCTATGAGATCCTCTCGATCCGTAGGGAGAAAAATCTCTATGAGACCCTCACGGCTCATAGAATTGAAAAGTCTTAGGCGGCAGATCTGAACCTGCGGCCTAAGCCATCGCCGCCTCTTGGAGAAATTAAGTTGTATGCCAATCAAGTTCATCGACAACATCATGGTGTAAAGGCAGAAAACAAAAGAACATACAAGATATTGCAAAAGAAAGTGTGTATCTTTATTCATTGACCTCAATCAAATACATGGTGAATCATACAAAAGAGCGAAGAAAGGGTACACGTTACTCAGAAAAGAAATTTTTTACAAATACACTGATACAAAGGCAGCTATTGGGAAGGAAGCGTGTTAAATAGCTCTATCAGTTGTTCGTACACCTCCTTCCATGCCTTTTCCTGATTGGATGCGACTGCCAACTCCGCCTCCACCTGGGCCCGTTGCTGTGCGACGGAGGCAAGCTGATCCCTGACGGCTTGATAAGCAGCTTCACGGCCTGGAATGTCATGCTCGGCGACATCAAGTGCCCGCTTTAATCTCAGCCCATTCGACATGCGCTCCAGAAGACCCTCGAACACGGTCTTTACCTCAGCAGCGTTCGCCTCAACTTCGGCACGCAAGCGAGCAGTTCTGCTCGAAGAATCTTGGCACTCCTTCAGCCTCAAAGCCACTTCTTGTTCCAGATGACGGAAACGAGAAGCGCTTTGCTCGAGCCATGCTCCCCGTTGAGTGCTCAAGGCCAAAGTCTCGGGGGACGGGCGCATTGACTCCAACTGATGAAGGCGAGCCTCGACCTCCCGACAATAGTTAACCCAGGAGGCAACAATACCCTCGTCATGGAAGGTGGCAAATATCGCCAACATTGGGTTAACCGTCGTGGCGAAGTCCTCAGCAGATACAGGAGCCTCGATGTCGAGTTCCTCAATGTAGTCGCTCAACATGCGCAAACTATTCGCGGCACCTTTTGAGGACGGCCGTCGCTGGGAAGGGCCGCCTGGTATTGTAATGCGAGACTCGAAAGGCACCGAGACTGGAACGACGGCTGGAAAAAGACGAAATGCGATTAGATGATGATTCAATAGATATGAAGGAAGTCATTGATAAAATGGTTTACTATACCAGTGGAGACAGGTGGCAAGTCCGGAAGGACTGGTGGCACAGCCGATCTTCCTGCTCCCCCTTCGATTTGCAACGCTGCAGTCACAACAAGAGAGAGTTGGAAATAATTCTACCGCTAAAAAGACAAAGCTACCAATCGGGAACAAGTACTCACCAGCGCCACCAGACGGGGAGGCGAATTCAGATGGGAAGGAGAAGTGTGGGAGCAACACTTGATAGAGATGATCAAAAAGCACTCCTGAAAGATACAACGGTGTGACTTCAGTACATAAACTGTATATCTCAAACATAGGATTAATAAGTTATAAACCCATACCTTCCAACATCTTTGACGGTGTAAGAGAGGGCCGAGGGGTAACCATCGCCAAGGCAGTCGTGGAGGGAGCTCCCTCAAGTAGTGGGGCATCAACACTAGCTGCACCTGCATTACGAAAAATGAACTTGTCAGAAAAGATTGTAAAGCAAATAAAAAAACAACAACTTAAGGTGTACCTGAGGAGCTCCCGGCGGAAACAGAGACGACTCCCTCCTCTATCGACATGAGACCACCGCCTGTGGCCTCATCGCCCGATTCAATAGGGACTGTCGTCGTGCTCGCAAGCCCGGGAGACGGCGGAGGACCGTAGACGGGAAGAGCTATGACTGGAGTATTGCCAGATTCCAGAGAAGGAGCGGTTGGCTCGTCTTCAGGAATCGTGGCCACCTCGCCCACTACCATCTCAGGCTCAATAGTGGCGGTTGTATCGTCCACCATCGCCGGGGGATCACCGGTCTCGAGCGCCTCATTCGCCGCCACTCTGGGCTCAGTTATAATGATCACGTCATCTGCCACCACTTCGGGTTCAGCATCCGTGACCTTATCGGCTGCAGGCCCCTCAACCTCTACCCCAAGCTCCAAAGCCACAACGACGTTGCCCACCGTTGGCTCGAGTTCGGCAGGTACTGCCCTCTCTGTCCCTTCGAGATTGACGGTTTCCGCCTCCCCCTCGATCGGACTTGGTCCTGCAAGATGAGAGACGTAAGGACAAACGACATTAAGATACTTATAACAAAAACTCCAAGAGAAACATTACCTGAGGCGGATTTACCGTTCGCGCTCCGAGATGCACGTGCCACCCCTCTGCGGGCAGTGGACAGGGCGACAGGGGCCTCTTCAGAGGGAGTATCAGCTCGAGGAACGGTGCTAGGGCCCGCTCCCATAGCCAAGGCAGCCCTACGCGCCTTCGCCTCACGCCTCAACCGTTTCCTCTCCTCCCGAGCGGTCATGAGGGACCTCCGTGATGCCTCCTTCAAGGCATCATCATCTTCATTCAGGGATGCCTCCAGAGCCTTCAAGGCATCTCTCATCGGCTCTCCGAGATGAGCCTCCTGCGGTGTCCTAGAGGAAACAGGAACATCGGCCGCTGGTAGAACATCTGCGTCGCTAGGAGGGAGCGGCATTGAAGTCCCTGCAATTAAGATGGAAAGGTTAGGTCGACCATAACGCAAGGAAAATGAAAAATTCGATGAATCGAAACTTACTCAGACCCATAGATTCTCTGAGACGTTCCTCCTCCTGGAAAGTCTTCAGAGAAGCGGCAATGGCTTCTTCATCGGTAATGCCTGTTGAAAGAAAAGAAAGAAAAAGCGTTAGTTAAAAAGTAAATATATATATAATGAAATGACGAAGAAAATACGTTGCAATAAAGAAAAAGTGACTACTAGTTACCTGATTGCGCAAGCTTAGCCAGCCACGCATCACGCTTCACCAGCCATGCTGAAGCTCTGAGAGCAGCTTCCAAGTCTGTATCGTCCGGCGGCGGCATCACTAATCCCGCGTTAGTCCCATATTCGAGCAGACCCTCGGAATAAGGAGCGTGGGGTTCCTGGCCGAACGCAACGTCCGCTGCAAAGAGCGACTTCCTTTTCTTTTGCCCTCCGACCCTGGGCCCGCGAGGGATCGACTTCCGTTTAGCAGCTACTCTGGGACGACGAGTCCCGATGTCCGCACCCACGCCAGACTCCGGCGAGGGTACAACCATTGCTTCCACCTGAGCACAGGGTGCAGGAGGTACTTCCGCGATATCAGGAAGTGATAATTCACGTGGAGGACTTTGCGCACGTGATGGTCTGCCCCCGGCATCTTTTAAGGGAGCGATTACTGGGGTCCTAGGAACCAAGGGAACGGTGCGATCGGTACCTGGAGGTGCACCCTTACGATCGACCAACAGTCGCCTTTCCTCCTTTATGACTGCCCCTGTCGCATGATTGTACCAGTCTTTGTACACATTGAGGAGTCTCGGAGCGTAAGTCGGCGCATTAATAAAAAAACGAGAGGTCGTATTCACGCGCATGAAATGGTGCAAGGCGTTCTCCATCCCCTCTTCAGTGGCAGCTGGTTCCACCAAAAAGGCTTCCAAGGGGACCCCTTGATCGTAGCCCAGTTGTTGAGCAAAACGATGTGGGTTATACCTCATAAAAATTGCCACATCATTCTGCCTAAAAACTAAAAAGCCCGGTCTAATGGAATATAAGTGGAGGGTCTCCCGGGCCGTTAAAACAGAAGCTCCATCCTTAAAGATATCCTGTAATGGCCGCGTCACGGTGGTAGACACCTTTCCAACGGTCAACACCTTATCGACAAAGGACATCCCGGCTTCGACGGTATGGGGGCGAAGGAGCAAGCCCCTAGCGTTCCGTTGTGAAGGGTTTACAATTGATGCACCGATCAGTTGTATAATGCGAGGAAAACCGCTCTTGTCAAAGAACGAGGGCCTCTTGTGCATCCCGAAGACACCCGCCGTGTGTAACTCGAGCCACGACGCGAAGTAATGCATCGGGAAGACCACATGCAAAACCCCGGGCTCACTGGCATTCGCCGCTCGACTGAGACCGTGGTATAAGTGTGCCAGGCCGGCGATCCCAACAGCTACCTTCACCCCGATGACCATCCGATGTGCTGGATAAAAGACAGAGGGTCGCATTCGATGAGAGTGCATTGGGATAGCGAACCAACTCAACCATAACCCGAGAAACCCCAAGAAAAAGGTCTCCTCATCCATCCCAGGGGCCGCTACTTCTGCAAGAGACACGGTTGGAAAGTTAGGAAGAAAGAAATCCTTTTGACCTATTTCGTTCGCCGGCAGGTTATCCAAACCTAAACCGAAAGGGTCCTCGAGGGTGGCAGACTTGGCAGTGGCCGCAGAGAGGGCGTTGGGGTGAAGGAACCGAGCAATGAAATCCTCAAAGTTAACTCCTCGACTCCCATGTTCAACGAAGAGGGACTCATATATGTTCAACACGTTAATTAAGCTTGGGAACTGGTGTTGAACAGCAGTATCCGGAGTGACCCCCCTTACCATTGGCCTAGCTCCGAAAACGTACACGTCTGTTGGGAGCAGCTCCTCATAATGTTCCCCCATCACCGGTAAGCCGGATACCTCCGCAAATTCCTCCAGAGAAATTGACACTTCCCGATCCATGGCAAGGAAAGTGTGGGTGGGAATATTCCATTGCTCCAAGAAGGCCTTGAGCCACCAGGTGGGGAGCGTAGGATATTGGAAGAGAGAGACGTAGACTGCGGTGTACAATCCTAGTCTTATCAACTGTGACTTCTTCGTCGACAGGATATACCGGGCCCATGGCAGATAGCCAATCGGGTGGCGGGGAATCAAACCAAGGTTATACGATTGCCCCCAAGGCCGCGCTTCACCTTGACAGATACGACGTCCTAGGATGTCCAAAACCATAGGACGCTGGACCGGTATCGCATCTATAGCGGGATGTAGAAAACCTTTTGATGTCCAGTCTGCCAGCTCCACGGCATACTGCACCGAGGGTGGGGTAGCATAATGAATCGCCGTTATGGGTTCCGACGGCACCGCACATGTAAAGCTCCGTCGGCCCATAATGATCTGATTGTACCACGACCCCCAGAGGTGGAGACTCTTATGCTCAGGGTCGTATGCCTTGATCATGGTCAGGACCTCACGGTCCAAAGGCGCCTCTGGGAATCCTTCCTCCGAGCGGACAAACGGGAATGAAGTGTCTTCAGACATGATCGCTGCAAAAAGAGCAATGTAGCCGTCAGTGTTGTAATCCCAACGTTTGACATTGAAAGAAGAAAATGCATTAATTAAAATCAAAATTAATTAATTACACCGCACCCCAGTGCAGTGAGTAGGGGACCAAAGAGGGACCCACAAAATCTAAATGACAATACGTCAATTAAAGAGACAAACTCATCATTGGATGAGATTGTCAGTTGGTCCTTAGGGGGAACATTCCCATAATAAAAAAGGGGGAGAGAATCCCTAGAGACAAGGAGAGAATCTCCTCTTTCAGAGCAAAGCTCTGTCACAGAGTGACACTTGTCAAATTCTGGTCTCAAAAGAATTAAAATTCCTTAAGAAAGAGCTTAGCTCTATAATACTCCATCAAAAAGCAAGTTTTTGAAAAGAAATTTAAAATTAAAATTTCTGAAATAAAAAAAAAAGATCCACGAAAGCTTATAGAAAAATTCTTCATTTGTTTCAGATCTAAAAGATCTACATTTGATTCAAAGAGCAAAGCTCTGTTCATGGGTTAGAACCCATGAATAAGATCTCTGTAGATCTATGGATTTGTGAGAGCAAAGCTCTGTTAATGAAACCCTAAAAGGAATTTCTTCAGATCAAAAGATCCATGAGAGCAGAGCTCTATTGGTTAAAATTGATTTAAATTAACTTAACTTAATTTTAAAATTAATTATTACCTAAAAGTTTTCTAAACTTTGGGAGATAAGAGCAAAGCTCTAGAGTTCTGAAAACAAGAGCAAAGCTCTGAAATTCTTAAGCAAAGAGCAGAGCTCTGAAAATCTAAATCCAAGAAAATGGTGAGATTTTCTAAGGGTTAAAAGGCCCTATTTATAAGGCGCTTGCGCCTCTTGGAATTCCCCCTCAATCCAACGGTCAGAAGGGGTTGCCACCGTTGCACTCACGTGTGCGCCACGTGAGCGCAACGTTGGGGGGGCATTTGTTTCGCCCAATCAGAGCAAAGCTCTGTTTGAATTCAAAATTTAAATTTTCGAAGCAACGCTTCAAGTCTCAAGCGCAGCGCACCCAATCAGAGCAAAGCTCTGTTTAAAGGAAGCAACGCTTCAGATCCTTTGCGCTGCGCGCTCTGCGCCACGTGTCCAGCGCAGATACATTAGCGCAGCGCACCCAATCAGAGCAAAGCTCTGTTCAAAGGAAGCAACGCTTCAGATCCTTTGCGCTAGCGCTCTGCGCCACGTGTCCAGCGCAGATACATTAGCGCAGCGCACCCAATCAGAGCAAAGCTCTGTTTAAAGGAAGCAACGCTTCAGATCCTTTGCGCTGAGCGCAACGCGCCACATGTCAGGCGCAGATGTATCAGCGCTGCGCCCAAGAAGACGCGCCCAATCAGAGCAGAGCTCTATTTGCCTGAAGCAACGCTTCAGTTGCGCTGCGCTCTGCGCTGCACGACACGTGTCAGCGCAGATGCACTAGCGCAGTTGCGCTACGCTCTGCGCTGCGCGACACGTGTCATGCGCTGGGGCATCTGCGCCAAATTAAATTAAGATTTTTAAGAAATCTTTTCTGTTCTTGTTGAAACAAGAAGATTTTCTTCTGCAAGGCAGAAGCCCTTGGATCAAAGATCCAACGGTAGGGAAAATTCCCCAAATCACTCAGAGGATGATCTCTTTAACAAATTTAACTAATTTGTGAGCACTATAAAAAGGACCTTAGGCCTCAATTCAAAGGCATCGAGTTTTTTTTTGAGAATTCAAGAATCCTAAACAGAAAGAACTCCGAGAAAATTTCAAGAAAGAGGTAAAGAACCTTCATGGATTAGAAGAAATTCCTTCTAAAAGACCATTAGTCTAAAACAAAAAAATATAAGATCAATGATCTTTATAAAAAAGAAGAAAACAGTGCTTTGCACTTCTTGTGAACCTTCGGTTCTTTAAAAACGATGTAAACAATAAAAGAATAGTGCTTTGCACTTCTGCGAACCTCTGGTTCTTCGAATAAAGAAGAAATTTATTTTTTTTCTTTGATCTAATTTAGACCAAGAACTTGAACAGAGCTTTGCACTTCCTTTCTGGAATCTAAAAAGATTCTTAGTGCTTTGCACTTCCAAGTTGCGCCGCTGCGCTCTTGAGAGAGCGCCACGTGTCGGCCATAAAACACTTGCGCTAAGCGCCCTTGAGATAGAGCTTTGCTCTCCGGAATTGGCGCAACTCGCTGAGAGCGCGTCACGTGTCAGCAGCGCAACAGCGCATTGCACTGCGCTAGTGCGCTTGCGCTCATCAAAGCACGACATGTGTCATCACCATATGGACTTGCGCTCGTTACTTAGCGCAAAACGTAGATGCATTAAGAAGGGCCAAGCCCAATTAAGAGAAGGCCTAACAGGCTCAACAAAGCGCAAATGCATTATTTTAAGGGGGCAGAGCCCAAACAAGAACAAATGCTTTGCATCATTTATAAATGGGCAGAGCCCAAACAAAAATATTCAGAATGCTATGCATTTTAAAAAAAAGGGGCAAAGCCCAAACGAAGTAGATACTTTGCAAATGGGCAGGACCCAAAATAAACCGATACTCTATATCTTCTGTGGGTAGAACCTAAATAAAAAAATGCAATGTTGAAATGGACTTAGCCCAATCGTGGCCATAAGTCCTTAAATTAAATTGACTGAGCAAAATGGCTCTCCTAAATCAATCCACGCCCGGTTTGAGGGTACATCTCCGAACTCCTTTGACATCTATTGTTGTAATTCCTCAACGACGTCAAAGAGGTGACGGGTCCCAACGACCATAGACTAAAAATAACGGACCGAAATGTCCTTAAACTAATAACGGACCGAAATGTCCTTAAACTAATAACGGACCGAAATGTCCCTAAACTAATAACGGACCGAAATGTCCCTAAACTAATAACGGACCGAAACGTCCCTAAACTAAAATTGGACCGAAACGTCCCTAAACTAACATCGGACCACCACGTCCCTAAACTGGCGATAGACCACCACGTCCCTAAACTGGAATATAGACCACTACGTCCTTAAACTGGCGACGGACCGAAACGTCCCTAAACTAATAATGGACCACCATGTCCCTAAAACTGGCAACGGACCGTCACGTCCTTAAACTGGCACAAAAGAGCCCAAATGCTCTCTTGTCGGATCTAAACGGTCCCGTCTAAGTTGATCTTAGCCCCAGCTACGGTTAATGTGTCCTTAGATCTTTAAATAAACAATAAAACCCCAAATCAACTTTGGATCAAGGGTACATCTCTGAACTCCTCTGACGCCTGTCGTTGTAATCCCTCAACGACGTCAGAGAGGTGACGAGTCCCGACGGCCAGATAATTAAATCAATCACTATGTTAAGTCGATCTTAGTCTAGAGCATGACTAACGTATCCTTAACGAAGGTTTAAGCTGATCTTAACCGCAATACGACTAATGCATCCTTAAAGTAAAAAACACCAAACTCAAATCTAAGCAAACACGGATTTGGACTAATCCACGTCCTACGGGCGACGGTATTACTCAGTCTCCGTATACAATCCACGGGCAACCACAAACAAAACAAACACCCACGACACGAAGTGAAATTCTGGAGAAGGAGAAAGTTGTTACCGCGATGCGGTAGCGTAATTAACTGCAGGGGCTTGCGCCTGCAGGGAAGAGCGTCCCCACAATCAAAAACCCCTCAAGCGAGGGGGAATCTGACAAAGTCTGCTACATCGGCCGCATCCGTCTAAACCTCCGATACACGGTGCCATAAATCAACTTGGCATCTTCGGAGAGGTAGACGGATAAAACCAAATAGCATCTGCCCCGAATCTCAGCGCCAGGACATCGCAGTCTTGTGCGCCGCCGTTCGGAGGGGAACATGCAGCATCCTTAGGTTGACGAGATGAATAAAAAAATATTTAAAAATATTTAAAAATATACATAAAGAAAATAAATAAATAAAAAACGGTATGTCCATAAGCAAAAAGGGCACGGATGAAAACCCGAGAGGGCTCCGTGAGTAAAAACAGCAGGGCTACCGGCGAGTGTTCGTGAAAACCTGAAAGGGCGCGACCTCGTAAAAAAAAATATAAAAAAAAACAAAAAAAAATGGTACGTCCATAAGCAAAATGGGTACGGATGAAAACCCGAAAGGGCTCCGTGAGTAAGAACAGCA
This sequence comes from Agapanthus africanus, assembly GCA_030015575.1. Lineage (NCBI taxonomy): Eukaryota > Viridiplantae > Streptophyta > Magnoliopsida > Asparagales > Amaryllidaceae > Agapanthus > Agapanthus africanus. The sequence goes on from CM057348.1 coordinate 192,826,077, forward strand.
GGACTACCAGCGAGTGTTTGTGAAAATCCGAAAGGGCACAACCTCGTAAAAAGACACTTACAGGGTCCTCTCGACCTTGTAAGGAGAAACCACCCGCGTGAGATCCTTACGACTTACAAGGGAGCAACACACTTGGGGATCCCCACGATTCCTAAGGAGAAAATACACTTGCGAGATCCTCACGACTCGTAAAGAGAACTCTCTTATGAGACCCTCACGGCTCATAAGATTTGAAAGTCTTAAGTTACAGAGACCTAAACCTGTGCTTAAGCAACCTCCACAACTTCCGATATTGCCCTACAAGTGGCTCAATACTGGCCCTTGTATACAATCCACGGGCGCGAATAAACATTTCCCTAACTAAGGTCCATCCGTGACTGGGGATATGTTCGCACAACCCTTGTAAGTCCTCTCGATTTACAAGGAGAAAACCCTCCTGTAGGATCCTTACGACTTACAGTGGAAACAAACACTTAGGAATCCTCACGATTCCTAAGAAGAAAATACACCTACAAGATCCTCACGACTTGTAGGGAGAAATAACTTCGTGAAACCCTTACGGCTCATGAAGTCAAAAGCCTTAGCCGACAGGACCCTAACCCTGGTCGCTAAGCCACTTTGTTCGACATCGAAAGAGGCAGATGATGATTCGCTCCTGGTAATATCCTAGTTGTAGCGGTGCTGATGCCGAAATCGGTTTACAGCGAAAAGCCAATAGGCCGCACATGCATACGAAATAGCCGAAATGATAGGGCAACTCGCAATAAAAAGCCGCGAGTAAAAATAAAATAAATAGCCGAAATGATTGGGCAACTCGCAATAAAAAGCAGCGAGTAAAAATAAAATAAATAGCCGAAATGATTGGGCACCACGAAAAATAGCCGAAATGATTGGGCAATCGTGACCTTCGCGGTATAAAAGCTGAAATGATAGAGCATCGCGGAGATAAAACAAAAAAAATGATGATAAAACTTTGGCCCTACAGTTAAGATCACATCGATCCCTGTATATAATCCAAGGGCGTAACATAAAGAGGGAATCGTACTTTCCCAACAGGCTCCGCCAGAAGACAAAGCCAAATCTCGACGGTTCAGTCCAACTCCGAAGAAACCAGTGTCTTCAGCAGGTACCTCGACTCACGGATACAAACACTCCTTGACGAGAGCCTCCTGATCCACGTCGACTCGCAGAGCCACCAGTGCCTCCGTGGGAAATTCTCGACTCGTTTCAAACCCCAAGGAAACAAATAATCCTTAGCGCTTGGGAAACAAATAATCCCTAGCAAACTCCTCGACTCACGGATACAAACACTCCTTGACGAGAGCCTCCTGATCCGCGTCGACTCGCAGAGCCACCAGTGCCTCCGTGGGAAATCCTCGACTCGTTTCAAACCCCAAGGAAACAAATAATCCTTGGCGCTTGGGAAACAAATAATCCCTAGCAAACTCCTCGACTCACGGATACAAACACTCCTTGACGAGAGCCTCCTGATCCGCGTCGACTCGCAGAGCCACCAGTGCCTCCGTGGGAAATTCTCGGCTCGTTTCAAACCCCAAGGAAACAAATAATCCTTGGCGCTTGGGAAACAAATAATCCCTAGCAAACTCCTCGACTCACGGATACAAACACTCCTTGACGAGAACCTCCTGATCCGCGTCGACTCGCAGAGCCACCAGTGCCTCCGTGGGAAATTCTCGACTCGTTTCAAACCCCAAGGAAACAAATAATCCTTGGCGCTTGGGAAACAAATAATCCCTAGCAAACTCCTCGACTCACGGATACAAACACTCCTTGACGAGAGCCTCCTGAGCCGCGTCGACTCGCAGAGCAACCAGTGCCTCCGTGGGAAATTCTCGACTCGTTTCAAACCCCAAGGAAACAAATAATCCTTGGCGCTTGGGAAACAAATAATCCCTAGCAAACTCCTCGACTCACGGATACAAACACTTCTTGATGAGAGCCTCCTGATTCGTGTCGGCTCGCAGAGAAACTGTGTCTCCGCGGGAAATTCCCGATTCGTCTCAACATGCAAATAAAGCCTCAGGCAGCAGGGACTAAAAAAACTTGCTTCCTGAACAATGGGACCCTGTAAGTCAATCCAAAATGGTCTCTTGCATACTATTCACGGGTCTCACTCTCCAAAGTGGAATTTCGACGAGGAAGGAAACAACCGCTTGTGGGTCCTCTCGACTCGTAAGAGGGAAAAATTCTCTTATAGGATCCTTACGACTTGTAAGAGAAAACAACACTTAGGAATCCTCACGATTCCTAAGGAGAAAGCCCACCTACGAGATCCTCTCGATCCGTAGGGAGAAGAATCTCTATGAGACCCTCACGGCTCATGGAGTTGAAAAGTCTTAGGCAGCAGATCCGAACCTGCGGCCTAAGCCATCGCTATTTCTTAAGAAAGTCAAGATGTGTGCTCTATTATCCGTCAACCATGTTTATTAAGATAGCATGCCAATAATAAGAGAAAGAAGAAAGCTACAGAAAGAACATCCGATTTACATTTGATCAGGCGTTCGAGACGCATTCATTTATGCATGGGCAGAAAACTCAGGACGAGAAATAAGACAAGCTGAAATAAAAAAAAGGAGGGTTTCCATTCATATTGCTAAAAATTCTTACAATCACAAGAGCAATGAATAAGAAACATTATTCAAATTATTACAACGGTATAACCTCAGATCCGAGGCATGGATTGAGGAATTCAAAAGTAAGGCCATCCAGAGTTCTTCTGGCCTTTCTAATTATTCTTATGCGCAGCCTCTCGCGCTCCTCTGTGTCGAGATCCTCGGCAAGCCCTCCCGCCCTTCGATAAGCAGCAACTATCGTCGTCTGCTGGAAGATTTGGTGTAGGATGTCAATGAGGTTGTCCCGCCGTTTCTTCGAGATCAGCCCCGTCAGGTACACTGAATGCACCTTGTCCTCGGCATCATCCAGCGCATTGAGCGGCAGGGCCTCGTGAAGACCCGGAAGTGCTCTCCATATTGCTCCCAGCACGACTTTCAAAAGAGCCGAACGACGGGGTAGCAGCCAACCACCGCTTGCGTTCAGACGACCCATGACCTCTGCACATTGAGCGTCTGTAAACTCCTGGTTTTGTTGACGACCCTGTACGCGGATATCGTCATAGGTGATGAACTCGTGCAAACTGTATAAATGCACCGCCATTATGCCTGGAGGAAATACCACAGGAAGATTAGCGGTAGAAGAAAAATAATATACATAGAGGGCTAAATTCCTAGATAGCAAAGCTCTGTTCAGGGATTAAAACCCATGAACAAAAGCTTAATGAAACCCCAATGGGGATCTCTTTAGATCAAAAGATCTGTGAGAGCAAACCTCTTTGACTGAGATTAATTTAAATTAATTTGATTTACATTAATTTTACCTAAAGTTTCTAACTTTGAAAATGAGCAAAGCTCTGCTAGTGAAACCCCAATGGGGATCTCTTTAGATCAAAAGATCTATGAGAGCAAAGCTCTGCTGGTTAAGATTAATTAAAATTAATTTAATCAAAGAATCAATTTTACCTAAAGTTTTTCTAAAAACTTTGGAAAGGAGAGCAAAGCTCTGGAGTTCTTGAAGGCAAGAGCAAAGCTCTGAAGTTTTTTGAAAATAAAAATCTGAAAGATTATAAGCATCTGTGGGGGACCAAAGGTCCTATTTATAGGCATCAAGTGCCTCTTCGACTTCCGAAAGTTGTCACGGCGGTTGAAATTCCGCCACCGTTGCGCTCACGTTTGGGGCCACGTAAGCGCAACGGTGGGGGAGCATTTGTTTACCCCAATCAGAGCAAACCACTGTTCGAATTCCGAGACGGGAGATAAAGCAACGCTTCATCTTCCCCCAATCAAAGCAAAGCTCTGCTTTGAAAATTTAAAAATTAATAAATGAAGCAACGCTTCAGATTATTTGCGCTGCTCAACACGCCACGTGTCAGGCGCTAATGCGTCAGCGCAGCGCCCGAGAAGACGCACCCAATCAGAGCAAAACTCTATTAAAGGAAGCAACGCTTCAGTTGCGCTGTGCGCTGCGCGACACGTGTCAGCGCAGATGCGCTAGCGCAGTTGCGCTGCGCTGTGCACTGCGCGACACGTGTCAGCGCAGATACGCTAGCGCAATTGCGTTGCGCTATGCGCTGCATGACACGTGTCACGCGCTGGGGCATCTGCGCCAAACAGAATTAAATTTCTAAGAAATCTTTTCTGTTCTTGTTAAAACAAGAAGATTTTCCTCTGCAAAGCAGAAGCCCTTGGATCAAAGATCCAACGGTAGGAAAATTCCACAAATCACTCAGAGAAAAATCTCTTTAACAAATTTAACTAATTTATGGGCACTATAAAAAGGACCCCAGACCTCAATTCAAAGGGATGAACATTTTTCTAAAAAAAAAAAGAAGAGAGAGAGAACTCTAAGAAACTCCTCAAGAATAAAAAAGGTAAAAACCTTTAGAAAAAGAGAAAGTTCTCTTATGAACAGATCATAGATCTAAAAACAAGATCAATGATCTTTAATAAAAATAAAATAAAATAAAATAGTGCTTTGCACTTTTCATGAACCTTTGGTTCTCTGAGATAAGAAAAACAAGAAAAAACTTATTTTTCTTTGATCTAAATTAGATCAAGAAATCAATAGTGCTTTGCACTTCTGTTCTTGAATCTAAAAGATTCTTAGTGCTTTGCACTTGCAAACTGCGCTGTTGCGCTCTTGGGAGAGCGCCACGTGTCAGCATCTAAACCACTTGCGCTACGCGCTCTTGAAATAAGAGCTTTGCTCTCTGGAGTTGGCGCAACTCACCAGAGCGTGCCACGTGTCAGCAGTGCACTAGCGCAGCGCACTGCACTGTTGCGCTTGCGCTCACCAGAACATGACACGTGTCCTCACCATAAGCGCTTGCGCTCAGCGATTGGCGCAAAGCGCCTAACAAATGCAATGCATTTTAATGAAGGGCCAGGCCCAATTAAAATACCAAACAGGCCTAATTAAATTGATACTCTGCATCATTTATAAATGGGCAAAGCCCAAACAAAATAATAAAATGCTATGCAGATGCCTTGCAGAGCCCAAAATAAATTGATGCTCTGCATCTTTTATGGACAGAGCCCAAACAAAAAAAATAGAAGTAATGCAATGCATTATTTAAGTGTGGGCAAAGCCCTAGCACAGGTCTAATAGACTAAAAATAAATAAAATGTTGAACATTTTCAATTGGACTTAGCCCAATTCTGGCCGTAAGTCCTTAAATTAAATTGAACTGAGCACAGATGCTCTCTCAAATCAATTTATATCTGGTTCGAGGGTACATCTCCGAACTCCTTTGACATCCATCGTTGTAATTCCTCAATGACGTCAAAGAGGTGACGGGTCCCAACGACCACACATCAATATGGACTGCGGGGTCCTTAAACTCGTGGACCGAAACGTCCTTAAACTAATATCGGACCGAGACGTCCTTAAACTAATATCGGAACGGAACGTCCTTAAACTAATGTTGGACCGGAACGTCCTTAAACTAATGTTGGACCACCACGTCCCTAAACTGGAACATGGACCACCACGTCCCTAAACTACCGATGGACCACCATGTCCCTAAACTGGAACAATAGAGCATCCAAATGCTCTTTTGTCGGATCTAAACGGTCCCGTTTAAGTTGATCTTAGCTCCAAATATGGCTAACGTATCCTTAAACATTTGAATGAACAATAAAACTTCAAATCAATTTTGGTTCAAGGGTACATCTCTGAACTCCTCTGACACCTATCGTTGTAATCCTTCAACGACGTCAGAGAGGTGATGAGTCCTGACGACCATATGTATTAAATCGATCACCACGTCAAGTTGATCTTAGTCCAAAACAGGACTAACGTATCCTTGACGAACGTTTAAGTTGATCTTAGCCGCAACGCGATTAATGCATCCTTAAACTAAAAACACCAAACCCAAATCTAAGTAAATACGGATTTGGACTAATCCACGTCCTACGGGCGACGGCATTACTCAGTCTCCGTATACAATCCACGGGCAACCACAAACAAAACAAACACACACGACACGAAATGAAATTCTAGAGAAGGAGAAAATGGCTACCGCGCGCGGTAGCGTAATTAACTGCAGGGGCTTGCGCCTGCAGGGAAGAGCGTCCCCACAATCAAAAACCCCTCTAGCGAGGGGGAATCTGACGAAGTCTGCTACATCGGCCGCATCCGTCTAAACCTCCGATATACGGTGCCATAAATCAACTTGGCATCTTTGGAGAGGTAGACGGATAAAACCATATAGCATCTGCCCCCAATCTCAGCGTCAGGACATCGCAGTCTTGTACGCCGTCCTTCGGAAGGGAACAGCATTGTTGGGCAGGAAGCTACCCACTGTGGATGGGCCAAGCAGGAAGCTGCCCGGCGGCCTCGTGATGAAGGTATTGGATTCACGGCGTTGTTGGGCAGGAAGCTACCTGCTGTGGATTGGCTGAGCCAGAAGCTGCTCGGCGTTCTCATGATGAGGGCTTTAGATCCACAGTGTTGTTATCCAGGAAGCTACCCGCGGTGGATGGGTCGAGCAAGAAGCTACTCGGCCGTCTCGTAATGAGGGTTTTGGATCCACAGTGTTGTTGGGCAGGAAGCTACCCGCTGCGGATGGGCCGAGCAGGAAGCTGCCTGGCGGTCTCGTGAATGCTTTGGTCAGCTACCTATAGGCATATCCGAGCTTCATTTACTTGAGTGAAGGTTGGTCTTTGCTTGACGGGCAGGAAGCTACCCGCCGGCCCTGCGGGGTATTTTAGCATAGAAACAAAAAAAAAGCAGTTCAGATTGCAGGGAAGTAAGAATCTTTATTATTAAAGAAAATATAGATTCGATGATACGCTTTAAACTCTTCTACATTGAATGACTGGATTCGGTGGGTGTCCTTGTTTCTCGAACTCGAGTCAGTCGACGACGACCATGATATACCCAATCGTCGGCTCTCTGGCTTCAAGTTGGTCGGCTTGCCCCTATCTGCTTGACGTTTATCTCGCGAGTATTTTGCCAAGTGACCGGAGCGGATCAGCTCCTCGAAGTAATCGCGTAGCTATCTACAATCCTCGGTCGAGTGCCCTTGCATCCGATGATAGGTACAATACGGGCCGCGGAGTCGCTTGCCCGGATTTCGTGTCATCGGTGGCAGCTTGAAGAATTTTTCGCTCATTACCTCCTCTAGCAACTCGGCCTGCAAGATATTGAGAGGCGTGTACTCGCGAAACCTCGGCATATAAGGTTTTGGCCGATCAGCCTTCTTGTCTTCTTCCAGGTCCCTTTTCTTTTGGTCTGTCCGGTATCCTCGGGAAAGGTGAGTGTTAACCTCGGATTTGAGTTGGATTTCCCGCTCGGTCCAGACCTTTACTTCGGTCAGAGTCTTAGATTGCACCAATGCAAAAGAGCGGAGCCACTCTTTATGCCTAAGACCAGTACTCAGGGCGGTTATGACCGTCTCATCCTGATGCTCAGGTAGCTCCAGAAGAGCATTGTAGAAACGGGCAATATAGTCTTTGAAAGACTCTATGTCCTCGCACTTGATGGTAAACAGGTAGTCAATCGATTTCTTCTATCATCAGTTGCCGACGAAGTGGCTGAGAAACTGCGTGGTCGATTCTTCAAAGGTCGAGATCGAGTGTAGAGTCAGGCCGCGGAACTAGTCTCGTCTTGCTCGAATGAGGGTGGTGGGGAATGCTCAGCACTAAGGGGCATCTGAGTTATCATAATAGCTCATGCCCGCAGTGAACACTGTTGGGGTAAAAATTTACACCCCCGTTGACCGAGTCAAAGTCAAGGTCAACCCCAAGTCAGGTGGGCCCAAGCCCAGGTCAAGCGGGCCCATGCCCGAGTCGAGCCCACGACCAGCCTCCTCCATGCTAAAATATGGATCATGTAATAAATAATTTTTATGTAATTTTTTATACATGAATGTAAACAAAATGGGCATAAAGCCAATATTTTGTAAGCTCATGGTTTATGTGCAAAAAGAAATGGCACATGAACCATGGGATAGGCAAAAAGCCATTTTGAAAAAGCCCAAGAGGCTATATGTAAATATGTAAGCCTATAAAAGGCAACATGATGAATAAAGATAAGAACACTTTTCATTCCCCCAAAAACTAGGGTTCTTTGTGCCTCCTGCTCCTTCTCCAAGGTTCCAAAAACCTTCCTCTTTCTTTTGAATTAAATCAAGAGTTTTACTTTTCCTTTTTCAAAACTAAATAGTTTTCCACCACAAAACCCATTAAGGGGAACTCAGATCTGCCATCAGATCTCAAAAAAGAGAGATTTTGACATTTCACATCCCTTGATCTTCAAGATCCAGCAAACAACAGGAGGAAGAAGAAGAACCCCTTCCATTAACCCCAAAACACATTCAGGAGTCCAACTCCTCTCTGATTTCTCTTTTGAGAATTTTTTTTTTTTCGAGGCTAAAAGCCTCTTATCCTCGCCGGCGCGCAGCGCTCATGCGCAAAGCGCCCACGTGCCGACACGTGGCGCGCGCGCTTGAGCTCCAGCGCGCAGCGCAAGTGCGCAAAGCGCCCGCGTGCCGACACGTGGCGCGCGCGCGCGCTTGCGCACCTGCGCGCAGCGCTCTTGCGCAAAGCGCCCGCGTGCCGACACGTGGCGCACGCGCACTTGCGTACCTGCGCGCAGCGCTCTTGCGCAACGTGCCGACACGTGGCGCGCTTGCGCCTGAGCGCACAGCACCTAAGCGCACAGCGCTCAAGGCGCTGGCCCCACGCATCCCTTGGATGCCTTTCCCCCCTCTTTTTATGTACATACATATACATATATATATGTATACAAACTCACACATATACATACTCCGCAACATTCTCCCCCTCCAAAAAAATTTTCGAGCCGGGGCGCTGCCCCGAACCCCGCAAGGGGGCTGCTAGCCCCCTTGACCCCCAGCCCGCTATCCGGGTAGCGGGACCCCCGTAAAAACTCTGCGTGGCTCCCGATATATGCATAACCCCCTCCAAAACACAACACACGTACACTGCACATTGAGTTCGCATGACCAGTTTAACCCGTCAATCGGAGATTCCCTCGCCCCAAAGGCGAGGGGTAATTAACGGCAGCTTAGTTCGCGGCTGCCGGAGATTTGGATCCCCACAATCATTAAACCCCGGCCTACCCTAGGCAGGGGGAATCTGTAGTACGCCTGACAAGCGCGTGCGTATTCCCATCTCAATGGGGTGACGAAAAACACCCTACAAACACGTCCAGGTGGTCTTCTAGGTCAGACTTTCCGTCGAAAAGAGCAACTTTGGGTGGCTTGTTCCGAGAAGAGACTCACTCTCTGAGTAGATACTCGGTGAAGGGCTTCGTGAGAGTCCGAGAGATATCTCATCGACCCCTCAGGTAGGCGAGTGGCGAGTTGCATATTCTCGATCTTCTTCTCGAGGACGTTAAGTCGTTGCTGGTATCCGGAGGATTCTCACTGATCATAGTCCCTGTTGTACCCGCTTCGGGCTTAGGTGACGGAACAGCTTCTGCTTCAACTTATTACGTTCCTCGGATCCTCGGGTTAAACTCTTCATGTTTCTCCCCGGCGAGCGCCATATTCAAGGCCCTGGTGATCAGGATGACATCGGTTGTTCCTGGAATTAGGTGTTCTGACCAACGTCGTCTCGGGGGGCGAGAGAGCGTGGCGAGCGTTGAACTGATACCTCGGCGTTGAACTATTCGACGCCTAACGAGTCATGAAATCATTCCTCGTATGGGGGTCATGACTGCCGGAATCAACACATCGGTGTCCTATGGTGTCAGGATTGACCCAAGCGAGGTCGTGGACTCGAGCGCGTCGTCTCTCAGAGATGAGGCGCCGAGGAATGTCTCCTTCGCATGGTACTTCAAAGTGCTGGTTGGTGCACGTGAGATGCTTACCATCCCTCTCGTACCTTGACCAGGAGAATCCGCACTTATGGGCACCATCACTCACTCACTCTCTCTCTCTCCCCCCCCCTTTTTTTTCTTCTTCCTCCTTTAATTTTTCTTTTTCTTTTAAAAGGCCCTCTTTTTGGTGCGGACCCAACATGAATAGGTTTCTCTTGCTTTTTGGATGGAGATGGCTGGTTTCTAATGATTTTGTGGCCGAAATGGTGTTGTGTGGGCGGATTCGACAATGTGGAGTTGGATCCGACATGCGATTTTAAGTGTGGATCCGGCTTGAATAGGTGTCTCTCACCTTTAGGGGTAGAAGTGAACGGTTTTCCAAGAGTGTCATGGTTGAACTTAGTGTTATGTGGGCAACCACTATGACATGGAGCCTGATCCAACATGAAAAGGCTCGCTTTTGTTATTGTACCGGCTTGAATAGGTTTCTCTCGCTTTCTCATTCTCCTCCTTATTGTCTAAGGTTTGAAGAAATCATGGCCAAGGTGGACGGACTTTTTCAAGCGATGTCTAGATCTAGGTACGTGGTGGTCAGTGTTGTACCCCCAAGCTCCTGACTCGGCCCATTGAACCTCAAAGAGATCACATAAGCCGAGCGCGAACAAGTGATACGGCGCAACGAAAAACTACAGGGATCACGTGCAGACGAAGACAATGAAGAAGATATACTGACAGCTATCGCAACACCACAAACAAATAGAAAATCACACCAAAAATCTAAGTATACAACGATATACCCAGATTCGATGCAAACTCGCACATAATCCTACCTGCGCCACGAGAACTTCCACTAGAGTAAGGATTACACGAGATACACCCAAAAAAAAACCACAAGCCCAATACAATACAACTTTAAATCTCTCCTCAAAACCACTCTTTTCTCCCACAAACACTTTAATTTAATGGTTTTGATACAAAACTAAACAAAAGGTCACCCCCTCCTTTGCCCTATGTTCTGTATTTATAGACTCAAAAACTAAATAAATAAACAATAACAAAATGATGACAAGGCAATAAGGAGGGGCCAGTAGAAGAATGAGGCCCACAGGAGGTGGTGGGGCCGGCCAGGCCGGATTTGGCAAGGAGAGGCTCGGCCAAATTCCGAGGTCTGGGTCCCGTATTTGTAGTGTGGTCTTATGTTGTCCCCAGCATGACTCTGGTGTTATTTGCTTACTCTGTTTTGAACTTGTGGTGCACCAGGAATTGGAGGGAAACTAGTAGCTTTGTATCATATCAATACTTTATGCAATAAATGCACCATTAATACACATCACACCATGCCACTTGCACTAACCATCATGCCATGGCTGCCCCCTAGGTCCATGGTCCAAGCTCCAAGAGTTAGTGTGTACACATGCTATGTGTTGGACCAAAATATTGTGCACCCTTGTTTGCAAAATAACTCTTGGGATATTGGTCGGTTTCCAGTTCTGGCTATAGTGTTGGCTCACAAATGATATATCCATGATTCTGGATGTATTTCTAGTATTTTATCACGGACACCTGTAATCTGTATTACCGAGCAAATACCGGTTAATAGTACCAATATATAACAAAACAGATAACGAATGAGCGGTATTGAAATGCAGTTTTCTGTGATGAACAAGATGGCCGGTTTCTAATGATTTTGTGTCCAGAGTAGTGTTGTGTAGGCAGATTCGACAATGTGGAGTTGGATCGGACATGCGATTTTAGGTGTGGGTCCGGCTTGAATAGGTGTCTCTCACCTTTAGGGTAGAAGTGAAAGGTTTTCCAAGAGTGTCATGGTTGAACTTAGTATTATGTGGACAACCACTATGACATGGGGCCTGATCCAACATGAAAAGGCTCGCTTTTGTTATTGTAGCAGCTTGAATAGGTTTCTCTCGCTCTCTCATTCTCCTCCTTATTGTCTAAGGTTTGAAGAAATCATGGCCAAGGTGGACGGACTTTTTCAAGCGAGGTCTAGATCTAGGTATGTGGTGGTCAGTGTTGTACCCCCAAGATCCTGACTCGGCCCATTGAACCTCAAAGAGATCACACAAGCCGAGCGCGAACAAGTGATACAGCGCAGCGAAAAACTACAGGGATCACGTGCAGACGAAGACAATGAAGAAGATATACTGACGCCTATCGCAACACACCACAAACAAATAGAAAATCACACCAAACATCTAAGTATACAACGATATACCTAGATTCGATGCAAACTCGCACATAATCCTACTTACGCTATGAAAACTTCCACTAGAGTAAGGATTACACGAGATACACCCAAAAAAAATCCACAAGCCCAATACAATACAACTTTAAATCTCTCCTCAAAACCACTCTTTTCTCCTACAAACACTTTAATTTAATGGTTGCCCGCTCTCTATATAGATACAATATTCGGCAGCACCAAAACCCTAGCAAAGTTTAAGAAGACTTGAAGAAGAATAAACTAAATTCGGATACACAAATAACCCAAGAAACCTAACCCGAACCAACGCCCGCTCCACGCTCTCCACGATCGCGACCTAATCGCACGCCGCCACGTCTCCATCCTCACGCGCGCGGCCATCCAAAAGCCGCCATGTATCCATGATAAGCATCATCTCGTGACCGCTTCGCTCAAGCTCGAGCGCTCAAGCTCCTATGCGCAACACGTGCCCGTCTGGCACCGCCTAGGCTCGATCTCATGGGCCTACTCCATGGTCTCTCGGGCTTCATCTACTGGGCTTAGACTTGGGCTCAAATTTTGGGCATTTTGTATCAAAATCAACAGTCGGGTCCATGAACGGTGTCTGTATCCGATCATGAATGGCCGGTTCCAGCATTGAGGTGACCGAATCCGGTAATGAGAGGTTTAGATGTAATGATTTGGAGCAAGATCTTTGAATAGTTCCGACTTAGTGGAGACTAAATCCAAGAAGGTTCCAACAATGGTGTGATTCGAGTGGGCAATGGGGGATAGGATGTGCTATGGTGGAGTTAGAACCAGCATATATACACACTTCTTTTGAAAGAAAGGCGATGGTCTTTTAGAGCTTTACAATTTGACGAAGAGAAATAGTTAGAGCAGAGTGGATACTTGATCTTGACATATGGGATTTGATTCCGTAGAAGTGGGTCTAATCAAGGACTGGCGTTTAAAGAGTTCAACTCTGAGCAGGTGAAAGGGGAACCGATCGAGGATTAGGCATCCTATGATTTGCAACATGATCTGGCGTTAGGTGGCTCAACCGAGACCAGACATCTGACGACTTGCAGTCCGATCCGACGACAAAAGGTTATCGAGGACTAGACGTCTGACTTGAAATCCAATCTGAAAAAAAAAGAAACACAAATAAGGAAAAATAGAGATTTTAACATACATGGATGCTATCTGTTGGAATAGACTCGTTGAAGAGAAATCACAAAGAAAACACGGATGCTATGTGACCAGAATTGTCTAGGGTTAAGAAACGTGCCAAAACAGACAACTATTAGCGTTTGATGATGTTTGATGTTATTTGGGTTTTTTTTGTTTGATCTTTATATTTTTCATTTTCTCTTTCCTTATACTAATTTCTTTTAGCTTTCCATTTGATGAAACTTAGGGATATTTACTTCCGCTTTAGTCAAAAAGATTTTTAAAAAATTGAGTAATGAAAACTATTGTTGTCATTATTAGACAAACTAGCTCACCACTTATTCAAAATCCCTCCAAAGTAAGTTATTAATTATTTAAATCGTTACAATAATATTTAGATAATAATATTATTAGTCTCAAATTAACATGGATTAGTTAATAAATATGATATGAGTTTACGGAAATAAGTAAATATTTTATTGTTACTGCTAAATAATAATAATAATAATAAGCCATAAACCATATGAACCTACACTAGCCCAAGTAAGCCATAAACCATATGAGCTCAAACATGAGCCAAGCTCCAGCATACTGTGTTTATTTTATCGAATTTCAATTATCATTCAAGCAATCTCATTTAACTATTGACGGATGTCGGATCACGTCAAGATGTTATCTTCCGTTGATCTGCTATTGGCGATGATGGACGGCTAAGATTTGAGTTGGTGGGCTGGCTCCTGAAGCGTGTGGATCTTAATGGGTTTGAAATTGTTGAGGCCGAGCTACCTGCAAGGAAGTCTCGGGATGGTTGTACCACCGAGGAACCTCCGACGATCAAGTTAGACCGGATATTTGAGCAGAGTAACGGCCTAGTGGGGGGAAAAAGACTTCCTTGAGTCGTCTGAAAGAGGGGTTTATATACCCGGCAGTAATGGGCAGGCGGGCGCACGAATCACGCCGGCCGTTACGCCCCAGGCGTCACGCCCGCGTGATAGGCGGGATCCTGCATTAATGAAGAGACAAGCTCGTTAATGAGGGATCGTGATGGCGTGGAAAGCGGGATCGTGGGCGGCGGATATCTCGCGCATGATGAGATTCGCGGAGCCGTGGCGAAGATGCCTGTGATCAGCGCTGCGGGTCGGTCGGTGAGACCGAGGAAGATGAGCTCGGCGGGAGGCTCGGGGACGAGCGGGAGGCCGAGGTGTCTTGGTTCTGTGATAGCCCGGAGGCGAGTTGAGAGGGCCAAGGAAGCTCATCCCGAAGGAAGGCTCGGAGGCAAGCCGGATGGCCGAGGAAGCTCGGGCCTGCGATAGCTCGGAGTAGAGCAAAGGGACGGTTGGCTTGTCTGCTGAAGTGCTAAGGGGCAAGGAGTGGGGTGCAACCTCAGAGACAGAGTTTGAGAGAAGCCCCCACTGTAGCACGCCGGTTCCTCCTTCGTGGCCCTCAGGGGCCTAACTGGCTTACGCATGTGACACGTCATCCGCCACGTGTCATGATATAAGGAATTACCGTTATTAAGCATCGTCATTAGCCCCCCACTCTCGTTCCGATCTATTTGTGGGTCGGGTCGAGAGTGGATTGCTTGGTTCTTTCTGTGCGGCTTGGCGTTGGTAATTCCTCGTGGTGGATTGTTCGGGGACGAAACGGCGTTCTTGTTGTCGCGCATCAAGTATGAGTCGAACGAAGGACGAGTGTGGGAAGGTCAATATCCTCCCTTTGCCGGAGTTGAAGCGTTGATCGCGCGTTGAGTATAAGTTTATTCGGCGGGTCTTGGATCCGTATCTTTGTAGGGTAGGAAGCTAACCGCTGTGGATGCGCCAAGCAGGAAGCTACTCAAAGGCCTCGCGAGGAGAGCTTTGGACCCACTGTATTGATGGGCAGGAGGATGCCCGCTGGGGATGCGCCGAGCAGGAAGAAATTCGTCGGCCTCGCGATGAGGGCTTCAGATCCTCAGCATCTGATGGGCAGGAGGATGCCCGCTGGGGATACGCCGAGCAGGAAGAAACTCGGCGGCCTCGCGAGGAGGGCTTCAGATCCTCAGCGTCTGATGGGCAGGATGATGCCCGCTTGTAATACCCCATGTATTATCTGGTATACTCATTTATACCAGATCAGCATGGGGACACACTGTAAAACAATGGGGAATTTTCGGAATACATTCCGAAAGAGGACAGATATGTGCTATAAATGGAATGCCACCGCTCTTCAATACAGAGGCGCCTTTTAAGTGAACTGGCACTACAGGAGTTTGAGAACTCCGTAGTTAAGCGTGCTCGGCCCAGGGAAGTCCTGGGATGGGTGACCTCCTAGGAAGTGGCCCTTGGT
Organism: Agapanthus africanus; assembly: GCA_030015575.1. Classification (NCBI taxonomy): domain Eukaryota; kingdom Viridiplantae; phylum Streptophyta; class Magnoliopsida; order Asparagales; family Amaryllidaceae; genus Agapanthus; species Agapanthus africanus. Next base: position 192,841,636 of record CM057348.1, read on the forward strand.
CGGGTCTAGTTCGCCCCGAAGGACAAAACCGTGCGGCTACGGCCAGAGTGGACAATACCTCTGTATTGGGGTTGGGTCGTGACAGAATGGTACCAGAGCTGGTTCCTCAATAGTAGGTCTGTGGTTCGAGGACGAACCATTGTTCTCAGTGGGGGAGAATGTAATACCCCATGTATTATCTGGTATACCCATTTATACCAGATCAGCATGGGGACCCACTGTAAAACAATAGGGAATTTTCGGAATACATTCCGAAAGAGGACAGATCTGTGTTATAAATGGAATGACACCGCTCTTCAATACAGAGACGCCTTTTAAGTGAACTGGCACTACAAGAGTTTGAGAACTCTGTAGTTAAGCGTGCTCGGGCCAGGGAAGTCCTGGGATGGGTGACCTCCTGGGAAGTGTCCCGTGGTCGGGTCCAGTTCGCCCCGAAGGGCAAAATCGTGCGGCTACGACCTGAGCGGACAATACTCTCTGTATTGGGGGTGGGTCGTGACAGAATGGTATCAGAGCTGGTTCCTCAATAGTAGGTCTGTGGTTTGAGGACGAACCATTGTTCTAAGTGGGGGAGAATGTAATACTCCATGTATTATATCTGGTATACCCATTTATACCAGATCAGTATAGGGACCCACTGTAAAACAATGGGGAATTTTTGGAATACATTCCGAAAGAGGACAGATCTGTGCTATAAATGGAATGATACCGCTCTTCAATACAGAGGCGCCTTTTAAGTGAACTGGCACTACAGCATTTTGAGAACTCCGTAGTTAAGCATGCTCGGACCAGGGAAGTCCTGGGATGGGTGACCTCCTGGGAAGTGGCCCCTGGTTAAGTCCAATCCGCCCCGAAGGACAAAACCGTGCGGCTACGGCCAGAGTGGACAATACTCTCTGTATTGGGGGTGGGTCGTGACACCGCTGGGGATGCGCCGAGCAGGAAGAAACTCGGCGGCCTTGCGATGAGGGCTTCAGATCCTCGGCATCTGATGGGTAGGAGGCTACCCGCGGCAGGATGATGCCTGCTGAGGATGCGCCGAGCAGAAAGAAACTTGGCGGCCTCGCGAGGAGGGCTTCAGATCCTCAGCGTCTGATGGGCAGGACGATGCCCGCTGGAGATGCGCCGAGCAGGAAGAAACTCGGCGGCCTCTCGAGGAGGGCTTCAGATCCTCAGCGTCTGATGGGCAGTAGGTTACCCGCTGGGGATGCGCCGAGCAGGAAGAAACTCGGCGGCCTCGCGAGGAGGGTTTCAGATCCTCAGCGTCTGATGGGCAGTAGGTTACCCGCTGGTAGGCTGCCCGCTGGGGATGCGCCGAGCAGGAAGAGGCTGCCCGCTGGGGGGACGCGCCGAGCAGGAAGAAACTCGGCAGCCTCGCGATGAGGGCTTCAGATCCTCGGCGTCTGATAGGCAGGAGGCTGCCCGCTATGGATGACCGAGCAGGGTAGCTGCTCGGCATCTTCCTACCGAGCAGGAAGAAACCTGCCTGAGCAGGAAGAAACTCGGCGGCCTCGCGAGGAGGGCTTCAGATCCTCAGCATCTGATAGGCAGGAGGCCGCCCGCTATGGATGACCGAGCAGGGTAGCTGCTCGATCGCCTCTTAGCGAGGGCTTTGATCCTTGGCATCGGTGGGTAGTGAACTACCAGCCATGGATGACCGAGCAGGGTAGCTGCTCGTTCGCCTCTTGGCGAGGGCTTTGATCCTTGGCGTCGGTGGGTAGTGAACTACTAGCCATGGATGACCGAGTAGGGTAGCTGCTCGGTCGCCTCTTGGTGAGGGCTTCAATCCCTGGCGTTGTGGGGTAGGGAACTACCAGCCAGGGATAACCGAGCAACGGCGAGCCTGGTTTCCTCTTGGTGATGGCTTCGATCCTTAGCGCGGGAGGGGCCGTAAGAGGCCTGCTAAGGATGGGCTGAGCAGTGAAGCTGCTCATCCGCCTCATGGCGAGGGCTTAGATCTCTAGCGTTGTGGGGTAGGGAACTACCAGCCAGGGATAGCCGAGCAAGGGCGAGCCCGGTTGCCTCTTGGTGAGGGATTCGATCCTGGGCATTGTCGGGTAGGGAACTACCGGCCAGGGATAACCGTGCAAGGGCGAGCCCGGTTGCCTCTTGGCGAGGGCTTAGATCCTTAAGGACAGGCCGAGCAAGGTTGCTGCCCGGTGTCTCTTGGTGAGGGCTTTGATCCTTAGCGCGGGACGGGCCGTAAGAGGCCTGCTAAGGATGGGCCGAGAAGGGTTGCTGCCCGGTGCCTCTTGGCGAGGGCTTAGATCCTTAAGGACGGGCCGAGCAAGGTTGCTGCCTGGTGCCTCTTGGCGAGGGCTTAGATCTCTGGCGTCGTGGGGTAGTGAACTACCAGCCAGGGATAGCCGAGCAGGGTAGCCGCTCGGCTGCCTCTTGGTGAGGGCTTTGATCCCTGGCGTTGTGGGGTATGGAACTACCAGCCAGGGATAACCAAGAAAGGGCGAGCCCGGTTGCCTCTTGGTGAGGGCTTCGATCCTTGGCGTTGTGGGGTAGGGAACTACCATCCAGGGATAACCGAGTAAGGGCGAGCACGGTTGTCTCTTGGCGAGGGCTTAGATCCTTAAGGACGGGCCGAGCAGGGTTGTTTCCCGTTGCCTCTTGGCGAGGGCATGGCGTCGTGGGGTAGTGAACTACCAGCCATGGATGACCGAGCAGGGTAGCTGCTCAGTCGCCTCTTGGCGAGGGCTTTGATCCTTAGCGCGGGAGGGGCCGTAAGAGGCCTACTAAGGACGGGCCGGGCAGGGCTACTGTCCGGTGCCTCTTGGCGAGGGCTTTGATCCTTAAGGACGGGCCGAGCAGGGTTGCTGCCCGGTGCCTATTGACGAGGGATTTGATCCCTGGCGTTGTGGGGTAGGGAACTACCAGCCAGAGATAACCGAGCAGGGTAGCCGCTGGGATGCCTCTTGGCGAGGGCTTAGATCCATGCCGTGACGAGTCCCGTCCGCGTGACCCCGTCGAGGGAGGGGGTGTCGGTCACGCCTGGGAACAGGCGAGCTGACCGACATCTCCTCGAGAAGGATAGGGGCGCGGAGAGGCTCGGGGTGAGGCGCTTTGGCGATAGACCTCGGCATGGAATTGTGGGGCGCCCAGCGGGTCGCGGAATATATTGGCTCGGGAGATCTCCAACCGTGGAAGGTAGTGAGGCGGTGGTCGGCAGTGCCGACGCGAGCAGAGTCTTCTCTCCCTCTATAGGGGTCTCGGTCCCGAGGTGGGGGAGCGGCGACCTGGGGAGCTTGCCCTGCCGTTTGGACACGGACGAGCGCATCCACGACGAACGCGAGTCGATCTATCCGGGCGGTTAGGACGTTGATGGCGTTCGGGGGAGGAGATTAGTCCGCGCCTCCGTTGTGGGGGAGGCGGCGGCTAGTGCTTGGATCGTCGTAGTGATCGCTCGCCATTGGGTTGAGATCGGAAGATGAACTTTTGTTTTGGTGGAATCAAGGAATTTCCCACAGATGGCGCCATCTGACGGATGTCGGATTACGTCAAGATGTTACCTTCCGTTGATCTGCTGTTGGCGATGATGGACGGCTAAGATTTGAGTTAGAGGGATGGCTCCTGAAGCGTGTGGATCTCAATGGGTTTGAGGTTTTTGAGGCCGAGCTACCTGCAAGGAAGTCCCGGGGTTGTACCACCGAGGACCCCTCCGACGATCAAGTTAGACCGGATATTTGAGCAGAGTAACGGCCTAGTAGGGAGAAAAAGACTTCCTTGAGTCGTCTGAAAAGGGGTTTATATACCCGGCAGTAATGGGCAGGCGGGCGCGAGAATCACGCCGGCCGTTACGCCCCTGGCGTCACCCCCGCGTGATAGGCGGGATCCTGCATTAATGACAAGACAGGCTCGTTAATGAGGGATCGTGATGGCGTGGAACGCGGGATCGTGGGCGGCGGATATCTCGCGCATGGCGAGATTCACGGAGCCGTGGCGAAGGTGCCTGTGATCAGCGCTGCGGGTCGGTCGGTGAGACCGAGGAAGATGAGCTCGGCGGGAGGCTCAGGGACGAGCGGGAGGCCAAGGTGTCTTGGTTCTGTGATAGCCCGGAGGCGAGTTGAGAGGGCCGAGGAAGCTCAGGCCGAAGGAAGGCTCGGAGGCGAGCCGGATAGCTGAAGAAGCTCGGGCCTGCGATAGCTCGGAGTAGAGCAAAGGGACAGTTGGCTTGGCTGTTGAAGTGCTCGGAGGCAAGAAGTGGGGTGCAATCTCGGAGACAGGGTTTGAAGGAAGCCCCCACTGTAGCACGCTGGTTCCCCCTCCATGGACCTCAAGGGCCTAACTGGCTTACGCATATGACACGCCATCCGCCACGTGTCATGATATAAGGAATTACCGTTATTAAGCATCATCAACTATCAAACTAGATTTTTTCCTGTCAAGCATAAAAGCTGTTTAATTGCAGGATTATCTTGGATTTTGCATTGTTGGGATTCAAGAATCCAAAAAAAGTGTGAGGATTAACTCATTCTTGTTTGGTTCTAGAATTTTGGGAATTTTGGATTTGATTGTTTTTGTGAGGGGCTCACCATTTTTTTGGATTCTTGAATTGATGGAGGTCCTTTTCAGATCTCCCTCAGATGTTGTCTTCCGTCGATCTCCCGGTAGATTCTGGAGGGGATGAGCGAGTAGGCCGAGGAGACTTGGTCTTGTGGCAGCTCGGAGCAAGCTGAGGGGCCGAGGAGGCCAATCTGCGGGGAGCCCCGAGGGGGGCTAGCTCGCGCTGGCCAGTCGGGTACAGGGGTGGCATGGTCGGCCTTTGTGGGCCCTTTCTCCTGAGTTCTGGGACGTGCCGTCCGCCACGTGTCTCGATATTAAGGGTTGCCAATATTGAGCATTATCATTAGCCCCCCACTCTTGTCCCGACCAGCCAGTGGGTCGGGTCAGGAGTGGACCGCCGGGCCACCCGGGGTGAGCTCCCTCCTAAGGTTTCGTCGGGACGCGTCCCCTGGCCGCGAGCTGTCTTTTCTGCCAGCGAATCAGGGCGAGATTTCCGCATTTAAGGAGGGTGCGCCGGTTCGTGTATCTTGCCTTTGAAGTGACGGCCCACGTGTCGAGCGTCGGTTGGCTGACGCGACGTGTGCAGACCTGCGACGCCTGAAAGGGTGCGGTCCAATATGGGGCCAACAAGTGGAGCAATCGGGGCCGTTAGATGTAAGGAGTCGTCTTGGCGGGAGATGAAGGGCACCGTCGGATGAGGTCGCTTGTGGCGATAAAATAGGGGTGGGGCCCGTTCCGAGGCCCCTACTCCTTCATATTTCCCGTTCCAAGTCTCGGTTGCTCGGCGCTCGTCTTCTTCCTTCCACTTTCGTTCCCCGAGGATCATTCTTCCCAAGGTTAGATGTCTTCTCTTGTCGAGTCGGTAGATGTCATTGGGGTGGGTTCTAGGAACCCTTTAGGTGAGCCTGAGTCCTCACAGGGGGCAGGGGTTGGCCCCTCTTCCCAGGATCATATAGCGGGGGCAGCCCCTAGGGAGGAGGCGGTAGATGCTGCCCCTAGCGCCTTGTGTTGGATAAGGCATGAGGATGAGCTTGCCAACGCGCGGGCTCGCTTCCACATCACCTCACACTATACGCTCCGCCTGGCCAAGGAGGGAGAGAGGGCAGACCAAGTATGGGGCAGGGAGATCGCCCTGTATTTGGAAGCATTTTGGGGTGGAATGCGTCTGCCCTTCTCTCCTGAGGTCGTTGAAGCGTTGAATTTTCGGGTTAGCCCCCGGTCAGTTGGTGCCAAACTTGTGGAGGATTCTCCTCGGGTTCCTGGTCCGCCTGAAGTTACAGGCAATCCTCTTCAGCCTTTCCCTCCTTGATTCTTCTCTCGTCTTCAAAAATCACCCCGGTGATCGAGCGGGCGACCCGAGGTGGGTTTATCTCTCTTTCAGAAAGTGACCAGGGGGTGCCGCCGGGACGAGGTTGTGGCCCTGCCTTCTTCCATTCACGACTGGAAGAAGAAGTTCTTCTTCGTTTCCCTTCTCGAGGGCGAGGACTGGCCCGTGCCTACAGAGTGGTCGAGAGAGAAGCACTTGCCGGGGAACCAGTCCAGTAACCCCGTTGCGGTGAGAGTGGCGTCGTGGGAGCCCATCCCCCGTTTCGGCGTGCTGTTGTCTGAGAGGGTTCTGAGTTGGGCCAAGTTCAGCCCCGTTGAGTTTGTCGGTAAGTTTAGGTTTTCTTTCTTGGTTTGTATATTACCCGTGTCGCTGACTCCCTCTACACTTGGTTCTGTGCAGGACCCATGGACATAGACTCGCTCCGGGATTCAATGCGCCAGCCAAGGCCGGTTGCGAAGGTTGGGGGCGCCGGCTCTTCCCGTTCACAGCCTGCCCTGGCTCCTTCTCCCCCGGCGGTAGTGCCCCGCGAGTGCTCGGAAGCGAATCTCGCCCCGGGGCCCAGTAAAACGTCGGGTCGGAGGCGGGCTCGGATTCTGGAGGACCCGGCCTCGGAGGAGGAGACCGGCTCTCCCTCGAGGCCGCTCAAGAGGAGGTCTACCCGGGGACCGTCTTCGCCGATCACGGTGGAGGAAGGTGGTCTCCAGTTCGCCGTGCCTTCGGGGCTATCCGTCGCGGATAGCCTGCTGCATGAGATAGAAGCATCGGCCGGGGGTAGAGTCCCCGGGGGGACCTTCAGGGCTCAGCTGGCGTCCATCACCCAGGAGTCCGTGCAAGTAAGCGCTTGTCTTTAATTATTATTATTCTTTGAGGTTCGGTGCCTCTCTCATCTTCCTGATCTCTCTTCTGCCTTTCAGGTCCTTCAGCACGTCGCTCTCGCCTTGCGCATGGAGGCCAAGGAGGTAGCCCCGGCGATGAAAGCTGCGGGCCAGCTCGCCTCGCTGGAAGAGAGCTCCAAGAGGGAGCTGGAGGCGATGAAGGCGAGGGTCGTCGCCCTGGAGGGTGAGGCGGAGGCCGAGAAGCGGGAGGTTGCCCGGCACCGCGAGGCCGCCGCGGTCGCTGAGGCCAAGTTTGAGGACGCTCAGGTGCTGGCCGGCAACCTGAAGAAGACAGTGAAAACCCTCTGGAAGGAGCTGGGGGCAGCGGCCGAGTGGGCGAAGTCGGCCGACCTGAGGGCGGCTAAGTTGGCCGACCTCTCGGCGGCGAAGGCGGTGGAGGGCTACAAGAAGTCGAAAGACTTCTATGATGACTTGGCCGTCGCCACGACCCTCATCTGGCATGAGGCCCTCGACGTTGTTAAGGCCCGAGTGCCGAGGTTTGCCGATGAAGAGCTCCGGGCCCAGTACCCCCTCGCGGACACCAGTGGGCAGGGGCAGGAGATTAATGACGAGGAAGTCGCCGAGGACCCAGCTCGCCTCGTGGTGGATGTCGAGGGCCCTGAAGTCGCTCCTGGCCCCGAGGCCTAAAGCCCCCGTCTTCCTCCTCTTTTTATTTTGCTACGTCTGGAACTTTGTAAGCCTCCGGGCATTTTGTTAGGCTGGGAAGCCAAAAATACCCTCTGTAAAGACCGCTTTTTAGTAATAAAACTCTTTCTTTCTTTGGTTTCCTTGATTTGCGCTTTTGTCTTTTGTTCATGAAGAATGCTTGTAAAATTTTTCTTCTTGCGCTGTTGAGGAGAAGGCGTCTCGATGCGTCTCCATGGCTCCGAAGCCGAGGGGAGATCGCTCGAGACTTGGATAGACCTGATGCCCCTGGTTGGCATCTTAGGCCGTCTGCGTGTGGTGGGCGGAGGGTTGTCCGCCTTATGTGGACCGAGCAGGGTAGCTGCCTGGTTGCCTCTTGCGAGGGCTTTTGATCCTTCAGGACGGGGACCGAGCAGGGTTACTGCCCAGTGCCTCTTGGCGAGGACTTTGAACCCTGTCGGTTGTGGTAGGAAGCTACCAGCCGGGGATAGCCGAGCAAGGACTCGACTGCCTCTGGGAGGACTTTTGGTCCTTGGCGCGGGAGGGGCTGTAGAAGCCTACCAAGGACCCTTTGCCGGGCAGGGTTACTGCCTGGTGCCTCTTGGCGAGGGCTTTTGTCCTGAAGGATAGCCAAGCGAGGGATCCTCGGGCTCGACTGCTTCTAGGAGGGCTTTCTGATCCTTGGCGTTGAGGTAGGGGAGCTACCCGCCGGGGATAACAGAGCAAGGCAGCTGCTAGGTTGCCTCTTGGTGAGGGCTTTGGTCCCTGGCGTTGCGGCAGGGAGGCTACCCGCCAGGGATAACTGAGCAGGGCAGCTGTTGGGCTGCCTCTTGGTGAGGGTTTTGATCCCTGGCGTTGCGGTAAGGGAGCTACCCGTCGGGGATGACCGAGCAGGGCAGCTGCTAAGTTGCCTCTGGGAGGACTTTCCGATCCCTGGCGTTGCGGTAGGGAAGCTACCCGCCAGGGATAACCGAGCAGGGCGGCAGCTGGGTTGCCTCTTAGTGAGGGCTTTGATCCCTGGCGTTGCGGTAGGGGAGCTACCCACCGGGGATGAACGAGCAGGGCAGTTGCTAGGTTGCCTCTTGGCGAGGGCTTTGGTCCCTGGTGTTGTAGCAGGAAGGCTACCCGCCAGGGGTGAACGAGCAGGGCAACTGCAAGGTTGCCTCTGTGAGGACTTTCCGATCCCTGGCGTTGCGGTAGGGAAGCTACCCGCCAGGGATAACCGAGCAGGGCGGCTGCTGGGTTGCCTCTTGGTGAGGGCTTTGACCTTTAGCGCTAGGGGGGTCTGAGGAGGCCGGCTGAGGATAACCGGGCAGGGCAGCTGCTCGGCCGAATCCTTAAGAGGTCTCGCCCGACCATACATTTGGGGAACAGGAACGGTTAGCATGCGCATTGAATGCGAGGGGAGGTGAAGCGCCAGGGCCGCGCCGCTTCGGTTCCGTCGGAGGAGGCTTAATGATCGCCGCGTAGCGGAGATTCCTTGGACGAGAGTGGGTGACCGTTGAGTTCCTCTGGGGCGCAACGGGCTATATAAGGCTGAAGGAGTACTAGACCTTCCTTCCGTTGTAAACAAAGTGTTGAGAATGCAGGACTTCCCCTTTACCATCCCCGACATCATCAATTTCGAAGATGTGTACCTGTATGACCAGAACTGCATAGAGGACACGGTGCAGTTGGTGTACGGGAGCATCGAGGACCACTTCGGCCGGTTGCTCCCCCAACGTTCTTCCCTGCTGCAGCTGCTAATGTACTCCATCTGGAGGGCATCGCCGGGGCTTTACAACCCCCTATCCGAGCAGCTTTACGACGAGGCCGAGGGTAAGCTGCGGTCTTTGAGGCGCTTCGGCCTCATCTCCGCGAACCGGCTGGCTCGCTCGGAGTCGCTCGTCCGCGAGTGCTATGAGTTGAGGCTCTGGATCAACACGCGGGGGGGGCGAAGGGGGAGGTTAGATCTCGTGAAGCCTCAGCTGGCGAAGATCCTCGCCGAGTATCACGAGCATGTTCCCGCCAAAAATTTCTGCACAAAAGAGCCCAAGGCATCAAATGGCAGCGATACGCTTAAGAAAATATGAATCTGTATTTTTCGGGCTGTATTTTGACAAACTCCCGAATGAGAAACAGCTAAATTCTAATGGTATTGAAAGCATCTCGAAAATACCTTCAATTTGATATATTATGGGCCTCATAATTCATCCGGGATCAAAAGTTATGAGCAAATGTCTATGCACATGTCATCTAAGGAAGAAGATGCGAACCAGTATTTTCCGAGCTGTATTTTGGCAAACTCCGGAATGAGAAACAGCTAAATTCTGATGGTATCGAAAGTGTCTCGAAAAATCCTTCGATTTGATATATTATGGGCCTCATAATTCATCCGAGATCAAAAGTTATGAGCAAATGTGCTATGCACGTGTAATCTAAAGTAATGCTCTACTACATGGGGAATGCATTATTTAGTCCCACATCGGGAAAAAGAGAGATGGATTCTCTACCACTCCCATATAAATAAGAGGGGATACCTCTTAGAAAGGGTAGAGTTCAATCCTCAAAGGATTCAATACTCAAAGGAGCTTAGTTCTCCATAGGAGCTTAGTTCTCCATATATAGAAGCCCTGCTTCTTCTCATAATACGCATGTGCGCTACGTGCAACGCACGTGTGCCCGCCAAGCGCGCACCACGTGCAATGTACGTGCGCACCATATGAGAACATTTAATAATCTCCATAGGAGCTTAGTTCTCCATATATAGAAGCCCTGCTTCTCCTTATAATGCGCATGTGCGCTACGTGCAACGCACGTGTGTCCGCCACGCGCGCACCACGTACAACGCATGTGCGCACCACATGAGAACATTTAATAATATTAAAAGGAGCTTAGTTCTCCATAAGAGCTTAGTTCTCCATATAGAAGCCCTGCTTCACCTCATAATGCGCATGTGCGCTACGTGCAACGCACGTGTGCCCGTCACGTGCGCACCACGTGCAACGCACGTGCACACCACATGAGAATATTCAATAATATTAAAAAGAGACTCATTCTCCATAGGAGCTTGCTCCCCCCATAATGCGCATATGCGCAAGCTCCATGTACGCTACGTGCAAATATAAGCGCCCAACACGTGCGACGCACGTGCGCGAGCGCAAAGAAGCCTTTTTCAGCAGCGAGAAGCTTAAGCTCCAGCCTGTTCTTCCCCCCTAATGAGTGAGACATGGTTCAAAGGGTACATCCCTCCACACCTTCGATATATGGCACTGTAATCTCTCAGTATCGTCGGAGAGGTGGTGGGTACCAACGACCAATGATCCTTCTTTCTAAAATAAAAAAAAAAGAAAAGGGATATAGATACACACATATACAGATACACAGATACAGAGAGAGAGAAAAGAGAAAACTCTCTGAAAAATTTGAAAGGGCAAGCCTTTGAAGAAAGAAGATCATCTTCTTCATCTTTAAAGGTAAAGAATTTGATTTTTGGAAAAACGGAGATTAAGAAGAATCTCTTCTAAAAAAAGATCTAAGATCTAAGAACAATATCAAGATCTTCAATATAAAAAAATCAAGAAGATCTAAAAGATTAAAAAAAGAAGTAATTTACTTCATTCCTAGATCATTTGATCTATATAAAGGCATTGCCTTTTGATGAGAATCAGAACCATTGGTTCTTGAATCCTGAGGTAGAACCTCTTTAGAACAAGAAAAACTTGTTTCTTTGATCTTAATTAGATCAAGATGCGCTCTGCGCTATTGAACAGTGCCTTGCACTCTTGAAATGCGCCTTTGCGCTCCTTGGACTGGCGCAAGTCACCAGAGAGCGCCACGTGTCAATCACAGAACAATCTGCGCTCTGCTCTCCTAAATATAGCGCACTGCGCTCTTGGTTTGGCGCACTGCACCAGGGCGCGCCACGTGTCAGCAGCGCACTGCGCTAACAGACTTGCGCTCACCAGAGCGTGACACGAGTCATCCCCACATGCGCTGGCGCCTTGCGCTCTTTAATTGGCGCAAAGCGCCTGACAGGCCACGTGGCGCACTGTCAGACCATTTAAATGCTATGCATTATTTAAAAGGGGCAGAGCCCAAATAAAGGTCTAACAGACCAAAAATAAATGCTATGCATTAATAAAAGGGCCGAGCCCAAATAAAGGCTCAACAGCCAGAACAATAAAATGTTCAATTCATATCAACTGAGTCCATATGCTCATAAACCTTCAAACAGACTTTAGTCCCAAATTGGACTATAAATCTCCCAACCAACTTTGGTTCAAGGGTACATCTCTGAACTCCTCTGATATCTGTCGTTGTAATCCTTCAACGTCGTCAGAGAGGTGACGGGTCCCGACGGCCATACATTCCATGGACCACCATATCCCTAAACTGGTAATCGACCGCAATGTAACTAAACTAAACAATAAAGTCCAAATGCTCTCTTGTTGGATCTAAATGATCCCGTTAAGTTGATCTTAGTCTCAAATTAGACTAACGTATCCTTAACGAACGTTTAAGTTGATCTTAGCCTCAAATAAGGCTAACGTATTTTTAAACCAAAACCCTAAATCCAAATCTAAAAAAATACGTATTTGGACTGATTCTCGTCCTACGGGCGACCACATAAATTAGTCTCCATATACAATCCACGAGCAACCACAAACAAAACAAACACCCACGATACGAAGTGACCATCTGGAGAAGAAGTAAGTTGTTACCGCGATGCGGTAGCGTAATTAACTGCAGGGGCTTGCGCCTGCAGGGAAGAGCGTCCCCACAATCAAAAACCCCTCAGTCGAGGGGGAATCTGACGAAGTCTGCTACATCGGCCACATCCGTTTAAACCTTCAATATACGGTGCCATAAATCAACTTGGCATCTTAGGAGAGGTGGACGGATAGCACTAAATAGCATCTGCCCCGAATTTCAGGCAAGACGTTTGCCGCGTCTCCGCCGCGTCTTTCGGAGGGGAAAAGATTCTGGCACGCCCGGTGGGACCTTTTCCTCTTTCCACTCCACACTCCGTGTGTCATGTTTTTCCCGCGATCAAATAATCGCGGTGTGTATGTTTTTGGTTGCGCTTAGGGGAGTGGATATTGAAGCCGGCATTTCGTCTCTATGAAGAATGGCATTTGCTCCAACCCTAGCAACTCAGGCTCTGTCATATCCGGCGGAGTCAAGTATGGGCCACTTGCAGCCTCAAATCTCTGCAATCCGACTCTTCAAGAAATCAACGGGCTTCTTTTTGGGGTCGATGCTCCCACCTCCCACCCTTGGTGCCTCAAAGCCGATGGAGGAAGCCCAGAGGATATCTGTCATCCACAGGCAGGCTCCTCAAGCAGCAGCCTTGCCGACAGAATCGGTCCTCAAACAATTGGCGCATGCCAAAGACCAAGGTCGACGCAGGGGGCAGAATATTCAAGCTCTTCAAGAAATCAATGGCTTCAAACTGCACTAACTGCAACAGCAACTCTCGCTCTGTCCCATCTGGAGGAGTAACCTACAGGCCCCGAGCAGTCTCCCTTTTCACTATGCCAGTAGAGTAGGTAACTCAAGCCACCACTGGGCTATTCTTCGGAACCATGCTCTCGTCAACGAGCTTCAGCGCTCCTGTACCATCGCAAGAAGCTCCCAAGAAGTCGTTTTTCAGTGCTCCTGTGCTTATTTACGCCTTACTTTGCATTATACTGTATATAAGCGCACACAAAAAAAATTGTGATAATAAAAGAGTAGAAAGTGAAAAATTATATTTAAAAGATAGGAATAGTTTAAGAAAAACAAGAAAGTTAAAAGTTTTCTTAAATAAAACTAGTAATAAGTAGTTATGAGCTGTTGTCCCAAGGGTTAGTAAGATGAAGGAAATTACTAATCTGAGGATAAAAATAAGCCTTAAAAATAGTTCCTATTCTGGAAGCCAAACATTTGAACGTTGATACCCTACTATACGCACTTACACACATCTTGAAACTCGGAATAGTAGATGATACCTTGAAATGCTCTTGTCTAAAAACCAAAGTATGAAGAAAATAAAAGTGGAGAATAAAAGATAAAATGGTGAAAAGAAAAATGAACACTGGTTTTGTTATCACCGAGGCAGCAATAAAAAAATATAGCTAGGGTGCTTTATCACCTAGTGCCTTAGACCGACTGGTTTGGGAGCCACTGCTAAGCCTTAGGTGTTGCAAGACGAGGAAAAACACCTAATTAGCAAGCACATGAGTAATCGGTCGGTTAGTACCTCAAGAAGTATTAACGGTCGCATGAAGAATGTGTGAGCAAATTCCATCTAAATATCTATTAAAAAGTACTAAGATAGATGGACAAGAGTATGATTGCTTGAATTGAATTCTCTGAGTGTAGGGATGTCCAGTTCACACACGTAGGGGTATATGATCAATATTTGGAAGAAAGGTAGGAATGAAAACTAAAGGCGATGTTTTATTGAGGGATAATGTGATTTCTAACATTTTTTCATGACCATTAAGATAGGGCTCATAGCAACTGAAAAGCTGGTATAGTTGAAAACTCTTATTTTCAAGTTCTTTCTTTTATAGTTCTTATCTTTATATAACTTTTATCATCTCTCTTTTATTATAGGATTTTGTGGGTGTAATCCGCTGAAAACCCTTAGAAGACAACACTCCTCCTACTAGGGATATGCCACTGGCGCCGAGTAAGGAAGGCTGGGGGCAACTCTCCTTCTGGACTGACTCCGCCGACTCCAACGGCGGAAATTGATGCTGCTGTTCCAACTGGGAACAGCTTTGAACCACTTAGGAAGGTCCACAAGAACTCTCCGACCGCTGTGCTGAAAAGATCTCCTCCATCTATGGAGAGCGCTACAAAGGTGAAGCCGGAACAGCCCCCTCAACGGCTGTCCTCTAAAATCTACAAGGTCTGGCGTCAAGTCCAAGACTCGGTAATTGATCAAGATTATCCCCGCCGACAGAAAAAGGTGAAAGTTCAGCGGGAAGAGGACCGTCCTATCAAGTCACAAAAGGCGATAGCAACTTGGGTGCCCACTGCAAGGGCCCCCTCAACTTCGACCGCTCACAAGAAAAGAAGGGCGAAGAAAATCCCTGAGCCTGCGACGAATCGCAAGACCACTAAACCTAAACGCCCCAGGTCTGGGGGCATGGTGGTGCACACCGTCTACATGGCGTCTGGGAAGGAGGATAGCCGCGAGCCCAAGCACCCTAAGCAAGCTAACGAGGTCTCTCATCCAGACTATTGCTCTTATCACCGAGCAATATGGCATCCTCTTGAAGATCGCTTCACCTTCAAGAACTGGGTCGAAGATCAGTATCAGCTCGGCAAGTTCGCTCTATCTGACAGTTGGAGGATAACTCCGCCGCAGAAGCATGAACCCAAAGCTACGAGAATAGACCCAGATCCACATCAGTCTTGGAAGCGAGCTCGTACTTGTCATATGATAACGATATCAAAAGAAGAACCCGAGAATATGGATGACCTCCCCTGATGCTTCGAAAACAATGATGACGAGGTGATCTCAGAATTTCCACCGGCGCCAAAAGAGCTGGAAGATGGAATACACACCACTGCAGATGAGCTCAAGAAAATTGAGCTGGGGACGACAAGCGACCCACGGCCGACATTCGTCAGCGAGCTGCTGCCTGAAGAAAAGGTGGCTGCACTAAAAGACGTGCTTATGCAATATAGAGATTGCTTTGCATGGAATTATTCCGAAATGCAAAGACTAGATCCAGAGATTGCCGTCCACAAACTGACGATATCCCCGAACATCAAGCCGATCAAACAAGCACCGAGAAGAATGCGGCTCGAGCTTGAGATGAGCATCAACGCCGAGGTCAAGAAGCTGATCAACTCCGACTTCATCCAGGAAGTTCAATATCCTGACTGGATCGCCAATATCGTCCCGGTAATGAAGAAAAATGGGACAGTGCGCATATGCGTGGACTTTCGGGATCTCAATAAAGCTTGACCGAAGGACGACTTCCCAATACCGGTTACCAAGCTGATGATAGACAATACGTCCACTCACGAAGTCTTCTCCTTCATGGACAGATCATCAGGATACAATCAGATAAAGATGCATCCCGAGGACCAGAAGCATACCGCTTTCCAGACTCATTTGGGTATATTCTGCTATAAAGTGATGCCCTTCGGTCTAAAGAACGTCGGTGCCACCTATCAGAGGGCCATGACGAAGATCTTCGATGACCTCATACATGAAATCGTCGAATGCTATATCGATGACCTCGTGGTGAAAAGCAAATCATACGGGGAACATCTCGAGCATCTGAAGATCGTATTTCAACACCTTCTCAAATGCGCGTTTAGGGTGTCCTCAGGTAAATTCCTAGGATTCATCGTCCGACACCGAGGTATCGAGATAGATCCGTCAAAGATCAAGGCGATCATAGAGATGCCCCCACCAAGGACTCTCAAGCAATTGCGGTCTCTCCAAGGGAAGCTCGCGTATATTCGACGATTTATAGCCAATCTCTCAGGCAAATGCCGTCCTTACAGCCACCTGATGAAGAAGGGAACCCCTTTCGTTTGGGATGGCAAATGCCAAAGCGCGCTAGACGAAATCAAGCAATACCTGCAGAATCCGCCAGTACTGGCCGCTCCGGTCAAGGGAAAGCCTCTCATTCTGTATACAACAGCCCTCGAAGGTTCTTTAGGCGGATTATGGGCACAGGAGAACGACCAAGGGAAAGAACGAGCCCTCTACTATTTAGGCCGAGTTCTACTGGGAGCAGAAAGCAACTACTCCCCCATCGAAAAACACTGCCTGGCGTTGATCTTCGCGATAACAAAGCTCAAGCACTATGCGTTAGCGCATGAAGTCCGTCTCATTTCGAAGGTGGACCCCCTTAAATATTTAATATCGAAGACCATATTGACAGGGAGACTCGCTAAATGGGCCTTGCTCTTAATGGAGTTTTCGATAACCTATCAGCCTCTTAAGGCAGTGAAAGGCCAGGCCATCGCCGACTTCCTCGCTGAGCATCCGATACCGGCCGATTCCCCTCTGAATTGCGAGCTGCCAGACGATCATGCGATTGACGCGATCGACGGTAGTAATACCCGATGGGAACTCTATTTTGATGGAGCGTCTTCCATGAAGAAGCGCAAACAAAGCACCACTATAATCTAATCGGTGGTAGGCCTCATCTTCGTAACTCCACAAGGAGGGATAATGCGCTTTACTTTCTCCTTAAACAGAGCCGAAGACGAACAATGAAGCCGAATACGAAGTTTTGATAGCGGGTCTCGAGATCGCCATCGACATGGGAATTGAAAACCTCCTCATATATGGAGATTCTCAACTGGTCGTCAGTCGAGTAAATGGTGACTACCAAACGTACAAACCCGAACTGGTAAAGTATGGTGAGAGAGTACAACAATTGCTGACTCAAATCCCCTCCTGCATGCTGGAAAGCATACCACGCGCGGAAAATAGCAAAGCAGATGCACTAGCTAAGCTCGCTAAAGAACTGGCTGACGAGAACCTCGATGACGTAAGAATTGTGGTACAAAGCCGTCGGGTGCTTGCCCCGGCAGAAATATCTCCGGAATCATCCGAAGAAAAGGGAGCGACTGAGCAAATGGCTATGCAAATAAAAGACCAGGAAAAAGCTGAGGATTGGAGAGAAGCCTTTATAGACTACTTCAAATCCCGTTGAACACCTGAAGATGCGTCCTCAAGACATCAGCTTATGAAACGAGCTCTGTCTTTCGCCTTCGTCAATGATACTCTGTACAAGAGGTCGTTTGATTCTCTGTGGTTGAGATGTCTGGGACCTGAAGAGGCGAAAAGAGTCGTTCAGGAATTTCACGACGGACTCTGCGGTTCTCACCAAGTAGGCCCGAAGATGAAGTTAAAGATTAAACGGATGGGCTACTATTGGCCCGCGATGATTTAGGACTGCCTCGAATATGCGAAGCAATGCCACTCATGCCAGATTCATAGGGACTTTATCCATCAACACCCAAATCCTCTACATCCAACAGTGGCTAGCTGGCCGTTCGAAATGTGGGGGACTGACGTAATCGGCCCCATCGAACCAGCATCGTCCAGGGGACATCGATTCATTTTGGCGACGACTGACTACTTCTCCAAATGGGCAGAAGCAGTACCGCTGAGGGAAGTGAAGACGGAGAATATCCTCCATTTCTTCAAGACGCACGTCATTTATCGGTTTGGAACTCCGCGACGGATCACATCTGATAACGGGCCAGCCTACAGAAGCCACAAGATTAGCCGCTTCGCACAACAGCACAACATAGACTGGAGATACTCCTCAGTTTATAATCCCAGAGCTAACGGTCTAGCTGAGGCTTTCAACAAGACCTTGACGAAGATCGTGAAAAAGACGGTGTCCCGAAATAAGAAGAACTGGCACGAGAGACTGCAAGAAGCACTCTGGGCGTATCGAACTACGTTCAAGACGGCCACGAACACAACGCCGTACGCGTTGGTATTTGGTACAGAAGCAGTACTCCCCCTCGAAATAGAATTACCCTCTCTACGAGTGGCAGTCCACTATGAGCTGATGGACGAAGAAAATGCTCGCCTTCGGCTTGAGGAGCTTGATGCCCTTGATGAAACCCGGCTCATAGCGCAACAAAATCTGGAGGCTTATAAAGAAAAGATGACGCGCTCATATGAAAGATTGACCAGGCCGAGGACATTCCGCCAAGGCGAACTCGTGCTAGTGGTCAAAAGACCTATGATCCCCAATCGCGCCAAGCGGGGAAAATTCGAGCCGAACTATGAAGGCCCGTACATCAAAGACAAGGCCTACCAGGGCGGAGCCTATCTACTCATGGATATGCACGGTGAAAGGCCTTTCAGGCCAATAAACGGTCGCTTCCTAAACAAATACTACGCTTAATGAGTCAC
The DNA here is from genome assembly GCA_030015575.1 of Agapanthus africanus. Lineage (NCBI taxonomy): Eukaryota > Viridiplantae > Streptophyta > Magnoliopsida > Asparagales > Amaryllidaceae > Agapanthus > Agapanthus africanus. The sequence goes on from CM057348.1 coordinate 192,859,874, forward strand.
AACCTAGGTCAATGATAGATGACGATGACCATGTCCGCTCGCTATCTTCCTAAGCCCAAACTCTATAAGTAGTAGCCGGCCTTCTTCAACAACGGACCGAAACGTCCTTAAACTAACAACGGACCACTACGTCCTAAAACTAGCTGTTGACCGAGATGTCGGTAAACCACGGTGGGTTGCAACATCCCAAAGCCGATATATAAAAAATAGGAATAAAAAAATATATAAAAACGGTATGCCCATAAGCAAAAAGGGCACGGATGAAAACCCGAAAGGGCTCCATGAGTAAAAACAGCAGGGCTATCAACGAGTGCTTGTGAAAACCCGAAAGGGCGCGATCTCGTTATATAAAAAGAATAAAAAAAAGAGAATAAAAAAAACGGTATGTCCATAAGCAAAATGGGCACGGATGAAAACCCAAAAGGGCTCCGTGAGTAAAAACAGCAGGGCTACCGGCAGTGTTTGTGAAAACCCGAAAGAGCGCAACCTCGTTAAAAGACACTTGCAGGGTCCTCTCGACCTTGTGAGGAGAAATCACCCGCGTGAGATCCTTACGACTCACAAGGGAGCAATACACTTAGGGATCCCCACGATTCCTAAGGAGAAATTACACTTGCGAGATCCTCACGACTCGTAAGGAGAACTATTTTATGGGACCTCACGGCTCATAAGATTTGAAAGTCTTAAGTTACAGAGGCCTGAACCTGTTCTTAAGCAACCCCCACAACCTTCGATATGCCCTACAAGTGGCTCAATACTGACCCTTGTATACAATCCACGGGCGCGAATAAACATTTCCCTAACCAAGTCCCACCCGTGACTAGGGATATGTCTATATGGTGAACAACCTTGTAAGTCCTCTCGACTTATAAGGAGAAAACCCTTTTGTAAGATCCTTACGACTTACAGGGGAACATGCACTTAGGAATCCTCACGATTCCTAAGGAGAAAACACACCTACGAGATCCTCACGACTTGTAGAGAGAAATACCTTTGTGAGACCCTTACGGCTCATGAAGTCAAAAGCTTTAGTCGACAGGACCCTAACCCTGTTTGCTAAGCCACCTTTGTTTGATATCGACAGAGACAAATGATGATTTGCTCCTGGCAATATCCCAGTCGTAGCGGTGCTGATGCCGAAATCGGTGTCTAATCCCAAGCTTATAGCAAAAAGCCAGCAAACCACATATGCATACGAAATAGCCGAAATGATTGGGCAACTCGCAAGTAAAAACAGCAAGTAAAAATAAAACAAATAGTCGAAATGATTGGGCAACTCGCAATAAAAAAATAGCGAGTAAAAATAAAACAAATAGACGAAATGATTGGGCAACTCGCAATAGAAAGCAGCGAGTAAGAATAAAATAAATAGCCGAAATGATTGGGCACCGCGAAAAATAGCCGAAATGATGGGGCAATCGCGACCTTCGCGATATAAAAAGCTGAAATGATAGAGCATCGGGGAAACAAATAAAGAAAAATGAAATTTATGCCCTACAGGTGAGATCACATCGATCCATGTATACAATCCAGGGGCATAAAAAAAAAGAGGATCATATCATCCCACCAGGCTCCATCAGAAAGAGAGCAAAGTCTCAGCGGTCACATCTGCATCCCAGAAGACCAACAACAGCGTTCCTCCTTATGCCAGTAAGGCATGGAAGCGACATCACTAAACGGAGCCATGGCAAAGTCCCTAGTTCCAAATCTCAATAGCCACATCTACAGCCTGGAGACCCACAACGGTGTGCCTCCTCATTCCAGCAGGACACAGATGTTACACCATCAAACGGAGTGACGGCGAAATCCCAGCTCCACCTCAGCATTCGTCTCGTTACAGCAGACGCAATGCCAGCAAATAAAGCGAAGGCCAAATTCCTAGCTTCAGGGTCTCGACGGTAACTCATATAAAACCTGAAAGACTATCGGAGATCATCCCACATCAGCGCGGAGTGGTCACCACTGCGACGCTCGTCTCGATACAGCAGACGAGATGTCACTACAGCGCCCTTCCTCCAACAAGTTTCGGACACGACAAAACAAACGAAGCAAAGGCCAAATTCCTAGCTTCAGGGTCTTGACGGCAACTCATATAAATCCTGAAAGACAATCGGAGATCATCTCGCACCAGCGCGGAGTAGTCACCATCTTGACGTTCGTCTCGATACAGCAGACGAGATGTCAATACAGCGTTCTTTCTCCAGCAGGATTCGGACGCCCCAAAACAACGAAGCAAAGGCCAAATTCCTAGCTTCAGGGTCTTGATGGCAACTCATATAAAGCCTGAAAGACAATCGGAGAGCATCCCGCACCAGCGCGGAGTGGTCACCACCTCGACGTTCGTCTCGATACAGCAGACAAGATGTCACTAAGAGCGTTCTTCCTCCATCAGGATCCAGACGCGACAATCAAACAACGGAGCCACGGCAAAATCCCTAGTTCCAAACCTCGACGGTTCACCAGCAACCTAGAGACAACCGCGACATTCGTCCCGATACAGCAGACGCAATGCCGGCAAATGAAGCAAAGGCCAAATTTCTAGCTTCAGGGTCTTGACGGCAACTCATATAAAGCCTGAAAGACAATCGGAGATCATCCCACACCAGCGCGGAGTGGTCACCACCTGACATTCGTCTCGATACAGCAGACGAAATGTCACTACAGCGTCTTTCCTCCAACAGGATTCGGATACGACAAAACAAACGAAGCAAATGCCAAATTCCTAGCTTCAGGGTCTTGACTGCAACTCATATAAAGCCTGAAAGACAATCGGAGATCATCCCGCACCAACACGGAGTGGTCGCCACCCCGACGTTCGTCTCGGTACAGCAGACGAGATGTTACCACAGCGTTCTCTCTCCAGCAGGATTCAGATGCGACAATCAAACAACGGAGCCACGGCAAAATCCCTAGTTCCAAACCTCGACGGTTCACCAGCAACCTAGAGACAACCGCGACATTCGTCTCGATACAGCAGATGCAATGCCAACAAACGAAGCGAAGGCCAAATTCCTAACTTCAGGGTCTTGACGGCAACTCATATAAAACCTGAAAGACTATTGGAGATCATCCCACACCAGCGCGGAGTGGTTATGACTCATCGGGGCTCTCCAAAATGAGCCTAACCTCAAGTAAAAAGCGGCATGGCAAAATTCCTAACGCTTGCTCTTCCGACGGTCAAACTGCCTAGGAGGATTGCTTGAAGACGTCTTGTCCAGCCCCCGAAAAGATCAGAGACACGATATGTCGCAAGGCTACTCGAACAAGTAAGATTGCCTATCGAGGAATACATCAGCCAACGCGACGGTACGATGGACAAAACCCTAGTACCACAGACCCTAACGGACCTCTGTCGTAAAGAGCAGAGGTTAACTGTGACGTTAGGATATTCTTGCGAGAAATACTCGGTTCGTCTCAACTCGTGAGGAAAAGCCTTAGGCAATCGGGATAAGAACCGGTTTCCTAAGCATTGGGGCCTTGCAAGTCGGTCCAAAATGGACTTTTGCATACTATTCACGGGCCACACTCTCCAAAGTCGAATCTCGACAAGGAGGGAAACAACCGCTTACGGGTCTTCTCGACTTATAAGAGGGAAAATTCTCTTGTGAAATCCTTACGACTCTTAAGAGAAAACGCACTTAGGAATCCTCACGATTCCTAAGGAGAAAATACACCTACGAGATCCTCTCGACTCGTAGGGAGAAAAGTCTTTATGAGACCCTCACGGCTCATAAAGTTGAAAAGTCTTAGGTGACAGATCCTACCCCTGTCTCCTAAGCCATCACTATCTTATAAAGAGTTCAAGATTAACTGTTATCTACCATCTATGGGCCACACTTACCAAAGCTACATGCCACTGAAATGGAAAAGTTACTCATGAGCATATAAACTACTTCACGCCAGAGTAAAATATAAAGGAATAGAAGGGTACGGCTCATGGAGCTGAAGGTTTGGGACTATATCCCTTAAGAGTCGAGATTTGAGTCAATGATAAATGACGACGCTTGTGTCCGCTCGTTATCTTCTCAGATCAAGATTCTGAAAATTATATACCAACCCGAAACTGGTCATACACTATGAATTACTCTGCACTACTTCACCCACGTATATACTTACGTGGGCAAACTAGTGGGGGCATTTGTTCCCGCCAAAAATTTCTGCACAAAAGAGCCCAAGGCATCAAATGGCAGCGATACGCTTAAGAAAATGTGAATCTGTATTTTCCGAGCTGTATTTTGATAAACTCCCGAATGAGAAACAACTAAATTCTGATGGTATTGAAAGTATCTCGAAAAAACCATCGATTTGATATATTATGGGCCTCATAATTCATCTAGGATCAAAAGTTATGAGCAAATGTCTATGCACATGTCATCTAAGGAAGAAGATGCGAACCAGTATTTTCCGAGTTGTATTTTGGCAAATTCCGGAATGAGAAACAGCTAAATTCTGATAGTATCGAAAGTGTCTCGAAAAATCCTTCGATTTGATATATTATGGGCCTCATAATTCATCCGAGATCAAAAGCTATGAGCAAATGTGCTATGCACGTGTAATCTAAAGTAATGCTCTACTACATGGGGAATGCATTTTTTAGTCCCACATCGGGAAAAAGAGAGATGGATTCTCTACCACTCCCATATAAATAAGAGGGGATACCTCTTAGAAAGGGTAAAGTTCAATCCTCAAAGGATTCAATACTCAAAAGAGCTTAGTTCTCCATATATAGAAGCCCTGCTTCTTCTCATAATGCGCATGTGCGCTACGTGCAACGCACGTGTGCCCGCCTCGCGCGCACCACGTGCAACGCACGTGCGCAACATATGAGAACATTTAATAATATTAAAAGGAGCTTAGTTCTCCATATATAGAAGCTCTGCTTCTCCTTATAATGCGCATGTGCGCTACGTGCAACGCACGTGTGCCCGCCATGTGCACACCACGTGCAACGCACGTGCGCACCATATGAGAATATTTAATAATATTAAAAGGAGCTTATTTCTCCATAGGAGCTTAGTTCTCCATATAGAAGCCCTGCTTCTTTTCATAATGCGCATGTGCGCTACGTGCAACGCACGTGTGCCCGCCACGCGCGTGCGCGAACGCAAAGAAGCCTTTTTCAGCAGTGAGAAGCTTAAGCTCCAGTCTGTTCTTCCCCCCTAATGAGTGAGACATGGTTCAAAGGGTACATCCCTCCACACTTTCGATATATGGCACTGTAATCTCTCAGTGTCGTCGGAGAGGTGGTGGGTCCCAACGACCAATGATCCTTCTTTCTAAAATAAAAATAAAAAAAGAAAAGGGATATAGATACACACATATACAGATACAGAGAGAGAGAAAAGAGAAAACTCTCTGAAAAATTTGAAAGGGCAAGCCTTTGAAGAAAGAAGATCATCTTCTTCATCTTTAAAGGTAAAAAATTTGATTTTTGGAAAAATAGAGATTAAGAAGAATCTCTTCTAAAAAAAGATCAAAGATCTAAGAACAAGATCAAGATCTTCAATATAAAAAAATCAAGAAGATCTAAAATATTAAAAAAAAGAAGTAATTTACTTCATTCCTAGATCATTTGATCTATATAAAGGCATTGCCTTTTGATGAGAATTAGAACCATTGGTTCTTGAATCCTGAGGTAGAACCTCTTTAGAACAAGAAAAACTTGTTTCTTTGATCGTAATTAGATCAAGATGCGCTCTGTGCTATTGAACAGTGCCTTACACTCTTGAAATGCGCCTTTGCGCTCCTTGGACTAGCGCAAGTCACCAGAGAGCGCCACGTATCAATCACAGAACAATCTGCGCTCTGCGCTCCTAAATATAGCGCACTGCGCTCTTGGTTTGGCGCATTGCACCAGGGCGCGCCACGTGTCAGCAACGCACTGGCGCAGCGCACTGCGCTAACAGACTTGCGCTCACCAGAGCGTGACACGTGTCATCCCCATATGCGCTGGCGTCTTGCGCTCTTTAATTGGCGCAAAGCGCCTGACAGGCCACGTGGCGCACTGTCAGACTATTTAAATGTTATGCATTATTTAAAAGGGGCAGAGCCCAAATAAAAGTCTAACAGACCAAAAATAAATGCTATGCATTAATAAAAGGGCCGAGCCCAAATAAAGGCTCAACAGCCAGAACAATAAAATATTCAATTCATATCAACTGAGCCCATATGCTCATAAACCTTCAAACAGACTTTAGTCCCAAATTAGACTATAAATCTCCCAACCAACTTTGATTCAAGGGTATATCTCTAAACTCCTCTGATATATGTCGTTGTAATCCTTCAACGTCGTCAGAGAGGTGACGGGTCCCGACGGCCATACATTCCATGGACCACCATGTCCCTAAACTGGCAATCGACCGTAATGTAACTAAACTAAACAATAGAGTTCAAATGCTCTCTTGTTGGATCTAAACGATCCCGTTAAGTTGATCTTAGTCTCAAATTAGACTAACGTATCCTTAACGAACGTTTAAGTTGATCTTAGCCTCAAATAAGGCTAACGTATCTTTAAACCAAAACCCCAAACCCAAATCTAAGAAAATACAGATTTTGACTGATCCTCGTCCTACGGGCGACCACATAAATTAGTCTCCATATACAATCCACGGGCAACCACAAACAAAACAAACACCCACGACACAAAGTGACCAGCTGGAGAAGGAGAAAGTTGTTACCGCGATGCGGTAGCGTAATTAACTGCAGGGGCTTGCGCCTGCAGGGAAGAGCGTCCCCACAATCAAAAACCCTCAGACGAGGGGGAATCTGAAGAAGTCTGCTACATCGGCCGCATCCGTTTAAACCTTCGATACACTGTACCATAAATCAACTTGGCATCTTCGGAGAGGTGGACGGATAGCACCAAATAGCATCTGCCCCGAATTTCAGGCAAGACGTTCGCCGCGTCTCCGCCGCGTCTTTCGGAGGGGAACAGAGCAGTGCTCTCTGCACCCCCTTCCCCCGTTGTTGTAAAAATATATTTTTTTCCTTTTTGTATGTATAGCTGAGGAGCTCATAATACCTCCCTTTTTTGAATAAATAAGAACTTTTCTACCTTCTTCGCAATGTTCTGCAGATCTTTATTAAATTGACAATAGGCCTTAGGGAGAGTTTACATTGCCTCAAAAGAAAAGTACAGGCTAATAAATGACCCTATTAGCTTGGCCCAAGCTTCCTGGAGGCTTTCTGGTCCCCGTGCCTGGCGCCGAGTACGGGGCACTCCGGGTGCCGGACTGGTCCTCCGCGGAAGCAAGCATGATCTGGCCGATGGTCAGCTAGGTGGGAGGAGGACGCTGCTCATGCTCGCGGTCGACCTGCCGTTTATCCCTTAAGTAGACGGCGAGGTACCCCGACCGGATGAGCTCCTCGATGTAGTTCCGGAGTTGCTTGCAATCCTCGGTGGCGTAGCCCAGCGTCCGGTGGAAGGCGCAGTAAGGGCCCCGGGTCCGCTTTGAGACCAGACGCGGGATTGGAGGGAACTTGAAGAACCCCTCGCCTTGGGCCTCCTCTAGTAACACTGCGAAGAAGATGTTGAGCGGGGTGTACTCCTAGAACTTCGGGTAGTAGGACCGCTGACGCTCCGGCCTCTCCTCCCGAGCCCTTTTCTTCTGGTCGGATCGTTCTGCCCGGGGGAGGTTCGCGTTCACCTCGGACTCTAGTTGAACCACACGCTCGGTCCACACCTTAACCTCGGCCATGGTCTTAGACTGTGCCAACGCAAAGAAGCGCAGCCACTCTTTGTGCCCCAGGCCAGATCTGAGCGCCGTGATGACGGTATCGTCCCGGTGCTCGGGAATCTCGAGGAGGGCGTTGTAAAAGCGAGTGATGTAAGCCTTGAACGTCTCCTTGTCTCCACTCTTAATTGTGAAGAGGTAGTCGACCGTGCGCTTCTGCCGACGGTTTCCAACAAAGTAGCCGAGGAACTGAGTAGCCAGCTCGTCGAAGGTTGAGATCGAGGGAGGCTCGAGTCCTCGGAACCAGTACCGACCAGAACGGATGAGGGTGGCAGGGAAGGCCCTGCACTGGATGGCATCGGAATGGTCCTGGAAGCTCATTCCCGCGGTGAAAGCATCCAAATGGTCTTTGGGGTCGGTTTTCCCGTCGAACAGAGAGACCTTCGGGGCTTTGTTGCGCGAGGAGACGTGGGCAGCGAACAGTTCCTCGGTGAACGGTTTGGTGAGCGAGTTGGCGGCATACTCGGCCCCGTCGGCCGAGAAGTGACCTTCCCGACGCATGCCCTCGATCTTCTTCTCGAGGGCGTCGATTCAGCCGTGGTACCCCGAGGACTCGGCGCCCGGGATCTTTGGCCTCTGCTGTGGGAGACCTGCGTTTGGGCACGGCTCCAGTTCCTTTTGATGAGGTTCCTCAGATCCCCGGGCGCGGTGGCCCTCAAGCCGTCGTGGTGAGCCCCTTCTGTGCAACCCCGTCGGGGGAGCGGGTGTCGGTCATGCCTGTGGGCAGGCGAGGTGACCGACATCTCCTCAGGGAGGCAAGGGTCGCGAAGAGGTCCGAGGCGTAGTGCTCTGTCGGCGGGCCTGGGGGTGGAGCCGCGAGGCGCCCAACGGGCCTCAGAGAGTATCGGTCTGTGAGATCCGTCGGGGGTCGCAGCCTGCTAGTGGTTGACCGTGCCGACGGGGGAAGAGCATTCCGGAGGCGGAGGAGCGGCGATCTGTGGCACAGGCCCGGCCGTTTGGGCGCGGACGAGCGCCTCCATAAGGGACTGTAGCCGATCTATTCGGCTGGCGAGGGCGTGGATGATGGTCGCCGGAGGGGGTTCATCCGTGCCTCCGGTGAAGGGGGCGGCGGCTGGTACCCGAATCTTCAGGATAGTCGCTTGCCATGTGGACGGAGATCAGAAGGCCAACTTTGTTTTTGTGGAGTTTGCGTTTCCCGCAGACGGCGCCAACTGATGGATGTCCTTTTCAGATCTCCCTCAGATGTTGTCTTCCGTCGATCTCCCGGTAGATTCTGGAGGGGATCCCCTATTGTGTGTAGATCTCAATGGGTTTTGAGGAGATTTGGTGATTGGAGGAGTTTGACGACCAGTGCCTGCAAAGAAGTCCTTGGGTGGTTTGATTCCACCGAGGACCGTCCGACGATCAAGTTAGTACTAGATCCGAGCAGCGTAATGGCTAAGTGGAGTAAAAAATGGCTTACTTGACCCTTCTGTGATGGGGGTTTATATAGTGGTGGAGGCATGCAGCAGCAGGCGCGGGAATCTCGCCAGCAGTTACACTCCTCACGTCACGCCCGCGTAGAGAGCGGATCGCCCATGAATGGGGATCGTGAAGGCGTGGAACGTGGGATGTTGGTGGGGAAGAATCCGCACATGGCGAGATTCGCGGAGCTGCGGTTGCGCCTGTGACCGGCGGAACTGGTCGGATGTCCGAAGAAGACAGCCTCGGCAAGGAGCTCGGGGACGAGCGAGTAGGCCGAGGAGACTTGGTCTTGTGGCTGCTCGGGACGAGCTGAGGGGCCGAGGAGGCCAATCTGTTGAGAGCCCCGAGGGGGGCTAGCTCGTGCTGGCCAATCGGATGCAGGGGTGGCATGGTCGGTCTTTGTGAGCCCTTTTCTCCTGAGTTCTCGGACGTGCCGTCCGCCACGTGTCTCGATCTTAAGGGTTGCCAATGTTGAGCATTATCATGAATCCAAAAAAAATTATGGATTGCTATAGATTTGGCACTGTTCATGTGGGGTTCACGTACTTTATGTTATTAAAAAATCCCCTCTCTTATCTCTCTTTAATTCTCAAATACAAATCACAGCTGCTTTTTCTCAATTAAATAAGGATTACAAGAATCTACAAATCCAACATTAGGAATCCAATTTTAACTAAATACAAAATTAGCTAATCCAGAATTTTGCCATCCAAATTTCACAATCTCAAATGGCCCGTCGTGGGCTTCTAATCTTTTTTTTAACAGCACTAGGTTGGATGCCTAATGATTTGCGCAAGTAATTTTTTTTTAAAAAAATTGTTGCCAAATATGATATGCGCGTGTATCTATCTCAAATACAAAATAACGAAAATTCATCATTTAATGCTTTGCGTTACAGCTGTTTTCTAGTGTTATGCTCAATGATAATGATAAGAAGGAAACCAACTAGGAAAGAGAAGATTATAGGGTTGCCCTTCATACATCGAATAGAAAATTACTAGGAATCTACGTATTCCCGAAAATGGAATGACCAAATATCTAATTCCAAAAAATTTTATATTAACGTGTTTGATATACTTTAATTATTTCCGGTAATATGTGTGTGCGCGCGCGCAACCGGCGGCGAGGCCAGTGGATGACGGCGAGGCCGGGGACGAACGATCGGCCGGGGGACGGTCGGCAATCGGCCGGGAGACGGTCGGCGATCGGCCGGCGACGAACTACGGCCGGCCGGCGACCAATGTCTGATCGGCTGCGGGTCGACCGGTGAATAATTAGCGATGACCGGTGTCTGGCCGGCGACGAACGTCCGATCGGCTATGGGCCGGCCGGTGAACGATTGTCAATGTCTTACGGCCGGCAAGTGATGAACGCTCGGCGGATGACCGACGACGAGTGGTGGGGCCGGCTAGACAGCGGGTGGCGAGGGAGGCCGGTGGCGGATGGTCATGGCTCATTCATGTCAGGCGGGAATATTTCGTGGTAATTTAGGAGATACATGTGTTTTGGGAGGAATAGGATTACTATGAAATCGGGTCATTCGATTACATGGTAATCCTATATTCCCGAAAATATCTTTTACACCTAAACAAACAAATATGATAATATTTTATGGAAATCTAGAATTACCACTCCTACCAAGCACACATGGATCCATGCTTTACAAGTTTATTATTATTGTTGGCTTCAAAAAACACGGATATAGTCACATCTGTATGATAGTTCTCAATTTAAAAATTAGTGAAAAGCCTAGTTAACCAAAATTATAGCTAAAAGATAAATAAGCAAGAGGGATTTGCAAAATATTAGACCGTCCAAATGAAACCGAATGGTTTTAAAGTTGGGTTACTTTCTACGATAAAACAATTGCTTGTCGTCCTCTTATATTAAGAGTTGGAGATTCCTAAAGCAACACTTTCAGCGTGATGTGGATCGGAGTTTTTGGCGGATGGAAAACGATGAAGTTGATGGCTCTTAATTTAGAATTAACTACAGCTTTGAGATTGTCGTTACCTTATTAAACTCTAATACACACTTAATTTGTTCGTTAGCGTGATAAGCATATTAGTATATGTTTGACTTGTATATAAAAACACATGGTATGCTATATGATAGATTATTACGCAAACCAGCGCCAAGGAAAGTGATATTTCTGATAGATATACATTTGAACTGCTCATAACGAGTTTCTCGAATTAAGTTAATTATTTTTCAGCAAACAAAAACTTGGCATTTAGCTTCATTGAAAATGATAATGGATGGTGGATGATTAAACTTCAATTTTTGCCTTAAAAATATGAAATATAAATAAGGTCTCTAATACCATCAATTAGGGCATTATACAAACTTGAGATTTAATCTAATCGGAGAAACTTAGAGCAAAACTGTAAGTAGCAAAAGAATTGGACTAGATTTTATTATCATACCAAATACCAAATGATCGAGTACCAGTCTAGAAACAAGGTTATAATTAAATTCACAACTCGCCCAACCTGAACTTGCTCACCCAAATCTCGGCCGACGGCGCAACCTTGTCGAAAAACACCCTGACCGTCCCTTCCTGCTCCACCTTGGCCCCCTCCGCCTCCGCCAGGGCCCCACCGACGATCCCGTCCCACCCCACCCCTCCCCCAACCACGTACGCCACCATCGCCGCCTGCACCGGCCCGAGACTCGGGTTATACGCGGCCGACTCCATGTAGGACCCGGCGTACGTCCTCCCCTCCCTGTCCATCACCGCGAACCCCGACGGGCACCCGCTGTACGGCGCGTGTGCCCCCCTGGCGGCCTCCGTCGCCGCGTCGATTAACCGGTGCTCCATTTTTCTGTCGTCGTCGAGGCCGCGGTCAATGTTGTTGGTTTCTTTTTCGAGGAGGAAGGGGAGGTGGGAGTGGAGGAGGTCGGCGGGGCCGAAGGGGAGGGGGAGGAAGTGGAGGAGGGGGAGGTAGTGTGGGGACGGGTCGGAGGTGATGAGGATGCGGATCTGGGGGGCGTTGCGGAGCTCCTGGAGGAACTGGCGGCAGTGGCCGCAGGGGGCGGCGGTGACGGCGAGGGAGAGGAGGCGGGGCTCGCGGTGGAGGAGGGCGTTGGCCACCAGGAACTGCTCGGCGTGGATCGAGTGGTGGAGGGGCAGCCCCGGGAACTCCACGTTGCACCCCAGGTAGATCCGACCCGTGGAACCCACAGCCGCCGCCCCCACCGGGAACGACGAGATCGGGGGCCTGGCCAGGCCCTGGGCGGTGCCGGCGAGGCTCGGGAGGAGGTCTACGGCGGTGGCGGCGCCGGATTCCTTCATCAGGGCCTCCGCCTCGGCGGGCTCGATCACGAATCGGCTCTTCTTCTTCTCCTCCATTTTTTTTTAATAGTTAATTTTCCAGAAAAGTAGGGATTGGGGGAAGGGAAGGGGAGCTTGGGATTGGAGGCGGGGTGGTGTTTTAATGGTGTTGAGAGTTGGGGGGGCTTTTGTGAAATAAGCCGATTATTGTTGATTTTAAATTGGTTAATTAAGGAATATGAAGGAGATCGTTTCTTCTGAGATGGTTCGACTATATGGTATACCCGTTGCTATAGGCGCATCTTTGCATGTGGGGGTGCAAATAATTGTATGGAATAAGATTTTAAAATATAATAATACTTGACCTGTCTTTTTAAATGCATTAATTTCCCTGTGTAGGATAAAAACATCATGGACTCATGCATATATAACAATATAATGTGAGCTTCACATTTATAACTATGATGGAGCTCCTTTTCGGGCCTCCGTCAGATATTGTCTTCCGTTGATCTCGCGGTGCACTTAGTTGATTATCTTTCTTCGCGTGCGGGTCTCAATGGATCTTTGGAGGAAGAGGTGAGATGGGGGAGGTGTTGCCGAGTATCTGCAAAGAAGTCCCGGGATGGTTTGGTATCTCCAAGAACCCTCCGACGCTCAAGTTAGTGATGAGATCCGAACAGAGCAACGGCATAAAAGTGTAAAAAAATGGCTTACTTGACCCCCTATGATGGGCGTTTATATAGCGGTGGAACATGCAGCATTGAGCACGAGAATCTCGCCGGCAGTTACGCTCTCAACGTCACGCCCGTGTAGAGAGCGGATCGTCCATTAATGGGGATCGTCATGGCGTGGAACGTGGGACGTTGCTGGCGTAAAATCCGCGCATGGCGAGATTCGCGGAGCGGCGGTTACGCCTGGGAGTAGGTCGGGGCGCCGAGGAAAACGTCCTCGGCGGGAGCTCGGGGACGAGCAGGGAGGCCGAGGAGTCTTGGTCCTGTGGTAGCTCAGGGGCATGCTGAGGGGCCGAGGAGGACAATTTGCAGGGGGCTCCGAGGGGAGCCAGTTTGTGCTCGCAGGTCGGGTACAGAGGTAGCCCGGTCGGCCCCCGGTGAGCCCTTTCTTCTGAGTTCTAGGGCACGTCACCTGCCACGTGTCATGATCTTGGGGATCGTCAATATCGAGCACTATCATTATCCCCCCACTCTTGTCCCGACCAGCTGGCGGGTCGGGTCAGGAGTGGACTTCCGGGCCCCCCGAGGCGGGATTCCTTCTGGGGTTTCGTAGGAACGAGTCCTCGGACCGTCGGTTGTCTTTTCCGCTAGCGAATCAAGGCGAGATCTTTGCATCTGAAGAGGGTGCGCCGTTTCGTGTGCCCTGTAACTGAAGCGGCGGTCCACGCGTCAGGTGTCGATTAGCCGACGCGACGTATGCAGGCCTACGGCGTCAGATGGGATGCGATCCAATGTAGGGTCGACACGTGGAGCGATCAGGACCGCCGGTCTGGGGGGTGGTTAGGCGGGAGATGACGGTCGCCGTTGGATGAGGCCGTATGCAGCAATAAATAGGGGTGGGGCCCGCTTCAGGGCCCCTAATCTTCCATTTTTCGCCCTTCCTCGAGATGTCGTTGCTCGGCGTTCTTCTTTCTTTCGAATACATGGTTCGCTCTCACTTTTCGGGTTGCTCGCGCCAGAAGTAGGCTGGTGGCGCGGCCGAGCCCCCGGGAGGGTCGTCCGCTTCGTCGACGGCTTCCGGGGGTTTCTCCGGCAGCGGCTAGGGACGTTCCCAGTTACCCGAGCTCCCGACGGGGGACAGAGGAAAGGGCGAGAGCAGGCCCTCTCTCAAGAGGAAGAGGACGGTCTCTCGCGTGTCGTCGTCGAGGGCCCCTGAGGGAATTCCTGTGCAGGAGGGAGGCGCCGTCTTCACGGTTCCGTCTGGACTCTACATCGCCGCTGGCCTGCTCGCCGAGATGGAGGAGTCGGCCGGGGGGAAGCTTCCGCCCGGCTCCCTGAGGGATCAACTGGAGGCCATGGCCCAGGGGGCGGTCCAGGTACAGACTCCTTTGTGTGTATTTCTCTTGGTATACCTTATCCTGGCTCGGGGGCCTTCTAGTTTCTCATCGGTTTTCTGTCAGGTCCTCCAACATTGTGACCTCGCCACTCGTATGGAGGCCGACGGGGCGTTCCACGCCCCGAGGCCAATGGAAGTGTTCCATTCAGAGGTCGAGGTTTTGCGACGTGACCTGCGCTCGGAGAGGGCCAGGGCCGACGTCTCGGAGGGCCGGGCGGAAGCTGCGGAAGCTGCGGAACTTGCCAATTCGGCGAATCGGGGTGTCCTTCGCCGCCTGAACGCGTCCCTCGGGGTCGCCGATAGGAAGCTGGCAGATTTGGCCGGACGCATCGCGGCCCTGGAAAAAGAGAGGGACGCCAGCAGGGGAGATGCCGAGGCGGCGCTACTGAAGGCCCAAGTTGCCGAGGCTCGGGCTAACAAAGCTGTGGCCGAGTATAAGGCATCAGAGCAGTTTTACGTCGAGCTCGGGGAGTATTCTGCCGTTGCGTGGAACAAGGCTCTGGACACCGTGAAGGAACAGCTTCCTGAGTTCGACGATGGTGAACTCCGTGCTCGGGTTTCGCTTCCGGCGGCGAGGCCTCCGGCGAGAGATGGCGAGGGAAGTAGGGCGCGCCCCTGGTGGCAAAGTCTCCGGTGGTAGAGCCTTAGGCCGTAACGCCGGCGATGGAGTGGTCGAAGTAAGACTCCGGGCAGTTTGTAGGGATGGGGGGCCCCAGAATACCCTTTGTAAAGACCTTAATTTTGGCAATAAAAGAAAATCCTTGACTCGTCGGTTTGCATTTTGTCTTTTGTGTGTGAAGGACGTTCGTAGGATATCCTCGCTTGTATTGTCATGTTTTCGTGTCAAGTTGGCCATTTGTCTGGCGATCTCCTGTCGATTTGACTTCAATCACTAGCCGGCGAGTGTGTCAAGCGCTACCGCGGAGGTATCCTCATGTATGGCCCCCGAGGTCGATGGGAGATCGTTCAGACTTGGATGAAGCTGACGTCCTTCCGGGTATCTTGGATCCTCATGTATGGCCACAGGGCACCTTTGAGCATCGATTCCCAGATGTGGGGGGTTGGGCAGGGTAGTTTTGCAGGTGTTTTTTTGCACGGTCTTACCGATCGCCGGCGTTGGGGTAGGGAGCTACCAGCCGGGTTTGACCGAGCAGGGTGGTTGTTCGGCTGCCTCTTGCGAGGTCTTTGATCCTTGTCGGTTGTGGTAGGAAGCTACCAGCCGGGGATAGCCGAGAAAGGTCTCGACCGTCTCTGGGAGGACTTTGGGCCTTAGCGCGGGAAGGGCTGCGAAAGGCCATTAAGAATGATCGGGCAGTGAGGCTGCACGGTTGCCTCTTGGTGAAGGCTTTGACCTCTGTCATCATGGGTAGGCAACTACCAGCCTGGGATAAATGAGCGGGGTAGCCGCTCTGGTGCCTCTTGTGAGGGCCTTTGATCCCTGGCGTCGAGGGTAGGGAGCTACCAGCCGGAGTAGACCGAGCAGGGTAGCTTCTCGGTTGCCTCTTGCGAGGGATTTGATCCTTCAGGACAGGGACCGAGCAGGGTTACTGCCCAGTGCCTCTTGGCGAGGACTTTGATCCCTGTCGGTTATGGTAGGAAGCTACCAGCCGGGGATAGCCGAGCAAGGACCCGACTGCCTCTGGGAGGACTTTGGTCCTTGGCGCGGGAAGAGCTATAAGGCTGTAAGAAGCCTACAAAGGACCCTTGGACGGGTGGGGTTACCGCCAGGTGGCTCTTGGCGAGGGCTTTTATCCTGAAAAGATAGCCGAGCGAGGGAACCTCAGGCTCGACTGCCTCTGGGAGGGCTTCTTGATCCCCGGCGTTGCGGCAGGGAAGCTGCCCCCAGGGGATAGCCGAGCGAGGGAGCCTTCTCTGGGAGGGCTTCTTGATCCCCGGCGTTGCGGCAGGGAAGCTGCCCGCAGAGGATAGCCGAGCGAGGGAACCTCAGGCTCGACCGCCTCTGGAAGGGCTTTTTCGTTGTACGGGGGGAACTCTACCGGGGAAAATATTCGAAGTTTGTTTATTCATATGGGTAGGAATTTTAGACAACGCTTTACACCATCTTGTTAAAGGGAAATCTCGAGAGGTGGCTGGGGTGCGACACTTCGCTAGCTTTGACCTCATTGGTATAGCTTGAACTTTTCGGCGTTGTAAGGCCGAGGGAGCTTCCGTCCGTCTGCGTCCTGTAGGCGGTAGGCTCCGTCGGGGAGCGCTTCAGAGACGAGGAAAGGACCTTTCCACTTTGAGGAGAACTTGTGAAGCCTGCCTTGGTCGATGAATTCGTTCCGCCGTAGGACTAGGTTCCCAGTCTTGAAGGAGCGGTGTTTTACCCGAGCGTTGTAGTATCGGGACGTCTGCTGTTGATAGGCGGCGGCTCTGATCTGGGCCCGATCCTTTTTGTCTAACAGTATGTCGAGATTGGCTCGTAGTGCCATGGTGTTTGCATCATCGTCGAAGTGCTCGACCCGGTGACTGGGTAGCCCGATCTCCGCTGGGACCATCGCTTCGGTCCCTTAGCAGAGGCTGAAAAGGGTCTCCCCGGTGGGAGTCTTTTTTGACGTGCGCAGGGCCCATAAGATCCGGGGTAGCTCTTCGACCCAACTGCCCTGTCTCCCTTCCAGACGGGTTCGGAGACCCCGGAGGACGTCCCGGTTAGCAACCTCGGCCTGTCCGTTACATTGGGGATGCACGACCGCGGCGAACTTCATGAGGATATGGTATTCTTTGCAGAAGTCCCTTACTTTCTCGTTCTCGAAGTTCATCCCGTAGTCGGTGATGATGCACCTCGAGATTCCGAACCGGTGTATCAGGTTGTTTTGGAGGAACTTGATGGTTGTGACGGCGTCCGGTTTCCTGATGGGAACGGCCTCGATCCACTTGGTAAAGTAGTCCACCGCGACGAGGACGTATTTATGCCCGCCAGTTCCGGTGGGGAACTGGCCGATCATATCCAATCCCTACTGGGCGAATGGCTACGGGGACGTCAGGGCAGTTAGCTCGGTAGCCGGGAGGCGGGGAATACTGCCGTGGAGTTGGCAGCTTTTGCACCTCCTGACCAGCTTCAGGGCATCCTCGTGCATGTTCCCCTCCGAACGGCGGCCTGCGACGTCGGGACGTCACGTGCCTGAGGTTCGGGGCAGATGCTATTTGGTTTTATCCGTCTATCTCTCCGAAGATGCCAAGTTGATTTATGGCACCGAGTATCGGAGGTTTAGACGGATGCGGCCGATGTAGCAGACTTTGTCAGATTCCCCCTCAGGGTGAGGGGTTTTTTTGATTGTGGGGACGCTCTTCCCTGCAGGCGCAAGCCCCTGCAGTTAATTACGCTATCGCGTTGCGATAACAACTTTCTCCTTCTCCAGAATTTCACTTCGTGTCGTGTATGTTTATTTTGTTTGTGGTTGCCCGTGGATTGTATACGGAGACTGAGTAATGCCGTCGCCCGTAGGACGTGGATTAGTCCAAATCCGTATTTACTTAGATTTGGGTTTGGTGTTTTTTAGTTTAAGAATGCATTAGTCGCGTTGCGGCTAAGACTAGCTTAAACGTTTGTCAAGGATACGTTAGTCCTGTTTTGGACTAAGATCGACCTGACGTAGTGATTGATTTAATTATCCGGCCGTCGGGACTCGTCACCTCTCTGACGTCGTTGAAGGATTACAACGACATACGTCTGAGGAGTTCCGAGATGTACCCTTGAACCAAAGTTGATTTGGGAGTTTTATTATTTATTTAAATATCTAAGGACGCGTTAGCCGTATTTGGGGCTAAGATCAACTTAGACGGGACCGTTTAGATCCGGCAAAAGAGCGTTTGGGCTCTATTGTGCCAGTTTAAGGACGTGACGGTCCATTGCCAGTTTCAGGGACGTGGTGGTCCATTATTAGTTTAGGGACGTTTCGGTCCGTCGCCAGTTTAAGGACGTAGTGGTCCATATTCCAGTTTAGGGACGTGGTGGTCCATATTCCAGTTTAAGGACGTGGTGGTCCGATTTTAGTTTAGGGACGTTTCGGTCCAATATTAGTTTAGGGACGTTTCGGTCCAATGTTAGTTTATAGACATTTCGGTCCAATGTTAGTTTATAGACATTTCGGTCCAATGTTAGTTTATAGACATTTCGGTCCACGAGTTTAAAGACCCCGCAGTCCATATCGATGTGTGGTCGTTGGGACCCGTCACCTCTTTGACGTCGTTGAGGAATTACAACGACGGATGTCAAAGGAGTTCGGAGATGTACCCTCGAACCGGATGTAAATTGATTTAAAAGAGCAATTTTGCTCAGTCAATTTAATTTAAGGACTTATGGCCAAGATTGGGCTAAGTCCAGTTGAAATGTTCAACATTTTATTTGTTTTTGCATTGCATTTCTTTTTTTTATTTTTATTTGGGCCTTGCCCAGAAAGGATGCAGAGCATCAATTTGTTTTGGGCTCTGCCCTTTTAGGAATGATGCAAGGCATCAATTTTATTTGGGCTCTGCCCTTGTATAAAGGATGCAAAGCATCAATTTATTTGGGCTCTGCCCATTTATTGCCTTGCAATTTAATTAGGCCCACTAGGTCCTTTTGATTTGGGCCTGGCCCTTTAAGAAATGCTTTGCATTTGTCAGGCGCATTGCGCCAATCAAAAAGCACAACAGTGCAAATTCATAAGTGCAAAGCACTATTAATTTGAGAATTTTTTTTAGATTCAAGAACCAATGGTTCATAAAAGAAGTGCAAAGCACTATTTGATTTCCTGATCTAATTCAGATCAAAGAAGAACAAGTTTTTCTTTTTATTTCAAGAACCGAAGGTTCATAAAAGTGCAAAGCACTATTTTTTTTTATTTCTGTTTTTTTTTTATTTCTTGTTTTAGAGAGCCAGTGGTTCATAAGAAGTGCAAAGCACTATTAATTTAAAAACCTTTTAGGTTCAAGAACCGATGGTTCATAAAACAAGTGCAAAGCACTATTTGATTTATTTCTAAGAAAAAAAAAACAAGTTTTTCTTGTTTTTTCTTATCTCAGAGAACCAAAGGTTCATAAAAGTGCAAAGCACTATTTTATTTTATTTTATTTTTATTAAAGATCATTGATCTTGTTTTTTTAGATCTATGATCTGTTCATAAGAGAACTTTCTCTTTTTGTAAAGGTTTTTACCTTTTTTGTTCTTGAGGAGTTTCTCAGAGTTCTCTCTCTCTCTCTTTTTTTTTTAGAAAAATGCTCCTCCTCTTTAATTGAGGTCTGGGGTCCTTTTTATAGTGCCCATAAATTAGTTAAATTTGTTAAAGAAATCTTTTTCTGAGTGATTTGGGAATTTTCCCCACCGTTGGATCTTTGATCCAAGGGCTTCTGCTTTGCAGAAGAAAATCTTCTTGTTTTAACAAGAACAGAAAAGATTTCTTAAATCTTTTAATTCTGTTTGGCGCAGTGCCCCAGCGCGTGACACGTGTCGCGCTGTGCTGACACGTGTCGCGCATTTTTTTTTTTTTTTTTTTTTTTAGTCGCGCAGCGCAGTTGCGCTGCGCTGACACGTGTCGCGCAACTGTGCTGTGCGCTTTTTTTTTTTTTTTTTTTTTTATTTATTATTTTTATTATTTTTTTTTTTTTCCGCAGCGCAGTTGCGCTGCGCTGACACGTGTCGCGCAGCGCGCAGGTGCGCTGCGCTGACACGTGTCGCGCTGCGCGCAACTTTTTTTTTTTTTTTTTTTTTTTTTTTTTTTTTTTTTTTTTAAGCGCAGTAATTGCGCTGCGCTGACACGTGTCGCGCAGCGCGCAACTGCGCTGCCCCCTTTTTTTTTTTTTTTTTTTTTTAAGAGCAAATGAAGCTTTTGTGGAGCATATTTTAACTTTAATTTTAATTTTCTTTTTAATTTTCAAGACAGAGCTTTGCTCTGATTGAAGAAAAACAGAAGAATTGCTTCTTTTTCCATCTTCGAATTTAAACAGAGCTTTGCTCTGATTAAGGTAAACAAATGCCCCCCCACCGTTGCGCTTACGTGGTCTCCTAACGTGAGCGCAGCGGTGGCAGACTCCGAACCGTCGCGCTATCTTTTGGAAGCTGAAAGGGCACTTGATGCCTATAAATATGACCTTTGGTCCTCGAAAATTTTTACCACTTCAAGAATTTTGATTCAGAGCCTTGCTCTTGCCTAAGAATTTTCAGAGCCTTGCTCTTGATTTTTTTTTTTTTTTTTTTTTTTAAGAACTCCAGAGTTCATAACCATCATAGGTAAAAATTAAATTAAATTAAAGCTGATTAATAGAGCCTTGCTCTCCATAGATCCCTGATCTAAAGAAAACCTATTTAGGGTTTCATTTAGCAGAGCTTTGCTCTAAAGAGGTCCAAAGAGAACTCAGGAGAATCCTGTTAGGGTTCCATTAATAGAGCTTTGCTCTATAAAAGATTTTTCTTATATCTTCTTAATTAATGAAGCTTTGCTCCTCCCAACTTATATGACACTCGAGAATATTATTATTATTATATCATTTTTTTTATTTTTTATTTTTTTCCAGAGCGGAGCTCTCAATATTTTCAGGGAATTTTCTTCAAATTCTCCTCATAACTGATTTTGACTGGTGTCGCTCCTGTCTGCAGAGCATTACTCTCGAGGAGTTTAACTTTTAACTTTCTGTATTTTCTTGTTTATTAATATCCCTGTATTGTTTTCTTCAGGTATTATGGCGGTGCGTCTATACAGCTTGCACGAGTTCATCACTTATGAGGATATCCGTGTACAGGGCCGTTAACAGAACCAGGAGTTTATGGACGCTCAATGTGCAGAGGTCATGGGTCGCCTGAATGCCAGCGGTGGCTGGTTGCTACCTCGTCGTTCGGCCCTTTTGAAAGTCGTGCTGGGGTCAATATGGAGAGCACTCCCAGGTCTTCACGAGGCCTTACCGCTCAATGCGCTAGATGATGCCGAAGACAAGGTGCATTCAGTGTACCTGACGTGGCTGATTTCGAAGAAACGGCGAAACAACCTCGTTGACATCCTACATCAAATCTTTCAGCAGACGACAATCGTTGCTGCTTATCTAAGGCCGGAGGGGCTTGCCGATGATATTGACACCGAGGAGCGCGAGAGGCTGCGCATAAGAATAATTAGAAAGGCCAAAAGAAGTTTGGACGGCCTTACTTTTGAATTCCTCAGTCCCTGCCCCGGATCTGAAGTTATTCCATTGTAATAATGTTTTCCTTTTACCGCTTTTCAAAATTGTAAGAATTTTTGCCAATATGAATGGAAACTTTTTACTTCAGCTTCTCCTATTTCCCGTCCTGAGTTTTCTATCCATGCATAAATGAATGCGTCACGCATGCCAGATCAAATGTAGACCGGATATTCTCTCTGTCATCTTCTTTCTTTTAAAGTCAGCAGGCTGTCTTAATAACCATGGTTGATGGATGTCTAAAACGAGTATTCTGACTTCCTCAGGAAATAACGATGGCTTAGGCCGCAGGTTCAGGTCTAATGCCTAAGACTTTTCAATTCTATGAGCCGTGAGGGTCTCATAGAGGCTTTTCTCCCTACGGATCGAGAGGATCTCCTAGGTGGATTTTCTCCTTAGGAATCGTGAGGATTCCTAAGTGTGGTTTTCTCTTATAAGTCGTAAGGATCTTATAAGAGAATTCTCCCTCTCACGAATCGAGAGGATTCGTAAGTGGTTGTTTCCCTCCTCGTCGAAATTCGACTTCGGAGAGTGAGACCCGTGAATAGTATGCAAGAGACCAGTTTGGATTGACTTGCAGGGTCCCAGTGCTTAGAAAACAGGTTTTTTAATCCCTACTGCCTAAGGCTTTATCTCACGAGTCGAGACGCATCGAGAAAATCTCGCAAAGACATCAATTTCCTCACGAGTCGAAACGGATCGAGCAGATCTCGCAAGAACATCTTAACGTCGCATTTAACCTCTGCTCTTTACGACAGAAGCCCGTTAAGGTTGGTGGTACTTAGGGTTTTGGCCATCGTACCGTCGCATAAGCTGATATAGTCCTCGATAGGCAATCGTGCTGTTCGAGTAGCCCTGCGACTGCCGTGTCTCTGATCCCTTCGGGGGCTGGACAAGACGTCTTCAAGCAATCCTCCTTGGCAGTTTGACCGTCAGAAGAGCAAGCGCTAGGAATTTGCCATGCCGCTTTTTACTTGAGGTTAGGCTCATTTTGGAGAGCCCCGATGAGTCATAACCACTCCGCGCTGGTGTGGGGATGATCTCCGATAGTCTTTCGGGCTTTATATGAGTTGCCGTTAAGACCCTGAAGCTAGGAATTTGGCCTTTGCTTCGTTTGCTGGCATTGCGTCTGCTGTATCGAGACGAATGTTGCGGTGGGAACTAGGGATTTTGCCGTGGCTCCGTTTGTTTGATGACGTTACGTCTGCTGTGTCGAGACGAACGTTGGGGTGACATCTCGTCTGCTGTATCGAGACGGGCGTCAAAGTGGTGACCACTCCACACTGGTGCGAGATGATCTCCGATTGTCTTTCCGGTTTTATATGACTTGCCGTTAAGACCCTGAAGCTAGGAATTTAGCCTTCGCTTCGTTTGCTGGCATTGCGTCCTCTGTATCGAGACGAATGTCGCGGTGGGAACTAGGGATTTTGCCGTGGCTCCGTTTGTTTGATGACGTTACGTCTGCTGTGTCGAGACGAACGTTGGGGTGACATCTCGTCTGCTGTATCGAGACGGACGTCGAAGTGGTGACCACTCCACACTGGTGCGAGATGATCTCCGATTGTCTTTCCGGTTTTATATGACTTGCCGTTAAGACCCTGAAGCTAGGAATTTAGCCTTCGCTTCGTTTGCTGGCATTGCGTCCTCTGTATCGAGACGAATGTCGCGGTGGGAACTAGGGATTTTGCCGTGGCTCCGTTTGTTTGATGACGTTACGTCTGCTGTGTCGAGACGAACGTTGGGGTGACATCTCGTCTGCTGTATCGAGACGGACGTCGAAGTGGTGACCACTCCACACTGGTGCGAGATGATCTCCGATTGTCTTTCCGGTTTTATATGACTTGCCGTTAAGACCCTGAAGCTAGGAATTTAGCCTTCGCTTCGTTTGCTGGCATTACGTCCTCTGTATCGAGACGAATGTCGTGATTGTCTCTAGGTTACTGGTGAACAGCCGAGGTTTGGAACTAGGGATTTTGCCGTGGCTCCGTTTGTTTGATGACGTTGCGTCTGCTGTGTCGAGACGAACGTTGGGGTGACATCTCGTCTGCTGTATCGAGACGGACGTCGAAGTGGTGACCACTTCATGTGAGATGGTCTCCGATTGTCTTTCCGGTTTTATGTGAGTTACCGTAAAGACGTTGAAGCTAGGAATGTGGCCTTCGCTTCGTTTGCTTACACTGCGTCTGGTATATTGAGACGAATGCTGAGGTGGAGCTGGGATTTTGCCATCACTCCGCTTTGTTTCGACCATGCGGTCTTTTGTTAACTTTGCATGTACACCCCGCTGGGCTGCGAAGGAACGCCGTTGTTGACATTGCGTCTGTTGTAACGAGACGAATGCTAAGGTGGAGTTGGGATTTTGCCGTTACTCCGCTTTGTTTCGACCGTGAGGTCTTTTGTTGACGTTGCATCTGCCTCCAGCTGGACTGCGGAGGAACGCTGTTGTTGACATTGCGTCTACTGTATCGAGACGAATGCTGAGGTGAAGCTGGGATTTTGCCATCGCTCCGCTTGATGGTGTAACATCTGTGTCCTGTTGGAATGAGGAGGCACACCGTTGTTGGTCTCTAGGCTGTATACGTTGACGTCGAGACCCTGAAGCTCAGGATCTTCGTTTGCTTCGTTTGTTGACATTATGTCTGGGATATTGCGACATATGTCGAGGTTGTCTTTGGGTTATCTATGAACCGTCGAGATTTGGCTTCGCTTTCTGGCGGAGCTTGTTGGGAAGGCATGGTTCTCTCTTTATCTGTGCCCCTGAATTGTATACAGGGATCGATGCGATTTCACCTGTAGGGCAAAAAGTTTCATTCTTTCATTTTTTTTTATTCTTTCCGCGATGCTCTATCATTTCAGCTTTTATATCGCGAAGGTCGCGATTGCCCAATCATTTCGGCTATTTTTCGCGGTGCCCAATCATTTCGGCTATTTTTTCTTTTTACTCGCTGCTTTTTATTGCGAGTTGCCTAATCATTTTGGCTATTTATTTTATTTTTACTCGCTGTTTTTTATTGCGAGTTGCCCAATCATTTCGGCTATTTTGCATGCATACATTTTTACTTGCTGATTTTGTTTGCAAGTTGCCCCATCATTTCGGCTATTTCGTATGCATATATATATATATATATATATATATATATATATATTTTGCGAGTAGGGGATTTGGGATCTGATACCGATCTTGGCATCAGCATCGCTGCGACCGGAATATTTCCAGGAGCGAATCATCATTTTCCTTGAAAGGACTTGGAATTTGATACCGGTTTAGGCATCAGGATCGCTGCAACTGGGATATTGCCAGGAGCGAATCATCATTTGCCTCTGTCGATGTTGAACAAAGGTGGCTTAGTAAACAGGGTTAAGGGTCCTGTCGGCTAAGGCTTTTGACTTCATGGGCCGTAAGGGTCTCACAAAGGTATTTCTCCCTACAAGTCGTGAGGATCTTGTAGGTGTATCTTCTCCTTAGGGATCGTGAGGATTCCTAAGTGTATGTTCCCCTGTAAGTCGTAAGGATCTTACAAAAGGATTTTCTCCTTGTAAGTCGAGAGGACTTACAAGTGTTGTTTACTGTACAAGCATATCCCTAGTCACGGATGGGACTTTGTTAGGGAAATGTTTATTCGCGCCCGTGGATTGTATACAAGGGCCAATATCGGACCACTTGTAGGGCAAAGTCGAAAGTTGTGGGGGTTGCTTAAGTACAGATTTAGGCCTCTATAACTTAAGACTTTCAAATCTTATGAGCCGTAAGGGTCCCACAAGAGAGTTCTCCTTACGAGTCGTGAGGATCTCGCAAGTGTATTTTCTCCTTAGGAATCGTAGGGATCCCCAAGTGTGTTGCTCCTTTGTGAGTCGTAAGGATCTCACGCAGGTGGTTTCTCCTTACAGGGTCGAGAGGATCCTATAAGTGTTTCTTTAACGAGGTTGCGCCCTTTCGGGTTTTCACAAACACTCGCCGGTAGCCCTGCTGTTTTTACTCATGGAGCCCCTTCGGGTTTTCATCCGTGCCCTTTTTGCTTATGGACATACCTTTATTTTTTTTTCTTTTTTTTTTTTTTTTTACGAGGTCGCGCCCTTTCGGGTTTTCACGAACACTCGCCGGTAGCCCTGCTGTTTTTACTCACGGAGCCCTTTCGGGTTTTCATCCGTGCCCATTTTGCTTGTGGACGTACCGTTTTTTTTTTATCTTTTATTTTATTCTTTTTTTTTTTAACGAGGTCGTGCCCTTTCGGGTTTTCACGAACACTCGCCGGTAGCCCTGCTGTTTTTACTCACGGAGCCCTTTCGGGTTTTCATCCGTGCCCATTTTGCTTGTGGACGTACCGTTTTTTTTTATTTTTTATTTTTTTTTTACTAACACGTCAGCCTGAAGATGCTGCGGGTTGGGAGTAGTTTAACGACGTTTCGGTCATTTGCAAGTTTTAGGACATTGCGGTCCGTCGTTAGTTTAAGGACATCTCGGTCCGTTGTTAGTTTAAGGACGTTTCGGTCCGTTATCCAGTTTTAGGACGTAGTGGTCCGTTAGGCTTTCTCTATGAATGAGCATGATGCCCCCGGCGTGTCCATATTTTTCGGAGGATGCGGTTGTGGCGGGTTCACCTTCCAAATTTCGGACAACGCGAACTTGCCCTGTTGGTATTGGTCTTCAACCCAGTTCTTGAAGACGTAGCAATCCTCGATCATATGACCTACCGTTTGGTGGTAAGGGCAATAATTAGGATTATTAATATCGCCTGGCCACAACGGACGTTTTGGACTCGGCAGATTGATGAGTCTGTTGCACACTGCCAGCTCGAACAGTCCCTTTGTTTTATCTTGCGGAAACGAGTAAGGACGCTTCAACTTTTCTTGGAGGGATTGCTGCCCGTTGCTTCGGCGAGCGACCGGTCTAGGGTCACCTGATTGTTGGTGAGCGCTGGCGACGAGGGCCTTTTTTCCTTTTCTTTTATCCTTTTTGTTCGCTCCGTTGTTTGCAGGGCCGGGATTCTTTCCGAGTAGCATGCGATTGCATGGCTGAATGTTCTCGCAGCTTCTTAATTCCTTTATTTTTGAAATAGATTCCCCGAGGGAAGAGTTGGGGGTAGCTTCTTCGTCAGAGTCGCTTCCAAAGGTGATAATTTGTGATCCCTTGAAGTCGGTTATATGACAGTCGGCGGTGACTCTTTTGCGCTCATCTATCGCATTTTTCCAATGTCCACAAGCTTCACACTTTGTCCTGTCGAAGTGTCGCTTTTGAGCGACATACCCTTGCCACCAACAGTTAAAGGATTCGCAGTCTTCGGTAGGGTGTATGATCTTCTGATGATATAAACAGAAGTTAGGGTGCATCTCTACCTCAGAGCAAGGATTTTCTTCGGAGGGCGGTAGCTTCATTCCTACTGACAGAGCTTTGGCGAACCGTTTCCTCGTCTTGAATTTGTTTTTACCCGCAGTGCATGGCTTTTGATTTGACGGGAATACCTTGGTTCTTTCCAGTATGGCCATTTCATGCTCTTGATTGGCTTTTGCTTTCAGACGAATTTCATTTAGGAAGGCATCGATCAAATTGTCTGACGGCCGCGGAATTTCTGTTTCAGGGCCCACCGTTGATTTCTCAGCGCAAGGATCCTCTTCATCATCCGTCAGTGAATGAGAAATCACATGACAAGACGCTACATAGTCTTCGGATTCATCCGATAAGTTTTCTCCATCGTTTTCATCCTCGACGAAAGAACAAGTTGCCCCCGGCGTGTCCGTCTTCTTTGGAGAGTGCGGCTGTGGGGGGTTTACCTTCCAGCTTTCAGACAGCGCAAACTTGCCTTGCAGGTATTGATCCTCGATCCATCCCTTAAAGACGAAACAATCCTCAATCGGGTGACTTACCGTTTGGTGGTAAGGGCAATAATTGGGATTATTAAGGTCGCCTGGCTGCAACGGACGTTTTGGATTCGGCAGATTAATGAGTCTGTTGCGCACTGCCAGCTCGAACAATCTTCTCGTTTTATTCTGAGGAAACGAGTAAGGACGTCCTAGCCTCTCTTCGAGGGATGGGCGTGGACGCACGTTGTTTTGGCGAGCGACCGGCTTTGAGTTGCTCGACTGTAACTGGGCGTTGGCGACGATGATCGCTTTTCCTTTCTCATTTCGGGGATCGGGTCTTGGAGGAGACGGTCTATGGCCCATCTGGTCCATTTGGGCTAATTTGTCGATCAAGGCCTGGAAGGTGGTCGGCCTGAAGAACATCATGAATTGCGAGATGGTCGCCTGCGGATCGAGAGTGCCTACAAACATGCCTACCGCAGGTGCCTCTTCTATGCGTTGTTCGCATTTCGACCATAGGTTCCGCCATCGTGTTGCGTATTGGACCCACGTTTCGCCGGGCCTTATCCTGGCATTTATCAGTGCTGTAATCGGGGTGCGTTCACTAGCACTTGCGAATCTTTGTGTAAACAGCAGTTCCATCTCTGCAAATGTTTTGACAGAGTCGTTAGGTAGCTCCGAATACCATTCAAAGGCTATTTCTGCTAAGCTGCCGACGAATTGACGTAGCAACAATTTGTCATCGCCTCCAGTATTGCCGCATAAGGCCCTGAATTGAGCGACATGCTGATGCGGATTCCCTGTCCCTTTATATACATGGAATTTAGGGATCGTATATCCCGGCGGGTAACTAATTTGGTCATACCAGCCCGGGTAGGGTCGTCCGGTTCTAGCAATTTGCTCAGCTGCTTCATTTGCCTGGTGAGCTCGTATTTGCTGAGCTATATGGTCATCCAGTGCGGCCTTAGAAATGGTATTTTCCTTGGCAGTTAAAAGAGCCGAAGGAGGACTCGATGTCTCTCCTTTGTCATCTTCAAGGACAATCGGAGGATCTTTAGCAGGAGGGTCCGGCTGTAACATCATCCCTACCATATCTTGGAAGAGGAGCGCCATCTGTTTTATGTTAGCCGCTTGCTCTGCAGCTTCTTTGTCCCTCTTTTCGAGGACTCTGCGTAAAAAGTCAGCGTCGGTTTCTTGTTCTTGACGCTCATCCGAAGACGTTTCAGAGCTTTCTTTTGGCTCAGTGAGTGCAGCCATTGTAGTCATCATTTCCTGAAGCTTTTGTTGTTGCTCCTGGGCTTTCGTCACGGATCGGGTGAGCGGTCGGTAGCCTGTAGAAGTGCGGCTTTCCTCCTTTCCAGAAGCCATATAAACAGTGTGCACCACCATGCCCCCAGACTTGGGACGTTTATGTTCGGCGCTTTTATACTTCGCCATGTTTACAGGGGCTTTTTGTGGTCTCCTTTTTTGAGTGATTGGAGTTAAGGGAACCGTTGTAGTGGGAACCCGAGTAGCTTTTGCTTCTTGTGGTTTGACAGAGTAATCCTTCCCCTGCCGAACCTTCATCTTTTTCTGTCGTCGGAGGCAGTCTCGATCGATCACCGACTCTTGGACCTGTCGCCAGACTTTGTAAATTTTAGAGGACAGCCGTTGAGGGGCTGCTCTAGCTTCTTCTCTGGAATATTCTTCACAGATGAAGGAGTTCGCTTTAGCACCGCAGCAGGAGAGTTTCTGCGCACCGAGTTCAGCAACTCAAAGCTGTTCCTGGTTGGAACAGCAGTATCGATCTCCACCATTAGAGTTGGAGGAGTAAGTCCAGAGGGGGAGTTGCCCCCAGCCTTCCTCACTCGGCGCCAGTAGCGACGTCGGGCATGTCGTGCTGATGGAGTTGTTTCAGCTATAGGGGTGACCTCCTCATGCCCCCTGTGTTGGTCAGAATATACTGGTACCAGCTTTTTAAAGATCGACGTCCGTTGAACGGGGACGGCCAACTTGTCAGAAGCGGACTTCTGAACATGGGAAGCAGCCTTGGTGATTTTGCCAGGAACGGGAGTTGGAATGGCTATCCGCTTCGGGATAACGCCTTCTGGTATGGCATGCTTCTTCATTAGCCTGTTATAGCTCTGGCCTAGTCCGTTAAAAACTGAAGCAGTGGAGTTGGACGACCTGTTGAGTGGGGTCGCGGAAGTGGTGAGTCGATCGAAGACCGACTTCTTTGGAGCTTCTTGCAATGTCATTGGGGCGTTGAAGCTAATTGGCGGGAGCATGGTCCCGAAGAATAATCCAGTGGTGGCCTGAGTTACCTGCTCCACCGGCATTTTGAAAAGGGAGGCCGCTTGGGGCCCATAAGTCACTCCTCCAGTAATGATGGAGCGAGAGTTGTTGCTGCGGGCGATGCAGTTCGAAGCCATTGATCTTCTGTTTTCTACACGGAGCAAGACACCAAATCTTAGTACCTTGAATCCATAGGCAATCACAGCAAACCGCGATTTGTTCGCGAACACGACACACGAAGTGTGGAGTGGAAAGAGGAAGAGGTCCCACCGGGCGTGCCAGAATCTGTTCCCCTCCGAACGGCGGCCTGCGACGTCGGGACGTCACGTGCCTGAGGTTCGGGGCAGATGCTATTTGGTTTTATCCGTCTATCTCTCCGAAGATGCCAAGTTGATTTATGGCACCGAGTATCGGAGGTTTAGACGGATGCGGCCGATGTAGCAGACTTTGTCAGATTCCCCCTCAGGGTGAGGGGTTTTTTTGATTGTGGGGACGCTCTTCCCTGCAGGCGCAAGCCCCTGCAGTTAATTACGCTATCGCGTTGCGATAACAACTTTCTCCTTCTCCAGAATTTCACTTCGTGTCGTGTATGTTTATTTTGTTTGTGGTTGCCCGTGGATTGTATACGGAGACTGAGTAATGCCGTCGCCCGTAGGACGTGGATTAGTCCAAATCCGTATTTACTTAGATTTGGGTTTGGTGTTTTTTAGTTTAAGGATGCATTAGTCGCGTTGCGGCTAAGACTAGCTTAAACGTTTGTCAAGGATACGTTAGTCCTGTTTTGGACTAAGATCGACCTGACGTAGTGATTGATTTAATTATCCGGCCGTCGGGACTCGTCACCTCTCTGACGTCGTTGAAGGATTACAACGACATACGTCTGAGGAGTTCCGAGATGTACCCTTGAACCAAAGTTGATTTGGGAGTTTTATTATTTATTTAAATATCTAAGGACGCGTTAGCCGTATTTGGGGCTAAGATCAACTTAGACGGGACCGTTTAGATCCGGCAAAAGAGCGTTTGGGCTCTATTGTGCCAGTTTAAGGACGTGACGGTCCATTGCCAGTTTCAGGGACGTGGTGGTCCATTATTAGTTTAGGGACGTTTCGGTCCGTCGCCAGTTTAAGGACGTAGTGGTCCATATTCCAGTTTAGGGACGTGGTGGTCCATATTCCAGTTTAAGGACGTGGTGGTCCGATTTTAGTTTAGGGACGTTTCGGTCCAATATTAGTTTAGGGACGTTTCGGTCCAATGTTAGTTTATAGACATTTCGGTCCAATGTTAGTTTATAGACATTTCGGTCCACGAGTTTAAAGACCCCGCAGTCCATATCGATGTGTGGTCGTTGGGACCCGTCACCTCTTTGACGTCGTTGAGGAATTACAACGACGGATGTCAAAGGAGTTCGGAGATGTACCCTCGAACCGGATGTAAATTGATTTAAAAGAGCAATTTTGCTCAGTCAATTTAATTTAAGGACTTATGGCCAAGATTGGGCTAAGTCCAGTTGAAATGTTCAACATTTTATTTGTTTTTGCATTGCATTTCTTTTTTTTATTTTTATTTGGGCCTTGCCCAGAAAGGATGCAGAGCATCAATTTGTTTTGGGCTCTGCCCTTTTAGGAATGATGCAAGGCATCAATTTTATTTGGGCTCTGCCCTTGTATAAAGGATGCAAAGCATCAATTTATTTGGGCTCTGCCCATTTATTGCCTTGCAATTTAATTAGGCCCACTAGGTCCTTTTGATTTGGGCCTGGCCCTTTAAGAAATGCTTTGCATTTGTCAGGCGCATTGCGCCAATCAAAAAGCACAACAGTGCAAATTCATAAGTGCAAAGCACTATTAATTTGAGAATTTTTTTTAGATTCAAGAACCAATGGTTCATAAAAGAAGTGCAAAGCACTATTTGATTTCCTGATCTAATTCAGATCAAAGAAGAACAAGTTTTTCTTTTTATTTCAAGAACCGAAGGTTCATAAAAGTGCAAATCACTATTTTTTTTTATTTCTGTTTTTTTTTTATTTCTTGTTTTAGAGAGCCAGTGGTTCATAAGAAGTGCAAAGCACTATTAATTTAAAAACCTTTTAGGTTCAAGAACCGATGGTTCATAAAACAAGTGCAAAGCACTATTTGATTTATTTCTAAGAAAAAAAAAAACAAGTTTTTCTTGTTTTTTCTTATCTCAGAGAACCAAAGGTTCATAAAAGTGCAAAGCACTATTTTATTTTATTTTATTTTTATTAAAGATCATTGATCTTGTTTTTTTAGATCTATGATCTGTTCATAAGAGAACTTTCTCTTTTTCTAAAGGTTTTTACCTTTTTTGTTCTTGAGGAGTTTCTCAGAGTTCTCTCTCTCTCTCTTTTTTTTTTAGAAAAATGTTCCTCCTCTTTAATTGAGGTCTGGGGTCCTTTTTATAGTGCCCATAAATTAGTTAAATTTGTTAAAGAAATCTTTTTCTGAGTGATTTGGGAATTTTCCCCACCGTTGGATCTTTGATCCAAGGGCTTCTGCTTTGCAGAAGAAAATCTTCTTGTTTTAACAAGAACAGAAAAGATTTCTTAAATCTTTTAATTCTGTTTGGCGCAGTGCCCCAGCGCGTGACACGTGTCGCGCTGTGCTGACACGTGTCGCGCATTTTTTTTTTTTTTTTTTTTTTTTTTAGTCGCGCAGCGCAGTTGCGCTGCGCTGACACGTGTCGCGCAGCGCGCAACTGCGCTGTGCGCTTTTTTTTTTTTTTTTTTTTTTTTATTATTTTTTTTATTTTTTTTTTTTTTCCGCAGCGCAGGTGCGCTGCGCTGACACGTGTCGCGCAGCGCGCAGGTGCGCTGCGCTGACACGTGTCGCGCAGCGCGCAACTGCGCCGCGCGCAACTTTTTTTTTTTTTTTTTTTTTTTTTTTTTAAGCGCAGTAACTGCGCTGCGCTGACACGTGTCGCGCAGCGCGCAGCTGCGCTGCGCTGACACGTGTCGCGCAGCGCGCAACTGCGCTGCCCCCTTTTTTTTTTTTTTTTTTTTTTAAGAGCAAATGAAGCTTTTGTGGAGCATATTTTAACTTTAATTTTAATTTTCTTTTTAATTTTCAAGACAGAGCTTTGCTCTGATTGGAGAAAAACAGAAGCATTGCTTCTTTTTCCATCTTCGAATTTAAACAGAGCTTTGCTCTGATTAAGGTAAACAGTGCATAGTGGGCCAGTAGTACCCTTGGAGTAGTGCCTTTTGGATCAAGGTTCGAGCCCCCTGGTGTGCGCCGCCCATCCCTTTATGGATTTCCCGCAGGACGTAGTCGGCTTCGTGGGGGTCAACGCACCGGAGCAGGGGCTGGATGAAGGCCTTCTTGTAGAGGTTCCCGTTGCTCCAGACGAAGTGGGTGGCTTTGGCCCGGAGGCGGCGGGCGGCCGCTCTGTCCTCCGGGAGCATGCCGTCCTTCAGGAATTCCACGAGGGGCTTCCTCCAATCCTGGTCGTTCTCCTGCGCCGTGTACACGTGGAGTGTCGCCGCCTCGTCTCCTACGCTGGGTCGGGTCAAGGTTTCGAAGAGTATCGATCGCCTATTGTTGGCCGAGTACGATGAAGCCAGCTTGCTCAGGGCGTCTGCTTGAGCATTCATTTGTTTGGGTATTTGTTCTACCTGGACTTCGTCGATGTTTTTCCGGAGCTTCCTTACCTCGTCTAGGTACTTCATCATTAGAGGCTCTCGAGCCTCGAAGCGGCCAGTCATTTGGCCGACAACTAGGGCCGAGTCACTGCGAATTCGTATAATCTTCAGCCCCAGCTCGACGGCCATGCGCAGTCCGGCCAGGAGGGCTTCGTATTCTGCCGCGTTGTTCGACGCTTTGAAACCGAACCTCAAGGAATACTCCATCTCAGCTTCGTTTGGGCCCCGGATGATGAGGCCGGCACCGCAGCCTTCCTCGGTAGAAGACCCGTTGACGTAGATGATCCACTCCAGAGCTGAGCTAGGGCCTTCCTGGACGGGATGCCGGGCTGTGAAGGGCGGCGCAGAATCCGGCTTCCTGCCAGGGATGGTGCATTCAACGATGAAATGGGCCAGGGCCTGCACCTTGATGGCTTGGCTCGGGCGATACCTTATGTCGAATTGAGATAGCTTCCATCTACATTTCTCTAGACGGCCTGAGGATTCCGGTGATGCTAAGATAGCCCCCAACGGGCGCTCAGTGAGGACGATGATAGTGTGTGCTTGGAAGTAGTGCCGCAGTTTCCGCGAGGTTACCACGAGGGCCAGGACAATCTTCTCTATGGCGGGGTACCTCGTCTCCGCGTCCTTGAACACATGGCTCACATAGTACACCGGCCTCTGTGCCCCCTCGGCCTCTCGGACGAGCACCGAGCCTGTTGCTTGGTCGGATACTGCCAGGTACAGCGACAGCTCGTCCCCTTCTACGGGCCGGGTGAGCAGGGGCAGTGTTGCGAGGTGCTCCTTCAGTTGGTCGAAGGCGGCTTGGAAATCCTCCGACCACTCGAACCTCAGAATTTCCCTCAACGCTTTGAAGAGCGAGAGGCACTTCTCCCCCGACCTGGACATGAAGCAGCTCAGAGCGGCGACCCGCCCTGTGAGCCGCATGATCTCGACGTTGGTCTTGGGTGCGGCCATTCTCAGGAGGGCGTCGATCTTCTCTGGGTTAGCTTCGATTCCGAGTTGAGTGGCCATGAACCCGAGGAATTTCCCTCCGGTGACTCCGAATGCACACTTGGCGGGGTTCAGCTTCATGATGAATTTGCGGAGCACCCCAAAATCCTCGCCCAAGTCCTTGACATGGTCGGCCGACGAGACGGACTTGACGAGCATGTCGTCAACATAGACTTCCATGTTCCTGCCGATCTGTGGCTTGAACATGCTATTGACCAGCCTCTAGTATGTGGCCCCGGCATTCTTGAGGATGAAGGGCATCACCCTGTAGCAGTACACCTCCCGGTCCGTTGTGAATGCGGTCATATCTTCATCATCAGGATTCATGCGGATTTGGTTATAGCCGGAGAAAGCGTCCATGAAGCTCAGAAGCTCGTGCCCGGCCGAGCTGTCGACGAGCTGGTCTATACGGGGGAGCAGGAAGTTGTCATTGGGGCAGGCCTTGCTGAGGTCGGTGAAGTCGACGCACATACGTCACTTCCCACTCGACTTCTTGACCAGAACCACGTTTGCCAGCCACTCCGAGTAGGGTACATTCCTGATGAAGTTGGCGGCGAGGAGCCGGTCAACTTCCTCTTCGATAGCCTTCTGTTTGACCGGGGTGAAGCTTCTTCTCTTTTGCCTGACGGGTCGGGCCGTAGGATCAACTCCGAGCTTGTGGGAGATGATTTTGGGGTCGATCCCAGCATGTCTGCCGGTGCCCAGGCGAAGACGTCGGAGTTGCTTCGGAGGAACTCGATCAGGTCATCCCGCTGAATTCTCGTCAGGAGTGACCCGACCTGGACAGTCTTTCCTGGGTCTCCTTCCGCTAAGGGCACCTCGGTCAGAGGCTCGACTGGTGCTCCACGAACCTCCTTCCACTCGTCCCGGGTGTCCAGGGACCCTTTAATGTCGTCGCATGCATTGGCGCTATCAGCGTGCTGCTCGGGGGAAGATGCCTCTGTCAGGCCTACCTCCGCGACCTGCTGGCTACCGTATACCCGACCTACCCCACCCTGATCGAGGGGAAATTTTATCGCCAGGTGGTATGTCGAAATCTGGGCCTGGAGGGAGTTCAGCGTCGGCCGGCCGAGAAGGACGTTGTAGGCCGATGGGACCCTCGCCACAATGAAGTCCACAGGCAGCGTGCGCGTGCGGCCGGGCTCCCCGATCGTGAACTGCAGGGTGACCACCCCTTGTGCCGAGATGGATTGGTTGGTGAACCCCAATAGGACGTGGGAGTTCGGTCTTGTTCCCCTCCGAAAGACGTGCAAGACAGGGGCGTCTCGCCTGAGATTCATGGCAGATGCTATTTGGTTTTATCCGTCCACCTCTCCGAAGATGCCAAGTTGATTTATGGCACCGTATATTGGAAGTTTAGATGGATGCGGCCGATATAGCAGACTTCGTCAGATTCCCCCTCGCTTGAGGGGTTTTTGATTGTGGGGACGCTCTTCCCTGCAGGCGCAAGCCCCTGCAGTTAATTACGCTACCGCATCGCGGTAACAACTTTCTCCTTCTCCAAAATTTCACTTCGTGTCGTGGGTGTTTGTTTTGTTTGTGGTTGCCCGTGGATTATATACGGAGACTAATTTATGTTGTCGCCCGTAGGACGTGGATTAGTCCAAATCCGTATTTTCTTAGATTTGGGTTTGGGGTTTAGGTTTAAGGATACGTTAGCCATATTTGAGGCTAAGATCAACTTAAACGTTTGTTAAGGATACGTTAGTCCAATTTGAGACTAAGATCAACTTAACCGGATCGTTTAAATCCGACAAAAGAGCATTTGGGCTATAATGTTCCAGTTTAGGGACATAGTGGTCCATTGAATATATGGCCGTCAGGACCCGTCACCTCTCTGACGACGTTGAAGGATTACAACAATAGATATCAGAGGAGTTCAGAGATGTACCTGTTGGGGTAAAAATTTACACCCCGGTTAACCAAGTCAAAATCAAAGTCAACCCCAAGCCAAGTGGGCCCATGCCCGGGTCGAGCCAGAACATGAAGCGGCCGGCCTCCCCCCATGCCAAGATAAAAATTTTTGTAATAAATAATTTTGTTGTATTTCTTTTATTTTATTTTATGGATAAATGTAAGAAAAATAGGCATAAAGCCAAATTTTTGTAAAGCCCATGGCTTATGTGCAAAAAGAAATGGCACATGAGCCATGGGATAGGCAAAATGCCATTTTGTGAAGCCCAAGGGGGCTATGTGTAAAGTGTATAGCCTATAAAGGCAAGGATAATGAAATATCTCAACAACTTTTTCTCTCTCCAAAAAAGTTTGAGATCTGAGATCTTTCTTCCTTCTTCAAGGTTCCAAAACCTTCTTCTTTCTTTTGAATTAAATCAAGAGTTTTACTCTTCTTTTTCAAAAACGAAATAGTTTTTCACCACAAAACCCACAAAGGGAAACTTGGATCTGTCTTCAGATCCCCAAAAGGAGAGATTTTGAGATCTCACATCTATTGATCTTCAAGATCCAGCTAACAGAGGAGGAAGAAGAAGAACCCCTTTCACTTAACCCAAAAAAAAAGAAAGAAAAGAATACACTCAGGAGTCTAACTCCTCTCTGATTTCTCTTCAGAGAAATCTTTTTAGGCTAAAAGCCTCTTTTTCTGGCCGGCGCCCCCGTGCCGACACGTGGCGCGCTTGCGCTCAAGCGCAAGCGCTCGAACGCAAGTCGCCCCCATGCCGACACGTGGCGCTCTTGCGCTCGAGCGCAAGCACTCGAGCGCAAGTCACCCCGGTGCCGACACGTGGCGCGCTTGCACTCCAGCGCAAGCGCTCGAGCGCAAGTCGCCCCCATGCCGACACGTGGCGCTCTTGCGCTCAAGCGCAAGTCGCCCACGTGCCGACACGTGGCGCGCTTGCGCCCAAGCGCTCAGCGTCCGAGCGCAAAGCGCCCACGTGGCGCGTTGCGCTCCAGCACTCTGCGCTCGAGCGCAAAGCGCCCACGTGCCGACACGTGGCACGCTTGCGCTCAAGCGCCCAGCGTCCAAGCGCAAAGCTCCCACGTGCCGACACGTGGCGCGTTGCGCTCCAGCACTCTGCGCTCGAGCGCAAAACGCCCACGTGCCGACACGTGGCGCGCTTGCGCTCAAGCGCCTAGGCGCTGGCCCCACGCATCCTTTGGATGTCTTTTTCCCCTTTATTTATATATACATGTATATATATACATATGGATACAAATGTACACATACACATACTCCACGACACTGTCCCTGTTAGAAAAAAATTTCTAACGGGGCGCTGCCCCGCACCCCGCAAGGGGGCTGCTAGCCCAGTGACCCCTAGCCCGCTATCCGGGTAGCGGGACCCCCGTAAAAACTCTGCGTGGCTCCCGATATATCCAAACCCCCCTTTAAAACAAAACACACATATACTGCACATCGAGTTTGCATGACCAGTTTAACCCGTCAATCGGAGGTTCCCTCGCTCCAAAGGCGAGGGGTAATTAATGGCAGCTTAGTCCGCGGCTGCCGGAGATTCGGATCCCCACAATCATTAAACCCCAGCCTACCCTAGGCCGGGGGAATCTGTAGTACGCCTGACAAGCGTGCGCGTAATCCCATCTCAATGGGGTGACGAAAAACACCCTACAGATTCTGGCACACCCGGTGGGACTAATCTTTCCTCCCATATTTCGGGTTAAACGTTCATGCGAACTCAATCAATATACATATCGATTGCCTATACTGAAATGATGTTCTTTTTTTCCGTGCAGCAATCAACCTTCGACGATAATGTCTCCCCAGACGAATTCAGCTTCCAACGTGACCCCGATTCCGTACGTGGTCAAGATCAACGCTCGTGTGGTTCTCCCCGCGAGCCTCAGTCGACAGTGGGAGGAACCGCCCCGCCAGTTTGGCTCCGTCATCATCTACCCTGCCGGAAGCGCTCACCTGGCGGAGATCCCGGCGGAACAGGTGGCCAAGCCGGTCTCAAGGGGCAAGAGGCCGAATGTTGTGATCGCCAAGGCACCACAACCGAAACTTAAGACGGTGTCTGAACGATTCTCTGGTGCTCCAGCAGGGGGCAAGAACTCCGGTACAAAGGGCAACATCAAATGTTGCGGATGAGCTCAGGCGATGACTCCAACAAATGCACAATCAAGCGTATCTCCAAGGCCCTCCATCGCCCGGTCTGCGGCGTTTTCCCAAAGAGTCGAAGTCTGCCAGGTGCTTAGAACAGAAAAGTTAAGGCAGAAGCGGCTCAGGTATCGAGCCAACAAGAGGGCCAAGGCTTCGGCCAAATGGAATCGTGTGAAGTTTCAAGTGCAGGGTTGCCCAGCGACGACGGCTGAGTCGGACGTAAGAATCAGCAATTCCTTCGAGCCTCTGAAGTGGGTTCAGAAAAATGCCATGACCGCCAGAATCAAGAAGACAGCGGTCCGAATAGTGCCACAAAGAGACGTGTCCCGGCCCCAACAGAAGAAGTATGACACTGTCTCTTCAAGAGTCTATCAAGCACTCTGTGCCGCACGAAAGCAGCGGGGCAAACCCAGAAAAGAAGCGCTAGCACCATTCAAGAACCTGGTTAGGCCAGCCGCCTTCAATCGACTACCAGCTACCGAAACAAGGGGGTCAAGATAGCAATCCATGAAATCAGCTGCCAATGATAGAAAGACGGCCGGATATATCATCCATACGGTCTATATGGCGGGCGGTCGCCCCAGCGACAACCTTCGCAGCAAAAGCAAGGATGGGGCAACCACATCCCAAGCTCAATCTAGCCTGAATGTGGTTGCCGCTGCCCAAGAACAGCCGCCCCCGCTGGATGAAGAAAACCCTCTCGATGAGGATGATAGGCAGAAAGACCCCTCGGTCCACGCAGAGTCAAACTCGGACAGGGAGGAAGAGCCGACTTTCCGCCCCAGGACTGCGGAGCAAGAGCTGCTTCAAGAGCTTCGAAAACAGCTCAGGAGCAAAGATAAAGAGATGGCCAAGCTCTATTCGAAGATTGACGACTTAACGAACGTGGTGATGCAGCTTACGGCTCAAATTGCTCGAGCGCCTCCCAATCAAGCACAAGCTACTACTAATCAGCCGGGTGATAACAATCCGAGGCAGCCAATGCCTGTTCCTTTGGGACCAAGACTGGTCGAGCCGCATGAAAGCCGGCCACATTCCGCTTCTGGGGACGCCTTGGTCCCAGATAACACTATCCCGCTAACACAGGATCAGATAATGGATTTGGTCACCAGCAAGGTTAAAACATTGGTGGCCGAAGCTGAAGCTCAGAAAGAAATAGGCAGTAGCGGGCGGCCATATCCCGCGCAGTACGATCTAATTGAATTCCCAAGCGGCTACGTTATTCCTAAGTTCGGAAGATTTGATGGAACGGGGAATGCAAATCAGCACGTCGCCCACTTCAAAGCATCGTGCGGAAATACAGGGGGCAATGACGCGCTCCTTCTTCGTCAGTTTGTCAACAGCCTGACCGGTGTCACCTTCGACTGGTACGCGAGTATACCAGACGGGTCCGTCATTACCTTTGCCCAAATGGAGTCTCTGTTCCGGCAAAGGTTCATGAGCGTCAGTGATAAAATCTCCATTGCCGACCTTGTGAGGACCAAGCCGGGGAAGAATGAAAGCAACACCGACTTTATCGCCCGATGGCGTAATCTCACAGTCAAGTGTGAACCGCCGCTGGAGCAGGACCAGTCCGTCAGCCTTCTCGTTGGGAACCTCAGCAATTGGATGGTCCCATTCTTGTGTACAGCAGGCCTCAAGACGTTTCAAGAGCTAACCAAGAAAGTCCAAATGCTGGAGCTCGAAGCAAGAGTCCCCGCCGGACTCTCAGAGAGACAAAACTTGGAAAAGCAAGCGGGACGACAGCCGTAGAAGCAGGAGTTCCAGCAGTACCAATGTCTTCAATGCGTCCGACAATGAAGAAAAGCGAAGGGCGGCCGAATCCAAAACTAACCGGTCTCGAAAGCCATTGTTGGGAGGAGATGGGCCTTCCCTAGAGGAGAAAAAGAACAAGGTTTACTCTTTCAGAAGGGACAAAGTCCGCAAGATATTTAAAGATGCCTTGAACAACGGCCTACAATTGCCGGAGTCGAAAAGACCCCAAGAAGCAAAAATGACTGACAATCCTCTGTATTGCCCGTACCACCGAGTAGTGAGCCATGCGATCGAGGATTGCTATATCTTCAAAGACTGGGTCGAGAAGCAGTACAAGGCTGGAGAGATCGAGCTGTCCAAAAGTGTGTTGGTGAACAATCAAGTTGCAACCACCAACTTTATACAGACAGAAGTTGAAGCCTTATGGGAGCAGACAGCCGAACCCACTGCCCTGAGAAATGAAACGGACTCATCGCGGCCTCCATGGAGTACGCACATATCTAATAAGACGAAGAAGATGATAAAGCTACTTCGGAAAGAACCCATGACGGAATGGGAAGGGCAGAAGAAGCCTACCAGTCCAGCTGCCAATGCGGCTCTATCAGGCTCAAAATCCAAGAAGCTCAAGAAGAAGAAAAGTGCAGCTCGGCGCGAAAAAGAGTCTGCAGAGAGATCGACCATTCAAAAATATATCGATTCCCTCGAAGAATATGAACAAAGGGAAAGAACATTGATTCAATTGAAGGAGTTCTTCCCTGTACAAGCAGCTGAAATTCTGGAGGAGTTAGAAGAAGACTCCAATGAAGAGATCCCAGTAGTGACCTGCTACGCCATCCATCTTGGCAGCGACTCCAAGGATGAGCTCTGTTTTCCCGAAGAAGACGAGAAGCTCACTACAAAGGCCAATCAAATCCAGCTCAGAAGCGGCAGGGCTCTACCGCCAAATCAGAGCAACGCCCCAAAAGGGAAGGAAAAACAAGTCGCTAATGAAGAAGATGGCAGAGAACCGGCTGATGAAAACATAAGTCCTTCCTCGGTAGACTATAATGTCTTGGCACATCTCCGGAAGCTTCCGTCTCTCCTGAGCATCTACGACGCCTTGGTCCTATCTAAGGAGCTTAGAGATGTTCTCATTCACGCTCTACAAAACCCCGAGCGGTATCAGGCTCACTTTGCTGAAATTAATATGAAAGAAGCCCAGCACGCTTTGCATGCCACCGCAGTCACATTTAAGGATGAAGACTTGCTACTGGGAACGGCTGAGCATAATCGGCCGCTTTACGTGACCGGGTACAGCGACGGAGATCGAATTAATCGCATATTGATTGATCCGGAGTCCTCAGTGAACAACATGAACTTGCGAACTCTGAAGAGTTTGTCAATGGACGTCCGACACCTGTCAAGGGAAAGGATTGTCATTCAAGGCTTCAACCAAAATTGCCAGCAAGTTCTGGGGTCTATAGCTTTGCCAATCAAATTTGGGGATTTGCAAACTGAAGCTAAGATATATGTGATCGGCGCCGACACATCTTATAAGATTCTCTTGGGGCGGCCGTGGCTCCACGATTACGGCATCATTCCATCAACTCTCCATCAATGCATGAAGTATACTAAAAATGGCGAAGAAAGACGCATTGACGGAGACATCCAGCCGTTCGATGTGCATGAAGTCCGATATGAAGATTCTCGATACTT
Source organism: Agapanthus africanus (assembly GCA_030015575.1). Taxonomy (NCBI): domain Eukaryota; kingdom Viridiplantae; phylum Streptophyta; class Magnoliopsida; order Asparagales; family Amaryllidaceae; genus Agapanthus; species Agapanthus africanus. Next base: position 192,901,771 of record CM057348.1, read on the forward strand.
TATGAACCATCAAAATACTAAGCCACAACTGACTGAGGATAGACCGGCCCCAAGACTCAAAAGCAAATCTGAGCCAGCTATCACTTTCAAAAGCAAAAACGCCCAAGTTCGCCCCCGTTTTGGTAGCGACACTGATGAGTCCGATGCTGGAAGCCCGTCCTTCCGTAAAACTCGCCCTCATTTCGGCAGCGATACGGACGAATCTGTTACTGAAGGCCCATCTAGCATCAAAGTCCGCCCTCATCTTGGCAGTGACACTGAAGAGTCAGAAGAAGAGGACCTGCCGTGCAACAGCTGTGCAGGTTGGCCCCCCATGCAGCAAGCGAAACTACGAGAAACCTTCGAAATCGCAGAAGGGTCCCTAGCCATCACAAGGGTGCCAGACCAGCTGTGCAAAGAGCTCGATGCGTTGTCAGTCTCCACCATGGACCAGCTGAAAACTTTCTACGTCCCCGGGAGGAAAAATGGACAAAAGGGCATCCTGTTTCACGGGTCAACCCCCGTTGTGCACCCGGACGATCTTTCTGTCGCGTGCCTTCCCTATGAGAGAGGCATAAGAGCCGTCCTCAATCCCAGATACTATGCGTCCGAGATGCGGGAATACTTTAAGAAGTGCGGATGCCGGTTATATCAAACGGAGTCCGAAGCAAAGTTTTACGAAGGGCTATGGTATCCGCCCCAGGTCCGAGCACTCATCGATGGACGAATTCCAGATAGACGGGGCATAGGCTACATTCAACCTGATTCCAAAGCGTGCTACATGATCCATGTTGGTGAGGCCAGCGAAAGATCAAATGATGATGACGAGATAGCCGAGCCAGAAGAAGCTCCTCAAGAGCTCGAAGATGGTGGACAAGCAACCTTTGACGAGCTAACCAAGATTGACTTAGGAACGCCCGATAATCCAAGGCCGACCTACATCAGCTCGCTCTTGTCAGAGAAAATGAAAGCGCAGATAATTGCCCTACTGCATGAGTTCGTCGACTGCTTCGCGTGGACATACAAAGAAATGCCAGGCCTTTCCCCTGAAGTGGCTGTGCATAAGCTGGCTATATCTCCTGATGCTAAGCCAGTCAAACAAGCTCCTCGAAGAATGAGAAGGGAACTAGAAGTAAAAGTCATCGAGGAAACCAAGAAGCTCATCAACGCCGGCTTCATCAGGGAAGAGAAATATGCGGACTGGATCGCATGCATAGTCCCAGTGAAGAAGAAAAATGGGCAGATCCGAGTTTGTGTCGATTTCAGGGACCTCAACAAGGCATGTCCTAAATAAGACTTCCCGCTACCGGTCATGGAAATGATGGTCGATGACACCTCAAATTACGAGCTGTTCACCTTTATGGATGGCTCGTCTGGATACAATCAGATTAAGATGTCGCCTGAGGATGAGAAGCACACAGTATTTCGAACCCCGATCGGAATATATTGCTACAAGGTGATGTCGTTCGGATTGAAGAACGCAGGCGCTACATATCAAAGGGCAATGACTAATATCTTTGATGACCTAATCCATAAAGTCGTCGAATGCTATGTTGATGATCTTGTCGTCAAGACTAAAACCAAGGCCGATCATATCCAAGATCTTAGGACCGTTCTCACCAGACTGAGGGAATACGATCTGAAGATGAATCCTCTGAAATGCGCTTTTGGCGTATCATCGGGAAAATTCCTGGGCTTCGTAGTCCGACATCGAGGGATCGAAGTTGACCCATCAAAGATAAAGGCCATCATGGAGATGCCCCCTCCGAAGAGTCTGACGCAGCTAAGATCTTTTCAAGGAAAGCTTGCTTATATACGGAGGTTTATCTCAAATTTATCGGGGAGATGTAGGCCCTTCTCAAAGCTCATGAAGAAAGGAGCTCCTTTTATCTGGGATGCCGAATGTCAAGCAGCGTTCGAAAGCATCAAACAATACTTGTTGCACCCTCCAGTGCTGGCCGCTCCCATTCCAAATAAACCGCTGATTCTCTACACTGCCGCGCTGGATGAGTCACTCGGTGCGCTCCTTGCCCAGAATAACGAGGAGGGAAAAGAAAATGCCCTCTACTACCTTAGTCGAACTCTAGTCGGGGCGGAACACAACTATTCCCCAATCGAAAAGCAATGCCTGGCTCTGATATTTGCAGTGAAGAAGCTGAGATACTATCTGCTTGCTCATCGGGTTATGCTGATCTCTAAGGTCGACCCGCTCAAACACTTGATGACCAGAGCGAGCTTAGCCGGCAGAATGGCAAGATGGGCTGTTATCTTACTTGAGTTTGACATAGTTTATACCCCTCAGAAAGCAGTAAAAGGGCAAGCTCTTGCAGACTTTCTCGCTGCTCATCCCATACCAGAAGGATCGCCGCTAAATTGTGAGTTACCCGACGAACAAGTGCTGCACCTCGAGAAAGACGAGCCATATTGGGAGCTCTACTTTGATGGGGTGTCACGACCCGAAAGTACGGAACATGACCGGCACTTAAACTACGAACGTCTCGAGGCGTACGTAATCTAAGTAAACCGAAAACCCAGAAATCCAAACCAAGAAAAGTAGTAGAGTGCAGGAAAAACCAACTTAAAACAAGTAGTTCAATAGAATAAGCCGAATTATGCGGTTTTTAAAAACATCAAAAATTTACTGAAAATTTCGACAGAGTCTCCTTTGTAAATACTGGCTCCCAAACGGGATACAACATGAATAGTATACGAAATCAAGAAAAAGGCATCCCCAAGCGGGAGCTAGCTCTTCGTCAATCGACGGTCACAACCACACAAGCAATATAATATACAACGCCAACGGCGAGGATCAAAAACTTAAAAGGGAACTCAAAACCACCAGAAATATAACGAGCGACTCTAAGGTCGAAAGAATAAACAACACTGGTCTCTATCTCAATAGATACATGTTTGGTTGATGGAATTCTAGATACAACAGAATAATGATATACAAGATAAATAATGGGGGTATGATACAAGTAAACCCACCTACTAGCAAATCACCCGAATGAAACTATGCCCGCAAAGCCGTAATGAACCTGTACGGCAACCTGCAAGAAACTGGGGCACAACGGGGGTGAGTTGCCAACTCGTGAATAGAAAAACATCTACGCACAGAAATCGCATAAATAACGCAATCCTAGGTCAATGATCATAATATATCCTCAAATATATATAACATGCAGCCTATAACAATGGCTAGGGTAAATATCTAACCCGAGTGTAAACTCATGTGCCCGTGTCAGTGCCTCAGGTAGCAATATATCATATGAATGAGGTATAAATGCATGAAAACAGAATACATGTAAATGAAGAAACTGTTTTCATAAATTAGTGAGATTTCCTTCGTATTTTAAACTGAGGTATCATAATTAAAATCAGTATCAACAATGTCTAGCATCGACACAAAACATAAATCTCACTGTCTCGAAATATCAATGTCTCAATCTCAATATCTAGGGCGCCGTCAGTCCAGACCGGCCCCTACCATCCATCTCAAGACCACGACGGCATCCTCCGGATATCCGACGCGTCGGGTAATATCACCGGTAGGTAGTGCTCCCCAGCCAGGCTCAACGTCAACACCACATTCCTCTTGCCCCGGGGTACCATACCGGGCCCATCATGTACCCGTGACGGTTCCTCCACTCCTCGACACGGATCTCCAAAACCACTGCAAACTCATGGTGGACGACACTTTACATCACTAGAAAACCGCAACATTTTATATTTTAAAAGATCATAAGTTGTAAATTTTGCGGCTTTTCCCGAAATCCAGAAATATCATAAATCTCAAGAAATCATCACAAGTGCATATGTCAATGATAATGAATTAGGCATGAACAACTGAATAACAGTATGCATGAAGTGGTAGGTAATAACTACAATGTCTAATATGGCATATAAGGGAAGTACACTAATATCATGTCAACACTACTAGCTAACAATCTAAGTCAAGCAATTATATTCTCTAAAGTGTACGTGACATGGCAATTACCGATGAAGATGTGTGTGAGCCGGCAAGTAGGTGTACGTGGTACATACGCATCATCGGTAATGGTGCTGGTGTCCTAACAGCATGATATCAATAATGGAATATGCAGCAAAATAAATATGCGAGGCAGAGCGAACAGCAATAATGTGCGGGAGCTGAACACTAGACACAACGATAACTAATCTGCAATAATCTAATATAAGTCCTAAAAATGGTGCCTTTTGAAATAACACGAATCATGGGGTTTTGAAAATAGGGGCTACGGTGTTTTTTATGAAAAGATACGTCGTTTTTGAAATATCCGTAGATTCCCTTGAGCTGTCTTTAAAAATGCCCACGATTCGTTAGTTTTTGAAATAGGTAAGAAGTCTAATCTAATCTAACAACTACACTAAACTATACGGCTGAACTACAAGCTGAACTACAGGTAAGGAAACCGCCTATCATCTGAGTCGATACATATACATACCTGTATATGTATAGTCGGTGATCTCGCCTCAATAATATCATATCCGATACCATATCTATAATCAGGCATCTCAAGTCAAAAGTGCGGATCAATCATCAATATAGCTCGTACGTAAATCCGTCGTACGGCATCCCAATCTGGGTACGGGTCAATATCGCATTCGTCATACTATTCACCTGGTATCCTCTTTATCAAATATCATGATCGGGGTACTGATCTACGTCTAGTACCATACTGATACCGCCTACGTATGCATGGACGTGTGTGAAACACTACGTCAAGGACCCGCTACAACGTCATGTCGTATCTAAGATACGAACCCTGCTATATCACCGATCTCACGGCCTCAAATCAAATCTCATCGACTCAGCTCAATCCCAAGTATCATCCTCAATCCGTATGTGAACACATAGTCCCATACCCATGTGAACACATAACTATAAAGAATCCCATGAATACATATCAATAGGAATGTATGCAAGTATGTATGTGTGTATGTGTGTGTGTAACACTACCCTAGGGTTCGCAACACTAAAGTAATCCAATACACCAATATCCATCCTAAGCATCGTTATTAATCCCAAATAACATATAATAATTGTTGGTGTGTATACGCATCCGTATACACCACCACGGACTGCGGGGGTGCTATACGCCATCCATCCGACTTCTCCCCGTAGATATAAATCTACTCACCTGGTCCTCGCTCGCCGGTGCCGACGTCGCCACGCGCTTGCTTGTCGTCTCGAAATCCACGTGGGGGTACCTACATATCATAACGCACCATATCGCATTAAAACTAAATTCGAGATCGAAACGGCATACGAAAATCAAATCGGCACGCGTATCACGCATAGGTCCAAACCTATCGCCTACGCATGCAAGAATAGTAAAACCAACCCTCGATGTCGATGTACAAACGTCAAACCATCGAGAAAAATCCAATCACACTGATTTGCACATTCACGAACACTAATTTTAATATAAACTAGGTTAAAACTCACAAAAACCCCATTTTCACTTAAAAAGTCATTTTTCCGAAAATCTAGCAAGCACAATTCGCCGTTTTTGTACAAAACATGATGTTTAAATGAAAGTAGCGGCCAATATACTTATTAAATATCTTAAATAAGTCGTATAAACAATTTCCGGAATTTAATCTCATTAAATTCCAAAAATCCTAATATTCTAGTTTACAAAAATACCCTTTTTAACAATTTCAAAGCAAAAATGCACAAACTACAATCTAGCTTAGATTTGCATGATCCAAAGCATTAAACCACACTTAATAAAGTTAATGAAGCCAAGAAAACCCTAATCACATTTTTAATCCCAAGAATTTAACAAATTTCAAAAACCTAGTAAGCAATTAGCAAATTAACACAATTTTTCAAGTAACAACTTGTAATTAACAATTAGATTAGTTTTCTACAAAACTAATTATGTTAAACCACTTCACTAAACCATGCACAATCAAACACAACTCATTTCCACAACAAACCCTAACTTGAAATCCAAAACTTGCAATTAAACTCACATATCCAAGTTAACACTTAATTTAAATTAGCTTTAAGAAACAAGTAACAATTTAAGCAAAAAGTTTTAGAATTATACCCAAAAATATATGAAGGTCCACAAGTATCCATGGCCTCCCAAAATGCTCTCTTTTCACAAGGATCCATGCTATACGGGCTAAGCTAAAATAGGTAGGAGTCGGATTTGGGTTTTGGGATTTTTTTGATGGATTTAGAAGCAAATTTTCATGAAGTTTTGAAGAGAAAAGAGAGGGGAAATTGGAGGGGCTGCTGCTGCTGTGGGATGCAGGGAATTTCGGCCAGAAATGGGTGTGAGGAGAGAGAGGGAGGTAGAGAAAATGGGGGGGGGGGACAAAGTCAAGGTCAAGCAAAGTCAAAAGTCTAACTACTTTATCTATTTTCTATTCTTTTCTTTTATTTCTTTTCCTTTGAAAACCAAGTGGGGACAAGAGAGGGGGCTGCTGAATTCAGCCATGGGGGGAGTAAGTGGGGGTGTGTGGGTGTGGATACGGGTGTGGGGTGATGAAAAATGATAAATACAATACCCCAAACATCCATTTACGCTAAAAAAAAGCCTTTTTTTCTTCAATAATTTCTAAACCGTTTTGGCAAATGATTTCGTTCCAAAAACTACATGATAAAATTTTATTTAATGTTTTATGATGCACAAAATTTGTTTCAACTCATTCCGATTTGTAATTTTCCCTAATAAAATGTATTAGTGACGGCTTAAAATAATAATAAAATAATATTTTTTTCAGAAAATTTAAAATTTCACCAGCGGCTCAATAAACACCAAATAATAGCAATTACATAGCTAAAATATGTATATTTAATTTTTATAATAAGATATTTGTATTTTGACTTTTTACAGAAACCCCCTTATTTTATCGATTTTTTCGAAATTTCACCGAAACGATTTTCAAAACGCTACATGGGGCCTCATCAATAAGGAGCTCCGGCAGATCAAGCATCCCGGAGATAAAAGCAGGGATAGGATTGGTGTTCATCACACCATCAATGGGAACCCTACGGCGTTCTTTCGCTCTCACCGAGCCTCGGACAAACAATGAAGCTGAGTATGAAGCTCTGATAGCTGGTTTGGAGCTCGCCATAGAAATGGAAATCCGTCGGCTACGAGTTTACGGTGACTCCCAGCTCGTCGTCAACCAAGTAAGCGGTGATTATAAAATATACAAACCCGAGTTAGCTCGGTACAGAGGCCGAGTGGTGGAACTCATGAAACGGTTCACTCACATTGAACTAATGAGAGTCCCTAGAGCGTTGAATGGAAAGGCTGACGTACTCGCTCGCTTAGCCAAGGAGATGGCTGATCCTGACGTGGACGAAATTCTGATCATAGTCAGGAGCCGACAAATTCTACCCCCAGTCTCCCTACGAGAAGAGGAAAGCGCGGAACAGAAGAGCAGTCCTGCCGAAGAAGCATCGATCATCCAAGACGAGCCCGATTGGAGAGAACCCTTCATAGAGTACCTCCGATACGACAGGCTGCCCGAAGAAAAATCTGCGAGGATTCAGCTGAAGAAGAGAGCTCTCCGATACGTGTTTGTAAATGATACGTTATACCGCAGGTCATATGACCAACTCTGGCTCAGGTGCCTGTCATCGGCCGAAGCCCAAAAAGTCATGAAAGAAGTTCACTCAGGCGTTTGCGGTGCTCACCAATCTGGCCCCAAGATGCGACTGCAGATTAAACGGCTTGGGTATTACTGGCCCACCATGATACGGGATTGCGGAGAGCATGCAAAGAAATGTTATATCTGCCAAATTCACGGTGATTTTATTCACAAGCATCCCAATCCATTGCATCCTACGGTGGCGTCGTGGCCCTTCGAAGTCTGGGGCACCGACATTGTTGGCCCAATTGATCCTCCGTCATCCAAAGGCCATCGGTTCATACTGGCCGCGACAGACTACTTCTCCAGATGGGCTGAAGCTATCCCGCTAAAAGAAGTCAAGACAAAAGATATTCTGACATTCTTCCAGCATAATATTCTATACCACTTCGGTACACCAAGAAGAATCATTTCTGACAACGGGCCTTCTTTCAAGAGCTTCAATGTCTCAAGGTTCGCTACTCAGCACAAGATAGACTGGAGATATTCCTCCATCTATAATCCAAGAGCCAACGGGCTAGCCGAAGCCTTCAATAAGACTCTATGCAAGCTCCTAAGGAAAAATGCTTCAGCCAACAAGAGAGACTGGAATCTCAAACTTCACGAGGCGTTGTGGGCATATCGTACCACGCACCGTACTCCAACTCAGTCCACTCCATACTCATTGCTCTTCGGAGTGGAGGCGGTCCTCCCCCTCGAAGTCGAAGTTCCAAGTTTAAGAATGGTCGTTCAGCACGAGTTGACGGAGGAGGAAAACGTGCTCCTTCGACTTGAAGAGCTAGATGCCCTCGAAGAAAAGAGGCTCGCGGTGCAGCAAAATCTGGAGCTATACGGAGCCCAAATGTCACGGGCCTATGACAAGATAACCCGTCTCCGCGCTTTCAAGAAAGGTGAATTGGTGTTGATCCTCAAAAGACCGATCATCCCCAATCGACATGCCAAGGGAAAATTCGAGCCAAACTAGGAAGGACCATATGTCATCGAGAAAGTGTTCGACGGAGGATCCTACCAACTAATAAGTGCCGAGGGAGAAAGGCCCATGCCACCCATCAATGGCCGATATCTCAAGAAATACTACACGTAAATGCTCCAAGTCGCAGGCGAATCGAGCACATCAGCCCTACGGTCTGGATCATACCTCCTGCAAAACCGTATACAATCCACGGGCGTAAATGACCCCTATCTCTCCCAAATTCTGCTGGTGAGACTACTTTTAAAGTCCCACGAGCGACAAAGAAAAAAGAGAAGGAAAAAACAAAGAAGAAAAAAAAAGGGAAAGAAAAGAGGAAAAATAAAAAGGTATGTCCACAAGCAAAACGGGCACGGATGAAAACCCGAAAGGGCTCCGTGAGTAAAAACAGCAGGACTACCGGCGAGTTTGTGAAAATCCGAAAGGGCACAAACTCGTGAAAAGAGATGAATACACTCGCAAAGTCCTCTCGACCTTGTGAGGAAAAAACCCCTGCGTGAGATCCTTACGACTCACAAAGGAGCAACACACTTAGGAATCCTCACGATTCCTAAGGAGAACATACACCTGCGAGATCCTCTCGACTCGTAGGGAGAAAATGCTTTTATGAGACCCTCACGGCTCATAAAATTGTAAAGTCTTAGCTGATAGGGACCTAAACCTGTCTCCTAAGCCATCCTTCCCCAACGGGCAACGGCAAATGATGAGTCGCTCCTGGCATTTCGCTTCAGTGTTAGCGGTGCTGATGCCGACCAAAAATCCAAATCCCAAGTCCTCCCAAGGTAAATGATGAGTTGCTCCTGGCATTATTCCAGTGCAGCAATGCTGATGCCAAACAAGATCCAAATTCCAAGTCCCCAAACGGCGAATGATGAGTCGCTCCTGGTACCACATTCCAGTACAGCGATGCAGACGCCAACCAAAATCCGATTTCTTAAAATTCTCCTGACCCTACGGTGGGTCCCCAAATTGACCATCGTATACAATCTACGGGCTCAAATAATTCTCATCATACTCATGCCCCACCGTAATCACCAGTTACGCGGCCGGTCTCCGCTTTGGGAATGATGCTCCATTGATAAGACCCACTCATGTGTTCTCACGATATATGAGGAGAACAAACCTTTGTGGGATCCTTACGACTCATAAAGAAAAAACACACTTAGGAGTCCTCACGACTCCTAAGGAGAAAATACACCTGCGGGATCCTTACGACTCGTAGGGAGAAAATGCTTTTATGGGACCCTCACGGCCCATAAAATTGAAAAGTCTTAGGCAATAGGGATCTAAACCTGTCTCCTAAGCCATCGCTCCCCAATCCCCAAATGGCGAATGATGAGTCGCTCCTGGTACCATATTCCAAGTGCAGCAATGCAGACGCCAACCAAATTCCAAATCCCATACCCCAACGGCGAATGATGAGTCGCTCCTGGTACCATATTCCAGTGCAGCGATGCAGACGTCGAAAAAATCCCGAAATTTTTCCGGCCCTACGGTCTGGATCATACATCCTGCAAAACCGTATACAATCCACGGGCGTAAAACAATCCCAAAATCCTCTCAATGACAGCCAAATCCCATACCCCAACGGCGAATGATGAGTCGCTCCTGGTACCATATTCCAGTGCAGCGATGCAGACGCCGACAAAATCCCGAAATTTTTCCGGCCCTACGGTCTGGATCATACATCCTGCAAAACCGTATACAATCCACGGGGGTAAAACAATCCCAAAATCCTCTCAATGACAGATAATTCGCTCCTGGTACCATATTCCAGTATAGCGATACTGATGTCAACCCAAATCAAAATCAACGAGTCAACTTCCACTCCAACACCGTAGAAAGCGGAGCAACTCAGAATCCAATCTCGACACCGCAAGAAGCGGAGCAAGTCAAGTCTACCCCTGACACTGCAAGAAGCAGAGCAAGTCAAATCAAGCATCGACCGTCCAAGTCGTTAAAATGGCAGCATCGACCGTCCAAGTCGCAAAAAGGGCAGCATCGACCGTCCAAGTCGTTAAAATGGCAGCATCGACCGTCCAAGTCGCAAAAATGGCAGAATCGACCGTCCAAGTCGCAAAAATGGCAGCATCGACCGTCCAAGTCGCTAAAAGGGCAGCATCGATCGTCCAAGTCGCAACAAGGGCAGAATCGACCGTCCAAGTCACAAAAAGGGCAGCATCGACCGTCCAAGTCGCAAAAATGGCAGCATCGACCGTCCAAGTCGCAAAAATGGCAGCATCGACCGTCCAAGTCGCTAAAAGGGCAGCATCGACCGTCCAAGTCGTTAAAATGGCAGCACCGACCGTCCAAGTCGCTAAAATGGCAGCACCGACCGTCCAAGTCGCAAAAAGGGCAGTACCGACCGTCCAAGTCGCTAAAATGGCAGCACCGACCATCCAAGTCGCAAAAAGGGCAGCACCGACCGTCCAAGTCGCGAAAAGGGCAGCGCAGGATTTCTACAAAGCAGGAACCAGATCACTCCGGGCCAGAGAAAACGTCTATCACGGACACTCCGTCTCAGAGACATGTCAAGCAACGACCGTCCATGTCGTAAAAAGGGCAGTGCCAGCTTCCCAAAAAGCGGGAACCAAATCAAGTCGCCTCCACGTGAAAGAAGATCCATCAATTTCATGCACACGACCCACATATGTGGTGTGCATTTATTTATGGGGGGCAATTTGTTGGGGTAAAAATTTACACCCCGGTTGACCAAGTCAAAATCAAAGTCAACCCCAAGCCAAGTGGGCCCATGCCCGGGTCGAGCCAGAACATGAAGCGGCCGGCCTCCCCCCATGCCAAGATAAAAATTTTTGTAAATAATTTTGTTGTATTTCTTTTATTTTATTTTATGGATAAATGTAAGAAAAATAGGCATAAAGCCAAATTTTTGTAAAGCCCATGGCTTATGTGCAAAAAGAAATGGCACATGAGCCATGGGATAGGCAAAATGCCATTTTGTGAAGCCCAAGGGGGCTATGTGTAAAGTGTATAGCCTATAAAGGCAAGGATAATGAAATATCTCAACAACTTTTCTCTCTCCAAAAAAGTTTGAGATCTGAGATCTTTCTTCCTTCTTCAAGGTTCCAAAACCTTCTTCTTTCTTTTGAATTAAATCAAGAGTTTTACTCTTCTTTTTCAAAAACGAAATAGTTTTTCACCACAAAACCCACAAAGGGGAACTTGGATCTGTCTTCAGATCCCCAAAAGGAGAGATTTTGAGATCTCACATCTATTGATCTTCAAGATCCAGCTAACAGAGGAGGAAGAAGAAGAACCCTTTTCACTTAACCCAAAAAAAAAGAAAGAAAAGAATACACTCAGGAGTCTAACTCCTCTCTGATTTCTCTTCAGAGAAATCTTTTTAGGCTAAAAGCCTCTTTTTTCTGGCCGGCGCCCACGTGCCGACACGTGGCGCGCTTGCGCTCGAGCGTAAGTCACCCCGGTACCGACACTTGGCGCGCGCAAGCGCTCGAGCGCAAGTCGCCCCCATGCCGACACGTGGCGCTCTTGCGCTCAAGCGCAAGCGCTCGAGCGCAAGTCGCCCACGTGCCGACACGTGGCGCGCTTGCGCCCAAGCGCTCTGCGTCCGAGCGCAAAGCGCCCACGTGCCGACACGTGGCGCGTTGCGCTCCAGCACTCTGCGCTCGAGCGCAAAGCGCCCACGTGCCGACACGTGGCACGCTTGCGCTCAAGCGCCCAGCGTCCAAGCGCAAAGCTCCCACGTGCCGACACGTAGCGTGTTGCGCTCCAGCACTCTGCGCTCGAGCGCAAAACGCCCACGTGCCGAGCGCAAAACGCTCCAGCACTCTGCGCTCCAGCACTCTGCGCTCCAGCACCGTAAAAACTCTGCGTGGCTCCCGATATATCCAAAACCCCCCCTTTTAAAACAAAACACACATATACTGCACATCGAGTTTGCATGACCAGTTTAACCCGTCAATCGGAGGTTCCCTCGCTCCAAAGGCGAGGGGTAATTAACGGCAGCTTAGTCCGCGGCTGCTGGAGATTCGGATCCCCACAATCATTAAACCCTAGCCTACCCTAGACCGGGGGAATCTGTAGTACGCCTGACAAGCGTGCGCGTAATCCCATCTCAATGGGGTGACGAAAAACACCCTACAGTACCCTTGAACCAAAGTTGGTTGGGAGGTCTATAGTCCAATTTGGGACTAAAGTCTGTTTGAAGGTTTTGTTTAAGGATACGTTAGCCATATTTGAGGCTAAGATCAACTTAAACGTTTGTTAAGGATACGTTAGTCTGATTTGAGACTAAAATCGACTTAACAGGATCGTTTGATCCGACAAAAGAGCATTTGGGCTCTATTGTTCTAGTTTAGGAACATAGTGGTCCATTGCCAGTTTAGGGACATGGTGGTCCATTGAACGTATGGCCGTCCGGACTCGTCACCTCTCTGACGAAATTGATGGATTACAACGACAGATATCAGAGGAGTTCAGAGATGTACCCTTGGACCAAAGTTGGTTGGGAGATCTATAGTCTAATTTGGGACTAAAGTCCGTTTGAAGATTTAAAGATACGTTAGCCCTATTTGAGGCTAAGATCAACTTAAACATTTGTTAAGAATACGTTAGTCTAATTTGAGACTAAGATCAACTTAACGGGATCGTTTAGATCCGACAAAAGAGCATTTGGGCGCTATTGTTCCAGTTTAGGAACATAGGGGTCTATTGCCAGTTTTGGGACATGGTGGTCCAATACCAGTTTAAGGACATAGTGGTCCGTTGAGCGTATGGCCGTCGGGACCCGCCATCTCTCTGACGACGTTGAAGGATTATAACGACAGATATCAGAGGAGTTCAGAGATGTACCCTTGGACCAATGAGTTGGTTGAAAGAGCAGATGTGCTCAGTTCAAGATGATTTGAGGACTTATGGCCAGTTTGGGCTAAGTCCAATTAGATTTGAAGTGTTGGCCCTTTGTTGGACCATTAAACATTTGTCTGGGTTCAAGCCCATATTATTTAGCAATGCCAAACATTTTCATCTTTGATTTCCTCAATTTTGAGATTCATTTGGAAGAGGGACTTTTGCCTTTGGAAAATTAGCCAATTTGGCTAAAAGTAGTGTCAAACACTAAAGAACAACAGTGTTAAACACTGGAAATATAGAATCCCAAATTAGTGTCAAACACTAGAAAATAACAGTGTTAAACACTGGAAATAAGATTTTCAAATTAGTGTTAAACACTAAAAGATAATCAGTGTTAAACACTGGGAATAAAGCTCTCGAATTAGTGTTAAACACTAAAGAAAAAGGGTCACGTGTGGACACGTGAGGGCACCCAAAGATGGGACCCGATTCCTGATTAGTCGAAAATATTGCATATTTGAGCCGGCAATTTCCTCATCATTTGCATTCATATAGAAGTGTTCGGTATTCATATTTCACATATTAGCAAATCTATCACAAATTATCAGATTACATGTATTAGACCATAAAACCGGCATTTCTAGGGAAATTGACTGCATTACATGGCATCGCAATATTTCTATATATCGCAACCCGTGTTTCGAAGTCTGTACAGGAAAACCAGAAGACTTGCTCAAATCAACACTGCTCAAAAGATACGCCAACTCACTAACTTCAGATCTGGTACCAATCCAAAAGGGCAAATACAATTCAGCATATCATAGAAAAGCCCAAACTCCAGTACAAAGCTTCACCAGAAGAACCAAAGCCCAAGCCCATCAAAGAGCCGCGGATCGGCGGCAGGAGCTGGCTTGAGCCGCGGATCCGCGGTGGGTCCAGGGATTCAGACATCAATCTTTGTACCGCAATGCTTCATTCAGGGCCCACTGTTCAGAAATGTATCTCAAATTCCAGAAGACTCCAGGGGTTTCTGCCAGATCAGCAAACTAGGGTTTCCAAGCTTAATTAATCCTAGCTTAAACCCTAAGCTAAGCCTAACAAACTACTTCTAGAAGACTCAACAAACTTTTGGAGGGAACTACAATTTCAAACCTAGACCTAGGGTTTGGGTGATCTATAAATAAGACCCTAGGCTCACTTGTAAATGAGCGGGGGGAAAAAGAAAAAGAAAGATATAATTCATTTTGAGTCTCCATTTTAGTTTTTAGCCAATCTCTTTCTTCATCTTTTCTTCACACAAATCTAGTGAGAGGATTTGTGTGAAACCCTAACCCTAATTCCAATCAAAAGCCAAGATCCCGAGTGCCCATTAAGCAAGAAGCCCTACATCCTTTAGGAGCGGAGCCGATCTCCAACGGAGCAAGCGATCCGAGCCGATCCACGACTCACGGAGCCGAGCGACGCCCGATCAACAATTTAGATTCTTCCTCTTGTAGTTCTTGAAGCGAATGTAATCAAAATTGTTGAGATAAATAAAAGTGATATTCTTTTATCTTGTTTTCTTTAAATTCTGCATCATGATATCTTTACAATTCGTGAATATTTTCTGTGTGGTGATGTGTGAATAAAACTCCACTCGTCGAGGAGTCGAGACGGTCAATAGAACGATGATGTAACATAGCTTTAATCGATTCTTGAATCCCACGAGTCTTGTAAACCCTAGCAAGTTCAAGAACCGAAGACCCAATTCGTTGCGATGCTTTCTTGATTGATATCGCTCGAGATTGGGGAGTTATGATCGGTTCTTGAATTTGGTAGAGGCTAGAAAAGGAATGATATCGACGAAAGAACAAGGGTTAAAAGATGAAACCCTAGTTTCATCAAGAAAGCCCTAACTCTCATCGATGATCATCGATCTAGTATCAATCCTTCGAAGGACAAGAACACGAAATCTTGAGATTACATCACGTCAATAGATCCGATCGATTCCTACGAGCCTCTTTTAGATTCTTGACTGTTGATTGGAAATATCATCGAAACCCCGATTCTTGATTGTTTATCATTTTCTTGATTCTTGAATAGAATAGTGACACTTGAAAATCAAAATTCTTGAATCATGTTTTCGTTTATCTTCACTTAACTTTTCGATTCAAACAACTTACATATCAACACGAATCGTGCAATCCCTGTGGACGATCCGCACTCACTCACGAACTACAGCTGACACCGTAGTTTGATTGCGGTCAAAATATTTTTTGGTTGTGAAAGTTCTTTATAAATTTTCTCAATACTACACAACACGAAAAACGTTAACAATCAAAATGGCGCCATTGCCGGGGATCGCGCGCTAATTCGTTTCATATTATAGTTTGAATTGAAAGAATTATTCCATTGTTGTTTTTGAGATCAAAATTCGTGCAAACCCTAAACGATTTGCTGTTGTTCATTGCAAGGAAATCTGGAGCTGTTTGGAAATTGAAGAAAATTTTTAGAAAATACCAGAGAGCTGAGGGAGTCTACAGAAGCTCCCTGAAAAAATTTTGGGCAGTGTTCCCATACTTTGACCGTGGAAGGGCGGCCTTAGCAAGCATCTGCGGCGGTTCCGCGGCAAGCCTGGGGGGTCTCTGTGCAAAAATTCCTCAGGTGATTCCTTACCTTCTCCTCTCTCCTCTTTTTAGCTCCAACTAACACTTTGCTGCAGGATTCTTTGCAAATAATCGCAGCGCCGCAAAAGCAAAATTAAATTTGTGCGTAATTTTGATTTCTTGGTTGTTTGCATTCTAAATACGGAAATTAAGGGGCACGACCAAATCCAAATTAGGTGGGGATTTCATTACCCTTCCTAGTCCCCGAAAACCACAAAACTTGCATCCGCATTGACCCACATTAACTAAAAGAAATCTAGAGAAGACTCTAAGGACTGTCGCGCTCAATTAGAACAAGAGAAGGCCGTGGGTAATTCATTGCTTATCCGCGTTTTCTTGTGGTGCCTAAGGCGAGTGTGTCTAAGGCTAGTGGTTTTTAATTAGGCCCACTACTTACATAGTGGAGTACCTTCCCACTTACCTGGCACTTATCCGGCCACATGGGGACAAAGAGGCAGTGGAGGATTCTATCCTGCGACTTGTCTTTTGGCAGTTAGGAGCGGTCTAGAGCCGGACCTAGGTGACCACTAGATTCTAGGGTTGTGTGCTGCATTTGTTTTGTCGCATCATTTTTTCAAAAATCCGTATCATTTTTAAAAGCAAACACCGCATTTATTACCCCTAATTATAAGTCAACGCTGCCACTTGTACTAACCCATTTTAGTGCAAGATAGGCTGGACACGGGATTCTAGTGCCCGTTTAGTCCGCGTACCCTTTATCGACTCCGACGTCGATATTTCTCCATTTACCTTTCCTTTACCCACTACCACACCCACATCGATGGATCCGAATCCATCAAACTTCTTTAACCCTAATCTGCCACCGTCCGTTGGTGCGCAGAATCCACCCCGCATCTCTCTCCAGGAGAGGTGCTACCCTATTCGAGGTCCTCTTTCGACCTGCTTATCCACACCACCAGCCAATGGGGATAACTTTGAGATTAAGCCCCAGTATATCAACCTTTTACCCAAATTCCACGGACTCGAGACTGAGAACGCTTACGTTTTCATTACCAAATTTGAAAACGTATGCGCAATGATGGGTACGTCACAACTTTCAGTGGATGCTATGCGTCTACGACTTCTTCCATTTACATTGTGCGATATAGCCGAGAAGTGGCTATATAACACTACCGCACACTCTATTACGAATTGGGAAGAATTCGTCGCTGCATTCCTTAAGAAATTTTACCCAATACAAAAGACAGCTCGAATTCATAGCGAACTGAATCAATTTGCCCAGCTCCCTGCTGAACCATTTTCAAAATGCTTTGAACGTTTCAAGGATCTATTGGTTCAGTGTCCTCATCACGGCATCCCGAGATGGGAGCTTTGCCGAATCATTTATGAGGGCATTAACCCAAGCACTAAACAGAGCCTTGAAAACATGTGTCAAGGTACTTTTATGACCAAAGATGATGGGGAAGCTTGGAAGTATTTAGAAGAGTTCGCTGAAAAATCACTACAGTGGGAGAGTGGAACCCAACCATTGAATAGGGGTGGCGTACACCAAATAGATGTGTCCATAGGTGTTCGAGCTGAAATGGCAGCAATGCAAAAGAAGCTCGACGCTATGGAACACAAATTTGCAGCAGCCTCCCTAAACCCAATGTCGCTCCCCAAAACTGTTTGTGGGTGCTGTTCTGATCCGTCTCATTTAACGGAAGAATGTCCATTAAACTCTGCGTTTCAAGGTCACGAGCATTCTAATGCCGCATTTCAAAGACCTAGAAACGATCCATATTCTTCCACGTACAATCAGGGATGGAGGAATCACCCGAATTTCGCTTGGAACCAAAACCAATCTCAAAACACGGTTCCAAACACGAATAATTTTCAAAGGGCTCTTCCTCCACCACAACAGCAACCCCTTCAACTCACTCAGCACCCCTATCAGTCACAAAATTTCCAAAACCAGGGCAACACTCCTGCACAGTCTAATCCTATGCAGTCCTGTTCTGGCGAGTTCTCTCAATTCACTCAAACCATGAAATCACTTTTATCAAATTTCATAGAGGTTTCGACTGAGGTTAGATCTTCCGTCAGTGAGATAAAGAAAAACTCAGCGTCCCAAGCTGAGAATATCAGAACGATGGAAGCTGAAATCGCACGACTTAAAACCGAAATGAGTGCGAGAGAAAAAGGGAAACTTCCCTCTCAACCCCTACAGAATCCTGGGCATTACAATGTAAATGTCATCACAACGTTGAGATCAGGAAGAGTGCTGAACAATCATGTCGGGGAAGGTATTGATGATACTGAAAATCATATCAACACCCCGGCTGAGACCTTTCCACACACACACACTTCTCCTTCTGATCCTTCTTCTTCTACCACACCACTTTCTCACGAGCCTATTCTCCATTTCCCACTAGGCTCGACGCCTTCTCCCAACCCTTATAGTTTTCCACAGACGGTCCCCACACCTCTTTTGGGACCACGTCTACCCCCTCTTCCTTCTCCTGTGATGGACCCTGCGCTTATTGCGAAAGCTCCTTACCCGAACCGGTTAAGGGCTAATAGAACGAGTCCTCATATGGAGAAAATAATGAAAATGTTCAAACAGGTTAACATCAATATCCCTCTCCTAGATGCGATTCAGCAAGTCCCCGCATATGCGAAAATTCTTAAGGACTTGTGCACTAGGAAGAGGAAGACTCAAGTGCCGAAGAAGGTCTTCATGTCTAATAATATTAGCACTGCTTTTATACCCCAGCTACCAAAGAAACGAAAGGACCCAGGATGTCCTACAATATCGATTTTGATTGGGGGTAAAAACATAAATCGTGCTCTTTTAGACCTTGGCGCAAGTGTTAACCTGCTCGCTTATTCTGTCTATGAGCAATTAGGGATTGGAGAGCTGAAACCTGCTCACTGCACTCTCCAGATGGCAGACCGATCTATCACCAAACCAAGGGGTGAATTAGAGGATGTATTGATAAAGGTCGGGGAATTTGTTTTCCCTGTAGACTTCATCGTGCTCGACACACATCCTGTAGCAAACCCCCGGGGCCAAATTCCGGTGATTCTGGGTCGTCCTTTTCTTGCCACTTCCAACGCTGTTATAAACTGTAGAAATGGTTCAATGAATTTATCATTTGAAAATATGACCATTGAACTAAATATCTACAAAGTTGGAAGTCAGCCATCAGAACCCTCGGCTCATATTTTAGATGTGTGCTCTGTCCATGAGATCGTTCCCGATAGTTGTGGAGCTGAGGAACTTTGCTTTACTGATCTCGATGACATTACCACATCTCTGTTTGATTTCACACATGATCTTAGTGAGGACACTTTCTCTACACTTGAGTCCTGCACTCCTGACTTCACTCCACCCTAGTCTGTATCTTTCACAGGTTCTGAGCTTCTTTGTAAATCCAAGAATCACTCAATGATCCCTCCTTCTATCATTTCTCCGCCCGAGTTAGATCTCAAAATTTTACCTTCTCACCTTAAATATGCATATCTAGGTGAGAATGAGTCTTTACCGGTTATCATTTCCGCTTCTCTTGCATCAGAGCAAGAAAATGCACTTTTATCGGTATTGAGATCTAACAAAGAGGCGTTTGGTTAGAGTATGGCGGACATCAAAGGGATTAGTCCCTTAATAGTTGAACATCATATACATGTGATGGATGATGCCAGACCGACCCGAGAACCACAGAGACGGTTAAATCCCGTCATGAAGGAAGCTGTCATGAAAGAGATCGTCAAATGCTTAGATAATGGTATTATATACCCCATCTCCGATAGCCAGTGGGTGAGTCCTATACATGTCGTTCCTAAGAAATCCGGCATCACAGTTATAACCAATGAGGCAAATGAGTTGATTCAGACACGCGCCCAAACAGGGTGGCGTGTATGTATTGATTATAGAAAACTCAATGCTGCCACGAGGAAAGACCACTTTCCTCTACCATTCATTGATCAGATGCTGAAACGCTTAGCGGGACGAGAGTATTATTGTTTTATGGACGGATACTCAGGCTATAATCAGGTCCCCATCGCCAAAAAGGATCAAGATAAAACCACTTTTACTTGTCCTTTTGGTACCTTTGCTTACAGTCGCATGCCTTTCGGGTTATGCAATGCTCCCGCTACCTTTCAGCGGTGTATGATGGGGATATTCTCTGATATGGTAGAGAATTTTCTGGAGATCTTTATGGACGATTTCTCGATTTTTGAAGACTCTTTTCTGATTGCCTAGTGAATCTTGACGCTGTTCTTACTCGTTGCAAAGAGAAGAACTTGACTTTGAACTGGGAAAAATGCCATTTTATGGTCCAAGAAGGAATAGTACTTGGACATGTCATTTCACAGAAAGGTATTGAGGTTGACAGAGCTAAGATAGATGTCATTCAAAACCTACCTCATCCCAAAAGCGTCAAAGATATTCGATCTTTCCTTGGCCATGCGGGCTTTTATAGGAGATTCATTAAGGACTTTAGCAAAATTGCTAGACCTTTAACTCTTCTCCTGGCCAAGGATACGACCTTCCATTTTGACTCGGACTGCGAGACAGCTTTCGACTCACTTAAACACTCACTCACTTCAGCCCCCGTTTTATCATCACCAAATTGGGACTACCCCTTTGAGCTGATGTGTGACGCATCTGATTTTGCAGTAGGTGCAGTCTTAGGACAGCATATCGAAAAGATGCCACACGTGATATACTATGCAAGTAAGACCCTGAATGATACGCAAATCAATTATACAACCACAGAAAAAGAACTCTTAGCGGTTGTATTTGCATTAGAAAAATTCAGGCCTTACTTAATTGGCTCACCTATAGTTGTGTATACTGACCATTCCGCTTTAAAACATCTTCTGGCGAAGAAAGATGCAAAAGGCCGACTAATACGTTGGATCCTTCTGTTACAAGAATTCGATCTTGTTATCAAAGATAAGAAAGGATGTGAAAACGTAGTAGCTGACCATCTTTCACGCATCATTTCTTCCCCTGTGACCCTGCCGATTAATGACTCGTTCCCTGACGAACAACTCTTGAGCATATCCGCTGAACCATGGTTCAGGGATATTGTGAACTATCATGCCACGGGACTGATACCGAGCGATTGGTCAAAACAGGACAAATATCGTTTTCTTTCCCAAGTAAAACACTTTTACTGGGACGGGCCCTATTTGTTTAAATATTGTCCTGATCAGATCATTCGCCGGTGTGTCCCGAATGAAGAGTTCAAGAGTGTTCTTTCATTTTGTCATGATCAGGCCTGTGGGGGTCACTTTGGTCCTAGAAAGACAGCGGAAAAGGTTTTGCAATGTGGATTTTATTGGCCGACCTTATTCAAGGACGCATTTGAGTATTGCAAAACTTGTATACAATGTCAGTATACGGGTAGAATATCCCAGAGGAATGAAATGCCTCAGCAACCCATTCTGGTTGTTGAAATATTTGATGTTTGGGACATTGATTTTATGGGTCTCTTTCCCAACTCCTTTGGGAATTTGTACATTCTGCTGGCAGTTGATTATGTCTCAAAGTGGGTAGAAGCCATTCCATGTCGCACTAATGATAAGAAAGTTGTCATTAAATTCTTAAAAGAGAATCTCTTCTCGCGATTTGGAAACCCACGCGCTATTATTAGCGATAATGGGACACACTTCTGCAACAGGTCTTTCGAGACTCTGATGCGAAAATACGGAATCAACCACCGACTTTCTACACCCTATCATCCCCAAACAAGCGGGCAGGCTGAAATTTCAAACAGACAAATCAAACTTATCCTGGAGAAAACTGTTGCTAAGAATAGAAAAGACTGGTCGACCAAACTGACGGATGCTCTTTGGGTATTCAGAACTGCATTTAAAACCGACCTAGGAATGTCTCCATATAGGATAGTGTTTGAAAAAGCATGTCATTTATCCGTCGAGATAGAGCATAAAGCATTGTGGGCTATAAAAGAAATAAATTTTGATCTAAACCTTGCTTGCAACTTTCGGAAGCTGCAAATTAATGAGCTAAGCGAACTCCGCGATGAAGCTTATGATAACGCTGTAATCACAAAGAATAGGACTAAGGTTTTTCACGATAAAAACATTTTGAGGAAAACATTTTTACCTGGTCAACAAGTCCTTCTTTATGATTCACGATTACACCTTCACGCGGGTAAGCTTCGATCTCGATGGAAGGGACCTTTTATTGTGCGGTCTGTATACCCGCACGGGGCAGTAGAAGTAGAAAATGTTAAAAACGGCACCTTTTTCAAAGTAAATGGACATAGACTAAAGCAGTATTTTTCCACTGACCCCACGGAGGAGCTCTTGTTCTTACAAGAGCTAGTTTATTTTGATTAAAATTCATCCGTCTCACCTTCATATCCAGTATATCATTGCATCATCTTTTTGAATGAAGGTGAGTGAAAAGAGTAAGTTTGGGGGATGTTCTTCACTTATATATTTTGCCCCCACTAATAATTCCCCCCCAGGCTTACAGATTTTGTAGGTATAGCAATTGGCAACAGTGAGGACACTGTTGAAAACAAGTTTGGGGGAGGTTTGTGCTTATTTTTGCATCATTTGCATATCATCTGCATAAGCACAAAACATTTTTTTTTTTAAAAAAAGAAAAAAATCTATAAAAATTGAAATTTTTTCAAAAACCCATAAAAATTTAAAAATTTTCAAGTATAAAAATAATTTTTAGTTACACTTTTTGTACATAAATAAGATAATGAAAGTTTAGATAGTGAATAATTACATCCATGAGATTAGAAAAATTTTAGAAAACTAAGAAAATTAGAAGTTTTCTTATACGAACTAGTAATAAGTAGTTATGAGTCGTTGTCCCAAGGGTTAGTAAGATGAAAGACGTCACTAATCTGAGGATAAAAATAAGTCTGAAAAATAGTTTCTATTCTGGAAGCCAAACATTTTGAACGTTGCTACCCTGCTATTCGCACTTACACACGTCTTAAAGCCTGGGATAGTAGAGGATACCTTGAAATGCTCTTGTCTTAAAGCCAATGTATGAAGGAAATAAAAAGAAAAAGTGAATAAAGAAAATATAAAGTGGTGAGAAAAATGGACACTGGTTTTGTTATCACCAAGGGCAATAAAAATATATAGCGAGGGTGCTTCTTCACCTAGTGCCCTAAGGCCAACTGGTCTGGGAGTCACTGCTATGCCTGAGGTGGTGCAAGACGAGGAAAATACACCAAGTAAGCAAGCACAGGAGTAATCGGTCGGTTAGTACCTCAAGAAGTATTAACGGTCGCATGAAAGTGTGTGAGCAATCTCATCTAAATATTTATTAATTAAAAAGTACTGAGGCTGATGGGCAAGAGTATGATAGCTTGAATTGAATTCTCCGGGTGTAGGGATATCCTTTACACACACGCAGGGTGATATGATCGATGTTTGGAAGAAAGATAGGAATGAAGAATAAGACGATATTTTATTGAGGGAGGACGTGATTTCTAACATTTTTTCATGACTATTAAGATAGGGCTCATGACAACCGAAAAGCTAGCTTAGTTGGAAACCCTAATTTTCAAATCTTTTCTTCTACGATTCTTTTCTTTAAATGTAATATTCATGATCTTTATTTTATTATTGGATTTTGTGGGTGCAATCCGCTGAAAACCCTCAGGAGACAACACTCCTCCTACTAGGGACACCTAGAGGTTTAAAGGCTTATTGCACATGCTCAGTGCAATCGTGTTGCCTACGAAAGTGTGCTAGTTAGTTTTTCTCTTTCTTTATTTTCTCCTTCTCTTTTTAATAAAACAGTTCGCTCGAGACGATCGAAATTAAGTTTGGGGGAATTTGATTAGTCGAAAATATTGCATATTTGAGCCGGCAATTTCCTCATCATTTGCATTCATATAGAAGTGTTCGGTATTCATATTTCACATATTAGCAAATCTATCACAAATTATCAGATTACATGTATTAGACCATAAAACCGGCATTTCTAGGGAAATTGACTGCATTGCATGGCATCGCAATATTTCTATATATCGCAACCCGTGTTTCGAAGTCTGTATAGGAAAACCAGAAGACTTGCTCAAATCAACACTGCTCAAAAGATACGCCAACTCACTAACTTCAGATCTGGTACCAATCCAAAAGGGCAAATACAATTCAGCATATCATAGAAAAGCCCAAACTCCAGTACAAAGCTTCACCAGAAGAACCAAAGCCCAAGCCCATCAAAGAGCCGCGGATCCGCGGCAGGAGCTGGCTTGAGCCGCGGATCCGCGTTGGGTCCAGGGATTCAGACATCAATCTTTGTACCACAATGCTTCATTCAGGGCCCACTGTTCAGAAATGTATCTCAAATTCCAGAAGACTCCAGGGGTTTCTGCCAGATCAGCAAACTAGGGTTTCCAAGCTTAATTAATCCTAGCTTAAACCCTAAGCTAAGCCTAACAAACTACTTCTAGAAGACTCAACAAACTTTTGGAGGGAACTACAATTTCAAACCTAGACCTAGGGTTTGGGTGATCTATAAATAAGACCCTAGGCTCACTTGTAAATGAGCGGGGGGAAAAAGAAAAAGAAAGATATAATTCATTTTGAGTCTCCATTTTAGTTTTTAGCCAATCTCTTTCTTCATCTTTTCTTCACACAAATCTAGTGAGAGGATTTGTGTGAAACCCTAACCCTAATTCCAATCAAAAGCCAAGATCCCGAGTGCCCATTAAGCAAGAAGCCCTACATCCTTTAGGAGCGGAGCCAATCTCCAACGGAGCAAGCGATCCGAGCCGATCCACGACTCACGGAGCCGAGCGACGCCCGATCAACAATTTAGATTCTTCCTCTTGTAGTTCTTGAAGCGAATGTAATCAAAATTGTTGAGATAAATAAAGGTGATATTCTTTTATCTTGTTTTCTTTAAATTCTGCATCATGATATCTTTACAATTCGTGAATATTTTCTGTGTGGTGATGTGTGAATAAAACTCCGCTCGTCGAGGAGTCGAGACGGTCAATAGAACGATGATGTAACATAGCTTTAATCGATTTTTGAATCCCACGAGTCTTGTAAACTCTAGCAAGTTCAAGAACCGAAGACCCAATTCGTTGCGATGCTTTCTTGATTGATATCGCTCGAGATTGGGGAGTTATGATCGGTTCTTGAATTTGGTAGAGGCTAGAAAAGGAATGATATCGACGAAAGAACAAGGGTTAAAAGATGAAACCCTAGTTTCATCAAGAAAACCCTAACTCTCATCGATGATCATCGATCTAGTATCAATCCTTCGAAGGACAAGAACACGAAATCTTGAGATTACATCATGTCTATAGATCCGATCGATTCCTACGAGCCTCTTTTAGATTCTTGACTGTTGATTGGAAATATCATCGAAACCCCGATTCTTGATTGTTTATCATTTTCTTGATTCTTGAATAGAATAGTGACACTTGAAAATCAAAATTCTTGAATCATGTTTTCGTTTATCTTCACTTAACTTTTCGATTCAAACAACTTACATATCAACACGAATCGTGCAATCCCTGTGGACGATCCGCACTCACTCACGAACTACAGCTGACACCGTAGTTTGATTGCGGTCAAAATATTTTTTGGTTGTGAAAGTTCTATATAAATTTTCTCAATACTACACAACACGAAAAACGTTAACAATCAATTCCTTTTCTTCGTTCTGCAATTAAGTGTTAAACACTTTTTATATTTTTGTTTTGAGCATCACGTGTTGGCACGTGATGGTCATCTATGCGCTGACTGTTAAAGCGTTTGCTAAGGGGTCACGTGGTAACACGTGAGAGTGCCCAAAGCTTAGATTTCCCTTGCTTTTATTCCCTTTGTTTTGGAGGTCACGTGAGAGCACGTGAGGCATTGCCTCAAAGCCTGTTCTCCTTCTCATTTCTGAGGATCTCTTCAGGGGTCGCGTGGGGACACGTGACCTAGTTTTATTCCTCCTTTTCTGATCACTGCGGATTGGGGCCACGTGTCATCACGTGACCAATATTCTTTATGTGCATGGAGATCTTTCAAATCTCTTTATTTTAAGAATTAAATTCTCTGTAGGGTTAAATCCTAATCATGATTTTGGAGGAATTAAATTCATATTATGAAAGAATTAAATTCTTATGTAGGGTTAAACCCTAATTTCTTTACATCTTGAAGGAATTAAATTCCTATATTTTCAGGAGAATTAAATTCTCATATAGGGTTGAACCCTAGTTTTGTTTTGGAAGAATTAAATTCTCTAAATTCAATTCTCTCTTTAAGTTTTGGATCTGCATGGCAGGATCTCAACCCGATGAGAATTAAATTCTCAACTTATGGGGAGATGTGCTCTTTGCAGATCTTCAACCAGAGGAAGAACTAAGTTCTTTTGCAAAAGAGTTGAACTCTTAGATTTTGAGAATTAAATTCTCTTTTTTGAAGTTTTGATCCCTTTCTTTTCTCACCTAGGGTTTTCTTTCTTGAGAATTAAATTCTCCCTTTCTTTTTTTTCCCTTGAGAATTAAATTCTCCTCTCTCTGTTCTTCCCTCAACAAGGTCCCCCCTCTTCTCTTCTCTTCTTGGCTCCTATTTATAGGAGAAAGAAAAGAATCAATTTGTTTTGTGAATCTTTCATTGAAAGATTTTAATTGATTTCATAATTAATATGATCTTTTAGATCACACAATGAATTTTATTCACCGTTGGATTTTAAATCCAAAGATATTCTGTTTGTTATTTTCGGTGAGATTTAGGGGAAATCTTTCCTTGTCCAAGATTTTTTCATAAATTGGTGATATTTAATCACCCTTGGATTTTTAATCCAACGGTCCCCATAATCCTTTTCCATTTGGAAAGATTTAGAGAAATTTAGAATTTTAATCCTATTTGAAAAGATTTAGAGAAATTTAGAATTTTAATTTTATTAAACTGTAAGGCTTTTAAAGCCAGTCACGTGCTGACACGTGACTCTTGGTCACGTGTGAGCACGTGACCCCCAATTGAGTCCTTTTCTCAGCATTTATTTATACTTCAGTTTTAACCATCACGTGTCAATACGTGACCATTGGTCACGTATGAGCACGTGATACCTCATTGAGGCATTTCTTTCAGCCATTTGTTTTTATTTCTGTTTTAACTATCACGTGTCAACACGTGATCATTGGTCACGTGTGAGCACGTGACTCCCAATTGGGTCCTTCTTCAGCCGTTTGTTTTTATTTCTGTTTTAACTATCACGTGTCAACACGTGACCATTGGTCACGTGTGAGCACGTGATACCTCATTGAGGTAATTCCCGATTTTTTAATCAGGGTACAGTGCATAGCATATTTGTTCATAACTTTTGATCCCGGATGAATTATGAAGCCCATAATATATCAAATCGAAGGGTTTTTCGAGATGCTTCCAATATCATCAGAATTTAGCTGTTTCCCATTCGGGAGTTTATCAAAATACAGGCCGGAAGATACTGGTTCGCATTTTTTTAAGCGTATCGCTGCCATTTGATACCTTGGACTCTTTTGCGCAGAAATTTTTGATGGGAACGGGTCTCAAGTCTGCTGGGGCAAGCCCCATATGCAAAAAGCAGTCGTGGAAGAGAATGCCTGCCGAGCTGCCCGAATCGATGAGTATTTGGTGGACTTCGTATCGGTGAATTTGTGCTACGATCACCAGCGGGTCGCTATGGGGCACAGATATGCTGTGGAGATCCTCGTCGCCAAAGGTGATGGGCTCTCGGCCCCTAGCCCTTTTGCTCGGGCGGTCGCCGGAGCCTGTGAGACGGCAGCCAGCGGGGAGACCGATGACCTTAGGCGAGGGTTCGCCCGTGTTTCCGTTGCGAGGGAGGCGACAGCGGGCGTTTGGATGTTTAGGGGAATCGGTTGTCATGTTGGCGGAGATCGGAAGGCCAAATTTGTATTTTGTGGAGTTATCTTCCCACAGACGGCGCCAACTGATGGAACTCCTTTTTAGGCCTCCGTTAGATGTTGTCTTCCGTTGATCTCGCGGTGGACTTAGTTGATTATTTTCCTTCGCGTGCGGGTCTCAATGGGTCTTTGGAGGAAGATGTGAGATAAGGGAGGTGTTGCCGAGTACCTGCAAAGAAGTCCCGGTGTGGTTTGGTACCACCAAGGGCCTTCCGACGCTCAAGCTAGTGATGAGATCCGAGCAGAGTAACGGCATAAAAGTGTAAAAAATGGCTTACTTGACCCTCCTATGATGGGGGTTTATATAGCGGTGGAGCACGCAGTAGCGGGCGCGAGAATCTCGTCGGCAGTTACGCTCCCGACGTCACGCCCGCGTAGAGAGCGGATCGCTCATTAATGGGGATCGTGATGGCGTGGAACGTGGGGACGTTGCTGGCGTAAAATCCGCGCATGGCGAGATTCGCGGAGCGGCGGTTACGTCTGGGATTAGGTCGGAGGGCCGAGGAAGACGTCCTCGGCGGGAGCTCGGGGACGAGCAGGGAGGCCGAGGAGTCTTGGTCCTGTGGTAGCTCGGGGGCGAGCTGAGAGGCCGAGGAGGCCAATTTGCAGGGGGCTCCGAGGGGAGCCAGTTTGTGCTCGCAGGTCGGGTACAGAGGTGGCCCGGTCGGCCCCCGGTGGACCCTTTCTTCTGAGTTCTAGGGTACGTCACCTGCCACGTGTCATGATCTTGGGGATCGCCAATATCGAGCACTATCAACATGAATTTTATAAGTGGAAAAACATGAAAGGTTGATATTATTTTAGTGAAACTTGGGAGCCTATTATATTTTTAGTGAAAAGGGCACCTCCCTTTTTTACCCATTATTTGATCTTGCCTTCAGATGTCTACATCATAATCTTATTATATCCTCGTGGCCAATAGTCAAATGCAAGGATCCACGATCTTGCAGCTTTGTGACTTCTTTTAGCTTTGTTAGGTTAGGCTTAGGATGATCAGCTCCATCCTTGGTTGGACAAATTTCGTTGCAACTTAACAGATAGTCCGACACGTGTCCTAGTACGTCTATGATGTAGCCACGTATCGCGACCTGAAAAGGAATTGAAAATTAAGTAATTTGTTTGCTCGGGACAGCATTAGAGCCCAACATGGTGGGAATTGGGTGCTTTCCAGCCAATGCGGTGACATTGGAATCCCACTGACTTCGAAAGAATCAATGTTCAAAACATCCCCATCGTGCCAAAAACGCAAAAGACACTCTGACTAAACTGCATGAATTATTAATTATTACTATGATTACCACATTTACAATAAATTATATTATTATAAACATATAAAATTGGCTTGAGAACACAGAACAATAATTAATATAACAATATTTTTTACAGTAGCAGTTTCTATGCTTTCCAAAATTCCCAAAAAAACAATATTTTCAAAATTTTCAATACTTGAGTTCATATATATTATTCATACTGGTATTAAACATATCGAAAATCAATTAAATAATCTCTATTTGAGAAACATGGCTGCTAAATATGATTTCAAATTGAGATGTTAGAACTTTAATGAGACCGTCTTAATATAGTTTAGAATTAAATACCGAAATCTTAAGAACTTCAATAGAAAATCTAATATGAAAATAGCGTAGCGTATACTGTTTGTTAGAAGCGTAAATTATTTGAAGAAAAAACATAAGCTACTTTGTATTTAAGCTTTTTTCTAAAGTTATGTAGCGAATAAATTAAGCTACGCTGTATAGCGCAAAATATCAAGCTAGCTATTTTAAACATTGGAAAGAATAGTTCCATGCAATGCAAGCACAAAGAAGCCGACCATTTTCATAGGCATTGGATTCGTTGATTCCCTTTGATACAGTAGTGATGTCTATGTTTTGTGACCCTCTTAATCTATTGTTGTCATTGTTGCCGTGTATCGGTAGGGATGCTAATTAAAGCGCCCAAATTGAACAAGCCGGATTCAGTTTCAGATCAGTTTGTTTATTCTTTTTGGCTGAACTCGATTCCAACTTGAGCTGAACTTATTTGATTCTAGTTCAGCTCCTTTTGATTAAACCATCTCGTCTTTGGTTCGTTTACGCTACATTACCAAAAATGAACCGAGTTCACTAATCTCGAATAAAGCTTGCTTGATCTCATTGTTTTCGATAGCTATTAGGCGAATACCAAACTACGATTTCAATTTATATATTAATGTGAAGGGACGGTACCAATAATTTGGTATAACTATAGGAGTAATTTGATATTTATGTATTGGAGATCATTTTTACTAAATATTTGCTTGCTTTTATGTTGTGTATGTGGAAAGAGGCTCTGCTGGGCATGTGAACTCCCCTGCCCTGTTCATAAGGCCTCCAACCTTTTTGTGTATTTGCATATCTGAAAAGTTGAACATTAATATAAAATATATAACATAGATATAGTAGATAAATGAGTTGAGCTAGACCCGTATCTGAACGAGTGGGGTAAACTCAAGTTCGGCTCCTCAAATGATCAACTCGAAAGCTACATATTGTATGCTAGTGAGGGGTAGTTTTTGATATAAGATAGTTGCTAGCATACACTAAGATACCATTACCTTTCATCACTTTTTAGACATTGGCGTATTTTATCTATTTTGTATAAATACCATGACTTGTACATGTGTCTTTTGTGTGTTTAGGTGTGTTTGTGTGTAGAGAAAGAGTGAAGCGCGCGCGCACACCTCACCGGATTTATTAGTGATCGTGTACCGTCACATTCCTAATTTATTCCCATATTGCTAGCTTCATACTATTGAAACACATGTTTCATTTTTTCCTTGTTACACCAACTCTCACAAAGCCTAGTTTTGTGTCAAATTAGCTCAGTATTCTACTTATTTTGTCTTGATTGAGTGGGTGATTGATGGAGAGAAGAAACTAGAGGGGGAAGATTGAACTAATGTCTTATGGGGTTAAACTATTCCAAAAAATAATGTACTATAAATTTAAGTGATAAATCGAACAGAAGGGTATAGTAGTGGTCACAGGACAATTTCTATCAGGGGATTTGGTTTTTTCCTGGTCCATAGTGTTTAATTGTAATAAGTATATGGTATATATCCGGAAAATGAAGAAAGGCCATGATATTTTAGTTTAATTTAGTGCATAACGACCAATGAACACTAGCTCAGTTGATATGGAGATAAAGTGGCCACGATTTACTGCTTTCGGGGAAATTTGTGGGTCTCCCCTAGGAGTGTGTGTGATGTGTGCTTGTGTGGGTGGATGTGTAGTGTGGGGGTTAGGCTTACGAAGCCAGTTCACCACAAAAAAAAGGAAGGAAAAAAAAAAACAGTGCATAAGGCATATAAGTTTATAGTAGTTATTGATGATTTATCATAGGTTTTTGTTCTTCTTCTTCTTTTTTTTGGCACTGGAGTTATCATGGTGTTGAATGTTAATGAAATCGCTTGGGACAAATTGATGTAGAGAAGGAAATAAGAGCCTTTTTAAAATGGGCCATTTGAAACCTAAGCTCGTCAAGCCTGACCTAAGCTGGGCCATAGGCCACTTAAAAGATGGGCCATAGGCCACTTAATGCTGGCAAGCCGGTCTATTTTGATACAAAGCCCATTTACCACTTTTGTCTTTGTGAATTAGAATTCGAGCTTAATTCAAGACCATATAATTACCGATTTAATTCGTTCTTTTACGATTGATCATTGGTTGAACAGAAAACATAATCCTCTACATCGACAAAATTCAATCATTTATAACATAACGCCTAAAGAGGGCAGCTGGTTTTGATTGAACGATAAGTGGTCGGAATTTATCTGCATTTTACAAAAATATGCATGAAAAATAAAAATACGAAACTGAACTATTTGGAGTTTGGTGGGAATTAGTTTTATTTAATTTCCTTGAAAGCAACACCATAGAGCAACTCAATTGTTATATTGAGCGCTTGTTTCTAGCTTCCATCATTTACAGCTTGATCGAATATATGAAGATGCTTTTTGAAATATGCAGGCAAATTAGTTCTAAAGGATAAGGGAAGCCGATGTGTTCTTCTTCAAATAGGAATGGATAACAGAAAATTAATAGGACCCTAAGTTTATAGATTGAGACTTGTTAGATTTATACATTCACTGATAAGACAAATTAAGTCCACCTTTTTTGGGTGGACTGTTCGGATTGGATTATTTTTTGTCAACAACCGATAAAAAAACCACTTCAAGGTGAATCCCAGGTAGATAGCGTGTTTATATCAATCTTTTACTGTTCAATAAGTGAATATTTTACCATGGGTCCCGCCATGACCAGCTTAAAAATGACATTTTTCCCACTTAAAAATAAGCTAGAAATTCCGAGTTTATTCCATGAATGGTTATGGAATAGTAGAGTTGACCAAGTAATATACCATAATACCCTTTGACTTTGCATCCAAATTTTAAGATGTTATTAATGATAGGTTCTTTTTTTGCACCCAATAATTACTTATCTATCTTTTCATCCAAACACACTATCTAATTATAATCATTTTTCATATAAAATCATTCAAACACCAAAAACTTTTTTGTCATAAGCATTTATAAGTGATTTTTTCCAGCGATAATCACTTATAGTGATTATGGCAAATAATCACTTGAAAATAAGTTCATCGAAACAGGGGGAGTATGCTTTAAATTGCTTTAAGCAGAGATGTGCTCTGGTTGTTTTTTGAGGAAAAAATACAGAACAGAAAAGAGAGGGGATTGGTTGCTATTTTTCTAAGAGTTTTTGTCCCACGCATCTACGCAGCTTGCGTGGTCCACCAGTTCCACCGACGTCACCTTAGGTAGATGTTTCGGTTAAAGAAATAATAATGTTTTCTTTGGGATTAATACCTTTAAAGAATTAGTGCTTAGACTAATACTCATTTTGTATTTATTTGAGATTGCAGATTAATGCTTTTTTTTTATATCTCAACCACCCTCCCCACACACACAGACACACCGCCAACCCCAAAATCTCCCCATAAAATTATTCGGTGTGCCGGATGTAATACATCAGAGCATAGGATGAGAGAGAGGAGGGTTTCGGGCAGCCTTGGATATGCAGCCCACATTTCTACATTTTTTATCTCTTGTCTGGATGTATACCAGCACATAAAATAATTCCCCCATCCCTCAACCCAAATTTTTTTTTGGTATTTCCATATTTCACCATCAAAACTTTAATGTTTTCATATTCCATCCCTAAAACTTTGTATTAATATTTCACTCCCAAAAACTTAAATGGTTTTAAAAATTTCCTGTTGGCAATAATTGTGGAGAGTATTTCTTTCTTTCATAGAGATAGGTTTTTAACAAATTAAAAGAATTGGGGGTAAAACATGAAAATACAATTTTTTAAGGGTGAAATATAGAATTATCAAATTTTTAGTGGGTGAAATATGGAAATACAAAGTTTAGGGGGTGAAAACTGTTGGGAAGGACGCCAATCCTTATAGATCTAAATCTAGATCCCTTTAAAAACGAATAAGAACGCGATAATAACATAAGAAGAGATTTGGAAGGAAATGGAAGAACCTTTATTAGAATTTTAAGAGGAGAAAAAAACCTTACAGAAGATTACAATTAACCCTCTTCTTATGATCTCCAACGAGATATTCCTCTCTCTCTACAAGTTCTCCTTAGTTGATCGTCTTGATTCCTTATGGAACCGTCGTCTCCCTTTAAAACTTTATGATTAAAACAATCACCCTAAACTTTTAACCATAAATTCTATATATAGCTCATACAAATCTGATTTACAATAAGTTACCAGAAATTACAAAACTGACATCCAGATACTGATTTTTGGAGATAAAACTCGAACTGGAAATTCGCACTTATCTTCAATAGACGTTTGACCCTATATGGGGCAGACGTCTGCGCGTTCTCTGTTATTTTAATAGAGCGTCGTCAGACGTCTGACCTTATAGGTCCAGACGTCCGGCCCTTCATGGTGCGACTGGCCAGAGAACAAGCAGACGTCTGAACTCATTGCATCAGACCTCCGTGCCTCCACTGATAATTTGGGACTTCGTTGCAAGACGTCTGAGCTCATGGCTCCAAATGTCTGACCCTTCTTTGGCTCTGCAGTCTTGATATACAAGACGTCCTTCATAATAAAATTATGAAAATAATAAGATTTTTGGGTGATATATATATATCATCTCTCTCTTCCTAAAAGGCTCGTGGTTTATTTGTGGAGAGAGAGAGAGTGGAAGAAGATAACCGGACGTGAAAAAGGTAACAATAAATTGTCCTTAACCGACACGCGACAAGAGATAATTGGTGTGACCGGTCCAATGGGTCACAGTGCGACACACGAATCCCAAAAACGAAAAGATGCCGATCCGATGGTCCAGATCTCTAGTTGAGAGAGTTTTGCATCCCTTCATGCACACCGGGGTATAACCCATATATAAAAGTTTTTTTCTTCCGAAAATGCCCTTCCAAACCTTGATATTTACCAAAAAAGCCTCCATATTTTAAGTATCTACTAAAAAGCCCATTTAAGTTCTAAATTAATCCCCCACGGCAAAAAAAAAGAATCTTTTTGACATATTCTCTAACTTCGTTTAGATCTTTAATGGAAAGGGTTTGGGGATAGGGTTTTAAACCCTCCCATGCCCTTTTCTTTCCTAAAATTTCTTATTTTTTCTCTCATGTAGACCTGGGTAAGGATTTCGGTTAAATAATTCTTCATTGGATCATGGATTTTGATCATCTTCCTCAATTTTCTTCGTAATGATATCATGGTAGTTGTTTTTGGGTTTTTAGAAGGTTTGTATAGTTTTGATTTGGAAAATATATGTTTTTTTTATGTGAAAAGGTGGATTAAGTGAATGGAGAAGATGATGATCAATGAGAGATGTGACTGATGACAGGTTCGAGCTCATCAGACTTCATGAGTTGGATATGGAGACGGTCATGAAAGAAATGTTGAATGAAGGTTCAAGGTGAGGGCATAAAAAAAACAATTTGTTGTTGGGTTAAGAAATGAGTTATTGTTTGTTTTTTTTAGAGTTTTGATTACGAAAAATTTAGGGTTTGCATGAAGAGGACGATGAAGATGATGATCATGGTTAACGAGAGATGAGGGGTTTATCTCCGCGTTTTAGATTCGAAGACGACAAGGAAATTATTGAATGAATGTGAAGGTATTGAGGATGAAGGTGAAGGGGTTGAGGATGTGGTGGCAAGGAATTGTGATTGGATTAAGAAATGGGGTTTTGTCAGATTTTTGTAAAATTAGTGAAGCTTTATTTGAAAAGGCGTGGATTTTATATAAAAACAACAAGAAGATGATAATGATGATTGATGAGAGAATAGATGAAAGGAAAAGACAATGATTAAGAAGAAGAAGACGAAATGAGAAGAGGGAGACCAATGACGGCTTTTTTGAAGAAGAGAATAGATGAGGCGAGAAAGACAAGGAAGAAGATGAAGAAGAAATGAGAAGGACATCAATAGCGGTTTTTTTTAATGAATATCAGGGTTGATAGCAGGTGTGTGGGAGGTTATTATAATTTTACTAACAGAGATATCAATTATGGATGAAATAAAACGGATCAGTCTTTTTTGTGAGACTTAAATATTTGAAGAAGCCTTTTAGGTTGTACCGAAAATAGGAGGCTTTCATTTAAATGTATAACAATTGAAAAACCCATACAGCTTGAAGCTATATGACGATGGCATGTATATGGCAACAAGTCATGGGGGTATCATTGGTCCCATTTTGTGAGGAAATGGGGCTCACATGATTTGTCCTCTGAGTCAGCCGCTTCTGTCATGTTATAAATCAAATCATTGATACGCAAGAACAAAAATTCTAATTACGGCATGGTGGGGACAGTTGGACAGCAGCCCTTTGACCACATGGAATCAATAGTCATCTCTCATCATCATCATCATCGGATCCATATCCTCCTCCTGTTTGGACAAAACATTTTTAGATGGAAATACTAGATTTGAAAGCGCGGCTATGTTTTTTGGCCTTTAATTATATATATTTAACTTGGGAATGATGGAGACGATTACAATGAAACTTCGCATTCTCAATCTTAAAGCGATCCAAACGCTAGAAAATTGGATAGTATGATTTTCAGATTGGAAATTTTCAGTTTTTATAAAGGTGGAGGGAGAAGAAGGATACTTGGGTCAAGGTGTATGGGGCTATCTTCTTTTCTGTTGAAAGCTTTATGCCCGTTGGATTTTCATCCAGCGGGGCTTTGGATCCATCATTATGTTCCAAAAAAACGACACCGAACTCATGTAAGTTAGGTAATTCGGTCTTGGTTATAAATTGGATTAATCATGGAGCTTCTTCTTCTAGTATAGCCAAGCTGATGCTTGATGATATATGAAATTGGATTGAGTTGCTTGATAGTTTTTGAGCATCTTATGTTTTCCGTGAAGGAAATGCTGGTGCCGATTATTTGGCAAATGCTGCAGTACTGGATGGTGTGGTCGGATTTATAAAGATAATCCTTTCGGAGGATTTATTGCAGTTGGTCCAGAATGACCGTCAAGATTGTTTTTTGGCATATTTTAAGAAGCTTTTTGCATCAAAAAAAATCATGCAGGTCTTTTTTCCTTGAAAAATGCTTTTCTTACCAAGATGGTTACTCTACTTCGTAGCCAATAAGTGTTCTTGTAGATGACGTGGATTCCACTATCCTGATAGGAAAAGTATCTCCCTTTTCTCTTGCGCTCCAATAGGGTTTAAGATATATCTGAAGAATAAAAATTTTAAAAAAAAATCATAAAAATAAGAAAAATATACCATTATATAATTTTATTTACAGGAGATTATATTCAGTGGAATAGATATTTTTGTTACAAAATTTTCCACGACCCATAAAACCTATCAGCGATCCTTAAAAATAAAAAAATAATTAGATTAGAAAAATAATATCGAAGAGAAAAGAAAAATTATCTGGAAGACCAAAATTAATCAAAACAACAAAAATGAAGTAAAAAGAATTAAATTGCAAGTGGAATTAGGTAATGTTTTGGAAATAGGAATCAGTGAGACTAAAGTTTTGGTACATGGAGATCTTAACTCAGAGTAAAGGAGGATCACGGTGAGATCTGGATGGATCAGGGATTTTGAGAATTGAAGCTCTGTGGGTTACAAACACATGAATGGTTTGATTAGAAGTTAAAAGGAAAATCTAAGCAGTCGGTCGTGGATCCGGAGCGGATGCTGTTAGAGCCACAATAACATCCATGCTATTAGATCCAACGGTCCAGATTCATCCAAAATCACAATCAATGGTCGAGATTTGTGTAAAAAATGGGGATTTTGGTATTGGTGCATCCTGCCTGCTTTGCACGGAGGATGTGTGGCCAAGATAAAAGAATAACATTGGTGCTATTATCTTATAATAGCAGCCGCTCTTTTCCGCCGTGTGCTGTGGGTCTCAGTTTGAATTTGTATTTTGTCTGGAAATGACTCATTTTCAAGTTGTGAAGCAATAAAAGCAAAATTTTGGGGGGCCTTCAATATCAGTCATGGCCCTGTTAAGGAAAGATCTAGTTTTAGATCTAGTTTTCCCAAGGATGCTTGCTTGGCTTATGGGTCAAGCTTAACAGCATAACCATGGTTATTCTTTATAAAAGCACCTAACTTGACCATAAATTGAGATGCTCTTGACTCAGGAAATCTTAGGCCCCGTTTGGATTGGATTATTTTTTATCAACAACTGATTAAAAATCATATCAAGGTGGGCCCCAACTAGACGGTGTGTTTAGATCTCTCTTTTACTCTTCAATAAATGATTATGAAATAGTAAAATTGACCAAGTAATGTACCATAACACCCCTTGGCTTTTCATGTAATTTTTAAGACGATATTAATGATACGTACCTTTGGTCATTTTACACTCAATAATCACTTATCTATCTTTTCATCCACACACATTATCTACTTATAATCGCTTTTCATATAAAATTATCGAAACACCAAACAAATTATTTGCCATAAACACTTATAACCGATTTTTCAATTTTTTTCAAAAGTAATTACTTATAAACGATTTTGGCAAACAATCACAGCTGGTCCAAACGGCCCCTTATAGCTCTGAAATGAAGATCATATGACGAGGAAATGAAGATCATATGATGGTTACTCAGGGCCTGTTTGGTTGCAAGATTATGAAATTTGGATTCCAAAATAGCACGGTTGAAAATTTCTGGATTTGGTAATTTGTTGTTTGGTTGGTATTGGATTTCTAGTATTGGATTTGTAGATCCTTGTAATTTTTGTTTGGTTGGTGAAAAGAAAGTGTGATTTGGATTTTAGGAAGAGATGGATAGAGAGAAGATTATTAAATAAATAAAGTATCCGGGTGCCATCTAAAAGTACAATGAATAATACCAAATCCTTGCGAATTCTCTAAATTTTTTAGGATTCAAGGATCTTAGTTTTGTGGTGGACTTCCATAAAAGACAAAAGAATCCAACAAATCTAAATTTCACAAACAAACACAAAATTACGGAATCCTCTCAAACTTTTGGATTGCACGGTTCAATTCTTTTATAATCCTACATCCAAACAGACCCTGAACTTGGAAACAAGGTCAATCACGTCATCATGCATAGGGGTTAGCTAGCCCGTCACCTCATTCTCATGCTATAATACCAACTTTTTTGAGTCTTCAAATTAATTTTGTCCTCTAGTGTAGATAATTTTTACTTTTGCGAAAAAACTTTTAAAAAAAGGACATAAAAATCTTTTAAAAACGCCCTCATCTTTTCCACGTCATCAATTCTCATTTGAATTTCAAATGACCGTTTCTAATTCAAACAAACCCTCTCGATCCCTCCCGTCCAAATAAAACCTCTGGCCCACTCTCATTATATTTGTTTTACATGTTCAAATCTTAAAACGTAAATATATCTATTTTATAAAACCGATAAGAAAATAATGCATAACAACTTTTATAAATATATACAAATTATTTACTAATATAAAATGTCATGCTGCGCTCAATCAAAAAAGAGTTTTATTATACATAAATTATTAAGAATAAAAATTCATATTGTGCATTTCTCATAAAATTGATATTATTAATATCATTACATCTTTATAATATAGAACAAAGATACGCCTTATTTATACATGTCCAACAAAATAAATTCATATGCTTCCCATTATATTGCGACATAGGTTTTCAACATTCCGGATGCATCGTACATGTTCAAAACTTGTTAACATATGTGTTATTTATTTCTATTATTTTAAAATAGTATGAGGTGGCCTATTCTTCTTTTTTTTCATGACAAAATTTAAGAAATTTCTTTAATTTATCCCAGGCTATAGATATGAGTGTGAATCAATCTTTTTCTCTCCCTCTCTCGGCTCTCTCTCCCCCTCTCGGCTGTGGAAAAAGAAAACACCGACATGGATTCTTCATATTTATACTAGCAGTATCCCCTGTGCAAGTGCGGAGACACCAAATTTTCATTTATATATTCGAAAGCAAAACGAAAAATGCATTAAGTAACGATTTTCCCAATATAGCCGCAGTAACTCACAAATTTCATGAACCATCAAAATAATCGGAATACATCTAAATAGTTTAATATCTTGACGGAATTTTAAGAATTTTTTTAAAAAAATGTATTGCACAAGTTTATTTGCAAAATTTTGCAGCCATGAAAAAAATTTGAAATTTGAAATTTAAAGGCTTACCTACAATTTTCTGTTGGATGACAAAAATGAGAATGAAAAATGCATTTGAAAGCAAAATGAAAAGCACATTAAACGGCGATTTCCCAATATAGCCGTATGAATTTGCAAATTTAAATTTTTTTCATGACCACCAAAATAACCAGAATACATCCAAATGGAGAATGTATTAAGCGATCTTTTCCTAATATAGCCGCAATAAGTCGCAAATTAAAAATTTTCCATGACCACCAAAATAATCGGAATACATCCAAATGGTCTAATATCTTGACGGAATTTTAAGAGATTTTTTTCAAAGTGTATTGCTGGAGTTTATTTGCAAAATTTTGTAACAATGACAAAATTTTAAACTAAGGGACTTACATAGAATTTTCCGCTAAATGAAAAAAGGAGATTGAAAATTGCATTTGAAAGCAAAATGACAATGCATTAAGCAACGATTTCCCAACGCAACATTAAACCTCAAAATTTAAAATTTTCCATGGACACCAAAATAATCAGAATACATTCAAATGATCTAATATCTTGACGAAATTTTAAAGGAATTTTTTCAAAATGTAACGCTGGAGTTTATTTGCAAATTTTGCAATCATGAGAAAATGTTGAAACTTGTTGGAGTAAAAAATTACAGCCCAAAATCGAGGTCAATAAGTCAAAGTCAAGCCCCGAAAAGTGGGTCCGGGCTCAAGCCCGAATCCAAGTCAAGTGGGCCCATGCCCAAGTCGAGCCCGAAAATGAAAAGACTGGCCCCCCATGTCAAGAAAAAATTATGTAATAAATAAGTTTGATATAATTTTCATGCATGAATGTAAAATAAATGGGCAAAAAACCAAATTTTTGTAAAACCCATTGTTTATTGCCAAAGACTGGACTAAGACGGGGAGGATGTCCAGCCTAAATTTGGGAAGAGATACTATTTGGACATATCCACCCACCTCTCCGAAAATACCAAGTTGATTTATGGCACCATATATCGGAGGTTTGGAAATATGCGACCGATATAGCGGACTTCATCAGATTTCCCATCATTTGTAAGGGGTTATTGATTGTGGAGACGCTCTTCCCTGCAGGCGCAAGCCCAAGCCTTTGCGGTTAATTACGTTATCGCGTTGTGATAACAACTTTCTCCTTCTCCAGTAGTTCACTTCGTGTCGTATGTTATATTATTTGTTAAGATTGCCCGTAGATTGTATACGGAGACTAATTTATGGCGTCGCCCGTAGATCGCAGATTAGTCCAAATCCGTATATTTGAGATTTGGATTTGGTTTAAGGATTTGCGTGATGGAGTCCACGTTGGTAGCTTGGTTTGCCAACGGGAATGAATTTAGGACACATATCTCATATAAGAGGTCCATCAGTTCATGCGATATTTGGGTTTGATCTAAAAATCGTTAGTCATATTTGAGAATAAGATCAATTTTGAAACAAATGAGCATATGTGCTCAATTATTTTAACTAAGAATACGTTAGTTTTATTTTAGACTAAGATCAACTTAGCAATATTTTCAGGATTATTTAGTTAAGATCCAACAGTAGAGCATTTAGGCTCAGCTGCAAGTAACTTCAGAGAGACTTAGCTAATTTGGGTTCAGTATGCTTAGTTTTGGCTTTCTTTTTTTTTTTTTTTCCAGAAGTGCTAAGCACTCGTTTATTGTTCTGACGCTCACGTGGAAAGCACGTGAGGCGTATAGGCATGGGTGTTGCCAATCGGTACCAACACTTAGTTATTTTAACTAAGTATTTATAGTGTTAAGCACTTAGTATGGCGCTCACGTGGGAAACACGTAAGGCATTCAACCTTTTTTTTTTGTGGCTCACGTGTATTTCACGTAATTGATTTATTTTACGGGTGCTGAGTTGCTTTGTTTTAGGGGCTGTCCAATTAGTGCAAATGAGTTTCCTTGTTTTTGGGCGCTTACGTGGGAAGCACATGAGATGCCAAATTCTTTTCTTTCAGAAATTTAATCTCAGTTAATGGCATTTTGGCCATTAATGGTCACCCAGATCTCAGCTTTGAAGATCTGAGATCGGTTTTATTTAAGAACTAAGTTTCCCCCGTTTTTTAAGAATTAAGTTCTTTACGTAGGGTTAAACTCTATTTTTAGAAAACTTAAATTGCTTAGAACATTAGTTCTTTTTCTTTCTCTTTTTTTTTTAACCCAGTTCTTTTCTCTTAAATTTTGAGTTTGAGGAACAGAATCTCCCCGATGAGAATTAAATTCTCAACTTGTGGGGAAATCTGCCTTGCAAATCTTAAATCAGAGATAGAATTAAGTTCTTTTCGTGAAGGGTTAAACCGTTGTTTCCGTTTACACTAGGCAAAGATGATATTTTGATATTTATGTTTTCTTTTATCTAGAGTTGGAAAGGAGAGAAATCTTCTTCTTTGAGAGAATTAAATTCTCTGTTGTTTTGAGAGCCTCTGTCTTTTTGTTTGCAGAAGCTTATGGGTTTTTTCGTGTCTTCTATCTTTTATATAGGAGAGTTAAATTTGTTGACTAGTTTGAGAAAATCTCTCATTTGAAAAATACCAATTGATTTAATTGGTCTCAAAGATTATTCGGGATTTTTTATCCACTGTTGGATCTTTGATCCAGTGGATTTATGTTTTACAGAATATATTTTCTTGTTTTTAACAGTATTAAGGAAATATTTCCAATATATAGAATTTAATTCTGTTAGACGGTGATTTTTAACCACCATTGGATTTTTAATCCAATGGCTCTTTCTTTATTTCGAAAGATATAGGAAAATATTCTCTTATTTCATTGGATTTTTGATCCAACAACTTTCTGTTTAACAGAAAATATCTTTCTCATTTAGAAATATTAGAGAGATATTCCCCCAATAGAATTTAATTCTATATTTGGTGATTTTTAATCACCCTTGGATCTTTGATCCAACTATTCTCTGTTAACAGAGAATATCTTTCCCCTTTAGAAAGATCAAGAGAGATATTTTCCCATGACTAGGATTTAATTCTATATAGGGAGACGTCCTCACGTGTTTAACACGTGACCCCGATGTGGATTGTTGAGCACGTGAGATTAGTTTGGCCTTTAGCCACTTACTCTTAGAGTTTATATGCTCTGCATATAAGAAATAGAATTTAATTCTATG
The DNA here is from genome assembly GCA_030015575.1 of Agapanthus africanus. Classification (NCBI taxonomy): domain Eukaryota; kingdom Viridiplantae; phylum Streptophyta; class Magnoliopsida; order Asparagales; family Amaryllidaceae; genus Agapanthus; species Agapanthus africanus. The sequence goes on from CM057348.1 coordinate 192,944,518, forward strand.
TATAGAGTTTAACTCTATCTGAACCTAATGCTTCAAAAGGGTATTCACGTGTTTAACACGTGACCCCAATGTGGGTTCTAAATTGTTTATTTAGCGCGCTCACGTGTTTAACACGTGAGGCCCAAAACATGGGAAATTCTCCTTTTTCTCTCTCTCCCTTTTTTATAAGGGAACAAATGCCCCCATCGTTGTTCTCACGTGGCTTGCACATGAGTGCAACAGTGTCCATCTTTACCACCGTTGGATCGCCCAGGGGAATGGGAAGTTGAACCGATCCCATCACGTCTTATAAATGGGGCCTTTGGCCTTGGAGTGACTACTGTTTTTTCATTTTCTTTCTTGAGTTTTTCTTTCTTTCTTGAGAATTTAATTCTCATTTCAGAGGTTAGATCTCTACCCTCAGAACTCCTCTGATCAGAGTTAGACTCTACCAAAATTTTAGTAAGGATCATGAACAGAGCTTAGCTCTTAGAAGACTCTTTTTTTTAATGTCCCTTTTTTTTATTTTGGATTTTTAATCCATTTAACAGAGCCCGGTTCTTTTCTTGAACCGATCTATTGGAGATCTAAAAAAAACTTCTGTCCATATCAAAGTTGTGAATGGGTATTCTTGAGAATCGCTGATTCTCTTCTTAAGATTTTACCCTATCATTGATCCTAACATTTGAGGTCTCTGAAATTTAATTCCATTATGTTTCCCATCATGGGGATTTATGAGATTTAATCCCATTATTGGGGGAATTTAATTCCATTTTGTTTTGCAGAGCTTGGCTCTAATTTTTTGGTGCTTTGGGAATTTTATTCCCTTTACCGTTCTTGAGTATTTTCCTTTTTAGGGTTTTAATATCCCTTTCACAGATTTGAATCAGCTGTTATCTTTAAAAGAACCCGCTTTTCGGGGGTATTAAGAATTTTAACTTCACTGTTTATTTAATGAGAATCCTTTTTGATTCTCACAATGGACACTTATCTCATTATTGACGAGTCGCCATTTTGATTTCGTGGGGCCCACTAGCTTTGGAGTTAGTAGTCCCTGTTGGAGATAGTGCCCTCAGAGTCCATTATTGGATCACAGGCACGTGATTGCAATGATTGAGGGAGGACCTATCCCACTAGGACAGTCTTACTCGAAATGATAGTATGCTATCTGGTTTATCTTTATCATCGTGTACTGCTTAGGTGACCTTACAGGTCGCTATTACACGTTGGTAGAGCCCCTAGGATTCTTGCTTGACCACCAGCAGTATGAGGGCGATCATATAAGTGGGAGCTGGGGGTCTATAAGCACATCCTTAAAAGGTCCCTAGTCATGCGAGTTTCGAGACTGGGCATCGATACTCCAGAGTAGACTAGTGTATACAGTCGAGACCCCGACGAGGGGCGGTGGCCGGTCTCACAAGCCATTGGTGTCAGTTAGATCACCTAAGATGTATACAGGTGCTCATTGGGTTATGAGTACACCGGACAGGACTCGCCGGGAACATGCTAGTTGGTCATATACCAGACGTCAGATGTCAGTTCCCTGGTGACATGTGTACAGGTTAGTTCATCGACCTGGGGATCGTCATTTGTCTCGTGTGAGTTCCCACTGTACTTTGATTACTACCCTACCACGGCTCAAAGGAGTCATGCAAACATGTTTTAGTTGGGTACAGTCCCGAGCCACATGGAGGCAGTGAGCGTATCTTCAGGGGTTCGTCTCTCCCGGTATTGGGGGTGAGGTCGCGCTGTGTCTAGGAGAGCCATTACACGAAGCCCTCGGCCGAGGCAAGGAGATTTACTGGTAGGTATTCCAGTAGTATCTCAGGGTGTTCTGGGCTACACTCCGACACGACTTGTACCGCTTTTGGGGGTCTGACTTTTACCAACCCCCTAGGCCCGCCATGCGATGCTCATAGACGAACGGACCGGACTGTACGGATATTGTCACTGACAGGCTCAGTAGGGTGTCAGGCTGAGTTCGCTCACAGACGTCCCTTTTTGTCAATACCTGGTAGCCCGTTACGTATTGGCTTATACCTCTGACGTGCTAGTGGTTAAATCCACAACCAAGGTGTTGACGAGTCTTTAGAGTCCCCCACATTCAGTTACTCAAGTTTCGGGCGAAAAGCTGTAGAGACCGTATGGAGATATGGAAAGGTCCGATCAGATACGTGCGGTATTGCACGGATCAGGATCGGACAGTTTGTACTAGAGGCCGTATGGATATATGGCAGGGTTCGATCAGATACGTGCGGTATTGCACGGATCAGGATCGAACGGATATTACTAGCCGTCTTTGGTTTAAGACGGATCCTAGTATAGTACAGTGTAGATTTTGTCTCATTACATTTGTATTTCGGTCGGAATACAGATGCGGGTGTGTATGCACAGTATCGGGGTTTTCCTGTAATTTATTACGGGACCAGTTTTCTGGAGTTGCCAGTTTGCTTTCCGTTTCGGCCATTTTCATTTGTATCTTTCATTGGCCGAAGATTGGTGGAGGAGGGCTTATTTGCATTTGTGCAAATAAGCATTTGTAGAGGGGTTTCTTTGCATTTTTGTGTGTCATGATGGGTGCACCATACCTTGACTTTCTTGAGTTGATGATTGCTTGCCTTTTTGAAGCAATCATGGTTGTTGAATGGTTGGTGGAGTGAGGGTTTCCTTTGTGATCATTTCTTTGCATGATAGCTTTTTCTCTCTCTTGGATTATGAGAGACTCTCATTCTTTTGATTGATAGACTCCCTCACTCACTCTCATTCTCTTCTCCCCATGGCCATGGCCGGCCATTCCCTTGAGTGGGGTGTCCAAAATTTGAGAGAAGAAAATTGTGTCTCACTCCCATCCCAAAAATCCCTTTGTTCATCCAAAGATATATATGGTTCATTTCCTCCACCAATGGTAATTCCTACAACCCCAAATGAGACTTGCTCACTACACATTCTACAGCAAACCTTGGGCACGTCGACTATCCAGCTTCGTGCCCGAGTTGCCTCGGCATTGAGGTGGGAGCCCGTAAAAGATGTAGGCGATGTGGTGCACTTCCGGCGACGAGGTGGAGACAGGACATTCCGCGGGAGATCGGGACGACGATGAGAAGACCCGAGGACTCGGATCAGTCGGTATATCTCTATTCCCTATCTTGTAGTTAGCTAGGACTAGTTAATGGTTCGATCCGGGTTTTAGTGCGCGGTGGTGCCGGTTTGCTAGTTTGCAAAATTAAAGTTTATCACCGCTTCCGCATTTGGCCGTCGGATTGACGGCCGGGGCGCCGCCGTGCACTTACAGTCCCATAAGACAAACTCATACGTTTTGTTGATGGTTTTTTTTGTCTCTTTTGTTAGGTACAATGACCTCACTTCCCTACTTCCCTTATACCCGCTCAGAGGTCGCTTTCCCACTGTCGCCGTCAGACGAGGAAGTGATGGCTATGATTAGGAATCATGACAAGAACAAAAAGAGCCTTCTCCCATGGGGAGTCTGGTATGGTCATATTATAAGGGGTCGTCGCAGTTTTACATGTGGAGTACCAACGGAACCCATTCGTTCGATTCAATTTACGGAGCATCCGTGTACTGCTTGTAAGTCGATATCGCACACCCCACGCACTTGTGGGGAGGCGGAATTTACAAAAAAACAATTTTTATACTTTGCAACACCGACTTAAAATCCAGGATCTTAACAGAAACATTAAACTAGCTATACTACTTGGAGGTTTAACTACTCGGTAAGAGTTTTATACCTGCTTGATTCTTGTCCTTCGGGTCTTCTTCTCCTCTCCTTGTTGAGCTTCTCGAAGATCCGGATCACGCTTGATCGTCGGCCTCCTCGTGTCGAAGATGATCCACTCGAGAGTCTATACTTCAAGCTCCAACCTCTAAACCGAGATAACTAAGGTATCTAGTTTGCTAAGCTAGGTAGCTTAGAAGATGTAGAGTGTTTAATGGAGTATTTAATCTCAATAGATCTAACGATTCACAACACATGTGAAGGTTTTAGGTCTTGAGAAAGAAGGAGAGAAAAATTGGAGAGAGAAAGGGAAACTACAAATGAGCTAAGGTCTTGGCAAGTCAAGAATGGCTCACTCATTATCTCACATGAAGCATGAATTATTTTCCAATTGAAAATAGCAACCATGCTTCAATAGTTAACACAAACTAGTAAACAAATATAATGAGCCATGCTTCACCCCATGCCACAAATATCTCCAATTTTCACCTCATTAATCTATTTCCAAAAATAGATAAACCAAATAATGAGGTGTCCTCTTCTTGAAGCATCTCTTGTGAAATTACAAGAATTCCCTCACCGTATATACATACCCGTATTCTTATTCCGAAAAATACGAATACAATGAGATAATAATAATCCAATAATATAATACCAGAATCCGGCTTAAACCAAAGCCTATTGGTATTATCCATCCGAACAACATCCGTGCAGCCAGTACACGTATATGATCGGAACCCTGCCGTAAAACCATACATCCTCTACATCGTTTTGCTCGAAGCAGAGAAACCCTCTGTGTGGGACTCTAAAGACTCAACAGTACGCTGACAGCGTGTTTAACCATAAGTCCGTCAGCGGTACTAGCTGCACGTAACGGCTGCCTGGGTATCTGTCGATAAGAAGGCCGATGAGCAAACTCATCCGAACTCCTACTGAGCCTATCTGTGACAATCTCTGTACAGTCCGGTCTGTTCGTCTAAAGTACTCGCATATCGGGCCTACGGGGATGGTAACCGTCAGATCCCTAATAGCGCAATAAGTCATGATGGGGTAGAGCCCAATACACCTTGAGAAACTACTGGAGTACCTACCAGTAAATCTCGTTTACCCTGGCCAGGGACTTTGTGTGTCACGACCCGAAATTTGGCATGTGACGACCCTTAAACCACGTAACGTTTCCAGGCGTAACGTAATTCAAGTAAGCCGAAAACCCAGCAATCTAAACCATAAAAAGTAGTAAGTGATAATAACTTTGTTAAAACTTTTGAAATCTCAATCAAATTCTTTAAAGTCCCAATTTATTTCCTTTAAAAATTTGGCAGCACCTCCTTTGTAAAACAAGCCCCCAAAAGGGAACAACATAAAGATATAAGTAAAGTATCCCCAAACGGGAGCAAATCCACGCCCAAAGGCAGAAAACAACCACCACAACAGATATACGACGCCGTAGCGAAGAAAAAGATGATATAAATGAAACAGCATAAAAGACCTCCAAGTCACCAAATAATATACAATATCGTCCTCACAACTCGTCTCTAAGTCAATACATGATAATGGTAGATGGAGAGTACATGGTACAAAGATATACAATGAGCAACATTAGATAACCGCAAAACAAACCTATAGCAAAACTGCATACAGTTAGCCGTAGCGATATCCCCAGCAAAAGATGATACGATAGGTAGAAGCCCTGCCTCGACTACTCTTAGGAACAACCTGCAAACCCTGTGGCACAACGGGGGTGAGTTGCCAACTCGTGAATAGTAAATAACATATGCAGGTAATCGCAAGTATGCACGTACTGCGCGAATCTATCACATGCAAGCTAATAGCAATAAATGGCCATATGTATGCAACAGTCATGATAGGTACACTATCATATACTACTAATATATGAAGCAATGCATATAAATAAATGCGGAATATAGGATGAAACATGTCATCCTCAAGACAATCCAAATCCCAAATATCCTCAAATCGGCCCTCAGGTCGGCCCTCATATCAAGTAATGAATAAGAATACAAGCAAAGATCATTATTATATATATATATATATATATATATATATATATATATATATATATATATATATATATATATATATATATATATATATATATATATATAACAGCGTCCCATACCACTGATATATATACTTAGAAGTAAAATATCATGAAAACTAGTGTCCAGTATCGACACATAAATACTCATCTATCAGGCGTCATCACCCCGACTGCCCCTGATATATACGTATCATACGTTCATCCGAATCCCGAGTGCCCAACTTCGACACTCGAATTCCCCGTATCCATACGTACATGATTCCAGTCGATATCTCCACAATCACCGCCGAGTCCAAAATACTATCACCGGTAGGCAGTGCACATCCCCTGCCAGGCTTATCGGCAAAATCCGTCGATATACCTTTCTTGCCCCGGGATACCATACCGGGCTCCACGATGTACCCGCACACGGCCCACACCACTCCTCACATGGGGTATATATCAGAACCGAGAAATCTCATGGTGGACGCTGAAATATCATATCAAGAGAAACCGGGTTTTTCAAATAATGCATAATTTCATGAAACTACCACGGTCCTCAAATCCAGAAAATATCATATGAAATCCATATCTCAATGCGTAAATCCATGAAATATAATATATGCAACATGAAACAGTAATATGAGCATATAACTAAAAAACCGCTATTTAACTGCAATAAGTTATTAAATATATCATGCGGTTCATAATTTCTCCAAATCCATACAATATCATATAAAGGTGAACATGTAGCTATAGCCAGGTATGCGTAACCATGTCGGTATAGCAAGATATGTGTATCTGCCTATCAATAATGATGTGATACCTTCAAGGTATGTGTGTAGCTATATCAAGCTAGGTATGTGTATATACATGTCAATAATGATACAATACCCTCCAGGTATGTGTATTCATATAGGCATAGCAAGGCATATGTGTAAGCATGTAGGTATACAGGTATGCTATATGTCATATGCACAAAGGAATATGAATCAATGTCTCAATGTCCCTAACCAATACAATCTCATGTATGTATAAGTGTTGTGCGTGTCATGGCAATTATCGACGGTGTGTGTGGCATACAATCAGTGCTCGTGCAACATGAACCGTCAATAATAGTGCAGTGTCTAAAGGGTACAAGTCCAAACACAACAAGTAATAATATGCAATGAAGTTTTATGCACCATCTATATGTGCAATATAAACATGCAGCTCATATCATATCATATCTAGCCCTGACGCATAACGCCATGCGGGCTATTTCCCTGTAGATGTTAAATCTACTCACAGATGATCCTGGGGCTAAGTAAAGCCAACCGCTCGCTTTCCCTTCTTTGCAGCGTCTGAAGTCCCCGCCTGCGATCCTAAATCATATAATAACAAAGCAAGTGTATATTAGAAATTGACTAATAACACGTACAAACTACGCTTGACCGACGCATCAACTCCAAACATACTCTCAAGTGTTCGTCTAGTGGCTAACGCACGTAGCAACACTACGAAACCAACTCAAGAGCAACAGATACACAAAGATACGAACCGTATCGGATAACGTAACGCGCGTAATCGAAACACTAGAAAACAAGCAAAGTGATCCCAGATTTTGCTACCCAAACAATTTGTAAAAGTTGCACATACCACAAGACCACACACAACCCCAGAGACCCCCAGACCAAAACCCAAACCCAAACTCCTCAGTCTGGCCACAAATTGCTGCCAGAAGCAATAAAATTGCGGCCTACTGTTCTTGGAATTGTCGCAGGTTTTTTTGGTAGGTTCTAGGTCACTACACAAGGTCACTGTGATGGGAACTTTTCCAACAAATACCTGGTTTGATAGCAGATCATCCGAGACACCAATCTACACTAAAAATACGATATTTATCCGAAACGAACTTTACGCGTTATAAACTGAAACTAACAAGCTACGCAACATAAAAAGAACCTACTTAACAGAAAGAGATCATTACCTACTTCCACAACTTTAAAGATCCTAGCTTTCCAAGTTCCAAGGCATCCAAGAGGCAAAATAAGGTTTATGAAATGATTTGGGTGAGTTTTGATGAAGTTTTAGCAAGGTTTAGTGAAGGTTTTTATGATGAATGAGCAAGTGTTCAGTTGAGAGTTGAGGAGTATGAAAAATAATGAGAGATAGAGAAAAAGAGAGAGAGTGAGAGTGTGAGTGAGTTAGAGAGAGAGAGGGGTGAGTGTAAGGGTTGAGTGCACCAATTGCATTAACTCTCCACTAATGCAAACCATGCTCTCAAGTGAGTCACCATGCCACCTCCTCCCAATCCAAAGCAACCAAAGAAATATCTCTCCACAAATATCAAGGGTTTAGGGTTAAGATTAAGGCAAGGATTAGGATTAGGTTAAGTTGTCATGGTCACTAAACTAGATTAGCACAAACAAACCTTCACATTAACATGCACACGTGCGTGTAAGCCATAACAAATAATAACAAATTATTAATTAAATGTTATAAAATGTGAGGAACCCGAATTGGTAAACTTTTTACCAAAAACCCGCATTATCGTCTAATTAACACTAATCGCAAACCAAGGTGTTACAATCTCCCCCCTTAAGGAAAATTCGTCCCCGAATTAAAATTCCTACTATGCATACCTTCAAAGAGATGAGTGCAAAACTCCCAATCTCGGTCGCAGCCTCCCAAGTGATCTCCTCATTATACGGCTACACCAAAGAAACCCCCACAGAAGGCAAGACCCTCGACCGAAGTTTCTCCACCTGTCGATCCACTAACACTATCGGCTGCCGGTGAACGAAAAGATCGTGTCCAAAGCTAAATGGTCTGATGCTAAATCATGTGAAAAGGTCATGAAGGTATTTGCAAGTATCAACATAAGGAATACGGGATGAAAACTCAAAAATCTGGGCGGAAGCGCCATCTTATAGGCAACAGTACTAACTCGCTCGAGGATCTCAAAAGGACCTACAATCTGGGGCTAAGCTTCCCAAAACTCAACATGCCAAACATCGGAAAAATCCGTAGGAATGCATGATCTCCCACTGTGAACTCAAGTCTGCGACCACCACGGTCGGCATAAAACTTCTGTCTGCACTGGGCTGCTCTCATCCTGACCTGAACCAACTGGATCTTCTCCGAAGTCTCTCGACTAGCTGAGGTCCAAAAATCCTGCTCTTGCGAAGTCAGTAAAACAGACTGGCGATCGACACAACCTATCACACAAGGCCTAAAGGTTGCCAATTGGAATGTCTCCTGATAACAGCTATCGAAGGAGAACCCTATCAATGGCAAGTGACGATCCCAACAGCCAACAACTAATTAGTACGTATGCACAATCATATCCTCCAGAGTCTGTATAGTCCGCTCTGTCTGATCATCGGCCTACAGATGGAAAAGTGGAGCTAATGCTCAACCAGTGCCCAAGGCTTCCTGAAGCTTCTGCCAAAGATGGCTAGCGAACTGGGTGCCTCTATCGGATACAACGCATGAAGGAACTCTGTGCAAACGTACAACTCAACAAAGAACAACGAGCAAACTGAGCATAACCGGACAACAATTCACCCAAATGGAGTCATACCTTCGACTAGACCTGGGTAGACACCACAACGAAATTCATGGAAATCTGCTCCCATTCCCACTCTGGAACGGTAAAAAGGCTGCAACTCTCCAGCCGGCCTTAAATGCTCAATCTTAGCTCGCTGACAAGCCAAGCACCTCGAAACGAAATCCGAAATTTCACTCATCATCCCTACCCACCCGTAACTATCTCACAAGTCACGTCACATCTCGGTGGAACTTGGATGAACACAAGAAGCTGACTGATGTGCCTGCTCTAGGACCTTGCGTCTCTACCCATCGGTATCGGGTACACGCCAACGCGTCCCTAACATAGCACACCCTGGTCATAAATCAAGAACTCCGAATTTTTACCCAGTCGATCATGCTCAAGAATCTCCGACAACGAGCATTGGCGGGTTGTGCCTCACGAAAACGATTTAGTAAAAATGGACGGGCGCGGACATGAGCAAGCTGTCCCCTCAGTAGAGGCAAACCTAAGCTGTACTCAACGGTTACAAAAGATCTGTAAATCTGCATAAGACTGTTTCTGAACTGCGCACAACTGGAACAACTACCCCCCGGCCTACGACTCAAACATCAGCTACCACAATCGTCTTGCCACGGGTAATAAAGGATCTCACAATCACAATCCTTCACAAGCTCCATCCAACGGCGCTATCTCAACAATCAAAATCCGATGCAGGAAGATGTACACAAAGCTCTGGTAGTGCGTGAAAATCTGACACTACTCTCCGTACAAGTAGTGTCCCCAAATCTTCAACGCAAGACCACCACGGCCATCTCCAGATCATGAGTGGGATAAATCCTGCTCGTATTTCCTCCAACTGTCGGGAAGCATAAGCGATAACTCTATCATGCTACATCAGTACACAATCGAGCCCCACTCGTGAAACATCACAGTAAACAACAAAGTCGCCCGATCCAAAACCAAAGATAGATCTGGTATAGTCGTCAACCGAGTCTTCAATTGCTGAAAACTCTGCACGCATGCCTCAGCCTAAAGAAAAGGACCCCCCTTCCTGGTCAGTATGGTCAACGGTGCAGCGATACTCAAGAAATCCTGCACGAAAGGCTAAGCCCAAAAGCTGCGGACCTCTGTCCCTGATGCAAGTCTGGGCCAAGCTGTATGGTCTCGATCTCCCTCGGGTCCATACGAAAACAATCTCCCGTAACCCCATGACCAAGGAAGTCAACACTATCAAGTCTGAAGGAACACTCCGAGAATCTGGCAAACAGCTGGCGCTCTCCCAATGTATGCAAAGCAAATCCTCAAGTGCTGCTCACGTTCCTCATGACTCTTGGAAATAGACCAGAATGCCATCAATAACACGACAATAAACTGGTCAAGGAACGGCCTGAAGAAATCTGGTTCATCATATCCACGAATGCTGTTAGGGCATTGGTGAGTCCAACGACACCACCAAAACTCATAATGCCCGTAGCGCGCACAAAAGCAGCCTTCGGAATGCCATCACTCCGAACCCGCAACCAATGATGACCTGATCCCAAAACAAACTTAGAAAAATGTCTCTCCCCCTGGAGCTGATCGAACAAATCGTCAATACGAGGTAAAAGATACCTATCCACACCATAACTCGGTCTAATTGACAATCAATCAATACACAACCTCAAACTTCCATTCTTCTCCTTGACGAACAGAATAGGAGCTTCCTAAAGTGAAACACTCGGATGCACAAGTCCCCCTATCTAGCAACTCTGCAGCAGATCCTTAAGCTCCCTAAGCTCCGCCGGCTCATCTGGAACAACGTCGGAAAGCTCTCGCATGATAGGAACCCGGTCCAACGAACCCGCTGTGGCTCTGTATCCCAAATGAAAGCCAAGAATCCACGACATCCTCTCCTCTAAAGCCGACAAGCGAAAAAGGCTGAAATCAAGCTGTGAGGGGCGGCACCACAGTCCCTCTGCACAACAAGAACTGACTCGCCGGGAAAACAAAACCCGATTGTCTTCTCGCGGCAGTCCATAGACGCATAGCATGTACCTAACGAGTCCGTGCCCAGGAGAACGTCAAAGTCCAATATCTCAAGAAGGATAAAATCGACGGACGAATCTCTATCTCCTACACAATTGGCACATGACCGAAACACGTGTCGCGCAACCAAAGGATCGCCAACAGGAGTTAACACAACAACGGCTGATCTAGCAGGCCCAACCATGGCACTAAGTGTGTAGAACAAACGAGTGTATAGATCCCGAATTAAACAGACATACGCAATAAGAAAACATACGAATAAGACTACCTGAAAACTCTGCATTGGAATGAGTAGAAGCAAACGCTCATGTCTGCCCTCTACCCGCAACTGGCTGAACTCCTCCTCTACCATCCGGTACACTCAGAACGAATCCTCCGCGACCACGACCTCTCTGCCGTACAGCTGCCCCACGCTCACGTGGCTCTGTACAATCTCAAACCCGATGACCAAAACTCCCACACCGGTAACATCCAGATAAAAACTGCTGCCCCTCCTGGGGATGAGAGCTAAACGACTGTCCTCGTCCCAAGCCTCTGCTACTCCCGCGACGTGCACAAAACCTGTCACGGCGACTGAACCTCTGTCTCTGGGCTGGTACACCTGCATGAGCCCTCCTCTGTCCTTGGACCCCTAAAGTCTCGGAAAGACGCTCCTCATCGAATATGGCTGCGTCCACTGGTGCCGTATAAGTAACACAATGATGTGTGCTGATCGCAAGGAATAACTAGGTAACAGGGGTGGCAACCCCCTGTCGCCGCGCTCGACTAGTCTCAACCAACGACCTCATCATCTGGCGCAAGTCCTGCATATCTGCCTCAAGCCTAGCGATACGATCTATCGAAGGTGGATCAATCTGCTCCTGTGCAACGAGCATACCATCCTGGTCAGTCCTCGCCCCAAACGAGTCAATTCTGACCTCGTCTCTCGCTGCATCACTCTGAGCCCTCATAGTCATCGGCGGCAAAAGGCTATAAATGGAAATAGGATTCGATATGAACACGGAAATCGAATCACAAGGGTATGTATCATCAAGCAAGGAATTTCAAGCAATTAGTATTTAGGTCACTTAGGCGAAGTACCGTGTCGTAAGTATGCCGCGGACATACACACATTACGTTACTCTGCTTAAGCTACCTATTCCATCATACCAAGGTCATCCTACACTCCGAAAGGTAAAACCTAGCGTTATGATACCAACTTTGTCATGACCCGAAATTTGGCACGTGACGGCCCTTAAACCACGTAACGTCTCCAGGCGTAACATAATTCAAGTAAGCCGAAAACCCAGCAATCTAAACTATCAAAAGTAGTAAATGATAATAACTTTGTTAAAACTTTTGAAATCTCAATTAAATTCTTTAAAGTCCCAATTTATTTCCTTTAAAAATTTGGCAGCACATCCTTTGTAAAACAAGCCTCCAAAAGGGTACATCATAAAGATATAAGTAAAGCATCCCCAAACGGGAGCAAATCCACGCCCAAAGACGGAAAACAACCACCACAACAGATATACGATGCCGTAGCGAAGAAAAATACGATATAAATGAAACAGCATAAAAGACCTCCAAGTCACGAAATAATATACAATATCGTCCTCATAACTCGTCTCTAAGTCAATACATGATAATGGTAGATGGAGAGTACATGGTACAAAGATATACAATGAACAACATCGGATAACCGCAAAACCCACCTATAGCAAAATTGCACACAGTCAGCCGTAACGGTATCCGTAGCAAAAGATGATACGATAGGTAGAAACCCTGCCTCGACTACTCTGAGGAACAATCTGCAAACCCTGTGGCACAACGGGGGTGAGTTGCCAACCTGTGAATAGTAAATAACATATGCAGGTAATCGCAAGTATGCACGTACTGCGCGAATCTATCACATGCAAGCTAATAGCAATAAATGGCCATATGTATGCAACAGTCATGAAATGTACTCTATCAGGTACTACTAATACACGAAGCAATGCTTATAAATAAATGCGGAATATGGGATAAAACATGTCATCCTCACGGAATCCTCATCGTGGCAGGACTAATGTCCATCAAGACAATCGAAATCCCAAATATCCTCAGATCGGCCCTCAGATCGGCCCACAGATCGGCCCACATATCAAGTAATGAATAAGAATACAAGCATAGATCATTATGATGATATATATATATATATATATATATATATATAAAACAGTGTCCCATACCACTGATATATATATATATATATATATATATATATATATCTGACGTCCCATACCACTGATATATATACTTAGGAGTAAAATATCATGAAAACTAGTGTCCAGTATCGACACATAAATACTCATCTATTAGGCGTCATCACCCCGACTGCCCTTGATATGTACGTATCATACGTTCATCAGAAACCCGAGTGCCCAACTTTGACACTCGAATTCCCCGTATCCATACGTACATGACTCCGGTCGATATCTCCACGATCACCGCCGAGTCCAAAATACTATCACCGGTAGGCAGTGCACATCCCCTGCCAGGCTCATCGACAAAATCCGTCGATATACCTTTCTTGCCCCGGGGTACCATATCGGGATCCACCATGTACCCGCACACGGCCCACACCACTCCTCGCATGGGGTATATATCAAAACCGAGAAATCTCATGGTGGACGCTGAAATATTATATCAAGAGAAACTGGGTTTTTCAAATAATGCATAATTTCATGAAACTACCATGGTCCTCAAATCCAGAAAATATCATATGAAATCCATATCTCAATGCGTAAATCCATGAAATATAATATATACAACATGAAACAGTAATATGAGCATATAAAGGAAAAACCGCTATTTAACTGCAACAAGTTATTAAATATATCATGCAGTTCCTAATTTCTCCAAATTCATACAATATCATATAAATGTGAACATGTAGTTATAACCAGGTATGCGTAACCATGTCGGTATAGCAAGATATGTGTATCTACCTATCAATAATGATGTGATACCCTCCAGGTATGTGTGTAGTTATATCAAGCTAGGTATGTGTATATACATGTCAATAATGATACAATACCCTCCAAGTATGTGTATTCATATAGGCATAGCAAGGCATATGTGTAAGCATGTAGGTATACAGGTATGCTATATGTCATATACACAAAGGAATATGAATCAATGTCTCAATGTCCCTAACCAATACAATCTCATGTATGTATAAGTATTGTGCGTGTCATGGTAATTATCGACGGTGTGTGTGGCATACAATCAGTGCTCGTGCAACATGAACCGTCAATAATAGTGCAGTGTCCAAAGGGTACAAGTCCAAGCACAACAAGTAATAATATGCAATGAAGTTTTATGCACCATCTATATGTGCAATATAAACATGCGGCTCATATCATATCATATCTAGCCCTGACACATAACGCCATGCGGGCGATTCCTCTGTAGATGTTAAATCTACTCACAGATGATCCTTGGGCTAAGTAAAGCCAACCACCCGCTTTCCCTTCTTCGCAGCGTCTGAAGTCCCCGCATGCGATCCTAAATCACATAACAACAAAGCAAGTGTATATTAGAAATCGACCAATAACACGTACAAACTACGCTTGACTGACGCATCAACTCCAAACATACTCTCAAGTGTTCGTCTAGTGGCTAACGCACGTAGCGACACTACGAAACCAACTCAAGAGCAACATATACACAAAGACACGAACCGTATCGGATAACGTAACGCGCGTAATCGAAACACTAGAAAACAAGCAAAGTGATCCCAGATTTTGCTACCCAAACAATTTGTAAAAGTTGCACATACCATAAGACCACACACAACCCAGAGACCCCCAGACCAAAACCCAAACCCAAACTCCCCAGTCTGGCCGCAAATTGCTGCCAGAAGCAATAAAATTGCGGCCTACTGTTCATGGAATTGTCTCAGGTTTTTATGGTGGGTTCTAGGTCACTACACAAGGTCACTGTGATGGAAACTTTTCCAACAAATACCTGATTTGATAGCAGATCATCCGAGATACCAATCTACACTAAAAATACGATATTTACCCGAAACGAAACTTTACGCGTTCTAAACTGAAACTAATAAGCTACGCAACATAAAAAGGACTTACTTAATAGAAAGAGATCATTACCTACTCCCACAAGCTTAAAGATCTTAGTTTTCCAAGCTCCAAGACATCCAAGAGGCAAAACAAGGTTTATGAAGTGATTTGGGTGAGTTTTGATGAAGTTTTAGAAAGGTTTAGTGAAGGTTTTTGTGATGAATGAGCAAGCGTTCGGTTGAGAGTTGAGGAGTATGAAAAATAATGAGAGATAGAGAAAAAGAGAGAGAGAGAGTGAGAGTGTGAGTGAGTTAGAGAGAGAGAGAGATGTGAGTGTAAGGGGTGAGTGCACCAATTGCATTAACTCTCCATTAATGCAAACCATGCCCTCAAGTGAGTCACCATGCCACCTCCTCCCAATCCAAAGCAACTAAAGAAATATCTCTCCACAAATATCAAGAGTTTAGGGTTAAGGTTAAGCCAAGGATTATGATTAGGTTAAGTTGTCATGGTCACTAAACTAGATTAGTACAAGCAAACCCTCACATTAACGTGCACACGTGCGTGCAAGCCATAACAAATAATAATAAATTATTAATTAAATGTTATAAAATGTGAGGAACCCGAATTGGTAAACTTTTTACCAAAAACCCGCATTATCGTCTAATTAACACTAATCGCAAACCAAGGTGTTACATTGTGTAATGGCTTTCCGAACACAGCGTGATATCAACCCCCAATACCGGGAAAGATGAATCCTATCTAACCACTACTGCCTCCAAGTGCTTCGGGACTGCACCAAACTACTACCTATTTGCATGACTCCTTTGACCCATGGTAGTTATAAGTACCGTGGGAACACACTCTAGAAGAATAGTGATGTCAAGTCAACGTACTAACCTGTACTCTTGTCACCCGAGAACAGCTACCTGACGATAGGTATAATACCAATCAGCAGTTCCCAATGAGTCCGTCCAGTATAACACATAACCCAATGAGCACTTGTATACTATCTCCGGTACGACATACCAATGGCTGTAGGACAGACCATCTCCCATGCTGGGATGAGAAGCATATACACTAGTCTACTTTAGAGTATCGATGCCCCATCTTGATAATCCTATGACTAGGGATCTTTATAAGGATGTTCTTATAGACTACCCAGCCTCCACTAGTGTGAATGCCATCACAACGCTGGTAGTCAAGCAAAAATCCTAACGGCTCTACCAATATGTATTAGCGATATGCTAAAAGAAACATATACACATATTGAGGTAGAATCAAACGAAGTAGCATACTACCATTTTGAGCAAGACTGTTATTATATCTGTGAATATCCCAAGCTTCCAAAATGTAATATACAATTAAGTACTTTACAATAATGGTCTCTAGGGCATATATCACCAACACTGCTTATGCAGTGGAGGCGGCTAATTGGACTCTTGAAGGCCAGATTGAGCCATCAACGACAGGGATACCCAATCAACCTTTGGTGGCTATTGACATTCTGGGATACTGAATATGACAAGGCGAAGGTTGACCTTGGGGACAAGTCTATAAGATAGGCGTTATCCCGCGGCATTCAGTGGGGTATCTTCCTTGGGCCCAATATATTCTCTCCTCCCAACGCTCACGGTTGCAAAAAGTTGGATTGTACCAGGCAGTGTATGCGTCATTTCTCTACTACCATGCTCCACACGTTTGGTGGATTAAGTTTTTTTTAAACCAATGGAATCTTCCAACACATACGTTCCTACTAGGGGACCGTGAAGTTTCTATTTCACTGGAGGAATTCTGAGAAATTTCCGGACTGCCGATCAGGCGAGAACATTACAAGGAGTTACTACCTCCTGACGAGTATGTTTTCGCCACGGTGCCAGCCATGCGTGAAGGCTTGACAACTGAGAATGCTGTTCATCACAAGCATCCAAGTTTAATCAAAACCTTTGCCATTTTTGAGAGCCTGTTTGTGGCATCAGAAGGACATGGTGTCAGTTTTGATGATTTCATCGCTCGCTTCCTTCGTAGTGATGCTCTATCCAAGAATGCTTCAAAATTTGCGAAGGCCGAGGATCCCTTTGGATTTGGCCTGGACAAAGTGCCAACTAGGAGGAAGATCTGCCGCAGTTTTATATTCCAAGTTCATCGACCGTGGCTTTTGATGAGATTGCTGCTCCTGGTATAGACGAGGAAACACTTTTTGTAGGTTTCATCAGTTTTTGGCTCGGCTGGTTTGCGCTGCCGATGCACCGACGCTTTATGAGAGCCTCCGTCTTCTATCCCGCACACCGTATAGCCGAAGGAGCACAACTGTCCATTTGCGTTGCAGGGTTATCCTACCTGTATCATGGTTTGAGTACTGCAGCCAACACTTCAAATCCAGGTGCAGATACCGTGAACTTCTCCCTCTATTACTTCACGTCCTGAATTGAGATGCACGTGTTAGGCGCGTTTGCTGTGCACCGGCGGCCTGATTTCTATGAGTCCTATACTTTCCCACGAGTCATAAGACTGTTGATGCTTCTGCTCCGGATCTGACTCAGTTGGGGGCTTTGCGCGTGCTGCTTAACCCGTATTCAAATGAGTGTGGCATGGTTTTCAATGATCGGGTTCTTTCTGCGCCAACGAGGCCTATATTTAATTTATTGACGAACGAAGTGCTGACTTTGAAACAAAAGGAGATCACGCACTTGTATTCGATCAGGCCGGGGTACTTGGTGTTCCGATTAAATGATGCCGCTATCTTTATGCGATGTAATCCATATCATTTTGCCCAACAGTTGGGTTATAACCAGGGCGTGTCCCTCGAAGCTTTCTTGGTCAAGCCTACTCCTTCGCTAGAGACTGCCCGCGATGCTATTCATCACTTTATGCGATTGAACACCGGTTCTCTCTTTATGATCCCTGAGCCTGATTACATTCCAAAGCCTATAAGACCCTTCAAAGTCCAGTATCGTCATAGGGTCAGTCCGATCATTACAGAGGAGAGACGAGTACTTTTTGAGTATAAAGCCTCTGCACCTGCCCAAGACGTCAATGTCCCGCTGCGACCACGATCGATCGTTCGTCCCCCTCTGAGAGACAGCGATTCAGTGATTATTCCGAAAGCTTCTCGAACAGAATCGACCTCCCGTATTGCTGGTATGCCAGTTCGCACTGGACCCGACGTGGGGATTCCTGATACTACACAAGCTGTGGCGTCATCAAAGTCGGATCCTAAAGATGAAATTGGGCGACGCCGTGCAAAGGCGCCTAAAGGGAAGAAGCTTCCTTCTACGGGTGCTCGCTCGGGCCGTAAAAAGGGGAAGAAGTCGACTGCGCACTTAATTGACACCTTGCTCAAGCCTGAATCTCTCGTTTGTGATGAGTCTATGCCTACGCATGAACCGGATGATGGCCTTCTTTTTCCGGGTACATCTGCCGAGGAGGTCGCTCAGTTGGCCGAAGCCCTTAAGCGGTCACAGGATGAGACCGAAAACGTGCGCCCTAAGAAGGGAGGTTTCCCTCCCGTCGAGTTCCATGATGTTGATTTGGCCATGTCACCTGAGTTCCTTAAATGCCGACAGAAGAAAGGGCTCTTAAACAACCGATATCAACAGCTTCTGAAGACGAGGCTGCTCTGAAAGCGGGTAGAGCTCTCTTCAATCGAAGCCCGACGAGCGTGGTTAATAAAAAAAGAGCAGTAGCTCGAAAAGGCTATACTTCAGGCTTCTTGGCGTATCGGTATGTACCTATTACATCCTTCTCAGCAAATGATTTACATTGCTTTCATATTGCATTCGTCTTTACACATTTTTTTTTTGTAGGGCCTTCCGCGGTGGGCACAGTTTCGAGCCCAAATCGTGCCTTAAAGACTCCGGTGATGACTTTTATTCCTTCGGCGGAGGTTCCTAGACCAGCTATAGACTCCGTAAATGTTACCGATGGTGCATCAGAGAGTGTAGAGGACATTCCTGAGGCTGCCGTCCCTTTGGTCCAGAACGGACAAAGTATTGAAGGTAATCTTATACCTTTCTTTCTGTTTTAATGATCTTTTAATATGTTTGATCCTTTCTTGTGTTTCCAGAGTTGCGGGAGTTGGCGTCCTCCATTGTGGACCGTTTTCCGGAGGAAACCTTCTTACGTCTACTTAACATGGCGGCCCCGCATGCGATACCCCCAGCGTGTCATCCTTTCCTCCGGCCATGGTTGGTATTCTCTTGCCTTCTATTCTATATTTCTGTAACGGCACCGACGCACTTTATTTTGAACCACAGTCCTACAAGCTGATGACGAAGTTGAGGTTCTTGACGGGCCCGGGGATTTCTCAGATTTTCCTTCTGTGGCTATGGGTAACTGATACTCTAGCCTTGGTATTCTTTTGTTTATTTCCCATTTGCAAAGGTGACTATATATATATATATTCACAGTTTTGCCAACCCTGACTCCATTTGAGTCCCATATTTGCATGTCGCCGGGCTCTTATGCCAGACGTATGTCTGAAAGGATGGCGAAACAGATTATACATTCACTGGCCACTTTTATCAAAGATCTCTGTGCCAGCACTTCCGTTATTGTAGAGGAATTTGCTGTCGAAGCTAATGCTTCTTTGTCTGTCCTTGTTATTTACCATGACGAGACGCTGGTGCGTACTTGGGTTGAGTATTACCTTCGAGTGGAGGCTTCTCTTCATGTAGTTGAATCCATATGCCTTCCTTCTGATATCTTATCTGTAAAGGACAAATTGCATGAATGGATTGATCTGTGTGCGGCCAACCTCCGATCTTGTGAGAAAATGCTTAACCGGAAATTTTCGGAGAGGGAGCTGGCGTCGAAAGCTTTAGGGGAACTCCAAGCCCAGCTCGCAACCAAAACTACTCGGGACTATAAAATTTGGCGAGTTTATCAAGAGGCAATTACGGAGGTGGTGGCTCTCGATAAAACTGCCACTTTTATGCACGAAATGGTTGAGACTCACAAGACTGTTGAGAAGGAGCTTGAGCATTGGTTTTCTTTGTATCAACAACAACAAGCATAGGCAAGGACTCAACTTGCGGCGCTGATAGAGCTTGAGGCGGAGGTCCAACAAAAAAGTGATGATCTAGCTGGCTTATTGAATCGTCCACTGTTAAAAAAATTTTGTCGTCGTATTTTTTTCTTTCGTTTTTTTTATTTTGTATTCATTTTGGTTTGTGAATAAAATACATATTTTATTTCATGCTCGCACCGCTCTATTTTTTGATGTCTTGGCTCAGCGCGGATTAGTTTATTTACTCATTTCGGAGTTTTTAGTTTATTCACTCATTTCGGAGTCTCTAGTTTATGTACTCATTTCGGAGTTTGTAGTTCATTCACTCATTCCGGGGGCTCTAATTTATGTACTCATTTCGGAGTGTTATTAGTTTACCTCCCTTGGGTTTACATGCAAATTTGTCCTAACGTTGTATGTAGATAACCCCCATTATTTTATGACAGAGGTCCGTTAAGTTTGCGGTACTAGGGTTTTAATCCGTGGTATCGTCGCGTTGGCTGATGTATTCCTCGATATGCAGTCTTTAAGCCGCTATTCGAGTAGCCCCGTGGCTGTCGTGTCTCTGATCTCTTCTGAGGCTGGACAAAACGTTTTCAAGTAATCTTCTTAGGTTGGAGTATTATCGTCAGAAGAACAAGCATTAGGTATTTGCCGTGTTGCTTTTTACTTGAGGTTAGGCTCAATTTGGAGCCCCGATGAGTCATAACTGCACCCTTTTGGGGTGGAATGATCTCCAACGGTCTTTACGCATTGTATGTACTGCCGTCAAGACCTGAAATTAGGAATATGTCGTCACTTCATTTTTTGCTTTGACGATGTCGTGCCGATTATTTACTGAAATAGGATAGACATCTGTGGGACCTCTATGCTTTTTGTATTGCAATTGAGATATGAAGCTTGGAATATGCCGTTGTTCTAATTTCATTTGATAGTTGCGTCCGCACCCTGCTGAAATGAGGGGGAACGCCGGAATAGTTTCTAGGTTGTATATGTACCGCTAAGATTTTGAGCTAGGATTTTGCCATTACTCCATTTTTGCTTTGATTCTTGGGTCTTTTTTTTATGATGACGTTGCGTTTGCATCTTGCAGGAATGAGAAGGAAAGCCGGGATGATCTCTAGGCTGTAGATGTTGCCATTATGACCTGAAACTAAGATTTTGCCGTCACTTCACTTTTATTTGATTGTTGTGTCCGCACCCTGCTCGAATGAGAGGGAACGTCGAGGTAGCCTCTAAGTGGTATATGTACTGTCAAGCCTCGGTTCTCTTTTTGACGAAAGGTGGTAGGAAAATACGGTTCCCTTTCCTTTATTTGTGCCCATGGATCGTATACAAGAGTCAATATGGACCTACCAGGACAGAAAAATTTCGTTTTCATTATTATTTTTTTATTTCTTTCCGCGATGCTCTATCTTTTCAGCCTTTTATGTCGCAAAAGTCGCGTTTGCCCAATCATTTCGGCTATTTATCGCCGTGTCCAATCATTTCGGCTATGTCATTTCATTTTTTTTATTGCAAGTTGCCCTATCTCAGCTTTTTTTGAGTTAGGGATTTGAAATCTGATTCCAATCTTGGCATCAGCATTGCTACCACTGGAATGTTGCCAGGAACGGATCATCATTTGCCGTGAGAGAACTTGACATTTGATACCTATTTAGGCATCGGCATCGCCACAACTGGGATATTACCAGGTGCGGATCATCATTTGCCTTTATTAGTTTGGACAAAGGTGGCTTAGCAAACAGTATTAGGATCCTGTCGACTAAGGCTCTTTGACTTCATGAGTAGTAAGGGTCTCATAGAGATATTTCCCCCTACGAGTCGAGAGGATCTTGTAGGTGTATTTTCTCCCCAGGAGTCGTGAGAATTCCTAAGTGTATTTTCCTCTTGTAAGTCGTAAGGATCATATAAGAGTGTTTTCTCCTTATAAGTCAAGAGGACCTACAAGTATCATTCACCATATGGGGATATTTCTCACCATTGGTGGGACTTGGTGGGAGATATATTCATTTATGCCCGTGGATTGTATACAAGGGTCAATATTTGACCGCCTGTAGGGCAAGAAAGTTTTGTAGGGTTTTGATGGCTTAAGAACAGGTTTAGATCATGTAACTTAAGACTTTTGAATCCCATGAGCCGTGAGGGTCTCATCGAGGGCATTCTCCTTACGAGTCGTGAGGATCTCGCATATGTAATTTCTCCCTAGGAATCGTATGGATTTCTAAGTGTGTTGTTCCTTTATGAGTTGTAAGGATCTCACGCAGGTGTTTTCTCCTTACAAAGTTGTGAGGGGCTTTGTAAGTGGTTTTTTTACGAGTTCTCGCCCTCTCGGGGTTTCACTAGCTCGCTGGCAGTCCTGCTGTTTTGACTCACGGTGCCCTTTCGGATTTTCATCCATGCCCATTTCGCTTGTGGACATACCTTTTTTTTAAGCGGCCCTTAAGGTAACCCACCATTAGCTGTAGGCCTCGGTCTTCTTCAAAGGACTACACCATGTAGGACCTGGGAGAGTTATGAATCGTTTATGCCCGTGGATTGTATACGGTAATCGATATGGGGATTTACCGTAGGGCTAAACGTGTTAGTTTCAGGACATGACGGTCCATTGTCGCCGTATTTTGGGTGTAATTTTTAGTTTAGGGACGTCTCGGTCCATTGTTAGTTTAGGGACGTCTCGGTCCATTATCGCCGTGTTTGGGGCGACGGAGTTTTTTTTTTCCCTTTGATGCTACTTTCAGAGTTCTGACTCAGGAAGATAGCGAGCGGACACAAGCGTCGTCATCTGTTATTGACCTAAGTCATGACTCTTCAAGTATAGTACTTTTTGAGGAATCGGCTGTTTATTGGCCGGAAGGATCTTTTGCCATGCATATCCATGAGCAGGTAGGTTCCACCTTGGTAGACTTTGTCTATGATGTACGGGCCTTCATAGTTCGGCTCGAACTTTCCCGTTTTGTACGATTGGGGATCATTGGTCTTTTAACAACCAGGACGAGTTCGTCTTGGTGGAATGTTCTCGGTCTGGTCAATCTTTCATATGATCGTGTCATTCTTGCCTTATAAGCCTTCATATTTTACAGTGCTATAAGGAATGTTTCGTCAAGGGCATCGAGCTCCTCAAGCTTAAGATGGGCATTTTCTTCATCTGTCAACTCATATCGAACCACTACTCATAGAGAGGGTGTAGGGTTCCTAGGCACACTAATGAGGTCTCACAAGACATCAACCATGCCAATTTCAAATTTTACAAGTGCCGAGAAACCCTAATACGGATCGTTAACTAGATTTTAGGCGAAAACGATAACTAGTTAACAACTTAACTAAGAGTAAACGGAAAATACAACCTTTGTAGATCCGGTCCTCCACCTCCATAGCTCCGTGATGAAGTCCCCTCGCAGTGATCATCGGATCCCGGGCTCTAGCGTCGGCTTCATCGGAGAAATGCGCGGGCTAGGTCGTCGACTTCGATGCCGAAGATGATCTACGTCGAGGCAACACAAGATCAAGCTCCAACTTCACCAAGTCAAGAAACTTGTGAAGAAAACACCCTATACTACATGGCAAGTGGTAGAGGATGAAGAAATAGGAAGTGGGTTCACTTTAGAATTGGATTTCTCACTCTTTTTCTCAAGTTGCCATTGATGGAGGCAAGCTTTTCTTCTTGTTGATGAAGAAGAAGAAGAAGAAAAGAATATGATAAGTGTTCTTCAAAAGGAAAATAAAATGAATACTTATCATATATCAACCATGGTCAAGTGTAGAGAATGAACTATGGTTAGTTTGAATGGTTAGGGTTAAGCATGAAGACAAAATGGTCACTTAGTCAAAGCTTCATAAAGCTTCAACAACAAACAAAGAAAGCCACCATTTTCTCTTTATCTTTTGCCAAAATAAATAAATAAATAAATAGATAAGAAAATGAAAACCCTAACCATTACATAAACATGGTTTAATCCTTTACACAAACCCAAGTTAGCATGTATCATCAAACATGATACAAACAAGTGCACAAAAGTATATCACATATACAACTTGTGTACATCAAGTGAGAAAATCCATTTAAAATGAACAAATACTAGTTAATGCAAAGTAATATATCAAATATATAATTATACATTAAATCATTAAATCAACACTTGATTCAATGATCCGGTCATGTCGCATATAACCGACTAGTATCCAATGTATCGGCTTATTGAATCAATCCTTGATTCGATAACTAAGTTATATCGCATACAACCATTCGATACATTCATCGCGAGAATAAAATACGGTATCACATACACGCATTATTCTCGATCCCGCACATATCTCATATGCGCTCCTATTTCGTTTCGCTTGAGCCAGGAAACCTCTGTATAGGACTCTAAAGACTCGTCAATACGCCGGCAGCAGATGATGATCATATCAAACACCCACAAGCCGCAAGCGGTCTGCCAAACGTAACGGCCACCCGGGTATTGAGCGATCAGAAGATCGACGAGCAAGCCCGCTCACACTCCTGTGAATCCAACCAGTAACACTTACCGTACAGTCCGGTCTCGTCGTCTGATATGTCGCATATCTCGCCTAGGGGTGGTAAACGTCAGACCCCAATAGCTCGATAAGTCGTGTCGATATGAGGTCTATAACAGTTCGAGAAACTACAGGTAACACTTACCAGTAAATCTCAGCAACCCTGGCCTGCGATTTCCGGTTATAGCCAATCGAACACAGCGCAACATCAACTCCCTATACCGGGAGAGACGAATCCCCTCCTATCGCTCATTGCCTCCATGTGATTCGGGACTGTACCCAAAAACCACCGTTTTGCACGCCCTCTTGGACGTGGTAAGGTGGAAATCAAAGCACAGTGGGAATCATACAAGACTCTATGACGATCTCGGGTCAACAGACTACTCTGTACCAGTGTCACCAGAGAACTGCCATCTGACGTAAGGTATAATACCATCTGGGAGTTCTCGGCGAGTCCGTCCAGTGTACCCAGTCTCCACTGAGCACCCGTATATCATCTCTGATGTCAAACACCAATGGATATGGGATCATCCATCGCCCATCTGTATGGGTCGAGAAGGTACACGCTAGTCTACTCTGGTATATCGAAGCCCCGTCTCGATACACCCACGACTAGGGACTTTGAAGGATGTACTTATGGACTACCATGTCCCCACTAGTATGATCCGCATCATAGTCCAGGTAGTCAAGTACACATCCTAAGGGCTTTACCAACATGTAACAGAGAGACAATCAGTGTACACGTTAAGGTAAAGAGCAACCAGATAGCATACTATCATGTCGAGTAAGAAAGTCCTCCCTATATATGTCCAAGCATCCACTACAATATACATCCTATGTATAGTAATGGCCTCTAGGGCATACATATAACTAACAATCTCCCACTTGCACTAGGGCCATCTGATAGCAGTGGTTGTAGTATCTCTTACTCAACCATCCCATAAAAGTCTCTCTCTGGGAAAAGGCCTTTGTGAGTGGATCCGCCGTGTTGTCCTTTGAGTCTGTTCTCCTAACCTCGATCACCCTGGAGATCAACCATCTCCATGATCAGGTGATACTGCCTTAGATTATGTCTGGGTCACTGATGGGACCGTGGTTCCCGGGCCAAAGCCACACTTCCATTGTCACACAATGGTAGGAACCTAGTTCATCTCATGAACCAATATACACCCAAACAGCTTCTTTGGTAGCATCTTAAGTAGCGATGTATCCTGCCTTTATCGTCTAGTAAGCCACGGTATTTAGCTTGGAACTCTTCCAACATACCGTCCCTCCACTGAGGGTGAAGACAATGCCTATGACTGACATTCAGTTGTCCTTATCACCCTGGAACACTTCCAGTGATTCTCCCCAGGATCGATTGATACCATCTCACTACATCTAGCGAGTATCCTAACATCCATTTAGATCTATCTCATGGACCCAAAACATAGGATTTAGGAGGTATCACTTTGATCCTATGTGGAGAATCATTGTGATAAGCGGAGATTGATCGAGTGTAGCATAGGAAACTCCTTCCCTATCAAGAGTATGTCATCCACGTACTCTACGAGGATCATCACTATACTCCCTACTACCTTTTTGTATATACAAGGTTCATCTACCATTTTGATGAAGTCAAACTATTTGACTACTACATCAAAACAGATGTTCCAACTCCGCGATGCCTGCTTTATCCTATAAAGCATCTTGTACACGTTTCCGCTGCTCCCACTGTTTACGAAGCCCTCTGGCTGTGTACTTATAGACGCCCTTTTCTAAAACATCATTTAGAAAAGCTGTCATGACACCCAACCACCAGATATCGTAGTCATGGTATGTAGCCGTGGCAAGTAGGATCTGGATGGACTTAAGCATAGGCCCCTGGAAAAGGTTTCATCATTATCCACGCTTGGTCGATGACGAAAACCTTTAACAAGTCTAGCTTTGAAAGTCTCAACTTTTCCATCTACACCAAGTAATCTTCTCAAGATATACTTGCTCCTGATGGGGATTTAACCCTTCAGATATAGCAACCAAAGTCCATACTTTGTTGGTGTATAAGGATTCCATCTCAGATCGCTAAGCATCCAGCCAATCTTATAGAGTCCCACTCCTGATGGCCAGCTCATAACTAGTTGGGTCATCATCTCATGATGCAATCCTCGCTCCCACTGTCATAGAGAAACTGAAGTATCTCTCAGGTGGGTGAGAAACCCTACTAGATCGGCGGAGAGGCTGAGGTTCGTTGGTATCTACTGAATCCTTTGGTTGTACCAAATCATCTGCTGTAGTTTGCATAGCTGGAACCTTTCCAGTTCTACATAACTGACCTTGCCTCGAGCTTTTCCGGATTTTGCTTTTAGACATAGGCCGGACAACCCCAAATCTTAACTAGCTTAAGACATGGGCTCTTCCCATACCATATCTCATATGGAGTGGTAGGCTGTGATCTGATTCGAACCCTATTTAATAGGTATGCAGCTTCTCAAGCGCATAACTCCCAAAAGGAAATAGGTAACTCAATGGTAATCATCATTGAGCGCACCATATCGAATAGGGTGCAATTGCTCCGCCCCGATATACCATCGTGCTATGGTGTATACGGAGGAGTAATGCTGAGAGAGAATCTCATTCTCCTTTAGAATAGTCCAGGAATTCCGTGCTCAAGTATTCTCCTCCCTGATCGCATCAAAGGACATAATACTTATACCCTCTTTGGTTCTCTACTTCTAACTTATATTCTGTGAATATCTCAAAAGGTTCGGACTTGTGTTTCAACAGGAACATATGTCTGAATCTTGAGAGATCATCAGAGAATGTAATGAAATACAAAGAACCGGTCTTGGCATGTGTAGACAGGGGACCTTCATACATCAACATGTATCATCCCAAGAGTTTACTAACTCTTTCTCTGTTTCCAATAAACAGAGCTGTGGTCATCTTATCTCTGTGACATGACTGACAAGTTTCACAAGATGTAAATTCAAACTACTTTAAATATGTATCTACATGTAACTTCAGCTAGTCGGGTCGTATTGATATGACCTAGTCTACAATGCCTCAAGAAGGATTCGTTCATTTCTGAACTCTTCCTCTTGTGTGTGTTCTGTATACTAGGAACTGTAGTTTGATTTAGAACATCAATGCTTTTAGATAACGTGCCTGAACCGATCAACTTTTGATATAGGAAATGTTCAAAACATTATCCATCAATACAAAATTTTATCATTTCTTTACTAATAAAGAGACTGATATGATTTTGTATATCAGGTTCGGTATCTAATAGCATTTGTTCAGAATCAATGTATTGGTAATACAGGGTGACAGTGACCAACAGACTTGGCTGCAACACTTGCCCCGTTTTCTGTCTCATGAAACTTATCACCCGTTCTCAGTTTTCTACCCTTTTGTAGCCCTATGTAACAGATTACATATCTGGGATCTTGATCCGGTATCAAATGTAAGTCCACGTTGCGACCCCCGGTTCTTACGGGGAGGCGGAAACGGTATAAAAATCAAATTTTTAGCGCATGGGGAAACATGGACTAACAAAGTCGGGATCTTTTCTAAACTAAACTAGCAAACATGCAAAGGAGAGTTACCTACTCGGCAAAGTGGTTATACCTAACTTGAACTCCTTCTTCTTGAAACCTAGTAGAGGTTGATGATTCTTTCCTCGTAGCCTTCTTCCGTCAAAGATGGATCCACCTGAAGGTTCAACCTTCGGGCTCTTTCTCGAACTTAGAGTGAACTAGGATCTCCGGCTTGCTAAACCTTGAACCCTAGAGAGAGTAGAGAGTATCTAAGGGGTGTTTCTCTTTCAAGGAGAGGGATTCTCAACACATGAGAAGGATTCTCCTTGAGCTTGAGGAAGAAGAAGATGAAGTGAGGAGAGAGAATGAATATGATAGAATGAGCTCTTTTTCCTCTTGCAACCATAACAAAAGGAAAAAGAATTATCTAATTAATAATAATAATTCAAAATGAAATAGTTGATGGTTGTATTTGGAATGACCATTATCATCACTTCATTAAATGAATGTAAGCTAGAATCAAGGAGTATCCTTGCAAAGCAATGATGATGGTCAAACATTCAACCATGGTCAACAAGTCAACCATGGTCAACAAGTCAACAAAATCAACCATGACACAATTTCATTTAATTACTATTATTAATTGATATTTCATAAATCCATTAGGGTTTGGAAAAAGACGACTGTCAACTGTGCATACGCACCCGTTCCGAAACCCTAATGAAAGACCTCTTCCTCCGCCTCAAACAACTGTGCATACACACCTGCATTCTCGTTCCGAGGAACAAGAATACTGAGAGATAAAAGCAACCCCAAAACATATACCAGTATCTGGCTCAAACCAGAGCCTGCTAGTATAAACCGTCCGGACTCTAAACGTGCACAAGTGCGCGGATGAAAACGGACCCTGCCGCAAAACCATGCGACCTCTACTCAGTTTTGCCCAGAGGCGAATACCCTCTGTGTGGGACTCTAAAGACTCGACACTACGCTGGCAGTGGGTTTAACCACAGACCGCAAGCGGCACTAGCTGTGCGTAACGGTCCCCAGGTAGATGCCGATAAGAAGACTGACGAGGTAAAACCCATCTGAACTCCTACTGAGTCTGAATGTGACATTCTCCGTACAGTCCGGTCTGTTCGTCTGATACATCGCATGTCGGGCCTAGGGGGCGGTAAACGTCAGTCCCCCAATAGCGGTACAAGTCGTGTCGGAGTGAAGCCCAAAACACCCTGAGATAACACTGGAAGCCTACCAGTATATCTCGCTTGCCCTGGCCAGGGACTACTCGTGTAATGGCTCTCCTAGACACAGCGCGATGTCAACCCCCAATACCGGGAGAGACGAATCCTGTCTAACCGGCACTGCCTCCAAGTGCTTCGGGACTGCACCCAACTACCACCTGTTTGCACGACTCCTTTGAGCCGTGGTAGGGTAGTAGTCAAAGTACAGTGGGAACACACTCGAGGCGAAGTGCCAGTGTCAAGTCAGCAGACTAAGCTGTACTCATGTCACCTGGGAACTGATAACTGACGATAGGTATAATACCAACCTGTCAGTTCCCGACGAGTCCTGTCCAGTGTACTCGTAACCCAACGAGCACCCGTATACTATCTCCAGTACGACGTACTGATGGCTGTGGGACAGACCATCTCCCACACTGGGATGAGAAGCGCATACGCTAGTCTACTCCGGAGTATCGATGCCCTGTCTCGATAGTCCTGCGACTAGGGACCTGTATAAGGATGTGCTTACAGATTACCCAGCCCCCACTAGTGTGATTGCCATCACAACGCTGGTAATCAAGCAAAGATCCTAAGGGCTCCACTAATGCGTATAGGTGATATACTAAAATAAACACATGTACACATTGAAGTAGAAACAAACAAAGTAGCATACTACTATATTGAGCAAGATTGTTTATACAAGGTGAATATCCCAAGCTTCCATTAAGTAATATACAAACTAGTATGATACAGTAATGGCCTCTAGGGCATATACACTAACAATCTCCCACTTGCACTAAGGCCATGTACTGGCGTATCGAAGACCTATCATCTCGATCAGCCGCTCGAACTGAGTCTGGGGTAAGGCCTTGGTGAATGGATCTGCCGTGTTATCTTCTGAAGCGACTCTCCGAACCTCGATCTCCTGGCGATCCACGATCTCCCTGATCAGGTGATACCGCCTCAAGATGTGCCTGGATCTTTGATGGGACCTGGGTTCCTTCGCTAAAGCTATAGCCCCGTTGTTGTCGCAATACAGAGGTATTGGGTCAACAATGGACGGAACCACCTGAAGTTCTTTCAAGAACTTCCTCATCCAGACAGCTTCTTTTGCGGCATCAGATGCAGCGATGTATTCCACTTCCATCGTCGAGTCTGCAACGGTTTCCTGTTTGGAACTCTTCCAACACACCGCCCCTCTATTGAGGGTAAAGACAAAACCCGACATGGACTTGGAATCATCCTTGTCACTCTGGAAGCTGGAGTCAGCAAAGGCCTCGATCTGGAGGTCTTTTCCGCCATACACCAAGAACATCTCCTTAGTCCTCCTCAGGTACTTGAGAATGTTCTTTACCGCTATCCAGTGTTTCTCCCCAGGGTTTGACTGATACCGGCTTACCACACTCAGTGCATAGCTACATCCGGTTTAGTACACAACATCGCATACATTATAGAGCCTACCGCAGAAGCGTAGGGTATAATAGACATGCGATCCCTCTCCAAATCAGTCTTGGGGGACATCTCTTTAGAGAGGGTGATCCCGTGACAAGCCGGTAGGTTACCGCGCTTGGAATCTTCCATACTGAATCTTTTCAGTATGGTGTCGATGTACCTGGACTGTGAAAGTCCTAATATCCTCTTGGATCTATCACGATGTATCCGGATCCCCAGGATGTATGAGGCATCACCCAGGTCTTTCATGGAGAACCTTTGTGACAAGAACCCTTTGACAGATTGTAGCATAGGAATGTCATTTCCTATTAAGAGAATGTCATCCACGTATAAAACGAGGAATACTACAGTTCTCGCTACAAATCTACTATAGATGCATGGTTCATCTGGATTTTTGATAAAGCCAAATTCCTTGACCGTCTCATCAAAACAGATGTTCCAACTCCGCGATGCCTGCTTTAGTCCATAGATGGACTTAAGCAACTTGCACACTTTTTCGCTGCTCCCACTCTGAATGAAACCCTCTGGCTGGTCCATATAGACACACTCCTCTAAATTTCCATTTAGAAAAGCGGTTTTTATGTCCATCTGCCAAATCTCATAATCGTGGAAGGCAGCAATGGCAAGAAGGATCCGAATGGATTTCAGCATAGCCACTGGAGAAAAGGTCTCGTCATAGTCCAAGCCAGGTCTTTGACGGAAACCCTTTGCTACAAGTCTAGCTTTATAGGTCTCAACCTGTCCATCTACACCAATCTTCCTTTTGAAGATCCACTTGCATCCTACGGGTTTTACCCCGTCTGGAGCAATGTCCAACGTCCATACTTTGTTGGTGTACATGGACTCCATTTCGGTCCGCATTGCATCCAGCCATTTTACCGAGTCAACGCTCTGAACGGCCTGCTGGAAGCTAGTAGGCTCATCATAATCTATGATGCAATCCTCTCTATCCCCGTCTATGAGAAAACCGTAGTACCTCTCGGGCGGATGAGACTGCCTACTACTCCTGCGGAGCGGCGTAGGAATGTCTTGTTCTTTCGAACCCTCTGGTTCCACTAAGCTTTCAGTAATAGTCTGAGGTTCTGGAATTTCTTCCAGTTCTATTGCGCTCCCACTTACTTCTTTTTCTAAGAACTGATGTTCCAGAAAATGGGCATTACGAGAAACAAGGACTTTTTGTTCCTCTGCGTAATAGAAAAGATACCCCCTGGAGTTCTTTGGGTATCCTACAAACTTGCACAGTACTGAGCGTGCCTCGAGCTTGTCCGTATGCTGCTTTTTGACATAAGCTGGACATCCCCAAATCTTCAG
The DNA here is from genome assembly GCA_030015575.1 of Agapanthus africanus. Taxonomy (NCBI): domain Eukaryota; kingdom Viridiplantae; phylum Streptophyta; class Magnoliopsida; order Asparagales; family Amaryllidaceae; genus Agapanthus; species Agapanthus africanus. The sequence goes on from CM057348.1 coordinate 192,976,904, forward strand.
GTACTGAAGATAGGGTTTCTTTCCACTTCATAACTCATATGGTGTGGTAGGCACAGTCTTAGTAGGAACTCGGTTCAAAAGGTACGCAACTGTTTCTAGCGCATACCCCCAGAATGATCGCGGTAACTCAGCGTTACTCATCATGGACCGTACCATATCCAATAGGGTCCGGTTCCGTCTCTCCGATACACCGTTATGTTGCGGAGTGTATGGAGGAGTAAGCTGAGAGAGAATCCCATTCTCTTTTAAGTAATTCAGGAACTCGGCACTTAAGTATTCTCCACCTCGATCCGATCTTAGAATCTTGATACTTTTGCCGGTTTGTTTTTCTACTTCATTCTTATATTCCTGGAACTTTTCAAAGGCTTCGGACTTATGTTTCATTAAGAAGACATAACCGTACCTTGAAAAGTCATCCGTAAAAGTAATGAAGTAAGAATAACCGCTTCGCGCATGTGTAGACATTGGACCGCACACGTCGCTGTGTACGAGTCCCAAGAGCTCGCTTGCTCTTACTCCGTGTCCAGTGAACGGAGTCTTTGTCATCTTTCCTTTGAGACAGGATTGACAAGTGGCATACGATTGATATTCGAACGGATCCAAATACCCTTTTGTATGTAACTTAGTCAACCTTCTCTCATTGATGTGACCCAGTCTACAATGCCATAAGAAAGTCTGATTGATTTCCGGAGACTTTCTTTTGTGTGTATTCTGGACATTGAAAATCTGTGGTTGGTTCAATACGTATATACCATTGCTCAATGTACCTGACCCAATCAGAACTTGATTAAGGTGAATGTTTACAACATTACTTACAAACGCAAATTCATAACCTTCTTTAGAAACCAAAGATACAGAAATGATATTACAAGTTGCGTTGGGTACAAAAAAGCAATTACGCAAAACCAAAACATGCCCATCTGACATTCCCAGGTGATAGTCCCCCACGGTTTTAGCATCCATGCTAGCTCCGTTCACAACTCTGAGGGTCATGTCACCTGCCTTCAAAACCCTACGGTTTCTCAACGCCTGCAAAGAATTACAGATATGAGATCCTGATCCGGTATCCAATACCCAGGAAGTAGAGTTTATCGAAAGACAGTTTTCAATAACATACACACCTGAAGCTGAAGCCGCAACCTGCTTCAGTTCCTGTGTCCTGGCTTTCCAAGCCCTGCAATCTTTCTTCCAGTGTCCACTCTTGTGACAATAGAAGCATTCTTCCTTTCCCACAAGCTTCCCCGCTATCTTTGTTGCCATTTCTTTTCCCTTCGTACCCACTTTACTAACACCGCCCCTTGGTTTGGCGGGGGCTTTCTTCCTCTTTCCCTTGGCTTTCGCCTTGGACCTAGAAGAAGAAGATCCTCCTACAAACAAAGCGGGTGTTTCCCTACCTTTCTGTAGGGTGCCCTCTGCGCTCCTCAGCATGTTGAGGAGTTCTGAAAGTTCAATTTCCTTTTCTTGTAAGTTGAAGTTCAGTATAAACTGGGCGTAAGTGGATGGAAGAGACTGGAGAATTAAATCCGTATAGAGTTCACTTTCCAACGTGGTCCCAAGTTCTGCGAGCTCCTCAATGTAGCCAATCATCTTAAGCACGTGGTCCTCTACCGATGATCCGACGGCCAACTTTGCCGAAAATAACTTCTTCGACACTTCGTATCTTGCGATACGAGACTGCTCTCCATACAGTTCTTTTGTATGAAGAAATATGGATTCCAAGTCCATATTCTCGTGCCTCCTCTGATGTTCGTTGTCCATAGAGGCAAGCACGAGGCACCTGGCCTTCGCGCAATCAATCTCCCAAGTCTTACGGATTTCCTTATCCGCGACGTTGGAGGTGGGACCTGGGACGGGGGGAGCTTTGGTGGTAAGAAGATACCCCAGCTTGTCGTAAGTGATTGCCATTTTGACATTCCTGAGCCAATCTTTGTAGTTTGGCCCTGTCAGTATGTTTTTATCTAGAAGTAACTTAAGTCCAGTCATTTCGAATTGGTCGCTGCAGGGGGAGAGAGAAGAAACACTTTAGCATGATGCTCTTGCAAGTTTAGAGTGGTTTTTAATTTGTCTAAACAGGATGGCTCCCACTGTCTCTCGAATCCCTCCTCAAACCATAAAGGAAGAATCAGTCGGGATCAATCCCACCGCACAATACTTGCTTAACCGTTCAGCCAGGCCAGTGTCGTTACTTCGAGGGAGGTTTTCCAACGCTTTCGCGAAGTTCCTTAATTTAAGAACCTCTTTTCCCTGGGGGCGTAGCCCCGCTAACACCTTTCTAGGAACCTACTAGGTTTATAGCATTGATCGTTTGGCGAGAAATTTCCCGAGGAGTAGCATATACTCACAGTAGGATCGGGATCCAAATATCATCGCGCGACGAAACTGAAGGAATCCTACCAGAATCACCACACTCCAAATGGTATGCAAATCTAGCAAGTTTCAGTACTTATGAAACTCCCGATGTGGATTTTTGCCCCATGCTCTTATGACCTTGGCGTGAGGTCAAAATGTCATAAGTCACATGTCAAGTTCTTCCCATCATTATCCCGGTTAATTTGAACCCACCCGTACCTACCCTTGACGTAGGCCAAAATGGCAGTACGACTGTCTCAAACCAACGCATTCTATCTATGCAACAGATAAATATCCGGCAGCTACCAATCACTATGCCTTGGCGTGAGGTCAAAATACATAGCTTGAATACTACCGTATATTTAACTGAAATGATGGAGGGCTACGAATGGTTTTGGCGAAACCGTGAACGTAGTGAACTTGATATAATCGATTGAACGAGATAGCTTTTAAAAGGAGTGGCTCAAGCTCCGCATTTAAAAGTTAGTTTTGAAAAGAACCGAGTGGTTTTTCGAAAGTGTTCCAACGACTTTAACTTGGTTTATTATCTTGCATTAGTTCTTTTAATGCGTGAAATTCTTGCATTAGTTCTTTTAATGCGTCCCATCATTTAATCCTACCATTGCAGAAAACAACCAAAATATGACGTACGCTTATGCCATTCGCATTCGCCACGGGGTCCCGTCATCACCCGTTAGGTTACTTAACTAACGACAGAGCGGGGGCTGGGCTAGCGCGGCTGTAAATCATAAGCAACGCCTAAATATAAAGCAATGATAGACATTACAGATCACAGATGAATACATTGGATATACTAGGAATCCGCAATCCGTTCGAGCCTGCAACGAAAAGCGGATTACACGGTCGCGGTGAATAGCCAAAACCCCACCCAAGACCCCTACGGGTGCGACAAACTACCCGCCAAGTACCCGGTAGTTTGTGCACCCCTCCATGGGTCTATCCTAGGAGCAAAAAACAGTAAAAAGAATTATACAATGACGGCTACAACCCCGACCCGGTTGTGCGGCCATACAAGTAATATTATTACATCAATTTACATATTACAAAAGAATGAAAGAAAAACAAAAGCTCATCTCACATCCACCCCGGCTATTCACCCGCGACAGTCCAACACATTCATATACACATTCCAATATCAAACACAGATCACAGAGATATATAACCCCGACTAATCGACTTATAGCGATTAGCCGACGTTCAATACATACAAACATCACAGATATAACCAATATAGCCAAAGTGTAGCGAAGTTCGAAAAAAAATACGGATTTATAGGACCCCAAAAGTAAATTTCTTTTCTGGAAAATCTGGGCACATATAACATATTTGAAAAATCCCAAAACCATACCAGAAGAACACTGCACGAAACACGATCACATGAAGAGCCCAAACGGCGGCGGATCCGCGGCAACAAGAATAGCTATGGCCGCGGATCCGCGGCGGTTTGAAGGATTCATGGCATCGTTTTTGGTGGGTGTTCTCACAAAACCCTGAGCCGATTTTAGGAGTAAAACTTTTTACTTTTAGAGCACAAAAAAATTCAACAGAAACTTAGGGTTTTTGATTTTCCGGTTTTGCGATTTTTCCGTTTCGAACTTCCATACACTTCGCTACCAAGATAGTTTAAGTTTAGTTAGGCTCTGATACCACTGTAAGTCCACGTTGCGACCCCCGGTTCTTACGGGGAGGCGGAAACGGTATAAAAATCAAATTTTTAGCGCATGGGGCAACATGGACTAACAAAGTCGGGATCTTTTCTAAACTAAACTAGCAAACATGCAAAGGAGAGTTAACTACTCGGCAAAGTGGTTATACCTAACTTGAACTCCTTCTTCTTGAAACCTAGTAGAGGTTGATGGTTCTTTCCTCGTAGCCTTCTTCCGTCAAAGATGGATCCACCTGAGGGTTCAACCTTCGGGCTCTTTCTCGAACTTAGAGTGAACTAGGATCTCCGGCTTGCTAAACCTTGAACCCTAGAGAGAGTAGAGAGTATCTAAGGGGTGTTTCTCTTTCAAGGAGAGGGATTCTCAACACATGAAAAGGATTCTCCTTGAGCTTGAGGAAGAAGAAGATGAAGTGAGGAGAGAGAATGAATATGATAGAATGAGCTCTTTTTCCTCTTGCAACCATAACAAAAGGAAAAAGAATTATCTAATTAATAATAATAATTCAAAATGAAATAGTTGATGGTTGTATTTGGAATGACCATTATCATCACTTCATTAAATGAATGTAAGCTAGAATCAAGGAGTATCCTTGCAAAGCAATGATGATGGTCAAACATTCAACCATGGTCAACAAGTCAACCATGGTCAACAAGTCAACAAAATCAACCATGACACAATTTCATTTAATTACTATTATTAATTGATATTTCATAAATCCATTAGGGTTTGGAAAAAGACGACTGTCAACTGTGCATACGCACCCGTTCCGAAACCCTAATGAAAGACCTCTTCCTCCGCCTCAAACAACTGTGCATACACACCTGCATTCTCGTTCCGAGGAACAAGAATACTGAGAGATAAAAGCAACCCCAAAACATATACCAGTATCTGGCTCAAACCAGAGCCTGCTAGTATAAACCGTCCGGACTCTAAACGTGCACAAGTGCGCGGATGAGAACGAACCCTGCCGCAAAACCATGCGACCTCTACTCAGTTTTGCCCAGAGGCGAATACCCTCTGTGTGGGACTCTAAAGACTCGACACTACGCTGGCAGTGGGTTTAACCACAGACCGCAAGCGGCACTAGCTGTGCGTAACGGTCCCCAGGTAGATGCCGATAAGAAGACTGACGAGGTAAAACCCATCTGAACTCCTACTGAGTCTGAATGTGACATTCTCCGTACAGTCCGGTCTGTTCGTCTGATACATCGCATGTCGGGCCTAGGGGGCGGTAAACGTCAGTCCCCCAATAGCGGTACAAGTCGTGTCGGAGTGAAGCCCAAAACACCCTGAGATAACACTGGAAGCCTACCAGTATATCTCGCTTGCCCTGGCCAGGGACTACTCGTGTAATGGCTCTCCTAGACACAGCGCGATGTCAACCCCCAATACCGGGAGAGACGAATCCTGTCTAACCGGCACTGCCTCCAAGTGCTTCGGGACTGCACCCAACTACCACCTGTTTGCACGACTCCTTTGAGCCGTGGTAGGGTAGTAGTCAAAGTACAGTGGGAACACACTCGAGGCGAAGTGCCAGTGTCAAGTCAGCAGACTAAGCTGTACTCATGTCACCTGGGAACTGATAACTGACGATAGGTATAATACCAACCTGTCAGTTCCCGACGAGTCCTGTCCAGTGTACTCGTAACCCAACGAGCACCCGTATACTATCTCCAGTACGACGTACTGATGGCTGTGGGACAGACCATCTCCCACACTGGGATGAGAAGCGCATACGCTAGTCTACTCCGGAGTATCGATGCCCTGTCTCGATAGTCCTGCGACTAGGGACCTGTATAAGGATGTGCTTACAGATTACCCAGCCCCCACTAGTGTGATTGCCATCACAACGCTGGTAATCAAGCAAAGATCCTAAGGGCTCCACTAATGCGTATAGGTGATATACTAAAATAAACACATGTACACATTGAAGTAGAAACAAACCAAGTAGCATACTACTATATTGAGCAAGATTGTTTATACAAGGTGAATATCCCAAGCTTCCATTAAGTAATATACAAACTAGTATGATACAGTAATGGCCTCTAGGGCATATACACTAACATCAAATACCCAGGATGCAGAGGATACTGAGAAACAGTTCTTTGTAATGAACACACCCGAAGGAGATGCATCATATGCACTTTCTTCGTTTGGGCTTCATAGGAATTCTGGTAATCCCCAATTTTCTGCTCTGTCTTATAACAATTATAAGTTGGAGCGGGACCAACGTTCCCCAGCTCAGTAAAACAAGTGGGTTCGGTCAATATTCCGTATTATTATCTTGATTAAGGCGTGATATGGTCGCTACCTGGAAAGAGAGAGAAGAAAACACTCAGCGTGCGCTCTTGCAAGAATAGATTGGTTATTATTTTATCTAATCAGGATGGCTCCCACTGTTTTTATCAAATCTTCCATCAAACCCTAAAAGGAAATACTAGCCGGGATTAATTACACACTACAAGTTCGCCAATCTTTCAGCCAGGCCAGTGTCGGTACTTTGAGGGAGGTCCCCCGTGCTTTCGCACGAACCTAATTATAGTAAACCTCGTTTTTCCAGAGGCGTAACCCCGTTGACACCTTTCTAGACACCTACTTGATCGGCTAATTGTAATGTGTAAAACTCTCCCAGGAGTAACTCTTACTCGCAGCGGGTATCGGGATCCAACTATCTCATAGAAGGTATGCAATCTCATTGCAAATTTCAACACTTGAAATTCTCGATAATATTTTGCCCCAAACGATCTATGACCTTGACAAGGTCAACAAACCATAGACCGTAAGTCAAGTTCAACCCGTCATTTCTTGATTGAATCAAACCCACCCGCACGACCCTTGACAAGGTCAACAAGGCCGTACGACTACCCTAACCCAATCTGCATCATATGCATAAGCAGATAAATACTGGTTAGCTACCGCACACTGCGCCTTGACAAGGTCAACAAACGCAGCACGAATACTAAACATGACTTATCTGAAATGACGGAGGGCTACGACAGGTTTTTCTGAAAACCTATTGCGTAATGAACTTGATATCGTTGTAGGATTGAATGAATTTTGAAATGGAGTGTTTTTGAGGCTTTTCTAGTTTTGCTAAAGGGGTCACTCCCGGTGAAGGGATCGTCGGCCCTTTCCTCGTCGAATGAGATGCGGGATATATCATATATATCACTGTGCAAAGCAGAAACTATAGAAGCAATCAAAAGACAAACCGAGGGTTGTAGCATCTGCCAGTTATTGCTAAAGGAGTCACTCCCGGTGAAGGGATCTCGGTCCTTTCCTCATCGAATAAGGTGCAGGATATATCATATATACGACTGTGCAAAGCAAGAACTGTAGCTACCTATTTTATTTAGAAATTCGATTCCACAATATCTTAGGTTTCTTTTTCTTTCATTAATCATATTAATGAAGTCCCATCATGTAAGTACCTAAACATCACAGATAAATACGACGTACACTTATGCCATCCGCATTCGCCTCGATGTCCCCTCATGCACCGTTAGGTTAGGTGACTAACGGCAGAGCGGGGTAGGGCTAGCGCGGGTGTAAAACATAAGTAACGCCTATATAATATATCATATATACTATATACAGTATCTATCACAGAACATATCACATGATCACATCACAGATAACGCAGCAGAAAATATCATATGAAATATTGGATATACTAGGACGTCCGTGTTTTTAATACGAGCCAGTATAAAACACGGATTCCACGGTCGTGATGAATAGCCAATCCCACACCCCTAGACCCCTACGAGAGCGGCAAGCAACCCTACCAATTCTAGGGTTAGGAGACCCGGACTCGACTCCTCGAGATGGTCTCCCACTGGACCCTAGAACCCGGTTACTTGTGCTTTCCTCCTTGGGTCTGTCCTAGTGCGGAAAAGTAAATAATATACAAATGATGACATCTTCCGCAACCTGGAAGTGCCCTAATAAAAGAATATCACATACAAGTTTTTACATGAATGAAAAAAGGAAAAACACTCATCTCACATAAAAAACCCCCGGCTATTCAAACACGACGATCCAATATAACATATCCAGCAACACATAACATCACATGTCATCAACGTAAGTAAACATGCGTATCCCAATTGTCGTTGACATATAGCAACGAAACCGGCGATATCACATATTACACTTACGGTCACAGAAAAGAAAGTGTAAAACTACAACAGTTGGAATCCGCATCCTCTTTAGACATCGCATGCCTAATCAAATGAATTCCTTAGACATCGCATGCCTAACAATTATAAACCCCGCATTTTAGTCTCATTTTCGAAAACTCTTTTCAATATCAAGTCGGGCAATTCAATAAGATTCCCGACATTCTGATCGAATGCTCGTCGCAAACTTTAATAGGCGGCCGCACCCCCGACGTCGTCGACGAAGTGTACCAAGGCGGAACACCGCTGCCGCGAGCACCCGAACGGATGCTTTCGGCGACGGGGTTCTCCTACAGTCACTTGGTTGGGGCTATGGGGCGAGGCTGTCTATTAAGTTTACCCGGCGAGTATCCGCGTACGCTACGTGATTGCGACGGACTTTTGATCACATCAAAATTCTGTGGCAACCGATCAAGTGAGACTAAACCGCTAGATTTATAACATTCATTCAGTTATCTCATAACAACTTGTGAATTCCAATTATTGTATCACATTCCGGATAAATAGAAAATGTTAAACTTTCCGATCGAACATTCAAACACCCAAGTTTTCCCGAAACAGCTCAACACATGAAACAAGTTTAAAAACATTCACTTCGTGCCTCAGTACCAACGGTCCAGCCGTAGAAGGGTCAAGCCAACGCCTCACATGTGGCACGCCGTACTGCCCCAAACCCTAAGGTTCAAAGGGCAGTTCAAGACGGTCACATAATCGAGTTAAGGTTTGTTGTCTTCTAGAGAGACCATCGCGTTACTTGCACTACTTAGAACGTTATTAAACCACGGAAAGATCCAACACTTGGAAATTTCCCGACAGGGGAAAAAGTGGGTATTTATATCCGGTCGAACTTTTTAACATATTCAAAAATTATCCGGAAAAACACAGACGAAGTTAAACTTCCCAATCGAAACGTCGAATTCCCAAAACAACCCCAGAAAACTCAACTGTTGAGTATAATTTAAAAATTCCCAGAAAATACAGCACGAAATGATAGGAATTACTGTGCAATTTTCAAGAGGTGATATGACCCCGCGCTTTAGACGAATTGGCCGCTCGAATTTCACAGTAATTCTTAGAAACTCCTGCTAATTTTTCTGCATATTTTTAATTTGGAAAAATCTCAGTTTTCAAAAAATGTACAGAGAGCGATTTGAGATTAGGGTTTCGGTTCGATCGGGCTTCTAACTCCGTCTACGCATCGCCTAAGGCTCTAGCTAGGCTCTGATACTACTGTAGGGTTCCTAGGCACACTAATGAGGTCTCACAAGGCATCAACCATGCCAATTTCAAATTTTACAAGTGCCGAGAAACCCTAATACGGATCGTTAACTAGATTTTAGGCGAAAACGATAACTAGTTAACAACTTAACTAAGAGTAAACGGAAAATACAACCTTGACAATCCGTATTAGGGTTAACGTATGCTTAACAAATATTTAAGTCGATCTTAATCTCAAACAAGGTTAACGGTCCTTAAATCAAACCAAACCCAAATCTAAGAAAATACGGATTTGGACTAATCCACGCCCTACGGGCGACAACACAAATTAGTCTCCGTATACAATCCACGGGCAACCAAAGATAAAGCAAACACACACGACACGAGTAACTAGATTCATAAAAATTATATCAAAATTAATTATTACATTTTTTCATTTTGGCATGGGAGAAGCCGGCCGCGGGGCTCGACTTGGGCATGGGCCCACTTGACCTGGGCTTAGGCCCGCTTATTTGGGGTTGACTTTGACTTTGACTTGGTCAACCGGGGTGTAATTTTTGACCCCAACAGTGTCGAACACCAATGCGTATGGTGTTGTATCCGTGGCCGTCTTGAACGTTGTTCAGTACTGTTTACCTCCGAAACAGAGACGAAACCGCGTAGGTCGTCTTGACTGAATTTGGGGGCAGATGCTATTTGGTTTTATCCGTCCACCTCTCCGAAGATGCCAAGTTGATTTATGGCACTGTGTATCGAAGATTTAGACAGATGCGGCCGTTGTAGCAGATTTCGTCAGATTCCCCCTCGTTGTGAGGGGTTTTTGATTGTGGGGACGCTCTTCCTTTCAGGCGCAAGCCCCTGCAGTTAATTACGTTACCGCATAGCGATAACCACTTTCTTCTTTTCCAGATGTTCACTTCGTGTCGTGTGTGTTTTTTTTATCTTTGGTTGCCCGTGGATTGTATACGGAGACTAATTTGTGTTGTCGCCCGTAGGGCATGGATTAGTCCAAATCCGTATTTTCTTAGATTTGGGTTTGGTTTGATTTAAGGACCGTTAACCTTGTTTGAGATTAAGATCGACTTAAATATTTGTTAAGCATATGTTAATCCGATATTGGACTAAGATCTACTTAACGGAGGTTCGGGATCACTTTTGATCCAATGAAAGAGCATTTGGGCTCCATTGTTTTAGTTTAAGGACGTTGCAATCCATAGCTAGTTTAAGGACGTTGCAATCCATAGCTAGTTTAAGGATATTACGGTTCATTGGGGTATGGTCATGGGTTTGAGAGTGCATCCACGAGCTGTTGGTTGTCGGTACCCTCCATCTCTCTGACATCATTGAAGAATTACAACGACATGTATCAGGGGTGTGGAGAGATGTACCCTTGAACCGAACTCCAGATTGAAGGGAGAGATCATGGTGGAATGAACATCATCTTAGATGCCATGTGTCGGGAGATCATTGGTCATCTTTGGAACTAAGATCGATTTGGGGAGACTAAGTATAGGAGGGCTCGGTTGGTTGATGGTCAAAAAGGTTTTTTGGCCTCAGGAGACTTGGCTAATTTGGGCTAGGTTTGGCCCCTCATAGTGTTAAACACTGCTAACTGTTTGGCGCTCACGTGTTCCCACGTGATGCTTTCAAGCAGTGTTAAACTCTGAAATTTAGAGCGCTTACGTGTGACACGTGAGGCACCTGAATACTGGGCACTGTTTCTTTGGGCTTATTCCCTTGTTCTATACATATAAGTGTAAACACTTGAATCTTATAATCATCATGTGTGGACAAATGAGGCGCCCCTAAGTTGGACACTGCCTCCTTTTGATTTATCTTCCTATTCTTTTCTAAGTGCTAAGCACTATTGGAGGTCACGTGGGATCACGGGACCCGATCTAATTTGATCCTTTTCGTTCCTCAGAGGTGCTCATATGGGAACACGTGATCTGTCGTTATAGCGTTAAACGCTAATATGCATGGAGCTCTTGATCTAAGTCTTGAGAATTTCAAGTCCTTTGTTTTCTAAGAATTAAATTCTTTTGAGGGTTAAACTCTAGTTTTATTAGAGGAATTAAATTCTTATGTCTTTGGAAGATTTAAATTCTTCAAACCTAGTTCTTTCCTCTAAGTTTTGGGACTGCATTATAGGATCTCCCCGATGAGAATTAAATTCTCAACTTGTGGGGAGATCTATTTCGGCAGAGCTCAACCAGAGGAAGAAATAAGTTCTTTTTTGGAAGAGTTAAACTCTTGTAAAAGGAGATGAAATGATCTCTAGGTCATTTTCCCTCACTTAGGATTTCTTCTTCTTCAAAGAGAGCTCCTCTTCTTTATTATTTTCTCAAATCTTATGGGGTCTCTCTCTCTTTCTCTCTTCAGTCTCGAGTCCTTTATATAGTAGAGACAAGTTTGTTGATTTAGTTAAGGAAATCTCTCATTGAGAGATTTTTTGATTGATTGGGGGATTTTATCCACCGTTGGATCTTTGATCCAGGGACTTCTGTTTTACAAAAGACATTTGTCTTGTTTTTTGCAAGATTGGGAAAATATTTTCCCAAACAGAGTTTATTCTGTATCTTGGTGATTTTTAATCACCGTTGGATTTTTAATTCAACGGCGCTCCTTTTTACAGAGCGCAACCTTTCTTGTTTAGAAAGATTGGGAAAATATTTTCCCATACAGAGCTTATTCTGTATCTTGGTGATTTTTAATCACCATCGGATCTTTTAATCCGACGGTGCTCTGTTTTACAGAGCACAATCTTTCTTTTTTAGAAAGATTCAAGGAAATATTTTCCAAATAGGATTTGGATCCTTATTATTTAGAATTTAATTCTATCGTCTTAGAAGGCATTGGAAACCCTCACGTGTAGCAATTGACCCATAGCTTTAGGCCGGTTTGCTTATATGCAGCAGACCCAGAGAAAGGCATCACGTGTTGGCACGTGAGCCTCTCTGGCTTGTTATTTGTTTTAGGAAGGCGCCTATATACTTTGTATATAGATTCCCATGTGCCTGCACTAAGGCGCATCACTTGTAGGCACGTGATGCTCTATTTGGGGATTTTTCCATCGCTTTTTATTTATTATTTATTTATTATTTTTTTTATAAGGGAACAAGTACGCCCATAGAGCTTCATGCAGCCTTTCGTGCCAGTCCTTTTTTGTTGTTGGACACTGTCTTTTTTATAATCTTTATCAAGGATTTGTTGAAAGTTTCAGCTAGACCGTTGGCCCGAAAATTATAGACTGAAGAACATTTCCAATCTATTTTATGTTGCTGTGCGAATCGGTTGATTTTATGGCTTCTTTAAGCTGTTCCATTATCCGAGATAACTCGTCGCGGAGTGCCGAACCGATATATGACATGGGTCTTGAAGAAATGGAGGATATTCTCTGTCTTCACTTCCCTTAGCGGTACTACTTTTGCCCACTTAGAGAAGTAGTCGGTTGTTGCTAGTATGAACCGATATCCTTTGGATGATGCCTGTTCGATAGGGCCAACTATATCGGTTCTCCACATTTCGAACGGCCAACTAGCCACTGTCGGGTGTAGCGGATTTGGATGTTGATGGATGAAGTCACCGTGAATTTGGCACGAGTGACACTGCTTCGCATATTCGAGGCAGTCCAGGATCATTGTGGGCCAATAGTAACCCATTCTTCTTATTTTCAGCTTCATTTTTGGTCCAGCTTGATAAGAACCGCAGAGTCTGTCGTGTATTTCTTGGACGACTTTCTTTGCTTCCTCCGGCCCCAAGCATCTTAGCCATAGACAGTTGAATGATCTCTTATATAGAGTATCATTGACGAAGACGAAAGTTAAAGCTCGTTTCATGAGCTGATGTCTAGACGACGCATTTTCGGGTGTTCGTTGGGGATTGAAATAGTCCATGAAGACTTCCCTCCAGTCGATGCCCTTTTCTTCATCCTCTATTTGAAGGGCTACCGTTCGGTCGTTTCTTTTCCTTTGGATGGCTCATTAGGTCTTCCGAAAATATATCTTTTGGCACGAGAACCCTGCGACTTTGCATGATGATCCTCACGTCATCGAGGTTTTCATCGGCAAATTCCTTAGCCAATTTGGCCAACGCATCCGCCTTACTGTTTTCCGCTTGCGGTATGCTTTTTAGGGTATAGGAAGGGATTTGTGTCAGCAGTTGCTGCACTCTTTCGCCATAGTTTATCAACTCTGGCTTGCATATCTGATATTCGCCATTTACTTAGCTAACGATCAGCTGGGAGTCTCCATATATAAGGAGGTCTTTGATTCCCATGTCGATAGCAATCTCGAGACTTGCTATCAAAGCTTCGTATTCAGTTTCGTTATTAGTCCTTAGCTCTGTTAAGCAAAGGGCGTAACGTAATATCTCTCCTTGCGGGGTCACGAAAATAAGTCCGACCCCAGCTTTGATTATGGGGACGTTTTGCTTTCACCTCTTCATGGAAGATACTCCATCGAAGTAGAGTTCCCATTAGGAATCATATACTTTTTTGATTGTGTCGAACGCATGTTCGTCTCGCAACTCATAATTTAAGGGGGAGTCAGCTGGTATCGGATGCTACGCGAGAAAGACGACAATCGCCTGGCCTTTCACTGCTTTGAGGGGTCGATACGTTATCGAGAACTCCATCAGGAGGAGGGCTCATTTGGCAAGCCTTCCTATTAGTATGGCCCTTGACATTGGATATTTGAGAGGATCTATCTTCGTTATGAGGTGGACCTCATGTGCCAGGGTTTAATGCCTGAGCTTCGTTATTACGAAGATCAGTGCCAGGAAATACTTTTCGATGGGGGAATAGTTGCTTTCTGTCCCCAGGAGAACTCAACTTAAATAGTATAGAGCTCTCTCCTTTCCCTGATCGTTCTCTTATGCCCACAATGCGCCTAGAAAGCCCTTAAGGGCCGTTGTATATAGGATAAGAGGTTTTCCCTTAACCGGAGCTGCCAATACCTGCGGATTTTGCAGGTATTGTTTGATTTCGTCCAGTGCGTTTGGGCACTTTTGATCCCAGATGAACGGGGTCCCCTTCTTCATCAAATGACTGTAGGGACGGCATTTTCCAGAGAGGTTGGTTATGAACCGCCGGATATATGTGAGCTTTCCTTGGAGAGATCCCAGTAACTTGAGGGTTCTTGGCGTGGGTATTTCCATAATCGCTTTGATATTTGAGAGATCGATTTCGATACCCCGATGACGTATGATAAATCCCAGGAATTTGCTTGAGGAAACTCTAAACGTGCATTTTAGAGGGTTCGTCTTCAGATTGTACTTCCGAAAACGTTGGAACACTATTTTTAGATGTTCCTAATGCTCCTCATGGGATTTACGCTTCACTACAAGGTCGTCGATGTAGCATTCGACAATCTCATGTATGAGGTCATCGAAGATGTTTGTCATGGCTCTCTCATAGGTAGCGCCGGCGTTCTTCAAACCGAAGGGCATCGCCTTATAACAGAATATGCCCAGCGGGGTTCGGAAGGCGGTATGCTTCTGGTCTTCAGGATGCATCTTTATTTGATTGTATCCTGAGGATCTATCCATGAAGGAGAAGACTTCGTGAGTTGACGTGTTATCGATCATAAGCTCGGTAACGGGCACTGGAAAGTCGTCTTTCGGGTAGGCTTTATTGAGGTCCCGAAAGTCCACGCAGATGCGAACCGTCCCATTTTTCTTCATCACTGGAATGATGTTTATGATCGAGTTAGGATATTGAACTTCTTGGATGAAACCGGAGTCGATTAGTTTCTTGACTTCAGCGTTGATACTCATCTCAAGTTCGAGCTGTATCCTCCTTGGCGCCTGTTTGATTGGCTTTATGACCAACGATATATCCAGTTTATGTACTGCCACTTTTGGATCTAGACCCAGC
The DNA here is from genome assembly GCA_030015575.1 of Agapanthus africanus. Lineage (NCBI taxonomy): Eukaryota > Viridiplantae > Streptophyta > Magnoliopsida > Asparagales > Amaryllidaceae > Agapanthus > Agapanthus africanus. Next base: position 192,992,212 of record CM057348.1, read on the forward strand.
ACATCGGAATAATTCCATGCAAAGCAGTCTTTATACTACATGAGCACGTCTTTTAACGTGGCTACCTGTTTTTCAGATAGTAGCTCACTGACGAACGTCGATCTCGGATCATTTTCTGTCCCTAAGACGATTTCCTTATGTTGTCCGCCGTTGTGTGTATTCCATCTTCCAGCTCTTTTGGTGCTGGTGGAAACTTTGAGATCACCTCGTCCTCGACTTCATTTGCAAAGCACCTGAAGTGGTCATTCATACTCTCGTGCCCTCACTCTTTTGAGAGTGTTATCATATGGTAAGTACGAGTCCGCCTATCTTTTTGTGTTTGAGCTAGTCCTATCCTGATGGGGTAGGTCTTTTTGGCTCATGTTTTTATGGGGGGGGGGGGGTTACCCTCCAGCTGTCGGATAAAGTGGACCCGCCTTGTTGGTATTGATCTTCCACCCAATCTTTGAATATGAAGTAGTCTTCAAGGGGATGACCTATTACTCGGTGATAAAAGCAATAATCCGGATGATGTACCTCGTTTATTTGTTCGGGATGACGAAGCTCCGGAAGCGTCATCATTTGGTGCTTCATGACAAGGTTGAATATTTTCCTTGTCTTGTCTTGGGGGAAAGTGTATTCCCGAACCATCTTTTTTATAAAGGACAGGCTCCAATCGAGTTTTTCTCGTTTGCACGGCGTCTTGGATCCGCTTTGTTGACCTTGAACATTGTTTGAGTTCTTGGCCCTGTTTTTGCCTTTATTTCGGGATTTTCCTTTTTCGCGAGAACATATAGGACGTCTAGCCTGAATTTGGAGGCAGATGCTATTTGGACATATCCACCCACCTCTTCGAAGATATCAAGTTGATTTATGGTACTATATATCGGAGGTTTGGATAGATGCGACCGATATAGCGGACTTCATCAGATTCCCCTTCATTTGTGAGGGGTTTTTGATTGTGGGGACGCTCTTCCCTGTAGGTGCAAGCCCCTGCAGTTAATTACGTTATCGTGTTGCGATAACAACTTTCTTCTTCTCCAGTAGTTCACTTTGTGTTATTTTGTTTGTTAAGCTTGCCCGTGAATTGTATACGGAGACTAATTTATGTCGTCGTCCAAAGGGCGCAGATTAATCCAAATTCATATATTTGAGATTTGGGTTTGGGTCAATGATTTGCTTGACGGGGTCCATGTTGATAGCTTGGTTTTCCAACGGGAATGAACTTAGGATGCATATCTCATATAAATGAGGTCCATCAGTTCATGAGATATTTGGGTTTGATCTAAGAATCGTTAGTCATATTTGAGAATAAGATCAACTTAGAAACAAATGAGTATATGGGCTCAATTATTTTAACTAAGGATACGTTAGTTTTATTTTAGACTAAGATCAACTTAGCAATATTTTCAGGATCATCTAGTTAAGATCCAACAGCAGAGCATTTGGGCTCAGCTACAAGTAACTTTAGAGAGACTTAGCCAATTTGGGTTCAGTCTGCTTGGTTTTAGGCTTTCTTCTTTTTTTTTCCAGAAATGCTAAGCACTCATTTATAGCTCTGACGCTCACGTGGAAAGCATGTGAGGCGTACAGGCATGGGTGCTGCCAATCGGAGCCAACGCTTAGTCATTTTAACTAAGTATATATAGTACTAAGCACTTAGTATGGCACTCACGTGGGAAACACGTGAGGCATTCAGCCTTTGTTTTTGTGGCTCACGTGTATTTCACGTAATTGCTTTATTTTTCGGGTGCTGGGTTGCTTTATTTTGATGGCTGCCCAATCATTGCAAATGAGTTTCTTTGTTTTTGGGCGCTTACGTGGGAAGCACGTGAGTCGTCAAGTACTTTTCTTTCAGAGATTTAATTTCAGTTAATGGTATTTTGGCCATTAATGGTCACCCAGATCTCAGTTTTGAAGATCCGAGATCAGTTTTATTTAAGAAATAAGTTCCCCTTTTTTTATGAACTAAGTTCTTTACATAGGGTTAAACTCTATTTTTAGAGGAATTAAATACCTTAGAACATAAGTTCTTTTTCTTTTTCTTTCTTTTTAACCCATTTCTTTTCCCTTAGATTTTAAATTTGAGGAACAAAATCTCCCCGATGAGAATTAAATTCTCAACTTGTGGGGAAATTTGCCTTGCAAATCTCAAATGAAAGGAAGAACTAAGTTCTTTTTGTGAAGGGTTAAACCTTGTTTCCGTTTACACTAGGCAAATGAGATGTTTTGATCTCTGTGTTATCTTTTACCTAGAGTTGGAAATGAGAGAAATCTTTTTCTTTGAGAGAATTAAATTCTCTGTTATTTTGAAAGCCGCTGTCTTTTTATTTGCAGAAGCTTATTGGTTTTTTTTCATGTCTTATATCCTTTATATAGGAGAGTCAAATTTGTTGACTAGTTTGAGAAAATCTCTTATTTGAAATATACCAATTGATTTAATTGGCCTCAAAGATTATTCGGGGGATTTTATCCACCGCTGGATATTTGATCCAGTGGATTTCTGTTTTACAGAATATGTTTTCTTGTTTTTAACAAGATTAAGGAAATATTTCCTATATACAGAATTTAATTCTGTTAGACGGTGATTTTTAACCACAATTGAATTTTTAATCCAAGGGCTATTTATTTAACAGAGAATATCTTTCTTTATTTAGTAAGATATAGGGAAATATTCTCCCATTTCATTGGATTTTGATCTAACTACTTTCTGTTTAACAGAAAATATCTTTCTCGTTTAGAAAAATTAGGGAGGTATTTAACCCCCCAATTGAATTTAATTCTATATTTGGTGATTTTTAATCACCCTTGGATCTTTGATCCAACGATTCTCTGTTAACAGAGAATAACTTTCCCTTTTAGAAAGATCAAGGGAGATATTTTCTCAAGACTAGAATTTAATTCTATATTAGGAGGCGCCCTCACGTGTTTAACACGTGACCCCGATATGCGTATTTAGCTTGTTCTATTTAGTGCCCATATGCTTTGCATATGGGCACTCACGTGTTTAACACGTGAGGTCAATTTGGCCTTTAGTCACTTGCTCTTAGTGCTTATATGCTTTGCATATAAGAAATAGAATTTAATTCTATGTATAGAGACTCTATCTGAAATTAATGCTTCAACAGGGTTTTCTTACGTGCTTAACACGTGAGGCCCAAAACGTGGGGAATTCTCCCCTTTTTTCTTTCCATTTTTTTTATAGGGGAACACCCATGGCTCATGCGCAAAAAAAAAAGCAAATAAGGCATGGGATGGACTAAATGTCATTTTGTAAAGCATAAAGGGCTATGTGTAAATTTTTAAGACTATATAAGGCAACATGAAAATGAAAGATAATATTCATTCCCCTCATAGATTAGGGTTTTGTGCCTCCTTGTCTTTCCTCAAGGTTCTAAACTTTCTTCCTTTTTTTGAATTGAATCAAGAGTTTAACTCTTCTTTTCCCCAAAAGAGTAGTTTTTCACCATAAAACCCTCGAAGAGGAGCTCAAATCTCCCATCAAATCTCTAAAAGGGAGATTTTTAATTTCAATGCCCCTTTTCTCTAAGATCCAACAAAAAGAGAGGAGGAAACAAGAACCCATCTCAGAAGAACTCATTTTAGGGAAGTCTAAGTCTCTAATAGGACGAAAAGAGAGCTCCTTTCTCCATCCAAGATCTAAATCTTTGAGGAGTTCAACTCCAAGATCCAAATTCTTAAAGTAGTTCAACTCCAAATCCAGACCTTTTAGGAGTTTAACTCCAAATTCAAACCTTTTGGGAGTTCAACTCCAAATCCACATCCAATTTCTTCTCTAGGAGTTTAACTCCAAGATCCTTCGGCAGTTCAACTCCAAGCCCAGGGGCTAAACCCCTTCTTTCGCTAGTGTTTCTAGCTGTCCCATGCCGCGCACGTGACCCACTGGTGTCTAGCGGCTACACGAAGTGCCCGCGACCTGTTGGCGCCTAGCGCCCACGCGCCGCGCACGTGACTCTTCTGGCGTCCAGCGCCCACGCGCCTGGCACGTGTCCCGTTGGCGCCCAGCGCCCGCGTGCATGACCCGCTGGCTTCCAGCGCTTACGTGCCTGGCACGTGACCCGCTGGCGCCCATCACAAATGCTTCACTGACATAAGTTGAGGCCGAACCACGCGCCACCCACGTGACCCGCTGGCGCCCAGCGGTCACGTGTTGTATCACGCGTCCTTAAAACTCTCCTCACCCCTCTTTTTTTCAAACGTTCCCCACTAAAAATACCTTTCCCGTTAGAAAAAATTTCTAACGGGATGCTGCCCCGCACCCCGTAAGGGAGCTGCTAGCCCCTTTGATCCCCAGCCCGCTATCTGGGTAGTGTGTCCCTTGTAAACTCTGTAAAGCCCCCGATACGTCCAAGTCCCCTTCAAAACGCAACATGCACACTGCTCGTTGAGTTTGCATGACCAGTTTGACCCGTCAATCGGAGATTCTCTCGCTCCAAAAATAAGGGGTAATTAACGGCAGCTTAGTCCGCGGCTGTCGGAGATTCGGATCCCCATAATCAATAAACCCGGCCTACCCAAGGCAGGGGGAATCTGTATATGCTTGACAAGCGCGCACATTTCCATCTAAATGGGGTGACGAAAAACACCCTACAAAACTGAGGGGTTTGCATATAATTTTTCGCTAGATGATAAAAAAGGGCCATGAAAATTGCAAGCTCTCTCTCTCTCTCCATATATATATATATATAGAGAGAGAGAATAATGAAGAAAATAGGCCTTATGATGCTTTTTCGTTAGGTTCGTTAGGTGGCGTCAGAAATTTATATCCTTTACAAATTTTTTCGATGATCCGCATCAATCATCATCATCTTTATTATGTAAGATGTGGATACACCAAATTTAATGTGATTCTACTACCTTTCACCGTTGAATTAGCAATGTAAAAAGTTCTATTATAAATAAATGAGGTGCCTTTCTTCTAGAATACTTTCGTATAAATATAAAATACTTCCCGGTATATGTATCGAAATACATATACGCGTATCCGTATAAAAATACGAATAGCCAAGAGAGAGAAAATGAATAGTGAACAATAATGCTAGAATATATATATTAAATATATATATATATAAATTATTAAATCAAAACTTGATTTAATAATCCGGTTTAATCCTAAACCGGCTAGTATTATCAACTGTCCGATTAAAGTTCGTGTCGCCTGTACACGTGTTTAATCGAACCCCTGTATGTATCAACACATGTCATTTACATCATATCGTCTGAATCGGGAAAACTCTCTGTGTAGGACTCTAAAGACCCGAAAATACGTTGGCAGTGAGTAACTGGATAAATCCATAACCACAAGCACGTCAGCGGCACTAGCTGTACGTAACAGCTATCCAGGTATATGCCGAAAGGGAGGTCGACAATCAAATCCGTCCGTACTCTACTGAGCCTGAATGTGACAATCTCCGTACATTTCGGTCTTTTCATCTAAGAGTATCCCATACCAGATTTAGCGGGTGGATACTATCAGACCCCTAATAACCCGATAAGTCATGTCAGAGTCAAGCTCATCACCAACCGAGAAACTACTGAACTCTTATCAGTAAATCTCATTTACCGTGGTTACGGATTTAGGGTGATGGCCAACCGAACACAGCACAACATTGACTCCTAATATAAGGAGAGATGAATACCTGACAATCGCTCACTGCCTCTATGTGGCTTGGGACTGTACCCAACTAAAACCTGTTTGCACGACTCCTTTGAACCGTGGTAGGGTAGTAATCTAAGTACAGTGATAACTCACACGAGAAAAATAACGATCTCAGCTCAAAAGACTAAGCTGTACTCATGCTACTAGAGAACTTCTATCTGACGATAGATATAATACCATCTAAAAGTTCTCAGCGAGTCTGTCCGTTGTACTTACCTCCAGTGAGCACCTGTATACTATCTTAGGTGACACAACACCAATGGCTTGTGAGACCGGCCACCGCCCCTCATCGGGATCTAGAAACGTATATACTAGTCTACTCCGGAATATCGATATGCAGTCTCGATACTCCCACAACCAAGGATATTTAAGGATGTCTTATGGACTATCCAGCTCTCACGTATATGATTGCCATCATAATTCTGGTAGTCAAGCAAGAATTCTACGGGTTTCATCATTATGTATTAGAGACAAGTAATAACAAGTAAAACGTATACACATCAATGATAAAGACAAACCATATAGCATACTATCATTTGAGTAAGTTTGTTCTACCAGGTCCTCCCTCAATTATCATAATCGCCTACCTACAATTACAATAATTGTCTTGAGGGCACTATATCCAACACTAGGTTCATATTGCTGGACGTTCGGAAAGTCGGTAGGAGGAGCAGAAAGATATCTCACAGTGAGACGTTTATACCATTGTAGGTATATTTCTGTAGCGCTGGTGGGTGTTTGGTCAGTTATTTGCTGTAAGGCAATATTATGAATTCTATATTACTATCTTAGCAAATATTGATGATGACACTCTCTCCAATCATGCCCCGCCTTTCCTCCTCGCATGTCTCTTGATTGTCATAGGTACAGGCGGCGAACCAGAAATATATTGCAATCTACCAAACTGTTGCAACACCCGGTCCGGTAAGTGCATGACCATGATGTTAATGCACAGTAGCGGACATCGAGCCTGCCAAACCGGCTCTCCTTCGATACAGATGCCAGGTAATTTTTACAGATGATCTATTGTATAAGGCATCCACGCGAATTGCGCAAATAATATAGTACAAAATATGAAATAATGCCAATTAAAATTTTCAAACAATTTTAATTACCTAATTAATGGTTACCTAAGTTGCCTCCATTTGATCCAACTCATCTTTATAATACTTAAGCAGTCGACGAAGAGCCTTATATGATTTCTTGTCACTCCACCAATAGCTGAGAGGCTTTCCAGGGACATCCTCGCCAGAAATACGAATATGATCTGGTCTACATGTGCTTTCATGACCAAATATATATATATATATAAAGTGTTATAATATCAGAAAGAACCAATATTATAATTTTTCAAATAATTAGTTCAAAACTATTATGTATTTGAAGTAATGTAATGCAGCCATAAATCTTATTCTTCATAGGAGCACATGGCTTATATAGTTCCTTATAAAGATATTCCAGGACTCCTTCTCCCCAAGCATACTAACCACACATATCGAAATCCCTAAGAAACCCAAGATATAACGGACGGACATGCATTGCCGACTGGTCCGGCATCAACCAAGAATCAATCATGTATAGAATATAGGCACGTGCATGTCTATCCAAGATATCATCAGTATCTTCATCATGGATATTAGTAAATATATTTTTGAGCCAGTTTAAACTGATCTTATACCCCTTAATAGACCCTCCTGGTACCTGAATTTTACAATTAATCGTTAATTAATATCACTGTAATATACTTCAACTTTTAATTTAACGAAACTATAAAATACCTGTCCGAGAGCAGACTCCAAATACGCATCCCTATATGTGTGCTCAATTTCTGGACCCACAATTGTAACTCCAACCAATCCAAGTCTATTCATCTGTAAACCAAGCAAAAGGGCAACAACCTGGAGTGTGATAGTGGCCTCACCCCATCTAAGATGAAAAGTGTGAGTCTCTCTTCTCTAATGCTCAATAAGAGAAGTAACGAGACTGTGTTCGAGCTGAATATGACGCAATAATGAAGTTTTATAAAAACCGACCTTGCGAATCCGCTTGATAATACGATGATCAGTAACTTACCATTTATCGGAACTAAGACTGACAACTATAAGATTATCTCCACCCTGCAAGATTTATTCATATTATTTTCAAATATTTGAATTAAAATATATGGGGTAATATTTCAAACAAATTTAATAAATTTCAAATCTTTCCTCCTCGTGTAATATATCGAAAGATCTATACTCGTTTTGATTTACGAGGAGTGATTTGTCGAATAGTTGATCCTCCTTTGTATTTTTTTTTTAAACTCAAATAATTGAAAGATTGTGAAAGATAGAGAGTATAGAATGGTGTTCGGAGAGAAATGGGATAAGAGAGAGAAAAGAGAATAAGGGGGTTTTTAAAGAGGAAAAAGGGAGTTTAGGGACATTAATTTGGCCCGGGTTCAAAGAACCCGCTCTCACCTTTTTAAAGGAGATGTAATCTCTTTTAAAATAGAGAGGACCACTTTTTAAAGGGGGTTTGTCGAATGGTTCCAAGAACATGCCCTCTCTTTTTTAAAGGAAGGGGGATCTCCTTTAAAAAGGAGATGGCCTATTTTAAAGGGGAGAGCGGATTCCTAGAACCCGCCTACTTCCCATGTTAAAAAAAGATAGTTAAAAAAATAATTTCACCTTTTTATGGGCTGCTCAATAATTGGCCACGCCTTGCCTCATTTTCACCGAATTTATAATTTCACTACTGCTTTCCCTCTCTTTTCTCCACTGACCATTTTTTGGACGTGGGTTTCAGGAACCCGCCGCCACCTTTTTAAAAGAGAGGGGATCTACTTTAAAAAGGAGAGGGCCCCTTTTTGAAGGGGATTTTTCGACTGGTTCAAAGAACCCACCTTCTCCTTTTTGAAGGAGAGTGAATCTCCTTTGAAAGTAGTGGGCCCCTTTTAAAAGTGGAGAACCGGTTCCAAGAACTCGCATCCTCCTTTAAAGATGAGAGGACATGTAAGTCGATGTCACACACCCCACATGGTTTGTGGGGAGGCGGAATTTACAAAAAAGGATTTTAAGACAAGTAATATCGACTATACTTCCAAGATCGTTCTGGAACCCTAACCAGCTAAACACAAACTACTATGATAGTGTATTATACCTCCTAGATATAAGTCCTTCGGGTTTTCTTCTCCTCTTCTTGAGCTCCTAGAAGGTGCGGATCAAGCTCGGTCGTCGACCTCCTCGTGTCGAAGACGATCCACCCGGGAGTCTATGGTTCAAGCTCCAACCTCAAGAATGAGGTAACTATAGTTCCTAGTTTGCTAATCTATGTAAATTAGGAGATGTAGAGAGTTGATTGGACTATTTAATCTCAAAGAACCCTAGGATTCACAATACATGTGAGGGTTAGGGTTTGAGGAAAAAGGAGAAGAGCAATGGAGAGAGAGTGCAAAGTGTAGAATGATGAAGGAAGGAACAAGTGAAGAATGGCTAACTCTTTTTCTCACATCATGCATGCATTATTTTCCATAGAAAAATATAGCCATGCTTGAATAGTAAGTGCAAACCAATAAACTAAAGAATTAGCCATGCTTCAAGCCATGCCACAAATATCTCCATTTTCCATCTCATTATCTATTTTCTAAAAATAGATATGTGCATATGAGGTGTCTCCTTCTAGAAGCACTTCTTGTAAAATTACAGGAATTCCCCCACCGTATATACATACTCGTATTCGTACTGCAAAAAATACAAATACAAAGAGATAAAGATAATCCAATAATATAATACTAGAATGCGGTTTAATCCTAAACCCACTAGTATTATCCGTCCGAACCACATCCGTGCAGCTAGTACACGTATGTGATCAGAACCCTGCACGTAAAACTATACAGCCTCTATATCGTTTCGCCTGAACTAGGAAAACCCTCTGTGTGGGACTCTAAAGACTCGACAATATATTGGCAGTGGGTTTAACCACAAGTCCGTTAGTGACACTAGCTATACGTAACGGCTACCCAGGTACCTGTCTAATAAGAAGGCCGACGAGCGAACTCATCCGAACCCCTACTGAGCCTATCCGTGACAATCTCCGTACAGTCCGTTCTGTTCGTTTAAGAGTATCGCATATCGGGCCTAAGGAGGTGGTAAACATTAGACCCCTAATAGCGCAATAAGTTGTGTCGGTGTAGAGCCCAATACACCATGAGAAACTACTGGTGTACCTACCAGTAAATCTCATTTTCCCTGACCAGAGACTTTGTGTATTGGCTAACCGTACATAGCGCGGTATCAACTCCCAATACCGAGAGAGATGGATCCCTTCTAACCCCTACTGCCTCCAAGTGCTTCGGAACTGCACCTAACTACTACCTGTTTACACGACTCATTTGAGCCGTGGTATGGTAGTAATCTAAATACAGTGGGAACACACTCGAGACGAATAGTGATGTCAAGTCAACGGAGTAACCTGTACTCAAGTCACCGGGGAACTACTAACTGACGATAGGTATAATACCAATCAGCAGTTCCCAGCGAGTCTTTCCAGTGTAACTCATAACCCAATGAGCACTTGTATACTATCTTTAGTAGCGTATACCAATGGCTACGGGACAGGACACCTCTCTTGATGGGGATAAGAAGCATATACACTAGTCTACTTTGGAGTATCAATACCCTGTCTCGATAATGCTATGACTCGTGACAAGTTTAAGGATGTGCTTATAGACTACCCAGCCCCTACTAGTGTGACTGCTATCACAACACTGGTAGTCAAGCAAAACTCCTGAGGGCTCTATCAATATGTATTACCGATATGTTAAAAGAAACATATACACATATTAAGATAGAATCAAACCAGATAGCATACTATCATATTGAGAAAGACTGTTATTATATCTGTGTATATCCCAAGCTTCCAAAATGTAATATACAATTCAGTACTATACAATAATGGCCTCTAGCATATATCACTAACAATCTCTCACTTGCACTAAGGCCATGTATTGGCATATCGTTGACCTAGCTTCTCGAATAGCCTCTCGAACTGCGTATGAGGGATGACCTTCGTGAGTGGATCTGCAGTGTTTTTCTCTGTATCTACTCTCCGCACCTCGATCTCCCGACGATCCAGGATCTCCCTGATCAGGTGATACCGCCTCAAGATATGTCTGGACTTCTGATAGGACCTTGGTTCCTTTGCTAAAACTATAGCCCCATTGTTGTCACAATACAAAAGTATTGGATCAACAATGGATGGAACCACTTGAAGTTCTGTAACGAACTTTCTTATCCAGACTGCTTCTTTCACGGCGTCACATGCAGCGATATACTCTGCCTCCTTCGTTGAGTCAGCTACAGTATTCTGCTTGGAGCTCTTTCCACAGACCGCCCCTCCATTGAGGGTGAATACATAACCCGACATGGATTTGGAGTCATCCTAGTCACTCTGGAAGCCGGAGTCAGCGAATGCCTTGATCTGGAGGTCTTTACTACCGTACACCAAGAACATCTCCTTAGTCCCTCTATGGTACTTGAGAATTTTCTTAACTGCTATCCATTGCTTCTCCCCAGGGTTTGACTGATACCTGCTTACCACACACAGTGCGCAAGCAATATCTGGTCTGGTACACAACATCACATACATTATAGATGCTACTGCAGAAGCGTAGGATATAATACTTATGCGATCCCTTTCAAAATCAGTCTTGGGAGACATATTTTTGGAGAGGGTGATCCCGTGACAAGCCAGTAGATTACCGTGCTTGGAATCTTTCATACTAAATCTTTTCAGTATGGTGTCGATGTACCTGGACTGTCAAAGTCCCAACATCCTTTTAGATCTATCACGATAGATCTGGATCTCAAGAATGTATGAGGCATCACCCAGGTCTTTCATAGAGAACATATGTGACAAGAATCCTTTGACTGCTTATAGCATAGGAATTTCATTTCCTAACAGGAGAATGCCATCCACGTACAAGATGAGAAATACTATAGTTCTTGCTACAATCTTACTATAAATGCATAGTTCATCTGGATTTTTGATAAAGTCAAATTCTTTGACCGTCTTATCAAAGCAGATGTTTCAACTCCGCGATGCCTGCTTTAATTCATAAATGGATTTAAGTAACTTTCATACTTTTCCGCAGCTCCCACTCGCTATGAAACCCTGTGGCTGATCCATATAAACACATTCTTCCAAATTTCCATTCAGAAAAACGGTCTTTACGTCCATCTGCTAAATTTCATAATTATGGAAGGCAGCAATGGCAAGTAGGATCCGAATGGATTTAAGCATAGTCATTGGAGAAAAGGTTTCATCATAGTCCAAGCCAGATCTTTGACGAAAACCTTTTGCTACAAGTTTAGCTTTATAGGTTTCAACCTGTCCCTCTACACCAATATTCTTTCTAAAGATCCATTTGCAGCCTACGGGTTTTACCACTTGAGGTGTAATGTCCAAAGTCCAAACTTTGTTGTTGTACATGAATTCCATTTCGGTCCGCATTGCATCCAGCCACTTTACTGAGTCTTTGCTCGTAATGGCCTACTGGAAACTAGTCAGCTCATCATCATTGATGATGCAATCCTCTCTATCCCCGTCTACGAGAAAACCGTAGTATCACTCGGGCGGATGAGACTGCCTACTAGATCTGCGGAGTGGCACAGGGACATCCGGTTCTTTTGAAACTTCTGGTTCCACCATGCTTTCAGTAATAATTTATGGTTCTGGAATTTCTTCCAGTTCTATTCCGCTCCCACTTATTTCTTTTTCAAGAAATTGAGTCTCCAAAAAGTGGGCATGCCGAGAAATAAAAACCTTTTGTTCTTTTGCGTAATAGAAAAGATACTTCCTGGAGTTTCTTGGGTATCCCACAAACTTATACAGTATTGATCGTGCCTCGAGCTTGTCGGTATGCTGCTTTTTAACAAAAGCTGGACATCCCCATATCTTAAGATACTTAAAATAGGGTTTCTTCCCGCTCCACATTTCATATGGTGTGGTAGGCACAGACTTAGTAGGAACTTTGTTCAAAAGATATGACGCAAATTCTAGTGCATAACCCTAGAAGGATCGCTGTAACTCAGCGTTACTCATCATGGAACGTATCATATCTAATATGGGGCGGTTCCGTTTTTTCCGATACACCGTTGTGTTGAGGTGTGTATGGAGGAGTAAGCTGAGAGAGAATTCCATTCTCTTTTAAATAATCTAGGAAATCGGCACTTAAGTATTCACCACCTCGATCATATCGAAGTGTCTTGATACTTTAGCCTGTTTGTTTTTCCACTTCATTCTTGTATTCTTGGAATTTCTCAAAGGCTTCAGATTTATGTTTTATCAAGATTACATGTCCATACCTTGAGAATTCATTCGTAAAAGTAACGAAGTAGGAATAACCACTTATTACAAGTGTAGACATTGGACCACACACGTCGCTGTGTATGAGTCCCAAGAGCTCGGTGGCTCTTACTCCGTGTCCAGTGAACAGAGTTTTTGTCATCTTTCCTTTGAGACATAATTGACAAGTTGCATAAGACATTGTTTCCTGATTAAAAATCAAGAATTACCTCAATGGGGTATCACGTGTTCACACGTGACCAACGGTCATGTGATGACACGTGATGGTTAAAATATCATCAAACAGAAATGATAACAAACGGCTGAAAGATGGCTCAATTGGGGTCACGTGCTCCCACGTGACCAAGGGTCACGTGCTACCACGTGACAGGCTTTGAAAGCCTTACAGCTTAATAGAATTTAATTCTAAAAAATTGGGAATTACTTCAATGAGGTATCACGTGCTCATACATGACCAATGGTCACGTGTTGACACGTGACAATCAAAACAGAAATAAAATAACAAACGGCTGAAGGAAATACCTCAATAAGGTGTCACGTGCTCACACATGACCAATGGTCACGTGTTGACACGTGATGGTTACAACTGAAGCGTAAGTAAACGCTGAGAAAAGGACTCAATTGAGGGTCACGTGCTCATACGTGACCAAGGGTCACGTGTCAGCACGTGACTGGTTTCGAAAGCTTTACAGTTAATAGAATTAAATTCTAAAACCTTCTAAATCTTTCCAAAAGGAAAAGGATTATGGGGACCGTTGGATTAAAGATCCAGGGGTGATTAAAAATCACCAATTTATGGAAAGATTTTAGACAAGGAAAGATTTCCCTGAAAATCTCACCAGAAATAACAAACAGAATATCTTTTGGATTTAAAATCCAACGGTGAGTAAAATTCACTGAATGATCTAAAGGCTCATATTAAATATGAAAACAAATCAAATCTTTCAATGAAAGATTTATTAAATAAATTAATTATTTTCCTTCTCCTATAAATAGGAGCCAAGAAGAGAAGAAAGATATAGAATTTTGGCATCTTGAAAATTCAGAGAGAAAAGAAACGGAGAATTTAATTCTCAACAAAGAAAACCCTAGGTGAGAAAAGAAAGGGGATCAAAACTTCAAAAGAAAAGAGAATTTAATTCTCAAAGATCTAAGAGTTTAACTCTTTTGCAAAGAACTTAGTTCTTCCTCTGGTTGAAGATCTGCACAGAGCACATCTCCCCATAAATTGAGAATTTAATTCTCATTGGGTTGAGATCCTGCCATGCGGATCCAAAATTTAGAGGGGGAATTGAGTTTAGAGAATTTAATTCTCCCAAAATAAAACTAGGGTTTAACCCTATATGAGAATTTAATTCTCCCAAACTCACAGGAATTTAATTCCTTCAAGATGAAATTAGGGTTTAACCCTATATGAGAATTAATTCTCCTAGAATTACAGGAATTTAACTCCTTCAAGATGGACAGAACTAGGGTTTAACCCTAATTGAGAATTTAATTCTCTCAAATTCACAGGAATTTAATTCCTCTTAAAAAATGAAATAGGGTTTTCCCTATGCAAGAATTTAATTCTTTCATAATAGGAATTTAATTCCTCCAAATCATGATCAGGGTTTAACCCTACAGAGAATTTAATTCTCAAAATAAAATAAAGAGACTAAAGAGATCTCTGTGCATGAAAAAGACTAAGGTCACGTGTCCCCACGTGACCCCTGAAAAGATCCCCAAAATGTGAAGGGAAAAAGCTCGGAGGCAATGCCCCGCGTGCTCCCACGTGATTCCTAAAACAAAAGAGAATAAATTCAAAGGCAGAACCATTCTTGGGCGCCCTCACGTGTCCCCACGTGACCCCTAGTAAAACGCTTTAATAATCAATGACTGGAAGCCCACCACATGCCCACACGTGATGGCCTGAAGACCAAAAGTGTTTAACACTTATCTGAATTTCCTAAGAACAAAATAAGGGGATCTGGCCCCACTTTTTTATGCTATCACGTGCTCCCACGTGACCCCTCCCTCTTCTAGTGTTTAACACTAATCTGATAATTTCGTTGCCACTGTTTAACACTGTTATCTGTTAGTGTTTAAACACTAATTTGAGGATCACATTTCTAGTAATTTGATAATCTGGTTACCAGTGTTTAACACTGTTGTTCTTTAGTGTTGAACACTAGCTTCAGCCCAATTGACTAATTTTCTAGAGGCAAAGCCTCCCCTTCAATAGACCAACAGAGGGCTAATATTCCAAACTTGATTGGACATAGTCCAAGAAGGCCATAAGTCCTCAATTCAGACTCAACTGAGCCAATGTGTTCATAATATAATTAATTGATCTTAGTTCCAAATTGGACTACAGATCACTTAATCCACTTTGGTTCGAGGGTACATCTCTTCACTCCTCTGATATTTGTCGTTGTAATCCTTCAACGTCTTCAGAGAGGTGACGGGTCCCGATAACCACACACTTCACAGACTATGACGTCTCTAAACTGGACTGTGGGGTCCTTAAACTCACGGACTATGATGTCCTTAACCTTGACTGTGAGGTCTTTAAACTCACGGACTATGATGTTCTTAACCTTGACCGCGATGTCTTTAAACTAACATTGGACCACTATGTCCTTAAACTGGTATTGGACCACTACGTCCTTAAACTGGTCTTGGACCACTATGTCCTTAAACTGGTAATCGACCGCAATGTCCCTAAACTAAACAATAGAGTTCCAATGCTCTTTTGTTGGATCTAAATGATCCTGTTAAGCTGATCTTAGTCTAAAATTAGACTAACGCGTCCTTAACAAACGTTGAGTTGATATTAGTCTAAAATTAGACTAACGTATCTTTAACAAACGTTTAAGTTGATTTTAGTCTCAAATGAGACTAACGTATCCTTAAACCCAACCCCCAAACCCAAATCTAAGAAGATACGGATTTGGACTAGTCCACGCCCTACGGGCGACGACATAACTTAGCCTCCGTATACAATCCATGGGCAACCAAACACAAAACAAACACCCACGACACGAAGTGACCATCTGGAGAAGGAAAATGTTGTTATCGCGATGCGGTAGCGTAATTAACTGCAGGGGCTTGCGCCTGCAGGGAAGAGCGTCCCCACAATCAAAAACCCCTCAGAAGAGGGGGAATATGGCGAAGTCTGCTATATCAGCCGCATCTGTTTAAACCTTTGATACATGGTGCCATAAATCAACTTAGCATCTTCGGAGAGGTGGACGGATAGCACCAATTAGCATCTTCCCCGAAATTCAGGCAAGACGTTCGCCGCGTCTCCACCGCGTCTTTCGGAGGGGTACAGATTCTGGCACGCCCGGTGGGACCTTTTCCTTTTTCTACTCCACACTTCGTGTGTCGTGTTCGCGAACCAATCGCGGTTTGCTAATGGTTGCCCTTGGGTTTCGAGGTACTAAGATTTGGCGTTTTGCTTGGTGCAGAAAGCAAAGGATCAATGGCGTTCACCTGCTCAAAGTGTTCCTCATGCAACTGCAACCCGCGTCATGCCTCAATTGGGGGCATAGCCTACGGGCCCCAAGCTGCTTCCCTGTTCACGATGCCCGTGGAAAAGGTCACTCAAGCCACCACGGGGTTATTTTTCGGGACCATGCTCCCGCCAACGAGCTTCACCGTTCCTGTACCAACACCGGAAGTTCCCAAGAAGTCGGTCTTCGATCGGCTTACAGCTACTACGGCCCCTCTCAACGGGTCGTCCAGCACCGGCGCCTCGGTCTTCTCCAGATTGGGCCAAAGTTCAGGTGGGTCCATGATGAAGCCTGCACCTCCAGAGAAGGTTATTCCGAAGAGAGTAACCTGCCCTGCTCCTGAAGTCATCAAGGCGGCTTCTCCTGCCAAAGGGTCGGTCTTTACAAGACTGACTGTCCCAACTCCCGCTCCCGCTACTCAAAAGACATCAGTCTTCAATAGGCTGACAACAACAGCAACCCTTCACCTGGAAAGGGGGGAAGACAAACCCATTGCTGAACCAACCCCAACAGCTCGACACGCTCGACTTCGCTACAGGCGACGAGTAAGGAGGGCCGGGGGCAACTCCCCTTCTGGGCTAACTCCACCAGCCCCAACGGCGGAAATTAATGCTGCTGTTCCAACCGGGAACAGGTTTGAGCTGCTGAACAAGGTGCGCAGGAACTCCCATACCGCCGTACTGAAAAGATTTCCTCCTCCGGTGGGGAATGTTGCGGAAGCCAAGCCAGAATAGTCCCCTCAGCGGCTGTCCTCTAAAATCTACAAGGTCTGGCGCCAGGTCCAAGACTCGGTGATTGATCGAAATTTCTTCCGCCAGCAGTAGAAGCTGAAGGTCCAACGGGAAGAAAACCATCCTGTCAAGCCACAAAAGATGACGACTACTTGGGTGCCCACGGCAGCGGCCCCCTCAACGTCAACCACTCAGAAAAGAAGGAGGCCAGAGAAAGCCCCTGTAAACGTGGCAGACCACAAAGACGCTGAACCCAAACGCCCTAAGTCTGGGGGCATTGTGGTGCATACCGTCTACATGGCATCCGGGAAAGAGGATTGCCGCGCTTCTACGGGCCACCGACCACTCACCCGATCCATCACAAGAGATCAGGAATAACAGCAGCAGAAACTTCAGGAGATGTTGACTGCGATGGCCGCACTCACCGGGCCAAAAGAAAACCCGGAGGCATCATCGGAACAACGTCACGAACACGAGACTGATGCTGAATTCTTTCAGAGAATGCTCGAAAAGAAGGACAAGGAGGCTGCGGAAAAAGCGGCCAATATAAAGCGAATGGCACTTCTCTTCCAAAACATGGTCGGGATGATGATACAGCCGGATCCCCCAGCCGAAGATCCCCCAGTAATAATTGAAGATGACAGGGGAGAAACATCGAATCCTCTGTCGGCTCTGTCAACCGCCAAGGAGGAGACAATCTCTAAAGCTGACCTGGACGATTATATTGCTCAGCAAATAAGAGTTCACCAGGCAAATGAAACATCCGGCCAAGTTGTCAAAACTGAGCGACCGTATCCGGGCTGGTATGATCAGATAAAGTACCCGCTGGGGTACACGATCCCCAAATTCCATGTAAACAAGGGGACATGCAATCCCTACCAGCACGTCGCCCAGTTTAGAGCTCTGTGCAGCAACACCGGGGGCGATGATAAGATTTTACTCCGTCAATTCGTCGGCAGCCTGTCGGAGACCGCATTAGAGTGGTACTCCGAGCTTCCAAACGACTCTGTCAAAACTTTCGCAGAGATGGAGTTGCTATTGACCCAGCGATTCGCGAGTGCTAGAGAACGCACCCTAATGACGGCGTTGATCAATGCAATGGTGAAGCCGGGCGAAACTTGGGTTCAATACGCAATCCGATGGCGAAATCTGTGGTCAAAGTGCGAACAGCGCATCGAAGAAGCGCCAGCGGTGGGCATGTTCGTAGGCACCCTAGACCCTCATGCAACTATTTCACAGTTCATGATGTTCTTCAAACCGACCACATTCCAGGCTTTAATCGACAAACTAGCCCAGATGGATCAGACGGGTCACAGACCGTCTCCTCCGAAACCGGAGCCGCGAAATGAAAAGGGTAAAGCAAAGGCGACCTTCACTGCGAATACTTAACAGCAGCCCAATGCTCCAAAGTTAACGGATCAACTGGAAGAGAGACGACGCTATTATAATGAGAAAATGAAGCGCCCTTACTCGTTCCCACGAGACAAAACGAGGAGACTCTTCGAGCTGGTGATGCGCAACAGGCTTATCAATTTGCCGAATCCAAGGTGTCCATTGCAACCCGGCGAAGCGAATAATCACAATTATTGCCCTTACCACCAAACGGTAAGCCATCCGATCGAAGATTGCTTCGTCTTTAAATGATGGATCGAGGATCAGTATCAGCAAGGCAAGTTTGCGCCGTCTGAGAAGTGGAAAGTAAGCCCACCACAACCGCACACTCCTAAGAAGACGGACACACCAGGGGCAACATGCTCTTTTGTTGAAGAAGCTCCATGGGAGGTTGTTCTTTCGGCCAAAACCAAAAGGATGCTGAATGATCTCCAGACATGCCCGGCGATCAGGTGGAAGAATCTGTTGGAACCCCAGATCATCGAAGGAATGCTAAAACCGCGCCCGACTCCAACAATCGGTGGTAATAGCCGAAGCACATACACCCAGCCGTCGAAATCTTCGAAAAAGAAGAAGAAATCCAAGAAGCCCGTGAAGCCTGGCGACAAGCGCACGGACCTACAAAAGCAGATTGATGCACTGGAAGAGTATAACCAGAAGGCGCGGACTCCAATCACGCTCCAAGAGTTCCTCAGCCACGTCCTTGAGGACGGAGATGATGGAGAAGACTCATCAGATGAATATGAAGATTACGTGGTAAGTTGCCATGTGATCTCTCACTCATCAATAAACGATGAAGAAGCCCTTTGCACAAAGAGACTGGGGGCAGGGCCTGAACCGGAACTTCCAGGGCCATCAGACGAGATGATCGACGCATTCCTAAACAAAACTCTCCTGAAAAGTAAAGCTGATTGGGAGCGTGAGATGGCCATATTTGAAAAGGCCAAATGCCGGCGACTGGACGAAAGAGTCGAGACACTCCCGCCGGATCAAGGGACATCCGTCGTGAATAAAAACAAGTTCAAGATGAGGAAAAGGCTTGCTAAAGCCATATCAATGGGGATGAAGCTACCACCCTTTGAAGGAAACATTCTTGATGAAGCAGAAATGCATCTTAGCTACTGCTTATATCATCGGAAGATTGCGCACCCTACCGAAGAGTGCAACGGTTTCAAAAGATGGTGGCAAGGATATGTTGCTCACCGACAACATTTTAAACGGATGAAACGCAAAACTCGTCGGGAGCAGAGAAGTACGACAGAGGAGCATAAAAGAACTACCGGTAACTGTCGCACGGTCAATGCCGGGGGATCGCAAGTTCTTACTTTCGGGAGCGACTCTGACGAAGAGATGACTCTTGGTCCTCTCTTTAAAGAATCCACCTTGTGGAAAGAGGAAGAACCGGAGGCCTGCCAAAATATTCAGCTGCGCAATCGTTTACTTCCAGAAAAGAACCTCGGACCCGTAAACAGAAAAGATAAGGGAAAGAAAAGGTCTCTGAAGATATCGCCCTAGATGACCAAGTCATGAGAGAGCTGACCGCTAAGGACTCACCAAAGAAAAGTAAGGTGGACTACAACGTCCTGGCGCATCTAAGGAAGTTACCTTCGCAGCTCAGCATTCTCGACGCCCTTTTGCTATCAAAAGAAGTAAGAGATTCATTGATCAAGGCGCTGCAGGAGCCAGAGCAATTCCAAGCTTTCCTCGCCGAAGAAAAGATGAAGGACGAGCTGGAGGAAGTACACACAGCCGATATCACCTTCGGCGATGAAGACGTCCTCCTTGGGACGCGCGAACACAACCGTCCCCTCTATGTCTCAGGGTACTGCCACGATATCAAGATAGGCAAAATCGTGGTCGACAATAGGTCTTCCGTCAACCTCCTTAAGGTGAGGGTGTTAAAGGAAATCTGCATGAGCGTTCAACGCCTCGCTCGTGATAAAATCACCATCTCCGGGGTCGACTCCCGGTCATCACGGACCCTCGGATCTGTAATACTGACGCTGCGCTTCGGGCTACTTGTCACGGATATTAAATTCCACGTCATTGACGCCAAGACATGTTACAATGCTTTGCTCGGCCGGCCCTGGTTACACGAGTACAACATCATCCCTTCTACACAACATCAGTGTATGAAATACTTCAAGGATGGTCTCGAGTATACCGTAACAGGAGAGCTGAATCCATTCTCCATGAATGAGGTCCGAAAGTACGAAGATGCAAAATACTTCTTACCAGATTTTAAGGATACGGAAAGATGCCACAAACCGAAGGACAAAGCTATCACCACTATTCCAGTCTTCGGGTGTGATACCGAGGAGGAAGAAGAGATAGTTTATTCGGGGCCGCCTCAACACAACAACCCGGACCATCCGCCCCCATGTTGATCTTCGGCAGCGACTCAGAAGACGAAGTTAATGCTATATTCTCCGTTCGGCCACCAATACAAGCATTCGCTGGTGATAATCAGAGTCTGCAAATTTTCATGGTTCCAAAAGAGCATTACAAAGATCTCGACGCACTTGAAGCTTATGGCGTGCAAGAGCTAAAAACATTTTATGTCCCTCCCAGACGAAAAGGTGAACAGGCAATCCTATTCTACCGATCCACAGAAACTAGAGTGGAGAAAGAAGTTTGGCATGACGTCGATTCTACGCTCGACAGGCTCCAGCCCATCCGCCTACCTAGATATTACTCAAAAGGCTTGAAGAGGCTTTTGAAGCGCCAAGGGGTACCTTTCAAACAGACCATTCGACAAGCTCGGTCCTACAACAGAATTTGGGATGTCCCTGGAACTCAGCGCAAGTTTCCCAACGGGAGAATGGAAACGCTCGGGCTTGGATATGTGAAATCCGGGAAACGGGAACGAGTCCATGGTAGCTACGTCATATATGACTTCGATGAAGAAGAGGATGCCCTGTCAGAAAACGCCGATCCTGAACCAAAAGGAGATCCTACAATCAAAATGCCGAGTTCGTCATTTGAAGAACGAATGGACAAACTTATCAGGGATGCGGGTCAAAAGATCCGGGATGGCCATAACCGTGAAATGGCCATTTATGAGAAAGCCAGGACACAGCACCTCCTTCAACAGGCCGCGGAGAATGACAATGCTCTCCTTTGATGAATCCCGGCTCCTGGCGCAACAAAATCTGGAAGCTTATAAAACAAAGATGACGCGCTCCTACGAAAGATTGACCAGACCAAGGACATTCCGCCAGGGCGAACTCGTGCTGGTAGTCAAAAGACCAATGAACCCCAATCGCGCCAAGCGGGGAAAATTCGAGCCGAATTATGAAGGCCCGTTCATTATAGACATGGTCTACCAAGGTGGAGCCTATCTACTCATGGACATGCATGGCGAAAGGCCCTTCAGGCCAATAAATGGTAGCTTCCTGAAGAAATACTACGCCTAATGAGTCAAGGCCTAGGTCAATGATAGATGACGACGACTATGTCCGCTCGCTATCTTCCTAAGCCCAAACTCTATAAGTAGTAGCCGGCTAACGGACCGAAACATCCTTAAACTAACAACGGACCGAAATGTCCTTAAACTAATGACGGACCGAAACGTCCTTAAACTAACGACGGACCGAAACGTTCTTAAACTAACGACGGACCACTGTGTCCTAAAACCAGCTGTTGACCGAGATGTCGATAAACTACGGTGGATTGCAGCATCCCAAAGCTGATACAAAAAAGAAAAGAAAAAGGAAAAATAAATAAAACGGTATGTCCATAAGCAAAATGGGCACGGATGAAAACCCGAAAGGGCTCCGTGAGTAAAAATAGCAGGGCTACAGGCGAGTCTTGTGAAAACCCGAAAGGGCGCAAACTCGTTCGAAAAAAAATAAAAATAAAAAAAGAGGAAAAAAGGTATGTCCATAAGCAAGATGGGCACGAATGAAAACCCGATAGGGCTCCATGAGTAAAAACACCAGGGCTACCGGCGAGTTTTGTGAAAACCCGAAAGGGTGCAATCTCGTTAAAAGACACTTGCAAGGTCCTCTCGACCTTGTAAGGAGAAACCACCTGCGTGAGATCCTTATGACTCATAAGGGAGCAACACACTTAAGGATCCCTACGATCCCTAAGGAGAAACCATACTTACGAGATCCTCACGACTTGTAGGGAGAATCCTCTTATAGGACCCTCACGGCTCATAAGATTTGAAAGTCGTAAGCTACAGGGATCTGAACCTGTTCTTAAGCAGCCCCCACAACCTTCAATACGGCCCTATAAGCGGCTCAATACTGACCCTTGTACACAATCCACGGGCGCGAATAAACATTTCCCTAACGAAGTCCCATCCATGACTAGGGATATGTTTGCACAGTGAACAACCCTTGTAAGTCCTCCCGACTTAGAAGGAGAAAATACTCTTGTAAGATCCTTATGACTTACGAGAAGCCATACACTTAGGAGTCCTCATGATTCCTAAGGAGAAAACACACCTACAAGATCTTCACGACTTGCAGGGAGAAATACCTTTATGAGACCCTTACGGCTCATGAAGTCAAAAGCCTTAGTCGACAGGATCTTAACCCTGTTTACTAAGCCACCTTTGTTCGTCATCGACAGAAGCAAATGATGATTCGCTCCTGACAATATCCCAGTTGTAGCGGTGCTGATGTCGAAATCAGTGTCTAATTCCAAGCTTGCAGCGAAAAAGCTAGCAAACCACACATGCATACGAAATAGCCGAAATGATGGGGCAACTTGCAAACAAAATCAGCAAGTAAAAATGTATGCATGCAAAATAGCCGAAATGATTGGGCAACTCGCAATAAAAAGCAGCGAGTAAAAATAAAGAAAAAATAGCCAAAATGATTGCGCACCGCAAAAAATAGCCAAAATGATTGGGCAATTGCGACCTTCGCGATACAAAAGCTGAAATGATAGAGCATCGCGGAATAAAATTAAAAAAAATAATATGAATGAAATTTATGCCCTACAGGTGATATCACATCAATCCCTGTATACAATCCAGGGGCACAAAAAAAGAAGGAATCACACCTTTCCTCCCCAGGTTTCATCAGAAGAAGAAGCCAAATCTCAACGGTTCACAGATAACCTGGAGATCATCTCAACATTCGTCTCATTACAACAGACACAAAATCAAGCAAAGCGGAACAGCGGCAACTCCCAGTTCCATGACTCGGCAGTGCACAGATGACCGAGAGTCATACCTCGACTCCGTGAAATGAGGATAAAGTCAACCCTTCCTAGTTACGTAGAACGCGGCTTATGTCAATCCTGACCCCGTGGGAAACGTCCATAGCGGAGCCTAGTCCTCGCCGAACACGACAGTGAACCCGTGGGAAGCATCTAGAGCAAAATTAATGGCTACGTGGAACGCGGATTATGTCACTTCTGACCCCGTGGAAAACGTCCAGAGCGGATCCTGGTCCTCGCAGAGCACGGCAGTGAACCCGTGTGAAGCATCCAGAGCGGAGCCTGGTCCTCGCCGAACACGGCAGTGAACCCGTGGGAAGCATCCAGAGCAAAATTCCTGGTTACGAGGAACACGGCAATGACCCCGTGGAAAACGTCCAGAGCGGATCCTGGTCCTCGCAGAGCACGGCAGTGAACCCGTGTGAAGCATCCAGAGCGGAGCCTAGTCCTCGCCGAACACGGAAGTGAACCCATGGGAAGCATCTAGAGCAAAATTCCTGGCTACGTGGAACACGGACTATGTCACTTCTGATCCCATGGAAAACATCCAGAGCAGATCCTGGTCCTCACAGAGCATGGCAGTGAACCCGTGTGAAGCATCCAGAGCGGAGCCTGGTCTTCGCCGAACACGGCAGTGAACCCGTGGGAAGCATCCAGAGCAAAATTCCTGGCTACGTGGAACGCGGCTTATGTCACTACTGACCCCGTGGAAAATTTCCAGAGCGGATCCTGGTCCTCGCAGAGCACGACAATGACCCCGTATGAAGCATCCAGATTGGAGCCTAGTCCTCGCCGAACACGGCAGTGAACCCGTGGGAAGCATCTAGAGCAAAATTCCTGGCTACGTGGAACGCGGATTATGTCACTTCTGACCCCGTGGAAAACGTCCAGAGCAGATCCTGGTCCTCGCAGAGCACGTCAGTGAACCCATATGAAGCATCCAGAGCGGTGCCTAGTTCTCGCCGAACACGGCAGTGAACCCGTGGGAAGCATCTAGAGCAAAATTCCTGGCTACGTGAAACACGGATTATGTCGCTTCTGACCCCGTGGAAAACGTCCAGGGCGGATCCTGGTCCTCGCAGAGTACAGCAGTGAACACGTGTGAAGCATTCAGAGCGGAGCCTAGTCCTCGCCGAACACGGCAGTGAACCCGTGGGAAGCATATAGAGCAAAATTCCTGGCTACGTGGATCGCGGATTATGTCACTTCTGACCCCGTGGAAAATGTCCAGTGCGGATCCTGGTCCTCGCAGAGCACGGCAGTGAACCCGTATGAAGCATCCAGAGCGGAGCTTGGTCCTCGCCGTACACGGCAGTGAACCCGTGGGAAGCATCCAGAGCAAAATTCTTGGCTATGTGGAACGCGGATTATGTCTCTTCTGACCCTGTGGAAAACATCCAGAGCGGATCCTGATCCTCGCAGAGCACGGCAGTGAACCCGTGTAAAGCATCCAGAGCGGAGCCTGGTCCTCGCCGAAAACGGCAGTGAACTCGTGGGAAGCATCCAGAGCAAAATTTCTGGCTACGTGGAATGCGGATTATGTCACTTATGACCCCGTGGAAAACATCCAGAGCGGATCCTGATCCTCACAGAGCACGGCAGTGAACTCGTGTGAAGCATCCAGAGCGGAGCCTGGTCCTCGCCGAACACGGCAGTGAACCTGTGGGAAGCATCCAGAGCAAAATTCCTGGCTACGTGGAATGCGTCTTATGTCACTCCTGACCCCATGGAAAACGTCCAGAACGGATCTTGGTCCTCGCAGAGCACGACAATGACCCTGTGTGAAGCATCCAGAGCGGAGCCTGGTCCTTTCGTCGCATAGGATGACCCTTGGTTGATGGAGTAGGTAGCTTGAGTAGAGTGACGTACCGTACGTATGTTCCGCGGCATATTTACGACACGCCACTCCGCTTAAGAAACCTTAGGATGTACATTTCTTTGCACAGTATTAAATTCCTTCCTATGATCTATCCTTATCGATATTGGTTGTGATTTTGCTGCCACGATTGCACGGGCAGAGTGAGCTACGGCTCGAGTTGTGTCAGCATGAGCTCGTCGTGGACGAGGACTGACCAGGGCGTGTTTCCAGAGTCATACGATTGCATATAGAGGCGTCGTCTTATTGTGCTTTCGCGCCTTGAGCGTTTGACAGATCGCTTTTATGAGATTTTCCGGACGTACCGATCGGTGCCAGAGGATTGAGCCACTGATAGAGGCCAGCCAAGATGTGATGACCATTGATATATCGCTTATTCATGACGATTGAGGCGCTGTTCAACGTACCGACGAATGAGCCAATTGTTGCTGCAAATGACGAGATATCGCCCCAGATGTTGGAGCTACTGCAGCTTGAGCATATACTTAGAGATATGATGGTGAGTCGCTATCCACCGAGGATGAATGACTAGGACATGTGGTTCATTCGCTTACCCCGATGCAAGGTCATCAGGTAGATTGATGCCAGCTAGAGACGACTTCACGCAGATTCGTTGAGAGTCGATTGAGACGATCGAATGTCAGGAACCCATTTTCCAAGTTTAAAGTATTCGGAAAGACATGCAAGAGATTCTATGGACCCTCTAGAAGAATGAAACCCTAACTCGACATAATGACCGTGTGAAAGCCTTTGAACCTTAGGGTTTGCGGTAGTTCCGCGGCGCCATTAGTGAGGCTTGGGTTTGCCCTTCTACGGCTGGACCACCGATGCTGTGGTATGTACTCGATACTATTAAACTATACCCAAGGTGTTGAGCTCTTGGGGGATTATGAGGTTCTGACGAGTCGATCGGATGGTTCAACATCTTTCGGATATTGTGATGGGATACACTGCTTGGGAGACTCCAGGTACGAGTATAGCCATTGGAGCGTAGTCTGTGCAACCATGATGAGACAAATCCGAATCAGTCGATAGCAGAGAAAAGTGGAGTAAGAGATGCGATACGCACGCTGAGGACGTGTTCGGCTAGATATCTTCTACTGAGCGATGAAGATACCGAGTTCGTGATTTTGAGTCCGTGTGAGAGACTTCGGATGGACCGTAGCCGAGAACATTACAGTGCGCCGATAGAGACGTGACGTCGAAGTGGACAACGATACAGACAAGCGAGAAAAGATTATGCCATAGTACCAGCCTCCGTACAGTTTGGCTTAGGCGAGATCAGAAGAGACCTTGAGCAGGATTCCTTCCAGTACACTGCTGCAATAAGATTTGCACCAGGAGCAGATGTGTGATGTGCATTCAGAGGACCAGAGGTCGGCGCCGAAGATGTACTACCTTACGAGTAGTCGTGAGGATTGACCGAGAGATGACCAGAGAGGTGCCAGAACGGAATCGTTTCCGTTAGCACACCTGACAGAGCCGATGAGCCGATGGATTGCGAGATTGATAATCCACAGGGAAGATAAGAAACCAGAGTCAGAGGACGCCAGTCGCGAGCATGAGGCAAGTAGATATCTTGCGCCGCTAGCATTGGATGTACCGGTACCTTCTCGACTTTGAAAGAGGATATACCGACGACGGTATTTATGATTTGTGATTTTGTGATTCAATTATCACGTTTCCGTCATTTTGGATTTCGGTATTTTGGGCGATCTATTCGCATGATTTAGTCTTGATGACTGAGTTCCATGATATTTGATTTTGTGCACCATGGTTGCAATTACTAGGTATTCATATTTTGTGCTGAGTTATTACGCTTGAGGTATTGATTGTGATTTCCTGCCTATTTTATGCCGGTGATTTGATTTACGCTTCGAGCATCGTTTTCAGGCACTTTTAGTGTTTTGATTTGTTTTGTGCACGCTGATGCACACGGTTGTGAGATTTTCCATCACGGTACACTTGATTTTGATTGAGCCGCATTGTAAATCGCCGACTTTGATCCTGATATTTATGATGCTGCACTCCGTGCTTTTGACTGGACTTACACATGTTCGGCGTTGCTATTGGATTTCGTGGTTCCGTGCATGTTGAGTGCGCAGAGTTTAGATTTTCATTCTTGCATGATGGATGCACCGATTTGGATTTTCGCGCATGTTGGGCGCATGTTTTGAGATACAATTTTGGTGCACACCAGATGCATAAAATCGAGATTCTTCGTGCATGTCAGATGCACCTGATTTGGCCGTCAGGCACACACGTTGCCTATGACAGATGCTTCGTGCACACCCGTTGCACCTAGATGTTGTTTTGTGCACCTGTGTGGCACATATATGGATTTTGATTTCCGTGCGCACCAGACGCACATGGTGGTGTTATGTGCATTTTTGGGATTTATTCCTTTTGGAGCAGTACATTTTTTTATGATATTTGATATTTGTTTTGTACTGAGCAGGACTAGTCAGAGAACAATACATGGATATATTTTGCATGCATTGATAGTTATCGAAGGGATTTCCAGAGAGCGAGCTATAGTCTCAGCATTTATACCTACGTGTCCGATAAGACACGAAACGTTTTAAAAACAAGGAAACCCTTCTAAATTGTTTTCGAAACGGCGGAACGTACATATTAAACAAAAGATATATACGTATATAGTTATTTTCTTATGAAAAACATCCGCCACTGTGCAGTGTTATGCGCATCGCACAGCGACTTAAAAAGATTTGGCATGCATTTACATCAGCTATTTACATGTATAGATTGGATGTCTACATGTATAGTTCTGATCTATATCATATTGGTTTTGTATTGGATTTGACATTGTGTCTTTACCATGACTCCGATGATTGCGGGATGCTTGACGGAGTTTTGCTTTTGAGTTATCTGCTCATTACTCATGCGCATACATTGCGCTATGATACGTTTTATGTATTGGTGATTTCGGAGCCCCGACGATTTGGACTTTGTATCGAAATATTTTAGTATTTGGGGGTTTAAATTTAAATTCGGGGACCAAATTTCTTTAAGGGGGGTAGATTGTAACGTTTCAAAATAATAAAATATTATTTTTGGGAATTTTTATAATTTAATATTATTTTAATGAATATTTTAATATTCCGGTATAATTAAATACAAATAAATGGGAAAAATTATGGAAAACTCTAAAATAGGGTATTTTATGGAATTATGCCATTTTTAAGTTTTTATGATTAGTTATGTGCTAATTTAGTGCTAATCGCGATTAAAAATCGCTAATCGGATTTTTGGCATTTTTGTGCAAAAATGTGCACCTATCATTTTTCCACACTTGTTACATTTTTTGGGGTATGGTTGCTTAGGGTTTGCAATGGAGTGAGAAGGAAAAGAAAAAGGAAAAGAAAAGAAAAAGTAAGTATGATGATGAGAGAGAGAGAGTGGGTTACTTTTGACTTAGTTGACCATTCCCCCATCATTTCCCTTCTCATTTTCTCTCCCCTCTTCACTTTGAGCTGCTGCTGCTCCTGCGCCCTCTTCTTCCTCCTCCCTCTTCAACTTAGATCCACCATGAATACAACCCCGAAACCCTATTCCCATTTTACAAAACTTGCTCCCAAGCTCACTAGCTACACATTGAACCTAGCAAGAATGGATTTGGAGGACTTTGAGCAACTCAAGAATTTTCTTGAGTTGCCAAAGAAGGTAATTTCTGCACCCCTACTTTAGTATTTCAATTCTTACCGCATCCATTCTAGTTTCATGTCGATATGGTGTCGTTTGATGGACTTGTGAAACTTCAAGTTAGGGTTTAGGTTAGATCTAAAATCAAAGATGAAATTGAGACTTGTGGTGACCTTAAAATCCCCGTAGTGATGTGTTATTGGACCAAACCTGAAGCTAAAACCCAGAATACAGATTTATGAGATGATGTCGGGGAAAAACTGTGAATCTGTGATCGTATTTAGGAATCTGCTATCACCCCGAGACCCCTAAAATAAAACTGAGTTGACAGTGAGATGTGCAGGCACCCTGGAACCACCGCACCAAACCCTAGCCCCCAACTCCAATTTCCGGCCGCAGATAAATCGCATCTGGCCGCAAATTGCGGCCAGAGCAGGGGGGTTTGGCCTCGTTTTTGGTGCATGGTCCTATTTCCAGTAGTCTTGACCCATGGCATGTGCAATTTTGTCTGATTCCATCTAGGGTAAAATCTTGGTTGATTTTCCTATGTTGGCGCATGATTTACGACTTGCTTTAGCATGGATTTTGGTATTTGGTGATTCGTTTCTGTCGGGTGGCGTTTGGACGTCAACGACAAGTGGATATTGATCGTGTTTGCATGCGAGACGATAGGTTTTTACCTATGCGACTAGCGTGTGCTGTTTTGGCTTTCCGATGTGATTTTCATGTGCTTTAGCGTTTGTGATATACTTGTAGGTACCTTACGTGATGTTGAGGCGAAGAAGATGAAGATGGCGACATCGGCATCGGCACATAAGAAGCAAGGTGAGTAGATTATATCTACGGGGGAAGTCGGGTGGACGGCGTATAGCACCCCCGCAGTCCGTGGTGATGTATACGAATACGCATACACACATATATTTATTATGTGTTGTTTAACATTATTGATGGTAATAATAGATTATTGATGATAAGGATGTATTGGTTTAGTATAGTGTGAAACCCTAGAGTAGTGGTTGCACCTACACATATACGTACACATATACTTGCATACAATCTTTCTTTTATCTGTGCGCACATGGAGGTGTGAATATCTACACATGGGTATGGGACTATGTGTTCTTATACGGGATTTGAGGACGATACGTGGGATTGAGATGAGTCGATGAGTTTTGATTTGAGGCCGTGAGATCGGCGGTATTGACAGAGTTCGTATTCGAGATACGACATGATGACTTAGCGGGTCCTTTGACGAAGTGTTTCATACGCGTGCATGCATATATTGATGATGTCGTTT
This sequence comes from Agapanthus africanus, assembly GCA_030015575.1. Lineage (NCBI taxonomy): Eukaryota > Viridiplantae > Streptophyta > Magnoliopsida > Asparagales > Amaryllidaceae > Agapanthus > Agapanthus africanus. The sequence goes on from CM057348.1 coordinate 193,022,849, forward strand.
GTACTAGGCTTAGGTCAGTACCCCAGATTTGGGATGCCGTACGACGATTTATCGTACGAGCTTTATATTGATGTTAGATCCGCACTCATGACTCGAGGATGTTATATGATATACTGTATCGTACGTGATACTATTGAGGCGGGATCACCGACTATTGTATATATGTATATATCGACTCAGATTTAGGTGGTTTCCATACCCACTTGATAGTTGGGTCCGTAGTTCGCATAGTAGGCGTTAGACTAGACCCGAGTCATACCTATTTCAAAACTAACGAATCGGGGATATTTTAAAGATAGGCAAAAAGAGATTCTACGGATATTTTCAAATGACGCATCTTTTCTTAAAACACGTAGCCCTTATTTTACCAAAAACCCCGATTCGTCTTATTTCAAAAGGCAAGGCTGCATGATATATTTATTGAGGTAGATTCTTTACTGTTGCGTTGATTATTCGATTCCGCATATTCATGCTATTTGCATTGCATTGCTTGTGTTTATTGATATATTACAGTCATGCTGCTAGGACACCAGCACCATTATCGATGATGCGTATGTTCCACGTACACTTGTTTGCCGGCTCACACACTTCATCATCGATAATTGCTATGTCACTACACTGTAGTACTATTGCATTCTGGATATGACCCTTGCATGACATCCTGATATGCTTATATTTCTTTTACATGTCGCATACATCATGCTTTCTGATTATACGCATTGAGAGTTGTTGTTTCCATGATATTTCTGGATTTGGAAACCGTGGGTATTTCAAAAGAGAATATGTAATTGCTTTAAAAACCCGGTTACCCTTGATATGATATTTCAGTGTGTCCACCATGTGTTTTCTCGGTGCTGAGAGCGACATGTGGAACCCGATTCGAGGAGGCGGATGAGGCCGATTGCGGGTACATAGTGGACCCGGTATGGTTCCCCGAGGCATGAAATGTTTTTCGTGGAGTAGACGATGAGCCTGGCAGGGTGGCGAGTACCTACCGGTGATTGGTTGGACTTGGCGGTTATCCGGAGGATACCGACCAGAGTCGATAGATGGATATGGGCGTACTGCTGGGGCCGAGCGCCGATTCCCCAGACGGAGCCCGTGGGCTGGTCCGGACTGACGGAGCCCGATATATGAGGATTTGCGTGCCGATGCTGGGCACAGTTTTCATGATGTTTTCGAGTGTCGATGCTGGACACTCCGGTTCCATGATTTTTGACGTGTCGCGAGGGACACTGGTGGTTTATATCCTCATATTTCCGTTCATATGCTGATGATATTTACATGCATGATGGTTATTGTCATTGGGTGACGAGTGGACGGGATCCATGCACATGCAGATTTGATTACCTTGATCATACCTCGCATTTATGATATGCTATTACCTGAGGCACTACACTTATGTATAGAGATCACATTGCCAGTTTAGCATGCTTCAGACTTATTCATTTTGAGGTTTATATATATCTGATCGTATTGACCTAGGATGGGTCATACATTCGATTTCTGCTTGTAGATATTTTCTATTCACGAGTTGGGAACTCACCCCCGTTGTGCCACAGTTCTTGCAGGTTTTTCCCGCACAGATTCCATAGCGGCTTTTCTGGCACACTGCTTCCATACGGGTGACTTGCTTTGGTAGGTGGGTTCCTTTGTATCAGAACCGCCATTGTACATGTATTATTCATTGTATCTAGAAGTTCCATCAACCAAAACATGTATATTGTTTCAGACTTAGAAACCAGTGATGTATTATTTCGACTTTAGAGTCGCGCTTGTAGTATTATGGTGTTCTGGCTATTTTGAGTTTCTTTTTGGGTTTCGATCCTCGCCCTTTGGCGTTGTATATTATTATTGCTTGCGTGGTTGTGGCTGTCGATTGACGAAGAGCTAGCTCCCGCTTGGGGATGCCTTTTATCATTTCATATATATTATTCTTGTTGTACCCCGTTCGGGGCCAGTTTTTACAAAGGAAACTCTGCCGAAATTTTCAGAAAAGACTACACATTTTTAAAAATGCATTTTCGGCTTAGTTATTTGAAAAACTTTGATTTCAAACATGCTTTCTTTACTTATTAAAAACCAGTTCCTTTATTTACTCCTTAAATGGTTTTAGATTTCTGGGCTTTTGGCTTACTTGGATCAGATGGAGTCCTATAGACTTCATAGGATTCAAGGGCCAGTCACGGGCTCTTTCGGGTCGTGACAACTATGATGTCCTTAATCTCGACCGTAATATCTTAAAACTAGCAACGGACTGTGGAGTCCTTAAATCCACGGACTATGATGTCCTTAACCTCGACCGTAATGTCTTAAAACTAGCAACGGACTGTGGTGTCCTTAAATCTACGGACTATGATGTCCTTAACCTCGACCGCGATGTCTTTAAACTACGGTACCCCGGAAAACATCCAGAGCGGAGCCTGGTCCTCGCCAAACACGGCAGTGAACCCGTGGGAAGCATCCAGAGCAACCCCTGACCCCGTGAAATACGGATAATGGCAACTTCACCCATCACCTGCGGGTCCTCACGACTCGTAAGGGAGCAAATTCTCTTGTGAGATCCTTACGACCTTCAAGAGAAAACACGCTTAGGAATCCTCACGATTCTTAAGGAGAAATTACACCTACGGGATCCCCTCGACCTGTAGGGAGAAAAACTCTTTATGAGACCCTCACGGCTCATAAAGTTGAAAAGTCTTAGGAGGCAGATCTTAACCCTGAATCCTTAGCCATCGTTGTCCTGCAAAGAGATCAAGATAGGCTACTCGCGGAATACATTCAATAAAAAGGGACGCACCGTTGAGAAGAAAAATATGTCTTTTATTCATGAACCAAAATGGATACAAAGTACAATTCGTGAAAGAACAAAATAATGTACTCTTATTCAGGAGTATGTACAAAGGAAAAACAAACAAAAGAAGATATACATGTCTTCAGGTCGGCGGGCGATTTAGAAGCTGGGTCAGCTCATCCCTCTTTCGCTGGGCCATACCTTCATGGTTCAATATCGTCAAGAGACGGGCCTCCGCTTGAGCCTGCTGGGCCTGATATGAGGCAAGCCGACCTTCGAGCTCTTTCTCGGTAGCTTTGTGAACCTCGACCCTTTCGCGAGTAAACACAGCGGCTTTGTCGATGGCCACCACCTCCTTGATGGCCTCTTGTAGCACTCGCCAGAGTTCATACGCTTTGTTGGCTTTGGCCGTAAGGTTGGCTTGGAGCTCATTCAACGCTTTCGAAGCCAGCTCACTCTCTGAGAATTTGCGGCCGAGCCTTTTCTCGCATGACACCATATGCACCGCGCACCGCTCGATTAAGCCCCGTAAGCTCACCTTCGCAGCCACAGCCTCCGAAGAAAGGCGGGTACACTCAAGCACATGCAAGCAAGCCTCCACCTGCCGACAAAACTCAACCCAGACCTGCACCACCGCCTCATTATGATAAGTAGCAAGAAAGGGAAGAGAGCCGTTAGCTTCAGCAGTAAACGCTTCGACTGTGATTACACTGCCTGCACAAAGCTCCTCGATCAGGGATGACCGGGAGTCGAGACTTAATTTCGCCAGACGGTCTGAGGCTCGCAAAGCATAAGGACCGGGCGGCACGGCGATGCGCGACTCCAGCGCTGCGAGAACTGGTAGGGCTATTCAGATTTACAAAAGATCAGTGAAACTTTTAAAGCAAAAGAACAAGTGGGACAAAATTGAGACTTCACTTACCCACAGTCATGCAAGAAGGAGCTGAAGGCTCCCCTGGCCCTTCGAGAACCTCAACCTCGTCGTCGGCCTCCAGAACTGTAAAGGACATCGACGTCATTTCGCGAAATAACAACAATGCTATGAAAAGATGGTAAACAACACTCACCTTGCCCAGACGAGATGGCAATGCGTTGAGGAGATATCGCCTGCGGAGCGGCCATCTCCAGCAGACGCTGAAAGGATTGCCGGGGAGACAGATCGGCAATAGAGGCCGCCAGTCCGCGCAATTCTGAAAAGACAAAAGAGTTCAGATAACGGAAAGATTACTAGTTTAACATGTGGAAGGTTACCTTCGACGCTCCTCCCATTCTGAACCGGAGGGATAGCAGCTTCAACGGCTTCCGCCGCAACCTCAGGCACAGTATCAAGGACACGAGCTGGTGTAACGGCCTCTGAGGAAGAAGCAGCGGCAGCCACTGCGGGTTCCAAGGAAGGGAGGATGGTCTCGACTATCTCCGTCCCAACCTCTGGGCCGCCCTCAGGAAGATCCGTTGGGACGGCGACCACCAGGGGTGCCTCTCCTGAACGAGCGAGTGCTTCGGGAGCAAGAACTTCCACAGGAGGTTCTATCGCGAGAGGGACAGCGTCGTCAACCCCCTGTTTTATTTGGGGTGTCAACATGCTCTACCGTCAGTAAACCCGTAGGAACCTCCCCCATCGCCGAAGTCTCTGCACAATTCACACAAGAATAAGAATACATATATACAAGGGCAGGCAATATGAAGTATTACAAAGAAATACAGGAACATACCAATGCGTAAGGAAGCTTTCAATATGGCTTGTTCAAGCCGATGCTCCTTCTCGAGGAGGTGTGCTCGCCGAGGTCCAAGGGTGGACTCGTGGCCGCCAGTCCACAATGAAAGCGCATCCGCAGCATCCTCCGAAGCAGCCTGCTTAAGGGCCCTTTCGCACCATTCCTCCAAAGGGCCGATGAAACGCCGCCGGATCCACGAAGGATCTTCATAAAATATTACGGCGGGATAGGGCTTCTTCGGAACCCTTACGTTCTGAGACTCATCTTTAGAACGTCTTATAGCCTCAGCCAATTGTGCGGCTTCCTCGGCAGCTGAACCCGGAAAAAGTAAGCCAGCATCCGACTCTTGCATGGCCAACGGTTCATCCTGAAGAATGGTCTCAGACTCTACTAAAGAGTCGAGCAGGTTGGTAGCCACCGTCCTCCGCCGCTTGGGTCCAGAACCGACTGCCGAAGATGACCGTTTCCTCCCCCGTGGAGCCTTGACACGACGCTGACCCGCCTCACCTTCAACACCCTCATTTCCAGCACCCTCGCTTGGCAGTGCTGCCGAGGAAGACATGGCCATTGCCGATACCGCCGTTTGGTGGTACTGCTACTGGCGCCCTTTTACCCCTTGACTGAGCTCAGGTATCTAACGGCATACCAATTGTGGGGGTAAGGTCCACCTCCGGCTCCCCTGGAATGAGCGCAACACTGGTGTCCCTCAAAGGAAAGTGGACCGGTGCGCGCGGCTGCAGTGGAATTCCCGCGGCCTAAGCCGGAGCAAGAGCGCTATATCCTGTTGCGCCACGGCAGCGCCCCGGCCGTCTATCCGAGGCCAAAATGCGGAATCAAAATTTTCTTAACTTTTAAACTGGCGCTACCGCGGACAATATACCCGGATCGTAACCATTAACCGATACTAGCTAACAAGAGAAAGGGTGAGAGATATACCGAGTGATCCGAGTCCTCCGGTCTTCTCGTCGTCGTCCCGATCTCCCGCGGAAACTCCGGTTGTCGCATCCTTGCCGGAAGGGCACCACGTCGTCTGCATCTTTTACGGGCTCCCACCTCAATACCGAGGCAACTCGGGCACGAAGCTGGCAAGTCGACGTGCCCAAGATTTGCTGTAGATTGTGTAGTGCTTTGTCTCTTTGGGGGTTATGTTGCCTTGATGGAGGAATCAACAAGATATGAACTTGGGGATTTTTGTGGCAATGGAAAAATGATATGAATGATAATTTTTCCCACACCAAATGAAACTCTCTCATTTTCCCTCCTACCCAAAATTGTGGCCGGCCCCCTATCAAGATGAGAATGGTGGAGGGATAGAAAGTGTAGCATGAAGGGAGGTGATGGTAGGATAAAGCAAGAGGTGACCACAACCAAAACATTATCATTACAAACTTACATCAAACCCATACCCATTCAAATCACATTAATGCACCATCATGGATGAATAAAAAACAAAGGATGCAAATCCTATCATAATGAATACATTTGCAAGAAACCCCCTCCACAAATGTTATTTGCACAATTGCAAATAACCCCCTCCATCGGAAAAGTCCGGCCGGGAAAGAACAAAGGAAAACCGGCCGGAACGGAATGCAAACTGGCAACTCCAGAAAACTGGTCCCGTAATAAATTACAGGAAAACCCCGATACTGTGCATACACACCCGCATCTGTATTCCGACCGGATACAAATGCAATGAGACAAAATCTACACTGTACTAAACTAGGATCCGGCTTAAACCAAAGCCGGCTAGTAATATCCGTCCGATCCTGATCCGTGCAATACCGCACGTATCCGATCGAACCTTGCCATATATCTATACGGCCACTAATACTAACCGTCCGATCCTGATCCGTGCAATACCGCACGTGTCTGATCGGACCCTGCCATATCTCCATACGGCCTCTACAGCGTTTCGCCCGAAAGCTTGAGTAACTGAAAAGGTGGTGGGCTCTAAAGACTCGTCAATACTATGGCTGTGGATTTAACCACTAGCACGTCAGAGGTATAAGCCAATACGTGACGGGCCACCAGCAATTGACCAAAAGGGACGTCGATGAGCGAACTCATCCTGACACCCTACTGAGCCTGTCAGTGACAATATCCGTACAGTCCGGTCCGTTCGTCTATGAGCATCGCATGGCGGGCCTAGGGGGTTGGTAAAAGTCAGACCCCCAAAGGCGGTACAAGTCGTGTCGGAGTGTAGCCCAGAACACCCTGAGATACTACTGGAATACCTACCAGTAAATCTCCTGCATCGGCCGAGGGCTTTGTGTAATGGCTCTCCTAGACACAGCGCGACCTCACCCCCAATACCGGGAGAGACGAACCCCTGCAGATCCGCTCACTGCCTCCATGTGGCTCGGGACTGTACCCAACTAAAACCTGTTTGCACGACTCCTTTGAGCCGTGGTAGGGTAGTAATCAAAGCATAGTGGGAACTCACACGAGACAAATGACGATCTCAGGTCGATGAACTAACCTGTACACATGTCACCTGGGAACTGCTATCTGACGTATGGTATAATCCCAACTAGCAGGTTCCCGGCGAGTCCTGTCCGGTGTACTCATAACCCAATGAGCACCTGTATACATCTTAGGTGAACCAACTGACACCAGTGGCTTGTGAGACCGGCCACCGCCCCTCGTCGGGGTCTCGACTGTATACACTAGTCTACTCTGGAGAATCGATGCCCTGTCTCGAAACTCCCACGACTAAGGACCTTTTAAGGATATGCTTATAGACCACCAGCTCTCACGTATATGATCGCCATCATACTGCCGGCAGTCAAGCAAGAATCCTAGGGGCTCTATCAGCGTGTAATAGCGACCTGTAAGGTCACCTAAAGCAGTACACGATGATAAAGGTAAACCAGATAGCATACTATCATCTCGAGTAAGACTGTCCTACCGGGATAGGTCCTCCCTCAATCATTGCAATCACGTGCTTGTGATCCAATAATTGACTCTGAGGGCACTATCTCCAACAATCTCCCACTTGCACTCAAGGCTAATTATTGCGATGTCGCATACTCACAACCCGTGTGATACCGAACACCCAACTCCTCTACTAGTCAGTCTCACAAAGCTCGTTTGCGAAACTATTGCGTTCGAGGAATAGCCTCAATGAGTGGAACCGCTGTGATGTTTCTTTCTATGTCTCTCTATTTCTCAAGTTCGCGGAGAAGACCATCTCCCGAAATGAGCAATACCTGTCTTAGAGTATGTCTGGATATCTGATGGGACCTAGCTCATAAATGAACTCCAAATCCAAACTTCTTAGACTGTATCGTCAACTGAACTTAATCAGTATCCTGCGCCATGCCTCCCTCAGTATTGACTTGGATCACCTGTCCAAAATACTGCCCCTCGTCAGAGGGAAAAACTATAACTCTGACAACCTCCTTGTCGTCCAGGTCACCTTGGAAGCCTGGAATGATAACCGTCTCATAAAGGAGGCTGCCGTTATCAATTCCCTAGAACATTAACTTATGTTCTAAAACTGCTTCCGATTGTTTCTCCAGGATTGGATCAATATCATCTTATTGCATCTAGTGCAAGAACAACATCTGATGTGGTACTTGACATCTCATGATTGACTCAATTGCCTAAGCAAGTGATCTGCCAATCATGCACATCCCTCTCTACTTTAGTCTATAAGACACCTTTAGAGAGGGTGACTCCATTACCTGCAGGTACACTACCGTGCCAGGAGTCGTTCATTCTAAATACTCATAGAATGCTGTCAAGGTACCCAGATTAGGAAACCACCCAAATCTAGATCTAAAACCATAGATCTAGTAACCAGAATGTCTGATATAATATCCAAGTCCTGTGTGGAGAAACCACTGTGTGACAACCAAAGTATAACCGATCGTATTATAGGAGTTTCCTTTCCTACTCTGTGTATGTCATCCAAAACCAGGACATCACACCCTACTACCTTCTTAACTGATCCATCCCCTATTCTGATGACGTCAAACCTATGACTGTCACATCAGAAATAGATGATCTATCTCCGCTATAGACATAAGCCTGATGTCCACCAATGCTTCCGCTGCTCCCACTGACTACGACAACCCTCTGGCAGAGTCATATAGACGTGCACTTCTAAAGCTAGTTTAGAACGACGCTATACTCATCCTCCTACCGGGTCTCGCAGCCTGGAACAACAACAATGGCAAGTGTGGGTAAACAAGAACTTCCCTGTCACCGTCCTTGAGGCTACCGGAGTGCCTCTCGGGTGCCTGAAGTTACCCACCTTATCTGCGGAGTGGCCAATGGAATGTCAAATCAGATTGAATCTTTAGGTTCCTTATCAAATCTTCAGTAATCGTTTGCGGTTCTGGAATCGCTTCCAGTTCTACCATACTCCCACTACTGTTTTTCTGAAAAATAACCATTTCCTTTTAAAATGTGGCGAGTTAAGAGCAATATCACTATTGATCTTCCAGATGGTAGAAAATCAACCCTCGTCATAGCCTGGGTCAACCCACAAACAGCCATTACAGAAACGTGCCTTGAGTTGTCCAGTGTCTGGTTTTAATCATAAGCCGGACAACTCCCCGTACCTTAATATCGTTAAGATAAGAACTGTTCTATACCCAATATAGAACCAGAGGCACTGATTTAATTGAACCAGATTCAAATCATGCAGCTGTCTCCAGTGCATGTCAACGAAATGGAAGGAGGCCGATCAGCGTTACTCAACTTAGGAATGCTTCCAATTATGAGTAACCTGAAAGAGAAGCAATTTCTCTTTATCATTACTATCAACTGAATACCATACACAAGTATCTACATCTTCGATCACCTTGAAGAATTCCGATACTTGCTACACCTGGTTCTCTACTCTATTCAAATACCTATAACTCCTCAAAACTTAGACCCTGTGTTTGCACGAAACAGCTGTCTAAAATCTAGGGAAGTCATAAGTAAACCGAATATAGTACGAGGACCAACCCCTATGTCCTGATGGACGCTGGACAATATACAATACTCTGTATAAGTCCGCTGAGTCTAACAACTCTTTCACTGTGCGTCGTAGGTTGAAAACTGTACTTATGGTTAAGAAGAATTACACCGCTGTTTGATGCTCCTTACCTAACCATCCACTGATATAGGTAAATGTCATCGACATAATATCAAAAGGTATATCTCACTCTATGAAAATAGACGTACAGATATATCAATTTGAAATTGGTGCATAACAGCGGATATTCAAAACCAAATATTTGCCGACCGGCAAACAGCCCAGATGATCTCCTCAAATATCACCGATTACAACGAATCCCGATATAATGAGGATGATTACCCTATTCCCAATAACTTACTCCCACTTATCATCTGTAAAACCATACAGATGTGAGAATCAAACCTAGTAAATACATACCCTGGAGCAAGTGTCTAATCGGGAAATCAGTTTTCTTTAAACAGTACACAGTTGAACTGAAACATTGAAATGTTTCGATGGGGTATTCTGGTATTCCTAGTAATGCCTCTACCATTATCCAGATTCACAACTATAACCGTATAATTCTTTGCCACCTCTCCAAATCCCTTTAAATGTCGTTAGTCGTTACCTTCTGCACACCCCTTAGGCCAAATGGTTTTCTTCCTTCCCTACCGTTCGGCACCAGCCTATGGTTTGGAAGAAGACTATCCAATAAGCATAATGGGTGTACTGTCCTAGTCCTAGGAGCACTCGCAATGCGAGAGAAGGTGAAGATAAAAGACAACCGAATAAACCGTATTCCTATTTCTCCTGGACCAGAATCCATCCCCGAACTGGAACAAGTTCCTTTCGAGTTCGTATATAACCATACGATGGAGTATCCAAAAACTTGGGATCTTCGTAGTGATACGGAGTGTCCTGGAGAAATACAAAGGTGATTTAGGATTGGCGAAGAAATACTTGGTTTGGTCGTGAATATCAGTCGCAATTTACTTTGCCCTGTTACTAATCCCTTGCTTTGTCTGAACTTAATACCTTCTGCACACCATCGTTATGCTAATTGGTTTTCTTCATTCCCCACCGTTCGGCACCAGCCTAAGGTTTGGAAGAAGACTATCCAATTTGCATAATAGGTGTACTATCTCCTAAACCAAGGAGTACTCGCAATGAGAGAAGGTGAAAAGAAAAGACAACTGAATAATCCTATTCGTTTTCTCCAGAACCAGAAACCATCCTCGAAGTCCTTCGAGTTCGTATATAACCATACGATGGTTTTGTCCAATGGAAGTGGACGTTCGTAGTAATACGGGGTGTCCTGGAGAAAAGGGTAAAAGTAGGAGTGGCAATAAGGTTTGCAACTCTGACAATCCAAAAGCCAGTGTTAAGAAGGTTCGGTCAACTTGGTCACTGAGTCATAGTCTTAGGGTCGGGTCAATGGTCGCTGCCAAAGAGAGAGAGAAAAGAAACACTCAGCGTGCACTCTAACCTAGATCAGAATGGTTATTACTTTATCTAATGTGGAAACCTCCCACTGTACCGTCAAATTCTCCTCCAAACCTGAAAGAAGAATTAGTCGGGATCACCCGAGGAGTAAACCAACTCATCAGTGGGAATCGGGATCCAACTATCATCGCATGGTAACTTGACGGAATCCACTCAAGTCACCACACTCCAGAAGGTATGCGCATATCTGGCAAGTTTCAGTTCTTTTGAAACTCCCGATGTGATTTTTACCCCTAGGACTCAAGTGACCTTGACGGAGTCAACAAATCAAAGAGTCCTAGTCAAGTTCAACCCGTCATTATCTGGATTGCATTAAACCCACCCGTACGTGCCCTTGACGGGGTCAACAAGGCCGCACGACTGTCCTAATCAATCCCATTTATGCAACGAACAAGCACCACTCAGCTACCGTACACTACGCCTTGACGGAATCAACAAACGCAGCACGAATACTAAATAATACCCATAAGAAATGACAGAGGGCTACGACTGGTTTTTGGCGAAAAACCTTTAACGTAATGAACTTGATATCGTTGAAGGAACTGCATAGCCTTTTTAGAAAATATAGTGACGAAAACCTTTACTAAAGAGGTCTCTCCCGGTGAAGGGATCTCGGCTCTTTCCCCGTAGAATAAGGTGCAGGATATTCCAACTGAATACCACGATGCAAAGCAAAAGTAATCGGCTATAGTGAAGTTAATGCCCTGACGCAAACTTCTGTCCAAGGGGTCACTCCCGGTGAAGGGATCTCGGCCCTTGCCTCGTCGACTGAGGAGCAGGATATTCCAAATGAATACCACGATGCAAAACAAAAGTGAACGTCCTTGCAATAACAGCTTTTTGAAAAGTGTTCCAACAACATCAGAATAGGTTTGTTTATCTTGCATTGATCCGAGTCAACGCAGTCCCATCAATAGATCACACCACAAAGAACGAAAATATACTGATGTACGTATATGCCATCCGCATTCGCCACTGGGTCCCGTCATTACCCGTTAGGTTAGCTAACTAACGACAGAGCGGGGACTGGACTAGCGCGGATGTAAAACATATACAACATCTACTAATATATATACCAATATATTATTTTCGCTCAAGGCGTGATAAAAAGCAACATCAGAGAAATATGCAGCATCACAGAACAATACAGATATCTGGAAGCCCCGGGTTTCACAGAGCCGCTGCTGAAACCCGACGTTCCCCTGGTCGTGTGGATAGCCTGTGCAATGAAAACCTAGACCCCTACGGGTGCGGCAAGTCACCCGCCAAAACCTGAAGCGAGGCAGCCCCCTTCAGCAACGTGAATGGACCACCCAGCACTTCACGGAATCCGGTAACTCGGGCACCCCTCCTGGGTCAACCTGTACCCCCTACGAGTGCGGCGAATAGCCCGCCAATCCTGGAGTGAAGCCCCCTCCGTCCCAATGCCATGAGATGCGGGCTTGTTGCCCTCCAGAACCCGGCTATCCGTGCACCCCACCGCGGGGCAATCCTAGTACAGAAAGTAAAATATACATACACCGGGTACATCGACCGCAACCAGGTCGTGCCCCAAAAGAATAATACAAACAGGCAGTGACGGCAGTCCACATGTCGGACGCTCGCCCCGCAATATCAAATGTACATAATACAACAACACTGTACTAGCATTGCATCCAGGCTATCCCCACGACCGATCCGCAACATCACAGCAATACACAGAACATCAACGTGAAAATCACGTTCGCAAATCCGTCTAACCGGGCTATAGCAGTTAGACAGGATTTACCGATCAAGTGACATTCACAGTCGCAGATATAATATAAATACTGTGAAAAAAATGTGTTTAAAATATCCAATCGATCAAAAATTAACAAGTGGGCCCCCAAGTAATACTGTAGCACTCACAGAAATTCTGGGCCCAAAATTAATATTCCAAAACCCCAAAAATTAGCCCAGAAGCCCACTGGAAAAATATGATACAGTGAAGACACCAATGCGCGGCGGAACCGCGGCCCAAGGGGGGGTTTGGCCGCGGTTCCGCGCTTGAGTGATCGACTGACTGTGTCGAATTTTTCCAGTAGTCTTAGAATTTCCAGTACATTAGTTTTTTACAACCTGAAAAATTTTTAGAGCCCGGAAAAAATCGACAGAAAACTGATGCACACGAAATGGGGTTTTTGGGATTTTGTTCGATCGGAAATGTAAAACACACTAGAACAAGCTAGGCAAGGTTAATGGCGTGGCTCTGATACCATGTTGCGCCACGGCAGCGCCCCGGCCGTCTATTCGAGGCCAAAATGCGGAATCAAAATTTTCTTAACTTTTAAACTGGCGCTACCGCGGACAATATACCCGGATCGTAACCATTAACCGATACTAGCTAACAAGAGAAAGGGTGAGAGATATACCGAGTGATCCGAGTCCTCCGGTCTTCTCGTCGTCGTCCCGATCTCCCGCGGAAACTCCGGTTGTCGCATCCTTGCCGGAAGGGCACCACGTCGTCTGCATCTTTTACGGGCTCCCACCTCAATACCGAGGCAACTCGGGCACGAAACTGGCAAGTCGACGTGCCCAAGATTTGCTGTAGATTGTGTAGTGCTTTGTCTCTTTGGGGGTTATGTTGCCTTGATGGAGGAATCAACAAGATATGAACTTGGGGATTTTTGTGGCAATGGAAAAATGATATGAATGATAATTTTTCCCATACCAAATGAAACTCTCTCATTTTCCCTCCTACCCAAAATTGTGGCCGGCCCCCTATCAAGATGAGAATGGTGGAGGGATAGAAAGTGTAGCATGAAGGGAGGTGATGGTAGGATAAAGCAAGAGGTGACCACAACCAAAACATTATCATTACAAACTTACATCAAACCCATACCCATTCAAATCACATTAATGCACCATCATGGATGAATAAAAAACAAAGGATGCAAATCCTATCATAATGAATACATTTGCAAGAAACCCCCTCCACAAATGTTATTTGCACAATTGCAAATAACCCCCTCCATCGGAAAAGTCCGGCCGGGAAAGAACAAAGGAAAACCGGCCGGAACGGAATGCAAACTGGCAACTCCAGAAAACTGGTCCCGTAATAAATTACAGGAAAACCCCGATACTGTGCATACACACCCGCATCTGTATTCCGACCGGATACAAATGCAATGAGACAAAATCTACACTGTACTAAACTAGGATCCGGCTTAAACCAAAGCCGGCTAGTAATATCCGTCCGATCCTGATCCGTGCAATACCGCACGTATCCGATCGAACCTTGCCATATATCTATACGGCCACTAATACTAACCGTCCGATCCTGATCCGTGCAATACCGCACGTGTCTGATCGGACCCTGCCATATCTCCATACGGCCTCTACAGCGTTTCGCCCGAAAGCTTGAGTAACTGAAAAGGTGGTGGGCTCTAAAGACTCATCAATACTATGGCTGTGGATTTAACCACTAGCACGTCAGAGGTATAAGCCAATACGTGACGGGCCACCAGCAATTGACCAAAAGGGACGTCGATGAGCGAACTCATCCTGACACCCTACTGAGCCTGTCAGTGACAATATCCGTACAGTCCGGTCCGTTCGTCTATGAGCATCGCATGGCGGGCCTAGGGGGTTGGTAAAAGTCAGACCCCCAAAGGCGGTACAAGTCGTGTCGGAGTGTAGCCCAGAACACCCTGAGATACTACTGGAATACCTACCAGTAAATATCCTGCCTCGGCCGAGGGCTTTGTGTAATGGCTCTCCTAGACACAGCGCGACCTCACCCCCAATACCGGGAGAGACGAACCCCTGCAGATCCGCTCACTGCCTCCATGTGGCTCGGGACTGTACCCAACTAAAACCTGTTTGCACGACTCCTTTGAGCCGTGGTAGGGTAGTAATCAAAGCATAGTGGGAACTCACACGAGACAAATGACGATCTCAGGTCGATGAACTAACCTGTACACATGTCACCTGGGAACTGCTATCTGACGTATGGTATAATCCCAACTAGCAGGTTCCCGGCGAGTCCTGTCCGGTGTACTCATAACCCAATGAGCACCTGTATACATCTTAGGTGAACCAACTGACACCAGTGGCTTGTGAGACCGGCCACCGCCCCTCGTCGGGGTCTCGACTGTATACACTAGTCTACTCTGGAGAATCGATGCCCTGTCTCGAAACTCCCACGACTAGGGACCTTTTAAGGATGTGCTTATAGACCACCAGCTCTCACGTATATGATCGCCATCATACTGCCGGCAGTCAAGCAAGAATCCTAGGGGCTCTATCAGCGTGTAATAGCGACCTGTAAGGTCACCTAAAGCAGTACACGATGATAAAGGTAAACCAGATAGCATACTATCATCTCGAGTAAGACTGTCCTACCGGGATAGGTCCTCCCTCAATCATTGCAATCACGTGCCTGTGATCCAATAATTGACTCTGAGGGCACTATCTCCAACAATCTCCCACTTGCACTCAAGGCTAATTATTGCGATGTCGCATACTCACAACCCGTGTGATACCGAACACCCAACTCCTCTACTAGTCAGTCTCACAAAGCTCGTTTGCGAAACTATTGCGTTCGAGGAATAGCCTCAGTGAGTGGAACCGCTGTGATGTTTCTTTCTATGTCTCTCTATTTCTCAAGTTCGCGGAGAAGACCATGTCCCGAAATGAGCAATACCTGTCTTAGAGTATGTCTGGATATCTGATGGGACCTAGCTCATAAATGAACTCCAAATCCAAACTTCTTAGACTGTATCGTCAACTGAACTTAATCAGTATCCTGCGCCATGCCTCCCTCAGTATTGACTTGGATCACCTGTCCAAAATACTGCCCCTCGTCAGAGGGAAAAACTATAACTCTGACAACCTCCTTGTCGTCCAGGTCACCTTGGAAGCCTGGAATGATAACCGTCTCATAAAGGAGGCTGCCGTTATCAATTCCCTAGAACATTAACTTATGTTCTAAAACTGCTTCCGATTGTTTCTCCAGGATTGGATCAATATCATCTTATTGCATCTAGTGCAAGAACAACATCTGATGTGGTACTTGACATCTCATGATTGACTCAATTGCCTAAGCAAGTGATCTGCCAATCATGCACATCCCTCTCTACTTTAGTCTATAAGACACCTTTAGAGAGGGTGACTCCATTACCTGCAGGTACACTACCGTGCCAGGAGTCGTTCATTCTAAATACTCATAGAATGCTGTCAAGGTACCCAGATTAGGAAACCACCCAAATCTAGATCTAAAACCATAGATCTAGTAACCAGAATGTCTGATATAATATCCAAGTCCTGTGTGGAGAAACCACTGTGTGACAACCAAAGTATAACCGATCGTATTATAGGAGTTTCCTTTCCTACTCTGTGTATGTCATCCAAAACCAGGACATCACACCCTACTACCTTCTTAACTGATCCATCCCCTATTCTGATGACGTCAAACCTATGACTGTCACATCAGAAATAGATGATCTATCTCCGCTATAGACATAAGCCTGATGTCCACCAATGCTTCCGCTGCTCCCACTGACTACGACAACCCTCTGGCAGAGTCATATAGACGTGCACTTCTAAAGTTAGTTTAGAACGACGCTATACTCATCCTCCTGCCGGGTCTCGCAGCCTGGAACAACAACAATGGCAAGTGTGGGTAAACAAGAACTTCCCTGTCACCGTCCTTGAGGCTACCGGAGTGCCTCTCGGGTGCCTGAAGTTACCCACCTTATCTGCGGAGTGGCCAATGGAATGTCAAATCAGATTGAATCTTTAGGTTCCTTATCAAATCTTCAGTAATCGTTTGCGGTTCTGGAATCGCTTCCAGTTCTACCATATTCCCACTACTGTTTTTCTGAAAAATAACCATTTCCTTTTAAAATGTCTTCTCGTCCACGCCGGGCGCTGCAATCGATTCGAAAGACGCCGGCGACATGATAGGAATATAATACTGCAGTAAATCCGATTCCTTAGTCGGCTGCCTTTTCAAACCAAACCCAAAGGGGTCGTTGATGCTTGCAAACTTGGG
Source organism: Agapanthus africanus (assembly GCA_030015575.1). Lineage (NCBI taxonomy): Eukaryota > Viridiplantae > Streptophyta > Magnoliopsida > Asparagales > Amaryllidaceae > Agapanthus > Agapanthus africanus. The sequence goes on from CM057348.1 coordinate 193,039,825, forward strand.
AGCCGTCTTCGACAGGACATCCTCACGAAGGAAGCAAGCGATGAAGCTCTTGAAAGTGACGCCCTGCTCCTCAGATTCTGTGAACAGTTTGTCGAAGATACCCTTGATCAAACTCGGACGCTTATGGCGGACGGCGTTCTCGGTATACAAGCCGTCAAGCGTTGCGGGCTCAGTCTCAAAGACGTACTCATCAGAAGGCAACAATTCCTCGTAAAGTGTCCCTCTGATTGGCAGCCCCAAGATCTCGTGAAATTCTTCCAAAGAAATTGAAACTTCACGGTCCCCCGAGAGAAAAGTGTTGGTGGGAAGATTCCACTGGTTCAGGAAGGCCTTAACCCACCAGACGTGGGGAGACTGGTAGTGGAAGAGGGATGCATATATCGCCTGATAAAGTCCAACCTTCTGCAGTCGCGCGCGATGGGCGGACAGGATGTATCGATCCAAAGGAGATAGCCCGTAGGCTGTTGAGGGGTGAGCCCTATTTTGTAAATCTGCCCCTATGGCTGGGCCTCGCCCTGGCAAATGCGGTGTCCCAGAATGTCTGTGGTCGGGATCGGATGGTTCGGGATACCGGTCGTCGAAGGCTCGAGCCGTCCCATCGAAGTCCAATTAGGCATCTCCACAGTGAAGCCAGTCCCTGGAGGATCCATCGGCAGGAACGGAAAGGTAGGCTCCGTCGGCACTTCGCAAAGAAAACTCCGGCGACCTCGGATAATATGACCATACCAGGTCCCCCACAAAAACAAGTTGGTGCAGTTCGGGTCATGAGCCCTGATCATCGCCATCACTTCCTCATCAGATGGCGACTGAGGAAAAGCGGCCTCCGAGCGAGTGAAAGGAAAGTACGGAACGGAAGTCATCGTACCTGAAATGAAATAAGGGGAAACTGTTAAAAGTGAGGCCAACGGTGTATACATATATATGACTATAAATATATTCATATAAAAAGACAGTGGAAGAAAGCGACAGCGGACTCATTTTATGGGACCATTAGTTACAAAACATGTGGGTGCCACGAAATCAAGATGGCGGCTGGCTAATGATTAAGCAAAGCAATTATAATGAGACAAAAGGAAGATTCTAATTAAATCGACCGTGGATTTCAAATGACCCTACACATTCCCCTAAAAAGAAATTCATCTTGGACTCTGTGGAAAATCAAACAGAGTCAAGGGAATTAGATTCCCAGAAAGAGACATCGCACGATTCTTCTTCTCGGTTGCAAAGAGACAACTCATGGCAAGAAAACCCCAAGAAGCTCTCTGGGAAGAACTAAGTTCTTCAGAGGAATTAAATTCCTTTTGAAAAGGGGAATTAAATTCCCAGAAACATTTTTGAGATGGAATTAAATTCCATGGAAAAAGGCAAACACCACCATTAATCCCTGAAGATCAGAGAAACTCTAAAGGGCCTGTTGATTAAAGAATGAGTAGTTTTCTTCTTAAAGAATGAGTGGTTTTCTTCTTAAAGAACTTAAAAATGGGTTCTTGTTAAAAGGGAAAACCCTTGGTGTGGACTTCAAATCTGAAGAGTTTTATATGTATGAAAGTTCTTCGATCGTCCAAAGCCTTGAAGAGACGGGTCTCTCTTAAACAGAGTTAAACTCTGAAGATTTTGGAACAGAGAACTAAGCTCTGAGAACGAGAATTAAATTCTCAAAAGAAAAGTTTGCAAGGAAGGAGAAGCAAGAATGGAGGCGCTTCTGAAGAGACCCCTGCATTTATAGGATGTGATGGAAACGCTTCATCTCCCCGATTCCCTAGATGGATCCAACGGTCACAAAAGTGACAGCGTTGCACTCACGTGCGGACACGTGAGAGCAACGTTGTGGGGGCATTTGTTTCATGATTAAAAATCAGGAATTACCTCAGTGGGGTATCACGTGTTCATACGTGACCAACGGTCACGTGATGACACGTGATGGTTAAAATATCATCAAACAGAAATGATAACAAACGGCTGAAAGATGGCTCAATTGGGGTCACGTGCTCCCATGTGACCAAGAGTAACGTGCCACCACGTGACAGGCTTTGAAAGCCTTACAGCTTAATAGAATTTAATTCTAAAAAATCGGGAATTACCTCAATGAGGTATCACGTGCTCACACGTGACCAATGGTCACGTGTTGACACGTGACAATCAAAACAGAAATAAAATAACAAACGGCTGAAGGAAATACCTCAATGAGGTGTCACGTGCTCACACGTGACCAATGGTCACGTGTTGACACATGATGGTTACAACTGAAGCGTAAGTAAACGCTGAGAAAAGGAATCAATTGAGGGTCACGTGCTCACACGTGACCAAGGGTCACGTGTCAGCACGTGACTGGTTTCGAAAGCCTTACAGTTAATAGAATTAAATTCTAAAAGCTTCTAAATCTTTCCAAAAGGAAAAGGATTATGGGGACCGTTGGATTAAAGATCCAGGGGTGATTAAAAATCACCAATTTATGGAAAGATTTTAGACAAGGAAAGATTTCCCTGAAAATCTCACCAGAAATAACAAACATAATATCTTTTGGATTTAAAATCCAACGGTTGTAAAATTCACTGAATGATCTAAAAGCTCATATTAAATATGAAAACAAATCAAATCTTTCAATGAAAGATTTATTAAACAAATTGATTCTTTTCCTTCTCCTATAAATAGGAGCCAAGAAGAGAAGAAAGATATAGAATTTTGGCATCTTGAAAATTCAGAGAGAAAAGAAATGGAGAATTTAATTCTCAACAAAGAAAACCCTAGGTGAGAAAAGAAAGGGGATCAAAACTTCAAAAGAAAAGAGAATTTAATTCTCAAAGATCTAAGAGTTTAACTCTTTTGCAAAGAACTTAGTTCTTCCTCTGGTTGAAGATCTGCACAGAGCACATCTTTCCATAAGTTGAGAATTTAATTCTCATTGGGTTGAGATCCTGCCATGCAGATCCAAAATTTAGAGGGGGAATTGAGTTTAGAGAATTTAATTCTCCCAAAATAAAACAAGGGTTTAAACCTATATGAGAATTTAATTCTCCCAAACTCACAGGAATTTAATTCCTTCAAAATGAAACTAGGGTTTAACCCTATATGAGAATTAATTCTCCTAGAATTACAGGAATTTAATTCCTTCAAGATGGACAGAACTTAGGGTTTAACCCTAATTGAGAATTTAATTCTCTCAAATTCACAGGAATTTAATTCCTCTTAAAAAATGAAATAGGGTTTCCCCTATGCAAGAATTTAATTCTTTCATAATAGGAATTTAATTCCTCCAAATCATGATCAGGGTTTAACCCTACAGAGAATTTAATTCTCAAAATAAAATAAAGAGACTAAAGAGATCTCTGTGCATGAAAAAGACTAAGGTCACGTGTCCCCACGTGACCCCTGAAAAGATCCCTAAACTGAGAAGGGAAAAAGCTCGGAGGCAATGCCTCGCGTGCTCCCACGTGATTCCTAAAACAAAAGAGAATAAATTCAAAGGCAGAACCATTCTTGGGCGCCCTCACGTGTCCCCACGTGACCCCTAGTAAAACGCTTTAATAATCAATGACTGGAAGCCCACCACGTGCCCACACGTGATGGCCTGAAGACCAAAAATGTTTAACACTTATCTGAATATCCTAAGAACAAAATAAGGGGATCTGGCCCCACTTTTTGATGCTATCACGTGCTCCCACGTGACCCCTCCCTCTTCTAGTGTTTAACACTAATCTGATAATTTTGTTGCCAGTGTTTAACACTGTTATCTGTTAGTGTTTAAACACTAATTTGAGGATCACATTTCTAGTAATTTGATAATCTGGTTACCAGTGTTTAACACTGTTGTTCTTTAGTGTTGAACACTAGCTTCAGCCCAATTGACTAATTTTCTAGAGGTAAAGCCTCCCCTTCAATGGACCAACAGAGGGATAATATTCCAAACTTGATTGGACTTAGCCCAAGAAGGCCATAAGTCCTCAATTCAGACTCAACTGAGCCTGTGTGTTCATAATATAATTAATTGATCTTAGTTCCAAATTGGACTACAGATCACTTAATCCACTTTGGTTCGAGGGTACATCTCTTCACACCTCTGATATTTGTCGTTGTAATCCTTCAACGTCTTCAGAGAGGTGACGGGTCCCGATAACCACACACTTCACAGACTATGACGTCTCTAAACTGGACTGTGGGGTCCTTAAACTCATGGACCATGATGTCCTTAACCTTGACTGTGAGGTCTTTAAACTCACGGACTATGATGTCCTTAACCTTGACTGTGAGGTCTTTAAACTCACGGACTATGATGTCCTTAACCTCGACCGCGATGTCTTTAAACTAACATTGGACCACTATGTCCTTAAACTGGTATTGGACCATTACGTCCTTAAACTGGTCTTGGACCACTATGTCCTTACACTGGTAATCGACTGCAATGTCCCTAAACTAAATAATAGAGTTCAAATGCTCTTTTGTTGGATCTAAATGATCCTGTTAAGTTGATCTTAGTATAAAATTAGACCAACGTGTCCTTAACAAACGTTGAGTTGATCTTAGTCTAAAATTAGACTAACGTATCCTTAACGAACGTTTAAGTTGATCTTAGTCTCAAATGAGACTAACGTATCCTTAAACCCAATTCCCAAACCCAAATCTAAGAAGATACGGATTTGGACTAGTCCATGCCCTACGGGCGACGACATAACTTAGCCTCCATATACAATCCACGGGCAACCAAACACAAAACAAACACCCACGACACGAAGTGACCATCTGGAGAAGGAAAAAGTTGTTATCGCGATACGGTAGCGTAATTAACTGCAGGTGCTTGCGCCTGCAGGGAAGAGCGTCCCCACAATCAAAAACCCCTCAGACGAGGGGGAATCTGACGAAGTCTGCTATATCGGCCGCATCCGTTTAAACCTTCTATACATGGTGCCATAAATCAACTTGGCATCTTCGGAGAGGTGGACGGATAGCACAAATTAGCATCTTCCCCGAAATTCAGGCAAGATGTTCGCCGCGTCTCCGCCGCATCTTTCGGAGGGGTACAGATTTTGGTACGCCCGGTGGGACCTTTTCCTCTTTCCAATCCACACTTCGTGTGTCGTGTTCACGAACCAATATCGGTTTGCTAATGGTTGCCCTTGGGTTTCGAGGTACTAAGATTTGGCGTTTTTCTTGGTGAAGAAACCAAAGGATCAATAGCGTTCACCTACTCAAAGTGTTCCACATGCAACTGCAATCCGCGTCCTGCCTCAACTGGGGGCATAGCCTACGGGCCCCAAGCTGCTTCCCTGTTCACGATGCCCATGGAACAGGTCACTCAAGCCACCACAGGGTTATTTTTCGAGACCATGCTACCGCCAACGAGCTTCACCGTTCCTGTGCCAACACCGGAAGTTCCCAAGAAGTCGGTCTTCGATCAGCTTACAGCTACTACGGCCCCTCTCAACGGGTCGTCCAACACCGGCGCCTCGGGCTTCTCCAGATTGGGCCAAAGTTCAGGTGGGTCCATGATGAAGCCTGCACCACCAGAGAAGGTTATTCCGAAGAGAGTAACCAACCCAGCTCCTGAAGTCGTCAAGACGGCTTCTCCTGCCAAGGGGTCGGTCTTTACAAGACTGACTGTCCTAACTCCCGCTCCCGCTACTCAAAGGACATCAGTCTTCAATAGGCTGACAACAACAACAACCCTTCACCTGGAAAGGGGGGAAGACAAACCCATTGCTGAACCAACCCCAACAGCTCAACACGCTCGACGTCGCTATTGGCGTCGAGTAAGGAGGGCCGGGGGCAACTCCCCTTCTGGTCTAACTCCACCTGCCCCAACGGCGGAAATTAATGCTGCTGTTCCAACCGGGAACAGCTTTGAGCTGCTAAACAAGGTGCACAGAAACTCTCCTACCGCCGTACTGAAAAGATCTCCTCCTCTGGTGGGGAATGTTGCGGAAGCCAAGCCAGAATAGTCCCCTCAGCGGCTTTCCTCTAAAATCTACAAGGTCTGGCGCCAGGTCCAAGACACGGTGACTGATCGAAATTTCTCCCGCCTGCAGAAGAAGCTGATGGTCCGACGGGAAGAAAACCGTCCTGTCAAGACACAAAAGATGACGACTACTTGGGTGCCCACGGCAGCGGCGCCCTCAATGTCAACCACTCAGAAAAGAAGGAGGCCAAAGAAAGCCCATGTAAACGTGGCAGACCACAATGACGCTGAACCCAAACGCCCTAATTCTGGGGGCATTGTGGTGCATACCGTCTACATGGCATCCGGAAAAGAGGATAGCCGCGCTTCTACGGGCCACCGACCACTCACCCGATCAATCACAAGAGCTCAAGAACAATAGCAGCAGAAACTTCAGGAGATGTTGACTGCGATGGCCGCACTCACCGGGCCAAAAGAAAACCCGGAGGTATCATCGGAACAACGTCATGAACACGAGAATGACGCTGAATAACTTCAGAGAATGCTCGAAAAGAAGGACAAGGTGGCTGCGGAACAAGCGGCCAATATAAAACGAATGGCACTTCTCTTCCAAGACATGGTCAGGATGATGATACAGCCGGATCCCCCAGCCGAAGATCCCCCAGTAATAATTGAAGATGTCAGGGGAGAAACATCGAATCCTCTGCCGGCTCTGTCAACCGCCAAGGAGGAGACAATCTCTAAAGCTGTCCTGGACGATTATATTGCTTAGAAAATAAGAGTTCACCAGGAAAATGAAACATCCGGCCAAGTTGTCAAAACCGGGCGACCGTATCCGGGCTGGTATGATCAGATAAAGTACCCGCCGGGGTACATGATCCCCAAATTCCACGTATACAAGGGGACATGCAATCCCCACCAGCACGTCGCCCAGTTTAGAGCTCTGTGCGGCAACACCGGGGGCGATGATAAGATTTTACTCCGTCAATTCGTCGGCAGCCTGTCGGAGACCGCATTTGAGTGGTACTCCGAGCTTCCAAACGACTCCGTCAAAACTTTCGCAGAGATGGAGTTGCTATTCACCCAGCGATTCACGAGTGCCAGCGAACGCACCCCAATGACGGCGTTGATCAATGCAAGGGTGAAGCCGGGCGAAACTTGGGTTCAATACGCAATCCGATGGCGAAATCTGTGGTCAAAGTGCGAACAGCGCATCGAAGAAGCGCCAGCGGTGGGCATGTTCGTAGGCACCCTAGACCCTGATGCAACTATTTCACAGTACATGTTGTTCTTCAAACCGACCACATTCCAAGCTTTAATCGACAAACTAGCCCAGATGGATCAGATGGGTCACAGACCGTCTCCTCCGAAACCGGAGCCGCGAAATGAAAAGGGTAAAGCAAAGGCGACCTTCGTTGCGAATACTCAACAGCAGCCCAATGCTCCAAAGTTAACGGATCAACTGGAAGAGAGACGGTGCTATTATAATGAGAAAATGAAGCGCCCTTACTCGTTCCCACGAGACAAAACGAGGAGACTCTTCGAGCTGGCGATGTGCAACAGGCTTATCAATTTGCCGAATCCAAGGCGGCCATTGCAACCCGGCGAAGCGAATAATCCCAATTATTTCCCTTACCACCAAACGGTAAGCCATCCGATCGAAGATTGCTTCGTCTTTAAATGATGGATCAAGGATCAGTATCAGCAAGGCAAGTTTGCGCTGTCTGAGAAGTGGAAAGTAAGCCCACCACAACCGCACACTCCTAAGAAGACGGACACACCGGGGGCAACATACTCTTTTGTTGAAGAAGCTCCATGGGAGGTTGTTTTTTTGGCCAAAACCAAAAGGATGCTGAATGATCTCCAGACATGCCCGGCGATCAGGTGGAAGAATCCGTTGGAACCCCAGATCATCGAAGGAATGCTAAAACCGCGCCCGACTCCAACAATCGGTGGTAATAGCCGAAGCACATACACCCAGCCGTCGAAATCTTCGAAAAAGAAGAAGAAATCCAAGAAGCCCGTGATGCCTGGCGACAAGCGCACGGACCTACAAAAGCAGATTGACGTGCTCGAAGAGTATAACCAGAAAGCGCGGACTCCAATCACGCTCTAAGAGTTCCTCAGCCACGTCCTTGAGGACGGAGATGATGGAGAAGACTCGTCAGATGAATCTGATGATTACGTGGCAAGTTGCCATGTGATCTCTCACTCATCAATAAGCGATGAAGAAGCCCTTTGCACCAAGAGACTGGGGGCAGGGCCTGAACCGGAACTTCCAGGGCCATCAGACGAGATGATCGACGCATTCCTAAACAAAGCTCTCCTGAAAAGTAAAGCTGATTGGGAGTGTGAGATGGCCATATTTGAAAAGGCCAAATGCCGGCGACTGGACGAAAGAGTCGAGACACTCCCGCCGAATCAAGGGACATCCGTCGTGAATAAAAACAAGTTCAAGATAAGGAAAAAGTTTGCTAAAGCCATATCAATGGGGATGAAGCTACCACCCTTTGAAGGAAACATTCTTGATGAAGCAGAAATGCATCTTAGCTACTGCTTATATCATCGGAAGATTGCGCACCCTACCGAAGAGTGCAACGGTTTTAAAAGATGGTGGCAAGGATATGTTGCTCACCGACAACATTTTAAATGGATGAAACGCAAAACTCATCGGGAGCAGAGAAGTACGACAGAGGAGCATAAAAGAACTACCGGTAATTGTCGCACGGTCAACGCCTGGGGATCGCAAGTTCTTACTTTCGGGAGCGACTCTGACGAAGAGATGACTCTTGGTCCTCTCTTTAAAGAATCCACCTTGGGGAAAGAGGAAGAACCGGAGGCCTGTCAAAATATTCAGCTGCGCAATCGTACACTTCCAGAAAAGAACCTCGGACACGTAAACAGAAAAGATAAGGGAAAAGAAAAGGTCTCTGAAGATATCGCCCTAGATGACCAAGTCATGAGAGAGCTGACCGCCAAGGACTCGCCAAAGAAAAGTAAGGTGGACTACAACGTCCTGGCGCATCTAAGGAAGTTACCTTCGCAGCTCAGCATTCTCGACGCCCTTTTGCTATCAAAAGAAGTAAGAGATTCATTGATCAATGCGCTGCAGAAGCCAGAGCAATTCCAAGCTTTCCTCGCCGAAGAAAAGCTGAAGGACGAGCTGGAGGAAGTACACACAACCGATATCACCTTCGGCGATGAAGACGTCCTCCTTGGGACGCGCGAACACAACCGTCCCCTCTATGTCTCAGGGTACTGCCACGATATCAAGATAGGCAAAATCCTGGTTGACAATGGTTCCTCCGTCAACCTCCTTAACGTGAGGTGTTAAAGGAAATCGGCATGAGCGTTCAACACCTTGTTCGTGATAAAATCACCATCTTCGGGTTCGACTCCCAGTCATCACGGACCCTCGGATCTGTAATACTGACGCTGCGCTTCGGGCTACTTGTCACGGATATTAAATTCCACGTCATTGACGCCAAGACATGTTACAATGCTTTGCTCGGACGGCCCTGGTTACACAAGTACAACATCATCCCTTCTACACAACATCAGTGTATGAAATACTTCAAGGATGGTCTCGAGTATACCGTAACAGGATAGCTGAACCCATTCTCCGTGAATGAGGTCCGAAAGTACGAATATGCAAAATACTTCTTACCAGATTTTGAGGATACGGAAAGATGCCACAAACCGAAGGACAAAGCTATCACCACTATTCCAGTCTTCGGGAGTGATACCAAGGAGGAAGAAGAGATAGTTTATTCGGGGCAGCCTCAACACAACAACCCGGGACCGTCCGCCCCCATGTTGATCTTCGGCAGCGACTCAGAAGACGAAGTTAACGCTATATTCTCCGCTCAGCCACCAATACAAGTATTCGCTGGTGATAATCAGAGTTTGCAAATTATCATGGTTCCACAAGAGCATTACAAAGATCTTGACGCACTTGAAGCTTATGGCGTGGAAGAGCTACAAACATTTTACGTCCCTCCTAGACGAAAAGGTGAACAGGCAATCCTATTTTACCGATCCACAGAAACTAGAGTGGAGAAAGAAGTTTGGCATGGCGTCGATTCTACGCTCGACAGGCTCCAGCCCATCCGCCTGCCTAGATATTACTCAAAAGGCTTGAAGAGGATTTTGAAGCGCCAAGGGGTACCTTTCAAAGAGATCATTCGACAAGCTTGGTTCTACAACAGGATTTGGGATGTCCCTGGAACTCAGCGCAAGTTGCCCAACGGGAGAATGGAAACGCTCGGGCTTGGATATGTGAAATCCGGGAAACGGGAACGAGTCCATGGTAGCTACGTCATATATGACTTCGATGAAGAAGAGAACGCCTTGTCAGAAAACGCTGACCCTGAACCAAAACGAGATCCTGCAATCAAAATGCCGAGTCCGTCATTTGAAGAACGAATGGACAAACTTATCAGGGAAGCAGGTCAAAAGATCCGGGATGACCATAACCGTGAAATGACCATTTACGAGAAAGCCAGGACACAGCGCCTCCTTCAACAGGCCACGGAGAATGACAATGCTCTCCCTTGATGAAACCCTGCTCCTGGCGCAACAAAATCTGGAAGCTTATAAAGAATAGATGACGCGCACCTACGAAGGATTGACCAGACCAAGGACATTCCGCCAGGGCGAACTCGTGCTGGTAGTCAAAAGACCCATGATCCCCAATCGTACCAAGCGGGAAAAATTCGAGCCGAACTATGAAGGCCCGTACATTATAGACAAGGTCTACCAAGGTGGAGCCTATCTACTCATGGACATGCATGGCGAAAGGCCCTTCAGTCCAATAAATGGTCGCTTCCTGAAGAAATACTACGCCTAATGAGTCACGGCCTAGGTCAATGGTAGATGACGACGACTATATCCGCTCTCTATCTTCCTAAGCCCAAACTCTATAAGTAGTAGCCGGCTAACGGACCGAAACGTCCTTAAACTAACGACGGACCGAAACGTCCTTAAACTAACGACGGACCGAAACGTCCTTAAACTAATAACGGACCACTGTGTCCTAAAACCAGCTATTGACCAAGATGTCGATAAACTACGGTGGATTGCAGCATCCTAAAGCTGATATAAAAAAGAAAAAGAAAAAAATAAATAAAACGGTATGTCCATAAGCAAAATGGGCACGGATGAAAACCCGTAAGGGCTCCGTCAGTAAAAACAACAGGGCTACCGGCGAGTCTTGTGAAAACCCGAAAGGGCGCAAACTCGTTCGAAAAAAAATAAATTAAATAAAAAAGAAAAAAGGAGGAAAAACGGTATGTCCATAAGCAAGATGGGCACGGATGAAAACCCGATAGGGCTCCGTGAGTAAAAACAGCAGGGCTACCGACGAGTTTTGTAAGATCCTTATGACTTACGAGAAGCCATACACTTAGGAGTCCTCATGATTCCTAAGGAGAAAACACACCTATAAGATCCTCACGACTCGCAGGGAGAAATACCTTTATGAGACCCTTACGGCTCATGAAGTCAAAAGCCTTAGTCGACAGGATCTTAACCCTGTTTACTAAGCCACATTTGTTCGTCATCGACAGAGGCAAATGATGATTCGCTCCTGGCAATATCCCAGTTGTAGCGGTGCTGATGCCGAAATCAGTGTCTAATTCCAAGCTTGCAGCGAAAAAAGCTAGCAAACCACACATGCATACGAAATAGCCGAAATGATGGGGCAACTTGCAAACAAAATCAGCAAGTAAAAATGTATGCATGCAAAATAGCCGAAATGATTGGGCAACTCGCAATAAAAAGCAGCGAGTAAAAATAAAGAAAAAATAGCCGAAATGATTGGGCACCACGAAAAATAGCTGAAATGATTGGGCAATCGCGACCTTCGCGATACAAAAGATGAAATGATAGAGCATCGCGGAATAAAATAAAATAAAATAATATGAATGAAATTTATGCCCTACAGGTGATATCACATCAATCCCTGTATACAATCCAGGGACGCAAACAAAGAAGGAATCACACCTTTCTTCCCAGGTTTCATCAGAAGAAGAAGCCAAATCTCAACGGTTCACAGATAACCTGGAGATCATCTCAACATTCGTCTCATTACAACAGACACAAAATCAAGCAAAGCGGAACAGCGACAACTCCCAGTTCCATGTCTCGGCAGTGCACAGATGACCGAGAGTCATACCTCGACTCCGTGAAATGCGGATAAAGTCAACCCTTCCTGGTTGCGTGGAACGCGGCTTATGTCAATCTTGACCCCGTGGGAAACGTCCAGAGTAGATCCTGGTCCTCGCAGAGTACGGCAGTGAACCCGTGTGAAGCATCCAGAGCGGAGCCTGGTCCTCGCCGAACACGGCAGTGAACCCATGGGAAGCATCCAGAGCAAAATTCCTGGTTACGAGGAACGCGGCAATTACCCCGTGGAAAACGTCCAGAGCGGATCCTGGTCCTCGCAGAGCACGGCAGTGAACCCATGTGAAGCATCCAGAGCGGAGCCTAGTCCTCGCCAAACACGGCAGTGAACCCGTGGGAAGCATCTAGAGCAAAATTCCTGGCTACGTGGAACGCGGATTATGTCACTTCTGACCCCGTGGAAAACGTCCAGAGTGGATCCTGGTCCTCGCAGAGCACGGCAGTGAACCCGTATGAAGCATCCAGAGTGGAGCCTGGTCCTCGCCGAACACGGCAGTGAACCCGTGGGAAGCATCCAGAGCAAAATTCCTGGCTACGTGTAACACGGCTTATGTCACTCCTGACCCCGTGTAAAACGTCCAGAGCGGATCCTGGTCCTCGTAGAGCACGGCAATGACCCCGTGTGAAGCATCCAGAGCGGAGCCTGGTCCTCGCCGAACACGGCAGTGAACCCGTGGGAAGCATCTAGAGCAAAATTCCTGGCTATGTGGAACGCGGATTATGTCACTTCTGACCCCGTGGAAAACGTCCAGAGCGGATCCTGGTCTTCGCAGAGCACGGCTGTGAACCCGTGTGAAGCATCTAGAGCGGAGCCTAGTCCTCGCCGAACACGGCAGTGAACCCATGGGAAGCATCTAGAGCAAAATTCCTGGCTACGTGAAACGCGGATTATGTCGCTTCTGACCCCGTGGAAAACGTCCAGAGCGGATCCTGGTCCTCGCAGAGCACGACAGTGAACTCGTGTGAAGCATCCAGAGCGGAGCCTAGTCCTCGCCGAACACGGCAGTGAACCCGTGGGAAGCACCTAGAGCAAAATTCCTGGCTACGTGGAACGCGGATTATGTCACTTCTGACCTCGTGGAAAACGTCCAGAGCAGATTCTGGTCCTCGCAGAGCACGGCAGTGAACCCGTATGAAGCATCCAGAGCAGAGCCTGGTCCTCGCCGAACACGGCAGTGAACCCGTGGGAAGCATCCAGAGCAAAATTCCTGGATACGTGGAATGCGGATTATGTCACTTCTGACCTCGTGGAAAACGTCCAGAGCGGATCCTGGTCCTTGCAGAGCACGGAAGTGAACCCGTGTGAAGCATCCAGAGCGGAGTCTGGTCCTCGCCGAACACGGTAGTGAACCCGTGGGAAGCATCCAGAGCAAAATTCCTGGCTACGTGGAACGCGGCTTATGTCACTCTTGACCCAGTGGAAAATATCCAGAGCGGATCCTGGTCCTCGTTGAGCACGGCAATGACCCCGTGTGAAGCATCCAGAGTGGAGCATGGTCCTTCCCGAACACGGTAGTGAACCCGTGGGAAGCATCCAGAGCAAAATTCCTGGCTACGTGGAACGCGGCTTATGTCAATCCTGATCCTATTGGAAACATCCAGAGCGGAGCCTGGTCCTCGCCGAACAGCAAGGAATACCCTAATGGGGCATCAAGTGTCCACACGTGACCAGAGGTCACATGCAGACACGTAATGGGTTCCTAAGCTCTCTAATTAATAGAATTAAATTCTAATCAAGCAATCAATCAGTGGAGTCACGTGTCCACACGTGGTGGGATTTTAAACCCACTGAAAAGAATTATAAAAGTATAATAAAACAATGAGGAAAAACCCCAATGGGGCATCACGTGCCCACACGTGACCAAGGTCACGTGCTGACACGTGATAATTCCTGAGTTCTTTAAAACAACAGAATTAAATTCTGGTTAAAAGCTTAAACAGTGGGGTCACGTGCTAACACGTGATAGGCACTTAAACCTTCTGAACTAGTAGAATTAAATTCTAATTAAAAGAAATCAAAAACCCTAATATTTCCCTAAATCTTTCCAAACAAAAAAGATTGTGCTCTGTAAAATGGAGAACCGTTGGATTAAAAATCCAATGGTGATTAAAATTCACCAATTTATAGAAAGATTCTATACAAGGAAAGATTTCCCTGAAATTTGCCAGGAATAACAGACAAAATATCTTTTGGATTAAAAATCCAATGGTGAATAAAATTCACTGAGTGATCAAAAAGATCATGTTGGTTATAAAATCAATTAAAATCTTTCAACGAAAGATTGACTAAACAAACCGATTCTTTACTTTCTCCTATAAATAAGAGCCAAGGGGGAAGAAAAAAGGGGATACAGAGAACAAAAAGAAATACAACAACAGAGAGAAAAAAGAAGAGAATTTAATTCCCTAGAGAGAAAAGAAGGTTTCTTGAGAAAAGAATGAAATCCTAGGTGGTGAGAGATCATCCTATAAGCTTCCACAAAAGAAAAAGGAGAATTTAATTCTCAAATTAAGAGTTTAACTCTTCTGAATAAGAACTTAGTTCTTCCTTTGGTTGAAGATCTGCAGAAGCAGATCTCCCCACAAGTTGAGCATTTAATTCTCATCGGAGAGATTCTGCCATGCAGACCTAAAACATAAGAGAAGACCTAAGTTCAGAGAATTATATTCTCCCATAAAGCATATAGGAATTTAATTTCTCTAAAATCTTGGGAATTTAATTCCTCCAACAGAGATAGGGTTTAACCCTTAAAACAATAACTTAGTTCTTCTCTATGGTTAAAGATCTGCAGAAGCAGATCTCCCCATAAGTTGAGAATTTAATTCTCATCGGGGAGATTCTGCCATGCAGATCCAAAAATTAGAGGGTGAATCGAATTTAAAGAATTTAATTCATTTAAAGACATAGGAATTTAATTCCTCTAAACAAAATTAGGGTTTAACCCTACCAAAGAATTTAATTCTCAAACAAGGGACTTAAACTCTCCATGCACGTAAACCTGATCACATGGCAAAACGTGACCCTCCCTTCAATGATCAGAAAAGAACGAATGAGACATGGTCACGTGCCCCCACGTGACCCTTAAATAGACTCCTCAAGATGAGAAAGAACAAGCCTGGAGGCAATGCCTCACGTGCTCCTACGTGACCTTCAAAATAAAGGGAACAAAGCCAAAGGCAGTACTGATTTAGGGCGCCTCACGTGTCCCCACGTGACCCCAGACTAATACATTTTTAAAAAGGGGCAAATGAGGGAAAACAGAGGAATTAATACCCAATACACGGGCACTATCACGTGTCCACACGTGATGATTACAAAGACTAAGTGTTTAAAGGAAGTCTGGCCCCATCTTCAGATGCCTCACGTGACTCCATGTGACCACTTCAATTTTAGTGTTTAACACTACTTTAATTGCTTCGTCCCTAGTGTTCAACACTATTTTAAGCGCATCACGTGGAAACACGTGATCGCCAAATATCCTCTAGTGTTTAACACTATTTTAAAACCAATCTTAGCCCAAATTGGCTAAATTTTCCAGAGGCAAGTCTCCCCTTCAACTGAACCTCAAAATTGATCAGTTCATATGATATGCAAAGTAAAGTCCAGAGCTATAATGAATGGTTAGTGCTCAGCCAAAGACAAAATGCAGTCAGAACCAAGACTCATGTTTAGCATTGCTAAATAATAGGGGGCTGAACCCAGACAAATGTTCAACAGTCCAAACAAAGGTCCAACATTTTAAACTTATTTGGACTTAGCCCAAGTTGGCCATAAGTCCTCAACTTAGATTCAACTGAGCCCATGTGATCATAATCTAATTAATTAATCTTAGTCCAAATTGGACTACAGTTTTCCCAATCAATTTTGGTTCAAGGGTACATCTCTTCACTCCTTTGATATTTGTCGTTGTAATCCTTCAACGTCTTCAAAAAGGTGACGGGTCCCGATAACCAATCGTTCCATGGACCGTGGGATCCTTAAACTCATGGACTATGATGTCCTTAAACTTTATAGACTATAACGTCTTTAAACTACGGACTATAGGGTCCTTAATCCCATGGACTATGATGTCCTTAACCCCGGACTGTGGGGTCCTTAAACCCATGAACTATGATGTCCTTAACCTCGGATTGTGGGGCCCTTAAACCCATGGACTATGATGTCCTTAACCTTTATAGACTATGATGTCTTTAAACTGGACCGAGATGTCCTTAAACTAACATTGGACCGTAATGTCCTTAAACTAATATTGGACCGCAATGTGCCTAAACTAAATAATAGAGCCCGAATGCTCTTTTGTTGGATTTAAATGATCCCGTTAAGTTGATCTTAGTCTGAAATTAGACTAACGTGTCCTTAACAAACGTTTAAGTTGATATTAGTCTTAAATGAGACTAACATATCGTTAAACCCAACCCTAAACCTAAATCTAAGAAAATACGGATTTGGACTAATCCACGCCCTACGGGCGACAACATAAATTAGTCTCTGTATACAATCCACGGGCAACCAAAAACAAAACTAACACACATGACACGATGTGACCATCTGGAGAAGGAGAAAGTGGTTACCGCGATACGAAGTGTAATTAACTGCAGGGGCTTGCGCCTGCAGGGAAGAGCGTCCCCACAATCGAAAACCCCTCAAATGAAGGGGAATCTGACGAAGTCTGCTACATCGGCAGCATCCGTTTAAACCTTCGATACATGGTGTCATAAATCAACTTAGTATCTTCGGAGAGCTGGACGGATAGCACCAAATAGCATCTGCCCCTAAATTCAGGCAAGACGGACCTACGCGGTTCCGTCTCTGCATTCGGCGAATAACAGATTCTGGCACGCCCGGTGGGATTTCTTCCTCTTTCCACTCCACACTTCGTGTGTCGTGTTTGCGAACAAATCGCGGTTTAATATGGTTGCCCTTGGGTTCGAGGTACTAAGATTTCGTTTTGCTCTCGTGCAGAAAAAAGAACATCAATGGCCTCTAACTGCTCCAGCTGCAACTGCAACTCGCGTTCCACTTCATCTGGAGGAGTAATCTACGGGCCCCAAGCGGCCTCCCTGTTCAAGATACCAGTGGAGCAAGTAACCCAGGCCACCACTGGGCTATTCATCGGGACCATGCTCCCACCGATGAGCTTCAACGCCCCTGTACCATTGCAAGAAACTCAGAAGAAGTTGGTCTTTGATCGGCTTACCACTGCTGGGGCTCCTCTTAATGGGTTGCCCAAACCAAGCGCCTCAGTTTTCAGCAGACTGGGCCAAAGCTCCAACGGGCCCGTGAAGAAGCCCGCAATACCAGAAGGTGTTATCCCGAAGCGGGTAGCCATCCCTGCTCCTGAAGTCACCAAGGCGGCTTCTCCGGCTAAGGGGTCGGTCTTCACAAGACTGGCCGCTTCAGCTCCCTCTCTGGGTGAAGTAACCAAAGCCGTTTCCCCTACCCGAAAATCGGCCTTTTCAAGATTGGCCATTCCCTCTCAGCGAGCATCTGTCTTTGACAGGCTGGCGCCAACAGCAGACTCTCATCAGAGCAGGGAGCTTGGAAAAGCTGATCCAACAGCGGAGGTGATCCCGGCCGCACGACATGCTCGACGTCGCCACTGGCGCCGAGTAAAGAAAGCTGGGGGCAATTCCCCTTCTGGACTGACTCCGCCAGCTCCAATGGTGGAAGTTAATGCTGTTGTTCTAACTGGGAACAGCTTTGAACTACTTAACAGGGTGCGCAGGAACTCGCCAACTGCTGTGCTGAAAAGATCTCCTCCACCTATAGAGAATGCCCCAAAGGCGAAGCTGGAACAACCCAAAGGTCTGGCGAGTTCCTGTGCACCCTGTCTGGCGTCAAGTCCAAGACTCGGTGATTGATCAAGATTATCCCCGCCGACAGAAAAAGATGAAAGTTCAGCGAGAAGATGGCTATCCTGTCAAGCCACCGAAAGTGACAGCTACTTGGGTGCCCACTGCAACGGCCCCCTCAACCTCGACCGCTCACAAGAGGAGAAAGCTGGAGAAAATCCCGGTGTCTGCGACGAATCGCAAGAACACTGAATCTAAACGCCCCAAGTCTTGGGGCATGGTGGTGCACACCATCTATATGGCATCCGGAAAAGAGGATAGCCGTATCTCCACAGGTCATCGACCGCTTACGCGATCAGTGACTAGGGCTCAGGAGCAACAACAGCAAAAACTCCAAGAAATGCTAACAGCTATGGTCGCACTTACGGGATCGAAAGCAAGTCTGGAGACATCCTCGGAGCAGCGCCATGAGCAGGAAACTGATGCTGAATTCCTTCGGAGAATGCTTGAGAAGAAGGACAAAGAGGCCGCAGAATAAACGGCCAATATAAAACAAATGGCCTTTCTGTTCCAAGATATGGTGGGCATGATGATCCAGCCGGACCCTCCGGCCGAAGATCCTTCAGTAATAGTTGAAGTTGATAGAGGAGAGACATCAAATCCTCTGCCGGCTCTGTCAACAGCTAAGGAAGAGACAATCTCCAAAGCTGCCCTGGATGATTACATCGCTCAGCAGATACGAGCTCACCAGGCGAATAAAACGGCCGGGCAAGTTGTTAAAACTGGACGACCCTATCCAGGTTGGTATGACCAAATAAAGTACCCGCCGGGATACACGATCCCTAAATTCCACGTTTATAAGGGGACGGGGAATCCACACTAGCATGTTGCTCAATTCAGGGCTCTGTGCGGCGACACTGGAGGTTATGATAAACTACTGCTCCGCCAGTTTATTGGCAGCTTGTCGGAGACAGCATTCGAGTGGTATTCCGAACTCCCAAATGACTCTGTCAAGACATTCGCAGAGATGGAGTTGCTATTCACCCAGCGTTTCGCGAGTGCTAGTGAACGCACCCCAATCACAGCATTGATCAATGCCAAGGTGAAGGCTGGAGAAATGTGGGTTTAGTATGCAATACGGTGGCAGAATCTATGGTCGAAGTGCGAGCAGCGCATCGAAGAAGCGCCTGCGGTAGGCATGTTCGTGGGTACTCTTGACCCTCAAACGACCATTTCACAATTCATGATGTTCTTCAAGCCAACCACCTTCCAGGCCTTGATTGACAAACTGGCCCAAATGGACCAGATGGGTCATAGACCGTCTTCTTCAAAGCCGGAATCTCGAAATGAAAAAGGGAAAGGGAAAGCGACCATCGTCACCAATGCTCAACAGCAGCCCAGTGGCCCGAACCTAACTGATCGCCAAGACGAGAAACGGCGATTCTTTAATGAGAGAATGAAGCACCCTTATTCGTTTCCCCGGGATAAAACGAGGAGATTGTTTGAACTAGCGGTGCGCAATAGGCTCATTAATTTGCCGAATCCAAAACGCCCATTGCAACCCGGTGAGGCTAATAATCCCAATTATCGCCCCTATCACCAAGTGATAGTCCATCCAATCGAAGATTGCTTCATCTTCAAAGGCTGGATTGAAGACCAATACCAACAGGGCAAATTCGCATTGTCCGAGAATTGAAAAGTAAGCCCGCCTCAACCGCACACTCTTAAAAGGGGGGACACATCGGGGGCATCGTGCTCTTTTGTCGAAGAAGCTCCATAGGAGGTCGCTCTATCAGCCAAAACCAAAAGAATGCTGAAGGATCTCCAAACATGCCCGGCGATCAAATGGAAAAGTCTGCTGGAACCCGAAGTCATCAAGGGAATGCTGAAGCCGCGCCCAACTCCAAAGATTGGTGGCGATAGTCAAAGCGCCCATACCCAGCCATCAAAGTCTTCGAAGAAGAAGAAAAAGACCAAAGAGCCATGAAGCCTGATGACAAGCTCACGGACATGCAAAAACGTATTGACGCGCTGGAAGAATATAATCAGAAGGTGCGAACCCCGGTCACACTTCAAGAGCTTCTCAGCCATGTCCTTGAGGACGGAGATGATGATAATGGAGAAGACTCGTCGAATGAACCTGAGGATTATGTGGCAAGCTGCCATGTGATCTCTCGCTCGTCGATAGACGGTGAAGAAGCTCCTGATGCAGAGAAACTGGGGGCAGATTTTGAGCCGGAACTTCTAGGACTATCAGAAGAAATAATTGACGCATTCCTGAACGAAGCTCTTCTGAAAAGCAAAGCTGATCGGGAGCGCGAAATGGCCATATTTGAAAAGGCCAAACGCCAGTGATTGGACGAAAGGGGTGAAACATTTCCACCAGATCAAAGTACATCCGCCACAAATAAGAGCAAGCTTAAAACGAAGAAAAGGTTCGCCAAAGCTATATCGATGGGAATGAAGCTGCCGCCCTCCGAAGGAAACATTTTTGAGGAGATACACCTTAATGAAGAGGATGTGCATCCTGATTACTGTTTATATTATCGAAGGATTGCGCACCCCACCGAAGAGTGCAACGCCTTTAAAAATTGGTGGAAAGGGTATGTCGCTCACAGGCAACACTTCAAGAGGATGAAGCGTTCGTCGATAGTGGAAAAGCGCGAAAGATGAGCGTAAAAGAACTGCTGGCAACTGTCATATGGTTGACTCCAGGGGATCGCAAGTTCTCATCTTCGGGAGCGATCTTGAAGAGGAAATGGCTCTCGGCCCTCTCTTCAAAGAATCCACCTTAGGAAAAGAGGAAGAACCGAAGAGCTGTGAGAACATTCAGCTGCGCAATCACACATTACCTGAAAAGAATCTCGGACCCGTGAACAAGGGGTCGAACAAAAAGGAAAAGGGAAAACAAAAGGCCCCTGAGGATATCACCCTCGATGGCCAAGCCGTCGAAGAGCTGACAACCAAGGATCCGCCCAAGAAAAGCAAAGTGGATTACAACGTTCTGGCACACCTGAGGAAGATAACCTCACAGCTAAGCATTCTCGGCGCCCTTCTGCTATCCAAAGAGGCGAGAGATTCTTTGATCAAGGCACTACAAGAGCCCGAGCAATTCCAAGCTTTTCTCGCCGAAGAAAAGATGAAGGACGAGCTGGAAGAAGTGCACACGGCCGATATCACCTTCGGCGATGAAGATCTCCTCCTTAGGACGTGTGAGCACAACCGTTCCCTCTATGTCTTTGGATACTGTCATGATATCAAGATAGGCAAAATCCTGGTTCACAATGGGTCCTCCGTCAATCTCCTCAATGTAAGAGTGTTAACAGAAATCTGCATGAGCATTCATCACCTCGCTCGTGATAAAATCACCATCTCCGGGTTTGACTCCCAGTCATCATGGACGTTCGGGTCTGTAATATTGACACTACGTTTTGGGCTGCTTGTTACGGACATCAAGTTTCATGTCATTGACGCCAAGACTTGCTACAACGCTTTGCTCGGCAGGCCTTGGTTACACGAGTACAACATCATCCTTCTACACAACATCACTGTATGAAGTATTTCAAGGATGGTCTCGAGTATACTGTGACAGGGGAATTAAACCCATTCTCCGTGAATGAAGTCCGAAAGTATGAAGATGCAAAATACTTCTTACCAAATTTCGAAGACACGGAAAGATGTCACAAACCGAAGAACAAAGCTATCACCACCATTCCGGTCTTCGGGAGTGATACTGAAGAGGAGGAAGAGATAGTTTATTCAGGGCCGTCCCAATGCAACAAGCCGAGACCGTCCACCCCTATTCTGGTCTTTGGCAGCGACTCAGAAGATGAGGTCAATGCCGTATTTTCTGTACGACCATCGATACAAGCCTCCGCTGGCAGTGATTGTAGTTTACAAATCGCCATGGTTCCGCAAGAGCTTTACAAAGAGCTTGACACACTTGATACCTATAGTATGCAAGAATTGCAGACATTCTACGTCCCTCCCAGGCGAAGAGATGAAAAGGCGATCCTTTTTTATTGATCAACAAAGACCAAAGTGGAAAAAGAAATTTTTCATGGCGCCGATTCGACACTTGACAGACTTCAGCCCATCCGATTGCCCAGGTACTACACAAAAGGATTGAAGAGGCTGTTGAGGCGCCAAGGCGTACCCCTTAAGCAAACCACGCGACAAGCCCAGTTCTACAACAGGATCTGGAGCGTCCCTGGAACTCAGCGAAAATTTCCCAACGGGAGAATGGAAACGATTTGACTTGGATATATTCAATCCAAGAAACGGGAGCTATTCCATGACTGCTGCGTTATACATGACTTCGATGAAGAAGGAAATGCTCTGTTAGAATATGCCAACCCTAAACCAAAACGAGGTCCCGCTATGAAAATGCCGAGTCCGTCGTTTGAAGAACAGATGGACAAGCTAATAAGGGAGGCGAGTCAAAAGGTATGGGATGACCATAGCCGCGAAATGGCCATTTACGAGAAATTCAGGACGCAGCGCCTCCTTCAGCAGGCCGCGGAGAATGACAATGCTCTTCGTTGCCAACCTGTCATACAAAAGACCCGGCGCAGAGGCAAAAATAAACCAAAGGATGGAAAAAACGTTCGACAACAGCATAGCAGATCTAAGAAGCCACGCGATCAAGAATCGAGCACCCGGGATCCGTCTCTTATAAAGAAGATGGGTCGAGCATATTTTTTTCCCCAAGACAAGACAAAGAAGATATTTAATCTTGTCATAAACATCAGACGATGACACTCCAAGAGTCCAAGCACCCTGAGCAAGCAGACGAGGTCTCTCACCCAGACTATTGCTCCTATCACCGAGCAATAGGACATCCTCTCGAAGACTGCTTCACCTTCAAGAACTGGGTTGAAGACCAGTATCAACTCGGCATATTCCCTCTATCCAACAGGTGGAGGGTATGTCCGCCACGGAAGCATGAATCAAAAGCTACTTATGCGATGAGAGTAGAACCAGATCAACATCGGTCTTGGAAGCGATCTCGTACCTGCCACGTGATAACGCTGTCAGAAGAAGAACCTGAGAGTATGGATGACCTTTCTTGGTGCTTCGAAAACAATGGAGATGAGTTGATCTCAGAATTTCCACCTGCGCCAAAAGAGCTGGAAGATGGAATACATACTACTGCAGACGACCTCAGAAGAATTGACTTGGAGACGGCAAACGACCCACGACCGACGTTCGTCAATGAACTGTTGTCTGAAGAAAATGTGGCTATGCTCAAAGGCGTGCTCATGCGGTTTAAAGATTGCTTCGCATGGAACTATTCAGAGATGCCGGGACTCGATCCAGAGATTGCTGTCCACAAATTGGCGATTTCTCCAGATGTCAAGCTGATCAAACAAGCACCGAGAAGAATGCGGCTCGTGCTTGAGATGAGCATCAACGCCGAGGTCAAGAAGCTAATCGACTCCGGCTTCATCCAAGAGGTTCAATACCCTGACTGGATCGCCAACATCGTCCCAGTAATGAAGAAAAATGGGACGGTGCGCATATGTGTGGACTTTCGGGATCTCAACAAAGCTTGCCCAAAGGACGACTTTCCAGGACTGGTCACTGAGCTGATGATAGATAATACGTCCACTCATAAAGTTTTCTCCTTCATGGACGGCTCATCAGGATACAATCAAATAAAGATGCATCCCGAGGACGAGAAGCATACTGCTTTCCGGACCCTTTTGGGCATATTCTGCTACAAGGTGATGCCTTTCGGTCTAAAGAACGACGGTGCTACCTATCAGAGGGCTATGACGAAGATTTTTGATGACCTCATACATGAAATCGTCGAATGCTATATCGACGACCTCGTAGTTAAAAGTAAATCATACGAGGAACATTTAAAGCATCTGAAAATCGTGTTTCAGCGCTTTCGGAAATACAACTTGAAGATTAACCCACTCAAATGCGCGTTCGGAGTTTTCTCAGGCAAGTTCCTAGGATTCGTCGTCCGATACTGAGGCATCGAGATAGACCCGTCGAAGATCAAGGCGATCATGGAAATGCTTCCGCTAAGGACTCTCAAGCAACCACGGTCTCTCCAAGGAAAGCTCGTGTATATCCGGCGATTTATAGCCAATCTCTCCGGCAAGTGCCGTCCTTACAGTCACCTAATGAAGAAGGGAACCCCGTTCATCTGGGATCGCAAATGCCAAAGTGCGCCAGACGAAATCAAGCAATACCTGCAGAATTCGCCAGTACTGGCCGCTCCCGTTAAAGGAAAACCGCTCGTTTTGTACACAACAGAACGACCAAGGGAAGGAAAGAGCCCTCTACTATTTGAGTCAGGTTCTCCCGGGGGCAGAAAACAACTACTCCCCCATTGAAAAACACTGCTTGGCGTTGATCTTCGCGATAACGAAGCTCAGACACTATGCGTTGGCATACGAGGTTCATCTCATATCAAAGGTGGATCCCCTCAAATATTTGATGTTAAAGGCCATATTAACGGGACGTCTCGCTAAATGGGCCCTGCTCTTGATGGAGTTCTTGATAACTTATCATCCCCTCAAGGCAGTGAAAGGCCAGGACATCCCTGACTTCCTCGCTGAGCATCCGATACCTTCCGACTCTCCCTTGAACTGCGAATTGCTAGACGAACACGCGTTTGACACGATCGACGGAGAAAGAAGAGAGAATGATACCCAGTGTGAACTCTACTTCGATGGAGCATCTTCCATGAAGAAGCGCAAACAAAGCACCCCCATAATCAAAACTGGGGTAGGCCTCATCTTCATAACTCCACAAAGGGGGATAATGCGCTTCGCTTTCTCCTTAACAGAGCCGAGGACGAACAATGAGGCCGAATATGAAGTTTTGATAGCAAGTCTTGAGATCGCCGTCGATATGGGAATTGAAAACCTCCTCATATACGGAGACTCCCAGCTGGTCGTTAGCCAAGTAAACGGTGACTATCAAACGTACAAACCAGAGTTAGTAAAGTACGGTGAGAGAGTGCAACAACTGCTGACTCGAATCCCTTCCTACACCCTGGAAAGCATACCGCATGCGGAAAATAGCAAGGCGGATGCACTAGCCAAGCTTGCTAAAGAACTGGCCGACGAGAACCTCGATGACGTGAGGATCGTTGTGCAAAGCCGTCGGGTTCTTGCACCGGCAGAAATAACGCCAGAGTCATCCGAAGAAAAAGGAGCTACCGAACAAACGACCCTGCAAATAAAAGACCAAGAAAAGGCTATGGATTGGAGAGAAGTCTTTATAGATTACTTCAAATCCCGTAGAACACCTGAAGATGCGTCTTCAAGACATCAGCTCATGAAACGAGCTCTATCTTTTGTTTTCGTCAATGATACTCTGTATAAGAGATCATTTGATTCTCTGTGGCTAAGATGCCTAGAACCTGAAGAGGCAAAGTGAGTCGTCCAAGAAACTCACGACGGACTCTGCGGTACTCACCAAGCCGGGCCGAAAATGAAACTAAAGATCAAAAGGATGGGCTACTATTGGCACACGATGATCCAAGACTGCCTAGAATACACGAAGCAGTGCCACTCGTGCCTAATTCACGGGGATTTTATCCACCAGCATCCAAATCCGCTACACCCAACGGTGGTTAGCTGGCCGTTCGAAATGTAGGGAACTGACATAATCGGCCCCATCGAACCAGCATCGTCCAGAAGACATCGATTCATTTTGGCAACAACTGATTACTTCTCCAAATGGGTGGAAGCAGTACCGCTAAGGAAAGTGAAGACGGAGAATATCCACCATTTCTTCAAGACACACGTCATTTATCGGTTCGGCACTCCACGACGGATTATCTCCGATAACGGGCCAGCCTATAGAAGCCACAAGATCAGCCGCTTAGCACAACAGCATAACATAGACTGGAGATACTCTTCGGTCTATAATTCCCGAGCTAATGGTCTAGCTGAGGCTTTCAACAAGACCTTGACGAAGATCGTGAAAAAGACGGTGTCTCGAAATAAGGACCGGCACGAGAGACTGTATGAAGCTCTCTGGGCGTATCGAACTACGTTCAAAACGGCCACAAACACAACGCCGTTTGCATTGGTATTTGGCACAAAAGTGGTGCTCCCCCTCGAGATAGAGTTACCCTCTCTACGAGTAGCGGTTCACTACGAACTAACAGATGAAGAAAATGGTCACCTTCGGCTTGAAGAACTCGACGCCCTTGATGAAACCCGGCTCATGGCGCAACAAAACCTGGAGGCTCACAAAGCAAAAATAACGCGCTCATACGAGAGATTGACTAGTCCGAGAACATTTCGCCAAGGCGAACTCGTGCTAGTGATCAAAAGACCTATGATCCCCAATCGTGCCAAGCGGGGGAAATTCGAGCCGAACTATGAAGGCCCATACATCATAGACAAAGTTTACCAGGGTGGAGCCTATCTACTCGTGGACATGCATGGTGAAAGACCTTTCAGGCCAATAAATGGTCGCTTCCTAAAAAAATACTACGCCTGACGAGTCACGGCCTAGGTCAACGATAAATGACGACGCCTATGTCCGCTCGCTATCTTCCTAAGCCCAAACTCTATAAGTAGTAGCTGGAAAACGGACCGGAACGTCTTAAAACTAACAACGGACCGAAATGTCCTAAAATTAACAACGGACCGAAACGTCCTTAAACTAACGATGGACCACTATGTCCTAAAACTGGCTGTTGACCGAGACGTCGATAAACTACTACGGACCGCAGCATCCCAAGGCTGACACAAAAAAAAATAATAAAAAAAAAGATGAAAACGGTATGTCCATAAGCAAAATGGGCACGGATGAAAACCCGAAAGGGCTCCGTGAGTAAAAACAGCATGGCTACCGGCGAGTTTTGTGAAAACCCGAAAGGGCGCAATCTCGTTAAAAGACACTTGCAAGGCCCTCTCGACCTTCTGAGGAGAAACCACCTGCGTGAGATCCTTACGACTCACAAAGGAGCAACACACTTAGGGATCCCCACGATTCCTAAGGAGAAATTACACTTACGAGATCCTCACGACTCGTAAGGAGAATTCCCCTTTGAGACCTTCACGGCTCATAGGATTCAAATGTCTTAAGCTACAGGGATCTGAACCTGTTCTTAAGCCATCACAACCTCCAGTTTTGCCCTACAAGTGGTTCAGTATTGACCCTTGTATACAATCCATGGGCGCGAATAAACATTTCCCTAACAAGAGTCCCACCAGAGACTGGGGATATGCTCATATGGCAAAATACACTTGTAATTCCTCTCGACTTATAAGGAGAAAGCACTCTTATAAGATCCTTACGACTTATAAGAGACCATACACTTAAGACTCCTCACGATTCTTAAGGAGAAAATGCACCTTCGAGATCCTTACGACTCGTAGGGAGAAATACCTTTATGAGACCCTTACGGCTCGTAAAGTTAAAAGCCTTAGTCGACAGGATCCTAGCCCTGTTTACTAAGCCACCTTTGTTCGACATCGACAAAGGCAAATGATGATTCGCTCCTGGCAATATCCCAGTCGTAGCGATGCTGATGACTAAATCGGTATCAAATCCCAAAACTCGCAGCGAAAAGCCAGCGAGCCACAAATGCATATGAAATAGCCGAAATGATGGGGCAACTTGCAACAAAATCAGCAAGTAAAAATGTATGCATACGAAAGTGCCGAAATAGTTGGGCAACTCGCAATAAAAAGCAGCGAGTAAATAAAACAAATAGCCGAAATGATTGGGCACCGCGAAAAATAGCCGAAATGATTGGGCAATCGCGACTTTCGCGATAAAAAAGCTGAAATGATAGAGTATCGCGGAAAGAAATATATAAAATGAAACTTTTGGCCATATAGGTGAGATCGCATCGATCCCTGTATACAATCCAGGGGTACAAACAAAGAGGGAACCATACCTTCCCCCCAGGCTCCATCTGAAAGAGAGCCAAGTATCGATGGTTCACAGACAGCCTGGAGATCATCTCAATATTCGTCACATTACAACAGATGCAACATCAGCAAATCGGAACCGCGGCAAAGTTCCCAGTTCCATGACTTGGAGGTGCACAGACAACCGAGAGTCAACCCTCGACTCCGTGAAATGCGGATAAAGTCAACCAATCCTGGTCTCGTGGAACACGGCTTATGTCAATCCTGACTTCGTGGGAAGCATCCAGAGCGGATCCTGGTCCTGTGGAACACGACTAATGTCAATCCTGACCCCGTGGGAAGCGCCCAGAGCAAATCCTGGTCTCGTGGAACACGGCTAATGTCAATCCTGACCCCGTGGGAAGCGTCCAGAGCGGATCCTGGTCCTGTGGAACACGACTAATGTCAATTCTGACCCCGTGGGAAACATCCAGAGCAAATCCTGGTCTCGTGGAACACGGCTAATGTCAACCCTGACCCCGTGGGAAGCGTCCAGAACGGATCCTGGTCCTGTGGAACATGGCTAATATCAATCCTGACCCCGTGGGAAGCACCCAGAGCAAATCCTGGTCTCGTGGAACATGGCTTATGTCAATCCTGACCCCGTGGGAAGCATCCAGAGCAAATCCTGGTCTCGTGGAGCACGGCTTATGTCAATCCTGACCCCGTGGGAAGCGTCCAGAGTGGATCCTGGTCCTGTAGAACACGGCTAATGTCAATCCTGACGCCGTGGGAAGCATCCAGAGCGGATCCTGGTCCCATGGAAAACGGCTAATGTCAATCCTGACCCAGTGGGAAGCGTCCAGAGCGGATCCCGGTCCTGTGGAACACGGCTAATGTCAATCCTGACCCCGTGGGAAGCATTCAGAGCAAATCCTGGTCTTGTGGAACACGTCTAATGTCAATCCTGACCCCGTGGGAAGCGTCCACAGTGGATCCTGGTCCTGTGGAACACGTCTAATGTCAATCCTGACCCCATGGGAAACATCCAGAGCAAATCCTGGTCTCGTGGAACATGACTAATGTCAATCCTGACCCTGTAGGAAGCGTCCAGAGCGGATCCTGGTCCTGTGGAACACGGCTAATGTCAATCCTGACCCCGTGGGAAGCGTTCAGAGTGAATCCTGGTCCCATAAAACATGGCTAAAGTCAATCTTGACCCCGTGGGAAATGGCCAGAGAAACTCCTGACTCCGTGAAATGCGGATAATCAACCCCTGACCCCGTGAAATGCGGATAATGTCAACCTCATCTATCACTTAGGGGTCCTTTCGACTCGTAAGGGAGAAAACTCTTTTATGAGATCCTTACGACTCTCAAGAGAAAAAACACTTACGAGATCCTCACGACTCGTAAGGAGAAATACCTTTATGAGACCCTCAAGGCTAATAAAGTTGAAAAGTCTTAGGTGGCAGATCCTAACCCTGTCTCCCAAGCCATCGTTGCCTCGCAGAGAGGTCAAGGTAGATTTTCTACGAGCCACACTCTCCGACAAGAAAGGAAACAATCACTTACGAGTCCTCTCGACTCGTAAGCAAGAAAAACTCTCTTGTGAGATTCTAACAACTCTCAAGAGAAAATACACTTAGGAATCCTCACGATTCTTAAGGAGAAAATACACTTACGAGATCCTAATGACTCGTAAGGAGAAATACCTTTATGGGACCCTCACGGCTCATAAAGTTGGAAAGTCTTAGGAGGCAGATCTGAACCTGACTCTAAGCCATCGCTGTCCTACAAGGAAATCAAAATAGATTATCCACAAAATGCATTTACTAAAAGGGACACACCACCATGAAGCAAAATATGTCTTTTATTCATGAATCAAAATGAATACAAAGTACAATTTATGAAAGAATCAAAAAATACCCTCATTCAGGAGTATTTACAAAAGAAGAATAAAAAATATACAATTCTTGAAGCCAGCGGATGATTCAATAGATTTGCCAGTTCATCCTTTTTCCGCTGGGCCTCGGCTTCATGATTCATTATCGCTAAGAGACGGGCCTACGCTTGAGCCTGTTGGGCCTGGTACGAGGCAAGCCGACTTTCAAACTCCTTTTCGGTGACCTTATGAGTTTCGACCATTTCGCGAGTGAAAATGACGACTTTATCAATGGCTACTACCTCCCTGATAGCTTCCTGAAGCACCCGCCAAAGTTCATACGCCCGAGTGGTCTTAGCCGTAAGATTAGCTTGAAGTTCCCCCAGTGCAGTTGAAGCCAGCTTCCTCTCTGAAAATTTTTGGCTGAGCCTTTTCTCGTATGACAACATATTTGCGGCGCACCGTTTGATCAGCCCCCGCAAGCTCGCCTTTGCAGCCACAACCTCTGAAGGAAGACGCGTACATTCAAGAATATGCAAGCAAGCCTCCACCAGATGGCAAAACTTAACCCAGACTTGCACCAATGTTTCGCTATGGTAAGCAGCAAGAAAGGGGAGAGAACTGTTGGCTTCGGCGGCAAATTCTTCTGCCATGATCAAACTACTAGCACGAAGGTCTTCGATCAGAGCTGACAGAGAATGAAGGCTTAGCTTTACCATCCGTTCCGAGGCACGTAAAGCATAGGGGCCGGGCGGCATGACGATGCGAGATTCCAGCGTGGTAAGAACTGGCAAAGCTGTTAAGATTCATAAAAAGAAATCAGCAAGACTTGCAAGCAAAGAGCAGGTGGAACAGCGTCGAAACGTTACTTACCCATAGTCATGCAAGAAGGGTCTGAAGGATCCCCAGGCCCGTCAAGAATCTCAACTTCGTCATCGATTTCCAGAACTGTAGAAGACATCAGTATCATTATATGAAATAATAATAATGCCATGAGGAAAGGGCAAATAACGCTAACCTTGCCCGGAAGAGAGGACGATGCGTTGAGGGGATATCGCCTGCGGAGCGGCCATCTCTTGCAAACGCTGAAAGGATTTTCTGGGAGACAAATCAGCGATAGACGTCGCCAACCCGCGTAATTCTAAAAAGACAGAAAGATTCAGACAAAGGAGAGATTATTAAAATAAAATATAATAGGCTACCTTCGATGCTCCTCCCGCTCTGAACTGGAAGGATAGCAGCTTCGGCGGCCTCTTCCATACCCCAGGGCATATCAGGGACATGGGCCGGTATAACAACTTCTAATTGAGGAGCAGTGGCCATCGCTGCAGGCTCCAATGAAAGGACGGTGGCCTCGACTACCTGTCCCATGGTCTCCGGGCCGTCCCCAGAAAGATCCATTGAATCCGCGACCAATGAAGATGCCTCTTCCGGGAGAGCAAGAACCGGGGGAACGGAAATCACCGATGGAAGCTCCATGGCAGGATGAACAGCTGTATCGACCCCCTCCACACTTACTAGTGTCTCATCGGGGATATTTACAGAGTCCATAGTCAAGGCGCGACTCGAACTCAGATCCTCTGCCATTGCCGAAGTCCCTACAAAGTTTTCACGAAGATAAGGATATATATATGTATATGGGCAGTGCAAAATACTAAAACAAGATTTATAATTATACCAATGCGCAAAGGAGCTTCTTGTATGGCTTTTTCGAGCCGGCGTACCTTCTCAAGAATTCTTGCACGCCGGGGTGCGAGGGTAGACTCGTAGCCACCAGTCCACAATGACAGTGCATCTTCGGCATCTGCCGAGATAGGCTGCTTAGGGGCTATCTTGCCTCCCTCTTGCAAAGGGCCTATAAATATCCGCCGTATCGATGAAGGATCTTTGTAGAAGATGACGGCAGGATAAGGCCTCTTCGGGACCCTTACATTCTCAGTTTCATCCTGGGAGCATCTTATAGCCTCAGCCAATTGTGCGTCTTCCTCGGCAGATGAACCGGGAAAAAGAAGACCACCATTCGGCTCTTGCATAGCTATTGGATCGTCCTGAAAGATAGGCTCGGATTCCACCAAAAAGTCGAGCAGATTGGTGACCGTCTTCCTTCACCTCTTTGACCCAGAACTAACACCAGAAGACGATCACTTCTTTCCCCTCGGTACTTTGCTGCGGCGTTGACCCACTTCGCTTTCAGTATCCTCTCTCAGCGGTGCTACTGATGAGGATACTGCCATCATTGACGCCGCAGCCGATGAAACTGCTACCGGCGCCTTATCAGAGGCCCTTGCCTGAGCTCTGGTGCGCATTGGCATACCAACTGTCGGAGTCAAGTCCACATCCGCCGCCTCAGAAATGAGTACGGTACCAGTATCCCTCAAAGAAGGGCGAACCATTGTCCGCGGTCGCGGTGGGACTCCCGTAGCCTGGAGCGGGGCGGGAGCTCTAAGCCCAAAAAGTATCCTCCTCTCCTCGGCAATTATTGGACTAACCCGGTGGCGATACCAACTCGTGAAATCCCCCACGCACCTCGGAATGTAATCGGCCTCGGGGATCATGAAACGAGAACCGGTGTTCAGCCTCATGAAATGATGGGTGGCGTCACGAACAGTCTCCAAAGAAGGGCTGGGCTCCACTGTGAATGCCTCGAAGGGGATACCCTGATCATATCCCAGTTGTCGGGCAAAGCGGTGTGGATTGAACCGCATGAAAAGAGCCGCATTGTTTCGACGGAACACCAGATAACCGGGTCTGATCGAGTACAGATGCATGGCTTCCTTGGGCTTCAAAGATGGTGCTCCCTCTTTCGACAAATCAAACAACTGTTGAACTGGTTCCGAGGGAGCAGAGAGGATTCGATCATTAAATACCATTCCGCCTTCATTAGCATACGGATTGAGCAGCACACGAAGAGCCCCTAATTGAGTCCGGTCAGGTGCAGAAGCGTCCACCAACCTCATGAGCCGCGCAAAGGTATAGGCATCATAAAAGCTGGGTCTCTGATACGCGGCAAATGCCCCTTGAATGTGCATCTCAATCCATGACGTGAAGTAATAGAGAGAGAAACTCACTACGTTCATGCCTGGGGTTGAGGTATTAGCTGCACTGCTTAGCCCATGGTACAGATGCGACAGCCCTGCAATGCCCACGGCTAGTCGCGTCCCTTCGGCGATGCGATGAGCAGGGTAAATGACCGAGGCTCTCATGAATCGACGGTGCGTTGGAACAAAAAACCAGCTGGGCCAAACACTGATAAAGCCGATGAAGAAAGTTTCTTCATCCATGCCAGGAGCCGCGATAGACTCGAAAGGTACAGCTGCAAGATTGGAATGTAGAATTGGGGCAAATCGTCTTCTCTAGCCGGCAGCCTATTTAAACCAAACCCGAAGGGGTCGTTGATATTCGCAAACTTCCGAGCCGCCTTTGATAGAACGTCTCCACGAAGAAAGCAGGCAATAAAGCTTTTGAAAGTGACACCCTGTTCTTCTGATTCCGTGAACAGCTTCTCCAAAATCCCCAGCGTCTTAATTAGACTCGGGTACTTGTGGCGGACGACATTTTCAGTCGACAAGCCGTCAAGCATAGCGGGCATAATCTCGAAAACATACTCGTCAGGGGGCAAAAATTCTTCGTAAGGCGCTCCCCTGATCGGTAAACCCGAGATCACGCGAAACTCTTCCAAAAAGATCGAAACTTCATGGTCCCCTAACAAGAAAGTATTTGTAGGAAGATTCCATTGATTTAGGAAAGCTTTAACCCACCATACATGGGGAGATTGATAATGGAAGAGAGATGCATACACCGCTTGGTAAAGCCCGACCCTTTGCAGTCGCGCACGATGAGCGGACAAGATGTAACGAGCCCAGAGAAGGTAGCCCGTAGGATGGAGAGGGGTAAGCCCTATATTGTAAACTTGTCCCCAAGGCTGGGCTTCACTTTGGCAGATACGACGCCCCAAGATGTCTATGGCCAGCACAGGATGATTTGGTATCCCGGTTGTCGACGGTTCAAGCCGGCTGGTAGGGGTCCAATTTGCCACCTCTACAGAAAAAGCTGTCCGCGGACGGTCCATCGGCAAGAATGGGCGGATAGGCTCCGTTGGTACCTCGCAAAGAAAGCTTCGACGACCGCGGATGATATGACCATACCAGGTCCCCCATAAAAGTAAATTGGTGCAATCAGGGTCGTGAGCTCTAATCATCGCCATCACCTCTTCGTCAGACGGTGACGGAGGAAAGGCAGCCTCCGAGCGGGTGAAAGGGAAGTATGGAACAGAAGCCATTATTCCTGAAACAAAGGAAAGGAAACTATTAGTGAAGCCCACGCGTGCGTATATATATATATAAGACAGTGGAAGAAAGAGACAAACAACTTATTTTATGGGACCATTGGTTACAAAATACATGGGCCACACAAAATCAATATGGCGGCTCACCAATAATGAGGTAGGGTAATCATTATGAGAACAAAAGGAAGATTCTCAATAAATGAACAGTGGATTTCAAACAACTCTACATATTCCCCAAAGAGAAAACCCACTGCAGAACTCTATGCAAATCATGAAGGATCTCTCTGAAAACATTTTTGCAAAAGAACAACCCAGGACAAGAAAATCCCAAGAAGTTCTCTGTGAAAAACTAAGTTCTTTAGAGGAATTAAATTCCCAGAAAATTGGCAGAGCTAAACTCTAGGAAATGGAATTAAATTCCAGAGAGAAACAGAGGCCGTCATCAAAATGCCTAACGATGGGGTTGCTACCCAGAGATTGTGCGCTCTTAAAGATCAGAAAAATGGGTTCTTTTAAGGGGAAAAACCCTTGGTGTGGATTTAAAATCCAAAAAGAGTTCTTTTTATATACGAAAGTTCTTCGTTTGTTCAAAACCATTACCTGAAGAAAAGGTTCTTTCTTGGACAGAGTTAAACTCTGGAAAAAAAAATTTAGAACAGAGAACTGAGCTCTGAGGAAGAGAATTAAATTCTCAGAGGAAAATGAGAAAGGAAGAAGATGAAAAAGTGGAGGCGCTTCTGAAGAGACCCCTGCATTTATAGGATGTGATGGGAAACGGTTCATCTACCCCCTTCCCTAGGCAGATCCAGCGGCCACAAATGGTGGCAGCGTTCCACTCACGTGCAAACACGTGAGAACAACGCTGTGGGGGCATTTGTTCACTCATAAAATATCAGGAATACCCCAATGGGGCATCACGTGTCCACACGTGACCAGAGGTCACGTGCAGATACGTGATGGGTTCCTGAGCTCTCTATTTAATAGAATTAAATTCTAATCAAACAATCAAACAGGAGTCACGTGCCCACACGTGATGGGCCTTTAAACCCCCTGAAAGGGATTAAAAGATATAATAAAACGGCAAGGAATACCCCAATGGGGCATTACATGTCCACACGTGACCAGAGGTCACATGCAGACACGTGATGGGTTTCTAAGCGGTCTAATTAATAGAATTAAATTCTAATCAAACAATCAATCGGTGGAGTCACGTGTCCACACGTAGTGGGCCTTTAAACCCACTGAAAAGAATTAAAAGTATAATAAAACAACAAGGAAAAGCCCCAATGGGGCATCACGTGCCCACACGTGACCAAGGGTCAAGTGCTGACACGTGATAATTCGTGAGTTCTTTAAAACAACAGAATTAAATTCTGGTTAAAAGCTTAAACAGTGGGGTCACGTGCTAACACGTGATAGGCCCTAAAACCTTCTGAACTAGTAGAATTAAATTCTAATTAAAAAAATCAAAAACCCTAATATTTCCTTAAATCTTTCCAAACAAAAAAGATTGTGCTCTGTAAAATGGAGCACCGTTGGATTAAAAATCCAATGGTGATTAAAAATAACCAATTTATAGAAAGATTCTATACAAGGAAAGATTTCCCTGAAATTTGTCAGGAATAACAGACAAAATATCTTTTGGATTAAAAATCCAATGGTGAATAAAATTCACTGAGTGATCTAAAAGATCATGTTGGTTACAAAATCAATTAAAATCTTCCAATGAAATATTGACTAAAAAAACTGATTCTTTTCTTTATCCTATAAATAAGAGCCAAGGGGAAAGAAAAAAGGGGATACAGAGAACAAAAAGAAATACAACAACAGAGAGAAAAAGAAGAGAATTTAATTCGAGAGAGAGAAAAGAAGGTTTCTTGAGAAAGGAAAGAAATCTTAGGTGAGAGATCATCCTATAAGCTCCCACAAAAGAAAAAGGAGAATTTAATTCTCAAATTAAGAGTTTAACTCTTTTGAATAAGAACTTAGTTCTTCCTTTGGTTAAAGGTCTGCAGAAGCAGACTTCCCACAAGTTGAGAATTTAATTCTCATCGGAGAGATTCTGCCATGCAGATCTAAAACCTAAGAGAAGACCTAAGTTCAGAGAATTATATTCTCCCACAAAGTATATAGAAATTTAATTCTTCTAAACACTTTGGAATTTAATTCCTCCAACAGAGACATGGTTTAACTTTTAAAACAAGAATTTAGTTCTTCTCCATGGTTAAAGATCTGCAGAAGCAGATCTCCCCATAAGTTGAGAATTTAATTCTCATCGGGGAGATTCTGCCATGCAGATCCAAAAATTAGAGGGAGAATCGAGTTTAAAGAATTTAATTCTACCAAAGATATAGGAATTTAATATCTCTAAACAAAAATAGGGTTTAACCCTACCAAAGAATTTAATTCTTAAATAAGGGACTTAAACTCTCCATGCACGTAAACCTGATCACGTGGCAACACGTGACCCTCTCTTCAATGATCAGAAAAGAAAGAATGAGACATGGTCACGTGCCCCCACGTGACCCTTAAATAGACTCCTCAAGATGAGAAAGAACAAGCCTGGCGGCAATGCCTCACGTTCTTCCACGTGACCTTCAAAATAAAGGGAACAAAGCCAAAGGTAGTACTGATTTAGGGCGCCTTACGTGTCCCCACGTGACCCTGACTAATACCTTTTTTAAAAGGGCAAATGAGTTAAAACATAGGAATTAATACCCAATACACGGGCACTATCACGTGTCCACACATGATGATTACAAAGACTAAGTGCTTAAAGGAAGTCTGGCCCCATCTTCAGATGCCTCACGTGACTCCATGTGACCACTTCAATTTTAGTGTTTAACACTACTTTAATTGCTTCGTCCCTAGTGTTCAACACTATTTTAAGTGCATCACGTGGGAACACGTGATCGCCAAATATCCTCTAGTGTTTAACACTATTTTAAAACCAATCTTAGCCCAAATTGGCTAAATTTTCCGGAGGCAAGTCTCCCCTTCAACTGAACCTCAAAATTGATCAGTTCATATGATATGCAAAGAAAATTCCAGAGCTATAATGAATGGTTAGTGCTCAGCCAAAGACAAAATGCCGTAAGAACCCAGACTCATGTTTTGCATTGCTAAATAATGGGGCGCTGAACCCAGACAAATGTTCAACAGTCCAAACAAAAGTCCAACATTTTAAACTTAATTGGACTTAGCCCAAGTTGGCCATAAGTCCTCAACTCAGATTCAACTGAACCCATGTGCTCATAATCCAATTAATTGATCTTAGTCCTAAATTGGACTACAGTTTTCCCAATCAATTTTGGTTCAAGGGTACATCTCTTCACTCCTTTGATATTTGTCGTTGTAATCCTTCAACGTCTTCAAAGAGGTGACGGGTCCCGATAACCAATCGTTCCATGGACTGTAGGGTCCTTAAACTCATGGACTATGATGTCCTTAAACTTTATAGACTATGACGTCTTTAAACTACGGACCGTGGGGTCCTTAAGCCCATAGACTATGATGTCCTTAACCTCGGACTTTGGGGTCCTTAAACCCATGGACTATGATGTCCTTAACCTTTACTGACTATGATGTCTTTAAGCTGGACTGAGATGTCCTTAAACTAACATTGGACCGTAATGTCCTTAAACTAATGTTGGACCGCATTGTCCTTAAACTAAACAATAGAGCCCGGATACTCTTTTATTGGATCTAAATGATCCCGTTAAGTTGATCTTAGTCTGAAATTAGACTAATGTGTCCTTAACAAACGTTTAAGTTGATCTTATTCCCAAATGAGACTAACGTATCCTTAAACCTAACCCCAAACCCAAATCTAAGAAAATACGGATTTGGACTAATCCACGCCGGCGACAACATAAATTAGTCTCCGTATACAATCCACGGGCAACCAAAAACAAAACTAACACACATGACACGAAGTGACCATCTGGAGAAGAAGAAAGTTGTTACCGCGTTGCGGTAGCATAATTAACTGCAGGGGCTTGCGTCTGCAGGGAAGATCGTCCCCACAATAAAAAAACCCTCAAATGAGGGGGAATCTGACGAAATCTGCTACATCGGCCGCATCCGTTTAAACCTTCGATACATCGTGTCATAAATCAACTTGGCATCTTCGGAGAGGTGGACGGATAGCACCAAATAGCATCTGCCGCCAAATTCAGGCAAGACGGACTTATACGGTTCCGTCTCTGCGTTCGGTGGAGAACAATTGTAAAGTGAAAAACTCTCCCGAGAAGTAATAAAACTCATGGTGGGATCGGGATCCAACTATCATTGTGTAACAACTTTGAAGGAATTCTACCAAATCATCTCTCTAGATGATATGCAAAACTAGAAAGTTTTCTTTTCCTTTGAAACTCCCGATGTGGATTTTTGTCCCGTGCGTTTATGACCTTGACGAAGGATAAAATATCATAAGACGCAAGTCAAGTTCTACCCGTCATTGTCTAGGTTAATCGGAACCCATTCGCATAAACCCTTAACGAATGCCAAAATAGCTGTATGCCTGTCTCAGATTAACGCATCTATCTATACTACAGATGAATACCCAGCGGCTACCAATCACTATTCTTTGGTGAAGATCAAAATACATAGCTTGAATACTGCTGAATACTCATCTGAAATGATGGAGGGCTACGGCTGGTTTTGGCGAAAACCATGAACATAATGAACTTGATATAGTCGAAAGAACCATGATAGCTTTTAAAAGGAATAGTTTAGGCTCCGCATTTAAAAGTTATTTTTAAAGAAAACCGGGTGGTTTTGAAATTTTTCCAACGATTTAATTTTGGTTTGTTTTCTTTGCATTAAATAATATTAATGGTGTCCCATCATTTAACCCTATCATTGCAGAAAGAAATGAAAATAGAATGCACGCTTATACCATCCGCATTTGCCATGGGGCCCCGTCATGAACCGTTAGGTTACTTAATTAACGACAGAGCGGGAGCTGGACTAGTACGACTGCAAAACATAAGCAACGTTTATTTTATATATATATATATATATATCCATTAGTCTTACGCAATAATATCCATTCCAGATCACAGATCACAGCAATACAGACGAATATATTGGATATACTAGGATTTCTGTATTTCGTTTTAGCCTAGAACGAAAAACGGATTCCTCAGTCGGGATGAATAGCCAAACCCTCACCCTAGACCCCTACGGGTGTGGCAAATTACCCTCTAAATTCCCGAAGTGATGCAAGCTCCCTCAATGAAATGAGTATGCCGCTCGGCACTTCAAGAACCCGGTAGTTTGTGCTCCCCTCCTTGAGTCTATCCTAGGTGTAAGAAAAAGTAAATGAAATAATACAACGGTGGCTACAACCTCAACCCAGATGTGCCCCGCAAAATAATATTATATCAATTTACAAATATACATGAATGAAAGAAAATAACACTCTTCTCACATCCCCTCGGCTATTCATTCACGACGATCCAATACTTCATATCCACAAAAGCATAAACAAGATACAAGATATGTGCAACCCCCACTAATCGACATATATCAATTAGTAGACATTTAGAAACACATATACGAACAAAATACACAGATAAGCAAGAATTTAGAATTTCGATCAAATAAAACTTTCCGCATTTACCCCATATACAAACCAGTACACAAACAAATCTGGGCAAAAACCTAATGTACCAAAAATCACATTTTCATGAACTTGAACCCCAGAAAAACTTTAGAGCACCTTAGCTACAATTAGGACGCGGATCCACGACCAAATGACTTATTTGGCCGTGGATTAGCAGTCTAATTATGAGCTCATGTCCTTAAATTTTTTTCGTGGTTCTAGAAAAGCCTGCACATAATTTTAAGGTCACTGAAAATATTTTTTGAACAACTTAAAAAATCGAACAACAATCTAGTAACGGAGATGCGATTCGGATAATTTCTGTCGATCGAAGTTCTAAATACGTGCTTACTAGCTAGTTAAGGTTTAAGTATGCTCTGATACTACTGTAAGTCGATGTCACACACCCTATATGGTTTGTGGGGAGGCGGAATTTACAAAAAACGATTTTAAGATAAGTAACATCGACTATACTTCCAAGATCGTTCTGGAACCCTAACTAGCTAAACACATAGAGGTTCTAAACTACCATGATAGTGTTTTATAACTCCTTGATATAAGTCCTGTTAGGAATATGTAAGCCCTATAGGCTATTATTGTATGGTATAGTGGATGCTTGGACATATATATAGAGAACTTTCTTGCTCGACATGATAGTATGCTATCTGGTTGCTCTTCATCTTAACATGTACATTAGTATTATTATACTATCTCTCTGATATATGTTGATAAAGCCCTTAGGATATTGGCTTAACTACCAGGACTATGATTGTCACGACCCAAATGTAGCACGTGACCGGCACTCAAATCACGTGACATCTAAAAACGTCGACGCGGTTCAAGTAAGCCGAAACCTGGAATCTAAACCCTTTTTGAAAATATTGGAGGTGAAGTTTAAAATAGTCATCAGATAGAATTAGTTTAAAATAACATTTTAATTTAACTAAGTATGTTTGAAAAACATCTATGACATTTTGAAATTCGACAGCACCTCCTTTGCATTTTTGCATAACCCGATACAACATAATAATATAAATAGTATCCCAACGGGAGCTGTCCTCCACGTCTGAATGACGGAGCAACCAACAATCTATATCAGAAGTCGACTTCAAAGAGTGCGACATCACAACACATAAAATCTAAGTCTCGCTTCTAAGTCCTCAATATACCCTTTTCTAAGTTGATAGAGTTTCCACTAGATACAAGAATATAAGAATAATCAAGAGTGAGTATGATACAATAATAACCCACTTACCAATCAATCACCGAAAAGAATGTGTGTCCAAGAAGCTGAGAATCCAAGCGGTAACACCTGCAAGAAACTGTGGCACAACGGGGATGAGTTGCCAACTCAGTGAATAAAAGTACATCTAAGGGTAGAAATCGAAATGCACGACGATACCTAGATCATAAGTATAGTACTATCATAATCTATACCATATACTATATGGTATGCATATGTATCATAATGCAACACTAAATATCATGCAATCCCAAGTAGAATATATCAAATGCAATGACCAGTATCTAGGTATAAGCCCAATGTAACCGAAAATATGTATATATAAACCTCTTCTTTAAAATAGCCGCGGAATAGATGTGTCTCGGCATAAAGCAGACGTGATAGTATGAAATATAATAGATATCTTATTTAAGATACACGTCCTGCTATTTTAATGAGTGGTGTTAAGAGGTTTAAAATTTAAAAGAGTTCAGTGTCATCTTAGACACGTCAAAATAATGAGGCTATAGCTCAATTTTAGATCCCTTTTATGTATATGAATGCCCATACAAATAAATATAGGTACTGTCCCCCGGACCAGTCCTGGTCGGTTACAATAACTGTAATCTAACTGTGTATCTCATGATAGCAATCATATCAATATGTATGGATGTCCAGCATCGACACCCGAAATCAGAAATCTCTCGTGTCCAGCACCGACACGTAAATGCAGATATCGTCGACATCATCTCAACAGATAATCGCCACCCGATATCCCTGGCCCCGGTCGGTATCCCCTGGATATCCGCCGTGCCCAATTGAACCCTGTCCAGTATCTCCTGGATATCGGCTGTGCTCGTCTCTATTTTCGGTATCGAGTATTCTCGTTAGGCTCCCGCCTATAATGCGGCTATCCTGCCCCTCGGCCTCGAACCGGGTCCACCATGTATCCCGCTGTATAGCTCCCTCACTCAGTACGGATAAGTCACAAATCCGAAACCGTATAGCTACCCCACTCGGTTCGGAATAAAAACTCAGAAAACATAAAACTCATGGTGGACTCCAACTCATCATATCCAGAAATATCAAGTAAAGACTGAGAATACTTACATAGACCATTCTGATGATATATTATATATATACATATATAACAGCGTCCCATACCACCGATATCTATCATCAGGAGTAAAATATCCAGAAAATCCATAAGAATCAAATACAATATCTATAGTACTGATATTCGTAATTTACTACAGAAAATAGAGAAAGACTGCTTAATTAAGTCATATAGGCATAATGATATCAACCCTACTGTGTCATGGTACTACTAATGATGTGTAGTGTAGCATTCGCGTCTGTGCTCGTGCTGCATGGCAATCATTAGTATTAGTGCAAGTGTTCTACAGGTGTAATCATATATATATACACATACGTATTATATAACAGAACAGTTATACAGTGACATGGCAGTACCAATGAGGTATAGTGTAACATATATATACGTGCTCGTGCAACATGATACTCATTGGTAATTGTGCAGTGTTCTATCAGAGTGTTCGTATCGCAGAAACGTATACATCGAGAGTATAACGCAAACATATAAAGTAATCTAAGCGTAACTATTAATTGTAATTACTTGTTATAAGCTACACCATTATCTTTAGAAATGGAACGATACGTTGGGTTTGAAATAAGGAAGCTGTCTTAGTTTAAAATAGATATTCGTTTTGGAAGTGGACATCGCGTCCCTGTATTTTATCATTTAAAGGAGAAATGACTCGTAGTTCTTAAAAGAATATAGCTCACACAAGTATTAAATCCTAAACGGAATATAATCTAACTCTACGAGTCTAAAGGAAAACATGGCCGTTATTCGGCATACGAATCTCTTCACTTCCAATACGTAAAATCTTTTGTATAATACCCATTGCATCACTGTATCTGTATCATTTCAAGTACGGCATGATTCCTCGTACATATCATCAAACCATATCCACATCGTACGGATCTAACCTCGCGTACGTATCTCATTTAAAACTAGGTATGAAACTATATGCAAATGATGGACATACCAGATGCGATACTATATCAATATCTTGAATAAATACTAAACTAACTAGATATCATAATACTATTTATAAGGTTGCGGGGGTGCTATACGCCATCCACCCGACTTCTATACGCCATCCACCCGACTTCCCCCGTAGATATAAATCTACTCACCAACTTAATAAGCTTGCTGAAATTCACGCTGCTATATCCGCCAACTCCGTCTCGTAAATCCTCGATATCGCACCTATAATCGTATTTATGAAATATCGGCGTAAAAATCATATCAAAATTCAAAACAATGAGATAAGCATCCATAGGTTAGAACCTACAGCATACTTAACCCAGAAACAATAATACGCCGCTGAAATCTACGTATGAACGTCGATATTTCAGTCGCAGTATGAAATACGCAAAACCCGTATCGTAATATCGGAAATTTGATAAAACCTTTACTAATCATTCCAAGATTTTACTGTGCAACTATTTAGACAAAACAAACAATACAGAAACTTATAAAATACCAACACAAAGCTACATGAGAAAAACCAACACCAAAAGCCCAGGGGAAGCCGGTGTCGCCGGAATTTCATGGAATGTCGCCGGTTGGACTAGGGAGATTAGGGCTCGGGTTTTGTTTAAAGTTCTCTAATGATCTCAGTATGGTTTTGGTCTTACTAATTTTTCTAGTGATTACACCTATTAATTCCAGATTCATTTTCAGTAAGCTAGATATCACAAAATACACTGTTTTCTGCATTGCACACTAAAAAAACAGATATGAACTTATACATAACTTACAAAAAGGAAAGTAATTATACCTATGGAGATGATTCACAAAACAACACCAGCTCAAGAATCGTATGATGGAATCATCTAAGGGTTATAGTGTATTGAGTTTGATGAAGGGTACACTTGATGAAATCACTGCTCTCTTTCTTTTGGTATGAACACTTAGAAATTTTCATGGTTTGGGCTGAAGAAGTGTATTGTTCAGTTGAGAAGGCTAAGGAATTTACTAGGTATTATGTGGTGTAGAGAATATATGAGGTGGAGGGGGTGAGATGGAGGTGGCATGAGAGGAAGGAGGAGGTGTCACACTTGAAGGGAGGTGGTGTGTTCATGCAAGAAGGAGGTGGAGAGTGTTAAGCATGGTGAGGATATGTTATATGTGAGGGTTTTATTCTAGGTTATAATATCCCAATTATTAATAAAAGACTTAAAAGAAATCCTTTTATGTAAAACCTACATCCATATTTAAAAATTAAATACTTATCATAATACTTAATTATCATTATCTTAATGTAAAATACAATGTCA
Source organism: Agapanthus africanus (assembly GCA_030015575.1). Lineage (NCBI taxonomy): Eukaryota > Viridiplantae > Streptophyta > Magnoliopsida > Asparagales > Amaryllidaceae > Agapanthus > Agapanthus africanus. The sequence goes on from CM057348.1 coordinate 193,083,895, forward strand.
TGTTAAAACAATAAAAACATCATTTTCGTGATACCACCCACTTTATTCATATTTATTAAAATAATTACATTTTTCGGATATGATTCCGATACTCAAATTCATAAGTGATATTATTTTTGTAAACTTATTAAATTCATTATTTTTATATTTAAAATTATAAATAAATATTTATAATTTTCCAAAATGTTACAATGATGCAGATCATACTAGTGGGGCTTGTGTAGTTCGTAAGCACATCTTTTAACCATTCTGTCACACCCCGCTTCCCAGTATACAGGCAGAGGACGCGACTGGCCGCTACATATTTACTCTGAAGTAAATACGCTAAGCGTATCTAAGCAATATAAATAAAAATGCACAAGAGACAAAGACAATAGGTATAATTGAACATCAACTTTATTTATTAACATTCTTTTGTACAATGCATGGAAAAGTAAATACATCTGAATGAAATCAATACCTAAACAATAGCATAACAGAAATGGAAAATATTGAAATGAAATGTGTACAATGAATCTAAAGCTCTGGGTTGTAGGTTAGTTGATCCAAGTCCTCGCCGGTAGGGTCGATCTTTTGAAAGTCCGAATCACCTAACGACATTCGAAGAAGAAGAAAGAGAATGTCGTCAGCGAACAAATCGCTCGGTAAGTCCTAAAGATAAGGGAGAAGTAGAATAGACAGAGAGTAAGAGAGAGTGTGTAACTTTTAAAGTTGTATTATATTGTTAACGCTGTTGATTGTAGCTTGGTACAGAAGAGACCGGTGTATACGAGAGGAGTCTTTATATGCCAGAGACTAAAGGCAAATGGAATACAAGGCTCCATTAGAAAACCCGGAACAACGACGATTGAATTCAGGTTAGGTGTCTTAATGGTTGCAGTCTCGTGCCACTTCTAACACCTTCCGTACGAATCTACCCCTTAAACCCTGCGATGTCTTGATTATATTGTTTGGATTGTATTGCAACTTATGTTGTCTTGTAATATAGATTGTATACATGGATGGCTTGCCGAAACTATGATATCAGTAAATGGTTGTAACTGGAGAATTATGTAGATGGATGTATATCCATGGTTCGGTTCAGTCAATACAGATTGAATAGATTGAACAGATTGATTATATGGATTCGTGGATTCATATTGAATTGTAGTTTATACTTGAATCATATTCAAGTCAGATTATTTATAATGAGACTCAGTCTGAATCAAACAATTAGAAAAGAAATTGAAGTCCTGAATTAGGCTTTTGGTGTTATCGGTAACCGCTGCACATGGACGGCAGGATTTGTGTCTTTTTCAAAAACGATTACCATGTTGATAACACCGTTTGTTATGTTGCTTACCTTAAATAGGCAAGCACCCATATCTCCGGCTCCCTGAGGCTCAAGAGACTGGTCCCGCTTAAACCTATATTTACTAAGGTCCTTATTGTTATTTATAAAACTTGAGGGGGTTTTATGTAAAATAATTTTTATAGTTTTCAAAATACACCTCAAGTATTTAATTATCGTCTTTAGAGTTTTTATAGATGTAGATTTTATATATGTGACATTTCTAGTGAATAAAACCTAATTTCATAATATATGGTATTTAATTATAAAGTATTGAACTTGTATGGAATTGCATGATATTTTCATGTGAAGTGATTCTTTTTGATTTAGAAAAGTTGGAATATTTATAATATATCAAAAATTAGATATTTTGATGATACATACATACATACATACATATATATATATATATATATAAAATAATTTTAATTTATCATTTTTCTAGAAATCTCATTTTCTTAAGATATTTGTATTTTTAAATCTTTCGAGACCGAATGCTCCTTGCGGAGGTCTGCATCTCGCATTACTAAGCCCGAGGATGTGCGATAATCCGCACCATCCCGAACGGGTTCCCCAAATGGGTTACAGCGGTGCTTTGCAAAGATTTGTTTAAAATACATAATCTTATAGAAAAGGGCTTTTATATAAGTCGATGGTAGTTTTATATAAAACCGTGTTTTCCCAAATCTATGTTTCCCAATATCATCGTGTTATATTACATATGAGTGTTGTGAAGAGGTAGGTCGTTACCTCGTGAACTATCTAAAGGTATAGCAAGGAATTATGATGTTTAATGTCAAAACTAAACTATATGGTATTTTTCTGAAAAAGTGCGATAAAAACTACAATATGAATTCTTTTGCTATGAAACTTGTTCAATATGTTTTGTTAATATTTAATGGTCATGATGTGCAAGTTTGGTATTGTTGTATTTAAGAAAATTGGAACTTTTTAAAGAAAACCGAATCGGAAGTCGGATTAACTCTACATCCGTCGGATTTTAGAAATACAAGTTTTTAGATTAGAAAAGAGTAAAGAGAGAAGGGAATTACGGGATTTTAGATTAGGGAAGAGGAAGAGGGAGTGGTAGGAGGTGCCGGTGAGTAGTTTCGTCGCCGGGAGCTCCTAGGGTTGTCGTCGGAAGTTCGTCGGAGTTTCGCCCTTCGCTAACTCCACTTGTACACTATTGAACTTAGAATTTTCTTGAGAGTTTTGGACAGAGATTTGGAGTGAGGATGTGGAAAAGAGTGTGGGTATTTATAGGATAATTTTAGGGTTAGGGTAGATGAAAAGATGTATTGAAAATTGTATTAAAAAATTGTATTAAAAATAGATTAATGGGGTTTTAAAAAGGCTCTGTTAATGTGCAGAGAAATTAAACTATTCAAGGGTTATGGGAAAACAAAGAGACACATCAGAAACAAAGAAAATCAGGGTTTGGTGTTAACTCAGCCGGCGGCGGCGGCCGATTCGGCCGCTTCGTCGGCCGAGTCAGGCCGAGTCGGGCCTCCCTGACGCCACATGTCCGTCGTCTCTTGGTTATTCTCCTGGGCCAGTTTGTTTTATATGTGACTTTTGGTTTTATGTGTTTAGCATGTGTAGAATCTTGGGATTCTAAAAATTTAAAAGAAAACTAATTAAATAATAATGTGGCTAATGGGATTTGAACTCTGGTGCTTTGGTTCAGCAGTGCAAGGTCTTACCCATGAGCTACAAGCTCTTTCTTGCTATTAAAAAGCAAAACAAACTTATAACTTGTGCTCAGGCAAAAGTACCCCTTTCTGTATTTTTGAAAAAATTTGTACAGAAAGTTGTACGGAAAGTTTAGGGTTGTTACACAATCCTAGTCGAGGGAGTATCGAGACAGGGCATCATATTACGGAGTAAACTAGTGTGTACGTTTCTTGACCCTGTATGGGGCGATGGTTAATCCCACATCTATTGGTGTTTGACTTCAAAGATTATACACATGTGCTCATTAGATAATGGGTACACTGAACAGGACTCGCCGAGAACTCCTAGTTGGTACTATACATATCGTCAGATAGCAGTTCTCTGGTGACACTTGTACATGTTAGTCTGTAGACCCAAGATCATCATAGAATCTTGTGTGTTCCCCACTGTGCTTTGATTTCCTCCCTACCACAGCTTAAAGGAGTCGTGCAAACAGGTGGATTTTAGGTACAGTCCCGAGTCACATGGAGGCAATGAGCGATAGGAGGGGTTTCGTCTCTCCCGGTATTGGGAGTTGATGTTGCGCTATACTCGACTGGCTATAACACCAAGTCTCTGGTTAGGGCTGATGAGATTTACTGGTAAGTGTTATCAGTAGTTTCTTGAATGGTTATAGGCCACCATCGGCATGACTTATCAAATTACTTGGGTCTGACGATTCCACTCCTAGACTTGATATGCGACATATCAGACGAAGAGACCGGACTGTATGGTAAGTGTTGCTTATAGGCTTTGCGGGAGTTTAGACAAGCTTACTTGTTGATCTTCTATTCGCTCAATGCCTGGATAGCCGTTATGTCCAGCTAATACCGCTGACGGCTTGTGGGTGATTGATGTGATCATTACCTACTACTGGCGTATTGACGAGTCTTTAGAGTCCCACACAGAGATTTCCTAGCTCAAGCGAAACAAAGTAGGGCACATATGTGGTATGTGCGGGACCTTGATTAAATACGTGTATGTGATACCGTATTCTAATCTTACGATATATTATATCGGTCGGTTATATGTGATATGATCGGGTTATTGAATCAAGTGTTGATTCGATAATGTGATATACATATAAATGATATTAGTCAGTTATATGTGATATAACCGGATTATTAAATCAAGTGTTGATTTACTAATTTGATATATATTAATATATTTGATATATAAATATATATTAACTAATATAATGCTCACTAAAGATTTTCTTCTCTTTAAAATACATTTAATATATATGTGATATATATTAATATATGTATTTATATATTGTGTCATGGTGGATGATACATAGAACATGGGTGTATGAGACTCACACCAAAACTAAAGATAATTTGGGTGTTTATTTATTAAGGGTAATTCAAAAATTAGGTGGAAATGAGCTTGGCTTAAGATGCTTGTAGAAGCATGTAGAAGCCATGACCCACCCTACTAATTTTTGTTTTACTCTAGATATTTTATAACCCAACCATTATCTTTAGCCATGGTTAACTCTCTACAAATATCACTTGAGATATTTTCCTCACCCTAGTTTACTTGTTCAAGTTCATCTTCTTCTTCTCTCAATAGCTCTCTAGCTTTTCATGAGGTGAGAAAAGAAAAGGAGAAAGTGATTTCTAAAGTGAGCAAAATTCCTACTTCATCAGCCTATAAGATTAGGTTGTTTGATTCACTAATTCCTTGATTAGTGAAGAGGTAGCTTGAGTTAGAGTAATTTCAAGGTGGATCATCTTCGTTCTCGAAGACGACGAAGCAAGCTCGTTCCTTTCACCATGTGGAGCTTAAGAAGAGTTCTAGGGACCACTACTTGGAGATAAGGGATTACTACTTGGAGCTTTAGAAGTGAAGGACCGGTCTACAAAGGTTGTATTCTCTATTCACTTAGTGTAAAGTTTGTTTACATGCAAAGAAACCCTAATTCTCTAGTTCGTTTCTAGGTTAGTGTACCTTAGATCTCTAGATTTTTTTAAATTGCATATTTGATTGTAACATTTCAGAAAAATAAAATATTATTTTTGGGGATTTTTATAATTAAATAATATTATATTGAATATTTTAATAAGGCGGTATAATTAAATACCGATAAATTGGGAAAAATTTGGAAAATTATGGAAATCACTAAAATGAAGGTGCTTTATGTGATTTATGCAAATTATAAGTTTTTATGATTAATTATACACTATTTAGTGCTAATCGCGATTAAATATCGCTAATCGTGCATTAAGCCGGATTTGTGCACCATGTCACATATTCAGCACTTGTTACATTTTTCCACATGTCTTCTCCTTATTTCTTCATGCATTCTTGTTTAAAAGTGAGAAAGGAGATGAATAGAAAAGATAAAGAGAAGAAAATAAAACAAAAGAAAATGGAATAAAGAATGGAGGGATGGACATGAGAGAGAGTGAGAGGGTGAGGGGTCAAACCTTGGACCAAGCTTCCATTACTTCTTCATTCCTTCATCATTTTCCTCCCCTCATTCTCTCATGGCTGCCGCCCTATCTCCCCCTCCTCTTCACCCTCACAAAACACCCCCAAAACAATATCAAAACTCCATCTCCATTTCACAAAAAACATGCACAAGATCATCCCAAGCACTTTGGACCAAGCAAGTCTTGATTTTGAGCACTTGGGGCAACTCAAGAAATTTCTTAAGTTGCCAACTGAGGTAATTTCTGCACCATTTGAATTGTATTTCGATTCCTTTAGCTATCATGCTAGTTTAGAAGTGATTAGGCGATGTTTAGTAAGGGTTGAAAATTTCAAGTTAGGGTTTGAGGGAATCTTGAGTGGTGATGTGAAATTGAGGCTAGTATAGACATTATAACCCCTGTAGGGATCGTATACTGACCAAAACCCGAGGCTTAATCCCCAAAATACGAACTTAGAAACCCCGACATCGTATAATTGTGTGAATTTCGAGGGTATTTTGGAATCTGGAGTAACCCGGATGACCTGAAAATTATTTTGCAAACACAGGGAGTCGTGCAGGCACCTAGGAAGCTACCACTGAAACCCTAGCCCCATACCCCAACCTAAGGCCGCAATTTACGGCCAGAGCAGTGAAGTAGGGTCCCAGGTTTGGTCCATGGCACCTTTGGCAATAAATTAGACCTCTCATGTATGCAAAATTGGCTAATTATCACCTGGGAATAATCTGGGAGTGTTTTACTTAGTTTCTGAAATTGTTTTGCGGCTTTTAATGAATTTGAATTTGGTATTTGGTATTGTGTTTCTGTCGTGTTGCGTTTGAAGGTCAACGACCAGGGTTATTGGTCGCGCTTTGCATGTTAGGCTATAGGTTTTAACCTATGAGCGAAACGTGTGCCGTTTTGGTTTTCCGCCTTGATTTTAATACGCATTGCGATTGTTTATAATTGTAGGTACCTTCACGTGGATTCCAAGGTGATGGAGCGTGGCGTCATCGACTTCGGCAAGCAAGAAGCAAGGTGAGTGGATCTATATCCATGGGAGAAGTCGGGTGGATGGCGTATAGCACCCCCGCACATTTTGATGGAAACCGATCCATAGTATTTGGTTAAGAAAACTATAGATAGAGTTAAAATATAATTAGAGAACTATATTAGAAACTAAAGGATAGTTAGAAGTGAAATCATATGACTAGTATGTGATGACGGGACTGAAGATGATATTTGATGATATTGCCGTTTAGGGTACTATAGGACTAGTTAGTCGACGTAGATGTATCATCCGAACCATACCTATTTCCAAACTGAAGAAATATGCATCTTTTAAACGGATAACTTGAGGGACGTTACGGATTTTCAAATGATATCTTTTCTTTAAAAACACCGTAGCCCCTACTTTCAAACTACGATTCGCATCTTTCAAAAGCTGTTGGTATAGTTCGGGTGTGTATGCTAGATTAGATACTTATGCTTATAGTAAGGTAGAATGTATTGGTAAATTGACTTGGTGAGAGACAAAAATGCGATGAAAAGGATATGTGACGCGATATGATGATTTGGTGATATGTTGGTATACGGATGCGAGTCGACTGAGATGATTGATGCCTTGCCGGTCCCCTGATATGAGATTGTTATGGATGTGAACTGGGACATTGGTATATAGATATTTATATTGTGGTGAATCTGGAATGATAAGCCGTACGAGACGTTAGGTCCGTACCCTCATTGTCGTAAAGGTTGATAGGATCCCTATTGGTATTATCCCGCTGTACGATGATTTTCTGTATGTGATGAGTTTGACTTGATGATTGATCCATACCCTTGAATAGAGGATGCCGTACGATGGATTATACCGTACGTGATGCTGTGAGGCTAGATACCGATTGATAGATTCACCGACTCAGACATATGATAGTTACGTATACCTTATAGCTTTTAGCTGATGATTTACCTTATGCTGCATTCTTGATATTATCATTGCATGTACCTGTGTTAGTACACTTACACCATTATCGATGATGCGTATGTTACACGTACACAGATTTGTCGGCTCACACACTTCATCATCGATAATTGCCATGTCACTACACAATAGGATTGCTGTATCATGATATGACTCTTTGTACGATTTACTTGCTATAGTTACCTGTGCACTTTTATACGATGCTGCATTTGACTTTGGAGATATTGGGAACCGCAAGACATATTTTCAAAATTGGAATCATTTAAAGGAGTGGTTTTCCCTTAATATGATATATCATTGTTCCTTGTTGCATGATATACGGATATGCTTACATTTCCATCATATGTCGCGTACATCATGCATTATGATTTTACGCATTGAGATATGTTGTTTTCATGAGATTTCTGGATTTGAGAACCGTGGTCATTTTAAAAGAAAGTATGTATTGTTTTAAAAAAAACCAGTTTCTCTTGATATGATATTTCAGTGCGTCCACCATGCGTTTTCTCTGTTCTGAGACGTGTGACATGTGAAACCCGATTCGAGGAGCTAGATGAGGCCGATTGCGAGTGTATGGTGGACCCGGTATGGTACCCCGGGGCGAGAACGGATTGCTGTGCTGCATACGGTGAGTCTGGCAGTGGGACTACTATCTACCAGTGATAGTATTTGAGCTCGGCGGATATCCAGAGGATACCGACCGGAGTCGAGAGATGATATGGGCCGATCCGGACTGACGGGGCCCGTGGGCCGATCCGGAATGATGGAGTCCGAGATATGAGGATTTACGTGTCGATGCTGGACACGGGTTTCATGATGTTTTCAGGTGTCGATGTTGGACACCCAGGTTCCATGATTTTGATGTGTCGCGAGGGACACCGTTGATTTATATCCTCACACTTTCATGCACACTCTGTTATGATATTTACGTGTATACAGACATTGATTATATGGTTGGACGGGATCTACATGCATACATATATTGATTATTTGGTTGGATGATACCTGCATACGCCTAGGTGTTGATTACATTGTTCGCACATATTCGACCCGGTCACCCTAGATATCATAGTATTACCTTCATGATATAGTTGACCTAGGAGTCGTTGTTTATTCGATTTCTATCTGTTGATATTTTTTCTACTCATGAGTTGGCAACTCATCCCCGTTGTGCCACAGTTCTTGCAGGTTGACCGCTTGGATCAGTAGCGGATTCGCTGGCAAACAGTTGCATTCAGGTGTTTCGCATTGGTTGGTGGGACACTTGTATCGTACCCACTCTTGTATCTATATTTCATATTGTATCTAGTTAACTCTATCAATCAAAATTAGTAAATTGTATAAGTAATGAGACTTAGTGAGATTGTGGTTGCGAGACTTAGAGCGAGGTGTTTTCCGCTACTTGTGGTTTGATTTCTTACTTATTACTTATCTTTTGTGGTGAACTTCGCCGTTGGGCGTCTTATACTTATTTATATTGTCTTGCGTGGTTGTGATCCGCCGTTTGGCGAAGAGCTAGCTCCCGCTTGGGATGCCTTTATCATTATCTTGTATATGTGGTTTTGGATCAAAATATACAAAGGAGGTGCTGCCGAAATTTTCAAAAGACGAAACATGTTTTCAAACTAGTAAATTTCACTTGCATTATTCATGTTCCTTTTCTATGCATTTAAGAAAACTTGATTTCATTATACCTTTATTTCAAAACTTCATCTCCTTTATTTTCTTAAAAAAGGTTTAGATTTCTGGGTTTCAGCTTACTTGAATTACGTTACGCCTTTAGACGTTGCGTGATTTAAGTGCTGGTCACGAGCTAATATTTCGGGCTGTGACAAAGTTGGTATCAGAGTGCTAGGTTTAACCTTGGTTCAAGTCTATGTTTGACTATGCGGAGTCTAGGGCGGGTATGTATTTCGGAATCTTGGCTTAATCTTAGAAACTTAAACTTGAACGGGGGGGGTATTAGACCCAAACTTTCGTTTCATAGGTTAACCCTGATTGATGGAGTAGATAGCTTGAGTAGAGTGACGTACCGTACGTATGTTCCGCGGCATATTTACGATACGATACTCCACTTAAGAAATCTTAGGATGTACATATTTTTTTTAGACTTATGATTCTCTTCATACCCATGATTATACATCCATTTGAGATCCTTTATTCTATTCGTTTCCGTGATCATACTCTCATTGACGCTGTTCCTTCTTATGATCATGTATCCATTCTCGATCTGTCGTTTCTTCTCACGCCGTTGATCTGCTTTCGTCGATACTCGATTGAGGTTCCTGTCACCATGGTTTGAGCGCAGATTGAGCTGCTGCTAACGTTGCGGTCAGGGCGAGCTCGTCTGGTACGAGGACTGACCATTGTGTTTTCTGGTGACATGGGAACGTTTCGATGTAGTGTTATGTTGTGGCCTCTTGTGGAGGCGAGTGCTTGGTTTTACACCGAAGGATCGGGCCACTATTAGAGCTGCCAGTTGCGAGAGGACTGTTGATGTACATCATACCTCAGAGATTGTGATGTCGCCTACCGTGCAGACAGATGACCCAGCTGTTGCTGAGAATGATAGGATGTCGCTTCCAGAGCTTATGAGCTGAGATCGCCGGAGCTTCCAGGCAGAGATGCGACAGATGATAGCTAGTATATCCCGAATTAAGAGACGAAGGTGATTCGTCAGGTTAATGCGCCGACGCGGACCCAGTTGAGTTGAAGATTTTCATGTGTGGAGAGTCTTACTCAGATCTAGAGCAGACCGATCCAAAGATGACCGCCGATGTATTGCCTTTCCTGGAGGATTGAGGCATTGTTTAGCCTGCGGATGAAGAGTGTTCACATGTTGTATTGGCGAAGCTAAAAAATTCGAACGAGTGTCAGAAACCCATTTTTCCCAAGTTTAAAGTGTTCGGAGGAACATGCAAGTAATTCTGTGGACCCTCTAGAAGAATGAAACCCTAACTCGACATGATGACCATGGAACCGTTTTTGAACCTTAGAGTTTGCGGCAGTTTAACGGTGCCATCAGTGAGGCTCGGGTTTCCCTTCTACGGTTGGTCCAGAGGTACTGTGGTATGTACCTGATATTTTAGACTGTGCTCAGGTGTTGAGCTTTCGGGAAATTTTGGGACTTCGATGACTCGATCGAAAAGTTTGACGTCGTCCGGATATCATGCGATAAGGGACCAGTAAGCCGACCAGCTTGGGATAGAGGACCTCACCCAAAATGTGTTGTGAGTTGATCGAGAACGGACGAGTATTGAGTATTCCTCCGATGGTTGGGACGTGTTCCCGAGGACGTGTTCGGCCAGATATCTTCTACAGAGTGATGAAGATATAGATGACGCGATTTCGAGTCCGTGTGAGAGACTTCGGATTAACCGTGGCCGAGAACAGTTGCAGTGAGCAGATGGCATGGTGTGACGTCATAGTGGACGATGATACGGACGAGTGGAACCAGAGGTTCATGCGAGAGGCTAACGAGCTGTTGCTACTCCCCGTCGAGACTAGAGATCTGATATGCATACAGAGGCTTTAAGATACGGCCAGTTTCTGAGGAAATGTGTGTGGAACACGGAGATGTCCAGAAAACGAGAAAGGATTATGTAAGAGTACATGCCTCCGTACAGTTCGGCATAGGCGAGATCGGAAGAGACCTTGAGCAGAATTCCTTCCAGGACACTGCTGCAATGAGACTTGCACCCAGGATCAGTGGTGTCACATGAATTCAGAGGACCAGAGGCCGATGCTAGTAACGTGTTGTTTTACGAGTGGTCGTGATGATTGGCCGAGAGATGACCAGAGAAGTGCTAGAGCGGAATCGTTCCCATTAGCACACCTGACCGGGACGATGAGCCGATAGATTGCGAGATTGGTAATCCGCAGAGAAAATGAGGACCAAAAGACAGGAGACGCCAGACCGTGAGCAGGTGACAACCAGATGTTCTTATTCTGCCGGTTTTAGGTGCACCGACATTTTTTCGACATTGTAGGAGGTGTACCTCAATGTCATTTATTGCGATTTGCGTTTTTGATTCGAGTATTACGCTTATATTGCTTGGATTTGAGTTTTGATAATTGAGCTTTATGATATTGTTTTCGTGCACCATGGCTGCACCTACTGGGTATTTACATATTTGCGCATAGTTATCGCACCTGATATATATTTTATACACCGTTGTGTTGATTTGCGATTTGTGCAGATTTATTGCATTTGATGTCGATTTTGTACCTTCGTAGCATGTTTTATGATTTCGTGGATTTCATGCGGATGAGGTGATTTTTGCACTCGGTATAGCTTATATGTGCTTGCAGTACATTAATATGTATTTTGTGCACGCAGTTGCACAAGTTTATGATTGTAACATCCTAGTTCATTTATACCAATTCCAATTCTCGTATTTTCTTAATTGTGGTATTTTCCTGATTTATCGTGTTTTGGGTGCGAATAGTATTTTACATTTTACATTGCATTCGACCCAACCCGGGCGCATTTTGAAATATTTTTGTATCCCGCCAAAATTCAATTTATTTAATTTAAAATTTTAGTTTAAATATTTTTATATGATTTTTTTAACAAACTGAAACCTCTTATCTAAAATTTTAAATCTAAAAATCTTTTAAAATTTTAAATCTAATTTCCTAACAAACTGACAACTCCTTTCTCTCTCTCTCTCTCTCCTCTGCATATATATATTTATATATATTTTATTTAGTTAATTTTTCTTTCCTTATTTAATACACAACCTCTTCTTCTTACTTCTTCTTCTTCTTTCTTCTTTCTTTTTCTTGATCTTGTTTCTTGATTCCGGTGATCACCGCCGGAGCCGTGCTCGTCGCCGACGATCCGAGTGATCCAGTGAACGTATCTGACTTGCATGATCACTCTCGTGCGTTGTTTGAAACCATTCCGTGTACCGTGCGCGCGTCGCGACATTTCGCCGACGAAGGACGTTCCGTACACATCCGTTCTTGTTTCGTCTAGGCAAGTTAATCTTGCTACATGCTATATAATTCATTTTATACATATTTAAATAAATACCATACCTATAGTTTAAATCTAGTGCTCCATGTTTAATTTTATAACGTTTCGATATTCCGTTTGCATCCGTTTATATCATATTAAATTTAGATCATGAAAACTTATCTTGTGACATACTAGATTATATTATACTGCATCCATATCATTTAAAATATATATTGTCGTAATATTTATTATTATTATCTTTAATTAGTTTATAATCTGCATTTTATAATGTTATACATTTGAAAATATTATAGTTTACACATGAAACGTCGTTGAAAAAGCGAATACGACAAATCTGAAATTTACTGTACACCTTACCTTATAAAATTCATTATAAATCATAGAAAAATTATTAGTATACGTTCTTTAGTTCGTTACGAAGCTAACTCAGAATACTATAACTCTATGAAATATTTACTTACAAAATAAATTGTTTAAATAACGTAAAATGCAAATGAAAATATCTCTAAACTGCTGTCCAGGGAAATTCCAGCAGCAAACTTTCAACTTCGAATGTACATAGCATTTTGTAGGGACAACCTGAGATGCTTATACTTATAAAACTGAAAACCTTATTGAATTATCTTTATTTTGGTATAAGACACGTCCCATTTGAAGAACATTTGTTTTTTTTAAGCTATTTTACAAATTAGGGTGACGCTGAATTTCTGAACGGAACTTTCTTGTGCATGGTTAATCAATACCACTTTTATAGTTATTAATCGCTTTGAATATGCTATCCATATTAATATTATTATATCAATATTTATATCACATATTTCTTAGTTGTATATCCCACATTACCATTTTATAGTTTTATAACTTTTCAGATACCCGTTTGCATCCATCGCATTTAAGATACATATAATTGCATCCATAGATCACATTACTACATAATACTGTGATATTAACACTCCATATTTAATAAATTGCATCCTAATTAATATTTAAACTATTCTTATGCTAATTTATTTATTTCCTATTAAATCTCTAAATATAATCGAAGTAGTGGATTTCAAGTTAACCGTATAAAGTTCCGTTACATATTTTATGATCTCAACTTGAAACTCAATTATTGCATCTAATTATTCATACCTAGAAATCACCGGTAAATGTTAGACCACATGATCACATTTGTTTTATAGCCATGATACCTTTTATCCAGTTTAACCTATCGGACACCCATGTGCATCTTTAACCGGTTTAATTATAATTGCATCCATATTATACGTGTCGTCGCATCCCTAGATTACTCAATACTTATTAACCTGTTGTTTTTGCATTCACATCTGTTATACGGTATTCATATTTGCTAAACTACATTCATGTAATGTTTGAAACTATTCCTTAAACCCCAACTGATAACTGTACGGCTAATTAATTAAACCTGCATTCATTGCTTAACCTATCATATGTGCCAATGTATAGTGTTGTTGATACCCATGCTTAATTATTTATAACCATGATTATGCTAGCTGATTATGAGCATACACATGATATCTTTTACACCCTGACATGACTTGTTACACACATATTACTTGACCCGACATGGTACCGTACACTACTTGACTTGACCTGATATACCATGGCTTGACCTGTTACCTGATCTTGTGTCTAATGCCAACAAACCTGACATGTAGTCCTCACGGACCGTTCCTGTTGTCTATCCAGAAAAACCTGTTCTTACCTGATCCTGTGTTGGCATTAGTTCTTGATTACTGAATACCTGACTTGACACATATAGCTTGGGGGTATGGGGAGATCAATGATAAAACCTGACTTGTAACTCAACAGTTCGATACCTATTCTGATCAGTCTTACGGGCTAGGCCAGCCCCGGAGTGATGATGCTGACATCACTCGTCTGTACCTGCTACCTTTTACTGCCTAGCAGCACGTCTCGGTTTCAGCCCGAGAGTCTGTAGACCGTGGTCACGGGTATGCATGGGATACTATTGAGTTACATCGATGATTCATCAAATTGATTTCAAAAACTTAAGAGTAGATAACCCAATAGAACAGTTTAGTTTACTCACTGCACACTACCCTTCACTGCCCTGATTTACATTACTGTTACATCTACTTTTCATTCATGATTATATTTACATTGCCTGTTACCCTGTTTATATTTTATTGCTTGATGACATGACGCGCTGACGTCTGGGTTTTGCATGGCCCAGATTCTTCTACCTTGTTGCAGACTGATCAGGAGTATTACCGCTGTTAGACTGAGCGGTGAAGTTCCTGTCGGTATGTAGTCTTACTTCCAGGTTTCATTACTGTACCTCTTGGCTTCCGCACACTTCTTTTTCTTGACTCTTTTGCTCTGGCTTATGGACATGTACTAGATAGTTGGTTTACTTTCTGTTCTTGATATCTCTACAGCCGTAATGTGACTGTGGAGGGATTTTTCCTATCCACAGGTAGCATGGTTGGCTATGTCACGTGCCCATCTTAGCGTACTCTGGGAAGCGGGGCGTGACATGGTTCTTTTGGTTTCAGAGCCATAGGATATGGGTTAATCGGGTTTGATTCTTTTGTAGTTGGATATTGGACCCAACATACGAATCAGAATACTCGTGATTAGGGACATGTCCTGCCACCTTTATTATCGTGATTGTTGAATCATATCCTTCTCTTGATCCTTTGTTTGGGCGATATGCAAACCACTTTGCATTTCGACCTGAAATCTTTTTGGTGTTCTATTGTTTCTCCCCGTTTCTTGATTCTGATACTAGGATTTGGGCGACTTGGGTGGAGTTATGTAATTGTGCCCATGAACTGCAGCATGGTTACAATACGGTACTCTATCTAAGTAACTTGGAGTCCTGGTCTTGATTCACTTCCATGTTCCATGATCGTTGTACTACCTTGTCCCTCTCAGTTTCATTGATTACCAGTTATTGTTTCATCGCCAGCTTGAATCATGTTTACCGTGGTTAACCCTCTTCAGTATCTTGACTTCGGATGAAGTCATCTTGGTATCTTACTCGTTCTTGTTTTTCCCCGCATTGGGATTATTCAATCCTGGTGCTTTCCCTTGTTTGTTGTTGTTTTGGGAATGGATTTTTGCGGCACTTTCCACGCTTATATTGATGGTAAGGAAAGGAAAGTGAATCTCCAGATTCCCGGACATCCGGAGTTTGTTTTGCTGGAGGGAGCAGTTCTGTCGGCCAGTCGAGTTTAAGGCTTGGCCGACAAACAAGGTTCTTTTATAGATGGAAGTTGATAGGGAGGAAGCACCGGCTATAGTTCGAGATTTCATGGATGTGTTTGAAGACATATCGGGTTTACCGCCGAAGCGAGACGTAGAGTTCGCGATTGATCTTGTTCCTGGTGCAGCGCCAATCTCAAAAGCGTATTACCCGATGGCACCAGTGGAGTTGGAAGAAGTCAAGAAGCAGGTACTGAATTACTTGAGAAGGGTTGGATTCGCAGCAATAACTCACCTTGGGGAGCTCCAGTTCTTCTAGTAAAGAAGAAAGATGGCACAAGGAGGATGTGCATCGATTATCGAGAATTAAACCGGGTGACTATTAAGAACAAGTACCCGATCCCTCGCATTGGCGAATTATTCGAGCAACTCAGTGGCTCGAGGGTATTCTCGAAACTAGATTTGCAATCTGGATATCATCAGGTCCAAGTTAAATCAGAAGATATTTGCAAGACTGCGTTCCGAACTCGGTATGGATATTACGAGTATTTAGTGATGCCATTCGGAGTCACGAATGCACCGGCGATATTTATGGACTTGATGAACCGAATCTTTTAACCATTCTTGGACCAGTTTATAGTGGTGTTCGTTGATGATATTCTGGTCTACTCAAAGGAGTATTGAAGAGCGTGCATAACACTTGAAGATCGCACTGCAGACATTGAGGCAAGAAAGATTGTATGCTAAGATGAGAAAGTGCGGGTTTTGGCTTGAAGAAGTGAAGTTTTTGGGCATGTCGTATCCGGTGATGGAATCGCCGTTGATCCCGAGAGGATTGCAGCAGTTCAAGATTGGTCGATTCCGAAGAATGTTGCAGAGATAAGAAGCTTTCTTGGACTTTCCGGGTATTACAGGAGGTTCGTGGAGAACTTTGCTCATCTGGCAGAGCCTTTGACCAAGCTTACGTGCAAGGAAGTACCATTTGTGGGGATTGGTAGGTGTGCGTCAGCTTTTGAGACGTTGAAATAGAGGTTGATAACCGCTCTT
Source organism: Agapanthus africanus (assembly GCA_030015575.1). NCBI lineage: Eukaryota > Viridiplantae > Streptophyta > Magnoliopsida > Asparagales > Amaryllidaceae > Agapanthus > Agapanthus africanus. Next base: position 193,100,559 of record CM057348.1, read on the forward strand.
ATTTTGACCTTACCAGACGGTTCCGGAGAATTGGTGATTCACAGCGACGCACCGGAGAAAGAATTGGGATATGTTTTGGTGCAGCATGAGAAGGTTACAACTTACGCATTGAGACAGTTGAAGACCCATGAGAAGAATTACCCAACTCATGACTTGGAGTTAGCAACTGGGATTTTCGCTTTGAAGATTTGGAGACACTACTTATTGGGCGAAAGGGGTCGAAATATCCACCGATCACAAAAGCCTAAAGTACGTGTTCCCTCAGAAGGAGTTAATTGTGAGACAGCGTAGATGGTTGAAGCTGATGGCTGACTACGATCTCGATCTTAAGTACCATCCGGGGAATGTTAATGTTGTACCGGATACGCTTAGTCGGTTGCCAGCAATTCAGACGTTGACTACTCAGAAGGAACTTATTGAAGACTTTCGAAGATTTGACTTGGAGATTGTGCTACCGCATTCGTCGGGACAGTTGATGCAGCTGCAAGTACAGACGTCATTGATCGAGAATATTACAGCAGCGCAGTTACAGGACCCTAGATTGCAGAAGTTTCGAGAACAGGTTGAAGCTGAACTTCGAACGGACTCATTGGTTCATGAAGAGGGTTCGTTACGATATGGTAGTCGTTGTGTGTGCCAAAGGGAGACATCCGCGAAGAAGTTATGAAGGAGGCGCACAGTTCCGCATATTCGGTACATCCAGGAGGCACAGAGATGTACCGAGATCTACGGCAGTATTTCTGGTGGGAAGGCATGAAGCGGGAGATTACCCGCTTTGTGGCAAAGTGCTTGGTATGTCAGCAAGTTAAGGTTGAACATCAAAGGGTTGCTGGTTTATTGCAACCACTTTCGATCAGTGGAAGTGGGAACATATAACCATGGATTTCGTGACAGCTCTACCGCGGAGTCCAAAAGGCAACAATGCAGTTTGGGTGATTGTTGATCGATTGACAAAGGCAGCTCATTTCATACCATTTCGAGTTGGTCAATCAACCGAAGCTTTGGTAGAACGGTACATGCAGGAGATTGTAAGATTGCATGGAGTGCCGGTGAGCATCAGGTCCGACCGTGACACCCGTTTCTTACCACATTTTGGAGGAGCTTACAGGAAAGTTTGGGGACTTGATTGAAGTTTAGCACAACTTACCATCCTCAAACAGATGGCCAGTCGGAGAGAATGATCCAAAATCTTGAGGACATGTTGAGAGCTTGCATGTTAGACTTCAAGGGTTGATGGGAGGATAATCTACACTTAGTAGAGTTTTCTTACAATGACAGTTTTCAGGCGACTATTCAAATGGCTCCATTCGAGGCTTTATATGGTCGCAAGTGTCGTTCACCTGTCTGTTGGAACGATGTCGGTGAACAAAGATTGTTGGGACCAGATTTGGTTGGGCAGACAGTTGAGACGGTTAATACTATTTGGAATCATTTTAAAGCAGTACATGACCGACAAAAGAGTTGGACAGATACATCGAGAAGACCTCTAGAGTTCGTCGTTGGTGATTCGGTATTCTTGAAAATATCACCGACTAGAGGGGTGATTCGTTTCGGAAGTTGGGGAAAGCTTAGTCCTCGACTCGTTGGACCTTTGAGATTTTGGAGCGTATTGGAGAGGTGACGTATCGTTTGGCGTTACCGCAATATTTGGCGAATGTTCATGACGTGTCTCATGTATCTCAATTCCGTAAGTATGTTCGAGATGAAGCACACGTGCTGGAACATTCAGAGCTGACTGTACGAGAAGATTTAACCTTTGAGGAACGGCCGATGTTGATTGTGGATCGAAGGGAAAATGTTCTTAAGAACAAGGTTATCCCTCTCGTACTTATTTCTTGGGGAAATCGCTCGCATGGAAAATCAACTTGGGAATGAAAAGATGAAATCCGACAGAAGTTTCCACATCTATTCTTGTAGTTTATTAATTGCTTATCCTTTCTTGTTCTTGGAATTTCGAGGACGAAATTTTTTTGTAGTTGGGTATAATGTAACATCCTAGTTCATTTATACCAATTCCAATTCTCATATTTCCTTAATTGTGGTATTTTCCTGATTTATCGTGTTTTGGGTGCGAATAGTATTTTACATTTTACATTGCATTCGACCCAACCCGGGCGCATTTTGAAATATTTTTGTATCCCGCCAAAATTCAATTTATTTAATTTTAAAATTTAGTTTAAATATTTCATATGATTTCTTTAACAAACTGAAACCTCTTATCTAAAATTTTAAATCTAAAAATCTTTTAAAATTTTAAATCTAATTTCCTAACAAACTGACAACTCCTTTCTCTCTCTCTCTCTCTCTCGTCTGCATATATATATTTATATATATTTTATTTAGTTAAATTTTCTTTCCTTATTTAATACACAACCTCTTCTTCTTACTTCTTCTTCTTCTTTTCTTCTTTCTTTTTCTTGATCTTGTTTCTTGGTTCCGGTGATCACCGCCGGAGCCGTGCTCGTCGCCGACGATCCGAGTGATCCAGTGAACGTACCTGACTTGCGTGATTACCCTCGTGCGTTGTTTGGAACCATTCCGTGTACCGTGCGCGCGTCGCGACATTTCGCCGACGAAGGACGTTCCGTACACATCCGTTCTTGTTTCGTATAGGCAAGTTAATCTTGCTACATGCTATATAATTCATTTTATACATATTTAAATAAATACCATACCTATAGTTTAAATCTAGTGCCCCATGTTTAATTTTATAACGTTTCAATATTCCGTTTGCATCCGTTTATATCATATTAAATTTAGATCATGAAAACTTATCTTGTGACATACTAGATTACATTATACTGCATCCATATCATTTAAAAAATGTATTGTCATAATATTTATTATTATTATCATTAATTAGTTTATAATCTGCATTTTATAATGTTATACATTTGAAAATATTATAGTTTACACATGAAACGTCGTTGAAAAAGCGGATACGACAAATCTGAAATTTACTGTACACCTTACCTTATAAAATTCATTATAAATCATAGAAAAATCATTGGTATACGTTCTTTAGTTCATTACGAAGCTAACTCAGAATACTATAACTCTATGAAATATTTACTTACAAAATAAATTGTTTAAATGACGTAAAATACAAATGAAAATGTCTGTAAACTGCTGTCCAGGGAAATTCCAGCAGCAAACTTTCAACTTCGAATATACATAGATTTTTGTAGGGACAACCTGAGATGCTTATACTTATAAAAATGAAAACCTTACTGAATTATCTTTGTTTTGGTATAAGACACGTCCTTTTTGGAGAACGTTTGTTTTTTTTAAGCTATTTTACAAATTAGGGTGACGCTGAATTTCTGAACGGAACTTTCTTGTGCATGGTTAATCAATACCACTTTTATAGTTATTAATCGCTTTGAATATGCTATCCATATTAATATTATTATATCAATATTTATATCACATATTGCTTAGTTGTACATCCCACATTACCATTTTATAGTTTTATAATTTTTCGGATACCCGTTTGCATCCATCGCATTTAAGATACATATAATTGCATCCATAGATCACATTACTACATAATACTGTGATATTAACACTCCATATTTAATAAATTGCATCCTAATTAATATTTAAACTATTCTTATGCTAATTTATTTATTTCCTATTAAATCTCTAAATAGAATCGAAGTAGTGGATTTCAAGTTAACCGTATAAAGTTCCGTTACATATTTTATGATCTCGACTTGAAACTCAATTGTTGCATCTAATTATTCATACCTAGAAATCACCGGTAAATGTTAGACCACATGATCACATTTGTTTTATAGCCATTATACCTTTTATCCAGTTTAACCTATCGGACACCCATGTGTATCTTTAACCGGTTTAATTACAATTGCATCCATATTATACGTGTCGTCGCATCCCTAGATTACTCAATACTTATTAACCTGTTGCTTTTGCATTCACATCTGTTATACGGTATTCATATTTGCTAAACTACATTCATGTAATGTTTGAAACTATTCCTCAAACCCCCAACTGATAACTGTACGGCTAATTAATTAAACCCGCATTCATTGCTTAACCTATCACATGTGCCAATGTATCGTGTTGTTGATACCCATGCTTGATTATTTATAACTATGATTATGCTAGCTGATTATGAGCACACACATGATATCTTTTACACCCTGACATGACTTGTTACACACATATTACTTGACCCGACATGGTACCGTACACTACTTGACTTGACCTGATATACCATGGCTTGACCTGTTACCTGATCTTGTGTCTAATGCCAACAAACCTGACATGTAGTCCTCACGGACCGTTCATGTTGTCTATCCAGACAAATCTGTTCTTACCTGATCCTGTGTTGGCATTAGTTCTTGATTACTGAATACCTGACTTGACACATATAGCTTGGGGGTATGGGGAGATCAATGATGAAACCTGACTTGTAACTCAACAGTTCGATACCTGTTCTGATCAGTCTTACGGGCTAGGCCAGCCCCGGAGTGATGATGCTGACATCACTCGTCTGTACCTGCTACCTTTTACTGCCTAGCGGCACGTCTCGGTTTCAGCCCGAGAGTCTGTAGACCGTGGTCCCGGGCATGCACGGGATACTATTGAGTTACATCGATGATTCATCAAATTGATTTCAAAAACTTGAGAGTAGATAACCCAATAGAACAGTTTAGTTTACTCACTGCACACTACCCTTCACTGCCCTGATTTACATTACTGTTACATCTGCTTTTCATTCATGATTATATTTGCATTGCCTGTTACCCTGTTTATATTTTATTGCTTGATGACATGACGCGCTGACGTCTGGGTTTTGCATGGCCCAGATTCTTCTACCTTGTTGCAGACTGATCAGGAGTATTGCCGCTGTTAGACTGAGCGGTGAAGTTCTTGTCGGTATGTAATCTTACTTCCAGGTTTCATTATTGTACCTCTTGGCTTTCGCACACTTCTTTTTCTTGACTCTTTTGCTCTGGCTTATGGACATGTATTAGATAGTTGGTTTACTTCTTGTTCTTGATATCTCTACGGCCGTAATGTGACTGTGGAGGGATTTTTCCTATCCACAGGTAGCATGGTTGGCTATGTCACGTGCCCATCTTAGCATACTCTGGGAAGCGGGGCGTGACAATGATTTTATACACCTTGGTGTACTCGGTGTTGCTTTTTACGCGTTTGAGTTATTGATGGTATTTTGTGCATTTGATGCACCAGATTTTGATTTCATGCATAATAGATGCACCAGATTTTGTTTTCATGCACAATAGATGCACCAGATATTGTTATCGTGCACACCCGTTGCACTGGACAGATACTTTCGTGCACACCTCTTACACGTAGTTTTGCTTTTGTGCATATTGTGGCAGCTGTATTTGGATTTGATTTCCGTGTGCACCAGACGCACGCGATTATTGGATACGCCTTTTGAGGCTGATTTTGCTTTTGAGCACTTTGCTTTCGTATTGGGCATTATATTGTGTAGTAGCCAAATAGGACTGATCTGAGGACAGTATCTGAGTACTTTGCATGCATTAAATGATTACCAAAAGGGTTTTCAAAAGGAGCTATAGTCTCGCTATTTCGAACGTGTCCGTGAGCGACACGAACGTTTATAAAGGAAAACCTTTTGGGATATTTTGAAAACGACGGAACGTGTATTTAGGAAAACGTATATGGACATATATTATTATTTTAAAATGAGCGTCCGTCGGTTATGCCGTGAGTTACGCATTCACGCGGCGATTTAGAAAAGCTTTTGCATGTATTTTATTCAGATTTTGGAGTTTTCAAAGATGTGTACTATACACGTAATATAATATTTGACTAGTGTATATTGGATTTCGGTAGTGGATTTTGAGATCTGTATCTCCATTGTAACTCCGAGGTATGCGTGCAAATCAGATGATTCACGTGACGCTTGACGGAGTTTGATTTAATTTGATTATTGAAATGTTTTAGATTTTGGGGGTTTAAATTTAAATTCGGTGACCGAATTTCTTTAAGGGGGGAAGATTGTAACATTTCAGAAAAATAAAATATTATTTTTGGGGATTTTTGTAATTAAATAATATTATATTGAATATTTTAATAAGGCGGTATAATTAAATACCGATAAATTGTGAAAATTTTGGAAAATTATGGAAATTACTGAAATGAAAGTGCTTTATGTGATTTATGCAAATTATAAGTTTTTATGATTAATTATACACTATTTAGTGCTAATCGCGATTAAATATCGCTAATCGTGCATTAAGCCGGATTTATGCACCATGTCACATTTTTAGCACTTGTTACATTTTTCCACATGTCTTCTCCTTATTTCTTCATGCATTCTTGTTTTAAAGTGAGAAAAGAGATGAATAGTAAAGATAAAGAGAAGAAAAGAAAAGAAAACAAAAGAAAATGGAATAAAGAATGGAGGGATGGGCATGAGAAAGAGTGAGAGGGTGAGGGGTCAAACCTTTGACCAAGCTCCCATTCCTTCTTCATTCTTTCATCACTTTCCTCCCCTCATTCTCTCATGGTTGCTGCCCCATCTCCCCCTCCTCTTCACCCTCACAAAACACCCCCAAAACAACATCAAAACTCCATCTCCATTTCACAAAAAACATGCACAAGATCATCCCAAGCACTTTGGACCAAGCACGTCTTGATTTTGAGCACTTGGGGCAACTCAAGAAATCTCTTGTGTTGCCAAATGAGGTAATTTTTGCACCATTTGAATTGTATTTCGATTCCTTTAGCTATCATGCTAGTTTAGAAGTGATTAGGCGATATTTAGTAAGGGTTGAAAATTTCAAGTTAGGGTTTGAGGGAATCTTGAGTGGTGATGTGAAATTGACGCTAGTATAGACATTATAATCCCTGTAGGGATCGTATACTGACCAAAACCTGAGACTTAATCCCCAAAATACAAACTTAGAAACGCCGACATCGTATAATTGTGTGAATTTCGAGGGTATTTTGGAATCTGGAGTAACCCGGATGACCTGAAAATTATTTTGCAAACACAGGGTGTCGTGCAGGCACCTAGAAAGCTACCACTGAAACCCTAGCCCCATACCCCAACCTAAGGCCGCAATTTTATCCATTCTGGCCGCAATTTGCGGCCAGAGCAGGGAAGTAGGGTCCCAGGTTTGGTCCATGGCTCCTTTTGCAATAAATTAGACCTCTCCTGTATGCAAAATTGGCTAATTGTCGCCTGGGAAAAATCTGGGAGTGTTTTACTTAGTTTCTGAAATTGTTTTGCGGCTTTTAATGAATTTGAATTTGGTATTTGGTATTGTGTTTCCGTCGTGTGGCGTTTGAACGTCAACGACCAGGGTTATTTGTCACGACCCGAAATTGGCACGTGATGGCCCTAATACTACGCAACGTCTACAGGCGTAACGCAATAAAAAAAAGCCAAAACCCAGAAATCTAAACCATTAAAAGACAAGAAAAGATAAGAAATATTGTTTAAACTTTTGAAAATATCAAGTATAAATTCTTTAAGTCCAATTTACTTTCTTGAAAATTTTGGTAGCACCTCCTTTGTAAAAACCAACCCCAAAAATGGGTACAACATAAATATAAAGTAAAGAATCCCCAACGGGAGCAAATCCACGCCCAACGGCAGAAAACAACCACCACAACAGAAATACGACGCCGTAGCGAAGAAATAAAAGACGATATAAGTAAAACTGCATAAAAGACGTCCAAGTCCCCAAAATATACAATATCGTCCTCACATCAAGTCTCTAAATCATACAAGATAATGGTAGATGGAGAGTACAAGGATACAACGAATATACAATACAAAAATGAATAACCACAAAACCCACCTAAGCAAACTGCACACTGTGAGCTGATGCGGTATCCGTAGCAAAAGATGATAAGATAGATGAATAGCCTGCCTCGACTACTCTGGGAAACAATCCTGCAAAACAAATGTAGCACAACGGGGGTGAGTTGCCAACTCGTGAATAGTAAATAAAATATGCAGGTAATCGCAAGTATGCACGTACAGCACGAATCTAACATATGCAATTAATGGCAATAAAAGGTCATATGATGCAGTAATCATGAAGGGTACACTAGCAGGTACAAGTAATACATGAAGCAATAATATGATAATCGGTATGCATTAATCATGCAATAATGATATGAAAATGTATATATGCAACAGTCATGAAAGATACTCTAGCTGGTACAACTAACACATGAAGTAATGCATATAAATAAAGGTATGTAAATGCAACAGTCAAGAAAGGTATTCTATCAGGTACAACTAATACATGAAACAGTGCATAAACAATAAATGTAGAGTATGGAATGAAACATGTCATTTCCACGGAATCCTGACATCGTGGTAGGATCACAATCCATCAAGACAATCCAAATCCCAATTCCTCAAATCAACCCCTAAATTGGCTCTCCTATCATATAAGTCTCACAAATTTTTAATGTACAATATCGAATAAATCTCATATATCCTGAATGTACAAAGTCAAGTGAATCTCATATATCCTTTATGTACAATATCAAGTAATCTCAAATGTCCTAAATCCAATATCAAGTGAATCTCTTATATTCTAGGTATATTTGCATGAATAAATATGATGAAGTATATGAATTTATATGTATACAAATATATTAGCGTTTCATTCCACTAATATATATGTATATGCATATATAACAGCGTCCCATTCCACTGTTATATATACTTAGGAGTAAAATATCATGAAAACCAAGTGTCAAGCATCGACACAAAATAATGATCTATCAGGTGCTGTCACCAAGACTGGCACCCTGATAGGTACGTATCATACGCTATACCGAAACCTCGAGTGCCTAGCTCTGATCCCCGCCTCTCGACGTATCCATACGCACATGACTCCCGTCGGTATCCCCATGATAACCGCCGAGTCATTGGTAATGTCACCGGAGTGTATGGTTCTCCTGCCAGGCTCAATTGGCAAGGTCCATCAATCGTCTTGCCCCGGGATACCTTCGGGCCCCACCATGTACCCTCATACGGCCCCCGACTCCTAGCATGGGGTATATATATATCAAAACCGATAAATCTCATGGTGGATACTGAAATATCATATCAAGAGAAGCTAGGTTTTTCAAATAATGCATAATTTCATGAACTACTACGGTCCCCAAATCCAGAAAATATCATGAAAAATCCATATCTCAATGCGAAAATCCATGAATATAATATATGCAACATAAAAATGAAATGTAAGCATATAAGGAAAAGCCGCTAATTAACTGCAATATGTTAATATAAAATATCATGCGGTTCCTATTTTCTCCAATTCTAAATAACATCAAGTAAATGTAAACATGTAGCTATAACTGATATATGCGTAAACATAAAGGTATAGCAACATATAGATATCTACCTATCAGAAATGATGTAATTTACCTCCCGGGTATAAGTGAAGGATGTAAGCAAGATATACATATAGCTATGTCATTATGTGTATGTACCTATCGCTAATGGTACAATACTCTATAGGTATACAGGTAACTGGCATGCAAGTATGTCAAGGCATATGTGTAAGCATGTAGGTATCCATGTATGCTATATATATCATATGCGATAAGAAATATGAATCAATGTCCCAATATTCCTAACCAAACAATATCACATTTATAAGTGGGTTGTGCGTGACATGGCAATTATTGACGGTGTGTGTGGCATACAATCAGTGCTCGTGCAACATGAATCGTGAATAATATGTGCAGTGTCCTAATGATACTAGTCTAAGCACAACAATTAACTGAGCAGTAGGGTGAATGCGTAATTCTAAATATGAAATAGAATATGCGACAAGTCAAGTCATTTCTAGCCCAGACGCATAACGCCATATGGGCGATTCCCCTGTAGATGTTAAATCTATTCACCAACGCTCCTGCCTAAGTGAAACCTACCACCTGTTTTTCCTTTGTCGTAGCGTCCGAAGTCCCCGCCTGCGAACGTAAAATTTCACAAACATATCACATAAGCTAAATATCCTAAATCGATGCAAAGACAAAGAAACGCAAGGATAACGCCCTAAAAATTACACTGCGCACTTAGCACATCTAACGCGCACGACATTGGTCACAAACCCTAACTAGGGTCGCTAAACTACGAAACACCAAGTCTAGACTCAGATTGTCCCGATCGCGCAACACAACACAACTAAATGCGAGGAATATAATAGATATAATCTCGCAGCGACCAATTGAAATCACGTCGGAAAAACCCCGAAACCTAGTAAACAACTTATCACAATATTTCGCACTAGTTTCAAGCTAACGCATATCTAGCGATTACAAACACCTTATAATAGCTTAACTAAGCTATCTAAACCATTTCCATATTTTTAACACTTGCAAAATAAGTTTTAGCAAAAACCTAGTAAGCAATATTTCATAATTAAACAAAATATTCATTAACAATAATTATCATTTTCTACTTGGTTAAACTTTTCCTAATCATAAATTAACACTTTAATTAACATTAAACACTTAATCAAGCTTTAACCCTAACTTGAATTTCATAAAAATTATGAATAATGAATTTATCATGATTTAAAAGCTATACTAAACATATAATTAGCTAACTTAAATAGCTAGATTAAGATTTAAACAATTAATTAAAGATTAAGGTAAGAGTTTATACCTCTTCAAGAACAATTTCAAGCACAAGATTCCATCAACATAGCCTCTAAAAAATCCAATTTTTCATGAAGAACAAGCAAGTTTAGTAAAAGGAATTGATGGTTTAATTTTTATTTAGGAATTTTTGGATTTATTTTGGGATTTTGAAGCATTTTGTGAACAAAACGATGAAGAAATGAGCTAGCAAAAATTTGGGACAGAAATGGGGGAAGAGAGGTCGGCTAAGGTGAGGGGGGGTGTTTGTGTAAGAAAAATGGAGAAGTTTCTAGCAAAAATACAATAAATGCCTCATTTAATGCAATTTTGCCACCTTTCATTTTCTTTTTCTTTTATTTTTAAAATTAAATTCTTTGCACTAAAAAAATCTAGATATTTAAAAATAAGGTTCTAAAATAATTGTAGTAATGATTTCCAAGGATTTTCATTTAGAAGAAATTTCTCGATTTACGTGCATATTTTACCGGCTAAATAATATTTTATTTGGGAAAAATTCTATCTGAACCAAAACCTCCCAAATACCCCTAAAGTTCGCGCATTAACTTTATTTTAGCTAAAATAGGTGCCGGTAAGTTTCTACGGACGTTTGATCGAAATCGGGTTAAAACGGAAAATACCGAGTATTTTGCCCTAAAACAGAAAAATTCGCAAAACGATTTCTAAAACGTTACATTATTGGTCGTGTTTTGCATGTTAGGCTATAAGTTTTAACCTATGAGCGAAACGTATGCCGTTTTAGTTTTCCGCCTTGATTTTAATACGCATTGCGATTGTTTATCATTGCAGGTACCTTCACGTGGATTCCGAGGCGACGGAGCATGGCGTCATCGACTTCGGCAAGCAAGAAGCAAGGTGAGTGGATCTATATCCACGGGGAAAGTCGGGTGGATGGCGTATAGCACCCCCGCACATTTTGATAGAAACCGATCCATAGTATTTGGTTAAGAAAACTATAGATAGAGTTAAAAGATAATTAGAGAACTATATTAGAAACTAAAGGATAGTTAGAAGTGAAATCATATGACTAGTATGTGATGACGGGACTGAAGATGATATTTGATGATATTGCCGTTTAGGATACTATAGGACTAGATAGTCGACGTAGATGTGTCATCCGAACCATACCTATTTCCTAACTGAAGAATCGTATGCATCTTTTAAACGGATAACTTGAGGGACGTTACAGATTTTCAAATGATATCTTTTCTTTAAAAACACCGTAGCCCCTACTTTCGAAACTACGATTCGCATCTTTCAAATGCTATTGGTATGGTTCGGGTGTGTATGTTAGATTAGATACTTATGCTTTTAGTAAGGTAGAATGTATTGGTAAATTGACTTTGTGAGGGACATAAATGCGATGAAAAGGATATATGACGCGATATGATGATTTGGTGATATGTTGGTATACGGATGCGAGTCGATTGAGATGATTAATACCTTGTCGGTCCCCTAATATGAGATTGTTATGGATGTGACCTGGGACATAGGTATATAGATATTTATATTGTGGTGAATCTGGAATGATAAGCCGTACGAGACGTTAGGTCCGTACCCTCATTGTCGTAAAGGTTGATAGGATCCCTATTGGTATTATGCCGCCGTACAATGATTTTCCGTACGTGATGAGTTTGACTTGATGATTGATCCATACTCTTGAATAGAGGATGCCGTACGATGGATTATACCGTACGTGATGCTGTGTGGCTAGATGAAGATTGATAGATTCACCGACTCAGACATATGATAGTTACGTATACCTTATAGCTTTTAGCTGATGATTTACCTTATGCTGCATTCATGATATTATCATTGCATTGCATGTACCTGTGTTAGTACACTTACACCATTATCGATGATGCGTATGTTACACGTACACAGATTTGCCGGCTTACACACTTCATCATCGATAATTTCCATGTCACTATACAGTAGGATTGCTGCTTCACGATATGACTCTTTGCATGATTTACTTGCTATAGTTACCTGTGCACTTTTATACGATGCTGCATTTGACTTTGGAGATATTGGGAACCGCAAGACATCTTTTCAAAACTTGAATCATTTAATGGAATGGTTTTCCCTTAATATGATATATCATTATTCCTTGTTGCATGATATACGGATATGCTTACATTTCCATCATATGTCGCATACATCATGCTTTATGATTTTACGCATTGAGATATGTTGTTATCATGAGATTTCTGGATTTAAGAACCGTGGTCATTTTAAAAGAAAGTATGTATTGTTTTAAAAAAAACCCGGTTTCTCTTGATATGATATTACAGTGCGTCCACCATGCGTTTTCTCAGTTCTGAGACGTGTGACATGTGAAACCCGATTCGAAAAGCTGGATGAGGCCGATTGCTGGTACATGATGGACCCGGTATGGTACCCCGGGACGATAGCAGATTGCTGTGCTGCAGACGGTGAGTCTAGCAGTGGGACTACTACCTACCGGTGATAGTATTTGAGCTCGGCGGATATCCGGAGGATACCGACCGGAGTCGAGAGATGATATGGGCCTATCCGGACTGACAGAGCCCGTGGGCCGATCCGGAATGACGGAGCCCGATATATGAGGATTTACGTGTCTATGCAGGACACGGGTTTCATGATGTTTTCGGATGTCGATGTTGGACGGTTCCATGATTTTGATGTGTCGCGAGAGACACCGTTGATTTATATCCTCACACTTTCATGCACACTCTGTTATGATATTTACGTGCATACAGACATTAATTATATGGTTGGACGAGATCCACATGCATACATATATTGATTATTTGGTTGGATGATACCCGCATACACCTAGGTGTTGATTACATTGTTGGCACATATTCGACTCGGTCACCCTAGATATCATAGTATTACCTTCATGATATAGTTGATCTAGGAGTCGTTGTTTATTCGATTTCTATCTGTTGATATTTTTTCTACTCATGAGTTGGCAACTCATCCCCGTTGTGCCACAGTTCTTGCAGGTTGACGGCTTGGATCAGTAGCGGATTCGCTGGCAAACAGTTGCATTCGGGTGTTTTGCATTGGTAGGTGGGACACTTGTATCGTACCCACTCTTGTATCTATATTTCATATTGTATCTAGTTAACCCCATCAATCAAAATTAGTAAATTGTATAAGTAATGAGACTTAGTGAGATTGTGGTTGCGAGACTTAGAGCGAGGGGTTTTCCGTTACTTGTAGTTTGATGTCTTGCTTATTACTTATCTTTTGTGGTGAACTTCACCGTTGGGCGTCGTATACTTATTTATATTGCATTATTCATGTTCCTTTTCTATGCATTTATGAAAACTTGATTTCATTATACTTTTATTTCAAAACTTCACCTCCTTTATTTTCTTAAAAAGTGTTTAGATTTCTGGGTTTCAGCTTACTTGAATTACGTTACGCCTTTAGACGTTGCGTGATTTAAGTGCTGGTCACGAGCTAATATTTCGGGTCGTGACATTGATGGATGTGGAAACCTAGTAAAGGTGCTAAGACACACTTTCATGGTTTCAGAGCCAACCAAGAGCTTTAGGTTTGGTCTAAACGACGTTAAAGTGTTTGATCGAACTTCGAAACCCGGAAAATCACTACTTTCTGTAAATTTTTTCAAAAGTTAATATTTTCGAGATTAAAAATAGTCAAAAAATCGTGCAGGGTATGTAATAGAGCCTCAAGAAATTCGAGGCCCCATCTCCACTAATGCGCCGCGGAACCGTGGTAAGAACCCCTGTTTGTCCGCAGTTCCGCCGCTTGATTAGGGAGTTATTGGTTCCATTTTCTTGTGCTGCTCTATTTGGTCATTAGGCACATTGTGGGTATTTTTAGTGAGACTCAAGTGTTGAGCTCTCTGTGATTTGAGGGTGTTTGAGATATCGATCGAAATGTTTAACATCGTTTAGATATATATGATAGGTGATACAATATTTGGAATCCACATTAATTTGTTTTGTGAATACTAGTTTGTGTTTTGTAACTCTCGCGTTTTAGTCTCTTTTGATCGATTGCTACGGAGTTTCGATTCGGATTAAAACTTCGTCGCAATCTCGTATTCTGCGTGGATAGTCACCGGGAAACACTACTAGATAGCCATGCCCCATAGCCCTGACCAAGTGATTGTAGGAGAACCCCGAGGCCAAAAGCATCCAGTCGGGTGCTCGCGGCCATGGTGTTCCGTCTAAGTGCACTTCGTTGACGGTATCGGGGGTGCGGCAATCTTCTAAAGTCCCCGACGAGCATTCGATCATTTAATCAGGAATCTTGTTGAATTACCCGACTGCTATTGAAAAGTATTTTCAATTCGAGACATAAATATAACATTTAAAGTGTTAGACATGAAATCCAAGATACGAGATATTCCGGGTTTATGATGTCTAAGGATATGCGGATTCTAATTATTGTATGTTTCATTTCTTTTCTGCGACCGTAAGTATAATATGTGGTGTAACCCCGATCTCGTTGCTATATGTCACGACCCGAAATGGCACGTGACTGGCACTTGAATCATATGAAGTCTATAGGACCCCATCTAATTCAAGTAAGCCAAGAAATCCCAGAAATCTTAACCATTTAAAGAAAGAAGTGAAGAAAACATGTTTTAAAACAAGGGGTTTTAATAATATAAGCCGAAGTATGCATTTTTAAAATCTCAAGTCTTTTCTGAAAATTTCGGCAGAGTTTCCTTTGTAAATACTGGCCCCAAACGGGGTACAACATGAATAATATATGCACAACGATAAAAGGCATCCCCAAACGGGAGCTAGCTCTTCATCAATCGACGGTCACAACCACGCAAGCAATATAATATACAACGCCGAAGGGCGAGGATCAAAACTGAAAAGGAAACTCAAATCAACAAGAAAACAATAATAATACAACGCGCGACTCTAAGGTCGAAAGAATACACAACTGGTCTCTAAGTCAAATACATATACATGTATGGTTGATGGAGTTTACTAGATACAACTGAAATAAATACATGTATAATGGTGGTCACGTTACAAGTGAACCCACCTACCAAAGCAATCACCCGGGAATGGATGCAGTGTGCCAGAAAGCCGCAATGAAACCTGTACGTCAAAACCTGCAAGAAACTGTGGCACAACGGGGGTGAGTTGCCAACTCGTGAGTAGAAAATATCACAGAGCAGAAATTGTATGTATAACTAAATCCTAGGTCAAACGATCAGTAATATATATATTCTCAATATGATAAAGCCTGAAGCATAATAAAAAGGCAAGGATAAACATCTAAACATAAGTGTAATCCTATGCTCGTGTCAGTGCCTCAGGTAGCAAAATATTGTAAATATGAGGTATGAATGCAGTAAAATGAAAACAGAAGATATCATGAATGAGAAAACCGTTTCCTTAATATAGTGAGATTTTTTGAATACAAATTCAAGTATCATCAATGAAATCATTAGAAAATCAGTGTCAAGCATCGACACAAAAATATATATCTCAATATCCCAATATCAAGTAAATCTCATATATCATGTATCCAATATGTATGCAACATTCATGAAGGTACTCTATCAGGTACTACTAATACATGAAGCAATAAATGGCAATATGTATATGCAATAGTCATGAAAGGTACTCTATCAGGTACTACTACTACATGAAGCAATAAATGACAATGTGTATATGCAATAGTCATGAAAGGTACTCTATCAGGTACTACTAATACATGAAGCAATGCATATAAAATAAATGTAGAGTAGGGGATAAAACATGCCATCCATACATCGGGTACATAGGCCCCTCACATCGACCATATAGGCCCCTCACATCGACCATATAGGCCCCACTCGTATCGAGCACATAAGCCCCTCTCATCGACCATATAGGCCCCGAGCACATAGGCCCCTCTCATATCGACCATATAGGCCTCTCACATCGAGCACATAGGCCCCGAGCACATAGGCCCCTCTCATCGACCATATAGGCCCACACATATAATGAATAAGTATATTTGCATATATCATTATGATGATATATGATGTCGGTGTATATATATATATCAGCGTCCCATACCACTGATATATATATGATGGGTATACATATATATATCAGCGTCCTATACCACTGATACAGACACACACACACACACACACACACACACACACGTAAGAGTAAAACAATCCAGAAAGCATCATATGAATGTGAACATGTAAGTATATAAAGACATATGTGTAAGCATGTAGGTATACAGGTATGCTACATGTCATATGCATAATGGAATATGAATCAATAACATATAAACATGCAATGCAATGCGAGCAGCAGAAAAATGGTAAATGAATAATAATGCAGCAATAAAGAAATATACATTCCTATATACGAGTCATACAGTCTTTGGTATTTGAAAGTTGCACGAATCGTGGTGTTTAGAAAATAGGGCTACGGTGTTTTTATGAAAAAGTACATCCTTTGAAAATATCCATAGTATCCCATGGCATGTCTTTAAAATACCCGCGATTCGTTAGTTTTTGAAATATGTATGACTAGGGTCTAGTCTAACATCTACTAAGTACTACAGAACCAAACGAACAGTCTAACCGAAAGGGTAAAGGAAACAACCTAAATCTGAGTCGATATACTTATAAATATAATAGTCGGTGATCCTGCCTCAATAGTATCACATACGATACAATATACAATATGACGCCCTCGAGTCAAGAGTGCGGATCTATCATCAATATATATCCCGTACGTAAATCCGTCGTACGGCATCCCAAATCTGGGTACGGGTCGAATCTCACATTTATCTTATCAATTATCCGGTATCCTTATCATCATATCTCATGAACTGGGGTACTGATATAAGTCTAGTACAAGCTGATACCATCTCTCTCTCTCTCTCTCTATATATATATATATATATATATATATATATATATATATATATATGCGTGTGTAAAACACACGCCTAAAGGCCCGCTATAACTCATGTCGTATCTCATAATACGAGCCACATCATATCACCGATCTCATGGCACCATACCCAAACTCATCGACTCATCTCCAAATATCATCTACTATCCTCATCATCCAAGTGTAGGTATACGTGTATATATATACGTCGTCCCATACCTATGTGTGTATATATATGTATGTATCCCCATATACGCACAAGTATAACAAAGTAAACATGTGTGTGCGTGTGGGTGTAAACCTATTCTAGGGTTCGCGACTAAGAAGCTATACTAGTTTACTTATAACAACCCTAATCTAACCATTGAACACCTAATCATATCTTGAATATCCATGTCACACATAAAGCTATAATATATATAGTGTATATTGCATACTAAACATCGAACTGCAGGGGTGCTATACGCCATCCACCCGACTTCCCCCGTAGATATAATCTACTCACCTTGCTCTCGCTTGCCGTTGCCGACGTCGCCACGCGCTTGCTTGTCGTCTCGAAGTCTTCGTGAGGTACCTACACATCATAACGTACCATAATTGCGTATTAAAATCACATTGGAAAACCAAAACAACACGCTAAAGGCCTATAAATTAGAACCTATGGACCACGCCTTTAAAACCACAAACAACCTTCGATATCGTCGTACAAATGTCGAATGATCAAGATACAACACAGATACAAAAATCCAGAATGCAAAATAAGCAAAACGAAATCTCGAATCAAAACAGCAACTCTTGAAAATGGTCCCAGATTTTACCCTAGGTCAAGTTGGTCAATTTTGCATATGCCAAGGGTCTAGTTTACTGATAAAGAAGCCAAAGAACAAACACGGACCAAAATGACCCTACTCTGGCCACAAATTGCGGCCAGAATGATTAAATTTGCGGCTTGGAAGTGGGGGTTGGGTCCAGGGTTTTGGGTATAGGTTCTAGGTTTCCATCTTGTATTCCAGTCTTTGCTAAATAATTTTTCAGGTCCCCGAGTGATAGCAGATATCAAAATACCCTCACAAAATTCATAAAATACGATGTCGGGGATTTCTAAGTTCGCTAATTGGGGTTGTAGTCTCTGGTTTAGGTCTCCAATCAATCACCACAGAGGTTTAAGGTTAATATTAAGCCTCAATTACACTATCTCAAATCAATTCAAACCCTAACCCTAACTTGACATTTCAAAGTCTCACTAAACGACACCAAATCGGTTCTAAACAAACATGGATGTAAAAGCAATAGAAATATTAGGCTAATGGTTAAGAGAATACCTCATTTGGCAACTCAAGAATTTTCTTGAGTTGCCCCAAGTGTCCAAAATGCAAGCTTTCTTGGTCCAATGTGTTGCTAGTGAGCTCATGCACAATTTTAATGAAGTGGGTATTGAGTTTTGAGCTGTTTTTAATAGAGTTTAAGAGGATGAAGAGGGGGAGGGAGTGAGGGCAGCACCACTTTTGAAATGAGAAGAAAAATGGTGAAGAAAATGAAGGATGAAGCCAAGTCAAAGAAGTCCCCTTACTCTCTCTCATGACCATGCTTCATATAATATTGTTTTCCTTTTTCTTTTCAATTCTCTTCTTTGCTTTCTTTTCTCTTCTCATTTAAACACAACCCATGCACAAACAAATGAGAAAAAGCCATGATAAGAAAAATGTAACAAGTGTTAAAATGACATGGTGCATGTTTTGCACAAAACAAGCTTAATGCACGATTAGCGATAATTAATCGCGATTAGCACTAAATAGCTTATAATTAATCATAAAAACTTATAATTTACATAATTCACATAAAGCACCCTCTTTTTAGTAATTTCCATAATTTTCCAAAATTTTCCCAATTTATCGGTATTTAATTATACCGCCTTATTAAAATATTCAATATAATATTATTTAATTATAAAAATTCTCAAAAATAATATTTTACTTTTTTTTTTGAAATGTTGCAATCTTCCCCCCTTAAAGAAATTCGGTCCCCGAATTTAAACTTAAACCCCTCAAACACTAAAACATTTCAGTAAAAAAAATCCAAGTCGTCGGGGCTCCGAAATCATCAATACATAAAGCGCATCATAGCGCAATGCATGCGCATGAACAATGAGCAGATAACTCAAAATCAAAACTCCGTCAAGTATTCCGCAATCATCGGAGTTATGGTGAAGATACAATGTCAAATCCAACACAAAACCAATATGATATATGTCAAAACTATACATGTAGACATCAAATCTATACATGTAAATATCTGAAGGAAATGCATGCCAAACCTTTTTAAGTCGCTGTGCGATGCGCATAACACTGCACAATGGCGGACGTCTATTGTAATAAAATAACCATATATGTATATATCTTTTGTTTAATATGTACGTTCCGCCGTTTTGAAAACAATTTAGAAGGGTTTCCTTGTTTTAAACGTGTCGTGTCATATCAGACACGTAGGTAAATACTGAGACTATAAATCCCTTTTTGAAATCCCTTCGATAACTATCAATGCATGCAAAATATATCCAGGTATTGTTCTCTGACTAGTCCTGCTCAGTACGAAAACAAATAGAAAATATCATAAAAACGTACTGCTCCATAAGAAATCAATCCCAAAATATGCATATGAAAGATACGTGTATCTGGTGCGCACAGAAATCAAAATCTCTGAATGTGCCATACATGTGAACAGAAACAACATCTAAGTGCAACGGATGTGCACGAAACACCTGTCGGAGACAACGTGTGTACTTTACAGCAAAATCGGGTGCATCTGATATGCACGAAGAATCTCGATTTAGTGCATCTGGTGTGCACCAAAATCGCATCTCATAACATGCGCCCAACATGCGCGAAAATCCAAATCAGGTGCACCCATCATGCATGAATAAAATCTAAATCATATGCATCCAATATGCACGAAATCACAAAATCCAATATCAAGCGCGTCAAATATGCGCAAGAATCCAAATGAAATGCACAGAGTGCATGAAATCAACATCAATATCATAATCAAAATCAGGTGCAACCGTGGTGCACAAATACAAATATCATGAAACTCAGTCATCAAGACTAAATCATGCGAATAGATCGCCCAAAATACCGAAATCCAAGGTGACAGATACGTGATAATCAAATCACCAAATCACAAATCATAAATACCGTCGTCGATATTTCCTCCTTCAAAGTCGAGAAGGTGTCGGTGCATCCAATGCTAGCAGAGCAAGATATCTACTTACCTCCTATTCATGGTCTGGCGCCGCGTGCTTTTAGGCTCTTGTCTCTCACTGTGCATTGCTAGATATATAGCTCCTCAGCTCAACGGCCCAATATGGAATGACGACGGAAACAGTCCCGCTCTGGCACATCCTCTACAGATCTCTGGCCAACTATCTCGTCGACTATGCCGAACTCTGGCCTACTGGGTGTGCGCAACATGACCGCTACTGGGTCCAAGTCTTCTCGTATAGTATTCCAGATAGGTCCTGTCGAAGTCTCTCTCAAATCTCGTTTCTGCCGAATTGCCCGGAAGTTACCACCCTTTACTATATATGTTTCTTGTTCTGGAACGGCTGCATTCTTATCGCGACTCCTTCTGCAAGATATATCAATAATCAACGCCTCTGCATGCGTATCACATCTCTGATGTCAGCGGAGTGGAACGTCATCTCGTCAAGATCTCATACGAACCTCTTACTCCACTTTTCTCTGCTGTTGACTGCTTCGGACTCGTCTCATCGTGGCTGCATGGACCGTGCTACAACAGCTATGCTCGTATCTGGAGTCTCCCAAGCAATGCATCCCATCACATAATATCCGAAAGATGTCGAACCTTTCGATCGATTCGTCAAGGTTCCATAATCCCTCAAGAGCTCAACATCTTGGGTACAGTTTAATAGTATTCCAGTACATGCCACAGCACCTGTGGACCAACCGTAGAAGGGCAAACCCAAGCTTCACAAATGGCACCGCTAAACTGCCGCAAACCCTAAGGTTCGAAGGCGTTCTATGGTCATTATATCGAGTTAGGGTTTCATTCTTCTAGAGGGTTCATAGCATTACTTGCATTTGTCTCTGAATACTTTAAACTTGGAAAATGGGCTCCTGACATTCGATCGTCTCCATCGACTCTCAACGTACCTGCGTGAAGTCGTCTCTAGCTGGAATCAATCTATCTGATGACCTTGCATCGGGGTAAGCGAACGAACCACATGTTCTAGTCTTTCATCCTCGGGTGACTAGTGACCTTCTATCATATCTCTAAGTACATCTCATACTGCAATAACTCCAACATCTGGTGCGATATCTTGTCGTTCGCAGCAACAACTGGCTCATTTGTCTGCACGCTAAACAGTGCCTCAATCACCAATTAACAGGTGCATCGACGGTCATCACATTCCGGCTGGCCTCTAGTAGTAGCCTGATCCTATAGTGTTGATCTGCACGTCCGAGAAATCCCGTACAAGCGATCCATCAAACGCTCATGGCGCGAAAACACAATAAAACGACGTCTCTATGCAATCGTATGTCTCTGGAATCACGCCCTGGTCAGTCCTCGTTCGTGACGAGCTCGTGCTGACCGCAATTCTAGCCGTAGTTCTCTCTGCCCGTGTAATCGTGGCAGCAAAATCATAACCAATATCGATGAGGATAGATCATAAGAATGAATATGATACTGTGCAAGGAAATGTACATTCTAAGGCTCTTTAAGCGGAGTAGCATATCGTAAGTATGCCGCGGAACATACACACGGTACGTCACTCTACTGATTTCACCTACTCCATCAACCAAGGTCAACCTATGCGACGAAAGTTCGGGTCTAATGCCCCCTCGACTAAGTCTAAGTTCCGTAAGGTCAAGCCTAAGTTCCGAATATATACAAACGCTCTAGGCTCCGCATAGTCAAACTTAGACTCGAACCAAGGTTAACCTAGCGCTTTGATACCAACTTTGTTACGACCCGAAATGGCACGTGACTGACACTTGAATCATATAAGTCTATAGGACCCTATCTAATTCAAGTAAGCCAAGAAATCCCAGAAATCTTAACCATTTAAAGAAATAAGTGAAGAAAACATGTTTTAAAACAAGGGGTTTTAATAACATAAGCCGAAGTATGCATTTTTAAAATCTCAACTCTTTTCTGCAAATTTCGGCAGAGTTTCCTTTGTAAATACTGGCCCCAAACGGGGTACAACAATGAATAATATATGCACAAGGATAAAAGACATCCCCAAGCGGGAGCTTGAAAATATTCGTAGTATCCCTTGGCCTGTCTTTAAAATACTCGCGATTCGTTAGATTTTGAAATAGATATGACTCGGGTCTTGTCTAACATCTACTAAGTACTACAGAACCAAACGAACAGTCTAACCGAAAGGGTAAGGGAAACCACCTAAATCTGAGTCGATATACTTATAAATATAATAGTCGGTGATCCCGCCTCAATAGTATCACATACGATACAATATACAATATGACGTACTCGAGTCAAGAGTGCGGATCTATCATCAATATATAGCTCGTACGTAAATCTGTCGTACGGCATCCCAAATCTGGGTACGGGTTGAATCTCACATTTATCTCATCAATTATCCGGTATCCTTATCATCATATCTCATGAACCGGGGTACTGATATAAGTCTAGTACAAGCTGATACCATATATATATATATATATATATATATATATATATATATATATATATATATATACGTGTGTAAAACACACGCCTAAAGGCCCGCTATAACTCATGTCGTATCTCATAATACGAACCACATCATATCACCGATCTCATGGCACCATGCCCAAACTCATCGACTCATCTCCAAATATCATCCACTATCCTCATCATCCAAGTGTAGGTGTACGTGTATATATATACGACGTCCCATACCTATGTGTGTATATTTATGTATGTATCCCCATATACGCACAAGTATAACAAAGTAAGCATGTGTGTGCGTGTGGGTGTAAACCTATTCTAGGGTTCGCGACTAAGAAGCTATACTAGTTTACTTATAACAACCCTAATCTAACCATTGAACACCTAATCATATCTTGAATATCCATATCACACATAAAGCTATAATATATATAGTGTATATAGCATACTAAACATCGAGCTGCAGGGGTGCTATACGCCATCCACCCGACTTCCCCCGTAGATATAATCTACTCACCTTGCTCTCGCTTGCCGTTGCCGACGTCGCCACACGCTTGCTTGTCGTCTCGAAGTCTTCATGGGGTACCTACACATCATAACGTATCGTAATTGCGTATTAAAATCACATCGGAAAACCAAAACAACACGCTAAAGGCCTATAGGTTAGAACCTATGGACCACGCCTTCAAAACCACCAACAACCTTTGATATCGTCGTACAAACATCGAATGATCGAGATACAACACAGATACAAAAATCCAGAATGAAAAATACGCAAAACGAAATCTCGAATCAAAGCAGCAACTCTTGAAAATGGTCCCAGAGTTTACCCTAGGTCAAGTTGGTCAATTTTGCATATGCCAAGGGTCTAGTTTACTGATAAAGGAGCCACAGAACAAACACGGACCAAAATGACCCTACTCTGGCCGCAAATTGCGGCCAGAACGATTAAATTTGCGGCCTGGAAGTGGGGGTTGGGTCCAGGGTTTTGGGTATAGGTTCTAGGTTGCCATCTTGTATCCCTGTCTTTGCTAAATAATTTTTCAGGTCCCCGAGTGATAGCAGATATCAAAATACCCTCACAAAATTCACAAAATACGATGTCGGGGATTTCTAAGTTCGCTAATTGGGGTTGTAGTCTCTGGTTTAGGTCTCCAATCAATCACCACAGAGGTTTAAGGTTAATATTAAGCCTCAATTACACTATCTCAAATCAATTCAAACCCTAACCCTAACTTGACATTTCAAAGTCTCACTAAACGACACCAAATTGGTTCTAAACAAACATAGATGTAAAAGCAATAGAAATATTAGGCTAATGGTTAAGAGAATACCTCATTTGGCAACTCAAGAATTTTCTTGAGTTGCCCCAAGTGCCCAAAATGCAAGCTTTGTTGGTCCAATGTGTTGCTAGTGAGCTCATGCACAATTTTAATGAAGTGGGTATTGAGTTTTGAGATGTTTTTAATGGAGTTTAAGAGGATGAAGAGGGGGAGGGAGTGAGGGCAGCGGCACTTCTGAAATGAGAAGAAAAATGGTGAAGAAAATGAAGGATGAAGCCAAGTCAAAGAAGACCCCTTACTCTCTCTCATGCCCATGCTTCATATAATATTGTTTTCCTTTTTCTTTTCAATTCTTTTCTTTATTTTATTTTCTCCTCATTTAAACACAACCCATGCACAAACAAATGAGAAAAAACCAAGATAAGAAAAATATAACAAGTGTTAAAATGATATGGTGCATGTTTTGCACAAAACAAGCTTAATGCGCGATTAGCGATAATTAATCGCGATTAGCACTAAATAGCGTATAATCAATCATAAAAACTTATAATTTGCATAATTCACATAAAGCACCCTCTTTTTAGTAATTTCCATAATTTTCCAAAATTTTCCCAATTTATCGGTATTTAATTATACCGACTTATTAAAATATTCAATGTAATATTATTTAATTATAAAAATTCCCAAAAATAATATTTTACTTTTTTTTTTTTGAAATGTTACACTATACGTCAACGACATTCGGGGTACGCATATTTACTTACGTTGATGACATGCGATATTATGTGTTGCTGTGATATGTTATATTGGATCGTCGTGGTTGAATAGTCGGGGTTTTTTGCGTGAGATGAGAGTTTTTCTATTTTGATTCATATAAAAACTGTATATAATATTCTTTTATTGGGACACTTCCGGATTGAGGATGATGTCACCATTGATGTATATTATTTGCTTTTCTGCATTAGAATAGACCCAAGGCGGGGAGCACAAGTAACCGGGTTTTAGAGTCCAGTGGAAGACTATCTCGAGGAGTCGAGACCGGGTCTCCTAACTCTAGAATTGGCAGGTTCACTTGCCGCTGTCGTAGGGGTCTAAGGATGTGGGTTTGGCTATTCATCACGACCGTGGAATCCGTGTTTTTCATTACTGGCTGAATTTAAAACACGGACCTCCAAATATATCCAATATTTCATATATTGTTTCTGTTGCCTGAGTTCTGTGATGTGATAATATTGTTGGCTATAGTGCCCTCAAGTCAATTATTAAATCGCAGGCACGCGATTGCGATGATTGAGGGAGGACCTATACGGGGAGAACAGTCTTACTCGAGATGATAGTATTCTATCTGGTTTGTCTTTATCATCATGTACATCATTAGGTGGTATTACAGATCACTATTACATGTTGATAGAACCCATAGGATTCTTACTTGACTACCAGAATTATGATGGTGATCATATACGTCGAAGCTGGTTGGTCTATAAGTACATTCTTAAATGTTTCTAGTTGTGGGAGTATCGAGATTGGGCATCGATATTCCGAAGTAGACTAGTGTATACTTATCGAGACCCCGACGAGGGGCGGTGGCCGGTCTCACAAGCCACTGGTGTCAGTTTGTCACCTAAGATAGTATACAGGTGCTCAATGGGTTATGAGTACACTGGACGGACTCGCCGGGAACATACTAGTTGGTATTATACTTATTGTCAGATAACAGTTCCCAGGTGACATGAGTACAGGTTAGTCTGTCGACCTGAGATCGTCATTTGTCTCATGTGAGTTCCCACTGTGCTTTGATTACTACCATACCATGGCTCAAAGGAGTCGTGCAAACAGGTTTTAGTTGGGTACAGCCCCGAGCCACATGGAGGCAGTGAGCGGGTCGTCAAGGATTCGTCTCTCCCGGTATTTGGGGCTGATGTCCCGTTGTGCACGGGTGACCATCACCAGAAATTCGTGGCCATGGTGGACGAGAATTACTGAATTGGATCAGTAGTTTCTCAGTGGGTGATGGGCTTCATACCGATACGAAATATCGCGTTATTAGGGGTCTGACTTTATCCACCCCCTAGACCCGATATGCGATACTCTTAGAAGAACAAACCAGACTGTATGGAGATTGTCACGGACATGCTCAGTAGGGGTTTGGATGAGCTTGCTCGTCGGCCTTCCTTTTGCTCAATACCTGAGTAGCCGTTACGTACAGGTAGTGCCGCTGACGTGCTTGTGGTTAAACCCACTGCTAGCGTATTGACGAGCCTTTAGAGTCCCACATAGAGGGTTTCCCTGGTTCTGGCGAAATGATGTAGTAGCCGTATTGGATACGTGCAGGGTTCCGATTGATCGATTATACTTTGTATCCGGACTTTCGATCAGACAGTTGATGATACTAGCCGGCTCGGATTTGAGCCGGATTATTAAATCAGGTATTGATTTAATAATTTACACATATATATATTTCGATATGTATATTCCAGTATTATGTTCTTTGTGTTATTCTATCTCTTCGGGTATTCGTGTTTCGGTACGAATACATGTATGTATATACAGTAGAATGTAATCCGTATTTTTTCCGGAAAATATTCTAGAAGGCGGACACCACATTTTTAGTGTTTGACCATTTATTATAAATGGATAAATGATGTGGCATTGAGAATGGAGAGTATGGTGAGAACCATGCTTGCATAGTGTGCACAAATGAATTATTAATTCATTTGTGCATACTATTCAGGTATGGCTTGATTTTTAAAATGGAAAAAAAGGTTTTACAAAAGCATGCTATGTGATTTTCTCTCTTCATGGAGACTTCATTATTTTTTAGATGGCTCACTTCTTGAGAGTTCATCTTCTCACCATTTGGCTTCACTCCCTCTCTAGCTCTCATGGTTTCCTCCACCTTCATCTTCCACCTTGTCTCAACCCTCTCATGTGTTGAGAATCATGAGAGGAGGTGAGATGAGATAGATAAATACTTAGACCACTACATCCTAGGCATTCTAGACTAGCATCCTAGAATCCCTAATTGCTTCACTTGCTTTCGATGTGGAGCTAGATCCATTATTACATCTCTCGGATGGATCATTTTCGACGGAGGAAGACCGGCGACCAAGTTTGTCCGAGCACGTCTCAAGGAGTTAAGGAAGATGACGGAAGACCGAAGGACTTGGTTCTTTTGGTATAACCCTTTCTAACCCTTTAGTTTAGTTTCTTTAGTTTGCTAGCATAGGTTTATGGTTTCGATATTGGACGTGGTTTTGTTTGCGCCAAAAAATTTTAAACGCCAGTTTTTGTTCCGCATCAGCCACGGTAGATGGCCAGGGCACAGGCAAAAACCCAACACATATATCTGCCTGAGACGAATGCTATATATATATAATATATATAATAAACGTTGCTTATGTTTTGCACCCGCGCTAGTCCAGCCCCCACTCTACCGTTAGTTAAGTAACCTAACAGTAAATGACGGGGCCCCGTGGCGAATGCGGATGGCATAAGCGTACATTCTATTTTCGTTTCTTCTGTAATGTTTAGGAAACATAAATGATAGGACGTTATTAATGAGATTAATGAAAGAAAAGAAATCTAAAAGATATTGTAGAATCAAATTTTTCAAAAAGGTAACTCTAGTTATTGCTTTGCATAGCGGTATTCTTTGCTGGATATCCTGCACCTCATTCGATGAGGAAAGAGCCGAGATCCCTTCACCGGGAATGATATTTTTAGCAAAAGCTAGCAAATGCTACAACCCACTCTGTTTGTTTTGAAAACTACTTGATTTTAAAAGCGGAGCTTATACCACTCCTTTTCAAATCACTCGATTCTACAATGATATCAAGTTCATTATGCTAAAGGTTTTCTTCAAAACCAGTTATAGCCCTCCGTCATTTCAGATAAGTACTATTTAGTATTCGTGCTAAGTTTGTTGACCTACATCAAGACGTAGTGTGCGGTAGTTGATTAGTTTTTATCTGCTGCATATGATGCAATTGGATTAGGGTAGTCGTACGGCCTTGTTGATCTCTGTCAAGGGTCGTGCAGGTGGGTTTAATTCAATCACGAAATGAATGGGTTGAACTTGACTAGCGGTCTATGGTTTGTTGACCTTCATCAAGGTCATAGGACGCTATGGGTAAAAACAGATATTGGGAATTTTAAGTGTTGAAATTTGCAATTAGATTGCATACCTTCTATAAGATAGTTGGATCCCGATATCCACTGGGAGTAAGTGTTACTCCTAGGAGAGTTTTGCACTTTACAATTAGTCAATCCAGTAGGTGTCTAAGAAAAATGTTAACGGGGTTATGTCCCTGCGGAAACGAGATTATTTAATTAGTTCCATGTAAAAGTATGGGGAGACTCCCTCGGAGTACCAATACCTGCCTGGCTGACCGATTAGCGAACTTGTAGGGTGTAATTAATTCCGGCTAGTCTTACCTTTTAGGGTTTGAAGGAAGATTTGATAAAAACAGTGGGAGCCATCCTGATTAGATAAGATAATAACCAATCTAATGTTGCAAGAGCGCACGCTAAAGTGTTTTCTTCTCTCTCTCTCTCTCCAGGTAGCGACCATGACATATCGTAATCAAGATAATAATATGGATGTATTGACCGAACCCGCTTGTTATATTGGGTTGGGGAACGTTGGTTCCGCTCTAACTTATAATCGTCATAAGTCTGAGCAAGAAATAGGGGATTGTACAGCTTCCCATGCAATCCGAACGAAGAAAGAGCATGATGATGCATCTTCTTCGGGTGTGTTTGAAATCGAGAACTGTTTCTCAGTATGCTCTATGTCCTTAGTATTGGATACCGGATCGGGATCTTACGTATGTAATATGTTACATGGGTTAAGAAGAAGTAGAGAACTGGGAAAGTGTGACAAATCTCTAGTAGTAGAGAATGGTGCAATTGTTGTAGCTAAAGCAGTTGGCGAATATCACCTTTTATTACCAAATGGTAATACATTGATTCTGAACGACTGTTATTTTGTACCAAAGATGATGTGCAACATAATATCAATTTCTTTATTAGATAAAAAAGGATATAAAATTGTACTTGAGAATAATGTTATGGACATTTTTTTAAATCAAGTGTTGATTGGGTTTGGTACATTGTGTAACGGCATATACATTCTAAATCAGACCACGGTTCTAAGCATACAGAACACACACAAGAGGAAAAGTTCAGAAATGAACGAATTCTTCTTGTGCCATTGTAGACTTGGTCATATCAATGAGACAAGACTAGCGAAGTTGCATAAAGATGGATATTTGAATCAGTTTGAATTTACATCTTATGAAACTTGCCAGTTATGTCTCAAGGGTAAGATGACCAAAACTCCGTTTACTGGACACAGAGAAAAATCTACTGAACTCTTGGGACTGATACATAGTGATGTATGTGGTCCTATATCTACATACTGAACTCTTGGATCCGCGGCCATTCAATCTTTGTCCTTTGATTTTCTTTTTGGGGCATTTCTCTACTTGGCACGTGGAGTTCTCTGGAATCTTTGGATCTTTGAAATCTTCTCGTAGTTGCTGCCAGATTTGATCTCCAAGTTTTGCCTTCTTAATTAGGCAAGTTTTCTTTAACAACTTGATTTCCTTGATTTTAGTCTTGGAAAAATTCTGTACAACAACTTGGAAAAATTCTGCACAACAACTCAAATAATATTTAGTAGACTTTGTTCTCTTAGGATTTGGTCAATGATATTATTTGCATACATTTTCCTACCAAATGCTAATTATAATATATCAACACATGGAAAATATTATTTTTACAGATAAACCCTCATATGTATGATATATTATAACAACGACTTTTTTTAATATGGAAATGGTAGAAAAAATGTAATAACAAATGTGCAGTTTTATCAACTGAACATCCTATATCTACATATGCCGGGAATGGTTCCTCATACTTTTCTACATTCACCGATGAGCTCTCAAGATTCAGACATGTGTTCTTGTTGAAACAAAAATCTGAAGATTTTGAGAAATTCAAGGAATATAAGTGCGAAGTTGAGAACCATACGGGTAAAAGTATTAAAGTCCTACGATCTGATCGGGAAGGAGAATACTTGAGCACGGAATTCCGTGACTATTTAAAAGAGAATGGGATTCTCTCTCAGCTACTCCTCCATATACACCACAGCACAATAGAGTTTCGGAACGGAGGAATCGCACCCTATTAGATATGGTGCGCTCTATGATGAGTATTGCTAAATTACCTATTTCGTTTTGGGGTTATGCACTTGAAACAGCTGGATACCTATTGAATAGGGTTCCGACCAAATCAGTGCCTATCACTCCATATGAGATATGGGAGGGGAATGGACCATGTCTTAATTTTATTAAGATATGGGGTTGTCCGGCTTATATTAAAAAGCAAAATCCGTACAAACTCGAGGCAAAGTCTGTACTGTGTAAGTTTGTTGGATATTCCAAACTTTCGCGAGGGCATATCTTCTACCACACCGAGGAACAAAAGGTGTTTGTTGCTCTACATGCCACCTTTTTAGAAAAGGAATTTCTTGAAAAAGAAATTAATGGTAATGAGATAGAACTGGAAGAAGTTCCAGCTACACAATCTATAACTGATGATTTGATAGAACCGGAGGATTCAATAGTCCCCGACGAATCTCAGCCACTCTGCAGATCTAGTAAGGTTCCTCATCCACTTGAGAAATACTACGGTTTTCTCATAAACGGTGGGAGCGAGGATTGCATCATGGAAGATGATGACCCAACTAGTTTCGAGCAGGCCATCACGAGTGGAGACTCCGTGAAATGGCTGGATGCTATGCGATCTGAGATGGAATCCATGTAAACTAACAAAGTATGGACTTTGGAAGTTGCTCCTGAAGGGGTAAAACCCATTTGGAGCAAATGGATCTTTAAGAAGAAACTTGGTGTAGATGGAAAGGTTGAGACCTTCAAAGCTAGACTTGTAGCAAAAGGTTTCCGTTAGCGACCTGATGTCGACTATGATGAAACCTTTTTTCCAATGGTTATGCTTAAGTCCATCAGCATCCTACTTGCTATTGCTGCATACCATGACTACGAAATCTGGAAGATGGTTGTCAAGACCGCTTTTCTAAATGGTGATTTAGAAGAGAGTGTGTACATGACACAGCCAGAGGGTTTCATAGATGGTGGGAGCTGTTCACACCATAATATTGCATTATTATATTCCTCATTCTTATTCTTTTTATAAATAAATAGGTGCTTTTGACGCATGTCTGCTACATATTACAGGTTACAGGTTCTTGGATCTAAAACAGTGAAAACGATGTAAACACGATGAAAAAGTGGACTTTGACCAACAAATAGAAGACTCTTGATCAAGCCTACATCAAAGATAAAATTCACAAAGTACAAGGCAATGCAAGGTCCAAGATTACAGAGCGAACGGTTAAAAATCCACCGCAATTATTCACTGGAGATCTGGATGAAACATAGAAGCTATTTTAATAAAGAACCAAATAATAAGGAAGCCCAAAGATCCAAGGCCCAATACTTTCTTTTAATAAAAGACAGAGACATAAAATTTTACCAAAGCTTGAAGTCTACTTTGACTAGGTCTTCCTAAGGATATTTTGGTAAATGTAGACATGCAAATCAATTGTAACCTAGGGTTTCCTATTCTCTATAAATAGGAACTCTACTCATTGTAATTTCTTATGCCTCCCTTCATTAATAAATTTCAGCATTCTTTTGGAGAGCATCATTTTTTGTAGGTAAATTATTTTCTTGTCTTAGTTTAATTTAGTTTAAGAATTTTATTAACTTGCAATAGATGTTTCTTCTCTTTAATAAAATCATGTCTTTCTTCATCCCTTCAATGAGCGAGTAGTTTCCTCGCTTGTTAGGGTTAGGAATAGGGAATGATTTAAGAGATGAAGATCTCTCATCTCTTTTCGTTGCCAATCTTTTATGAACATTAGAACTCCATGCATACCTTCTTATTCCGCTCCCTACGGCACTCTACCCTCGAGGTAACGGTGATATCGTAGTCTAAAGGCCCGGATTTTAAGGTTTTCCATGGAGGTTAGGGTAAAGATTAAGAAAGGAAGGACAAGGATCTAGAGGAAGAATCAATCTTCCCAATCATCCTAATCCCCTTTGTTAAGATTTACCATAACACTAATATGATAGATTTAATTAAAGACAATGGAAAGAGATATAGATCTTTGTTTACCAAATTTTCCCTAAACCTAATCCTAGCAAGTTTCTAATTCTAGTATCATACAACTTCAATTTTTAGATTTAATAATTAATCCGAACACCCTTCGGAATTAACTCGTTAGCGCGAATCGGAAATTCACAACATCCCTGTGGACCGACCCGTACTCACCGGCTAGCTTCATGCGACGCCGTTCTTGATTGCGGTTACAAATATTTTTGATCTATCTTTTAGAAAGCGCAAGCACGCTAAATCACACCAATCAAATGGCGCCGTTGCCGGGGATGGCGTAGAAATTTCCTTTTTGCAATTTCGGGTTAATCAAAATTTAAAAAATCATAAAAATCTAAAAATCCAAAAAAATGTAAAAATATATCATCTGTTATTTTTGGAAAGGGTATCTTTGTGTGAATTTTGCAGGATCTACGCACAAATTCGGATTTGGAAATCTACAGAAAGCGAAACAGCAAATAGACGATCCTATCAACAGAAGATT
The DNA here is from genome assembly GCA_030015575.1 of Agapanthus africanus. Classification (NCBI taxonomy): domain Eukaryota; kingdom Viridiplantae; phylum Streptophyta; class Magnoliopsida; order Asparagales; family Amaryllidaceae; genus Agapanthus; species Agapanthus africanus. The sequence goes on from CM057348.1 coordinate 193,133,771, forward strand.
GCAACAACAGAGGAACAGAAAAAAATTTAGAGGACCGAGTCAACAAGTCAACCGCGCGATCTGGTACTGCAGCAGCAGCAGCAGCAAAAAAAAAAAAAAAAAAAAAAACGGCGGCTCTTTCCGGCCGCGGAACCGCCGCGGGACACCACTTTTGGCCGCGGAACCGCCGCGGCCTGGTCTGTTCAAAAAAAAAAAAAAAAAAAAGAAGGGCAGAAGCGCTGTAAAAAAAAAAAAAAAAAATCTGTAAGTCTTCTGATCTCCTCCTCTGCAAATCTCCGATATATCTTCTGAAAATTCTCCTGCAGGATTCTTTGCGCTTAAAAAAATCTTTTCCTTTCCAAATAACAAATTTTATGTCTGGAAATTTTGGAACTGATTCTGGGCTTCTTGGGCTTTTTATTTCTTTATGCAGGATTCGTTGCGCTATTCTTAAAATAATAATTGATTGTAAGTGATCTTTTCTGATTTGCATATCCTTAATCTTTTTGCTAAAAATATCTCTCCAAATAAAGAGTAAGCGGAAAAAGGAAAATTTTAATTAGAAAACTTGCATACCTTGAAATTCACAAAAAAGATTTGATTACAAGTGATTTACTGTTTTGCATATCTTTAATCGGATTTTAAGAGGCTTTTGACCAATTCAGATTGGGTGGGGATTTCATCACCCTTCCCAGGACCCCAGAAATCACATAAAGCATTTGCATTGACCAATCTTTAATTAAAAAATACTAGACTCAACCCTAAGGATTTCGAGCTCAATAGGACAGAGGACTAGTTATAGGTATCGACCGTTTATCCTAACCTGACTTTGCGGTTTCTAGGCAAGTGTGTCAAAGGCTAGTGGTTTTTAATTAGGCCTACAGTGTAGTTCCTTCCCACTTACCTGGCACTTACCTGGCCGCAATTGGCGGTGAAGAGACGGTTTGAGGTCTTATTTCTAGCCCTTTGGAACAGTTAGGAACTGTCTAGCTGACCTAGATGACCCTAGATCTAGGTCTGATTGTGCATTTCTGGTTGATTACATTTGTGTCTAAGCCCTTTATCGAATTTTTTTCTGCAAACAGTCTCAAATAAAGAGAAAAAGGAAAAAAGGAATTTTTTTTTTAAAAAAAGACTTGCAACTTTTGTCGCTGAGAATTCCGTGCACCACCTACCTTCTTCATCTTCTCTTTCTTCTATCATGGGTACCCCACATCATAAATCTCTTGCCGAACTTTGGTATCCCGAACCTAATTTTGCGTCGTTCGGCAATTTGTTCGATCAATTTAAAGACGATCCTTTCATGCCTAAAATATCTTTGAAAGATCAGATAGAGGCGTCTTGGAGAAACAATTCGACTTTTCAACCCACTTTGTGTCAACCAAGTCAATCCTTACCACCTCCATATGTTGATACCACTTTTTCAAGTCCTTCTGTAACTCCTAAGCCGATGTCCATTGCTGAGCATATTGCTCAATCTCGCAGCCGATCTTTCACCCCTCTCCACTCATCTAGTTCTAGGGATCCGCACAACTATTCACCTTTTTATCCATATGTTGACCCTACCCCTGTCCAATCACCTACTTCCTACCAGTCCTACCCGACTTTTCCACCGTCACTAGACAATGTTTCTACACAGCCTGTTAGAGAGTTTCACATATCCAAACAATTTCGAATCTTTTGCCGAAACCCCTTTACCACCAAAGTCTAGTTTGGAAGAGGCGTTGGAGGCGTATATCGCAGCAACAAACAAAATGGTTAGGAATGTGGAAGAGTCCGTGGCCGTCCTTATGCAACCTGCTGAACCGGTAGCTAGTTTCCCGCTAGCACCAAATTTTTCAATGTATGAGGAGGCGATTGGACAGAATGAGAATGAGAGAGGATTTCCAAATCACACCTACCCTTACCCAATTGAAGCCCACAACTCCAGTTTTCCATCGATTGTCCCAAATGATTCACCAGTTGAAAATAAAAATGAGTTGTGTGATTTTGTAGTGTTTGATTTGCCAGATTATGAAGAACCCCTTTCGAGTGAAACCGCACCTAATCCTTTCGATCTTTACACCTCCACTCTAGAACCTAAATCGATAGATATCCATGCTTTTGATGAGGTGTCTAAGAAAATTGATTTTCACTTGATTGAGGATATAGACGCCGGGAATATTTCGGATGATAAACCTGTCGATTTAATTGAAATTTTATGTTCAAATCATCATCCCGAGTTATTAAATGTTTCTCCCGAATCTCATATGCGTCTTGATTTTGATGATAATGGCATGGATGAGTTGAATATTGAGGAGAATAGTGAGGATCATATTGAGGTTGAACCATTTTTCTTTGATGTGTCGGATTTTCCAATTCATCCTCTTGAACCTTTAACTAAATCACCCTCCCTCCTTTCCATCATTCCGACCATGCTTCATCTCACGCTTGACGACTGTGAGCTTGAAAACTTTTCCTTTGAATCTGACACAGTTCCCACAGCCGATGACACTTACGAGTGTTTCACTTTTTCGGACGATGTTGAAGTCTCACCGCCCGAGTTTGAGTCCTTTGCATTTTCAGATGAGTTAGTTAATCCTTCAGACTCGGTTTCTTACAGTCGTTTCGAACCATTGATGGAGCATTTCCAGTTCGACACAGTTTACTACGGTAAGAATGATACTATCCCTAATTCACTTCCTTTCGTCCTTCCTATTGTTCCGACCGTGCAAGTGACCGTGACGCTTTCATCTCAAATACCAAGTTCGGTGTGCCTATGTTCTCTTGCGAATCTTGAGGGATTTGATCCCATTTCTCGACGAGTTGATAGGTTAGCGCAATCGCTTTTAACACATCGGTCATCACAAATTGCGCTAATTTATTCACTCGATTTACACCCTCAAGATCGCGCGACCCTTCTTTCTTCTTTCCGCCATTCTTCTCCCCCACCGATACCGTACTCTCTTCTTTCCACACGGTCTCGCGTGTTTCTCATTTCTTTCTTCTACACCCCATTCTTCCACCAACTATACCATTTCCATGATAAGATTTTTGAATGGTTGGTGCTAACCTTTGGCTTGTGTAAGGCCAAGCTTAAGTTTGGGGGGGACCTTTGTATATATGTACATATATTTTTTGTTTTCTTTTATAAAAAAATAAAAAAAAAATTCAAAACAAATAAAAAAATAAAAAAAATTATAAATAAATAAACAGGGAAGTGCCGGTATTTTGACCCTCTTGGTTTAGCATGACAGTGAGGACACTGTCAAGTTCAAATTTGGGGGTATGCTCGGTACGTCTTCTTCCTTCGCATTCATTTGTACATATTTTTGCATTTGCATACTTATTTGAAAACCCATAAAAATTGAAAATTTTCAAAAAAAAAAAATTATAAAAATTATTGTATTCAATTTTGGCTTATTTGACTAGAGTTTGACAGATAGGTTAATTAGCTAGGAACAACTAGATCTTTGACTTGGTAAATTAAAAACCCTAAAGATAACCTTCCTTAAAGTTTTGCGGTAGAAAGTATATGTCTTTGTAGTTTATTTAGAAATAGGCAAATTTTGAGTTCAGTTCTTGGGCTAAGTTGAAACAAAGGAAAAGTATTGATGTTCTTATTAGAGTATAAGTTTGAAAAATAGTTGCTAGCTTAAGTCTGGATTCTGAAAATGTATACCCTACAACTTGCACAATCACGCACCTTGAAACTTGGAATAGTAGAAGAGACCTTAAAATGCTCTTGTCTAAAGTCCTTAGTACAATGAAAATAAAAGAAAAAAAAAGTGAATAAAGGAAAAAAATGGACACTGGTTTTTGTGATTACTTAAGGCTGTAAAAATAGAAAAATATTTAGCGAGGGTGCTTCATCACCTAGTGCCTTAGACCAACTGGTTTGGGAGTCACTGCTAAAAGCCTTGGGTGTTGCAAAACTAGGAAGTACGCTTTAAAGTGCTAACGCATCTTGTAATCGGTTGTTGGTACCTCAAGAAGTATTAACAGTCGCATGAAGGATGTGAAAGCGAAAAATCACCAATTAATAAGTGCTTTGGACAACGGACAGGAGTACGATTGCTTGATTTGAATTTCCAAGTGTAGGGGTGATATTTACACACACGTGGGGATATGTGATTAGAGTTTAGATAAGAGAAAAGAATGAAGAATAGAACTTGTATCTTTAGTAGAGTTGATAAAAATTCCTAAGTGGAGATGTAACCCTAGAAGGAAAACTTAAGAAATGCCGAAAACTAGGTAATTCTACAGGATATATATAATCTTAAGTTAAATAATGAGGAAGTGTGAAGAATACGGGTGGCTAATTTGCGGGTCGACGATAATAGATTTCCTTGTTAGAAAACCTAATTAGAGAACAAAAGTTGAAAAACCGAATTGATAGGATTTTGTGGGTAGTATCCGCTGAAAACCCTCAGGAGACAACACTCCTCCTACTAGGGACACCTAGAGGTTTAACGGCTTGTTGCACGTGCTCAGTGCAATCGCGTTTCCCTGCGAAAGTGCGGTTAGGTTTTTGTAGTGAATAAAAAATAAGTTTGCTCGAGGACAAGCAAAAGATAAGTTTGGGGGTATTTGTTCACACCATAATATTGCATTATTATATTCCTCATTCTTATTCTTTTTATAAATAAACATGTGCTTTTGACGCATGTCTGCTACATATTACAGGTTACAGGTTCTTGGATCTAAAACAGTGAAAACGATGTAAACACGATGAAAAAGTGGACTTTGACCAACAAATAGAAGACTCTTGATCAAGCCTACATCAAAGATAAAATTCACAAAGTACAAGGCAATGCAAGGTCCAAGATTACAGAGCGAACGGTTAAAAATCCACCGCAATTATTCACTGGAGATCTGGATGAAACATAGAAGCTATTTTAATAAAGAACCAAATAATAAGGAAGCCCAAAGATCCAAGGCCCAATACTTTCTTTTAATAAAAGACAGAGACATAAAATTTTACCAAAGCTTGAAGTCTACTTTGACTAGGTCTTCCTAAGGATATTTTGGTAAATGTAGACATGCAAATCAATTGTAACCTAGGGTTTCCTATTCTCTATAAATAGGAACTCTACTCATTGTAATTTCTTATGCCTCCCTTCATTAATAAATTTCAGCATTCTTTTGGAGAGCATCATTTTTTGTAGGTAAATTATTTTCTTGTCTTAGTTTAATTTAGTTTAAGAATTTTATTAACTTGCAATAGATGTTTCTTCTCTTTAATAAAATCATGTCTTTCTTCATCCCTTCAATGAGCGAGTAGTTTCCTCGCTTGTTAGGGTTAGGAATAGGGAATGATTTAAGAGATGAAGATCTCTCATCTCTTTTCGTTGCCAATCTTTTATGAACATTAGAACTCCATGCATACCTTCTTATTCCGCTCCCTACGGCACTCTACCCTCGAGGTAACGGTGATATCGTAGTCTAAAGGCCCGGATTTTAAGGTTTTCCATGGAGGTTAGGGTAAAGATTAAGAAAGGAAGGACAAGGATCTAGAGGAAGAATCAATCTTCCCAATCATCCTAATCCCCTTTGTTAAGATTTACCATAACACTAATATGATAGATTTAATTAAAGACAATGGAAAGAGATATAGATCTTTGTTTACCAAATTTTCCCTAAACCTAATCCTAGCAAGTTTCTAATTCTAGTATCATACAACTTCAATTTTTAGATTTAATAATTAATCCGAACACCCTTCGGAATTAACTCGTTAGCGCGAATCGGAAATTCACAACATCCCTGTGGACCGACCCGTACTCACCGGCTAGCTTCATGCGACGCCGTTCTTGATTGCGGTTACAAATATTTTTGATCTATCTTTTAGAAAGCGCAAGCACGCTAAATCACACCAATCAGGAGCAGCGGAAAGGTGTGCAAGCTTCTTAAATCAATCTACGGATTAAAGCAGGTATCGCGGAGCTGGAACATCTGTTTTGATTTGGCAGTCAAACAGTTGCACTTCATCAAAAACATAGATGAACTTTATATATACAAGAAGGTTGTAGAGAGTAAGGTTGTGTTTCTCGTATTGTACGTGGATGGCATACACTTGATAGAAAATGATGTTCCTATGCTACACTCGGTCAAGCTCTTCTTATCACAAAAGTTATCCATGAAAGATCTAGGAGATGCCTCCAGCATTCTGGGGATTAAGATCAATATAAACAGATCTAAGCGGATGTTGGGATTGTCCCAATTCTGGTACATAGACACCATACTAAAGAGATTTAGTATGGAAGATTCTAAACAAGGTAATTTACCCGCTTGCTCAAGAATCACTTTCTCCAAAGAGATGTCTCCTAAGACTGATTTAGAGAGGGCTCGCATGCAAGAGATACCCTATGCTTCTGTAGTTGGGTCAATCATGTACGCGATGTTATGTACCAGACCGGATGTAGCTTACGCACTTAGTGTGGTAAGTAGGTATCAATCAGATCCTGTAGAGAAGCACTGGACAGCTATGAAGAACATTCTTAAGTACTTGAGAAGCACTAAAGAAATGTTCTTGGTGTATGGTAACGGAGAACTCCAGGTGGAGTCCTTTACCAGTTCGAGCTTGCAGAGTGATAAGGACGACAGTAAGTCGGTCTCGGGTTTTGTCTTTACCCTCAATGGAGGGGCGGTATGTTGGAAGAGTTCCAAGCAAGATACCGTGGCAGACTCGACGATGGAGGCTGAATACATCTGTAACATTTCAGAAAATATAAAATATTATTTTGGAATATAATATTAAAATAATATATTTCGCGAAAACTAGTCGATTTGCGAAATGGGGATTTTCGTAAAATGGTATAATTATATACCAATATTTTGAAAATAATGGGAGATAAAAATGATTTATTTATTAAAAAGATATTTATTGGATTTAGCATTTTTATAATTAATTATATGCAGTTTAAATAAAAATTGATTAGTGTACTACTAATCGCGCTTAGGCCAAATCCGTCTTTTTAATTATCCATGATTAGTGCATCATGACATGTTGTATCTTTGTTACATGTTGTTTCATTTGTGTTTGTTTTAGTGGTATTATGTGAACTATTTTGAGAAAAGAAAGAGAATTATTGGAGAGAGAGAGGGGACACACTCATGTGAGAGGGTGAGATTAAGAGAGAGAGTGAGCATAAGAGAGAGTGAGGATAAGAGAGAGAGGGTCTGCCTTCATTTCCTCCCCAATTTTTTTTTCAACTCCTTCATCCTCATACTCTTTCACTTCTACCTCCATGTTTCATCTCCAAAACCTTGCCAAAACACTATACCCCCTTCACAAAAAATGATTACAATCTCTTTACAAACCAAAGTTGGATTTTGAAGACTTTGAGCAACTCAAGAAAATTCTTGAATGCCAAATGAGGTAATTCCTACACTTCTAGTTTAGTTTTTGAGTTTCCTAGCACCCTATAGTAGTTTAGAGTTAAATCGATTTAGATTAGTGATGTTTGGAAATTCCAAGAGAAGGTTTAGGTGTTTGTGTGGACTTGTGATCTGTAGTGGGTGTTTACTTAACCCTTAGTGGTGTTTTACTGGCCAAGACCCGAGATTTGAACCAAAATACGAACTTAGAATTTGTTCCGTGTCGGTTTTGTGGTGGTTTTTAGCCTACAGGGTATCTGGAGCTATCTGGGGTATTTTCAAGAAAATCAAATAAGTCCAGTGACCTAGATAAACGACCAGAAGACCACCACCAAAGTTGGAGCCAATTTAACCATACTATGGCCGGAGAGATCGGAATTTTGGGCAATGTCGCCGGATTTCTGTTGGAGTCTGATGTTGAATTTTTGGCTGTAGCTCACTTACCCTATAACCTATCCCTTATACTTGTTTGTTTAGTCCCAATTGACCTGAGCCAAAATCTGGGAGCATATTGGGTTGGTTTTGGCTATATTTTCCGATATTGGAATTCTTGGTTTTGATAGTAGGTATGAAATTTGGTCGTTGGATGTTTTTACGTCAACGACGAGGGTTGTTTGGTTGTTTTTGCATGCGTCGGCTATAGGTTTTAACCTATGAGCACTTCGTGCGCCGTTTTGGTTTTCGGAATTGGTTTTAATAGCATTGCGATTGTGTATTGATTGTAGGTACCTTCGCGTGGATTCCGAGACGACGAAGAACATCGACTACGGCTGAACAAGGAGTTCCGCAGGTGAGTAGATTTATATCTACGAGGGAAGTCGGGTGGATGGCGTATAGCAACCCCTCAACCATTGATATGTGATTTATAATTTGGAGATAAGATATGCCACGACTTTAGGTTATAGTTAATGGTTTTAGTGTGAAATGATATGATAGAAAGGATATGAAACGTGAATGTGAATCACGATATATATATATATATAGTTGCAAAAGAATAAGTATGAGATTATAGTGGTATGTTATGAGGTCGATAAATACGACATGAGATTAATAAGATGACTTGATGTGAGATATTGATGTGATGAAAAGAGCATACGATGAAATATGATGACTTGGTTTGATATGACGTTATACGGATGCGAGGCGATATGAGATAATTGATACCTTTCTCGGTCCCATGATATGAGATTGATGCGGATATGACCTGAGATTTAGGTATATATATATATATATATATATATAATTATGTGATTAATGAGTGATATGCTGTACGAGACTTTAGATCCGTACCCTGATTGTTGTATAGGTCTATAGAATCCCTATTTTGTTTGTTGTCGCTGCACGATGGTGTACCGCGCGCGATATTTTACCGGATGATTGATCCATACCCTTGACTAGAGGATGCCGTATGATGGATTATACCGTACGTGATATTGTGAGGCTGGATGTCGATTGATAGATTCACCGACTTGGATATGTTATAGATATTTAATCCCTGTCTACACCGCTTAGTTTAGCCTTTACGTAGATGCTAGCTTAGATACGTATACCTTATAGCATTGCGCTTACGATTTACTTTCTGCTGCGTTCATGATATTCTCATTTTATTATATATATACCCGTGCTAGTACACCTACACCATTATCGATGATGCGTATGTTATACTTACACAAATTTGCTGGCTCACACACTTTCATCATCGATAATTGCTATGTCACTTACACAGTTAAAATGCTCACATCATTATGCTATATTGCATGATATACTTGCTATACTCACATCATTATGCTATGTTGCATATATACTTGCTATACTCACATCATTATGCTATGTTGCATGGTATACTTGATATGCTCACATTTCTGTTCTATGTTTGCATACATTATGCTTTATGATTTTACGCATTGAGATGCTGTTTTTATGAGAGTCTTTGGATTTAAGAACCACTGTTATATTTCAAAGGAAATTATGTATTGTTTTAAAAAGCGTGGTTTCTCTTGATATGATATTTCGAGGCGTCGACCATGAGTTTTCTCGGTTCTGAGCTATGAGTATACCCGATTCGAGGAGCGGTAGGCACCGTATGCGGGTACATGGTGGACCCGGTAAGGTACCCAGGGCAAGAATACTCGTATAGTTAGGCGGTGAGCCTGGCAAGGAAGCACTACCTACCGGTGATAGTTTGGACCTGGCGGTTATCCGAAAGATACCGACCGGAGTCGTGAGATAGATATGGGCCGATTCGGACTGACGGAGTACGAGATATGAGGATTTATGTGTCGATGCTGGACACAGGTTTCATGGTATTTCGGGTGTCGGTGTTAGGCACTCAGGTTCCGTGACTTTGATGTGTCGTTGATAGACACACGTTGGTTGATATCCTCATACATACATGCATATGCTTTTATGATGTTTCGAGTGTCGATATTGGACGCTCAGATTCCATGATGTTGATTGTGTCGTTGATGGACACGTAGATGATATCCACCTGCATATAGGCATATGATTCAGATGTTGATTTGTATATGTTATTGGCAATGATTATATTGTTGATATATTTACATACACGGTCACCCTAGATATCATAGTATTACTTTCTTGATATAATGACCTAGGAAATCATTGTTTTATTTGATTTCTACCAGTTGATGTTTTCTACTCACGAGTTGGCAACTCACCCCCGTTGTGCCACAGTTCTTACAGGTTTGACCGTATGGATCAGTAGCGGTATCGCTGGCACATAGCTTGCATTCGGATGATTTGCTGTGGTAGATGGGACATATTGGATCGTGCCCACTCTTGTATTTATTATTTCCTATTGTATATAGATAAACTCCATCAACCAGAAACTAGTATTCGTATAATTAATAAGACTTAGAAAGACTTGTGCTTGCGAGACTTAGAGCGACGGATTACATGTTCGCTATTGGGGGATTTGATGTCTTGCTTCTTTACATTATCCTTTTGTGTCGATCTTCGCCGTTAGGCATCGTATACATATATTTCTGACTTGCGTGGTTGTGATTCCGCCGATTGGCGAAACTCTTGGGGATGCCTTTATTGTTATCTTGTATATGTGGTTTTGGATCAAAATATACAAGGAAGGTGCTGCCCAAATTTTTAAAAAAGATGAAACATGTTTTTCAACTAGTATAATCCACTTGCATTTTCATGTTCCATTATCTATGCATTTAAGAAAACGTTTGATTTCATCATACCTTTATTTCAAAACTTCATATCTTCTATTTTCTTTAAAAGGTTTAGATTTATGGGCTTCGGCTTACTTAATTTACGTTAAGCTTTTAGACGTTGCGTGATTTAAGTGCCGGTCACGGGCTAAATTTCGGGTCATGACAACATCGCTGCCAACGATACTGCCAAAGAGGCTGTATGGATGAAGAAGTTCATTGCTGAACTTGGTACGGTTCCATCCATTGAGCATCCAATACCTTTGTATTGTGAGAACAATGGAGCTGTGGTTTTAGCCAAGGAACCCCGGTCCCATCAGCGATCCAGACATGTTTTTAGGCGGTATCACCTGATCTGGGAGATAGTTGATCGCGCTGGAGATCGAGGTCAGAAGAGTTAACACGAAGGATAACACAGCGGATCCACTCACGAAGTCCCTCCCCTAGACGCAATTGAGAAACTTTCTGGGATGTTGGGTATGAGATACTACAACAACTGGCCTTAGTGGAAGTGGGAGATTGTTACGAATATGTATACCCTAGAGGCCATTATTGTATGATATAATGGATGCTTGGACACACACATACACACACACACATACACACACACACACACATATAGGACTTTCTTGCTTGACATGATAGTATGCTATCTGGTTGCTCTTTATCATAACATGTACACTAGTATTATTATACTATCTCTCTGTTACATGTTGATAAAGCCCTTAGGATGTTGGATTGACTACCAGGACTATGCTGCAAATCATACTAGTGGGGCTTGTGTAGTCCGCAAGCATATCCTTTAACCGTTCCTAGTCGAGAGAGTATTAAGACAGGGTATCAATATTCCAGAGTAGACTAGTGTGTACGTTTATTGACCCTGTATGGGGTGATGGTTGATCCTACATCTATTGGTGTTTGACATCAAAGATTGTGCACAGGTGCTCATTAGAGGATGGGTACACCGAACAGGACTCGCCGAGAACTCCTAGTTGGTACTATACCAATCGTCGGATAGCAGTTCTGTGGTGACACTTGTACAGGTTAGTCTGCAGACCCGAGATCGTCATAGAGTCTTATGTGGTTCCCACTGTACTTTGATTTCCTCCCTACCATGGCTCAAAGGAGTCACGCAAACATGTGGATTTTGGGTACAGTCCCGAGTCACATGGATGCAATGAGCGATAGGAGGGGTTTCGTCTCTCCCGGTATTGGTAGTTGATGTTGCGCTATGTTCGATTGGCTATAACAGCAAGTCCCTAGCCATGGCTGATGAGATTTACTGCTAAGTGTTATCAGTAGTTTCTCAAATGGTTATAGGCCACACATCGGCATGACTTATCAAGTTACTGGGGTCTGACGATTCCACCCCTAGACTTAATATGCGACATATCAGACGAAGAGACCGGACTGTACGATAAGTGTTGGTTATAGGCTTTGCGTGAGTTTGGAAAAGATTGCTTGTTGATTTTCTATTCACTCAATACCTAGATAGCCGTTACGTCCATCTAGTACCGCTGATGGCTTGTGGGTGATTGATGTGATCATTACCTACTGCTGGCGTATTGACTAGTCTTTAGAGTCTCACACAGAGATTTCCTAGCTCAAGCGAAACGAAGTGGGGCACATATGTGATATGTGCGGGACCTTGATTAAATACGTGTATGTAATACCGTATTCTAATCTTGCGATATATTATATCGGCCGGTTATCTGTGATATGACCGGGTTATTGAATCAAGTGTTGATTCGATAATGTGATATACATATAAATGATATTAGTCGGTTATATGTGATATAACCGGATTATTAAATCAAGTGTTGATTTAATAATTTGATATATATTAATATATTTGATATATAAATATATATTAACTAATATAATGCTCAGTAAAGATTTTCTTCTCTTTAAAATACATTTAATATATATATGATATAAATTAATATATGTATTTATATATTGTGTCATGATGGATGATACATAGAACATAGGTGTATGAGACTCATACCAAAACTAAAGATAATTTGGGTGTTTATTTATTAAGAGTAATTCAAAATTTTGGGGGAAATGAGCATGGCTTAATTTGCTTGTAGAAGCATGTAGAAGCCATGACTCACCCCACTAATTTTTGTTTTACTCTAGATATTTTATAACCCAACGATTATCTTTAGCCATGGTTAACTCTCTACAAATATCACTTGAGATATTTTCCTCGCCCTAGTTCACTAGTTCAAGTTCATCTTCTTCTTCTCTCAAGAGTCTCTAGCTTTTCATGAGGTGAGAAAAGAAAACGAGAAAGTGATTTCTAAAATGAGCAAAATTCCTACATCATCAACCTATTCTCATCTAGCCCATAAGATTAGGTTGTTTGTTTCACTAATTCTTTGATTAGTGAAGAGATAGCTTGAGTTAGAGTAACTTCAAGGTGGATCATTTTCGACCTCGAAGACGACGAAATAAGCTCGTTCTTTTCACCATGTGGAGCTTAAGAAGAGTTATAGGGACCACTACTTGGAGCTAAGGGACTCTACTTGGATCTTTAAAAGTGAAGGACCGGTCTACAAATGTTGTATTCTCTATTCATTTAGTGTAAAGTTTGTTTACATGCAAAGAAACCCTAATTCTCTAGTTCGATTCTAGGTTAGTATATCTTAGACCTCTAGATTTTTTTAAAGTGCATACTTGATGTATGTGGAAACCTACTAAAGGTGCCAAGACATACTTTCAAGTCCTTCGGGTCTTCTTCTCCTCTTCTTGAGCTCCCAGAAGGTGCGGATCAAGCTCGGGCATCGGCTTCCTCGTATCAAAGACGATCCATCCGAGAGTCTATGGTTCAAGCTTCAACATCAAGAATGAGATAACTAAAGTACCTAGTTTGCTAATTTAGATAGCTTAGGAGACGTAGAGAGTTAATTGGAATATTTAATCTCAAAGTAACCTAGGATTCACGACATATGTGAGGGTTAGGGTTTGATGAAGAAGGAGGAGTGCAATGGGGAGAGAGTGCAAAGTGTAGAATGATGAAGGAAGGAGCAAGTGAAGAATGGCTAACTCTTTTTCTCACATCAAGCATGCATTAGAAAAATGTTGCCATGCTTGAATAGTAAGTGCATACAAATAAACTAATGAATTAACCATGCTTCAAGCCATACTACAAATATGTCCATTTTCCATCTCATTATCTATTTTCCTAAAATAGATATGTGCATAATGAGGTGCCTCCTTCTAGAAGCCCTTTTTTAAAATTACAAGAATGCCTTCACCGTATATACATACCCGTATTCGTACTGCAAAAAATGCGGATACAAAGAGATAAAGCTAATCTAATAATATAATACTAGAATGCGGTTTAATCCTAAGCCCACTAGTATTATCCGTCCGAATTACATCCGTGCAGCTAGTACATGTATGTGATCAGAACCCTGCACATAAAATCATACAGTCTCTATTTCGTTTCGCCTGAACCAGGGAAACCTTCTGTGTGGGACTCTAAAGATTCAACAGTACGCTGGCAGTGGGTTTAACCACAAGTCCGTCAGTGGCACTAGTTGTACGTAACGTCTGTAGGGTGTTTTTCGTCACCCCATTGAGATGGGAATACGCGCGCGCTTGTCAGGCGTACTACAGATTCCCCCTGTCTAGGGTAGGCGGGGGTTTAATGATTGTGGGGATCCAAATCTCCGGCAGCCGTGGACTAAGCTGTCGTTAATTACCCCTCGTCTTTGGAGCGAGAGAACCTCCAATTGACGGGTTAAACTGGTCATGCGAACTCAATGTGCAGTGTACGTGTGTGTTGTTTTGGAAGGGGGGTTTGGATATATCGGGAGCCACGCAGAGTTTTTACGGGGGTCCCGCTATCCGGATAGCGGGCTGGGGGTCAAGAGAGCTAGCAGCGCCACGTGTTGGCACGTGGGCGCTCTGCGCTGGGCGCTGGAGCGCAAGCGGGCCACGTGTCGGCACGTGGGCGCTCTGCGCTCGAGCGCTGGGTGCTTGAGCGCAAGCGCGCCATGTGTCGGCACGTGGGCGCTTTGCGCTTGAGCGCAGGGCGCTGGCGAGAAAAAGTGGTTTTTAGTCCCAGAACCAGAAGCTATACTTCAGAAAAAAAATATTTATTATTATATATATATATATATGTATGTATATGTATATATATATATATGTATGTATATGTATGTATATATATATATCTATATGTATCTATATATATATATATATGGAGTTAAACTCCTAGGATGTTTTGAAGCTGATGAAGAGCTTCTCCCCTTAAGCCCTAGTTCTTCCCCAAAGTGGGGTTTCTGGAGATGAGTCTCCTTCTTCTTCCTTTGTTTGGCCGGATCTTGAAGATCAAGAGATGTGAGATTTTAAAGATCTCTTCTTTTTAAGATCTAATGACAGATCCAAGTTCCCCTTTATGGGTTTTATAGTGAAAAACTATTTAGTTTTGAAAAAAGAAGAGTAAAACTCTTGATTTAATTCAAAAGAAAGAAGAAGGTTTGGAACCTTCAGAAAGGGGAAAGTGGCACAAACCCTAGGTTTTTTGAGAGAATGAAAAGTGTTCTTTTTTTATTCATCATCATGTTGCCTTATATAGGCTTACATATTTACATATAGCCCATTGGGCTTTGCAAAATGGCGTTTTGCCCATCCCATGACTCATGTGCCATTTCATTTTTGCACATAAGCCATGGGCTTACAAAATATTGGCTTTGTGCCCATTTTGCATACATTCATGTATAAAAAATTACATAAAAATTATTTATTACATGATTTTGTTGTTGGCATGGGGAGGCTGGCCGCGGGCTCGACTTGGGCATGGGCCCGCTTGACCTGGGCTTGGGACCACCTAGCTTGGGGGTTGACCTTGACTTTGACTCTGTCAACCGGGGTGCAAATTTTGACTTCAACAAAGTGCCCCCCATCAATAAATGCGCACCGCACATGTGGGTCGTGTGCATGAAATTGATGGATCTTCTTTTGCGTGGAAGCGACTTGCTTTGGTCCCCACTTTTTAGGATGCACTGCCCTTTTTACGACGTGGACGGTCGGCGCTTAACGCGTCTCCGAGACGGAGTGTCCATGGTAGACGTTTCCCTGGCCCGGAGCGATCTGGTTCCTGCTTTGTACGAAGCCTGCACTGCCCTTTTTGCGACATGGACGGTCGACGCTCTGATCCGGAGCGATTTGGTAGACGTGTCCCCGGCACGGAGTGTCTGCTTGACGTTTCCCCGGCACGGAGTGTCGCCGGTTGACGTGTCCCCGAGACAGAGTGTCTTCTTGACGTTTCCCCGGCACGGAGTGTCGCTGTTGGACGTTTCCCTGATGCGGAGTGTCTGTGTTGGACGTTTCCCCGATGCAGAGTGTCGCTTGTTGACATGTCCCCGAGACGGAGTGTCTGCTTGACGTTTCCCTGTTATGGAGTGTCGTTGTCGGACGTTTCCCTGATGCAGAGTGTCTGTGTTGGACGTTTCCCCGATGCAGAGTGTCGCTTGTTGACGTGTCCCCGGCACGGAGTGTCTGCTTGACGTTTCCCCGGCACGGAGTGTCGCTGGTTGACGTGTCCCTGAGACGGAGTGTCTGCTTGACGTTTCCCCGTTACGGAGTGTCGTTGTCGGACGTTTCCCTGATGCGGAGTGTCTGCGTTGGACGTTTCCCCGATGCAGAGTGTCGCTGGTTGACGTGTCCCCAGCACGGAGTGTCTGCTTGACGTTTCCCCGGCACGGAGTGTCGCTGGTTGACGTGTCCCTGAGATGGAGTGTCTGCTTGACGTTTCCCTGTTACGGAGTATCGTTGTCGGACGTTTCCCTGATGCGGAGTGTCTGTATTGGACGTTTCCCCGATGCGGAGTGTCTGTGTTGGACGTTTCCCCGCTGCAGAGTGTCGCTGGTTGACGTGTCCCCGAGACAGAGTGTCTGTTGTCGATGTGCCCCCGGCACGGAGTGTCTGCTTGACGTATCCCCGAGGCGGAGTATCGGCTGGTTGACGTATCCCCGAGACGGAGTGTCTGTTGTCCGACGCAGAGGTCGATGTTGGAATTGGTTGGTTTGATTTGTTTGATCTGAGTTGATATCTGCATCGCTACACTGGAATATCGTACCAGGAGCGAATCGTCATCTGCCTTGAGAGGATTTGAGAATTAGTTTTCTGTCGGCATCTGCATTGCTGCATTGGAATAATGCCAGGAGCAACTCATCATTTGCCCCGAGAGGATTTGGGGATTGGTTTTTTTGTTTGGCATCTGTATTGCTGCACTGGAATAATGCCAGGAGCAACTCAACATTTGCCCCAGGAAGATTTGGGAATTGGTGGCTTAGGAGACAGGTTTAGATCCCTATCACCTAAGGCTTTTCAATTTTATGGGCCGTAAGGGTCCCATAAAAGCATTTTCTCCCTACAAGTCGAAAGGATCTCGTAAGCGTATTTTCTCCTTAGGAGTCGTGGGGACTCCTAAATGTGTCGCTCCTTTGTGAGTCGTAAGGATCTCACGCGGGAATTTTCTCCTCACAAAGTCGAGAGGACCTTGCGAGTGCATTTCATCTCTTTTTTACGAGTTTGCGCCCTTTCGGGTTTTCACAAACTCGCCGCCAATCCTGCTGTTTTTGCTCACGGAGTCCTTTCGGGTTTTCATCCGTGCCCATTTTGCTTGTGGACATACTGTTTTTTTTTTAATCTTCACCGCCGGTGAGACTTTGAATGTGGTCTCGCCGGCAGGACTTGGGAGAGATTGGGATCGTTTTACGCCCGTGGATTGTATATGGTTTTGCAGGATGTATGATCCAGACCGTAGGGCCATAAAAATTTCGGGACTTTGTTGGCGTCTGCATCGCTGCACTGGAATATGATACCAGGAGCGACTCATCATTCGCCGTTGGGGTATGGGTGTTGGAATTTGGTTGGCGTCTGCATCGCTGCACTGGAATATGGTACCAGGAGCGACCCATCATTCGCCACTTGGGGATTGGGGAGCGATAGCTTAGGAGACAGGTTTAGGTCCCTGTCACCTAAGGATTTTCAATTTTATGGGCCGTGAGGGTCCCATAAAAGCATTTTCTCCCTGCGAGTCGTAAGGATCTCGCAGGTGTATTTTCTCCTTAGGAGTCGTGAGGACTCCCAAGTATGTTTTTCCTTTATGAGTCGTAAGGATCCCACAAAGGTTTGTTCTCCTCATGTATCGTGAGGACACATAAGTGGGTCTTCTCAATGGAGCATAATTCCAAAGGCAGAGACCAGCCGCGTAACTGGTGATTGCGGTGGGGCAAGGACGTGATGAGAATTATTTGAGCCCGTGGATTGTATACGGCAGTCAATTTGGGGACCGGCCGTAGGGCTGGGAGAATTTTGGAAATTTGAATTTTTGTTGACGTCTGCATCGCTGTACTGGAATATGGTACCAGGAGCGACTCATCATTCGCCTCTGTTTTGTTTTTTTTTTTATGTTTTTTTTGTTTTACCGCGATTGCTCTATCATTTCAGCTTTTCTTATCGCGAAGGTCGTGATTGCCCGATCATTTCGGCTTTTATTCGCGGTTGCCCCATCATTTCGGCTTTATTTTCATCTTTATTTTACTCGCTGATTTTTATTGCGAGTTGCCCCATCATTTCGGCTTTTCTTTATTTCTCTTTTATTTACACATTTTTTGTTTATTTACATATATATATTTTTTTACATTCCCAGTTTAACGACTTAGAGGTCGATTGTACCCAGTTTAATGACGTGGTGGTCGTTTGTTCCCAGTTTTATGACGTGGTGGTCGACTGTTTTTCAGAGAAAGGCGGATGTCCGAGAGAATCAGTTTCACGAAGAACTTCGGTCTCCGTTTGTATGAAATTGGCGGCCGCAGCTTGATCGTTGGTTAACACGCCAGGGGACAACGATATTTCTCCCGCCTTATACTGTTTCTCGACCCAATCCTTGAAGATGCAACAGTCTTCAATAGTGTGCCCCAACACTCGGTGGTATGGGCAAAAGTTAGGATGATCAGTCATGTTCGCTTCACTTAGCCTTTTGGGTTCTGGTAGCCGCAGGCCATTCTTCAGAGCATCTTTAAAAATTTTGTGGACCTTGTCCCTTCGAAATGAGTAGACCTTATTTCTTCTCTCTTCCAAAGTTGGCTCTCGAGACTTGTCAGTTTTTGCTCCGCCCGCTCTCTGCTTATTTAGAGATTCGGTGCTGTTAGAACTTCCGCCTTTTCGGTTGTCGTCCCTCCAAGGTTTCGGTCTGTTTGTAAACTGAAGGCCCTGAGCAGACTCGGGCTTTGAGCATTCCAACGTTTGGACCTTTTTGGTCAGCTCTTGGAATGTTTTAAGGCCCGCAGTGCATAGAAATGGGGCCATCCAATTATTGATATTTCTGACAAGGTGACTGATAGATTGGTCCTGCTCTATCGGCGGTTCACATTTGACGGAGAGATTGCGCCATCGGGTTATAAAATCCGTGCTGCTTTCGTTGTTCTTGGGCTTAGTCCTTACGAGCTCGGCAATGGTGATCTTATCGCTGACGCTCATGAACCTTTGTCGAAACAAAGATTCTATTTGGACGAAAGTAGTAACGGAGCCATCCGGTATGCTCGCGTACCAATCGAAAGCAACATTGGTCAAGCTATTAGCGAACTGGCGGAGGAGAAGCGCATCATTGCCCCCAGTATTCCCGCATGAGGCTTTGAAGTGGGCGATGTGCTGATTCGCATTTCCCGTCCCATCGAATCTTCCGAATTTGGGGATGACATAGCCGCTAGGAAATTCTACCAGATCATACTGAGCAGGATATGGTCTCCCACTACTGTTGATATCTTTTTGCGCTTCGGCTTCGGCCACCAATGTTTTGACTTTGCTGGCAACCAAATCCATGATTTGATCTTGAGTTAGCGGGCTACTATCATCGGTAGCCAAGACATTTCCCGAGATAGGATGTGACTGATTTTCATGTAGTTCGCCCACTTTTGGATTTGAGGGAACGGGTGTCGGCTGTTTCGGGACACTGCTTCCCGGCTCATGAGAGCCCTGCGCCTGATTGGGCGGCTGAAAGGCAAGTTGGGCCGTGAGCTGTAGGACGACATTTGTCAAGTCGTCAATTTTTGAGTAGAGCTTGGCCATCTCCTTGTCTTTGTTTCTGAGCTACTTTCGGAGCTCTTGAAGCAGCTCTTGCTCCGCGGTCCTGAGGAGAAAAGTCGGCTCTTCTTCGCTTTCCGAGTCCGACTCCTCATGGACCGAAGGGTCTTTTCGCCTATCATCCTCATCGAGAGGGTTTTCATCACCCAGCAGAGGCGGCTGTTCTTGGGAAGCGGCAACCACATTCAAGCCAGATTGGATTCAAGATGTGGTGGCCCCGTCCTTGCTCTTGCTACGCGTGCCCACCATGTAGACGGTGTGGATAACACATTCAGCCATCCTTTCATCACTGGTGGCTGGTTTCGCGGAGTGGTCCAGGCTTCGGAGATTCATAAATTTTAACATGGCTGGAGCCCTAGCCCTTTTGTTGGCTCTGTATCTGAGCCGCTTCTGCCTCAGTCTCTCTGCCTTGAGAGCTTGGCAGGCTTCTGCTCTCCGGGAAGCCACCATAGGCCGAGTGATGGGGAGGCTTGAGAAGACATCCGCCCGCTTGTCCGTCGGAGGCATCGCCTGGGCTTGCCCGTGACGTCTGGCACCCTCTTCTGTTCTGACGGTTTTGCCCCCTGCTGGGGCCATGGAAAGCCGTTCAGACACCGATTTGTGTTTGGGTTAGGGCGCCTTCGAGACCACCACATTTAGCCTCTTGCCTTTCGAGGCCGGTTTGTCGGTTACCGGAGCTTGAAATGCAGGGATAGCATTAGCCGACACGAACATAATAGAGCCAAATGGTAGCGGCTCCTCCTCCCATTGTCGCCCAAGACTGGCCGGAAGGACCGTCCTGGAGTCCATCTTCATCGTGTAGGAGACGGGAGCCGTGCTGAGAGCTGAGATGGTCCTTGGAGACATCGTTGAGAAGTGATTGCTTGAAAAACCTGCATGAAAGAGCATTATTTTAGTATAAATATCGATATGTATATTGATTGAGTTCGCATGAATGCTTAACCCGAAATATGGGAGGAGAGATAAGTCCCATCGGGCGTGCCAGAATCTGTAGGGTGTTTTTCGTCACCCCATTGAGATGGGAATACGCGCGCGCTTGTCAGGCGTACTACAGATTCCCCCTGCCTAGGGTAGGCGGGGGTTTAATAATTGCGGGGATCCGAATCTCCGGCAGCCGCGGACTAAGCTGCCGTTAATTACCCCTCGCCTTTGGAGCGAGGGAACCTCCGATTGACGGGTTAAACTGGTCATGTGAACTCAATATGCAGTGTACGTGTGTGTTGTTTTGGAAGGGGGGTTTGGATATATCGGGAGCCACGTAGGGATTTTACGGGGGTCCCGCTACCCGGATAGCGGGCTGGGGGTCAAGGGGGCTAGCAGCGCCACGTGTCGGCACGTGGGCGCTCTGCGCTCGAGCGCTGGGTGCTTGAGCGCAAGCGCGCCACGTGTCGGCACGTGGGCGCTCTGCGCTTGAGCGCAGGGCGCTGGCGAGAAAAAGGGGCTTTTGGTCCCAGAACCAGAAGCTATACTTCAGAAAGGAAATATTTATTATATATATATATATGTGTATATATGGAGTTAAACTCCTAGGATGTTTTGAAGCCGATGAAGGGCTTCTCCCCTTAAGCCCTAGTTCTTCTCCAAAGTGGGGTTTCTGGAGATGAGTCTCCTTCTTCTTCCTTTGTTTGGCCGGATCTTGAAGATCAAGAGATGTGAGATTTTAAAGATCTCTTCTTTTTAAGATCTAATGATAGATCCAAGTTCCCCTTTATGGATTTTATGGTGAAAAACTATTTAGTTTTGAAAAAAGAAAAGTAAAACTCTTGATTTAATTCAAAAGAAAGAAGGTTTGGAACCTTCAGAAAGGGGAAAGAGGCACAAACCCTAGGTTTTTTGAGAGAATGAAAAGTGTTCTTTTTTTATTCATCATCATGTTGCCTTATATAGGCTTACATATTTACATATAGCCCTTTGGGCTTTGCAAAATGGCATTTTGCCCATCCCATGGCTCATGTGCCATTTCATTTTTGCACATAAGCCACGGGCTTACAAAATATTGGCTTTGTGCCCATTTTGCATACATTCATGTATAAAAAATTACATAAAAATTATTTATTACATGATTTTTTGTTGGCATGGGGAGGCTGGCAGCGGGCTCGACTTGGGCATGGGCCCGCTTGAGCTGGGCTTGGGCCCACCTAGCTTGGGGGTTGACCTTGACTTTGACTCGGTCAACCGGGGTGTAAATTTTGACTTCAACGTCTACCCAGGTACCTTTCGAATAAGAAGGCCGATGAGCGAACTCATCCGAACCCCTACTGAGCCAATCCGTGACAATCTCCGTACAGTCCGGTTTGTTCGTCTAAGAGTATCGCATATCGGGCCGAGGGGTGGTAAACGTCATACCCCTAATAGCGCAATAAGTCGTGTTTGTGTAGAGCCTAATACACCCTGAGAAACTACTGGTGTACCTACCAGTAAATCTCACATGCCCGACCAGGGTCTTTATGTATTGGCTAACCGTACACAGCGCGATATCAACTCCCATTACCGGGAGAGACGAATTCCTTCTAACCCCTACCGTCTTCAAGTGTTTTGGGACTGCACCCAACTACTACTTGTTTGCACGACTCATTAAGCCGTGGTAGGGTAGTAACCTAACTACAGTGAGAACACACTCGAGACGAATAGTGATGTCAAGTCAACGGTCTAACATGTACTCATATCACCGGGGAACTGCTAACTGATGATAGGTATAATATCAACCAGCAGTTTCCAGCGAGCCCGTCCAGTGTAACTCATAACCCAATAAGTACCTGTATACTATCTCTGGTTGCGTATACTAATGGCTGCGGGACAGGCCACCTCCCCTGACGGGGATAAGAAGCGTACACACTAGTATACTATGGAGTATCGATACCCTGTCTCGATAATCCTACGAATAGGGACAAGTTTAAGGATGTTCTTATAGACTATCCAACCCCCACTAGTATGATTGCCATCACAACGCTAGTAGTCAAGCAAAAATCCTAAGGGCTATATCAATATGTATTAGCGATATGTTAAAAGAAACATATACACATATTAAGATACAATCAAACCAGATAACATACTATCATATTGAGCAAGACTGTTATTATATCTGTGTATATCCCAAACTTCCAAAATATAATATACAATTCTGTACTATACAATAATGGCCTCTAGGGCATATATCACCAACAGGGCGGGTTCTTGGATCATGCCCGCCTCCTTTATTAAAAAAAAGACAGTTAAAAAAAGAATAATTACCACCGGACAAAAACATAGGACTCGGAAGACCTATAGTGCGTCGAGATCGAATGACAATGGATGCTGATGCTCAGGAAAGGCACGATAGATGTTGCTTATGCAAACAACTGGGTCATTATATGACTAGATGCTCAGGACAGTCATCAGGAACGGGACCGTCGAGGTCGTGAAGAAGAAACAACGGAAGGAAAATCAATGATTATTTGTAAGAAACTTGTACAATTTTAATTTTAGTATGATCTCTTTGCTACTAGAAACTACCGTTAAAATTGCAATATGTAAATTGGTTAGCGAAGAATAACATTTGAATTTGCTCATTTTCAACTGAAATAGCTTCTGCGGCATACCGATTTTCTACTACAGTACTATAAATTTGTGATATGCCACATACATCAATTAAATGTTATACAATAATATTAAAGAAGTAGATACTAAACAGTCCATGATATTGGATTAAATGCAGTTCTGAGAGGGGTAAAAGAGCGTATTCTTGCATGGGCCCATTTTCTCTCTCTAGTTTCCGCGGCATACTATAATAACCTCTTCAACGAGTGTCGTGGGTTTAGATTGGTAATGGGATGGACTTCAAGCATTAATAAATTATATTAGTAACCGCTTGGAAATTTCGAATCATTCCACCCCAATATTTTTCACACTTTAGTAACCACTTAAAAACTTCATTGCAAGTGTAGATGTATTTTTCGTTTCTTCTCTAATTCTTCCATGAGTAGACAGAACTTAAAGCTCAGACTCGTTTGCTTTGCTTTCTTGTATGTTGTTACTGAAATGTTCTTCATTGATATTTATAGTATGATCCAAGCATCGAATCCCTTGTTTAGAAACAGTAACAACCCTTATCTATCGATCTTATCCAATATTTGCACGTCAGTAAACAACAGCAATCATTATCTGTTAATCTTATCCAATATTTGCGTGTATTGATGAGAATTGACATGTCAGGTACTTAAAGTGTTGATGAGACTTGACATAAGGTTTCACGTGTGCATAGTAATTTTTTTTGAGTAAATTAATCTAAATTTTTTGTGTATAACGAATTTCTGAGTTAATATGAAAATTCCAATTGTTTCCCCTGCATCTTTTAAATAAAAAAATTGGGGCACACTTATTTTAAAAAAAAAATTGCCCTTTGACATACTCTCTGGTATACAGGGGAGGGCGGGTTATTGAAACCCGTATTTATTTGACGCAACTTAGATCTTCCGGGTCGCATCCATCCAAAAGAGAAAGTAATTTTTTAAATGAATTTTTTAAAGAACATCGTTTTTTTTTAAAAATTAGGGATTTTTAAACTTTTTAAGAGACGACAGGTTCAGGGAACCGACCTCTTCTTTTTAAAGGTGAGAGCGGGTTTCCAGAACCCGCGCTCCACCTTGCAGGGCCAGAACCCGTCCTTCTTTGATTAGGGGTCTTGAGAGCTTGGGGTCATGCGCAAATCGTGCAATTATGCTTATTAAAATTTAAAGTACCATATTTTCCTAATTTTAATTCCTAACTTCTCTATTATGAAAAAAGCCCTAAAAATATTTACAGAAGTCAAAAAGTAAACAAACAATATAGAATAGAATTTTGGATTGGACTGCTGATGAGCAGGGATGGTCCCACAGTTAATTTGTGGGCCCCACTATCCCATGTTCCCTTCAATCCTCCGCTCTCAACACCACGTCCTCCTCCAGTTCCCACTTCACTCTTCCCAACCGGAATCTCTCTCTCTCTCTCTCTCTCTCTCTCTGTGTGTGTGTGTGTCTACAGTGCAAAGCTTGAAAGTATAAAGTAAAGAAGAAGAGAACAAACAAGGAAAGACACAGCACCCAGCTGTATCCCCCCCACTCTCTCTCTAACAAAGTTTATAGAGAGAGAAAGAAGCAGAAGAAAGTAGGGAGGGAGAGAGAGAGAGAGAGAGGCCGTTGCTGAAATGGGCTCAAAGCTCTTCTTGGCCCTGCTGCTGGCCATGGCGGCGGTCATGTCACCGCCCGGTGAGGTCACCGCGTCCGTCACCTACGACCAGAAGGCGATTGTCATCGATGGGCAACGCAGAATCTTGATCTCTGGCTCCATTCACTACCCTAGAAGCACACCTGAGGTGAGTGAAGCTGTAAAAATTCAATCTTTTTCAATAACTGCCGCTGCTTTTTTTTTTATTAATTTTGGGATTAAATTTTTTTTTTTTGGGGGCAGATGTGGCCTGATCTCATCCAAAAGTCTAAAGATGGGGGCTTGGATGTTATTCAAACCTATGTGTTCTGGAATGGCCATGAGCCTGTTCAAGGCCAGGTGCAATATCCTCCCCCCCCCCCCCCCCCCCCCCCCAAACCCATAAATTTCTTATGTTTTTTCCTTGTAAATTATTTTTAATGAGGTTTTATTTTATTTTATTTTATCAATTTTTGGGCAGTATTATTTTGAGGATAGGTATGATTTAGTGAAGTTCATCAAGCTGGTGCATCAAGCTGGCCTCTATGTTAATCTTCGCATTGGGCCTTATGTTTGTGCTGAATGGAATTTTGGGTGAGAAGAAAGTTTTGATTTTGATACGAGTTGTTTAATCAAAATCCTAAATTTGATATTTTTTTGGTTGATAGGGGGTTTCCTGTATGGCTGAAATATGTGCCTGGCATCAGTTTCAGAACTGATAATGAGCCTTTCAAGGTAGAAATTTGTTGATTTGTAGTAATTTACTTGCTTTTAACTATGCTTGAATCCTTTTCTAACAAGCTTGAATCTTTTTTCTTGAACAGTGGGCAATGCAGAATTTCACACAGAAAATTGTTTGGATGATGAAATCTGAAGGGCTATTTCAATGGCAGGGTGGCCCTGTCATCCTCTCTCAGGTTTTCTATTCTTTCTAGCAATAAGAGTAATGTTACTTTTATTTTATTTTATTTTATTTTATTTATCTATTTATTTTTGAGAAAAATAGATATGGAGACTGTATGACCCTAGCCATATAAAATATTTCGTCGAACATATGAAATAAGAAGAGTTACAAGATAGAAATGAAAGTTACAGATACCCAATAGGCATCTCCGAAAAAGAAAATCGACCATGAAAATGAGCAGTTATACATCTACATATCTGATTCATCAACAAGCCGTTTTTTTGGATTAGCATTAGTTACATATCGTTAAATTTGTTTCTTGTGCAGATTGAGAATGAATTTGGACCTCCTGAATGGGACCAGGGAGCTCCGGCGAAAGCTTATACTGCTTGGGCCGCGAAAATGGCTGTTGATCTTGATACTGGGATTCCATGGATCATGTGCAAACAAGAGGATGCCCCTGACCCCGTTGTAAGTTTTCTCATCTCTTCACTCAAATCTCTTGGATTATTACAGTAAGCTCTGTTAAATTGTTGCATATTTAAGGATCTTTTGGTGAAAAGAAACTCTATTAGAAGCTTAAAACCAAAGATTAGGTGAGTTTACCCTTTATCCATTGTTTCACGCTATATCTGCGAGAAAAGTTAAGCATGGATAATTGATATCAGTTATTGTTATTGGGAGATCTTCATGATCAAGGTTTATTGAATTCATATAGATTGACACCTGCAATGGTTTCTACTGCGACTGGTTCTCCGCGAATAAGCCTTACAAACCAACAATGTGGACTGAAGTTTGGACGTCATGGTAATTTTTTCATATCCAAACTAATTCAGATTCAATTTATATATAAAAATAACGAGAGTTTGATTACTAACTAAGTTTCATAAAATTTGTTTAATGCAGGTTTACGGGGTTTGGGGGTCCAGTTCCTCATCGACCCGCTGAAGATCTGGCATTCGCCGTTGCAAAGTTTATACAAAAAGGTGGATCTTTCGTAAACTACTATATGGTGAGGACTCATTTGTTTCATTTTTGTTCTATCAAAATATTATCTCGAAGATCCCCTGAAATAACTATAACATGATTTGCATATATTTTTAATTGGGCTATAGTACCATGGCGGAACGAACTTTGGTAGGACAGCTGGCGGTCCGTTCATCGCTACAAGCTATGACTATGATGCTCCAATTGATGAATATGGTATGTAAATGTCTTTGCATTGTCTTAAGCATGTTCGCATATTATAAGTTTTTATCATATATTTGAGTATCTCAAAGGTGTAAAGTGCGAAGCCTTTACAAGACTGAACACAGTATAAAGTTAATATTGTTTTGTTAACTATTGTAAATCTTGGTATTTTACTTTTTCTTGCTTAGGGCTACTAAGACAACCGAAATGGGGCCATTTGAGAGACCTGCATAAAGCAATCAGGTTTTGTGAACCAGCTTTGGTTTCGGGGGATCCTGTAGTGACATCACTTGGAAATAATCAAGAGGTCGACTTTCTGTAAGCTTATCATTTTTATGCAACAAAACCTTATAAAAACGGTTTTAAACTGACTATTCACCATTTTTTTTTTGGTCTAGTCCCATGTCTTCAGGTCCAACTCAGGAGATTGCGCTGCGTTTCTTGCCAACTACGATACTAAATATTATGTAAAAGTAGCTTTCAATGGAATGCACTATGATCTTCCTCCTTGGTCCATTAGCATCCTTCCTGATTGCAAAACCACTGTTTTTAACACCGCAAGGGTGAGAAAAACTTAGAATCACATGTCATATATTCTCTGATTTCGTATTTAAAAAGATATAAATCTCTATACTTGTTCACTTGCACGCCGTTGTATTTTTACATTTATAGTCAGCTGGGGTTAACCCCCCCCCCCCCTCTCTCTCTCACACATACGCACACTCTACAGTCTTGTTATTCCTTATCTTTTTCCTGCACATTTCTTCAACTTCATTTTGACATCATTTTTTGTACCTAATAAGGGTTTTCTCATTAATCTTATATTTGAGTTTCCAATTTTGCATTTTATATGCCGGCTGCCAGCATAAAACATAGTCGTTCAATTGAACCAAGGATATGACTCCTAACAGTGCTGAACTGAAGAAGATGATTCATTTAGCCAACCCCAAAATTTTGGAATATGGATTCTAGTTGTTATTGTTAGGATAGATTACATAACCATCATTGAACCTTTAAGTCAGTGTTTTAAAGGCGAAGCACCTTGGCGCCTTAGGGGACCGGGCGAGGCGATCTAGGCTGTAATCGCCTCAAGTGCCCAGGTGCTTGCCTGAGGCGTCCAAGGTGAGGTTTTGAGGTTGAGCTTCTGTGTGATTTTTATTTAAAAAGTAAAATAAAATAAAATTTCATATTATTTCACTATTCGTTTTGTTTTTGTGTACTCGCTTTCTCTTTGATCATAGAGAAAGTCTTCTATGATAACATAATTGAAGCAAAAATGGCAAAAACTTGGTTTTTAAATCTAAATAAATATAAAAAGTCTTTTATTCCTCTATTTCATATTCTTTCCCTAATCCTCAAAATGACATAGCAAAATTCTGGAAGCGGTTTAAATGTTTGATGCCTCAGTTCACTCAGACGGTCGCCTTTTTAGCGCATCTCGCCTCAGGCCATAGCAAACTTCTTCGCCTTTCGCTTTTATAACGCTACTTTTAGTTTCTTTCAATACACCATTGATCTTTAAACAGTACGTACAAATTCCACCACTTGGTGTTTAAAGCAACTTTGGGATGCCGTTTCATGCAATTTCTAATGCAATTTTTATAAGTTAATGGGCGTTTAATGTAATTTTTTAGTTAAATGGTGTTTTATGTAAATTGGGGAAAAGTAATTGGTGTTTTATATATTACCGCTTTCTGTATTGCCCTTGCCTATTTTATTTGTTTGAAAAATTGGCCTTGTGTAATAGTGATTTACATTTTCTGATGCTTAACAATTAACAGGTAGGGGTTCAAACCACATTGATGAAAATGGATTGGGTTGGGGGATTTTCGTGGGAATCCTACAGTGAAGATATCAACTCTTATGACGACAACATATTCTCAACAGATGGATTGCTGGAGCAGATAAATGTGACGAGAGATGCCACAGATTATCTTTGGTACACGACATAGTGAGTAACTAAATTTCTTGCAACTTATAGTTAGAGACAACATTTATGTATATATCCATTTACTGATTCCAGACTTGTGTTTTGTCTCCTAATTTCAGTGTTGACATTGGCCAAGACGAACAATTTCTACAAACTGGAGCGTATCCTGTACTGACCGTGATGTCAGCTGGTCATTCTGTGCATGTTTTCATCAATGGGAAATTAACAGGTTTGTTATTGTTACATGATATAGGTATTAGAACATAAAATATATTTCCTCAACCCTCATCATAACTTCGAAGTTTTGGTGCGATGGTAGGGATATTTCACATGGTATCAGAGCAACCCAGGTTCGGATCTCACCTGGCACGTATTAAATGCGGATTTATTTAAATTAAAAATACCGCTATGCAAAGCCTAGGTTTCGACCCAAAGGGCCTTCGACCTGCGGAGGCGAGTTAGAATATAAAATATATTCCCTCAAGCCTATCATAATTTCGGAGTTTTGGTGCAATAGTAAGGACATTTCACAATAGAAACTCCCTATCTCAAGAATTCTACTTTGCTACATGCTTTTCTCTCTGTGGTTACTATATCAGTTGAGGCTTATGTTTTGGTTTAAACAGTTTTCAACTGAATTTTGTTTCTTTTGAATGAGAGAACTATATTAAACTAGAAGCTAACAAGAATAGACAAGAAAGGTAAACAACTCTACAAATGAGAATAAAAATGATGAGCTATTAAAATTTATATAAAATTATCAAGCAGCATGGACCCGAAGTCATATTTTGATGAAACCGAAATCTAGAGATGATGAAGAACGAGCACCAAAAAAACTGTCATAATATTAACAATTTTCAGAAATCAACGGGTATGTAGTGAATTATGCATATTTACCTTATAAACTAGGTAACTAAAGCATATTGTACCAACATAATTCATATCCCTATGTTGTATATGATGTTTTTTTTTCAATTTTTTTTTTGTTGAAATAGATGTTATTCTGTAGAAGACTATTTGACAGACAGTTGACTTTGTTTTTATATTTGTGCAGGGACTGCATATGGTGGCTTGGACAATCCAAAACTGACTTATACCGGAAACGTCAAGCTATGGGCTGGCAACAACAAGATTTCCATCTTGAGTGCATCTGTTGGGCTTCCGGTAAGTCTACTTCGACATTTATTCTTGAAAAGTTAATAAATATAAAGAATTAAACTATATATATATATATATATATATATATATTGTGGGGGTATTTATTTGCAGAATGTTGGAGAGCATTTTGAGACGTGGAATACTGGTGTTCTTGGTCCTGTGACGCTGAACGGTCTTAACGAAGGACGAAGAGACCTCACATGGCAGAAATGGAACTACCAGGTAACTCATATTGCTAATTACTAGGGTTATTTGAACAAAAAACCCTGTAGTATACTTTGTAGCACTGTCACTTACACCCGTTAAGTGACATATTTTAGCACAAACACCCCTGCAGACTTTTCAAAACTGTAATGCGGTTTTATGGTTTTTTTTTCAAGCAATCCATGTTGTAAGGAAACGATTATAAAATGTTTTTTGGGTATAATTTGAGCATTTAAAATAAATTATTGTTTGTCGCAGATTGGTTTAAAAGGTGAGGATTTGAAACTTCATTCCCTCAGTGGAAGTTCTAGTGTTGAGTGGGGTCAAGCATCTCAGAACCAGCCTCTAGCATGGTACAAGGTGAGTGCAATTGTTCCTGATGTTATGATTACTTGAAGCGATAAAACATTGCATTTATAAAATTCTTTCTGTAGTGTTTGGTAAACTGGTAGCTAAAGATGAATGGGAACCTCTAACTAGGTTTTATTCTTTTTTTACAGGCGGTCTTCAATGCCCCCGATGGAAACGAGCCATTGGCTTTAGATATGGGCAGCATGGGAAAAGGCCAAGTTTGGATAAATGGACAAAACATCGGTCGTTATTGGCCTGGTTACAAGGCTTCCGGTACTTGCAGCGACTGTGATTATCGAGGAGAGTACGACGAGACAAAATGCCAAACCAATTGTGGCGAGGCCTCTCAAAGATGGCAAGCTACCTTCACCTCTCCCAATAATTGCTAAATTACACAAAAATACCCTTAAAGTCTCTCATATTCCCCTTAAAACCAAAGCTTAAGAGCTTTACTGTAATGAAAAAAACTTAAAGGTAGTTTAGTGAAAAACAAATAATAGTTAAGGGTAGTGTGGTGCAATTTAACTGTCCCTAAAATTATCATGATCTCATTTGATCTTAAGTTAAAGTTCTTACGCTAAATCTTTAGGTACCACATCCCTCGCTCTTGGCTATATCCAATGGGTAATTCTTTGTTGGTATTAGAAGAATGGGGCGGTGACCCTAGTGGAATATCCTTGGTAAAAAGATCGATAGGGAGCGCATGTGCTGATGTTTCTGAATGGCAACCATCAATGAAAAATTGGCATACGAAAGACTACGAGCTTTCAAAAGTTCATCTATCTTGTAGTCCTGGACAAAAGATGACGAAAATAAATTTTGCCAGCTTTGGAACTCCAAATGGAGCGTGCGGGAGCTTCTCTGAAGGCAAATGTCATGCTCATGAGTCGTATGACATTTTTGAAAAGGTAAATCGGTCTCCATTCTTTCTGAGCTAAGTATCAATTATGCAACATCCAATTTCAGTATGCGAATCATGTTTGCTTAGGTTATCATAATTTAAGGATTAAATTACATAAAACACCATCAATTTTTTTGTTCGGGTTTTCAGCAAAATACCTCTAAACTTAAAATAACTACACTAAACCCCATTGTACTACCATTCCGTTTGTCAATGTTAGTCAAGTTAACATTTGTCCCTCACGACTTTATAAAACCCAAATACCCTTGTGAGAAAGATATCTCAAGGATAAAGAGGCGGCAATTTAGTAAGGTTCACCAATTTTCTGTTAACACCATATACAACGGCGGCGTTAAGTGTATTATTACAAAATCGATGATGTTAGTTGTAGTTTTCAGTTTGATGATGTTTTAATGAAATCTGAAAAAAGTTCAAAGGCGTTTTATGCAATTACCCAAAGTTAAAAGCCTGACACTGGATATATATATTATTAATCAAACATTCTCTCTGATATTAATGAGCGACAATAAGTCTTTGTTCTTTTGCCTTTTATTTTGGTTGCAGAAATGTATTGGGCAGGAATCATGTGCGGTAACAGTAGCTCCTACAAATTTTGGAGGAGACCCATGTCCTGGAAAGATGAAAAGAATTGCAGTGGAAGCTCTCTGTGAATAATTGGCCTAATTGGATCGTGTACGCATTGTTATATACACATACACACACATTCAATTCACGTTAGATTTTTAGAGTTCCGATCCAAAAACAAGGCGAAAGAGTTGCGGAAACTGCGACAAAACCGACCCGGCCAGAATCAAATACGAAGATTTTGCGACAGATAAAGAAGATACAAATTATCGACAACAGATAATAGATTGGTGAGGCGAAGCCTCAGCTTTTCAACATATTGTATTCTTTTTTATATGGAGCAAGACTCAGATAAATGCTTTGCACTGGTTTCGGTTAGTGCTGTGGTCCTTGTATGAGCCAAGCGTATTTGTATTTGTTTGTTTTTATCGGATATATATCATTCTGATCAAGTAACATGTGAAATTTTCTTTCATTCTGTGCTTGCGTAATACTATTGTGAAGAGTCCTTGTTTCTGCATCTCTCATAAGTTTATGCTCTCTGTATATACCTTTTGTTTTGAGATGAAAACACCTTAATAATGAAATTTCTGCATCTCTCATAAATTTGTGCTCTCTTTATATACCTTTTGCTTTGAGATGACAACACCGTAATAATGAAATTGGGTATGATTTTCGACAATTGTTCAAGCAGGATCCAACTTAATCTGAACTAAGAATCTATACAAAACCTGCGTAAATTGTTACTTACATTGCCCTAAATCCCCATTGATTTTTTTTCCTTTGAATATATTTTTGAACCCTTCTTTAGGATCGTACAAAGAAGCGATCTTTTTAGTCATTCTGTCCGGTTGCAATTAAGCAAGCACTGTGCCGTCGATGATACCATCCAGTGCTCTCTCGTTAGCCAAAATACCTGATACAATATTTCATTCTCCGATTATGTGCGAAAATAATTTTTTTTAATGCAACCTTGCCCATTTACCCCTATCCTCTAATGTAAATTTAGCATTGGTAGAACTACGATTTCATAGTTAATCTATCTATCCTATCACCTAAATACAATCACTATCATATAGCTCAAAAGAAAACCACAACTCGAACAACCTTTCTATATCTCTTTTAACATAAGTTTCTGCCAATTATTGTCCGAACCATAAAAAATTGTTTCAGGTATGTTTTGTTGTATGTGTAACCACTGAAAAAACAACCATGAAGTCCAATAAATATCCGGTTCATGACATAAAAATGGGAAAAATGTATCTAGGGTTCTATGTCCAAAAAGGAATAGGGCTATGTCCCTATTCCTAAAAGAGTTGTTAAAAACTCCCAAACTTTAAAAATTCCTTTATTTAACTCCCTAACTTTTTAAATTCTGATACTGCCCTTTCATATAAACTACTACATCTATTTCATAAATTACTACATTTTATAGTAAAACTACTATATTTATGTGGAAACTACTACATTTATGCTTAAACTACTATATTTATGTAGAAACTACCACGTGTATTAAAACTGCTATATTTATCTACAAGACTATTACATTTATGAGTAAAATTTTACATTTATCTTGTTTTTTTTTATTTTTTCTTGATCTTCTTTCTCCTTACTCCTTCCTCCACTTCTTTTTCAAATCCTATCAAATCAATATTCGTTTTTTCCTATCAACTATAAATTATATATTTTTTTCTTCCAAAAATTTCACCATTCAAAAAGCTATCAAATCAAAATTATAATCTAATGGTAAAAAGTTTAGATTTTTATTATGGTTCCCTTTGTTTTGCCAAAGAAGAAGAAGCATATCAGGAAGAAAAAGGAAGAAAAATTAGAGTTTTGGACTACTTAACCAGAATTGCTGATGGGTATTTGATTTGTTGAGATATTGGATTAGATAAAAAAATCATTCGGAGATGGATGTGGAGAAAGATGAGAATAAAAAATTAGTAGCTTATGAGGGAGAGAAAGATAGAGTATTGAGAGATAAGGGTAACGTGGGTAATAAAAAAAATAGAATTATAATAAATAACATCAAAATTATATTGGAGGGACTTAAATATAGAGAATATTTGCCCTATGGGAGGGACCTAATCAGATTGTTTTTGAATCTCAAGGGCTTAGAAGCAATTTTCCCCATAAAAGTTCTTTGGCCAAAAAGAAAAAAAATTACGTTTTCGTTTAATTTGTATTACAATATTTTTTCTTTTCGATGTTATTAAAATACCTATCAGCCTCTCCTCATGGCTCTCCAACCAAACCTTGCCAGTTTTTCCCCTTTAGCCCTTGTTTGGATATAGAGTTAAAATAACCATGATTTATTTTTAAGTAAAGATAGAGAAGATGCAAACCGTGGTTTGCAAGCCTCAAACTCCAAAATGGAGTTTTGTAAACTTTGGTCACCAAAGAGTTGAGATAACTGCAGTTATTCCAAAATAGTCCCCAAACATGATTTTAGCATTTTGGAGTTTCGCTTTCTAAACTATATGAAACTACAGTTTACTAAACCAAACGTGTTCCCAAACCGGGACTTATTAGGGATTTGGTCATAAAATTTAATCCCAAATCGAGATCCTCTTCCTCCTTCGTCTCCCTCAATTTTTAAAAGGATTAAAGCCAAAAAACTACCAAAAATTTATGGGCCGTGATAACTACCAAATTATTTGGAAATTAAAAAAAAAAATACTAAAGTGTATGAGCATTCTTAAACTTTCTTATATTAGTTTGACAGCTTATTGAAAATTTAATAAATAAGTTTGATAGCTTATTGGATATTTCCAAAATTCCGAAACAAGTTTGGTTGTTTATTGTGTATTCATTTCGTAAGTTTTCATATACTTTATAGTTTACAGATATTATATATATATTTTTTAATGGTTTTTGGGAATTACGCCTTTTAACAAAAACTCAAATTTTGATCGATCATAGATCAGAGATCAAGAGGTCGCCATCAATGGCGTCGATATATTGGATGGTGTCTCTCCCCGTCCAAGGTTCCGCCTCCTTGCTCCGGTCCCGCCTCCTCCATCTCGAAGCAATCCTTGGAAACTCCTCTCTATCGAGTAACCCTAACCCTAACTGTAATGCTACCCCTGCTGAGGTTGAAGCCATCTTATGTCGATTAGGTTTCGCCATTTCTTG
Source organism: Agapanthus africanus (assembly GCA_030015575.1). NCBI lineage: Eukaryota > Viridiplantae > Streptophyta > Magnoliopsida > Asparagales > Amaryllidaceae > Agapanthus > Agapanthus africanus. The sequence continues at coordinate 193,168,924 of CM057348.1, forward strand.
GGTTCGGGTCAGTTTGAATCGAAGGCTGAGCCCATCTTCACCTATCCGCCCCGCTTCCTTTTTTTATTTCAAAATTCAAAAATAAAACCTCACTGTAACAATACTCCCTTGTTTCACGTCGAGCCTGTCTCAAGATCGAAATTTGGAAACTTTTTCCTCAGCTCCCAGTATCTTTCCCATGAAGTTTCATTACCCAAGTGAATTGAGCCTCAATATAAACTCTTTGCTCTAATAGGTATTTAAAGGGTCTGTCATCAGTTTTGATGATGAAGTCTCTTCATAGCAAGTACCGCCTCCAATTTTTTGATGGCTAGTAAAATAACCAACATTTCCCTTTCATATGATGATTGTCCTGCATGAGCACTGCCCCAATACCGCTTCCAGATGCATCACATTCTAGAGGGAACTTCTGGTTGAAATCAGGTAACCTTAGTACTGGCGGATCAGTCAGTCATAACTTGTTTCAATTGGGTCAAAAGCTCTTTATGCATCTTGAGTCCACCGGAATCTTTCTTTGCCTGTGAGTTGAGTGAGAGGAGCTGCCGATTGACCATACCCTTGAATAAATTTCATGCAGTGGCCTGTTAACCCTAAGAATCCCCTCACTGCCTCGACATTTCCTGGAATTGGCCAATCCTTGATAGCTTGAATCTTTGCTGAAATCAACAGAAACCCCTGTGCCTGACACCACATGCCCCAAATACTGTATTTTTGTGACTCCGAATTCACATTTACTTCTCTTGGCAAACAAGGAGTTTTTCCGAAGAGTAGACGACACCAAATTGAGGTGATACAAATGTTTCTGCCAAGATGAACTGACGGATTTCTGGATCTCCTTCAGATGTTACCTTCCGTTGATCTGCAGCGAGCGCTGATGGATGGCTGAGATTGAGTTGGAGGATTGCCTCCTGAAGCGTGTGGATCTCAATGGGTTTTATGTGGTTGAGGCCGAGCTACCTGCAAAGAGGTCCCGAGGTGGTTGTGCCACCGAGAACCCTCCGACGATCAAGTTAGACGGGGTATTATGGCAGAGTAACGGCCTATTGGGGTGAAATTGGCTTACCTGAGTCATCTGAGAGAGGGGTTTATATAACGGCAGCAATGGGCAGGCGGGCGTGAGATTCACGCCGGTCGTTACGTCCCCGGCGTTACGCCCGTGTGATAGTCGGGATCCCCTATTAATGACGAGATATGCTCGTTAATGTGGGATCGTGATGGCATGGAACGCGGGATCATGGGCGGCGGATATCTCGCGCATGGTGAGATTCACTGAGCCGTGGCGGAGGCGCGTGCTGTGGGTCGGTCGGTGAGACCGAGAAAGATAAGCTCGACGGGAGGTTCGGGAACGAGCGGGAGGCCGAGACATCTTGGTTCTGTGATAGCTCGAAGGCGAGCTGGGGATGGTCTGGAAAGCCATCGAAGATTGGTAACATCCTCGGGTCGCAGGTCCGGGTATGCTTTCAACGTACCGTTATTGATCCTTTCTTGTAAGCTCTAGGACACATCATCTGCCACGTGTCATGATCTCGGGAGTCACCGATATCGAGCATCATCATTAACCCCCCACTCTCGTCTCGACCCGTTCCTGGGTCGGGTCGAGAGTGGTCTGACTGGTCACCTGGGGTGAGCTCTCATTTGAATATATCGTCGGTGCGTATCCCTGGGCAATTAGTTGTATTTTCTTGATGACGTCAGCGGTTCAGGGGAGAGATCTCGCATTAAAGAGGAAGCGCCGGTTTGTGCGTATATTCGTCGAAGCGCCAGCTCACGTGTCTGGCGCTGGTTGGCTGACGAGACGGGCCGCAGGTGTTCCCGCGCCAGATAGGACGCACCCAATGCGAGTGCGACAGGTGGAATGTTGTCAGCCGTTGGTTGCGAAGCGTTGTTTTGGCGGGAGGCGATCGGAGCCGTAGGATGTGTACGCCGGCAGCTATAAATAGAGGCGGGATCTCCATCAGGGCCCATACCTCACCATAATTTCATCGTCCCTAGTCGTGTTAGCTCGGCGCTCTTCTCCTCAGGTCGGATTCCTTGCGTTCTTTCTTTGGAGGACTCATCCTTTTAATCAGGATGTTTTTTACCGATGAGTCTGTAGAAATAGTCTGGGAAGAGTCTGGGGAGTCCTCTGTAGCTTCCTCTTCCTCTTCTTCTTCTGCTTCTTCCTTTTCCTCGTCTGAGTCTGAGTCGCCCCGGGAAGTTAGAGTTAGTCATGCTTCCCGGGGTCGTGCGACGGGGGCGGTCCCCAGAGCGCAGGTCATGGATGCTCTTGGCACGTCATCCATGCTGAGGCATGCGGATGAGCTCGCCATCATCCGGACTCGTTTCCACATTCCTCCCGGCTACCCGCTTCGTCTGGCCGAGGAGGGGGAGAGGGCAGACCAGGTACGGGACAAAGAGATTGTCTTGTTCCTGGAAACCTTTTAGGCCGGGATGCGCCTGCCCTTCTCCTCCGAGATGAGTGCGGCGTTGAATTGTTTTGAGTTAGCCCCGGGTCAGTTAGTGCCGAACTCTCAGAGGATTCTCCTTGGATTCCTGGTCCGGTTGAAATTACGTCTGATCCCTTTCAGCCGGAGCCTTCTCGTTTCTTCTTTTTGCTACAAAAACCACCCCGGCACTCACAGGGGCGAGTCGAGATGGGTATACATCTCTTTTAGAAAACATCGGGGAGGTGCTGCCGGGTCGGGGGTCGTCGTAGTACCTTCTTCCATTCACGAATGGAAGAAGAAGTTTTTGTTTGTTAGGCCGCCTGAGGATGAGGATTGGCCTGTGCCCATCCAGTGGCACAGGGCCAACTGCCCGTGGGTGAGGCGGTCGAATGATCCCGACACGGTGGCGGTGTCAGAGTGGGAGCCCATCCCCTAGGTTGATGTGTTGCTGTCTCAGCGGGCCCTCAGTTGGGCTGGGCTCAGCCCCGCCCAGTTCGCGGGTAAGTTAGGAGTTTTCAGGCGACCTGTTTAGACTTGTGTATTCTTTCACTTTTTCTGGCATTGCTGACTCCTTTATACTTTTGTCTTATGCAGAACTCATGGACCTAGGAAAATTTTGGGCAGCCCTGGTCGAACAGAAGAAGGGAAAGAAGGCCGGAGCTGCCAGCCCTTCTCGCCCGTCGTCGGCTCCAGCTCCACCGGGGGCCCCTCCATCCAGACGCTCAAGCGCGCCCCGGTCCCCGGAGTCCAGCCAAGCGCCGAGCTGAAAACGTGCTCAGGAGCAGAGCCCTGGGCTCCGGAGGTAGGAGGTGAGACTGGTTCCCCTGCGTCGCTCCTCAAGAGGTTTCATAGGATGGCCCCCCACTCCCCGGCTTCTCCGATCATCATGGAAGATGGGGAGCTTCGCTTTGAGGTGCCCTCGGGGCTTTCCGTCGCCGACAACCTGCTCTCGGAGATGGAAAGGTCGGCTGGGGGCAGAATCCCTCGGGGGACCCTCCGGGCCCAAATGGCGGCCATAGTTTAAGAGGCCATGCAGGTTAGTGTTCGCACCCCACTCGGGTCTTCATTCAGTATTTTTGTTCGCAAGATTGGGTACCCCCCTTTTCTTTTTAACCCTCCTTTGTTTTCTTCAGGTCCTCCAGCACGCCGCCCTCATCGTCAACATGGAGGACGAGGAAATTACCCCGGCGATGTGGGCCGCGGGCGAGTTCTCCTCATGAGAGGAGAGATTAAGGATGGAGCTGGAGGCGGCGATGGAGATGGTCGCTGCCCTCGAAGACCGGATGGCGGCTGGGGATAGGGAGATCGCCAGGTGTCGAGAGGCCGCCCGAGCCGCCGAGGCCAAGTTAGAAGATTCCAAGGTGCTTGTCACCATCCTGAAGAAGACGGCGAACACCCTCCGGAGGGAGAATGTGGCAGCGAAGGAGGGGATGAGGCATGCCGAGCTCCAAGCGTCGAAGGCGGTGGAGAGCTACAAGAAGTCAGACCAGTATTACACCGACCTCGCTGGAGCCGCGACCATCGTTTGGCACGACACCCTCGACGCCATCAAGGCCTTGATGCCGGAGTTCCCTGATGGCGAGCTCCGGGGTGAGTACCCCCTCGGAGATGAGGCGCAGGGGAATGCCCACGGAAGCGCTGTAGGGGGATAGGCCTCTGGTGGGAGCATTGGGGAGAAGTCAGTCACCGAGGCTCCTGCGGTGGGCGCCGACCTTCAAGATGCCACCCGGTTGTCGTAGTAGAAGCGCAGCTCATCGAGGTTCTCCCCGGCCCTAAGGCCTGAACTTCCTCGCCTCCTTATTTTCTTTGCGCTAAAATTTTGTAAGGCTCTGGGCGTTTTTTGTAAGGCTGGGGAGCCTATAATACCTCTGTAAAGACCTCCTATTTTGGTGAATGAAAATCTTTTTGCAGTGTTCTTTGCGTGCGCATTTTCCCTTTGCTTATGTTAAAAATTTTATTTGCGCGGTACTGCTTTCATGACGTGTTAGGCCGGAGGTCGGTTCTTCGTCTAGCGATCGCACGTCGAGTTCGATTCAACAATTTGCCAAGTGTGCAAAGACCGGTGCAAGGTCGGTATCTCCATGGCCCCGAAGTCGAGGTGGAGATCGCTTATAAAAGGCGTATAGGAAGTTAAGCAGGAAAGCTGCTTGATGGCCTCTTGATGAGGGCTATGATTCTTGGCATTGTTGGGCAAGGAGTTGCCTGCTAAGGATGGACCGAGCAGGATAGCTGCTCGATGGACTCTTGCTTTGATCCTTGGCGTCGTGGGGTAAGAAATTACCAGCTAAGGATGGGCCGAGCAGGGTAGCTGCTCGGTGGACTCTTGATGGAGGCTTTGATCCTTGGCATCATGGGGTAAGAGATTACCAGCCAGGGATGGACAGAGCAGGGTAGCTACTCGGTGGCTTCTTGATGAGGGCTTTAATCCTTGGCGTCGGTGGGTAGTGAACTACCAGCCATGGATGGACCGAGCAGGGTTGCTGCCCGGTTGCCTCTTGGCGAGGGCTTTGATCCTTGGCGTCGGTGGGTAGTGATCTACGAGCTATGGATGTACCGAGCAAGGTTGTTGCTCGATGGCCTCTTGATGAGGGCTTTGATTCTTGGCGTCGGTGGGTAGTGAGCTACCAGCCATGGATGAACCGAGCAGGGTAGCTGCTCGGTGGCCTCTTGATGAGGGCTTTGATCCTTGGCATCGGTAGGTAGTGAAATACCAGCCATGGATGGACCAAGAAGGGTTGCTGCTCGGTGGCCTCTTGATGAGGGCTTTGATCCTTGGCGTCGGTGGGTAGTGAACTACCAGTCATGGATGGACCGAGCAAGGTAGCTGCTCGGTGGCCTCTTGATGAGGGCTTTGATCCTTGGCGTCGGTGGGTAGTAAACTACGAGTTGTGGATGGACCGAGCAGGGTTGCTGCCCGGTTGCCTCTTGGAGAGGGCTTTGATCCTTGGTGTCGGTAGGTAGTGAACTACCAGCCATGGATGGACCGAGAAGGGTAGCTGCTCGGTATCCTCTTGACGAGGGCTTTGATCCTTGGCGTCGGTGGGTAAGAGATTACCAGCCAAGGACGGACCGAGCAGGGTAGCTGCTCAGTGGCCTCTTTGTAGGGTTCCTAGGCACCCTAGTGAGGTCTCACAAGGCATCAACCATGCCAATTTCAAATTTTACGGTGCCTACAAACCCTAAACTACGGATCGTCGGCTAGATGTCTAGGCGAAAAACTAACTAGTTAACACTTAACTAAAAGTTTAACGGAAATACAACCTTTGTAGATCCGGTGCTCCACCTCCATAGCTCCGCAACGAGGTCCTCTCCGCTGTCCAAATCAAATCCGGGCTCTAGAGTCAGCTTCGTCGGAGAAAAAGGGAGCTAGGTCGTCGATGTCCATGCCGAAGATGATCTACGTCGAGGCATCGCTAGATCAAGCTCACAACTTCACCAAGTCAAGAAACTTGTGAAGTAAACACACTCTACTACTTGGCAAGAGATAGAGGATGAAGAAATAGGAAGTGGGTAGACTTTAGTTTTGGATTTCTCACTCTTTTCCAACAATCACCATTGATGGAGCTTGGTTTTCTTCACTTGAAGAATGAAGAAGATCAAGAAGAATATTATGATAAGTTAATTTAAAACAATAGAAAAAATCAAAACTTATCATAATATTAACTAGAGTTAAGTGTAGAGAATGAATCATGGTTAGTGGGAATGGTTAGGGTTAAGGATGAGATAAGAATGGTTGACTTGATCAAAGATTCATGAAGCTTCAACTAAACTCTAAATTAAGCCACCATTCTTTTCTCCTCTTTTCCAAAATCAATAAACAAATAAATAAATGAATAAATAAAGGAAATGAAACCCTAACCATTCTTTTAACCATGGTTTAATTCTTTGCACTTAACCAAGTAATCATGTATCATCAAACATGATACAATCAAATGCACAAAATCATATCGCATATGTAATGCGCACACCCGAGTGAGAAAATCCATTTAAAGTGAACCAATACTAGTTAATGCAAAGTAATATATCAAATATATAATTATACATTAAATCATTAAATCAACACTTGATTCAATGATCCGGTCATGTCGCACACAACCGACTAGTATACAATGTATCGGCTTATCGAATCAACGCTTGAATTGATAACTAGGTTATATCGCATACAACCATTCGATACATTCATCGCGAGAATAGAATACGGTATCACATACACGCATTATTCTCGGTCCCGCACATATCTCATATGCGCTCCTATTTCGTTTCGCTTGAGCCAGGAAACCTCTGTGTAGGACTCTAAAGACTCGTCAATACGCCGGCAGCAGGTGATGATCATATCAAACACCCACAAGCCGCAAGCGGTCTGCTAAACGTAACGGCCACCCGGGTATTGAGCGATCTGAAGATCGACGAGCAAGCCCGCTCACACTCCAGTGAATCCGACCAGTAACACTACCGTACAGTCCGGTCTGATCGTCTGATATGTCGCATATCTCGCCTAGGGGTGGTAAACGTCAGACCCCAATAGCTCGATAAGTCGTGTCGATATGAGGTCTATAACTATTCGAGAAACTACTGGTAACACTTACCAGTAAATCTCAGCAACCCTGGCCAGGGATTTCCTGTTATAGCCAATCGAACACAGCGCAACATCAACTCCCTATACCGGGAGAGAAGAATCCCCTCCTATCGCTCATTGCCTCCATGTGACTCGGGACTGTACCCAAAAACCACCGTTTTGCACGCCCTCTTGGACGTGGTAAGATGAAAATCAAAGCACAGTGGGAACCACACAAGACTCTATGACGATCTCGGGTCAACAGACTACTCTGTACCAGTGTCACCAGAGAACTGCCATCTGACGTGAGGTATAATACCATCTGGGAGTTCTCGGTGAGTCCGTCCAGTGTACCCAGTCTCTACTGAGCACCCGTATATCATCTCTGATGTCAAACACCGATGGATATGGGATCATCCATCGCCCATCTGTATGGGTCGAGAAGGTATACGCTAGTCTACTCTGGTATATCGATGCCCCGTCTCGATACACCCACGACTAGGGACTTTGAAGGATGTACTTATGGACTACCATGTCCCCACTAGTATGATCCGCATCATAGTCCAGGTAGTCAAGCACACATCCTAAGGGCTTTACCAACATGTAACAGAGAGACAATCAGTATACACGTTAAGGTAAAGTTCAACCAGATAGCATACTATCATGTCGAGCAAGAAAGTCCTCCCTATATATGTCCCAGCATCCACTACAATATACATCCTATGTACAGTAATGGCCTCTAGGGCATACATATAACTAACAATCTCCCACTTGCACTAGGGCCATCTGTAGCAGTGGTTGTAGTATCTCATACTCAACCATCCCATAAAAATCTCTCTCTGGGAACAGGCCTTTGTGAGTGGATCCGCTGTGTTGTCCTCTGAATCTACTCTCCTAACCTCGATCCCTTGGAGATCAACCATCTCCATGATCAGGTGATACTGCCTTAGAATATGTCTGGATCACTGATGGGACGGACGTTCCTTGGCATAAGCCACATCTCCATTGTCACATAATGGGAGGAACATAGTTCATCTCATGAACCAATATACACCCAGACTGCCTCTTTGGTAGCATCTTAAGTAGCGATGTATCCTGCCTTTATAGTCTAGTATGTCACGGTATCTAGCTTGGAACTCTTCCAACATACCGTCCCTTTTACTGAGGGTAAAGACAATGCCTGCGACTGACATTCAGTCGTCTTTATCACCCTGGAACCCTTCCAGTGATTCTCCCCAGGATCGATTGATGCCATCTCACTACAACTAGTGAGAATCCTAACATCCATTTAAATCTATCTCATAGATCCAAAATCCAGGATTTAGTAGGTATCACTTTGATCCTATATGGAGAATCCTAGTGATAATCGGAGATTGATCGAGCGTAGCATAGGAAACTCTTTTCTTATCAAGAGTATGTCATCCACGTACTCTACGAGGATCGTCACCATACTCCCTACTACCTTTTTGTTTATACAAGGTTCATCTACCATTTTGATGATGTCAACTTCTTTGACTAATTCATCAAAACAGATGTTCCAACTCCGCGATGCCTGCTTTATCCTATAAAGCATCTTGCACACGTTTCCGCTGCTCCCACTGTCTATGAAGCCCTCTGGCTGTGTACTTATAGACACTCTCTTCTAAATCATCATTTAGAAAAGCAGTCAAGACACCCAACCACCAGATATCGTAGTCATGGTATGTAGCCGTGACAAGTAGGATCTGGATGGACTTAAGCATAGGTATGGGAAAAGGTTTCATCATTATCCACGCCTGGTCAATGACGAAAACCTTTAACAAGTCTAGCTTTGAAAGTCTCAACTTTTCCATGTACACCAAGTAATCTTCTCAAGATTTACTTGCTCCTGATGGGGATTTAACCCTTTAGATATAGCAACCAAAGTCCATACTTTGTTGGTGTAGATGGATTCCATCTCAGATCACTAAGCATCCAGCCATTCTGACAGAGTCTTACTCCTGATGGCCAGCTCGAAACTAGTTGGGTCATCATCTCATGATGCACTCCTCGCTCCCACTGTCATCGAGAAACCGAAGTATCTCTCAGGTGGGTGAGAAACCCTACTAGATCGGCGGAAAGGCTGAGGTTCATTGGAATCTACTGAATCCTTTGGTTCTATCAAATCATCTGCTGTAGTTTGTATAGCTGGAACCTTTCCAGCTTTACATTACAGACCTTGCCTCGAGCTTGTCCGGATTTTGCTTTTAAACATAGCCCGGACAACCCCAAATTTTAACTAGCTTAAGACATGGGCTCTTCCCTTTCCATATCACATATGAAGGGGTAGGCAACTGATTTGATTTGAACTCTATTCAATAGGTATGCAACTTCTCAAGTGCATAACCCCCTGAGGAAAAAGGTAACTCAGTAGTACTCATCATAGAGCACACCATATCAAATAGGGTGTATCTGCTCCGCCCCGATATACCATCGTGCTATGGTGTATACAGAGGAGTAATGCTGAGAGAGAATCTCATTCTCCTTTAGAATAGTCCAGGAATTCCATGCACAAGTATTCTCCTCCCTGATCTCATCATAGGACATAATACTTATACCCGTATTTTGGTTCTCTACTTCTAAATCATATTCTGTGAATATCTCAAAAGGTTCGGACTTGTGTTTCAACAGGAACATATGTCTGAATCTTGAGAGATTATCAGAGAATGTAATGAAGTACAAAGAACCGGTCTTGGCATATGTAGACAGGGGACCTTTATACATCAACATGTATCATCCCAAGAGTTTACTAACTCTTTCTCTGTTTCCAATAAACAGAGCTGTGATCAACTTATCTCTGTGACATGACTGGCAAGTTTCACAAGATGTAAATTCAAACTCATTTAAATATACATCTAAATGTAACTTCAGCTAGTCGGGTCACATTGATCTGACCTAGTCTACAATACCTCAAGAAGAATCCGTTCATTTCTGAACTCTTCCTCTTGTGTGTGTTCCATATACTAAGAACTGTAGTTTGATTTAGAACATTAATGCTTTTAGATAACGTGCCTGAATCGATCAACTTTTGATATAGGAAATGTTCAAAACATTATCCAACAATACAAAATTTTACCGTTTCTTTACTAATAAAGAGACAGACATGATTTGGTATATCAGGTTCGGTATCTAATAACATTCGTTCAGAATCAATGTATTGTAATACAGGGTGACAGTGACCAACAGACTTGGCTGCAACTCTTGCCCCGTTTTCTGCCTCATGAAACTTATCACCCGTTCTCAGTTCTCTACCTTTCTGTAGCCCTATGTAACTGATTATATATCTGGGATCCTGATCTGGTATCACATACCCAGGACGTAGAGGATACAGAGAAACAGTTCTTTGTAATGAACACACCCGAAGATGATGCATCATCATGCACTCTCTTCGTTTGGGCGGCACGGGAATTCTGGTAATCCCCAATTTCCTGCTCTGTCTTATAACTATTATAAGTTGGAGCGGGACCAACGTTCCCCAGCTCAGTATAACAAGCGGGTTCGGTCAATAATCCGTATTTTTATCTTGATTAAGGCGTGATATGGTCGCTACCAGGAGAGAGAGAGAAGAAAACACTCAGCGTGCGCTCTTGCAAGAATAGATTGGTTATTATTTTATCTAATCAGGATGGCTCCCACTGCTTTTTATCAAATCTTCCTTCAAACCCTAAAAGGAAAGACTAGCCGGGATTAATTACACACTACAAGTTCGCCAATCTTTCAGCCAGGCCAGTGTCGGTACTTTGAGGGAGGTCCCCGTGCTTTCGCACGAACCTAATTAATGTAAACCTCGTTTTCCCAGAGGCGTAATCTCGTTAACACCTTTCTAGACACCTACTTGATCGGCTAATTGCAATGTGTAAAACTCTCCCAGGAGTAACTCTTACTCGCAGCGGGTATCGGGATCCAACTATCTCATAGAAGGTATGCAATCTCATTGCAAATCTCAACACTTGAAATTCCCGATAATATTTTGCCCCATGCGATCTATGACCTTGACTGAGTCAACAAACCATAGACCGCAAGTAAAGTTCAACCCGTCATTTCTCGATTGAATTAAACCCACCCGCACGACCCTTGACTGAGTCAACAAGGCCGCACGACTACCCTAATCCAATCGCATCATATGCTTTGCAGATAAGCAATAATCAGCTACCGCACACTACGCCTTGACTGAGTCAACAAACACAACACGAATACTAACTATTACCTATCTGAAATGACGGAGGGCTACGACAGGTTTTTAAGAAAACCTTTTGCGTAATGAACTTTATATCGTTGTAGAATCAAATGATTTTAAAAATGGAGTGTTTTGGAGGCTTTTCTAGTTTTGCTAAAGGAGTCACTCCCGGTGAAGGGATCGTCGGTCCTTTCCTCGTCGAATGAGGTGCAGGATATATCACATATATCTCTGTGCAAAGCAAAAACTCTTAAAAGCAATTAAAAGACAAACCGAATGTGTAGCATATGCCAGTTATTGCTAAAGGAGTCACTCCCGGTGAAGGGATCTCGGTTCTTTCCTCATCGAATAAGGTGCAGGATATATCACATATACCTCTGTGCAAAGCAAGAACTGTAGCTACCTGTTTTATTTTGAAATTCGATTCTACAATATCTTAGGTTTCTTTTATTTCATTAATCACATTAATGAAGTCCCATCATTTAAGTACCTAATCATCACAGATAAATACGACGTACACTTATGCCATCCGCATTCGCCTCGATGTCCCCTCGTGCACCGTTAGGTTAGGTGACTAACGACAGAGCAGGGCAGGGCTAGCGCGGGTGTAAAACATAAGTAACGTCTATATAATATATCATATATACTATATACTGTATCTATCACAGAACATCACATGATCACATCACAGATATCGCAGCAGAAGAAACATATGAAATATTGGATATACTAGGACGTCCGTGTTTTCAATACGAGCCAGTATAAAACACGGATTCCACGGTCGTGATGAATAGCCAAACCCACACCCCTAGACCCCTACGAGAGCGGCAAGCAACCCTACCAATTCTAGAGTTAGGAGACCCGGACTCGACTCCTCGAGTTGGTCTCCCACTGGACTCCAGAACCCGGTTACTTGTGCTCCCCTCCTTGGGTCTATCCTAGTGCGGAAAAGTAAATAATATACAAACGGTGACACCTTCCGCAACCTGGAAGTGCCCCAATAAAAGAATATTACATACAAGTTTTTACATGAATGAAAATGAAAAACACTCATCTCACATAAAAAACCCCGGCTATTCAAACACGACGATCCAATATAACATATCCAGCAACACATAACATCACATGTCATCAACGTAAGTAAATATGCGCATCCCAATTGTCGTTGACATATAGCAACGAAACCGGCGATATCACATATTACACTTACGGTCACAGAAAAGAAAGTGTAAAACTACAACAGTTGGAATCCGCAACCACCTCAGACATCGCATGCCTGACTAAATGAATTCCTTAGACATCACATGCGTAACAATTATAAACCCCGCATTTTAGTCTCTTTATCGAAAACACTTTTCAATATCGAGTCGGGCAATTCAACAAGATTCCCGACAGTCTGATCGAATACTCGTCGCAAACTTTAGTAGGCGGCCGCACCCCCGATACCGTCGACGAAGTGCACCAAGGCGGAACACCGCTGCCGCGAGCACCCGAACGGATGCTTTCGGCGACGGGGTTCTCCTACAGTCACTTGGTCGGGGCTATGGAGTGAGGCTGTCTATTAAGTTTACCCGGCGAATATCCGCGTACGCTACGTGATTGCGACGGACTTTTGATCACATCAAAATTCCGTGGCAACCGATCAAGTGAGACTAAACTGCTATGTTTATAACATTCATTTAGTTATCACATAACTACTTGTGAATTCCAATTATTGTATCACATTCCGGATAAATAGAAAATGTTAAACTTTTCGATCAAACAATCGAACACCCAACTTTTCCCGATACAGATCAACACATGAAATAAGTCTAACAACATTCAGTTCGTACCTCAGTACCAACGGTCCAGCCGTAGAAGGGTCAAGCCAACGCCTCACATGTGGCACGCCGTACTGCCCCAAACCCGAAGGTTCAAAGGGCAGTTCAAGACGGTCACATAATCGAGTTAAGGTTTGTTGTCTTCTAGAGGGACCATCGCGTTACTTGCACTACTTAGAACGTCGTTAAACTTCGGAAAAATCCAACACTTGGAAATTTCCCGACAGGGGAAAAATTGGGTATTTATATCCGGTCGAACTTTTTAACATATTCTAAGATTTATCCGGAAAGCCAAACAGACAAAATTTGATACCCCGATCGAAACACCGAATCCCCAAAACAACTGCAGAAATTCAACTCTTGAAAAATTATTAAAAATTCCCAGGAAAACCAGCATACAAAATTAAGAATTACTGTGCAGAATGATACGCACAAAACGACAAAGCTGCCGCGTTTCAGCCGCACGAGATAGGCTCGTGCCGCGGAAACGCGGCTCAATGATGGAATCAGGAAGTCGAATTTTGCAGTATTCCTTAAAATTTCCTGCTGATTTCACTGAATATTTTTAATATTGAAAAATGCACTGTTTTGGAAAAAGTACAGAGAGCAAGTTTAGTTTGGGGTTCCGGGTTCGTTCGGACTTCAAATTCCGTCTGGACTTCGCCTAAGGCTCTAGCTAGGCTCTGATACCACTGTAGGGTTCCTAGGCACCCTAGTGAGGTCTCACAAGGCATCAACCATGCCAATTTCAAATTTTACGGTGCCTACAAACCCTAAACTACGGATCGTCGGCTAGATGTCTAGGCGAAAAACTAACTAGTTAACACTTAACTAAAAGTTTAACGGAAATACAACCTTTGTAGATCCGGTGCTCCACCTCCATAGCTCCGCAACGAGGTCCTCTCCGCTGTCCAAATCAAATCCGGGCTCTAGAGTCGGCTTCGTCGGAGAAAAAGGGAGCTAGGTCGTCGATGTCCATGCCGAAGATGATCTACGTCGAGGCATCGCTAGATCAAGCTCACAACTTCACCAAGTCAAGAAACTTGTGAAGTAAACACACTCTACTACTTGGCAAGAGGTAGAGGATGAAGAAATAGGAAGTGGGTAGACTTTAGTTTTGGATTTCTCACTCTTTTCCAACAATCACCATTGATGGAGCTTGGTTTTCTTCACTTGAAGAATGAAGAAGATCAAGAAGAATATTATGATAAGTTAATTTAAAACAATAGAAAAAATCAAAACTTATCATAATATTAACTAGAGTTAAGTGTAGAGAATGAATCATGGTTAGTGGGAATGGTTAGGGTTAAGGATGAGATAAGAATGGTTGACTTGATCAAAGATTCATGAAGCTTCAACTAAACTCCAAATTAAGCCACCATTCTTTTCTCCTCTTTTCCAAAATCAATAAACAAATAAATAAATGAATAAATAAAGGAAATGAAACCCTAACCATTCTTTTAACCATGGTTTAATTCTTTGCATTTAACCAAGTAATCATGTATCATCAAACATGATACAATCAAATGCACAAAATCATATCGCATATGTAATGCGCACACCCGAGTGAGAAAATCCATTTAAAGTGAACCAATACTAGTTAATGCAAAGTAATATATCAAATATATAATTATACATTAAATCATTAAATCAACACTTGATTCAATGATCCGGTCATGTCGCACACAACCGACTAGTATACAATGTATCGGCTTATCGAATCAACGCTTGAATTGATAACTAGGTTATATCGCATACAACCATTCGATACATTCATCGCGAGAATAGAATACGGTATCACATACACGCATTATTCTCGGTCCCGCACATATCTCATATGCGCTCCTATTTCGTTTCGCTTGAGCCAGGAAACCTCTGTGTAGGACTCTAAAGACTCGTCAATACGCCGGCAGCAGGTGATGATCATATCAAACACCCACAAGCCGCAAGCGGTCTGCTAAACGTAACGGCCACCCGGGTATTGAGCGATCTGAAGATCGACGAGCAAGCCCGCTCACACTCCAGTGAATCCGACCAGTAACACTACCGTACAGTCCGGTCTGATCGTCTGATATGTCGCATATCTCGCCTAGGGGTGGTAAACGTCAGACCCCAATAGCTCGATAAGTCGTGTCGATATGAGGTCTATAACTATTCGAGAAACTACTGGTAACACTTACCAGTAAATCTCAGCAACCCTGGCCAGGGATTTCCTGTTATAGCCAATCGAACACAGCGCAACATCAACTCCCTATACCGGGAGAGACGAATCCCCTCCTATCGCTCATTGCCTCCATGTGACTCGGGACTGTACCCAAAAACCACCGTTTTGCACGCCCTCTTGGACATGGTAAGATGGAAATCAAAGCACAGTGGGAACCACACAAGACTCTATGACGATCTCGGGTCAACAGACTACTCTGTACCAGTGTCACCAGAGAACTGCCATCTGACGTGAGGTATAATACCATCTGGGAGTTCTCGGCGAGTCCGTCCAGTGTACCCAGTCTCTACTGAGCACCCGTATATCATCTCTGCTGTCAAACACCGATGGATATGGGATCATCCATCGCCCATCTGTATGGGTCGAGAAGGTATACGCTAGTCTACTCTGGTATATCGATGCCCCGTCTTGATACACCCACGACTAGGGACTTTGAAGGATGTACTTATGGACTACCATGTCCCCACTAGTATGATCCGCATCATAGTCCAGGTAGTCAAGCACACATCCTAAGGGCTTTACCAACATGTAACAGAGAGACAATCAGTATACACGTTAAGGTAAAGTTCAACCAGATAGCATACTATCATGTCGAGCAAGAAAGTCCTCCCTATATATGTCCCAGCATCCACTACAATATACATCCTATGTACAGTAATGGCCTCTAGGGCATACATATAACTAACACTCTTGATGAGGGATTTGATCCTTGGCGTCGTGGGGTAAGAAATTACCAGCCAGGGATGGACCGAGCAGAGTAGCTGCTCGGTTTTGCGAGGTTCTGTCCGACCTTCCCTGGTATGTGAACATCGGGAAGAGTGACCGTCACGGGCAACACGTGTCATGAACGCATGGGGGGAGGCGAAGCGTAAGAGCCACGTTGCTCCGACTTTTATTTGCCAAAAAATGCGGGATATCCACTGCGTGGCAGTACGGCATTAGAAGAAACGAGCGAATATTGGACTCTTGGGGGCGTTGTGGGGCTATAAAACAGAGATGCATGTTGATCATTCCTTTCTCCATCTTCAAAACGTAAGAATGGATCAATTCCCTTTCTCTATCCCCGAGATCATTTCTTTCGAGGACATATACTTGTACGACCAGCTGTGCTCTAAGGAGACATGGCAGGCGGTGATCCGGCGCGTCGAGGATCATATCGGCCATCTGCTTCCCCGGCGATCACCCCTACTCCAGCTGCTGATGTACTCGATCTGGAGGGCATCGCCGGGGCTGTACAACCCTTTGTCCGAACAACTGAAGGACGAGGCGGTTGGCAAGCTGAGATCGTTATGCTGTCTCGGCCTGATCTCGATGAGTCGGCGGGATCGATCGGTGGCACTCATCCTCGAGTGTTACCAATTGAGGCATCTCGCCGATGGGTGTCCGCCCGCAGAGCTTTCTGGCCCGTCCGTGGCCACGAGGGTTCGCGGACAGCATCAGAGGCAGAGGTCCAAGGCTGCAAGGGCTCGGCTAGCGGAAATATCCTCGGAGTACCACGAGCAATGTTTCTTGCACCTCCTTCCCCCGCTGTTGTAATTCTTTTTTGTTTAAGCAATGTAAGGCTGAGGAGCCTACAATACCTTTTGAATGAATAAAATTCTCCTTTGCAATGCTCTATTGTGTCCTTCTTATTATTTAAATAAAAAGAACTTAGGAGAATTTACATCGCTTTATTAAAGAACCCAAGTAGTGGTCTGCTAAGGATGGACCGAGCAGGATAGCTGCTTGGTGGCCTCTTGATGAGGGCTTTGATCCTCGGCGTCGTTGGGTAAAAGATTACCAGCCAAGGATGGACCGAGCAGGGTAGCTGCTCGGTGGATTTGCGAGGTTCAGTCTAACCTCCCTTGGTTCATGAACATTGGGAGGAGCGACCGTCGCAGGCGGCATGTATCAGTAATGCTTAGGTGAGGCATAACGTTTCGGGGAGCCGCGCCAGTTCTGCCACGTGGCGGCGCGGTATTGGAGTAATCTTAGTGGATCCCAGGATTCGCGCCCATGCGTGCGCGAATCTGGGTCCTTAAGGATTTTGTTTGAGGTTATAAATAAAGAAGGAGACGACAACTTCTTCGGCATCGCTTTTTGAGATGACTGGGCGCATGTATTCGATCGAAGAGATCATCACATTCGACGACGTCTTCGTGTATGACCAATCCCTGGCTGAGGATGGGTATCGGGGAGTGGTTCAGTGCCTCGAGGGCCACGTCGGCCGGCTTCTCCCTCGGCGGTCGTCTCTCCTACAGTTGCTGATGTACGCAATTTGGAGGAGGTCCTCGAGATTGTACAACCCCTTCTTCGAGGAGTTGCTGGACGAGGCGCTCGACAAGGTGCGCTCGATCTACCTGCTCGGCCTCATCTCGAAGGCCAGACACGACCAATCCTTGACCCTCATTTTGGAGTGTGTCACGCCCTGCTTCCCAGTGTACTGGCAGAGGACGCGACGAGGCCGCTACGTATTTACTCTGAAGTAAACACGCTAAGCGTATCTAAGCAATATAAAAGAAATATACACAAAAGACAAATGTAATGAACAACAACTTTATTTATTAACATTCTTTTGACAATACATCTGAAAAGTAAATACATGGAATGAAAAGCAATGCCTAAACAATGGCATAACAGAATGGAAAGTACTGAAATGAAATGTACAAGTAACTAGAGCTCCGGTTCGTAAGCTAGCTGGTCCAAATCCTCGCTGGTGGGCTCGATCTCCTGAAGATCTGATCCACCTGACAACATTCCAAAGAAAAAAGAGAAAGAATGTCGTCAGCGAACAATCGCTCGGTAAGTCCCAAAGATGAGGAAGAAGTAGAATAGACAGACAGAGAGAGAGAGTAGTTTTTAAAGTTGTATTATATTGTTAACGCTGTTGTTTGTAGCTTGGTACAGAAGAGGCCAGTGTATACGAGAGGAGTCTCACTTACCCCAGAGACTAAGGTATCAGGAGTATAAGGAACCATTTATGCCACGGTACAACATCAATTGAATTCAGGTTAGGTGTCTTAATGGTTGTAGTCTCGTGCCACTTCTAACACCTTCCGTACCAATCTACCCATTATAAACCCCGCGATGTCTTAATTGTATTGTTTGTATTGTATTGTCTTGTAATTGAATTGTATAGATGGATGACTTTCCGAAACCATGATATCAGTAAATGGATGTAACTGGAGAATCATGTAGATGGATGTATATCCATGGTTCGGTTCAGTCAAGTTGTATAGATTGATTGATTGAACAGATTGAATATATGGATTTATATTGATTTGTTATATATACTTGAATCTCATTCAAGTCAGATTGATTATATCGAGACTCAGTCTGAGTCAGACAATTAGAAAAGAAATTGAATTCTGAATTAGGTTTTGGTGTTATCGGTAACCGCTGCACATGGACGGCAGGATTTGTGTCTTTTCAAAGACGATTACCGTGTTGATAACACCTTTTGTTAAGTTGTCTATCTTAAATAGGCAAGCACCCATATCTCCGGCTCCCTGAGGCTCAAGAGACTGGTTCCGCTTAAATCTATATTTACTAGGGTCCTTATTGTAATTTATAGAACTTGAGACGGTTTTATGTAAAAATAATTTTGTATAATTTTCAAAATACATCTCAAGTATTTAATTATCGTCTTTAGAATTTTCATAAATGTAGATTTTATATATGCGACATTTCTAGTGAGTAAAACCTAATTTCATAATATATGGTATTTATTTGTAAAGTATTGAACTTGTATGGAATTTCATGGTATTTTCATGTAAAGTGATTCTTTTTGATTTAGAAAAGTTGGAATATTTATACTATATCAAAAATAGATATTTTGATGATACATATATATATATATATATATATATATATTTATAAAATAATTTAATTTATTATTTTTCTAGAAATCTCATTTTCTTAAGATATTTGTATTTTTAAATCTTTCGAGACCGTATGCTCCTTGCGGGAGGTCTGCATCTCACACTACTAAGCCCGAGGATGTGCGATAATCCACACCATCCCGAATGGGTTCTCCGAAATGGGTTGTAGCGGCGCTTTACAAAGATTTGTTTAAAATACATAATCTTGTAGAAAAAGTTTTTTTTTAAGTTAAAGGTATTTAATTGTAAATTCGTATTCTATATTCCCAAAAGACATCGTGCTATGATAGAGATGTGTGTTGTGAGGAGGTAGGCGAACTATCTAAAGGTATAGTAAGGAATTAGAATGATTTATGTCAAAACTAAACTATATGGTATTTTTCTGAAAAAGTGCGATAAAAATTACAGTATGAATTTTTTTGCTATGAAACTTGCTCAATATGTTTTGTTAATGTTTAATGGTCATGATGTGCAAGTTTGGTATTGTTGTATTTAAGAAAATTAGACCCTTTTAAAGAAAACCGAATCAGAAGTCGGATTAACTCCGCTTCTGTCGGGTTTTAGAAATACAAGTTTTCAGAATAGAAAAGAGAAGAAGAAGGAGGGACTTACGGGACTTTAGATTACAGAAGAGGAAGAGGAAGTTGTAGGAGGTGCCGGTGCGTCTTTTCGTCGCCGAGAGCTCCTAGGGTCGTCGTCGGAAGTTCGTCGGAGTTTTGCCCTTCGCTAACTCCACTTGTACACAAAAGTTCTTGGGATTTTTCTTGAGAGTTTGGGCAGAGTTTGTGAGTGAGGGGTGTGTGAGATGGAGTGGTATTTATAGGAAAAGATTAGGGTTAGGGTTTGATAGAAAATGCATTAAAATTATCCATTAAAATAGTTTTAATTGTATTTTAATTCTTCTGGAATAATGCAGGGAATTTAAACATGACAGGGGTTATGGGGAGGAAAAGAGGCACAGTTTTCAAGAAGGGAAGAATCGGTTTTGGCCGAGTTCGGCCGGCGGTGGAGGCCGAGTCAGGCTAGTCGCCGGCCGATCTGGGACGAGTCGGGCCGGGTCTTGGGGCCACGTGTCCCTCGACGTTTGGTCTATCTCCTGGGCCAGTTTGTTTTGTATGTGACTTTTGGTTTTTACGAGTTATGCACGTGTAGACTCTTGGGCTTCTAAAAATTTAAAAGAAAACTAATAAAAAAATAATGTGGCTGATGGGATTTGAACTCTGGTGCTTTGGTTCAATAGTGCAAGGTATTACCAATGAGCTACAAGCTCCTTCTTACTATTAAAAAGCAAAACAAATTTATAACTTGTGCTCAGGCTCAAATACCTCTTTCTGTATTTTTGAAAAAAATTGTACAGAAAGTTTAGGGTTGTTACAGAGTGCTTCAAAAAGAGGTACATCGTGAGCCAAGGCGCGAAGGGCGGAGCACCGGGTGCTTCCGTGGCGTCCCGGGTTCACGTGCAGCATCGGCGGGAGCGGGCTGCAGAGGCTAGGGCTCGGCTAGAGGAAATCTACTCTGAGTATCACCAGGAGTACTTCCTCGATCCCATTCCCCCTCTGCTGTAAATTTTCCCTTTTTCTTTTTCTGTAAGGCTGAGGAGCCCATAATACCTTTTGAATAAATAAAATTCTCTTTTTTGCGATGCCCTATTGTTCCCTTCTTATTATTTAAATAGAAAGAACTTTAGAAAGGTTTACATCATCTTTGTGAAAGAAGAAATATACATTCGTAGATATTCTTTTTGAAAGGTTCCTAGGCACACTATAGAGGTCTCACAAGGCATCAACCATGCCAATTTTTAATTTGATGGGTGCCGAGAAACCCTAATACGGATCGTCGGCTAGAATTCTAGGCGAAATACGAAACTAGTTAACAATTTAACTAAAGATCATAAGCTACAACCTTTGTAGATCCGGATATCCACTTCCTTAGCTCCACGTAGGCGTCTTCTCGCTGTCCATCTTGAATCCCGAACTCAAACGTCGGCTTCATCGGGAAAATGGGCGGACTAGGTCGTCGGCTTCGTGCCGAAGATGATCTACGTCGAGGCATCACAAGTTCAAGCTCCGACTTCACAAATTTGTGAAACTTGTGAAGAAAACACCCAAAACAACTTGGCAAGAGGTAGAGGGTGAAGAAATAGGAGGTGGGTTCACTTTAGAATTTTATTTCTCACTTTAGAACTCAAGTTGCCATTGATGGCATCAAGCTTTTTCTTTTGAAGATGAAGAAGAAGATGAAGCTAGAATTATGATAAGTTCTTTTAAAAATGTAAAAGAAATGAATACTTATCATAATATGAACCATAGTTAGGTGTAGAGAATTGACTAAGGTTAGATGAATGGTTAGGGTTAAGTGTGAAGACAAAATGGTCACAAAGTCAAAGCTTCATGAAGCTTCATCAAAGTTCAAGAATGAAAGCAACCATTTTGTATTCTTATGCCATCCTTTTTCCAAAATGAAAAATAAAAGAATGGATAATTAAAAACCCTAATCACTTTCTTAACCTAGGTTTAATTCTTTACACTTAACCAAATGAGCAAGCATCATCAAACATGATACAAAGATGTGCATAAAAGTATATCACATATACAACTTGCACATCAAGTGAGAAAATCCATTTAAAGTGAACCAATACTAGTTAATGCAAAGTAATATATCAAATATATAATTATACATTAAATCATTAAATCAACACTTGATTCAATGATCCGGTCATGTCGCACATAACCGACTAGTATTTAATGTATCGATTTATCGAATCAATGATTCGACAACTAGGTTATATCGCATACAACCAATCGAAACATTCATCACGAGAATGAAATACGGTATCACATACACGCATTATTCTCGGTCCCGCACATATCTCATATGCGCTCCTATTTCGTTTCGCTTGAGCCAGGAAACCTCTGTGTAGGACTCTAAAGATTCGTCAATACGCCGGTAGCAGATGATGATCATATCAAGCACCCACAAGCCGCAAGCGGTCTGCTAAACATAACGGCCATCCAGGTATTGAGCGATCAGAAGATCGACGAGCTAGCCCGCTCACACTCCTGTGAATCCAACCAGTAACACTTACCGTACAGTCCGGTCTGTTCGTCTGATATGTCGCATATCAAGTCTAGGGGTGGTAAACGTCAGACCCCAATAACCGATAAGTCGTGCCGATATGAGGCTCATAACGGGTCGAGAAACTACTGGTAACACTTACCAGCAAATCTCTGATCAGCCCTGGCCAGGGACTTCCCTGTTACGGCCAATCGAGCACAGTGCAACATCAACCCCCAATACCGGGAGAGACGAAACCCCTCCTATCGCTCATTGCCTCCATGTGACTCGGGACTGTACCCAAAGACCACCATTTTGCACGCCCTCATGGACGTGGTAAGGTGGAGATCAAAGCACAGTGGGAATCACACAAGACTCTATGACGATCTCGGGTCTACAGACTAACCTGCACAAGTGTCACCTGAGAACTGCCATCTGACGTGAGGTATAATACCATCTGGGAGTTCTCGGTGAGTCCGTCCAGTGTACCCAGTCTCCACTGAGCACCCGTATACGATCTCTGATGTCAAACACCAATGGATATGGGATCATCCATCGCCCATCTCATGGGTCGAGAAGCGCATACGCTAGTCTACTCTGGTATATCGATGCCCCGTCTCGATACACCCACGACTAGGGACCTTGAAGGATGTACCTATGGACTACCATGTCCCCACTAGTATGATCTGCATCATAGTCCAGGTAGTCAAGTACACATCCTAAGGACTTTACCAACATGTAACTATAAGACAGTATAAAGAGACTAGTATACATGTTAAGATAAAGAGTAACCAGATAGCATACTATCATATCGAGCAAGAAAGTCATCTCTATATATGTCCAAGCATCCAATATAATATACATCATCTGTACAATACTGGCCTCTAGGGCATACATACAACTAACAATCTCCCACTTGCACTAGGTCCAGCTGCTGTAGTATCGCATACCGAGCATCCCGAAGAGTCTTTCAAACTGTATCTGGGGAATGGCCTTCGTGAGTGGATCCGCCGTGTTGTTCTTCGTGTCAACCCTCCTGACCTCGATCTCCCGGCGATCAACTATCTCCCGGATCAGGTGATACCGCCTCAGAATATGCCTGGATCGCTGATGGGACCTGGGTTCCTTGGCCAAAGCCACCGCTCCATTGTTATCGCAATACAGAGGTATTGGATGCTCAATGGATGGAATCACTCCAAGTTCAGTAATGAACTTCTTGATCCAGACAGCCTCTTTGGCAGCATCGTTGGCAGCGATGTATTCAGCCTCCATCGTCGAGTCTGCCACGATTTCCTGCTTGGAACTCTTCCAGCTAACCGCCCCTCCGTAAAGGGTAAAGACAAATCCCGACTGCGACTTAGAGTCATCCTTATCACTCTGGAAGCTCGAATCGGTAAAGGACTCCACTTGGAGTTCTCCATTACCATACACCAAGAGCATCTCTTTAGTCCTTCGCAAGTACTTGAGAATGCTCTTCACAGCTGTCCAGTGACTCTCTCCAGGATCAGCTTGATACCTGCTCACTACACTTAGTGAGTATGCTACATCGGGTCTGGTACATAGCATCGCATACATGATAGAGCCTACAGCCGAAGCATAGGGTATCCCTTGCATGCGAGCTCTCTCCAAATCAGTCTTGGGAGACATCTCTTTGGAGAGAGTGACTCCAGAGATCGTGGGCAAGTTCCCACGCTTAGATTCTTCCATACTAAACCTCTTTAGTATGGTGTCAATGTACCTGGATTGGTACAATCCCAAAATCCGTTTGGATCTATCTCTATAGATCCTAATTCCCAATATGCAGGAGGCATCACCAAGATCTTTCATTGAGAATCTTTGTGATAAGAAGAGCTTGACCGATTGCAGCATAGGAATATCATTTCCTATCAAGAGTATGTCGTCCACGTACAATACGAGGAAGACAACCTTACTCTCTGCCACCTTCTTGTAAATACAAGGTTCATCTGGGTTTTTGACGAAATCAAACTCTTTGACAACGACGTCAAAGCAGATGTTCCAACTCCGCGATGCTTGCTTTAATCCATAAATGGATTTAAGCAGCTTGCACACCTTCCCGCTGCTCCCACTGTCTACGAAGCCCTCTGGCTGAGTCATGTACACGCACTCTTCTAAATCACCATTTAGAAAGGCGGTCTTAACATCCATTTGCCAGATTTCGTAATCATGATATGCAGCGATGGCAAGCATGATCCGGATGGATTTAAGCATAGCCACTGGAGAAAAGGTCTCGTCATAGTCCACACCTGGTCTTTGACGAAAACCTTTTGCAACAAGTCTAGCTTTGAAAGTCTCCACTTTCCCATCTACACCAAGTTTCTTCTTGAAGATCCACTTGCTCCCAATGGGTTTTACCCCTTCAGGAGCAACGTCCAAAGTCCATACTTTGTTGGTGTACATGGATTCCATCTCGGACCGCATAGCATCCAGCCATTTCACTGAGTCCTTACTCGTGATGGCCTGTTCGAAGCTAGTTGGGTCATCATCCTCCATGATGCAATCCTCGCTGCCACCATCCATGAGAAAATCGTAGTATCTCTCAGGTTGGCGAGGAACCCTACTAGATCGGCGGAGAGGATGAGGTTCGTCGGGTACTACTGAATCCTCTGGTTCTACCAAGTCCTCTGTTATAGTTTGTGTCGCTGGAACCTCTTCCAGTTCTACCTCAATGCCACCTATCTGTTTCATAAGAAAACATTTTTCTAAGAAAGTGGCATGCCGAGAAACAAACACTTTTTGTTCCTCGGGATGGTAGAAGATATACCCCTGTGAATTTTTGGGATATCTTATAAACTTACATAAGACTGATCTTGCCTCGAGTTTGTCCGGATTTTGTCTTTTGACATAGGCTGGACAACCCCATATCTTAATGTAATTAAGATGTGGTCTTTTCCCTTTCCATATCTCATATGGAGTGGTAGGCACTGATTTGGTAGGAACTCTATTCAATAGGTCCATGGCTGTCTCAAGCGCATATCCCCAGAAGGAAATAGGTAACTTAGCTGTGCTCATCATAGAGCGCACCATATCTAATAGGGTGCGGTTTCTCCGTTCTGATACACCGTTGTGCTGTGGTGTATATGGTGGAGTCAGCTGAGAGAGAATCCCATTCTCTTTTAGGAAGTCCAGGAATTCATTGCTTAAGTATTCACCTTCTCGATCAGGTCGAAGGATTTTAATACTTTTTCCGGTTTGGTTCTCGACTTCTTGTTTATATTCTCTAAATTTCTCAAAAGCTTCAGATTTGTGTTTCATCAGGAACACATATCCGAATCTAGAGAGATCGTCAGTGAATGTAATGAAGTACGAAGAACCATCCCTGGCATGTGTAGACATGGGACCGCATACATCACTATGTATCAGTCCCAAGAGTTCGGTAACTCTTTCTCCGTGTCCCGTAAACGGAGTTTTGGTCATCTTTCCTTTGAGACATGACTGGCAAGTGTCATAAGATGAAAATTCGAACGGATTCAAATATCCATCCTTATGCAACTTATCCAGTCGTGTCGCATTGATGTGACCCAGTCTACAATGCCACAAGAAGGATTCGTTCATTTCTGAACTCTTCCTCTTGTGTGTGTTTGTTATGCTCAGAACTGTTGATTGATTTAGAACATAAATGCCATTACACAACGTGCCTGATCCAACCAACTTTTGGTTACGAAAAATGTTCATAACATTGTCCTGTAATACAAAATTATATCCCTCTTTACTTAATAAAGAAACCGATATAATGTTGCATATCAGGTTCGGCATGTAATAGCATTCGTTCAGAACCAATGTATTACCAGTCGGTAATACAAGGTGATATTCCCCGACAGTTTTAGCTGCAACAATTGCACCATTTCCAACTCTAATGTCTTTATCACCTTCTCCAAGTTCTCTACCTTTCTTGAGCCCATGTAACTGATTACATATATGGGATCCTGACCCGGTATCTAATACCCAGGACGTAGAGCAAATGGAGAAACAGTTCTCAGTAACGAACACACCCGAAGAAAATGCATCAACATGTACTTTCTTCATTCGGGTGGCATGGGAATCCTGGTATTCCCCTATATCCTGTTCATTCCTATAACTCTTATAGGAAAGAACGGAACCAACGTTCCCCAGCACAGTATAACATGCGGGTTCGATCAATACATCCATATTATTATCTCCATTAGGGCATGAAATGGTCGCTACCTGGAGAGAGAGAGAAGAAAACACTTTAGCGTATGCTCGTGCAAGATCAAATTGGTTATTATCTTATCTAATCAGGATGGCTCCCACTGTTTTTATCAAATCTTCCTTCAAACCCTAAAAGGAAAGACTAGCCGGGATTAATTACACCCTACAACTTCGTCGATCTTTCAGCCAGGCCAGTGTCGGTACTTTGAGGGAGGTCCCCCGTACTTTCGCACGAACCTAATTAATGTAAACCTCGTTTTCCCAGAGGCGTAACCTCGTTAACACCTTTCTAGACACCTAGTTGATCGGCTAATTATAATGTGTAAAACTCTCCCAGGAGTAACTCTTACTCGCAGTGGGTATCGGGATCCAACCATCTCATAGAAGGTATGCAATCTCATTGCAAATTTCAACACTTGAAATTCCTGATAATATTTTGCCCCTAGCGTGCTATGACCTTGACGCATGCCAAACAACCCATAGTCCGCTAGTCAAGTTCAACCCGTACAATTCGTGATTGAATTAAACCCACCCGTACGACCCTTGACGCATGCCAAACAACGCCGCACGAATACCTTAATCCAATCGCATCTCATGCTACAGACAAGTAATAATCAGCTACCGTACACTACGCCTTGACGCATGCCAAACAACCGCAGCACGAATACTGAATATTACATATCTGAATTGACGGAGGGCTACGCAGGTTTTTCTGAAAACCATGAGCGTAATGAACTTGATATCGTTGTAGAATCAAATGAAGTTTTGAAATGGAGTGATTTTGAGTCTTTTCTAGTTTTGCTAAAGGAGTCACTCCCGGTGAAGGGATCGTCGGTCCTTTCCTCGTCGAATGAGGTGCGGGATATATCATATATATCTCTGTGCAAAGCAAAAACTCTTAAAAGCAATCAAAAACAAACCGAGGGTGTAGTATCTACCAGT
Organism: Agapanthus africanus; assembly: GCA_030015575.1. Lineage (NCBI taxonomy): Eukaryota > Viridiplantae > Streptophyta > Magnoliopsida > Asparagales > Amaryllidaceae > Agapanthus > Agapanthus africanus. The sequence continues at coordinate 193,196,188 of CM057348.1, forward strand.
TATTGCTAAAGGAGTCACTCCCGGTGAAGGGATCTCGGTCCTTTCCTCATCGAATAAGGTGCAGGGTATATCATATATACCGCTATGCAAAGCAAGAACTGTAGCTACCTGTTTTGTTTAAAATTTGATTCTACAACATCTTAGGTTTCTTATCTTTCATTAATCACATTAATGAAGTCCCATCATTTAAATACCTAAATATCACAGATAAATACGACGTACACTTATGCCATCCGCATTCGCCTCGATGTCCCCTCGTGCACCGTTAGGTTAGGTAACTAACGACAGAGCAGGGCAGGGCTTGTGCGGGTGTAAAACATAAGTAACGTCTATATAATATATCATATATACTATATACTGTATCCATCACAGAACATCACATGATCACATCACAGATATCGCAGCAGAAGAAACATATGAAATATTGGATATACTAGGACGTCCGTGTTTTCAATACGAGCCAGTATAAAACACGGATTCCACGGTCGTGATGAATAGCCAATCCCACACCCCTAGACCCCTACGAGAGCGGCAAGCAACCCTGCCAGTTCTAGGGTTAGGAGACCTGGACTCGACTCCTCGAGTTGGTCTCCCACTGGACCCCAGAACCCGGTTACTTGTGCTCCCCTCCTTGGGTCTATCCTAATGCGGAAAAGAAAATAATATACAAAGGGTGACAACTTCCGCTACCTGGAAGTGCCCCAAATAAAAAGAATATTACATACAAGTTTTTACATGAATGAAAATGAAAAACACTCATCTCACATAAAAAACCCCGGCTATTCAAACACGACGATCCAATATAACATATCCAGCAACACATAACATCACATGTCATCAACGTAAGTTAGTATGCATACCCCAATTGTCGTTGATGTATAGCAACGAAACCGGCGATATGAACATACTACACTTACGGTCACAGAAAAGAAAGTGTAAAACTACAACAGTTGGAATCCGCAACCTCTTTAGACATCACATGCCTAATCAGATGAAATACTTAGACATCACATGCCTAACAGTTACAAACCCCGCATTTTAGTCTCATTATCGAAAACTCTTTTCAATATCAAGTGAAACTAAACCGCTAGATTTATAACATTCATTCAGTTATCTCATAACTGTTTGTGAATTCCAATTATTGTATCACATTCCAGATAAACAGAAAATGTTAAACTTTTCGATCGAACAGTCGAATACCCAAGTTTTCCCGATCCAGCTCAACACATGAAATAAGTCTAACAACATTCAGTTCGTGCCTCAGTACCAACGGTCCAGCCGTAGAAGGGTCAAGCCAACGCCTCACATGTGGCACGCCGTACTGCCCCAAACCCGAAGGTTCAAAGGGCAGTTCAAGACGGTCACATAATCGAGTTAAAGTTTGTTGTCTTCTAGAGGGTCCATCGCGTTACTTGCACTACTTAGAATGTCGTTAAACTACGGAAAAATCCAACACATGGAAATTTCCCGACAGGGGAAAAGTTGGGTATTTATATCCGGTCGAACTTTTTAACAAATTCAAAAATTATCCGGAAGTACACAAAGACAAAATTTGATAATCCGGTCGAAACATAGAAGCTCTAAAACACCCCAGAAAATTCAACTCTTGAATAAATTAAAAAAAAATACCCAGAGAACTCAGCACTGTTAAATAGGAATTACCGTGCAAATTGATAGGGATGACGTCATCAAGCCACCGCGGAACCGCCGCCTAAGGCAGGCTTCTGCCGCGGTTCCGCCGCGGGTTGCACTGTTCATGGGTTCAATTTTGCGCCGTAATTCTTAGAATTCCCTGCTGAGTTTTCTGCATATTTTTAATTTGGAAAAAACCCATTTTTTAAAAAATGTACAGAGAGCCGTTTTCGGGTTAGAGTTTTGGTTCGATCGGACTTCAAACGTCGTCTGGACTTCGCCTAAGGCTCTAGCTAGGCTCTGATACCAGTGAAAGGTTCCTAGGCACACTATAGAGGTCTCACAAGGCATCAACCATGCCAATTTTTAATTTGATGGGTGCCGAGAAACCTTAATACGGATCGTCGGCTAGAATTCTAGGCGAAATACGAAACTAGTTAACAATTTAACTAAAGATCAGAAGCTACAACCTTTGTAGATCCAGATATCCACTTCCTTAGCTCCACGTAGGCGTCCTCTCGCTGTCCATCTTGAATCCCGAACTCAAACGTCGGCTTCATCGGGAAAATGGGCGGACTAGGTCGTCGGCTTCGTGCCGAAGATGATCTACGTCGAGGCATCACAAGTTCAAGCTCCGACTTCACAAATTTGTGAAACTTGTGAAGAAAACACCCAAAACAACTTGGCAAGAGGTAGAGGGTGAAGAAATAGGAGGTGGGTTCACTTTAGAATTTTATTTCTCACTTTAGAACTCAAGTTGCCATTGATGGCATCAAGCTTTTTCTTTTGAAGATGAAGAAGAAGATGAAGCTAGAATTATGATAAGTTCTTTTAAAAATGTAAAAGAAATGAATACTTATCATAATATGAACCATAGTTAGGTGTAGAGAATTGACTAAGGTTAGATGAATGGTTAGGGTTAAGTGTGAAGACAAAATGGTCACAAAGTCAAAGCTTCATGAAGCTTCATCAAAGTTCAAGAATGAAAGCAACCATTTTGTATTCTTATGCCATCCTTTTTCCAAAATGAAAAATAAAAGAATGGATAATTAAAAACCCTAATCACTTTCTTAACCTAGGTTTAATTCTTTACACTTAACCAAATGAGCAAGCATCATCAAACATGATACAAAGATGTGCATAAAAGTATATCACATATACAACTTGCACATCAAGTGAGAAAATCCATTTAAAGTGAACCAATACTAGTTAATGCAAAGTAATATATCAAATATATAATTATACATTAAATCATTAAATCAACACTTGATTCAATGATCCGGTCATGTCGCACATAACCGACTAGTATTTAATGTATCGATTTATCGAATCAATGATTTGACAACTAGGTTATATCGCATACAACCAATCGAAACATTCATCACGAGAATGAAATACGGTATCACATACACGCATTATTCTCGGTCCCGCACATATCTCATATGCGCTCCTATTTCGTTTCGCTTGAGCCAGGAAACCTCTGTGTAGGACTCTAAAGACTCGTCAATACGCCGGTAGCAGATGATGATCATATCAAGCACCCACAAGCCGCAAGCGGTCTGCTAAACATAACGGCCATCCAGGTATTGAGCGATCAGAAGATCGACGAGCTAGCCCGCTCACACTCCTGTGAATCCAACCAGTAATACTTACCGTACAGTCCGGTCTGTTCGTCTGATATGTCGCATATCAAGTCTAGGGGTGGTAAATGTCAGACCCCAATAACCGATAAGTCGTGCCGATATGAGGCTCATAACGGGTCGAGAAACTACTGGTAACACTTACCAGCAAATCTCTGATCAGCCCTGGCCAGGGACTTCCCTGTTACGGCCAATCGAGCACAGTGCAACATCAACCCCCAATACCGGGAGAGACGAAACCCCTCCTATCGCTCATTGCCTCCATGTGACTCGGGACTGTACCCAAAGACCACCGTTTTGCACGCCCTCATGGACGTGGTAAGGTAGAGATCAAAGCACAGTGGGAATCACACAAGACTCTATGACGATCTCGGGTCTACAGACTAACCTGCACAAGTGTCACCTGAGAACTGCCATCTGACGTGAGGTATAATACCATCTGGGAGTTCTCGGTGAGTCCGTCCAGTGTACCCAGTCTCTACTGAGCACCCGTATACGATCTCTGATGTCAAACACCAATGGATATGGGATCATCCATCGCCCATCTCATGGGTCGAGAAGCGCATACGCTAGTCTACTCTGGTATATCGATGCCCCGTCTCGATACACCCACGACTAGGGACCTTGAAGGATGTACCTATGGACTACCATGTCCCCACTAGTATGATCTGCATCATAGTCCAGGTAGTCAAGTACACATCCTAAGGGCTTTACCAACATGTAACTATAAGACAGTATAAAGAGACTAGTATACATGTTAAGATAAAGAGTAACCAGATAGCATACTATCATATCGAGCAAGAAAGTCATCTCTATATATGTCCAAGCATCCAATATAATATACATCATCTGTACAATACTGGCCTCTAGGGCATACATACAACTAACACTTTTCAGAGGTATAGCTTGAGCTTCTCAGCGTTGTAAGGCCGTGGAAATTTACGACCATTCGCGTCTTGTAAACGACAGGCTCCGCCAGGCAGGACCTCGGAGACGAGGAATTGACCGTCCCATTTTGGGGAAAACTTATGCTGCTTGCCTTGATCGACGAACTCATTCCGCCTTAGGGATAAATCTCCGGTCTTGAAGAAGGGACGCTTGATTCGCGCGTTGTACTAACGGGCGGTTTGCTGTTGATAGGCGGCAGATCTGATCTGAGCCCGGTCCCATTTCTCTAACAAGATGTCCAGGTTAGTTCAGAAGGCCGAGGTATTCGCTTTGTCGTCGAAGTGCTCGACCCGGTGACTGGGGAGCCCGATCTCCGCTGGGACCATTACCTCGGTACTGTAGCAGAGGCTGAAAGGGGTCTCCCCGGTGGGGGTTTTCTTCGACGTGCGTAGGACCCATAAGACCCGGGGTAATTCCTCGACCCAACTGCCTTGGCGTCTTTCTATGCGTGTCCGAAGACCTCGGAGGACGTCCCGGTTAGCGACCTCAGCTTGCCCATTGCATTGGGGATGCGCGACTGCTGCAAACTTCATGAGGATACGATATTCGTTGCAGAATTCCTTAACTTTTTCGTTTTCGAAATTTGTCCCATGGTCGGTGATGATACACCTTGGGATGCCGAACCGGAGTATCACGTTGTTCTGCAGGAACTTGATAGTCGTGGTGGCGCCTGGTTTCCTGCTGGGAATGGCCTTGATCCACTTCGTGAAGTAGTCCACCGCGACGAGGACATACTTGTGCCCGCCCGTACCGGTAGGGAACTGGCCTATCATGTCTATTCCCCACTGGGCAAACGACCACGGGGAGGTTAGGGCGGTTAGCTCGATAGCCGGAAGGCGAGGTATGCTTCCATAGAGTTGGCAGCTTTTGCATCTCCTGACGAGCTTCTGGGCGTCCTGATGAATCGTCGGCCAATAGTACCTCTGGAGCAGTGCCTTCTGGATTAAGGTGCGGGCCCTTGGTGCGCGCCGCCGACCCCTTCGTGGATCTCACGGAGGACATAGTCGTCTTCGTGGGGGTCGACGCACCGGAGCAGGGGCCAAGTGAAGGACTTCTTGTAGAGGTTCCCATTGTTCCAGACGAAATGGCGAGCTTTGGCTCGGAGACGGCGGGCTTCTCCTCGATCTTCCAGGAGCGTACCTTCCCTCAGGAGTTCCACAAGGGGCTTTCTCCAATCCTGGTCTTCTTCCCGGGCTGTGCACACTTGAAGTGGCGTTGACCCATCTTCCACGCTGGGCCGTGGCAAGACCTCGAAGAGGATGTTCCTCTTGTTGTTGGCCGTATATGATGAAGCTAGCTTACTCAAGGCGTCGGCCTGGGCGTTTAGCTGTCTGGGGATCTGCTCTACCTGGACTTCGTGGAAGTCTTTCGCAATCTTCTTACCTCGGCCAGATACGTCACCATCAGAGGCTCCCGTGCCTCGAATCGGTCGGTCACTTAGCCAACGACTAGGGCGGAGTCGCTGTAGATCAGGATCGTTTTCAGCCCCAGTCCGAAGGCTATGCACAGTTCGGCCAGCAAGGCCTCGTATTCCGCCGTGTTATTTGAGATTTTGAACCCGAGCTTCAGAGAATACTCCATTTCTGTCTCGTTCGGGCCCGGAATGATGAGGACAGCACCATAGCCTTCCTCGGTCGAGAATCCGTCGACGTAAAGGATCTAATCAGGGACGGAGTTGGGCTTTCCATCGATCAAGGGTTGAGCTGCGGGGGCCGGTGTGGATTCCGGCTCTTTGCCGGGGATGGTGCACTCGACGATAAAATCGACCAGGGCTTGTGCCTTGATAGCCTGCCTCGGGCAGTATTTTATGTCGAACTGGGACAACTCCCACCTCCATTTCTCCAAGCGGCCAGAGGACTCTAGGGAGGCGAGGATAGCCCCCAAAGGTCGCTCGGTAAGAATGAGGATAGTGTGCGCCTGGAAATAGTGCCGTAGTTTTCTTGAGGCTACGATGAGTGCCAAGACGATCTTCTCTATAGCTGGGTAGCTCGTTTTCGCGTCCTTGAAGACGTGGCTCACATAGTATACCGGCTTCTGGACTCCGTCGACCTCTCGGACGAGCACCGAGCCTGTAGCTTGGTCGAATACCGCTAGATATAGTGATAGCTTGTCCCCTTCAACTGGCCGGGTGAGCAGCGGGGGAGTCGCAAGGTGCTTCTTAATTGCTCAAAGGCAGTCTGGCACTCCTCCGACCACTCGAACCTTGGTATCTTCCTTAGAGCTTTGAAGAACGAGAGGCAGTTCTTTCCAGACCTCGACATGAAACGACTCAGAGCGGCTACCCTCCCTGTCAGCCGCATGATTTCGACGTTAGTCTTGGGCGTGGCCATGTTAAGAATGGTGCTGATTTTCTCCGGGTTAGCTTCGATCCCACGGTGGGTGATTTGTTACGAAAGAGTTTTTGTAGTAGTTAACCGCAATCAATAACGGTGTCGCGCGTAGCTAGACCGAGATGAGTACGGGTCGTCCTCAGGAAAACGTGGAACCTTTTACTCTTACTTTAGATGTGTTGAAAAAGAGAGGAGGGATAAAGAATTTTATAGAATGGTTTCTAGATCTACGTTAAACAAGAATGTAAAATATAGATCTAGATTATTTTAAAGATGTAATTAATATAATAAGAGGGCTTGTAGGGTTCATTAGGATTTAGTAGTTATGGACGATTAATTAAAAGTTACCCTTTTTATCCTTTAATAGATTTAGAACTAGAACGACGGTGATGCGTGTAGATTAGGGTTTCTGGAGGGAAAATGAATCCCACTCTTAACCCCTATCTCGACACGGAACTCCGTTCATATCTAGCCTTTACCAAAAAAATCATTAATCTAATCTCTAATCGCGGTCGGAACTAGCAAAGAATTGCTAGTGCGCCCGATTAGGATGTTAACGATTCTTTTGATAAAGTTCCTAAACTTTATAGGACTTAAAAAGGGTTTAGTTATTTTCATCGTCCATTAGCCTACCCTAATCCTACGAACCCTAACAAGCGGAGAATTACTCGCGCATGTTAGGAGAAGAAGATGAAAAGAAAGAGAGGAAAAACATAATGTAAAATGCAAAAAGAATTAAATAAAATAACTACCTTTATTAATCAAGTTGAACAAACTACACTTTAATCCGTAGAAAATGATTATAAACTAGTTGCTTCTCGATCTTTCCTAAGGAGGTAGTCGAACAGTTGATGATCAGCCTGGATGCGTGAGCGTCGGGAGTTTCGTGATCTCTTCGGCTTGATGCCTTTTCCAAGAGACCCTCGGTGCCCTTTTATAGTGCAAAGCCAGAATCTTTTAGTTGGAAACTTGGTAAAATTCAGCAGAGATTTACTCCACAAAATTTTAGCACACAATCTCTCTAGATTGCCGCGGATCCGCGGCCAACAGGGGGGTTTGGCCGCGGTTCCGCGGCCAATGGTGAGGATCTCTTCACCAGTTTTCTTGGGCTCTCTGATTTTGACATTTGGCAATTCTAGACATCTTTAGAATTCAGAAATCTTCTCTCGGTTGCTTCCAGACTTGGTCTCCAAGTTTTTCTTCTTAATTTGGCAAGTTTTTTTCAACAAATTGATTTGTTTGATAAATTCTTCATAACAACTTGGAAATATTCTGCACAACAACTCAAATAAGATTTTAGTAGACTTTGTTCTACTAGGATTAGGTCAATAATATTTGCATACATTTTCCTACCAAATGATAATTAAAATATATTAACATATGGAAAATAATGTTTTTACACATAAACCCTCATATGTATAATATATTATAATAAAGTCCTTTTTTAATATGAAAATGGTAGGAAAAATGTAATACAAATGTGCAGTTTTATCAACTGAACAAATACCCCCAAACTTATCTTTGATCGTCCCGAGCAAACTAGTTTATTTAAGAGGAGAAAAAGAAAGGAGAAAACTAAGCACACTTTCGTAGACAGACACGATTGCACTGAGCACGTGCAACAAGCCGTTAAACCTCTAGGTGTCCCTAGTAGGAGGAGTGTTGTCTCCTGAGGGTTTTCAGCGGATTACACCCACAAAATCCAATAACAAAAGAAAGATGGTGAAATTTACATATAAAGATAAGAACCATAAAAGAAAAGCCTTGAAAAGAAGTGTTTCCAACTATACTAGCTTTTCAGTTGTCATGAGCCCTATCTTAATAGTCATGAAAAAATGTTAGAAATCACATCATCCCTCAATAAAACATCGTCTTTATTCTTCATTCCTACCTTTCATCCAAACATTGATCATATAATCCCACGTGTATGAAATGGACATCCCTACACTCGGAGAATTCAATTCAAGCTATCATACTCTTGTCTATCTACCTTAGTACTTTTTATTTTGATGAATATTAAGATTTGCTCACACATTTTCATGCGGCCGTTAATACTTCTTGAGGTACTAACCAACCGATTACTTATGTGCTTGCTGATTAGGTGATAATATTTTCCTCGTCTTGCACCACCTAAGGCTTAGCAGTGACTCCCAAACCAGTTGGCCTTAGGGCACTAGGTGAAAAGGCACCCTCGCTATATTTTTTTTTTATTGCTGCCTTGGCGATAACAAAACCAGTGTTCATTTTTCTTTTCACCATTTTTATATTTTCTTCATTTTTTTTTATTTCCTTCATACTTTGGTTTTTAGACAAGAGCATTTCAAGGTATCCTCTACTATCCCGAGTTTCAAGACGTGTGTAAGTGCATATAGTAGGGTATCAACATTCAAATGTTTGGCTTCCAGAATAGAAACTATTTTTCAGACTTATTTTTATCCTCAGATTAGTGACTTCCTTCATTTTACTAACCCTTGGGACAACAGCTCATAACTACTTATTACTAGTTCGTGTAAGAAAACTTCTAATTTTCTTAGTTTTCTTAAACTATTCCTATCTTTTGGATGTAATTTTTCACTTTCTACTCTTTTGTTATATAAAAAATTTTAATGCCCGGTGTCAAAGATAATTCAGTGAATACAAACCTCCCCTCCAAACCTGTTTTCAGCAGTGTCCTCACTGATGTAGCCTTTTTAGAACAAGGACCTGTATACTAAGGGAGAGATACAAGGGGTAAAATAATAGTGAAATGAAAAATTCCCCCAAACTTATTCTTTGACACGCACAGATATTCAATCAAATCATTTTTTTTACTCACCTCCATTCTTAAAATGTGAAAAAATTATCAAAACATGGAGGTGAGGCGGTGGAATTTTAGTTTTGATAAAGCGGCTCCTATAAAAACAGGAGCTCCTCCGCGGGGTCAGCAGAAAAATACGGTTTTAATCTATGCCCATTCACTTTAAAAATCGAACCGTTTTTCAAATTTTCGACTTCAACTGCCCCGTGCGGGTGTACATACCGCACCACAAAAGGTCCTTTCCAACGAGATTTAAGCTTACCCGGATGAAGATGGAGACGGGAATCGTACAGAAGGACTTGTTGCCCCGATGTGAAGGTTTTTCTAGAAAGATTTTTATCGTGGAATACTTTAGTCCTATTCTTTACTATCACCGCATTATCGTAAGCTTCATCGCGGAGTTCACTTAGCTCATTCAATTGCAGCTTCCGATAGCTGCCAGCATGATCAAGATCAAAATTAAGCTCTTTAATAGCCCACATTGCCTTATGTTCAATCTCGACAGGGAGGTGGCATGCCTTCCCAAACACAAGACGGTATGGAGACATACCAAGATCGGTCTTATAAGCGGTGCGGAATGCCCAAAGCGCATCCGTCAATTTGGTTGACCAATCCTTACGGTTTTTCGAAACCGTCTTCTCCAATATCTGTTTGATCTGCCTATTTGAGATCTCAGCCTGCCCGCTTGTTTGGGGGTGATAGGGCGTAGAAAGCTTGTGAGTGATTGAATATTTCCGCATCAAGGCCTCGAAAGACCTATTGCAGAAATGTGTCCCGTTGTCACTAATGATAGCGCGAGAGTGTCCGAATCGCGAAAAGATATTTTCTTTAAGGAACTTAATGACAACTTTGTTGTCATTAGTGCGACACGGTACAGCTTCCACCCACTTCGAGACATAATCAACCGCTAACAAGATATATAGATTTCCAAAGGAGTTGGAAAAATGGCCCATAAAATCAATACCCCAAACATCAAATATTTCCACAACCAATATAGGTTGGAGCGGTATCTCATTCCTTCATGAAATCCGACCCAAATGCTGACATCGCGGACAAGTTTTGCAATGTTCAAATGTATCTTTAAATAATGTTGGCCAATAAAAGCCACATTGCAAAAATTTCTCCGCCTTTTTTCGAGGTCCAAAGTGACCGCCGCAGGCCTGATCATGACAAAATGATAACACGCTCTTGAATTCATCGTTAGGGACACACCTGCGAATGATTTGATCGGAACAATACTTGAATAGATATGGTTCATCCTAGTAAAAATATTTTACTTGGGATAAAAATCGAAGTTTGTCTTGTTTCGACCAATCGCTAGGTATAAGTACCGTCGCAAGATAGTTCACGATATCCACAAACCAAGGTTCGTAGGATACATTCAAGAGCTGTTCGTCGGGAAATGAGTCATTTATCGGCACGGTCATAGTTGGCGAAGAAGTGATGCGTGAAAGATGGTCGGCTACAACGTTTTCACATCCACTCTTGTCTTTGATGACAAGATCAAATTCTTGTAACAATAGAATCCAACGTATTAGCCTGGCCTTCGCATCCTTCTTCGATAAAAGATGTCGTAGGGCGGAGTGATCTGTGTAAACCACAATAGGCGAGCCAATCAAGTAGGGCCTGAATTTCTCTAATGCAAATACAACTGCCAAGAGTTATTTCTCGGTAGTTGTGTAATTTATTTGTGCATCATTCAAGGTCCTACTTGCATAGTAAATTACATGTGGTATCTTATCAATGTGCTGTCCTGAGACCGCACCAATAGCAAAATCTGATGCATCACACATAAGCTCGAACGGGTGGTTCCAATCCGGAGATGATAAAACAGGGGCTGTAGTGAGTGATTCTTTAAGCGATTCAAAAGCAGCCTCACAATCCGAATCGAAGTGAAAAGTAGTGTCCTTGGCCAATAGAAGGGTTAAGGGTCTAGCAATTTTGCTAAAGTCCTTAATAAATCTCCTATAAAATCCTGCATGACCAAGGAAGGATCGTATATCTTTGACGCAATTGGGACGAGGGAGGTTTTGAATGACATCTATTTTAGCTCTGTCAACCTCAATGCCTTTATGTGAAATTATATGTCCAAGTACAATACCTTCTTGGACCATAAAATGGTATTTTTCCCAATTCAAAGTCAAGTTCTTATCCTTACAGCGGGTAAGAACAGCGTCAAGATTACGAAGGCAGTCCTCAAAGGAGTCCCCAAAAATGGATAAATCGTCCATAAAAATTTCTAGAAATTTTTATGGCATATCTGAAAATATCCCCATCATGCACCGCTGAAATGTAGCGGGAGCATTGCATTACCCAAAGGGCATGCGTCTATAAGCAAAAGTTCCGAAAGGACAAGTAAAAGTGGTTTTATCTTGATCCTTTTCGGCGATGGGGACCTGGTTATAGCCAGAGTATCCGTCCAAGAAACAGTAGTATTCGTGTCCCGCTAATCGTTCTAACATCTGGTCAATGAAAGGTAGAGGGAAGTGATCTTTCTTCGTAGCGGCATTGAGTTTCCTGTAATCGATACATATGCGCCACCCAGTTTGGGTGCGTGTTTGGATTAACTCATTAGCCTCGTTAGTGATGACCGTGATGCCAGACTTTTTAGGGACCACATGAATTGGACTTACCCATTGACTATCAGATATGGGGTAAATTATTCCACTGTCAAGACACTTGACGATTTCTTTCTTTACCGCCTCCTTCATAACGGGATTTAACCGTCTTTGTGGGTCTCGGGTTGGTTTGGCTTCATCTATCAGATGTATGTAATGTTCAACAATTAAGGGACTAATCCCTTTGATGTCATTCATAGTCCAACCAAATGCTTCCCGATTCGATCTCAACACTGCCAAAAGTGCATTCTCTTGCTCTAAGGCTAGAGAAGCGGAAATAATCACTGGCAAAGTCTCATTCTCTCCTAAATATGCATATTTAAGATGAGAAGGTAGCGGTTTGAGATCAAGAATTGGCGGAGAGACTATAGAAGGTGGGGTAAGCGAATGATATTCGGACTCCTGAAGAGGTTCAAAACTTGCATAAGATATTGACTCGGAAAGTGCTGCTGACTTTTGCAACAAGTCAACGGGTTCAATCTCAAGGTCGGACTCATTGAACATATCCTCACTGTAAAGTGGTGCAAGATCAAACGATGTCTCATTAATGTTGTCGAGAACATCAAAGCAAAGCTCCTCATCCATGCAGCTTTCGATAGCTATCTCGTGGATGGAACAAACATCCAGCAAATGAGCAGAAGGTTCTGATGGCTGACTTCCTAGCTTGTAAATATTAAGCTCAATTGTCATTTTCCCGAAGGATAAGTTCATAGAACCGTTACGACAATTAATTATAGCGTTAGAAGTTGCTAGGAAGGGTCGACCAAGTATCACCGGGATTTGATTGCGTGGGTTTGCTACAGGTTGTGTATCTAAAACAATAAAGTCCACGGGAAATATGAATTCCCCGACTTTAATTAACACATCCTCTAGTTCGCCCCGAGGTTTGGTGATAGATCGGTCTGCCATTTGGAGAGTACAATGGACGGGTTTTAACTCTCCAATTCCTAACTGCTCGTATACTGAATAAGGAAGCAAGTTGACGCTAGCGCCTAGATCAAGTAAAGCACCATTTATATTTTTACCCCCAATAGGAATAGAGATTGTAGGACAGCCGGGGTCCTTACGTTTCTTTGGTATTTGTTGGGTAAAAGCTGTGCTAACATTACTCGTCATGAAAACCTTTTTAGGCACTTGAGTTTTTCTCTTACTAGTGCACAAGTCTTTAAGGATTCTTGCATAAGATGGGACTTGTTGAATAGCATCTAGGAGAGGAATATTCACGCTCACTTGCTTAAACATTTCCACAATCTTTTTCATTTGCGGGTTAGGTCGGTTGGCCCTTAATCGGTTTGGAAATGGAGCTCGATCAATAAGTTTTGGGTCCAACGTTTGTGGAGAAGACTGTGGCGACGGATTCGATCCCAAAATTGGAGTGGGCATCGACTTAGATAGATTTGGCGAAATGTTTGAGCCTTGGGGAAAACGGAGAATAGGCTCGGATGAAGGTGGAAGACTAGACGAGTTAGGGGAAGAAGAAGAAGAAGAAGGGGTATCAAATGTGTCACTATCATCAAATTGCTCACCCACTTGGTTGTTCAGCACTCTCCCCAATCTCAACGTAGTGACGGCATTCACATTATGACTTTGTGAATGGCCAGGATTCGGTAGGGGTTGAGATGGGAGTTTCCCTTTCTCTCTCGCACTTATTGCGGCGTTTAATTGTGCGATTTGGTTTTATATTGATTTGATATTCTCACCATGGGAGGAGGAGTTTTTCGTTAGGGCATCAATAGAAGATCTCATCTCAGCCGAATTTTGCATGGATTGTTTCATGAACATATCCAAAGTTTGTGCAAGTGAGTTGTCAATACCGGCCACTTGTGGTGTAGAAATGTTGGCCGGATTTTGGAAATTCTGTGACTGAAAGGGGGGCTGATTCTGTGGTTGTGGTTGCTGTGGAGGAGGTCTTTGATAATTGCTTTGTTGGTTTTGATTCCAAGCAAAGTTAGGATGATTCCTCCATCCTTGATTGTACGTGGAAGAATAAGGGTCGTTTCTAGGTCGCTGCTGAAAAGCAGCATTAGCTTGAAACGATGCATTCATAGGACATTCTTCCGTTAAGTGTGAAGGATTCGAACAGCAACCACAGACAATCTTGGGAAGCGTGACCTGATTTAGGGAGACTGATGAAAGTTTGTTCTCAATAGAATCGAGTTTCTTCTGCATCGCTGCCATTTCGGTTTTTACTGCGATAGAAACATCGAGCTGGTGAATACCTCCCTTAGTTGAAGGTGGTCTTACGCTTTGCCACTGCAACGTGTGTTCAGCAAGATCTTCCAGATATTTCCATGCTTCACCGTCATCTTTAGACATGAAATTGCATTGACACATTGTTTCAAGCATCTGCTTTGTCGCTGGATTAATGCCCTCATATATAATCCGACATAAATCCCATCTTTGTATTCCGTGATGGGGGCTTTGGACAAGCAGATCCTTAGAAACGTTCAAAGCACTTCCAAAATGGTTCATTGGGAAGCTGAGTGAACTGGTTGATCTCGCTCCTAATGTGGGTAGTCTTATGGTTTGGGTAAAACTTCTTAAGAAATGTTATGACGAATTCGTCCCAATTAGTGATAGAGTGTGCGGCAGTATTATAAAGCCATTTTTCTGCCAAGTCGCACAGTGTGAATGGGAGAAGACGTAAGCGCATAGCATCTAAAGTCAATTGTGAAGTACCCATCATTGCGCATACGTTTTCGAATTTGGTGATGAAAACGTACGCGTCTTCCGACTCAAGCCCGTGAAATTTGGGCAGCAGATTGATGTAGTGGGGTTTAATTTCGAAATTATCCCCGTTAGGTGGTGGAAGAGATAGACAAGTAGGAAGGGGACCACGAATAGGATAGCATCTCTCTTGGAGAGAGATGCGCGGTGGATTCTGCGCACCTCCGGGCGGTGGCAGCGTGGTGTTATACTCTGATGGAGTGCCGTCCATCTCGATTGATGTGGTGTGTGGTGGGGAAAAAGAAGATGAAGAAGTACCGACTTCGGCGTCGATAGCAGGAACGCGGACAAGACGGGCACTAGGATCCCGTGTCCAGCCGAGCATGCACTAAGCGGGTTTAGTGCAAGTGGCAGCGTGTGTGTGATTTTAAAATTGGCTTGTTTTGAAAAAGTGGGACTCAAGACAAATCACCCTAAGATGCACAAGCAACCCTAGAACTAAGGTCACCTAGGTCCAGTCTCTAGACCGCTCCTAGACTTCCAAAGGACAAGCCGCAGGATCAATCCTCTACCGCCTCCGTACTACCCTTGTAGCCAGATAAGTGCCAGGTAAGTGGGAAGGAACCACATCGTGGGCCTAATTAAAAACCACTAGCTTTTGTCACACTTGCCTAGGCACTACAAAAGTAATGCGGATAAACGATAGATTACCCACGACCTTCCTCTGTTCTTATTGAGCGCGACAGTCCTTAGAGTCTGGTCTAGATATTTTTTAAATTAATGAAGGGTTGATCTATATGCTCAGTTTGTGATTTGTGGGGTTTAGGAAGGGTGATGAAATCCCCACCTAATCTTGATTTGGTCTTTGCCCCTTAAAGTCCGTATTAAATATGCAAAACAAAACCAATCACAAAACTTTTGCAAAAAGATTTTTGAGCGGCGCAATTTTGCAAAGAATCCTGCAGAAAATAGATTTTATTGGATTTGAGGGGAGAGAGAAGGAGTTAAGAAAGATACCAGAGAATTCTGTGGCCCTAACTCTTCTATCCTGCCGCGATTCCGCCGCACAAAGTGCCTTTATGCCGCGGTTCCGCCGCGTGGAAGAGGGATCTCTTGATGAAAATTTTTGTATAGCCTTCTGTGCTCCTCTGGATCTCTAAAAATGGCTCTGTTCCCTGTTCTCCTTAATTCTGTGACTCCAGATCTCCTTGCAAAAATTCACGCACAAATCGTTAAATATGCAATTTGCAGTTTTGTTTTAATAATGATATGGCTCGTCTAAGAATTCAACACAAATAGTAAAAATAAAAAATTACGCACGTATCCCCGGCAACGACGCCATTTGATTTGTTACGAAAGAGTTTTTGTAGTAGTTAACCGCAATCAATAACGGTGTCGCGCGTAGCTAGACCGAGATGAGTACGGATCGTCCTCAGGGAAACGTGGAACCTTTTACTCTTACTTTAGTTGTGTTGAAAAAGAGAGGAGGGATAAAGAATTTTATAGAATGGTTTCTAGATCTACGTTAAACAAGAATGTAAAATATAGATCTAGATTATTTTAAAGATGTAATTAATATAGTAAGAGGGCTTGTAGGGTTCGTTAGGATTTAGTAGTTATGGACGATTAATTAAAAGTTACCCTTTTTTATCCTTTAATAGATTTAGAACTAGAACGACGGTGATGCGTGTAGATTAGGGTTTCTGGAGGGAAAATAAATCCCACTCTTAACCCTTATCTCGACACGGAACTCCGTTCATATCTATCCTTTACCAAAACAATCATTAATCTAATCTCTAATCGCGGTCGGAACTAGCAAAGAATTGCTAGTGCGCCCGATTAGGATGTTAATGATTCTTTTGATAAAGTTCCTAAACTTTATAGGACTTAAAAAGGGTTTAGTTATTTTCATCGTCCATTAGCCTACCCTAATCCTACGAACCCTAACAAGCGGAGAATTACTCGCGCATGTTGGGAGAAGAAGATGAAAAGAAAGAGAGGAAAAACATAATGTAAAATGCAAAAAGAATTAAATAAAATAACTACCTTTATTAATCAAGTTGAACAAACTACACTTTAATCCGTAGAAAATGATTACAAACTAGTTGCTTCTCGATCTTTCCTAAGGAGGTAGTCGAACAGTTGATGATCAGCCTGGATGCGTGAGCGTCGGGAGCTTCGTGATCTCTTCGGCTTGATGCCTTTTCCAAGAGGCCCTCGGTGCCCTTTTATAGTGCAAAGCCAGAATCTTTTAGTTGGAAACTTGGTAAAATTCAGCAGAGATTTACTCCACAAAATTTTAGTCCACAATCTCTCTAGATTGCCGCGGATCCGCGGCCAACAGGGGGGTTTGGCCGCGGTTCCACGGCCAATGGTGAGGATCTTTTCACCAGTTTTCTTGGGCTCTCTGATTTTGACATTTGGCAATCCTAGGCATCTTTAGAATTCAGAAATCTTCTCTCGGTTGCTTCCAGACTTGGTCTCCAAGTTTTGCTTCTTAATTTGGCAAGTTTTCTTCAACAAATTGATTTGTTTGATAAATTCTTCATAACAACTTGGAAATATTCTGCACAACAACTCAAATAAGATTTTAGTAGACTTTGTTCTACTAGGATTAGGTCAATAATATTTGCATACATTTTCCTACCAAATGATAATTAAAATATATTAACACATGGAAAATAATGTTTTTACACATAAACCCTCATATGTATAATATATTATAATAAAGTCCTTTTTTAATATGAAAATGGTAGGAAAAATGTAATACAAATGTGCAGTTTTATCAACTGAACAGTGGGTAACCATGAAACCGAGAAACTTTCCACCGGTGATCCCGAATGCGCACTTGGCGGGGTTTAGTTTCATATTGTATTTGCGGAGGACGTCGAAGGCCTCGCCCAGATCCTTGGCATGTTCGTCCGATGAGACCGATTTGACGAGCATGTCGTCGACGTAAACTTCCATGTTCCTGCCGATCTGCGGCTTGAACATGCGATTGACCGAGCGTTGGTACATAGCTCCGACGTTTTTGATGCCGAAAGGCCTCACTTTGTAGCAGTATACCCTCCGGTCCGTTGTGAATGCGGTGAGATCCTCGTCTGCCGGATTTGGTTGTAGCCGGAGAAAGCATCCTTGAAGCTAAGTGGATCATGGCCTGCCGAGCTGTCAACGAGCTGATCTATCCGAGGAAGGGGATAGTTGTCTTTCGGGCAGGCCTTGTTGAGGTCGGTGAAGTCGACGCACATGCGCCACTTCCTGCTTGATTTTTTTAACCATGACTACGTTTTACAACCATTCCGAGTAAGGCACGTTTCGAATGAAGTTGGCAGCGAGAAGCCTATCTACCTCGTCCTCGATCGCCTTTTGGTTGATCAGGGTGATGCTTCGTTTTTTCTGCCGGACGGGTCGGACCGTAGGGTCCACCCCGTGCTTGTGAGATATGATTTTGGGGTCGATCCTAGGCATGTCGGCAGGCGCCCAGGTGAACACGTCAGAGTTGTTTCTAAGGATGTGAACCAAGTCGTCTCGCTGAGTCCTCATCAAAAGCGACCCGATCTGAACGGTTCGTTCGTCGTCCCCTTCTACGAGGGGGACCTCTGTTAGTGGCTCCACTGGGGTCCCTCAGACCTCTTTTTGCTCGTCTTGAGTGTCCAGAGAACCCTTGATGTCACCCTTGCCCTCAACATCATTGTTTGGCCGTTCAGACATTGAGGTTGCAGTGAAGCAAACCTTTGCGGTTCGTTGGTCTCCGTAGGCCCGACCTATCCCGCCTCGGTCGAGCGGGAATTTCATCGCTAGGTGGTAGGTCAATATCTGGGCCCGGAGGGAGTTCAGTGTCGGGCGACCGAGGAGGATGTTGTAGAGCTATGGGATTCTCGCGACGATAAACTCCACAGGCACGGTGAGCGTACGGCTCGCCTCCCCGTTATTAAATTGGAGAGTGATTACCCCTTCCGCCGGGATGGAGTGGTTAGTGAACCCTGACAGGACGTGGGCGGTCGGCCTTAGGTCCGACGGGTGAGTCCCATACGTAGAAAACAGTCATAAAAGAGAATGTCTGCCGAGCATCCCGAGTCGACCAGTATCCTCTGCACTTCGTAGCGGTGGACCCGAGCTGTGATCACCAGCGGGTCGTTGTGAGGCAGGGATATACCGTGGAGGTCCTCATCGGTAAAAACGATCGGCTCGGTTGCTTTGGCCTTCTTCCTCGGGTGGCTGCCAGTCCCCTCGATCGGTGAGGGACGCTGAGTCTCGTCGGTCTTTGTCGTACCCCCCGCTGATATGGCCATGATTTGGCCGATTGTCAATCCGCCGGGAAGGAGACGTTGCTCTTGCTCATGGTCGGCTTGCCGCTTGTCTCGCAAGTACGTTGTCAGGTGCCCCGAGCGGATTAGCTCCTCGATGTAGTCTCGGAGATGCTTGCAGTTCTCAGTAGAGTGGCCCTGCGACCTGTGGAAACCGCAGTAGGGGCCCCCGGTGCGCTTTGCCGCCCTATTTGAGACTGGGGGTAGTTTGAAGAACCTCTCGCCCTTAGCCTTCTCCAACAATACCGTCTGGGAGACGTTGAGCGGGGTGTACTCTTGAAATTTCGGGGAGTAGGGTTTTGGCCGCTCAATTTTCTTTTTCTCCTTTCGGGCCCTTTTCTTCTGATTAGCTTGTTCTGTCCGTGGTAGGTTGGTGTTCACCTCGGACTCAAGCTGGATCTCACGTTTGGTCCAGGCCTTTACCTCGGCCATGGTCTTAGGTTACGCTAATGCAAAGGAGCGTAGCCACTCCTTGTGCCTAAGACCCGACCTAAGGGCCGTAATGACCGTCTCGTCCCGGTGTTCTGGGACTTCATGGAGGGCGTTGTAGAAGCGGGTGACGTATCCTTTGAAGGATTTTTTGTCTCCGCTCTTTATGGTAAAGAGATGATCAACGGTCCGCTTCTGCCATCTGTTCCCGACGAAGTGGCCGAGGAATTGGGTGGCCAGCTCATCGAAGGTAGAGATTGAGCATGGCGCGAGTCCTCGGAACCAGTCTCGTCCGGAGCGGATGAGAGTGGCGGGGAAAGCGTGGTATTGAGCGGCGTCGGAACAGTCCTGGAAACTCATTCCGGCTGTAAACGCGTCTAAATGGTCCTTCGGATAGTACTTCCCGTCGAAGAGTAAGACTTTCGGGGGCTTGTTCCGGGATGAGACGTGGACGACGAGTAGCTCTTTGGTGGATGGCTTCGTGAGCGATTCGGCGGCATATTTAGCCCCGTTGCTTGAAGGACGATTTTCCCGATGCATGCCTTCAATCTTCTTTTCGAGGGCGTCGAGTCGGCCGTGGTATCCTGATGATTCGGCACATTTTGATTTTTGGCCTCTGCTGCCGGAGACCTGTTCCTGGCCATGGCCCCGATTCCATTCGATGAGGTTCCTTAGGTCCCCTGGCGAGGTCTTCTTCGAGCTGCCGTGGCGAGTCTCGTCCGCGCGACCCCGTCGAGGGAGGGGGTGCCGATCATGCCTGGGCGCAAGAGAGCTGACCGACACCTCCTCGGGAGGGACAGGGGCGCGATGGGGCTCGGGGCGAGGTGCTCTGGCGAAAGACCTCGATGTTGAGTTGTGCAGCGCCCAGCGGGTCATCGAATACGTCTTCCCGGGGGATCTGCGGCCGCCAGAGTCAGCGAGGTGGTGTCTGATCATGCCGACACGGGAAGAGTCTTCTCTCCCTTTGTAGGGGTCTCGGTCCCGAGGTGGGGGAGCGGCGACCTGGGGAGCTCGCCCGGCTGTTTGGACACGGATGAGTGCATCCACGATGGATGTGAGCCGATCTATCCGAGCGGATAGGGCGTGAATGGCGTTCGAGGGAGGAGGGGATTCTCCCTCGTTTCCACTGCGGGGAGGACGACGGCTGGTGCTTGGATCGTCGCGGTGATCGCTCGCCATGAAGTTGAGATCGGAAGATGAACTTTCGTTGAGTGGAACTAGCTTTCCCACAGACGGCACCAATTGACGGATCTTTGGATCTCCTTCAGATGTTACCTTCCGTTGATTTGCAGCGAGCGCTGATGGATGGCTGAGATTGGGTTGGAGGATTGCCTCCTAAAGCGTGTGGATCTCAATGTGTTTTATGTGGTTGAGGCCGAGCTATCTGCAAGGAAGTCCCGGGGTGGTTGTGCCACCGAGGACCCTCCAACGATCAAGTTAGATGGGGTATTTTGGCAGAGTAACGGTCTATTAGGGTGAAATTGGCTTACCTGAGTCGTATGGGAGAGGGGTTTATATAACGGCAGCAATGGGCAGGCGGGCGCGAGATTCACGCCGGCCGTTACGCCCCTGGCGTTACGCCCGCGTGATAGGCGGGATCCCCCATTAATGACGAGATATGCTCGTTAATGGGGGATCGTGATGGCGTGGAACGCGGGATCATGGGCGGCGGATATCTCGCGCCCGGCGAGATTCACGGAGCCGTGGCGGAGACGCCGGTGCTGTGGGTCGGTCGGTGAGACTGAGGAAGATAAGCTCGGCGGGAGGCTCGGGACCGAGCGGCAGGCCGAGGCATCTTGGTTCTGTGATAGCTCGAAGGCGAGCTGGGGGTGGTCTGGAAGGCCACCGAAGATCGGTAACATTCTCGGGTTGCAGGCCCCGGGTATGCTTCCAACGTACCGTTCTTGATTCTTTCTTGTAAGATCTGGGACACGTCATCTGCCTCGTGTCATGATCTGGGGAGTCACCGATATCGAGCATCATCAGAAACTGTAGATTAAAATATCATTAAAAACAACTAATACAAATTTCCTCGGCATCGCTTTAAAAATTTCATTCATCAGAAATTGAAAAGTAGAAGGAGCATTAGTTAGGCCAAAAGGCATAACTAAGAACTTGGTACATGGAATGGAAAATTGCTGGAAATGAAATGGAAAATTGCCGGGAATCGTTGCATTTCCGGGAATGGGATGACCATGCATCTAATTCCAAAAAATCTTACATTAACATGCTTAGTTTACTTTAATCATTTCTACTAATATGTGTGTGTGCAACTGTCGACGAACGTCCGATTGACGGCAGACCAGCCTGTGAACAATCGGCGATGACCGGCGGCCGGCGGTGAACGGCAGATTGGTAGTGGGTCGGGCGACGGGTGGCAATAGAGGCCGGTGGCGGATGATCATAGCTCTTTTCATATTAGGCCGGAGTATTTCATGGTAATTTAGGATAGACATATATTTTAGGGGGAATATGATTACCATGAAATGAGGTTATTTGATTACTATGATAATCCTATATTTCCGGAAATACCGTTTACATCTAAACAAGTATGGTAATATTTCATGGTAATCCATCTAGATTGCCTCCTGCCAAGGACATCCTTAATATATGTGAGGGTATTTTGGGTTTTGATGCAATTACTTGGGCTGCCATTTGAAAAGCATGCGCACAACAAAAAGATCATCACATGGCTTTGGTTTTTCGCTAATGAATTATCATCATCCGAACCCATCAGTAGTAGTCATACTATCATGGATAAACTCACACCCACTTTTGTTTTTGGCTAAGAAGTATTTAATATTGTTGATATACATCTTATTCCTGATTAAGATTTTGATGGGAATGATGAAGAAAAATTATCAGGACGAACAATCTACAGCAAACCAGCCACTCGATTTTTAAATATAATTGTTATTCCCAATTTTTAATTAATCTAATTATATTAAGTGGATATTGCCTTCCTCTTTGTGTGTGTGTATATATGGGTTTAAGGGTCCTCAGTTTGAACTTAGGAATATTTCCTGAGTCCGTTGCTCAAACCCCCCCTCTCGTTCAAGTTGCAACCAAACCGATAAATATTTCTCAATTTTGAGAGACAAGATAAATCCTTCCTAATTCGATACAAAACCTTCATATTAATCAAAATTTACTCAGGTTTTAACATCATAGCAAAGATTTCGAAAACCAAATAAAAAATAACCCATAACCATACAAATTTGATAATTTTCTTGAATTGAAGCAAATAATAATAATGACTTGTGGATAAGGGCTCAAGGGTATCCGGGGACAAAGGCCCATGCTAGGGGAGGCATCTCAGCACCAAAGAATAAACAACACACAATTTTCCAATCGGTTCCTTGAGTTGAAAAGGCATGAGTATGGAAGAGAGGTGGAGGCATGAAAGCCCTAACTGATTCAAAGTTGAGGTCGAAGGAGGTGGGAGGCCAGAACTCGAGCTCGTCGTCGGCAACGTAGGGATCGATGAGAGGAGATGTGGAACCAAGGAGAGGATCGTCGCCAGCGTAGTGATCGATGAGGGAAAATGTGGGGGTTTTTCCTTCTTTTTCTAATATTCTTTTGGTTTTTTTTTCTGTTAGCCCTCCTCATACTTCAATATTTTTCTCTGTCCCCATATGGTAAGTATTTACCTGTCCCTTCTATACTTATAAATTACTCATGCAGCCTTCCTACTTTACTTTTAAAAATTATTCCTCATCGTCCGCCACCGCCGCTGTCTCCACCACCGCCACCTTTTTTCTCCTCCTCTTCAACACCGTCACCGTCAACACCACCATCACCACCATCTTCCTCCTCCCCCTCCTCCTCTTCTTCTTCAACCCATCAGCATCAACTTTTTCCTCCTCTTCAACGCCACCGCTACTATCATCAACACCATCACCACCACCTTCTTCTTTCTCTTCTTCTTCAACTCACAACCGCCGCCGCTACTATTCTTGGAGGAAGAAGGATAGCGGCGGTGGCGATTGTGGGTTGAAAAAGGAGAGGAAGAAGAAGGTGGTGGTGATGGTGACGGTGGTGTTGAAAAGGAAAAGGAAGAAGAAGGAGGCGATGAGGGGAAGAGAAGGAGGAGGAAGATGATGACGGCGGTGGCGGTGGCGTTGAGGAGGAGGAACAAGGAGGTGATGGATTGAAAAAGAGGAGGAAGGCGGCGGCGGCGGGGACGACGGCTGCCGGAGAGGAGGATGAATAATTTTCAAAAGTGAAGCAGGGGCTGCAGGAGTAACTTATAAGTATAGAGGGGATATAGGTAAATACTAACTATAGGGGGGACATGGAAAAATATTAAAGTATGAGGGGAGCCAACAGAATAAAACCTCATTCTTTTTATTGCATTTTGGAAAAAATGAGAGGGTGAGGGGGTTATGGGTAACGGGCTTAGGAAATATTCTTGAGTTCAAACTCGAGACCCTTAACCCCCATACCTCACATACATACATATATAAGAATGCTTTATTGCAAATCGGTCCATGTTTTTTAAAAACCGGAAACTCCCGATCCACGACATATTTTAAAGATCTGAACTATTCAAGTTGATCGTCCTATTTTCAATCATATGTATATGAAAAATCAAAGAATTTGAAGGTCTCTAACACATGTATCGAGTGGGTGAAAAATTGAACGTCATTCGACGATGCAACATAAACGTCATCCGATGTATGTGTTAAAGACCTTCAAATTCTTTGATTTTTCATATACATATGTTTGAAAGTAGGATGATCAACTTGAACAGTTCGGATCTTTTAAATATGTCGTGAATCAAGGGTTTCCTTTTTTAAAAAAACGCGAACCGGTTTATAATGGATCACTCTTCTACACACACTACTCCTATAAGCAAACTGACACATTTTTTATGCGCATGTTTAGTTAAGATTTTGTATAACTAAAATATCCTTACCATAACAAATTTAAATATAAGATTTATTAAAATAAGAAAAATAAATTAAAAAAATCTTTATAAGTTATGTAATTTATTTTGTACATAAAAAGTGTATTTTTCAAAACAAACAAATCATGGGAATAACATTGTATCCATTTTGAACCGTACGTGCATCTATGGATATGTGTGAATTTTAAAGATATAGAACTTTTTAAATTTTAACCACGTCACATATGCAATTATCAATTTTATTTTTAAATAAATAATTTATTAATTTCTGCGGGTAGCATATGAAAATATTTATCTATTTGTACGATATTATACTTATACTTGCTACTCTTATAAACAAATTATTCTAATTTTTCTTCTGTCATATTCTAACTAATTTTATATCTCAACTAAAATTATTTTCTTCAAAGATACTTAGT
The DNA here is from genome assembly GCA_030015575.1 of Agapanthus africanus. Taxonomy (NCBI): domain Eukaryota; kingdom Viridiplantae; phylum Streptophyta; class Magnoliopsida; order Asparagales; family Amaryllidaceae; genus Agapanthus; species Agapanthus africanus. Next base: position 193,220,884 of record CM057348.1, read on the forward strand.
AGTTGATTAAAAATAATCTTGTATAAGATATCATATCAATCGTTTCAAAGTATAAGGTACATATCAACCGTTTCATTTTAAAGTTCAAAATCAGACTCTATTTTTATGATGTACTTTATTTAAATTTATATTGAGGTATCAGTTAAGATTTTTATCTTTTACCTATGTTTAAAATAGCTCACTATTTTGCGCTATATAACATAGCTTAGCCTATTCGCTACGTAACTTTGGAAAAACTTAAATACAAAATAGCTTACGTTTTTTTTTCAAATAGTTTACTATTTTAAGAAATAGTATACGCTACACTATGTGTATGCTATTTTCATAAAAAAAATTCTATTGAACTTCTTAAGATTTCAGTATCTAATCCTAAACTATATGAAGACGGTCTCACTAAAGTTCTAACCACTCAATTTGAAATCATATTTAGTAGCCATGTTTCTCAAATAGAGATTATTTAATTGATTTTTAATAGGTTTAATACTAGTATGAATCATATATATGAACTTAAGAATTGAAAATTTTGAAAATATAGATTTTTTTTTTGGAATTCTAATGAGCAGAGAAACTGCAACCGCAAAATATATTGTTATATTAGTTATTGTTCTGTATTCTCAAGCTAATTTTATATCTTTATAATAATATAATTTATTATAAATGAGATGATCATAGTAATAATTAATAATTCATGTAGTTTACGCTATACGCAACGTTTTTTGCACTTTTTGCTATTTAGTAGTGGAATACTATACTACACGCCATCGCTATTTTGAACACTGCTTTTACTTTTCTTATGCATATATAAAAAGCAAACCGTAATTTAATTACAATTTTTTTCAAAAAGATTTTTTTAATAAATAACTCTAATTTTTTTTTTATGTTCTCTTATCTATAATCTATCTATTTCTACACTTATCTACATCTATATTTATATTTATAGCACTCTTAAAAGCAAATTCATTGATTAAGCTAAATTTTTATTTTTGAAAATTTTAAAATAATAGATAAAGTTTATTATTCTTAGTTTATTTGAATTATTTCGTTTACATAAGATTTAATTTATATATTTTTCTATATCTAAAATATATTAACAAATTATGTTTTGTTTTTTCCAACAAACTCACCTACTATATAAACACCTCTCGTATTTCCTATCTGTGTCTTTTTTCTGACATATGATCAACAAAAATTTATTTTTAATTTCAAGTGATTATTTCTTTATATATTTTTCATTATTTATTATTGAAATGTCCACATTGTTCTTAAAAAAGATTCGATGTTCAATTTATCTTTTTTTATTTTACCTTTTCTTATTTCATAACTTCTTCAGATGATATGAAGGTGTTTGCTGCACAAGCTGAGCATGATTACACTAATCTAATTCTGGTAATAACTTATTAGAATTTTTATTCAATAAGTTTTTTATTTGGCTTTATATTTTACATAAATCCGATATATTTTTATATGTGTTGTTCATTTATGGAAAAGTTTGCATCTTTCTTTAAATATGATATGATTTTTAATTATTTTTTTCCGTTTGTATATTTCAGAATATAGGAAGCATATTGTTGCATAAGCCAGATAGATTACTTTCATCCAATCCGTTAATTGCTAATTAAAATTTTCCTTTCTGCAGAAAATAGATAGCTTGTTATCCTTATCTGATTCTATTTATTAATATTATTTTATTTAGTAAATTTTTATTTGAATTTGTATTTTGTGTAAAACTGATATCTTTTCTTATATGTTATTTTTTTTATCCAAAAGTTTGCAAAGGATAGAAATCCAATTATTGCATAGGCCTAGGAGGATTACCCTCATCTTGATTTGGTAATTACTAAATAAAATCTTATTTAATTCAGTAAATTTTTAGTTTGAATTTGTATTTTTTATCTGATTCCGGTAATTATTATTTAAAAACCTTATTTAATTTATTAACTTTTTATTTGAATATGTATTTTATGTAAAACTGATATTTGATATCTTTTTTATCTGTTGTTTTTATTGAAAAGTTTGTATCTTATTTTAAATATCATATGATTCTTAATTTAAAATTTTAATTAATTATTTTACAGAAGATAGGAAGTATGTTGTCATATAGACAAAAAACAATTGCCTTATTTAATTTCAGTAATTAGTAATTAGAATCTTATCTTGTATAATAAGTATTTTATTTGAATTTTTATATTGTGTAAATTTGATATATTCTTTATCTGTTATTTTATGCTATTTTTATAGGTTATTTCACATAAATCACCATATGGTTTATCTGACTTGCCTAACACAACCTTCACGTTTTATTAGGCACCAAAAACAACCAAACTTTTACTTTGTTACACAACAACCTTCTACCATTAATTATTGAAATAAGACCTAAATACCCCTCTTTCTCTAATAAAACTTCACCTATCTGTATCACTTTATTTCCCAAAAGAGATGCTCCAAATTTCCAGCATTGACGTTGATAAAAATCCGTTAAAATTCACCGAAATATCAACGTTAATGATGAGTATGAAAGGCTTGATTCATGAATGAATGATCGATTCGATCTTGTTCATTGATAATATAGTGAGAGTGTTGATATGTCATTTCGACCGATTCATGTTTGTTTTAGATACTACATATATTGTATGTAAAAATAGCTCAAAATACTATCAGGATGAGTCTAGAGGTTCAAAATAATTTTACAAAATTTTTAAAGAGTTTTACAAATTTTTTAAGGAAACATGGCGCATACGAGGACTAACCACGTCCTTATAGGCGACATGTAAAGTATATCGAGCTATAGTTATGAACTATACCATTCATATCTACGTATCCAAAATTAGAATTTTTGGGATTTAGAAAAATTAATTTACGGGCTTTGCACGTGATTTAAATGAATTTCAAAACCATTTTCAATCAAAATCCAACTTGCAACAAAAATATTTCAAAAAGATATGAAAATATCTAGATTTCAGAGTCGGGTGCGCACATGCACACGCATGTCGTCCACATGCATGCCCCGACCCTGAATATGGACCTTTTCTTACATGTGAAAGTATTCAGTTTGGTAAAATTTCCGCCGACTGTGACACGCATACGGACGCAAGTCGTTCGCATGCGTGCCCTCGGCAATTTTCAAAAGATTTTTTCCAATCTAATTGTTCAGAACTGCCAAAAATGACGAATTTGGTGCACATACGGACGTAGGTCGTCCACATATGTGCTTAATTTGAATATTTTTACAAATCTCAAAGAATTCTTCAAAGATTTGGTGGGAAGACTATAAAAACAGCCACCTGTTTTCAGAATTCTTCATCCCAAAATCTCCTCTCTCAAGCCTCTTTTGAAATTTCAAGAGGCAAAATTCTCTCCAGTGATCGCTAGCAAGGATCGTAGAAGCTCCGAAAGTTTTTGTAAGCAACGGCCCGAAACGGAATTAGGCTCTTTCTAATCCTTTCTTAATCTCATCATTCTTTTATTTTATTATTCTATTGCATTCATAAAAAATCATAAAAAAAATCATCTTTTTAAAATTAAGATCAAAATCTTTTTTAAAAATTAAAGGGGTAGAGATAGATTTTCCTCGGCCGCAAGGCTGGCGAGTTCTTTCTTCTCCACTTTCCTTTTTCATGTTATTTTCTTGAATAGATTACTATACGCATATCTCTAAAAGAAGGAAATTTTACTGTTTGATCAGGAGAATCAAGACCGAAGAAAGATTGTAGTTGGCTTGGCGCCAACTCACGAGGACAGGGGAATCACAACAATCCCTCAGGCAAGCGGCGATCAAATCAAAGGGTGGCTAGTAGCCCAGTTCAAGCGTAGTGGCAATCGCAAAATCGTACGGAACCAGTAGGGGTAGGTCCGGACTTTTAAGCATCAATTCACGCCGTCGGAGACACCTTGGACTCACACTTCAGGACTGATCCACATGGAGATCGCGATGGGACCCATTGCAATTTTCTAGATCTTCTCTCTCCTCTCTCCCTTCTTATTCTATTTCCAGTTCCTGTTTAGTTATTTGCTTGATCACAATGTTAGTTTAGGAAAATTCTCTCATTGAGAAGAATACTCTTTGATCCCAGTAGGCACGTAGCCTTTCGGTAGACGCAGGTATCCGGCCTAATGAGACCTCTTCAAGGATTGGTGGTAGAACCAACTTAGGGGTTATAAAAGCTTTCCCGAATCCGACGTTCACTTAGGTTAGCAAAGAAGCATGGGGATAGCAGGTAGAGCCTAAATCTCGATCAAATACATAATGAATGCATACGCACCGTCTTTGGCTAATGCTCTCTTTTTGCAGCTTAACTCAAAAATCATATCTTTAGGAATAGGTGAGCAACTTGAGAAAGAAAGATACAACATTTTTTACAATGATATTCAAAGGTGCACTTTCTGTGAGGAAATTGATTGTGACTCTAAGTGCCAGGATTGTCAAGGAATTGCACTCAATTTACTGAAGTACTGTAGCAATGAACAAATTATGGCGGCAACAACGAGGTCCATGACTGCAGTAGCATGTAAAGCTGAACAAGAGATGATGGAGCAAAATGACGTGAACATGATGCATGAGGATCCTCCTTCGAATGAAAATGAAAGAAATAAAGATAAAGAACACGTCGATGTGAGGACCATGATGACTACAGTGAGGATCACAAAATTCTTGAGGACGAACCCTAAGATATGTTTACCACTTAGTATCCCGATTTAACTTACGAACAAAGGTGTCATTTACGAAAAACCTTTGCTTCGATTAATACCAATCCGGTAGCCTAGGACAACAAACCTGGTTCCGGACTGCAAGCTAAACCTGATGCGGCAAACTACTCTCAGTAGTTCAACCCGAACTCATTTAAAACTCACTTTAAGAAAATGATCCAAACGGTTTCGCTAAGGATGGTCCTTTAAAGGATTTTTATCCAAAGGGTTCACAAACTCGGTTCCTCCTTCATAAGGCTACGGTTATCACGACCCAACCCCACCTCATGCATCGAAAACAAATAATGCTTCACACTATCCGACACATGATTTCGCTCAATATGAGTGGAATGCACACACTAATCATATAACCCGAGAAAGTGTTTTATAGCTTATACAGGAACATGCAGGAACAAAGACGTACAGATATAAAACATTTAACAATTTCTGCAGGACCCCGTACTTCGTGCGTCCTGATGGCTTTAAGTACCCTTGCATCCCAAAATACAAATGGGATTCCGATCCAGTATATGACTACACACCTTCTACGAGATGACCCATCCCCACTCTCGTAATAATGGCCTTGTCATGCATCTCTTCTAAAGATCTCTCATCGACAATGCTCAAAAGTGGTTCTCAAACTTGGACCGTGACACCATCAATGATTTCAACAAACTCATGAACCAATTTTGCTTGAGATTCCGCGGCTATGTCGAGTACATCCCGACTTTGGTCGACTTGATGAACACAAAGAAAGAAGCGAATGAGAGTCTATGTTATGAAGTGGCGTGATCTATACTCACGATCTGGTTTAGAGCTCCTAGAAAAGGATGTGGTCAACATTCTCATCGAAAATTGCTAAGATCCTCTTAAGATAATGATGTCCAAGACGAAATCAATACTTATGCGAAGCTATATGAAGAAGGACCGGCAATGCAGAAGAGCGTTCAAAATGGTGGAGCTTCAATCGTACTTAATTCTCAATGGAACACGCAAAATACTCTGAGGAATAAGAAGAATGATAATCAAGGCACTATGGTATAAAAGGGTTAGAAATGCAGTCAATAGTCTTCAAACAGGTCCTACGTACCCAAAACAACCTCAATACTATCAAACACCCCAGCAGGTTCTTTATCCCTCACCCGTGCCGCAACAACAACCAGTTGCACAGGCTCCATGTGCTCCCGCTCCCAGGTACCACAATGCTGCTCTTAACTATAGGAGATATGGCGCAAGAAGAACTAGCTACCCATCGCTTCCTGAGAGGTTTGAAGATTCCTTCCGCGTACTCAATGCGCACGGGCATACTCAATGCGCACTGGATGATAGTGTTACCTACACCATGACTTCCTTCTAAAGGGGAGAATCCAAACAAGTATTGTCCATTCCATCGAGTGATAGGACACATGTAATGCCCGGTTCCTTTATATACACCAATATCTGTATTTTGTAAAATGGGTTTTACTTACAAATCTATTTACTTATATCTACAAATTATTTGTAGTATTTTAAATCCCCAACCTTTTTTTATTCTCCAAATATATATATATATATATATCTTTCCCTCTCCCTTAACCTAAATTCCCCAGCCCACTTTTCCCATTCAATTAAATCCCTAAAGCCCAGCAGCCGGCCCCTTTTTTCCATTCTCATATTGTTTCTTTTTATTTTTTATTTTGCAAGCCCGGCCCATTTCAATTTCGTCTATTTTCTTTTTAAAATTTTCCTTTTCATCCCAGTCCAATTAAACCCAGCCCAAACAATAAAGCCGACAATATATATATATTCTCCTTAGCCCATTTTCCTTTTTCTATACTAAACCCTTCGGCCCAAGCCCCTCCTTCTCTTCTCCACAACAGTTTCTCTTCTCCATTTTTGAATTCCCATACAAATCCAAACTGAAAATAATCTTCCAATAAATTCCATTAACATACAATTTAATTCCTTTTAATTCCCTTTTAATTCCTAATCCCTTCATAACACTCTCTCTCTCTGTGATTACCTCCCTCTCTCTCACGTTTTCTCTCCCCCTCTCTCACACGTTTTCTCTCCTTCTCTCTCCCTCACATCCTCCCTCTCTTTCTCTCCTTCCTCTCTCTCTTTTCCCGCTCCCCTCTCGAACCCACGCCCACGGCCGCGCTCGCCCCGCCACCACTGCCGGCACCCATCTCTGGCCTCCTCCTTCTTCCTTACCCCTCCTCCACACTGAGCTTCCCCCCAACGACGACACCATATCCACCGCCACCCCCTCACTGCACACCAAGCTTAGCTACCTCCTTCCACCGCGAGCTCCTCCCTCCACCACCGGCGTCACCTCCGGCCTTCCTCCCTCTCCCTTCACTCCTCTCCAAAACCCGAGTCTATCCTTCCCACCTCACCTGCTCACCCGACGCTGCCCTCTTCCTCCGAGCTTCGAGCTCCTTCCCGACGACGTCGCCGGCCGACCCCATCATCACCAACGAGCCACCACCGGTCATTGCCGCAACCTACCTCCAGCACCACCAATCTAAGCCTCGCTACCCTTCACCATCCAAGCTCCCCCTGCACCGAGCTCTCTCGCCAACCCACCAACCTCACTGCACCCTCGCCGTCCTGCATCACCGGAACCCCGACCATCTCCCCGAGCACCTCTAGCCCACGTCCGTAGCCCTCCCCTGCTCCGGCCAACCAGCGCCGTTCTTCGCTGCCGAGAACAGACCCAAGCTCACCCGGAGCCACTGCCGTCGCCGTACCGGTTCGTCGCGCGTCCGTGCCGCCGCCGCTGCCGTGCATTGCCAAAACGTTTCCAGGCAAGTATTTATACTTGCTACATGCTAATCTAATTACATTACAAACTCAAATCGTAAAGATTGCTAATTTACAATTTATGATAACCCATGTGATATACCTGTTCGATATGTGACCTCAATGAAAATATCCGTCTAAATTGACGGAATTGGTCTTTCTTTGCTGGCCCATGTAGTGATGAATGCGGTGTATAAATTTCACGGGATAATACGACTGTTAATGGCTAAAACGAATACCCCCAAGTTTACCCGTAAAACTAGAAATTTTCCCGTATCTGAAAACCGTTAAAATCACCATAAATTATATACATACTGGAATGATGCGTTCGAGGGCTTAAATCGAATCCGACTCGACGAGCTATAACCCTATGCAAGTTTCTAATGACTTCTGTACTTAAATTGTGACAATATTTGGTTCGGAGTGTGACTCTGGACTGCAGTCCAGAGCGACTCTAGTTGTTGTTCACTGTCCCGTAATGGGTACCACCCTGTTACCTTAACTCGTAGGTTGCGGAACTCCACTGTTTATTTAAGGTGAATCTGTTAGATAGATAACACAAGTGGTTTCATCCTGTTTCGTCATCGTTTGCTATTTAATCTGTAATTTAAAAGATCGGGACGTATAATAGTCCCAACTGAATCAGAACTGACATACTAGTATTGAACAGTGTATAACTCCTGACATACGGACGCGATTGAGAATCCGTGTGTTGTGTTGAAAACCTTACTGAAAACCATAGATTTCATTCAACTGTAGCATCACTAAATTCTGATCCCAACTGGGATTAAAATGCGTTGCGAAATGGACTTCCGATTCTGAAACCGGATTTCCAGCCGTGAACGCTTAAAATGAAATGGCCATAACTAGTGATCCTGAAACCCGATTGACTTGAAACTAAATTCCCTGGATAGATAATCAAATATAATATTTATTCCCTGTTCATCGTTTCGCTAAACTGTACACGTATAATTTATGATAAATTATGCAAGTGGTAGAATACTGTTTTATGACATCTTAATCATTGCTTTAGATACTGTTTCCTCATCATATCATACATATGTCACTGCATTGATAACCTAGTGATCATGTGCATTACCCAGTGTTAGGTATTAGTGATGATTGTGGTAAGTACGTTAGTGTTCGTGCATAAGTGAATAAGTGAAAGTGATACGTACTTGTACACAATCAGTGAACCTTATTACTCTATTGTATTGTCGACGTCTGTGGGACGCGTGTACGTGTAATTATAAGTGGTATGGGACACTTATGGAAGCTCTTGCATGGGTGTCATAGATAAGGCACCAGACACTGCCATTTATCTTGAGTATTAGTCGGGACGTGCTTGATGGAGATCCTGTCTCCAGTTCTCGTGCAGACTTGTCACAGATCGACTGGTATTTGAGGTTATGGTTAGCGTTTCATGTAGACCACGGGGTGTGGGGTAGTTTGAGTGAGTTCAACAGAATCTCGGGAGTCCCATGCCGGCTTATATATATGGAGATATATGGAGATTTACAGGGTACATGATTATTACCGTGAGTTACATGTTGGGCCCGTGGTCCCTTACCCTTGGGTCCTATCCTTGGGTGGAGGACACTCGTGAGTGGTTGACTCTCACACTTGGATTGACGATAGGCTTAGTGACCTGTACAGTGAGACTTAGAGACTGATAGGGATGATGGCATCGATATACATTTCTTACTGTGTTGACATACCTGGCATACTATATTACTGTTTTACTGTTCACCTGATCTATTAAACATTTCATTGGTTACTGCATGTTTATATCTATACCGTCTTGATTTACTGTTATATATATATATCTATTACTACTGTTCGAGTTGTCACATGTATCTATATATTATATTGCTATTGTGTCGCTCTGACGACCTGAGTATGCATGCTCAGTGTGAGGAGTGGATTTAGCCGGGACCAGGACCAGACGCACATCACGGACATCTTGATTAGCTATCCAGAGTTACACCCTTTTGTTTCCCATCATGTCAGTTCTTTATATTGTTTTGTTTCAGTTACTGCATTTCTCATTACCTGCGCATTATTTACTGTTTACCACGTAAAGCTAGAAGCCGAAGTGTGACAACGGCAGGACATTTCCTTGACCGTAGGAGCATGGCTGGCCTTGTCAACCCCTCGTATTCCGTATTTTGGGAAACGGGACGTGACAACACACCTTAGGAGAATATCGCATAGCCCGTGACGCAATTTACGATCTTCATGAAAAGCAAGACGTCAATTGGGAGATAGTAACGGTTGAGAAAAATAAAGCTTGATAGGATAACATGGAGATCATGCGGAACCCACTTCCTAACCATCAGGAAGATGCAACTGCTCCACCGACACCAGCCGTGGGTCCGAACTAGATTAACATCCGAAGTCTAGGGGCAGAATGCACTTGGAGCCAAGAATCCTCTAGGACTTCTGGCTCATATACACTAACAACATATCATACTGTTAGTGTGACTGCGATAGCCGTCTCCCGATACTTCCCTCGACACATCGTTCCTAATTCACTAGAAAGCCATTTTTTCAAGAGGATTCTACCTCCGCTAGCGGTGGGTAATTGGCCCGAAGGGCTAGCTAGAGAAAAACTAATTACCCAACAAGCTGCACCTGAAGTAATGAAGATGCCACCGGAGGAAGCTGCATCAATCACTAGGGGAGGTAAGCTTTCTAATAGGATTACCCCTCCACAAGAGAAAGCACCCATTCAAGTTGAGGATGATGAGGATGAAGATAAAGATCGATACGATATCACGAAGTAACTCAGTAAAGTCCCTTTCTCGCATCTTCATCCTCCAGCTGATCAAAGATTCACCGAGATACCAGGATGAGTTGTTCCGAGTTTTGAAACAAGCCCAGATAAGCACCGATACTTCACTAGATGCCTTGGGAAGAGTAGCTACTCTTGCCTTTGGGGATAGCATTATATCATTAACAGACTCGGAGCTCGCTACATCTGAAGACCGTGCAGCTGCCCTATATGTATCGGTTGTTATCAACAGTCGTGTGGTGAAGGCCTCTCTGATAGATCAGGTGCTTCACTAAATGTCATGCCGCTGATCACTTTTCACGCCGTCGAGATAGAACACAGGTACTGCAATCAACATCCATGATAGTGACTGCTTACGACCAATCAAGGAGGTCCATTTATGGCAATGTGTCCGTCCCGGTCAAGCTAGGGCCTAAATCAGTCCTTACAGACTTTGCCATAGTAGTCGATGCTCTCGGGAGAAAGTGGATGAATGACATGGGGGCAATCTCATCAATCATCACTAATGCTTAAAGTTCCATCACAACGAAAAGATCATACTCGTCAATAGCTTGTCGTACCTTCGACAAAGTCTCTCGCTGCAAGGGAACGAGATGTCCAATGTCAACGTGTTAAAAGATGACCCCCCTTAGAAGATGGTTTCATGACTTAGAGGCGACATTGATCTCAGTCATCCTTCTCTCTTTAGGAAACCCATACGATACATAATGCCTAGAAAGTATAGTCAACTGATTTCTGCCCTTTTACATTACAACACTTAAGCAGAACAATTTTAGTTCGAAATCAAAATGCTACATTTAAACTCCTTTTAAAGAAAATAAAATTTTACTAGCTATGGGACAAATGCGTATGGATATGTCTCTTCTTTTCACCTCCGCCACGCAAGTGTTTTCTCCGGATTAAAAGTCCTCACGGTTCCCTATGTAAAAATAATCTTGGCCTCCAACAGGAACTCCGCCTGATGGTAAAGAGTTAGTGGCGCTAAAAAATCGAAAAAGAGAAAGTATTTCGGATCTAAGAATGCAAAACTTAGGAGTTGTCCACTTCTACCTACATCAGTTAAGATGACCTCCTAATGACCGAAAGATGTTTAGACAAGGCGACAATGAAGGTTTAAATTTGTTATGAGTTAAAATAATGCTAGGATACGTTTCCAAAGCAAACAAACGAGTGTAATCTATCCGAAGCTGGAAAGCTTATACAAAATAAGAAGTTACAGCGACAACTGTCAACTTTTCGAATAAAAAGGGATTGCTTACAAATATATATAGTCCACTTATACATATTCCCTTTACATCCGAAGACGCTAAACTATGACCCATAATAGGATGTGAGGTACTTATTGTCGATGAATGAACGACAAACCCAGCCGGTACTAAGGGAAAAAACCATCCCCGAAAGATTATTTACACGGGACAACATTTACCAAAACCTCTTTATCCGAGCATGGATGTACCATTTGATAGAAACCAACTAGATAAGTCCGCTAAGGCATGTTCGCATACCCCTAGATTTTGGAGCTCGACAAAGAGTTTCCCTTCCACCCAAACTATCTGTACACTCTTGTCCCTAGCATTTGTTCTGAGCGATGCTAAGAACGGGAGCCTTTCTTTTAGCTAAGATGGAATGGTTAACCAACTCGGCTAAACTAAATTAAAGAGCAACCTGAGACGTCTTGAGCTAAAAGAACTACCTGATTTTACCTCTCCACTACTTATGTAGAGGAGGCCTGTAAAAAGTTCGAATGGTTTGCTTAAGACGGAATGATAATTCATGAGCGATTGTGGATTACTCGCACCCCTAATCAGGTTCTCAAGTTAAAACATTTGAGCAATTTATATGGCTCTGTTATCCTACTGAATGTTTTAACAAGTGTGTGCAAGTTGTGTATGTAACAGGAATAAAAACAAAGGCAAAGTGTTACATACACACACACACAAACAAACAAGTCAAATAATATATAAGTACGGTGCCAAAAATGTATTTCAAAAAATGCAACAAAGGGAAGGGGCTAGTCTCTCACTCATCTCTCGGAGGAGCTGTGCCTCTCACAGGCTGGCTCATCACCGTGTCTCCTCCATCTCTAGCTATTGACGCCTCAGGGGCAGGCGGCTGCTGACGTGCAGATCCCGCAACACTCCCATGACTCCCCTCAGCATGTTAAGCATGGTGAATCATAGAACGACTCCTGGAATGATTAGCTGCCTGATGAGAGAGCTGCACAAGAGAAACAAACCATCATTATATCAAACCCTAAGACTACTTAGAAGAGTTGGTAGCAATCATCGGGACCGGTGGTAGTGGCAGCAAGGGGCAAGGCCACGTATTCGAGCGTGAGAAGGTTGCATACAATGATAGACTTCTGTATCGTGAACTTGTGTCTTTCCTTTGGTTCAGGGGAAATGCAGAGGAGGCTGTTGCATGCCATCGAAGGCATGTAGTAGATGTCGTGGCGTCTGCAGTGAGGGAAGACTCTCTTGATGAGACGAGTGCTGGCGGATTCATGCTTTGATAGGATGATGAGTGGCTTCTGACGTTGATAAAATAGGTTTTCGTCGGTTATGTCTCTAGGGTATTGGGTGCTGAGGAAGAGAATTAATGGAGGGGGACCAAGATCCACTATATGAAAAACAATCCAATTCCGTCGGGTATTTTATTCCATCGGCTATTATTCGACGTAAAAATCGTCAATAAAACAAATGGCAGTCCAGAAAAAAAAACAACATTAATTTGTGTTGGGTTATTCCGTCAGGTAGAAGCCGACGGAATATCTCAATTAAATGAAGAGGGGCTCGGGTTTAGATCAGGACCTCTAAATTCCCTAAAAAACCCTAACTCCCCCTCCTCCGATCTACTCCTCCTCTGTCGAAGATCAGCGATGATCTGCTCCTCCGACGAAGTCCGGCGACGATCTCCCCCCTCGTAAGTCCTTGATTGGTGTGAAAATTTATGTTTTGTGGTTTCCTAAATACCGCAATCAACATAGTATCGTTTGAAGCTAGCCGCAGTGAGTATGGGTTATCCACAGAGAGATAATAACGTTAAAATTCATGTTTTAGACGAGTTAAGAGAAAATTGAGGTTGTTTGTCTAATCTAGGTGAGATATTAAAAATCAAAGCAAGTAAACTTATTGCAGTTTTTGGATTGGATAGTTCAAGTAATGGTATTTTAATATGTTCCTTTTAGCCTTTCATTTAGTTGATGCTAGAGTAATAGCAAACATCGTGGATTAAGGTTCTTAAAGGGGTACTAGTGAGTTCTCTCTATTGACTCTTATCCTTCCATTAATTACTCTTATCTCAAACCTTCAACAAAGCAATCATAACTTGTTTCAAATCTGGGTTGCAACTATCATGAGGGGATAGAGCATCCAAAAAGAGAGTATTAATACCCACTTTGCTAAAGTTTAAAAGAAAATCGATAAACCAAGGAGAGTATAAGGGATTTTTCCATCCCTCATATAACCCTTCCTTACAAGGCCTAACAAGCGAGAAATTACTCACTCATTGAAAATAAAACAACTCAAAAAAAGAAGAAAAAGATAAGAGAATAAAGAGATCGAAAAATAATAAAAAGCTAATTTCTAGGGTTCTCACGAAAGCGAGAAAAAACCATCGAGTATCATTGCTTTAAAAATAATTTGAGAGAGAGGAGAAGAAGAAAATCAACAAGGCTAACTACTAGGACCCTCACGAAAGCGAGGATAAACCATTGAATATCATTGCCTTGAAAACAATTAGATTTAAAGGAAAAGAGAAAGAGAAGATCAATTAAAAATCAATAACTACAATTATCTAATTGAATTAAAATGCAAGACCATTTAAATTGCAAGATAAAAAGAAGACAAGAATAAAAACAACAAACCTTTTATTAAACTTTGAAGCTTTTACATAAATTTTAATGGCTAAGAGAAAAAGAAATACAAAAATTCTAATTAACTTTTTAACCTAAAAACTAAAACCTTAGATGCCCTTTCTTGACTGCTGTTCTGTGGTATTTATAGGTATTGGAAGAAGAAACCTTAGGCTATTCTCGATGCACACGAAAAAACGAAACTGCCCCCGAAACCCTAACTCGTGCTGCACTGCAATGGCCGCGACTTTGCGGCTGTTTGAACTATGATGGTTGTGACTTCGCGGCGGTTTTGTGGAATTAGGTCTCAAGAACTTTTCTGTAGTCTTGTCACTATTTTTGAGGGTTTTTAGCACATCATAACTTGATTTTTCAAACATTGAAAATTGCAGGTTTGACTTGTTAACTTTGACTTTGACCGGGTCTGAATCTGTCCGCTTCAAGCTTGCAAAGTCCGTCATCCGCTCCAATACCTGTTTCTTTGCATTTATGTAGCAAACACGGATTAAAAGCACCAATTTATAGGCAATATTATTAAGATTGAGTAGTATTGGTATGCAGTTTTATGATATGAACAAATACCCCCAAACTTATCATTTGCTCATCCTGATCAAACCATTTTATTTTAAAGAAAAAAGAAACCCTGCTCACTTTTGTAGGCGTCACGGTTGCACTTAGCATGTGTAACAAGCCGTTAAACCACTAAGTTCACCTAGAGGAGGAGTGTTGTCTCCTGAGAGTTTTCAGCAGATTACACCCACAAAATCCCGTCAAGCTAGTTTCGTAAGTTAACCGTCGGCTCTAATTCTAAAGTTCAGTATCTAAGCTAGAAACTCTATCATCCTAAATTAGAAACATCCAGCCTTTATTTTTTATATCTCACTATTTATTTAGCTTAATCTCTTATACGTCTTTACGTGCTCGTGCAATAGCGTCGATTTGTTTCAAAAATTTCGATTACAGGTTTTCATGCCTCCAATAATGACCAGGAGAAACTTCAAAAGTATCTCACGAGTTTTTAAAGTCCTATGCTTTTCTTGAGTTTTCATTTATAGCTTAGTCTCAAAATTAGGATTTTTTTTATCATCTTTAACATAGAACTTAGTCTTATTCTTCACTCCACCTCTCATATGTTTTCATTTATACACACCTTTATAAACGTGCAATAGTCTTTTAGTCTTGTAACTTCAATTTAAACTTTCATATATCCGTTAAATTCTCTTTCAAAATTTTATGTTTTTATCTTGCACTCGAAACTCGTCCCCATCCAATATTATTCTCTCAAAAAGTCCCACGAAGACTTTTAACTCGGAGAGAACACTTACTTGACTTGTTTTATTAGGCTTTCTAGGTTTCTTAACGAGCTTTGGGTCAATGGCTCCAAAACCAGACGGTTTTAGGGTATTAAGTGTAGAGACATCTCTAGAACTTAATTGTCCAAGTCACCAAGGCCACAAAACAAAGACTTATTTTTATGCATGAAAATTCTTAGAAAGAAAACCAACGGAGATACTTCAAGTTATGCTTTTCATCCCAAAATTTAAGATGTGTAAGTGTGGATAAGGAGTGTAATCACTCCAATCAAGCTTAAGATGTGTTATTTTTTAGACTTAGTCTCTATTAAAGATCCAATACTTTCTGTTCATATTAACTTCACTCATGAATCATTCTTAATATTACTTACTTATAAATAAACTTGTTTGATCTTAAGAAGATTCACAAAAAAATTTATTTGACATATCAGACTTGTCATCTAGTCTCAAAACTCACGACACGTGTACTGTGGTGCAAAGACGTATATTTGCTACAGTTAAACTCAAACATGGTTATTTTTCAGGTTTTCAATATCTAATCCTAGGATTTAGTTATTTCTAACTTATCAATCTAAATTTTCGGACTTGAGTCTAAGTTTCCCCACTAGCTAACTTGACGACAAAGTATTTATATTTTGGAAATTTTCAAATTTTCATGTGTTTTCATAGGTTTTATCATATATGTAATAAAAAATTTAAACATTATGCAATGAAGAAATGAATGCAAAGATAGAAAGCTTACCGAGTATACCCTGAAACTTGAACTTGACAGTATCCTCACCGTCATGCCACACAAAGAGGACACAAAAGTTTTGAGCTTCAATATTTTCTGAGAGTTTTTTTTGAAGGAAATTTCTCAAGACAAGAAATTTCCCAAATGAAGACAAAATATACACTTAAAAGAAACGCCCCCCCCCAAAATTAATTAAAACAGTTTTTCCATAATTAAGCATTGAAGTTCACGTTAAGAAGGGAGATAGAATCATCATTATATACAAAGCTTGTCCGTGAGCAAACTTATCTGAACCCCTACTGAGCCTATTCGTGAAAATCTCCATACAGTCCGGTCTGTTCGTCTGCGAGTATCGCATGCCGTGTCTAGAGCAAGGAAAACGTCAGACCCCTAATAACCTGACAAGTCGTGCCGATATGGCTCAAGACCATCCGAGAATCTACTGATCTAACTATCAGTAATTCTCAACAGCCCTGGTCAGGGACTTATGGTGTTGGCCAACCGAACACAGCGCGACATCGACTCCCTATACCAATAGAGAAGAATCCCCAACAATCGCTCACTGTCTCCATATGGCTCAGGACTGTACCCAATTAAAATCCTGTTTGCATGACTCAGTAAAGCCGTGGTAGGGTAGTAATCAAAACACAGTGGGAACTTATATGAGACAAATGACGATCTTAGGTCAACAGACTATTTGTACCCATGTCACCAGAGAACTGTTATCTGACGATAGGTATAATACCATCTAGCCAGTTCTTGGTGAGTCCGTCGAGTGTACTTGTAGGGTGTTTTTCGTCAGCCTATTCAGATGGGAATGCGCGTGCTTGTCAGGCGTATACAGATTTCCCCTGTCTAGGGTAGGCTGGGGTTTATTGATTGTGGGGTTCCGAATCTCCGGCAGCTGCGGACTAAGCTGCTGTTAATTACCCCTTACCTTTAGAGCGAGGGAACCACCGATTGATGGGTCAAACTGGTCATGTGAACTCAATGTGCAGTGTGCGTGTTGTGTTTTGAAGGGGACTTGGACGTATCGGGCATCGCCCCGTTAGAATTTTTTTTCAACGGGAAAGGTATTGTTAGTGAAGAACGTTTGGGAAAAAGAAGGGTGAGGAGTGTCCTAAGGACGTGAGAGACAACACGTGACTGCTGGGCGCCAACGGGTCACGTGCGTGACTCATGGGTGCTAGGTGCTAGTGGGTCATGTGACAGGCACGTGCGCAATGCGCCAAAAGGGTCAAGCGCGCGGCGCGCGGTCACTAGGCTCCGGCGGGGCGCGGGGCACGTCCGCTGGGCGTCGGTGGGGCACACGTGCGTTATGCGGGTGCTAGTGGGTCACGTACCCTGCGTATGGCCACTGGGTGCCGACGGGTCATGTGCGCGGCATGCGACTGCTGGGAGCCAGCGGATCACGTGCACGACACGCGACCGCTGGAATCACCAGCGGAAGAAGGGGTTTAGCCCCTGGGCTGGGAGTTGAACTCCCGAGGGATTTTGGAGTTAAACTCTTAGGGAAGAAATTGGATATGAATTTGGAGTTAAACTCCTAAAAGATCTGGATTTGGAGTTAAACTCCTTTGAGAATTTGGATCTTGGAGTTGAACTCCTCAAAAATTGATTTGGAGTTAAATTCCAAAGGGATTTAGATCTTGGATGGTGAAAGGAGCTCCCTTTTCGTCCTTTTCGAGCCTTGGATTTCCCTAAAATAGGTTATTCTGAGATAGGTTCCTTCTTCCCCTTCTCTTTTTGTTAGATCTTGGAGAAAAGGGGCGTTGAAATTAGAAGTCTCCCTTTTAGAGATTTGATGGAAGATCCGAGCTTCCCTTCGAGGGTTTTATGGTGAAAAACTATTCCTTTTTAGGAAAAGAAGAGTTAAACTCTTAATTTAATTCAAAAAAGAAGAAGGTTTAGAACCTTGAGGAAGGAGAAAGGGGCATAGAACTTTAATTTTTGAGGGGAATGAATATTTTTTATTTCATTGTCATGTTGTTTTATTTAGGCTTACAAGTTTACATATAACCCCCTAGGCTTTACAAATTGGCATTTTGCCCATCCCATGCCTCGTGTGCTTATTTATTTTTGCACATGAGCCATGTGCTTTATAAAAATTTGGATTTATGCCCATTTTCCTTACATTTATTCATAAAAAAATATATCAAAATTATTTATTACATAATTTTCTTCTTGGCATAGGGTGTAGGGTTCCCAGGCACCTTAATGAGGTCTCACAAGGCATCAACCATGCCATTTTCAAAAATACGGTGCCGAGAAACCCTAGACTACGGATCGTTAGCTAGAAATCTAGGCGAAAAAGCAAACTAGTTAACACTTAACTAAGGGAATACGGAAATACAACCTTTGTAGATCCGGTGCTCCACCTCCATAGCTCCGCAACGAAGTATCCTCGCTGTCCAAATCGAAATCCGGGCTCTTGCGTCGGCTTCATCGGAGAAGAAGCGGGCTAGGTCATCGACGACGTGCCGAAGATGATCTACGTCGAAGCATCACTAGATCAAGCTCCGACTTCACCAAGTCAAGAAACTTGTGAAGAAAACACACTCTACTACTTGGCAAGAGGTAGAGGATGAAGAAATAGGAAGTGGGTAGACTTTAGAATTGGATTTCTCACTTGTTTTCATCAATCACCATTGATGAAGCAAGCTTCTTCAAGGAAGAAGAAGATGAAGAAGATGAATATTGTTATGATAAGAATAATAAAATAGAAAAGAAAATCAATTCTTATCATAAGCAAACCATGGTCAAGTGTAGAGATTAAACCAAGGTTAGTTGGAATGGTTAGGGTTAAGGATGAGATAAGAATGGTTGACTTGATCAAAGCTTCAAGAAGCTTCAACATAAAACAAAATAAGCCACCATCCTTAAATAATTTCCAAAATGAATATATAAATAAATAAGTGAATAAAACATAACCCTAACCATTAACATGTAACCATGGTTTGATCTTTACACAAAAACCCTAGCAATCATGCATCATCAAACATGATACAATCAAGTGCACAAAATCATATCGCATATGTAATGCGCACATCCGAGTGAGAAAATCCATCTTAAGTGAACCAATACTAGTTAATGAAAAGTAATATATCAAATATATAATTATGCATTAAATCATTAAATCAACACTTGATTTAACGATCCGGTCATGACGCACACAACCGACTGGTATCATTAGTAACAACTTATCGAATCAACACTTGATCCGATAACCCGGCTATATCGCATATAACCGATCAATGTCACAAATCGCGAGAATCGAATACAGTATCACATACTGGTATCATTCTCGGTCCCGCACATATCTCATATGCGCTCCTATTTCGTTTCGCTTGAGCCAGGAAACCTCTGTGTAGGACTCTAAAGATTCGTCAATACGCCGGCAGCAGGTGATGATCATATCAAACACCCACAAGCTGCAAGCGGTCTGCTAAACGTAACGGCCACCCGGGTATTGAGCGATCTGAAGATCGACGAGCAAGCCCGCTCACACTCCAGTGAATCCAACCAGTAACACTACCGTACAGTCCGGTCTGATCGTCTGATATGTCGCATATCTCGCCTAGGGGTGATAAACGTCAGACCCCAATAGCTCGATAAGTCGTGTCGATATGAGGTCTATAACAATTCGAGAAACTACTGGTAACACTTACCAGTAAATCTCAGCAACCCTGGCCAGGGATTTCCTGTTATAGCCAATCGAACACAGCGCAACATCAACTCCCTATACCGGGAGAGACGAATCCCCTCCTAGCGCTCATTGCCTCCATGTGACTCGGGACTGTACCCAAAAACCACCGTTTTGCACGCCCTCTTGGACGTGGTAAGATGGAAATCAAAGCACAGTGGGAACCACACAAGACTCTATGACGATCTCGGGTCAACAGACTACTCTGTACCAGTGTCACCAGAGAACTGCCATCTGACGTGAGGTATAATACCATCTGGGAGTTCTCGGCGAGTCCGTCCAGTGTACCCAGTCTCTACTGAGCACCCATATATCATCTCTGATGTCAACCACCAATGGATATGGGATCATCCATCGCCCATCTGTATGGGTCGAGAAGGTACACGCTAGTCTACTCTGGTATATCGATGCCCCGTCTCGATACACCCTCGACTAGGGACTTTGAAGGATGTGCTTATGGACTACCATGTCCCCACTAGTATGATCCGCATCATAGTCTAGGTAGTCAAGTACACATCCTAAGGTCTTTACCAACATGTAATAGAGAGACAATCAATGTACACGTTAAGGTAAAGAGTAACCAGATAGCATACTATCATGTCGAGCAAGAAAGTCCTCCCTATATATGTCCCAGCATCCACTACAATATACATCCAATGTACAGTAATGGCCTCTAGGGCATACATATAACTAACATAGGGGAAGGCCAGTCTCTTCGTGTTCGGGCTCGACTTGGGCATTGGCCCACTTGGCTTGGGCTTGGAGTTGACTTTGACTTTGACTTGGTCAACCGGGGTATAATTTTTGACCCCAACAGTACTCACCCCCAGTGAGCACCTGTATACAATTTGCGGTGAAACACACCAATGGCTGTGGGATCAACCACCGTTCCCGTTAGAGTCTAGACACGTATACACTAGTCTACTCCGGAATATCGATACCCAGTCTTGATATTCCCATGAATAGGGACATTTAAGGATGTGTTTATCGACTACCCAGCTCCCACAAGTATGATTGCCATCACAACGATGGTAGTCAAGTAAGGATCCTACGGGCTTTATCAACATGTATAAGTGATGTGAAATAACAAGTAAAACATATACACATGTTAAGATAAAGTCAAATCAAATAGAATACTATTATATTGAGCAAGATTGTCCTGTATATACATACCCATAGTATCCTATACAATAAATGTCCCTGGAGCATACATATCCAACAGATGTGCATCCCTATTATGTTGATGATAGATCGTGGTGTCCCTAAACTAGCGTGTTGCCCTACGACATGGATCATATAATCAGCCGTATACAATCCATGGGCACAAACAATCTATATCCCACATATGTACCTCATGTTTCCTATGGACAGCTATGTCTCTAAACCGGCACCTTGCCTTATGGTAGATCTCCACATTGATCACCGTATATAATCCATGGGCATAAACGATTCCTACCTCCATGAAGTCCCATCTGTGAGGCTGCACCTGAAGTCCCTCCGGCTATGAAACTCTACCAATGATGCAGTCCTCAAAAAGATGTTATGCCCTACGACAAATCTCCATACTGATCACCATATACAATCCATGGGCATAAACGATCCATAACTCTCCCAAGTCCCACTGGCAAGTGATGTTGGGTCATCCGCAGCGAAGTTACATCCGAGAGTTAAAAAAACGGTATGTCCACAAGCAAAATGGGCACGGATGAAAACCCGAAAGGGCTCCGTGAGTAAAAACTGCAAGATTGCCGGCGAGCTTGTGATAACTCGAAAGGGTGCAAACTCGTGAAAAGAAAAAAAATACACTTACAAAGTCCTCTAAACTTTGTAAGGAGAAAATACACGCGTGAGATCCTTACGACTCATAAAGGAGAAACACACTTAGGAATCCATACGATTCCTAGGGAGAAAATTCACTTACGAGATTCTCTTGACCTGTAAGTAGAATATACTTCTGTAAGACCCTCATGGCTCATAGATTTCAAAATCCTTAGGCTGCAGGTATTCAAACATGTTTCTTAAACCATCATATCCTCCAAACTTTCCTACAGGCAGTTCGATATCAACTATTGTATACAATCTACGGGCACAAACAAATACATTCCAACAAAGTCCCACTAAAGAAAAACGATAATTCCCGAATGGTGAACGACACTTGTGAGTCTTTTCGACTTACATGGAGAAAATGCACTTGTAGAATGCTTATGATTTGCAAGAGAAAATACCGCTTAGGAGTCCTTACGACCCCTAAGAGGAAAATACCACTATGAGATCCTCTTGACTCGTAGGGAGAAATAACTTCATAAGACCTTTACGGCTTATGAAGATGGAAAAAGCCTTACTTGGCAGGGATCTAAATCTGTTTTCTAAGCCACCATGGAAAAAGCCTTAGTTACGATGTGATGGATTCAAAGCTTGAAATTTTCCTTCAAAACTCCAGATTTCACCCAGATGATAATTAGAAGAAATTACAAATATAGTGAGATGGTGGAGTAGTTAGAAGATCACACAACCAAGATGGGCCCCACCACCCACAAAGTGGCTGTCGAAATACCCAAATTGGTCGTAAGTACGGATTTTCCTAACTCAAACTAATCTAACTCTATCCCTAACAAGCTTGCTTTTGCATATACAAAACACTTAGGTTAGAATCGAACAATTTCGACTTTTGGTTTAATTCGTGAAAACAAGAACTTAAAACCTATCTTCTCCCTGTAGACGACCCGTACTCATCACGGCTAGCTACACGCGACACCATCTTGATTGCGGTAACTTTAAAACTAAATACGACACGATAAATCTCATTCAATCAAATGGCGCCGTTACCGGGGAGACAGTAACGCTTTTATTCTTATGATCTCGAGTTAACTTCTGTATATTTTGTGTATAACACTAACACTTTTCTGAAAAAACAAAACAAAAATCGAAAAATTTCTAAAACCAAAAAATATAACCGTTTTAACCTTTTGCTTTCTATTATTTTTATCTTCTATCACTATGAGATTAATTGCAAAATTTAGCGTATAAAATTAGGACAATAGAAGAACATGGATCACACAGTAGAAAGTTAGAGCCAAAACTTCTCATCTTGGCCGCAATTTTATTCATATTAGCCGCAATTTGCGGCCCAATTTTCTTGGATTGCCCTAATTTTTGTCGTGTGATCTATTATTATGTTATTAGCCCATTTTTATACTCTAAATTTTATAATTTTGTATGTGCAGAAGTTTGGCTTTATATATCGTTTTTCGCACTAAATATTTGATTTCCAACATTTTCAGATTTTATAGAGTTGCGAGTAGCGATCGTACGGAGCAAAATGAAATTTTAAAGAACAAGGCGATAGTGAAGTACAGTAACAAAGATCCGGATAGTTTGACCCGCGCAAGCGAACATTCAAGCACTCAGAGATCACTTCAACAGGGGTTTCTTAACCCAAAATATCTGTATGTATTCTTTAACACCTTCTTTCTCAAATCCGACGCTTCCACTATTCTATTTTTACAGGATTCTTTGTAAGTTCGTCGCCAAATGTTGAATTGACTAACCCGTATTTGTTGCAGCGCCGTGCTTAAAATTAAAAAAAATGATTGTTTGATGTTTTGAATAACTTTTTATTGAATTGTGCATTCCATCCATTTAATACGGACTTAAAGGCAAGCGAACCCCACAACATACGGTAAAAGATTTCATCACCTTTTCCGTGGCCCACAAATCACGAAATTAAGCATAACGTTTACCTGCACAAATTTTAAAAAGAAACTAAACTTTATGCCTTTAAGGACTTCGCGCTCATTAGGAGAAGTTAACCGTGTTTAGAACACCGCTTAACGTTATATCGTTCACGGGGTATTTAGGAAAGTGTTCACGGCGCAACCGCTAAAAGAGAAATGGTTATTCTAATTAAGGAATTTTGCAAAAGTGTTGGAAAACCTCCCCTTATCTCTGTACTTATCTGGCCCCGTGATCAGTATATCTTGAGCCCGTTTCTCGACACAGTTTTACTTCGACAATCAAGTTCTTGAGCAGGTCTAGTTGACCTAGATGAATCCTAAACTGTTTAGGTGTTTGGTATTTATGTCATGATTGTTTTTGTTTTACCTTTTTATGTGTATATTTCATTCCATTCTTTAGTTAAAAACTAACATTTATAAAATAAATAAAAAACCCTCACCACTTTTTTTCATCCACACTTCTTTTCATATCATGGGTACCCCACATCGACCTACTCTTGCTGAACTTTGGTACCCTCAACCAGACATTTCATCATACGGGTCTTGCTTTGGTAAAACTTCAAACGATTCTTCCATGCCCAAAATTTCTTTGAAAGATCGAATAGACGTTTCTAGAACAACTAATTGGACACCACAATCCATATTATATCAATCATTTCAAACTTTCACCCTTTCTTATGTTGATACCCCTCCCGAGGTTAATACGGCGACTCTTAAACCCATGTCCATTGCTGAACGTATTGCACAATCCCGTAGCTGATCTTTTATGCCTTTCACCACTCTGAATTCTTTGGGACAACAATTCCAACCATCTTCCTATCAAGATGTTGATCCTAATCCTACCCATTCTACGCAAACATTCGAGTCCTATCAATCCTACCTGACTTTCACACTTTCTATAGACATCGCTTCTGAACATTAATTTGGGAGTTTCGCATATCTAAACGAATTTGAATCTTTTACTAAAACCCTTTCACAACCCATGTCTAGTCTTGAATAATCATTAGAAGAATTTCGAGTAGTTTCATGCTGACAGATAGAGGAATTGAATGTATTCATGACCACACTCATACAACTTTACGAACCAGCAACTAGTTCCCAACTAGCTAAAAAAATTTCCATTATGATGTGGCAATAGAACAATTTGATAATTTGAGTAGTGAAAGTGAGCAACCCACCCTTCAAAATCAAACCTACTCTTGCCCAATTGAATTCCATAACTCCAGTTCCGAAAGTTTATCGAGTAGACCAAATGATTCACCAATTGAAGATAGAACATTTGATGAGTTGTGCGACTACGTTGTGTTTGATTTATCCGATTGTGAAGGGACCCTTCAAGTGAAACCGATACCACTCCTTTTAATCTTTACATCCCCACTCTAGAAGAACAACCGATTGAAAACCATGATTTTGTTGAGGTGTTTGAGGAATTTACGTTTGGCTTGATTGAGAATATCGATTTTGGGGATAATTTTGATGAAGAACCCACATTTCTTGATGAGTTTTTTTCACCAATTCAATACTTTTCTTCAGATCCGTGTGGACATCATCCCAATCCATTAACCGTTTTTTCTGAACTCCATTTGTTTCTTGATGTTATTGATGATGATTTGAATCAGTGCATGGATGAGCTTAATTTCAAGGTGAATTTCGAGGATACCTTTGAGGATAAACACGTTTTATTGGACGAGTCAGATTTTTCGATTCATCATGTCCCTTCCATTGATTGTGAACATCCTACTGAACAGTTAACCACTGCCATTCCTTAATTGCCTCTCTCAATCTTTTCCATCGTTTCACTACTGTAAGACGACTTAATACCTTCATTTCCTTTATCTGATTTACCAAGTTCGGTCGGCCCATGTTTCTTGCAAATCCTGATAGGTTTGATCCCATTCTCGTAGTATTGATAAATTAGTGCAGTTCAACAATTCCAGTTTCAAATCATTACGGACTGTACTAATTTATTCAATCAATTTTCAACCTCAAGTTCGTGCTCCATTTCTTTCTACCTATCCGTCATCTTATCCTTTCCATCTACCGAGACCGTATGCCATTTTCATCCACACACAGTCTCACGTATTCTACATTTCTTTTCTCCATGCTTCCTTTCACCAACCTGGTCGCATCACGATAGAATTTTTAAATGGTTGGTGTTAATCTTTGGTCTGTGTAAGGTCTGGTATAGATTGATGATGTTCCCTCCCCCAACTTTGAACTTCAACACTTAACAAGTGGAAGCACTGTTTCACTTAAGTTTGGAGGGCCTTATTGTGTATATATTTTATTTTCTTTTTCTCGTATAAAAAAACAAAACAAAAAACAAACAAAAAAAACAAAAAAGGGGAATCGGCAAATTTTGAACCTTTAACAATTTTGACCCTCTTTGTGTAGCATGACAGTGAGGGCACTGTCAAGTTTAAGTTTGGAGGTGTGCTTGGTAAGATTTCTATCTTTGTATTCATATGTATATTCTGCATTTGCAAATATATTTGAAAAACTCATAAAAATCAGAAAATTTCCAAAGCATAAATACTTTTTTGTCAAGTTAGCTAGTGGGAAAGTTTAGATTCAAAATACCGACGGTTTAGTTTAATAAGATATGAACAACTAAATCTTATTTTTAGAGATTGAAAACCCAAAAGATAACCTTCCTTTGAGTTTAACCCTAACTAATATACGTCTTTATATTATACTGCACGTGTCGTGAGTCTTGAAAATTAGATGAAAAGTTTGATATGTCTTAAAACTTTTAAATTGATAAACTTTTTTTTAGGATCAAGCAGCTTTGTTTTGAAATAAGTAATATGAAGAATAGTTTATAATATGAAGAGGATATGAAGGGATATTATTGAAGCCTTAATGGAAGCTATGTCTGAAAAATAACCCATCTGGAACTTGATTGGAGTGATTACACAGCTTATCTACACAAACACGTCTTTGATCTTAAAAAGAAAATGAACAACTGACTATATCTCCGTTCTCATTGATTGTTATGATTTTCATGCTAAAATGAGTTTTTTTGTTTTAGGACCTAGGGGATTTGGGAAATTAAGTCTTTCGGGATGTTTCTACAACTAATGCTTTAAAACCAACTGGTTTGGATGCATTGGCCAAAAACTCGCTAAGAAACTTAGAAAATCCAGTTTCAAAACAAAGTCAAGCAAGTGTTCTCTCTGAGTTAAAATTCCTCACGGTTCTTAGTGTGAGAATAATCTTGACTAAAGACAAGTGTTTATAAAAATATTTTTAACAGAGATATGAAGGTTTTACTTGACGATAAATACTATTGCACATTCATGAAGATGTGTTTGAACAAAAACAAGTAAAAGGTGGAGTGAAAAATAAGACCTAGTTTTCTGTTAAAGACGATAGAAATTCTGAATTTGAAATCTAGCTAGAAACGAAACTGGAAAAAAACATAACTCTTTACAAACTCACTTGATCCTTTTGAAGTTTTATCCGGTCTTTATTTTGTGACATTATGACTCTAATCGAAGTTTTTGAAACGTAACGACGCTATTTGCACCGCATGTAAGATGCATAGGATCTTAAGTTAAATAAGAAGTGAGGTGTGAAAAATAAGGGTTTGATGTTTCTAACTTAGGATAATAGAATTTATAGCTTGGATACGAAACCTTAGGATTAGAATTGACTGTGATTTCACGAAACTAGCTTGACGGGATTTTGTGGGTGCAATCCGCTGAAAACCCTTAGGAGACAACACTCCTCCTATAGGGACACCTAAAGCTTTAATGGCTTGTTGCACGGGCTCAGTGCAAATCGCGTTCCCTGCGAAAATGATATTAGGATTTTGTTTTGCTCGGGGCGAGTAAAACATAAGTTCATCACGAAAAACTGCATTTCAATACCGCTCATTCATTTTCAATTTTGTGATATATCGGTACTATTAATCTGTGTATACTCAATTAGTACAGGATACAGGTATTTATGATAAAACACTAGAAACACACTCAAAATGCACTAATACAGCATTTGTGAGCCGACCCTGCAACTAGAACGGAAAACCGATCAGTATTCAAGAAGATTTTGCAACAATGCATGCGTGCACAACTTTTATCCATTTTGGTCCAACATGTTACAATAATAATTACAAGTGTGAATATAAGTGTTTTTGATGCATGAACCATGGTGGGCTGCCATGGTGTGGTGTGAACTAAAGTAGTGCAAATGGGCAAGTGGATGAGTAAGTGGGCTTGATATATGACATGGAAAAGTTGCGATGTGATGGATTCAAAGCTTGAAATTTTCCTCCAAAACTCCAGATTTCACCCAGATGATAATTAAAAGAAATTTCAAATACAATGAGATAGTGGAGTAGTCAGAAGATCACACAACCAAGACGGGCCCTAAATTGGCCGCCGAAATACCCAAATTGGTCGTAAATTGCGGTCCCCTCTGCTCTAAATGTGCTCATTTTTCTTGTGGCCCCCCTTCTGTCACATCACCTCACTCTTATAGTCTATTTTTGGGAATGAACTCCCTATAAATACCAGATCAGAGAGCAAGCTTGAGAGCCATATTCTAGAGTTCTTCATACTTTCTTGATTCTACATTATGTAACTTTGTTTTAGTTTTGTATATATTAGATTGGTTTAATATTGAGTTCTTTACTTCTATATGATCTTGCAACCTCTTAACTGAGCTTGCAAAGTTAGATTCTAGTATTTTGAATTCATTATCTTGTACTTGTATTGAACTTAATGAAGCCTTCAAATTGATGCACTTTGGTTCCTAGTATCTCTTTATTTTAATTACTTGCAATGTTTCTTACCATGTTCTTTACTTACTTGCAATGATGTTTTTTTATCTCTTCTATTTTGTGTTCTCTTTTCATGTTTGTAATGGGTTGTGAATAATTTCTTTCTTTTTAGGGAATGAGAAGGTGATGTTTAAATTGGGTTTCTCTTTGTTTTTCCTTTGCCCAATATCTTGCTAATTGAACTCCGTCCAAACTTAACGCAAGCGCTCCGTTAGGCACCCTATCTTACCACGATAGCGGTGATTCCTAATCGTGACCGGTTGCGTTTGGTTTTGTCAGAGGAAAAGGTCAAGAGACAAAAACGGAAGGAAAATGGTTAATAAGCCGGATTTCATGCACAATCGCAAATACCGTGCTTAAACACCATAATCCACGTTGTTGCCGATTACCCTAGCTTCAATAGTCAAGTGTGGCACAAAGGAATAAGTGCGGATTTTACTAACTCGAACTAACCTAACTCTATCTCTAACAAGCTCGCTTTTACATATACAAAACACTTAAGTTAGAATCGAACAATTCCGACTTTTGGTTTAACTCGTGAAAACAAGAACCTAAAACGTACCTTCTCCCTACGGACGATCCGTACTCACGGCTAGCTACACGCGACACCGTCTTGATTGCGGTAACTTTAAAACTAAATACGACTCAAATAATCTCATTCAATTAGTATTATAGTAAGTACGTGGCTACTCGAACCAGCGACCTGAGTGGACGTGGATTGGGACGAAATTGGTTGACGTAACAATGCGATAGACTAAACCAAGTACCACAAACTTAATGGACTCTTGTGTTAACAGGGGTTATGTATATTCAATAATAGACCGAGTTTATCCATATGCCTAAGGGTGATGAAGTTCTTAGCGCCTTTGCCGCTAACCCGCAGTCTTTGCGGAATGAAAAACGAAAAACTTCGAAGAGGCGCTAGAAACTAAAACCCTAGAATCTTAACTAAACAGTAAAATTAGCTAACTACAAGAAGTTTTAACTACTCGGTTGACATAACAACCTTTGTATACATGTCCTTCGGGTCTTCAAAACTCCTCTTCTTTAGCTCCTCGAGGCTGTTGGATCGAGCTTGTAGGCCGGTCTTCCAACATTGAAGATGATCCACCTTAGAGAATGGGTTCAAGGCTCCAACTTCACTCTAAAACCTAGTGAAGCAACTAGGATCACAACTTGCTAAGAAGTGATAATTAAGGATTTAGTGAAGTTGTTCAAGTGTTTATCTATCTCATTTCCTTAATTCTCAGCACATAAGAATGTAGGAAAGATGAAGGAGGAGGTAATGCTCAAGAACTGGAGCAAAGAGAGAGAGAGAGAAAATCATAAGAGAAAGAATGAAATAGTGAGAATGAAGTCCTCATCTAAATCAAGCATAACCAATTTTCTTTTATGAAAACCAATTTTACATTATAAAAATGCAATCATGCTTGAATAGTGTAGGCAAATGAATTAACAGCTCATTTGTCTACACCCCTCACCATTTCGCTCCTCTCTCTCTCTCTCTCTCCATCCCTCACCTTTACACCTCATTTCTATTTTAAATAAAATAGAAAATCCATGATAAGGTATCCACCTTCTAGAATGTATACTTGTATAAATAAAAGAATACATCTCCGCATATACATACCCGTATTCGTATCGAAATACGAATACCAAAGAGATAGAAAAACACAATGAACATGATACTAGAATATACATATCAAAATACATATATGTCAATTATTAAATCAATACATGATTTAATAATCCGGCTTAATCCTAAGCCAGTTAGTATTATCATTCGTCCGATTAAAGTCCGTGTAGCTAGTACACGTATTTAATTGGAACCCAGCATGTATCAAAATACAGCCACTACATTATTTCGCCTGAAACAAGGAAACCCTCTGTATGGGACTATAAAAACTCGATGGTACGCCAGCAGTAAGTTACTGGATAAATCCATAACCATAAGCACATCAGTGGCACTAGCTGTACGTAACGGCTATCCAGGTATCTGTTGAAAGGAAGGTCGATGAGCAAGCTCATCCGAATCCCTACCGAGCCTATCTGTGACAATTTTCGTACAGTCCTGTCTCTTCGTCTAAGATTATCACATACCGAGTCTAGGGATGGTATATGTTAGACCCTAATAACCCGATAATTCGTACCGATGTAGCTTAAGACCAATCTGAGAAAATACTGATCTAACCATCAGTAAATCTCATCTTCCTTGGCCAAGATCTTATGGTGCTGGCTGTTGGCTATAGTGCCCTCAAGTCAATTATTGTAATCGTAAGCATGCAATTATGATGATTGATGGATGACTTATACGGGTAGAACAGTCTTATTCAAAATGATAGTGTGCTATCTGGTTTGCCTTTATCATCATGTACATGCTTTATATGGTATTACAGATCACTATTATATGTTGATAGAGCCCATAGGATTCTTGCTTGACTACAGCATTATGATGGTGATTATATACGTAGGAGCTGGGTGGTCTATAAGCACATCCTTAAATGTCCCTAGTGGAGTGAGTATTGAGACCGGGCATCGATACTCCGGAGTAGACTAGTGTATACTTATCAAGACCCCGACGAAGGGCGGTGGCCAGTCTCACCAGCCATTGGTGTTAGTTTGTCACCTAAGATAGTATACAAGTGCTCATTGGGTTATGAGTACACTGTACGGACTCGCCGAGAACATGATAGATTGTATTATACCTATTGTCAGATAGCAGTTCTTAGGTGACATGAGTACAGGTTAGTCTGTCGACCTGAGATCATCATTTGTCTCATGTGAGTTCCCACAGTACTTTGATTACTACCCTACCATGGCTCAAAGGATTCATGCAAACAGGTTTTAGTTGGGTACAGTCCCGAGCCACATGGAGGCAGTGAGCGGATCATCGGGGATTCGTCTATCCCTGTATTGGGGGTTGATGTCGCATAGTGCATGGGTGGCTATCACCAAAAATCCTTGGCCAAGGTAGTCGAGAATTACTGATTTGGATCAGTAGTTTCTCAGTGGATGATGGGCTTCATACCGACACGAAATATCGCGTTATTAGGGGTCTGACTTTATCCACCTCTCTAGACTTGATATGCGATACTCTTAGACAAACATACCAGACTGTATGGAGATTGTCATGGACAGGCTCAGTAGGGTTCGGATGAGTTTGCTCGTCGACCTTCCTTTCGCTCAATACCTGGGTAGCCGTTACGTACAGCTAGTGCCGCTGACGTGCTTTTGGTTAAACCCACTGCAAGCGTATTGACGAGTCTTTAGAGTCCCACATAGAGGGTTTTTCTGGTTCAGGCGAAATGATGTAGTAGCCGTATTGGATACGTGCAGGGTTCCGATCAATTGATTGTACTATATACCCGGACTTTCGATCGGACAGTTGATAATACTGGCCGGCTCGGGATTGAGTTGGATTATTAAATCAGGTGTTGATTTAATAATTTACGTATATGTATTTCGATATGTATATTCTAGTATTATGTTCTTTGTGTTATTCTATCTTTTCGGGTATTCGTATTTCGGTACAAATACAGGTATGTATATACAGTAGAGTGTAATCCGTATTTTTTACAGATAACATTCTAGAAGGTGGACACCTCATTTTGCATTTTTCCATTTATCATAAATTGATAATGAGGTGAAAAAGGATAAAGTAGATTATGGTGAGAACCATGCTTGAATAGTGTCGACAAATGAATTGTTAATTCATTTGTGCTCACTATTCAAGTATGGTTGCATTTTAAAAATTGGAAGAAGGAGTTTGATAAAACCATGCTTCATGGTTTGCTCTCTTGGATGGTTGGTTCATTATTTTTGAGATGAGAAAAACACTCTCACCATTAACTTCACTCTTCTCTTTCTTTTCTTGAATTCCTCCACCTTCATCTTCAACCTCCTCTCTACAATCTCATATGTTGAGAATCAAGAGAGGAAGTGAGGAAGAGATACACTTAGAACACTTCACTACATCCTAAGCATTCTAGACTAGCCATCTAGAATCCCTAGTTGCTTCACTTGATCTTTTATGTGGAGCTAGAGCCATGAGCTACATCTCTCGGGTGGATCATCTTCGACGGAGGAAGACCGGCGGCCAAGCTCGATCCAAAGGACCTCAAGGAGCTAAGAGAGATGGTGGAAGACTGAAGGACATGGTTCATTCGGTATAACACTCTATCAAAGTAGTTAGACTCCTTTAGATTACTAGTTTCATGTTTGGATTCGATTCTAGGTAGTTATTTCTAGCGCCAAGTTCTTTAAACGCCAAAAGTTTTGTTCTGCAATCGGACACGGTAGATGACCAAGGCGCTAGGAACCCCAACATGGTATCAGAGCCACCCAAACATTAGAAACTAGTAGTAGACGATGCATTAGTTTCAAAACCGAAAAACTGCGATTTCAAAACCCACTCTCTGTTCTGAAATTTTTTAATCTCTGAAATTATTTTAAACAAGTGCAGAGACTTAGTCTAGACATGAGAATGATAAAGAATGAAAACGAGGCAATTTCATGCAAACTTGGCCAGCGAGATCCTTGAGAAAACCGGTCTCACCTTTTTTACTATTCACTGTGGGCCCCATTTTCATTCCGTGTCTTGGGTTTTGTAAATTGGTGCTTTTGGTCTTGTTTGTTTACCCCATATTTCACTTAGTGTTGTCTTTGCTTTGGGGGAACATGGAAAGTTTCAAAACTTGAAATTTTGCATCGCTGATATCTGTGATGTGGTGTATGTATTTTTCAAACGTCGTCTATTTGCTATATGTCGTTTAGACGGGGTTGCACATACTTGCTTATACTGCTGTGATGTTGATATCTATGATAGCTTTGTTCGGATTGTCATGTGGGATAGCCTCTTATGCAATGGTAGTTGTACAGTTTAGATTCATTTGTATATTCAGTGTTGCGGGGCAAGTATCCGACATGTGGACAGCCGTCTCTGCCAAATTGTATATTCTTTTATGGGGACACGACCGGGTTGAGGTCGATGTCGCCATTGTATATATATTTTTCTTTTCTGTACTAGGATTACCCCGCGGTGGAGTGCTCGAATATCCGGGTTGTAGAAAACAACGGGCCCGCATCTCATGGCATTGAGACAGAGGGGGCCTTACTCTAAAATTGATGGGCTATTTGCCGCACTCGTAGGGGGTATAGGATGACACACGGAGGGATACTCAAGTTACCGATTTCGTGAAGTGCTGGGTGGTCCATTCACTTTGTTGATTGGGGTTGCCTCACTTCTGGGATTGGCGGGTAACTTGCCGCACTCGTAAGGGTCCAGATTTTCATTGCACAGGCTATCCACACGACCGGGGAACGTCGGGTTTCATTTGCGGCTCAAATGAAACCCGGAGATCCTAGATTATCCGTTGTTCTGTGTTGCTTATCGCTTTTCTATGATGTTGATTATATCATGCCTGGGAAGAATGTTATATATATTTATATATACTAGTAGATGTTGTATATGTTTTGCATCCGCGCTAGTCCAGTCCCCGCTCTGCCGTTAGTTAAGTAACATAACGGTGGGACCCCGTGGCGAACGCGGATGGCATATACGTACATTTTATTTTTGTTCCTTTTTCTGGTGTGATATGGATTAATTGATGGGACTGCGTTAATTTTGATTAATGCAAGGAAAAATAAACCCAAATGATGTTGTTGGAACCAAATTTTGAAAAACTGTTATTACAGACGTTTCTTTTTGCTTTCCACAGTTGTATTCGGTTATGAATATCCAGCACCTCATTCGACGAGACAAGAGCCGAGATCCCTTCATAGGGAGTGACCTCTTGGGCAGAAGTTTGCATCAGTGTAATAACTTCACTATAGTCGATTCTTTTGCTTTGTATCAAGGTATTCAGTTAGGAATATCCTGCACCCCATTCGATGAGGAAAGAGCCGAGATCCCTTCACAGGGAGTGACCTCTTTAGCAAAAGTTTATGCCACTATATATTTGTAAAACTGCTCGGATTCCTTCAACGATATCAAGTTCATTACATTAAATGTTTTTCGCCAAAAACCAGCCGTAGCCCTCCGTCATTTCAGATTAGTATTGCTTAGTATTCGTGCTACGTTTGTCGTTGCTATTCCCCGAGACGTAGTGTGCGGTAGCTCTGTAATGCTTTTCTGTCGCATAGATATGTGGATTAGTTAGGACAGTCGTACGACTTTGTTGATTATTCGTCAAGGGTCATGAGAGTGATTTTAACGCAATCAAGATAATGACGAGTTGAACTTGACTAGGACCCTTGATTTGTTGATTATTCGTCAAGGTCTTTGGGTCCTAGGGGCAAAAACCACATCGAGAGTTTCAAACATACAGGAAACTTGTCAGGCATGCGCATACCTTCTAGAGTGTGGTGACTTGAGTGGCTTCCATCAAGTTATCATACGATGATAGTTGGATCCCGATTTCCACTGATGAGTAGGTGTTACTCCTCGGGTGATTTTAGATGATCCCGACTAATTCTCTTTTTAGGATTTGAAGGATAATTCGAGGAAACAGTGGGAGCCATCCTGATTAAATAAAGTGATTAACCAATCTAATCTAGGTTAGAGTGCACGTTGAGTATTTCTTTTCTCTCTCTCTTTGTCAGCGACCATGGCCTAACCTTAAAAACTCATGAACCAAGTTAACCGAACCTTCTTAAAACACTTTGGCTATTAGATTGTTATTTAGTCGTATATATCATTGCCACTCCTATATCCCCTTTGCATTTCTCTGGAACACCCCATATCACTATGAAGATCCATATTGATTGGATATTCCATCGTATAGTTAAATACGAACTCGAAGGAAGTTGTTCCAGTTCGAGGATGGATTCCGGTTGTGGAGAAATTGAATATGATTATTCGGTTGTCTTTTCTTTTTATCTTCTCTCAGGTTGCGAGGGCTCCTAGTATTAGGAGAGTACACCTATTGCGCTTATTGGATAGTCTTCTTCCAAACCATAGACATGTGCCGAAAGGCAGGGAAGGAAGAAAACCAATTAGCCTATGTGTGGTGCACAGAAGGTAATAAGTAAAGACATATAAATGGATTAGAGTGAGGGCAAGGAAATATACGGTTACTGTCATGAATCTGGTTAGTAGAAGAGGCATTACTAGGAATACCTGGCTACCCCTTCGAAACATTTTCATGTTTCAGTTTTACTGTGCGGTGTTAATTGAAAACTGTTTTCCCAATTAGATTCTGACTCCAGGGTATGTATTTACCAGAATTGATTCTCATATCTGTGTAGCGTTACAGATGCTGAGTGGGAGTAAGATATTGGGAATTGGGTGATTAGATCCTCCATATATCGGAATTCTTTGTAATTGGTAATATTTGAGGAAATCACCTGAGTTTTGCCTGACGACAAATATTTGGTTTTGAATATCCGTTGTTATGCACCAATTTCAAACTGATATATCTGTACGTTTATTTTATAAAGTGAGATATAATTTTTTGAAATTATGTCTATGACATTTACCTATATCAGTTGATGGTTAGGTAAGGAGCATTCAACAACAGTGTAATTCTTCTTAATCATAGTACAGTTTTTCAACTTACGACGCACAAAATTTGAGTTATTAAACTCAGTGGACTTATACAGAGTATTGTATGTTGTCCGGTGTCCGTTAGGACAGAGGGGTTTGTACTCGTACTATATTCTGTTTACTCATGACTTCTCTAGTTTTAGACAAGTATTTCGTTGAAATACAAGGTCCAGATTTTGAGAAGATATAGGTATAAGAATAAAGTTGAGAACCATATGTTGCATGTATCAGGATTCTTCAAGGTGATCAAAGATGTAGATACTTGTGTTTGGTATTCCGTTGTAAGTAATAGTTTTGAGAACTTTCTTCTCTTTCAAGTTACTCATGCATGGGTGCGCTCCTTGATGAGTAATGCTTCTTGGCCTCCTTCTATCTAGTTGATATGTACTGGAAACAGCTGCATGTTTTTTTGAATCTGGTTCAAATTAAATTAGTGTCTTTGTTTCTATATTGGATATATAGAATAGATTCATATCTTAACGATGTTAAGGTATATGGAGTTGTCCGGCTTATGCTTAAAACCAGAATCCGGATAAACTCCAGGCACGTTTCAGTAATGGCAATTTGTGGGTTATCCCGGGCTTTGACGAGGGTTAACATTCTACCATCTGGAAGATCAATAGTTATATTGTTCTTGACTCGCCACAGTTTTAGTAAAATGAATTCTTTTTAGAAAACATTAGTGGGAGTATGGTAGAACTGGAAGTTATTCCAGAACCATAAACGATTACTAAATGTTTAGTAGAACCTAAGAATTCAATTGGTTTCGACGATCCATTACCCACTCTACAGATTTGGTGGGTAACCTCAGGCACCCGAGAGGTACTTCGGTCTCCTCAAAGACGGTGACAGGGAGGTTTTTGATGACCCAAACTTGCCACTGCTGCTGTTCTAGACTATGAGATTTAGCAGGAGGATGAGTATAACGTCGTTCTAAATTAGCTTTAGAAGTGCACTTGTATATGACTCTACCAGAGGGTTGTTATAGTCAGTGGGAGCAGCGGAAGAATAGTAGGCAAGTAACTTATGTCTATTTATAGACTAAAGCAGGTATAGCAGAGATAGATCGTCTAGTTTTGATGTGACAGTCATAGAGTTTGACTTCATCAGAACAATAGATAGACCAGGTAAGAAGGTGGTAGGGATTAATGTCCTGGTATTTGGATGACATGCTCTTGATAGGAAGTGATATTCTTATACTACTATCGGTTATACTGTGGTTGTCTCAAGGTGTTTCTCCACATAGGATCTGGATAAAATATTAGGGATTCTGGTAACTAGATCTATAGTTTTATATATAGATTTAGGAAGTGTCCTAATTTGGGTACTTGACACTATTCTAAAGTGTTTTAGAATGGATGCCTCCTGGCGTGGTGGTGTACCCGCTGGTGATGGAGTCACCCTCTCTAAAGAGATGTCTTCTGGACTGATGAGAAAAGGGATTTGCATGATTGGTATATCTCTTGCTTAGGCAATTGAGTCAATCATGAGATGTCAAGTACCATACCAGATATTGCTTTTGCACTAGCTGCAATAAGCATATATATTAATCCAATCCTGGAGAAACGTTGGGAAGCAGTTATGAACATAAGTGGATGTTCTTGGTATATGGTAACAGAAGCTTTTTTCAGGAGGCGGTTATCATTTTAGGCTTCCAAGGTAACCTGGATGACAGTGTAGCTGTCAGAGTAATAGTTTTCCCTCTTCTGAGGGACAGTATGTTGGACAGGTGGTCCAAGCGGATATTAAGGAAGGCATGGTGCATGATACTGATTAAATTCTGTGGATGATACAGTCTAAGAAGATTGCTGGATTTGGAATTCATTTGTGAACTGGGCCCCATCAAATATCCAGACAAATTCTAAGACAGATATCGCTTATTTCGGGAGATAGTCTTTCTCCGCGAAGTTAAGATATAGAGAGATAAAGATAGAAACATTGGAGTGGATCTACTCACTGAGGCTATTTCTCGAATGCAATAATTTCGCAAACGGACTTTGCGAGACTGATTAGTAGAGAAGTTGGGTGTTCGGTATCACATGGGCTGTGAGTATGCAACACCGCAATAATTAGCTTTAAGTGCTAGTGGGAGATTGTTGGCTATAGTGCCCTCAAGTCAATTATTGTAATCGTAGGCACGCAATTTTGATGATTGGGGGAGGACCTATATGGGTAGAACAATCTTACTCAAAATGATAGTATGCTATCTGGTTTGCCTTTATCATCATGTACATGCTTTATGTAGTATTACAGATCACTATTACATACTGATAGAGTCCATAGGATTCTTGCTTGACTATCAGCATTATGATGGCGATCATATATGTGGGAGCTGGGTGGTCTATAAGCACATCCTTAAATGTCCCTAGTCGAGAGAGTATTGAGACCGGGCATCGATACTCCGAAGTAAACTAGTGTATACTTATCGAGACCCCGACGAAGAAAGGTGGTCGGTCTCACAAGCCATTAGTGTCAGTTTGTCACCTAAGATAGTATACAGATGCTCATTGGGTTATGAGTACACTGAATGGACTCGCCGAGAACATGCTAGATGGTATTATACCTATTGTCAGGTAGCAGTTCTCAGGTGACATGTGTACATGTTAGTCCGTCAACCTGAGATCATCATTTGTCTCGTGTGAGTTCCTACAGTACTTTGATTACTACCCTACTACGGCTCAAAAGAGTCGTGCAAACAGGTTTTAGTTGGGTACAGTCCCGAGCCACATGGAGGCAGTGAGCGGATCGTCGGGGATTCGTCTCTCCCGGTATTGGGGGTTGATGTCGCATTGTGCACGGGTGGCCATCACCAGAAATCTTTGGCCAAGGTAGTCGAGAATTTCTGATTTGGATCAGTAGTTTCTTAGTGGGTGATGGGCTTCATATTGATACGAAATATCGCGTTATTAGGGATCTAACTTTATCCACCTCCCTAGACTCGATATGCGATACTCTTAGACGAACAGACCGGACTGTATGGAGATTGTCATAGACAGGCTCAGTAAGGGTTCAGATGAGTTTGCTCGTCGGCCTTCCTTTCGCTCAATACCTGGGTAGCCGTTACGTACAGCTAGTGCTGCTGACGTGCTTGTGGTTAAACCCACTGCCATTGTATTGACGAGTCTTTAGAGTCCAACACAGAGGGTTTTCTTGGTTCAGGTGAAACGATGTAGTAGCCGTATTGGATACGCGCAGGGTTCCGATCGATTGATTGTACTATATACCCAGACTTTCGATCGGACAGTTGATAATACTGGCCGGCTCTGGTTTGAGCCGGAATATTAAATCAGGTGTTGATTTAATAATTTACGTATATGTGTTTCGATATGCATATTCTAGTATTATGTTCTTTATGTTATCCTATCTCTTCGGGTAGTCGTATTTCGGTACGAATATAGGTATGTATATACAATAGAGTGTAATCCGTATTTTTTACAGATAATATTCTAGAAGGTGGATATCTCATTTTGGATTTATCCATTTATCATAAATGGATAATGATGTGGAAAAAGAAAAAGGAGAGTATGGTGAGAACCGTGCTTGAATAGTGTTGAAAAATGAATTGGTAATTCATTTGTGCTCACTATTCAAGTATGGTTGCATTTTAAAAATTGGAAAAAAGAGTTTGATAAAACCATGCTTCATGGTTTGCTCTCTTGGATGGTTGGTTCATTATTTTTGAGATGATAAAAACACTCTCACCATTAGCTTCACTCTCATCTTTCTTTTCTTGAGTTCCTCCACTTTCATTTTCAACCTCCTCTCTACAATCTCATGTGTTGAGAATCAAGAGAGGAGGTAAGGAAGAGATAAACTTAGAACACTCCACTACATCCTAGGCATTATAGACTAGCCATTTAGAATCCTTAGTTGCTTCACTTGATCTTTTATATGGAGCTAGAGTCATGAGCTATCTCCCTCGGGTGGATCATCTTCGACGGAGGAAGACCGGCGGCTAAGCTCGATCCAAAAGACCTCAAGGAGCTAAGGGAGATGGTGGAAGACCGAAGGACATGGTTCGTTCGGTATAACACTCTATCACAGTAGTTAGACTCCTTTAGATTACTAGTTTCATGTTTGGATTCAATTCTAGATAGTTATTTCTAGCTCCAAGTTCTTTAAATGCCAAAATTTTTGTTCCGCAATTGGCCACGGTAGATGGCCAGGGCGCTAGGAACCCCAACACTGGCCTGTTAGTGAGATATACCCTAGAGGCCATTATTGTATCATACTGGATTGTATATTACATATTGGAAGATTGGGATATTCACAGTTATGATAACAGTCTTGCTCAAAATGGTAGTATACTACTTGGTTTAATTCTACCTTAATATGTGCATGTGTTTCTTTTAGCATATCGTTTATACATATTGGTAGAGTCCTTAAGATCTTTGCTTGACTACTAGCGTTGTGATGGCAGCCACACTAGTGGGGGATGGGTAGTCTATAAGCACATCCTTATACAGGTCCCTAGTCGTAGGATTATTGTGACGGGGCATCGATACTCTAGAGTAGACTAGTGTATACATTTCTCATCCCAGCAGGGGAGATGGTCTGTCCCACAGCCATTAGTATGTCGTATTGGAGATAGTATCTGGATGCTCATTAGGTTATGAGTTACATTGGACAAGGCTCATCGGGAACTGCTGGTTGGTATTATACCTATCGTCATGTAGCAGTTCCCAGGTGACATGAGTAGCTCTTGGGACTCATACACAGCGACGTGTGGTCCAATGTCTACACATGCAAGAAATGGTTATTCCTACTTCATTACTTTTACGGATGATTTCTCAAGGTATGGACATGTATTCTTGATGAAACACAAATCTGAGACTTTTGAGAAATTCTTGGAATATAAGAATGAAGTGGAAAAACAAACCGGCAAAAGTATCAAGACACTTAGATTTGATCGAGGTGGTGAATACTTAAGTGTCGAGTTCCTGGATTACTTAAAAGAGAATGGAATTCTCTCTCAGCTTACTCCTCCATACACACCTCAACACAACGGTGTATCGGAAAGGTCGAACAGAACATAATTGGATATGGTACGTTCTATGATGAGTAACGCTTGTTGGCTATAGTGCCCTCAAGTCAATTATTGAATCGCACGCACGCGATTGTGATGATTGAGGGAAGACCTATACCGGTAGAACAGTCTTACTCGAGATAATAGTATGCTATCTGGTTTGCCTTTATCATCATGTACATGCATTAGGTGGCATTACAGATCACTATTACATGTTTATAGAGATCATAGGATTCTTGCTTGACTACCAGCATTATGATGGCGATCATATACGTGGGAGCTGGGTGGTCTATAAGCACATCCTTAAATGCCCCTAGTCGTGGAAGTATCGAGACTGGGCATCAATACTCCAGAGTAGACTAATGTATACTTATTGAGACCCCGACGAGGGGCGGCGGCTGGTCTCACAAGCCATTGGTGTCACTTAGTCACCTAAAATAGTATACATGTGCTAATTGGGTTATGAGTACACTGGAT
Organism: Agapanthus africanus; assembly: GCA_030015575.1. NCBI lineage: Eukaryota > Viridiplantae > Streptophyta > Magnoliopsida > Asparagales > Amaryllidaceae > Agapanthus > Agapanthus africanus. Next base: position 193,262,310 of record CM057348.1, read on the forward strand.
GGACTCGCCAGGAACTTGCTAGATGGTATTATACCTATTGTCAAATTGCAGTTCCTAGGTGACATGAGTACAGGTTAGTCTATCGACCTGAGATCGTCATTTGTCTCGTGTGAGTTCCCACTGTGCTTTGATTACTACCCTTCCACAGCTCAAAGGAGTTGTGCAAACAGGTTTTAGTTGGGTACAGTCCCGAGATACATAGAGGCAGTCGGCGGATCGTCGGGGATTCATCTCTCCCGGTATTGGGGGTTGATGTCGTGTTGTGCACGGGTGACCATCACCAGAAATCATTGGCCAAGGTAGTCGAGAATTACTGATTTGGATCAATAGTTTCTCAGTGGGTGATGGGCTTCATACCGACACGAAATGTCGCGTTATTAGGTGTCTGACTTTATCCACCCCCTAGACTCGATATGCGATACTCTTAGATGAACAGACCGGACTGTATAGAGATTGTCATGGACATGCTCAGTAGGGGTTGGATGAGTTTGCTCGTCGTCCTTTTCGCTCAATACCTGGATAGCCATCACGTACAGCTAGTGCCGTTGACATGCTTGTGGTTAAACCCACTGCAAGCGTATTGACGATTCTTTAGAGTCCCACACAGAGGGTTTTCACGGTTCGGACGATATGGTGTAGATGACGTATGTTGGTACCTACAGGTGCCTGATTAAATCTGTGTACAGTCTACACAGACTTTAATCGGACGGTTGATAATACCAGCGGCTTTGGATTAAGCCAGATTATTAAATCTGGTTTTGATTTAATAATTTATATATATATATATATATATATTTATATATGTATTCTATTATTATTGTTCACTATTCATTTTCTCTCTTGGCTATTCGTATTTTTGTATCAATACGCGTATATGTATTTCGATACATATACCAGGTTGTATTCCGTATTTATAAGGAATTACTTCTAGAAGATTGGCACCTCATTACATGATTTTCCTTTTTAGAAAATCATTTTGGAAATGAGGTGGAGGGTGAGTTGGCATGAGCATGGTGAGGCATGTAGAGAGGCATGGCTCTTGGATATTTTATTTGGAAAATGAAAGAGATATTTTGGTTGCATGGTTGCAAATAACTTAGCCATTTTTCTCCACATGCCATCCACATCCATTTTGATTATCATTCATTCACACACTCTCTTAGTGAGACTTAGCCATTCTTGAGTTGCTCATGCCACTAGTTTTCCTCATCTCCTCCTTCTTCTTCTTGAGTTGCTCATTTGAGCATTTAGCATGAGAGAAAAATATAGTGAGACATTCCTACACCTCCACTCTCCATTGCTAGCAACCATGGAGCGTCGATTGCCTCTCTCGGCAAGGCTGGAGCCTGCGTCGTTTCCCTCGGGTGGATCATCATCGATGGAGGAAAACTGGCAACCAAATTCGATCCGCGACCCCTAGGAGCAAATGATGATGGTAGAAGACCGAAGGACTTGGTTCATTCGGTATAACAATTCTAACCTTGTAGTTTAGCTCTCTTTAGTTAGCTAGTATGGTTTATGGTTTCGATCTTGGCACAAGTTTTGTTTGCGCCAAAATTTTTTGAACGCCAGTTTTTGTTCCACATCGGCCACGGTAGATAGCCAGGGCGCCGGAAAAACCCAGCAACGCTGAGTTACCGCGATCCTTCTGGGGCTATGCACTATAATCAGCTGCATATTTTTTGAAAATGGTTCCTACCAAAACTGTGCCTACCACACCATATCAGATGTGGAGTGGGAAGAAACCCTATATTCAGTATCTTAAGATATGGGGATGTCCAGTTTTGTTAAAAAGCAGTATGCGGACAAGCTCGAGGCACGTTTAGTACCGTGTAAGTTTTTGGGATACCTAAAGAACTCCAGGGGGTATCTTTTCTATTACGCAGAGGAATAAAAGGTTTTTGTTTCTCGTTATGCCCACTTCTTGGAAACTCGATTTTTAGAAAAAGAGATAAGTGGGAGCGCAATAGAACTGGAAGAAATTCCAGAACCACAAGCTATTATTGAAAGTATGGTGGAACCAGAAGTTTCAAGAGAACTAGACATCCCCGCACCACTTCGCAGGACTAGTAGGTAGTCTCATCCGCCCGAGAGATACTACGGTTTTCTCATAGACGGGGATAGAGAAGATGCATCATCGACGATGATGAGCCAACTAGCTTCCAGCAAGCCATTAAGAGCAGAGACTCGGTAAAATGGCTGGATGCAATGCGGACCGAAATGGAGTCCATATACACCAACAAAGTATGGACTTTAGACATTACTCTGGAAGGGGTCGAACCCGTAGGCTGCAAATGGATATTCAGAAAGAAGATTGGTGTAGATGGACAGGTTGAAACCTATAAGGCAAGAATTATTGCAAAAGGTTTTCATCAAAGACTTGGTTTGGACTATGATGAAACCTTTTCTCCAGTGGCTATGCTCAAATCCATTTGGATCCTTCTTGCCATTGCTGCCTTCCACTATTATGAGATTTGACAGATGGATGTAAAAGCCTCTTTTCTAAATAGAAATTTGGAAGAGTGTGTCTGTATGGATCAGCCGAAGGGTTTCATAAAGGGTGGGAGCAGTGGAAGAGTGTGCAAGTTGCTTAAGTCCATTTATGGACTAAAGCAGGTATCGCAGAGTTGGAACATCTGTTTTGATGAGACGGTCAAGGAATTCGACTTCATCAAAAATTCAGATGAACCATGCATCTATAGTAAGATTGTAGCGAGAAGTGTGGTATTTCTCGTCTTGTACGTTGATGACATTCTCTTGACAGAAAATGACATTCCTATGCTACAATCAGTCAAGGGATTCTTATCACAAAGGTTCCCCATGAAGGACCTGGGTGATGCCTCCTACATTCTGGGGATCCAGATCTATCGTGATAGATCTAAACGGATATTAGGACTATCACAGTCAAGGTATATCGACACCATACTAAAAAGACTCAGTATGGAAGATTCAAAGCACGGTAATTTACCGGCTTGTCACGGAATCACCTTCTCCATAGAGATGTCTCCCAAGACTGATTTGGAAAGGGATTGCAAGTCTATTATACCCTACACATTGGTGTTAGGCTCTATAATGTATGCGATATTGTGTACCAGATCAGATGTAGTTGTTGGCTATAGTGCCCTCAAGGCAATTATCATAGTCGCAGGTAGGCGATTGTGATGATTGAGGGAGGACCTATACCGGTAGAACGATCTTACTCGATATGATGGTATGCTATATGGTTTATCTTTATCATCATGTACATGTTGATAGAGCCCATAGGATTCTTGCTTGACTACCAGAATTATGATGGCGATCATATATGTGGGAGCTGGGGGTCTATAAGCACATCCGTAAATGTCCCTAGTCACGGGAGTATCGAGACTGGGCATCGATACTCCAGTGTAGACTTGTGTATACTTATCCAGACCCTGAAGTGGGGCGGTGGCCGGTCTCACAAGCCATTGGTGTCAGTTGTTCACTTAAGATAGTATACAGGTGCTCATTGAGTTATGAGTACACTGGACGGACTCGCCGGGAACATGCTAGTTGGTATTATACCTATTGTCAGATAGCAGTTCCCTGGTGACATGTGTACAGGTTAGTCTATCGACATGAGATCGTTATTTATCTCGTGTGAGTTCCCACCGTGCTTTGATTACTACCCTACCACGGCTCAAAGGAGTCATGCAAACAGGTTATAGTAGGGTACAGTCCCGAGCCACATGGAGGCAGTGAGCGGATCGTTGGGGATTCGTCTCTCCCGGTATTGGGGGTTGATATCACGCAGTGCATGGGTGGCCATCATCAGAAATCCTCGGCCGGGGTATACGAGAATTACCGATCCAGGATCGATAGTTTCTCAGGTGGTGATGGGTTTCATACCGACACGAATTATCGTGTTATTAGGGCTCTGACTTTATCTAATCCCTAGACTCGATATGCGATACTCTTAGACGAACAGACAGGACTGTACGGATATTGTCATTGTCAGGCTCAGTAGGGGTTTTGGATGAGTTTGCTCGTCGGCCTTTCTTTCGCTCAATACTTGGGTAGCCGTTACGTACAGCTAGTGCCGCTGACGTGCTTGTGGTTAAACCTACTGCCAGCGTATTGACGAGTCTTTAGATTCCCACTGTAACATTTCGAAAAAAATACATCAACCTACCCTCAACATTTTCAGCCCACCATAGCTGACTTGCACACTCCCATCATCACTTTTCAGCCCCCAATGACTGCAGCCACCAGCCCATCAACACTTTCAGCCATAATAGCTGACCTGCACACTCCCAAACCATACTTTTCAGCCCCCAATAGCTGACTTCAGCCACCAATCAGCCCATGGTTTCTACAAAACAACAGCAGCACCAGTAACAACCCACACCCTCATCACACCACATCACATGCACCATATATACCCCCTTCTTGAAGTGTTGCAGCTGCTCCTGCAACACGAGAAAGAAAAAGAAAGAGAAAGAAGAGCAAAAGAGAGAGAGAGAGAGTTGCAGCAGCAGCACCTACAAAAAACAACATCAGCTTTAAGCAGCAGCCTGATGCTGCAACAGCCAATGGAGCAACTCCTCAACAGCACAACCCTTCCTCCTTCCCTTCTCCTTCATCCAAGGACCTTCTTGAGGTATAATCTTGCAACCCAATTCCTATCTCACAAGCTATAGCTGTTAAAACTGAAATTTACTGTTATATCTGTAATCTAGTGCTAGTTTAGGTGATTTGAGTGAGATTTGGCCAAGTGATGGTTTTGATTATTAGTGTAACCTTATTAAATGTGCTTGAAACAAGTTAAACCAAGATTTGTCTCAGGTTTCACCAAATACAGATTTATAGAACTTTTCATGTCGGTTTGTGAGGAATTAGAGCGTGCAGGTGAATCTGGAGCGATCCGGGGCCAATACTAGAAAAGTAAACAATACTAGGGGCTTAGATAGACCACCAGGAGACCACCCTCTGCAGACGAGAGCCCAAATCACTTGTAGGGCCGGCCTGGCCGGTTTTTAGGGGTATGTGGCCGGCCCCCCTGTAAAGATAGGTGCCTAATTTGCTTCGGTAGGTCATATATACCCTGTACATCACCCCAGAGTTGTTTAATTGCCATGTTTTGACCTGAACAGAAATCTGGGACCACTTTTCTGAGTTGCTGCCATGTTTTTATTGATGTTTATAGATTTAAGATTTGGTATTTGGTGATTCGTTTCTGTCGGGTGGCGTTTGAACGTCAACGACAAAAGGTTATTGGTCGTTTTTGCATGCGAGGTTATAGGTTTTCACCTATGAGCGTAGCTTGTACCGTTTTGGTTTCCGACATGGTTTTCATGTGTTTTAGCGTGTGATATCCTTGTAGGTACCCCACGTGGCGTCGAGGCGTTGGAGATGCGAATGGCGACGTTAGCACCGGCACGCATAAAGCGAGGTGAGTAGATTTATATCTACGAGGAGAAGTCGGGTGGATGGCGTACAGCACCCCCGCAATCCGTGGTGATGTATACGGATGCGTATACACACTTTCAATTATTATATGTTGTTTGGGAAATTACTGCTGTTTAGGATGGATAATTGGTGGACTTGATGATTTAGTATTGCGGACCCTAGGTAGTGGGTGCACTACACATACCTATACACACATACATACTTGCATGCATCCTTATTTCAGATGTGGTTATGGGATTCTATATAGACATGTGGTCACATGGGTTTGAGATTATGTGTTCACATACGGATTTGAGGATGACATATGAGATTGATATGAGTCGATGGGTTTGATATTAGATTATGATGTCGGTGATATGATAAAATTCATAATTGAGATACGTCTTGATCCTTTAGCGGATTTTGGGATGACGATGACATATGCATAGTGATACTTATATTTAGATGATCGACATGTAATTATGATATGAGATAGGCGGTGATATGATATGATATGTTTTGACCAGATAATTGTGGTAGGCAGCATTCGGAAATGTTTACTCCTTGAGGTAGTATATGATGATAATATCAATTTATACTAGACTGTCGATCAGTAGTCAGATCTTCATTATAATGGTGATGTTAGCATTGTACCAGACATAGGTCAGTACCCAGATGATGATATTTGATAAAGAGAATACTTGATGAATGATATGACAATGTGATATTGATCCGTACCCAGATTTAGGGAGGCCGTACGAAGGATTTACGTACGAGCTATAGTTTGACATTTGATCCGCACTCTTGATTTGGGAATAACTGATTATAGAGGTATGTTATCGGATGTAATATTATCGAGGCGGGATCACCGACTATATGTATATATTTATATGTATCGACTCAGAGATTAGGCGGTTTCCCTTACCTACTGTTAGCTTTAGCTCAGCCTTATAGTGGTCTTATGACATTAGATGCAGTTCAGTGGTCATGGTATTCATTATTTCAGCTGCCGCATATTATTATTGTTGCTCTACATCGTATACTGTTGTGATTCATATTCTATTATTGATATCCTGCTGCTAGGACACCAGCACCATTACCGATGATGCGTATGTACCACGTACACGTATTTGCTGTCACACACACATCTTTATCGGTAATTGCCATGTCACGTACACTTAGAGAATATTATTGCCTGATTTAGCTTGTTAACTAGTAGTGACATGATATTAGTGCATGGCCGTATATGCCAGCTTGACATTGTAGCTATTGCTCGTCACATCATGCATACTGTTGTTCATTATATGCCGCATTCATGGATTCTCATGCTTATATTCATGGTTTACATACTATTGATGATTCGGGTTTCCATGATATTTTCTGGATTTGGAGGAAAACCGCAAAACATATATATACTGCTTTCTCTCTTTTTAAATAAATGTGGTTTTTCCTTGATGTTCGAGTCGTCCACCATGAGTTTTGCTGATGGATTTCGAGACCCGATTCGAGGAGGCGGATGAACCGTTTCGGGTACATGGTGGGCCCGGTGCGGTACCCCGGGGCAAGAAGATCGCAGGAGATGGCGTTGAGCCTGGCAGGGGAGCACGACCGACCGGTGATATTACCCGACACGTCGGATATCCGGAGGATACCGTCGTAGTCATGAGATGAATGGTAGGGGCCGATCTGGACTGACGGCGCCCTGGATATTATGATTGAGACATTGAGATTTGAGATATTGAGGTACATAGATTGTGATACAGAGATATCGAGACATTGAGATTTATGATTTGTGCCGATGCTAGGCACTGTTTATGCTGATTTCATTTATGATACCTCATTTTAAAAATACAGAAATCTCACAAAATATGAAAGCAGTTTTCTTCAGTATATGCATTCTGTTACATGCATTCATACATCATCTATATGATACATTGTTACCTGATGCACTGACATGGACATATGGGATTACACTTGGATTAGATATTTACACTAGCCATGGTTAGAGATTACTGGTTATATATTTGAGGATTATATATATTGATCGTATGACCTAGGATTGCGTCATACATGCGATTTTCTGTTCGTAGATCTTTTTCTACTCACGAGTTGGCAACTCACCCCCGTTGTGCCCCAGTTTCATGCAGGTGTTGCCGTACGGATTTCATTACGGCTTTGCGGGCACATCTTCTTCAGGTGACTTGCTAGTAGGTGGGTTATTCGTATCATACCCATCAGTATACATTGTATATTATATTCAGTTGTATCTAGAAGTTCCATCAACCAAACATGTACTTATTTGAGATAGAGACCAGTGATGTTTATTCTTTCGATCTTAGAGTCGCGTGTTATATTTCCATGGGTTCTTGTTGGTTGAGTTCATTTCTGTTGTGATACTCGCTTTTAGGCGTTGTATATTATGTTGCATACAGGTTGATTTGATATGGTTCTTCCTATTCTCTACTATTTCTCTTGGTTTGGATATCTGGGTTTCGGCTTACTTAGCATACGTACGCCTTGAGACGTTCGTAGTCTAAGTGCCGGTCATGTTCCGTACTTGCGGGTCGTGACAAAGTTGGTATCAGAGCGTTAGGTTTTACCTTCGGAGTATAGGATGACCCTTGGTTGATGGAATAGGTGACTAAAGTAGAGTGACGTACCGTGGTATGTCCGCGGCATATTTACGATACACCACTCCACTTAAGAAGCCTTAGGATGTACATTTCCTTGTTCAGTGTCATATTCATTCCTGATCTAGCTTCATCGGTACGAGTTATGGTTTTGCTGCCTCGATTACGGGCAGGGAGAGCTACGGCTAAGAGTTGTGGTCAGCATGAGCTCGTTGGAAACGAAGACTGACCAGGGCGTGATTCTGGCAACACGCGATCGTAGAGATGTGTCTTCTGATTATGTTTTTGCACCATGAGCGTTGGATGGGTCGCTGTATGAGATTACTCGGATGTGCAGATCAGCACCTGAGGATTTAGACACCGACAGAGGCCAGCCAGATGTTGATGACCGCTGGTGTATTGCTTACTCCTGATGATGGAGGCACGGTTCAGCTTGCGGGCGAGCGAGCCAGTTTTTGCTGCGAACGACGAGATATCACCCTAGATGTTGGAGCTATTGCAGTACGAGATTGTACTAAGAAATGATAAAAGGTCGCTAGTCACTGAGGGTGAATGATTAGAACATGTGGATCGTTCGCTACCACGATACGAGGTCATCAGATAGATTGATTCCAGCTAGAGACGACTTCACGCGGAGACGCTGAGAGTCGACAGAGACGATCGAATGTCAGAAACCTACTATTTCAAGTTTAAAGAATTCAGAAATACATGCAGGCAATTCTATGGTCCCTCTAGAAGAATGAAACCCTAACTCGACTTAATGACCGTGTGAAAGTCTTTGAACCTTAGGGTTTGCGGCAGTTCTGCGGCGCCATTAGTGAGGCTTGGGTTTGCCCTTCTACGGCTGGACCACCGATGCTGTGGTATGTACTCGATACTCTTATACTGCACCCAAGATGTTGAGCTCTTGGGGGATTATGAGGTCTTGACAAATCGATCGGATGGCTCGACTTAATTCGGATGCTAGATGGTGAGATGCATTTCTTGGGAGACTCCAGATACGATGATAGCCGTTGGAGTTCAGTCCATGCAGCCACGACGAGATAAGTCCGAAGCAGACGGCATTAGAGGATAGTGGAGTAAGAGATTCGTGCAAGGTCTGGATGAGACGACGTTCCACTCCGCCAACATCAGAGATGCGATGCGCATGCCGAGGCATAGTACTGGATATACCTTCCAGAAGGAGTCGCGGTGAGTATGCAGCCGTTCCGGAACAAGAATTAGCTCCAGTAAAAGGATGATGGCTTCCGGGCAATTCAGCAGAAAAGAGATTTGAGAGAGACTTCGGATTGATCGAAGCCGAGAACGTTACAGTGTGCAGATAGAGACGTGATGTCGAAGTGGACGATGATACATACAAGCGGTACAAGAGGTTCGTGCGAGACGCTGACGAGCTGTCATTACTTCCCGTCGAGACCAGAGACCTGATGTACTTACAGAGACGTTGGGATGCGACCAATTTCCGAGAGAATGTGGTGCTGAGGACGCAGATGTCTATGAGCGAGAAGAGATTATGCAAGAGTCCCAGCCTCCATACAGTTCGGCGTAGGCGAGATCAGAAGAGACCTTGAGCAGGATTCCTTCCAGGACACAGCTGCAATGATATTGCACCCAGGATTAGATGCGTTCCGTGCATTCAGAGAGCCAGAGGCCGATGCCAGTGACATGCTACTTTACGAGTGGTCACGATGATTGACCGAGCGACGACTAGAGAAGTGCCAAAACGGAATCGTCCCCGTTAATGTGTCTGACAGGGCCGATGAGCCGATGGATCGTGAGATTGGTATTCCACAGAGAAAACTTGGACCCAGGAGTGGCCATGTTATGCACACCAGCAGGCCAGAGTCCATGATCACCGATAAGACATCCTACGAGTGACCGCGACAGTTGGCCAGAGATTCTTGGAGGATGCGCTTGAGCGGAACTATTCCGCCATTCTTGGTTTCAGTATTGATGAGCGATTTATTCGCATGATTTTGTTTTGATGATTGAGGATTTACGATTTTCGCACAGTCGTTGCACTTGATATCGTTTTCATGCTTTGGTTTCACATGTTTGTGATTTTATGGGGTTTTGACATTTGAATTGATTTGGTGCGTATGCACGCATACTATTTGGTTTTTGCACTCGGTATAGTTCACATATGCTTGCAGTGCAGTGATTCGTATTTTGTGCACTTGGATGCACTGGATTTTGACTTGTGGCACATGTTGAGCGCGGGTTATGAGATGCGATTTGGTGCACACTAGATGCACTAGATCGAGATTTTTCGTGCATAACAGATGCACCTAATCTTGCGGTCAGGCACACACGTTGCCTATGACCGATGTTGCGTGCACACCCGTTGCACCTTGATGTCGTTTTTGTGCACCAGCTTGGCACATATATGGATTTTGATTTCCGTGCGCACCGGACGCACAGGGTTTTCATATGCACTTTAGGATATTTGCTATATGTTTCCATACTTAGCAGGGCTGATCAGATGACAGTGCCTGGATATATTTTGCATGCATTGACAGATTTCAAAGGGATTTCCAAAAGCGAGCTATAGTCTCATTATTTACATACGTGTCCGATATGACACGAAACGTTTAAAATAGGGAACCCTTCTAAATTGTTTTCAAAATGGCGGATCGTGCATATTAAACAAAAGATATATACGTATATGGCTATTTTCTTATAAGAGAACGTCCGCCACTGTGCAGTGTTATACGCATTGCACATTGACTTTAATAGACTTGGCATGCATTTCCTTCAGATATTTACATGCATAGCTCCGATTTATAGCATATCGGTTTTGCTTTGGATTTAGCATTCGTGTTTTCATCTTGACTCCGATGATTGCGAGATGCTTGACGGAGTTTTGACTTCGAGTTATCTGCTCGTTACTCATGCGCATGTATTGCGCTATGATGCCTTTTATGTATTGACGATTTCGGAGCCCCGTTGACTTGGACATTTATTTGAAATGTTTTAGAATTGGGAGGTTTAAATTTAAATTCGGGGACCGAATTTCTTTAAGGGGGGAAGACTGTAACATTTCGAAAAAAATACATCAGCCTACCCTCAACATTTTCAGCCCACCATAGCTGACTTGCACACTCCCATCATCACTTTTCAGCCCCCAATGACTGTAGCCACCAGCCCATCAACACTTTCAGCCATAATAGCTGACCTGCACACTCCCAAACCATACTTTTCAGCCCCCAATAGCTGACTTCAGCCACCAATCAGCCCATGGTTTCTACAAAACAACAGCAGCACCAGTAACAACCCACACCCTCATCACACCACATCACATGCACCATATATACCCCCTTCTTGAAGTGTTGCAGCTGCTCCTGCAACACGAGAAAGAAAAAGAAAGAGAAAGAAGAGCAAAAGAGAGAGAGAGAGAGAGTTGCAGCAGCAGCACCTACAAAAAACAACATCAGCTTTAAGCAGCAGCCTGATGCTGCAACAGCCAATGGAGCAACTCCTCAACAGCACAACCCTTCCTCCTTCCCTTCTCCTTCATCCAAGGACCCTCTTGAGGTATAATCTTGCAACCCAATTCCTATCTCACAAGCTATAGCTGTTAAAACTGAAATTTACTGTTATATCTGTAATCTAGTGCTAGTTTAGGTGATTTGAGTGAGATTTGGCCAAGTGATGGTTTTGATTATTAGTGTAACCTTATTAAGGGTGCTTGAAACCAGTTAAACCAAGATTTGTCTCAGGTTTCACCAAATACGGATTTATAGAACTTTTCATGTCGGTTTGTGAGGAATTAGAGCGTGCAGGTGAATCTGGAGCGATCCGGGGCCAATACTAGAAAAGTAAACAATACTAGGGGCTTAGATAGACCACCAGGAGACCACCCTCTGCAGACGAGAGCCCAAATCACTTGTAGGGCCGGCCTGGCCGGTTTTTAGGGGTATGTGGCCGGCCCCCCTGTAAAGATAGGTGCCTAATTTGCTTCGGTATGTCATATATACCCTGTACATCACCCCAGAGTTGTTTAATTGCCATGTTTTGACCTGAACAGAAATCTGGGACCACTTTTCTGAGTTGCTGCCATGTTTTTATTGATGTTTATAGATTTAAGATTTGGTATTTGGTGATTCGTTTCTGTCGGGTGGCGTTTGAACGTCAACGACAAAAGGTTATTGGTCGTTTTTGCATGCGAGGCTATAGGTTTTCACCTATGAGCGTAGCTTGTACCGTTTTGGTTTCCGACATGGTTTTCATGTGTTTTAGCGTGTGATATCCTTGTAGGTACCCCACGTGGCGTCGAGGCGTTGGAGATGCGAATGGCGACGTTAGCACCGGCACGCATAAAGCGAGGTGAGTAGATTTATATCTACGGGGAGAAGTCGGGTGGATGACGTACAGCACCCCCGCAGTCCGTGGTGATGTATACGGATGCGTATACACACTTTCAATTATTATATGTTGTTTGGGAAATTACTGCTGTTTAGGATGGATAATTGGTGGACTTGATGATTTAGTATTGCGGACCCTAGGTAGTGGGTGCACTACACATACCTATACACACATACATACTTGCATGCATCCTTATTTCAGATGTGGTTATGGGATTCTATATAGACATGTGGTCACATGGGTTTGGGATTATGTGTTCACATACGGATTTGAGGATGACATATGAGATTGATATGAGTCGATGGGTTTGATATTAGATTATGATGTCGGTGATATGATAAAATTCATAATTGAGATACGTCTTGATCCTTTAGCGGATTTTGGGATGACGATGCCATATGCATAGTGATACTTATATTTAGATGATCGACATGTAATTATGATATGAGATAGGCGGTGATATGATATGATATGTTTTGACCAGATAATTGTGGTAGGCAGCATTCGGAAATGTTTACTCCTTGAGGTAGTATATGATGATAATATCAATTTATACTAGACTGTCGATCAGTAGTCAGATCTTCATTATAATGGTGATGTTAGCATTGTACCAGACATAGGTCAGTACCCAGATGATGATATTTGATAAAGAGAATACTTGATGAATGATATGACAATGTGATATTGATCCGTACCCAGATTTAGGGAGGCCGTACGAAGGATTTACGTACGAGCTATAGTTTGACATTTGATCCGCACTCTTGATTTGGGAATAACTGATTATAGAGGTATGTTATCGGATGTAATATTATCGAGGCGGGATCACCGACTATATGTATATATTTATATGTATCGACTCAGAGATTAGGCGGTTTCCCTTACCTACTGTTAGCTTTAGCTCAGCCTTATAGTGGTCTTATGACATTAGATGCAGTTCAGTGGTCATGGTATTCATTATTTCAGCTGCCGCATATTATTATTGTTGCTCTACATCGTATACTATTGTGATTCATATTCTATTATTGATATCCTGCTGCTAGGACTCCAGCACCATTACCGATGATGCGTATATACCACGTACACTTTTTTGCTGTCACACACACATCTTTATCGGTAATTGCCATGTCACGTACACTTAGAGAATATTATTGCCTGATTTAGCTTGTTAACTAGTAGTGACATGATATTAGTGCATGGCCGTATATGCCAGCTTGACATTGTAGCTATTGCTCGTCACATCATACATACTGTTGTTCATTATATGCCACATTCATGGATTCTCATGCTTATATTCATGGTTTACATACTATTGATGATTCGGGTTTCCATGATGTTTTCTGGATTTGGAGGAAAACCGCAAAACATATATATACTGCTTTCTCTCTTTTTAAATAAATGTGGTTTTTCCTTGATGTTCGAGTCGTCCACCATGAGTTTTGCTGATGGATTTCGAGACCCGATTCGAGGAGGCGGATGAACCGTTTCGGGTACATGGTGGGCCCGGTGCGGTACCCCGGGACAAGAAGATCGCAGGAGATGGCGTTGAGCCTGGCAGGGGAGCACGACCGACCGGTGATATTACCCGACACGTCGGATATCCGGAGGATACCGTCGTAGTCATGAGATGAATGGTAGGGGCCGATCTGGACTGACGGCGCCCTGGATATTATTATTGAGACATTGAGATTTGAGATATTGAGGTACAGAGATTGTGATACAGAGATATCGAGACATTGAGATTTATGATTTGTGCCGATGCTAGGCACTGTTTATGCTGATTTCATTTATGATACCTCATTTTAAAAATACAGAAATCTCACAAAATATGAAAGCAGTTTTCTTCAGTATATGCATTCTGTTACATGCATTCATACATCATCTATATGATACATTGTTACCTGATGCACTGACATGGACATATGGGATTACACTTGGGTTAGATATTTACACTAGCCATGGTTAGAGATTACTGGTTATATATTTGAGGATTATATATATTGATCGTATGACCTAGGATTGCGTCATACATGCGATTTTCTGTTCGTAGATCTTTTTCTACTCACGAGTTGGCAACTCACCCCCGTTGTGCCCCAGTTTCATGCAGGTGTTGCCGTACGGATTTCATTACGGCTTTGCGGGCACATCTTCTTCAGGTGACTTGCTAGTAGGTGGGTTATTCGTATCATACCCATCAGTATACATTGTATATTATATTCAGTTGTATCTAGAAGTTCCATCAACCAAACATGTACTTATTTGAGATAGAGACCAGTGATGTTTATTCTTTCGATCTTAGAGTCGCGTGTTATATTTCCATGGGTTCTTGTTGGTTGAGTTCATTTCTGTTGTGATACTCGCTTTTAGGCGTTGTATATTATGTTGCATACAGGTTGATTTGATATGGTTCTTCCTATTCTCTACTATTTCTCTTGGTTTGGATTTCTGGGTTTCGGCTTACTTAGCATACGTACGCCTTGAGACGTTCGTAGTCTAAGTGCCGGTCATGTTCCGTACTTGCGGGTCGTGACACCCACACAGAGGGTTTTCACGGTTCAGACGATATGGTGTAGATGACGTATGTTGGTACATACAGGTGTTCGATTAAATATGTGTACAGGCTGCACAGACTTTAATCGGACGGTTGATAATACTGGCGGCTTAGGATTAAGCCGGATTATTAAATCAGGTTTTGATTTAATAATTTATATATATATTTATATTCTAGTATTATTGTTCACTATTCATTTTCTCTCTTGTCTATTCATATTTTTGTACGAATACGCGTATATGTATTTCGATACGTGTACCGGGAAGTATTCCGTATTTGTACGGAATAGCTTCTAGAAGGTGGCCACCTCATTATTGATTTTCTTTTTAGAAAAACAATTATGGAAATAAGGTGAAGGGGTGAGTTGGCATGAGCATGGGTCATGAATGTAGAGAGGTATGGCTTGGAATATTTTATTTGGAAAATTGGAAAAAGATATTTTGTGTGCATTGTTGGATGAGAGAGAGGGTGAGGGGGCAGCCACTTATTCTTAGGAGTTTGCTCATTTTCATTTCACTACTTGGATTCTTCACTTGCTCACTCTCTCACTCACACTCACAAAAGACTTAGCCATTTTTTCTTTAGTTGCTCATGCCATTGTTTTCTTCACTTCCTTCATCTTCTATGGTTGCTCCCTTGAGCAATTGTGATGAGAGAAAAAATCTAGTGACACATTCCTACACCTCCACTCTTCACTGCTAGCAACCTTGGAGCGTCGGTTGCCTCGTTTGGCGAGGCTGAAACTTGTGCCGTTTCCCTCAGGTGGATCATCGTAGATGTAGGAAGACCGGCAACCAAACTCGATCTAGATAACCACTAGGAGCTTGGAATGAAGATCGAAGGACACGGATCAACTCGGTATAACCATTCTAACTTCTTTATATTAGCTTGCTAATTTAGGGTTTAGGGTAGATCTGGGCATCGGGTAATGGTAGCGCCAGTTTAGTAAATTTTTATTCCGCATTTGGCCACGGTTTGATGGCCAAGGCGCTGCCGTAACCTTACAGTAGCTTACGCATTGAGCGTTGTAAGCAGGTATCGGTGAAACCTAGGCGAGAAACACTGGACAGCAGTAAAGAACATTCTTAAGTACCTGAGATGGGCTAAGGAGATGATCTTGGTGTACGGCAGAGTAGACCTCCAGGACGAGGCCTTCGCCGACTCCTGCTTCCATAGTGACAAGGATGACTCCAAGTCTATGTCGGGTTATGGCTTTACCCTTAACGGAGGGGCGGTCTGTTGGAAGAGCTCTAAACAGGACACTGTTGCTGACTCGACTATGGAAGCGGAGTATATCGCTGTATGTGACGCCGCGAAAGAAGCATTCTGGATCAGGAAGTTCATGATAGAACTTCAAATGGTTCTGTCCATTGTTGATCCAATACCTCTGTATTGTGACAACAACGGGGCTATAGCTTTAGCGAAGGAACCAAGGTCCTATCAGCAGTCCAGACACATCTTGAGGCGGTACCACCTGATCAGGGAGATCATAGATCGCTGGGAGATCGAGGTGCGGAAAGTAGATACAGAGAAAAACACTGCTGATCTACTCACAAAAGCCATACCTCAGACGCAGTTCGAGAGGCTAATCGAGATGATATGTCTGCGATATGCCAATACATGACCTTAGTGCAAGTATGAGAATGTTAGTGAGATATGCCCTAGAGGCCATTATTGTATCATACTGGATTGTATATTACATATTGGAACCTTGGGATATTCACAGTTATGATAACAGTCTTGCTCAAAATGGTAATATGCTACTTGGTTTGATTCTACCTCAATATGTACATGTGTTTCTTTTAGCATATCGCTTATACATATTGGTAGAGCCCTTAGGATCTTTGCTACTACCAGCGTTGTGATGGCAGTCACAATAGTAGGGGCTGGGTAGTCTATAAGAACATCCTTATATAGGTCCTTAGTCGTAGGATCATCGAGACGGGGTATCGATACTCCAGAGTAGACTAATGTATACGCTTCTCATCCCAGCAGAGGAGATGGTCTGTCCCATAGCCATTAGTACGTCATACTGGAGATAGTATGCAGGTGCTCATTAGGTTATGAGTTACACTGGACAAGACTCGTCGGGAACTGCTGGTTAGTATTATACCTATCGTCAGGTAGCAGTTCCTAGATGACATAAGTACAGCTTAGTCCGTTGACTTGACATCGCAGTTCGCCTCGAGTGTGTTCCCACTGTACTTAGATTACTACCCTAGCACGGCTCAAAGGAGTCATGCAAACAGGTATTAGTTGGGTGCAGTCTCGAAGCACTTGGAGGCAGTAGCGGTTAGATAGGATTCATCTCACCTGGTATTGGGGTTGATATTGCGCTGTGTTCGAAAAGCCATTACACAAAGTCCCTGGCCAGGGAAAGCGAGATTTACTGGTAGGTACTCCATTAGTTTCTCAGGGTGTATTGGGCTCTGCTCCGGCATGACTTATTGCGCTATTAGGGTCTGACGTTTACCATCCCCCTAAGCACGATATGCGAGTATCTCAGACGAACAGACCGGACTGTATGGAGATTGTCACAGATAGGCTCAGTAGGAGTTCGGATGAGTTTGCTCATCGACCTTCTTATCGATAGATACCTGGGTAGTCGTTACGTACAGCTAGTACCACTGACGTGCTTGTGGTTAAACCCACTGCCAGCGTACTGTCGAGACTTTAGAGTCCCCCACAAAGGATTTCCCTACTTCAGGCAAAAGATGTAGAGGCCGTATGGTTTTACGGTAGGGCTCGATCACATACGTGTACTTGTACATAGATGATGTTCGGGCGGACAATACTAGTGGGCTTTGGTTTAAGTCGGATCCTAGTATTGTATAATTGGATTGTTATCGTCTCAGTGTATTCGTATTTTTCGGAATACGGATACGGGTAAGTATATATGGTGAGGGGTATTCTTGTAATTTTCTCAAGAATGCTTCTAGAAGGAGACACCTCATTATTTGGTATTATCCATTTTCTTAAATGGATTAATGAGGTGGAAATGGAGGAGACATTTGTGGCATGGTGTGAGGAATGACTTAGGCATTAGTTTATTGATTTGGATGCACTATTGAAGTATGGCTATTATTTTCTATATGAAAATAATGGATGCTTCATTATTTGTTATGAGCCATTATCTACACCAATTCAAGACTTGAGCTCATTTGCTTCTTTCTCTTCATTTCATATCTTTCTTCCTCAAGCAAAACCCTAACCTTCACATGTGCTGTGAGCCATAAGTTTTAATGAGACAAAACAATCTAATAGCTTCTCTACATCATCTAGGCTACTTGGATTAGCGAACCATTTACCCTATTTGTTTCGGTTTAGAGGTTGGAGCTTGAAGCATAAACACTCGGGTGGATCATCTTTGACGCGAGGAGGCCGGCGTCGCAAGCTCGATCCATACTTCCAGGAGCCAAAGAGAGGAGGACAAGAGGACCCGAAGGACTAGTACACGGAGGTATAACACTCTTACCGAGTAGCTAAACCTCCTAGTTAGTTTAGTTAGTTAAGATTTTAGTATAGATCCTGGAGTTAGCCGGTGTTGCGTAGTTTGTAAAAATCATTTTTGAAAATTCCACCTCCCCGTGACCCGCGAGGTGCGCAACATCGGCTTACATGGCTAACTGAACACAGTGCGACATCGACTCCTTATAACGGGAGAGTCAAATCCCTAACAATCGCTCATTGCCTCCATATGGCTCGGGACTGTACCTAATTAAAACCTGTTTGCTAGTCTTAGTAAAGCCATGGTAGGGTAATAATCTAAGTACAATAGGAACTCACACGAGACAAATGAAGATCTCAGGTTTAAAGACTAACCTGTACTCATGTCACCCAAGAAATGCTGTCTGACGATATGTATAATACAATCTAGAAGTTCTCGGCGAGTCCGTCCAGTGTACTCACTCCCAGTAAGCACATGTATACGATCTTAGGTGCCACACACCAATGGCTGTAGGACCAACCACCGCCCTTCGTCGGGGTCTAGAAAAGTATACACCAGTCTACTCTGGAATATCGATGCCCAGTCTTGATACTTCTATGACTGGGGACGTTATGGACTACCCAGCCCCGATATGTATGATTGCCATCATAACGCTGGTAGTCAAGGAATAATCTTACGGGCTTTATCAACTTGTATTAGCGATATATAATAACAAGTAAAATATATACACATGTTAAGACAAAGATAAACCAAATAGTATACTATCATATCGAGTAAGATTGTCTTGTATATACATATGTCCAAGCATCCACTATATATACACAATAATGGCCTCTAGGGTATACATATTCAACAATATCCCACTTTCACTAAGGTCAGCTATTGGCGTATCGAGTACCTAACGTCTGCTCTAGGGCCAGTTGTTGGCGTATCGTATACCCAACATCTTAAATAGTTGCTCAAACCGTGCTTAAGGGAGGGCCTTTATGAATAGATTCGCCGTGTTTTCTTTTGTATCTACTCTCTGTATCTCGATCTTTCGGCGATCTATGATCTCTCTGATCAGGTGATACCGCCTTAAGATATGTCTGGATCTCTAATGGGATCGTGGTTCCTTCAGTAAAGCCATAGCCCCATTATTATTGCAATACAAAAGTATTGGATCAACAATGGATGGAACCATCTCAAGTTCAATAATGAACTTCTTTATCCAGACCGCTTCTTTTGCAGCATTGTTGGTAGCAATGTATTCATCCTTCATCGTCGAGTCTGCGACAGTATCCTGTTTGGAGCTATTCCAATAGATCGTCCCTCCGTTGAGGGTAAATACATAACTTGAGACATACTTGCTGTCATCCTTATCACTTTGGAAGCTTGAATCGATAAAGGACTCGATCCGGAGGTATCTACTATCATACACTAAGAACATCTTCTTAGTCCTTCTTAGGTACTTGAGAATATTCTTTACAGTTATTCAGTGTTTCTTCCCTGGGTTTGATTGATACCGACTTACTATGCTAAGTGTGTAAGCTATACCTGGTCTGGTGCATAACATTGCATAAATTATAGATCCTACCGCCGAAGCGTAGGGTATAATGCTCATGCGAGTCTTCTCCTTATTAGTCTTGGAAGACATCTCTTTAGAGAGGTTGATTCCATGCAAAGCGGGTATATTACCGTGCTTGAAATTTTTCATACTAAATCTCTTTAGTATGGCGTCTATGTACTTGAACTGTGATAGTCCCAACAATCTCTTGGATCCATCTCTGTAGATCTTAATCCCCAGAATGTAGGAGGTATCACCCAGGTTTTTCATGGAGAACTTTTGTGATAAGAACAGCTTGACCGATTGCAGCATAGGAATATCATTTCCTATCAGGAGAATGTCATCGACGTACAAGAAGAGAAATACGACAGCTCTCCCTACAATCTTCTTGTAGATACATGACTCATGCTCGTTTTTGATGAAGTCACATTCCTTGACTGTCTTAGCAAAATAGATGTTCCAGCTCCGCGATGCCTGCTTTAATTCATAAATGGATTTAAGCAACTCATAGCTTCCCACTGCCCCCACTGTGTAAGTCCATCTTAAAAAAATCGTTTTTCACCAAATTCCGCAAGCCCGTAAGTACCGGGAGAGGTAGCATGGACTTACAGTGGTATCAGAGCCTAGTTAAACTCTATCTAACATGTTAGCAAAGTAGCTAGAAGATCGATCAAAGAAAAAGTCCCGAAATGAACCCCGTTTTCAAACTTGCTGTCGATTTTTTATGTCCTGTAAAAATGATAAATCATGCATCAAAAATCGACTCAGGGTTTTTAAAATATACTGTAGAAAAATGGTCACCTGATCTCTTCATTGCGCCGCGGAAACGCGGCAATAGCTTGCTGTTGCCGCGGTTCCGCGGCGGTCCTGGCTCCTCTCTGGTTGTTCTTTGCTACAGTGTGCTTATGGGGTTATTTTGGGAATTTTGGTATATGTATTTTCATCCCAGATTTTCCAGAACGAAAATTTTATTTTTGGGGTCCTAAAAATCCGTATTTTTGATCAAACTTCTAAAAGACTTTAGCTGACGGGTTTTTCTGTAATGTGATATTTGTATTGAACGTCTGCTAATCGCTATATGTCGATTAGTGGGGGTTATACAAATCTGTGATCTGTAATGTTGTTGGAATGTGTATATGAATTCATTGGATTGTCGTGGGTGAATAGCCGGGGGTTGTGAGACGAGAGTTTTCTTTTCTTTCAATTCATGTAAATTTGTAAATTGATGTAATAATTATTTGTATGGCCGCACAACCGGGTCGGGGTTGTAGCCGTCATTGTATAATTTCTTTTTACTGTTTTTGCTCCTAGGATAGACCCATGGAGGGGGTGCACAAACTACCGGGTATGCCGAAGTGCCGAGTGGCCTACTCACGGAGTTGAGGGAGGTTGCTTCGTTTCGGGTACTTGGCGGGTAGTTTACCGCACCCGTAGGGGTCTTGGGTGGGGTATTGGCTATTCACCGCGACCGTGTAATTTGCTTTTCGTTACAGGCTCGTACGAATTGCGGATTCCTAGTATATCCAATGTATTCATCTGTGATCTGAAATGGCTATCATTGCAGTATATATCTATATATGATATTATTTAGGCGTTGCTTATGTTTTACAGCCGCGCTAGCCCAGGCCCCGCTCTGTCGTTAGTTAAGTAACCTAACGGGTAATGACGGGGCCCCGTGGCGAATGCGAATGGCATAAGCGTACGTCATATTTTGGTTGTTTTCTGCAATGGTAGGATTAAATGATGGGACGCATTAAAAGAACTAATGCAAGAATATCACGCATTAAAAGAACTAATGCAAGATAATAAACCAAGCAAAAGTCGTTGGAACACTTTCGAAAAACCACTCGGTTCTTTTCAAAACCAACTTTTAAATGCGGAGCTTGAGCTACTCCTTTTAAAAGCTATCTCGTTCCATCGACTATATCAAGTTCACTACGTTCACGGTTTCACCAAAACCATTCGTAGCCCTCCGTCGTTTCACATGAATAGTCAATAGTATTCAAGCTATGTATGTTGGCCAAAATCAAGGCATAGTGATTGGTAGCTATTGGGTGTTCATGTGTAGCATAGATAGATGCGTTGGTTTGGGACAGTCGTACTGCCATTTTGGCCAAAGTCAAGGGTAGGTGCGAATGGATCCAAATTAACCTGGATAATGACGGGTAGAACTTGCCATGTGACTTATGATATTTTGGCCAAAGTCAAGGTCATAAGAGCATGGGGCAAAAATCCACATCGGGAGTTTCATAAGTACTGAAACTTGCTAGATTTGCATACCACTTGGAGTGTGATGATTCTGGTAGGATTCCTTCAGTTTCGTCACGCGATGATATTTGGATCCCGATCCTACTGTGAGTATATGCTACTCCTCGGGAAATTTCTCACTGAACGATCAATGCTATAAACCTAGTAGGTGCCTAGAAAGGTGTTAGTGGGGCTACGCCCCCAGGGAAAAGAGGTTCTTGAATTAAGGAACTTCGCGAAAGCGTTGGAAAACCTCCCTCGAAGTACCGACACTGGCCTGGCTGAACGGTTAAGCAAGTATTGTGCGGTGGGATTGATCCCGACTAATTCTTCCTTTATGGTTTGAGGAGGGATTCGAGAAACAGTGGGAGCCATCCTGTTTAGACAAATTAAAAACCACTCTAAACTTGCAAGAGCATCATGCTGGGTGTTTTCTTCTCTCTCTCTTAATTGCAGCGACCAAGTGACCGCACCTAGGTTACATCTAGATAATAAAAATGACTGAATCTGACTGTTATGACTGGCAAAGGTCTGTCCAGATGTCCATTACCCATGACAAGCTGGGACACCTCTTAACTAATCAAATCCCTGCCATCTCAGGTCCAGTTTCCCCTGTCACGGATGTTTACATCCAAAGGACATCGGAAAAGGATTGTGCGAAAGCCAAGTGCCTCGTGTTAGCCTCAGTTGATGGTGCGAACCAGGGGTAGCACGAGAAGATGGACTCAGTTTCTATCTTCCTCCATAACAAAAATTTATATGGAGAGCAATCTCGTATCGCAAGATATGAGATCTCGAACGAATTGCTTCAAGCGAGGTTGGCTGTCGGGTCATCTGTAAGGGACAACGTCCTTACAGAGACCAGCTATTTTAAGCTCACGGACCTGGAGACCATGTTGAAGAATGGGTCAAGTACTGACTTAATTCTACAGTCCCTGCCCTCTGCTTATACCCTGAAAGAAACCAGGGAAGAAAAAGGAAAAGCAAGGGCAAAAGTTTCAGGACTGGATATAGTAAAAGAGGGACGTTCCTATTGTAACGGGAATGAACAATGGCAGAAAGATTGCAGGGCTTGCAAAGCCAGTAGCCAGAATTCGAAGCATGTTATGGCTTCGGCTTCGAGTGTGTTTGTAATAGAGAACTGTTTGTCAGTTAACCCTACTTCCTGGGTATTGGATACCGGATCAGGATCTCACATCTGTAATTCGTTACAGGCTCTGAGAAACCGTAGGGTTATCAGGAAAGGTGATATGACTCTCAGGGTTGCTAACGGAATGAGCATGGATGCTGTATCCGTAGGGGAATATCACCTAGGACTGACAACTGGGCAGATATTGATTCTGCGTAACTGTTTGTATATACCAGGTGCGACTTGTAATGTCATATCTGTATCCTTACTTTCTAAGGAAGGATATGATTTTGCTTTTGTAAGCGATGTAGTAAACATCCACCTAAATCAAGTACTGATTGGGTCAGGTACATTAAATAACAGTATATACGTATTGAATCAAGCTCAGATATTCAGTCTCCAGAACACACTTAAAAGAAAGTCTCCAGAATTAAATCAGGCTTTCTTATGGCATTGTAGACTGGGTCACATCAATGAGACACGGTTGACTAAGTTACATAAAGAAGGATACTTGGATCCGTTCGAGTACCAGTCATATGCCACTTGTGAATCTTGTCTCATGGGAAAGATGACAAAGACTCCGTTCACTGGACACGGAGTAAGAGCGAGCGAGCTCTTGGGACTCATACACAGTGACGTGTGTGGTCCAATGTCTACACATGCGCGAAGCGGTTATTCATACTTCATTACTTTCACAGATGATTTCTCTAGGTATGGACATGTCTTCTTAATGAAGCACAAATCCGAGGCCTTTGAGAAATTTCGGGAATACAAGAATGAAGTTGAAAAACAAACAGGCAAAAGTATTAAGACACTAAGATGTGATCGAGGTGGAGAATACTTGAGTGCCGAGTTTCTGGACTACTTAAAAGAGAATGGAATTCTCTCTCAGCGTACTCCTCCATACACACCACAACACAACGGTGTATCGGAAAGGAGGAATCGAACCCTATTAGATATGGTTCGTTCCATGATGAGTAAGGCTGAGTTACCGCGATCATTCTGGGGGTATGCGCTAGAATCAGCTGCGTACCTTTTGAACCGAGTTCCCACTAAGACTGTGCCTACCACACCATATGAGATGTGGTGTGGGAAGAGGCCCCATCTTAATCACATTAAGACATGGGGAAGTCCAGCTTTTGTCAAAAAGCAGCATGCGGACAAGCTCGAGGCACGCTCAGTACAGTGAAAGTTTGTGGGATATCCAAAGAACTCCAAGGGATATTTCTTCTACTGCGAAGAGGAACAAAAAGTTATTGTTTCTCGTCATGCCCACTTTCTAGAACACCAGTTCTTAGAAAAGGAAATTAGTGGGAGCGCAGTAGAACTGGAAGAAATTCCAGAACCACAGACTATTACTGAAAGTTTAGTGGAACCAGAGGGTTCAAAAGAACAGGACATTCCTACGCCGCTCCGCAGGAGTAGTAGGCAGTCTCATCCGCCCGAGAGATACTACGGTTTTCTCATAGACGGGGATAGAGAGGATTGCATCATGGATTATGATGAGCCTACTAGCTTCCAGCAGGCCGTTCAGAGCGTTGACTCAGTAAAATGGCTGGATGAAATGCGGACCCGAAATGGAGTCCATGTACACCAACAAAGTATGGACGTTGGACATTGCTCCAGACGGGGTAAAACCCGTAGGATGCAAGTGGATCTTCAAAAGGAAGATTGGTGTAGATGGACAGGTTGAGACCTATAAAGCTAGACTTATGGCAAAGGGTTTTCGTCAAAGACCTGGTTTGGACTATGACGAAACCTTTTCTCCAGTGGCTATGCTGAAATCCATTCGGATCCTTCTTGCCATTGCTACCTTCCACGATTATGAGATTTGGCAGATGGACGTAAAGACAGCTTTTCTAAATGGAAATTTAGAGGAGTGTGTCTATATGGACCAGCCAGAGGGTTTCATTCAGAGTGGGAGCAGCGGAAAGGTGTGCAAGTTGCTTAAATCCATCTATGGACTAAAGCAGGCATCGCGGAGTTGGAACATCTGTTTTGATGAGACGGTCAAGGAATTTGGCTTTATCAAAAATCCAGATGAACCATGCATCTATAGTAGATTTGTACCGAGAACTGTAGTATTCCTCGTTTTATACGTGGATGACATTCTCTTAATAGGAAATGACATTCCTATGCTACAATCTGTCAAGGGGTTCTTGTCGCACAGGTTCTCCATGAAAGACCTGGGTGATGCCTCATACATCCTGGGGATCCGGATCCATCGTGATAGATCCAAGAGGATATTAGGACTTTCACAGTCCAGGTACATCGACACCATACTGAAAAGATTCAGTATGGAAGATTCCAAGCACGGTAACCTACCGGCTTGTCACGGGATCACCCTCTCTAAAGAGATGTCTCCCAAGACTGATTTGGAGAGGGATCGCATGTCTATTATACCCTACGCTTCTGCGGTAGGCTCTATAATGTATGCGATGTTGTGTACCAGACCGGATGTAGCTTATGCACTGAGTGTGGTAAGCCGGTATCAGTCAAACCCTGGGGAGAAACACTGGATAGCAGTAAAGAACATTCTCAAGTACCTCAGAAGGACTAAGGAGATGTTCTTGGTGTATGGCGGAAAAGACCTCCAGATTGAGGCC
Organism: Agapanthus africanus; assembly: GCA_030015575.1. Classification (NCBI taxonomy): domain Eukaryota; kingdom Viridiplantae; phylum Streptophyta; class Magnoliopsida; order Asparagales; family Amaryllidaceae; genus Agapanthus; species Agapanthus africanus. The sequence goes on from CM057348.1 coordinate 193,288,235, forward strand.
TTTGCTGACTCCAGCTTCCAGAATGATAAGGATGACTCCAAGTCCATGTCGGGTTTTGTCTTTACCCTCAATGGAGGGGCGGTGTGTTGGAAGAGTTCCAAACAGGAAACCGTTGCAGACTCGACAATGGAAGCGGAATACATCGCTGCATTTGATGCCGCAAAAGAAGCTGTCTGGATGAGGAAGTTCTTGAAAGAGCTTCAGGTATTTCCGTCCATTGTTGATCCAATACCTCTGTATTGCGACAACAACGGGGCTATAGCTTTAGCAAAGGAACCCAGGTCCCATCAGAGATCCAGACACATCTTGAGGCGGTATCACCTGATCAGGGAGATCGTGGATCGCCAGGAGATCGAGGTTCGGAGAGTCGCTTCAGAAGATAACACTGCAGATCCATTCACCAAGGCCTTGCCCCAGACTCAGTTCGAGCGGCTGATCGAGATGATAGGTCTTCGATACGCCAGTACATGGCCTTAGTGCAAGTGGGAGATTGTTAGTGTATATGCCCTAGAGGCCATTACTGTATCATACTAGTTTGTATATTACTTAATGGAAGCTTGGGATATTCACCTTGTATATACAATCTTGCTCAAAATAGTAGTATGCTACTTGGTTTGTTTCTACTTCAATGTGTACATGTGTTTATTTTAGTATATCGCCTATACACATTAGTGGAGCCCTTAGGATCTTTGCTTGATTACCAGCGTTGTGATGGCAGTCACACTAGTGGGGCTGGGTAATCTATAAGCACATCCTTATGCAGGTCCCTGGTCGCAGGACTATCGAGACAGAGCATCGATACTCCGGAGTAGACTAGCGCATGCGCTTCTCATCCCAGTGTGGGAGACGGTCTGTCCCACAGCCGTCGGTACGTCGTACTTGAGATAGTATGCGGGTGCTCGTTGGGTTACGAGTACACTGGACAGGACTCGTCGGGAACTGACTAGTTGGTATTATGCCTATCGTCATTTATCAGTTCCCAGGTGACATGAGTACAGCTTAGTCCGCTGACTTGACACTGTCACTTCGCCTCGAGTGTGTTCCCACTGTACTTTGATTACTACCCTACCACGGCTCAAAGGATTCGTACAAACAGGTGGTAGTTGGGTGCAGTCCCGAAGCACTTGGAGGCAGTGACGGTTAGACAGGATTCGTCTCTCCCGGTATTGGGGGTTGACATCGCGCTGTGTCTAGGAGAGCCATTACACGAGTAGTCCCTGGCCAGGGAAAACGAGATATACTGGTAGGCTTCCAATATTATCTCAGGGTGTTTTGGGCTTCACTCCGACACGACTTGTACCGCTATTGGGGGACTGACGTTTACCGCCCCCTAGGCCCGCCATGCGATGTATCAGACGAACAGACCGGACTGTACGGAGAATGCCACATTCAGGCTCAGTAGGAGTTCAGATGGGTTTCGCCTCGTCAGTCTTCTTGTCGGCATCTACCTGGGGACCATTACGCACAGCTAGTGCCGTTTGCGGTCTATGGTTAAACCCACTGCCAGCGTAGTGTCGAGTCTTTAGAGTACCACACAGAAAGCTATTCGCCTTTAGGCAAAAGAGTAGAGGTCGCATGGTTTTGCGACAGGGTTCAGTCACATCCGTGCACTTGTGCACGTTTAGTGTCCGGACAGTTTACACTAGTGGGCTTTGGTTTAAGCCAGATCCTAGTGTACGTATTGGGATTGGTTTTATCCAGTTTGCATCCGTGTTCCTCGGAACGCGGATGCGGGTGTGTATGCACAGTTGACGGAGAGACAGAGGCAGAGGATTCTCATTAGGGTTGTTGACCGTTGACTGTTGACTATTGACTTTTTGCTCAACCCTAATGAGAATATGATATATATATATATTTAGCAATAATATTAATTAAGTATTATAGTGACATGGTTGTTGGAGGGTTGACTTTGTTGACTTGTTGACTTTGTTGACCGACTGACTAGGTTGGACTAGTTGACCATCATCATCACAATGGTTGTCATTTTCATGCAAAGACTTTTGCTTGCTTGTTGTAGTTTGCAAAATGAGTGCATGGAAATGATATTGCCTTTGTCATGATATGAACCATCACATAATACTTGGTTGACATTATGGCTAATGATGTTTTTGGATTATGAGAGGGTGAAAAGAAAAAAGAGAGATTCATTCTTGCTTGACCTTTCTCTCTCTTGGTTTTGAGCTTTCATGCTCTTGCTCTCACCCTCTTCCTCTTGCTCTCTCTTTTTTAGTCTATGGTTCACTTGTCTCATGTGTTGAGAAGCAAGAAGAAGAGGGTGAGAGCAAGAGCATGAGAGCTCAAAACCAAGAGAGAGAAAGGTCAAGCAAGAATGAATCTCTCTTTTTTCTTTTCACCCTCTCATAATCCAAAAACATCATTAGCCATAATGTCAACCAAGTATTATGTGATGGTTCATATCATGACAAAGGCAATATCATTTCCATGCACTCATTTTGCAAACTACAACAAGCAAGCAAAAGTCTTTGCATCAAAATGACAACCATTGTGATGATGACGGTCAACTAGTCCAACCTAGTCAACCGGTCAACAAAGTCAACAAGTCAACAAAGTCAACCCTCCAACAACCATGTCACTATAATACTTAATTAATATTATTGCTAAATATATATATATCATATTCTCATTAGGGTTGAGCAAAAAGTCAATAGTCAACAGTCAACGGTCAACAACCCTAATGAGAATCCTCTGTCTCTGTCTCTCCGTCAACTGTGCATACACACCCGCATCCGCGTTCCGAGGAACACGGATGCAAACTGGATAAAACCAATCCCAATACGTACACTAGGATCTGGCTTAAACCAAAGCCCGCTAGTGTAAACTGTCCGGACACTAAACGTGCACAAGTGCACGGATGTGACTGAACCCTGTCGCAAAACCATGCGACCTGTCGCAAAACCATGTGACCTCTACTCTTTTGCCTAAAGGCGAATAGCTTTCTGTGTGGGACTCTAAAGACTCGACACTACGCTGGCAGTGGGTTTAACCACAGAACGCAAGCGGCACTAGCTGTGCGTAACGGTCCCCAGGTAGATGCCGACAAGAAGACTGACGTGGCGAAACCCATCTGAACTCCTACTGAGCCTGAATGTGGCATTCTCCGTACAGTCCGGTCTGTTCGTCAGATACATCGCATGGCGGGCCTAGGGGGCGGTAAACGTCAGTCCCCCAATAGCGGTACAAGTCGTGTCGGAGTGAAGCCCAAAACACCCTGAGGTAACATTGGAAGCCTACCAGTATATCTCGTTTGCCCTGGCCAGGGACTACTCGTGTAATGGCTCTCCTAGACACAGCGCGATGTCAACCCCCAATACCGGAAGAGACGAATCCTGTCTAACCGTCACTGCCTCCAAGTGCTTCGGGACTGCACCCAACTACCACCTGTTGCACGACTCCTTTGAGCCGTGGTAGGGTAGTAATCAAAGTACAGTGGGAACACACTCGAGGCGAAGTGACAGTGTCAAGTCAGCGGACTAAGCTGTACTCATGTCACCTGGGAACTGATAACTGACGATAGGCATAATACCAACTAGTCAGTTCCCGACGAGTCCTGTCCAGTGTACTCGTAACCCAACGAGCACCCGCATACTATCTCAAGTACGACGTACCGACGGCTGTGGGACAGACCGTCTCCCACACTGGGATGAGAAGCGCATGCGCTAGTCTACTCCGGAGTATCGATGCCCTGTCTCGATAGTCCTGCGACCAGGGACCTGCATAAGGATGTGCTTATAGATTACCCAGCCCCACTAGTGTGACTGCCATCACAACGCTGGTAATCAAGCAAAGATCCTAAGGGCTCCACTAATGTGTATAGGCGATATACTAAAATAAACACATGTACACATTGAAGTAGAAACAAACCAAGTAGCATACTACTATTTTGAGCAAGATTGTATATACAAGGTGAATATCCCAAGCTTCCATTAAGTAATATACAAACTAGTATGATACAGTAATGGCCTCTAGGGCATATACACTAACACACTGTCTATGAATCCTTCTGGCTGATCCATATAAACGCATTCTTCTAAACTTCCATGTAGAAAATTCGTTTTTACGTCCATCTGCCAGATATCATAATCATGGAAGACAGCAATGGTAAGTAGGATCCGAATGAATTTGAGCATAGCCACTAGAGAAAAGGTTTCATCATAGTCCATACTGGGTCTTTGACGAAAACCTTTCGCAACAAGTATAACCTTATAGGTTTCCACCTGTCCATCTACATCAATTTTCTTCTTGATGATCCACTTGCATCCAATAGGTTTTACCCTAGGAGGAGCAACATCCAAAGTCCAAACTTTGTTGGTGTACATGGACTCCATTGCAGATCGCATAGTATCCAGTCATTTCTCAGAGTCTCTACTAGTAATAGCCTTCTTAAAACTAGTAGGATCATCTTCCAAAATGTAATCCTCTCGATCTCCGTCTATGAGAAAACCATAGTATCTCTCGGGAGAAAAAGAAATCCTACTAGATCTGTGGAGTAGCTGAGGCTCATCAGGAACTATCGAATCTTGTGGTTCTTTTAAATCTTCAGTTTGAGTTTTTGTTTCTGGAACTTCATCCAATTCTTCCGTGCTTCCACTAATTTCTTTTTCCAGAAATATCCTTTCAAGAAAAGTGGTGTGTCGAGAAACAAATACCTTTGTTTCTCGACGTTGTAGAATAGATATCCATTTGAATGCTTGGATATCCCACAAACTTACATAAAACTTATTGTGCCTGAAGTTTGTCCGGATTCTGGTTTTTAACATAGGCCGGACAACCTCATATCTTAACTCGTTTAAGACATGGTTTTTTATGACTCCACATTTCATATGGAGTCTTAGACACAGATTTAGATGGAACCTAATGTAATAGGTATGCGGTTGTCTCAAGTGCATAACCCCAGAATGAAAGAGATAACTCAGAATTACTCATCATAGAGCGAACCATATCTAAAAGGGTATGATTCCTCCGTTCCGACACACCGTTGTGCTGTGGTGTATACGGAGGAGTAAGCTGAGAGAGAATACCATCCTCTTTTAAAAGGTTACGGAATTCCGTACTCAAGTACTCTCCTCCTTGATCAAATCGAAGGATCTTGATACTTTTTCTAGTTTGGTTATCTACTTCGCTTTTATATTCTTTGAATTTCTCAAAAGCTTCGGATTTGTGTTTCATTAAGAATACATGTCTGAACGTAGAGAGATCATCAGTGAATGTAATGAAGTACGAGAACCCATCCCTTTCATGTGTAGACATTGGACCTCATACATCACTGTGTATGAGTCCCAAGAGCTCTGTAGCTCTTTCTCTGTGTCCCGTAAGTAGAGTTTTGGTCAACTTTCCTTTGAGACAAGACTGATAAGTTTCATAAGATGAAAATTCGAACGGATTCAAATATCCATCTTTATATAACTTAGATAGTCTTTTCTCATTGATATGACCAAGTCTACGATACCATAAGTAGGCTTCGTTCACATTTGGACTCTTCCTCTTGCATGTGTTTTGTATATTGAAAACTGAGTTTTGATTTAGAACAAAGATACCATTAAATAATGTACTTTATGCAACCAATACCTGATTTAGGTAAACGTTCATGATATTTCTATCTAGAACAAAATTATATCCACCTTTATCTAGTAAAGAAACTGATATAATGTTGGACAACATGGAAGGTACATGGTAACAGTTGTTCAAAATCATAGTGTTTCCACTTGGCAACACTAGGTGATATTCGCCGACGGCAGCCGCATCAACTTGTGCTCCGTTCCATACTCTGAGGGACATATCATCCAGTCGAACCATTCTTCTTTTTCTCGGTCCTTGTAATAAATTACAGATATGAGATCTTGATCCAGTATCTAGTACCCAGGAGGTAGGGTTGACTTAAAAACAATTCTCAATAACAAATACACCCGAATAAGATGCATTAGAATGCTTCTCCTTCATAAGGGTCATATGGAAGTCTATGCAATCCTCTCTCCCTTATTCATAATTGTGACAACCATAAGTTAGAGCCGAACCGACATTCCTTATCCCAGTGTAATAAACCAGTTCGGTCAAGTCATATATTTTATTATCTTGATTAAGGAGTGACATGGTTGCTACCTGAAGAGAGAGAAAATAAACAAACAGTGTATGCTCTTGCAAGATTAGATTTGTTTTTAATTTATCTAATCAGGATGGCTCGCACCGTTTTGTCGAATTCTCCTTCAAACCTTAAAAAAAGAACTAGTCGGGATCATTTACACTTTACAAGTTCGCTAACCATTCTGCCAGGTGGGTGTTGGTACTCCGAGGGAGTTTCTCCGTGCTCTCACACGAACCTAATTAAAATAAATCTTGTTTCCGTAGAGGCGTATCCCTGTTAACACTTTCTAAACACCTAATAGGCTGGCTAATTATGAAGTGAAAAATATCTCCCAAGAGTAATCCTTCTTATCAGTGGAAATCAGGACCCAACTATCATCGCATGATAATTTAGATAGAAGCCACTATATTAACCACAGTCTAGAAGGTATGCACACACTTGGAAAGTTTTCCTTATATTTGAAACTCTCGATATTGTTTTTGCTCGAAGTGGCTTATGGCCTTAATAGAGACCAACGTGCCATAAGTCGCAAGTCAAGTTTAACCCGTCATTATCCTTGATTAATTTGGATCCAACAACATAAACTCTTGATAGAGACCAACGTGGCTATGCGACTGTCCGAATTAATCGCATCTTTATACAATAGAGAAGCAACGCATAGCTACTATACACTATGCCTTGATTGAGACCAGCGTACATAGCATGAACAATATGCATTACTTATCTGAAACAACGGAGTATTACGGCTGGTTTTTGGCAAAAAACCTTTAAGGTAATGAACTTGATATCGTTGAAGGAACCGAGCAGTTTTGAAAAGGAGTGGTTTAGACTCCGTTTTTAAAATGAGTGCTTTTGAGGAAAACCGAGTAATCTATAGTAACACAAACTTTTTCTTAAGAGCGAAATCCCCGTGAAGGGATCAAGGCTCTTCCCTCATCGAATGAGGTGCAGGATATTCTTAACCAAATACCTCTATGCAAAGAAAAAAAATACAGCTATAGTTTTAAAAAAAATAGTTCTGACAATATCATATTAGGTTTATTTTTCCTTGTATTAATCAAAATTAATGCGGTCCCATCAATTAATTCCTATCACACCAAAAAATAATGAAAATAGAATGTACGTATATGCCATCCATATTCACCATGGGGTCCGGAGACTTCACCGTAAGATTACTTAACTTATGGCAGTGCATGAGCAGGGCTAGCGTGGACGCTAAACGCATACAACATTTATCTATCTATCTATCTATATATATATAGTCATTTCAGGCATGATACAATAAACATCACATGCATATGATAAGCAAAATGGAATAGTGGATAATCCAGGAGCCCCATGTTTCATTTGAGCCGCAAATGAAACGCGATGTTCCTCGGTCGTGTGGATAGCCCGTACAACATCAGACCAAGACTACTATGTGCACGGTAAGTTGCCCGCCAATTCTAGAAGTGAGGCAACCCGCACTCTAGGTCATGAGTGGGCCACCCGGCATTTCATGGAATCCGGTAACTTGAGCACTCCACTGTGGGTCATCTTAAAACCCCTACAAATGTGGCGAATACCCCGCCAATTCTAGAGCGAGGAGGCTCGAACTCACCACTATGAGACGACTACCTAGCGCACTCTAGAACCCGGCTATTCGAGCACTTCTTCATGAGTTTGTCTTAGTACATAAATGAAATAATATACAATGGTGATATCGACCTCAGCCCAGACATGTCCCAATAAAAGAATATACAAACATGTAGAAACAACAGTTCATAAGTCGGATGCTCGCCCCGCAATAATGAATATACAAATAACACAACTGTACAACCAACATCGCATGAGGGTCTATATAACACGACAATCTGTATAAACTATCATAGAGATATACATCATAACAACACAAGCAAATATGTGCAACCCCGTCTAAATGACATATAGCAATTAGACGACGTTTAAAATACATATAGAACATCATAGATATCAACGATGCAAAATTTTTGTTGCCCTAAAGCACAAACAGTACTAAACCAAATCTGGACAAAAAGAAGTATGCCAAAATTACCATTTTCCAAAACCCAAGGCACTGGAAAAAACGAGACCAAACAGAGAATGAATGGTCGCAAATTGCGGCCAAAATAATTTTTAGGCGGCCTAAATAGCTCTGATTTTCTTCGTTTTCATTCTGTGTAATATTCATACTAATATCATCATTTTGCAATACTTTAAAAAAAATTTAGAGATCAAAATAATTTCGAACAGAAAGTTGATATTTTGGGTTTTGAAAAAAACAGAAATTTGTCGGCTCGAAACTTAAGCATCGTCTACAACTAGTTTAAGTGTTTGGATGGCTCTGATACCATGATGAAGTTCTTAGCGCCCTTGCCGCTAACTCGCGGTCTTTGCAGAATGAAAAACGAAAAATTTCAAAGAGGCGCTATAAACTAAAACCCTAGAATCTTAACCAAACACTAAAACTAGCTAACTATAAGGAGTTTAAACTACTCGATTTAAATGAAAACCTTTGTAGACGTGTCTTTCGGCTCTTCAAAACTCCTCTTCTTTAGGTCCTCGAGGCTGTTGGATCGAGCTTGTAAGCCGGTCTTCTTACATCGTAGATGACCTACCTGAGGGAATGGGTTCAAGGCTCTAGCTTCACTCTAAAACTAAGTAAAGCAACTAGGGGTTATGACTTGCTAAGAAGTGATTCCGAGGAATGTAGTGAATCTGTTCAAGTGTTTATCTATCTCATTCCCTTGATTCTCAATACATGAGAGTGTAGGAAAGATGTAGTAGGAGGTGATGCTTAAGAACTAGAGCGCGCGCGCGCGCACACACACACACACAGAGAGAGAGAGAGAGAGAGAGAGAGAATCACAAGAGAGAGAATGAAATGGTGAGAATGAAGTCCTCATCTAAATAAAGCATAACTAATTTTCTTTTATGAAAACCAATTTTGCATTATAAAAATGCAACCATACTTGAATAGTGTATGCAAAATGAATTAACAATTCATTTGTCTACACCTCTCACCATTCCTCACATCTCTCTCCATCCCTCACTTTTACACCCCATTTCTATTTTAAATAAAATAGAAAATCCATGATGAGGTGTCCACCTTCCAGAATGTATACTTGTATAAATACAAGAATACATCTTCGTATATACATACCCGTATTAGTATAGAAATACGAATACCAAAGAGATAGAAAAACACAATGAATATAATACTAGAATATATATATCAAAAAATATATATGTCAATTATTAAATCAATACTTGATTTAATAATCCGGCTTAATCCTAAGTCGGCTAGTATTATCATCCGTCCGATTAAAGTCCGTGTAGCTAGTACACATATTTAATCGAAACCCAGCACGTATCAAAATACGGCCACTACATCATTTCGCCTGAACCAGAGAAACCCTCTGTGTAGGACTTTAAAGACTCGAAAGTATGCTGGCAGTGAGTTACTGGATAAATCCATAACCACAAGTACGTCAACGGCACTAGCTGTACGTAAGGGCTACCCAGGTATCTGTCCAAAGGAAGGCCAAAGAGCAAACTCATTCGAACCCTTATCGAGCCTATTTATGACAATCTTCATACAGTCATGTCTCTTCGTCTAAGAGTATCCCATACCTGGTCTAGGGGGTGGTATACGTTAGACCCTAATCACTCGATAATTCATACTGATGTAGCCCATGAGCAATATGAGAAACTACTAATCTAACTATCAGTAAATCTCATCTGTCTTGGCCAAGGTCTTATGGTGTTGGCCAACTGAACACGGGTGCGACATCGAATCTCTATACCGGGAGAAACGAACCCCTAACAACCGCTCACTGCCTCTATGTGGCTTGGGACTGTACCCAACTAAAATCTGTTTGTACGACTCAGTAGAGCCATGGTAGGATAGTAATCTAAGTACAGTGGGAACTCACACGAGACAAATGACGATCTCAGGTCTAAAGACTAACTTGTACTAATGTCACTTGAGAACTGCTATATGATAATAAGTATAATACCATTTAGAAGTTCTCAATGAGTCCGTCCATTATACTCAACCCCAGTGAGCTCCTGTATACTATATTAGGTACCACACATCAATGGCTGTGGGACCAACCATCACCCCTCCTCGGGGTCTAGAAACATATACACCAGTCTACTCTGGAATATCGATACCCTGTCTTGATACTCTCACGATTGGGGACATTTAAGGATGTGCTTATGGACTACTTAGCCCCCATATGTATGATCTCCATCATAACGCTGGTAGTCAAGCAATAATCCTATAAGCTTTATCAACATGTATTAGCGATACGTAATAACAAGTAAAACATATACACATGATAAGATAAAGACAAACCAAATAACATGCTATCATATCTAGCAAGATTGTCATGTACATACATATGTCCAAGAATCCATTATATCTATACGATAATGGCATCTAGGGCATACATATCCAACAAAGGGTTGGGTAAATTGAACGCTCTGAAATGAGTAAATAAACTAAGATAAGCCATTCTAGCACAGGAAAAGAAAAGAAGCATGGTTTTAAAAGAAAATGGTGCTTTCCATTCATACGTCAAAAGGGGGACTACATGCTGTCAACTAAGGACAAGTACTGAAAAATGGAAGACAAATGCAAACAAACGCTACTACATGATTCAAAGTTACAATGGCAAAACGATAAAGTTGGGACATGGATATTCGAACTAAAAAGCAAGTTTAAGTAAGGCATCTTCAGTTTCATCGATCATTTTCTTATGCACTCTCTCTCGAATACAAGCTTCCGGATTACCACCCATATCCTCCACCCTATAGTACGAGGATATTATTGCTTGCTGATACGATGCAGGATAATGATGAGATCATCCCTCCGTTTTTTTGAAATCAGGTCCATCATATATACCGAATGCACCCTGTCTTCAGTATCTTCGAATGCTTGGAGTAGCATAGCCTCAAAAAGCCCAGGTAAGGCTTCCCAGATCGATCCAACAATAATCATCAGGAGGGCAAAGCGGCGAGAGTGTAATCGCCCATTATGATCCTCGAAGCGACGTATCATAGGAGTACACTAAGCGGCGGTATATTCCGTACCCTGAATATGACCGTGAATTTGAATCTCTTCATCAGAGACAATTTCCCTGATGGAATACAAACGACTGGCCATAGTACCTGAAAAGAAACCAGACGGAAAGTTCATAAAAAGTGATGTAAGTCAAAATTCTAGAATTCTTAACTCCAAAAGTGAGTGGACCCCACATAATCAAAATGTCGGATCATTAAAATTGGAATATATGTCCAATGAGAAAACCTGAAAAGATTCTTCTTAAATAAATGATGGAGTTAAATTCTAAAAAGATCTCAAAAAGGGGGGATGCTTTTAAAGTTTTAAGTATCAGAGCTTAGCTCTGTTTTGAAGAAAAAATAAAAGCATAATAATGAGTTAAAACTTTAAAATTTCACATTGAGAATGCTTAAAAGATAAGCATTAGACTCGAGATCTGAGATAAAATGGAGTTAAACTCCAACAAAAAAATTCCTAAAGGGGAAATGCTCAAATCAGTATTAAAGCCAACCTCTTCAGAAATAAAAATGGAGTTAAACTCCAAAATTCTTTGAGGATGCTTAAAAGATAAGCATCAGATCCAAGATCTAAGATAAAATGGAGTTAAACTCCAACAAAGAAATATTCCTAAAGGGAATACTCGGATCAAGCATCAAAGCTAAGCTCTGATTAATATAGGTGCTTACTAGAAATTTTGGTAAGACCAAGTCTGTTCAAAAGACTTTAAAGATGAATAACTAATCTTCAATGGTAGAACCAATGTAATTCGATGTCGCAAACCCCGCGGGTTCGCGGGGAGGCAGAATTTACAAAAAACAATTTTTCTTACTTCGCAACACCGACTTTAACTCCAGAATCTTTACAGAAATCTTAACTAGCTATATTTACTAGGAGCTTCTAACTACTATGTTAAGGTTTATACCTCCTTCTTTACAAGTCCTTCGAGTCTTCTTCTCCTCCTCTCCTTGAGCTCCTCGAAGATCCGGATCGCGTTTGATCATCGGCCTCCTCGTGTCGAAGATGATCCACCCGAGAGTCTATACTTCAAGCTCCAGCCTCTAAACCGAGGTAACTAAGGTACCTAGTTCGCTAAGCTAGGTAGTTTAGAAGATATAGAGTGTCTAATAGAGTATTTAATCTCAATAGACCCTATGGTTTACAACTCATGTGAGTGATTAGGGTCTTGAGGAAGAAGGAGAGAAAATGGAGAGAGAAAGTGAAAATGCAAATGAGCTAGTGAGAAGGCAAGTGAAGAATGACTCCTACACTCATCTCACTCAAGCATGCTGTTTGATATAATGCCCTCAAGGCAATTATTATAATCGCAGGTAGGTGATTATAATGATTGAGGGAGAACCTATACGAATAGAACAGTCTTACTCAAGATGATAGTATGCTATTTGGTTTGTCTCCATCATCATGTACATGCATTATGTGATATTACAGATCACTATTACATGTTGATAAAGCCCATAGGATTCTTGCTTGACTACCAGCATTATAATGGCGATCATATACGTGGGAACTGGGTGGTTTATAAGCACATCCTTAAATGTCCCTAGTCGTGGGAGTATCGAGACTGGGAATTGATACTCCAGAGTAGACTAATGTATACTTATTGAGACCCCGACGAGGAGCGGTGGCCGGTCTCACAAGACATTGGAGTCAGTCACCTAAGATAGTATACAGGTGCTCATTGGGTTATGAGTACACTGGACAGACTAGCCGGGAACATGCTAGTTGGTATTATACCTATTGTCAGATAGCAGTTCCCAGGTGACATGTGTACAGGTTAGTCTGCCGACTTGAGATCTTCATTTGTTTTTTGTGAGTTCCCACTATGCTTTGATTACTACCCTACCACGGCTGAAAAGAGTCGTGCAAACAGCTTTTAGTTGGGTACAGTCCCAAGCCACATGGAGGCAGTGAGCGGATCATCGGGGATTCGTCTCTCCCAGTATTAAGGGTTGATGTCGCACGGTGCACAGGTGGCCATCACCAGAAATCCTTAGCCAAGGTAGACGAGAATTACTGATTTGGATCAGTAGTTTCTCAGTAGATGATGGGCTTCATACCGACACGAAATATCGCGTTATTAGGGGTCTGAATTTATCCACCCCCTATACTCGATATGCGATACTCTTAGATGAACAGACCGAAATGTATGGATATTATCACTGACAGGCTCAGTAGGGGTTTGGACGAGTTTGCTCGTCGGCCTTCTTTTCGCTCAATACCTGGGAAGCCGTTACGTACAGCTAGTGCCGCTGACGTGCTTATGGTTAAACCCACTACCAGCGTATTGACGAGTCTTTATAGTCCCACACAGAGGGTTTTCCTAATTCTAGTGAAATAATGTAGTAGCCGTTTTGGATACGTCCAGGGTTCCGATCAAATGAGTGTACTAGTTACCCGAACTTTCGATCGGACGGTTGATAATACTAGCTGGCTCGGGTTTGAGCCGGATTATTAAATCAGGTATTGATTTAATAATTTACATATATGTATTTCGCTATGTATATTCTAGTATTATATTCTTTGTGTTATTCTATCTCTTCGGGTATTCGTATTTCGGTACAAATACAGGTATGCATATACAGTAGAATATAATCCGTATTTATCCGGAAAACATTCTACAAGGTAGACACCTCAATTTGGGTTTGACCATTTATTTTTAATGAATAATGAGATGGAAAAGAAATGATGGGGAGTATGGTGAGAACCATGCTTGCATAGTGTGCACAAATGAATTATTAATTCATTTGTGCAAACTATTCAAGCATGGGTTGTATTTTAAAATAGAAAATATTGTTTTTATAAAACCTAACATGATGATTTTCTCTTTCATGGGAGGCTTCATTATTTTTTGGATGGTTTATTTTCTCTTTGAGTGAGCTCTCTCACCATTAGCTTCACTCCCTCTCTAGAGTTTCTTGAGTTCCTCCACCTTCATGCTTAACCTTCTTTCTACAATCTCATGAGTTGAGAATCAAGAGAAGATGTGAGATGGATAAACACTTAGAACACTCACTACATCCTAGGCATTCTAGATTAGTAACCTAGAATCCTTAGTTGTTTTACTTGCTTTTGATGTGGAGCTAGAGACATTAGCTACATCCCTCGGGTGGATCATCTTCGACGATGGAAAACCGACGGCCAAATTCAATCGAGCATGCCTCAAGGAGCTAAGGAAGATGATGGAAGACCGAAGGACTTGGTTCGTTCAGTATAACCTTCTATCACCATAGTTTAGTTCTTTGTAGTTTGCTAGTTTATGGTTTATGGTAGATCCTCATTATCGGGTTGTTTTAGCGCCAATTTTGAATTTTTTTTTCCGCAAACGGTTATGGTAGATGGCCAGGGCGCTGACGTAACCCAACATGGTATCAGAGCCAATCCATAAACCCTTAGCTAGCAGTTTTAGACGATGTTTAAAAAAAGAAACCGAAACAATCGCCGAAATATTCAAGAATCTGTCGATTTTAAAAAGTCTTCAAATTTTTTTAAACAATTGCAGAACGCTACTCATGTTGTATCTAGAACACCCTTAAAAAATGAGCCCCAAATTCCAAAAACGGGCCGGCGAGATTGCTTATTTTACCGGCCTCACTGGTTTTACATGGGAGTTGGGTTTTGAATTTTTGTTAGTGTTCTGGAATCTTGAATATTGGGTTTCCGGTGTTGTTTGTTTTTGCCTAGATTGTGTATTATGTTATCTTTGGTTTGGGGATAATACGGAGTATTTCGAAGTCGCTATTTATAACAGTGTTAATAAGTTTTCAGTACATACATTACTATTTAAGACCGTGAATGTCATTAGAGCGGTATAACTCGTCTAACTGCTATATGTTCTTTTAGACGGGTTTGCGAACATGACATTCACGTTGATATTCTGTGTTGTGTTGAGGTTGTGGTTGGATTGTCGTGGTGGATAGCCAGTGGTGCAATGATAGTTGTACAGTTCAGATTCATTTGTATATTTGTTATTGCGGGACGAGTGCCCAACATGTGGACTGCCGTCTCCGTCAGTTTGTATATTATTTGTTTGAGGAAAGACCGGGTTGAGGTCGATGTCTCCATTACATATATGCTTTTCTTTTCTGTACTAGGATTACCCCACGGTGGAGTGCACGAATAGCCGGGTTCTAGAGGGCAACATGCCCGCATCTCATGGCGTTGAGATGGATGGGGCCTTACTCTAGAATTGGTGGGCTATTCGCTGCACTCGTAGTGTTGGATATAGTGCCCTCAAAGTCAATTATTGGATCTCAGGCACGTGATTGCAATGATTGAGGGAGGACCTATACCGGTAGGACAGTCTTTCTCAAGATGATAGTATACTATCTGGTTTATCTTTATCATCGTGTACTGCTTTAGGTGACATTATATATATCACTATTGCATGTTGATAGAGCCCATATGATTCTTGCTTGACTACCAGCAGTATGATGGCGATCATATACGTGAGAGTTGGGTAGTCTATAAGCACATCCTTAAAAGTGGTCCCTAGTCGTGGGAGTTTCGAGACAGGGCATCGATACTCCGGAGTAGACTAGTGTATACAGTCGAGACCCCGACGAGGGGCGGTGACCAATCTCACAAGCCATTGGTGTCGGTTGGTTCAGCTAAGATGTATACAGGTGCTCATTGGGTTATGAGTACACCGGACAGGACTCGCCGGGAACATGCTAGTTGGTTTTTAAAACCTGTCGTCAGATAGCAATTCCCAGATGACATGTGTACAGGTTAGTATATCGACCTGAGATCGTCATTTGTCTCGTGTGAGTTCCCACTGTGCTTTGATTATTACCCTACCAGGGCTCAAAGGAGTCGTGCAAACAGGTTTTAGTTGGGTACAGTCCCGAGCCACATGGAGGCAGTGAGCGGATCGGCAGGGGATTCGTCTCTCCCAACGTCGGGGGTGAGATCGCGCTGTGTTTAGAAGAGCCATTACACGAAGTCCATGGCCATGGCAAGGGAGATTTACTGGTAGGTATTCCAGTAGTATCTCAGGGTGTTATGGGCTACACTCGACATGACTTATACCGCCATTGGGGGTCTGACGTTTTACCAGCTCCCTAGGCCCGATATGCGATACTCATAGACGAACGGACCGGACTGTACAGATATTGTCACACATAGGCTCAATAAGGTTTCAGGATGAGTTCGCTCATCGGTTTCCCTTTCACTCAATATATCGGTAGCCGTTACGTACATGTAGTACCACTGACGGCTTGTGGTTAAACCCACTGCCAGAGTATTGACGAGTCTTTAGAGTCCCCCATAGAAAGTTTCCCAGTTCGGGCGAAACATTGTAGAGGTCATATGGTCTTATGGCAGGGTTTGAACATGCACCTGTACTTGTGCACGTGTAGTGTTTCGGACGGATAATACTAGCGGGTTTTGTTTTATGTCGGATCCTAGTATTATATCTTATAGGGATATTTTTGTCTCATTGTAGTTGTATTCGGTCGGAATACAGATGCGGGTATGTATATACAGTTGCGGGGTTATCCTGTAATTTGTTACGGGGTCGGTTTTTGAAGTTTCCAGTTTTTCTCCATCGATTAAACATTAAGCTTAATGTTTAATATTGTATATTCTTTTTGGGCCATATTTTCTTTCCTTCATGACTTGGCTGAAATTGATGTGAGGGTGTTCTTTGCATATATGGGTTTTTATAAATGAGGTTTTTTTTTGTGGTCCTGGGGCTCCCAGCAGCCACTGGAGGATTCTAGATGAGCTTGGTTGTTTCTTTGGCTCAATTATTGCATTGATTGGTTTTTGGAATGTCTTAGATATTTGTTGTGATATTTTAGCCTATGGTCACCATCTCTTTTGCCTTGTGCTCACCCCCCATCCCTTGGCCGAGCACTCATGAGGCAGCCCCAATTTTTGGGTGTAGAGATTGATATTCATTATGCAACAAAAATTCATTAGCTTATCTCCAAAGCTCATTTTTCCTTGATCTCTTAATTTGGCAACTTCGATTAACCTCCTCCCAATCGCTTGGGTGGCTTGAGACAAACTATTCTACACTCACTCTACATCAACCTTAGACATGTCGACTAGCAAACTTCATATCCGAGTTGCCTCAGTTTAGAGGTGGGAGCCCGTATAAAGATTTGTTGACGTGGCGCCACCTTCGGCGAGGAGGAGATCGTAGATCGAGTGAGATCGGATAGCGAACATCATCGGCGCAGCCGCAACAAGCTAGGAGCTGAGTTTAAAGACCGAAGGACACGGATCGATCAGTATAATCTCAAAACCCCTTTTACAGTATACTAGTTTACGGTTAATGGAACGATCCGGGATTTAAGTTTGCGTTCGCGCCAGTTCGAAAAAGTTTATGTTCTGCATTTGGCCTCGGAAAGATGGCCGGGGCGCTACCGTTGACTTACATGGTATTAGAACCAAACTATTAACCGTCTACTAGTTGGTTTAGACAATGTTAAAGTATCGAAACCGAAACAAAACCCAAACGATGCCACGGAATACGTAGTTTCTGTTGTTTTTCAAAATGTCCAGAAAAATTATTTAAATAAGTGCAGAAGACTACTGGGGAGACCACTAGAGAACACCTCAAACCCGGACCCCTCTCCTCGGTTTTTGGCCGAGCCCCATGCTTCCATATCCGGCTTCGCCGGCTGTACCATGGCCTTATGTTTTGGTGTTTTGGGTGTGCTCTGGTCTCTGTGTTTTTGGTCCTGTGGTGTTGTTTGTGTAGCCCATTTTGGATATGGTTTTATCAGTTTGTTTAGGCTATTCGGGGGGTTATTTCGAAGTCGATATTTTTAACATTGTTTAAAGTTTTGCAGTGCATTACATTACTTTCTGTGACCGTGAATGCCATTCGAGCAGTAAATCTTGTCTAATTGCTATAACTCTTTTAGACGGGTTTGCGAACGTGACATTCACGTTGATGTTCTGTGTTGTTGCGGATTTGTCATGGTAGATAGCTTGTGTGCAATGGTAGTGCAGTTTGGATATATTTGTACATTTGATATTTCGGGGCGAGCGTCCGACATGTGGACCGCCGTCACTGCCTGTTTGTATATTATTCTTTTGGGGCACGACCGGGTTGAGGTCGATGTACCCGTTGTACATATTTTCTTTTTTGTACTAGGATTGCCCCGCGGTGGAGTGCACGGATAGCCGGGTTCTGGAGGGCAATGGGTCCGCATCTCATGGTTTTGAGAGGGAGGGGACCTCACTCTAGAATTGACGGGCTATTCGCCGCACTCGTAGGGGGTACAGGTTGACCCAAGGTGGGGTGCTCAAGTTTTCAGATTCCGTGAAGTGCTGGGTGGTCCATTAACGATGCTGAAGAAGGCTGCATCGCTTCTGGTTTTGGCGGGTGACTTGCCGCACTCGTAGGGGTCTAGGTTTTCATTGCACAGGCTATCTACACGACAGGGGAACGTCGGGTTTCATTTGTGGCTCTATGAAACCCGGGGCTCCCAGATTATCTGTATTGTTCTGTTATGCTTATTGCTTTTCTGTGATGTTGCATTTATCACGTCTTGAACGATTATTGTATATTGATATATATACTAGTAGATGTTGTATATGTTTTACACCCGTGCTAGTCCTGTTCCCGCTCTGTTGTTAGTTAAGTAACCTAACGGGTGATGACGGGACCCAGAGACGAATGCGGATGGCATATATGTACATCATATTTTCGTTTTTTTCTGGTGTGATTAATTGATGGGACTGCGTTGATTCGTATCACTGCTAAGAAAACAGACCTATATAGATGTTGTTGGAACATTTTTCAAAAAGCTGTTATTACAAGGACGTTTTCATTTGCTTTGCACAGAGGTATTTGGTTATGAATTTCCAGCACCTCATTCGACGAGGCAAGGGCCGAGATCCCTTCACCGGGAGTGACCTTTTGGGCAGAAGTTTGCGTCAGGGTAATAACTTCACTATAGTCGATTACTTTTTGCTTTGCATCGTGGTATTCAGTTGGAATATTCTGCACCTCATTCCACGGGGAAAGAGCCGAGATCCTTTCACCGGGAGTGACCTCTTTAGCAAAGGTTTTCGCCACTATATATTTGTAAAAGCTATCTGGTTCCTTCAACGATATCAAGTTTATTACGTTAAAGGTTTTTCGCCAAAAACCATTCGTAGCCCTCCGTCATTTCAGACGGGTAGCACTTAGTATTCATGCTATGTATGTTGGCCTTCGTCAAGGCATAGTGTATGGTAGCTATTTGTTACTTTTCTGTTGCATAGATAGATGCGTTGGTTTGGGACAGCCGTACTACCATTTTGGCCTTCGTCAAGGGTATGTACGGGCGGGTTCAAATTAACCTGGATAATGACGGGTAGAACTTGAGATGTGACTTATGATATGTTGGCCTTCGTCAAGGTCACAAGAGCATGGGGTAAAAATCACATCGGGGGTTTCTAAAGAAACTGAAACTTGCCAGGCATGCGCATACCTTCTGGAGTGTAATAGCGTGAGTGGATTCCATCACGTTATCATGCGATGATAGTTGGATCCCAATTCCCACTGATGTGTTGGTTTACTCCTCGGGTGATCCCGACTAATTCTTCTTTTAGGTTTGGAGGAGAATTTGAGGATACAGTGGGAGGTTTCCTGATTAGATAAAGTGATAACCATTCTGATCTAGGTTAGAGTGCATGCAGAGTGTTTCTTTTCTCTCTCTTTGGTAGTGACTATGACCCGACCCTAGACTATGACTAAGTAACCAAGTTAACCGAACTTTCTTAAAACACTGGCTTTTGGATTGTCCCAGTTGCATACATCATTGCCACTCCTTCTTTTACCCTTTGCATTTCTCTAGAACACCCCGTATCACTATGGACATCCACTTCCATTGGATAAATCCATCGTATGGTTATATACGAACTCGAAAGAACTTATTCCAGATTCGAGGATGGATTCTGGTTCTGGAGAGATTGAATAGTACTATTCAGTTGTCTTTTCATTTTTAACTTCTCTTAGGTTATGAGGGCTCCTAGGATTAGGAGATAGTACACCTATTACGCTTATTTGATAGTCTTCTTCCAAATCATAGGCAGGTGCCGAAAGGTAGGGAATGAAAAAAACCAATTAGCCTAACGGTGGTGTACAGAAGGTAATAAGTAAAGACATATGAATGGATCAGAAAGAGGGCAAAGTAAATTGCGACTGCTATTCACAACCAAACCAAGTATTTCATCGCCACTCCTATTTCACCTTTGTATTTCTCCAGAACACCCCGTATCACTACGAAGATCCATTGTTATTTGGACAATCCATCGTATGGTTATATACGAACTCGATGGAACTTGTTCCATTTCGGGGATGGATTCTGGTTCTGGAGAAATAGAATAAGGTTTATTCAGTTGTCTTTTATCATCACCTTCTATTAGGTTGCGAGTACTTCTAGGATTAGGAGAGTATACCTATTATTCTTACTGGATAGTCTTCTTCCAAAACATAGGCTGGTGCCGAACGGTATGGAAGGAAGAAAACCATTAAGCCTAACGATGGTGTACAGAAGGTAACGACTAAAGACAAATAAAGGGATTTGGAGAGATGGCAAAGGAAATATACGGTTATAGTCATGAATCTGGATAATGGAAGTGGCATTACTAGGAATACCCGGATACCCCTTCAAAACATATTCATGTTTCAGTTTTACTGTGTATTGTTAATAGAAAACTGATTTCCCAATTAGTCCTTGCTCCAGGGTATGTATTTACCAGGTATGATTCTCACATCTGTATGGTTTTACAGATGATGAGTGGGAGTAAGTTATTGGGAATTAAGTGATCATCCTTATTATATCGGAATTCGTTGTAATTGGTGATATTTGAGGAAATCGCCTGGGTACAGTTTTCAACCTACGACGCACATGGTTTGAGTTATTAAACTCAGGGGACTTATACAAAGTATTGTATGTTGTCCAGTGTCCATTAGGACAAAGGGATTGGTCTTCGTACTATATTCTGTTTACTTATGACTTCTCAAGTTTTAGACACGTGTTTCGTAGAAATACAAGGTCCAGGTTTGAGAAGTTATAGGTACAAGAACAAAGTAGAGAACCAGGTGAAGCAAGTATTGGGATTCTTCAAAGTGATCGAAGATGTAGATACTTGTGTATGGTATACAGTTAATAGTAATATTTTAAAGAATTTGCTTCGCTTTCAGGTTACTCATAATTGGATGCACTCCTAAGTTGAGTAATGCTGACTGGCCTCTCTCCATTTAGATGACATGCACTGGAGACAACTGCATGATTTGAATCTGGTTCCAATTAAATCAGTCCCTCTGTTTCTATATTGTTTATAGAATGGATCATATCTTAACGATGTTAAGGTATATGGAGTTGTCGGGCTTATGCTTAAAACCAGATTCTGGATAACTCAAGGCACGTTTCTGTAATGACAGTTTGTGGGTTGACCCGGGTTTTGACGAGGGTTGACTTTCTACCATCTGGAAGATCAATAGTGATATTGTTCTTGACTCGCCACAGTTTTAGTAAAATGGATTTTTTCGGAAAACAGTAGTGGGAGTATGGTAGAACTGGAAGAGATTCCAGAACCGCAAACGATTACGGAAAATTTAATAGGACCTAAAGATTCAATCAGGCTTGACATTCCATTAGCCACTCCGCAGATATGGTGGGTAACTTCAGGCACCCGAGAGGTACTCCGGTAGCCTCAAGGACGGTGACAGGGAGGTTCTTGTTTACCCAGACTTGCCATTACTGCTGTTCCAGACTATGAGACCCGGCAGGAGGATAAGTATAGCGTCGTTCTAAACTAGTTTTAGAAGTGCACGTGTATATTATTCTGCCAGAGGGTTGTCGTAGTCAGTGGGAGCAGCGGAAGCATAGTGGACAAGTAGCTTGTGTCTATTTATAGACTAAAGCAGATATAGCAGAGACAGATCATCTATTTTTGATATGACAGTCATGGGCTTTGACTTCATCAGAATAGGGGATGGATCTGTTAAGAAAGTAGTAGGGTGTGATGTCCTGGTATTTGGATGACATACACAGAGTAGGAAGTAAAATTCCTATAATACGATCGGTTATACTGTGGTTGTCACACAGTGTTTTCTCCGCATAGGATATGGAAATTATATCAGACATTCTGTTTACTAGATCTATGGTTTTAGATCTAGATTTGGGTAGTTTCCCAAGATTGGTACTTTGACAGCATTCTAAAGGTATTTAGAATGGGTGACTCCTGGCATGGTGGTGTACCGGCAGGTGATGGAGTCACCCTCTCTAAAGGTGTCTTACAGACTAAAGGGGAGAGGGATGTGCATGATTGGCAGATCACTTACTTAGGCAATTGAGTTGATCATGAGATGTCAAGTACCACACCAGATGTTGTTTTTGCACCAGATGCAATAAGTTGATATTGGTCCAATCCTGGAGAAACATTCGGAGGCAATTTTAGAACATAAGTGGATGTTCTAGGGATTTCATAACGGTAGCCTCCTTCGAGAGACAGTTATCATTCCAGGCTTCTAAGGTGACCATGGATGACAGAATGACTATCAGAGTTTTAGTTTTCCCTCCGACGAGGGGCAGTAGTTTGGACAGGTGGTCCAAGCGGATACTGAGGGAGGCATGGCGCAGGATACTGATTAAATTCAGTTGACAATACAGTCTAAGAAGTTTGGATTTGGAGTTCATTCATGAACTAGGTCCCATCAGATATCAAGATATATTCTAAGACATGTATTGCTCATTTTGGGAGATGGCTTTCTCCGCGAACTTGAGATTAAGAAAGACATAGAATGAAACATCAGAGCGGATCCACTCACTGAGGCTATTTCTCAAACACAATAGTTTTACAAACAAGCTTTATGAGACTGATCAGTAGAGGAGTTAGGTGTTCGGTATCACACGGACTATGAGTATGCGACATCGCAATAATTAGCCTTAAGTGAAAGTGGGAAATTGTTGGATATAGTGCCCTCAAAGTCAATTACTGGATCGCAGGCACGTGATTGCAATGATTGAGGGAGGACCTATACCGGAAGGACAGTCTTACTCAAGATGATAGTATGCTATCTGGTTTATCTTTATCATCGTGTACTGCTTTAGGACATTATATATATCACTATTGCACATTGATAGAGCCCATAGGATTCTTGCTTGACTACCAGCAGTATGATGGCGATCATATACGTGAGAGTTGGGTAGTCTACAAGCACATCCTTAAAAGTGGTCTCTAGTCGTGGGAGTTTCGAGACAGGGCATCGATACTCCGGAGTAGACTAGTGTATATAGTCGAGACCCCGACGAAAGGCGGTAGCCGGTCTCACAAGCCATTGGTGTCAGTTGGTTCAGCTAAGATGTATACAGGTGCTCATTGGGTTATGAGTACACCGGACAGGACTCGCCGGGAACATGCTAGCTGGTTTTTAAAACCTGTCGTCAGATAGCAATTCCCAGGTGACATGTGTACAGGTTAGTCTATCGACCTGAGATCGTCATTTGTCTCGTGTGAGTTCCCACCGTGCTTTGATTATTACCCTACCACGGCTCAAAGGAGTCGTGCAAACAGGTTTTAGTTGGGTACAGTCCCGAGCCACATGGAGGCAGTGAGCGGATCGGCAGGAGATTCGTCTCTCCCAACGTTGGGGGTGAGATCGTGCTGTGTTTAGGAGAGCCATTACACGAAGTCCATGGCCATGGCAAGGGAGATTTACTGGTAGGTATTCCAGTAGTATCTTAGGGTGTTCTGGGCTACACTCCGACACGACTTATACCGCTATTGGGGGTCTGACGTTTTACCAGCTCCTTAGGCCCGATCTGCGATACTCATAGACGAACGGACCGGACTGTACGGATATTGTCACACATAGGCTCAGTAGGGTTTCAGGATGAGTTCGCTCATCGGTTTCCCTTTCACTCAATACATCGGTAGCCGTTACGTACAGCTAGTACCACTGACGGCTTGTGGTTAAACCCACCGCCAGAGTATTGACGAGTCTTTAGAGTCCCCCACAGAAAGTTTCCCGGTTCGGGCGAAACGTTGTCGAGGCCGTATGGTTTTATGGCAGGGTTTGAACATGCACGTGTACTTGTGCACGTGTAGTGTTTCGGACGGATAATACTAGCGGGTTTTGTTTTAAGCCGGATCCTAGTATTATATCTTATAGGTGTAGGGTTCCTAGGCACTCTCAAGAGGTCTCATAAGGCATCAACCATGCCAATTTCAAAAAATCTAGGTGCCGAGAAACCCGACTACGGATCGTTGGCTAGAAAACTAGGCGAAAACATAAACTAGTTAACACTTAACTAAGAGATACGGAAATACAACCTTTGTAGATCTGGTGCTCCACCTCCATAGCTCCGCAACGAGGTCCTCTCCGCTGTCCAAATCAAATCCGGGCTCTAGAGTCGGCTTCGTCGGAGAATGGGCAAGCTAGGTCGTCGATGTCCATGCCGAAGATGATCTACGTCGAGGCATCGCTAGATCAAGCTCACAACTTCACCAAGTCATGAAACTTGTGAAGTAAACACACTCTACTACTTGGCAAGAGGTAGAGGATGAAGAAATAGGAGTTGGGTTAACTTTAGAATTGGATTTCTCACTCTAATTCATCAATCACCATTGATGAGGTAAGCTTTCTTCTTCAAGTTCAAGGAAGAAGAAGAAGGAAAATAGTTATGATAAGTTATTTAAAAATAATAGAAAAACAAATACTTATCATAATGTTAACTAGAGTTAAGTGTAGAGAATGAATCATGGTTAGTGGGAATGGTTAGGGTTAAGGATGAGATAAGAATGGTTGACTAGATCAATGTTTCATGAAGCTTCAACTAAACTCCAAAATTTGCCACCATTCTTTTCTCTTTTCTTTCATTCATTTATCAAAAATAAAAGGATAATTAAATAAGATAAATGAATAATAAATAATAAACCCTAACCATTTCATTAACCAAGGTTTAATCTTTACACTTGAACCCTAGCTTGACATGTATCATCAAACATGATACAATCAAGTGCACAAAAGTATATCGCATATACAATGCGCACATCCGAGTGAGAAAATCCATCTTAAGTGAACCGATACTAGTTAACGCAAAGTAATATATCAAATATATAATTATGCATTAAATCATTAAATCAACTCTTGATTTAACGATCCGGTCATATCGCATATAACCGGCTAGTATCCAATGTATCGGCTTATCGAATCAATCCATGATTCGATAACTAGGGTATATCGCATATAACCTAATCGATACATTCATCGTGAGAATGGAATACGGTATCACATACACGCATTATTCTCGGTCCCGCACATATCTCATATGCGCTCCTATTTCGTTTCGCTTGAGCCAGGAAACCTCTGTGTAGGACTCTAAAGACTCGTCAATACGCCGGCAGCAGATGATGATCATATCAAACACCCACAAGCCGCAAGCGGTCTTCTAAACGTAACGGCCACCCGGGTATTGAGCGATCTGAAGATCGACGAGCAAGCCCGCTCACACTCCAGTGAATCCGACCAGTAACACTACCGTACAGTCCGGTCTGATCGTCTGATATGTCGCATATCTTGCCTAGGGGTGGTAAACGTCAGACCCCAATAGCTCAATAAGTCGTGTCGATATGAGGTCTATAACTGTTCGAGAAACTACTGGTAACACTTACCAGTAAATCTCAGCAACCCTGGCCAGGGATTTCCTGTTATAGCCAATCGAACACAGCGCAACATCAACCCCCTATACCGGGAGAGACGAATCCCCTCCTATCGCTCATTGCCTCCATGTGACTCGGGACTGTACCCAAAAACCACCGTTTTGCACGCCTTCTTGGACGTGGTAAGATGGAAATCAAAGCACAGTGGGAACCACACAAGACTCTATGACGATCTCGGGTCAACAGACTACTCTGTACCAGTGTCACCAGAGAACTGCCATCTGACGTGAGGTATAATACCATCTGGGAGTTCTCGGCGAGTCCGTCCAGTGTACCCAGTCTTTACTGAGCACCCGTATATCATCTCTGATGTCAAACACCGATGGATATGGGATCATCCATCGCCCATCTGTATGGGTCGAGAAGGTACACGCTAGTCTACTCTGGTATATCGATGCCCCGTCTCGATACACCCACGACTAGGGACTTTGAAGGATGTACTTATGGACTACCATGTCCCCACTAGTATGATCCGCATCATAGTCCAGGTAGTCAAGCACACATCCTAAGGGCTTTACCAACATGTAACAGAGAGACAATCAGCATACACGTTAAGGTAAAAATCAACCAGATAGCATATTATCATGTCGAGCAAGAAAGTCCTCCCTATATATGTCCAAGCATCCACTACAATATACATCCTATGTATAGTAATGGCCTCTAGGGCATACATATAACTAACAATCTCCCACTAGCACTAGGGCCATCTGATAGCAGTGGTTGTAGTATCTCATACTCAACCATCCCATAAAAGTCTCTCTCTGGGAACAGGCCTTTGTGAGTGGATCCGCTGTGTTGTCCTCTGAGTCTACTCTCCTAACCTCGATCTCCCTGGAGATCAACCATCTCCATGATCAAGTGATACTGCCTTAGAATATGTCTGGATCACTGATGGGACGGACGTTCCTTGGCATAAGCCACAACTCCATTGTCACACAATGGGAGGAACATAGTTCATCTCATGAACCAATATACATCCAGACTGCCTCTTTGGTAGCATCTTAAGTAGCGATGTATCCAGCCTTTATCGTTTAGTATGTCACGGTATCTAGTTTGGAACTCTTCCAACATACTGTCCCTTTACTGAGGGTAAAGACAATGCCTGCGACTGACATTCAGTCGTCTTTATCACCCTGGAACACTTCCAGTGATTCTCCCCAGGATCGATTGATACCGTCTCACTACAACTAGTGAGAATCCTAACATCCATTTAGATCTATCTCATAGATCCAAAATCCAGGATTTAGTGGGTATCACTTTGATCCTACGCGGAGAATCTTTGTGATAAACGGAGATCGATCGAGCGTAGCATAAGAAACTCCTTTCTTATCAAGAGTATGTCATCCACGTACTTTACGAGGATCACCACCATACTCCCTACTACCTTTTTGTTTATACAAGGTTCATCTACCATTTTGATGATATCAAACTCTTTGACTACTTCATCAAAACAGACGTTCCATCTCCGCGATGCCTGCTTTATCCTATAAAGCATCTTGCACACGTTTCCGCTGCTCCCACTTTCTACGAGGCCCTCTGGCTGTGTACTTATAGACGCTCTCTTCTAAATTATCATTTAGAAAAGCAGTCAAGACACCCAACCACCAGATATCGCAGTCATGGTATGTAGCCGTGACAAGTAGGATCTGGATGGACTTAAGCATAGGTACTTGAAAATGTTTCATCATAATCCACGCCTGGTCGATGACGAAAAGCTTTATCAAGTCTAGCTTTGAAAGTCTCAACCTTTCCATCTACACCAAGTAATCTTCTCAAGATATACTTGCTCCTGATGGGGATTTAACCCTTCAGATATTGCAACCAAAGTCCATACTTTGTTGGTGTACATGGATCCCATCTCAGATTGCTAAACATCCAGCCATTCTTACAGAGTCTCACTCCTGATGGCCAGCTCGAAACTAGTTGGGTCATCATCTCATGATGCAATCCTCGCTCCCACTGTCATAGAGAAACCAAAATATATCTCAGGTGGGTGAGAAACCCTACTAGATCGGCGGAAAGGCTAAGGTTCGTTGGTAACTATTGAATCCTTTGGTTCTGTCAAATCATCAGCTGCAGTTTTGTATAGCTGGAACCCTTCCAGTTCTACATTACAGACCTTGCCTCGAGCTTGTCCGGATTATGCTTTTAGACATAGGCCGGACAACCCCAAATCTTAACTAACTTAAGATATGGGCTCTTCCCTTTCCATATCACATATGAAGTGGTAGGCAACTGATTTGATTCGAACCCTATTCAATAGGTATGCAACTTCATAAGTGCATAACTCCCAAAAGGAAAAAGGTAACTCAGTATTACTCATCATAGAGCACACCTTATCATATAGGGTGTGATTGCTCCGCCCCGATATACCATCGTGCTATGGTGTATACGGAGGAGTAATGCTGAGAGAGAATCTCATTCTCCTTTAGAATAATCCAGGATTTCCGTGCATAAGTATTCTCCTCCTTGATCTCATCATAGGACATAATACTTATACCCGTATTGGTTCTCTACTTCTAACTTATATTCTGTGAATATCTCAAAAGGTTCGGACTTGTGTTTCAACAGGAACATATGTCTGAATCTCGAGAGATTATCAGAGAATGTAATGAAGTACAAAGAACCGGTCTTGGCATGTGTAGACTGGGGACCTACATACATCAACATGTATCATCCCAAGAGTTCACTAACTCTTTCTCTGTTTCCAATAAACGGAGCTATGGTCATCTTATCTTTGTGACATGACTGGCAAGTTTCACAAGATGTAAATTCAAACTGATTTAAATATGCATCTAAATGTAACTTAGCTAGTCGGGTCGCATTGATATGACCTAGTCTACAATACCTCAAGAAGAATTCGTTCATTTCTGAACTCTTTCTCTTGTGTGTGATCCGTATACTAAGAACTGTAGTTTGATTTAGAACATCAACGCTTTTAGATAACGTGCCTGAACCGATCAACTTTTGATATAGGAAATGTTCAAAACATTATCCAACAATACAAAATTTTACCGTTTCTTTACTAATAAAGAGACAGATATGATTTTGTATATCAGGTTCGGTATCTAATAACATTCGTTCAGAATCAATGTATTGGTAATACAGGGTGACAGTGACCAACAGACTTGGCTGCAACACTTGCCCCGTTTTCTGCCTCATGAAACTTATCACCCGTTCTCAGTTCTCTACCTTTCTGTAGCCCTATGTAACATATTACATATCTGGGATCCTGATCTGGTATCACATACCCAGGACGTAAAGGATACTGAGAAACAGTTCTCTGTAATGAACACACCCGAAGATGATGCATCAACATGCACTCTCTTCGTTTGGGCGGCATAGGAATTCTGGTAATCCCCAATTTCCTGCTATGTCTTATAACTATTATAAGTTGGAGCGGGACCAACGTTCCCCAGCTCAGTATAACAAGCGGGTTCGGTCAATATTCCGTATTATTATCTTGATTAAGGCGTGATATGGTCGCTACCTGGAGAGAGAGAGAAGAAAACACTCAGCGTGCGCTCTTTCAAGAATAGATTGGTTATTATTTTATCTAATCAGGATGGCTCCCACTGCTTTTTATCAAATCTTCCTTCAAACCCTAAAAGGAAAGACTAGCCGGGATTAATTACACACTACAAGTTCGCCAATCTTTCAGCCAGGCCAGTGTCGGTACTTTGAGGGAGGTCCCCCGTGCTTTCGCACGAACCTAATTAATGTAAACCTCGTTTTCCCAGAGGCGTAACCTCGTTAACACCTTTCTAGACACCTACTTGATCGGCTAATTATAATGTGTAAAACTCTCCCAGGAGTAACTCTTACTCGCAGCGGGTATCGGGATCCAACTATCTTATAGAAGGTATGCAATCTCATTGCAAATTTCAACACTTGAAATTCCCGATAATATTTTGCCCCTAGCGTCCTATGACCTTGACAGAGGTCAACAAACCATAGGCTGCTAGTCAAGTTCAACCCGTCATTTCCTGATTGAAGTAAACCCACCCGCACGACCCTTGACAGAGGTCAACAAGGTCGCACGACTACCCTAAATCAATCACATCATATGTTTATACAGATAAGCACCAGTTAGCTACCGCACACTGCGCCTTGACAAAGGCCAACAAACGCAGCACGAATACTAACTACTACTTATCTGAAATGACGGAGGGCTACGACAGGTTTTTCTGAAAACCTATTGCGTAATGAACTTGATATCGTTGTAGGATCGAATGATTTTAAAATGGAGTGCTTTTGAGGCTTTTCTAGTTTTGCTAAAGGAGTCACTCCCGGTGAAGGGATCGTCGGTCCTTTCCTCGTCGAATGAGGTGCGGGATATATCATATATATCACTGTGCAAAGCAAAAACGCTTAAAAGCAATCAAAAGACAAACCGAGTGTGTAGCATCTGCCAGTTATTGCTAAAGGAGTCACTCCCGGTGAAGGGATCTCGGTCCTTTCCTTATCGAATAAGGTGCAGGATATATCGCATATACCGCTGTGCAAAGCAAGAACTGTAGCTACCTGTTTTATTTTGAAATTTGATTCTACAACATCTTAGGTTTCTTTTATTTCATTAATCACATTAATGAAGTCCCATCATTTAAGTACCTAAACATCACAGATAAATACGACGTACACTTATGCCATCCGCATTCGCCTCGATGTCCCCTCGTGCACCGTTAGGTTAGGTAACTAACGGCAGAGCAGGGCAGGGCTAGCGCGGGTGTAAAACATAAGCAACGTCTATATAGTATATCATATATACTATATACTGTATCTATCATA
This sequence comes from Agapanthus africanus, assembly GCA_030015575.1. Lineage (NCBI taxonomy): Eukaryota > Viridiplantae > Streptophyta > Magnoliopsida > Asparagales > Amaryllidaceae > Agapanthus > Agapanthus africanus. Next base: position 193,318,879 of record CM057348.1, read on the forward strand.
GAACATCACATGATCACATCACAGATATCGCAGCAGAAGAAACATATGAAATATTGGATATACTAGGACGTCCGTGTTTTCAATACGAGCCAGTATAAAACACGGATTCCACGGTCGTGATGAATAGCCAAACCCACACTCCTAGACCCCTACGAGAGCGGCAACCAACCCTACCAATTCTAGAGTTAGGAGACCCGGACTCGACTCCTCGAGTTGGTCTCCCACTGGACTCCAGAACCCGGTTACTTGTGCCCTCCTCCTTGGGTCTATCCTAGTGCGGAAAAGTAAATAATATACAACAGGTGACAACTTCCGCAACCTGGAAGCGCCCCAATAAAAGAATATTACATACAAGTTTTTACATGAATGAAAATGAAAAACACTCATCTCACATAAAAACCCCCGGCTATTCAAACACGACGATCCAATATAACATATCCAGCAACATATAACATCACATGTCATCAACGTAAGTAAATATGTCCATCCCAATTGTCGTTGACATATAGCAACGAAACCGGCGATATCACATATTACACTTACGGTCACAGAAAAGAAAGTGTAAAACTACAACAGTTGGAATCCGCAACCACCTCAGACATCGCATGCCTGACCAAATGAATTACTTAGACATCGCATGCCTAACAATTATAAACCCCGCATTTTAGTCTCAAAATCGAAAACACTTTTCAATATCAAGTCGGGCAATTCAACAAGATTCCCGACAGTCTGATCGAATGCTCGTCGCAAACTTCAGTAGACGGCAGCACCCCCGATACCGTCGACGAAGTGCACCAAGGCGGAACACCGCTACCGCGAGCACCCGAACGGATGCTTTCGGCGACGGGGTTCTCCTACAGTCACTTGGTCGGGGCTATGGAGTGAAGCTGTCTATTAAGTTTACCCGGCGAGTATCCGCGTACGCTACGTGATTGCAACGGACTTTTGATCACATCAAAATTCCGTGGCAACCGATCAAGTGAGACTAAACTGCTATGTTTATAACATTCATTTAGTTATCTCATAACTATTTGTGAATTCCAATTATTGTATCCCATTCCAGATAAATAGAAAATGTTAAACTTTCCGATCGAACAATCGAACACCCAAGTTTTCCCGATACAGCTCAACATATGAAATAAGTCTAACAACATTCCGTTCGTACCTCAGTACCAACGGTCCAGCCGTAGAAGGGTCAAGCCAACGCCTCACATGTGGCACGCCGTACTGCCCCAAACCCGAAGGTTCAAAGGGCAGTTCAAGACGGTCACATAATCGAGTTAAGGTTTGTGTCTTCTAGAGGGACCATCGCGTTACTTGCACTACTTAGAACGTCGTCAAACTACGGAAAAATCCAACACTTGGAAATTTCCCGACAGGGGAAAAATTGGGTATTTATATCCGGTCGAACTTTTTAACATATTCTAAAATTTATCCGGAAAGCCACACAGACAAAATTTGATACTCCGATCGAAACACCGAATCCCCAAAACAACTGCAGAAAAATCAACTCTTGAAAAATTATTAAAAATTCCCAGAAAACCCATCTAATAAAAATAGGAATTACTGTGCAGAAATTGGGAGGTGACGTCATCACCCAGCCGCGGAACCGCCGCAGAAGCTGGGCTTCTGCCGCGGTTCCGCGCTCTGTTTAACGAATTATTCACCTGAGTTTCAACAGTAATTCTTATAATTATTTATTGAATTTTTTAGGCATTTTTAATACACAAAAATCCGCATTCTCGGAAAAAGTACAGAGAGCAAATTTGTTTCGGGGTTCCGGGTTCGTTCGGACTTCGAATTCCGTCTGGACTTCGCCTAAGGCTCTAGCTAGGCTCTGATACCACTGTAGGGTTCCTAGGCACTCTCAAGAGGTCTCACAAGGCATCAACCATGCCAATTTCAAAAAATCTAGGTGCCGAGAAACCCGACTACGGATCGTTGGCTAGAAAACTAGGCGAAAACATAAACTAGTTAACACTTAACTAAGAGATACGGAAATACAACCTTTGTAGATCCGGTGCTCCACCTCCATAGCTCCGCAACGAGGTCCTCTCCGCTGTCCAAATCAAATCCGGGCTCTAGAGTCGGCTTCGTCGGAGAATGGGCAAGCTAGGTCGTCGATGTCCATGCCGAAGATGATCTACGTCGAGGCATCGCTAGATCAAGCTCACAACTTCACCAAGTCATGAAACTTGTGAAGTAAACACACTCTACTACTTGGCAAGAGGTAGAGGATGAAGAAATAGGAGTTGGGTTAACTTTAGAATTGGATTTCTCACTCTAATTCATCAATCACCATTGATGAGGTAAGCTTTCTTCTTAAAGTTCAAGGAAGAAGAAGAAGGAAAATAGTTATGATAAGTTATTTTAAAATAATAGAAAAACAAATACTTATCATAATGTTAACTAGAGTTAAGTGTAGAGAATGAATCATGGTTAGTGGGAATGGTTAGGGTTAAGGATGAGATAAGAATGGTTGACTAGATCAATGTTTCATGAAGCTTCAACTAAACTCCAAAATTTGCCACCATTCTTTTCTCTTTTCTTTCATTCATTTATCAAAAATAAAAGGATAATTAAATAAGATAAATGAATAATAAATAATAAACCCTAACCATTTCATTAACCAAGGTTTAATCTTTACACTTGAACCCTAGCATGACATGTATCATCAAACATGATACAATCAAGTGCACAAAAGTATATCGCATATACAATGCGTACATCCGAGTGAGAAAATCCATCTTAAGTGAACCGATACTAGTTAACGCAAAGTAATATATCAAATATATAATTATGCATTAAATCATTAAATCAACTCTTGATTTAACGATCCGGTCATATCGCATATAACCGGCTAGTATCCAATGTATCGGCTTATCGAATCAATCCATGATTCGATAACTAGGGTATATCGCATATAACCTAATCGATACATTCATCGCGAGAATGGAATACGGTATCACATACACGCATTATTCTCGGTCCCGCACATATCTCATATGCGCTCCTATTTCGTTTCGCTTGAGCCAGGAAACCTCTGTGTAGGACTCTAAAGACTCGTCAATACGCCGGCAGCAGATGATGATCATATCAAACACCCACAAGCCGCAAGCGGTCTGCTAAACGTAACGGCCACCCGGGTATTGAGCGATCTGAAGATCGACGAGCAAGCCCGCTCACACTCCAGTGAATCCGACCAGTAACACTACCGTACAGTCCGGTCTGATCGTCTGATATGTCGCATATCTTGCCTAGGGGTGGTAAACGTCAGACCCCAATAGCTCAATAAGTCGTGTCGATATGAGGTCTATAACTGTTCGAGAAACTACTGGTAACACTTACCAGTAAATCTCAGCAACCCTGGCCAGGGATTTCCTGTTATAGCCAATCGAACACAGCGCAACATCAACCCCCTATACCGGGAGAGACGAATCCCCTCCTATCGCTCATTGCCTCCATGTGACTCGGGACTGTACCCAAAAACCACCGTTTTGCACGCCCTCTTGGACGTGGTAAGATGGAAATCAAAGCACAGTGGGAACCACACAAGACTCTATGACGATCTCGGGTCAACAGACTACTCTGTACCAGTGTCACCAGAGAACTGCCATCTGACGTGAGGTATAATACCATCTGGGAGTTCTCGGCGATTCCGTCCAGTGTACCCAGTCTCTACTGAGCACCCGTATATCATCTCTGATGTCAAACACCGATGGATATGGGATCATCCATCGCCCATCTGTATGGGTCGAGAAGGTATACGCTAGTCTACTCTGGTATATCGATGCCCCGTCTCGATACACCCACGACTAGGGACTTTGAAGGATGTACTTATGGACTACCATGTCCCCACTAGTATGATCCGCATCATAGTCCAGGTAGTCAAGCACACATCCTAAGGGCTTTACCAACATGTAACAGAGAGACAATCAGCATACACGTTAAGGTAAAGATCAACCAGATAGCATACTATCATGTCGAGCAAGAAAGTCCTCCCTATATATGTCCAAGCATCCACTACAATATACATCCTATGTATAGTAATGGCCTCTAGGGCATACATATAACTAACAATAGGGATATTTTTGTCTCATTGTATTTGTATTCGGTCGGAATATAGATGCGGGTATGTATATACAGTTGCGGGGTTATCCTGTAATTTGTTACGGGGTCGCTTTTTGAAGTTGCCGGTTTTTCTCCATCGATTAAACATTATGTTTAATGTTTAATATTGTACATTCTTTTTGGGCCATATTTTCTTTCCTTGATGACTTGGCTGAAATCGATGTGAGGGGGTTCTTTGCATATATGGGTTTTTATAAATGAGGGTGTTTTTTGCGGTCCCGGGGCTCCCAGCAGCCACTGGAGAATTCTAGATGAGCTTGGTTGTTGCTTTGGCTCAATTATTGCATTGATTGGTTTTTGGAATGGCTTGGATATTTGTTGTGATATTTTAGCATATGGTCACCATCTCTTTTGCCTTGTGCTCACCCACCCATCCCTTGGCCGATCACTCATGAGGAAGCCCCAATTTTTGGGTGTAGAGATTGATATTCATTATGCAACAAAAATTCCTTAGCTCATCTCTAAAGCTCATTTTTCTTTGATCTCTCAATTTGGCAACTTCGATTAACCTCCACCCAATCTCTTGGGTGGCTTGAGACAAACTATTCTACACTCACTCTACTTCAACCTTGGACATGTCGGCTAGCAAACTTCATGTCCGAGTTGCCTCGGTTTAGAGGCGGGAGCCCGTATAAAGATTAGTTGACGTGGCGCCACCTTCGGCGAGGAGGAGATCGTAGATCGAGCGAGATCGGAGAGCGAACATTGTCGGCGCAGCCGCAACAAGTTAGGGGCAGAGTTTAAAGACCAAAGGACACGGATCGATCGGTATAATTTCAAAACCCCTTTTTACAGTATACTAGTTTACGGTTAATGGAACGATCCGGGATTTAAGTTTGCGTTAGCGCCAGTTCGAAAAAGTTTTTGTTCCGCATTTGGCCTCGGAAAGACGGCCGGGACGCTACCGTAGACTTATACGTAGGGGTATAGGTTGACCCACGGTGGAGTGCTCAAGTTACCGGATTCCATTAAGTGCTGGGTGGCCCATTCACTTTGTTTATTGTGGTTGTCTCTCTTCTGGGATTGGAAGATAAATTGCCGCGCTCATAACGGTCCAGGTTTTCATTGCACAGGCTATCCACATGACAGAGAATATTGGGTCTCATTTGCGGCTCAAATGAAACTCGAGACACCAAGATTATCCACCATTCTGTGTTGCTTGCTGAGATTCTGTGATGTTGCTTATATCATGTCTGGGACGATTGTTATATATATTTATATATATACAAGTAGATGTTGTATATGTTTTGCATCCGTGATATTCCAGCGCCTGCTCTGTGATTTATCTTTCAAAGAATATTTTATAACCGCAATCAAGAACGATGTCGCTTGGTAGCTAGCCGGTGAGTATGGGTCGGTCCACAGGGATGTTGTGTCTTTTCTAATTTGCTCAAACGAGTTAATTCCAAACGTTGTGAATGGATTATCTCTAAAACCTAAATTGATTTATACTAAGACTAGAATCTTGCTAGGGTTAGGTTTAGGGTAAGTTGGGAAATTGAATGTTTCCTCACCGCTTTCAATGCCCTATTTAGATCTATTAGGTGTTATGGTAATAATTAATAAAGGGGATTAGTACCATCGGGAAGAAACGGTGTTTCTTCCTCTAGGTTCTTGTCCTTCTTTTCTCAATTCTTGCCCTAACCTCCATGGAAAACATACACAACCGGTCCTTTATACTACAGTATCATCGTTACCTCGAGGGGTAAAGTGCCGCAGGGAACGGTGTGTGTATGTATGCATGGAGTCCTAATTATTATGTGTGATGGGGCAAGAAAGGGGTGAGAGAGTTCATCTCTCAAGCCTTTCCCTAAAGCTAACCATAACAAGCGAGGAGACTACTCGCTCATTAGGGAAATGAAAATCATTCTAACTATCTAACTGGGGCAATTAATTAAAAGTAAACTGAGGCAATGAAATAGAAAACTTACTAATTTTATTGATGGCTCTCTCCAAATATCAACACAGGAATTACAGATCTGAATTTATGAAATGAAAAGAGGCATAACCTAAATCAGGTTTTTAGGGTTCTATTTATAGATTCATAGAAATCTTAGGTTACAATTGCGTCATATCTGCTTTTACAAAAATACCCCCTAAGAAAAGGACCTAGTCAACGCACTGCCAGCGACTCCAGAATTTGCGCCGACACGTGTCATACATGGCCGCGGAACCGCGGCCATAGGCTAGGTTTGGCCGCGGTTCCGCGGCCAAGTGGGGGGCATGTTGTCTGATTTTTCCTGGGTTTGTTCTGTTGCACTTTTACTCCTTTTTTCTTCACTTTGTTTCTCAGGTTGGCTTCTAGTTCTCTTTCAAATTCCACAGTGAATAATTGTAGTGGATTTTTACCGTTTGCTTCGTGTCGAAGTCTTGAACCTTGCGCTGCCTTGTACTTTGTGAATTGATCTTCGTGTAGGCTTGATCAGGATTCCACCATTTATTGGTCGTAGTCTCACTTTTGTATCGTATTTTGTCTTTTTCACTGTTTTTGTCCCGAGAATCTGTAACCTGCAACTATGTAGCAGACATGGGTCAAAAGCGCCTGTTTATTTGTAAAATTCATAAGAATGGGGAATATAATAATGCAATATTATGATATGAACAAATACCCCCAAACTTATCTTTTGCTCGTCCTCGAGCAAATCTATTTTTATTCTCAACAAAATCCTAACCTCACTTTCGCAGGGAATCGCGATTGCACTGAGCTCGCGCAACAAGCCGTTAAACCTCTAGGTGTCCCTAGTAGGAGGAGTGTTGTCTCCTGAGGGTTTTCAGCGGATACTACCCACAAAATCCTATCAATTTAGCCCATTAACTTTTATTCTCCAATTAGGTTTTTGAACAAGGAATTCTATTATCTTCGACTCATAAATTATCCACCCGTATTCTTTACGCTTCCTTATCATTTAACTTAAGATTATATATGTCCTTGTGAATTTACTCAGCTTTTGGCATCTCTTAAGTTTTCCTTCTAGGGTTCCATCTCAACTTAGGAATTTTTATCATCTCTATTAAAGATATAAGTCATATTCTTCATTTCTATCTCTTATCTAAACCCCAATCACATACCCCTACGTGTGTGTATAAATCACCCCTACACTTGGAAATTCAAATCAAGCAATCATACTCTTGTCCGTTGTCCAAAGAACTTCTTAATAGGTGAATTTTTAGATGAATTTCGCTCACACATCCTTCATGCGATCATTAATACTTCTTGAGGTACCAACAACTGATTACAAAATGTGTATGCACATTAAAGCGTAATTCCAAGTCTTGTAACACCTAAGGCTTATACCAGTGACTCCCAAACCAGTTGGTCTAAGGCACTAGGTGATGAAGTACCTTCGCTAAATATTTTTCTATTTTTGCAGCCTTAAGTAATCACAAAAACCAGTGTTCATTTTTTTATTATCTCTTTATTCACACTTGTATTTTTATTTTATTTTCTTCGTACTAAGGACTTTAGACAAAAGCATTTCAAGGTCTCTTCTACTATTCCAAGTTTCAAGGTGCGTGGTTGTGCAATTTGTAGGGTATATATTTTCAGAATTTAGACTTAAGCTAGGAATTATTTTTCAAACTTATACTTTAATAAAAATATCAATACTCTTCCCTTGTTTTAACTTAGCCCAAGAACTGAACTCAAAATTTGCCTATTTCTAAATAAACTACAAAGACATTTACTTTCTACCGTTAAATTTTTAAGAAAGGTTATTTTTAGGGTTTTTAATTTACTAAGTCTAGGATCTAGTTGTTCCTAGCTAGTTAACCTTTTTGTCAAACTCAAGTCAAATAATGGCCAAAATTGAATACTTTAATTTTTATAATTTTTGAAAATTTTCAATTTTTATGGGTTTTTAAAATAAGTATGCAAATGCAAAAATATATACATGAATGCGAAGGAAGAAGGCTTACCGAGTATACCCCCAAACTTAAACTTGACAGTGTCCTCACTGTCATGCTATACCAAGAGGGTCAAAATGTCGGCACTCCCCTGTTTATTTATTTATAATTTTTTAAAATATTTTTTTATTGTTAAAAGAAAAACAAAAATATATGTACAGAAAGGCCCCCCAAACTTCATTGAAACAATGTTAAACGTCATTGCCAACTTTGCAAAGACCAAACGTCAACAACAACCAGTCGAAAAATTTATCTGTATAGAGTATCTGTTGGTGGAAGAACATGTTGTACCGATCCAAAAAGAATTGGGAAAGATAGAAGTGGTGGTATGGAAAATGTTGAAGTGAATAGATAGGTGGCGATGATGAATCAAAACGAGAATGTGAATGATCAGCAATCAGTGGAATATTGGCATTCTCGTAGCTTATTAAAAGAAAAGGGGGTGGTTCAACTTCTAAAGGAGGAGGTTGACTATCTACACTATCCCCAAAATGTTTCTGTGGATCCTTTATCGACTTGGCATCATCCATCATATGCATATGATATTCAATTATGAGGGAACTAATCTCCTCGATGTCCGCCATAGTCCAGCCAAAAGCTTGCCGCTTATCTTGTAAGACCATTAAAAGGGCTTTCTCTTGCTCGAGGGCTAGAGAGGACGATATGATAACGAGAAATGTCTCATTCTCACCTAGGTAAGCATATTTAAGGTGAGACGGCAAGGGCTTTAGTTCGAGTTTCGGAGGCGAAACAATCAAAGGCAAAATTGGGGAATCTATCTCGAACTCAAAGGACTCAAACACTGGTTCGAAATCACTGCAAACAACCGATTCGGATGGTTCAACTAACTCATCCAAAAATTCAAAAGACTCATATTCGGGCGGTGAGTCGTCAAAATCATCCGAAAAAGTGAAACATTCATAATCAATATCGGTTGTGTCAACTGTGGTAGATTCAAGGAGGGACGCACTTGTCACGACCCGAAAGTACGGAACCTGACCGGCACTTAGATTACGAAGCGTCTAGAGGCGCCACGTGACCTAAGTAAGCCGAAGCCCAGAGATCTAAACCAAAAAAGAAGAAAAAGAAGAAAAGAAAAGAAAACAAGTAAAAAAAACATCAGCAAATTTTACCAAAAATTTCGGCAGAGTCTCCTCTGTAAAAACTGGCCCCCAAACGGGTACAACAAGTATAATATGAATAAACAATAAAAAGCATCCCCAAACGGGTGCTAGCATCAACGCCAACAGGCGGAAACAACCACAACAAGCACAATAATATACAACGCCAGAGGGCGAGGCTCAAAGCTCAAAAGAAAGCAAAACCACCAGATCAGAATAATACAGGCGCGACTCTAAGGTCGAAGTAAAAGACTGGTCCAATAACTTATCAAGTAATACAAATATGGTTGATGGAGCTTACTAGATACAAATGAATGAATAAAAGTACAATGGTGGTTCGGATACAAGTGAACCAACCTACCGTGCCAATCGCCCTGAAGAAAAGATGTGCCAACAAGCTGCCACGGGAAACCTGTACATCGAACCTGTAAAGAATTTGGCACAACGGGGGTGAGTTGCCAACTCGTGAGTAGAAGACATCTACGAAAAGAAATCGAATGCACGACGCTATCCTAGGTCATAATAATACACTACTATATCCCAAACATCTAGTAATAGCAGGGTAATACTATGTGTAAGTGCAAATACTCCGTGTCGTGTCAGTGCCTCATATAGTACTAAGTCATATGAAATGAAATGCATGCACCATGAATGTAAAGTCACAAATCCTGAAATCCAGATATATATGTATGAGAACCTTTAGCCGTTATCATAGTAAAGTGTGTATAAGCATCTGAAATCTCAACAATGAAATCCATGGAAATCCGTGTCAAGCATCGACACAACACATGTAACCTCAAGTATCAATATGTCGGGCTCCGTCAGTCCGGATCGGCCCATATCATCAAATCCCACGACAACGGTCGGTATCCTCCGGATATCCGCCGCGCCAGACATCACCGGTAGGTAGCCTTCCCTTGCCAGGCTTATCGTCTACAACTCGATCTTCTTGCCCCGGGGTACCATACCGGGCCCACCATGTACCCGAGACGGTTCATCCACTCCTCGAATCGGGTCTCGAAATCCATCAGAAAACATGAAATACTCATGGTGGACGACACATACATCACGAGAAAACCGCATCTTATTTTAAAAAAAAGAGAAGAGGAGAGAGAGAGAAGTTTTTATATATTTTTGCGGTTTTCCCCAAAAATCCAGAAATCTCATAGAAATCCAAATCTCAAAATCATGAGTACTATATGATAAGTGTCGGCATATGCCCATAATACTGCATGATAACACGAAAATATGAATGCATGAATGTCTAAGTAATGAATGTCATGTCTTATACTTAACATCAGAGAGTGATCACAATACTACATCGGTTTAGTTGTTAACTGATTCTATCAATAAAAGTTAATATGATCTAAAGTGTACGTGACATAGCAATTACCGATGATGATGTGTGTGAGCCGGCAAATAAGTGTGCGTGGAATATGCGCATCATCGGTAATGGTGCTGGTGTCCTAACAGGTAAGGTTTATACTATTTATAGCAACATATGTATGAACATGCAACATTATGATTACAGTGTGAAAGTAAAGACGAATGTATATTACCTACTCATTTAATATACTAATACTACTACCACTATATGACTCGAACCTAACCTAGTGTCCATCTAACCTCCTAAGGAAAACTAAACCTAAGAACTAGTCAATAGAAATAAGAGTCTACCTAAGGTCTGAATCAATATCTCTAATAGTCGGCGATCCCGCCTCAACAGCGTCACGTACGTAGTACGGCTTCCTTGAATCAAGAGTGCGGATCAATCATCAAATCTAAGCCTCGTACGGTAAAATCCATCGTACGGCATCCCAATGTCGGGGTACGGTCAAGTATCTCCTAGGTGTCTCCTCATTCGTATAATGTCGTATGTATCATATTGTGATTAAGTCATACTCATATGATATCGGCATCAGGTCACACCAATATAATGTCGAAATCAAGTTATACATATATCATATCGTAATCAGTCACAAGTTACAGTCCGAGTACTATTCTAGCGTCCCATGTACATCAATATCACCACCACTCTTTGTAATTTATATATTCAAGTTCATTATCTCATTCCCTAATGATCCGCTAACACTTTATTACGACTGTATAGTCAAAAATCACGGCATCAAGCCCAGTTATACTATTTCATCATACCTCGGATATCATATCACATCACTGAATCACCTATATGTGTTGTATATATATGTATATACCTATACCTAGTTCTATATATATACACATACACGTACCCCATGTCGATTTTCAGTGTGTGCGCTGGTGTGTTTCTATCTGAAACCTACGAACCTCTTCCAAGGTACTCATCCTCTGATATAGTTTTCCTAAATCGGTCTAGTCCAACCTAGGGTCAATACTAGGGTCCTACTAGGATCACGTCTGGTTTCCTAATGTCAATAAGTACTATTCCTATTCTACGTTGCGGGGGTGCTAAACGCCATCCACCCGACTTCCCCCCGTAGATATGCATCTACTCACCTGGTCCCTGTCTGTCGAAGACAGTGTCGCCATCCTCCTCTTCATCGCCCGCAGTCCACGTGAGGGTACCTAGACGCAAACATATAAATAGCATCGTAAACCGAATCACATACAAAAGTCAAACGATACGAAGAGCAAGCACAGGTTAAAACCTATGTCCCGTCCACGCAAAAGAACCAAATACCGCTCGATATCGGCGTACAAACTCCGATGGATCGAGATAACATCATCAAACAACTTGTAGTTTTAAAACACATTACTTATATTGTAAAACATGATCAAATTCATCGAAACACTAAAATCGATCGAATTGTCCGTTTTCGAAAAACCCGAAAATGCCAATTTACCGTTTTTCATCGAAACTTGACATTTAAATGAAACCAATGGTCATAAAACTCATTAAATAGCATTACTAGACTATACAAACCATTACTATATTTTTATTACACAATTTTGCATTTATTTGAAATTTCTAGTTTGCAACTTTTAACAATTTTAACATTTTCCAAGCAAAATACCACAATTCCACCTCAAAACATGATTTTGCATAAATTAATCACTTAAACCACAATTTATGATGATAATGATGTAGTGAAACTATAATTATATTTTTAATCACATTTATTTAGAAATTCCTAAAATCTAGTTTACAAAATAATAGCATTTTATTACTATTTTTCCAATTATCAAAATAATCTAGTGATCAAATTAGGTTTTTGTGGAATTTAAATTGGATTTTTGTAGTATTTTTGATGATTTTTGAATAAAAATGAGGTGGAAAATGGGGGGGGGGGGCAGCCATGGTGATGGGGAGGCCGGCCACAATAAGGGGAAGAGGGAGAAACACATGAGAAATGGTGTAGAAACTTCTCCAAAATGTCATCATCTTAATGTATTTTCATGCTTTATTCATTTTCTTTTAATTCTTTTCTAAAATAACTCAAGAAAGATCTAGAAACAAGGAAAAATTTGCAAATAAATTTTGCATGATACACACTAAATTCTAATATGCCATGGTTCATTTTTACAAATTAAAACCATTTAAATTTGTAATTTACACTAATTTAGTGTAAAAATAAAGCTTATGTTGATATTTAAAATAATTAATTTAGGAAAAATATTTTATTAAACCAAAAATTTATAAGTGGCTAAATAAACACTATTTACTAGTAATTTCATAATTAAAATAGATATTTTTAAATTTATAGTGAAAAACAATCACGGTTTGGTTTTACGAAAAATACATTTTACTTTACCGAAAATCCTAAAATTCACTTAAACACTTTTATTCATTTAATTATTTATTTAATTATTTTTAAAATGTTACAATCTTCCCCCCTTTAAGAAATTCGGTCCCCGAATTTAAATTAACACTCCCCTTCCAAATACTAAAATATTTAGCAAAATACTCAAATCGTCGGGGCTCCGAAATCATTAATACATAACGAAAATCAACTCCGTCAAGCATGACGCAATCATCGGAGTTATGGCGATAATGAAATATCATAACCCAATGTGAAAACCATCATAATATACATCAATCTATAACTTATATATAGTTCGCATCCTAGTAAAATCGCCGAATCATCATAATAAAGCAGCATACAAAAACCCCTTCTTGAAAATCGCCGTGCAATGCACGTGTCACGGTCTAAGTAGCGGACGTTTAATTTTTTTAAAAATATAGCTACATATATATCTTTTATTTAACATACACGTCCCGCCTGGTTACTAACTCAAATAATAATGATCATGAAAACATACTGCTCAAACTAAAATCAATCCCAATCACATCAATAAAATGTCATGTGCGTCCGGTGCGCACTGAAATCGAAACCAAATGCAGAAACCATGAATACCCACAAAACAAAACTAAGTGCAACAGGTGTGCACCAAAAATATCTGTCAAGTGCAACGGGCGTGCACGACTCACTATCAGGTGCATCTAATCTGCACAAAACCCCGATTTAGTGCATCTGGTGTGCACAAAATCGCATCAAGTGCGCCAAGTATGCGCAAGAATCCTAATCAGGTGCACATGGAGCACGAAAACATACATTGAATATCAAAATCGAAATCACAGCACAAAAATGCATGAAAATTAGGTCGAAACATATGTCAAAATCACGTGTAACCCCTATGCACGAAATCAAATCAAAAATCTCAAAAAAATATATAAAACCAAATCAAGTGTACTGGGTGCGTACTAAACCACATCAATACAACTGACATAAGAAACACAGATAGAATGAAGGTACACACAGGAAATACCAATCGTAGAACAAGTCCTCAAAATACAAAAATCCAATCAACGAAAATAGGAAATTCAAATCACTAAATCACAATCGTAAATACTATCGTCAATGTGCGCCTCTTTCCTCTGATGTCGACCGCTTCGAACTCGTTCTTTCATAGGTGTGCTGACTGCGCTACCAACGGCAATACTCATGTCTAGAGTCTCCCACATAGTCGATCCCTTCACTTGATATCCGGACTACATTAAACTTCTCGATCGATCCATCAAAATCCCATAATTCCCCGAGAGCTCAACACTCAAGTACAGTTTAAAAATATCCGGTACATACCCCAGCATCGATGATCCAGCTGTAGAAGGGCAAACCCAAGCCTCACTAATGGCACAGCGGAACTGCCGTAAACCCTAAGGTTCAAGGGCGTTCTCGTGGTCATTATGTCGAATTAGGGTTTCATTCTTCTAGAGGGTCCATCGAAATACCTGCATGTTCTTCCGAATACTTTAAACTTAGGAAATGGTTTTCTGATAATCGTTCGAACCCTTTAACTTCATCCGGACGGCATGTGAATACCCTTCGTCCGCACGCTAAGCAATGCTTCAGTCCTCAAGAATAACCAATACTCTAATGGTTACTGCATTCGAGCCGCATCTCCCTCTACCCGTGGTAACAAAAACCACCATCCGACATTGGCGAAGATAGATCAAAGGAACGAATGAAATACGGTGCAAACAATGTAAATCCTAGGGCTCCTTAAGCAGAGTAGCGTATCGTAAGTATGCCGCGGACCATACCCACGGTACGTTACTCTACCTAACTCGCCTACTCCATCAACCAAGGGTCATCTAGACTTATACAAGATTAAACCTAGCGCTCTGATACCAACTTTGTCACGACCCGAAAGTACGGAACGTGACCGACACTTAGATTACGAAGCGTCTAGAGGCGCCACGTGACCTAAGTAAGCCGAAGCCCAGAGATCTAAACCAAAAAAGAAGAAAAAGAAGAAAAGAAAAGAAAACAAGTAAAAAAAAACATCAGCAAATTTTACCAAAAATTTCGGCAGAGTCTCCTCTGTAAAAACTGGCCCCCAAACGGGTACAACAAGTATAATATGAATAAACAATAAAAAGCATCCCCAAACGGGTGCTAGCATCAACGCCAACAGGCGGAAACAACCACAACAAGCACAATAATATACAACGCCAGAGGGCGAGGCTCAAAGCTCAAAAGAAAGCAAAACCACCAGATCAGAATAATACAGGCGCGACTCTAAGGTCGAAGTAAAAGACTGGTCCAATAACTTATCAAGTAATACAAATATGGTTGATGGAGCTTACTAGATACAAATGAATGAATAAAAGTACAATGGTGGTTCGGATACAAGTGAACCAACCTACCGTGCCAATCGCCCTGAAGAAAAGATGTGCCAACAAGCTGCCACGGGAAACCTGTACATCGAACCTGTAAAGAATTTGGCACAACGGGGGTGAGTTGCCAACTCGTGAGTAGAAGACATCTACGAAAAGAAATCGAATGCACGACGCTATCCTATGTCATAATAATACACTACTATATCCCAAATATCTAGTAATAGCAGGGTAATACTACGTGTAAGTGCAAATACTCCGTGTCGTGTCAGTGCCTCATATAGTACTAAGTCATATGAAATGAAATGCATGCACCATGAATGTAAAGTCACAAATCCTGAAATCCAGATATATATGTATGAGAACCTTTAGCCGTTATCATAGTAAAGTGTGTATAAGCATCTGAAATCTCAACAATGAAATCCATGGAAATCCGTGTCAAGCATCGACACAACACATGTAACCTCAAGTATCAATATGTCGGGCTCCGTCAGTCCGGATCGGCCCATATCATCAAATCCCACGACAACGGTCGGTATCCTCCGGATATCCGCCGCGCCAGACATCACCGGTAGGTAGCCTTCCCCTGCCAGGCTCATCGTCTACAACTCGATCTTCTTGCCCCGGGGTACCATACCGGGCCCACCATGTACCCGAGACGGTTCATCCACTCCTCGAATCGGGTCTCGAAATCCATCAGAAAACATGAAATACTCATGGTGGACGACACATACATCACGAGAAAACCGCATCTTATTTTAAAAAAAAGAGAAGAGGAGAGAGAGAGAAGTTTTTATATATTTTTGCGGTTTTCCCCAAAAATCCAGAAATCTCATAGAAATCCAAATCTCAAAATCATGAGTACTATATGATAAGTGTCGGCATATGCCCATAATACTGCATGATAACACGAAAATATGAATGCATGAATGTCTAAGTAATGAATGTCATGTCTTATACTTAACATCAGAGAGTGATCACAATACTACATCGGTTTAGTTGTTAACTGATTCTATCAATAAAAGTTAATATGATCTAAAGTGTACGTGACATAGCAATTACCGATGATGATGTGTGTGAGCCGGCAAATAAGTGTGCGTGGAATATGCGCATCATCGGTAATGGTGCTGGTGTCCTAACAGGTAAGGTTTATACTATTTATAGCAACATATGTATGAATATGCAACATTATGATTACAGTGTGAAAGTAAAGACGAATGTATATTACCTACTCATTTAATATACTAATACTACTACCACTATATGACTCGAACCTAACCTAGTGTCCATCTAACCTCCTAAGGAAAACTAAACCTAAGAACTAGTCAATAGAAATAAGAGTCTACCTAAGGTCTGAATCAATATCTCTAATAGTCGGCGATCACGCCTCAACAGCGTCACGTACGTAGTACGGCTTCCTTGAATCAAGAGTGTGGATCAATCATCAAATCTAAGCCTCGTACGGTAAAATCCATCGTACGGCATCCCAATGTCGGGGTACGGTCAAGTATCTCCTAGGTGTCTCCTCATTCGTATAATGTCGTATGTATCATATTGTGATTAAGTCATACTCATATGATATCGGCATCAGGTCACACCAATATAATGTCGAAATCAAGTTATACATATATCATATCGTAATCAGTCACAAGTTACAGTCCGAGTACTATTCTAGCGTCCCATGTACATCAATATCACCACCACTCTTTGTAATTTATATATTCAAGTTCATTATCTCATTCCCTAATGATCCGCTAACACTTTATTACGACTGTATAGTCAAAAATCACGGCATCAAGCCCAGTTATACTATTTCATCATACCTCGGATATCATATCACATCACTGAATCACCTATATGTGTTGTATATATATGTATATACCTATACCTAGTTCTATATATATACACATACACGTACCCCATGTCGATTTTCAGTGTGTGCGCTGGTGTGTTTCTATCTGAAACCTACGAACCTCTTCCAAGGTACTCATCCTCTGATATAGTTTTCCTAAATCGGTCTAGTCCAGCCTAGGGTCAATACTAGGGTCCTACTAGGATCACGTCTGGTTTCCTAATGTCAATAAGTACTATTCCTATTCTACGTTGCGGGGGTGCTAAACGCCATCCACCCGACTTCCCCCCGTAGACATGCATCTACTTACCTGGTCCATGTCTGCCGAAGACAGTGTCGCCATCCTCCTCTTCATCGCCCGCAGTCCACGTGAGGGTACCTAGACGCAAACATATAAATAGCATCGTAAACCGAATCACATACAAAAGTCAAACGATACGAAGAGCAAGCACAGGTTAAAACCTATGTCCCGTCCACGCAAAAGAACCAAATACCGCTCGATATCGGCGTACAAACTCCGATGGATCGAGATAACATCATCAAACAACTTGTAGTTTTAAAACACATTACTTATATTGTAAAACATGATCAAATTCATCGAAACACTAAAATCGATCGAATCGTCCGTTTTCGAAAAACCCGAAAATGCCAATTTACCGTTTTTCATCGAAACTTGACATTTAAATGAAACCAATGGTCATAAAACTCATTAAATAGCATTACTAGACTATACAAACCATTACTATATTTTTATTACACAATTTTGCATTTATTTGAAATTTCTAGTTTGCAACTTTTAACAATTTTAACATTTTCCAAGCAAAATACCACAATTCCACCTCAAAACATGATTTTGCATAAATTAATCACTTAAACCACAATTTATGATGATAATGATGTAATGAAACTATAATTATATTTTTAATCACATTTATTTAGAAATTCCTAAAATCTAGTTTACAAAATAATAGCATTTTATTACTATTTTTCCAATTATCAAAATAATCTAGTGATCAAATTAGGTTTTTGTGGAATTTAAATTGGATTTTTGTAGTATTTTTGATGATTTTTGAATAAAAATGAGGTGGAAAATGGGGGGGCAGCCATGGTGATGGGGAGGCCGGCCACAATAAGGGGAAGAGGGAGAAACACATGAGAAATGGTGTAGAAACTTCTCCAAAATGTCATCATCTTATTGTCTTTTCATGCTTTATTCATTTTCTTTTAATTCTTTTCTAAAATAACTCAAGAAAGATCTAGAAACAAGGAAAAATTTGCAAATAAATTTTGCATGATACACACTAAATTCTAATATGCCATGGTTCATTTTTACAAATTAAAACCATTTAAATTTGTAATTTACACTAATTTAGTGTAAAAATAAAGTTTATGTTGATATTTAAAATAATTAATTTAGGAAAAATATTTTATTAAACCAAAAATTTATAAGTGGCTAAATAAACACTATTTACTAGTAATTTCATAATTAAAATAGATATTTTTAAATTTATAGTGAAAAACAATCACGGTTTGGTTTTACGAAAAATACATTTTACTTTACCGAAAATCCTAAAATTCACTTAAACACTTTTATTCATTTAATTATTTATTTAATTATTTTTAAAATGTTACAGCACTAGTGGCGTCAAAACTGTTGTCATCAAACAGAAATCTTTCAAGCTCACAGTCCTCCTGCGTGATTTTGTGAATAGAGCAAACTTCTCATGTTCTAGTTTTAGGCACGGGGGGCAGACTTCCTATCTTATAAATATTGAACTCATTAGACATCTTCCCGAAGGATAGAGTCATGGAGCCATTGCGACAATTTATTACAGCATTGGAAGTGGCCAAAAATGGTCGACCGAGGATCACCGGAATTTGGTTCCGTGGGTTAGCAACAGGTTGTGTGTCCATAACAATAAAATCAACGGGGAATATGAAATCCCCTACTTTGATCAACACATCCTCTAACTCACCCCTAGGATGGGTGATTGATCGATCAGCCATTTGGAGAGTACAATGAGTGGGTTTCAACTCTCCAACCCCTAATTGCTCGTACACGGAGTAGGGAAGCAGGTTAACACTAGACCCAAGATCTAAAAGTGCTCGATTGATGTTCTTATCCCCAATTGTTATTGAAATTGTAGGACAGCCAGGGTCCTTTCGTTTTTGGGGTAAGGGTTGAGGTTAGTTAATAGCATTGCTCACTGCACTAGCCACTAGCACTTTCTTGGGTATTTGAGACTTTCTCTTCGAGGAGCATAAGCCCTTTAAGATTTTCGCGTATGAAGGGACTTATTGGATTGCATCCAAGAGAGGTATATTTATGCTAACCTGTTTAAATAATTCCACAATTTTCTCCATTTGTGGAGTTGGTTTATTGAGACTCAACCTGTTTGGAAATGGAGCATTTTGAAAATCTGTTGAGTCCAAAGTCTGTGGAGTAGAATGTGGAGTAGGAATGGATCCCTGTATGGGTGTGTTCGTGAAGTGAGAAGTGGGTCCGTTCGGATTAGAAGAAGAAGAGCCTTTTGAAGAATGAAGAATAGGCTCTAACGAAGAAGATGAAGGTGAAGAAGAAGATGATGGAGAAGAAGGAGATGAAGAAGGAGATGAAGAAGAACTACTGGCAGGGTGTCATCACTAATACCCACGTTATTTTGAAACTCTCTTCTAGATCTCAACGTGGTCACCGCATTTACATTATGATTTTGATATTCATATGCGACATGTGCGTTGTGTGTGTGACCGGGATTTGGCAATGGTTGAGATGGAAGCTTTCCCTTTTCTCTCTCGCTCAACAAAGCAGTTAGTTGTGCAATTTGTGCCTCAAAATATTTGATACTTTGATCATGTGAAGCATTGTTGTGCACCAAAGACTGGATAGAAGTTTCCAACCTTTCTGCGGATTGCGTAGATTGTTTGAGAAACGCATCTAGACTTTTTTCTAGCGAGATAACCTTATCATCATTTGGTTGAACAAAATTGTTTTGAGGGTAGAAGTTGTTAGGCACAAAATTGTTCGTTTTATTTGGATAAGGTTGTGGTTGGAAAGGTTGCTGGTATTGAGTTTGTTGGGGTGCTTGTTGTTGTGGAGGAGGAGGCCTTTGAAAGTTGTTGTTTTCTTGGAGTTGTTGATTTTGATTCCAAGCAAAATTTGGGTGACTCCTCCAACCCGGATTGTAAGTCGAAGAGTAAGGATCATTTCTTTATCGTTGCTGAAAGGCAGCATTGACTTGATCTTGTCCTTGAACAGGTGGATTGTAAGGACACTCTTTGGTAAGGTGTGATGGATCCGAACAACAAGCACAAACAGTTCGTGGGGGTAAAGCAGGGGCAGGAGAAGGCGATGAGATTTTGGTCTCAATGGCTTCTAGCTTTTTCGTAAGTGCGGCCATCTCGGCCTTCATAGCAATCGACATATCTAATTGATGTATGCCTGCCCTAGATTGACCAATAGAAGAAGATGAGGTGGTCTTGGTGCTTTCCCACTGAAGTGTTTGTTCAGTAAGATCCTCGAGAAACTGCCACGCTTCCTCACTAGATTTGGTTAGAAAGTGACCTTGACAAATTGTTTCTAGCAACTGCTTCGTTGCTGGGTTCAATCTCTCGTATAATGTTTGGCAAAGTTGCCAATTTTCGATCCCATGGTGAGGGCATTGAACAAGTAGGTCTTTGAATCTTTCAAAACACTTCCAAAATGGTTCGGAAGGAAGCTGGGAAAATTGTATAATCTCATTGCGAATTCTTGCGGTCTGGTGATGAGGATAAAACTTTTTAAGAAAAGTTTTAATAAACTCGTCCCAATTTCTAATTGAATGTGATGCTGTGCTGTATAACCACTTCTCGGCTAAGTCGTATAAGGTGAAAGGAATGACCCTTAGCTTTATAGCATCATCTGATAATTGGGTTGTTTTCATCATTACGCAAACGTTTTGGAATTTGTTTATGAAGATGTAGGCATCTTCGGATTCCAATCCGTGAAATTTTGGCAGCATATTGATGAAGTGGGGTTTGATCTCAAAATTGTCCCCATTTGCCGGTGGGAGTGAAAGACAGGTAGGTAAGGCGGTGCGGACAGGGTAGAAGAGATCCTGGAGCACGATTCGTTGGGGCGCTTCAACAGACGGGTGATTCGGGTTATTCACACCTAACGGAGGTGGAATCAGTTCCGTGGGTAAGGTGTTGTTAGGATTATATCCTGACATACCTTCGGAAGAAGAATTTGAAGGTGGAGGTAAGGAAGTGGAAGGAATTTCGACTTCGAAGTCGAAAGCTTCATCGGTCGGTACCAACGAAACACGGATTAATCGGGAGCTAGTGTCCCTAGTCCACACGGACATACACTAAAGAGGTAGTGTAGTCAAAAAGGTGAAAAACAGAATGTGGGGGGTGAGAAAATGTCAATGAGAAGAAAGTGGGTGGTGGTGGGGTGCACGGATTTTAAGCGTTAAGTTGCAAGTTTTTATAAAAAAAATTTCCTTTTTCCTTTTTCTCTTTATTTGGAAATTTTTGCAAAAAAAAGATTTTCGATAAAGGGCTTAGAAACACTTTCGATCAACCACAAATGCACAATCAGGCCTAGATCTATGGTAACCTAGGCCAGCTAGACAGCTCCTATGTGTTCCAAAGGGCTAGAAACAGGACCTCAAACCGCCTCTTCACCGCCAATTGCGGCCATGTAAGTGCCAGGTGAGTGGGAGGCTCTCCACTACAAGTAGTGGCCCTAATTAAGTAACCACCCGCCTTAGACACACTTGCCTAGACACCGCAAAGTCAGGTTAGGATCAACGGCCGATGCCTACAACTAGTCCTCTGTCCTATTGAGCTCGATATCCTTAAGGCTGAGTCTAGTATTTTTTTAATTAATGATGGTCAATGCAAATGCCTTATGTGATTTCTGGGGTCCTGGGAAGGGTGATGAAATCCCCACCCAATCTGGATTGGTCTCAAGCCCCTTAAAGTCCGATTAAAAATATGCAAAACAGTAACAACCACTTGCAATCAAATTTTTTATTTTAAGCGCGGCGCAAAAAATCCTGCACAAGATCAAATATTGGAAGGGGAGAGATTTTTTTAAGCGCAAAAAATCCTGCAGGAAAATCTACAGAGGAGATATTTGAGGTTGCAGAGGAGAGAGAAAGAAAACAAACCGAGGGATTTTTGTCAAATGATGACGTCAGATGACCGCGTTTCCGCGGCGGGAAGTGGGATCTGGCGGCGGTTCCACGGTCGGGATCGGCGGATCGAGTCCCGAGAAAAATTTGCAGGTGCTGACGTCACCTACAGACCGCGGTTGCGCGGCAGGAATGGTCTTCTGGCGGCGTAAGCGCGGTGGGTTGATCGGTTCAGTTCTCCAGATTTTTTCAGTTGCTCTGTTATGGTACTCCTCGGTTGTTCAGATCTTCTGCTTTCTGTTTTGATCTCTGGAATTTTTCAGATCCAAACTCGATTGTAGATCCTGCAAAATTCAAACAAAAATACCTTTCAAAAAATAAATGATGATAAAATTTTTATATTTTTTTTTTCTGTTTTTATGATTTTTAATTTATATTAACCTGAAATTGCAAAAAGAAAATACTACGCCATCCCCGGCAACGGCGCCATTTGATTTATCTGTCAAAGAATATTTTATAACCGCAATCAAGAACGGCGTCGCTTGGTAGGTAGCCGGTGAGTACGGGTCGGTCCATATGGATGTTGTGTCTTTTCTAATTTGCTCAAACGAGTTAATTCCAAACGTTGTGAATGGATTATCTCTAAAACCTAAATTGATTTATACTAAGACTAGAATCTTGCTAGGGTTAGGTTTAAGGTAAGTTGGTAAATTGAACGTTTCCTCACCGCTTTCAATGCCCTATTTAGATCTATTAGGTGTTATGGTAATAATTAATAAAGGGGATTAGTACCATCAGGAAGAAACAATGTTTCTTCCTCTAGGTTCTTGTCCTTCCTTTCTCAATTATTTCCCTAACCTCCATGGAAAACATACACAACCGGTCCTTTATACTACGGTATCACCGTTACCTCGAGGGGTAAGATGCCGCAGGGAACGGTGTGTGTATGTATGCATGGAGTCCTAATTATTATGTGTGATGGGGCAAGAAAGGGGTGAGAGAGTTCATCTCTCAAGCCTTTCCCTAAAGCTAACCCTAACAAGCGAGGAGACTACTCGCTCATTAGGGAATTGAAAATCATTCTAACTATCTAACTAGGGCAATTAATTAAAAGTAAACTAAGGCAATGAAATAGAAAACTTACTAATTTTATTGATGGCTCTCTCCAAACATCAACACAGGATTACAGATCTGAATTTATGAAATGAAAAGAGGCATAACCTAAATCAGGTTTTTAGGGTTCTATTTATAGATTCATAGAAACCCTAGGTTACAATCGCGTCATATCTGCTTTTACAAAAATACCCCCTGAGAAAAAGACCTAGTCAACGCACCGCCAGCGACTCCAGAATTTGCGCCGACATGTGTCATACACGGCCGCGGTTCCGCGGCCAAGTGGGGGGCATGTTGTCTGATTTTTCCTGGGTTTGTTCTGTTGCACTTTTACTCCTTTTTTCTTCACTTTTTTTTTCAGGTTGGCTTCTAGTTCTCTTCCAGATTCCACAGTGAATAATTGTAGTGGACTTTTACCGCTTGCTTCGTGTCGAAGTCTTGAACCTTGCGCTGCCTTATATTTTGTGAACTGATCTTCGTATAGGCTTGATCAGGATTCCACCATTTATTGGTCGTAGTCTCACTTTTATATCGTCTTTTGTCTTTTTCACTGTTTTTGTCCCGAGAATCTGTAATCTGCAACTATGTAGCAGACATGGGTCAAAAGCACCTGTTTATTTGTAAAATGCATAAGAATGGGGAATATAATAATGCAATATTATGATATGAACACTCTGCTGTTAGTTAAGTAACCTAACGGTGCATGACGGGACCACTTGGCGAATGCGGATGGCATATACGTACATTGTATTTTCGTTCTTTTCTGGTGTGATATGGATTAATTGATGGGACTGCATTAATTCTGATTAATGCAAGGAAAACAAACTTATATATGATGTTGATGGAACCAAGTTTTAAAAAAAAAGACATTACAGACGTTTCCTTTTTCTTTGCACAAGGGTATTCGGTTATGAATATCCAGCACCTCATTCGACGAGGCAAGAGCCGAGATCCCTTCATCTGGAGTGACCTCTTGGGTAAAAGTTTGCATCAGTGTAATAACCTCATTATAGTTGATTCTTTTGCTTTGCATTGTGATATTCAGTTTGGAATATCCTGCACCTCATACGATGAGGAAAGAGCCGAGATTCCTTCACTGGGAGTGACATCTTTAGCAAAAGTTTGCGCCACTATATATTTGTAAAACTACTCGGTTCCTTCAACGATATCAAGTTCATTATGTTAAAGGTTTTTCGCCAAAAACCAGCCGTAGCCCTCCGTCATTTCAGATTAATATTGCTTAGTATTCGTGCTACGTATGCCGTGCTTAGCCGAGACGTAGTGTTCAGTAGCTATGTAGTGCTTTTCTGTCGCATGGATATGCGATTGGTTAGGACAGTCGTACGGTAATTTGGCTCAGTCAAGGACTCGTGCTGGTGGGTCTGATGCAATCAAGATAATGACGGGTTGAACTTGACTAGGATCCTTTGATATGTTGGCTCAGTCAAGGTCACTTGGGTTCTGTAACACCTTAGAATGCGATTAGTGTTAGTTAAGCGATAATGCGGGGTTTTAGGGAAAAGTTTACCAAATCGGGTTTCTCACATTTTATAACATTTAATTAATATTTTTATATTATTTTTTATGGCTTGCACACACTTGTGCACGTGAATGTGAGGGCATATTAGTATTAACCTTGTTTAGCAACCTTAACACCTTAAGTTAAACCTTGTCCAATTAACCTTTGCCTTAACCTTTTTCCTAGATCTTTTGTGAGGGAAATATCTAGTTTGGAATGGGAGAGGTGGCTAGAATGAGTCATGGTGCATTAATGGTGGCATTAATTGAGGTGAGGGAGAGAGTGAGCATAAGGAAATTGTTGACCCTACACTCACCCTCTCACCCTTTAACTTTCTCACTCTCTCATTTTCTCTCCCTCTCTTTCATTTCTCATTTCCTTCAACTCCCAAACTGAAACATCACTCCCTCTTCACAAATCCTTGCTAAAACTTCACAAAATTCAATGGAAAATACTTCAAATGACTTGATTAGACACTAGATTGCTTTGGAGCTTGGAAAGCTAGGATTTTTGAGCAAGAGTGGTTAGGTAATAATCTCTAAACTGATATTTAGGAGTTATTATGTTGTATAGCTTGTTGGTTTCTATTTTAAACACTTAAAGTATCGTTTCGTACAAATATCGTATTTTTATTGTCAACTTTGAGTCTCTGTGATCTGCTGTAGAACCAGGTGTTTTCTGGAAAAGTTCCCATCACAGTGACATAGTGTTGAGGTATAGAACCCACCATAAAAATCTAAGACCACCCCTTTTTAAACAGGACGCAGATTTTTTATTTCTGGCCGCAAATTGCGGCCAGAGTGGGGGCTGGGGTGTTAGGGTTCGGGCGTAGGGTCTCTATGGTTGTTTGTGGTCTCGTGGTACTTGCAACTTTCACCAATTGTTTTTGTATCAAAATCAGGGACCACTTTTCTTTATTCTAGTCTTTTTTATACGCGTGTTACGTGATCCGACACGGTTCATGATCTCGTGTAGCTGTTGCGCGTGGGCTGGTTTTGGTGTGTCGCTACACACGTTAGCCGTTAGACGAACACTTGTGAGTTGGATTGGAGTTGGTGAGTTGGTCAAACATAGTGTGTACGGGATATTGATTGCTTTCTGATATTTGCACTGGTTATGTTTTGTGTTAATAGGATCGTAGGCGGGGACTTCAAGCGCTGCGACGAAAGGGAAGCAGGTGATTGGATCGACCTAGCTTGCGACTGTTGGTGAGTAGATTTAACATCTGCGGGGAAATCGCCCGTATGGCGTTAAGCGTCAGGGCTAGATATGATATGATATTATCCGCATGTTTATATGCACATATAGGATGGTGCATGACTTCATTTGTAACATTTCAAAAAAATAAAATATTATTTTTGGGAATTTTTATAATTTAATAATATTATATTGAATATTTTAATAAGACGGTATAATTAAATACCGATAAATTTGGAAAAAATTTGGAAAATTATGGAAATTACTAAAAAGATGGTGTTTTATGTGAATTATGCAATTTTAAGTTTTTATGATTAATTATACGCTAATTTAGTGCTAATCGCAATTAAAAATCGCTAATCGCGCTTTAAGCTAGTTTTGTGCAAAACATGCACCATATCTTTTTTTTCACTTGTTATAATTTTTCCTACATGATGTTAGGGTGTATAGTTTGTTTTGGGTTTACTATTGAGGAGAGAGGGAAAAATAAAAGGAAAATGGAAATAAATATAGTATTAGGCATGGGCATGAGAGAGAAAGGTGAGGGGGTCAATTGACCATGGACATTCTCTTTCCCCCTTCATCTCTTTTCATCTTTCTCCTCTCCATTTCCCCCATGGCTGCTGCCCTCATCCCCCACCTCCTCAAACACCTCACTTCACCACAAAAAAACTACTCAAAAAGCCTTCTCCATTTCACAAAAAACTTGCACAAGCTCACACCAAGCACTTTGGGCCAAGAAAGGAAAGGTTTTGGAGACTTGGGGCAACTCAAGAAAGTTCTTGAGTTTCCAAATGAGGTAATCTCTGCACCCTTAGTATTATATTTCAATTTCCTTATCACCCATACAAGTTTAGAAGTGTTTCGATATGGTTTAGCGAACTTTGAAATCCCCAGAAAAGGATTAGGGTTTGGATTGAATCCAAAGGTGAATTTGAGTGTAGTAGTGACCTTAAAAACCCTTTTGTGATAGCACATTGGACCCAAAACCTGAGACTTAACCCCAATTATGAACTTTGAAAATATGCCGATACGGAAAATTGTGGATTTAGTGAGGGTATATAGAAATCTGGGATGACCTGAGACCACCATAAAATAAGTTGCCTTGGCAGAGATATGTGCAGGTGATTATGAAGCAACTCCTGAAACCCGAGACCACAATTCCAAAATCCGGCCGCAAATTTATTCATTTTGGCCGTAATTTGCGGCCTAATTTTGGTGGAATTTGTTGATTTTTGGTTTGTGGGTCCCTTAGGTGATATATAGAGTAACCCCATATGCAAAATTGGCTAGTTTGACTCAAGTCAAAATCTGGGAGCACATTGGGGTGTTTTTGGCTATGTTTTCCGTATTTTGAAATGTTTGGTTTTGCTATTTCGATTTGTTTTGGTTGTTGGATGTTCGTACATCGACAACAAGAGTTTTTTGATTGTTTTTGCATGCGTAGGCCATAGGTTCTAACCTATGAGCATACCGTGCGCCATATCGGTTTTCTGGATTCGATTTTAATACGTATTGCGATATTTTATTATTGTAGGTACCCTCGTATGGATTCCGAGGCGAAGGAGCGCGGTGTCATCGATTTCGGCGAGTGAAGACCAGGTGAGTGGATCTATATCCACGGGGGAAGTCGGATGGATGGCGTATAGCATCCCCGCAAAGTATTGATGGAAAACTGATTATAAGATATGGTTAGGAAACCTAGATTAGGAAACTAGGGTTATAGTAAAAGATAGTTAGTGATACTATATTAGAAACTAAGGATAGTTAGAAATGAGATAATACGGCTATTATGTGATGATGCGATTCGAGGACGACGTTTGCCGATATTGCCGTTTAGGGTACCGTAGGACTAGATAGTCGATGTAGATGCGTCATCCGAACCATACCTTTTTCTAAACCGAAGAGTCGTATGTATCTTTTAAAAATATACCTTAAAGGATGTTACGGATTTTCAAATGATATCTTTTTGTTAAAAACACCGTAACCCCTATTTTCAAGACTACGATTCGCTTCTTTAAAAATCTGATTGTATGGTTCGGGTGTGTATGTTAGATTAGATACCTATACTTATAGTAGAGATAGAATGTTTAGGTAAACTCGACTTGATATGAGTTATAAATGCGATGAAAAGATTATAAGACGGATATGATGACCTGATGATATGTTGGTATACGGATGCGAGTCGATCGAGATGATTTATACCCTGTCGGTCCCCTGATGTGAGATTATTGCGGATGTGACCTGGGACATAGGTATATAGATATCTATATATATAGATATATATAGAATGTTGTGAGTCATGGATGATAGGCCGTACGTGATTTCAGGCCGTACCCTCATTTGTCGTATAGGATCCCTATTAGCTTAATGCCGCCGTACGATAATTTTCCGTGCGTGATGAGTTTGACTTGATGATTGAACCTTACCCTTGATTAGAGGTTGCCGTACGATGGATCATACCATACGCGATGCCGTTAGGCTAGATGCCGATTGATAGATTCCCAGACTCGGTCATATTAGATACGTATACCCGTCAGCATTTGCGTATGATTTCCTTTATGCTGCATTCATATTATTCCCATCGCATTGCTTATACTTGTGCTAGTACACTTGCACTATTATCGATGATGCGTATGTTACACGCACACAGATTTGCCGGCTCACACACTTTATCATCGATAATTGCCATGTCACTACACAGTAGGATTGCTGCATCATGATATACTGTTATGCTTACATTTCTATCACATGTCGCATACATCATGCTTTATGATTTTACGCATTGAGATATGCTGTTTTCATGAGATTTCTGGATTTGAGAACCGTGGCTATTTCAAAGAAAGCATGTACTGATTTAAAAACCCGGTTTCTCTTGATATGATATTTCAGTGCGTCCACCATGCGTTTTCTCGGTTCTGAGACGTGTGATATGTGAAACCCGATTCGAGGAGGCGGATGATTCCGTTTGCGGGTTCATGGTGGACCCGGTATGGTTCCCAGGGGCGAGAAATGTTTTTCGTGGAGTAGACGATGAGCCTGGCAGGGTGGCGAGTACCTACCGGTGATAGTATTTGGGCTCGGCGGATATCCGGAGGATACCGACCGGAGTCGAGAGATGAGAGAGGCCTATCCGGACTGACGGAGCCCGATATATAAGGATTTACGTGCCGATGTTGGGCACAGTTTTCATGATGTTTTCGAGTGTCGATGCTAGGCACTCAGGTTCCATGAATTCATCCAATTGAACCACTACCTGGGACTGGACTTTGACTAGTCTACCCGAAAGCAGATCAAAAAAGCCAAAAGCATTGCTCGTTCCTTCGAAGCTGGAATAGCCAGCTGCCATTTCGCTTGCAGCCATCAAGTGATTTTGATGTGTCGGGAGGGACACCGTTGATATATATATCCTCATACTTTCATGCACACCCCCTTTATGATATTTACGTGCACGCAGACCTTGATTATGGTTGGACGAGATCCATATACATGCATTGATTATTACTGTTGGATGTTATCCACATGCATATAGGTATTGACTACCTTGTTGGCATATATACAGATCCGATCACCCTAGATACCATAGTATTATTTTTATGATATAGTTGACCTAGGAGTCGTTGTTTATTCGATTTCTATCTGTTGATATTTTTCTACTCACGAGTTGGCAACTCACCCCCGTTGTGCCACAATTCTTACAGGTTGACCGTTTGGATCAGTAGCGGCTTCGTTGGCACACAGTTGCATTCGGGTGTTTTGCATTGGTAGGTGGGATATTTGTATCATTCCCACTCTTGTATCTATATTTCATATTGTATCTAGTTAACTCCATCAATCAAAAGTTGTAAATTGTATAAGTGATGAGGCTTAGTGAGGCTTGTAGTTGCGAGATTTGAGCGATGGGTTTTATATTCACTTTTGGGGTTATATCTTGCTCATTTCTTTATATTTTTGTGGTGAACTTCGCCGTTGGGCGTCGTATACTTATTTATACTGTATTGCGTGATTGTGATCCGCCGTTTGGCGAAGAGCTAGCTCCCGCTTGGGGATGCCATTATCCTTATTATGTATTGGTGGTTTTGGATCAAAATTTACAAAGGAGGTGCTGCCAAAATTTTTAAAAGACCAAACATGTTTTTTTTTCAAAACTAGTAAATTTCACTTGCATCATTCATGTTTCTTTCTATGCATTAAGAAAAATTGATTTCATATACCTTTATTTCAAAAACCCACCTCCTTTATTTTTTCAAAAAGGTTTAGATTTCTGGGTTTCAGCTTACTTGAATTCCGTTACGCCTTTAGACGTTGCGTGATTCAAGTGCTGGTCACGAGCTAATATTTTGGGTCGTGACATCATTGCATATAGTTACTTGTTGTGCCTGAACCTGTACCTGTTGTACACTACACTATTATTGACAGTCTATGTTGCACGAGTACCAATTATATGCTACACACACACTGTCGATAATTGCCATGATACGCACAACACAAATATTCATTTGATATACCTTGCTAGTGGTTAGGGACATAGAGGCATCTATTCTTGTGTGATGACACATATGACATATAGCATACCTGTACACCTACATGCTTACACACATGTCTTGCTATGCCTACATGCTCACACATATACCTTGCTATAGTTATATGTTCAGCTTTTATGATATATATATATATATATATATATATTAGTGGTATGGGACGCTGTTATATATATATTTATTGGATTTGGATAATTAGGGACCGCGTGATATATTTAATAACTTGAGGCGTTTAAATAGCGGATTTTTTTCTCGTGATATGCTCATATTGTGTTTTATGTTGCATATGCTATATTATATGGATTTACGCATTTGAGATATGTTTTCATGTGATTTGGGGATTTCAAATGTCGATGTTGGGCACTTATATTCCGAGAGATTTATGGATATTGGAAACCGATACGTGGAACATAAGTGTCGAGGTTGGACATTTGGTTTTGAGGAATGTATAGATATCAGAAAACCGATACATGGAACACAAGTGTCGAGGTTGGACACTTGGGTTTCGAGGAACGTATGGATACGCGTTTTTATGTGTCGATGTTGGGCACTAGTTTTCATGATATTTCGGGTGTCGATGTTTGACACTCAGGTTACATGAGATTATGAGGGCCGATATGAGGGTTGATATGAGTTGCCGATATGAGTATTTTGGGATTTGGGGTGTTGTTGATTTACACCGGGTTCTTTTCATGCTTATGATTTGTGCATGAGATTATTTATCTTCCCGCACTCAATATTTAGTTGATATGCATTTGATTCATGTAGATATAGTACCCGGTGGTGTACCTTGGTCATGATAGTTTCATATTCATATTGCCATACTTATGCTACCAGCTTACCTATGATTGTTTATTGCTGTTAGTGCATACTTGCGATTACAGTATAATGTTATTTACTATTCACGAGTTGGCAACTCACTCCCGTTGTACCATAGGGTTTTTTAGGTCTGATCATCAGAGTGGTCGCGGCAGGGTGCCTTTTTATCTCTACTTTTACGGATACCGCTACGGTTGGCTGTGAGGCCGTTTGCTTTAGGTGGGTTGCGGTTATCCGATGATGTACATTGTATATTTCTTGTATCTAGTACTCTCCATCTACCATCTTCATGTATTGACTTAGAGACGAGTTGTGAGGAACGATGTTGTATATTCTTATGACTCTGGTTGTCGTGCTCATTGAGCCGGCCTTTTATATTTATGGTTTATCTTTTCTTCGCTACGGCGTCGTATATCTGTTGTGGTGGTTGTTTCCGCCATTGGGCAAGATTTGGTCCCGTTTGGGGATGCTTTACTTTTATCTTATGTTTGCACCCGTTTCGGGGCTAGTTTTTACAAAGGAGGTGCTGCCGAAATTTTTATGAAAACAAACTTAAGTTTAAAGTTTTGCATCGAGATTTTAAAGTGTTCCATCTTTTCCTACTTGTAATGGTTTAGATTGCTGGGTTTTCGACTAACTTAAGTTTCGTTACACCTGTTGACGTTACGTAGTCTAAGTGCCGGTCATGTGCCCAAATTGGGGCGTGATAGGTTCTAGGGGTAAAATCCACATCGGAAGTTTCAAACATACAGGAAACTTGTCAGGCATGCGCATACCTTCTGGAGTGTGGTGACTTGAGTGGATTCCATCAAGTTATCATGCGATGATAGTTGGATCCCGATTCCCACTGATGACTAGGTGTTACTACTCGGGAGATTTTAGATGATCCCGACTAATTCTCCTTTTAGGGTTTGAGGGAGAATTCGAGGAAACAGTGGGAGCCATCCTGATTAGATAAAGTGATTAACCAATCTAATTTAGGTTAGAGTGCACGCCGAGTGTTTCTTTTCTCTCTCTCTTTGGTAGCGACCATAGCCTGACCTTAAAAACACATGAATCAAGTTAACCGAACCTTCTTAAAAACACTTTGCCATTTTGGATTGTCATTTAGCCGCGTATATCATTGCCGCTCCTATATCACCTTTACATTTTCTCCGGATCAATTCGTATCACTATAAAGATCCATATTGCTTGGGTATGCCATCATATAGTTACATACAAACTCGAAGGAACTTATTCCAGTTCGAGGATGGTTTCCAGTTCAGGAGAAATTGAATAGGATTATTTGGTTATCTTTTATCTTTACCTTCTCTCAGGTTGCGAGGGCTCCTGGTATTAGGAGAGTACACCTATTGCGCTTATTGGATAGTCTTCATCCAAACCATAGGCAAGTGCCGAAAGGTAGGGAAGGAAGAAAATCAATTAGTTTAAGTGTGGTGTACAGAAGGTAATAAGTAAAGACATATAAAGGGATTAGATAAAGGACAAAGGAAATTGCGACTGTTATCATTCACGACGAAACATCGTATACCTCTGCCACTCTTATATCAGCTTTGCATTTCTCCAGAACCCTCCGTATCACTACGAAGATCCATATTGCTTGGGTATGCCATTGTATAGTTACATACGAACTTGAAGGAACTTGTTCCTGTTCGAGAATGGTTTCCGGTTCTGGAGAAATTGAATATGATTATTCGGTTGTTTTTTCCATTTACCTTCTCTCAGGTTGCGAGAGATCCTGGTATTAAGAGAGTACACCTATTGTGCTTATTGGATAGTCTTCTTCCAAGCCATAGGCAGGTGCCGAAAGGTAGGGAAGGAAGAAAACCAATTAGCTTAAGTGTGGTGTACAGAAAGTAATAAGTAAAGACATGTAAAGGGATTGGAGTGATGGCAAGGAAATATACGGTTATAGTCATGAATCTGGATAGTGGAATATGCATTACTAGGAATACCCGACTACCCCTTCAAAAAAATTTCATGTTTCAGTTTTATTGTGTGGTGTTAATTGAAAACTGTTTTCCCAATTAGATTCTAATTCCAGGGTATGCATTTACCAGATTTGATTCTCATATCTTTATGGCGTTTCGGATGGTGAGTGGGAGTAAGATATTGGGAATTGGGTGATTAAATCCTCATCATATCGGAATTCTTTGTAATTGGTGATATTTGAGGAAATCATCTAGGTTTTGCCTAACGGCAAATATTTGGTTTTGAATATCCATTGTTATGCACCAATTTCAAACTGATATATCTGTACATTTATATTATAAAGTGAGATATAGCTTTTTAAAATTATGTCTATGACATTTACCAATATCAATTGATGGTTAGGTAAGGTGCATTCAACAGCGGTGTAATTCTTCTTAACCATAGCACAGTTTTCAATTTTCGACGTACAGGGTTTGAGTTATTAAACTCAGTGCACTTATACAAAGTGTTGTATGTTGTCCAATGTCCGTTAGGACAAAGGGGTTGGTACTCGTACTATATTCTGTTTACTCATGACTTCTCCAGTTCTAGACAAGTATTTCTTTGAAATACAAGGTCCATATATTAAGAAGATATAGGTATAAGAATAAAGTAGAGAACCATATGTTGCAAGTATCAGGTTTCTTTAAGGTGATCGAAGATATAGATACTTGTGTTAGGTATTCCGTTGTAAGTAATGGTTTTGAGAACTTGCTTCTCTTTCAGGTTACTCATATATGGATGCATTCCTTGATGAGTAATGCTGCTTGGCTTCCTTCCATTTGGATGATATGCACTGGAAACGGCTGTATGTATTTTGAATTTGGTTCAAATTAAATTAGTGTCTTTGCTTCTATATTGGATATATAGAATGGATTCATATCTTAACGATGTTAAGGTATATGGAGTTATCCGGCTGATGCTTAAAACTAGAATCTGGACAAACTCAAGGCACGTTTCAGTAATGGCAGTTTGTGGGTTATCCTGGGTTTTGACGAGGGTTAACATTCTACTATCTGGAAAATCAATAGTTATATTGTTCTTGACTCGTCACCAGTTTTAGTAAAATGGATTCTTTTCAGAAAACATTAGTGGGAGTATGGTAGAACTGGAAGTGATTCCAGAACCACAAACGATTACTGAAAATTTATTAGAACCTAAAGATTTAATTGGATTCGACAATCCATTAGCCACTCCGCAGATTTGGTGGGTAACCTCAGGCATCCGAGAGGTACTTCGGTTTCCTCAGAGACGGTGACGGGGAGGTTTATGATTACCCAAACTTACCACTATTGTTGTTCTAGACTATGAGGTCTGGAAGGAGGGTGAGTATTACGTCGTTCTAAATTAGCTTGAGAAGTGTACGCGTATATGACTCTGCCGGAGGATTTTTGTAGTCAGAGGGAGCAGCGGAAGCATAATGGGTAAGTAGCTTATATCTATTTATAGACCGAAGCAAGTATAGCGGAGATAGATCATCTATTTTTGATGTGACAGTCATAGAGTTTGACTTCATCAGAAAAAGAGATGGATCTGGTAAGAAGATAATAGGGAGAGATGTCCTGGTATTTGGATGACATGCTCTTGATAGGAAGAGATCTTCCTATACTACTGTTAGTGTGTATTAGCGCCTCTAGTAAGGTTGCAACATCATAAAGTAGTGAACTTTTAAATTCTAGAGGGCTATTACAAACGAACTACGAATTGTAACTAGAGATTAGGGTAATATCATCATAATAAGAAGTCTAAGCTAAAGGAAAAGTAAATACAACCTTTGTAGCCAACTCCTTCGGTCTTTAGGACTCCTACGGCTTTGCACGAAGCTTAGAACGACTCCGCTCAAGGTCCTTCGTTGTCTACGATGATCCACCCGGAGATTTCTAGATCAAGCTCTTAGCTTCACAAAATGAAGCAACCACTCTACACTAAAGAGCTAGGGTAGTGTAGAATGGTTGTGTGGTTTGTAAACTCACTTAAAAACCCTTTCTTTTAAAGTTCCTCACTCAAAACAAAACTCAAGAGAGCTTGAAAAAGGAGGAAGGTGAAGATGGCAAAAGCTTTTGTGAATATTATGAAAAACTTTTTTAATAGAATGAAAAACAAAGAATATATATGAGACACTCTCAAATATAACCATGGTTATCTAAATATCTAGATATTTTGTGGATGAGTTAAAGAACAAAGGATATCTAACTAGGGTTAAGTCAAAGGCCAACTAAGAATTGTGTAGAAAGAATGAGTCATTTAGCTAATTTCCTTTTTCTTTAATCCATAAACAAAAATAGAAGATATTTATCAACCATGTAAGTCTTGTATTGCCATCTTCTATATATCATCAACCATGATACATATGTATGTATGTATGTGTGCATGCACATCATCATGTGTATGTATAAACATATATGCATACATCCAAAAGAAAAGGTTTAATTAAAAGTGAGCTAAAAAATCAATATTAAATCAACACTTGATTTAATAAATCGATCACATTAAATGCGACCCGACTAATAATAAACGCCCGATTAAAATACGGTATCACATACTCGCATTTAGTCGAGCTCCCGCACATATCTTATATGCACTCCACATCATTTTTCCTGAGCTAGAAAAATCCTGTGTGGGACTCTAAAACTCGTCAATACGCCGGTAGTAGGTGATGAATTTGCTCAAAAGAATTTTTTTGATCATATCAAAACACCTACAAGCCGCAAGCGGTCAGCTAAATGTAACGGCCACCCGGGTATTGAGCGATCAGAAGAAAAACAAGCGAACCCATCAAAACTCCTGTCGAGCCATTGGCAACACTTACCGTACAGTCCGGTCTTTTCGTCTGATATGCTGCATATCAAGTCTAGGGATGGAATCGTTGAGCCCTAATAACTCAATAAGTTATGTCGATATGAACTATGAACGATCGAGAAATTACTGATAACACTTATCAGTAAATCTCATCAGCCCTGGCCAGGGACTTCAAGTCAGAGCCAATCGCACATTGCACAACATCAACTCCCAATACCGGGAGAGACAAAACCCCTCCTATCGCTCACCGTCTCCATGTGTCTCGAGACTATACCCAAAAGCCACCTGTTTGCCTGACTCAGTAGAGCCGTGGTAGGGTGGAAATCAAAGTACAGTGGAAGAACGCACAAGACTCTATGACGATCATGGGTTTACAGACTAACCTGTATCAGTGTCACCAGAGAACTGCTATCCGACGATAGATATAATACCATATAGGAATTCTCGGTGAGTCCGTTCAGTGTACCCAGTCTCCACTGAGCACCCGTATACAATCTTCGATATCACAACACCAATGGATATGGGATCATCCATTGCCCATCATATGGGTCAAGAAACGTATACCCTAGTCTACTCTAGAATATCGATGCCCTGTCTCGATATACCTACGACTAGGAACATTTAAGGATATGCTTATAGACTACACATTCCCCACTAGTATGATCTCTATCATAGCCATGGAAGTTAAGCAAATATCCTCAGGGCTTTATCAACATGTATCAAATGAACAGTATCAAATAAACATGTCAGATAAAGTAAAACCAGATAGCATACTATCATGTCAAGTAAGAAAGTCATATATCAAATATACATATATACATGTCGAAGCATCCACTATACATATAATGGCCTCTAGGGTATACATATATCCAACAACTACGATCGGTTATACTGTGGTTGTTATAAGGTGGTTTCTCTAAATAGGATATGGATATAATATCAGGGATTCTGTTGACTAGATCTATGGTTTTAGATCTATATTTGGGAAGTGTCCCAATTCAGGTTATTCGACATTATTCTAAAGTGTTTTAGAATGGACGACTCCTGGCGTGGTGATGCATCCGCAGGTGAAGGAGTCACCCTCTCTGAAGAGATGTCTTTTAGACTGACGAGGAGAGGGATTTGCATGATTGGCATATCACTTGCTTAGGCAATTGAGTCAATCATGAGATGTCAAGTATAACACCAGATATTGATTTTGTACAGGCTGCAATAAGTTTATATTAATCAAATTCTGGAGAAACATTGGGAAGAAGTTATGAACATAAGTGGATGTTCTTGGTATATGGTAACGGCAGTCTCCTTCAGGAGGCGGTTATCATTTCAGGCTTCCAAGGTGACTTGGATAACAGAATGACTGTCAGAGTTATTGTTTTCCCTCTTTTGAGGGACGGTATATTGGACAGGTGGTCCAAGAAGATACTGAGGAAGGCATGGCACAGGATACTGATTAAATTCAGTGGTTGATACAGTCTAAGAAGTTTGTTGGATTTTGAGTTCATTTGTGAACTGGGTACCATCAGATATCCAGACAAATTCTAATACAGGTATTGCTCATTTCGGGAGATAGTCTTTCTCCGCGAAGTTGAGATATAGAGAGAGATAAACATAGAAATATTGGAGCGGATCCACTCACCGAGCCTATTTCTCAAACGCAATAGTTTCACAAACGAGCTTTGTGAGACTGATTAGTAGAGAAGTTGAGTGTTCGGTATCATATGAGCTGTAAGTATGAGACACCGCAATAATTAGCCTTAAGTGCAAGTGGGAGATTCTTGGCTATAGTGCCCTCAAGGCAATTATTGTAATTGCAGGCAGGCGATTATGATGATTGAGGGAGGACCTATATGGATAGAACAATCTTACTTAAGATAATAGTATGCTATTTGGTTTGTCTTTGTCATCATCTACATGCATTATGTGGTATTGCAGATCACTATTACATGTTGATAGAGCCCATAGGATTCTTGCTTGACTACCAGCATTATAATGGCGATCATATACATGGGAGCTGGGTGGTCTATAAGCACATCCTTAAATGTCTCTAGTCGTGGGAGTATCAAGACTAGGCATTATACTACAGAGTAGACCGGTGTATACTTATCGAGAACTCGACGAAGGGCGGTGGCCGGTCTCACAAGCCATTGGAGTCAGTCACCTATGATAGTATACATGTGCTCATTGGGTTATGAGTACACTGGACGGACTCACCGGGAACATGCTAGTTGGTATTATACTTATTGTCAGATAGCAGTTCTCAGGTGACATGTGTACAGGTTAGTCTATCGACCTGAGATCGTCATTTGTCTCGTGTGAGTTCCCACTGTGCTTTGATTACTACCTTACCATGGCTCAAAGGAGTCGTGCAAACAGGTTTTAGTTGGGTTCAGTCTCGAGCCACATGGAGGCAGTGAGTAGATCGTCGGGGATTCGTCTCTCCCGGTATTGGGGGTTGATGTTGCGCGGTGCACGGGTGGCCATCATCAGAAATACTTGGCCAAGGTAGACGAGGATTACTGATTTGGATCAGTAGTTTTTCAGTGGATGATGGGCTTCATACCGATACGAAATATCGCGTTATTAGGGGTCTGACTTTATCTACTCCCTAGACTCGATATGCAATACTCTTAGATGAACAGACCGGACTGTATGGATATTGTCACTGACAGGCTCGGTAGGGGTTCGGATTGTAGGGTTTCCTTAGAACCATCCCTAGGGTTTGCAGGCATCAAACATTCCATAATTAAAAAATTTTTGGGGGTGCTAAGCAAACTAACCTCTTCACTAACGGTAGATTAGTGAAGCAAACACCCTAAACTAAATGGCTAATAGTAGAGGATGATAAAGTAGGAATTTTGCTCACTTTAGATTTTTTTTTCTCACTAGGATTGTTTACCTCTTAAAACCTAGAGAGCTTGAGGAGATGAAGAAGAAGATGAAGATGAAAATGAACAAAAGAATGAGATGAGATTAGAATTGCAACCATGGTGAGTTAATATCACATATTAACCCATGTAAAGAATAAACCATGGCTAATGATAGTGGTTAGGTTTATAAATATCTTTGGTAAAACAAATTTGGTGGACTAAGTCAATGGATGTCATGAGCTTCTCCAAGCTTCCAACCATGACACTTTTCCATCCAATTTTGTTTATTACTTAGATAAATAAAACCCTAATTCTATCATGGTCATGGTGTAAGTCTTACACACCCAAGTTGTATATATAACCAAGCATGGTACATAATATATATCACATATATATCATGTATGCACAAGTGAGAAAAAGAAATAGTTAAGTGAGCTAATATTAATTAATGTAAATTTATATATCAAATATATAATTATACATTAAATCATTAAATCAACACTTGATTTAATAATCCGGCTATATCACATATAACTAACTAATATCAATAATATCAACTT
Organism: Agapanthus africanus; assembly: GCA_030015575.1. Taxonomy (NCBI): domain Eukaryota; kingdom Viridiplantae; phylum Streptophyta; class Magnoliopsida; order Asparagales; family Amaryllidaceae; genus Agapanthus; species Agapanthus africanus. Next base: position 193,358,504 of record CM057348.1, read on the forward strand.
ACCGAATCAACACTTGATTCGATAACCCGATTATAGCACATATACCCGGCCGATATCACATATCGTGAGAATAGATTACGGTATCATATACACGTATTAATCTCGGTCCCGCACATATCACATATGTGCTCCTACTTCGTTTTGCCTGAGTCAGGAATTCTCTGTATAGGACTCTAAAGACTCGTCAATACGCCGGCAGTAGGTGATGATCATATCAAACACCCACAAGCCGCAAGAGGTCTGCTAAACGTAACGGCCACCTGGGTATTGAGTGATCAGAAGATCAACAAGCAGGCTTTCTCATACTCCCGTGAATCCAATAAGTAACACTACTGTACAGTTCGGTCTGTCCGTCTGATATGTCGCATATCTAGCCTAGGGATGGTGAAACGTCAGACCCCAATAGCTTGATAAGTCGTGTCGATATAAGACTCATAACGGCTCGAGAAACTACTGGTAAGATTTACCAGTAAATCTCCGCAACCCTGACAAGGGATTTCCTGTTATGGCTAATCGAGCACAGCACAACATCAACCCCCAATACCGGGAGAGACGAAATTCCCTCCTATCGCTCATTGCATCTATGTGACTCCGGACTGTACCCAAAAACCACCTGTTTGCACGACTCAGTAGAGCCGTGGTAGGGTGGAAATCAAAGCACAGTGGGAGACACACAAGTCTCTATGACGATCTCGGGTCAACAGACTAACCTGCACCAGTATCACCAGAGAACTGCTATCTGACGTGAGGTATAATACCATCTAGGGGTTCTCGGTGACTCCGTTCAGTGTACCCAGTCTCCACTGAGCACCCGTACACCATCTCTGATGTCAAACGCCAATGGATATGCGATCATCCATCGCCCATCATATGGGTCGAGAAGCGTATACGCTAGTCCACTCTAGAATATCGATGCCTTGTCTCGATACTCCCACGACTAGGAACAATTGAAGGATGTAATTACCGACTATCCAGACCCCACTAGCATGATCCCTATCATAATCCTGGAAGTCAAGTACAGATCCTAAGGGCTTTATCAACATGTAATAGAGATACAATAAGTATACATGTTAAGATAAAGTACAACCAGATAGCATACTATCATGTCGAGCAAGAAAGTCCTCCCTATGTATGTCCAAGCATCCACTATAATATACATCATATGTACAATAATGGCTTCTAAGGCATACATTTAACTAACAATCTCCCACTTGAACTAGGGCCATTTGCTGTAGTATCTCATACCCAACGTCCCATAGAAGTCTCTCTAGGAAAAGGCCTTTGTGAGTGGATCCGCCGTGTTATCCTTCGCGTCTACTCTCCTAACCTCGATCCCTTAGAGATCAACCATCTCCCTGATCAGGTGATACTATCCTCAGAATATGTCCGGATCGCCGATGGGACCGGTGTTCCTAGGCTAAAGCCACAACTCCATTGTAGTCACAATAACAGTTATTGGACGCTCAATGGTAGGATCTTTGTTTATCTCATGAACAAGAAATGCCCAGACAGCCACTTTGGCAGCATCGTTGGTAGCGATGTATTCAGCCTTTATCGTCTAGTATGCCACGGTATCTAGCTTAGAACTCTTCCAACATACCGTCCCTCCACCGAGGGTAAAGACAAATCCCGCGACTGACTTTCAGTCGACCTTATCACTCTGCAAGCTCGAACCAAGAACATTCATTCAGTGCTTTTCAAGTACTTAAGAATGTCCTCCACAGCTGTCTAGTGATTCTCCCAAGATCCGATTAATTCCTGCTCACTACACCTAGTGAGTCATCTACATCTGGTCTGGTACATAACATCGCATACATGATAGAGCTTACTGCCGAAGCATAGGGTATCCCTTGCACGCGAGCTCTCTCCAAATCAGTCTTGGAAGACATCTTTTTGGAGAGAGTGATTCCTGAGTAAGTGGACGAACCACCACGCTTAGAATCATTCATATTAAACCCCTTTAGTATGGTGTTAATGTACCTGGATTTGGGACACTCCCAACATCCACTTAGATCTATCACCATAGATCATAATCCACAAGATGTAGTAGGTATCATCCAGATCTTCTATGGAGAATCTACATGATAAGAGGAGCTTGACCGAGTGTAGCATATGAAACCATTTCCTATCATGAGTATGTCATTTACGTACAATACGTGAAAGACAACCTTACTCACTGCAACCTTCTTGTATATACAAGGTTCATCTAACTTTTTGATGTAGTCAAACTCTTTGACTGCAACATCAAAACAGATGTTCCAACTCCGGAATGCGCGCATTGATCCTGATGGACTTAAGCATAGCTTTGAAAGTCTCAACTTTTCCATCTATACCAAGAATCTTTTAAAGATCCATTTGCTCCCAATGGGTTTTACCCCTTCAGGTGCAATAATCAAAGTCATACTTTGTTGGTGTACATGGATTCCATCTTTGATTGCATAGCATCCAGCCTTTTCACAAAGTCCCCACTCGTGATGGCCTGCCTGAACCCATGTAACATTTCAGAAAAACAAAATATTATTTTTGGAAATTTAATTATTAAAATAATAAATATTATGAATATTTCAATGATGCGGTATAATTAAATACCGATAAATTGGAAAATTGTAGGAATTACTGAAATGAGGTGTTGTATATGTTTTGAGCAAATTATAAACTTTTTATAATTAATTATATTCATTTTAATGCTAATCGCGATTAAATATCGCTAATCGTGCATTAAGCTTGATTTGTGCACATGACATGCACCATATCATTTTTCACATTTGTTACACTTTCTAAAATGGCTTTTCTTCATTTTCAAGCATGGTTTGGGTTTTAATATGAAAAGAAAGGAAAAGATAAAGAAAACAAAAGAAAAGGAAAATATAAAGAAATGAGGGATGGACAAGAGAGAGAGTGAGGTGAAGGGTCAAACCTTGGGCATGACTCTTGTTTCATTCATCATCCTCATCTTTTCTTCTCTCCTCTCCTCTTCCATGGCTGCCTCATCTTTCCATTCACCTCTAAACCCTCACAACTCCTTCAAAAACACTTCAAAACTTCATCTAACCTTCATTACAAACATGCACAAGCTCGATACAAACACTTTAGACCAAGAAAAATCGGATTTTGAAGACTTGGGGCAACTCAAGAATTTTCTTGAGTTGCCAAATGAGGTATTTTCTGCACCATTAGAATTGTATTTCATTTCTTTTAGCATCCATACAAGTATAGAACCGATTTAGTGTAGATTAGTGAAACTTTGAAAAATTTTAGAAAGGGTTTGGGTGTTTTTGTGAAACCATGATCTGTTTTGAGTGTTTAAAGACCTTAAGGATTGAATTCAAGGGCTGGGATTGAGTTTAGAAACCATAATACGGATTTAGGATATTAACCGTGTCGGTTTTGTGGATATTGGTGCGACTACAGGGAATCTGGGATGACCTGAGCGTTTCTGAGTTTACCAAACAATATCAGGGACCAAATTAGGGCACTAGGAGACCACACTGACCAGACGAACCCCAACGGAGCTATCCTGGCCGAGCTCGCCGGATTTCCTAGTAGTGTGGCCGGCCACTTGGTGGCATTTAGTGTCGGGGTTGGTCCAGTTGCTCATATACTTCATGTACAACACCCTATACCTGTTTGTGTAACTCCTTTTGGCCTGAGTCAAAATCTGGGAGCACTTTAGGGTGATTTTTGGATATGTTTTCCATATTTTGAATGATGAGTTTTGATATTTAGATTTGTATTTGGTTGTTGGATGTTTGTACATCAACGACTAGGGATAATTTATTGGTTTCGCATGCGTGGGCTATAGGTTCTAACCTATAGGCGATCCGTGTGCCGTATTGGTTTTCTGAATTCGATTTTAATAGCGATTGCGATTGTGTATTATTGTAGGTACCTTCGTGTGGATTCCGAGGCGACGGAGCATGGCGTCATCGACTTCGGAAAGTAAGGATCAAGGTGAGTAGATCTATATCTATGGGGGAAGTCGGGTGGATGGCGTATAGCACCCCCGCAAGTTTTTTTTGATGGAAATCGATTCATAGAATATGGTTAAGGAAACCAAGATTTAAGAACTAGGGTTATGGTTAAAAAGGATAGTTTGAGATGTTATGAGTGATTGAATATGTATATTGAGATATAAGATGAAAACTTAGGGATATGAAAGGTGAATGTGAATCACGATGTATAGATTTGTAGTTACACTGGAACAAGTACTAGTTTTAGAGTAACATGATACTAAATTAATAAGGTAGAATGTATACATATGAAATTGACTTAATGTGATGAAAAGAAAATACGATGTGTGATGATGACTTGATGATGTGTTGGTATACGGATGCGAGTCGATTAAGAGGATTGATATCTTTGTCGGTCCCCTGATATGAGATTGTTATGGATGTGACCTGGGACATAGGCATATAGATATATATATAATGTGGTGAATCATGAATGATAGGACGTACGTGACGTTAGGTCCGTACCCTCATTATCGTAAAGGTTGATAGGATCCCTATTGGTTTAATGCCGCCGTACGATAATTTTCCGTACGTGATGAGTTTGACTTGATGATTGATCCATACCCTTGACTAGAGAATGCCATACGATGGATTATACCGTACGTGATGTTTTGAAGTTGGATGCTGATTGATTGATTCACTGATTCGATCATGTTAGATACATATACCTTATAGCTTTTAGCTGATGATTTACCTTATGCTGCATTCATGTTATTCTCATTTCATTGCAGATACCTGTGCTGGTACACTTACACCATTATCGGTGATGCGTATGTTACACGTACACAGATTGCCGGCTCACACTTCATCATCGATAATTACCATGTCACTATACAGTAGGACCGCTGCATCATGATATGACTCGTTGCATAATTTACTTGCTATAGTTACATATGCACCATTATACGATGTTGCATTTGACCTTGGATAAATTGGGAACCACATGATATATTTAAAAAAGATGGATTCATTTAAAAGAGCGGTTTTCTCTTGATATGTGCATATTACAGTTCCATGTTGCATGATTTACGGATATGCTTACATTTCTGTTATATGTCGCATACATCTTGCTTTACGATTATACGCATCGAGATATGCTGTTTTCATGAGATTTCTGGATTTGAGAACCGTGGTTATTTCAAAAGAAAGTACGTATTGTTTTAAAACCCGGTTTGTCTTGATATGATATTTCAGTGCGTTCACTATGCGTTTTCTCATTTCTGAGACGTGTGATATGTGAAACCCGATTCGAGGAGGCGGATGATCCGTTTGTTGGTTCATGGTGGACCCGGTATGGTACCCCGGAGCGAGAGAGAGATTTTGTGGGGATGACGATGAGCCTGGCTGAGAGACTACTACCTACCAGTGATTGGTTGGACCTAGCGGTTATCTGGAGGTTACCGACCGGAGTCGAGAGATGGATAGAGCCCAATCTGTCTGCCGGAGCCCACGGGCCGATCCCGCAGACGGAGCCTGAGAGCCGATCCGGACTGACGGAGCCCGAGATATGAGGATTTACGTGTCGATGCTGGACACGGTTTTTATAATGTTTCGAGTGTTGCTGCTGGGCACTCAGGTTCCATGATTTTGATGTGTCGCGAGAGACACACGTTGATTTATATCCTCATACTTTCATGCATATGCTTTTATGATATTTACATGCATGATATTGTTGTGTCATTGGTTAACACGGGAATGAGATCTGCATGCATACAGGCATTGATTCTCTGGTTGGAGGAGATCCACATGCATACATACATTGACTACATTGTTGGATGATATCCACATGCTGATCGGCATTTATTCATGGTGTTGGCACATATACAGATACGGTCACTCTAGATATCATAGTATTACCTTTATGATATAGTTGACCTAGGAAATCGTTATTTTATTCGATTTCTATCTGTTGATGTTTTCTACTCACGAGTTGGCAACTCATCCCCGTTGTACCACAGTTCTTGCAGGTTGACCGCACGGATCAATAGCGGCATCGCTGGCACATAGCTACTTTTGGGTGATTTGCTTGGTAGGTGGGACATTTTTATCGTGTCCCCCTCTTGTATTCATTATTCATATTGTATCTAGTAACTCCATCAATCAAACTAGTATTTGTATAAGTAATGAGGCTTGGTGAGACTTGTGGTTGCGAGACCTAGAGCGAGGGGTATTCCGCTACTTGTGGTTTTGATGTCTTTCTTATTTCCTTATCTTTTGGGGTGATCATCGCCGTTGGTCATCGTATACTTATATTTATGCTTTGCGTTGTTGTGGATCCGCCGATTGGCGAAGAGCTAGCTTCCGCTTGGGGATGCCTTTATTCTTGTTATGTATTTGTGGTTTTGGATCAAAATATACAAAGGAGGTGCTGCCCAAATTTTTAAAAGACGAAACATGTTTTCAAACTAGTAAATTTCACTTGCATTTTCATGTTCCTTTTCTATGCATTAAGAAAACTTGATTTAATTATACATTTATTTCAAAACTTCACCTCTTTTATTTTCTTAAAAAGATTTAGATTTCTGGGTTTCAGCTTACTTGAATTACGTTACGCCTTTAGGTGTTGCGTGATTTAAGTGCTGGTCACGAACTAATATTTCGGGTCGTGACAAAGTTGGTATCAGAGCGCTAGGTTTAATCTTGGTTCGAGTCTAGGTTTGACTATGTGGAGTCTGGGGCGTAATGTATTTCGGAACCTAGGCTTGACCTTACGGAAGTTAGACTTGAACGGGGGGTGGGGTGGTATTAGATCCGAACTTTCGTTTCATAGGTTGACCTTGATTGATGGAGTATGTAGCTTGAGTAGAGTGATGTACCGTACGTATGTTCCGCGGCATATTTACGATACGATACTCCAGTTAAGAAACCTTAGGATGTACATATTTTTGTGACTTATGATTCTCTTCATACCCATGATTATACATCCATTTGAGATCCTTGATTCTATTCGTTTCCATGATCATACTCTCATTGATATTGTTCCTTCTTATGATCATGTATCCATTCTGGATCTGTCGTTTCCTTTCATGCCTTTGATCTATTTTATCGATACACGATTGAGGTTTCTGTCACCATGGCTTGAGCACAGATTTAGTTGCTGCTGGTGATGCGGTCAGGGCGAGCTCGTCGTGGACGAGGACTGACCATTGTATTTTCTGGTGACATGGGAATGTCTCGATATAGAGTTGTGTTGTGATCTCTTATTGAGGCGAGTGTTGTTTTTCATCGGATGATCGGGCCATTGTTAGAGCTGCCAGTTGTGAGAGGACTGTTGATGTACAGCATACCTCAGAGATTGTGATGTCGTCTACCGTGCAGATAGATGACCCGGTTGTTGCTGAGATTGATAAGATGTCGCCTCCATACTTTAAGAGATGAGATCGCTGGAGTTTTAAGGCAGAGATGCGATAGATGATAGCTAGTCTATCCCGAGTGGAGAGACGAAGGTGATTCGTCAGATTAATGCACCGACGCAGGCCCTGTTGAGTTGAAGATTTCCAGTGTGGAGAATCTTACTCAGACCTAGACTAGATCGATCCAGAGATGACGTTGTTCGTTGGATGATCCGATAGGAGATCCATAAGCTGACCAGCTTCGGATAGAGTACCTCACCCAGATGCGTTGTGAGTTGATCGAGAACGGACGAGTATTGAGTATTCCTCCAATGGTTAGGACGAGTTCCCGAGGATGTTGTCACGACCCGAAATGGCACGTGACTGGCACTTGAATCATATGAAGTCTATAGGACCCCATCTAATTCAAGTAAGCCAAAAATCCTAGAAATCTAAACCATTTTAAATAGAAGTGAAGAAAACCATTTTAAATAGAAGTGAAGAAAACTATTTAAAATAGAGTAGTTTTAATAATATATGCCGAAGTATTGCATTTTTAAAACATCAAGTTTTTTCTGAAAATTTTGGCAGAGTTTCCTTTGTAAATACTGGCCCCAAAAGGGTACAACATGCATAATATGAATAAAGGCATCCCCAAGCGGGAGCTAGCTCTTCGTCAATTGACGGTAACAACCACGTAAGCAATATAATATACAACGCCATGGGCGAGGATCAAAAACTCAAAGGAAACTTAAAATCCACATGAAAACCATAATAATACAACGCGCGACTCTAAGGTCGAAAGAATAACAACTGGTTTTCTAAGTCTGAAATAATATAAAAGTCTGGTTGATGGAGTTTACTAGATACCACTGAATAAAATAAAGTACAATGGTGGCCACGATGTAAGTGAACCCACCTACCAAAGCAATCACCCGGAAAGGAAGCAGTGTGCCAGCAAAGCCGCAACGAAACCTGTACGACAAAACCTGCAAGAAACTGTGGCACAACGGGAGTGAGTTGCCAACTCGTGAGTAGAAAATATCACTGAGCAGAAATCGTATGTATGACTCAATCCTAGGTCAATACGATCATAATATATATCCTCAATATGATAAAGTCTGAAGTATGATAAGGTAGCAAGGGTAAACATCTATACATATGTGTAATACCAAGTGCTCGTGTCAGTGTCTCAGGTAACAACATATCATAATATGAGGTATGAATGCATGAAAACAGAATGCATCTAAATGTGGAAACTGTTTTCATAATATTTAGTGAGATTTCTGTATAATTATAAATCGAGGTATCATCAATGAAATCAACATGAAATCAGTATCAAGTATCGACACAAAACATAAATCTCAATATCTCAATATCTCAGGCTCCGGCAATCTGGACTGGCCTATAACCTCGAATATCAATATCTAGGGCTCCGGTTATCCGGACTGGCCCATATCCTCAAATCTCAAAACCTCAGGATCCGGCTATCCGGACTGGCCTTTATCATAAATCTCAATAAAATCACCGGTCAGCAATGCTCCCCTGTCACAGGCTCAACGCCATTCTCTGCGATCTTCTTGCCCGGGGTACCGCACCGGGTCCACCATGCACCCACAGACAGTTCATCTCCTCCTCGAATCGGGTGTATGATATCGCTCAAGAGCCGAGAAAACTCATGGTGGACGTGTCACAATCATATCAGGAGGAAACCGCACTTTTATATTTTAAAATGATAAATGAGTTTATTAAATCTTGCGGTTTCTCCAAATCCAGAAATCTCATGGAAAATCCGAAATTCAAAATGAAAAGTCAATAATAATGAATACTGGGCTCTGGCAATCCGGATTGGCCCTTATAATATTGCATGACAATTGAATATATAAACATGCATGAGATAACAAGCAATGAATGCAATAATGAACTAGCATATGAAACAATAACATATTGGTACTATCAGCTAGCAGCGATATCAATAAAGTAATATTCTCTAAAGTGTACATGACATGGCAATTACCGATGATGATGTGTGTGGGCCGGCAAGCAAATGTATGTGGAGCATACGTATCATCGGTAATGGTGCTGGTGTCCTGACAACATGGTTTCGTAATCACTAAAGTACACAATAAACACGCAATACGATGATAACAATATAATAAATGGCAAATGAATAGTAAATGCAACAATAATATGCAGAACATGAATAATAACGTAACAATGAAGAATCTACATTTCTATATATGTGTCATACTGTTTTACCATTTGAAATAATACGAATCGTGGTGTTTTGAAAATAAGGGCTACGGTGTTTTTAAGAAAAGATACGTCCTTTGAAATATCTGTACAATCCCTTGTCCTGTCTTTAAAATACTCACGATTCGTTAGTTTTGAAATAGGTATGAATCGAGTCTAGTCTAAGATCTACAAGTAATTACAGGACTAAACTAACAGAATAATCGAAAAGGGTAAGGAAAGTCACCTAAGTCTGATTCGATTTATATATATATATAAAAGTCGGTGATCCCGCCTCAATAGTATCCCATACGATACACTATATAATATGACATCCTCAAGTCAAGAGTGCGGATCTATCATCAATATAGCTCGTACGGTAAATCCATCGTACGGCATCCCAAATCTTGGTGCGGGTCAAATATCATATTTATCTCATTATTCAACTGGTATCCTTATCATCACATCATGATCTGGGTACTGATCTAAGTCTAGTACATACTGATACCATTTATAATTATATATGCGTGTGTATGAAACACATCGTCCAAGGACCCGCTATAATATCATGTCGTATCTCATAATACGAACCAAATCATATCACCGATCTCATGGCACCATGCCCAATCTCATCGACTCACCTCCCAATACCATATACTATCCTCATCATCCATATATATGTATACGTATATATATACATATAGTCCCATACCTATGTGTGTGTATATATATACATATCCCCATATACGCACAAGTAAATAAAATGCGTGCAAGTGTGTGTATGTGCGTGTATGCAAATCACTACTCTAGGGTTCGCGACTAATAAACTAACTAAACACTATCTCATGAACATCTAAAGTCTTACTACTAATCATTCAAGTTTCGCAACACATAAACATATATATATATATATATCAAATACTACGCTACGAACTGCGGGGGTGCTATACGCCATCCACCCGACTTCCCCCGTAGATATATATCTACTCACCTTGATCTTCGCTTGCCGATGCCAATATCGCCACGCGCTTGCTTGTCGTCTTGAAGTCCCTGTGGGGGTACCTATATATCATAACACATCGTATCGCATTAAAATCCAATTCGAAATCGAAACGACACACGAATCTCACATTGGTTAAAACCTATGGTCTACTCACACAAAACAACCAAACAACACCCGATATCAACGTACAAACGTCAAGTGACCGAATACAATACCTAATACCAAAACTTAAATCCATAAACATCGCAAAACATAAAGCAGAAACCATGAAAACATGCTCCAGATTTTAGTTCAGGAGAAATTAAGTTAAACAAACAGTACTGGGGTGATGTATAGGGTGTATATGACCTACTAGAACAATCTGGGTACCTAATTCATCAAAGTGGCCAGCCCCTACCCCCTAAATTCTGGCCAACTCGGTTCTGAGAGTGAATTGGGGTCTCGTATGGTCAGGGTGGTCTCATATTGGTCCAATTAAGTCTCTGGTATTGTTTGCTTAACTCAAAAATTCCCCGGATCAACCCAGATTCCCTGTAAGCTTACAATTCCTCACAAAACCGATACAGAAAGTTTCTGTTTTGGTTTTCATGTTTCACTTAAGGTTTGGTCTGGGTTCTAGACACTATAGGAGGGTTTAAGGTCACCAATAAGGTTCACTAACACAACACAACTCAAGAATTCCCTAAACCCTAACTTGAAATTTCCAAACCTCACTAAACATCCCCTAATCACTCCTAAACATGCAAGGATGCTAAAGTAAAAGTAAAACTATACTAATGGTGGTGAAATTATCTCATTTGGTAACTCAAGAAATTTCTTGAGTTGCCCCGATGTCCAAAATCCTTGCTTTCTTGGTCCAAAGTGTAGCTAGTGGGCTTGTGCACATTTTTAATGAAATGGAGATGGACTTTTGAGTTGATTTTTATGATGAAGTGAGGTGGTTAAGGTGGTGGAGGAGAGGGGGCTGCCATGGACTTGAGAGGAAGGAGAATGATGAAGAGAAGAATGAAGGAGGAGAGTATCCATGGTCAAGTTTGACCCCTCACCCTTTCTTTCTCTTGCCCATCCCTTATTTCTTTATTCATTTCCTTTCCTTTTCTTTTCTTTTCTCTTCTCTTTATCTTTTGTTTTCTTTTCTTTTTCTAAAACAAAACTATGCAATAAAAGGAAAAAAACCATGACAAATATGTAACAAGTGCTAAAATGTGACATGGTGCATGTCATGTGCACAAATCAAGCTTAAGGCGCGATTAGCGATATCTAATCGCGATTAGCATTAAAATTGTATATAATTAATTATAAAATTTTATAATTTGCTTAAATCATATAAAACGCTCTCATTTCAGTAATTTCTATAATTTTCCAAATATTATTCAATTTATCGGTATTTAATTATACTGCATTACCAATATATTCATAATATTTATTATTTAATTATAAAAATTCCCAAAAATAATATTTTATTTTTCTGAAATGTTACAGTCTTCCCCCTTAAAGGAATTCGGTCCCCGAATTTAAATTTAAACCTCTCAATACTAAAACATTTCAATAAAATGGCCATATCGTCGGGGCTCCGAAATCATAAATACATAAAACACATCGTAGCGCAATGCATGCGCATGAAAAATGAGTAGATAACTCAAAATCAAAACTCCGTCAAGCATCTCGTAATCATCAGAGTTATGGCGAAGACACCAATGTCAAAACCCAAAACGAAAACCAACATGATATACATCAAAACTATAACAAGTACATAGTACGTGTCAGTGTAAACTCGTCGAAACATCTGAAAGAAATGCATGCCAAGCTCTTTTCAAATCGCTGTGCGATGCGTGTATCGCTACACAGTGGCAGACGTCTATTGTAAGAAAATAACTATATATATACCCTTTGTTTAATATATACGCCCCGCCATTTTGAACGCAATTCTAGAAGGGTTTTCTTTTAAAAAAATGTTTCGTGTCATCTCGGACACGTAGGCAAATACTGAGACTATATCTCGTTTTTGGAAATCCCTTCGATAACTATCAATGCATGAAAAAATATATTCAGGTACTGTCCTCGGACTAGTCCTGCTCAGCTGCTATACTAAATAGTAAATATCATAAAACATCAGCTCAAGGGAAAATCAATCCCAGAATGTATATAAGAATGCCACGTGCGTCTGGTGCGCACGGAAATCGAAATCAATGAATGTTCCATACATGTGCACAGAATAAAATCTAAGTGCAACGGGTGTGCGGGTGTGCCTGACAGCAAAACCAGGTGCATTTGATATGCATAAAAATCTCGATTTGGTGCATCTGGTGTGCACCAAAATCGCCTCAAGCGCCCAAGTATGCGCAAGAATCCAAATCAAATGCACAAGGTGCACGGAAACAAATATCGAATATCACGATCGAAATCGATGGTATACAACACATTTCAATCCAAATCCACATCAGGTATACCGTAGTATGTAATCTCACAACTATGTGCATCAGCGTGCACAAAATCAAATCAAAATACTAAAAGTGTATGAAAACTATGCCGAAAGCAAAGTCAAATCACATGCATACCATAGGCATGAAATCAAAGTCAATATCTCAAATGACATCAAATGAAGTCAAGTGCAACTGTGGTGCACAAAATCTCAATTATGCAAATAAATCGCCCAAAATACCGAAATCAAGATAGTGGAAACAGTCCCGCTATAGCACATACTCCAAAGATCTCTGGCCAATTGTAATAGTAACTCATAACATGTCTCGTCGACGACGCCGAACTCTAGCCTACTGGGTGTGCGCCATATGACCGATCCTGGGTCCAAGTCTTCTAGTATTGCATTCCAGAAAGGTGCTGTCGAGGTCTCTCCCAATCTCGTTTCTGCTGAAAAGCCCAGAAGCTATCATCCTTTTGCTAAATTTGTTTCTTGTTCCGGAACAGCTGCATACTCATCGCGACTCCTTCTGGAAGGTATATCCATATGCAACGCCTCTGCATGCGTATCACATCTCTGATGTCAGCGGAGTGGAACGTCATCTCATCAAGATCTCATACGAACCTCTTACTCCACTTTTCTCTAATGTCGACTGCTTCGGACTCATCTCTTCGTGGCTGCATGGACTGTGCTCCAACGGCTAGACATGTATCTGGAGTCTCCCAAGTAATGTATCCCATCACATGATATCCGAATGACGTCGAACCTTCTGATCGATTTGTCAAGGTTCCATAATCCCCCAAGAGCTCAACATCTTGAGTACAGTTTAATAGTATTCCAGTACCTGCCATAGTACCTGTGGACCAACCGTAAAAGGGCAAATCCAAGCCTCATTAATGGCACCGCGGAACTGCTATAAACCCTAAGGTTTCAAAGCGTTCTCATGGTCATTATATCGAGTTAGGGTTTCATTCTTCTAGAGGGTCCATAGAATTACTTGCATGTTTTTCCGAATGCTTTAAACTTGGAAAATGGGTTCATGACATTCGATCGTCTCTATCAACTCTCAACATACCTGTGTGAAGTCCTCTCTAGCTGGAATGAATCAATCTGATGACCTCGCATCGGGGTGTGCAAACGATCCACACGTCCTAGTCATTCATCCTTGGTGACTAGCGATCTTCTATCATATCTCTAAGTATAAGCTAATGCTGCAGTAGCTCCAACATCTGGGGTGATAACTCGTCATTTGCACCAGCAACTGGCTCACTCGTCTGCACGCTGAACAGTGCCTCAATCTTCAAGAATAGGCAATACATCAATGGTCATCACATTCTGGCTGGCCTCTAGCAGTGGCCCAATCCTCTGGTGCTGATCTGCATGTCCGAGTAATCTTGTAAAAGCGATCCATCAAACGCTCTTGGCGCGAAAAAACAATAAAACGACGCCTCTATGCAATCGTATGTCCCTGGAATCACGCCCTGGTCAGTCTTCATCCGTGATGAACTCGTGCTGACGCAACTCTAGCCGTAGCTCTCTCTGCCCATGTAATCGTGGCAACAAAACGATAAACCAATATCGATGAGGATAGATTATGAATGAATATAATAATGTGCAAGGAAATGTACATCGTAAGGCTTTTTAAGCGGAGTAGCGTATCGTAAGTATGCCGTGGAACATACACACGGTACGGCACTCTCCTTAAGTCACCAACTCCATCAACCAAGGTCAACTTATGCGACGAAAGTTCGGGTCTAATACCCCTCGACCAAGTCTATGTTAGTTGTATGTATGCCCTAGAGGCCAGTATTGTACAGATGATGTATATTATATTGGATGCTTGGACATATATAGAGATGACTTTCTTGCTCGACATGATAGTATGCTATCTGGTTGCTCTTTATCTTAACATGTACACTAGTCTCTTTATACTGTATTATAGTTACATGTTGGTAAAGCCCTTAGGATTTGTACTTGACTACCTGGACTATGATGCAGATCATACTAGTGGGGACATGGTAGTCAATAAGTACATCCTTCAAGGTCCCTAGTCGTGGGTGTATCGAGACGGGGCATCGATATACCAGTATAGACTAGCGTATACGCTTCTCGACCCATGTGATGGGCGATGGATGATCCCATATCTATTGGTGTTTGACATCAGAGATGGTATACGGGTGCTCAGTGGAGACTGAGTACACTGGACGGACTCGCCGAGAACTCCCAGATGGTATTATACCTCACGTCAGATGGCAGTTCTCAGGTGACACTTGTACAGGTTAGTCTGTAGACCCGAGATCGTCATAGAGTCTTGTGTGATTCTCACTGTGCTTTGATCTCCACCTTACCACGTCCATGAGGGCGTGCAAAACGGTGGTCTTTGGGTACAGTCCCGAGTCACATGGAGGCAATGAGCGATAGGAGGGGTTTCGTCTCTCCCGGTATTGCGAGTTGATGTTGCGCTATGCTCGATTGGCCGTAACAGGGAAGTCCCTGGCCAGGGCTGATCAGAGATTTGCTGGTAAGTGTTACCAGTAGTTTCTCGACCCGTTATGAGCCTCACATCGGCACGACTTATCGGTTATTGGGGTCTGACGTATACCACCCCTAGACTTGATATGCGACGTATCAGACGAACAGACCGGACTGTACGGTAAGTGTTACTGGTTGGATTCACAGGAGCGTGAGCGGTCTAGCTCGTCGATCTTCTGATCGCTCAATACCTGGATGGCCGTTATGTTTAGCAGACCGCTTGCGGCTTGTGGGTGCTTGATATGATCATCATCTGCTACCGGCGTATTGACGAGTCTTTAGAGTCCTACACAGAGGTTTCCTGGCTCAAGCGAAACGAAATAGGAGTGCATATAAGATATGTGTGGGAGCGAGAATAATGCGTGTATGTGATATCGCATTTCATTCTCGCGTTAAATGTTTCGATTGGTTATATTCGATATGACCTAGTTATCGAATCATTGATTCGATAAATCGATACATTGAATACTAGTCGGTTATGTGCGACATGACCGGATCATTGAATCAAATGTTGATTTAATGATTTAATGTATAATTATATATTTGACATATTACTTTGCATTAACTAGTATTGGTTCACTTTATACGGATTTTCTCACTTGATGTGCAAGTTGTATATGTGATATACTTTTGTGCATATTTATGTATCATGTTTGATGATACTTGATCATTTAGTTAAGTGTATAGGATTAAACCATGATTAATTTGATAATTAGGGTTTTGCATATCCATTTATTTGTTTATTTGTTTATTTATTTATTTGGAAATGATTATGATAAGAATGGTGGCTTTCTTTGTCTTTTAGTTGAAGCTTCATGAAGCTTTGACTTCTTAACCATTCTTGTCATCATGCTTAACCCTAACCCATCCATTAACCATGGTCTATTCTCTACACTTAACCCTAGTTGGAATTATGATAAGTATTCTTTTTTCTTTTCATTTTAAAAACACTTATCATAATTCTAGCTCATCTTCTTCTTCATCTTCAAGTTTGAAACCTTAAGGCCATCAATGGCAACTTGAGCTTGAAAGTGAGAAATCCAATTCTAAAGAGAACCCACCTCCTATTTCTTCATCCTCTACCTCTTGCCAAGTAGTAGAGTGTGTTTTCTTCACAAGTTTCATCACTTTGTGAATTGGGAGCTTGATCTAGCGATGCCTCGACGTAGATCATCTTCGGCATCGTCGTCGATGACCAAGCCCGTTCATTCTCCGATGAAGCCGACGCTAGAGCCCGGAGTTCGACTTGGACAGTGAGGAGCTTTCGTTGCGGAGCCATGGAGGTGGATATCCGGATCTACAAAGGTTGTAATTTCCAGATTCTAGTAGTTAAGTGTTAACTAGTTACCTTTTCGCCTAGATTTCTAGCAACGATCCGTTTACTAGGGTTTCTCGGCACCATATTTTTGTAAAATGGCATGGTTGATGCCTTGTGAGACCTCTACTGTGTGCTTAGGAACCCTACAGTGGTATCAGAGCCTAGCTAGAGCTTTAGGCGAAGTCTAGACGGAGTTTGAAACCCGGACGAACCGAAAACCCAACCCCAAAATAGCTCTCTGGAAATTTTTCAAATTTGTGGTTTTTTGTCAATTAAAAATGCTTAAAAAATTCAGCAATAAAATCTAAGAATTACTGTGCAAAACGTTTCCAGTGAACAGTACAAAGTGCGGCGGAACCGCGGCAGAAGCTAGGCTTCTGCGGCGGTTCCTCGGCTAAATAGTGACGTCAGCCCTTGGTTTTTGCACAGTAATTCCTGATTAATTGTTCTGAGTTTTTTGGGAATTTTAATTTGACTCCAGAGTTGAGTATTCTGGGGTTGTATAGGGAATCGACGATTCGATCGGATTATCGAACTTTGTCTAAGTGTTTTCCGGATAATTTTTGAATATGTTAAAAAGTTCGACCGGATATAAATACCCAATCTTTCCCCTGCCAAAAATATCCAAGTGTTGGATTATTGTGTGGTTTAAGGACGTTCTGAGTAGTGCAAGTAACGCGATGGTCCCTCTAGAAGACAACAAACCTTAACTCGATTATGTGACCGTCTTGAACTGCCCTTTGAACCTTCGGGTTTGGGGCAGTACGGCGTGCCACATGTGAGGCGTTGGCTTGACCCTTCTACGGCTGGACCGTTGGTACTGAGGCATGAAACGAATGTCTTTGAACCTATTTCATGTGTTGGATGGTTTCGGGAAAACTTGGGTGTTCGAATGTTCGATCGGAAAGTTTAATATATTCTAATTATCTGGAATGGGATACAATAATTGGAATTCACAAACAGTTATGTGATAACTGAATGAATGATATAAATCTAGCGGTTTAGTTTCATTTGATATTGAAAAGAGTTTTCGATAATGAGACTAAAATACGGGATTTATATCTGTTAGGCATGTGATGTCTAAGTATTTCATTTGATTAGGCATGCGATGTCTAAAGAAGTTGCGGATTCCAATTGTTGTAGTTTTACACTTTCTTTTCTGTGACCGTAAGTGTAATATGTGATATCGCCGGTTTCGTTGCTATATGTCAACGACAATTGGGATGCGCATATTTACTTACGTTGATGACATGTGATGTTATGTGTTGCTGGATATGTTATATTGGATCGTCGTGTTCGAATAGCCGGGGTTTTTTATGTGAGATGAGTGTTTTTCTTTTTCATTCATATAAAAACTTGTATGTAATATTCTTTCATTTGGGGCACTTCCAGGTAGCGGAAGTTGTCACCCTTTGTATATTTTTTACTTTTCCGCATTAGGATAGACCTAAGGAGGGGAGCACAAGTAACCGGGTTCTGGGGTCCAGTGGGAGACCAACTCGAGGAGTCGAGTCCGGGTCTCCTAACCCTAGAATTGGCAGGGTTGCTTGCCGCTCTCGTAGGGGTCTAGGGATGTGGGATTGGCTATTCATCACGACCGTGGAATCCGTGTTTTATACTGGCTCGTATTGAAAACACGGACGTCCTAGTATATCCAATATTTCATATGTTGATTCTGCTGCGATATCTGTGTTATGATTCTGTGATGGATAGAGTATATAGTATATATGATATATTATATAGACGTTACTTATGTTTTACACCCGCGCTAGCCCTGCCCTGCTCTGTCGTTAGTTTCCTAACCTAACGGTGCACGAGGGACATCGAGGCGAATGCGGATGGCATAAGTGTACGTCATATCTATCTGTGATGTTTAGGTATTTAAATGATGGGACTTCATTAATGTGATTAATGAAAGAAAAGAAACCTAAGATGTTGTAGAATCAAATTTTAAAACAAAACAGGTAGCTACAGTTCTTGCTTTGCATAGCGGTATATATGATATACCCTGCACCTTATTCGATGAGGAAATGACCGAGATCCCTTCACCGGGAGTGACTCCTTTAGCAATAACTGGCAGATGCTACACACTCGGTTTGCTTTTGACTGCTTTTGGGTTTTTGCTTTGCACAGCGATATATATGATATATCCCGCACCTCATTCGACGAGGAAAGGACCGAGATCCCTTCACCGGGAGTGACTCCTTTAGCAAAACTAGAAAAGCCTCAAAATCACTCCATTTCAAAAACTTCATTTGATTCTACAACGATATCAAGTTCATTACGCAATAGGTTTTCAGAAAAACCTGCGTAGCCCTCCGTCATTTCAGATAGACACTAGTTAGTATTCGTGCTGCGTTTGTTGACCTTAGCCAAGGCGTGGTGTACGGTAGCTAATTAGTATTTATCTGCTAAAACATGAGATGTGATTGAGTTAGGGTAGTCGTGCGACTTTGTTGACCTTAGCCAAGGGTCGTACGGGTGGGTTTGATTCAATCAGGAAATGACGGGTTGAACTTGACTAGCGCTTATGATTTGTTGACCTTAGCCAAGGTCAAAAGTTGCTAGGGGCAAAAGCATTATCGGGAATTTCAAGTGTTGAAATTTGCAATGAGATTGCATACCTTCTATGAGATAGTTGGATCCCGATACCCGCTGCGAGTAAGAGTTACTCCTGGGAGAGTTTTACACATTACAATTAGCCGATCAAGTAGGTGTCTAGAAAGGTGTTAACGAGGTTACGCCTCTGGGAAAACGAGGTTTACATTAATTAGGTTCGTGCGAAAGCACGGGGGATCTCCCTCAAAGTACCAACACTGGCCTGGCTGAAAGATTGGCGAACTTGTAGTGTGTAATTAATCCCGGCTAATCTTTCCTTTTAGGGTTTGGAGGAAGATTTGATAAAAAGCAGTGGGAGCCATCCTGATTAGATAAGATAATAACCAATCTGATCTTGCACGAGCATACGCTAAAGTGTTTTCTTCTCTCTCTCTCCAGGTAGCGACCATTTCATGCCCTAATGAAGATAATAATATGGATGTATTGACCGATCCCGCATGTTATACTGTGCTGGGGAACGTTGGTTCCGTTCTTTCTTATAAGAGTTATAGGAATGAACAGGATATAGGGGAATACCAGGATTCCCATGCCACCCGAATGAAGAAAGTACATGTTGATGCATTTTCTTCGGGTGTGTTCGTTACTGAGAACTGTTTCTCCATTTGCTCTACGTCCTGGGTATTAGATACCGGGTCAGGATCCCATATATGTAATCAGTTACATGGGCTCAAGAAAGGTAGAGAACTTGGAGAAGGTGATAAAGACATTAGAGTTGGAAATGGTGCAATTGTTGCAGCTAAGACTGTCGGGGAATATCACCTTGTGTTACCAACTGGTAATACATTGGTTCTGAACGAATGCTATTACATGCCGAACCTGATATGCAACATTATATCGGTTTCTTTATTAAGTAAAGAGGGATATAATTTTGTATTACAGGACAATGTAATGAACATTTTCCGTAACCAAAAGTTGGTTGGATCAGGCACGTTGTGCAATGGCATTTATGTTCTAAATCAATCAACAGTTCTGAGCATAACAAACGCACACAAGAGGAAGAGTTCTGAACTCAACGAATCCTTCTTGTGGCATTGTAGACTGGGCCACATCAATGCGACACGACTAGCTAAGTTGCATAAAGATGGATATTTAAATCCGTTTGAATTTTCATCTTATGACACTTGCCAGTCATGTCTCAAAGGCAAGATGACCAAAACTCCGTTTACGGGACACAGAGAAAGAGTTACCGAACTCTTGGGACTGATACATAGTGATGTATGCGGTTCCATGTCTGCACATGCCAGGGATGGTTCTTCGTACTTCATTACATTCACTGACGATCTCTCTAGATTCGGATATGTGTTCCTGATGAAACACAAATCAGAAGCTTTTGAGAAATTTAGGGAATATAAACAAGAAGTTGAGAACCAAACCGGAAAAAGTATTAAAATCCTACGATCTGATCGAGGAGGAGAATACTTAAGCAATGAATTCCTGGACTTCCTAAAAGAGAATGGGATTCTCTCTCAGCTGACTCCTCCATATACACCACAGCACAACGGTGTATCAGAACGGAGGAACCGCACCCTATTAGATATGGTGCGCTCTATGATGAGCACAGCTGAGTTACCTATTTCCTTCTGGGGATATGCGCTGGAGACAGCCATATACCTATTGAATAGAGTTCCAACTAAATCTGTGCCTACCACTCCATATGAGATATGGAATGGAAAGAGACCATCTCTTAAAAGAGTTAAGATATGGGGTTGTCCGGCTTATGTTAAAAAGCAAAACCCGGACAAACTCGAGGCACGATCAGTTTTTTGTAAGTTTGTAGGATATCCAAGCAATTCGTATGGATATCTATTCTACCACAGTGAACAACAAAAGGTGTTTGTTGCTCATCATGCCACCTTTTTAGAAAAGGAATTTCTTACAAAAGAAATTAGTGGCGATGAGGTAGAGCTGGAAGAGGTTCCAGCAACACAAACTACAACTGAAGATTTAGTGGAACCAGAGGATTCAGTAGCTCCCAATGAACCTCAGCCTCTCCGCCGATCTGGTAGGGTTTCTCGTCCACCTGAGAGATACTACGGTTTTCTCATTGATGGTGGAAGCGAGGATTGCATCATGGAGGATGATGACCCAACTAGCTTCGAGCAGGCCATCACGAGTGGGGACTCAGTGAAATGGCTGGATGCTATGCGGTCCGAGATGGAATCCATGTACACCAACAAAGTATAGACTTTGGAAGTTGCTCCTGAAGGGGTAAAACCCATTGGGAGCAAGTGGATCTTCAAGAAGAAACTTGGTGTAGATGGGAAAGTGGAGACTTTCAAAGCTAGACTTGTAGCAAAGGGTTTTCGTCAAAGACCAGGTGTGGACTATGACGAAATCTTTTCTCCAGTGGCTATGCTTAAATCCATCCGAATCATGCTTGCCATCGCTGCATATCATGACTACGAAATCTGGCAAATGGATGTTAAGACCGCCTTTCTAAATGGTGATTTAGAAGAGTGCGTGTACATGACTCAGCCAGAGGGCTTCGTAGACAGTGGGAGCAGCGGCAAGGTGTGCAAGCTGCTTAAATCCATTTATGGATTAAAGCAAGCATCGCGGAGTTGGAACATCTGCTTTGATGTCGTTATCAAAGAGTTTGATTTCGTCAAAAATCCAGATGAACCTTGTATCTACAAGAAGGTGGCAGAGAGTAAGGTTGTTTTCCTCGTATTGTACGTGGACGACATTCTCTTGATAGGAAATGATATTCCTATGCTGCAATCGGTCAAGCTCTTCTTATCACAAAGATTCTCAATGAAAGATCTTGGTGATGCCTCCTGCATATTGGGAATCAGGATCTATAGAGATAGATCCAAACGGATTTTAGGATTGTCCCAATCCAGGTACATTGACACCATACTAAAGAGGTTTAGTATGGAAGAGTCCAAGTGTGGGAACTTGCCCACGATCTCTGGAGTCACTCTCTCCAAAGAGATGTCTCCCAAGACTGATTTGGAGAGAGCTCGCATGCAAGGGATACCCTATGCTTCGGCAGTAGGCTCTATCATGTATGCGATGCTATGTACCAGACCCGATGTAGCATACTCACTAAGTGTAGTGAGCATGTATCAAGCTGATCCTGGAGAGAGTCATTGGACAGCTGTGAAGAGCATTCTCAAATAGTTACGAAGGACTAGAGATATGTTCTTGGTGTATGGTAACGGAGAACTCCAAGTGGAGTCCTTTACCGATTCGAGCTTCCAGAGTGATAAGGACGACTCTAAGTCGCAGTCGGGCTTTGTCTTTACCCTTTACGGAGGGGCGGTTAGCTGGAAGAGTTCCAAGCAGGAAACCGTGGCAGACTCGACGATGGAGGCTGAATACATCGCTGCCAACGATGCTGCCAAAGAGGCTGTCTGGATCAAGAAGTTCATTACTGAACTTGGAGTGGTTCCATCCATTGAGCATCCAATACCTTTGTATTGCGATAACAATGGAGCGGTGGCTTTGGCCAAGGAACCCAGGTCCCAGCAGCAATCCAGGCATATTCTGAGGCGGTATCACCTGATCCGGGAGATAGTTGATCGCCGGGAGATTGAGGTCAGGAGGGTTGACACGAAGAACAACACCGTGGATCCACTCACGAAGGCCATTCCCCAGATACAGTTTGAGAGACTCTTCGGGATGCTCGGTATGCGATACTACAACAGCTGGCCCTAGTGCTAGTGGGAGATTGTTAGTTGTATGTATGCCCTAGAGGCCAGTATTGTACAGATGATGTATATTATATTGGATGCTTGGACATATATAGAGATGACTTTCTTGCTCGACATGATAGTATGCTATCTGGTTGCTCTTTATCTTAACATGTACACTAGTCTCTTTATACTGTATTATAGTTACATGTTGGTAAAGCCCTTAGGATTTGTACTTGACTACCTGGACTATGATGCAGATCATACTAGTGGGGACATGGTAGTCCATAAGTACATCCTTCAAGGTCCCTAGTCGTGGGTGTATCGAGACGGGGCATCGATATACCAGTATAGACTAGCGTATACGCTTCTCGACCCATGTGATGGGCGATGGATGATCCCATATCCATTGGTGTTTGACATCAGAGATGGTATACGGGTGCTCAGTGGAGACTGAGTACACTGGACGGACTCGCCGAGAACTCCCAGATGGTATTATACCTCACGTCAGATGGCAGTTCTCAGGTGACACTTGTACAGGTTAGTCTGTAGACCCGAGATCGTCATAGAGTCTTGTGTGATTCTCACTGTGCTTTGATCTCCACCTTACCACGTCCATGAGGGCGTGCAAAACGGTGGTCTTTGTGTACAGTCCCGAGTCACATGGAGGCAATGAGCGATAGGAGGGGTTTCGTCTCTCCCGGTATTGCGAGTTGATGTTGCGCTGTGCTCGATTGGCCGTAACAGGAAAGTCCCTGGCCAGGGCTGATCAGAGATTTGCTGGTAAGTGTTACCAGTAGTTTCTCGACCCGTTATGAGCCTCACATCGGCACGACTTATCGGTTATTGGGGTCTGACGTATACCACCCCTAGACTTGATATGCGACGTATCAGACGAACAGACCGGACTGTACGGTAAGTGTTACTGGTTGGATTCACAGGAGTGTGAGCGGGCTAGCTCGTCGATCTTCTGATCGCTCAATACCCGGATGGCCGTTACGTTTAGCAGACCGCTTGCGGCTTGTGGGTGCTTGATATGATCATCATCTGCTACCGGCGTATTGACGAGTCTTTAGAGTCCTACACAGAGGTTTCCTGGCTCAAGCGAAACGAAATAGGAGTGCATATAAGATATGTGTGGGAGCGAGAATAATGCGTGTATGTGATACCGCATTTCATTCTCGCGTTAAATGTTTTGATTGGTTATATTCGATATGACCTAGTTATCGAATCATTGATTCGATAAATCGATACATTGAATACTAGTCGGTTATGTGCGACATGACCGGATCATTGAATCAAATGTTGATTTAATGATTTAATGTATAATTATATATTTGATATATTACTTTGCATTAACTAGTATTGGTTCACTTTATACGGATTTTCTCACTTGATGTGCAAGTTGTATATGTGATATATTTTTGTGCATATTTATGTATCATGTTTGATGATACTTGATCATTTAGTTAAGTGTATAGGATTAAACCATGATTAATTTGATAATTAGGGTTTTGCATATCCATTTATTTGTTTATTTGTTTATTTATTTATTTGGAAATGATTATGATAAGAATGGTGGCTTTCTTTGTCTTTTAGTTGAAGCTTCATGAAGCTTTGACTTCTTAACCATTCTTGTCATCATGCTTAACCCTAACCCATCCATTAACCATGGTCTATTCTCTACACTTAACCCTAGTTGGAATTATGATAAGTTTTCTTTTTTCTTTTCATTTTAAAAACACTTATCATAATTCTAGCTCATCTTTTTCTTCATCTTCAAGTTTGAAACCTTGAGGCCATCAATGGCAACTTGAGCTTGAAAGTGAGAAATCCAATTCTAAAGAGAACCCACCTCCTATTTCTTTATCCTCTACCTCTTGCCAAGTAGTAGAGTGTGTTTTCTTCACAAGTTTCATCACTTTGTGAAGTGGGAGCTTGATCTAGCGATGCCTCGACGTAGATCATCTTCGGCATCGTCGTCGATGACCAAGCCCGTTCATTCTCCGATGAAGCCGACGCTAGAGCCCAGAGTTCGACTTGGACAGCGAGGAGCTTTCGTTGCGAAGCCGTGGAGGTGGATATCCGGATCTACAAAGGTTGTAATTTCCAGATTCTAGTAGTTAAGTGTTAACTAGTTACCTTTTCGCCTAGATTTCTAGCAACGATCCGTTTACTAGGGTTTCTCGGCACCATATTTTTGTAAAATGGCATGGTTGATGCCTTGTGAGACCTCTACTGTGTGCCTAGGAACCCTACAGTCTAAGTTCTGTAAGGTCAAGCCTAGGTTCCGAATAAATATACGCCCTAGACTCCGCATAGTCAAACATAGACTCGAACCAAGGTTAACCTAGCGCTCTGATACTAACTTTGTCACGACCCGAAAAGGCACATGACTGGCACTTGAATCATATGAAGTCTATAGGACCCCATCTAATTTAAGTAAGCCAAAAATCCCAGAAATCTAAACCATTTTAAATAGAAGTGAAGAAAACTATTTTAAAACAAGTAGTTTTAATAACATATGCCGAAGTATTGCATTTTTAAAACATCAAGTCTTTTTTGAAAATTTCGGCAGAGTTTCCTTTGTAAATACTGGCCCCAAAAGGGTACAATATGCATAATATGAATAAAAGGATCCCCAAGCGGGAGCTAGCTCTTCGTCAATTGACGGTCACAACCACGCAAGCAATATAATGTACAACGCCAAGGGCGAGGATAAAAAACTCAAAGGAAACTTAAAATCCACATGAAAACCATAATAATACAACGCGCGACTATAAGGTCGAAAGAATAAAACCTGGTTTTCTAAGTCTGAAATAATATACAAGTCTGGTTGATGGAGTTTACTAGATACCACTGAATAAAATAAAGTACAATGGTGGTCAAGATGCAAGTGGACCCACCTACCAAAGCAATCACCCGGAAAGGAAGTAGTGTGCCAGCAAAGCCACAACGAAACCTGTACGACAAAACCTGCAAGAAACTGTGGCACAACGGGGGTGAGTTGCCAACTCGTGAGTAGAAAATATCACAGAGCAGAAATCGTATGTATGACTCAATCCTAGGTCAATACGATCATAATATATATCCTCAATATGATAAAGTCTGAAGCATGATAAGGTGGCAAGGGTAAACATCTATACATAAGTGTAATACCAAGTGCTCGTGTCAGTGCCTCAGGTAACAACATATCATAATATGAGATATGAATGCATGAAAACAGAATGCATCTAAATGTGGAAACTATTTTCATAATATTTAGTGAGATTTCTGTATAATTATAAATCAAGGTATCATCAATGAAATCAACATGAAATCAGTGTCAAGTATCGACACAAAACATAAATCTCAATATCTCAATTGTTAGTTATATGTATGCCCTAGAGGCCATTACTGTACATAGGATGTATATTGTAGTGGATGCTGGGACATATATAGGGAGGACTTTCTTGCTCGACATGATAGTATGCTATCTGGTTTCTCTTTACCTTAACGTGTATACTGTTTGTCTCTCTGTTACATGTTGGTAAAGCCCTTAGGATCTGTACTTGACTACCTGGACTATGATGCGGATCATACTAGTGGGGACATGGTAGTCCATAAGTACATCCTTCAAAGTCCCTAGTCGTTGGTGTATCGAGACGGGGCATCGATATACCAGAGTAGACTAGCGTGTACCTTCTCGACCCATACAGATGGGCGATGGATGATCCCATATCCATCGGTGTTTGACATCAGAGATGATATACGGGTGCTCAGTAGAGACTGGGTACACTGGACGGACTCGCCGAGAACTCCCAGATGGTATTATACCTCACGTCAGATGGCAGTTCTCTGGTGACACTGGTACAGAGTAGTCTGTTGACCCGAGATCGTCATAGAGTCTTGTGTGGTTCCCACTGTGCTTTGATTTCCATCTTACCACGTCCAAGAGGGCGTGCAAAACGGTGGTTTTTGGGTACAGTCCCGAGTCACATGAAGGCAATGAGCGATAGGAGGGGATTCGTCTCTCCCGGTATAGGGGGTTGATGTTGCGCTGTGTTCGATTGGCTATAACAGGAAATCCCTGGCCAGGGTTGCTGAGATTTACTGGTAAGTGTTACCAGTAGTTTCTCGAACAGTTATAGACCTCATATCGACACGACTTATTGAGCTATTGGGGTCTGACGTCTACCACCCCTAGGCGAGATATGCGACATATCAGACGATCAGACCGGACTGTACGGTAGTGTTACTGGTCGGATTCACTGGAGTGTGAGCGGGCTTGCTCGTCGATCTTCAGATCGCTCAATACCCGGGTGGCCGTTACGTTTAGCAGACCGCTTGCGGCTTGTGGGTGTTTGATATGATCATCGTCTGCTGCCGGCGTATTGACGAGTCTTTAGAGTCCTACATAGAGGTTTCCTGGCTCAAGCGAAACGAAATAGGAGCGCATATGAGATATGTGCGGGACCGAGAATAATGCGTGTATGTGATACCGTATTCCATTCTCGCGATGAATGTATCGATTAGGTTATATGCGATATACCCTAGTTATCGATTCAAGCGTTGATTCGATAAGCCGATATATTGAATACTAGTCGGTTGTGTGCGACATAACCGGATCGTTAAATCAAGAGTTGATTTAATGATTTAATGCATAATTATATATTTGATATATTACTTTGCGTTAACTAGTATCGGTTAACTTAAGATGGATTTTCTCACTCGGATGGGCGCATTGTATATGCGATATACTTTTGTGCACTTGATTGTATCATGTTTGATGATACAAGTCATGCTAGGGTTCAAGTGTAAAGATTAAACCTTGGTTAATGAAATGGTTAGGGTTTATTATTTATTATTCATTTATCTTATTTAATTATCCTTTTTATTTTTGATAAATGAATAAAAGAAAAGAGAAAAGAATGGTGGCAAATTTTGGAGTTTAGTTGAAGCTTCATGAAACATTGATCTAGTCAACCATTCTTATCTCTTCCTTAACCCTAACCATTCCCACTAACCATGATTCATTCTCTACACTTAACTCTAGTTAACATTATGATAAGTATTTGTTTTTCTATTATTTTTATATAACTTATCATAACTATTTTCCTTCTTCTTCTTCCTTGAACTTGAAGAAGAAAGCTTACCTCATCAATGGTGATTGATGAATTAGAGTGAGAAATCCAATTCTAAAGTTAACCCAACTCCTATTTCTTCATCCTCTACCTCTTGCCAAGTAGTAGAGTGTGTTTACTTCACAAGTTTCATGACTTGGTGAAGTTGTGAGCTTGATCTAGCGATGCCTCGACGTAGATCATCTTCGGCATGGACATCGACGACCTAGCTTGCCCATTCTCCGACGAAGCCGACTCTAGAGCCCGGATTTGATTTGGACAGCGGAGAGGACCTCGTTGCGGAGCTATGGAGGTGGAGCACCGGATCTACAAAGGTTGTGTTTCCGTATTCCCAATAGTTAAGTTGTTAACTAGTTCTTTTTCGCCTAGAAATCTAGTTATCGATCCGTAGTTTAGGGTTTGTAGGCACCATAATTTTTGAAATTGCCATGGTTGATGGCTTGGGAGACCTCACAAGCGTGCCTAGGAACCCTACAGTGGTATCAGAGCCTAGCTAGAGGCTTAGGCGAAGTCTAGACGACATTTGAAGTCCGAACGAACCCGAAACCCCGAATCAAACATGCTCTCTGTCCAATTTTTAAAATCTGGGATTTTTCAACATTAAAAATATTCAGAAAAATCAGCAGGCAATTCTATGAGAAACTGTAAAATTCGGTTGCCTAATTCCAACAGTGCGCCGCGTTTCCGTGGCACGAGCATGGCTCGTGCGGCGGAAGCGCGGCCAATTTGTCGTTTTTCGCATCCAAATTTCTACAGTAATTCATATTGTGCTGTGCTGGTTTTCCTGGGTATTTTTGATATTTTTTCAAGAGTTGATTTTTCTGCAGTTGTTTTGGGAATTCGGTGTTTCGATCGGGGTATCAAATTTTGTCTGTGTGGCTTTCCGGATAAATTTTAGAATATGTTAAAAAGTTCGACCGGATAAAAATACCCAATTTTTCCCCTGTCGGGAAATTTCCAAGTGTTGGATTTTTCCGTAGTTTAATGACGTTCTAAGTAGTGCAAGTAACGCGATGGTCCCTCTAGAAGACACAAACCTTAACTCGATTATGTGACCGTCTTGAACTGCCCTTTGAACCTTCGGGTTTGGGGGAGTACGGCGTGCCACATGTGAGGCGTTGGCTTGACCCTTCTACGGCTGGACCGTTGGTACTGAGGTACGAACTGAATGTTGTTAGACTTATTTCATATGTTGATCTGTATCGGGAAAACTTGGGTGTTAGAATGTTCGATCGGAAAGTTTAACATTTTCTGTTTATCTGGAATGGGATACAATAATTGGAATTCACAAGTAGTTATGAGATAACTAAATGAATGTTATAAACATAGCAGTTTAGTCTCACTTGATCGGTTGCCACGGAATTTTGATGTGATCAAAAGTCCGTCGCAATCACGTAGCGTACGCGGATACTCGCCGAGTAAACTTAATAGACAGCTTCACTCCATAGCCCCGACCAAGTGACTGTAGGAGAACCCCGTCACCGAAAGCATCCGTTCGGGTGCTCGCGGTAGCGGTGTTCCGTCTTGGTGCACTTCGTCGACGGTATCGGGGGTGCGGCCGCCTACTGAAGTTTGCGACGAGCATTCGATCAGTTTTTCGGGAATCTTGTTGAATTACCCGACTTGATATTGAAAAGTGTTTTCGATAATGAGACTAAAATGCGGGGTTTATAATTGTTAGGCATGCGATGTCTAAGTAATTCATTTGATCAGGCATGCGATGTCTGAGGTGGTTGCGGATTCCAACTGTTGTAGTTTTACACTTTCTTTTCTGTGACCGTAAGTGTAATATGTGATATCGCCGGTTTCGTTGCTATATGCCAACGACAATTGGGATGCGCATATTTACTTACGTTGATGACATGTGATGTTATGTGTTGCTGGATATGTTATACTGGATCGTCGTGTTTGAATAGCCGGGGGTTTTTATGTGAGATGAGTGTTTTTCATTTTCATTCATGTAAAAACTTGTATGTAATATTCTTTTATTGGGGCGCTTCCAGGTTGCGGAAGTAGTCACCGTTTGTATATTATTTACTTTTCCGCACTAGGATAGACCCAAGGAGGGGAGCACAAGTAACCGGGTTCTGGAGTCCAGTGGGAGACCAACTCGAGGAGTCGAGTCCGGGTCTCCTAACCCTAGAATTGGCAGGGTTGCTTGCCGCTCTCGTAGGGGTCTTGGGGTGTGGGTTTGGTTATTCATCACGACCGTGGAATCCGTGTTTTATACTGGCTCGTATTGAAAACACGGACGACCTAGTATATCCAATATTTCATATGATTCTTCTGCTGCGATATCTGTGATATGATCATGTGATGTTCTGTGATAGATACAGTATATAGTATATATGATATATTATATAGACGTTACTTATGTTTTACACCCGCGCTAGCCCTGCCCCGCTCTGCCGTTAGTTACCTAACCTAACGGTGCACGAGGGGACATCGAGGCGAATGCGGATGGCATAAGCGTACGTCGTATTTATCTGTGATGTTTAGGTACATATATGATGGGACTTCATTAATGTGATTAATGAAATAAAAGAAACCTAAGATGTTGTAGAATCGAATTTCAAAACAAAACAGGTAGCTACAGTTCTTGCTTTGCACAGAGGTATATGTGATATATCCTGCACCTTATTCGATGAGGAAAGGACCGAGATCCCTTCACCGGGAGTGACTCCTTTAGCAATAACTGGCAGATGCTACACACTCGGTTTGTCTTTTGATTGCTTTTAAGAGTTCTGCTTTGCACAGTGATATATATGATATATCCCGCACCTCATTCGACGAGGAAAGGACCGACGATCCCTTCACCGGGAGTGACTCCTTTAGCAAAACTAGAAAAGCCTCAAAAGCACTCCATTTCAAAATTCATTCGATCCTACAACGATATCAAGTTCATTACGCAATAGGTTTTCAGAAAAACCTGTCGTAGCCCTCCGTCATTTCAGATGAGTAGTAGTTAGTATTCGTGCTGCGTTTGTTGGCCTTTGTCAAGGCGCAGTGTGCGGTAGCTAACTGGTGCTTATCTGCTTATGCATAGGATGCAGATTGGATTAGGGTAGTCGTGCGACCTTGTTGGCCTTTGTCAAGGGCCGTGCGGGTGGGTTTATTTCGATCAAGAAATGACGGGTTGAACTTGACTAGCATCCTATGGTTTGTTGGCCTTTGTCAAGGTCATAGGAGGTTAGGGGCAAAATATTATCGGGAATTTCAAGTGTTGAAATTTGCAATGAGATTGCATACCTTCTATGAGATAGTTGGATCCCGATACCCGCTGCGAGTAAGAGTTACTCCTGGGAGAGTTTTATACATTACAATTAGCCGATCAAGTAGGTGTCTAGAAAGGTGTCAACGGGGTTACGCCTCTGGGAAAACGAGGTTTACATTAATTAGGTTCGTACGAAAGCACGGGGGACCTCCCTCAAAGTACCGACACTGGCCTGGCTGAAAGATTGGCGAACTTGTAGTGTATAATTAATCCCGGCTAGTCTTTCCTTTTAGGGTTTGAAGGAAGATTTGATAAAAAGCAATGGGAGCCATCCTGATTAGATAAAATAATAACCAATCTATTCTTGACAGAGCGCACGCTGAGTGTTTTCTTCTCTCTCTCTCCAGGTAGCGACCATATCACGCCTTAATCAAGATAATAATACGGATTATTGACCGAACCCGCTTGTTATACTGAGCTGGGGAACGTTGGTCCCACTCCAACTTATAATTGTTATAAGACAGAGCAGGAAATTGGGGAATACCAGATTTCCCGTGCCGCCCAAACGAAGAGAGTGCATGCTGATGCATCATCTTCGGGTGTGTTCGTTACAAAGAACTGTTTCTCAGTATCCTTTACGTCCTGGGTATGTGATACCAGATCAGGATCCCAGATATGTAATCTGTTACATAGGGCTATAGATAGATAGAGAACTGAGAACGGGTGATAAGTTTCATGAGGCAGAAAACGGGGCAAGAGTTGCAGCCAAGTCTGTCGGTCACTGTCACCCTGTATTATAATACATTGATTCTGAACGAATGTTATTAGATACCGAACCTGATATACCAAATCATATCACTCTCTTTATCAGTAAAGAAAGGATATAATTTTGTATGGTTGGATAATGTTTTGAACATTTCCTATATCAAAAGTTGATCGGTTCAGGCACGTTATCTAAAAGCATTAATGTTCTAAATCAAACTACAGTTCTTAGTATACGGAACACACACAAGCGCAAGAGTTCAGAAATGAACGAATCCTTCTTGAGGTATTGTAGACTAGGTCAGATCAATGTGACCCGACTAGCTAGAGTTACATAAAGATGCATATTTAAATCAGTTTGAATTTACATCTTGTGAAACTCGCTAGTCATGTCACAAAGATAAGATGACCACAGCTCCGTTTACTGGAAACAGAGAAAGAGTTAGTGAACTCTTGGGATGATACATGTTGATGTATGTAGGTCCCCTGTCCACACATGCCAGGACTGGTTCTTTATACTTCATTACGTTCTCTGATAATCTCTCAAGATTCAGACATATGTTCCTGTTGAAACACAAGTCTGAACCTTTTGAGATATTCACAGAATATAAGTTAGAAGTAGAGAACCAATACAGGTATAAGTATTATGTCCTATGATGTGATCAAGGAGGAGAATACTTGAGCACGGAATTCCTGGACTTTTTTAAAGGAGAATGAGATTCTCTCTCAGCATTACTCCTCCGTATACACCATAGCACGATGGTATATCGGGGCGGAGCAATCTCACCCTATATGATAAGGTGTGCTCTATGATGAGTACTACTGAGTTTCCTATTTCCTTTTTGGGAGTTATGCACTTGAGAAGCTACATACCTATTGAATAGGGTTCCAATCAAATCAGTTGCCTACCGCTTCATATGTGATATGGAAAGGGAAGAGCCCATCTCTTAAGATAGTTAAGATTTGGGGTTGACCGGCCTATGTCTAAAAGCAAAATCCGGACAAGCTCGAGGCAAGATCTGTTATGTACAACTGGAAATGTTCCAGCTATATGAACTACAGCAGATGATTTGATAGAACCAAAGGATTCAGTAGATTCCAACGAACCTCAGCCTCTCCGCCGATCTAGTAGGGTTCCTCACCCACTTGAGAGATACTTCGGTTTCTCTATGACAGTGGGAGCGAGGATTACATCATGAGATGATGACCCAACTAGTTTCGAGCTGACCATCGAAAGTAAGACTCTGTAAGAATGGCTGGATGCTTAGTGATCTGAGATGGAATCCTTATACACCAGCAAAGTATGGACTTTAGCTGCTAGATCTGAAGGGTTAAATCCCCATCAGGAGCAAGTATATCTTGAGAAGATTACTTGGTGTAGATGGAAAAGTTGAGACTTTCAAAGCTAGACTTGTTAAAGCTTTTCGTCATCGACCAGGCGTGGATAATGATGAAACCTTTTTCAAGAAGCTATGCTTAAGTCCATCCAGATCCTACTTGCCACAGCTACATACCATGACTACGATATCTGGTGGTTGGGTGTCTTGACTGCTTTTCTAAATGATGTTTTAGAAGAGTGCGTCTATAAGTACACAGCCAGAGGGCTTCGTAGACAGTGGGAGCAGCGGAAATGTGTGCAAGATGCTTTATAGGATAAAGCAGGCATCGCGGAGTTGGAACATCTGTTTTGATGTGGTAGTCAAAGAGTTTGACATCATCAAAATGGTAGATGAACCTTATATAAACAAAAAGGTAGTAGGGAGTATGGTGACGATCCTCGTAGAGTACGTGGATGAGATACTCTTGATAGGGAAGGAGTTTCCTATGCTACGCTCGATCAATCTCCGCTTATCACTATAATTCTCCATATAGGATCATAATGATACCTACTAACTCCTGGATTTTGGATCTATGAGATAGATCTAATTGGATATTAGGATTCTCACTAGTTGTAGTGAGATGGTATCAATCGATCCTGGGGAGAATCACTGGAAGGGTTCCAGGGTGATAAAGACGACTGAATGTTAGTCACAGGCATTGTCTTTACCCTCAGTAAAGGGACGGTATGTTGGAAGAGTTCCAAGCTATATACCGTGACATACTAGACGATAAAGGCAGGATACATCGCTACTTAAGATGCTACCAAAGAGGAAGTCTGGGTGTATATTGGTTCATGAGATGAACTATGTTCCTACCATTGTGTGACAATGGAATTGTGGCTTAAGCCAAGGAACGTCCGTCCCATCAGTGATCCAGACATATTCTTAGGCAGTATCACCTGATCATGGAGATAGTTTATCTCCAGGGGATCGAGGTTAGGAGAGTAGACTCAGAGGACAACACAGCGGATCCACTCACAAAGGCCTGTTCCCAGAGAGAGACTTTTATGGGATGGTTGAGTATGAGATACTGCAACCACTGCTACAGATGGCCCTAGTGCAAGTGGGAAATTGTTAGTTATATGTATGCCCTAGAGGCCATTACTGTACATAGGATGTATATTGTAGTGGATGCTGGGACATATATAGGGAGGACTTTCTTGCTCGACATGATAGTATGCTATCTGGTTTCTCTTTACCTTAACGTGTATACTGTTTGTCTCTCTGTTACATGTTGGTAAAGCCCTTAGGATCTGTACTTGACTACCTGGACTATGATGCGGATCATACTAGTGGGGACATGGTAGTCCATAAGTACATCCTTCAAAGTCCCTAGTCGTTGGTGTATCGAGACGGGGCATCGATATACCAGAGTAGACTAGCGTGTACCTTCTCGACCCATACAGATGGGCGATGGATGATCCCATATCCATCGGTGTTTGACATCAGAGATGATATACGGGTGCTCAGTAGAGACTGGGTACACTGGACGGACTCGCCGAGAACTCCCAGATGGTATTATACCTCACGTCAGATGGCAGTTCTTTGGTGACACTGGTACAGAGTAGTCTGTTGACCCGAGATCGTCATAGAGTCTTGTGTGGTTCCCACTGTGCTTTGATTTCCATCTTACCACGTCCAAGAGGGCGTGCAAAACGGTGGTTTTTGGGTACAGTCCCGAGTCACATGAAGGCAATGAGCGATAGGAGGGGATTCGTCTCTCCCGGTATAGGGGGTTGATGTTGCGCTGTGTTCGATTGGCTATAACAGGAAATCCCTGGCCAGGGTTGCTGAGATTTACTGGTAAGTGTTACCAGTAGTTTCTCGAACAGTTATAGACCTCATATCGACACGACTTATTGAGCTATTGGGGTCTGACGTCTACCACCCCTAGGCGAGATATGCGACATATCAGACGATCAGACCGGACTGTACGGTAGTGTTACTGGTCGGATTCACTGGAGTGTGAGCGGGCTTGCTCGTCGATCTTCAGATCGCTCAATACCCGGGTGGCCGTTACGTTTAGCAGACCGCTTGCGGCTTGTGGGTGTTTGATATGATCATCGTCTGCTGCCGGCGTATTGACGAGTCTTTAGAGTCCTACATAGAGGTTTCCTGGCTCAAGCGAAACGAAATAGGAGCGCATATGAGATATGTGCGGGACCGAGAATAATGCGTGTATGTGATACCGTATTCCATTCTCGCGATGAATGTATCGATTAGGTTATATGCGATATACCCTAGTTATCGATTCAAGCGTTGATTCGATAAGCCGATATATTGAATACTAGTCGGTTGTGTGCGACATAACCGGATCGTTAAATCAAGAGTTGATTTAATGATTTAATGCATAATTATATATTTGATATATTACTTTGCGTTAACTAGTATCGGTTAACTTAAGATGGATTTTCTCACTCGGATGGGCGCATTGTATATGCGATATACTTTTGTGCACTTGATTGTATCATGTTTGATGATACAAGTCATGCTAGGGTTCAAGTGTAAAGATTAAACCTTGGTTAATGAAATGGTTAGGGTTTATTATTTATTATTCATTTATCTTATTTAATTATCCTTTTTATTTTTGATAAATGAATAAAAGAAAAGAGAAAAGAATGGTGGCAAATTTTGGAGTTTAGTTGAAGCTTCATGAAACATTGATCTAGTCAACCATTCTTATCTCTTCCTTAACCCTAACCATTCCCACTAACCATGATTCATTCTCTACACTTAACTCTAGTTAACATTATGATAAGTATTTGTTTTTCTATTATTTTTATATAACTTATCATAACTATTTTCCTTCTTCTTCTTCCTTGAACTTGAAGAAGAAAGCTTACCTCATCAATGGTGATTGATGAATTAGAGTGAGAAATCCAATTCTAAAGTTAACCCAACTCCTATTTCTTCATCCTCTACCTCTTGCCAAGTAGTAGAGTGTGTTTACTTCACAAGTTTCATGACTTGGTGAAGTTGTGATCTTGATCTAGCGATGCCTCGACGTAGATCATCTTCGGCATGGACATCGACGACCTAGCTTGCCCATTCTCCGACGAAGCCGACTCTAGAGCCCGGATTTGATTTGGACAGCGGAGAGGACCTCGTTGCGGAGCTATGGAGGTGGAGCACCGGATCTACAAAGGTTGTATTTCCGTATTCCCAATAGTTAAGTTGTTAACTAGTTCTTTTTCGCCTAGAAATCTAGTTATCGATCCGTAGTTTAGGGTTTGTAGGCACCATAATTTTTGAAATTGCCATGGTTGATGGCTTGGGAGACCTCACAAGCGTGCCTAGGAACCCTACAGCTCAATATCTCAGGCTCCAGCAATCCGGACTGTCCTGTAACCTCGAATATCAATATCTTGGGTTCCAGCTATCCAGACTGGCCCATATCCTCAAATCTCAAAACCTCAGGCTCCGGCTATCCGGACTGGCCTGTATCATAAATCTTAATAAAATCACCGATCAGCAATGCTCCCCTGTCACAGGCTCAACGCCATTCTCTGCGATCTTCTTGCCCCGGGGGACCGCACCGGGTCCACCATGCACCCACAGACGGTTCATCTCCTCCTTGAATCGGGTGTATTATATCGCTCAAGAGCTGAGAAAATTCATGGTGGACGTATCACAATCATATCAGGAGAAAACCGCACTTTTATATTTTAAAATGATAAATGAGTTTATTAAATCTTGCGGTTCTCCAAATCCAGAAATCTCATGGAAAATCCGAAATCCAGAATGAAAAGTCAATAATAATGAATACTGGGCATCGGCAATCCGGACTGGCCCTTATAATATTGCATGACAATTGAATATATAAACATGCATGAAATAACAAGCAATGAATGCAATAATGAACTAGCATATGAAACAATAACATATTGGTACTATCAGCTAGCAACAATATCAATAAAGTAATATTCTCTAAAGTGTACGTGACATGGCAATTACCGATGATGATGTGTGTGAGCCGGTAAGGAAGTGTATGTAGAGCATACGTATCATCGGTAATGGTGCTGGTGTCCTGACAGCATGGTTTCATAATCACTAAAGTACACAATAAACACGCAATACGATGATAACAACATAATAAATGGTAAATGAATAGTAAATGCAACAATAATATGTAGAACATGAATAATAACGTAACAATGAAGAATCTACATTTCTATATATGTGTCATACTGTTTTGCCATTTGAAATAATACGAATCGTGGTGTTTTGAAAATAAGGGCTACGGTGTTTTTATGAAAAGATACGTCTTTTGAAATATCCGTAGAATCCCTTGTTCTGTCTTTAAAATACTCACGATTCGTTAGTTTTGAAATAGGTATGAATCGAGTCTAGTCTAACATCTACAAGTAACTACAGGACTAAACTAACAGACTAATCGAAAAGGGTAAGGAAAGCCACCTAAGTCTGAGTCGATATATATATATATATATATATATATATATATATATATATATATATATATATATATAAAAGTTGGTGATCCTGCCTCAATAGTATCCCATACGATACACTATATAATATAATATCCTCAAGTCAAGAGTGCGGATCTATCATCAATATAGCTCGTACGGTAAATCCATCGTACGGCATCTCAAATCTTGGTACGGGTCAAATATCACATTTATCTCATTATTTAACTGGTATCCTTATCATCACATCATGATCTGGGTACTGATCTAAGTCTAGTACATACTGATACCATCTACAATTATATATGCGTGTGTATGAAACACATCGTCCAAGGACCCGCTATAATATCATGTCGTATTTCATAATACGAACCAAATCATATCACCGATCTCATGACACCATGCCCAATCTCATCGACTCACTTTCCAATACCATATACTATCCTCATCATCCATGTATATGTATACGTATACACACACACACACACACACAGTCCCATACCTATATGTGTATATATATACATATCCCCATATACGCACAAGTAAATAAAATGCGTGCAAGTGTGTGTATGTGCGTGTATGCAAATCACTTCTCTAGGGTTCGTGACTAATAAACTAACTAAACACTATCTCATGAACATCTAAAGTCTTACTACTAATCATTCAAGTTTCGCAACATATAAACATATATATATATATATATATATATATATATATATATATATATATATATATATATATATATATATATATATATCAAATACTACGCTACGAACTGCGGGGGTGCTATACGCCATCCACCCGACTTCCCCCGTAGATATATATCTACTCACCTTGATCTTCGCTTGCCGATGTCGATGTCTCCACGTGCTTGCTTGTCGTCTTAAAGTTCCTATGGGGGTACTTACATATCATAACACATCGCATCGCATTAAAATCCAATTCGAAATCGAAACGACACACGAATCTCACATTGGTTAAAACCTATGATTTACTCACGCAAAACAACAAAACAACACCCGATATCGACGTACAAACGTCAAGTCACCAAATACAATACCAAATACCAAAACTTAAATCCATAAACATCGCAAAACATAAAGCAGAAACCATGAAAACATGCTCCAGATTTTAGTTTAGGAGAAATTAAGTTAAACAAACAGTACTGGGGTGATGTATAGGGTGTATATGACCTACTGGAACAACCTGGGTACCCAATTCATCAATGTGGCCGGCCCCTACCCCCTAAAATCCGGTCAGCTCAGTTCTGGGAGTGAATTGGTGTCTCTTATGGTCAGGGTGGTCTCATATTGGTCCAATTAAGTCTCTGGTATTGTTTGCTTAACTCAAAAATTCCCCGGATCAACCCAGATTCCCTGTAGGCTCACAATTCCTCACAAAACCGATACGGAAAGTTTCTGTTTTGTGTTTCAAGTTTCAGTTAAGGTTTGGTCTGGGTTCTAGATACTGGGGGGTTTAAGATCACCAATAAGGTTCACTAACACAACACAACTCAAGAATTCCCCAAACCCTAACTTGAAATTTCTAAACCTCACTAAACATCGCCTAATCACTTCTCAACATGCAAGGATACTAAATTAAAAGTAAAACTATACTAATCGTGGTGAAATTACCTCATTTGGCAACTCAAGAAATTTCTTGAGTTGCCCCAAGTGTCCAAAATCCATGCTTTCTTGGTCCAAAGTGTAGCTAGTGGACTTGTGCACATTTTTAATGAAATGGAGATGGACTTTTGAGTTGATTTTTATGATGAAGTGAGGTGGTTAAGGTGGTGGAGGATAGGGGGCTGCCATGGGCTTGAGAGGAAGGAGAATGATGAAGAGAAGAATGAAGGAGGAGAATATCCATGGTCAAGTTTGACCCCTCACCCTCTGTCTCTCATGCCCATCCCTCATTTCTTTATTCATTTCCTTTTCTTTTCTTTTCTCTTCTCTTTATCTTTTGTTTTGTTTTCTTTTTCTAAAACAAAACCATGCAATAAAAGGAAAAAAGCCATGTCAAAAATGTAACAAGTGCTAAAATGTGACATGGTGCATGTCATGTGCACAAATCAAGCTTAAGGCGCGATCAGCGATATCTAATTGCGATTAGCATTAAAATTGTATATAATTAATTATAAAATTTTATAATTTGCTTAAATCATATAAAACGCCCTCATTTCAGTAATTTCTATAATTTTCCGAATATTATCCAATTTATCGGTATTTAATTATACTGCATTACCAATAAATTCATAATATTTATTATTTAATTATAAAAATTCCCAAAAATAATATTTTATTTTTCTAAAATGTTACAGACCTGTTCGGCTAGAGATCTTCTACAGAGTGATGAAGATACCTAGTTAGTAAGTTCGAGTCTGTGTGAGAGACTCCGGATTGACCGTGGCCGAGAACAGTTGCAGTATGCAGATAGCATGACGTGACGTCAAGGTGGACGATGATACAAACGAGTGGAACCAGAGGATCGTGCGAGACGCTGACGAGCTGTTGTTACTCCCCGTCGGGATGAGAGATCTGATATGTATACAGAGGCGTTGGGATGCGGCCAGTTTCCGAGGAAATGTTGTGCTGGAAACGCAGATGTCCAGAAAACAAGAAAAGATTATGCAAGAGTACCAGCCTCCGTATAGTTCGGCATATGCGAGATTGGAAGAGACCCTGAGCAAGTTCCTTCCAGGATACTGCTGCAGTAAGAATTGCACCGAGGATTAGATGTATGACGTGTGTTCAGAGAGCCAGAGGCCGACGCCAGTGACGTGCTGCTTTACGAGTGGTCATGATAATTGGCCGAGAGTTGACCAGAGGAGTGCCAGAGAGGAATCGTTCCCGTTAGCACACCTGGCCGGGCCGATGATCCGATGGATTGCGAGATTGGTAATCCGAAGGGAAAATGAAGACCCAGAGACAGAGGACGCCAGACCGTGAGCAGGAGGCAAGCGGATGTTCTGGTTCTGCCGGTTTTAGGCGCTCTGATTTATTCTTCGACATTGTAGGAGGTGTACCTCAATGTCATTTGTTGCGATTTGCGTTTGTGATCTGAGTATCATGCTTATATCTCTTGGATTTGAGTTTCGATGATGAGTTTCCTTATATTGATTTTGTGCACCATGGCTGCACCTACTGGGCATTTACATGTTGTGCATAGTCATTGCACTTCATATATATATTTTATACACCGTTGTGTTGATTTGCGATTTGTGCATCTCTATTGCACTTGATATTCATTTGTGCCTTGGCAGCACGTGTTTATGATTTCGTGGATTTCATACGGTTGATTTGATTTTGTGCATGTGGTATGCACTCGATTTAATTTTTGCACTCGGTATAGCTTATATGTGCTTGCAGTGCATTGATATATGTTTTGTGCACGCTGTTGCACCCGTTTTTGAATTTTTTTATGCACCTTGATGCATTCAGTGTTGTTTATACGCATTTGTGTTATTGATGAGTTTTGTGCATTTATTGCACCGGATGTGTATTTTGTGCATTTACATGCACTAGATTTGTATTTCATGCACTGGATGCACCGTATATTGTATTTCGTGCACCGGATGCACCGTATTTGTATTTCGTGCACCGGATGCACCGTATTTGTATTTCGTGCACTCGATACACCGTATTTGTATTTTGTGCACTTGAAGCACCAGACTTGTATTTGGTGCGTTTGTTGCACCGGGTTTACATTTTGTGCGTTGGTTGCAGTATATCGGTATTTTGTGCATTGGTTGCACTAGATTTGCACTCCGTACCTTGGTTGCACCCGATTTATGTCTTTGAGCATTTGTGCTACCTGATTTAGGTTTTTGTGCGCGTTGCACTTGACGTTCGTTT
Organism: Agapanthus africanus; assembly: GCA_030015575.1. Lineage (NCBI taxonomy): Eukaryota > Viridiplantae > Streptophyta > Magnoliopsida > Asparagales > Amaryllidaceae > Agapanthus > Agapanthus africanus. The sequence continues at coordinate 193,400,363 of CM057348.1, forward strand.
TCGTGCGTTTTACTGCATTGGGCATTTATATGGATCGACGCGCTTGGGTTGGACTTTTGCGCATATTAGGTGCTTGATTTTGGATTTTTTGTGCACACCGGATGCACTGGATTGGGATTTTCATTCGTGCATGTTAGTTACACTTGATTGAGGTTTCGTGCACTCTAGATGCACTTGATATTGTTGTCGTGCACACCTGTTGCACTGGACAGATATTTTTGTGCACACCCGTTGCAC